>OX387264.1:62612439-67412439 GCA_947562075.1 Orthosia gracilis | reverse complement strand
AGGATAATTGTACCTGTTATAATCACAAAAGAAAAGCCTGATTTCACTTTGTTCAACTTGTTATCAAATCTTTGGTGAACTTATTTATGTCTTATCAGTAAAGGGTGTGTGAAAATCAAAATGTCAAATGATAACATTAATACCACTATTGACAACATGTTTGTTAATGGTTACCTAAAAGTACATATTTTCAGGTAAATTTCATGTACCTTTGAATAAGTTAATAGTGCTCGCCAAACTTCTGGGCTGCCCTGAAGTTGGCTTTCCGATTGGCAAGGCACGAAACGGTGCTGTTTTTGTATGAAATTTACTACTATGCAGCCATTGTAGACAACTTCAGGTCGGCCTAGAAGTTTGGCGAGAACTGCAAGTTTAATTTAACTTATTGGTGAATACAGAGAGGAAGAAGCTGTCAACAGTGATTAAGTTTATACTATTACATACTTATAGTGTTTACTGTACCTGATTATATTCCCATCAACATTACAACTTCTAACACTGAAATTGTAGTTAGCTGTAGTATTGGTGCTCTATTTGTGTTTCCTGTAGCAGAATGTTAGTCAGGAATAGAGCAGTGGTGGAGGAACGGCCACAACTTACAAGTTGTAGGTTGTGGGTTCAAACTCAGGCAGGTGCTTTACTTTGTGTAAATTATTTCATCACCACTTCTCTCCAGAAGGAAACCTGCATGTCTTAAGATTTGAAGACATGTGACATTCACAAAACCGCACAGGCCCGCATGGTTATCCTATATTAGTCAGGTAAATCTGTAAAACTGTTCTACTGCAGGGCACTCAGGCTTCATCCAGGCTGGCGATTTCAAAAACTTATCTATACTAATATTTAAAGTTTATTTGTTTGAACGCGCTAATCTCAGGAACTACTATATCGAATTGAAAAATTTTTTTTTTTTTGGATAGTCCATTTATCAAGGAAGATTATAGGCTATATAACATCACGTTACGATCAATAGGAGCGGAGCATAAATGAAAAATGTTGCAAAAACAGGCCAAATTATTTTATTTTGAGAGCTTCCGTTGCGTGCGCTGCGTAAGCGGTTAAAGTTACGTAACAATCGTAAATTTAGTGTAGGTAGGGTACTATATACCCTTCCTACCCTACCCTACCTACACTACTTAGTAGGTAGCCAGTTGATGGGAGCGAAGCCGCGTGGGACAGCTATTAACTATAATTCCAGGTTTACTCACAATGTTGTCCTTCACCATTGTCTGCAATATGTAAGATAAACTTAGTTTCATACAATTTTATCCTCATAGTTATTCATAAGTTTGCTAGAAATTTTACTCTGAATTTGGGTTGAGTCATCAACAAAAATAAGGTACAGAGTTATTACATATTTTTATCAACTAAAACATATTATCATTGTTTATCTTTTTGATGTAACAGTGTACTTAGTCATGGGATTAGCTGTTGTTATTTATGTGGGTAAATTAAAACAACAGTCAAAAAGGTATTATAGTTTTATAGTCTACCCCTCAATTTCTGAATTGAGAATTCGAAATTAAGAATATGAACATATCAAACTCAGCTTTAGCATGAGACCTGGGGGGTGACCATAAGCTCTTAGAGTAAGGTTATTTTGAGTGTGTGTAAGGGACAGATTTATTTGACTTGTATACATCTGTCATTTACGCAATCTCAAAATAACCTTACTCTAAGAGCTTATGGTCACCCCCCAGATCAAACTTTATCATAATTTTTTTTTGACAAGCTCAAATTCTCAATTCAGAGTGTGATGTTACTTACCTCAAGTGGTAGTTAGTCGCATTTACAACTAACTTGAGCTGTATGCTTTAATTGCTACAAATAATATGTAATAGGGAACAGTGTAAACAATTATGAATTTTATTTCAAGTGGGCAAACTTGTTATTACTATGTCTGTTGTCTGACTCATTATACCATTGTGACTAGAAGTTGATATTGTATTAATTTCCTGTCAATAACTTCCTTTTCAATCATGGTAGTAGTAATAAGTACTGAGATGTAATGTAATCAATTCATTTGTCATTCATGTACATGGAGACTACCGTTTTATTGCTCACCAGTTGGCGCCACTGTTGGGTAAGGTCCTAAAATATATCGCGCACGGAAAAAAAGTTTGAATTGAAATAATATTGAGTATGCTGCAGTTCTGCGTGCGTTTCAGATATAATTTTCTGAAACATAAAAAAAAACTGGCCAAGTGCGAATCGGACTCACGCACGAAGAGTAAACGGCAAAAAATCACATTTGTTGTATGGGAGCCCCACTTTAATTTTTTTTTTAATTCTTTTCTTTGTATTTGTTGTTATAGCGGCAACAGAAATACATAATCTGTGAAAATTTCAACTGTCTAGCTATCACGGTTCATGAGATACAGCCTGGTGACAGACGGACAGACAGACAGACAGACGGATCGCGGAGCCTTAGTAATAGTAACCCAAAAAAGTACGGAACCCTAAAAACTATTAAAACAGTGGTTGTTAAAAACCCGTATTTATCATAATCTGCTTTATTCGGAAAATATTCACAACAACAAAAAACTAGTAAATAAACTCGCGCTAAATTAAAAAAATGACAATTTTTTTTTTTATTTGACATTTTGAAGACCTCACTCTACGTTACTACGAGCGGCAAATTCAAATCTAACGCGGTGGCCCTCACTGTGTTATATAATTCTAAGCCAGCTTTTACCATACATCACTAAATGTGTTTAGCAATACAGATATTTAAAAAAAAAATGTTGTTTAAAATACAGAAGACATAATACATCATCACGCCTATAATCGCTTAGGAGTTAGGCAGAGGTTTATCTATATGCATTTTTATAGTGCTGTGTTAGCAATTTGTGGTGCAAGTGCCTACCTACTTAATTATTTTGTACAATCAGGTGGTCACGCTGATTGCCAATGCAATAAAAATAAAGCATTTATTTTTAATATTAAACATGTTGCGGCGACTCCGTGTAAAATTGGGCAAGGACAGGAATCATCAGATGACGACGAACCATTTTATTAGTAATATGAACTTTATTCAAATTGGTATTGGGTTTAAATATTACTTTCTTTGTTTCAGTTTAAATTACCTGAGAATGAATTAGAAAAATTATTGAGCGCGGAAACCGAAGATGCTCAACGGGCGATATTGGATAATTATGCAAAAGATCTCCCGATAGTAACCAGGTAATAATTTCAGTCTCTTTTTATTTGCTACTGAACACAGGTGTTTTAAAGGCTGGAAGATATCTGTGCTCATTGTATGAAGGTTGCAGGAAACCGGTGACCAATCAATATAAATGTATTCAACTTATCAGCAGCACTTTGAAACGCTAGGGTTATTACTTACATGGTACTTTGACTAGAAATAATTACTGAAACTAATGTGTGAATAGTTAAAATAAGTATTTTGTGTGTAAACACGTGCACTAAAAGATATGTTCTTACGGCGCGGTCCTTAACGACGTACTATATGTATGTAGTAAAAAATAACAACATCCAACCGTTCCTATGTTAAAAAAAACTGCATTAAGAAACTTAACCTGTGATCCCAAAATGAAACTACTTTTTTTTATTTGTTTGAAATAATCGTTTATTCAGGAAAAACACATGTACACGATCAAAAAGTAAATACATTTTTACCAGTAAACACGGAAAAAGAGAATCGTTGGTACCTTTACAAAAATTTGGCGCTGATGTGAGTGGAAAAGCCTTAGAAAGACATAGATGTTATTTGGTAATGTTCTTCAGAAAGTTCAGCAGCCGTATTGCGTAAGTGCGCAAAGAGTTCAAACTCTATCTAAACGACCAAATCGACACAAAACGGAATCGATCGATCGATCCACGTCGCGTCACTAATCTCGCATGCGATTGGCCGATTTAGTCGGTTGGATAGAGTTAGAACTCTTTGCACACTTACGCAATACGGCTGCAGGTGCGTTATACCCACAACGGCAACCCAATTGCGCACGTGAATTTGGCAAGGCGAAGGATTTGATCTCATCAATCGAACAATCACGTGCGAGATGAAAGACGCGTTGTGGATTTCGTTGTCTATGTGATTGGTCGATTGATGGGGTCAAATTCTTCGCCTTGCCGAATTCGCTAACACAATTAGGCAGCGGGTGTGTATGTATACTTAGATCTATGAACGTAAACGCAGCAAACGGACTATGCAAAGTTCGAAACAGCTGGCGTTCTACTTATAGTTTCTACCTTCACCTATAAGAACAAGTTGTGAGCCAGGAGAACAGGGCCTTATGTTACGACTTACGGATGTTATACTCAAAATCGTCTGTATTACCAGTCGTTATTGGACGATATCGGCTAATAAAAATAAGATGTCAGTACGTCTGGTGTTGGGCTACGACCAAACGGAGCGAAATCTTTCACTCACTTTATTAAAATCAAATAACCGCGCGGTTTAAATTCAGGTTCATCTGTGCTAATTGAAAAACTATTTATATTATCCTTTTTATTCCTTCCTCATATTATTATTTCATGTAGCTTTTTTCTCAGTTCTAGAGCCTTAAAACTTGTAAGGATCGTCACGCGGCTTTTTTGTCCTAAAAAGAAAACCAAAAAAGAGATATTAGAAAAATTTGCCGGAACCATACCCGTGTTGACGAGGTTTGTTCCTACTTTGTTACTGTGTAGCTAGAATTGGGAAAAATACTATTTACAATATTAATAAAATTTGGGCGACGATAAAATACCACATATAAATCATAAAATTGTACATGCTAATTAAATGCAAGTCAAATTAAAATCACATAAGTAATAATACCCATATTCAAAATATTGAAAATCGAATTGCCGAGCGGTTAAATTGCTGTTTAAAAAGTCGAATATAAACGATATTACAGATTCGTCAAGATCATTAAAAAGTTAAAAAGAAATATCTTCAAAAAATCTAATGTACAGAATATTGAACAAATTTTTCCTAACCTACTGCAGTCCAGGAGCGTGGACTTGGGGTACCTACTCCGACACGGACTGGTTAGGTTCAAAGGGGCAAACGGAGACAGAGGCAGTGAGCGAACGAAGCTGCCACCATCCCCTTCGAAACTAAGATGTTAAAACCTAACTGATTAATTCTTTGCTACCTCTCCTAATCGAGAAAGTAAACAATATCCCAATTATATATTTTTATTACTTATATTATTATTTCATTCAGTTTTTTTTCTCAATTCTAGAGTCATAACACTTGTAAGAACCGTCACGGGCTACCTTTGTCCTAGTGAAACCAAAAAAGAGATATTAGAAGGCTTTGTCGAAAACATGCCCGTATTAACGAGGTTTGTGCCTACTTTTTTTCTGTATTAGCTAGAATTGAGAAAAAGTACAATATTACAATAGTAATTAGACTTGAGTCACGATAAACTACCACATGACATCACTAGATTTATTTCATGTTTATTAAATACGGAACCAGAGGTACGCATCCGCCGTCCGATAAGGACCAAGCCCGAGTTGACGGCGCGTAGTGTTCCACGCGCGCCTCAACGATTTGTCAGCAAAACTGACGAGGTCCGCTAGGGCTGATCCCTGTCTGGGTCGCGGATAAATTTGAGAGTTACCGCGGCCCTGGCACAAGCAATTGAAGGAACACGGGTTTTAGTTAGTAAAACTCTTGCAACCCCTGCCGCTTCACCCAGAGCGGGAGAAGTCATTGGATGATTTCCCACTCCAAAAAAATAAATAAAGGGGTACGCATCTGAATGTTGAACATTTAAATGTTTTTAGTATAATTATATATCTATGTTCATAATATGAAAAATATAAATAGGTAGGCAACACAAATATTCTAGTCCCCATTAATTCGCTTGTCATTTTAACAGATAAAAATCTGCTAAAATTATGAGCGAGTTTCCTTATTGCTGTTGGGAAACTATCTAGTATTCATATATTATCAGAGGTAAACCATTGGCCCTACTGTGACCTGCTCATTCCATCATTATGATTCCGTTGTTAAAAAAAGAAGGAAATCTTGATGGTATTGACACGTCTCAGTACGCCCGCTAGACTTAATGTTGTTCTAATACATATCATTATTAGATTTGATTTCAAAAGTTTTTGGCCATGTTGGCATGCATCTTAACTAACAACTCTTTCCTTGAAAGCGGCGCCAGTACTATCTACTATATAAGGGAGGCCTATATAATACATACATACCTATACTCAGGTCAAGATGAAGGTACAATATTTACTAACAAGCTTACAGCTACTAACTAAGCAGAAAGCTGGGACGGATCTGCTAAATACCAGCTCGACGCATTGGACTCGATCGAAAAGCGGGCAAAGAGGTTCGTCGTTGATGAGGCACTGATCAAGTCAAAGCTCCAGAGCCTTGAACACCGTCACCGAGTTGCCAGCTTGTCAGTTTTTCATTGGTTACATTTCGGGGTGTGTGCGTTGGAATTGCACGATCTAATTCCACCTAGCCCGTTTCATCATCGGACTACCAGACGTACGGCGATGCGCCATCGGTACATGGTGGACATTCCACCCATACGCACAAAACGTTTTGGAAACACTTTTTTATTATGCGTACAGCTAAGGAGTGGAATTCCCTGCCGGAGTCTGTGTTTCTCGACAGCTACAATCTAGGAGTCTTTAAGTCAAAAGTGAATAGGTTATTTCTAGTCAAGCGCGTCTCACCGTCGACCACATCATCGCTTACCAACAGGTGAGATGGTGGTCAAGCGCGAGCAAATAAAAAAAATTAGTTCCGCTCAAATCTAATACCTTGGATATTACATGTTTTCAAACTATCTTTCATCTGTACTAACTCAGTTACATCGCTGTACAACAGATACAACATTCTATATCGAATTCGTTTTATTTTTGTTCTCGAGTAGAGGGTTGCCCCAAAAAAATGTTTATTTTTATTTTCTTAGTGAACATTGTATCTTCAAAATGGCTGGAGTATAGGTTACTAATGTTGTCAAAAAATAAAAGGCCCGTTTTAACAGCATTAAAAATACTTAATAATAATTAAACTTGGTTACTAAAGTTGTCAAAAAATAAAAGGCCCGTTTTGACAGCATTAAAAATACTTAATAATAATTAAACTTGGTTACTAAAGTTGTCAAAAAATAAAAGGCCCGTTTTGACAGCATTAAAAATACTTAATAATAATTAAACTTGGTTACTAAAGTTGTCAAAAAATAAAAGGCCCGTTTTGACAGCATTAAAAATACTTAATAATAATTAAACTTGGTTACTAAAGTTGTCAAAAAATAAAAGGCCCGTTTTGACAGCATTAAAAATACTTAATAATAATTAAACTTGGTTACTAAAGTTGTCAAAAAATAAAAGGCCCGTTTTGACAGCATTAAAAATACTTAATAATAATTAAACTTGGTTACTAAAGTTGTCAAAAAATAAAAGGCCCGTTTTGACAGCATTAAAAATACTTAATAATAATTAAACTTGGTTACTAAAGTTGTAAAAAAATAAAAGGCCCGTTTTGACAGCATTAAAAATACTTAATAATAATTAAACTTGGTTACTAAAGTTGTCAAAAAATAAAAGGCCCGTTTTGACAGCAATAAAAATACTTAATAATAATTAAACTTGATGTTTGCGAATGATACTCGTTGTTATAGTGTATGGGTAATATAGTAATTAATTAGGATTATGATGAATTTGATTTTTCAATTTCTTACTTAGAAAGAAACGTCAACGGACTTCTTAGATTGTGACGACTTTAGCTGCAAATTTTCCATAATCCTGATGACAGAATAAAATTACTTACATGAGTGAAAATGAAAACACAAACAGTCTTATTACAAAAAGCGGTTTAACTTTAAAAACTCAGGTTTAAACCTTGTATATACCGTATTTAGAATTTTAAACCTGGGTTAAGTTAAACCGCTTTTTGTAATAAGACTGCAAAGTTTAAGGCCAGCCAGTTGCCAAAACCAATCTTAGGTTTTATTCTGGCAATGTTGCCTCTCAAATGTTAGTGAAAAGGTATCATGGAAAAGAATGAAAGTGTTAAAATATACTAGACCATTGAGTCCCACTACTAGATAAAGGCCACTGCCACTGTCACCACTGTTTGGTGGTTGGTGGGATAGTTCCACTGCAGGGCTAACGCGTCTTCCGATTTCCCCGGTGATCCTTTTACGATGTTTTATTAATTCGTTTTCCAGGACAATGTCCGGCTCGGTCCGCTACTGCAACAGATGCGTGTTGGTGAAGCCCGACCGTGCCCACCACTGCAGCATATGCTCTCGCTGCGTCCTCAAAATGGACCACCACTGCCCGTGGGTCAACAACTGCGTCTGTTTCTTCAACTACAAATTTTTCATGCTCTTCCTCGGCTATGCTCTGGTCTACTGTATATTCATCATGGCCACGTGTCTGCCTTACTTCATTAAGTTCTGGAAGGTATATTCCTCTTGTTTTTTTGTTTATTTTTTTTCGTGATTCTTCTTGGCCAGTATTTAATCCTTACATCCCTTTTTTTTGCAGTTAACCTTATTTTCTTTTGAGAATGTACCTAACTTCACTAAAAGTATAAATGTTAGAGTTTAGTTCGTACAGCTCGTCTGACTTAACTGTGCACCTGTGACGTCGCTCTGTCGTTTGACTCTAGCTACTGGGGGTCTACTCCCTCTAACTCCGTCAACGAAGTTACGAGCCCGTCCGAAAGTATTTCGGAACTTCGCAGTGAACCCTACTCCGTAATGATTAAATTTTTCGGACGGGCAAAAACATATCGGGAGTAGGTACAACTGTCAAATAGTGTTGTCATTCATTCTTAGTTCAGATCACGAAAGAATTATGCGTCCGTATGTGATACGGACGCATGATTCTTTAGATAATTAGGAAACGCCCGTAACGAAGACCGAAACTACGGACTTCGTGCTTAGGATGTAGCTCCGTGAACGCAGGAGGCGAACGTGGGGCGCCGTGCGGGTACGCGGGAGTGGGTTCACATACCAGCGAGGTGCACAGTTAAGTCGCACGGGATTTTAGATTCAACTGCACTGTTAGGGAAGCAGTGGTATTGAATGCCTTTATTGAACATTCTAAGTAACAAAATTACAATTCTAGATGTATTTGCAGATGTATCAGGAATACAAGTTTGCCCACTGCGACCGTTTGATTGAGAAAGGCTCTGTTTCTAAAGTGTGCATGGATATGATTAACGTAATTGTTTAATTATTTTCAATTTAATCAAGCCTTGTTTACGTTGGCGCGATCTATAGGTTAATGTTGCTACATAGATTAGATTTAGTTGTTATTATTATTTACAGTACAACGTTCATTTTGTCATATCGAAGTAAATGTACTCAATCATTTCACGTTGCTGGACTAGAATGTTTTTTATTATGTTTTCTACGTACAAAATATCAATTGATAAAAATATCGAATTTTTTATCGACTGCCAGGCGTATTGTAAATCGGACACCATGTCTCTTTTTACCCGAGTTAGAAACAACGTCGAATACAGTTTTCAACTTGACAATAATACGGCTATAATCAGTCTCTGTTATCGGTGAATTCTTAATGACCTGTAACTAATAACGCTGTCTCATTCCTCATTAATCGATGCGTTTCGCAATTCAAATATTTGTGGTATAACGAACTGGTCCAGCAACGTAGGTAGTCGAGCATTTTTCGCATATCTGCTTAATGATGTACTGTGATAATCGTACCCATTGATTAGTTTCGGTTACATTCAAAGCATTTCATACGTAGCTAGGCGAAATCATCAGCTACCTTGGCATTAATCTGATAACTTCTGATATCGATGTTTTATCAGACATTTCAATTCAAATGTTACGTGTTCTAGAATTGCAGTATTAATATACTTTAGTTATTTATAATTCCACATTGTTTAAATGTTTAGAACCGGTTTCGCAGTGGGATGTCTTCATGTTTATTTTTATTTAATGCTATTTTAAAACATTTAAATAGTGTGGAATATTGAGTGTAGTTTTAAAGTATCTATATCACTTGACACTTGATATCTTTTGATAGGTATTTACTGATAGGTACATATAACATATAGCTATTCCTATTTGTTTCATGAGTCATGATGCGATTACGTATTTCAAATCTTCATTTATATTCTTGGCACTTATTCATGTTGCCATAAATTTAATAATACTTGTATTTTAAGTAGATTAAAAAAACCGGTGTTTACCGTAATCGCATTAGTGTTACGTTATTTTGTAGATATGTATTGTGCATGTTATAAAGTTTGCACAGGTAGGAATTGTATGGATCGTAACAGTAGGCTTTCTGTAGTTTCTGCCTACCCCCATGGGAAAAATAGCGTGGATTTATGCATGTATGTAGCCTATGTAGGTAGAAAATGAATTGATTTTAGTTAGCTTTTTTACGCTTTTATCTAAGACACTATTTTCTATTTCTTAATTATTATTATTGAAATCATCAGATCAAATCTTTTCTTTTCAAATCGCTCTTATTTACTTCTTCCAAATGCACCCTTAGTATTAGTACACATATAAACTGAATAAGTCCTTGTGAATCATATTAAGGGCTTCGCCGAGGATAAGCTAAGTATAGTCATCATTCTCCTGCTTTTTATACCAATTTGTTTAGGATCGGCACAGTTTGTCTTCTTTCATATACCTTTACTTGCTTCCGCCCGCGACTTCCACCGCTTGGAAAGTGTTTTCTTATCCCGAAGAACATTATACCGGTATGCAAAGTAACCTATGTTCTATTCCAGACTATAATCTATCTCTGTGCCAAATTTCATCCAGATCCGTTCAGCCGTTTTGGCGTGATTGAGTACCAAACATACATCCATCTGTTTATCCCGGTATAATGTTCCCTTAGGTTGATAAAACACTAAAGCCGCTGGCAGAAGCTAGTTTTTAATATTAGTAAGAAATAAGATTTGCCATCACCTCAATAATCACCTCTTTTTCTATGATCTATCCATAGGATCTTTCTCTATGATTATTTACCCATCTTTTGTTTGGTCTATATCCAACTTTGCTACCATTACATACACATTCTAAGAAAAGTTCTTTCTAAGTAGTCAGTAAATATGTGATTAACAAACGCAAATAATATCATCCGCATCTACACCGAAATTATCCTACCTTTTTTTTTTCGGTGCGGAATCATCCAATGACTTCTCCCGCTCTTGGTGAAGCGGAAAGGCGTGTTAGAGTTTCACTGACTAAAACCTACCCTTGGACCTTCAGTTGCTTGTGCCAGGGCCTCAGTGACTATCTTTCAAATTTATCCTCGACCCAGACAGGGAAATTCTCCTACCTAAACACCTGTGTTAATCTCATTCGACACGACAGTGACGTCACCAGCGAGTTGCCATGTTTTTACAAAAGGTGTTGCCATATGACAAAAATATTTTTTACTTATTAAAATTCGATTTTGTCAATTAAGTGATGTTGTTGGGTCCGTTTTCAGGGTGAATTCGGAACCGCGGCGAGTACGGGAGGCTACCACATAGTGTTCGCGTTCTTTGTTGCAATGATGTTTGCTATATCTCTGGGCTCGCTCTTCGGATACCATTGCTACCTCGTTATCAATAATAGGACTACTTTAGGTAAGTTTTATTCGTTATTTGAAATTCTTTGGCGTCATTTTTTTTAATTAGACTCCTTGTTGTCTATGGATTTTGTGTAGATAATTCAAAAGCATCTGGTAACTGACTGCAATTACGTTGACTATTTATTTTATTTAAGACTAAATTAAAATTTCCTTTCAGATATGCTCTTATTTTACCGCCGCTTGGGCAGTCCTACAGGACAGATCATTAACAATATGATTAAGAACTTGGTCCAT
This sequence comes from Orthosia gracilis, assembly GCA_947562075.1. Lineage (NCBI taxonomy): Eukaryota > Metazoa > Arthropoda > Insecta > Lepidoptera > Noctuidae > Orthosia > Orthosia gracilis. The sequence goes on along the minus strand of OX387264.1, from coordinate 67,400,643 downwards.
GGTAATTGCAGCCACTTCCAGTTATAATTTTTTAGTACCAGTTACCATTAGATTTTTATGTAGATTTGTCTTAGCCGTAGAATATTCTTTCAGTGAAATATAGGTAATACTTGGTAGTAGGTAATAAAAGTTGTACTTATGAATGTAAAGAATTTTGTTTTGTAGACTTCTAGTATTTTTGATTATGATTTATTGTAAATTTTTACTGTTGCCAGTAAAATAGTCGTGGGGTCACTTATGAGTTGAATTGAAGGTCCTGAGTTCTTACTCAGGCAGGTGCTTTACTTTTTTGTAAAGTTATCACCACTGCTCTCAACACGGTGAACGAAACTGGCAAGTCGTAGAACCGATTTTTTTTTATCAAATTTATGTGACTTCCACCAACCTGCAGCGGTCCCGTGTGATACATAACAGCCCACTCCCTCTCACAGAGAGGAGGCCTGTGTATCAGCAGTGGGAACATGATAGAAGAAGCTGAAGCCCTAAGCACCACCATTGCCAAATACTAATAGCATATCATATTCAACAATTTCAGAATCATTTAGAGCGCCCATGTTCCGCGGAGGCGCCGACAAGAACGGCTTTTCTATCGGCCGCTTCAACAACTTCAAGGAGGTCTTCGGCAACAGTCCTAACCTCTGGCTGGTACCCGTCTTCACCAGGTAAAGCCTCTTTTCTTAATATTAAAAAAAAACTCAATCATGCGCCATTGTGGTTCTGGTAACACTGAATTTACTATGGCAACACGGACTTAAAAAGCATGTTGGGGTAAATACTTAAATAGTCAATCCGCACGTCTATAGGATGCTACAAATATTTATATATTTGCGTGTTAAATGTGACCTGTGTGCATGTCCCCTTACATGTCTGATGAAAAAAGAAGTGAATGACCAATTCTAACATTTGTTAGTGTGTGTAGAATAGTATTGAGAATAACAAAATAATGTCTAATTAGCAACAATATGGAAAAAATGTCTCACTAACTAGGCATGGAGGTAGGGCCTCATTCACTTATCTTAATATGTAAATATTTATTATGTACAGATATAATAATAATTATAATATTTATGTACAATATCATCCACTCGAAGATTTATTCATTTCATTTTTATCATTTCTCTTCAGAAATAATTTCTCAATGATTTGTTTATATTTCTATAAAAATAGGAATCGATGGTGTTTAGTATTTATAATACGTTTTGAACTTAACAGAAATAAAAAATCTCTCTAACTTAGATAGAATTTGTATGTATGTTTGTTTATAAACCAAATTAAATTTTAAAAGCTTGGGTTGTCGAGTTATGTAAAATAATTTTCATGGCATCTTAGCATAAATCCTTACACAAGCTTTCACCTATAATGTATGTATTGGCAGGCCACCACATAGTAATATTGTAAATATCTATTACATTTTCATCAAAATTGCAAAAATGTCTCTCAAAAAATTATTTAACGTGGCGCGGACGAACATTTGAACCTTATTATGTCCAAATTAATGTTTAATGCATGTAATTATAATACGTAATATATACTTAGTTACATTTTAAATTTTGTTTCTTTTTTATTTGTTCATAATCCCAAGTACCTAATCATTTTCATATTAGTTGATTTTGAGTTCTTTTTTATTTTATTTTTTCCTATTACATACTTTTTTGAAATATCAATTCTTATTAGTTTTCCCTCCTCTCGAGCCTATCAAAGTTTCGTTCCCGCCACGCATTTCAAATCCCTCTCAAATGGTAATCATTTTGTCAGCCTCGGAGACGGGTGCGAATACCCCGTCCGTCGGGAACACCAGCTACAGACGTTTACCACGCCTCAGGAGACTCATGGGTACGAGTCCATGGGCACCACCCGCTCAAGGTCAGAGAAGGACGAACACCCCTCAGCCAACCACATACCTTGAGGATATTATGCCTACAAATCTAGCTAATACGAAGATACTAACACCATATAATAGGCCCGTAACACGCCACTGAATCACCGTATCAGTGTAGGAATATTTACATCTTCTAGCGCTGTTCTAGGCCTCTTATTACGCATCATCTTTCTGTCCTTTTTCTTCTCGAAAAATGAACACGAATTTTTGCAGCACTCCCCAAAGTAATCGACGTGGGATCTGCTACAGTAATGTATATTGAAACTCAAAATATATTTTGTATCCTTAGAATAAGGTATTTTAAATCGATACTTGCCAAATGACGTGATCGGCAGCTTTTTTTGAATATTTTTTTTGATCTGACCACTCTTGTGTTTTAGTCGAGTCCAAGCTTAATGACTATTGTCCTTGGTAAAGAGTAAATCATTGTTTTTTTTTTTTTAATCGAGGTTTGTGTCAATTCATACCGATAGCAAAATTTATTTCAACGTTTAATACGTAATGGTATGTATAATCTTGAATAGTTCTTATCACCAAAAGTGCCTTTTTGACATATACGTGCTCAACTTAGCCTTATAGATACATTTTATTACTTGCAATAGACTTGTAGACGACAGAAATTGTGATAAGATATAATATGCTCAAGTTATGTGGGAAGTTTCAGCTGACATTGTGTTTGATATTTTAATAATTATGATTCAATTAAAGACTACTGTGCAACGTGCAAATTGCTTTTTAATGCATTTATTTCTGAGCTATATACAACACACAAGACTGATAAAGTTAGAAATGTATTTTGTAAGTATGTTTTGTGCACAATAAAATATTTCGTTCTTTGATTTTGTTTTTTATTTCACGTTGCTACACTTATTTGATAACACAACGCTTACGTAGCAAGCTGTAGTGATTAGCAAGCAAACGGATCCAAATAATACGTAACTAGATAAATAATATAATAACTTTCATCGGGAGTGTTGTACTAATTTTCTAATTTAAAAACGTCTGTGTGCTGTATATGTAACTATACATCTTTATCTTCAAGTTTATTGGCATTTTTCTCTTATTCTCTCAGTCTATGTCTTATTGTCTATGCATGTCTTTGGGTGCTGCAGACACGTTTAACGATTCACACATTAACTTTTATTACACTACTTTTGTTCACTGAGATTTGGATAGTGTTCATCTCAAAATACACTTAACCCATCCAAACAACACATAAATAACTCTAAGTTTAGTGTAAATGACACTTTACAAAACAGTTAATAATTTTAATATTTTTGTGAAAGTAAAAAAATATAAAGTAAGTATCAAGTATATAAAGTTACGACAAAGTAATAAAATAATACTACCATACAATCAATTTAAACATTCAAAATGTCTGTAGCACCCACGCTTCTATTTTCAAATACTTATTCTATTCGAAATTATATTTTGCTCTAACAGTTGCGATTGAAATATAAGAAGGTTTATTAACATTTTAGCTCGGAGTTGGGCCGCGAGACTGAGAGATGGAGACTCTGCCCCAGAAAGGGCAGAACCGTCCCGCAAATAGTATAAGGATCTAACATTTACCATTTCGCTATATTTTATTACAATTACAATAATTATATTTAAATAAATCCGTTCGACTTATTAACGTTGCTTTTCATTCATTGGCGTCATCCAACCTTTTTGATAACGATTCCAAATTTATGTCATTCACTTCTTTTTTTATGTAGGTAGCCCATTAAGTAGGTGTCCCTTTGCATGTTATATAGCCGGAAGTAGCAGCTTTACATAGATGCAAGTGTGATAGACGCAAAGTGCGAATAAGTTGCGCTTGTATTTTATAATTAGCACTCTGTAGATATGTGTCTTATACAGGATGATTGATGTGGCGATGTCATTAGTTAAATAAGTGATGCTGTAATTGGTGATAATTTAAGCCTTAGCTAAAAAAGATTTACAATAAGACCTTGAAAAATAGCCGAACTTATCTATATTTTGGATTATTTAGTAACACACTAAACCTTTTTCGCGTTTTTCCTTTTGAGTGCCACTCACATATAGCTCAAGTCGTGGACAGTGGATTGTGTAGTCATCAAGTTTCAGCAGTGCACAAGGTTGTCCGTATATTCAAACTTACTGGCGGCTAGCAAATGTTTTAATCGCTGCACATTAGCCAATCCCTCATTCACATGAATTGTTACTGCGCAGCGACTCATCTCGTGTTCTAAGTCGCCATTAAGTTTGATCTTACTATGCTTAAAGTATTGTTAGTCTCATGGGATCTTAATGACATCGCCCAACAATGTTATTCTGTAGTAGCACAGTAGGTAATACATACCACAATCCATGGGCCACTAACATAATCAACTAAAAATGTTTAGAATAAAAAAAGCGTGCAAATATTTATTTATAAGATTTACATCTAGTGATAAAGATCAATTGGTCAATTATCATGTTTATTACAATAATGTTAAGGTACAGTTCTACATATCTTTCACAAACATTTAACGATACATTTTGTGAGAAAATCCGCTGTGTTGACCTGGTAAAAAAATCTAGGCAAAGATATTAGAGTTATGTATAAGATTTTCCTTTGTTGGTGTCTATTGTGAGGCCCTGAATGAAAAAAAATCCTCTTGCTGTCTGTCCTCCACACCTTCCTTCAACGGAATCACAACCAATACCATACTGGTTTCAAGGCCTCAGTATTTATGTAATAGTAGCCTTATTACGAAGTATCACAGCTTTCATAGGTAAACCTCTAAGCACACATTAATGTAATTAGAATGCACTTTAAATATTGCTTCTTTTCTATGGATTCAATCACACCGCAAGAATTATCTATCAATCACAAAATATAAAAATTGCACACCTGTGTTTTGCACCATTGAAACTTTATTAGCTAAATATTTTTAAAATCTGCAACCCTTTTAATTCTACCAACACTACAAAATGTTACCAACATAATGAATAAAAATCGACGGTGTAGCTTCGGCGATGGCATCGTGTATCCAACTCCGAGCCAGGAGGAAGAGTCCGAGTCACTTCTCAGCTCCGAGCGATGGGAGCGATGGGGCGAGCGAGCGAGGCCTTTCGACGAGCGGGAGAGTTCATCCTTCGACGAGCTATGAGTCTAGGATGTTGTAGCGGCCGCGAAAGGTGCAGGCTTGAACGTACAGTAATACTTGAACTGGTGTGCTTTTAGCTGAAGACCTGTGACGCTTAACGCGATATTTTTAAACTGCTGATAAACTCGAGGGAATCTCAATAGCCCGGCGAGAATCTCTACTAGATTAATGCTTGGTACAATTTGGTGAAACGTAACATGAAATGAAACACAACTCAGCCGTCCCAAATTATGCAATAAAACATAAAATGCAACACAAAATGTTGAAACTATTGCAACGTCTGTAGTATTTCCTGTTACGTTTCAACAAATTGTACACGACGTAAGAGCATTACACACAGCCCTTCCAACCGTCAGTGTTCCAATGTGAGGCAGATTGTAGCTATACAGAAAGAATCGCTAATTGCATAATTATCCCTATTTTGCATAATTTCGATGATGGCTTTAATTCTTCGAAGAGTTGCAAATCAATACCGCGTCGCGTCAACCGTTAGAAGTCTATTTTCGGCTTTAGGATCGTTCAGCTTTAATAGATTTGAGCAATGATAATAAACTGGACTAGTTTGGAGTTGGAGCTGATTTAGAATGAGTGTTTTTTTTAGGATAAGCTTTTCCATTTTAAATATCTCCAGTCGTATGAGAAGTGTGTTTGTATTTGAATTATATAATTCATAACTTATTATCTTTAACTATTTTTGCTAGTTAGTTGCTCAAGATGCGTTAGATACTTTTAAATGTTATGTATGATTATATCTCAACTGGTATTTGACAAATTGAGTTATTTTTCTAAGTACAAAAGCAGCCATATATCTTTTTTAAAGCCATAAATGAAATACTGATCTTATTAAGGCCAAGTCTGCACTAATCGGTCGTTCATAACATCCCACTAAAAAGTAGATACGATTTATAGGTAAATAAGAATGACGTCCACTAGGTGGCAGCACTGAGACGTCCGGTCCAGACCCATGTCAAAACCCTCATGTTTTCTGACATAAGTTTAATAAAATTGACGTCATCGTCATGTTGATGTCATCATGTGATGAGTTGCCTTTTTAAAGACTTCTCGCCAAGGTGACGCCAACTGGTGGAGTAAATTTTCCTGATAAACCCTCATTGCGGGAAATGGTGCTGAACTATAGAAGGTTATAAAAGGACGGATCAATGCGTTTGGTAATAAGCTTCGCCTTACCAAATAAATACGTTGAATATCAAAATATTAAAATTATCATTAATAGAGAGTGTTAGAATTAGACGTTTTAGTTTTTAAAGCAATGTTGTTATGACTGCCATTAGTTTGTTCCATATGTCAGAGATGGACAACAATTTGTTTGAAATGGTAGGTCCAGATTATACTGCCATTTCTTCCCACCTATTACAGTAATATTCGTTGAGTTTCTATTTAACTTTGATTTTGTTGTCTCTTGTATGCTGAGCCCTGGGCATAGCTTTGAATCTCTAGCAAATTGAGATTTGTGTAATAGTTTATTTCTTAGTGTTATTTTATTATAGCTTGGTTCAACACTCTTGGAGGCTTTGTTTCTTAGGATAATTAATTAAGATTTCATAGTTTACCAACTAAACGTTAAAATATGTTGTCCATCTCTTAGAATAATACCTATAATTCAATATTTATTTAAAAATATCTTCTCATTTGCATAAAAACGTATTCTTTACATTTTTAAAACTCTACCATTTTTCTAAGAATTAGGAAGACAAAGGACAGAATACTTATATTTTTAGCTCTGTAAATAGTGCTTAAATTTGACGAGACTGGAGAAAAAGATTTTATTAAGTACTCGAGTTTATGGACCATCAAGATAACTTACGGTACGAAGAACAAATCTTGCAACTGGTTAAATTTTCAGCCAGATATAATTGTATCAAACTTCACCCGTCAACCAGTTTCAAGGTTTATTTTTCGTTGATCGATACTTAAAATGATTAAGACGTGACTTAATGTCTATTTTATTACTTAAAAATAGTATAAATTAGAAGCTTTTTTCTATATTATTAAAATATCATCCTTAATAGAAATTACTTGTCTGATCTCGGAGAACAAGGACAAAGGGTCTCATTTACGTATCCCTTCGTAGTGTAGAGGTGCGATATTGTAGAAGTTCTTTTTTTTAAATAGCAGACTGGGGCAGAATAGGCTAGGAAAAAAAAAGTGCGTCTTATCTATTAATAAAAATAAAAAAGGTTACGCGCTTTATGATTTCTTTGTTATTGATCCTATTGACATTCGTGCATTCCTGTATAATTTATATTTTTTAATATCTGACTTAATGGAAATAATATCCCACTATTTAGATATCGATTCTATAAATTATTTATACAATAATTTATTCATTAAATATTGTATTTACAACAGTATTAGTTGGATTACATTCCTTGATCCTATTAAACAATACTGATTTAGTTTTATGCTAGTTATATTTTAGTTAGTGTCAGAGTAACTACGTTTTGTTTAGATATGCATTTGAGCATGTGGAGTTGGATATGACTTGTTTATTTCCTGTATGTATACGTAAATATTATATTGAATTATGTGCTAGGGCAGAAGACGATTAGTGACCTCTAATGCTGACTACTCACCGCGCGAGATATCACGCAAGCACGCGCCACGGGCGAACCCGCGTCACCCGTTCACACAGACGCGGTGCGGCTTCTTCGCGGCATATACTAGACAGACCGAGGCAAGCAGGAGTAAGTAGTAGGTAATCGCGAACGAAGGAGTCGAGATGAAATTAACGTGTCCAAAAGCGCGAGCCCTCACCGACCAGATCGCGCTCATGCCGCGCCTTTGAAGTGAAGTATTTTGCTTCTTTTAATGATCGTATGCGCCAGCCCGAGTCGCGTCGAACCACTGCCTTAACAAGGCGCGAAGCGCGAGCGGGCGCGGCTCGACTCGTGATAACACGCGCCGTGAGAAGCCAGCATTAGAGCCGCAGTCAGTATGTCTTTGTATGATAATGTCATATGCTGACATTTTGTATGAAATCTTCTCTTCCCACACTCTTACATAAAGCTATGCAGCTTGAAGAGTTACGTACTTTGATTCGGTAAAGTTTAGTAAATGGCTCTTTCCAATTTTAAGGCATATCACGAGCTAGTTTACATTTACTTCAAATAATGTTTAACTCATTAATAATTAATATTCATCACATTAGGAACTTTCCAAATTCATCGAAATCCCGTACTAGTCATACTTTTTTACGTTTTATAAAATATTTTTTTTTACAATTTTTACTTGAATCCCAGAGGCATTTATTATAGAATTATTAAGCGAATTGCTGCCACAAAATTATTACGTATATTATTTTTATAAAATAATTAATGTTAGTTGATGCTTATACGGAATGTAAATAAGTAGATAAATTTAAAGGATTATTAGTGTCTATGATGACATGATGTGCAATGATTTTGTAATTTAAGTACAATGGTGATGTTTAAAATAAAGAGAACAAAATTATATCTTGTTTTTTAATAAAAAAAACCCAATACTAAGGAACCCCTCTCAATTTTAGGTACTGGCTCTTGATAGTGAGATCCGTAAAGGCGGAAACACACTTTCGTGGCGTGTTGCGCCAGAAGCCTATCGGTTTCATACATTTAGAGGCACATTTGAGTGTCATGGCGCAGCGTGGTGCGTTTCACCGATTGCGCCAGAGTGATGGTGGAGTTTAGGTATGTCGCGACACAACGACGATATAACCACTTGAAGGCGCATACAGTGCCCCGACGCTCGAAAACTATTAGTATTTTCGCCTATGTGTAGGCTACGGTACTAGTAACCATTATAGTTGTGTCCAAGTGTTAGACCTGTATGCACGCTAAATAAATGCAAATTGTTTTATCTTTTTAACCGACTTCGCAAAAAGGAGGAGGTTCTCAATTCGACTGTTTTTTTTTTTTTTTTTATGTTTGTTACCTCAGAACTTTTCATTGGGTGAACCGATTTTGATGATTCTTTTTTTAATTGAAAGCTGGTGCTTGTCGTGTGGTCCCATTTAATTTCATCAAGGTCTGATGAAGAACTTCGGAGAATTACATCAGAACTCTTCAATAAATGACGGCAAATCACTCGGGATAGATCTAATCTCATGTCTGTTTATTGTTTACACCATTTCATAACATAACATCACACTGGTACGCTCTAAAGGGGTACGCAGGTGTGAACAGTTCACCCTGGTATACCTACTCTCATTGCACCGGTTTTGTATAAGTTTCATGTCTTGGGTCCAATCCATCAAATCTATTCTAGCTTCACTTTTGGCGCTATACGCGTAGGTACCTAGCCTATAGAACTGGTCTATTATGTACCACAACTAAAAAGTGGAAAATAAAAAACTTTTCTACAAAAATTACAACCGACTTCCAAACAAACACTACAAAGTAAAAAATAACTTCAATTTCGGAAGTCGGTGTCAAAAAACGAAAACAGAAACACCGACTTCCGAAATTGAAGTTATTTTTTACTTTGTAGTGTTTGTTTGGAAGTCGGTTGTAATTTTTGTAGAAAAGTTTTTTTTATTGCAATTATTACGCATCAAAATGCCTTCGTGCGCGGTAAAGTGGTGAGGGAAAAATTCCAAGACATCTAGTTACAAGAAGGATGGCATAATTTTACACCGGTAAGTAAACAATACGAAAATTATTTTTTATTTTATCTGAATACGAGACACCGCAGGGATCTAGTTAAAATGGTGGCTGGGTAAACGAGCACACTGTTGATACCCGCGTTGATGTCTTTTGGAAAAGTCTCGTTCTTTCACTAGACAATTCTAATGCTTCTATCCCTTTGTATCTTTATCGTAAATATCTGTGCTGTTACTTTTAATAACTGAAGTCGATATCGATAATAATAAAATTAAAAATACAGTTTTTATTTAAAAATAATCTTTTTTTACAAAGAACAATCGGCACTCTAAAACTTTAATTCTAAAAACATGTACCAAATTAAACCATTTAAAAATCAATAGGTAATAACAGGATACCTGCTAATTATTTTTGTAATTCATTGATTTTGATTAAATAATATTTATATGATTTAAATTGAGTGTTTTTCATAATGTTAAAATCAATTTTATCGATATCGACTATTTTCCCTTAATCAAGTTGATCAACCGTAACGATGGCCATACCTACAAACCTTGTCCTTTAACTGACCAATTGCAGCCGCGCGTTCTTCCTCGTCCCCCGGCCCGCGGTAGGGAGTCGTGTGCTTAGAAGAAATCGGCCTATACGCTCTCTAGTGGTTATATGCTCTTTGGCGCGACACGACACGCCAGACAAATGTGTTTCTACACCGCGTGGCTCGTGGCGCGCCCACGGTTCCCAACTTAGGGATTTTGTTCCTAAATTTAGGGGCTAGAAGAGTTAAAAGGGACATTTTTAGGGACTGGTTTTTTTTTTGGTATTTTTTTAGGAATTTCAAACAAAACCTGCAAAATCGAAAACAAAGCGGGTGTTTTCAGTTCTATCCCGTAAAATGGTACAGAGTATCATAATGGTACGATTTTCCTTAAATTGGAATTATGGATTATGCATCGTGAGTAAAACTTGATCATACTGTGGACATGATCAAGAACCTCTACGTACTTATGTATGACTTCAAAAATGAGACGTCACACGAAAACGAGAAACAGGATGATGATGCGGTTCTGGAAATAATTAAAATCTTTGGATGATTGTATTTATTCAATAAAATTTGTAACGTTTTATTTTATGAGCTACGAAATAATTTAGGTACTAAATAAGTATGCAGGTAAATATAAAATTCTATTTAGGGATTTTTAGAGAAATTTGGAAAAAAGATAGGGGCAATTTCTGGTTGGTAACACTGGGCGCGCCATTCAACGACGCAAACTCGTAGCGGACGCTTGTATGCTGCTTGTTGAAAATGACCGATGAGCTTATTGAACTTGATTTTGCTCTAAAGAAGTTTCATTGCTATGAGTAATTTATATATTTATTAAAGCTCCATGCAACGTAAAGGTACATAGACGGACTTAAAGCTGAAGCCATACTCTACCAGGCAACCAAGGATGGTGGTAACATGGCAGGTGCATAAAAATAAATTGCAGGTCGTCAACGAAAATAACATCCGAGTCCGAAGTAAACGTTATGTACGTCTACACGTTGCAAAGGTTCGATGTATAGTAATTCAATTTCAGAAATAGCGCCAGAGCACGCCACGACGCGCCATCTTAGTGTGCACACTCAGCGCCACGCCACGTAAGGGCAGAATCACACTTACGTGGCGTGGCGCCTTTTGACGCCGTTGATTGGCTACAAAACTCGTTGTGTTATGACGTAGTCTGGAACAGAGTCGTTTGATTGGTGGATCCCGCGCCACGACACGTAAGTGTGTTTCCTCCTTAAGTGTGGTTCCGCCTTAAGAAATATGCCCCTTTTCGCTAACTAAAGGCAGTACTTTATTGAATCTATTTCTATACTAATAATATAAAGAGAAAAGTTTTGTATGTAACCATAGAAATATAAAATACAGGAGAAGTGGCAAGGGGGCGTGTCGGTGTCCGCGCGACGTGGTCTGACTGTGCATGTCATAGACAAATGGCCGTCTCCGCGAACTAGTGCGCTTTCGACCGTGATCGTGAAAAATTAAAGAATGCCGTGTTGTTCAGTGGTTTCTTGTAAAAACCGAAGCCTAAACCAAAACTTTAAAAATCATGGAATCACTTACCATATGTCAGTACAAATATTTTTCTGTTTGTCTTTAAATTCATGATAAACAACATATCGTAAAATATTTCTTGGTTCTACTATATTATTTTGTTTTCAAATATCACAACGACTGTACTATTTTTGCGTTAAATACATTGCTTCTTGAACACTACCTAAGTTCGTCGCTAAGTGACTGGACAAGCAATGTAAAAATCACAAAACGATACTTTATTAAGCGAACGCATCGCGTAGTACGGCCGCTGCTTCTTGCGACGAGTTAGTGATGTGCTTGTGCAGATACACTAACGTAGGCTATCGACATCAATGTCGATTATCGAATGATATAATTATTTCTATTATAGTTTATTTTTCAAATTGTTAACCGTTTTAACCCGGTTGGAAGATCGATATGAAATAATATCTATTACTTATATTGATTATTTTACAGCGTAGTAGAGAAATGCGTAACCAACTTTTTGACAAAAAAATGCAACCCCGATAATATCAGTGTCAATAATACACAAATACCTCCACTTTACAGGTCAGTGATTAGACACCATAGCACTAGCAGGGTTCAACAATACCTCCTGTTTTAATACGCTATGAAAGTAACCGGATTTTTGATTGTTTGAATTTTTAATCATTTATATTTTAGCTGCATATTTGTTTTAACTATAACATTTTCTGGACATACGGTTTTTTATTTATTTTCAAGTACCCAAAAAAAAAAGTACAATAATAAATGGTCGAATCGATAACTTTCCGATTTAGTCAATCACTAGCGTGTATGTAAAATAAATTGCTTTTGCATAGCACAACGATAGCGCCGATGTTTTTGTGTGCGTAATTTGTACGGTGATTGGTATATACACGCTGTGCTTGAAGGGATAAGGTTTATAACTTATTGTGTAATACGTTCTGATTTAAGAAATGCGGGTGTGTGCGCGACTGCGTATCTATTGCCTTTACTGAACTGCATGTGTAGTAGTTGCCGTGTGGTAGGGGCAAACTGGAGACACTGGTTTCCGATATATTTTCGTCTACCGGGCATATCTCCTTGTTTATTATATCTATGTATGTAACGAATAAACTTAAACTACTATACTTATTTAAAAAATTCTTTCACCGTTGGGAAGCTACACTATCCCCGAGTGACATAGGCTACTTTTATCCCTGTGTTTCAACAGGAACGGGAACTACGCGGGTGAAACCACGAGGCATGCGCTATTATCCAAATAAAAGCATTCTGGTGGAATTTCAACGCTCAACTCAGCGCCGAGAGTTATTAAGCCAACAGCGTAATCATATTTGAGTATTCAAGTGTGACCTAAAGTTCGACTGTGTTGTCACTCAAAATAAAACAAGATATTGATACAAAAATGGTTTATTATAGATTCAATAACAGGTGGGTACTTAATCATAGAGTAATATGATCGATCACAAAATAATCACGTTTATCAACTTACAGGCGATATCGATTTCACGAATCGACTAATTATAATAACATTTCACGCATATTTTACTTTTACAATCAGAATATTGAAACAATAGGAACTGGTACCTATATCCAACAATTTTCAACATAAGGTGGAGTTGTTTGGTTGATAATTTGACAATTATACAAGGTGGGCCCATGATCGTACAATTTACGCCGTCTCAAAGTAAGCACGCAAAATAAAACAATATGAAAAGGGATTTTAGGCCGAATTAGTATATTATTATTCCTTATATTTTTTATTAATTATTGATAGGCACACGCTTGACCACTATCTCACCCGATGGTAAGCGAAGATGTGTTCGTCAACGAAATACGCTTGCCTAGAAGAAACTTATTCACATTTGACTTATTTCTCTGCTGTTCTTTCAGTTTAATCGTTCCCCCAGCTTAATTGCCCCGGTGCTTTTCTGTTATTATCGTCCACTGTTGATTCTGTCTTTTAAGATTTGGGTCTTGTCTTTTAAGTTGGGAATACTTTGGCAGGCTTGTCCCTAAAAAATATCGAGGCGAATAAAAATTACTCTACTCATTTTCAGCGGCGTAAATGGCACTCGTCTCTCATTATAACAATATGCATTCAACAAAAACTATTCCGATCGCACAGGCAATAACAATAACTACAAAATGAAACTTAACCATAACTTTCATAATAAAAAAAATACTGGCACATACAACTGAATTTAAAAAAAGAGATTCTTAGAGCTGCCATAGACTAAATACTCAGGGCTGCCAACATTGCCCTAACATCCTTAGGGCTATCCTGCTTGATAAGATCTCTAAAGGCACGCACATACGTAGCTTCTTTCTCCAAGTTCTTGGATATCTGGTGTGCCCTAAGAGTGATTTCTTTAGGGATGCCTGCAAGACGGGCTGCGTTGAAACCGTAAGACTTGGGGCAGGCACCGGGTGATAGTTTGTAGAGGAATGTGATGGTTTCTTCGGGGATGTGGTCTTCGCTGTCTGGTGTTGATTCGTCTGTTTCTACCATGCAGGCCTTTAACAAGAAAACAGAGATATGATATAAGGTGGGAGTAACTAGTAAGCTATATTAATTTGACAAATTGTCACAAACACGACTCCTATTTGATTTGATTTAAGGGCAATTTATTATTATTGCCAGTTATTTATTTGTTTACCCTCGCAAGATTCAATCTCTACTAAGCCACTTTGAGGTTCTGTGACTCTTGCTGTAAGACTTACTTGTCTTATGATGGCCTTTGGAAACTAAATTATGAAAATTGGTCGAAGATTAGTCATTATCGAAACACGCCTTAGCAATTTTTTCATTATATTTCTAAGTTAGATTAAGCAGGATTACTCACTATACAAGGAACCTACATAAAAAATATCTGTAAAAATGATCAACAAATTGAAAACAGTGCTCACCATATGGCCCAACATGATCCCAGGGTACGAAGACAGGTGGTGTACCAGTGAATGGTAGTGCGTAGAGAATATAACTCTACAGCCGCGCTTGGCTAGCTCCACGCAGACACCAGACGCGATAGCTGTGCCGTCGTATGTTGAGGTGCCTCGACCTAGAATGAGAGGTAAATAATAATGGGTTTTCTTTATGTTAAGTTCTAGGTGAAAATGAAATGCAAGAAACATGATTCCGTTTAAATTATAGTTGTAAGAAAAACCAAAACATCTAGATGTTGCACAGAGTAAAGATCGTAGCTGACTGACACGACCGGACCCTGCTAAAACACCGCCTTAAACGGAGATGACTGCTCGCTGTCCACGCGTCGACAGCTAGCAGGCAACCAGTTGTCCACACGCCGACAGCTAGCGGTAAGCGAGACCTCAACTATCGAGTGGTACGATGCTAGTGATACGAGCTGTCTGCTTTTTTGTTTTGTCAATGTAAAGTATGTCTACAGAAGATGAAGCTCACATTTCAATGAACATTATTTTGCCGGGTGCGAGCGGCGTCGTATAAGCCGGCTACGACCTTTAGTTTACTGCAAATCTGGATGTTCCAGTCCGGGGACTCTTTTTCTAAAAATGGGATGTGCAGGATACACTCGGGAAATTTGTTTCAGTTGTCTTATAGCAACGATACGTTATTCGGAGACTAATTGCGTAGGCAGACAGCACAGAACTGCCAAAGCAGGTTTAGAACAAATTTTGGGTTTTAAATGGTAAATTAAAGAGTTTTTGTTCTACATGAATTTGTTCACTTTTATGTCTGATGTCTCTAATATCTCCACAAGATCATAAAAGCATCCACTTACCCAACTCATCCAGCAATACAAGCGAGTGTACAGTCGCATGCGTGACGATGGCAGCAGTCTCATTCATCTCCACCAAGAACGTGGACTGTCCTGAGAATATATCATCCGACGCGCCCAGGCGAGTGAAGATACGGTCCACCAGGCTTAGTGAACACGCTGCGGCCGGCACGTAGCTGCCCTGAAGTACGGAACTCAAGATTTATCTAAGACTAATTACGTGTGCTGTGCGAATTTAGACCTAATACTCTTCGTATACGGTAGCATTTATGAAGATTTCGTCCGACGCGCTAAGTGACCGAGTGGTCGCGAGTTACATTTTTATTTAGTTAGGGTTCAAACCCAGGTAGACCAAACCTGCTCTCAAAATATTGAAGGAAATATCGTGAGGAAACTGGCATGTTTTAGAACCGAAAAATCGCAGACCGGATTGAAGAGGGAGAATAGGAGGCCTGCCTAGCAGTGAGAATATTATCTAATAATGCTTTTGCTAGCATTAAGGCAAGACTTATATGTCTAGAAAAAGGTTAACTTTATGCTCAATAATTACTTACTAGATGAGCCAGCACAGTGAGGAGCCCCGCTTGTCTCATGAGCGTGGATTTACCGCCCATGTTAGGGCCTGTCAGTAGCAGTAAGCTGGAGTCTTCTGTGCCCAGTTGTGTGTCGTTGGGTATGAAGTCCTCAAGGTTCGGTATGCAAGGATGACGGCCTTCCACAATGTTTATGTAGGGCTGCAAAATAAATTCGTAATTTCTTTAGGAAAATTTAACGCTAGATGAGCAGTAGTGAACTAGTGATTACGACTCTTAACTTTGTAGGCTCTCAAAAAGATAAAGGAAAACACTATGAAGAAACCCAAAAATGCATGTCTTAAGGTTGCCCTAGTCGATGGCAAGAACTATTTTGTTTAAAATGCAATGCTATCTCATCCGACAACACGAGCGAATGAGATAGATACTGTGATGAGCAGTAAGAAGCTAGTTCCCGTACGAATACACACTTGCAAATTTGTAGCGAAATGGATTTAGGACGAAAACGAGCGCGCGAAATTTTATAAAAGACCTTTGGGAATATGGATATCATGAAAAAACGATTAAATGTATATGTTCAAAATAAAATATTTGCTTTGTTGAACTACTAATCTATCCCTTATGAAAGAAAGAAAAATTTGTTTATTTGCGCCAGACATGACGCATACCATAAAAATAACAAAAAAATCTTAAATACAACCATTACAAAGTATGCGTCACAACTACGCAAAACGGTCATCGCTCAGCATAATGCTGGGACTCGGGTGCGAGACAGAGCCACAGCGCTGGTATTCAGCGATAGCCGGTGTCGACTGGGTGACTCCGAACCAATGAAACCTTAGTGGCAAATAACAGAGCGAACAGTAGAGTAACAAGTAGTAGTAACTTATGGTGACAGGTTTGCATTTTGCTTCTTCTTATGGTATTTATTTACGCCCAAAGATGCGTTAAAATGACTTGAAATATGGAACTTTCGACGCTCATAACTTTTAAATTTATATTTTTTTTACTTTTTTGTTTCCATACAGGGCTAGATAATGACGAGGAAACGCCATGACTTACAAGTTGTAGGTCGTGGGTAAGAACCCAGGCAGGCGCTTTGCTTAGTGTAAACTATTTCATCACCATTGCTCCCAAAACGGTGAAGGAAAACATCATGAGGAAACCGGCTGTCTTAGAACCAAAAATTCGAAGACATGTGACATCCACACTGGACCCGCGTGGTGGATTACGGCCCATTCCCTCTCCTAGGGAGGCCTGCACGCACAACGAACCAAATGGGAGTCTAAGGCCCGGCGCCCACTATCAAGCCGCACCGATGCCCACGGCTTGGTAGAGCTCGAGCGCTTTACGCCGGCTTCGGGCGGCTTTGGGCGCCTTAGAGCTGCGTCGGGCGACTTCGGGCGGCTTTGGGCACCTGAGAGCTGCCTCGGCAGTCGTAAACACGCCTAAGGACGCCGTAGCTGATTTTGGGTAGCCTAAGAATAGTTCTGGCTGCAGAAACATCGCAGAGCAGTCACTCGTAACGTTCCGTGAAAACAGTTATGTGTGTGTATTTATAATGGTGGATTGGGACTTAGTTCTCATTGTTCATCTTGCTGAAGAAGAAGAGAAACTTGGAGCCTTAAGACAAAGAAGAAGATTTTGGGTGAATAAGCTTTGGAAGGAAAGATGTACTTTCGGTGAATTTCATAACTTGTTTAATGACTTACGATATGACGTTCGCAAATTTTACGACTACTATAGGATGGATTATGAAAACTTTGAAGCCTTGGTTGCTCTGCTCCGTCCTTACATAATGAAAAAACCATCTACTTTCCGTTCATGTATATCTGTTGAAGAAAGATTATCTGTGTGCTTAAGGTAAATAATAATGTATTTTTTTTTTCATTTAAAAATGCCAATAACAGTTTTCTTTACGAATGTACATGCGCAGAAGTTCGCAGAGCCTATGTTCAGGACTGCCAAGTTATTTTGCGTCTACTTTTACGATACGATAATGAAGGCGCGTGCGGTGATCGAAATGACTGTTCTGCGACGTGTCTGATCCGAAAATGCCACCCGAGCTACCCGAAGACCGCCTCGGCATCCTTAGCCATGCTTACGGCTGCCGAGGCCGCCCGAAGTCGCCCGACGGAGCTCTAAGGCGCCCTAAGCCGCTCGAAGCCGGCGTAAAGCGCTCGAGCTGTACCGAGCCGCACCGATGCCCACCGATAGTGGGCGCCGGGCCTAAGTGCGGCAAAGGAGTCCATGTATCCTATCCTGATGAGACAAATTGATATAATTTTATATTTTGAACCTACATCGTCAAACAGTGGAGTAATCACCAGACTACGATTGTATGGAAGAATGATCGACCAGGGCAACCATAAGGCCAAAAAATCGAACACACGTACCTATCAGCACTGGGTTGGCGTGTGGTGGATTACAGCCCATACCTCTCATATAGAAGAGACATGTGTCCCGGCAGAGAAACATTATTGGTTGAATATGCTAAAGCTACGTTGGACATACTAATGTTACCTCAGCCGAATCTGATGTTTGCTAAACACAAAGCAAATCAAAAGTCGTTGACACTCAAAAGTCGTTGACACCATATAAAGGCAAAATCATGTCAGCTTTTTCGATGGTATAAAGAAAGGGTTTTTTCGAAGAAAAATCTAGACTGCTACTTCAAATTTTCTAAAATAAGAATATGCAGTAATTACCTTTTGCTCCTCATCATAAGTAATATCAGGCAGACACACATCCCCAGTCTGCTGGCGTGCGAACTCCGTGAAAGCCAACAATATGTCTAACGTAGACAAGCATTGTAGCGCGGTCTCCCATTGGTTGTAGTGAGACGAGAACTTCTCGAATATTCTGCGACTTAGATCCTTTAGCACGTTCGTCTTTTGTTCTTCCGCGGCTATCATTCGGGCTAGGAGGTCCTAGAAAACATATGGAGTTACATTATAACAGTTATGAAATTCTTAAGATTGATTGGAACTAAATGATATTTTGTTTTAGGAATTACTGGTAGGTTTTATTGCCTCACACAGAGAGAATGTGTCCCAGCAGTGGGAACATTAAAAGGCTGATGATGGTAGATTTGAAAGGAGAGATCGTCTGGCTCAATACTATATCCCTATTTAGATTAAGAGCCTACATCCGCTTTAGTGCCGTAAAGCGGTAATTCCTAAAGCATACTCCTTAGTAACGGCTAGGTTAAAAGGTTTGAAAAAAAAAAAATATTATTGTTTCATTTACATTATTTTTAAACATGGTTTTTTCGTACAACAAATAGTTTTGCTTTAAAAAAATAATTAGCA
Organism: Orthosia gracilis; assembly: GCA_947562075.1. NCBI lineage: Eukaryota > Metazoa > Arthropoda > Insecta > Lepidoptera > Noctuidae > Orthosia > Orthosia gracilis. The sequence continues at coordinate 67,381,386 of OX387264.1, read as the reverse complement.
ACAAGATATTTTTCGCAACTTTTGGATACTCCTCCAAAACGACTTGGATGTTTAAACATATTTTTACACAGAAAAATTGATGGCTGGATTTTCTTCATAACTGACATAGCATATGTAAATCAAAGAATATTATGCAAACAAAACTGTTCAAAAGGAGGTTCAATATTGGTATTTTGACTCCGAGCAGGCGCACGGCCAGTACTGCGTTAACATTGGGGCGTATATATCGCCTTAATTCTGCCAAACAGCCTTCTTTCTTGCACAGGACTTTTTTCCTCTAGGTTGCCCACAAATCAATAAACCATTTAAATCCGTGGTGTTGCTGGTGCATACAGGCGTCGGTAATAATTTGTACACCATCACCCTAATTGCCGAACTTCAAAGAACACGCGCGCGAGTGCTTTGCTTGCATTCATTGTGTCATATGCTTAAAATTCCGTCTACCTGACAAAACACGCAATGAATACTGTCATAAATTGTCAAAATGAAAGAGGTTGCGATCGATTCCATTAATTTATATGTTACGCAATTGGGCTGCTGATGTACCGCTACCCTGTTTACTTGAATATTCGAACAAAAATTTGCATTTAAAATAGTTTTACATAAGAAAGCATTAACCAACAATACATACTTTAGTCTCGCTCGTAGAGAATCTCTTGTATCCCTTACGTGCGCCTTCTAAGTTGTAGTCGGAGCCAGCCCTGGACGCTGCTCCCTGAGGTACTTCAATCTGATACCTCTTCTTATCTGTGCCCACATATGATAACTGGAATTTGAAATGCAACATATTTTATTAGGGATCTAGGCGATCTGGCGCCATTTTTACCCTATACCTTAGGAAGAGGGTATGCAATTTTTTACCCGACTGCCGAAGAAGGGTAATGTGTATGTATGTATGTTTGTTTGTTCCTATGTGGCGTTTTAGAGACCAAACAATGACAATCGATTAGTATTAACCTTGCGAGTGTCACATTAAAATTGGAAAATATAAAAATTGCGGATGTTTTGGGCGCCGTATAGTGGAGGCCCATTTTTTTCCCTTCCAAACCCATCGTGTGGGCTATCAAAATAAAGGGTATTAAGAGGTGATTTCAAAAATATATAACACTTATATGTTTAAATGTAATTCGAAAAAAAAGTAAACTAAAATGTTCTAAATAAAATTAAAGTTAATTCAAAAAATCAAAAACCCGACTGCTTAAGAAGCGAACTAAAACGACATAAACATGTAGAAAATCATGCTTTGCAGTTGAAGGATACATCTGGTTTTGGTCAGCAAGCTTGCGAATACTCTGAATACATTCGAAATAAATCAAGTTATAGATAAGAGATTGATGTATATAGCGGCCAAAAGAAAGCTAAGCAATCATAGGGTTTATTAAAAGGTATAGTAAACGATTGCAAAACATGTTGATTAATATTATGATAAAGTATATGTCGAAGCCATCTGGTTAAATTACCTAGCTAATTGGACGCCTAGGCCGTTCATTGAACAATTGGATGCCTAGGCCGATAGTTAATTGAATTAGAATCATACAACGTTTAACAACTTAGAGTATTGAAAGTCAGCCCTTTGAAGTGTCATCTTCAAAGGGCTGACTCAGCCAAGTGATTCGTATTTAGTTCAGTTGTTTTGCGCTTCGCTCAAAAGGTCAAACGTTGCGCTCAATGACTTAGCTAGTTGCCCTTCAGCCATTTAATTGGATTGCGTATAATGAACGGCCTAAGCGTCCAATTAGCTGGCTAATTTAACCAGATGGCTGCGACATACATATCCACATTTGCTCTATAACTATAGGTACCTAAGTCATTACCTTTTCTTCTCTTCCCGTTCTCACATACTATTGTCTACATATCTTTTTATATTTTCCCTTTTGCGGATCTAGTGGTACAAATTTCTGAGGAAATATGCAATACATTTGTTCTCTATTCATTTGTCTCTATGTATTACAATGGGTGTACATTTATTATAAAATAAATAATTAAAAGATAAAGACTTACCCGACATTTAAAATACTTTTCTTGTTCACTGAGGTAGTCCTTCAAGTCTCCCTCTATCTCCTTTATTAGCTGCAGAGTGTTGTCATACTCCAGATCGACTCCCTCGCCGGGCAGGATGCGACCTTCTTTCTCAGCCTCTGCTTGGTTGAACGCTTCCTAGAATACAAAAACAATATCATTATGTATTATTTATTGTCTTACATGGACGGAAAATAATTCTTTAGAACAGAACACGGTCGGCAACTTTTTAACAGGTGAGAGCCCCTAGTGGAAAAATTAAATCTCCATTTGATTCCTATAAAGATTAGAGGAATCAAATAGAGAAATTTGCCATGGGGTGTGTTATCAGATTCAAATAACCCGTCGACTACCTAGGTTTGAAGTACAGATCCAACATTAGGGTAAAATATTTTAAATATTAGTAGGTTCTATTATAGCTTTTAACAGGGCAGGCTGAATGCGGAAGGCAGAGAAACAATTTCGAAGCAGCTATGTACAGTAAGTATGTGCTATGTCTATCTATGCAGAACGGCTTAGTAAAATTATTACCCCCATTTAAATTTGTGGCTAATTGTATAGCTGCGCCCCTTGCTCATATCATTAACGTAAGTATATACACTGGAGTATATCCAGAAGGTCTAAAAACTGTAATAGTTAAACCAATATATAAAAAGAATGATAAAGACGAAATGACAAACTATAGACCAATTGCTTTAATTCCCATCTTCTCAAAGATCATTGAAAAAATTATCTATTAATCTCTCTACAACTTTTAACAAAACACTATATATATGTGACGAACAAAAGAGTTTCAGGAAAACATAAAACCATCAACATGGCCATTTTCGACTTTATCCAGATAATAATGCCAAAAGTAGACTCTACAATACCTGTATGAGCAATATTCAATGTCGAAGGCTTTTGACTGTGTGGATCATGAAATCCCTCTAACAAAACTTCACGCATACGGTATTCGTGACAATGCCCTTTATTTAATTGAAAGGTATCTAAAAGAATGTAGACAATATACGGAGATATCGAGCTTGTGTTTAGAATCTAGAAAGGAATTAAAATCTAGATGGTCTTTTAGAGAAATAAAATATGGTGTCCCGCAGGGCGGTGTCCTTGGATCTTTGTTATTTATATTATTTATAAATAAATTACCTGCCACGTTATTCAATCCATCCTATGGTATTATTTGCAGGTGATAGCACATCAATTGTTTTATATATCGATAAAGAATCATATGTACATGACATTTACAATACAATTTAATAGTCTAATAAAGTGGCTTCAAAATAATAATTTAATTATTAATCTACTAAAAACTAGAGTCATGCACTTTTACCAAAGAATATCTGTAGGAGATATGGATATAAACTACAATGGTCAAACTATAGAAAAAGTTCTCACCATAACATTTTTAGGAATCATAATTGACAGTATGTTAACTTGGAACTCACAAGCGGAAGACGTATGTAAACGTTTAAGCGTTTATGTTGCATAATTTATCAAAAAACGTAAATGTACCGACAATATTAGTGGCTTACCATGGTCTAGTAATTTCCATCTTAAGATTTGGTATAATATTTTGTACCAACACTGTAGTGAACGAGAAAGCATTTTCAGAGCTCAGAATCGCTGCCTAAGAGCTATATTTGTTCTTAAAGTAACGGACAGTTTCATACCTATATTTAAGTCTCATAAATTATCAATCTTTCCATGCCTTCATATCCTTGAATTGGCAATATTTGTAATAACAAATCGATGAGTATGCAACTTTGATAGAAACTAGAAAATGAAGTATGTACAGCTATGAGATCTCAATACCAGAATCTATTATGCACGGGCGCTTTTAAATAAAACAAGCTTATTAAAAAGTAATGTTATCTGTATGGCTCCTGTAATCTTTAATAAAAGACCTGGTCAACTTAAAAACTTACAATGGTAAGTTTTTGAAATGGCAAAAGTTTAAAAAAACTTTTCACAGAATTACTTGTTGATAAATGTTATTATTCAGTGCAGGATTTCTTGAATGATATTTTTTTGTAATGTATTTAATAAACTCTATTTTGTATAACATTTGCATGCTATATTAAGGCAGAATGTACATGGATCCAACTTTTTATTTTTTATTTTTTATGTACCTACATTCTAAGCAAATAAAGACCTATTCTATGCTATTCCAAAAAACAAATGATAATAGATTTTATTTATTCGAATTCATTATTAATTACCTTGAAGAACTTTAGGGTATCCCTATAATCCGGATACTTCCCATCAGGACTGAACTGCATAATCCTCTTCAACAGCTTAGCATCCGTATCAGAGAACATATCAACCAGTTTCAACGCAGCGTTGAATCCGTTTAATACTGATATAAAGTCTAGCACTTTTCTCTTGGAGTACGTCTTTTCTTCGTAGAATATTGCACGCGAGTCGGGATGCTGTTTTGAACGTTTGAGGTTACCCAAAGCGTGAACTCTGAAAATAAAACCAACATTTCATTGGTGTCCCTCTCTATATTAAAAAATTGCGTGATCTTTAAAGGTAAAATTAGTAACTTTTTATATTGACAAGTTATCGATAAAAGCACTATGCAAAACTACTAGATCAGTTAGTGTAAGTATGAGCACAATATACCCTGTCTCGCTTCTACGTATTTTTTATTAATGCCGCGCCTTAAGACGTCAAACGTAGGCAATTTATAGTCAAAAAAACTCCGGAAATGTTTTTATGATTTGGAATAAAATTAATTTTAAGTGTTAATGGATTAGTTAAAATTGGCTTACCGACACAGTAAACCTAAAACAGAAAAACGAAAGCAATCTACAAAAAATACTTACTTAGCCAATAGTCTTTCCAAGTCTGGTAGTGTGGTTAGAATAGTCTTAGCATCCTGACATAACTCTTGGTTTTCAAACAGAGCCTTCACAGCTTCTTGTCTCTCCTTTATGACAGTTAAATTGCAACTTGGTGCGCAGACCCACTGGTACAGTAATCTGAAAAATATAAAGTATGATATTGGTTCAGCTCAGGTAGGTCAGAGAATTTCAGAGGTTTTCTCCGATTCGTCGAATGAAACAATCACACCAATATTATAAAGGCGAAAGTTTGTGAGTGTGTCTGCGTTTATGTTTGTTACTTCTTCACGCTCAAACGGCTGGACAGATCTGGACGAAATTTGGCACAGAGATAGATTATTGTCAGGAATAAAACACAAACAAACACGACATGGAAACATGTATGTACATTATAACTTCTAAGGCTCTGGAGGAAATTGAATTGTACTGTATTTTCATAATTATTACTCTGTATCTCATTATAAGCGGAAAGCACAAATAGCACAAAGGATACTTTTTATCCAGGGATTATTTTCCCTCGGGATAATTTTCGACATTCACGGGGGCGAAGCCGCTGGCAGAAGTTAGTTAAGTCTAAAAGATGGTAAAGTCAACTAAATTCATTGTAAACAACTTTCGACAAAATATCCCACAAGACTCAACCTTCACTAACATAAATTTGAAAATATCTTACTGTGTCAAAGATACATAGGCCTTGCTGTTTTATGTCAACACTAGCTTCTGCCAGCGGCTTCGCTAGCTTGATATTCGAAAATTATATCGAGGGATCAAATTCCCGGGATAAAAAGCCTATATTGTGTGTGATATAGTCTATGTGCTATTCCAGACTATAATCTATATCTGTGCCAAATTTCATCCAGATCCGTCCAGTCGTTTGAGCGTGAAGAAGTAACAAACACACTCACAAACTTTCGTCTTTGTAATATTAGTGTTAAGTGTGATAGGACTTCTGCCAGCGGCTTCGCCCGCGTGAATGTCGTAAATTAAGCCAAGGGAACGTAATTATTCCAGGGATAAAAAGTATCATATGTGCTATTCCAGACTATAATTTATCTCTGTGCCAATCATACAGATCTGTTCAGTATTTTTGCATGAAAGAGTGACTTTATTTCAATGAATGTTACACACCGTCAAGTGACTGAGCTAGCTTGGGAAATAATTCTGTGTTGAATTATGAATACTTCGGGTTTTTGTTTTATTAGTAAGTAATCTTTCAGTTGATCCAAAAATAAACTTGGCCTGATCTTCCATGGTCTGATCTTTTTTCAACTTTGTTAGATTTTATGAATGATCGTCTGATAGAAGTATATGAATGATTATACAAACCTTTTCCCCATATGAGTCGAACAGAAATTCAATCTCTCATACAAGCACCCTTCATCCTGCACAATCCTAAGATTCCTCAACGTGATCGCGTCTAAAACCATAGTGCTTCCGCCTTCCCAGCGATTTTCCACCTTGACCTCGGGAGGTAAGGTCTTGTTTAGCACGTCGGGTGGTGCGTACGAGGTGAATTGGTTCATGCCGAGTACTTGTATGTCTAGGAGACAGTCTGTGAGGCAGGATACGACGCCGCCGAGGGCTTTTATTGCTAGGTAGCAGTTTTCCGCTGGGGTTAGGCCGAGTGCGTCACCTGAAAGAAGAGAAATCAATTAGAATAGAAATAATTAATTCGACACTCACAGCGTAACAGTTACTATCACAAAGACTTCGTTATCCAAATTTGAATAAAAATTGAAAAATTGTTACTGTCATTAAAATCTGAATATACAAAATCCGAATCCAATCCCATCATGCTGTGAAAAATCGTGATCATTGCTTCTTATTCAATCCTTGACACGTACACAGTGCTGACAGCGCTGGCAAAATGAGGGCTCTGCCTAACTCTTGGGGATATACTGGCATTATGGTGATATCCATGCATAGAAATATAAAATATAGGAGAAGTGGCAAGGGGGCGTGTCGTTGTCCGCGCGACATGTACTGACTGTACATGTCATAGACAAATGGCCGTCTCCGCGAACTAGTGCGCTTTCGACCGTGATCGAGAAAAATTAAAAGAATGCCGTGTTGTTCAGTGGTTTCTTGTAAAAACCGAAGCCTAAACCAAAACTTTAAAAATCATGGAATCACTTACCATATGTAAGAACAAATATTTTTCTATATTTGTCTTTAAATTCATGATAAACAACATATCGTAAAATATTTCTTGGTTCTACTATATTATTTTGTTTTCAAATATCACAACGACTGTACTATTTTTGCGTTAAATACATTGCTTCTTGAACACTACCTAAGTTCGTCGCTAAGTGACTGGACAAGCAATGTAAAAATGACAAAACGATACTTTATTAAGCGAACGCATCGCGTAGTACGGCCGCTGCTTCTTGCGACGAGTTAGTGATGCGCTTGTGCAGATACACTAACGTAGGCTATCGACAACAATGTCGATTATCGAATGATATATTGCTATTATAGTTTATTTTTCAAATTGTTAACCGTTTTAACCCGGTTGGAAGATCGATGTGAAATAATGTCTATTTACTTATATTGATTATTTTACAGCGTAGTAGAGAAATGCGTAACCAACTTTTTGACAAAAAAATGCAACCCCAATAGTGTCAAGTGCTGCACAAATACCTCCCACTTTACAGGTCAGTGATTAAACACCATAGCACTAGCAGGGTTCAACAATACCTCCTGTTTTAAAACGCTATGAAAGCCTAAACCAAAGTAACCGGATTTTTGATTGCTTGAATTTTTTGATTTACTTAATAATTTATATTTTTAGCTGCATATTTGTTTTAACTATAACATTTTCTGGACATACCGTTTTTTATTTATTTTCAAGTACCCAAAAAAAATTGTACAATAATAAATGGGCGAATCGATAACTTTCCGATTTAGTCAATCACTAGCGTGTATGTAAAATAAATTGCTTTTGCATAGCACAACGATAGCGCCGATGTTTTTGTGTGCGTAATTTGTACGGTGATTGGTATATACACGCTGTGCTTGAAGGGATAAGGTTTATAACTTATTGTGTAATACGTTCCGATTTAAGAAATGCGGGTGCGTGCGCGACTGCGTATCTATTGCCTTTGCTGAACTGCATGTGTAGTAGTTGCCGTGTGGAAGGGGCAAACTGGAGACACTGGTTTCCGATATATTTTCGTCTACGGGCATATCTCCTTGTTTATTATATCTATGTATCCATGCCAACCCATACGAATTCTTTGGACCTCATGTTACACAAATCCTGCACGATTAACCTTGTAACAGCTCGACATACTCAGAGGATCCTCCCTTTTAAACGGAGGATAATTATGATGATAACAATTTAAAATTTAAGTATTTTTAAACTTTTTTTAAATTAATACTCATACCTTCATGTAAGAACGGTTTGATCCCCTCAGGCCAGTCTCCGTCTGCATTGGTCCTGTAGTACTTCTCCGCTAATATCTTGAGGGTCTTCTCAGGAGGCCATATATTCTGAGCCACTCTGCGCGCGTTGTGACAATGTGTACTGAGCAATTTGGACGTACGGGCCGTTGCTTTACGGTCGTAAATTATCTGGAAAATAGAGTGGGTGATATGAGGTATGTGGCTGGTCAAGCACGAATCATTCGAAACTGATTAATACAAATTAAGATTTGGGTGGCATTATGGGTTCTGGACTTAGTATGAGCATAGTCAGCCTATAGAAACGCTGTATGCAAGGGCACAGGTTTTATTTCTGAGAGAGGGAAGAGGCCGTAGTCCGTAATGCATGATGCAGGTGTCACAATGCCTTCCATATTTGAAGTTTTTGGTATCAAAGTCAAAGAAGAAATTCAATTTGGCCAAGTAAATAATGAAACAACACTTACCAAAGCTGGTGGATAATGCGCCAAAGTCGTGAGTAGCCTGGAGGAGTGCTTGTCGTCTTGAAACTGTCCAATGTGGAAAAGCCCGATTGAGGTGTCCACGAAGCAAATGCCGTAGGTACTGCTCCCGTTGCTCTCCTGTGAGATAAAACCAGTTCTATATTTTTATAATTTTCACTAACTTCTGGCAGCGACTTCGCCCGTGTGAAAAGTGTTTTCTTATCCCAAGGGAAGATTATACCGGTACGAGAAGTAGGCTATGTACTTTTCCAAACTATAATCTACCCCTGGGCCAAGTTTCATCCAGATCCGTTCAGCTGTTCTGGCATGATTCAGTAAAAAAACATCCATCCATCTAAACTTTCGCATTTATATTTAATGGAGAACTATAGACCCATAGCATTAACTTCCGTACTCTCAATTTAAAAAGAACCAGGAATCCGATTCCCGACATCCCCTCTACGACCACTTAACAACTCGGGGTAGACTAAAAAGTCGAAAGAGCTTCTTGCGTACCACTCGGGCGATCCAGGACAAGCCGTCTAGGGAGAGGAGCAAACTGTGGCTGGAGAAGTACCACCACCTCATGACTTCATTAAGCCTAAGGAGCATCTCCCCCTCGGTCATGAACTGCAGTGGCCCGTGTGGAAGGCACTGAATCGGATGCGCACCCAGGTAGGCCGCTGCAAATATAATTTGGCAAAATGGGGGATTATAAGTCAATTACACGCTGGGTGTGATTGCGGTGCTCCTGTACAGACTATGCCCCACTTGCTGGAGTGTCCCGATTGTCCTTTCACTTGCACCTTGGATGATCTCTATAGGGCCTCTGACGCTGCAATAAACGTGGCCTCCTACTGGTCTCAAATAGTTTGATCAAATGTACCATCGAAACGAAAAGAAGAAGAAGACTCTCATTTTTTTTTTGAAATATTTATATATAACGAACACAAGAGATATTTAGAACAACATACAATCCTATGTGATGAACAGAAAGGTGTGAGAAAAAATTGAAACATTAATATGGCGGTTTACGACTTTATAGACACTGTCTCCACACAGTTTGACAAATCTTTACCTATTTGTGGTATTTACTGTGACATGTCCCAAGCATTCGATTATGTAGACCACAATATCCTGCCAGATAAACTTGAAGCCTACGGTATAAGAGGTAATGTCTTGGAATTGTTAAAATCATATCTAACAGACCAACAACAAATAACTCAAATATCTAAATTCAATTTTAAAGCTAAAAAGATACATATCTTCTCCTCTCAAACGCGCCTCATTACGCAGGGAAGTGTATTGGGCCCTCACCTGTTCTTATTATATATTAATGACCTACCAAATGCAACTAAAGAACCCATGACATTATTCACTGATGACAGTACTGTAACAATGGCATCCGATAATTTATCTGACTATAATGTAAACAGTTGCAGACCAATGTTGATAAAACACAGAATTTTAACACCTCCGTCACTCTACAATATACTGGAAATGGATGTATTTGTAAAAACTAATCCTCATTGGTTTCCTCTTTTGTCAAATAATTCTGATAGAAATAGACGTGAGCAGTATAGACTTTGGGTGCAGTCACACGCGGCCAAAACAGCACTTCTGAGAAAAAGCGTCGTATGCATGGTGTTGTATACGATATAATTCCGAATGACATTAAGCAATTGAATTTTAGTTTATTTAAGAAAACACTTGAAAAGCTGCTTACTGATAAATGCTACTATAACATTGTTGATTTTTTAAATGATAAATTTCATTTTGATTTAATTTTATTCTATATTGACATATTTTGCTATACTACATTTTGTACTGACTCTGATTGTATGTTGAATTATTGATAATATTTTGCACTGACTCTAAATTTTTTATATATGAAACTGACATTAATTTATTCAATTTATAATTGCCAATTTAATTTTAATGAATAACATTATTTTCATTTTGTACGCCGACTGAGGCAAAACATGTTGATCCGGTAAAATTATGTTTCCATCTATATGTGCATATTCATGTATCATGTTAAACATGTTTAAACAAATAAATTAATTTTTATAATATTACTAGCTCCTGCCAACAGCTTCGCTCGCATGAAAAGAGTTTTGTCATCACATCTATTCGAAAAGAGGCGAAGGGTTCCTCCGATAAGTGCGAGCAAATATTGTGATATATGTGAGTGAAATATTAACACCAGAAAATATATAATTAAAGGCAGAAACTGTTATAAAAAAATTTACTACCAAACAAATCGAGAGAAGAATAACTAAGAGCATGCCTTATTTATTGTTCTGATAGCTCTCTAAGGTAGGTTGAAAAGCAGAGTGTGCCACGTGGTACCAAAATTATTTAAATTCGAACGACGTACTTTGTTTCCCTCGTTACGCTCGGGATTCTACTCTAAAATCCTTCGCTTCGCTCTGGATTCAAACAGTCACTCTCGCCCTCAATATGTTGGTCCCTTGTGACACAATCTGCAATATAATCCCAAGGGAACATTACACCAGGATAAAAAGTAGCCTATGTGCAAATGTTTACCTTCAACTTACGGATAGGCAGATTAACATGAAAAAAAAATTGCTATTCCAGACTATAATCTATCTCTATGCCAAATTTCATCCAGATCCGTTCAGCCGTTCTGAGTAACAAACATAAATCTATACATCCAAACTTTCGCATTTATAATATTAGTTAGATAAGTACGACGAATCATATCGGTAGATATGTTACACTTTACGAACGCACGTTAATGTTTTCAAGGTCTGAAAGAATGCTTACGTGTTTATTTCGAGTTCATAAGACTGGATTTGAATTTCAGTTACAATAGCTTTAAGTTACACGCAGCGATTTGAATCTAATCAGTAGACGGACGAACTCAGGATTCTACATTTTTTTTGGAGGTTTGCTTGTTCGCGCCTGCAGATGTTGTTAAAGCAAATCAAATAATTTATTTGTCAAACTGAATAGTGAGACAGTACCTCTTCAGCGATGGCCATCATGTAGGCGGCAGAAGGGTCAGCCGGTCCACTGTCCTGCAGACCACACACCTGCGCGCCTCTCATCGACACCTGACAGATCTCGCGACGGACCACCTTGTCAAACTTACTGGTTAGACCATCTGAAATATAGATAAGATTGTTTTTCTTCATCCTTAAATCTTCTAATTTTCCTTTAAGAAAAATTTGTAGGAAAGTAAAAAAAAGATGAAAAATTATATAGCTAGAAAGATAAAAGATAATATAACTAGTTAGATAAAAATTATGTGGCTAGAAAGATAAAAGGTAATATGGCTAGAAAGATAAAAATAATATACCTACTCGTAGCTAGCACGATAAATATGGCTAGAAAATTATAAGATAATATGGCTAGAAAGATAAAACATAATATGGCTAGAAAGATAAAAGATAATATAACGAGAAAGATAAAAGGTAATATGGCTAGAAAGATAAAAATAATATAGCTAGCACGATAAATATGGCTAGAAAACTATAAGATAATATGGCTAGAAAGATAAAACATAAAATGGCTAGAAAGATAAAAGATAATATAACTAGAAAGATAAAAGGTAATATGGCTAGAAAGATAAAAATAATATAGCTAGCACGATAAATATGGCTAGAAAACTATAAGATAATATGGCTAGAAAGATAAAACATAATATGGCTAGAAAGATAAAAGATAATATAACTAGAAAGATAAAAGGTAATATGGCTAGAAAGATAAAAGATAATTTAACTGCAAAGATAAAATATAATTTGGCTAGAAAGATAAAAGATAATACGGCTACAAAGAGGATGACTACCGAGATGACGACTAATAGAAGGATATTTGATCTGCTACAATGTTTCATGTCGCGACTCTGCGAAAGTTTCCATCAAAACATAGAGAATTTTGGCTTTCAAGTGTGGTTCAAGTTTAAAAGACTAGACTACTTAAATAAGGAATTCTCATAAATAATTTAGAACTTACTCTTTTTACACCTCTCCTGCATCATATCGGGTGTTTCTGTCTGCTCTACCCTGGCTACTTTGTATCCTTTGGACACGAGTGTGGACGCCATTCTGCCGTACGCGCTCTCAGGGAATCCCGAATGGGCAAATTCACCCTAAAGAAGTAAGGATACCATCATTAATGAGTGTTGTATATTGAATCATCATCACAGAGCGCAGTCTCCTTACCGGTAGCGTTTAGTGACAACAGAGCTAATATTATGTCGCGTCGCAGAACGTGCGTTACTTCTGTCAAGGGCCATCAGACAGAACAGTCAATTTCAATACATTACTCTTGATTTGTATGAAAAGTGTTGACAATAACCGTGTGACCATCAATGCATGTTGATGTTTATTATTATTTTTCTTTCAGCTTTGAGGCTTATGAATTTATGATACGTCCATTCGCTATTCTACAAAGTATAATATTTAATCCGCCTTTTTTTTATTATTTAGTCCGCCTATGTACCACTATTGTACATGAAGTTTAAATAAATAAATATTTTTTCCGGAGACATAGACTTTCTTTCTTACCTTCATATAAGAAAAGCCAAGTTCATTAACCCCCACAGCAGCATCCATATGGTACAGCTCATAGAACTTGCCCACTTTGAAGAACAGCACACAGTCAAAATGAGATGATTTCATGTCCCACCATTGACGATGAGCCTGGAAAAATATTGAATATTTTAGGAGCGTCGCTTATGACACATTAAAGAGCGCCAGCGTTGCCATGTATAGGTCTCAGCCAGAAACCAAAAAAAAAAAAAACATTGTCAAGTCAAAGTCAAATATAATAATATTTATTCAACTAGGCCAAAAAGCGGCACTTTTGAACGTCAAAGAATTAAAATTAACAAGTAATAAAATAAAAATTAATTCTACCGTGCATTCGGAAAAGTAGCTTTTTATGGAGAAGAACGCACAAGAAACTCCATACTTACTCTGTAAAAAAGTGTTTTACAATATTTACATAAGTACATACATTAATAAATTCATATATGTGAGGACGATGCACCCATAATAGCACTATACACTATACTACGTACAGGTATAAATTATTAAAAGCATTAACAGGTAAATTCATTAATTTGATAAATAGGAACATGGTTCTCACATACTTACAAATATTGCAAACATATGCAAAATACCTAATTCAACACCAACGGAAAAAAAAACAATAACTATGAATAGGAATATAAATTAACAAATTTGATTTTGTCCACGCTAAAGATTGCCCTATGGAGCAGGACCAGCATGTTTCCAAGCATTCTTATCTTGAATAAAATCATCTAAAATCATTGATCCGACTTGTACCTTACGTAACTTGAAAACATGATTTTTTGTCTATAAAAAAGAAAGGTAAAGGCGTAGAACCATTTTATCCGTTTAATTAAAACATGTAAATCGATACACGTGTTTATGAGACATTAAACCCCTTTACGCACTAGCGGTTGGCCGCCTAGGCAGTTCATTTGAGCCGCCAGCCGCCTGATGCGGTTGGAATAGCGGTCAACCGCCGCGGTTGAAATTTTGTGGCGGTTAAGTGCGTACGATACTAAGCGTCAGCCTATTAAAATGGAAAAGCAGCTAGCCGCGCGGTAAACCACCGGAGCGGTAAGGTCACGGACGCCCCTTACCGCGATACGTTTGTTTTGATCGTATTAGCGACACTGCCTTTACATTTTTTTAGTATCATTAATACATTAGTAGACAGGTCTTAAGGACTTTTATTTTGAGGGTTCCGTAGTCAACAGCTCCGTCCGCAGCTTAGCTCAGAGACTCTTAGTACTAGATAGCTATAATTTGGCATGGATTTATTTTTTTTAGGTTACTTCCTGTGCACGTAAAGTGGAATGTGTGGATAACGTCTGAATAATGTCTTTTATTACAAGCTGTTTACAAGCTTGGTGGGATGATGGTGGGTACACACGTACGTACATGCTCAATAAACTTGCTCGAACTCGAGCAAGTACGAACGTGTGTACCATGCAAGTCTCAAGACAAATGCTAGAAGCCAACGAAAATGTTTGATTCGAACAAGATTCAACGTCCATAATTCCTGCTCGATGTTCGAAGCAAACATGTTTTTACTTGTAGCCGCGACGTCGAGCATGTTAGTCGTGATAGACATTTTTGTGATAAGGGTGTGGTTCGCAGCTATAATGTCGGACGCTCGTTCAATTTCTCATTTCTTTCATTTTTGGACGACCAAATAGTTCTGATGTCATCGATATCCAATATAGAATCAGCCAATCTATTATAGAATTTCAACGCACACTAAACATGTTCTTCGAGCAAGCTTTTTACGTTTAGATGCAAGGTGGAACATGTATGGCGAACAGATTTGTTCGATGAGACTTGCTCGATGAGCATGTACGCATGTATGTATACCCACCATATGTGTTTTCGGGTCAAATCTTGCGAATCAAATTTCGCGCTCGCACTCGCGTGTTATTATTATCACATTCGGCTTCGCCGATTGTGATAAACCCACGCTCGTGTTTTAATAATCCCTATTATATGACCATTGCATAAACTACTATTTTAATGAATAAAATTTTATTATTAACTTGCAATTCATGTATGTATGTTCGGATAAAATCTTGCATCTGAATTTTAAAGCAGTTATCCTCAACCGATCAAGATGAAATTTTGAATACACGTTTTGGCTTGGATGACAATGCACAGTAAGCTAAAAATCTTGCATTAAAAAAAAAAAAGATTGGAAAAATTAATCAAATTGTGTTTTAACCATTGTGTTATGCATTTTAAACCTCTACTGATAAATCACAAACATTCCCACTGGATGGTAGGCAAAAGCACATTTCATTACCTATTTAAAAAGACTAGTCTAATGCCATAGCACTAGGCACCCATCCAGACTCTGAGAACTAAGAACTTCCCAATGAAATAACCAAAATAATCTTACAAGACCCTAGATACCAACCCTGAGATATTTTATAAGGATCTTTAAATAATAAGCACTTACAGGTGTCTGATTCTTATGAAAATCAGATGGCACAAATAAAGTAGAAGGATCATATTCAGGATGATCCGGCTTCCTCTTCATAGCATCCCTGATCTTGTCCGGCTTCAGCCAGTCCAGTTTGCAGTGCACCCAGTTGCCTTCATCAGCTGCTATGGGCTTCTCTTCTGCTGGTTTAGGAGGTGATGGTGTAGGTCTGAAAGCAATTTAGATTTTTTTATAGAGGCCCTTGTCAAGTGGATGGTAATAAAATCCTTTGTGTCAAAAGAACACACAGATCAAGGGTCTGATGTAGATTTGTTGAAGTTAAAATTTTTTTCACAAAAAAATAAACCAACTTCAAAACCAAAACACTAAAAATTGTAAAATAAATAAGTCGTAAAATAAAGATGTCTTTGATATAAGTTTTATTTCTCGCTTCGCGGTTGTATGCTCTATATCTTGAAATCTGCTGGACCAATTTCGATGAAACTTGCACTAATCCCCAATTTGAGAGATACCGGTAATACGAGGTTAAATTGATTAATTTTGAAATTAAAATTGACATAACTACTTCAATTGTATTTTGAAAAATATGAAATAAATGCAGTGTTGGCGACTTTACAAAAAATTTTATAAACAAAAATAAAAAATAAATTTCTTCCATAGTTTGGGATAAAATAAAAAAAAAACGAGCCTATGAACGTTAAAATAAAAATGGGGTTACTTTGATACCCCATTGTTTTTCATAGCAATATAAAGTAACCCCAATTTACAATTTATTTTTATTGAATTCACACTGTACAATTTAATATATTTTTTCTGCATCAATTAATCGTATTCTTGCGCTGAGGTTGATGCAAACATGGCTGACATTTGTCAGAGTTGCAAATTTTAAAAAGAAAATTGAGATGCATTCCGTTTTCACTGAGTTAGCTTTAAAAACCTAAAAAAATAAAGTTATCATCAAAGTTGCCCCAGATCTCAATGTAACCCCATTCTACGGTACTCAATCCAACACAAAATGAATGATAACGATTCCATAAGCAGTATCGGAGAAATGCGTGGACATACATACAGTAATGAAATTTGGCACACGTGTTTAGAAGTATATGCGAATACTGTGCACAATATTACATACACAAGTATCGAATTGTATACCTCCTTTTTTTGGAAGTCGGTAAAAATCTAAACTAAAATAATGAACAGGTAAAATTACTTGTTGGTATGTGTTTATGTAGGGGGTAGAACCTGGATAAATGTGGCATAGGAGCATAGTGATTAAAAAAGAAAAGAGCAGCCTATCCCCAGCAGTGGGCGAAGTCAGGCTGCTGATGATGATGTTGTGTTTATGTTTGTAAAACGTAATCAAACAAAGCAAAATAATAAACATGGGAACTGAAGACTTGAAAAATAAATATATGTATAGAAAATGACTCTTAGTAAAGCATGGCATTGGAGGGAAAAATCTGCCTATTACAGACATTATGACTTTGGACTCTACTATTGTATTTTTTTATCCCTAATTAGTAGACACAATAGAAAAAACAATTGTTTTGGGAACCTAGGTCCCAAAAGGCACTCAAGGGATTATGGTAGAAACTTTTCTATAAATAGTATTTTACCCTTTTGATATATCCTTGTCTGTTCACCATGATTTTGATAGGACACTGATTAGATTTAGTTTGTTAATAGCAGACAATAGTATGCTTCTTCCTTTCATGTTGTGGTAGAGATAGAAATCATTTATTTGTCCAAAACATGAGTATGCACACACAAATCATGCAAGATGTTAATTACATTGCAGAAAGGATCAGTCATGTTTTACCTTAACGGTGTACAAATATGTATTACAATAACATTAATTATAACTATTAATTATCATGCATATAATAAATTAATTAAATTTAAATATAATGTAGTTAAACTTTAAACATCAAATAAATTAGATAAGTAGAATAACAAAAAATATTATCATTATAATTAATTAAAATGTCAGAATCAAAATAAAATAATTACAATAGTTAACAGAACCAAACTTCGCCACTACATTAGAGTTATTATGTTTTCTCCATTAGAAAATCAGCAATACTATAGAAACATTTGGCTGCTAAATACTCCTTTAGTTTTTTCTTAAATAGGTTAGTAACAGTTACATTTTAATTACCTACACAGCTGGTCCTGGTCCAGTAGGTTGGCCAAGATTATTGCAGGTGTAATCATCACATATTTTACCATAAATAAAACTGTTATACATACCCACTACTAGATGGTTTGTTTATTGGTTTACTTGGCTTCTTGGCCTTAGGTGACTCAAACTTGAAACTGTCCTGCAATTTCTTCTCAATAGATGGCTTCTCAACTTCAGATGTGTCCATTTTGTTATCTGCTGAAAAATTACTTTTGTTAATTAAAACAACAGCTTTGAAAACAAAAATTGAAGAAATAACCCTATCCTACAAATATTTTAAATGAAAATTATGGATGTTTATTACTCAATCAAGACAGAACCACTGAATGGATCTCAGTAAAACTTGGAACAGAGATAGATAAAGTTCGGAATAGCATATGCACTTCTTTTCATAAACAATTCTCATGCAGGCAGAAGTTAGTAACAGAATAATGTTGAACAACAGCATAGTACCTTTTTTGAACATCATCCCAGCATAAGACTACCAAGGTAAGGTGAGTTTTAGTTATCGGCTCGTAGCTTGGCAAGGTTTTGGCATAGTGGGGGTAAATTCAAATTGACCAATTACCATATAGAGTGAACGGAACACGGATGCGACATGATTGGTCAGTCCATCCTTGTGTCAACTGACCAACCAATTGCGAACCTTAAAAAAACGACTTATGCCCATCTAAAGACTCTTGCCTAGTTATGCGCTCACGATTATATTTGTGCTGATGTCAGTGTGTGATAGAATTTTTTAAAGTATAAGAGAAATCTTCACAAAGAACTATACTATTTTGTTTATTTCTGCTGCATTATCTTCTTTTCAATTAATTATATGTTACATTTATTAATAGCAGGTTTATATTTTAGTAGCTACTGAATCTTTTACCACCCACCTTTGTTCTCAGTATCAGAATCATCTGAGTCCACAGGATTGAGTCTGATCCTCTTCCTGCGTTTGGAAGCAATAGGCACCTCATCCTCACTGTCACTGTTGTGCTTCACTTCAGGTGATGGGGAAGGTCTCTCTCGCTTTTTCTCTGAAGATAGAAACAAGATATTAGATTATGGCTAATTTTCAAGTTTAATGTAGAAAAGAAAGTCAAAGAAAAATATTTGAATATACATTTTTGTATCTCGGAAGTCTATGATATGCATACTTGTATAAGAAGTTCTTATTTACAGATAGCAATTGTAAACAAAATAATAATTTCAGGTGGAATTTTATTGGCCAAATTATTGAACCTAGATGACTCAGTGACCTGGAATAAATTAAAGACTTCGTGAACACCCCGGCAAGTCAAAGTTAATTACTTTTCTCTACATGTACATTTGTCTTGCATTGTTCAATCATGATTTAGAATACAAACATCTGAGGTAATTATGTGAGATATTTTGAATCAATACACGATTATTTTAATGTTAATGGTGTAGGCTTTAAAATAATATAATTTTTAATTAATTTAAACTGATTAATACTTACTTTCAACTTTATAATCCTTGTTGCCGTTTTGAACTGGCGAACTCACTTTAGGGCTTTTGTCGATCTCTAATTCGGATTTTACCTTCTTATTGGCAGGGGGTGTTTTAGAGAAATAATTAAACAAGGTGTTTGCGGCACCCACGCTGTTACGCTTAGACATTTTTGAATTATTTAATTTAAAAAAAGCATATAACAATCGGGCCGGCAAATAATCGTTTTGGCGCAAAATGTTAGTAAACTGACTGTCACTGACTGTCAGTGTCTACTAAACTACTAAACGTCTAAATAAGTCATCAGACTGTCAAGTGTCAGTTTAGTCAACTCAGAAGTCTAAAGATATCAAACAATCTATGTGTCTATCTACCTATGTGTCTATCTATCTATGTGTCTATCTATCTATGTGTCTATCTATCTATGTGTCTATCTATCTATGTGTCTATCTATCTATGTGTCAATCTTACAATAATTTTAGTCGATTATCCGGTTTTTTTTTCAAATATCTTGGAAACGGAATGACGGCTATCGCGTTTAAAAATTGCCACTAGGAGCACTGGTGCAGTGTGAGGTCTTACAAATGTCAAATCTCACTATTTTTGGCTTCTAAGCGCGATTTATGCGACACTTTTTTTACTGTCGTCAATATTTTCCAAGGTAGATAGGAACGGATTTTAACAACCACTGTTTTAATCATTTTTGGTTTCGGGAAATTTAATCCTCCTTTTTTGCGACAAAACACTTATGTGGAGTGGCGTGTCGTGGCGCCTTCCGACGCAGTTGATTGACTACAAAACCTGTAGCGTTATGACGTAGGCTGGAACAGAGTCGTTTAATTGGTGGATCCCGCGCCACGCCGTGCCACGACACATAAGTGTGGCTCCGACTTAACAGCTATATTTATGGACCTTACTCGCCAGTGTCGCTAACTGGTGGCACAAAGACGTTAGCCCTCATTACTTGAAACTAAATAGTAGATTTTTTACCTAGGGAGCAAACAACTATTTTAAAGGCGAGAGTGTAAGTAGAATCCAGATTGCAGCGAGGGATTCAAAGTACGTCACTCGAACTTAAAATAGTGTTGCTCCCGAGGTGGACACTCTGCTTTTTATCACCCTCTGTGAGAAAATAAGTCAGTGCAACTTAAGAACGTTATGTTATTTATTTACATAAAATTAAGAACCTTAATATGTCTTAATAAAACAAAATAATTAGAAGCTAATTTTTATAATTGAACAATTATGGAAATGCATCCTAGCAAGATTTATTTACAGCTTGGGTATTAGAAATAGTCTCAGAAAACGGTGTCTCAGGATGTAGTTTATGAGAAACTTGATTTTATAATTCTAAAACAGTGCTGCCAACTCGTCTAAGCAAAAACGCGCTGTTAGCTCTTTAAAAATGCGCTAGAAAGCGCTTAATGTTCATTGTAAAAAAAGCGCTCTATTCGGCACCAAATTCGAACAAAACGCCCAATAATTTGGGACTAGGGATGTTTATACGTTGTTAATGTAGTTTTTTTTTTAAGGGAACATCCATTTTTAATATCGTCTCACTGCACAATTCCTAAATCTGACTCAGAATAACTGTCGGAAAGTTATAAATTACTGTCGAAAAATAGAACAAAATTGTTAAATATGATTGCAAAAAGCGCTAGGCGCTAGAACGCGCTATTGAACAAAAAAAGCGCTAGATCTGGCGCTGAAAGCTCTAATTTGGCAGCACTGTTCTAAAATCTGAATTAGAAACAACTATGAAAAAAGGCAGAATACATTTAATTTCGCGCGTTGATTATTTTGCATATACTTTTTTTTTTATTTGGCGCGCTCGCTGTTTTTCAGCCAGTCGCTTCTTCAATACATTGTTTCCGCATGGTTTGTGATTCATCTCTTTGCTGTTTAGAAAATGCACTAACAATATTCACATTCCAAATTCAAATCACTTTTAGTCCCTATGGGATTAATGAACTATTTTGGTCCGTTTACTAGGAACAAACTAGCTCTTTGTGAATAGATGTGTAAAAAAACATGTTGACCGTTTTAGAAGTAGGTTAAAATAGTAATACCTGCTCTTTGCGGGAATCGAACATTTCGCGTTAGGGATGTCCACTGCAAAAATATATGGATATTTCTAACCGATGTTAAACATCGGATCCTAGCATCGATGTTTATCGGATCGCTTGAAAACCCCTATATTTTTTCATTATCAAATACTTTTCATAAAAATTTAATATTACTTTTTTCCAGTCACCAGTCTCAGACCAGAATAACATAGCTGTATTAGTAGTTATAGTAATAGTGATTTTCTATACATCAAGAGTTAACGGTCGATCGATCAAACAGGATAGAAAATTTAGTGGCACACTCAAAGATGTTACTACCTGTTAATTACATTTAAAATAGAAAACATCAAGTAGTGTTCAAAAGTTACTTTTATTTTTATTGTATTTATTAGTCAAGAGATATTTTATTTATTATATTCGACAAAAAAACGAAAAAAAAAAATCGAACATCGAGTAAATTCGATATATTGAGTGAATATCCCTATTTCGCATCTTCATTTGCAACATTTCACAGCTCCGTGCCAATGATTATTGTAACTTTATTCTGGGTTTGCTCAGGGGTAAAGGCATTACTCCCATTTATTTATTTGTTAACGAGGTTGTTTAAAAGAAATAAAACAATTTTAAAGTATTTATTACTTTTATATAGTATTACCTTATTTTTTATACTCTAAGTAACGAAGTAGAATCATCTAAATTTACAAAATAGTTTACCAGACAACAAATCTTATTCTAAACGGTTTGGTGTAAAAATGGCAGTACATTACCACATTGTACGCTTTAGTTTATGTAAAATAAACACACCTTGCTAATGTTAAAATGACTTACATAACTTCACTACTATTTCCGTAACTTAGGTATACCTAGTTTTCGCCAAACTTCTTGTCCGCTCTGAAGTTGGCTACAATGGTTGAGCAGTAGTAAATCTCATACAAAAACAGCACGGTTTCCTGCCTCGCGCATGCGGAAAGCCAACTTCAGGGCTGCCGAGAAGTTTGGCGAGAGCGCGTACAAAGTGTGAGTACTAAATAAGCAAGTATTCGCAGTAAACGTGCACACATGGGGGGTGACCATAAGCTCAAGGTTATTTTGAGTGTGTGTAAGGGACAGATGTATATGCCTTGAGTACATCTGTCCCTTACGCACACTAAAAATAACCTTAGGTACTCGAAGAGCTTATGGTCACCGCCCTGCGCGTAAATATTCTCTCGAATGATGCAGGTCGTACACATGTATTATGTACACACCTTGTACCAACACCATAGTAGGTACAGTTAAGTCGTGAAAATGTTAAGCAATTTACAAATAGATCTCCTGCCCACATATTCCGCGCATTGCCCAATGTATTGTAGAAAAATAATAAAGTTAAAACATTCATACAATACCATAGCATTTAGACGTACGCGCGTGAATTAAATAATAATGTAATGTCCTAAAGTGCGTAACTCGCTTGGAATGTTCCTGTAGAACATGTAAAACGAAAATTTTATTTTCAAATAACAATAAAATAGTCTGGAAATAATAAAAAAAATATAATAAAATTTCATCAATTTCTTGAAGATCATAACAACATTTTGATTAATTACTATAAAATGAAATAAATATAAATTTCTATAACAAAATTATA
This sequence comes from Orthosia gracilis, assembly GCA_947562075.1. Lineage (NCBI taxonomy): Eukaryota > Metazoa > Arthropoda > Insecta > Lepidoptera > Noctuidae > Orthosia > Orthosia gracilis. The sequence goes on along the minus strand of OX387264.1, from coordinate 67,358,344 downwards.
GGTATGTAAGTATGTAACTATGTACTAACAAATTAAAAGAATAATTAGATTAAGATATAGGAAAATAATATGTTTTACAAATATAACTAATTAGTTTTATCATGCGGATGTGTTCAATGTTCATATCCTTTGCATCTTTAGTAAAATAGTAGATAAGAATGTTATTCATATTTAGCTTATATTGTCACCAACATTTTTGTAACTATGTTTTTAGTATAAAGGGAAATGAAGAAAAATAACTAGATCATATCTATAAATGCCTAAATCACCAAACCAATTGACGCATGTCTGAAGTCATAGATAACGGAAAGCCACATAGACTTACGTGATCAAATACACGGCCGTAAAGCGGAGTGACCGAGTAGGTGACAAAGCAGGAACTTATGTCGTTACCAACAAAATGCAGAGTCAAGTCGACTGAGTCAACTCTTCACTAACTGGCTGCCGAACGAACACTTATAAAATACAATAATCTTTTAAAAATCTAGCCCCAACTATGATGTCGTCCAAAGAAAAAGGGCGCATCTGCGGTTTTATACAAAACTGTTTTATTAACTCATTCGGAATCAGGAAAACAAGGCGTACATACATTTCTATGAACTTCCGTGCTAGAGTTATACTAGTAGATTCGGCGAAAAAATGTTAAACATTTCAGATCTTTGTTTTGAGATGCATATTTTGCAATATAAGTTTTTAAGCTGACATGGTCACAATCATTAGAATTAATATTTGTTTCGGGATATTTACCATGTATATTAACAAATATTAATTCATATTTTGCAAGTTCAGTATCTGTATTAATTTTGCTCCATTTTGTTGGATTAATTTTTGTTATGCGTCATGCTTGGCGCTAAACAATATTTCTTTCTCTATTTATTTTTTCCGTTTTGTATTTTGATCAGATGCGCTCTTCTAGCTTTTGGCAGTACGGATATCCCCACTCAGTCTTTTACATGATAATCTGTGGCTCTGGCACGGACAGGGCGATTGATTTGTGGGGTAACACCTGGCCTCCATTCACGTAGAGCTCGTCCTTGACGATGACGTCTTCGCCGAGGACCGTGCAGTTCTCCATGCGCACCCAGCGACCGACGACGGAGCGCCAGCCCACGATGCAGCCATCCAGCCACGCGTGTTGGCGGACGCAGGCGCCACGGAGGATGGTGCTGCGTTTGATACATGCACCTAAAAAAGAGACACGACAGTTTAGATTTTAGAATCATCATCATGATCATCATAACAGCCGAAAGACGTCCACTGCAGGACATTATGATTTCCCCAAGCGTCAATACACTGATCGTACCTGTGGGTCTCGCATCCACCGGATTTCCGCAGCCGCATTTTTAGAATAATGACTTTTATTAACTGGTCCAGTTAAAATCTTAAACTCAGGTTACTAAAGCAGATATATTTGACGGACGGGTGTACCTAGGCCTAATTAGGGCAGAGGGTTTTATCCTGGTGGTGCGTTCCTGCGCTGGCGAATATAGCATTCGTTTAAAATATAATTACATTATCTATACACTTATGATATAGCAGTGGTGGCCCAGGGGTAACGGCCCCGACTTACGTGTCGTAGGTTGTGGGTTCGAACCCAGGCAGGCGCTTTACTTTGTATAAATAAATTCAATACCACTGCTCTAAAAACGGTGAAAGAACAACATCGTGAGGAAACCGGTATGTCCTAGAACCAATCATTCTAAGACATGTGACGTGTGTGTGAAGACATGCATTAATGCGGCAATTTATTCCCTTACACAAAATCTTCGTCTTGCTCCTGGGCTGCTAGATACTGGATAAAGTCGATTTATCAGACGAAATAGACGAAACGCTAACGTTATCTTGTCGCATCATAGATAAACCGGAGCTATGCGGGGTTTTAATAATAGGACATGACTATAGAGTATTATCCTGTAACATAAGGAGTCTACAGAAAAACTTGCCCGAGCTTAACGGTGCTACACCGATTCAACTCACAATTCGATGTAATAGTGTTGACGGAATGTTGGTTGAACGATAACTCCATAGCTTATCAGTTATTGGGGTATAACTGCTTCCATACACGTACAGTCATAAAAAAAAGCGGCGGGGTAGCTATTTACGTGAGGGACACTTGGACGGTTTCTGTTGTTGAGCCGCAGTTCGACGATGCTAACTGTCTTGAATCCAAAATTAACAGTAATATTGCACTTCTTGGGATCTATCGCTCTCCTTCATTTAATAATATTGACAGATTTCTGAACTCTCTTTCTGATTTCTGGACAACTCGTTGACCTATCTGAACAACAGGACAGTTGTCCATGTGTGATCGTGACAGGTGACAAGAAAATAACCCTCATGCTTCTCATATCGCCTATCTATCAGTGTCTGTTATCGGAGCACGGATTGCTTCCTACGATCACTGAGCCAACCAGAGGTAGTGCTTGCTTAGACCATATTTTTATCAAAGCTAAAGGCAATCTACCACGCAACGGCTTAGTATCGATCCGGTCGAAACAGGAATTTCGTTATTGTTAATATTTTTGAGTGGTGTTTCGGACTATACTTTTTTTAAGCAAATTTTGTACAATGTTTGTTTTTTTTTTTAAGTAGGCGATATCAAAAAATCGAATAAATTCGGTTGAGAGTTTAATAACATGATAAAAATATGACTTCCTATTTTGATTGTTTAGTTGCATTTTGAACATTTATAACCAAACTACCAGGAGGCCAGAATCATGAAGAAGTATTTTGCGCGCCTAGAACTATAAGCGGTAAAGTCGTCACAATCTAAGAAATCCGTTGACGTTTCTCATTTTACATGCCGCGTTAACTTTTTACGTAAGAAATTGAAAAATAAAATTCATAATCTTAATTAATTACTATGTTACCCATACACTATAACAACGAGTATAATTCGCAAGCATCAAGTTTAATTATTATTAAGTATTTTTATAGCTGTCAAAACGGGCCTTTTATTTTTGACAACTTTAGAGACTAACGGAGTACCAGGAGGTGAGAATCTTAAATCTCCCGGTACTCTTTTTACATCTCATGATTCCGGCCTCGGTAACACTTCCTCATAATTATAATCTCCTGGTATTTAAGATAGTCTTTACCGGTAATGATTCCATCCCCGCCAATATTAAGACTTATTCATGATTCTGGTCTTCTGGTAGTTTGGGTATAAATGCTTATTATATTCAACATCAAACTAAAAAAGCAAAAGAGGAAGTTATATTTATCATGTTATTAAACTCTCCAATGTTTTTTTTTCTGACGTTACTTTGCCTCTAAAAGAGTATTCGTCCGAAACGCAACTCAAAAATGTTAATAATAATGAAATTCCTGCTTCGACCGGATCGGACGAAACTCAGCGGCCGAAACGCCTACTAAGCCCACGCAACAGGGTTAAACAAAGAATAGATTGTACGAAGATTGCCGATGAGTTTGGTAGTGTTGACTGGAGTTAGGTAATGTCTAAAACTGAAGTAGGTGATCCTGTGTCACTGTTCAATAAAATCTTATCAAACACCATAAAAAAGCACACTGAAAAAGTTAAAAGTTAGTCGCTCCAAATTTAACACGAGGTAACCCCTGGACTTATTCGGTGCATGCGTCACCGGGACTCGTTGTATGCTCAAGTAAAAACCCAACCAGTAAACCTAGAGTTAAAACGGGTATATACGGGATACAGAAACTTTTGCAATAAAATCCTTCACAAACGCAAGACACAGCATGAGAGAAAGGAACTAGAGAATCACAGTGGCCAACGCAAGAAGCTCTGGCGGGTCATTTAAGAGATCTGTGAATTCCCCCAAAATAACAACGACAATCGGGAACTACTAAACTCCGGAGTGGATAGCTCATCATCCATAAACAGTTGCAATATTCATTTCGTTTCAGTAGCTAAACGCTTAGCACAAAATATCCTAGACAAACTCCACACTACGGAGAGTAAAATTTGTAGTGAAACTAATCTTGAAAACCGAATAAAAATCTCTCTGTTCTTGCACCCAACTGATAATAAAGAAATAGACAGGCTCGTTTCTCATCTAAAAGACGACAGTGCATTCAGTTCTGATGGGATCCACCCACTCCTTCTTAAGTATATTAAACCGTTTATACTGGACCCGTTTATACTTTGCCCCTAAGCTATCGATGACAGTGGGCATGGCTTAGAACCTCAGATGTCGATTGCCAACTATTCCACTTCAGCCCCTTAAGGCCCAATACTTCTCTCACAGAGAAGAGGTCTGTGTCCCATCAGTAGGAACATTAAAAGGCCGCTGATGATGATGATCCACTTATGTGGATGACCTTCGACGAGTGTTTTCCATTAGAAAAATGCTTCCTAACTACAGCAACAAGAGAATAATAACTGTTTATACTTCAGTGACCATTACAAAAAGATTTCAGTAAACATTTCGTTCAAACCAAGCCTCCGAGTGCCATTTGCAACCCATCAAAGGCAGATATCATTGTTATTTTTACGATTTATGTACTCAGACAATGACTTCAGCTGTTTACGACATTCTGCCGCAATTTAGAATGGCTTTAACTGTATATGACATTCTGCCGCAATTTAGAACTTCATCATAATTTAGTGCGTTATGTGTATATTGTTTTTCTAGGGCCCATTTTTCATTAACGAAATTTATAGAAAAATTGTGTGATAATGATAAATGAATGTGGCAGAAAACTACTGCGTTAGGTTAAAATTAAGTTTATTGTCAACAGCCAATAACAGCAATTTAGCCCTTTCACACCTTGAACGGAACTGTGCACAATTGAGCAATTAAAATATGTTTTTACCGTACTGTCTGTCTGTGTTTAATCCCAAAAAATCTAATCACCTATCTCTAAATAGATAAAATAATTCGGGTCTGTAAGGGTTAGGAGCAGTTGACAAATTGGTCACATTCATTTTGCAATAATTTCCATAGAAACTTAGCCCAAGTGTAATCGTGTTTCCTTTTAATTACACCACAGCTGAATCGGCCCCACCTACTCAGTTATCCAATGGCGAGCGTTTACGTGGTGTAAACACTTAACTATATGATAAAGCCTGTACCTATACATTGTAAATTATTCTCGTACGTATATCTATCACTCGTGCAATATAAACATTCGTATTATCTTTACGATTGAAATCACATGGGAGTACTATATACAATTTAACGCTGCATACGGTCTATGTCTGTCTTATTATTTTCATTTTAATTGAATACATCATCTTCCTGTCCTTCTCCCATGTTGCTTGAGTTCACCGCAACACGTTTTCTTCTTTCATTTAATACCTCACAGAATCCATTCATCTTTACTTTGAGCTATATCGGTCGCCATCCATCCACATTTAGATTCATAACTCTTCGATTTGACTCATCTATTAACTACATAACTACTTTTTGCCGATCAGTATGCCTGGACAGCTCTGTCTTTGCCACATTCAGATCTTGTAAGATGCCAGGTGGTTGGCCATTATGGTCATGAAGGCTGACCCTGCGAAGGGGTTACAAACTGGTGTGATGTGATGGGTCTTTGATAATCCAATTGAGAAAAAGTGACTGAGATGGAGCTGTGATACTCCATTTTTTTTATGTTGTCCCACACTACGAATTTCTACCAGTATCGTGGGTGCGTTTACAAACATATAAACTCACATACCAACACCCGGAGCCGGTACAACTATGACACCGTTATTACTGGAGATTAATTATTTCGATTATTCCTACAGCGATATATTTCAACTTTCTTGTAAAAAGTGAGTTAACAGGACAAATAAAGTTGTACGTCTTTTACCCAAACGCAAGGAAACACCTGTATGTTAATTATATTATTAATAAATTCTACATCATCCACGTAAGTATGAATAATCAGTTGGTGTATATTAATAATGATGAAATGATAAGCCAAAGTGGAGCAATTGTTGGCAAGGGGAACCCTCTTTAATAGAAATAGATAATCATTTACGTGATAAGTTTATTACAAGATAACGCAGTATGTCATGAAGTAAAATTTCCTTGATATATATAAGGAAATAACATTTATAATTACACTAGCTGTTGCCCGTTCGCGTAGAAATTTAAAAAAAAATAGCCCGTTCGCAATTCCAGTATAATCTATCTCTAGAATTAATATTTGTTTCGGGATATTTACCAAGTAAATTTAGGTTTTGGTTGAGAGCTCAATATTTCGGCACCGTTACAAGCGCCATGATCACGAGAACACTCGTGATCATGCCGCTTTTAATGGTGGTAAATATCCCGAAACAAATATTAATTCTAATGACTGTGACCATGTCAGCTTAAAAACTTATCTCTGTGCCAATTTTCTCTCAACAACGCCAGAACGGATTTGCCGTTCTGGCGTTGTTGAGTTACACTCACAAACATCCATCTATCCAAACTCTGGCATTTATAATAGTAGAGATAAAATTAAGCCCAATTTTAGGGTTCCGTACCTCAAAAGGTAAAAAATGCAACCCTTATAAGTTCGCTCTCTTGTCCGTCTGTCTGTCTGTCTGTCCGTGTGTCACCACCGATTTTCTCAGGAACTGGTGGACCTAGCACGTTGAAATTAATACCAGATACTGAGGTCTATAGTCCCTATTAGGTGTATAAAAATCAAGGTCCTGAGTCAACACGATAAAAAAAAAATAGATTTTCGCGAAAACTTGTTAAGTACCAAAATTTACCTTAACTTTTTTTTTTTTAATTTTCGGAATTTTCCCTTCATAAGCTTATGCTGTAAGTTTGCTTTAACCAAAATTGACAATACTAGGTCAACCGGAAGTACCCTATAGGTTTTTTTGGGTCGAAAACCTATATGGTAGTTCCCGCTGACCTAGAATCACGAAATTTAGCACAAATAAAGGGAAAATTCCAAAAAATAAAAAATGTTGAAATTTAAGGTAAATTTTGGTACTTACAAGTTTTCGCGAAAATCTAAATTTGCCCATATCTTTTTATCGATTTTATTATGGCGATATAATGTGTAGGTACGGAACCCTCGGCGCACGAGTTCGACTCGCTCTTGACCGGTTTTATATGATTGTAAATGATTTACCGGTGGCGATAATAGAACATAAGAAATTATATTGACACACTTTGCACAAAAAGTCTGTTCTGAAATAATATAATGAATCAGAGCAAAATTTAATGAATGATTCTAGGCCGACCCAGAAATAGCACACAAATTCTGGCGCAACTCGGTACAGTAGTGCTCTAAAAATCTATCTGGGATGAAAAAAATTAATACTCGGTAGGTATTTATTTGCAAACTACCTTTTTTGCTATAAATAGATAAAAAATAGCTATCGGTCCTCAGCAATGGTGTGTTTTCCATCAGTAAATGAATAATCATTACTGTATCAAATCTGCTTGCACTAGCAGAACACAGAATTGTGTGGAAAATGGAAAGGGTGGTCTATGCTCTGCAGTATTACAGTAGTACAATATTATAGACTAGTCAGATTAGATCAGCACTTCCGGAGATTCTGATACAAACAATTTTACTCATAGAAATTAGATGAGTCAATCATTTTAAAATCTAAAACATATTCGCGAGCTGTCTGACCACCTGATCCTCCGACTGAACATGATTTTCTTCTTGTTTACTGACCTACTTTTATATATTATTACTATGGGCAAATTTAGATTTTTGCTACTTAATTTTTAGGTAGTCGGGTTTTCATTTTAAAATTAACTTTTTTTATTTACAACTTTTCAGTTTTTTTTTTTCCGAATTACTTTTAAACATATACAGTCGAATTACTTTTAAAAATATGTAAGTGGTATATGTTTTATAACCACCTCTTAAACCCTTAATTTTGATACCCCACTCGGTGGGTTTGAAAGAAAAATAATTGGGACCTCCACAGTATGGCGCTCAAAATCAGCCATGTTTGTTTTTTTTGAACGTCACTTATCTAAGAACACTTGGGCGGTCAAGACATATCTACCGATGTCCTAATTATATAGCGGTTTGAAAGATATGAGGTTATAATGAATATTACTGTTGTAAATGTATACTATTTTATACCTATTAAACCTCTCTTGTAAGCTAAAGAAGAAAATACTAGTTTAAATTATATGTTGATATATTCTATCTTTTGTTTTGACATCTCTCAATAAAATTTTCACAACTTTAAGTCGTATATTTCCTAGAAATTACAACAATTACATACTTGCAGCCGGGTAAAAAGGGTAATCAATATGTCTAAGCTTATGCTTACCATCTTCAATAACGACGTCTGGTCCAATAGTGACGTTGGGTCCTATTCTGCACCCCTTGCCGATGGTGGCAGAGGCATCAATCAACACGTTTCCAACTACGCAAGCACCGTCATACAACTGTTTGGAGTTCTTCTGTCGTAGACTGGTGAGGTATAGACACATTCCTGAAATCAATACAGTTGATGACGCCTTTTTCCTTTGGAGGTAGGCAGAAGCTGAAGAACGCCACCTGCTGCGATCCTAATGCTGGGTCTATACTTGGCGTATATGCTCCAGATCTCTATTACAAAATGAACTTTATTTAAATAGCAGTAGGATTCGTTTTGCATTGCCAAAATTTCGCGGATATTCTAAGTGTAGTGCCAGCATTACATACGCCTTTTCCTACATGTGGTCATACACGCACGCCGGTTGTGAATACTACTCGACGCGCTTGATCTTTATCACGGTATAGTGCTCGCTAAACTTCTGGGCCACCCTGAAGTTGGCTTGCGCAAAACAAGAAACGGTGCTGTTATTGTATGAGATTTACTACTGCACAGCCATTGTAGCCAACTTCAGGGCGGCCAAGTTTGGCGAGAACTATAAAGAAGAACATCGATAATAAGATCTGTTTATCTCCTTCTAGGCCCAGGAATGTCCACTGTCGGTGTTACCAATCATACATTCCAATTTTTAAACTGTCATAAAATTTGTAGGCCAAAGGATTTTTACATAACAGTCATGCATCAATTATTTTGTAATTGAAAGTTTATCATTTACTGAATATTTCACTCAAAGCAAAATTGAACAAATTGTTAAAAATGATATTAATATGCAGATGGAAAAAGATTTACCTGTTAAAAAGTCTTTGGGTTGTCCGACATCCATCCAGAATCCTTGGAGTTCCATGGCAAACAGCTGCCCGTCAGTGGCCATGAAAGGAAACACTTCCTTTTCAATAGACATGGGTCGTAATTCTATTCTACTAAGTACAGAAGGATTTAAAATGTACATTCCTGGGACAAAAGGAAAATATAAGTTATTCACCTTGAAGATCAAATTCTGAAGTAACAGGTCTGCAAAATTCCATAATTGACAATAAATAATCTTACCAGCATTAATTTTATTTGAGATAAACTCCTGTGGTTTTTCAATGAAACTTTCAATCTGACCATCTTCTTTATAAAGAACTACTCCATACTTTGAAGGTTCTTCTACTTTCGTCACTACTATAGTACCTTCCTAAAACAACCAACATCAGGATAAAACAATCTCTCTCGAGGGCAAAGGATAAATTAAATTAATCCAGCACTAGACAATAACAAGGAACATATCCACACTCATTATAATGCACTTTGATTTCAGTCTATAGACGGATTGCAACTTTTTGCAAGTTCAAAAATAATAATAAAATAAATATACTTGTTTAACTTGAATTTGACCTAGATTAGTATAGTAAGACATAGAATACTTTAACATTGGTGGTTCCCATGGGATAATTAATACCGGCTCTACATTCTCAGGCGAGAAGCCGAAGAAATGTTGTAGATTGAGCTTTTAAACAAAATACTTCATGATTGAACTCTGTACATCGTCCTCGTGGGCTCTTGCACGAGAGTGTTGAGCCGGCATTAGACTTTCAAGCTAGCCAAATCGCATGCAGAAACTAGTACAATAACACCAATATATTTTGTAATTGCATTGCACAGGAACACCCTTTTCTGTTTTAAAGTCGACTATTCATACTACTCATAGTTAGCACTTTTTACATTGTATAGTACTATACATACAAACATGGTAAACAAGTACTGATTGCTTGACGTTATCAAGGAGGGACGACAACTAACAAGTGATGCTCATGTATTTCTTAATTATTCATTCCTGAGTCATATTGATTTCAGACTAAACCTTCTATAGCTATTTTGTATTTGATTATTGACTAATTTCATTAATATTAGGGAGAATAGTAAGTTTTTCTAGGAAATAAAAATGCTGGGTTTTGTGATCAAAACAAGGATAATTTAGTGCAATTTCTTGAAGTTCTTGTGTTATTTTTTTTGTGATTTTAATAATACAAGGATTAATTATAATAATCTACCAGCTCACTTAATACTACAGTAAATTTATCTTTTTTTTTTAAATATTTTCTATGTAATAAGACACACATAAACCTTATAGGTGATGTTCTTCAGAAAGGCCAGGTGCGCAGTATTCATAACCCGCGTATGTGTATGACTAGATGTATGTATGTGAGTGAAGCAAAAGAAGTATGTAAGGATTGTAGCAGGTGGCGCTCTGTAGTTTCTGCTAACCCCATGGGAAAAAGGCGTGAGTTTATGTATGTATGTGTTATTAGAATTAAATTCATACCTTTCCATGGTTCCTGTGGAATTTGGCAAGTTCTTTGAATGGGAAGTCACAAATCACATCAGAGTTTAATACAAAGAATGGTTCTGGGCTTGCACTAAGGATTTCACGTGCCAATGCAAGGGGCCCAGCCGTGCCCAGTGGTTCATTTTCATGAGAGAATGTGAGAGAGACACCAAGCTTCGAAACCTCTTCTGTGAGCTCTTTCTCCATATCATCTGCTCGATATGACACTGCCAATATAACCTGTAAGGGATCATAAAATACATGATCAGCACAAAGCTTTTTATTGTTACTAATGAAAGTGCCTCAAATAGTGCTTAATTTTCCACAGAATATGTGCAAATAAAAAATCTTAAGAATAATCTATATAATTATTTGTATGTTTGTGTAATTGTTTTTTAAGCAGCATTGGACATTGCAGCATTATATTTATTTACCTACATCGTCTAATTAACAGTATATTAAAACGATAGAATTACAAGCATTTAAGTACCTGTGTGACTCCTGCTTCAACCAAGGCCTCAATTTGATGCAATAAAATAGGTTTATTAGCAAACTCGACGAGAGGCTTCGGTCTGCTTAGAGTCAAAGGTCTTAAACGAGTTCCATATCCTCCCACCAAAATGAGAGCTCTAATCTCTCCTAGTTTTTTATCGGAACCACACATTTTCAATTCTAATTAGTAATATTACTAATAAACAACACAATCTAAGCCGGAACTTTTACTCTAAGAAACTTTGCACCGACAACACAAAGAGTACATTAATTGCAAATGTGGCGTACGTTTATTTACAACGACTTCATCCAAACAACAATTAAATTTGAATGATTTCAGTTTCACTTGTAAAAAAGCTAAACAAAAAACTAATTTTGTGCTAAATTACACGTCATATCACTATGACATCAATCAACATTCACCATAGACAAACACTATAATTACTAATTAGATTGAGACTTTTGATGTCCGTTGTTACCAATCCATAAAATTATTTAAACATCGGCTCCTCTACTCTAATCTTGTATCACAAATATTTAGTTGATTTTAGATGTAACATGACAAAGTGTGAAGCAGGTCACTCACTGTACAAAAGTCACAGTGAAAACTTTCGTTGTAAATAGTGGTGGTTAATATAACGCAATTTGCGAGCTGCTTCGACTAAGGTTCTGTTTTCAAGTTCACTGAGCCCATTTTGTTGCGGCGTGTATGGCATCGTGATCCATTGTCCAGCTATATTCCAGATTCTTGTATAGTGCACTTGACGTTCTCATCATTAAATTCACCTCCGTTGTCGCTAAGAAATTCTATAACAGTATATCCAGCCACTTTACATTTTTGTAACATTTGTCAGAGCTTTACCCCCGGTTTCTCAACATTCGATTATCGGGCTGTTAACGTAATCATCAATACATATAATAAATCTACAGAAAAAACATTTTTGAACGTAGGTCGCTGACTGTTTGTTGTAACATGCTGGCCCGCAGGTTTGCGCGATGTACGAAGCCAGTAAAAGTAACGCTTTTCGAAGCTTACTGTCAGTCCTTCTACACGTGCAGCCAGTGGGTCATTTTCACTCAGTGGGCATACAGCGACCTGCGCGTCCAATATAATAATGCACTGAGAGTACTGTTGAGGCTGCCGTGGCGTTGAAGTGCGTCAGGGATGTTTGCGGACGCAAACATTGATGGTTTCGCCGCCATTATTAGAAAAAGATGTGCCTCTCTGATGACGCGTGTTCGCGGCGGTACCAACACTATTCTCAGTGTGTTCGCAGATTGGTGGGATTCTCTGATGATGCAAAGGTGGATGCAGCTCCACGCTGATGTACCTATACGAGTATCTACCGAGTACTAACAATAGTTTTTTTAAGTAACTTGTTACTAATCCTATGTACTTTGTCTGAAATAAAAGATTTTTAATTTAATTTAATTTAAAGGATAACCAACAGAACCCTTTTCCAGCATTTTTAGATTTTTTGTCTGTTTATCTGTTATTCCGTTTATCTGTTTGTCTGTTTATTTGTGCACGCATCACGTGAAATGTACGAAATCAATGTAGATAACTTTTATAAATAAAAATTGTGCGTAACTTGAAGTATTACTTAGTTTTTGTTTCATCGCAATTGGTACACTCTATCAAAAGTTAGATGAATTTAAAGTGTTCAAAAGTAAAATTATCAGAACACACGCAATTCAGATACTCGGATAGTTGAACTCCATAATCGATGGATGGCGTTGTGCCTTTGTAGTCATTTTCTGAATGGCGGTGTTAAAATTCTACGCGAAGTAATCATGACCCTAGAAAAAAATTTGGTTGATAGGTAAGAAGGGTACCTACGCAATATGTTAACGGGAGCGAAGCCGCGGGCACAGCTAGTCGACGAATAATCGCCGGTTATCTGCTGTGATTGGCTGTTGAAAATTCATTCAACCAATCACAGCAGATAACGCGTGCTTGACAATTTGTCACATTAATTTTGCGATAATTTATCGGTGAGAAAAACGTGTCGGTATCTGCTGTAATCGTCTTTGAGTAGAACGAAGTCGCGAAATTTGTTGACGGAAAAGGACCGCATACATCAGCGTGTATAATTTCCACAGGTACTTTAGCTTGTTCTCTCGTTCCAAATAAAACATTGAACAAAACACTAAACATTTTCTCGTTCCTTTGTTTATTAAAAACAGTATTTCTGTTTAATTTTTTAGGGTTTCGTACCCGAAGGATCCAAACTGAGCCGTATTGCAGTCACTCACGTGTCTGTCTGTCCGTCTGTCCGTCGTCTGTCATACGGGTTTTACAGCCAAACGGTTTGAGCTACAGTCTTCAAATTTTCACAGTGGAAGCATCTTGTTGACCCAAAGCTATACAAAAAAGGCGAAAAAAAAATTAAGGACCCTCCCATACAGCTAAAGGCGGGTGTAAAAATATTTTTGTACCTGCCCCATCGGATGGGTTATCGCTGTTTAGAACTCGTTGAGTAGATAAATACTGTATTTTTTGTTTAAAAAAATATTGTAAAACAAAGGAATGAGTAGCCACCAAAGTCAGCTTCCGATTCACTTGAACTTGAAATTTGGTGATAATCTATCTTAATATATATAAATCTCGTGTCACAATGTTTGTCCTCAATGGACTCCTAAACCACTTAACCGATTATAATAAAAAGGGTAAGGTAGGGTAGGGTAGGGTAGGTTAGGTAGGGTAGGGTAGGGTAGGTAGGGTAGGGTAGGGAGGGTAGGTAGGGTAGGGTAGGGTAGGGTAGGGTAGGGTAGGTAGGGTAGGGTAGGTAGGGTAGGTAGGGTAGGTAGGGTAGGGTAGGGTAGGTAGGGTAGGTAGGGTAGGGTAGGTAGTGTAGGTAGGTAAGTAGCCAATTGACGGGAGCGAAGCACCGGGGGTCAGCTAGTATACATATAAATAAAATTGGAGTGTCTGTTTTTAATATTGAATTAACCGTTTTTTACTACATGTATATGATTATATATACGGTACATACACCAAAATAACAATTTTTACAATTTTTGTCTGTCTGTCTGTCTGTTTGTTCCGGCTGATCTCTGAAATGGCTGGACCGATTTTGACGGGACTTTTATTGGCAGGTAGCTGATGTAATAAGGACTAACTTAGGCTACGTTTATTTAAGAAAAAATCTTTTATTTTAGAAAAATAAAGATAGGCGGAACGAAGTTCGCCGGGTCGGCTAGTTGTCAATAAAAATTTAACTTAATTTGGAATTATTGTCAATAAAAATTTAACTTAATTTGGAATTAGTAAAAATAAAATGAAACTAAGCAGGTATCATAATAAAAAAATAAAAAAAAAATTAAAGAATCGACTGTTAGGCGGAACGAAGTTCGCCGGGTCAGCTAGTCTATACTAATATTATAAAGCTGAAGAGTTTGTTTGTTTGTTTGAACGCGCTAATCTCAGAAACTACTTACTGGTTGGAATTGAAAAATTCTTTTCGTGTTGGATAGTCCATTTATCGAGGAAGGTTATAGGCTATATAACATCACACTAAAACCAATAGGAGTGGAGCATAAAGGAAAAATGTTGCAAAAACGGCCAAAAATATTCCTTTTTGAGAGCTTCCATGGCGTGCGCTGCGTAAGCGGTTAAAGTTACGCAACATTCATGTATGCATGGTAGGTAGGTAGACAGTTGACGGGAGCGAAGCCGCGTGGGACAGCTAGTGTTGTATATTTTACTTACAAATACCAATATATTAAAAAACCGGTTTTTCTTCGAAATGCCCTTATTTTTCCTATTCAAACCAACTTAATTTTGCAACCCTAAATATGCAAAATCCGACACGCACTTGGCCGGCTTTTTTTGCTTATTAATTATCTCGCAAACCATGTGACCCATCGTAAAAATTTGCCCTTAATAAACTTGCCAAAAAATATCTATTTCATTCGTTAGTTAGATAACCTAAAAATATTGCCACGTAAACAAAAATTTTCGAAGATACAGTGCCTTGAAATATCGTGACACGTCACGGTGTGCTACACTTCACACTGACAAAGTGACGTCACAAGCCGACTCCTGATGATGATGCGCTTTATCTTTGTCAGTTTTTATACATTTAATAAAGCAAAAAATACAGGTTCAATATTATTTGATAATCTCACTAATGCCCGATATGCTAAAAACTATTGAAATACATAAATAAATTGACCGGGCTTTCTAAATAATGCCCAACCCTTATTGGCCTGGTTAATAAAAAGGTGAGTTTTTTTTATTGTTGTAATGTTGAAATATAAATTAATATAGATTAAGTACATATGATTACTATTTAAGCAACAAAGTCGACGGAGCCTGCTGCGCGGGGCTTCTATTTCTGTCTGCAGTGTCTAAAATTATCCTAACATGAAGTAGATGATCCGAAACCAATTTGATCATGATCGAAATCTGAAATCTGACTGAGATTAGATCTGATATGATCATATGGTCAAGTGCTGGATTGGTCCCTGCGGTGGTTACGGCGTGCAATGTGGTGTTGGGGTTTTCCCACCCCCACAGGAGAGTCCGGTGGCGGACAGCCGGAACGGGTTCGCGGTGAGTGCTAACGCGTGAGATGACGGGAGCTGAATTCGCTCACTTGAGCTCCCATCATCCCCTTCAAACCTAACCTAACCGTATCGGTGTGCCCTAAGCTCTACTAATTCATTGATCATAATTGCCCAACCCTTACATAGCAATATTCACAATAACCAGACAATGTGATTATGTGATTGACATATAATCTCCTTCGTGCTACCGATATTTATCTATGATATTGACAACCATCACTCGTCACTTGAAATGTTATAATTGTCCGTCATTCATTATTTTATTTACGACTTGATTTCTGTAGTTAATAAAAGCCAAGTTATTTATTTGGTGGTTTCTTCCTAATGTGTCAATTTTATTAACTACACTCAACTATGTCTGATAAGAAGAAAGAACCGGAGAAAACATGTTCTTTAGCCAGGTATCTTCGACCTGATCGATTCGACGTGGAACCTAATGCACCCGCAGCGGGAGAACAATGGGCTCATTGGCAACACACCTTTTCAAACTTCTTGATTAAAGAAATACCTGCTGACGTCACGGATTCCATAAAACTAAAATTACTAGCAAACCATTTAACTGCAAGCATTTACATACACATTAAAGATTGTCAAACTTATGATGACGCTTTTTCGGTTCTGAATAAAACGTATAGATACGTTATACGTTTTGAGATCTCAAGCCTCAGAACGAAATCTTAGCTCGATATGTCCTCGGCGCGCGAAAACAAAAACATGAAGAAACAATTACTGAATATTGTCGCGCTTTACAACTTCTAGCGCAAAATTGTAATTTCAAATCTGTCTCCGCCGATGAACATAGAAACCAAGTAGCATTGCTTCATTATAGGTCAAGTCCTGTCGCAAATTTAGAGTATAGTCCTTCAGAGCTTTTGATGTCAAGGATGCTTCGAACCAACATACCTTGTTCAAAAAGTGTACTTGAACCTAAAGTGGCAACAGATGTTAAGGAAAAAATGCTTTTGGCAAAGGAAAAATCAAAATTAAATTATGACAAAAGCTCTAAAATAAAAGCACAATTTGAATCAGGGGAGAATGTTAGAATACAAAATAAACCAAATAAAGAATGGGAACCGGGAAAAATATTAGCTGAAGTTGGACCTAGGTCATACAATGTATTGAATGAAAGGGGGAATATAATAAGAAGAAACAGTAGACATATTAATAAAAGTAATAATGAGTATAATGTTAAAACAGAGTGTGATGTAAATGTACCAACCGAGGGTAATGTACCAACTCCAATAAATAATAGTAGCTCTCCTGTAAATGTTACCAGAACAGGAAGAGTTGTTAGACCTCCAGCATATTTAAGTGATTATATGTTATAAGTGAAACCGGGGGGATGTTGTATATTAGGATATGTCTATGGCAACACTGATTAGCAGGAACGCTTGGTGCCGCCATCTTACTTGGAACAGAAATACATTGATACTTTATGTGAAGCATGTGTGTTGTTATTTGTTCCACATCTAATATTATACAAGGAGCGCTTTCATCGCAGGAATTATTTCGGGGAAAATAAGAGAGCGTTTACTCGAAAACTCAACGCTTTCGATGGATAAAGCCTTCATCAAGCCGTTGTCCTTGAAACAGCTGAAAAAGACGCCGCAATAATGGGCGTTGGTGTACCAAATACTTTGAATGCTTTACCAGTGAATGTCCCACGACAAGAACAACCTCAACACCTAATACCGACTTCAAACAATGCAGCGGTTTCGTCCTCACCTCCTCCAACTGCAAGACGCTGCTTCTTTTGCGGTGGAAAAGTGAATCAAAGGGTTAAATGCCCAGCATTCCACGCCTATTGTCAACTTTGTTCTAAGAAGGGACACTTCGCTTCAGTTTGCCGTTCTCGCAACAATACTTCAACTAGAAATGCTATTTCTTGTCCGAGTCCCACTGTTCCCGTCGAATATGTGCAGTCACCAAGTTCTTCTCAAACGATAAGCACCGTCTACTCAGCTGCATCTCCGTCCAGTTTGGTAAAAGCTACAATTTCCATCACCATTAATCATACTCGTGCTGATGCGTTGATAGATACTGGGAGCTCCGTCAGCTTTATTGCTCGCAACATAGCGCGAATGATGAACCTCAAGCAACGACCTTGTAAACAAACAATAAATCTGGCTTCGCTAAACCATACATCACATGTCGACGGACTATGTTACGTAACGCTTGAAATTAACAAACATATATACAAACAGCGACCTCTTCTCGTAATTAACAACTTGTGTGCAGATGTCATCATTGGACACGACATTCTTAAAGATCACGCCAAGCTAGAATTTCAATTCGGAGGTACCAGGGAGCCTCTACTAGTGTGCGTTATGGAAGCTTCAGTGCCACCAGCATCTGTCTTTACGCACTTATCTGCCGACATCACACCTATTGCCATTAAATCTAGACGTCATAATAAAGATGAAGAAGAATTCATCCAAGCCGAGATATCAAAACTTTTAGAAGATGAAATAATTGAACCGAGCGTATCTCCATGGCATGCTCAGGTCCTTGTCACGGGAGGTGGAACTCATCGAAGGAGGATGGTAGTCGACTATTCAAGAACAATTAATAAATTTACGTACTTGGACGCCTACCCACTTCCAAATATTGAAACAATCGTGACGAAAGTGGCTAAGTTTAATTATTTTAGCCAAATAGATTTAAAAAGCGCTTACCACCAAGTGCCTATTGTAGAACGGGATAAAATTTATACGGCGTTTGAAGCCTGTGGCAAATTATACCAATTCAAAAGAATTCCATTCGGCGTAACTAACGGAGTCGCTGCTTTTCAACGTACACTTGAACACATTATCGGGCAAGAAAATTTACAAGAAACATTTGCGTATCTTGATGATGTCACTGTTTGTGGTAAAGATAAGGAGGAACATGACAAAAACTTACGACAGTTCATTGCTGCAGCAGAGAAGTACAAACTAACACTAAACGAACAAAAATGTAATTTTGGCAAAACGTCTCTCTCGGGCTATACTATTCAAAACAATATAATAGAGCCTGATAAAGACAGACTTGATCCACTGTTAAAACTGCCACCACCACATAACGCCGCTGAACTCAAACGAGCTCTTGGTCTCTTTGCTCACTACGCCAAATGGGTACACAAATTCTCCGAAAAAGTACATCCTCTCGTCAGCAACGTAAATTTCCCTTTAAGCGAAAGCGGACGTAGCGGACGTAGTAGTAGACGAAGGCGTAGTTTTGATCTATTAAAATCGGATATTGTGAAGGCTGCATTGGTCGCCATAGACGACAAAGAAACTTTAACTGTAGAGACTGACGCATCTGAGTTTGCCATAGCCGCGACGCTAGCCCAGAATGGACGCCCTGTCGCTTTCTTTTCTAGAACGTTGTCGGACAGCGAACGTAAACATGCTTCCGTTGAGAAAGAGGCTTGCGCTATCGTCGAGAGTCTCAGAAAATGGCGCCACTATCTCATTAACAGACACTTTCTCCTTATCACGGATCAGAAATCCGTCAGCTATATATTCAATCAAAACCATACCAGTAAAATAAAAAACGATAAAATCGAAAGATGGAGGCTAGAACTGTCATGTTACAAATATGACATAATCTACAGACCAGGAATCGAAAATGTTGCCGCGGATGCACTGTCAAGGGTGTGTGCACTCATGAGTAACTCTAAATTATACGAATTGCACGATGCACTCTCTCATCCCGGCATAACCAGAATGTATCACTGGATTAAATTAAAGAATCTTCCTTACTCCTTAGAGGATATTAAACAGATGACCGCTTCTTGTCGTGTATGTGCGGAAGTCAAACCTCGCTTTGCCAAATCAAAAGGGACACTAATTAAAGCTGTATCACCGTTCGAAAGATTAAACATAGACTTCAAGGGTCCTCTGCTTTCGAATACAAAAAACAAGTACATCCTGACAATTATCGATGAATTTTCAAGATATCCATTCGCATACGCATGTCCTGATACTACTTCGGCTACTGTTATTAAGTGTCTAAAAGATCTTTTTTACGAATACAGTCAGCCTTTGTACATACATAGCGACAGAGGATCCTCTTTCATGTCGGAAGAAATACAGACCTTTCTTAAAAAAATCGGTTGTCTGTAAAGTCGGTTTACTGACGATAGTTGAAAGTGACAACGTCATAAGAAAATACTGATGGAATGGATGCAATTATCGTTGCTATAAACAATAAATTGACACCACATTCACTTTTCACTGCACTTCATACTTGACGACATGTAATTGTATTATTGTATAGCAGCTGTCCACGCGGACGCATCGCTCACTCAATTAGGAGAGAGACAGATGTCGAACGCTGCCGAACGCGGAGGCCGATTGTGCCTCTTTGTCGCTCGTTCCGCGCTCTCGCTTGCACTTCAAGCCTTAAATGGAACGCCTCAGAGCGAGGTAACGCCGCATGAGTCATGTTTTTTCGTGCGTGCAGCTGGCTCCATCGAATTATAAGACGTTGTCACGTCAAAACTGTCATATTGCCACTTCTCGCACGACACCATATAATCCGCAGGGGAACGGCCAGGTGGAGAGGCTTAATGGAACGCTCTGGCGGACGATACAGCTGAGTCTCAAGTCCAAGAATTTGCCAATAGAACATTGGGAGCAAGTTTTAAAGCCCTCCCTTCACTGTGTGCGTTCTCTACTATGCACTCCAATAAATGCCACTCCCCACGAGAAGTTATTCAACTTTCCTCGGAGAACGCCAGTCGGAGAATCGCTACCGTCGTGGCTTGTTCCCGGTCCGATACTTTTAAAAAAGTTTGTTCGTTCGAAAACTGAACCTTACGTTGAGGAAGTTAAGTTACTTCAAACAAACCCCAGCTACTCTTACGTGCGACGGCGTAATGGTCAAGAGACAACCGTATCGAACAGACACTTAGCCCCACTTCCAGCGATAGTGGATGATGATAACCCGATAGTCGACAACGAAGATTTTGAAAGGCCCGTACTGGAAGACAGGGCTAATGATGGGGAATACATGAAGAAGAAGCTTTTAGAACCCCACTGCAAAATGCAGAGGCCCCACAACTCAGAAGATCTACAAGGCCAAAGAGATTACCCTTACATCTCAATGACTATCTTCTCGATGCAGAAACCATAGAGGGGGAGAATGACATATAATCTCCTTCGTGCTACCGATATTTATCTATGATATTGACAACCATCACTCGTCACTTGAAATGTTTATTTATTTCTTTATTTAATAATTAATGTACACATTAATGTTGTCTTTATGTATTATACTGTGTTATAATACATAAAGACAATACATCAAGACAATAGAGGACAATGTTATAATTGTCCGTCATTCATTATTTTATTAACGACTTGATTTCTGTAGTTAATAAAAGCCAAGTTATTTATTTGGAGGTTTCTTCCAAATGTGTCAGTGATAAATATAAATGTTTAAATCAGTATTTATTTCATTGCCCGATTTGACTTGACTTGATACATCTTGTGGAGGTGCCGAGAAATAACTCGGACACTTCGACCCATTGGGATCTATCGTGGGCAATAGATCAGTATTATAGGTCAGTATTCAATTCATTGCCCGATTTGACTTGACTTGATACATAATGCCCGGGCATAATGCATAATGCCTTAAAAGTGCACTGATTAATCTCTTGGTCTATGGCAAACAGGTTGTGACAAAATCGTGGATCAAGCGAAACAGAGCGAATTTTTTTCCTCTATTACTCCAACTATCGTCCTGTTTCATTTGATCCACGATTGTTTGCTCAACCTGTATATACCACGCTGGCAACAATTCAAATCCTGGAATTATAGTTTATACAGGGTGTTTGGAAGGGAGCTGTACATACGCCTAGGGTAGAAACTAGGGATAGTCTGCTACCTACCCCCGCCCATTATATTGACCTTGGCCTCAAGGTTTTTTTTTAATTTATTATTATTTTTTATTTGACTTTTTTATGATTTTTTGACTAAAACTACCTGTAGCTCAAAATCTATCCATAAGACCGGTCGGCTAATGGTCTTGTTTTAATCGTTAGAGTCTTAGGGTCCTGCAAAAAATTATTTTACACCAGAAAATTGTGGAGAAGAAAAGTTATGGGGCCTGAAGTACCGTAGTAAGGTAAAGAAATAATTTTAAGGGCAACTTTCTATGGGGTTTAAAAAAAAACTAACAGGGTTGGAGTTCTTCTGATTTTTTTAAAACATCCTCAGTCCATGCCCTTTCTAACGATATGCTAAAAGTGTAATTATCACTTTTAGTTTTAAAGTTATTAATTAATTTCCGCAACTAGGGCACTTCAAGCAAAAATTTCAACTAATGAAAATTAAATGTGTTCGATCGTAAAAGGATGGCAAATGAAACAAAAAATTTGGTAATGACTAATGTCATTAAATTACAAATTTTAATTAATTACTAATTTTAATTAATTACAAATTTTGTTCAAATTGATGACCATTGACCTGTAAACATGCTCGGCACCTCTTCCTCATCTCCACGGTCACCGTTCTAAGCAGCAGTTCCTCGCGCATTGTATCGAATGCGGCGTGGATCCTGTTAATTAGAACCTCCCTTGTTGGTACTTCTTCTGCGTACACCAACTCTTTCGCCCTTCCCCAGACGTAGAAGTCGAGTGGGGTAAGGTCAGGCGACCTTGGGGGCCAGGGAATTGGCCCACCCCGACCAATCCAAGAATTAGGAAAGCAGTTGTCCAGAAGCTCCCTCACTGCTAGGCTCCAATGAGCAGGACAGCCGTCGTGCTGGAAGACTATGGGCCGATCTTCGTCAAACACTTCTTCCGCTAAATCAGGCAAATACATAGTCAGGCAATACGTCTGGGGAAGGGCGAAAGAGTTGGTGTACGCAGAAGAAGTACCAACAAGGGAGGTTCTAATTAACAGGATCCACGCCGCATTCGATACAATGCGCGAGGAACTGCTGCTTAGAACGGTGACCGTGGAGATGAGGAAGAGGTGCCGAGCATGTTTACAGGTCAATGGTCATCAATTTGAACAAAATTTGTAATTAATTAAAATTAGTAATTAATTAAAATTTGTAATTTAATGACATTAGTCATTACCAAATTTTTTGTTTCATTTGCCATCCTTTTACGATCGAACACATTTAATTTTCATTAGTTGAAATTTTTGCTTGAAGTGCCCTAGTTGCGGAAATTAATTAATAACTTTAAAACTAAAAGTGATAATTACACTTTTAGCATATCGTTAGAAAGGGCATGGACTGAGGATGTTTTAAAAAAATCAGAAGAACTCCAACCCTGTTAGTTTTTTTTTAAACCCCATAGAAAGTTGCCCTTAAAATTATTTCTTTACCTTACTACGGTACTTCAGGCCCCATAACTTTTCTTCTCCACAATTTTCTGGTGTAAAATAATTTTTTGCAGGACCCTAAGACTCTAACGATTAAAACAAGACCATTAGCCGACCGGTCCCATGGATAGATTTTGAGCTACAGGTAGTTTTAGTCAAAAAATCATAAAAAAGTCAAATAAAAAATAATAATAAATTAAAAAAAAACCTTGAGGCCAAGGTCAATATAATGGGCGGGGTAGGTAGCAGACTATCCCTAGTTTCTACCCTAGGCGTATGTACAGCTCCCTTCCAAACACCCTGTATATGTTTGAAATTGCTACCCCGCATTAAGCAAGCGTGGTGATTAATGCTCGTGCCTTTTCTGTATGAGAAGAGGCATTCGTCCTGCAGTGGCGTTATTAAATATACCAGCAGCAATTTTTCCTAAGTTGATTTTAAATTTTCTTTCCATTTGTCGATGTGCTAGGTCATGGTGGTACATTTTGAGCTAAGTCTTGTTAGCATTGATTAACGGCCACTTGCAACTCTATAATATTTTAGTCTGTGCTTGCAATACTGATTTGGTATTCTGTCTGTGGTCCGATGGTTTTTGGCGGGATTTTTTCAAGTGTAGTTCAGCGGCTGTTAATATTATTTGCAAATTGATTCCTAGTGGATATTGTGATATAAAATTGGTGTAGTTTTGTGTGTCAGCTGTCTATGCAACTGGACAATATGTGAAATCATTGACAGAAGTGATCTCGGGATAGTGGAGCGAAGAATTTTATTGTAGTATTGACTACCTCTGCAAAGCTTACTGGGAAGGCTGATTCGATACAATTTGCTGCCAAATACTCCAAAAAAGCATTACAATCTGTTACATCCGCATTCTAATGCATACTAAAGAATTCAAGAAGAGAAAAATACTGATGACAAGGCAGCATGGTCTCAGACCTTAGCCTGTTCCGTTAGGACATAATATAAAAAAAAAAATGTCTGTGGTCCGCATCAGCAGTGTATCTGTCACTTCTGTGATTCTGTCAATCAGGACAGTTACGTAATGGCTGGCTGATAGAGCAGCCACCCCTGTCAGTGTCAGTGTAAATTATTTAGATTCGATCCTTCCCTTTTTTAGAAATTTTTATTTTCAGATAAAAAAATGGCTCTTTCCATCCGGAATTTGTGTCGGTTCAAAGGTTAGAAAGACTTATCTTTTGTGTGATATCATAAATTTGTAGTTAGAAAACATTCATGCTTTGATGAAAGTTCATCACGTCACGCAATTTTTTTGACTGCGTCCTACGATGATAACCTTGCAATTTAGCTGGCTTCTTACGAATATATTGTTTCAAACTAGATCAAATGCTAATTGTTAAATTGACGAGTTGAGGCAATTAAACAGTTGACTTCTAATGTCGTACTCATTAGGCATAATATAATGTAACCGAGACCTTCATCTAAAAATACGATCAATGTCGCCGCTTGTGATAACTTTCGGCAAATATGTTAGTGTTATATAAACTACAAATTACACTGAAGCAGCTCTTTTCTTAACGGCTATATCATTTATCTTTTTGTCATAACCAATTACAAATAATCAATATTTGACCTTTGGTCCCAACATGAACCCATGTTCAATTTTCGTCCCCAATATTGATTATTCCATATACTTGGTATTATTTGATAATGTAGCTTATCTGTTTATTTTCTTTAGCTAGTTTATTCATCAAGCCAGAGAACGCCATAAGAATTTATTGTTTTAGGCATAATATAATAACTAATTTTATTAGTATTAAACACCAATTTTTACTTAATTAGTCTGCAAAATTAAGGAAATTCTAACAGATTATGCAGAAAGTTATTCTTAAAATGAAATTTTAGACAAAACAAATAAAAGTTATGTTTTTACTGTCTCAGTATTTAAATGCAAATTGCAAATGCGGTTTTAGTTAAAGAAAACACTTGGAATCAAACCTCATCCCACCAATATCTTGCCCCGCCCTGATTATGTAAAGGATAATATTACAACAAGACTGTACTTTTACAAAAATCACTATATTTCAGTGTTTTGTAGCATCTAAAATATTTTACACTCTGTCAAAAATATTACTTACTAGCGGATGCCGCGCCGACCAGTTTCAACCGCGTAGATCCCGTTCCCGTGGGAATACAGGGATAAAAAGTAGCCTATGTCACCCCGGGTATTTATATATAGTGTAGCTTCCCAACGATGTAAGATTTTTTTAAATTGGTCCAGTAGTTTATTAATTTACAAAAAGGCTCAGGAGCAGTGGTGGCCCATTGGTAACGGGCGCGACTTACAAGTTGTAGGGCGTGGGTTCGGACCCAAGCAGGCGCTTTATTTTGTGTAAATTATTTCACACCACTGCCCTTAAAACTTTGAAGGAAACTGGCATTTTGAGGAAACTGGCAAGTCTTAGAACCAAAAATTCGAAGACATGTGACATCCACAAACATACAATTGCAGGCACAACGGACCAAATGTGAGTCAAAGTGCTGAAAAGGGGTCCATCTATCCTATCCTACATACAAAAACCTTTTCTTTTTTTGTATTAGTGTAGATTATAAAACTTTAAAGTGAATAACACCTTGTTATTAATTTCAGATGTGGTAAGGCTGACATCTGTCAGATTTGCATCAGATTCTTCAATTTATGATGAAACTAACATGAACCTATTGCTGACCAAGGACACAAAAGTAATAGTACAGGGATTCACTGGAAAGCAGGGAACATTCCATGCTCAGCAAGCTATGGACTATGGCACAAACATTGTTGGTGGAGTTTCACCAAAAAAAGCAGGCAAACCCCATCTGGGGAAACCAGTATTTGCAACTGTGAAAGAAGCCATGAGTGCAACTGGTGCTACGGCATCAGCCATCTATGTGCCACCTCCAGGAGCTGCTGCGGCAGTGCTTGAGGCTATCGAAGCTGAAGTTCCACTTATTGTCTGCATCACTGAGGGCGTCCCCCAGCATGTAAGAATTTATTAATACTTAAAATTAGGATTTTTAGAATCTAGATGAAAGAGCATGAAGCATAATACATCAGTTCACCACAAGGCTGTGGTGCTTTTTTAGGGTTCCGTACCCAAGGGTAAAAACGGGACCCTATTACAATTGAGATAGTGGTCAAGCGCAAGCCTACCAAACAAAAAAACTCCACTGTCAGTCTGTCTGTCACCCGGCTGTATCTCATGAACCGTGATAGCTAGACAGTTAAAATTTTCAGAGATGATGTATTTTTTTTGCCGCTATAACAACAAATGTTAAAAACAGAATAAAATAAATATTTAAGTGCCCTACTCCCAAACAACAAACGTGATTTTTTTTGCCGTTTTTTGCGATAATGGTACAGAAACCTTCGTGCGCGAGTTTGACTCGCACTTGGCCCGTTTTTCTGTAATATATTTCCAATGATTAATTATAACAAGCAACATTTTTCTTTTTTTTTTCTGTTTATTTAAAACATGGCAGCATGGTATTTTTCCCCTCTCTCACAGAGGAGGCCTGTGTCCCAGCAGTGGCTACATTGAAATGCTCATGATGGTGATGATTTTTGATACCAGAGAATGCAAGGCATTCTTTAGATTCAAGCTGCAATCTATCTTTTTCTGCAAGATTAAGAGACGTTATACTAAATTGATTGTATTGTATTGCAGGACATGGTTCGGGTCAAACACGCATTGCTGCGTCAGAAGAAGTCCCGTCTTCTGGGCCCTAACTGCCCTGGCATCATTTGCCCACCTGCCAACTGCAAGATTGGGATCATGCCGGCTTCAATCCACAAGCCTGGCTGCATCGGCGTCGTGTCCCGTTCAGGTACCCTCACTTACGAGGCTGTCCATCAAACAACTGAGGTGAGTGATCACCCTGGAACTTTGTTCACTATTCTATTATAGCAGAATGAGTACCTTTATTTTTTACCGACATAAAAAAAGGAAATTATTAATTCGATAAGTATGTATGTAATATTGTTGGAATTGCACAATATTTGCATATTTAATTTCTTAAGTGTATGTATTTTTGTCCAAGCATTTCTCCGAAATTAGCTTTCTTTTTATTGGATTAGGTATCTCTCAAATTAGGGAACAGTACGAGATACATCAAAATCTGTTTAGCAGTTTTCAAGATAGGTATATACATACAATCGAACTACTTAACGACAAACAGCACGAATGTGTAATTGAGTTTTGGGTATTTTGTAAATACATATTTAGAATACAATAGAACTAGCTCACTTTTTAGTGATGGTGTACAAAAACTAAAAAGAGAAAAATAAAACACTTTTACAAAAAATAAACTGACTTCCAACACTAAAAAAAGCAAAAATAACTTTTGTTTCGGGAGTCAGTGTCGCAAAAGGACAAAAAAATAAGAGATATCAAAGACACCGACGGTTTTATTCCTAAAATGTATATGAAGAGGCAATCTATCTGGATAATATGCCTTAAAAAAAATTGTGTGCCTTTTCTGACAGAGATAGAATTTTAGATTTTTATAAAGTTAATTTACTATTCATGTTCGTATATCATTTACAGGAAGGCCTGGGACAGACATTGTGCGTCGGTATTGGAGGTGATCCGTTCAATGGTACCAACTTCATAGACTGCTTAGATCTCTTCTTGAAGGACCCAAACACAAAGGGCATTGTGCTCATTGGTGAAATTGGTGGCAACGCTGAGGAGATGGCTTCCGAATTCCTTATACAACACAACAAGGTAATTTTCGTTGGAAATCCTGTTTTACTGCCTGCCCTTTTCATAAGTCACCTCTTTACTACGGTTTTTGACTATTTCTAGAAAATCTTATGGATCTCTTTATGGATCTTTTATGGTCTAGTATGTTTTGATAAAGTTTTGTTTTAACCTTCACAATTTACAGTACAGTATTTCATCTGAATGTGTATTACATATTTGTTCCATTTTTCCTTGTCAACCATGGTGATAGTTCAAATTATGAATGATGGAATGGGATTCCATCAAATCCCATCATCATATCAATTTAACTTAATATCAACTTTAAATACATAACATTAATTTTAGTGCATGCACACTCAATTAGTATACTAACAATGCAACTGTCTCGTGCTATATGATCTATACACACTGACCCGTCCTTTTCATCTTACCATATTCAGAAGACAGCACGGTTACCGCAGTGGCTGAGCGATTGACTGGCGAACTGCGTGTCTTGGGTTCGATTCCCGCACAGGACAAGTATTTGTATAGCATATAGGTAGTTATTCCTGGTGGGGTTATTTGCGTATAGGAGTTTAAATGTTTGTAAACGCACCTATGATACTGGAAAAGTTCCTAGTGGGGCAACATTTAAAAAATGATAGAACATACAACAAAGCTATTGTAAACCATTGAACCATGTTCTAATGTCCGGAGATGCGACGTTGCTGGGGCTATGACATGATAAAACAGTGATTGTTACGTCACGTCAATGCGAGGGAGAGTCGGCAAGATACAGGACGAATAGCAATATCCCTTTTTCACAACTCTCAAATCTTATTATGTTTGGAATGGTGTAGTGTATAGAAGCCTTTATATATATGCAATGTCTTTTTTGCTAACTCTACTTCATTTTGTCCGATACAGGGTACAAAAGGGGTAAGAATTTATGATGACAATGTGTATAGTATTTATCATAGATAATAAAATTAGGTTGAGTATTTTTAATAGAGTAAACAACAACAAATACTTTTGCAGTACAATAAGTGGTATTCTGTTTTATCAAGTAAAGCAAAGTTATTCATATCTCAGATATTTTTACTACTGACGTAGTGCTTATTTGAAGTATTATTTGCATCATTTTTATTATCATATCACGACAGTTGTGACGCGCAGTTACATCATATTTATTTAGAATTTACATAGTAACGTAGATCGTGAATTTTCTATTAGGATTCGGACGTAGTTTAAAAGTACTTAAGTCTCATTATAACGGTAACAATTGACAAACTTCCTTATGCCCAGTTTTTTATCCGTTGTTAATTCAACAAATGGTTTTAAATATGCTAACCAATGATTACAAATTTCGTTAAAACACCCTTTTTCTTCAGTTGTTAGCTTCACAAATGGTCAAATAGGAGACATGGTCATGCTATGCTGAGATAGGAGCCTTTTTGGTCTCGCACGGGTTTATTTATTATTATTGCTTGTGTTTTGCTCATCCCATGTCTCCTGTGCGGGTCACAAATAAATATTTTTTATTTCTTTCAAATAAATTGAAGACATATTATTTAAACATTTTTTAGACTAACAATTAAGGAATAAACGCGTTTAACCGAAATTTTAAACCATTGGTTTGCATATTTGACCATTGGTTTAGTTAACTACGGATAGTAAACTGGGTCTTGTTATTCGTTTTTGCTCATTAGAAACAATGAACTAGGCAATATACTGAGTTTCTCACTGATTGACAGTAACTAGCTAATAATAGTCATTCAATATTAAAAGCAATTAAAACCCCATGAGATTAATTAACGATTCAGAACTGAAGAGGGGAAACTTTGAAAAGAAGATCTCTCTGTTAAAGACTAATGTGAGTACTTACCTACTTAATCCTCTAAATGGTTTGAATGCAGGATATGAACCAGTATTGTCTAGATACAATACAGTATAAACGGTGAGCTGATTTGCGTATTCACAATAGCTACGTACCTACGTATGTACAACGTACACTGAAGTGGACACTAATGTACATAACTAGGGATTGTCAAGGATTTTCTGTGAATTGTTCTCTAAAACAACAAATTAGGTGCCAGCAAAGTAATTAGCATATGATTTAGATTTACCCAGGTACTAACCTAAGTTTTATATCGAAACGATTATTACGCGAAGTACCTTCATTAATCATCCTATGGACTGTGTCGATGTCCACCTATTGATATGATATTCCTATCAAGAAGCTAAAGGGCTCTCAAAAGATGGGCCACACCCCCCACAGGGTTGCGCAGATAGACACAAGGGGGCGCTATAGATGAAAAAAATAAACTGTTTAAGTATTTAATATGGTCTTGACAACAACCCTGAGGTAGGAGTGACCTGATTATAACAAAGTTAATTGACAGTGTCAGTATGCACATCTGGCAATATTTTTTTTATTATAGATAGGCTCGCGCTTGACCACTATCTCACCTGATGGTAAGCAATGATGTGGTCGATGTAGCACGTTTGCCTAGAAATAACCTATTCACTCTTGACATAAAGACCCCGAGGTTATAGCTATCGGGAGACACTGACTCCGGCAGGGAATATTATCGGTTCGTCGTTATCGTTTGACTCTAATTTAGTCGGGCAAGTGGGGCGAAGGAACTTAAACTAGAAGAATGTTGTCGAGGGCGCGTATGATAAAAGGATGGAAACCACTGAAATAAGAGGAGTTGTATAATGATAGTAACACCTGTTCTTATGATATTTCAGGGTCAGAAGGCGAAGCCTGTGGTGGCGTTCATCGCGGGTCTCACAGCCCCTCCCGGCAGGCGGATGGGTCACGCCGGTGCCATCATCTCTGGCGGAAAGGGAGGCGCCATGGACAAAATTAAAGCTTTAGAAAAGGCTAACGTAATCGTCTCGCGCTCTCCAGCCAAAATGGGTCAACTTCTACATGCTGAAATGAAGAGATTAGACATTGTTTAAACAACACTTAGTAAACACATGCCGTAATTTGACGTAACATGCAACAATGCATGATATTTACGTGTGTACGTATGTATTGTCCTATGAAAAATTGCTATTATTTATTTGCGCTGTTGTTTTTATCAACAGTCTTTGTATTCAGTTTACACTTGCCGGGCGGGAAAGGAAGGATATTTCGTGCGTTACACTGAATCTTGATATTGTTTATACCTTATAAAATCTAAATTACTATTATAAATATATTTATAACTGTTTCTCTGGTGGTTTACGCACGAATCGTTAGCGTAGCACTCCTAGTTTTAACTCGTATTTATAATGTTAAGTGTTACATTACGGTTGATTCGAACTAATTAGACTCTTCGTTAGAGAATTAAAAAATTATGAAATATAATCTAGAATTTCTAGTTTCGCTTGGCGATGTTGTGTCTACAAATATTGTGAACTCGAAATATATGCATACTACTGACTAAATACTTTTTATTGACATTCTAAAGGAAATGTTCCAAACCTAAAGGTGTAAACTTTTCTATGAAAACAAAGATCATTTGTATAGGTTCAAAGTCGTAAGTTATTATGATAGTGAGCGGATTAGTATATAATATCGTTTAGAACAACATGTTTATAAATAAATTTATGCCTATATTCCCCCGAAGGGTAAGGCCTTGTTTAGTTGCGCGTCGAGCGATGCGGCCCGCACTTAATTCAAACATATGGCGTTGTATGTAAGTTCACGGAGAAGTGATTTTACACGCATTTGCTTGAGATGCAGGCGGCGTCCGCGGATGGCACGCGGCGTCGCACGCGCTTCTACAAACATACGGCGATACTGCTACTACGCTCACCGCTACTCTTACTGCTCTGCACGTGCCGTCTCTCCGTGAAGTGAACAGAAAAATGACCAACGCGCCGCGAGAAGCCACGCTGACCGCGCCGTCTCTGGAAACGAGGCCTTAGGCACCACGTGCAAGTAGTAAACTAATAGTATATTATGCAACTAGTGAATAAAGGACGGATTTAAAGCGAGGGCCATTGATGAATCACGAACAAGTGAAGGATTCTAAAAACTGAATCACGACCGTAGGGAGTGAGTGATTCATGATGATTGAAGAATGTTAGAATCCTAAGCGACGCGAGTGATTCATGGTCCTCGATATAAATCCGTTTTATTCAAGAGTTGCATACTATATTTTATACCATGACTACGAGAAAAAAAAAGATTTAAGCAAAAAGCACAAGGGATAATAATAAATAAATAAAAATGGTTAATTACCTTCAAAATTTACAAAAAAATGAGAAACCTCAGGGTTCCACATTATTTGTAAATTTAAGCTGAGCTAGGTGTGTTTCAGACGCCAGTGACCACCTCCGTTACGTTACATAATTATAATTAATTAAGCGCCAATGCAATTAATATTAAAATCCAAATAAGTATTCACTAAATATCCTAGACCAAAATCAACATCATTATTAAACTCCTAAATATAAACAAACTCAAAATTAAATCGACGAAGGAGTTTGAAAATCGAATATTCTTTGCACAAGAAGTTTGCATCGAGTATTTTATGCGCAAGGAGGTTGTATAGCATTGAGATGGAGGTAGAATATGTATTGGTGTGTTCTAAATTCAAACACCAAAACAGTGAATAAAAGTGCTTTTTATTCACTGTTTTCAGTGAATAAAATAAGCTTTTTAGAGGGGGAATGGTATAAATGTTATTCTAGTCGCCAAGAGGCGTACAAATGTGATTGCATGTAAGAAAAATGCTGTTTTATCCAGCAAATCAACTATCAATAGAGTTTCGCTTATGGCTGGTTTTGGTCAATCCATAGATATATTTCTATGGGTCAATCCAGAACTTTGTCATGTTTTCTCCCAGGTCGCTACCACTTGCTTATCACCTTTTATCCTTAGAAGACAGACTGCTGTCAGAAATGTAGGTACCTACTATACTCAGTGATATGAGATCTATGATCGCCAATTCTATCTCTATTGTCTGCACACACCATCCATGTACGATAAGCGAACGCATGGTACTCATGCTAAATCCGAAACGGGGATTCCACAGTGCCTGTTAGGAAAAAGAGATTTTGTTTTTCTGACGAAGGCAAGGAGTTATGTAAGGATCTTAGCAGGTTCGACCGTGGCGTTTTGATGGTTCTTGCTATCCCCAATGTATAAAGGTGTGAGTTTTTGTATGTTTGAGATCAATGTTGACTGCACTACGTCGATCTACATAGGTAGGTACAGCCCCCGGACTGTTATTCATAATCGCAATCTAACTGCACCTTTGTTTTGTAATAGTAGAAGTGTAGTAATAAAACACGTGTTGATCACATAAAGGTTGTAATATATAAGAAATGGCAAAATAGACATACTAACGATATATCTAATATCGTTAACATCACATAGTTATATAAAATAGTAGTTATACAAAAATCTTTAGTGTCGGACCGAAACTTTTAGCTAAAATAGGCCGAAGCCGAAGGATTTCCAGCAAGAGCCGAAATCGAACGAGGTAAACTCGAAATTAAAAAATCTTTTCAATCGGAACTGAATTTCTTAGGGTTACTCAAGATTGCCGATTAATCGGCCTCGGCCAGAAATCTATCTTCGGTCGGACACTACAAATCATGATAAATACTTAGGTATTTATGCATGATTTCACCACAATAATAAATACGACACCTTTGCTAGAATTAGCTCTTAAAAGGAAGTACATACTTACATTTAGTACAAACTACTACATTTAAATAGACCGTGAATTTTATATTTCACTTTCTATCACAGCATGAAGGTCAAACTTATTTCTACTTTTTAATATGTTTTGTTAAACATTTAAATGCTACTTTTCTTAATTAATTATCCCATGTCTTGCACTTAGTACAAAGACCACAAGATGACCAGATCCATATATTATGGAAAGAGTATAAAGTAATAATCAGTTGATATTTTAGATGTTTGCCAATTAACTGAAACTGCCCAGTGCATCCAGAGAGCATCTTATTGTTTAACTTAAACTATACCTATAGTTCTCACTACAATAAATTATAAAAGAAACTACTAATAAGTATATTAAAAATAGGCACACCTACTTAATAATATAAAATAATAATACTGATAAATAGGCTATATATTTTTCCATGCAATCTCCGCTTTGCTAGAAATAATACAGCTCATCTATTAGGAAACATCAGCAAGGACACATACTGAGCTATTTAAACAGTTAAGTATCTATTTACCTCAAAATTAAACAATAAATAGACAAAACTACAGTTAGAACATATTTTTTAAATAAATGGTGCACTGCACATCTATCAGTAGCTGTTTCAGTTAGGTAAGCTATTTAAGTTCCATTCAGGATAAAATTATTTGAATTGCTGCATTTTATTGATCATGGCAAAAATTTGCTTATTATTTGTCATGAAAAAATAAAAAAACTTATTTTACGGTCAAAACAGCGGGAATGTTAACATTATTATTTCGACGTTATCCTGAATGGAATACTAGAACAAAAATGTCAGATTACCACCGATCCCTCCTACCACGGCCGCCGCCGCCGCCGCCACCGCCACCGCCGCCGTAGCCCCGGCTGCCGCCACCACGTCCACGACCCTGGCCTTCACCTCTCTCGTTGTTTCGTCGTAACTTCATGCCTTCAAACCTTGAAGCCATTTGCTCAAGTTCATCAGGCACATCCTGATTTGCTTCCTCAAGGATTTTTATAAGCTCCCTAGCATTTCCCCAATCGTTCCTTGTTATAAATGTCAAGGATATGCCTGTTTTCCCTGCACGACCTGTCCTACCCACTCTGTGCACATACTCTTCAATGTGCCTTGGGAAATCTAAGTTGATGACATGGGTGAGGTCTTTTATGTCAATACCTCGTGATGCCACATCAGTAGCAACCAATATGTTGACGGTTCCATCCACCATTTCGCTTAAAGCGGCTTCACGATCTATTTGATCTCGATCTCCATGCAAGGATTGACACTCTATGCCTTTCATAGCAAATTCTGTTGTAATATGCGTTGCTGTAGCTTTCTTGCCACAAAATATTATGACTTTGTCTGTGGGATCCATGGTCCTGATAAACTCAAACAGTGTTTCCTCTTTTTCAGATTCTTCAACAAACATTATTTTCTGAGTGACAGTGTGCACTGCAGCAAGATCTAAAGAACCTACATTAACTTGGATTGGATCTTTCATGTAAGATTCAGCTAGACGACGTACACCTGGCGGCCAGGTAGCTGAGGTCATGACTGTCTGGCGATCAGGCCTTACATCAAACAATGACTTCCTGATCTGTGGTTCGAATCCCATATCTAACATCCTGTCGGCTTCATCCAAGACAATGTAAGAAAAATTAATGACATTCAAGTGGCCCGCCAACACCAAGTCGTTCAGTCGGCCTGGAGTTGCAATTACTATGTCAACACCTTTAGCAACTACTTTAATCTGCTCCTTACGATCTCCTCCACCATAGACACAAACTGATTTGATACCTTTGTACTGATACTTTGACACTTCTTTGTCTATCTGTAGAGCAAGCTCTCTAGTAGGGGCCATGATAAGAACTGTTGGACCCTCTCTTTCTTCTCGTGGAATAGTTTGACCTTCAATATGTATGAGAGCTGGCAGGAGGAAAGCCAATGTTTTTCCTGTACCAGTCTGAGCTATGCCAATCAAATCTTCGCCTCTCAATAGAATGGGCCAAGCTTGGCTTTGTATAGGTGATGGTGTTTTAAAGTCTTGCTTGTATATTTCCTCCAAGATTTCTGGATAATTTTGAAATGCTTGTTCAAATGTCAATACCGGATTTGGTATAGGGCGCAGGCCAGGTTTCTCATCAAATGTACGCTTTACCTGTATGTCAAAGTTGGCAAGACGCCAGCGTTTCACCTCCTCTGCTGACATGGCTGCTACCTCTGGATCTTCTTTATAAAAATCTTTGATAATTTGTGGCAATTTCTCATATCTCTGGCTTTGAGCCTCATTGTGATATGCATTGAGCTTTTCCCAATCAATGACCTGAACACCATCTTCAGAAGTCTTAAAAAACTCAGAAGACCGACCACTGCTGTCACTTGCATTTTGTGCATGGTCTTTTTCCTGAGGTCGGAAGTCTTCAACGAGGCTGTTTATTAGTTCTTCAGCTTTTGCGATGGCCGCATCTGTGCCTGTCAGGGTGACGTCGGCTTCATTGCCGCTAGAATCACCGATCTTAATCTTAGCTTCAGATTCGAATTGTAGATCTTTTATTTTAGCTCCTCCTTTGCCTATTATACGTCCGACTTTATGAGAAGGAACGTAAATCACTTTCCTATTACCTGAACCTGAATCCCGCTGTTGAAAGTCACGTCGGCCGCCCGCACCTCCGCTGCCGCCTCCATTGTCAAAGTTGCGTCGGTAATCGCCACCGCTGTTATTACC
The DNA here is from genome assembly GCA_947562075.1 of Orthosia gracilis. NCBI lineage: Eukaryota > Metazoa > Arthropoda > Insecta > Lepidoptera > Noctuidae > Orthosia > Orthosia gracilis. Next base: position 67,322,310 of record OX387264.1, on the reverse strand, counting down.
ACGTTCCCTCCAGTTGGTGTCATTGTAGGAACTTGATCCGCGCGAGCTGCCTCTGAACGTTCTTCCACGATATTGCCGAGTCTGGGGCGTAGGAACCGATGGTGCCGATGCCGGTATGACACAAGCCGTCTCGTTCCAGTCGTCATCCCATTCTGCCATTTTAAGTAAATTTATTTATCACGACTATTCACGATTTTTCTTCAATTAAATACAACTTGTAAACAAACGAATGTTATGTTAGTTACGAAGTTTTTCCAAACAACGATCGCGTTGTTCCTCAAAAAGACAACGTGCGCGAGATTGACTGAATTGTCAAAATATGCTTGCAAAACAACGACCGCGCCGCTGCTCAAATCGAGAACGACAATGTATGTGATGAGTCGAACTGCTGACCGAATGTGCGACGAACGAACTGCGAAATTGCGATTTCTACGAGAATTGATTGAATGAAATGTCAAAATACTCATTCACAGTGTTGCCTAATTTGTTGAGCCCCAAGTCACCGAAAATTTCGTCTCAAGTAGCCTAAATGCGAAAATCCTAAAATCCGAATATTGTTCATTGATTTTCGTCTTGAGACACTGTGGACGAGAAGATACCGCGCATCTTCTTGAACGCTGCCCAGCCGAGTCGAATTCGACGGTTGACCTCTTATCCGAAATTATCATTTAACAACAAGAATCACTTTTGGTTCTACATTAAAGGTTTCCCGACATTTATTTTCCTTGTTTCTTCGGTCGCCTAGTTTTTTTTTCGAGGTAACATAACTAGCAACTATACTTCATAAAAGATAGCTTGATCTCTGCGACAGCTGATAAATTAAAATCTTTCTAGGGGCGCCCTAGAAAGACAAATATAGACCTTATTGGTGATGTTCTTTAGAAAGGCCAGGTGCGCAGTACTCATAATCGGCGTGCGTGTATGTCTACAGACCGTTCACTATAACTTCTCCCTTGCCGTCATGTTAGCTCCATAGCTTGGCAAGCTTAGGCAGAGTACAGCAGGTGCTTTTGTCGACAGTAGCCTCTGTCGACAGCTGCAGTTGCCTCTGTCGACAGTTGAAAGAAACCTACTAATATTATTAGGAAAAGTGCTACCAATCGCGTTACGGAACAAGTTATAATGGATGCACTGTAGATGTATGAACGTGAGTGAAGCAAAAGAAGTATGTAAGGATCGTAGCAGGTGGCGTTCTGTAGTTTCTGCCTACACCCATGGGAAAAAGGCGTGAGTTTATGTATGTATGTATTTAAGTAAATCTATTATTAATCATTTTATTTATAATGATAGATCTATCTACACCCGTGTTCTATTGTTTAGTTAATTAAAGATATTATACTTAACATACGATAAACCTCAGATCAAATAAAAAGTCAAGATGGAACTTTGCAAACAACAAGTGTGAACAAGGTGACGCCGCCGGTTAAAACTACGCCTTGCCGTATACTGAGCTTTTTATTTTATCTGAGAGCTCGACTGACAAGGTAGGCCGTAATTTCGTTGTACAATTACACGCACACAGCGTGTAATTGTTTATGCATAAGGCAAGGCGTAGTTTTAACCGGAGTCACCTTGTTGTTTGCAACGTTGCATCCTGACTTTTTATTTGAGAAATAAAAAATAAAACTATTATCTCGCGAATCCGAGGCTGGCCCAGAAAGAGGCGGTGGCTAGTGAGACGACCTAGATGCCTAGGGGCTTAAGGTGGCCTGGTTTGAGGGAGGCGTTTTCCCAGCAGTGGGACAGTGTAGGACGATATAAAATTGTCTTACGCAATATCATCGCGTTTTATACTGTTTACTCTTTTTATACGCTCGTACAGTCAACATTAAAAACAGGGACCGACGTAGTGTTTTTCTAGATTTCAGTTTTAACCGTTGTTCTGATTTCGGATTTATTAAAATACTAGCTTCTGCCAGAGGCAGATATTCCCACGATAAAAAGTATCCTATAAGCTATTCCTGACTATAATTTATCTTTGTGCTAAATTTCACCCAGATCTGTCCAACCGTTTGAGCGTGAAGACGTAACAAACATACAAACACACACACACACTCACAAACTTTCGCCTTTATAATATTAGTGTGATAATATTAGTGTGATACTTTATTGTACTCGAGATTCCAAATCACAAAAAAAAACATAAAGTCTGGCTATTATAACTATGCAGAACTCAGAAATGAAGAGCAGCGTTGGGCCAGTGGTAACGACCCCGACTTACGTGTAGTAGGTCGTAAGTTCGAACTCAGGCAGGCGCTTTACTTTTTGTTAATTATTTCATCATCACTGCTCTCAAAAAGGTAAAGGAAAACACCGTGAGGTAACCGTTATTAACGCAACAACACCTACAAACGAACGGAAAACAAAAAATGAAAGTTCGGTTGGCTGCTCAAGTCTTAAGCCACTGAGTTGCAGTTCGTTACTGGGAAAAGGCTATACATATTTATAGGTTAGGTTATGTGCCTGTCAAAGTAACTCTGATTATGTTGCTTAGTAATCTTCGGCGATATAGTGGAGCTATTAACGTATTGATAAAGTTCTATAGCAGGAATATCATTTTCTTGGCCTTCAGAAGCTTGAGAGCTTTGATTGTCGAAAATAACATAAAACTTCTAACCTAAAACGTAAAGGATACCAACATATTAAAGTAATGTTTTCTAATTTTTTGTAAAATTTCCAACCATGACTCAAGTAAGAAATAACTCGTTACAACAAAAAAGAAATTAGGCAAATGTAGAACAAATCACCGATGATAAATATTTTATTATATAAAAGTCTGCTTCTCAATAAGATCTGATTTCTTTCCATTAATCCTTGCTCCTCATTTCTTTAGTTCGTCTTTCAACTCCCTAAGCTTCCAGGGACAACACTTGGTATCAATAACGATGGTAGACCGGTTTAAACACAACAAATAACAAAAAAGTGATGTAAACAAAGCAAAAATGATTTGACAGCAGCCATTGTGCAGTCAACGAAATCAGCGCTCAGCTTTGCGTTCACATCCCAATTCTTCGGCTTTCTCTAAGTCTGACCACACAGTTCACTCCCGTCTTCCCGTGGGTGTCGTAAGAAGCGACTAAGGGACAAACCAGAGAATGGGCAGCAGCGTTCTCTGTGCTTCTGTAGCAACCATACTGCGATCGCCAACCCGCATGCCAAACGTGGCGATTATGGCAACCCCCTCCCCCTCCATGAATAGCACAAATAAAAAATGGCCCCTAGTGCCCGGCAGCCTGCCAACGCTCGACTACGGTAGCGGTCGAGGTTACGGCATGGCAAGGGGAGCTAAGAATCTCCGGACGAGACCCGGCTACCCCAACAATCACCGACGACTGGACCTGGCAATGTACAACACGCGCACACTTCGGACCGACGAGAAGATCACCGAACTCGAAGAGGAATTGAGCAGGTTGCGATGGAGTATTATGGGGTTATCTGAAGTCCGAAGAGAGGGGGAGGACTCGATAATCCTCAAATCCGGTAACCTGCTCTATTTCCGAGAGGGTGACCGGCAATCTCAGGGTGGTGTCGGGTTTATGCGGCGTATCTTATACTCAGAATATCCTCAAGATATTCGCTGAAAGTCATACAGGTCTAAGCCCCAACCTCGGCACACCCCGACGACGAGGTAGAGACCATGTATGAGGATATCTCCAGAGCCATGCATGGTTTCAAAACTCACTTCACCGTTGTCATGGGCGACTTCAACGCGAAACTGGGCAAACGAGACGAGGATGAGCCGGGGTCACCTACTGGCCAGTTCTATGGAGAAGGGGGACCTCTGTATGATGAACTCCTTCTTCAAAAAGCGTGAACACAGGAAGTGGACCTGGTAGAGCCCCGATGGTGCACTAAAAAATGAGATCGATTTCATCATGCCAACCAAGAAGCAAATGTTCAATGATGTCTCTGTGATCAATTCGGTAAAAACCGGGAGCGATCACCGCATGGTAAGAGGCACATTGAACATTAATATTAAGCTTGAAAGGTCTCGACTGAAGTGAATCCACGCTCCGTCCAGCACAGATCCAGGTCTAAAACCCCGAGAGCTTTCAGCTCGAACTCCAGAATCGTTTCGAGTGCCTAGGTAGCTCCGTGGACGAATATAGCGACGAGTTCGTGGAAGCTGTCCATACGGTCGGGTCTAAGTTTTTCAAGACCCGTCGTACAGATAGAAACATAAAGCCTACCCTCAAGCTTATGAAGGAGAGGCGTGAGATGATCCTGCAGTCTTCAGATGAGGCGTGCAAATACTGCATAAGGCTCCAAGGTTTTTTCAAGGGATCTGGCTATTGGGCAGAGCCAGCTCACGAAATTGAAGACCGACGATGGCAGGGTCGTATCCGCCAAAACGGAGCTTCTGAGTGAGATCGAGAAATTCTTTGGGCAGTTGTACACATCAATCAGCAAGCCCGTTGCGGGTCTAGCAAACGATCCAAGAGCTAGATTGACCCGTCACTATACCGAAGATATCCCGGACGTCAGCCTGTACGAGATTAGGATGGCTCTGAAACAGCTTAAAAACAACAAGGCGCCGGGCGATGACGGAATCACTGCCGAACTCCTGAAACCGGTCCTTAAGGCCCTTCAGAAGCTGTTTGATTCCGTTATATTCCAGGGCAAAACGCCACAGGCATGGTGCAGGGGTTTGGTGGTACTCTTCTTCAAGAAGAGCGACAATGCCCGGCTGAAGAACTATAGGCCCATCTCACTTCTTAGCCATGTCTACAAGTTCTTTTCAAGAGTCATCACGAATCGTCTCGCGCGCAGTTTTGACGATTTCCAGCCGGATTCCGAAAAGGCTTTAGCACCGTAGACCACATACATACGCTGCGGCAGGTTATACAGAAGACTCTGTTTATCGTTTGTGGACTACGAGAAAGCCTTCTATTCGATCAAGACTTGGGCTGTACTGCAGTCTCTCCAACGGTGCCAGATCGACTACCGGTGCATTGAGGTGTTGAAGTGTTTGTACAAAAACGCCACCATGTCAGTCCGTCTTCAGGATCAGACCTCGAAACCAATCCTTCTCCAGCGTGGCGTGAGAAACGGAGACGTCATTTCTCCGAAACTGTTCACTGCTGCGCTGGAGGATGTATTCAAGGTTCTGGACTGGAGGGGCCTAGGCATCAACGTTAATGGCGAGTACATCACTCACCTTCGTTTTGCCGACGACATAGTGGTCATGACTGAGACCATGGAGAACCTCCGTAAAATCCTCGATGACCTCAGTAGAGCTTCCGAAAGAGTGGGTCTTAAAATGAACATGGACAAAACCAAGGTCATGGTGAATGCCCATGTAGCACCCACTCCTATCAAGATCGGAGACTCTACACTTGAAGTTGTAGACGATTATGTCTACCTGGGACAAACGGTCCAGTTGGGTAGGTCCATCTTCGAGAAAGAGGTCAACCGTCGAATCCGACTTGGCAGGGCGGCGTTCGGGAAGTTGCGTGGTATCTTCTCGTCCAATTTACCGCAGTGTCTCAAAACAAAAGTCTATGACCAGTGTGTGTTGCCAGTGATCACCTATGGGACCGAGACATGGTCGCTCACAATGGGCCTTATCAGAAAGCTTAAAGTCACCCAAAGGGCAATGGAGAGGCCTATGCTCGGCATTTCCTTACGTGATCACGTCAGAAATGATGATATTCGCAGGAGAACCAAAGTTACCGACATAGCCCGGAGAATTGCCAAACTTAAGTGACATTGCTCGCAGAACGGATGGCCGATGGGGCCGAAAAATTCTGGAATGGCGACCGCGAACCGGAAGACGATACGTTGGAAGGCCTCGCACTAGGTGGACCGATGACCTGGTTAAGGTTGCGGGAAGGCGCTGGATGCTAGACGCACGGGATCGGTCAATGTGGCGACGCCTGGGGGGGGCCTATGTCCAGCAGTGGACGACTTTCGGCTGAAATGATGATGATGATGAATGATGACCACACAGAGAGAGCGCGCGCGCTTCCTCCCAATTTTGTCATCATTTAATTTTTAGCCTTGAAAGCTTACGTTTTACTAAAGACAAACATACAAATAAATTGCTTTTTCCTTTTTTTTTTGGAAAATCGCTTTGGATGCATATAAGAAATAATTGTGGATGAAATCCAAATCCTACATCAGTGCAGTTTGTAGCAGCGCGGCAGCGCTAAAAACTAGCATTACAACAAACTTGATAAATAACAACAGAAACCGAAACTGTTCTGATGATCAAGAAATTCTAGCCCTAAGGGGATACAATAGGGGTTGAAACTTTATGAATATTTCTTCGGTTTGGAAGCTAAAACATCTGAAATTGTTGGTTTACGCTGTTGGTTAATAAAAAACAATTAGTTTTTTTTTTTTTCATTTCGAAAATTGAGGGAGGTATATTCGATTCCCCTGAGGGAATAAAAAGGGGGTTGAACGTTTGTATGAAATTTCTGCAGTATGTAAGTTGGACACTTGAATTTTTATATTTATATTCTTGGTTGAAGAGGCCTTCAGCCCCTGGGCTAAAGGCCTCGTCTTATAACGAATGATCATAAAATCGTTGGTTCCCCGAAACTAAATTTATCTACGCTTGCGTTACATACTTACATAAAAAATATATTTTTACTAAACACTCTGTATACTTCTGAGAGTATCAAACATTAAAAGGCTCAATCATTATTATTTTTATACAAAATATTTTTGAATCGTGAGCGCATTCCGAATTTAAATTTTGAATCGGATAGAAAGTTCGGCGCAAAATTATCCAGAGTTCAATGAATTTGTTTATACTGTGATTTTTAATTTCGTAGATTAATTGACAGCTGCCGATGACGTTATTTTTTTAAATGTTGCATGCGCGGCGTATAGTGTTGTAGGTAAGGCTCAATCGTAAGTGATTCATCGAATCGACGTGACATGACTCCTCAATTTAATTTTACTAATTGGTGTAAATAAATGTTGTATGAATATAAACGTAATATATTTAAATATAACAGTAGGTCATACACATAGTACATAAACTTTTATTGTGTTAAATATGAAATCAACAATAAAATAAATGCGATCGATTAAATAAAGTCTGACATAAATGAGTAGAAACTAAATAAGGACCGCTAGTTCCTTAACAAATGTAATTTTACTGCCGTGAAATAATTCCATTTTCGATCTACTTCAATTTTCGATAAACTTTCGATCACTTAGGATAGACAGGATACGACACTATTTTTATGTAACGATAAAGTTACAAACCCCCAAATTTCAGTTTAGTCTACGAAATTAAAAATCAGAGTATAGTTAATTTAAGTCAAATAATGTCCAAAAATCTATTAAGATTACTTTAAGAAACAAGACTACAACAATAGTAACTATTTTAAGTACTTATTGTATTTTATGCCTGAAACAGGTTCATTCTAACTTTAAAGTATCGATTTGGGATAATCGCTCATTAATCAAGTTGCCAGTCTAAAAAAAGAAATCGATTGCTAAAATCGTCATGGCACACCACTATTACAATAAAAAAAACAATATCATTGACGAATTGGAAGTTTTGAACATAAGTTTAAATTAAGTACCTAGTTGTAATGAATTTTGCGTATTATTGGATCGCTGTTTGTTAATTACGTTAGGATCTGGGCTTCTTCTTGTTGTTTATTATATTTAAAGACTGTTTTCATATTTGTAATCATTTTTACATGTGGGTGGGTAAGTAATATTTGTGTAAAAATCCAACTGTTTTAATTAACGCCCCCAAATAGGATTCTTTAGGTATCATAATCAATAATTAGGCACGTTAAATGAACCGTGGCTGAGCCAGCGGAGGTATGCTTTTCACGCCCCAAAATGAACCTGCTCCGAACTATACGGTTAACTAAGGTCATTTTTCGAATACTCAACCGCCTGTTCATGTTGTTTACAAGAAGATCATGTCAAATTCCAACAAACTTTATGGTTTTGTAAATTGTAGTAACACACACAGAGGAAACGGTCACTCACAGTGACAAAACTGTATCAAATTCACACTGCATCGTACTAAAGTGACTATTTTTTACCAGGAAGGAATGAATCAGAATATAAAACAAGTTGTCCATCACCTGGCTGGAGGCTCTACATATAGTTTAGTCTCCACAGGGTAGCCCGGTTAAGCAGTAGCCAATCACTTTGATTGTACTGTGAGACGTCACTCATAAATTTTTTTTTATCAAAAACACAACTATCAAAATCCTTGTTCGTAGTTAACACGGTGTTAGTGTTATCTTCCCTAAATTTTCGGTATCCCGCATTTTTAGAGTTATGAATAGTTTTAAATTTTTACCGCGTATATGTATCCTCCGACTGCACAGCATGATTTTCTTCATGTTTACGTCTTTTTAGTTCGCTTTTTAAGCAGTCGGGTTATTTTTTAATATTTTTTTTAATAGCCAAACTCTACAACGCACGGCCATAACGCATTCCGTGATCTCCAGCCAGGCAAGCTGGAAAAGACAGCGATTGTCTGGACATGAAATGAGATTGTCAATTATTAATTAATTATTGTGCTTGAATCTTGAATTATTATAAGAAATGTTATCAGTCGATTGGTATAATTTAGGATTAATGAGGTGTTTACTAAAATCATGAAGTTCGATTACTTGGTATGAACGTCTACGAAAAATCAAATTCTTCCTAAGTTACCACAACGAGTATCATTCGTAATCATCAAGTTTAACTTATATTTAAGTAAAACAGCTATAAAACTACGTTTTCAAAAAGTATTTTTACAGCTATAATAAATATAACGTAGTTTTAGAGCTGATCCGACTTCTTAGATTGTCAAGACTATTAAATTCTTTTTGAAATCAATCAATTGATAAAAATATCAATGACGTTATTTTTATTTTCAAATAGTGTCGTTACTTTTATCATAATTGTTTATCCATTAATTCGTTCTTATAATTGGTAAAAAATTGGGTAGAACTTTTGGCGGGATCAATCATAGAATTAAAATATTGATTTCTATTGCGCTCTTTTGCTCTTTAATTTTTTACTTTAGATGTTAGATGTCAAGTGAAATGGAACGCTTTTGTAGTGATGTACGTAAAGACTCACAAAAACAGGCAGACATTATTAATAATATTAGTTAAAAATAACAGAGCCAGTTTCACATAAAACTGCTAAACTCTAATAGTAAGAACTGGTGCCAAGTCGCTCCAAAAAAGTACAATTATTTGATAACCCATCTGTATTTAGTCTTCCGCGCCGCTTTTAAGAACCCAATAGAAATCGACACTAACAAAGGCTAAAATCGCAAATCATGATGTAGATCAGATGTATTGGTATGTTTTATGGACCAGTTAGGGTAGCGTGAAACCAAAATTGCAACTTTGATAAACTCGTGCTCACTGTGCACCACACGAAAAACAGCGAAATTGCGCGACCAAACACGATAAAAAAATGCGAGTTTTTACTCGTGCTCGATTGCGTTAACGTAAATGTCAAGTTGTATTGAAACTAGATATGGATCGTCTGGTGACAGTAAGGCGAAACAACATTTAGAAAAAATACAAATTAACATAAGAGAACGTTAACGTTAACTCGATCGGGTAAGTTAAAAAACTCGGCATAAGGCCTGTGACCACCTACTGACATTATAAATGGAATAATCAGCTTGAAAAAAATGAGAATGTATTTTCATTCTATGTACTAATGCGATCCTCTTGTGCTATTCACCGTTTAGATGATGGTGGAATTGGTGCATGAGCCATATTATCCTGTCTTTTTATACATCTTTTACTGGTGCAACGTTTAGTTCAGTTAAAAGTCAAGTCTACTACGCTTCTTCGTTGTCATTCCAGAAAATAAAACATTAAGAATCCAAGAAAACAGAATCACGGTTTGAATAAGTATTTTACATTCCATACGCACCTGTTATTTTATTTGAGTACCATTTAACTCTGTGGCTCTACGCTAAGTGGCCAACGGACATCCCTAGTTATTTATCATCTGTATTATGTTTTGTGCGTGCGTGCGGTTCGACGGCAGGCAAACGAACGAACGGGGAACGCGAGTTTACCGAAATAATTCTAATTATATAGTATAAATTTCAATATAAAATAAATACGCTATAAAATAAATCTCCAAAAAATGCGTGTAGCTTGTATTATAATTTTGTCTTAGTCACCCCTAGCCTGACGTCCCGTAAAGAGGCAAAATGAGTAACTGGGCTAGAAGGATGCATCGGCGAGCTGCTACATTGAGCAATGTGGTTACGTCTTGTGGGCATCCTAACTCTTTGCCATATCCGAGGAGATTAGAAAAAGTGAAGTTTGGTGTACCGCTACATGAAGTTTGCAAGGATGATATCCCTGGACCCTTGCTTGTTAGTATTTTTGTGGCTTGAGTTCTTGACAACGCCCTAGAGATTTTCGTTAGTTTTGATGATTATTATGAATATGACCGTGTCTTTTAGAGCTGTATTTATAAGAACAGGTTTTTCTGGTAGCAGAAACCTTTACTTCTCTGCCATAGTGCGGTTGTTTTATAGTTTTCGACAGGTGTTCCCATAGCTAATATATGTCAGGAGATTTAAATGTCAAGAAGACCGAAGTGCTTTGAATGTGTCGTGAATTTGTTTTGGATATAATGCTGTGGTGATGTGCAGGTGCTGATCCTGAAGCTGAACAAAGAAGCGCCGCTGCGCCGCGATGTGTTCCGCGCGCCCGGCCACCAGGGAGCCATGAAAAAACTCATACATTTCTTGCAAACTGGCCGCCTGGTCAATGTAGACAATTACTCAGTTTATACTATTGCCAGTGTGCTTAAAAAATTCCTCAGGTAAAACTATAACAAAGTTATTCATACTATTTATTACTTTTTCTTTTATATTGTTACAAGAAAATTATGCCAAAAATACCATGGACAAAAAGTATCCTTTATGCTATTCTTGACTATAATCTATCTCTGTAATAAATTTCATCCAGTTTCATTCAGCCGTTCTGGCATGATTAAGTAACAAACGTACACACATCCATCCAAATTTTCGCTTTTATAATAATAGTAAGATTCTATAGAAATATAGGTAATGTCTATACCAGGATATCTCAAGTTAGACAAAAAGCTGAAAGCTAGTTGTAATGTTTACCAAAATAAACATTAAACTCTAGTTCTCTATAATCTGATAAAATGGAAAATAAATATTTTTGTTTGCACTATCAGAAGTGATAATAATGTTTGACGACTACTTGGTTCTGTGTTGATTGATTGATTATTATCAATAAAAAATATTAATTGAAATACATTTCCTAGCTGTAGTATACTATTGAAAAGTCATTAGAATATTTTACTGTGTAAGTGCTAGGCTTTAGAAGCATTCTTTTTAGGGTTTCGTACCCAAATTGTAAAAACGGGATCCTATTACTAAGACTCCGCGGTCTGTCTGTCTGTCTGTCACCAGGCTGTATCTCATGAACCTTGATAGCTAGACAGTTGAATTTTTTCAGATGATGTATTTCTGTGGCCGCTATAACAACAGATACTAAAAACAGAATAAAATAAATATGTAAGTGGGGCTCCCATACAACAAAAGTGTTTTTGTTTGCCGTTTTTTGTGATAATGGTATGGAACCCTTCGTGCGCAAGTCCGACTCGCACTTGGCCGGTTTATTTTACATTTATGGAGTATTAAAAACTAAGTATCTTGGCTGGCCACTTTAAAGCACTCGGCAATAATAGTTGTAATTATTGAATGCTCTCACAAAATTCATGATCCCAATGGTGTAGCTATCACACAGGCTGGCTGTGTTTCTAAATATTTAACCATTCTGGTAGATATTATTTCTTAATGCACATGCTATAGTTGACATTGTTTTATCATCAATTCATCATTGAGGATCTATCGGCAATTAATTTTAACAGTATATTGACCCCCAGATGCCGTTGAAAAATTATATCGAGATCCACAAAAAAAAAAACTTCTAATATTTTCTAGTTGAAATAAATGCAAAAAATTACACCTGCTGTCTTGAGCCAGTTTTTTAAAAATTGGTTCATGCCTGGAACAGATTTGACAGGTTAAAACAGCTAATGCGAAGAGTGTCTTCAAGGTCGGCATTTGTTAATCTATTTAACAATATTTGCCGGTCCAGGTTCCGACCGGTCCGCCTGTTGCCGATCGTTGGCTAGTATAATACCTACTTAATTTTGAACTCAACCACAAATATTACAAAATACTTGAGAAAATCATTTCATTATTATACTTTTAGCTGTTTAACCCAATACAGAAGTCATTCAAATACCCAAATCATACTTTATTTTTGTTTTAGGAAAATCCCTGGTGGAGTCTTCGGCCGAGACGGCGAGATGCATCTGTTCACTGCTGTAGAGCTACCAGAGGAGCAGCAAATTGATGAAATACGAAGGTGAGTTGTACTCAGTGTTTATATTTCAGTTTTTAATCCAATTGTGCTGCGTTAAGGATATGAAATGGATTGATTTTGGCCATAATTTGTGCCGGGCCATTAATTTTTACCAATAAATGAACCATGTTATAAATAAATTGAAAATAGAACAGACAAGGCAAACTGGTATTATAGGTATAATTTTATTATCAACAGGTATATTAATTCATCAATAATACGAGAATACTAATTCTAATTGTTTCAAAAAGAGTAAATATAAGTAAGATATAAATGCAAATGTACTCTTTTTGAGGTAATCAATTGACACATTTAATTACTAATTAAAAAACAGGTTTAAGAATTGTATATAATGATAATGTATAATTGAAACAAAACTATTTACATATATTTGCAACCGCTATATATCTTGATGAGTCGCTGTTTAAAGAAAAGGAAAATGTTTGCAGTATGCTAATGTGGGGTTACCAACCTGTCTCCTTCGTTGCCTATTGTAAAGAGTTGGTTTGTACTAATATCCTTCTGGTCACTGTTTTCATTACTTTAGAAGTTTACATACCAGAAAGCACAGCTGTTGGATGTGAATATACCTTTGAACGAATCTTCACGAATTTCTATCAGATTCAGACTGTCTAAAAGAGAAAATAGGTTTTGTGCTTTTTTTGCTTATACAAAATAGGGATGTAGAGAAATGATAATTCTATTTAGTCTGTCAGTGAGATTATCAAATAATATTGGACACGTATTTTTTGCTTTATCAAATCAATCAAAAATGACAAAGTTATAGCGCATCAAAGTTCAGGAGTGGGGGCTTGTGACTTCTCTAAGGCAGTGCCTGGAGAGGTCCATCTGGGATGTGCCTATCACAGAGTCTCTCGAGAGTTTTTAATAGAAAGGATGTGAGGATTATCTATACATATAAATAAAATTGGAGTGTCTGTTTTTAATATTGAAATAACCGTTTTTTAGTACATGTATATGAATATCTATACGGTACATACACCAAAATAACATTTTTTACTATTTTTGTCTGTCTGTCTGTCTGTTTGTTCCGGCTAATCTCTGAAATGGCTGGACCGATTTTGACGGGACTTTTATTGGCAGGTAGCTGATTTAATAAGGAGTAACATAGGCTACGTTTATTTTAGAAATTTGTTAGGCGGAACGAAGTTCGCCGGGTCAGTTAGTAGATCTATATGCCTTGGGTTGCGTGTGATCGGTTTTTCCAGGTTTGGGTATGTAAGTGCTATGCAGGCCCGATAAATCTCCACCAGCCATGGTGTTAGATCTACTCGGTGTTAGATCTACTCCCCCACTGCAGCAGGGCTAGGAAGATGTCATCCAACCCTGCCGGCTTGTAAGGCTGAAAAGTGTTGATAGCCCACTTTAATCGGTCTTCTGTTAATATATTGCGGGCACTTGACCAGGCTTGATCCGTTGGGGTCCATTCAGATTCAGCCAGGATCTTAAAGTTTGGGAAGCCCTTTAACATTTCTTAATTCTTCAAGCTCAATATCCTGCTCTACACATACGTTTTTCGAGGAATTGTACTTAAAAAAATATAGCTCTAAAACTTCCTTTCTCTTCCCGTGGCATTTCAGTTTCAGCCTATAAACTTTATTCGAGCAGTGGTTACGGTCTCCCGTGGAATATAATATATCACAGGCCTTACAGACCAGTTACTTTTGCGAATTTTGCTGTAAATCTGGGTCGGAAAGTTAAAATGAATGTAGGGGAAGTTCCAGAGTGCTAGATGTAAAAGTTGAAGCAGGAAAACCTACGCCGCTGCTCAGTCGATAGCCTTTCAATCGCTACTTAACACAAAGTGCAGTTTTATTTACTTCTATTCTTGTTTCTGTGAAACTGTTATAAACTAACAGCGTAGGTATATCTCCTCGCTCGCTGCTATCAAGGTTCTGTGGAATACCTTCAGGCAATTTACCGTAATAAATGTAAATGGTGCTATGGAGTTTACTTTATTGGTTTAAATGACTTGGAAAAAGAGACCGATTAAAAGGTGAATAATACATCGCGACTTTACTTTTTCGACTGCCGCATTTCAGACGCGCAAAAGGCCAAACGCACGCACGTCCTAATGGCTCTTTGCACGACAAGCGAAATTGCGGCAGACCTATGCGGGTATGGCGGGATGAGCTGGACTCCTTTGATGCAGACTGGTCCTGAATAGCCATAGATAGGGAGGGAATGGGCATTGATGTACCACGCGGGCCCAATGCGGGTTGGTGAATTTGTTTCTAGGACATGCCGGTTTTGTCACGAAGTTTTCTTTCACCGTTTTGAGAGCAGTGGTGATGAAATAATTTACATAAAGTAAAGCGCCTGCCTGGGTTTGAACCTACGACCTACACTTGTAAGTCGCGGCTGTTACCACTGGGCGACCACTGCTCTGGAGGGGAGCTGAAGGTTTGCGCCCTGCTATGGGAAAATTCGGGCTAGTCATTAGAGACTGTCTTTAGGATACCTTCTTATTTAATAAGAGCATTGTTCATACAAATAGAAACAGTCATAGAAGCGTCAGTTTCCCATGCAGGTGGCATTTGTGCAAGTATTTATACATTGTTAGCTCATCGCACGAGTGTAATGTTCGTAAGTAACCCGTTTTCCTCTGTTGACTTTTATGTAATTGTGTAGGATGATAAGCACCTCATGTTTGCATTGTTGTTGCATTTTAACGAAATGGAAACGCGGTTTCCGAGAATATATTTTCCATTTTCTTTTTGGTATCACTTTGGAATATCGTGGCATTACCAAGTACCATTATTTTATTCCATTACATCCTATAGCAATTCGGATAATTCATACAACATACAGAACACTTTGTTTTTCGTTTTCTGATATGACTACAATTTTGTGAAGTATTGTTTTCCCTATGGTTTGGTTCTTCTAAAATCATGATATTAGATAGGTACTTTTATTCTAAACTAGAGCAGTGGTGGCGCAGTGGTAATGGCCCGACTTAGTTTTCGTAGGTCATGGGTTCCAGGCAGGTGCTTTACTTTGTGTAAATTATTTCATCACCACTGCTCTAAAAACGGTGAAAGAAAACATCGTGAGGGAACCGGCATGTCCTAGAACCAAAACTTCGAAGACATGTGACATCCACCAACCCGCTCTGGGCCTGCGCGGTGGATAACGGCCCATTCCCTTTCACAGAGGAGGCTGTGTCCCAGCAGTGGGAACATTTGAAGGCTATGATGATAATTATTCTAAACTACCTGGGCGGCCATAGACTTCTTTGAGGTAAATAGAGAAACTACAATATTTACCTACATGTAAGCTTCACGTTCGCCCTCAAAAGATTAGATAGTTTGGTCCCCTAGGAGCTTCCTCTTTCTCGGCACAATAATAGCCTGCTAAGCAAAATTACATTACAAGCTCCGTCGGGCATGATTGGATAGTAATTAAACTACCCGGAAATTTGATTCTGTAAGCTTTCCTGCGGACTTTATTCTCTCACTTTATATTCTTGAGCAAGTGAGTTGGTCTGATTATGGTAGACATACACAGCGGATCTTTGTGCCTCTGAAGTTGGCTCTGCAAACCATTACGCAAGAAACAGTCTATCATCGAGTATACTGCATGGAGTAAGCGAGATAGGACGATGCCACAAACGTAAGCGAGTGATATAGGCAGTTATACAATGGTATCTTCTACTTCAACATTGACACAAAAATAGCAACTGCGCCGGGTCTTCCGGCCAACTTCAGAGACACAAACACGCTGTGAAAACTATACGAGTTTATAAAAACAAAAGTAGTAGAAAGATATTAGTGTTGATGCTGTTGATGGAAAAAGGGTTCACTCTTAACTCGTTGATGGTATTTGACTAAGCTATCTATGTACTCCATAATCTCAGAATAGAGATATTTTGCCGTGGGTATATTCTTGATAGGCTTGGGCTGAAAATGGCGCACAGGACCGGTCGATGTGGCAAAATTTGGGGGAGACATGTTCAGCAGTGGACATCTTTCAGCCTAAATGATAATGAGTCTTGGCCTGGGTAGAAAGTTGATATTACCGCTGGGTAAGTGCCATCGATCGATCGAGTGGATCAGTCGACGTCAACAGTTTCTACTACGCCAAAAGCAACCCACACCGACCGACCGACGTCAATGAACGTCGATCACTGTCTTCGTCAATTGACTGGTGTGTTAACATCCTTACTGTCTACTAATACCATCCTCAGTATACCCTACGCCGGAGATAGGATCTCAGAATAACCCCAGTTTATATGAACAAGCTCATCAATATTTGAAATGTTGTCTCACTATTATTTACTTTGTCATAATTTACCGTTCGTTCCGCAATGGTATAGGACTTTCACAATACACCAGTATTATGGATAGGAACAATGGTTGTTTATAGAACACCCGACCTGAATTTTGATGCGCACGCGCGTACTAACGGTGTGCTTAGGTTGCCATGGACATGGCTGTAAACAAATAAATTATGTTTTTAGTATTATGAGCCTGTACAAATACTAGACTAAATACATGTTCTAATATTTAAACGCTATAAATATTTATTTGCGGAGAAAACTGCGCCAAAAGCTGATACATTTCTCGCCAAACTTCTTGACCGCCCATTGCATGGAAATGGCTGCGCAGTTGTAAATCTCATACAAAAAAGACGTAAAATCTCATACAAAAAATCTTGCTGTGCAGTCGGAGAATACATATTTGCGAGCTGGCTGACCAAAACTAGATGTATCATCCGACTGCACAGCAAGATTTTCTTCTTGTTAACGTCTATTTAGTTAGCTTCTTAAGCAGTCGAGTTTTTTGTACTTTTAAATTAACTTATTTTATTTATAACTTTTTAGTTATTTGTTTTTAGAATTAGTTACATCTAAACATATGTATAAGTGTTGAAATCACCTCTTAAAACCCTCCATTTTGATTTCCCACATGATGGGTTTGAAGGAAAAAAAAACCGGGCCCCTAAAATATGGCGCCCGAAATCCGCCATTTTTCTATTTTCCAATTTTAACGTAGCAAGGTGTTGGGCTGTGAAATTGATGGGTGAAAAGAGATTACATGTAGCAGAGATGAGAATGTTGAGGTGGATGTGCGGAGTGACGAGAATTGATAAAGTGAGAAATGAGTATATTAGAGGAAGTTTGAAAGTGGCGCCAGTGACAGAAAAGTTGAAAGGAAACCGTTTGTCCTGGTATGGTCATCTGATGAGGAGGGATGAAACGCATGTTACTAAAAGAGTTATGAATATAAATGTGGATGGATGGAGTGGGAGGGGACGGCCAAAGAAAAGATGGATGGACTGTGTGAGGAGTGATATGAAAGAAAAGGGAGTCAGTGATAGCATGACGGGGGACAGGATGGTATGGACGAAGAAAACGTTGTTGTTAATATTTTATTCATTTTATTGTAATATTTTGCACACCTTCCATGGTAGGATATGGTCTAAAGAACTTTTATAAAAATGTCACCCTGAAAACTACCCATATTTCGCAAATAAATTATTTTGATTTGATTTGATTCGAACGCGTTTGGTCTCTAGAACGCCACATAGGAAACAACATACATACATACAAAGACTGAAAAACACATTACTCTCCTTCGGCAGTCGTGTAAAAACAGCACCGATCCGTGCCTTGCGCTTCGGTAAGCCAACTTCAGGGCGGCTCAGAAGTTTTGCGAGAACTATACACCTAAAGAAATGAAGGTTAGAAATATACTTAGTTCATCTTAATAATATGCCATGCTTACTTTGTCACCATCTTCTGTAAAACCTCCACATTGTGTAAACTAATCTTACTTAATCTTATTTTACTTTATAAATGCGAAAATTTGGATGGATGGATATATGTTTGTTACTCAATCACGCCAGAATGGCTGAATGTATTTTATATTTCTATGGCTGAATGTATCTGGATGAAATATATTATAGTCTGGAATAGCACATAGGCTAGTTTTCATCCCGGTATAATGTTCCCCTGGGATAAGAAAACACTATTCACGCGGGCGAAGCCGCTGGCAGAAGCTAGTGTTGCATAGAGGTGAAATTGTTTGTAGAAGATCATCTTTGGCAGTTCTAATCCGTTTACGCAAGTACTTTTACCCATTACAAACTACACTATCGCTGGAGAGCCATAGGCTTATTTTGATCCCGGAAAATATACACTTCCTATGGGCAGTGGTATCTCATACCATACAAAGAAACTTGCCCGATGTACTGTACTGATTATACTGATTATTTTTTGTACATCGATCGCGTTCGGTTCCGGTTCAAGGATATAGACGGTGATCTATCTATCGCCGTGGAACGGAACCGAAAGCGATCGATTTACAAAAAATAATCTGTATAATCAGATGAAAACGCTAGTAACGTCGGCAAGGTTTCTTTGTATGGGATGAGGCATCTGTATGCTAGTATTATATTATATGTGCTATGGGTTAAGCCACGAGAGCGAAGACGCGGCAAAAACCTAGTCATTTCTCAAACGATTTCAACTGATGGTGCTGCATATAGATAACTAGCTCCCACCCGCGGCTCCGCTCGCTTTGTGCGAGTACTTCTTTAGTATATCTTAATCAATTTATAGCCTATGTGTTATTCTGATGCGTAAGCTATATTGCTGTTAATTTGCATCACAATCCGTTTAGTAGCTTTTGCGTGAAAGAGTTACAAAAATTCATTCATCCATCCTCACAAACATTCACGTTTATATTAATAGTAGGTTAGATATGAACGTTCCATAAAGTACGTTCTATCTTAGACCGGCTAACTAAAATGTCGTTGTATTTAATCCAACTTTTATAGATGAGTTAGTCGTAACCAAGACAAATGTAATTGGACATGTCACGGCCAAAAACGAGAACTGCTCTAATTTTCCAAGTTTTTTGTTGAATCATTTTTGATGGCAATGGATAAGCCTCGTTGTCTTGGGTAGAGGACATGGCATGACAATTTAGATTTCGAGTCTCTTGAATTCATTATTGTACATTAAAAATTACAGTGTGATAATAAAGTACATGTTAAAAAGGCGAGCTTAACTCAATATTGGGTCTTTCTACGAAATATGGTGCTTACAAGACAAACCATTATTTATGACCCTTTAAAATAATTTTCCTTCGTTAAAAGTTCTATAATTTCGGATAAATATCTCGTTAATGAAGTAACTATAAGACCATAAACTAGATGAACTTCAAACCGTGTGTTGCCCTAAAATGTTTAATAGGTAGGTGTGTCTGACATATTGAGCGTGAACACCGGGTTCAATATGGACACATCGTGTTTGAACTGTTTAAAGCCAGTCGACCATTAAGTTTCGTACCCGTTAGGGAATATAGGCGTGATAGATTTTCGGCCATAGATATAAATAAATAAAACCTCTATGATGTGGACTCGGATGACTTAGCGTTCTCTGACATTTGCACGTTCGGATTTTAAAGTTACACGTTTAAATTTGAGCGGTTTTTTTATTATTATTCATGACCACAGATACAAGTCTTTCAGTCGGATACTTATTAAGGATTTTAACATTCTATATGCCTTAGAATGCGGATGTAACAGATTCTAATGTTTTTGGAGTATTTGGCAGCAAATTTTATCGAGTCAGTCTTCCTAGTAAGCTTTGCGGAGGTAGTCAATACTACAATAAAATTCTCCGCTCCACTATCCCGAGATCGCTTGTCAATGATTTCACACATTTTCCAGAAGCGTAGACAGTTGATACACAAAACCCCACCAATTTTATATCACAATATCCCCTGGGAATCAATTTGCAAATAATATTAACAACCACTGAACTTGACTCGAAAAAATCCCGACAAAAAATTTAAAAAAACCTGACTGCTTAAAAAACGAACTTAAAAGACGTAAACAAGAAGAAAATCATGCTGTGCAGTCGGAGAATACATACGCGCGAGCTGGCTGACCAAGACCAGATGTATCCTCCGACTGCACATCATGATTTTCTTCTTGTTTAAGTCTTTTTAGTTCGTTTTTTAAGCAGTCGGGTTTTTTTGTTATTTTTAAATATATTTTTTATTTAAAACTTTTTAGCTATTTTTTTATAATTAGGTATATTTAAACATATAAGTGTTTTATATTTTTGTAATCGCCTCTTAAAACCGTTTATTTTGTCACCCCACACGATGTGTTTGAAAGAAAAGAAAATAAGGCCCCCACAATATGGCGCCCAAAATCCGCCATTTTCCTATTTTCCAATTTTAATGTAGCCAGTGACACTTGCAGGGTTAAGACGAATCGATTGACGTAAGAATCATCAAAATCGGCCAACGCGTTTGGTCTCTAGAATGCCACATAGGAACAAACATACATACATACATAGATACATACTTACATACATAGATTGATAAACACATGACCCTCAATCGGCAGTCGGGTAAAAACTCCCATTTGTGCGGTTCTGCCGCCGATATTACCAAGTTTAAAGTTAAGTAGTATAAAGTTATACAATATAGTTTAAAGTTATACCGTACCATAAATTCATGACCGTGAACCTCTGATTTCTAAGCCCTGGTCAGTATTTCGCTATTGAACTTTCTTTTTTAGAACAATGTATTTTCGAAGACGATTCGGTCGACTGAACGGTTGCCTTTCGATGACTAGCTACAATTTAAACTCTGCTATACATAACTAAACCGCTACAACATTTAACTGTCACATATCAAGACGGGGCTAAATTCATTGTATAATCGGGACAGCGTGAGCGTATTAGCGTAATCGTTCGTTATTGAAGCGATAAGTCGACGCCTCGTACATACGTTATACAATGCCGTCGTTCAACTCATTGATATGAATCTTGAGCAGGGCTGTCAGGTCCTTGTACCGGAAAACGGAACAGACTAGCAAGTGTTGTCGGAGTGTTGTGTAATTGAGTAAAAAGCCCACCTTTAACTTATCAAAAGTCTTTGCTTTAAAATGAAAAATACTATTGTTTGTAATTTCTAATGGAGAAAAAAATATTTTTTAAGAAAAAGTTATTTTTCGCTTTGTAGTGTTTTGCAAGTCGGTTTAATTTTTTTGTACTTTTTTTTTTTTTTCTCTATTTTATTGGTATCTTATATTAAAATGAAAATACGCATTATCAAGGATAACTTAGAAACTTCTCGTCAGGTCTTGATCAAATTTAAATGGGACCACATGAGAAGCACCAGCTTTCAAATAAAAAAAAGAATCATCAAAATCGGTTCATAATTGGCGGAGTAATCGCGTAGCAAACTTACAGTCGAATTGAGAACTTCCTCCTTTTAGAAGTCGGTTGAAAACTTTCATAGAAAATCAAAGTGACTGGAAAACCACCACCCGTCTAATTAATCCCGAATAATTCCTTACTATGTCCGTATATTCGGACGCCTACCAGCCCTAATCTTGAGCCAACCGAGTTATTCCTGCGGTTTTACCATGAATATCGCACCGTAGGTCAATGACCGCTCGTTTTTAATTTTCCTCTTATAATTGGGTCACTTCGATAACACCATTGAATTACCACTGACCGGAATATCAGGAAAATTATTAACTGGATTTAATTTTAGATTGGAATGGAGTTGACAGTTTATTACCCGACTACGGCGAAGCTCAAGGGAGGGTTATGTTTTTTCCCTTGTTTTAAGCTTTTGTAAAGAACTAGCTGCCTTCCGCGACTCTGCCCGCGTGGTATTAGTACTTCTCTTAATATCTTTAAAAATTATGACCTATGTGTTATTCTGATATATTCCTACTAATATTATATAAGCCAAAGTAACCCTGTCTGTCTGTAACCTTTTCACGCTTAAACCGCTGTACCGATTTAGATGAAATTTGGTATGGAGATAGTTTAAGACCCTGGGAAGGACATGGGATATTTTTATTGCGGAAATCATGCATAAGGGGAAGGAAAGGCGAGTGGAAGCTTGTATTATTGACTAATAATTTCTCAAGTAAGGCGGCTCAAACACTACAATAGTATTGCGCGATATAAAAATAGGCTATTCGAAGTACCAATGCGACGCAGTCGAAGTCACCGGCTAACTGGTAAGCTATACTTCTGTAAAGTTTTATCAAAATCCGTTCAGTAGTTTTTACATGAAAGAATAACAAACATCCTTCCATCCATCCTCACAAACTTTCACGTTTATAATACGAGTAGTAGTAGACAGATTTCAAGAAATTTTTATCCTAATGCCAATTAATCATGCTTCAGCGGCTGAATAGACTTAATGAAACTTAGCACGCGGGTAGACCATGTCCCGGATAAAAACAGAACAATGTTATTATCTCGGTCGTAAATTCCCACGGGTTACTTTCGCACTTTCACATAGGCGAAGCCGCTGGCAGAAGCTTGTTATTACCCGACTGCCGAAGGAGGGTAATGTGTTTATCAGTCTGTGTATGTATGTATGTATGTTTGTTCCTATGTGGCGTTCTAGAGACCAAACACGTTGATTTTGATGATTCTTACGTCAATCAATTCGTCTTAACTCGCGAGTGTCACTGGCTACATTCAAATTGAAAAATAGAAAAATAAGGGCTTTTCGACGCCATATTGTCAGGGGTCAATTTTTTTTTTCTTCCGAATCCTTCTTGTGGGGGATCAAAATAAAGGGTTTTAAGACGTGATTTCTATTAAGACGTGATTTCTAAATTATTTAACACTTATATGTTTAATTGTAACTAATTCAAAAAAAGGTCAGGGAGGCAGAAAATCATGTTGTGCCGTCGGAGGATACAGCTGGTTTTGGTCAGCCAGCTCGCGAATATGTATCGTCCGACACCATGATTTTCTTCTTGTCTACGTCTTTTTAGTTCGCTTCTTAAGCAGTCGGGTTTTTTTTATTTATTTAATTAACTATATTTTTATTTTTAAAAAGTTGAAACAATGTTTGTTTTTTTTTTTGCGTAAAGACACGTAACAAAATATTTAGCTATCGCGTGAGGTACTGCAATATAATAGCTATGTGTTTTAGATCACTATCATTCTTGCGAACATGCGATTCCATTATCGCAATCGACTCGCAGAATTCAACGGTATTATAAAATACTATATTTTTTTAGTTTCGCTTTTCATTCATCGTGATTGTTTTGTTTAGATATATTGCCTCAAACACGCGGCGTTGCGTGTCAGAAGTAGTTAAACATAATAAAATTGAGGTAGTAAAACTATCGGGTCAGATTAGGTCCATGTATGAATGAAGATTTAAGGACCGGTCACAGTGGCTATTCTTTAGAGAAGCCCTAGTATGATTTAAAACTATAGTACGTGCGTCACTTCTTGTTATACAGCAAAAACAATACGATGTTTTGGTGAATTAGACACGTACACACAACAGTAAAAACTCCGATACATTTTTACTTCTTGCCTCATTTCTCTAGTTCTACTACTACTAGGTAGCACGCTTCGATCGAAAATCTACTGGAAACTTAATTATGACACGATATCTTGCTAAAACACCCCGATTCAATCAGTAAAAAAGCCCATAACTTTAGAACGGCTGAACCGATTTTCGATAGCTAAAAACACTATCGATAAAGTCACTTGAAACAAAAATAAAACGAAATCGAATTCGGTTCATCAGTTTAGGAGCTATGATGCCACAGACAGATACACAAATACGCAGGTACACACGTCAAACTTATAACACCCTTCTTTCTCCGTCGGGGGTAATTAAAATCACGCCATTTTCCCGTCGCGGTCGTAGGCAGAAATTACACAACGCCACCTGCTACAATCCTTACATAATCCTTTTGTTTAATTTACGTTCATACCTAATTTACGTACT
Source organism: Orthosia gracilis (assembly GCA_947562075.1). Lineage (NCBI taxonomy): Eukaryota > Metazoa > Arthropoda > Insecta > Lepidoptera > Noctuidae > Orthosia > Orthosia gracilis. The sequence goes on along the minus strand of OX387264.1, from coordinate 67,298,183 downwards.
TACTAATACTATAGTTAAGGGTTTCATTTAAGAAAAAAATAAAAATTGTGTCGTTTTTGTGCCGTATAAACACTTTTCTTTCTTTTCTTACATCTAGTCATACAAGCACGCCGGTTATGAGAATTAGTGTGTGTCTTTTACTATTATGTAAAATCATTCAAAGTGCGGGTACTCAGTATTAAAGAGCTACATACAATACATGATATTGGATCCAAAATTAAGTTATTCATCATCGATTCTCACCAAACTGCAAGCTAAACTTAGGCCTAACTTAAATAAACTATTCAGCATCGAGTGTTCCATTTTTCCGCTGCGCCAGTCGTCTGACCGCGTCATTGGCGACGTAGCTTTATTTAGCCGCTTCATTGATTCACTGACTCCAATGCAGCAGTCTGACCAAGTGGAAGACTCATGCGATTTGTGCTACACAAATATAACGTAGGATGAAAGGAATAGACCTGATTCTGGGACGTTTGTGGTTGTTTGATCTGCTATATCATGTACTTTTCGACAGTGTTCTTTTTCGTATGTAGCTCGAAAGCTCGAATAAATGACTTCCTGTACTATGCGTTTCAATTGATTAAGCCCGCGTCAATGACCTCGAACTGTCAATTGTCGCTTCAAAAGTACAGTTTGCATAGAAAGCTTATTCGCGTAGTAATCTTTTTTTTTCTTCACATTATTATGTTTTATATTTTTTCACTTTTTATTAGGCTAGTCAACAAAAAAAAACCACTTTATTTTTAACTGATTATGTTAAAACAAGGTTAGAAGATGAAAATGACGGAAATGATGACAAGAACTGAATGAGGAGGATGACAGAAAGTGATGCTGCAGTTGAGTGGACGACTATTTGTTTTTTCGTTCATCGTTATTTTTGTAAACATCTCTTAAAAATATGTTTATATTAAACTAATAAATAAATAATTGATTAGTTTAACGATGTATATTCTATTTTTAGTGCAGGACACATTCCGCCATGCTACATTGGCATACACATGTTTAAAACATAGTATTATTATAAAATTGTAAACCGTTCATATGACGTATTCGTTATTCTCAAAAAAAAATTTTTTTTTCTCCTCCCGCCTAAAATACTAGGTTTGACAGCTATGACGTAACAATATGGCGCGGCATCGGGGACTTACTTATTTGAAACGTGTGGTATTATTTGTATGTATTCACCGAAGGGTTAGGATCTGTGCTAATTTCTTTCTTTCTTTCACCCACATTTCGCCAGTTATATATTTTATTCTCATGTTTAGCTTTCTGTCAGAAACCGGGCACAATAGATTACGAGATTACGAGCTGCTACTGAGAATAACAGGTCTTGGCATCGAACCACTCGTGATCAGCAGTAGCGATTGCATCGACTAACGATGAAACTTCAAAGTTCAAAGATTGATACTTGGATGATTGGACTTTTGGGGGAAAAGGCCAGGGAGTGTGGAACTTTTACCTCACTATAACTACACCGGTGATCACCTTCAGGATATGGAGGACCCCTTAAAAGTCCATCCCGGAACCCTCTCTGTGCAACACCTGTTAGGGCACATCCCTGGGGAGACTGAAAAGCGTCTCCCCAGAGCCTCGCTGTGCACGGCAGCACGTGACACTGTGCCATCGTCTTACCTGGAGTCACGTACTGGGCGGATAGAGTCCTCAATCTGAACGCCCATGACCCCGGAGTCCCGTGTGCCTATGATGCAGACGGGTTTTCGGCGTTGTAGGCGCTTAGGCGGTTGCTTCCACTACGCCTTCTTCTCCGAGCGTGATCGGACGTAGGTTGACCAGTAGAATAAATACCATGACTGTAAATGCACGTTTTTGTCCACAGACTGCTTCTATCTCTACCAGTGTGCACGCAGAGGTTATTGGTGCTGCTCTTCGGCACGTTTCGGGTGATGGCCTCCAACGCTGATAAAGCAGGTGAGATATTGGAACACTGGAACACTTACTTTGGCCAAAATCTGTCGATATTACACTTTTTTCTCCAGTCTAAGGAGATGCTGTTTTGTTAACCTGTTAACTAGAATTTTATACGATTTGTAGGAATGTAGAATTAGGTAGTAATTCTGGAAATTATGTAATGGTTATCTAGACTACTATTTATAATTTCTCTTTGCTCATTTGCTTCGTCTTTTCGTGTCAATTGTCGGACCAGAATGTCACTACCTGGAAAGTGATCTCGTGTAAAACAACAAAATCCCAATGTTCAACAAAACGATACAAAATTCAAGTTCCTACTCTTGGATTTAACTTTCGCACGCCATTTCTTGTTCCAGACTCTCACAGTATTAATCCCTCCGGCCGTCACTCAAAATCGCTGTCGACACAGTCAGCTTAGTTCACAGACTTTGTTAGGAATTTCACACAATATTTACAATGAGGCCACTCGCGAAATAATCTAATTAAGATTAACGCAATGAGTAACTGAAAATAAAGTAAAACTGAAATTCGGTTTCCAAATATTTGACTTGAGTAACTTGGAACATTTTTCGTGATAGTAATGCAGAATTTTTCACATGATCCTTCAGATTCAGTAATGTTCTGATTACGGTTGATTATGATGTTATGTACATGACAATACATAGTCGGCATTTGGCAGTGGCCTGACGAAAGTAATTAGGGGTAATTAAGTATGCCAATTACACGCGAGCCTGCGTGGGCCCGCATGTGTGATGCAACGGCTTCACATTCATTGTGCGATTATTTAATGTTTCTCCAGAACGTCTCGCCGGATTATTTGTTGGCCTAGTTCGTGATGACGTCTTCGGTTTAGTAGCTTTGGTCGTAACCTTTTTGATCTATTATATTTGTATTAATTATTTGGGTCGCGCTGTGCTGCCCTACTTTCTGCAAAAATTCGCGATTTCACGGGAAATGTCACTGCGAACTGCGACATCCAACGGAAAATATTCCGCTTTTATCGACCTTTCGTATGTGCCTAAGCGAAAAGGCAGTTAAGGTAGTCTGAAGTAATAAAATATGACACGAATCTATTTTCGATCTTCGCATTACAGTGTGTGTTATGAATATTAAATGGCTGATGCCACAATAATGATTTATTCCAACTCCTATGTCTTCCCATCATTCTTCTAACTTATAAACACACATGGTAACCGATCGTATGAACAAGAGACAATCGTCGTGCGACACGTCTCCTTTTAATACGTATACAGTTTTCCGTCACAATGTCAGCGTTGCCGACAAAAGCGTCGTGTGCGATTGTCAAGTGCATATACGGTTCACGTTGGTTTATTTATCGAGCCTTATTGAATGCGACGTGCGTCTGTCTTTACGTCATTGTCGTCGCAGGTACTAATATGTAAAATATTATGTTAATAACTGTGGTGTTTCACGATATGGACACCAGACTGGTTGCATGCTCCAATTGTGAAAGGAACTTCTCATTTAAGACTCCTCGTTTGACTTCAGCTTAAAAGGCAGCTGTTGAATGACCTTTTGGCTTTTAAATTTGTTGTTTGTAGTCTGTAATCAAATTCAGCTCCTTTCAGATCTGTAATTAACGAGTTTTTCCGTCTTGTATTTCTTTTAGCTTCACACTCAAATTAGTGTTAGACGAATCGAATCAATTCATGCCATTCAGTTATGACTTATGTATGACGATTACGATGTTCAGTTTTTGTTATGTTTTTTAATACCAAGACAATTCTCCGTTCATATACCATTGCGTGCAACAGTCCGATACCACTTAAGCATTCTCTTACGACTTCTGTTTTAATTTAAAACATGGTTAATTCGGTGTCTGTAGTTTTAATTACAGTAATTTGCCGCTTAAATGGTTTTTTTTTGTATCCGTTAATTTGATAAAACATTCAAGTTGAACGACTTCACTGTTTTAAACGAAGAAGGGAAAAAAAGATAATTAATTTTCCGCGAATTTCATGTGCTGTGAAAAAAGTATTTTGTTTCGCTGGTAATTCAACTGTTTTAAAAGATTTGTTACCGAGCGAGATCATCAGTGTTTCTGGTGGATCATCAACGTTTCATTAGTTACCAAATAACGTGTGTTGAAACAAATGTTGCATTGTTTTTAGGTACAGGTATGACATCCGAAGCCCTGGGCGTGTCGGTGGCCCCATCATTTTTCCACTCTTGCGTGTCGGACGGCAAAACTGCCACAATGGAGGACGTGCAGAGATTCAAGGTTGGTTCAGTCATTATCTTTCATATGTCACACAATACAGCAAAAGATTTCATATGATTTAATGGGCCATGGGACGTAGAATGAACGTGGAAATGTTAAATATGTAATGATGTTATTGATTGCCGATAGTTTGTACGACGTTGCCATGGCGTCCCATGAACTACTCTCTTTCCGTGACATCCTTACGACTACTGAGTCATAGGTGACTTACTATTTTTATGAATACACTGTATGATGAAATGATAAGTCCTTAGGCATTTAAAATCTCGTCAAACTATGACTAAGTCCAGATTATCAGACTTCCTAGACATTAACGGCAACAACATTTCTTAGAAACACGACAGCTGGATCTAATTCACATGGGGCTGATGATAACATATGGTTACTTGGTTAGTTAGATGTAACATGTACTAAACTTCGGTAAACAGTATGTTTAAGGGGAGTGAATGCGCTTTGTAAAGTGGTACATGTATGTGTCGCACGACCGACGTGATAGCTGCACCATTATCGACGATTAAACATATCGCGTTTCGGTGTAATCACCTGATGTGGACATGTGTTTTATGTATACGTTTGTTTTGGTACCGGTCGCTGGTCGCTAGTGCCGGTCGCACGTCGTCATCATACGACTTTATTGAGCACTTAGTTACAATAAAAGTACTAACACAGGCGGTGTTTTATCTTTTATGTCAATGACAAACGATGTGCTTCTATCGTAAATTCAACTTGGCTGAATTTTGTTCAGAACTAGTGTCCGACCGAAAGTTCGGTTTCGGTCGAGTTTAGGCAAAAAAACGAGTTTCGGTTTCGGCGTAAAGCCTGCCAAAACTACGACCGAAACCGAAACTGCATTCGGGTGATCTCGCGCTGTGATCGGTCATGTTCGGCGCATTAAATTCCATTCAAGCGAGTATTTTTTGCGATATTTTTGTTCTTAAATGAATATTGAAAATGTCGAAGACTGCATAGCTATGTGATTTAAAGATAAAAAAAAGACTGACGGATTATAATAACGTTTACTTTATTTTTCCCTTAAAACATGATCGTTGTAAGGAAGTTTCGGTTTCGGCCGAAACTGAAACTGTTCCCGAAATTCGGTTTCGCTTTCGGTCAGACACTAATCAGAATATTGTTTTCAGACGAATGCCTGATTTCTGAACAAAGAGTTTGTCAAAGTCTATTCCAGCCTGCAAAAAAATCAAAATAGGGCATTTAAGTGGGGTTTGATACGTTCTTAAATCCGAATTTTCAATTCGGGAACCGGCCATAAACTTTTTTGGGGATAGCCCGTCCAACTACAGACTCGTCGTCTAATACTTTCTTTAAAATATGACACATTTGCTTAAGATGATTAATTAAATTAACTTGTACCTAACAGTTCTGCTTAGTTAGGCCGTAGAACCCTTTCCATCTTTTGTGTTCATGTAAAACAAACTGCTGAATGACATGACATGTGTATAGAAGTGACTCACACTGAATATAATTGTAAACAAATCAATCCTAGTCACCGGTTACAATAAAGGCGAACTCCAAGAAAGCCAACAATATGATTATAATCTTGCTATCATAAATTCATAGTCAATAAACAGTTTTTTATCAGCAATGTCGAGTGGGATTCTAATAGTGTTTTCTTATCTGATACAAGAGTTGAATTTAAATTATCTTTTGCTTGCTTGTAAGCGCATTGTAATGCGTTTGATAGTGAAAGATTTTTCACAACCTTTCCTCAAGAAAATAACCCATGCAGTACTAGTTGTAGCAACTCATAGTATTAGTAAGTTTGGCATTGCAGACGAGGTGGGATTGACGTACTATTGCAGATATAGAATAAGCCGACTTCAAAAGCAAAACACTAAATAGTGCAAAACAACTTTCGTTTCAGAATTCGGTGTCTTTGGTACCATGGTACCTCTTGTTTTTATCGTTTTCCTTTGGTTTATCTTTTTGTGAAAAAGTTTTTCTCTTTTAGTTTTAGTACACTATCACTAAAAAGTGAGCAAATTCTATAGTAAGGTACAAGGATTGCAAAAATACCCATAATAACTCAATTTACACATTTGTGTTATCGTCGCTAAGGACTTAGGTTGTATGTTCCATATCTTGAAAACGGCTGAACCGATTTCGATGAAATTTACACTATTCCCTAAGTTGAGAGATACTTAATCCAATAAACAAGAATAATGTAGTTTTGGAGAAATGCGTGGGTAACATTTATGTATGCCTAATTTGATAAGTGCATACACTTATGATATTTGGCACACATGTTTAGAAGCCCACATAGAGTAACATATATGAATATAGGCCAATTCCTACAATATTATATATATACGTATCGAATTGGTACTTACCTCTTTTTTTTCTAAGTCGGTAAAAAGAACGCACTGCGCGTAAAATACACCCGCATTGTCACTTTATAAGCGGTGCGATAGGAGCCAGTTTTAAAGTGTGCTGAAAAAATATTAGCCTGTCTTTTACTTTTTGAGTCGATGGATAACTCTATAAATTTTGGGCCCAGTAGATGGCCACCCCGATTGCGGCGTCAGTTGCGTGCATAAGGTCTTTCATAGTGCAGGTATATGGGCACTTGGGACACTCCAGCATTTGTGCCATATTTTGCAAAGGGGCACCGCAGCTACACTGAGTATCAGACTGGTCTATAAAACCCCATTCTGCCAAATTGTATTTGCAGTGGCCTACTTGGGTACGCAAACTATTGAGTGCTGCCCATATAGGCCACTGCAGTTCACGTACAGAGGCTGACTAAAAGGGTGGGTCGAAACTACCGTCATTTAAGTATCACTCCCTCATAGGGGAGACATTTTATTGCACCTTTTATCTGTTCCTACGATTGCACTTTTCTTGAGTGCCTTAACTTAGTAACTATCGAATTGAACTGCAAGTGACTACTTCCATTCAAGTTTTTAATGTTTCTGAAAGCTACTGGCCTCGTATGACTCTTAAAAAGAAAATTTTCCTCACTACTTCTTATTACAAGCTTTTATTTAACTTTCAATGTATGTAATTATGTAAGTGTGTTCGGGTCAAATCTTGCAACAGAATTTTAAAGTTTTTATCCTCCACCGATTAAGATGAAATTTTGCATACACGTTTAGTTTGGATGACAATACATGGTTAGCTAAGTGAAGTCATTCTAAATCCAATATGGTGGACGGCCCAAGATGGCGGACTAGTTATTTTTTCTGCACTGCAATGATATGGGTATCAATTGAAAGGGTTTGATGAGACGAATACGAAAAAATCTTGTTTTAAAAAAATGATTTTTAATTAGTAATTTTATTTTCTCCTGACTCTGGTATTTCAGCAGATGTCCATAGGCGGCCTGCGTTTTCCACTTTATAGTCTGATTAAAGGCTGAATCATGGCAAATTAATAGTCGTACAGTTCCTATAGTTCTGTTATTATTTTTTATCACTTCTGGCTCTACTGAAAGCATGAAAAGAAAAAGACATGTGTGTGAACATTTCTGCCTTACTTAACTTTATCTAAGCCGCATGGCTTTGTAGCATTCCACGTTTTTTATGACACATTGCAAAGTTTCATGACTGCCGATTGCAGAGTGACGTCACAGTTAATTAATTAACCTTTTTCGTATCTGAGATTTTCTCATTGTCTTTGATATGCATTCAGGTTTTAATTATTTTGTTCCAAATGATTATTTTGGCTTAATAGGCCGCTGAGTTTCGCCCGATCCGGTCGAAACAGGAATTTCATTATTATTTATTTTTGAGTGGTGTTTCGGACGAATCCTCTTTTAGAGGCAAAGTGACGTCAGAAACATTAAACCAGTAGACAGTTAATAACATGATAACAATATTAAATTCTCTTTTGCTTTTTTAATTAGATGTCGAACATTACTAACATTTATACCCAAACTACCAGGAGGCCAGAATCATGAAGAAGTCTAAATGTTTGTGGAGCTGGAACCATTATCGGTAAAGACTAACTTAAGTAGGCCAGGAGATTATAATCAAGAGGCAGTATTACCGAGGCTGGAATCATGAGATGTAAAAAGAGTACCGGGAGATTTTATATTCTGACTCCTGGTTCTCCTTTAGTCTCTACCGCTTTTGATTCTAGGCCCGCAAATACTTCTTCATGATTCTTGCCTCCTGGTAGTTTGGGTATAAATGTTCAATATGTAACTAAAAAGGAAAAGAGGAAGTTATATTTTTATCATGTTATTAAACATTCTACTGATTTAATCGAATTTTTGATTTTGACGTCCTAAAAAAAATAAACGTCCAACTCTAGTAACTACTGATCCGTAGAAGCCAAATGTGAAATAAAATTATAGATAATAAATTACTCCACTTATGGCACCTGCGAAAAATATCGAGAGGTGCCATAAGTTTAATACCTCAGGTGGCATTTTGTACGCATATTAATTGATATATAAGACTGATTATTGTGATTTATCATGTTTTCTGTTAATTGTAATGGTATAAAAAGCTTTATATTTTTCCAAAAATTGCCTAACTTTTACTTAAATAATATAACCCTACCTAAGGTTTTTCATTCTGACTGTACAAAATTTGCTTAAAAAAAGTAGAGTACCGAAACACTGCTCAAAAATATTAATAATGCCGAATTTTATGCTCAGTGTGATCGATTAACCAAGTCTAATTCCCGATTACTGAATTGGTAATTATAATTTAAATGTGTACCACGATGTGATGTGATACCACGCACTGATGCCAAAGTTTGACAGTTATTTAGGCTAAAATACTCGACTTCAAATGCTTATTTTAGAAACCAGGGTTAATGATGTAACGACTAGCGATTAATGATACATTTTCTTAAGGAGTATATATTCCCCAATGAATATCAATATTGAATCTCCTTTTGAACAGATTTGTTTGCAAAATCCTTTTAATTTACATATGCTATTTCAGTTAGAAATTCTAGCCATACATTTTTCTGTGTAAAAATATTTTAAACATTTTATTTTTGTATCCAAAAGTAGCGAAAAAATATCGTGATGTTAATTATTTTTTTAAAGCAAAACTATTAGTTACAAGAAAAAGCCATGTTTTAAAAATAATATACATCTTGTGGAGGGGCCGAGAAATAACTCGGACACTTCGACCCATTGGGATCTATTGAATGATCTATATCTATCTATTACATGAATCAATAATAAATATATATATTTTACAAATCTTTTAACCCATCCGATACTAAGGAGTATGCTTTAGAAAGTAACCGTTTTACGGCACTAAAGTGATGGAAGGCCCTTCAGAAGAATATCAATGTTGATTGTCCACATCGGTTGATCGCACGAAACGTAAAAAATACTAGAAATCTAAGAGCGTTACTGTAAATAGCTTATAACTGTGTTCACTAAAACTGTATTTAAACATGCGTCCGAAGGCTGAAGTAAGCGTGAGTATGAAATTATACAACCAATTGGTATTACTTTCCACTGCGTTACTTATGTACTCAGTTACGTTACTGGCTTCGTATTATTTATGTTTTACGCGTTTACTATACGCATTACATGCTTGCTACTTGATTTTGTACGCTTTTGTGTTGTTTTTATTATGCCTTTAAGATTATTAAGTATTTGGCCGTAAATATAGCAATTTGAATTTTAGAAAAAAAAAATGTCACACACGTATTCGAAACTCAAATGCCTATTAGATGTCGATTTTTTTTTCTAAAACTCTATCTATTGGTATTATGTCCGGCCAGATACTCGAACATGATTTTTTTTATACACTGAAGTAAATATTTTACTGCAAATAACTCACGGCAAAATATTTGAATCGGTAGCGAAATATTCACTCACTGTGGGGGTCTTTGTTTTAGACCATCACAATAAAGGATAAAATTAAATTAGCTGGCGAAGCCTTGTTGGGTAACGATATTTATTGACGATAAAAGGAAAAATCTATATCAAATATAAATGAACTAAATTTACTACAAGCGGTCCTTGAGCGCGAAATCTTCTGTATTTACTTAAAATAATGACTTTCTTTACCAATCTGTATTTTTTTTATCGTCATAAGATATATTTATTTAATATATAGATATGCTTCATCACGTGTGAGAAGTTTCGCCAGCTTATTTAATTTGACTATATACTTATACAGGCTGAGTTTTTTTAAGTAGGCGTGGATTGCCATATCCGAAACTATGATGAATAGCGGCAAAACTTTAAAGAACCACGAGGCCGATTTTGATGAAAATTAAAACTACATCATTGTGTTTTTGAAAAGTCAATATTTCTAGCCTAGAATCGAACCTGTTGATTTTACAAAGAACACAAATGCTGTATTACTACACCATTCGATAGTGTCGCTAGTAAGGTATATATGGCAAACTTAGGAAAATGCTCATTTAAAAATCCAATGATGCAGTTTTCGTTTTCAACAAAATCTGTCTGAACAGCGGAAAACACTAAAAGGAGTCACTCCTTTTAGTGTTTTCCGCTGTTCCTCATAGTTTCTGATTTGGCCATCCACGCCAACTTAGTAAACTCATTCTGTATAACGCCATCCTCATGTAATCCATTTTCGTAGAAAATTGTCAAAGAATAGACATTTCTTCATAGAATGCTTGTGTTGTAATCCTTATCAGTATGCTCAGTAGCATCACCTATTTATTTATTAGACCCTACTGATAAGCTTGATTCATGGATTCTTGGGGTTACTCACTTCCTGTAAATAATTGACTAAACCTATCTAGTGTAATTTTGTAATACTTTCTAAAATAAATACTCTTTATTATAAAGTTAAACAATAATATGCGATGAGTCATGCATGATAATCTGTCACTTGTTATTTAGCATTTTATTGTTAACTATATATATACCTATATTATTACTTTTAATAATTATTAATGATGACTCATATACGAGGTCGTTTATTTGCTTGTAATTGTTATTATCGAAGGCCAGGTAAACCAGCCGGTAACCAGCCTTGGTTTTCATTAAATCTGCATGTACCTATAGTAAATTCATAAGATTTTTTTAAACAAGTATGTTCAGGATGAAAATGAAACATTCTCTACTGTACTTAAGTAACACCTTCTTTTAGAATTTGATCCACTAAAGTCCGCAATGCATGTTTCTCACAATGCAATGAAATCAACAGAAAGTAAAACACAAATGGAATTGAATTCTCATGCTGCATTCAGAGATGATCTCTTAGTAAAAGTTGTTTGTTGTGAATTAACAGCATCCTGTATACACTCTGTAATGCTGGTTGCAGACCAAGAGCTAAGCTAAATTAGTTTAAGCTTAGCTCGCATAGCTGAGGTACCTACTATTCATACTTGTGTGCAGATCACAAACTTTGTAACCCGTATGAAAAATATCTCAGCTTTGCGAACTTAACTTAAACGCCTTCCTGAATGGGTCAGTGCGTTTTCGTTTCTGTACCGAATCTGTATAGATGTGCTGTACGTGTATGCGCTCGGTAAAAAATCTCTACCAAAACCATTTGAGGTGCCTTCCTGACTGAGTCGTTTCGATACAGATTCTTTTCAGATCTCTTGGTCTGTAACGAAAATACATCGGTACTAGTCTACACTATTATCCGATGTTTACTTAATCCTTAACTTCTTACCAGGTGGCGACCCGCATCATGCGTCAGCTGATCGAGCAGTTCAGTGCGGGCGACCTATTCGGACGCGACAACTATGAGTACTACGCGCGGGTCACAGGGCGCATCCTGCGGGTCAAGGACGAGTGGATATGCTCGTTCAGGGACCCGCCCCCGCCAAGGCATCATCGTGACCAGGAGGCTTATGCCAGTAAGTTTCCATGTGTAATAAAACACCAGGCGACATATCTGATGGTGAAAGAGGGAGCGGATACCAGTAATCGCCATGTATAGACATCTGTGCCACACCAGAGGCGACCTGTTCGGGCACAACAACTATAAGTACCACGCGTACTGACTAAAAACCACCCCGGTGTTACATCTCACACCTACGCCGGGGGTCGCGGGAACATACGATACTTCCGTAACTCCCCGGCTAGTGCCGGCCCGCCTCTGCGGGCCTCGATATCGGGTTGGGGTTGTGAGGTGTTTGACTCCCCCCGCATCGTCTAAGAGGGGCGCGCGTGGAACACTACGCGCCACCACCTCGGGTCCCGATGTGTGGGGGGCGACGGAAGTCCCCGAGTCCGTCACCCCTGGACCCATTTAGGGGGGGCCGGAAGAGGGCGTTGTCCGCCATCCGCCGACGCCAGGCGCGTCTTCTGCGGATCGGATGAGCGGATGAAATCTTCCTCTCCCTCTCCGCAGCCTGCTTCTGCGAGACGACTGATTCGCAGAAGGATACCACTGCGTCCCAGGACTCCTCGCTGCTGACCATAGACTACGGCCGGCAGCGACAGGTCACTGCCTAATTCAGAGAAAAGGGCACGGCGCGGCTCCTTCCAAGCGGCACACTGCCGCGCCGTGTCCTCCCGGCAATTGTCGCAGTGGTGACACCGAGCGTCCGGCTCCCTGTTTATGCGTCACAGGTACCTACTTCCCGAAGCGACCATGCCCCGAGAGCACCTGCGTCACCCAAAACGACAGGGAGCCGTGCCTCCTCCCGAGACAGCGCTCGTGTACTGGCCGGACCGCCTCGATGGTGACGAGGCTGGTGGTAGGGCGTGAAAGCCTGTCCCGCCATTCCGCCACCAGGACCTCGCGGAGCTGAGACCGACGCAAATCCATATGTCGCTGCATCGGCCTTTCGCGCCCGCGCCCTTGTTTCCTCGCTCCACCGATACAGTGACGCGATTACTTTCGCCTCCAGATCCCAGGGCGGGGATTCGGCCAGTACGCAAGCCGCCTCATAGGATTGCTCAGGAGACCTAGCTTAAGCTAGTTCGTTGATAGTTGGATACGTAAGGGGCGAGATTCAAAGACCACGGTTTGATTTTAAGAAAAGTGATTGTTTCACATGACTATGGACCTTATCACAAGGCAAATAGGCTTTCAATTAGGTGTCGCTTTGTGTTAGAGAAAACAAGCATAGGTAAGTATGGTGTTTTTTATCGCTTGGTCTAGTTCTTCCCTTATCTAACTTCACAAATTACGTGTTCTTTCTAGTACATCATCGCAAGGCCGCACTTAATCGTTCTTACTACTTCAATAAACGTTTAACTGCAGATAACGGTTGCAGTGTAATTTTGTACGCTAACGTCATAAGAGGCTTATAGTACTACCTTACGGCGATACTCGACCTGTAAGATAATGTTTATAAATGCATAAGTATAATAACGCCCGCCAGAACCTGCAGTTATTATTACAATAATATAACCGTTTCAATCATCACCATCATCATATCAGCCGAAAGACATTCACTACTGGACATAGGCCTCCTCCAAGCGTCGCCACATTGACCGGTTCCGTGCGTCCCGCATCCAGCGGATCCGCGTAACCTTCACCAGGTCATCGAGCCACCTGGTGGTAGGCCTTCCAACGCAACGTCTTCACTCCAGAACTATACAACTTTTCAATCATCATTTATTAATAATCCTCCCAACCGAATTTCAGTCACGGTAACCTAACGCAGATTTTTCAACTACACAGGCGATATTATACTTCTTTATTGTATGCGCAGAGACAGATGCACTCTTCTTCTTTTCGTGTGAGGATGTGGCCACCTCTGCAGCTTAATTGTGTAAGTCAAATCTGGAGGGCAAAGGGTATGACTTCTTGAAACAGTATGACAAATTCCCTTTAAATAATTAGGTATTGCCAAAAACACGATACACAGGTCCACTCTGTTTCTTAAATTTATTCTCATAGCCTGATGGATCGCCAAACCGACACGACCGGGAAGCAATCAGGCCTTCGCCTCTTGTATTGAGGTCGTGGGTTCAAATCCAGGCAAGTTCCAATGTGTCTTTTTCAAATTCATATGTACTTTCTAAGTTTATCTTGGACATCAAAGTCGTGGTGGCCCATTGGCTAAGACCTTGCCTCTTGTGCTTGAGGTCGTGGGTTCAAATCCAGGCAAGTACCAATGTGACTTTTTCAAATTCCTATGTACTTTCTAAGTTTATCTTGGACAAATTCATATGTACTTTCTAAGTTTATCTTGGACATCAAAGTCGTGGTGGCCCAGTGGCTAAGACCTTGCCTCTTGTGCTTGAGGTCGTGGGTTCAAATCCAGGCAAGTACCAATGTGACTTTTTCAAATTCCTATGTACTTTCTAAGTTTATCTTGGACATCACAGGCGACGGTGAAGGAAAAAATCTTGGGGAAACCTGGACTTATATAGTAAATGTAAGTCAGAAATAGCCAAGTCAGAGGTCTGTGGGGTTCCCAGAGGCGGCTTAATTAACTCTGACACCAGAGCTGGCCCCATCCTCACATGAAAAAGAAGAATGATCACGTTTAAGATTATAATAGTCTAAAAACAAACGAATCTGCTCAGATTTACGAATCAAAATTAAATTGATCTCTCAGATAATAACATCAAGTTTTATTAGCATAAACATGCATGAGAAAATTATAGTTAAACAGACATTGTTAGTATAACACGGAAACCGAGCGTCGTGTTATGGGAGGCTTCGTCCACAACATACATTGTTCAGCGTATTTATCGAGTGCGCTCTCCGTATCAAGGACGCCTTGTAAGAATTAATTTTAAATGGCAAGGCAGTGATCGATTAATTTATACGATAACTAGCTTTTACCCGCGGTTTCGCTCGCAGTGAAGCCATTATTTTTTTATTTTTTTAAATAAAAAGTGTCCTATGTTACTTCTAATACCTCCAAAAATATATTTACAAAGTTTCATGATGATCGGTTCGGTAGTTTTTGCGTGAAAGCGTAACAAACAAACTTACATTCACATTTAAAATATTAGTATGATAATAATCTGTCATTTCAATAATTTTCAAAGCAAAGTCTAATTCAATAATTATTATTTTATTTTACTTGCGTATGCACTTATCAAGCGTCTTAAGATGAAATATGGGCAGAGAGTGCCGATTGAATTTCCTTTGTAAAATTATAATTCGAGGTTTGGCTCTCGCCTATTTCCTCGTCCAATATTGAACCAATTTAAAATATATTCCATAAACTGAAAATGCAAGATATATGCCTCTGTTTTCCTTTTTCATGATACATATTATCTTAAGAAGCACTAGAACCCTCAAAAAATGCTCGAAATTGCACTGTTAACAGAGGCTTACCCTGAGTTTCCCAGCTCTAAATTATCGGAGAATTAATGTGACAAGTTGTCAAACACGCGTTATCTGCTGTGATTAGCTGTTGAAAATTCATTCAACCAATCACAGCAGATAACGCGTGCTTGACAATTTGTCACATTGATTCTCCGATAATTTAGAGCTGGGAAACTGAGGGTTAGTGTTCAAATTTGACTAATATAAACGAAAAAAAGAAAACACAGGGGCATAGTATATATCTTACATTTCCAGTTAATGGAATATCTTTTAAATTGGTCCAATGGGTGGAGGAAATAGACGAGAGCCAAACCTCGAATTATGACTTTTTACTTAGGATATTCAGTCGGCGCTCTCTGCCCATATTTCCTCTTAAGCTGGTGCACTTTAAAGAAATAATAAAAAGGCAATTCAAGGCTTGTTAATTCCATCTTAATCCTCATCCATCGCTTTTAAATCAGGGGAGATCTAGATTAGGCTCATCAGTCAAAGAATAGGGTAGTTTACTGAAAATTTGTTGTTTTGTCCGTCGGGTAGATTAATAAAAAATATTGGACACGTATTTTTTCTTTTGACTCGTAAACATAAAGTGACGACGATATAATGCGTTGAAATATCGTGTGACGTTACGCTGCTAGTACACTTTATACTGCCTTAGTGACGTCACAAGCCCCCACTCCTGAACTTTGATGTGCTTGATTTGGTAAAGCAAAAAATATGTGTCCAATATTATTTGATAATCTCACTTGACGGACTAAATAGAATTATCATTTTTTTCCAGGAAACATCCCTATTATACAGGTTTCAATTACGTAAAAATAAAGGTGTTCTTCAAATATTCACAAGTACGTAACACTGAGATCTTAAGGTTTTTGTGACTCAGGTCGTCAGTTTAATATTGTAATTAAAATATAATTAAGTTTGAAGATTGATATCATGATTTGAATATGCATTAGGCAAGAAGAGGCATAACATTTAAGCTGATTCGAGGCATAACATTTAAGCTGATTCATTTATTATTTTTGTTCACAGGACAATTATCTTTGGAGGCCGAGAAAACATGGCTGCAGTGCGAATGTGACCGTTGGGGCAACAAATTCAATCTAGAAGGTAAATATTTAAAATTATTTTAATTAAATTGCCTTTTCATGGGAATAATTTCCTAATAAATAGAACATTTTTCACAGGTCATCCGAATGAAAGTCGTTTAAGTTGTTAAAAATACATAGTCAAGTTAGAAAATTCATAGCAAATAATATTTTTAATTTTTGGTGAGTTTTGAACGACAATTTGTGAATGAGTTGAATAACATCCACAGTTAATTTTCATACTTCATATACGTTTTGTTTTAAACCTGGGTTTTGGTAGCACAGAGTTTGTAGATTAGGGTTTTGCAGCCACTACACTATAAACATCGACCCTCGTGACAGGGGGTCTACTCCGTAGTTTCGGCCTTCGTTACGGGCGTTTGTTACTCCACCGAACGACGAATGACAACAGAATTTGACAATTGTACCTACTCCCCATGTGTTTTTACCCATCCGAAAAATTTAATCATTACAGAGTAGGGTACACTCCTAAGGTCCGGAGTACTTTCGGACGGGTCCGTAACTTAGGGAGTAGACCCCCAGTTGCGGTCATAAAACGTGCGAGTAGGACAGCTCCTGTAATCCCGCTCCCTCGTTCTGTGACTGCGGTTGCCACGAACGTTGGCGTATATTATAATTGTAGACCCACGTTTACTTTTGATTCCATATTTGAGTTGGTAATAGTTAGTACCTGTGATTACTAACTGGGTCGGGATCATTTAACTGTTTTTTAAACTTAAGTATTGTTAACTCACCGAACCTGTACCTTATCTCATAGAATTATTCACTATTTGATACAAAGGGAAGCTTAATATCAAAACATTTATACGGATGTTTAAGCAATTTTCTGTTATTATTGTCTGTTTCGTTGTGATATTTCAATCTGGGATTCTTTTTGAAATCCGATGGCCTGGTGCAATTTTTCCGTATTGATTAAATGAAATCCTTCCTAGTTTTATCCTGGGTGCATACTGTAGAAAGGATTTTGATCCGTATAGATAAAATACTTCGTTTGTAAGACTGACTCGATATTATAGCTGTCAAGTACTCTAGAAAACATTAGCATCTGCATACTAATGCAACACAATAATATTTTTTAAAGTGGTTGTATCAAGAAAAGTAAAGAACGTGACACTGGCTAAACGCAAAAACCGTGTGAAGCCAAAAGAAAAAAGTCACCTTTCAAACAAAACAATTAAAATCATTTCATCCGTTTAGGAGCTACGATGCTACAGACAGACACACAGATACACCGATACACAGCTCAAACTTATAATAACACTCCTCTTTTTCCGTTGGGGTTAAAAAAAAACGCCTGTAATGTGTCAGTAGATTGTATAGAGTTCAGTGGATTGTCTGGCAGGGCTGACGAAGTCAGAGGAGTGCCAGTCGATGCCGGCGCTGGCAGGCGGCGGCGGTGCGGGTGCTGCCGGCGGCGTGCTCGGCATCATCCCCGAGCACAGCCTGCTCGACTCCTGCACCCGCCTGTCCATATCGCTCGAAGAGAGTGTTTTTAAAGTACGTATCTGTTCGGAACCAAACGTTTCGTTCGTTTTTTTTGTTATTTGCAACACTGTGTCAAGTCGCTGTCATAGAGATTTTACAGTTTTGGTTGGGTTGACAGTTGACACAGACTCGTAAAAATGTGATTGAAAGCGTGAGACTGCAGGCCTGTATTCAACAGTATCGTTTTATCAGTTGTTTAATTCCTCCAAGACTGTTCCATCAGCGAACAACAAGACGCACGGCTTTGAAAGTATGCGGAACGGAGTGTAAAACCTACATTGAAAAGGGGGGATCCTCCACCAAACCGGTCTGGTTCGGACAACTGCCCGACGGTTGTCGTCGGATTGTTGTATGTGTTCAATCAAATCGCGTCGAAACTTTGCTTGCGCGATGCAGGCTTTTGTTTTGTAAGTAACTTAACTGATGTCGCTACGTGACGTCAGGTTATTAGTTTGTATATGGTGGCATAGATGCCGTTACCCCGCAATGCGCCATCGTTACAGTTCTCGCCAAACTTCTTGGCCGCCCTGACGGAAAGTTGACATTCCACCCATACGCACAAAACGTATCGTGAATACTTTCATTATTTGTGGAATTTCCTGCCGGAGAGCTTGAGAGCATTAAGTCAAGAGTGAACAGGATAAGTCTAGACAAGTGTATGTGTATATGTCCATATATATAATATATAAGTGTATATGTCCCTCGTCGACCACATCATCGCTTACATTACCAGAGATACTGACCAAACGCGAGCCCTTAAACGAAAAAAAAAATGTACACTAATGCAAGTGGGCAAACTTCTCATTGCAGTCGAGGCGGAATAGAAAATAAGAAATACGCACGTCTGGCACCAATAACTCTTTCTTCTTATTTCTATTTGTGCGATTCAAAATGTAGTGTCTAGTTAACTATGCACCGGCTACGGCACGATTGGCTTCGATCGCGATTATTGTACAGTCCTTCAAAAATCGTCAATGTTCAGTAGCTAATGTGTCTACTATGGGCCTTAAGTGTTATAAAATAAATAAATAAAATAAAATTCGTTTATTTCAGACCAGGCGTTGTCCATACTTTGTTAATAAAAAATTATCTTAAGACTAAGTTAGTAGCAATTTAATAAAAAATTACAACATTAAAACAGATATTTATAATAGATTAAAAAGAATTAACTTGAACTAAATGGAATTAAATTAAATTGAACGGACTTCATTGAATTAAATTGAATTGAATTAAACTAAATTGCATTAAATTCTAATTAAATTGAAATAAATTAAATGATAATGTCAATATAAAATCATTATAGATAAGATAAAAATACATATGCACCGGCTACGGCACGATTAGCTTCGATCGCGACCATTTTACAGTCCTTCAAAATTGTCAATGCTCAGTGGCTAGTGTGGCTACTACGGGCCTTAAGTGTTATAGATATGATAAAAATACTGATGGACTTGCTACGGTACGATTAGTTCGGTCGCGATCATTTTACAATCCTTTAAAACTCGTCATTGCTCAGTGGCTAGTGTGGCTACTACGGGCCTTAAGTATTAAAGATAAGATAATATACCTATGCACCGGCTACGGCACGATTAGCTTCGATCGCGATCATTTTACAGTCCTAAAATCGTCACTGCTCAGTGGCTTGTGTGGCTACTACGGGCCATAAGTGTTAAAGATAAGATAATATACCTATGCACCGGCTACGGCACGATTAGCTTCGATCGCGACCATTTTACAGTCCTTCAAAATTGTCAATGCTCAGTGGCTAGTGTGGCTACTACGGGCCTTAAGTGTTATAGATATGATAAAAATACTTATGGACTTGCTACGGTACGATTAGTTCGGTCGCGATCATTTTACAATCCTTTAAAATTCGTCATTGCTCAGTGGCTAGTGTGGCTACTACGGGCCTTAAGTATTAAAGATAAGATAATATACCTATGCACCGGCTACGGCACGATTAGCTTCGATCGCGATCATTTTACAGTCCTAAAATCGTCACTGCTCAGTGGCTTGTGTGGCTACTACGGGCCATAAGTGTTAAAGATAAGATAATATACCTATGCACCGGCTACGGCACGATTAGCTTCGATCGCGACCATTTTACAGTCCTTCAAAATTGTCAATGCTCAGTGGCTAGTGTGGCTACTACGGGCCTTAAGTGTTATAGATATGATAAAAATACTTATGGACTTGTTACGGTACGATTAGTTCGGTCGCGATCATTTTACAATCCTTTAAAACTCGTCATTGCTCAGTGGCTAGTGTGGCTACTACGGACCTTAAGTATTAAAGATAAGATAATATACCTATGCACCGGCTACGGCACGATTAGCTTCGATCGCGATCATTTTACAGTCCTAAAATCGTCACTGCTCAGTGGCTTGTGTGGCTACTACGGGCCATAAGTGTTAAAGATAAGATAATATACCTATGCACCGGCTACGGTACGATTAGCTTCGATCGCGACCATTTTACAGTCCTTCAAAATTGTCAATGCTCAGTGGCTAGTGTGGCTACTACGGGCCTTAAGTGTTATAGATATGATAAAAATACTTATGGACTTGTTACGGTACGATTAGTTCGGTCGCGATCATTTTACAATCCTTTAAAACTCGTCATTGCTCAGTGGCTAGTGTGGCTACTACGGACCTTAAGTATTAAAGATAAGATAATATACCTTTGCACCGGCTACGGCACGATTAGCTTCGATCGCGATCATTTTACAGTCCTAAAATCGTCACTGCTCAGTGGCTTGTGTGGCTACTACGGGCCATAAGTGTTAAAGATAAGATAATATACCTATGCACCGACTACGGCACGATTAGCTTCGATCGCGATCATTTTACAGTCCTAAAATCGTCACTGCTCAGTGGCTTGTGTGGCTACTACGGGCCATAAGTGTTAAAGATAAGATAATATACCTATGCACCGGCTACGGTACGATTAGCTTCGATCGCGACCATTTTACAGTCCTTCAAAATTGTCAATGCTCAGTGGCTAGTGTGGCTACTACGGGCCTTAAGTGTTATAGATATGATAAAAATACTTATGGACTTGTTACGGTACGATTAGTTCGGTCGCGATCATTTTACAATCCTTTAAAACTCGTCATTGCTCAGTGGCTAGTGTGGCTACTACGGACCTTAAGTATTAAAGATAAGATAATATACCTATGCACCGGCTACGGCACGATTAGCTTCGATCGCGATCATTTTACAGTCCTAAAATCGTCACTGCTCAGTGGCTTGTGTGGCTACTACGGGCCATAAGTGTTATAAAAGATAAGATAAAAATGTCCCTAGGCTACTGTTTTTTTTACCAGTCATAATTATTAAACTTTATAAAAGTGAGCCGATATCTGAAGCAACTATCTCAAATAATAAGGTCAAGTCAAACCGCGATAATGCAACTCATAATCAGTTTGCACCGAGACAGGTGACTGAAAACAACGTTTTTGTGGAAGCATTACCCATTGAAAATGGAAGATTACCGAAAAGTGTGTATTTAAATTGTAATGTATTTATTTTCACTAGAAAGATATATTGTGTAAAACGTACATAAAATAAAATTTAACTAACTTTTGATATTAACAAATTTTATGTGACCTTGGATTGATTGAGTGGTGAGGTGGCACCAATTTTGTTCGAAGCAAGTAGCAATATTATTATACTTATACCTTTTTTTCATAATCTTTCAGGTATCTGTGAGTTCGTCATCTCAATCCTCGCGCAGCAACTCAAGTCCCCACATGACTTTAGAAGAGTTAAGAGCCATCAACAAATACGCGGAAAGCACCAAGAGCCTCTCCTACCTACCCCAGGTACGTAATCAACCGCTATGCTACTACCATGTCAAATTTACTACCTACTCTGTTCATTTCCAATAGCTTTGAATATGTTCTCAAAATGATTCTTGTCTCTCTCTCTATCTTTGTTAAATGTTATTTCGGAAATCATTTTTAAAAACGAATTAACTAAAGCTTTTAAAAGGTTCATTTGGTATATTGTCACGAATTACAAGTACTAAAAATTATTTCTGAAATGGTTCTAACAGTCCATATCTGATGATAAAAAAAAAAATCTCTATGCCCCGAAATTATTTGACACAACGAACATAGTGTTGCCAGCACAAAAAAAACCCAAGATAAAACACCTTACCAGTACATAAAATGATCACATCGTATATGGACATCATTGAACCCATTGTTCTAAATAATTTGTATAAAGAGTATTGTTTCAATTCTAGCGCTCACTGAGGAACATGTTTTATAAGACTAAGTGATGGTGACGAGAATTTTCTCAGTATCCACCTGTAGATTCTAAGTCTGTTATCCCCTGTTCTGTCTATGAAGTAACGTGGACCGCTCGCCAAAATATTACAAGAAAATTATTCTAAATTGTAGTACAAATTATCGTAGGATTGATGTGAAAATTATATAGTAGCTAAATGTTGAAATAGGTGTTAATCGACCCCCAATTGGCGTAAATAAGTGCTCTTTGTATAGCAAAGAGTACGATTGAAAAGCGATGTGAAATTAATTGCGGTTCGCCAGTGGTCCACGTTTGATTCTTACATGCATGAGTGATGTCTGTATCCCTGATAACTTAGGACAACTTGTGGCTGATCTGTTAGTTATTAGATTTCCTCTTACATATAATTTACTGGTACTACACCGTGTGACATACGAGAGAATGTTTGACACAATGTGCTTACTCAAGAGTTCGGTGTGGCATCGCACACACACACACAGTTGCTTTTAGCAGCACTCAATGGTGCAGTTTGAGCACCCCAAAATGAACACCTTAGGTATAATTGTGTGATATTTCATTCTTATTCTTACATTACTGTACTTCTATATCAATGTAATGATGTACTCAATAACATATCTGAATATTTCTTTCATTCAATTGTAACAAAACTGTAATAATCTTTTCGGTTATGGTAAACCTCTGTGGTAATGCCCCGTAGACAAGCTAATATTCAATCCATTTTATCAACTAATGGTAGCAGTTTAGTAACTAATGAGATATTAACACTAGCCCCATGTTTATCGTAATTAACCCCAGTTTTAGTAACATCTTCTGAAATAGGGTGGGTACTTGATTATTAAATGTTCCCGTTCGAAATTAATCGTTGTACTAAGTCAGCCCGCGTATGTATACACTCGCCTCTTGTCGCGACCCCCGCTTCCAGAAAGTTGTCCGTTATTAGCCTATTCCTGATCAAGATGCTGGTCTAAATTGACTCGACTTTTCATAAGGAATTCTCACTCTTTTAAACTAGACCATAGAACATCAAATTAGTTTGCTGGTGGCCTCTGGCCACTTTTGTATCGTAAAGCCACATTAATTTAATCACTCCATGAGCATGCAAGTGTAGATCCTTTTACTAAATTGTTTTTCTCTAGCATGGGAAATCGAGTCAGTTTGGGTGGAGCTCGAAAACCACTGCAAGGTCATCCGTGTTCCGTATGCCGTTCGTGTACGGGCAAGGTCTTTAACAATTTCTACGAGTTAACGTGAACGGTGTGCGAAAGACGTTTGGCTTAGCGGATGACCTAAAAGAGATAGCTTATGAAATGGTTCCGGGGGTTGAGAACAAACAGTAACACAGTGAGTAGGGGGTAGGGAGTTAGGGAGGGAGTGCGGGGTCGCGGGGCTCGCGCGCGACATGACCGGGTGGTGCGTGCAGGTGCACGAGCGGCAGCGCGCGCGCATGCGCACGCGCTCGGAGTGGTTCCTGCAGCCGGCCGCCTCGCTGGACGCGGCGCGCGCGCGCGCGGGTACGCAGTCAGCGCCGCCCGGCCCGGCCGCGCACTCCGCGCACTCCGCGCCGCCCGCGCCGGCCGCGCGCCGGCCGCACGCGTGCGCGGGGGAGGCGCGACGCGAGAGCACCGCTCTCTACGTGCTTGTCGCCTGCCTAGAATTTTTGTTTTGACCTCGCGCACCGGTACTGTGAAACTGTGTTCGTTCGCTTCGGTGCGGAGAGGACTAACTAGCTGCCGCGGAGGCTTTGCTCGCTCCCATTGTGACGCTAGATATCGCCTACATTTCTCTAGTCGAGTCTAGACCTACTCTAACGATTCCCATGGCAAAAGACTCTGGGGTGTTAATAGGAAAACTAGTAATACATATCAAACCATTTGGCACGTACGGAACCCATGACGAAATCACTTCAAAGTTCGCTAGAATTTTTTACTGATTTTAAGTTCACACGTGACTTCGTCTAGGGGTCTGTTCGGCAGAAGCAAAGCCTCCGGTGCTTGTACTCACAGGGCGATACCAACGCTTTGTGCGGGCTTACGCTTGGGCGCAACGCATGTGTCATCGCACAGATAGTCTACATGTCGCACGTCACGGTCGCATCGCATGATCCGCTCTAAGTGTTCTATGTCCTTTTTATTGTTTCTTCTTACTACATATCATACAATTTTTCCAGATATTTATGTTAACCTAAAATGTTAAACCTAGATTGTAGATATTGCTTCTATTACAAATAGTTTTGTATTCAATTTTAGTTATGATTTTAAGTTTTCATTATATCCTATATAAAATTTCTATATTGTAAATAGTTCTGCTATTCGTAGTGGAGAATTTTGATGTTAGAAACAGTAACAGTAAAAGACGTTACTGTTTGGTTTACGCAGCTTAGCCAGCACATTGAGCATCATAGCATGTGTGGATATAACTGCGGATATTGTTCGTGGAGCATGTTCGATGTTGTGACGTCACATGCTTGGACATCAGTCACGGACCATTAAACGATACTTCATTTCCTCCACCTCTGAGAACAATGCCAGAATGTTACACGTCCTTTGTATAGCAACGCTATTATACCATGCAGTGAATGCGATACTTTGTTATATGTTGTTGTGATATGGCAAGGAAATTATATCCACTTGTCAACGCTTTTTATTCAATGAGAGAGCAACGTCTATTTTACAAATGGAAATTAGTTTTTTTTTGTATTTATTTAATATGGGATATTAATTGGTTTGAGTGTTAGAATTTCATAATGAAGATTAATTTACCAAAGTTACAAAATGATTGGAAATTAGTCTTTGCTTTCTAAACGATGTTTTCAAATTTTGATCATACAGAAGAAATTAAAAATGGAATTTTTCTCGTTTGCTGATAAAAATGTTTAAAGATTTGAAAACATGACACCTTCTTATTAATTTTGCTATCGCTACTAGAAATATTATTGCAGACGTACATGCGTGTTTTCTTCATACCATAAAATCGTTTTTTGGACAGCTAAACTTCATTTGAAATAACATTAGACATATTTCCATATCTTTTTTACAGTCCGTTCAACCGATTTTGAGTTCTATCCCGTAAACATAAGGATGACATAAAAAGATAACCTGTTACCAAAACCAAGTGTTTACTACAGCTACCATTTGTCTTATCACCAACGCAATAGAAGTCAAAATCGGTAGAACGGGCTGTAAAATGGGCTTATTTAAACGTCTAATGTTATCGCAAATGGATTATAGGTACTAAGTAAAATAAGCTTTTTTCGAATTCAAACACTACAGAAGCAATCCTTTTGTAGCTTCATGGTTCAAAATAAGCTTAAATTTTAAGTACTTGCTATACGATATTTTTTTAAATATCCTACTAATTACTTTTTAAGCTTACTAAGCAAAAAACAAGCTAATTTTCAATAACTTTATCAAGAAAACTGAACACGCATGTCCGTCCGCGGGTACCAGGAGCCCATAAGAGCGCAGAGTAACCATGTTCCCTCGCTAGGTAACGAGCGGCGCAGCTCGCGGCGCCGGTCCCGGCGCGCGCGCGTGTGCTGCGGCGGCGCCGCGTGTCGGCCGCTCACACACTCCGACACTGAAATCCCGCTCGCTCTCCAGCCTCGTAAAGTGACCGCCTGACTGAGGCACGCACACTCTGCCGAAGAATCCGTCACGGCATCGAGGTAACCAAGATCTATCCACAGCCGGTCTATTCTGTAAAAACCGATTACTTAATTGAATATTTTTAGTTAAGAAAGTCTCAAACCCGACTGTAATGCTTAAATTTTACAAGTGGTCAGGCTAAAGGGAGGATTTGACAAATACTGAAATTCAAACGCTTAATTCAGAAATCATGGGTATGCCGTGTACTGCACTTCTTTTTGCAAAATATTGCTAATATTACTCGTCACACTGCATAACACCGAGCGTTTGTTACAGTAACAGCGGAATGGTGCAGTTTGATCCCAGCATTATATTGCAAGAAAACGTGTAGTACAATTTAGTGTGAACCATGGCTCAGGTGAAGTGATTTGTCAAAATGTCAATCCATCTGATGATATGGACTTCAGCTGACATCTAACTCAATTCACCAGAGTTTTCACCGAGATATTTTTACAGAATAGTACCTACTGCAGCACCCGCCCGTAAATATGGTAATAACGGTCAGGGCAGATAATTGAAAAGCAAATTGACTGACTCAATTTATCCTTAACATAATGAAAGTTATAACCCCTTGAGTGCTAATTAGCAGACACAATAGAAAAACCAATTATTATGGGAACCAAAGTTCCCCAAAAGCACTCAGGAGAATCTATGAAATGGTTAAAACTCGATAAGCTATGTTGTCTGTCAATCTGCTTTACAATCAAAATCCCTGACTGTAATTAGGTTTTAGAAAAAGTTAGTCTGTCTACTTCTAAAACTTCAATTTTAGTTGCTCTGGTTACTGTAATATTGTTAGGACACGGAGTAGCAAATGGAGTGATAATATACTGGCAGAATTAATTATAAATAATTAGCGTATTGTCCAACATATACTACGTTTATTTTGCCTCATGTGTTATGTATAAGGTGAACGTGATTTTAGGGCAATACACGAAACTAGCAGTGTAGTTAGTTTGATTTTATATATGTATTGTAACACTCCATTTGAAAGCTACTCTGTGTGCCAGAGCAATTCTTTAAAAACGCTTAATACTGTTCCTTCGAAGTTGTGTGTCAGACATCTGAACGTCTAATTATAACAGAAATCTTGGAAATGTGACACTGCCATTCAAGGATGATAGAGATACTGACGCGAATCAGGAACTGTGAGGAAGTGTTATTATAACATGTAAGACTTTCTATAAGAATACCCGTTAGAAGAAGAGTTGCGATCTCCGTCAGTATTATCCGAGGCTCGCCACCTCTAGCTAGGGTAGTTCGGCGCGAAATCTTTTTTCTAATAATTCGTGGAGTCATGTGGGTGTATTTACTAAATATATGTGATAGAGCGTAGTTTTTACGATTACCGAGTTTGTACATTTTTTTATAGCTGATGTTGTATGCTAATTTAATAGGCCATATTTTCATTTTTTTATAGCCTCAAAAACGATTTCATATAACTCACGTCGTTTTTCGATTATTATATATTCGATTCGAATTAAATGTCAACCAAAAATTATTATGCTCTCTATTTTGTATAAAATATTATTGGTATTGCGTGACCATTCGTAAGTAAAATATTAATAAATTACAGTGGCAAAATGATCACAATTCAGGTTATTAAAACTACGTTCGTGCTTGAGCATCACACATCTTATTCATCGCAAGACGTGATTGGAATATAAAAATTAAGCAATCATTTCCGTGCCATGAAAAATTTACCTACCCAAGAATGTTTTATGTATCCTCCTCAATCATCAAACTTAGAAAGGAAAAAATCTTTTGGGGACAAGAGTGTTGCCAATGTCAAATTAATACGACTAAACATTCCTGTACATAAATGGTTTAGTTAGTTTAATTCTTATTTAACTAAATTAATTACTTTGTTCAAGTTTAATATGCCTTGAAACTAATGATAACAAGCTGCATTATTTTACTTTGTATTTCTTTCTACCTGATTTACACTTAGTTTTTGCAGTTATTATATTGTTCACACAAAGGTAAAGTCACCGCCAGATAGATATATTTGGTATCAAAAGAAAGGTATAGGCGTAGAACCATTTTATCCGTTTAAATCATGTAAATCGATCCACACGTTTATGAGAGATTAACTTATTACTGAATGCCAAGTGAAAGGATCACGGACGCCCCTTACCGCGATACGTTTGTTTTGATCGTGTTAGCGATCCTGCCTTTACATTTTTTTCGTATCGTTTTGAAATTTTGGAATACATTGGTAGACAGGTGTTAACTAATTTTATTTTTTTGTTATCTGGCGGTGACTTTAGTAAATGCTACAAATCCCAAGTCATGCCAAAATTTACTGCTTACAATTGGCTCCTTAGAAATTGAATACAGGTGTCCGCCAAATTTGAGCCACATAGAGAAGACTGAGCTATGTTTAGAAAAGTTTATCTTACATAAACAAACAAACACGATTGAGAACTATGCGTAGATAGTTAATGCAGTCACATTCACATATTGCAATTATAATGTTGTCTATTATTGAATAGTACAAAATGACATATTATACAGTTGTCGAATTTTTGAATAATGGTTGTTTTGTAACTTTCTGTAAATATCTACAATTGGATCTTAATAAATTAATATAGGTGCTAGTTTATTCAAAAACGTCTTATGAGAACATTCATTTAGTTATATATAACGTTGACATTTAAATATATTTTTATTATTTCCACACACCATTTATTTTCACATTAAATGTAGGTAACTATTAAATATAATATTATAAGTTAATAAGACTCGCAACGGATCAAATGTTTTTGTTAAAAATTAATGTAAATAGTTTAGTTATTATTGGAGTAACATGTGTTATATGCACATAATTCGCACATTATTTTTATAAAATGTACCTTTTATTTGTAAGAGTGTATTTTAAGACTGTTTTAGGTTAAATTGTTTCAATGCAGGTCAAAGCAGTTTTCGTTATGTTATATAATTGATAATGTATGTATACAGTCCGGGTGTTAGTGCCTGTTTGCTATTGTAGAGGTTTGTGTATGGAAGGCAGCTCAAAGTAATTTTATATTCGTTGTGTAATTACGTATTCATAAGTATTAGCACTCGGCTAGTGGTTACATCGCTGCTACCCCACGGCTATGTCATCGCCATATTAAGAAGTACTTTTTGTTGTATTCGTTTTTATTTTATTTTCTAAAAAATTTAATACCTCGGTGAGGTATTTGTTGTCAACTATAGAAGTATCCTCCATTATTGGCATGGTTGGCGACGAGTCCCATGCTGTATACGAACATGTTACTGGTAAAGATATGTTAATACGAACGCTAGGGCTGCGGCGACCACTGCGTCAGGTGGTCCCGATAGTTGCCAAATAGTAAATAACCTAAATATAAATTGATACCTGGCTTGCATTTTTGGATTTGCACGTCCAAGTTCCTGTGTTCATTGATTAGCGTTAGGGGAATAAACGAATGTTGTAGTTTAATGTTTAGATTTTGAGATCGAAAGACTTGTTGTTAATGTCATCACAACGATCTTGAACGGCGCCGTGATACGACCCGTCTCTTGTGGTAGCAATAACGACAAAACAATTTTTTTGTAAATTGTAAAAGTAAGCTTATGTTTTTCGTCTTTATTCAAGTGCGTCCTATTTTTTAATAAATTAACATTTTTTAAAGTATAACATTATTAACTAAATACTAGTAACATTTTTGTACAATAATATTAGTTGCTCTAAAGTTTAGATAGTTTATTATTTTTGACTTTATAAGACTGTTTATATGTTATAATAATTATAATTTATTACTAACCCTCGAATACATTTATCTTATCATTCCACCGACTTAAGTATATAACGACACCAGTTGCATTTGAGTATTATTTTCTGTCATTAATAATGATTGTAACAGATCTCGGAGCTTTAACAAAATTATCAACAGTGTTACTAGCGAGTTATAGAATTAATATTATTTTTTATTAGGAAAATGTAACAAGCCTTTGAGGAGTGCAATGATAGTCTTTATCTGAGGTATACACTCGCATATGATGTTCTCTGTGTGTATTATGGGAATAAATTACGATTGAATTCCTTTAGTATTATTGTATTACGGTATTTGCTTATGTAAATTCTGTTTGTATTTTCACATTATATTTGCACATTTTTTCTACACAAATTATAAAGAATTACACAAGAATAAAAAGTATAACAAATTACTTTTTCGTTTTAATTGATTAACCCAAAATTCATATTCTTTATTGTACACAAAATAAACATTACAAATACAAAAAGAAAACTTATGTACAAAGGCGAGCTTAACCCAAAATTAGGTTCTCTGACAGCAAACATCAGTGCTAAAGACAAATTTACGAAATTAGGACAGTTAACAAAAGCGCACAACAAATACTAAAAACATTTGAATTCTTACTAACTAAATACGCTACACAAATACGTGTACAGCGCATAATGCATAAACATACATAAATATGTCTAAAATACATACATATTCTCGAATCTATAAAATCAAATATTGTCTCTATTTTCAAGGTTTGTCCGACCAGTACGTAGCCTAACAGCCATCCGGACAGCTCCGTCATTCGCCACGTCCAAATCCTGAAAGGTGCAGGCGGCTGGGCACGAAGGGCAGACGAGGTGGCATATCCTACGAGGGGCCCCACACTGGCACTGTATTTGAGATGGGCCTATGAGACTCCATTGGCCAGGTTTTTACTACAGTGACCAAACTGGACTCGCAATCGGTTTAGAAATTTCCACATTGGCCACTGCAGACCGTGTCCAGGGGGCAGATTCTCCGCCGAGTATTTTTACTACAGCTACCATTTGTTGTATAACCAACGCAATAGAAGTCAAAATCGGTTGAACGGGCTTTAGAATGGGCTAATTTAAACGTCTAATGTTATCGCAAATGGAGTATATAGTCAGGCCCTACCCAAGAGGCCCTAGACAAGTGACATTCTATCATCGAAAGCAGCATAGATATAGTATGTACAAGATAAACAGAGTCAGATGAAAAGCGAAACCAAAAAAATAAAATCTATGTGTGAGGGAAATTGTCCATGTGTTAGTTAAAAAAGTGTTGTTAAAAAGTCCATGTTCAGTATCGATATCGATACTTGGTGAACACAATAAGAAACAAGATTAAAGGGTTGCTGCCGTTGTTGTTTATATTGAACTGTTATAAAAACTGGGCAAAATACATGCTTGCTTATACAGAATACTATCTAGGTAAGCCACTAACTAACCATACGATAGGAAGTGTCATTCTTACAGGCACAAATAAATTAGGTATAGATTCTTTCATTAGGATTCGTCGATGTTTTCTTAGTATGCAGTAGGTATTTCAATACGAAATGTTTGCTATATATTGTAAAGACCATCCATCTCTGTTTAAAATTCAAATCCATTTTCTCTTAATACAGAATTATTTGGGCATCTGTAAGTACATAAACATTACAAATTATTATTTACACAACAGAACAATTTGCTGGTGAGCAGAGCACTCATGTATTCAAGACACTGTAAAACTAATAAATGCAAACAATAAGACATTCTTAAACCTACTCAAAGTAATAAAACATCAAAACTCTCCGAAACATTTTGAAAAACAAAGGCTAATATAATAAACATGCAACTTAAAGTACAGTTTAGATGAACACATCTTCTCAATCCTAACTTAAATATATTTAAACAAAACTTGACTAAATAAGTTTGTATTCATGCCATGATGTCACTATAAAAAGATTAAGTTTTTATCGATACTCCTGACGTCACCGCTTTGTCAAGCCCTAGCGTAAACAAACAATTTTCTCTTTTACATTATATTTTAGCAAATTCTGTTTAAATATACGTAATATACTTTTATTAAACAATGGAAATCAATATACTATTGTAAGAATATTTTTCTGAGCCGATTACTAGCAGAAATTTGTCAAAATATGGTTCGAAACAATCCAAGGACAAAATTGTATTTACCTATGAAACATGTATTTATTGGGGTTATTTCGTCTTGTAACGTCACATTCACTCACAAAATAAGCCAACATAGTTGCATAATTAATATTATCAATTTAAATCTAAAGATTATTATTTAAATGCAAGAAATTCACCGCTGTGTAAAACAGAAGGGACGCTATGGACCCCTTCTCGCGAAAAAAATGACATATTGGTACTTCATTCACTCTCTCTTTTTCTCTTGGGCGTTTAGTACTTGATTAGGTTTTCTCGCTCGCACCCTTCGTGTATCTTTTTGCGTAGCAAAAAAATTCTAAATCTATGGAAAGCAGTGCGATAGCGATTGGAAAAACGTCAAAAATGTATGGAAATGTCAAACGCTAGAGAAATGTCACGTGATCAATCCCTTTTATTTTGGCATTTCGATCATTGCCATCGCTGACGTCGAATGACACTTTTCTAGAGACTCTGATGGCCTGGTAGCGGGACTGAGGACAGTGCTTTATGGCAACGCCTTACCACGAGATGTTGAGAGTCCTGTTCGACTGAAGGTTACGTAGATGGAAAGCACAGGATTGCGATTTAGATGGATTTAGCCGTAAAGCATTTTTATCATATCTTTCTGAGCGCCTCCAGAGCTACGAGTCTTTCTTCGGCCTCTTCGAAACTAGGTGTTTGGGCGGCTAGTGCAAGGTCGTCTGCATAAAGAAAGCGTTGCGTTAGTGGAGAGCTGGGCTGGTCGTTTGTGTAAACATTAAATTGTACCGGAGTCAGCACGCTGCCTTACAGGAGCCCGATTTTTTGACAACGCGCCCTGCTTTTGCTGTTGTCAAGATGAACGAAGGCGATGGCGATGACGCTAAGAATCTGAACGAAGCCTGTGTCTTTTGTAAGTCTTTCAATAATTTCAGTAAGACTTTCAATAGGAACTCCTTGAGTATTAACTGTTTGTGTTATAGGGTGCTGAAAAGGTCAACAAAAACAAGGAAATCATCAAAGCCTAAATTCCATAATGGCGGACCAATAATCGATCCCTGTGGAAATCGCATGGTGAGAGACTTCGACATGGAATGACGGCCGAGTTTGAGTTTCGCGGAACCATTTAAAAAGTAAGAGTAAACTAAATTGTATATATTTCTATAGCAGCCTCGAGTTTTCATTTTTTGCCCACCATAAGTTTCCAAAAGCCCCAGAAATATCTAGAAAAAGCCCAATTACGTACTTATGTTCAATTTTCTTAACAGCAAGGGCCGCGTCTACGGTAGATTTTCCCATAGTGAAACCGAATTGATTATTATGAAATTTCGGTCCGTCCAGTAGCAAACGTGGAACGATAAGGCGCTCCAGTTTTGCCAAAGATGGAAGTAAAGTTACGACTTTAGGTCGGCCCGGCTGATCCGGATGATTCGTATAAATCCGCGTCGCCATATACGAGGCAATACGCCCTCCGCAATACAACGGTTGTAAACGGCTAAAATCGCATCACCGGCTGTTTTACACGCTTCTATAATCATCAGATTAGATATTTTATCTTCACCTGATGACTTGTTGATAGGTAACCTCTTACAAGATACAAGATATTTATTTTGCTAAAACATGAGTATACACAAATAAATGCAAGATGTTAAATAAAGTTCAATTGAGTCACTGTCATGTTTTGCCTTAATGGCGTACAAAATATTATTGATTAAGTAAGTATAAATCATCGCAATGCTACAACGACAACGTTAATAAATTCGTCAGTGGATGGAAGGTCTGAAGTTGGTGATTCAGGTGGTACAGCTGCCCACGCTCTGACCTGTTGATAGTAGGTAATCATTGTCATTAGCAAATAAGTCATCACATATAAGAATGTTCAGCAAAACTTCAGTTGTTTCGTTGTTTACCGGTGGTGTGCAGCTGCTTGTATCTATGGAGTCTGCCGAGGAGGCCGAAGACTGCACAGCAATATTTGGTCGGACAAAAACGGCGCTCCCGTACTTTGCATGTGGGATTTCTGATGTAAGGATCATGCCAGTATTTGAGGCCTTGGTAGTTCACTACCGCGATGTGTGTCTTGGACACAAGTACCAGTAGTACATAGTACCAGGATCTACGATACGATATTATCGTAGATCCTGGTACAGATTTGCAAGAAGCTGAGCCTTGTTGAACTAAAAATAAAACATTTTTGCTAAAATAATAGTATATTGTATATCTTTCAGAAATCAGATTTTACATATAAAAATCTAAGTTGTAAATATCACATTATAATGGCCAGCAGCAATATAACACAATTTAAATAACTGGATAACAGTAATATAAAACATCACTACAATGGCAACACTTTTCACTCACATCTGCAAAATATCCTTGACTTTTTCTCCTTTCACATAAACTTGAACAATATTTCTATCATCTCCAACGAATATAAATTTTTGTAGTAATTCTACGGCATATTCTTCAGCAGTAGTTTGTAGAGCTCCGTCGTACTTGTCGACCTGACTTTCCTTTGAGTATACATCGACCAACAAAGCGTCAAAATCTTTGCCGACGTCAAAGTTTCCAATTTTGTGGTCCAGGTTTAGAGCTGTTGGCATAAAAATGGAACTAATTTAACTGACTCTATATTTAATTAATTGATCATGATTGAATTGAGAGAGAGAGAGCCAATGAGGATCTGCCGCCTGTCTACTTTAGACAACTGCATAAGTTTTTACGCCACAACTACTAAAAGCCGAAACAACCCATTGGACCGACAATTCGATATTTTTATTACAGATTCATGAGGAAGGATTCTTAGAAATACAGAGAAAGTAGTTAGTAGCCTAGTTTTCAAAAGATAAAGGAGGAATCAACGCTTTTACCTTCAGCACCTCCTAGTGTGGCAAGATAGAAAGCTTCTTTCCAGTTCAGGGCATATTTTGGGCTGCCTTGCATCTCTAAACACATGGAGACGTCCATGGTCCTTCGAATAGCATCCAGGATCGATGCGTTATCGCCACCGGATACATCTGACGGAAATAGTATTGCAAGAGGTGAATATTGATTATTGTGAATTCTGAATGATAGTTGATAAGTAGGTGGAGGTATTTCTTGATCAAAGGCATATTAGATACAGCCAATAGCAGTTTGGATTTGTAATCTTTTGAAGTTTTTTATATAGATCAATCTAGATTATGAGAGAAATAAAGTCCGAGTTTCTCACCTCTAAATTATCGCAGATTTAATGTGACAAATTGTCGAGCACGCGTTATGTGCTGTGATTGGTTGAATGAATTTTCAACAGCCAATCCACAGCAGATAACGCGTGCTAAAAGAATGCCAATCAATGACTAGATCAAAATATATCAGTCTATACCTGTTCCCAACCCAACAGTAATATTAGCATTGATAATCCTCCTGACAGGACAGAGGCCGGACTTCAGCCGTGTGTTGGAAGCAGGACAATGTGCTACAGACACTCCTTTGCTAGACAGTAAGACCAGCTCATCTTCTGTTAAGTGTACTGCATGAGCCATGATGCACTGGAAAACGATGACAAATTTAGTAAGTACAGCGGCTTAAAATTGATTTGCTTTGCTACTAGAAACTTTATTGCAGTTGGATATGGTTTATTTTTCATTGTAACTATTAGTTATATTATCAGTTTTTGCTGGTCTAAAATAAACTTAGTTAACTAGTATTTAGAGTTGATTACTGATTTGTCTTAGTATGTATAAGCCCACTAATGGGCAACCCGTGACTTCTAGCTCTAATATGGACCGCTAGTTGTTTGTTTTTTGATATTCATCTATATAAATAAATAAAATTGAAGTGTCTGTATGTAATATCAAAATAAAAACATTTTATTGAATGCATGTGAAAGTATGGTACTAATAACAAATACGCAATAATTTTTACGATTTTGTCTGTCTGTCTGTCTGTTTTTTCGGGTAATATCCGAAACGGCTACACCGATTTTGACGGGACTTTCACTCGTAGATAGCTGATGTTATATATACAATGATTCTGTGGGCAATAAAAAAAAACGAGTATGACGCGGACGAAGTCGCGGGCAACAGCTAGTTTACATATAAAACTGCAGCTTACCTTGTTACTTAGAATACCACTTTCGTCGTATACATGTCCATAGGTCTTGCATTTAGGATTTGTTTCCAAAACATATTCTATTTCTGAGAGATTTTCCGATATGTGGCTCTGTAAATAAAAGATTAAATATTCTTTTTTACTAATTTTCTAATAGAATATTTTAGAAAGTATAACTAATGAGAAATACTGGCGTGATGTTATATCACGCCAGTATTTCTCAAAAGGTTATGCAGAAGTGTATCTATAATAAACCTTCATGTTCATCAACCAATCTATTGCCATCACATCCAAAATTGTATCAAGTTGCTACTCAGAAATTCCAGATGGAAATAACCCGATATCAGTTTATCTTACCGGGGAATCGAACCCAGGACCTTATGCTCAGCAGTAGTGTATTTTTTGCTTTTTTAGTGGCGAAATGCTCAAGCATGCACTACCTCAGGGAGAAAGTGCAGTTATGCGGGACTCCAACCCACTAAAACTCCACGGTGTCCTGCAGCTGTCCGTCTCCTGTCCCTTCTTTGAGTAGTGGTTACGATCATTAAACCAATGAGTACTTTGGAGAATAAGATTTATATAAAAACTTTATACCTGCATCCTACAGTCATATTTCTTAGCTATGCTAGCCAGACCATCCATGAGTTCTTTATCACAGCTGACTGCAAAACGCGGAGTCACCACAGGTTCCACCAGCTCATTCTGGAATAGACAATATTTTATCACCAATGGGTTTAGAGAATATAGAAAGGAGAATCAAATCCTCCCAAAACATGGCAGTATTTGTGGCGCCTTAGTGTGCTTTGACTCTTTCAATTTAGACGTTCGATGTTGGACTGCTGCGGAGCCGCAGCTGTGCGGGTATCGTACTGCGCACGACCAGTTGATTTTGCCGTATAATTTATGCACACAGATACTCGTTCTGCTTTTGTGCGTGCACGGCACCGGTGCCGCACAAAAGTAGAAGTTAATATATATATATATAAAATAAATAATATATATTTAATATATTTAACTTGTCTTATATATAAGACAAGTTAAATTTGCTCACGGCGCCGCGGTAGTCCGATACCATTTTTTTTTAGCGTTGCATAATGCTCATGCACATTGTGCTACCACGGGGAGATACCGCAATTATGTGTGACTCCAACCCACTAAAACTCCACGGTCCTGTGCCGCTTATGGCGGGAACATGGACACGCGTTAGCATTCACTGCGAACCCGCCGCGGCTGTCCGTCACTGGATCCTCTTCTGGGGTGTACCCCCCATCACGGGCGCACAAGCAGACTAATTGCGTAAGTGAATTCGGCAAGGCAAAAAGTTTAACCTTCATCAATTGACCAATCACATAGACGGAAATCCACATCACGTCTTTCATCTCGCATGTGATTGGTCGACTGATGGCTTTGATGACATCAGTCGACGCTTTGCCTTGCCGAATTCACTGACACAAATTAGGCTGCTGAACACATCAGCTTTCCGCTCATTCTTTAAACTTTGTAATGGCTATTTGCAAATGTAAACCAATGAAGCTACGGTCATAGGTTATTCATTTTTTTGCAAATGCCCCATGTAAAAAGGTAAATGAGTAGAAGCCATTGGTGAATGAGAGTTCAATACATAGACTCACAAACCTGATAAGATATAACTTTTTTGACAAAAGTTTCAACTTCTTTCAACTCTTTCTTGGTGTCATTGTAATACCCTGCATCATTCTCCTTGTTCATGCTAACTTTACCGATGAGTGCCCTCTGATGGTGCGTGATGGCACTTTTAACAAGCTCAAGTGTCCCTTCAACATGAAGAGATCCAAAATAGCAGGCGGTTGTGGTTCCATTTTTGAGTAGCCTTTGCTGGAAATATTAAAATAAGAATATTATCTACAAAACGAAACAGCTAAGCATTGATATAAAGTGAGCATTAGTTCATGAACATTCTAGTCTAGAGTCCTCAGCTTAAAAGAATGTGTTTTATTTTTTGATTTACCTAAATTTAATTTGAAATAACATAAGAAATTTACACAATCCCATTTTTACAGCCGATTCAACCGATTTTGATTTCTATTCCGTAAGGCATTAAAAGCATAAACCTGTTATCAATCATCATCAGCCCTTAATGTTCCCGCTGCTGGGACACAGGCCTCCTCTCTGTGAGAGAGGGAATGGATCTTAATCCACCACGCGGGCCCAGTGCGGGTTGGTGGATGTCACACATGTCTTTGAATTTTAGGTTCTTACTTAAATATAATTTAAGAAGTTATTGTTAATTAAAGTATTTTATACTGATAGTGGTCAAGCGCGAGCCCATAAATAATAAAAAAAATAATTTGTATTTTTGTCAGATAATTTAATGTTGAAAAATATATCGCGAGTGGATCGTCTGAAAAATTCCTGTCAATATTTTCAATTTATTTTTAATTAATTGTAGTCATGACAGGAATTTTTCAGACAACCCTTCATGATATATTCTTTTAACACATTGAATAAAATGCTTTTGATCTAGTAAACAGGTGGTGAAGGTTGCTCCTAGCTCGAATCTTAGACCATTACCACAGCTGTTATTTCACCAACACAATAAAAGTCAAAATTGGTGGAACGGTCTGTAAAAACGGATACTATAAAGTTCTAGTTTTATTCAAATGGAGTATAAATAACACTTAAAATATAATAAACTAGCTTTACCACTACTGGTGGCTTCACCTATGTTAAAATTAATTTTTTTTTGCAAGGAAATAAACTCCTAGGATAAAAAGTATCCTATGGTCTAATCCAGGTCATAAATCCATTCAGCTGTTGAAACATGAAAAGGTAACAAACAGACAGAGTTACTTTCGCATTTATAATATTAGTGTTGACTAACTCTGCCCGCCGCATCAATCCCGTCAATTGCCTACCCTACTTTACTTACCTTCTTACCTATCCTACTTACCTACCAATGTTCTTATAGGGTCATTTTTTAAAATAGAATCTTAACGCCACCATTTAGAAAATAAATTCAAATGCACAATGCCATCTATCGAATATGGAATTCAACTGTCTGAGTATCTGAATTGCGTGTTGTGATAATTTTACTTCTCAAACACTTTAAATTCATCTAACTTTTGATAGAGTGAACCGATTGTGATGAAACAAAAACATAATAGTAGGTATTTCAAGTTATGCACAATCTTTATGTATAAAAGTTATCTATACTGGTTTCATACATTTTACGTGATGCATGCACAAATAAACAGACAAACAGATAAAATTTCCAAAAATGCTGGAAATAGTCTGTTGGTTATCCGATGTACAATCACGACTTTTCTATAGATTTAATATATGTATAGATTATTCCAGCAGATAAAAGTAATAGCACTTATATCTATAATTATGTAATATTATATTGTATGATGCAATTGCTCTATTAAGTTACTTACCACAACCTGGTTGTAGACCTTAGCTGCAAACTCTGTGTCACTGTACTTCTTCTCCAAAGGGAATGTGTACTTCGCTAGCCATTCTAACAGTGGTCTATCTAAACCCAGGCCAATATTAGGGAACTGAGGAGCATGTGTGTGGCAGTCCACAAAACCTGGTATGATGAACTGGTCCGGGTTTAACTTTATTACTTTGTAGCTTGAAAACTCTCCAGCCTTCGCAAGTTTATCAAATTCTTCTTTAGAACCTTTTTTTGCGATCTGTAAAAAAAACAATATTTAAATAAGTTTTCTCCTGGTCCCTATTTTGTTCTTTAGGTGAAGACATAAGGAAATAATTTTTCCATTAACCAAATATGAATGCAACCAATAAGTTGTTTATTGTGAGGTTAATAATTCAAGTTTATTGTTACCTTTCCATCTTGAACAACAATGTAACCGGAGTTTATATCAAGATTTTCCAAAGAACTCGAACTAGCGATTATTCCAACGAACACGATATTTTTATTGGTCATTTTTACTAGATGTGCTGAGGCTACTGACCAAATAACGATAAGAACCGTTTCAAATTACGTACTTAAATACGAGTTCCTTTAGATAATAAAGTTTTAAAACATAGTGATAACAAAACGCTCGTTATCATTTTTTTTTCTTCGCTCTCTCTCGTTATCAATTTTATCATATCACCGATGACAACACAGTTAATTTTTATGGTTTTGTAATGTTTGAATACTCGTCTTTTGAGTTCCAATTTTAGCGAGGTTTCTTTTTAATTTTTATGCAAAGAAAGATGTAAGAAAAAACCTTTTGTATTTAAAAACGTATTATGCTTATTTATTTTTAAAATTCTTTGGAATTTTTGAAATCACTTAGAAAACAGTAGAGTAAGTAACGTCTACTTTGTCTGAATGAAGCTCAAGATAATTCGAGCTCCAATAATATTAATTTATGCTATCGTAAATGTAAGGTCAGATTAGTCAATTTTATCGCCTAGCGGTAGTTATTCTGTACATAATCTCGTGCCAGGACGCGTGCGCTTGTTCTGCTCCTTCACGCCAATGGACAAACTGTCCTGTGCGTGCGTTTTGTATCCAGGACACGGAGTTTGAGCTGGTGGCTTTAGCCAAAGCTTCTTCGAGCCGGTTATTCATCTTTTTAGCTTCTTCGGCAGCCTGTGATACATAATTTAAATTAAATGTCGAAAAAGCTTGGCAGGTCATATCATGTGGCAAAACAAAACCAAATATGGCTTTTGCGGTTCTTAGACATTTACATCAGTCCTAGGGGTTGATAACTACGTAGATCAAAAGGCCAATTCAGTACCGCCCCAAACACTACCCACTGACCGCCAATTATCTTACTTAAAAAAGGTTTTTCTGACAGACGCCGGGTGAGATGCGATTGTAAACGTTCTTTAATACTACGGCATTTGCGAGGGGCAATTGCCATAAGAGGAGGTAGTAATTATCTCTATTTGCAATAACGTACCTGGTTGAAGAAACCATTGGCAACTGCAAGTCGTCCAGACAACATGCATGAGTTGGCTCTTAGTAGGCACCAGCGGGGATATAGGGTGCGCAACACACGAGCGTCGTTCTCCAATCGCGCTAGTTCCCTATCCGCTATCGAACGGAGCTCCATCAGGTCCACCACCTATTTCAAAAGCAAGAATACTTTTAACATTATATGACCAGTCATAAATTTGAGATTGTTTAGACACATATATGGATAAGGTACATGGTAAATGGGTAAGGGTAGGTTACATATATGGGTAAGATATTTATTAGGTATTTATTATTTACCTTTCGTAAATCGTCCATTTTTCTTGCTAAACTCTCTAGCATCCCTTCTGCAAGTCTCATTGCACTTAAAAGAGTGGTCATCGAACCATCATCTTCATGTGATGCCCAGCTTAGCGCTTCAGACTCATAACGTTTTGCTCTCCTCTCTGAATCTGTCCTGAGCCAATATGTCCATAGCCCAACAACTAGCCGGCGTCGACTAGGCCCTGCAGATTTACCCCTACTTATTGCATATTCGGCGAATCGACTTATATCTTGTGGCGATTCCAATTGAAATCCTGCGTCCAGTATCATGTCGATGCACAAAGCATGATACCACGTCTCACTGTCATATGACATATGGTCTTGGTCTGTACGCAAGGCGAATTGCAAGATATCGATAGCTTCTGCTATTCGTCGACGGGTTAGCAGAACATAAAATAGATCCGGTGTTAGCTCCAGAGATACGTCTTCAGCTAGCAGGAAACGACTTACAGTTAACGCACGGAAGCCAGCGCGTATTGTTGGCGCTAGTTCTCCTCTGGCCATCCGAGCTCGGAAAGATGACATAAAAAGTTTTCCAACAGCAAAAAGTTCATCAGCCTGAATTGGATTTGGATATTTTTTCAGAGAGTTACCTGCCATTTGTTCTATTTCTGCAGTAGCTTCCGGCGCACCGCGATCCAGTTCTACTTGCAAAGCATTGCAATAAGTGTCGCAGATATCCATTACAGAACATTCCACAGTCTGCACTATATGCAATGCACGGAACGCTGTCATCCTTGCTACTTTTACATCCCCAAGCATGGTGTACAATAAAGTTGCAATGTTCAAACAAAACACTGAATCCGTTTTCAATATTTGTTTATGTAAACGATGCTTTTCTCTTTCGAATCTGAAGGCCTTTACTATATTTCTCAACTTTAAATATTCAGGTACTTTGTGCATATTTATATCATAAATTTCTGCAGCTTGCTCGATTTCTGCTTTAGCCAAAGAAAGTCTTCCTAATACCAGGCATGTGGCAGCCCTTACAGAATGTATTTTACCTAAAAATCGTTTTTTTTCAAATGAATTTAGGTCGGGAATTATTTGACACATGCCTTCAGCCTCATCTAGTTTTGAAAACACATTTTCAACGTTACTGCTTAGTACACACAAATGAGAGTACTTGATCAGGAATTCAA
Organism: Orthosia gracilis; assembly: GCA_947562075.1. Lineage (NCBI taxonomy): Eukaryota > Metazoa > Arthropoda > Insecta > Lepidoptera > Noctuidae > Orthosia > Orthosia gracilis. Next base: position 67,255,957 of record OX387264.1, on the reverse strand, counting down.
TGGCCTTTGATTTCAGTTCTGCATGTATTGCATGGTATACGACTTGCTCACAAATCGTTATATTTAAGTCTGCACAAGTACATCTAGCAAAGTTGGTGGCGGAAACACCTTTTTCTATTTTGACACTAAAAGTTCTTTTAGTTTCGTCATTTCTCACATCTTCTATGTCTTCCTGACTGTCAACGATGCCGAGGTTTTCCCAATCACTAGGATCACTAGCTTCAGTAACCTCACGAAGCATGTCAAAAATCTTGTAACTTTCAAACTCTTCCGAGTTGCTCTTTTCAAGGTCAGTAAAGTTAGTCATGGTTACCTTTTTAACTGATCTACGGCTGCTCGGGCCAGCCTCACCATCGCTGACTTTTGTTTTTAAAATAGGTGCTACTTGAGAATTTCTCTTATCATGTTGAGTACTGTCTTTTGAGGTAAAAGGCATTATTTCACTAGACGATTTTGTTGGCCTTAAAATTTCGTTTGGGAGGGTTGCTGTTTCTGCTTCTGATTTTGATTTGTATACATAAGTGGAACTTATTACTGGTGACGTTATTTGGGACTCCTCTGAGCTTTCGTCTTTTACCATCATAGTCTCCATTGAATCAGTTGACAAGCTATCTTTAATTGGCGTTTCATCGCCTAAACTTATCATTGACCGCACTACCATAACTGTACCACCGCAGTTAGCACATTTTTGTTTATTATTTTCTAAGTAATTAACAACGCGAGTGTGGAATTCCTTTTTCTGATTCATTGGTAACAGTTCGTAACATGTTTTTCTTGAGTTTCTACTTCTAAATCTCATAAGTTTGCAAAATGCGTACTTTGGTAGATTTTCGCAGGTTTCCGGATCATGTTCGAAGTTGCATTCACATACAAGATTTGTGTTGTGGGACGAAGCGTTTAATAGTGTAGTGATTGTAGAAGAGGCTCTGCTACCAAATTTATACATACAGTCGGCATTTGCACAAGAGAGAATGCGTAAAGAAAATAGTCTTTTAATCGCTTTCGCCGTGACCAAAGCATTGTTTTCATACATTATATTTTCTAACAGATCCCTCGGTATTACATCGCCGATAACTGATGCAATTTTTAGTAGCAGCTGTTGATACGGCGTCAATGAGTCTATTTGTATCATAATTAATGCATCTAAGTTATGAACATTTATATTGGTGTTTAGCTCGCCTTTTTCAATGACTATACATATCCCTATATCTCCTGTGGAATCATTTTGTATTAATTGATCAAGGGTGCTTTGTTTGTCACCGTCCAATGCTTGCGGGTGTAGCAGAGCTGGATCTGGGAACTGTAAATCCTCTTCTCTCCAGTCGTCTATTTCATCTTCATGTATCCTTTTTATTTCTAGTGCTCCGGTAGAAAATAAATGAGTAATAAAGCTCTCGACGAGGCCCGGCATGCCTTTACATTTACTTCGCAAGGCCTCGCACAAGTCATTCGACACTCCGTCTACGTCTAATATTTGACAAGCCAAGGCAGGGATCCACTCTGGATCTAATGGCCCTAAGCACATTTTTCTGATATTATTGTTAATAAATACACTATAGAGCCAGCTGTGAACAGCGCCAAATTTACCGCGAGTGACGGATAGCACTACAAATATTTTCAATGACCTGAACATAATTGATATGAACTCCCAAGAAAATGAATCTAAATTTTGTAAATCATCTAAAAATATGACAACTGTGTCAGTTAATGCCTTAATTAGTTTCTCAAACATTGCCTTAGCTTTTTCTTTTCGCTTTGCTTCATCTAAAGAATGAATGCCTTCATGATAAGCAAATCGTACTTTAATTATGGAGTTTAGATAACATAAATCGTCAGAATATACTTGTAACAATTGTATTATTTTTTCTTCTTTGGCAAAACCTTCAATGGGTTCCTTAAGCTCGAGAATTTGATTTATTATTTGGCTTAGTGCTAAATATGCAGTTGCAGAATGTATAGAAGTTAAGTTTAGGAAACATACACGAAAGCCTTTATTTTTTGCGTGGCGAGCCATCCATTCTAACATTCGACTCTTTCCAATTCGTGATTCGCCCACCATTAAAAGAGCATCGAAATCTCTAAATGTTGCATTACTTTCTTCAAACCAGCTTTCAAAATAGTCTATTTCATCGCAGCGGTCAAGAACTGGAGGAATCATTGGTATGTCATATAATTCTTTAACTCTTATATCTTCCGTGTATTCATATATTTTTCCTGGCTTTAAAATACCTTTTAATTCTATTGGCGGTTGTAGTGTAAAACCATTTTTAGACATTTTACTTTTTACAAAGGTAGTTTCATCACATGTGATTTTATTTCGGAATCCGCACATAAGCCTTGCGGCTTTGTTGACAATCGCACCAATAACCGTAAATTCTCTTCGTAGAGGATGGCCTACCACTCCGCAGTACACTTGACCGGTTGTTACACCAATGGACACTGCTAAGACTCCATCGAGAGCAGCTAAAGATTTCTTTATACTATACGCACATTTTAGCGCAGCTTGGGCTTCCGATTCGTGCTTGAAGCCCCGTAATCCGAATACGACTAAAATCATGACATCCTTATCGAAAAGAATGATCTTGTTAACACAGCCCATCGATTTATAAACTATTCCACAGGTGATTTGATATGAATTATTGACGATTGTTATTAATTGCGTAAATGAACAGTCTCTTGGTTTGAGGGTCACAAATAAAATTGAAACTTGTCTCATTTCAGTCAGATACTCCAGTGGTTGGTGAGCATCAACCTGCGTTAGAACGGGTCTTATCATAAATTTTCTAATTTCACTACCCTTATTTTTTTCTTCAGCTACTAAAATAGCTTTACGTAGGCTCAAAGCTTCTGACTTCCTTAAAGCATCGGTTACATTGAGACCTTTAGGTGCGTCTAATATAAAATCAGGAAGGCTCTCTATTGCACTAAATGGCTTTTTACTTTGTCTTACCAAATTTCCGAAGCCCGAAAATGGTTTCGTCACGTTGTTTTCATGCGGATCATACAAAATAGATTTAATAGTAACGTATCCGTTTTCATTTATAATATGATCGTAATTTCTAGAATAGCAGTGCCCCCACGCTGTTGGAGTTAGTTTTACTTCGCCTGAAGCACATACACTTTCAGCAGCTTTAGCTTCTATTACAGGTAAGCCAAAAATAATATAACTCATATCTATTCCAGTGCCGATAGGTGCAAATATGATGTTGCCTGCTGATATAGCTAGTTTCACTTTTAAGTTAACTTTGACATCAGTTTCATAGACTGCGTAAGAATGTTGTATGATAAGAGCACAGGCTATAACTGTGTGGATGGTGTGACACAAAAATGAACTTTTATCAGTCTTCCAGAGTGCTAGGAAAGCGTCGCCGGCGAACTTGATGATGTCGCCACCGTGGCCGTAAATGAGTTCTATGAGTGAACCGAGGTAAGTGTTGAGAGTAACTGTGAGTCTGTAGGTACCACCTTTTCCGGTGTTATTGTATCGTTCCGATAACGCTGTGTAGCCAGAAACATCAGCCATAAGGAGAACGCCGACGAAACGTTTTGAATGTGATGTATCAAACCTGAAAAAAAAATACCAGTTACTTATACAAGGATATGCAGATACGTGGATATTATATGTATTTACAATCTATGCATGTCAACAGACCTAATTCCTAGGCTTTGGTATTGAATCAGTGATAATTATCTACGGACTTACGTAACATACAGTTACAAACGTTACAAAATCAAGTTCACGTACCGATCAGAACAACATGGAATCAAAGAATACATTATAATTTCTCAATTAGGTACGTTACGAATCTTACTTGTCCATCAGTAGTATTTCATCGGGCACTAAAGTTGACAGTATAAGAGTCTGTTTCTTGGTCAGTTGTATTTCAATATCTTGGTCAATCTTGTCTGCTTCGCTCTTTCTCTCAAAAAGCTCCTCCACCCAATTCTTTACCTCTTTGTATCGTGGTTCATATTCATCAAGTTCCTCGTCAAATAGTTCGTAACCTCGGCGGGAAATTCTCCGGCTGTAGTTCCGCCATTTTTCTGTGCCTACCATAACATTTGTGGAGGTTTTCCTATTCCGTGGCTTGGTTTTGAGGAAATTCATGTTTGTGTATGGTTTGTTGCGGTGAGTAACTGAGAACGTGAATTTTGGGGTGGGATGTCCGGATGATTTGACAAACACTTAACACTTAACCTAGAGACAACAGAAATCTCGCAGGCTGCGATCGAGATTCCTGGTTTAGTCGTAGATCGAAGGAAAACTTTATATAATCCAACATAATACTCGGGATCTTTGTTTTGGTTTTTTGTTGACAATGATTTGTGTCATCGCTATTATCGAAGTGTCGTATGAGATTATGGTTCAACACGTTTGGTAAAACATATGCATACATAACTGAACTTTTTATTCCGTCACCTTTTTGACAGAAGACACCATGCCATCCATGTTGCTATAAATGCTTAGTATGAAACTACATAATGGCTGGCCCATTGTTAGTTCGGTCAATTTAGACATCCGAGGGTACAATAATTCGCGCCCAGCTGAAAAATGGTAGGATTGTTCAAAACACCATCATAAATTAAATCTAAAAAGTCCTCATCGATCCGACACCTGGAAAAAAATACTCTGGGTCAAAAGTCACAAAACCGGGCTTTTCGCGATTTTCAGCAAAACGATAAGTTTTATCATAATATTAGCCCGAACAAAAATTGTAGACCAGATATTTATCTATAAAAAATGTGTACATCCTTTTTTCCTAAGAGCCACCGTTTTTGAGATATATAACGATTCAAAAAGTTGAAAGAGTTCGTCAAAATATGCAAACGTTTGCACGCCACCTTTACGGTAGTGTACTAAGCGCGTTTTTTTTAATGTGGTTTTACCCGGTAGGCCTACTCCACGGATCTGTTGTGATTCTGTTTAATTTGAAACTATTGAATAATTAAAGATATTAGCAAGGGTTGAAAATGATAAAAGTGATAAAAACGGTGTATATTAAAAAAAAAAGAATAGGGAAATTTATCCATCTGATTCTTAATACTCTAATACTTCTGCTTCCTCTTCTCCTTGCTCTTTTTCTTCTTCTCCTTGTTCTTCTTCTTCATCATGGTTGCAAGTAAATTGCCCCAATTATGACACATCGCATGTCTCCGCGTTAATATCAAATGAATCCTCAATTGTTGGTGAATTTCATTTCATACTGTTAAACAACCTACCCAGAATCAATCTTTCCATTCCAGACGCAATCTTTTAATTTCCGTTATTTATTATTATCAATAACCTATTAAAATAATTTCTCCGGCGTCGCAAAGAACGTGTAAACAATTTCATTTAGTTCTTAATTGAGTGTAATTATAAAATGTATTATAGTAAACTAATCTGACCTTTGTGTAATGAATGAGACTGACCCTTGTAACGTGAGCTGCATTGTCCCTTGTGCTATGCCAGCTACCAGCTCAGTTTGCTTCTCTACATCGGTTTGTGCACACGCACTTTCGGTTCAACAACATACTCGTAATAACGATGGAGCCGAACGGGACCTCGTTCTTGGATAAAGTGCTCAATTTAGTTAAAGAAGACAGGTCTGAAAGTGTGCCACTCATAAGGTTCAAACATCCGAAGGAGTTGGAGGTATTTGTGAATTACTTTTTGATTGAATGAGGGTATACAATATTATGTTTTCACGTAGTTTGTTGCTCTACAGGGTGCTTACAGGAATAAATTAGATTTAGAATATTAGAAAATCTCGTTTTATAATGTTCTAAATCTAAGTTTATTTCATAATCAAAAAAATCTCGTTTTCTAATATTCTAAATCTAATTCTATTCTTACTCTAAATTATTATTTTATTTGATTTAGAATTAGAATAGAATTAGAAATATATTTTTTTATTTTGATAAAGAATAGTATTCTTAATTCTTAATCTAATTCGTCAAAACTGTAGATAAATACCTGTTGCTAAAATCCAAGGGCGCATATACTCAACATCCATCCTATGATGGGTGCGCGTGCGGTGCATTCTGCAATCTGATTTGACATAAAACGTCAAACTCATTACCCTTCCTTTTTCCTTAATCGGGTTAAAAAGATAGCGTTGTTGGCGTTGAAGTCTGCTGGGAAATATGAGCCTTTGTTTACATTCTTCAGGTGATCCATGAACCTTCACAATATCGCATGACCACAAACCACAGTGTCTAAGCCGGGATCATACTTTTAAATAGTAAAGGGATAACAACTTCCTACTTCTTCAAATTTCATCACAATCTTCTAGGTATTATCACTCATCACTTGCCTAGCTGCAATAGTGACTTATTTAACAACATCACGCCTAAATTATATTCCCCAAATGGAAAGGTAGAGTTGTATTTTAGTACATCCTTACACCCACCCATATTTCGCCAGTTATTTTCAAGTCCTATGCAAAATGAGTCGAGGTTTTTGCCATCAACCAGGCACTCCAGACTTCCGCAGATGTTCGAATAGCGATTGGAGTCCGGCAAAAACAAAAAACATTCAGTAAAAACCGGCGGGGAGCCAGCACTTTTGAATGTCAGTTTTACATAAAATAATCCTCAAATACACGCGTTTGTCACATGGCACGGCAATGAGTTGATGACCCATCGCAAATATTGCCTGGGTTACTCTATAAGCTCATTTTTTCATGAGGTGGTTCCCGGATATATATAGTGATTCAAAAACAAAGCATCGCAAACACAACACCTCTGACTATATAGGTAAACAGAATCATAATATTTATACCTGCTTATCTGAATAAATAGGAAGAATATAATAAACACGTTCAAGACTAACAAGAATAGAAATGCGGTAGTAATTTTCCACATAAAATCTATTCATATCGATATTACGAGTACCTAGGCGAGGTTTATACGAGTAGCTGCTGTTTTAATTGAGAAGTTATGTTTATTTTATTTATACAGCCTCACATATTATGTGGCCTATTAAAGTTATGCTAGTCGCAATTAGGTTTTAACATAATAAAGAAATATCAGTATTTAGATTTCAATTCAAACTCATAGAATGTATTTTAATTGAATCAATTTCACGATTTGAAGTGTCAAAGAGTCGGTTAAACCAGAATGATGAAACTAATTGATATGGACAATAGAGTAAAACTACTTCATCCATATATTAAATTATATTGCGTAATCAATGTTGTGTGATCTGGCTTGAAGACAGTTGCAAATGTTGAAATTTTCTTTGTAGAGTAGACCGTTAAAGAAGATATATTAAAGACGACCTTCTTCTCAAGTATTTCGTGGCTGTGTTTCAGAAAGAACATCTGTGTAGCACCCAATATTTGCGGATATCAATTTCTATCATAGTCATAGATATTACTAGCTGATCCGGCGAACTTCGTTCCGCCTAACAAATCTCTAAAATAAAAGCATTTTTCTAAAATAAACGTAGCCTAAGTTACTCCTTATTACATCAGCTACCTGCCAATAAAAGTCCCGTCAAAATCGGTCCAGCCATTTCAGAAATTAGCCGGAACAAACAGATAGACAGACAAAAATTGAAAAAAATGATATTTTGGTGTATGTACCATATATATTCATATATATGTAGTAAAAAACGGTTATTTCAATATTACAAACAGACACTCCAATTTTATTTATATGTATAGATGTATAGATGAATCCAAAATTATGTGGTATCAGAATTAATTCCTGTAGGATCTGAGCCTGTGGGCAATATAGTTTACAGATACTATTACACGAATTTCTTAAATCAACAATAACCTAAGTATATCCCGTCTGAAAAACTTTGACCGGAATTTCATATTCCAACGGCCTTGTTTGAGAAATCGTTAGGTATTATAGGCGATAAGAGTACCTCTTGCATTTTCTTTTGTTTTCATTGTGTTACGTAACGCCACAGGAGTACTCCTGTGTCGCTTTAATAAAGTGCCTATCAATTCTTCCGTTTCAGTCACTCAGATTACCGATCTGTTGCAGAAAAAAAACATTCAAATGCATTCACAATACAAAACATCCAAATAGCATTCTGAGTGCTAGATCACAGATAGAGCGACGATTGATGGTGCCTTTAACCAAGGGACTTTTAATAATAATTATTTAATCTTTTCACCTTATATATAACTATCTAAGAAAAATAAGTTTTGTGGTGGGCCCTTAAGAAGAAAGGTGTGCCTGGGAAGTATGTACAGTTGGTCCGAGCGATGTACAGTCGATGCAGTACCCAAGTCCGATCTACAATGGGAACTACTGGCAGTTTCAGTGTGGCAGTCGGCTTGCACCAAGGGTCGGCTCTCAGTCCTTACCTCTTCCTGATGGTAATGGACGCGCTGACGTAGGACATACAGGAAGAGGCAACCTGGTGTATGCTGTTTGCCGATGATATTGTGCTGGTTGCCGAAAGTGGCCTAGAGGTCCAGAGCAGCTTGGAGATGTGGTGGCACAGACTGGAGAGTGTTGGCTTGAAATTGAGCAGAACTAAAACCGAATACTTGCTCTGCGATTTTGGCGGTCTCTCCAGTTCCGTGCCTCTAGCTCTCGCTGGAACACCAATACCGATGTGCTCCGTCTTCCGGTACCTAGGGTCGACTGTCCAAGGGGATGGCGAGGTAGACCGAGACGTAACGCAACGGATCAACTCGGAATGGAAGAAATGGCGACAGGTCACTGGAACAACTTGCGACCCACGGATGCCCCTAAAGTTAAAGGGGAAAATCTACAAGTCCGTGATAAGACCTGTCGTAGTGTATGGATCAGAATGTTGGGCTGTGAAAAAGATGGATGAAAAGAGATTGCATGTAGCAGAGATGAGAATGTTGAGATGGATGTGCGGAGTGACGAGAATGGATAAAGTGAGACAGAAAAGTTGAAAGGAATCCGTTTGTCCTGGTATGGTCATCTGATGAGGACGGATGAAACGCATGTTACTAAAAGAGTTATGAATATAAATGTGGATGGATGGAGAGGGAGGGGACGGCCAATTAAAAGATGGATGGACTGTGTGAGGAGTGATATGAAAGAAAAGGGAGTCAGTGATAGCGTGACTGGGGCAGGACGGTATGGAAGAAGAAAGCGTGTTGCGCCGACGACACTAAGTGACATGGGACAAGGGCAGGAAGATGATGATGATATCTACCTACATAATTTAGCTGTTATGATTAAATTCATGTGGCAAATTAACCTGTGCAGGTATGTACTAAAGGCTTCGTAGGCTTGCTGTTGCATTAAACCGTATTAAAGCACGCAAGCCGGCCGAAAATAAGTTCTACTGGCTGCTTTTAAAGAGTCAAATATAAATTACTAGATACCTATTCAAACCCTAATACGAACATACATATAATACATATATACTGCACACTCGATGACTTTGAGTCGATTGAATATTGACAAAACGAGGTGTTAAACTAGTGACCATCTTAGGCAACAAGGCTGAAGACTGCTGTCGACGACGTATTGTCGGTATCACCTATTATGGTTTTATTGAGGCTGGATAGTAGGATAATGTGTTACTATATTGGCTAAAGTAGCATCATCTTTTATGGGGTACTGTATAAAATGTTACAATAAAATACCTCCCCACATTCTAGAACTGAATGAGACGAAATTTAAAACTTATATAAAACGCACACTATGCAAGCAAGCATATTATAAGTTGAGGGATTACGTCGCTGATAAAAATGCTTGGCTAAATGCTTGTCCTGCTCCGCAGCCACTAGGGCGCAAGAACGATTAGTGATGGGCAGAAAAGTTTTGAAGTATTGTTGGACCTGCTGAAGACTGTATGAATATATTTGTATTGTATAAACTCAATTTCTTTTAGTATTTTATAACTGCACAGCACATGTGTGAGTACTATGTTCCGACTGTAAATCTACCATTCACTATACCTATATGTCGTTCGTTGACTTCTGTGTGCCCTGGCAGTTGAGTGTGTCATGCTCTCTCTAATTTCTCTCTGATGGTGGCACATGTGTTGGATCATTCGGTTCCCTTCATGATGGTTGAGCTGAGCGGTGCCAATCCATGCGTCATGTTCGTGAACGGGTGCCATCAGTTAGGATTGGTCATAACTTAGCTGCCTCGGTCTGTAATTGCATTTTTTTTGTTAAAATTGTTTGTTACTCTAGACGCTTTTACGTGCACGTCTTTTTGCATCGTTCTCACATATATGTATTTTTTTCAAAAAGAATGTTGTAACCAAAAAACTTGTAATTGAAACTGATGGAAAAGAGTGTCCGTGGAGTTTCTTACAAATTCTTCTCCATTGAGATCTACTGACGCTTGCGAATTTGCAACTAGAGTCATACTTTTTTTTTTGTTTGACAATTCAAAAGTACCTCTAAGGTTTATTTTACGGAGAACTCAATCTATACTCAAAGAAACATACGGTTGGTACGGTTATTAGACATGTAAACTTAATTATATGCAGACTAGCAAAGCCTGATTAAAATGTTAATCCAGTATGATTGCAGTAGGCACTAAGATTACACTCAGAGGAGATGAATTCAAAAACGTGCTTATTATATCCATATAATATTTCATACTAGCTTTTGCCAGCGGCTTCGCCCGCGTGTATTATACTTATAACCCTTCCTCTTGAATCAGCCTATCTATTAAAAAAACAGATCAAAATCCGTTGCGTAGTTTTAAAGATCTAAGCATACATAGGGACAAACAGACAGCGGAAGGCGACTTTGTTTTATACTATGTAAGGAAGTCGCGAGTTTGCGAGCCCTTCTCCTTCACGTATGCTTTGAGGTTGTATTAAGTTATTTCGCTGTCATTTTGTTTTGTTTCTATGATCTTAATTACGATGGTTTTAAGCACCGCGTAAATTAATAACTAACCGATCCAATCCAATGCTGGACGAGTCTTTACATATTTTGCAAAGTTGTGAGCCTGCAACCATACGTTTACCGTCATAGGTGACTAGACCTTGGGCCCTGCCATGAGCTCTGAGAGCAAGGTTATTTCCATTAGATGGAAACACACAATGGAAACAACCTTGCTCTAAGAGCTCATGGTAGGGCCCCTGACCCATCTGAAGGTCGTTGTTTGAATATCTTGTAGATTTTACATGACTGCATCCATTTTGATTTATTCACTCTACCTCCGCTTAACTTAAGCCGAGCTATTATTGAGGGATTGGTTCAAATCAGGGGGTCTACTCCCTAAGAACGTTGTCCGTAGTTTCGGCCTTCGTTACGGGCGTTTCCTACTCCGTATCACCTACGGAAGGATGATTCATTCGGGGCCCGAACTAAGAATGAATGACAACGAAATTTGACAGTTTTACCTATCTACGCCCGATGTATTTTTACCGGCCGAAATGAACTTAAGACTTGATTTTTTCACTCGAAGTTTTGGAGTACTTTCGGACGGGGCCCGTAACATCGTTGACAGAGATATGGAGTAGATCCCCAGAAGACTCATTCAGATGTCTACGCACCAATTTGTTTTAAGATGTTTGGCAGGATATGTCTTGATTAATAATGTAGAGTTTTAACAAGCAGTCCTTACAACGGATTTCCTCACTTCCAGGCTATTCTGGATCTCGACGTGACAAAGGGCGTAAGTGACAAGGACCTGGAGCAATGCGTTCGGGAAGTACTGAAATACAGCGTCAAGACTCACAAGGCGACGTTCAAGAACCAACTGTTCTGTGGCGTGGATCCTTATGGGCTGGCTGGAGCGTGGATCACTGAAGCATGTAATACTAGTCAGTAGGTATATTAACTGTTCATTGGTTAGGTTATTTTTCTTGGTAAACGTCGCGAGAATTCGCTGGATTAGAGAAACAGAGGATCGCTTGATTTTGCCACGCACAGACATACATCTAACTAGATGACGCGATTGTATGTACTTCGCTTGCCAAAAGACGGACTAAAGTTACGACAAATGATCGTATTCTGAGCATTTCATTTAGAATTATCGGCACTGGAAATCCACCGAAATCTATAAAAATGCCTTTTTATGCCATATTGAGCTGTAAATGAATGTATATAAAACAGTTGGCCGAGGTATTGGAAATGTTTTCTTTCATTGGTAAGTAAATTTGTTTTTGAATTGTTTATGATAAAGTGGCACGATTGGTTTTCATACAGATAGAAGGACTTGCGTTATATATTTAAATGTATGTCTCTGTTGCCACGCCTCTGAGTGGTCTATGTCCATCAGTGGACGTCTTTCGGCTGAAAAGACGTCCACTCACGTGATCCTCCCAGTTCCAATAAATGGAAATGTTGGCAAAGTAGTTAACAGGTTTGTTTGGAAACAATCCGGTAACGAATACCACTTGACGATTTTAAGAGCTAAGAAAGACCTTCCTTTGTTTTTTTTTATGAGGCTCATTCACTTTAGCGAAATGGTAATTATAAACAGCAAATTACCAGTTTCATTCTACAACTAGTTAAGAAACACCGTTATTGCTAAATCTTTAGGCCAGGTATGCAGTTTCTAATTTTACGAGAATATAATAATATGCAGTAGTACTTAACTAAGTATGAGAAGTTTTTTAGTACAACAGTGTTATATTGTTTAACAAGTAAAACTTGTCTTGGTTTGTCATTAAATAGTCGTAAAACGTACGAACACTCACTGGTTTCGTTAAACACGACCTATAACCGTTAGTTGGCGCTTTCCCTACGTCTTCAGTGTGTATTCAAATGCAGTCGGTCGCTCTTCTATAGACTTTACTTTGGTGAGTGTGCTCAAGAACGCCACGATCTCATCCCACCTGCCCCCTTCTACCATCGGACGCACTGCAAGGCAAAGGGCAAAGAGTATGATAAGTCGACCAAAACCATAGATGGAAATCCATATCGCATCTTTCATCTCGCATGTGATTGGTTGGCTTGCCGAATTCATTACGCAATAGGGCTGCTGGTTGCCATTCCACCAATTTGCAACAAGCGCTTCCAAACATCATTCATAATGCGCACAGCGAAAGAGTGTAACTCACTACCTGCGTCTGTGTTTCCGAACGCATTCAACCCGAATCTTTTCAAAGTTAGAGGGAACAAGCTCCTTCTGGGTAAACTGGAGTTTGTCTCTTTCATCTCTGACCTAGTCTAGAGACAAAATTAAAGAAATACAACAACAAAAAAAAAGGTGGATGGAGCACTTGGAATGACATAAAATTATTGTAAAAGTACTGCAGAAAATAACTTCACAATCATAAGTAGAGTCAAAGAGCTGATACATAACAATGTTAAGTTTTCCAAGCCTGATGTTAATGTTATAAACGACGAAGGTATCCGCGAATACACATAAATATATATATATATATATCCTTTTTGGGAAGTCGGTTGGAAAAGGATTTTCACTGACAGAAAGCTACACTATCGCTGAGTGGAGGTTGTAGGGCTTTTAAGCGGATCTAAATAACCAAGCATAGAATCAAAGGACGAAGGAAGGTTATACAATGACCCTTTTCTTGTCTTGTTATTTATCACAATCAGAAATGGCTGCTTCGCGATCAGTGAAAAGGCTCATACTAGTTATCTTTATAATTATAAGTGCCGGACATCAGGCTAAAATAGAGTTAGTTCAAGTATTTCTTCTAAAAAGATTTTTTAATTCGGTCCACAATTGACGGAGAAATCAGTGAACAAACACAAAAAACAAACAGCCAATCAAAGAAGCCTCTCCTTTTGAAAAGTCTGTTGAAAAACCCTTATACCCATTTCAGATATACCTTCGAAGTGGGTCCAGTATTCACTCTCGTAGAGCTCAAACTTCAGAGCCACATACTCAAGCTGTTCGGCATTCCCAATGGAGACGGTATCTTCAGCCCAGGAGGCAGTATGTCCATAATGTACGGTCTGGTAGCTGCAAGGTATAAGAAGTTTCCAGATATCAAAGCTAAAGGGATGAGGAATCTACCCGAGATGGTTATATTTACTTCTGAAGATGTGAGTATACTACATGCTAAGTATTTTGTTCGTCATTGCCTCCGCACATATTTATACGCCGCATGATATCTACTGAGCAAATCGACAGATCATGCGGATTATTTTTTCAATAGGAGATTCTTGCGTGTGTATCTGGCACTGCCGACTGATCTTACCAAGGCGTTTAGAGAAGTAAATTACCATTGAGACTTCGGCTCATTTCAGTACTTCACAGAAAGTATTATTTTTAGGGGTCCGTACCCGAAGGGTCCAAACAGAGCTCCATAGTAGTCACTCACGTGTCCGCCTTTCTGTCCGTCCATCTTCTGTCACACAGATTTTAGCTACAGTTTTCAAATTTTCACAGTATAAGCTTGACCCAAAGCCATAGGAATTGTCAAAAATATTTTTAAATGTTTTTAAGAAAAAAAGAAATGTAATCTACCCATGATCTACCCCATCGGGTGGTTCATCGTGGTTTAGACCTCTTTGAGTAGATAAATACTATATTTTTTGTTTTAAAAAATACTGGATAACAAAGAGATAATGAGAAGGCACCAAAGTCAGCTTTTTTATAAAACTTTGTTCCAAAGATTTTTTTTAATTACCATTGACCTATGATGTTCAAATTTGGTGATAATGTTTATTATTACATATATAATAAACGTTACTAAATAAATACCAATATAATGATAAATCAGATTTTTTCTTTGAAATTCCCTATCTAACTTCTAACTTGATTTTTCGGTTTGGTACGGAACCCTAAATCTCACACACTTGGCCGGTTTTTTTGGCACTTGACTGTCTTGTTTATTCTTGTGGTAATAAGCGCGCTTGCTGACAGTCCTAAGTCAAATTGTTATTGGATTTTTCCATAAGAAACTTCTCACTCTGAATCTTAACATACTCCTGTCCTTATCCCTATTTATTTGGAGACCATCTTCCATGCTTACATCTCTATTTGCTGTCATCTCAATAGTAACTTCTTCTTCAACAAAATCTATCCGTCATTTCTTTGGTTTCCTATACCCGCATTCATTCACAAAATTTTCAACACGACATATTCCTCAGACTGATCTTCAGTCTTGTTTTGAGCCCGGTTAATAGAATTGGGTGTGATGTTGTATTCATATTTCCAGAGTCACTACTCCATAAAGAAAGCAGCTCACTGGCTCGGTTTCGGCACCGATAACATCAGAATCATACAAACCAATCCCAAAGGACAGATGTTGGTTAACAAGCTAGACGAAGCTTTACAGAAAGAGAGGGACCTTGGGAGGTGCCCTATTTTCGTCAACGGCATGGCCGGGACCACGGTGTTAGGAGCCATCGATGACCTGGAGGCTGTTGCTGATGTCTGCAAGAAACATGGCGTTTGGATGCATGTTGATGTGAGTGTTTTTAAAGGATTTAAGGTAGATCAAACCATAGTAAGAATTGCTCGCAGAACGGATGGCCGATGGGGCCGAAAAGTTCTGGAATGGCGACTGCGAACCGGAAGATGATACGTTGCAAGGCCTCCCACTAGGTGGACCGAAGACCTGGTTAATGTGGCGAGACGCACGGGATCGGTCAATGTGGCGACGCCTGGGGGAGGCCTATGTCCAGCAGTGGACGTCTTTCGGCTGAAATGATGATGAAACCATAGTAAGCGTCTTTGAAACACGTGTGTTGTCCTGTTGCAACAAATCATCATATCAACCGAAATGCGTTCAATGCTGGGTCAGCCGTATTATTGTAGCTAGCCTATTTACTGTCTCATTTCTAGGCAAACGCCTCCCTCTTCATTCCTCCATAGTTCCTGGTTCTGCGATGGACTGGAAGTTTAACCACTATTTATGTTTTCGTGTTTCAGGCTTGCTGGGGCGGCAGTTTAATGCTTTCAACTAAATACAAGACCAAACTCAAAGGCATAGAACGGTAAGTAAAAATTTCTTTTATTATATTTTCTGGAAATAAAATATCAACACGTCACAAAATAAAAGCAAGTCAAGAGATGCGATTGTCTGTTGAAAATTTATTTGAGCAGTCATAGCAGTTTACTATTTAACACACCGATTTTGCGATAAATTTCGTTCCAGAAACAGATTGTATTTTAGACGTAGAAAAAATAAACAACGAATTTCCTCATGATTTTGATAAGTACAAGTAGAATCGAGAAGTTCTAAGTTACAAATCACTTTCAATCAAAATCTTAAATGTTTCCAGAGCAAATTCAATATCGTGGAACCCGCACAAGATGGCCGGCGCTCCCCTACAGTGTTCTGTATTCATGGTGCGAGACAAAGGCTTGTTGCACGAAGCGAACTCGGCCGCCGCACAGTATCTGTTCCAGCAGGATAAGTTCTACGACGTATCCTATGATACTGGCGACAAGAGTGTGCAGTGTGGGAGGAAGGTAATGAAACCATAGATAATTGCATGCATTCGGCAAAGCGAAGGATTCGATCCCATCCATCTGACATTCCAATCACATAGATGGAAATACACGACGCGTCTCTTATCTTGCACGTGATTGGTCGATTGATGGGATCGTATCCTTCGCCTTGCCGGATTCACTTACGTAATTAGGCTGCAGGGGTCACCAAATACTTGCAATTGGGGTTCGTTTCTGCACCAATAGCAGAGTCGTCTCAATAAACCGCCTTTCTATTACTTAATATTTATATATATATTTATAGATATTTGTTGTAGGTAATAGAAAGAAAAGAAAGAAAGAAAAAGTATTTAATTGTCACAAAACGACATACAATATAAATATATGCTTATGCTAAACCCTTAACAGTAGTATTAGTAGTACTTAAAGTAAGTTAGTAAAGATGAGAAATAAATATCATAATACCATTTACTACCTACATTTTGAATATAACAGAAAAGAAATAGAGTGAAAAAAAAAAATGCCAGGCAGATGCATGTCGTGATTGTGGCAAAAAGGCTTCCACTCAGCATAATGCTGTGCCGTGGGGATCCACAGCACGGCGCTGATTTTCAGTGGTCGCCTAGGAAGTGACGTACGGAAACCAAATTTGTTGTGTATGTAAAAATAGATACAAAGAACATAAAATAAATACAGTAAGATATAAAATAATATATATGTATGTCTATATTAACTATATTTATACTAATAATATTATAAAGAGGAAAGATTTGTATTTTTGTATGTAACGAAGAAACATAAAAACTACTGGACCGATTTCAAAAATTCTACAGTATCCCCGGGTGGCATAGGCTACTTTTTCTCCCTGTATTCCCACGAGAACTGGAACTACGCGGGAGAAACCGCGAAGCGTCCGCCAGCGCGTACACATTTCATTAAGTCTGCCTATGTACATGTATCTTGCATGTTTTTTTAATAAATGCTGTGTAAGACTGTCGTGGTTCGTAAGTATTAAAAAAAACCACCTATCCCGGCCGTTACATCTCCATGTGTATTTACTTTGTTAAAATTGAAATAATACACTTAAATATGTAAACAATTAAACAAAGATGTAATACTCGTATCAATGAAGATTTTGATGAGATGATTCGCCTGTTGTCGAATCGATGGCAGTAAACAAAGCGCAGTCCTCCTCCTTATTGAAGTCGGTTAAAAAAATCGTTCGAATGGCCACGGCCTACAGACCAGTTACAATATACTAAGTAACATAATGTTAGTAGTTGTTATAATTTTATTATATTATTATTGTTACATATTATTTGCTTTCAAATCAGAAAGGATCTGGATGTCAGACATGCCTCAGTCTCTTCAATATTTTTGTTATGATTTGCTGATGCCTTGCAATCCCAACTTGAAATTGTTAGGAATAACAAAGTGGAATTATCTAGCAAATAACTATACCTGTTCCCAGATCGACGCCTTTAAGCTCTGGTTGATGTGGAAAGCGCGAGGAGACCATGGTCTCGCTCAGCTAGCAGACCAGACGATGGCCACCGCCCAGTTCTGCATGGAGGCCGTAGCGAAGAGGCCAGGGTTCAAACTGGTGACTGACGAGCTGCAGTGCCCCAATGTGTGCTTCTGGTACATACCGAGCTTCATGCGAGGAAAGGAGATGGATGAGCAGTGGTGGGATATTATGCATAAGGTGAGATTACGATTTGTATTAGTCCTACTTATTACTATTATAAACGTGAAGTTTGTGAGGATTTGTGAGGATAGATGGACGTTTGTTGCTCTTTCACTCAAAAACTACTGAACAGATTTTGATGAACTTTACAGAAATATAGATTATTCATCAGAATAACACTTAGGCTATAATGTATAAAGATATTGGGAGAAGTACTAATAAAACGCGGCCTGAGCCGCGGGTGGCATCTAGTTTAATATAAGGGCTAAAATAGATAAATAGACGAACCGGGTCAGTCAAACTTTTGACCAAAAAACAAGAAAATTATCCTTAACATCTTTTGTAGCAATTTAACGACCCGTGTGCATTTATCACCGTGATGATTAAAATGTTCGACCTCGCTACGCTCGCTCTCGCAAAAGAAAATGTCTAAATTCTGGTATTTTTGAAAAATTGACAATACCTGAGCTATATCTATCAATGAAGTCCTGAAATTTGGAGCTCGCTTCGCTCGCTCTTGACCACAATAGTTTTCAAGCTTACATTTCGTCAGAAACCCTACTGGAAAATAAAACCAAGCGGGTTATTAATACGAGCCGAAAAGAAAGAAAAGCATTTTTTTCAATGACTCTAGTGAGCCATTTGCCCCCCCTTTGCGAAATTCTGGATCCGCGCCAGTGCTAAGAGCTCTTATAGCTGAGATAACTTTTCATACATTTCTGTCCAGAAGGCAAACTATCTAAAATAATCTCTGTAAAGTATTAAAATACCCAGCTATGCGAACTTAGCTAAGCTAAGAGCTTGCATATTTCCTATTCAGGATCAATACCTACATGAGGATAGAAAAATGATGAATTGATAGGTAGCATTAGTCTAAATAATTAGTTTAGTCGCGACATGCGATAAGGTCGCCCATTGTATGTGTATTAATTTTAATTACTTTATTTTAAGGTACAATAACGAATATGATAAATAAATAAATAACCATTTCAATTTTCCAGATAACCCCAAAAATAAAAGAACTGCTAACTCTGAGCTCTCAGCTAATGGTAGCGTACTCTCCTGTCCGACATTACAAGAACTTCTTCCGACTCGCGTTCACCTTCCACCCAGCCGTGGATGAAGACCAGGTCCTGCGTATGCTGCAGTCTATTGAGGACTGCGGGGAAACTGTTACCTTAGCCATGTTGTCGTAGTAACTTTGTGTTAATGTACGGAACCATATGTTATGGACCAAGTGATTACCGATTGTTGATATGGACCGGCATTATTCATAATGTCCTCGCGGGCAATTCGAAAAATGACCAATATGTGTAGGCAATATGATAAAAACAATTGAAGTAATAAAATTTACCGGCCTTAAATGAATAATGCCTTATATACTTTATATACATATACACATATATATATACTTTTGGCCGGGTAGTAAAAATATGAGTTTTTTTTTATAATTATTTTAACGTCGCTCGCTCTTAGACTAATTCATTGACTATAATTATCAAATTGCCCAACCGTTACGTAGAAATTTTAATAATGACCAAACAATGTGATTAATATAGTAGTTTAAATCAGTATTCATTACATTGTCCGATTTGACTTGACTAGTTACGTAATGCCTGGGCATTATACATAGTGCCCTGATCAATCATTTGGTCCATGACATATAACTAAGCTTAATAAATTGGACGAATATATTTCTGAATTATTTTCAAAAATGCTTTTGGTTTTGGTAGCCTTTAGCCATTGAAGAGCTCTCCTAATTCTAAAATAGTTCGAAGGTGAATTGCGTTTTGGATGTAAATGGGATAACTAAAATATTTTTAGAGCTTGTCTAAGCTGTAATGATACGCTCCACTACTTATTAGTTGATTAAGATGTGTGAGAGCAAATATTAATAACGAAACTACATCTGTGTGTCCACTCCATGAACTACGATCTGTATGCGAACATCGCGTTATTATATGTACTGCGTTGCGTCCATATTTTAAATTCGCATGTGTTCGTAAATGCAGTGGTAGGGCGCGCCTTTTATGATAGATTATGGATAGATAATTATATTTCTGAACGCACGTCGCGTTGTTGTTTCAAATAATTTTCACCTGGGGTGTGGGCATGAGTAATAAAAAACATTACCAGCTAAGTATTTTAATTACATTATTCTGCAACAATATTTGTACCTAGACTTAAAAATACACGACGGTAGATATCTACATTGCATATTGTTTATACTTCAATAGCTTCATTTTCCCAAGTCTTGGTATTTGCGGCAATAACCCAGTTTATAGATGTATTATTACCCCGAGGGTCACCATTATGTCCCCAAAGCAGTCTGTCTCCATTAGCACTCACATTCTCATCCATTTTGAGTGCTTGATTATATTGGTAGTTTATTAAACGGAAGACTAAAGCTCCATCTTTCATCAGTGGCTGCACATAATATTCGTGGTTGATTTCGTTATCATTTGTCGAGCCCCAACCTTTTCTGTCTCCTAAACTGTCCGTATTAGCGTCCAATTTTAAAAACATGTTGCGGTCCAAATTGTTTATTTTATATACGACGTTGTCATTCTCCCATGCTGGGATGAACCTCCAGCTGACTCGCTTACTGGTTTTATCAGACTTATCTCCCCAAGCAAGTCTATCATTATAAGTAACGTTGGCGTCCAGTTTCAAAGCCTGTTGGTACTGCTTGTTGACTATTGTCACAACATCACCTTTAAGAATGAGTTGGAAGGCATCTGGGAAACTCTTGCGGATGATATCTTCACCTCCGTTGTTCCATAGTTTATAAGCATAAGCCATGGTTTTACTCGAACTTGCGTTTAAAAGTTTCGTTACCACATCACTTACAGCTTCAGAACCACTTTCGGTATCCATGTTTTTGGTCAGATCCACTGCAATATCAAGAGCCCCTTCAGTAACGTCATTGTAAAGTTGATCTTTAAGTGCTGTCAGATTCAGGAAAGTCAAATCACTATCGAACAAAGACAAGCCTCGAAGTACATGAGGTAGAATATACCTTGGACAGAGATATAGGTCCTTCTTTCTCAGTTCTGTGGTAAGATTTCTTAGATCAGGTGAATTTATTTCAAATCCATACGCGACAACTTTGCCTACGTCTGGGTTCACCATGCGTGCGATATCTTTAGCACAGCTGGAGTTGATAGGTGATCCCATAATAGTGACGGTTTTGACTGAATCATTCTTAATGTAGCCACTGGTGTCACAATTAGTGTAATTTAGGACAGGTATTCTGTTAGGTATCTTCCTGCCTCTGTCAGGACCGTTGCTCACTAGTTGGTACGTATGATTGACATTAAAACAGTCTGGGAACCCACTGACCCCGTGTTGGGAGTCAATCCTGCCTTCCCCCCAATAGTCCACATGTTCTATCAAGTTGTTGAGGGAAGGAGGTAGCTTCTCTAAGTAATATTCGCCCAGAAATGGACACTCAGAATACGGGTATTTTTTGTCTTTGTTGGTGATGTAGTTTGGCCGCCGAGCGAGCTTCCAACCAGATACAGAGTGCATTTTATTTATTCCACTTAATATATGATTATCTGAAATGAAAAGGAAACATTTTAAAATATTGTTCCATGTCAAAATTGAATCTGCGACCCGTAGCGCAGAATCAGGTCGCCAATAGTGCTGTGCCAACCACGACATTATTTGGCAATAAGTATAAAAATAATGAACTTACCGATTTCAATTTGTAGCAATCAATTAAACCATTTCACTGCAGTGGACTCTTTTATAGGAATCAATTGGGTCATAGGTGCCTAGGTGGCTACCTAACTTATCAGTTCTGTGGTTGTACCTAGACACCGCAAATTATCTTTAAAGGGACCTATTTAGCAAGTTGTGGTCTGCAATACGATAAATTTTATACCTATTGAAGCATAATACATATATAATTTGATTTACACATTCAGCCTCATTATCTTAATATTTTTACACACCGATAATGTCGGATTCTTTGAGGTCGGACACATGTAGGTATGTCATACGAAACTAACATAAAGCACGACGGCGCTTACATACTCTGTGCCTTAAGCAGCGTTGCCAGTTTTTTTTTGGCAAGTCGGGACTTTGAAACTTTTTGTGTGAAAAAGCGGGATTCTTTCGTCGAACGCGGGCAATAATAAAACAACGTGTGTAATCAGAAGGTTTTAAATATTTTTCTTTGTATTTGAGTTTTAAATTACGTTTACATGACAATACAGGACATGGACAGGTCCACTCAATCTGGCTGGTTCTTTACTCAAAAGACCATTTCAGACTTCAGTCTACATGGTCTTTACACGATCTAACCAAGATTTTGTCTTTAAAAGAGACTGTGACCTCTGAGTTTGTTTCGGCCTTTCTTCTCAGAGTAGTCAGATAGGAAACGCCGACCTCATCTAGTTTTAAAAAATATGATCGACATGTAAAAGTGTTTGTACAAACCAACTTACAGAAATAAAATCATTTATCATTTAATAAACAGCGAAAATAGCCATTGAAAATGTATGATAGTATATGATATTTTATGTTAGATTTGCCCTATAATTAGCTAATTGAGTCTTCTTCGTCTTCTACATAAAAAAAATAACAACAAAAAAGTTTTATTCATTAGAAAAATATGGTGTTTCAAACAATGATCTGGGGAGTGAGTGTTACAATAACTATTTATAAGAATTAGTTATTCATGATATTTCTGTGAAGATTTAACTTCTTTTATAGTTTCCTGGAACATTTATTTCTCGCATCCCACCATTTTAAATTCATCTGCGAAAAAACGCGTTTAGGAAAGCTGTTTTATGTTGGGATACTTAATAAAAAAAACACTAGTTTAAATATCCCCGAAAAGCGGGACTGAGCCTGTCCCGCGCAGGACATCCCGCCCGACACATGAAAATCGGGACGTCCCGCCAAAATTGGGACGTATGGCAACGCTGGCCTATAGTAAGACATGATTGCCTGTACAGCCGGGCACCGCTGATCAACAATGTGAATTGAATTTGGAACCTCTACTAAACATTCGTATGAAAACTTTTACCAAGAGACCTGCAGCCTTAATGCTTAAGTGAATACGGCAACGCAAAGAGTTTGACCGCTATCAATCGCGACCATAGAAATATAATGTTTATTATATCTATGATCGCGACCATAGATCGCGACCAATCACACAGACGGAAATCCACATCGCGTCATTGATCTCACATGTGATTGATTGATTTGCGTGCACCCTTCGCTGCATTCAGGATTCCAGTATGACTCGCCAGTGAATTCAATATGGCACAAGACACTGCTTTATCCCCTCGTTGCACATCTAATATTAAAGGAGACAATTTTTTTGTACCCTCTAGGTAATGATAATGTATAAAAGTAACCATTTTATTAATAAACTGATCAAAGATTATATAAAATCTAACGGGACTTATAAAACAATATTAAAAAAAGGGATAAGACAAAAATGCGTGTTTTACTGGACCCGTTTTCGGGAAAAAAATTGCCTACGTCACTCAAATAATGTAGCTTTCTATTGGTGAAAGAATTTTTTAAATCGGTCCAGTAGTTTCGGAGCCTATTCGGTACAAACAAACAAAACAATCTTTCCTCTTTATAGCATTACTAACTTTTACCCGCGGCTTCGCTCGCAGTGAAGCCTTTAAAAAAAATATTTTTTTTAATAAAAAGTATCCTATGTTACTTCTAATACCTCCAAGAATATATGTACAAAGTTTCATGATGATCGGTTCAGTAGTTTTTGCGTGAAAGCGTAACAAACAAACTTACATTCACATTTATAATATTAGTATGATATATATAGTAGAGATATATATATATATATATATTGTGGGTCATGTTTTGATTTTTGTTTTCTCACAATATCTATTCCGGTTACGTATAGTTTTGCTAATATTACCACTGTAATCTCTCTAGATTAAATCGAATAAATCAACATGCATTTCAATACTATACCTACGATCGTCTCCTTTCTATATCTATCATATATTAACAGTTTCACTTATTTCAGAGCTTTCTTAAATAACGTCAACGCCACACCATAACAGTACCATTTGTTCTTCTTAAAACACGGCACGTACGTAACTCATTATGACTATTGAAACCACTTCACATACACTAATAGTTCGTATGACTTGTCCAAACCATTATGTGGTGGTATCTTCCTAAAATAGTTCGTCATAACTAGCTGATTGTCAATTTGTCTGGGAACAATATTTGTTTGTGGAAACAGTATTCTTTTATTTCTTTAAATAAGTTCTTAGCGCACTACATGAATGGTTGAACAATCGTTGAACGGAAAAAGAGAGAAGTAGATTTTACTAAGGTGAACCTCTGCCATACCCTTCGCGGATACAGGTGTGTGGCATAAACTTTTCCATTTTGAGCTACCAAGTAAAAAGGCTCAAACCCAGTAAAAAAGTGCTCACAGGCAATCTCATGGTGCCTTGATGAACGTCGATTGATTTGTGCGAACCTTACACTATCTTAAAGTAGGAATAGGGACAACTAATCTATATAAAAATACCAGAAACAGATACAGAGATGTACAATTTTATTTCTCAAAAGTTACAAAATCTTCGCCTGATCTAGAAGCGCGCATTCTGAGCGATCCACCCAAGGTATTTGTCTACCCTCGCGTAGAGACCAGGGTGGTCGGGTTCTCCGCAGCGCAGGCCCCAGGATACCACGCCGATGGAGGTCCACCGGCCACTCGGCATCTGGTACATCAGCGGACCACCGCTGTCACCCTGCAAACAGTTTGCAATTTGGATATGATGAAATTTTTGCCATGGCCGACAATCTTCACAATGATGTGTTTATGGAATGGAGGTGTTAGGAAGTGCTGCTTGCAGAAGGGATTTCGGACACAAACTACAAATAGGTATCTTTTCTGGGTACTCTTTATCCTGGCACACGTAACTTGACTCAGACATGCTGTGATGGTGTAGTGTTAGACCTAAATAGTGAGGATAAAGCGCTTATGACGGGTATATATCTTGCTTCTAACCAAATGTCAAGGTTCTAGTCGATAAATGACTATTCGAACTACATCCCTTTTTATTTATTTCTCGAATCTTCTAATGACCTAGCATTACCTGACAAGCATCCTTCCCGCCCTCCCGTCCTCCGGCGCAGAGGGTCTCGTTGAAGATGCTGTCAGTGAAGGCCGCGATGCATTTGTCGTGGTCCCACACCGGGACCGTCACCTCCATGAGGACATCGCTGTGAGGACCCCCGTAGAATTGAGTGCCCCAACCTGGAAGTGAGGTCAGAATCTTCATTTGAAACCGTAATCTATTGGATATAGGTCCTTCCCAAGGAGAACGGCGTGTATGTACTTTCGTGTCCAGCGGATTCCAGCGGCTCTCACCAGCACCCTAACGTAATACACAAGATCACGATCAGTTTCTATCAAAACTGAAAGGAATTCCTAATCCTTAAACTTCCAAAAGGAATTCCTAAATGCTTCATAATGTTTAAACATCCGTCTAATCGACAGCGTAAAGCACACAATGAATACTGTTGAATTGACAAAATGAAATGGATTTGCAATCTATTTCATGAATTTATATGTAACGTGTTTAATTACCTAGGACGATCAGCAGTAGTCGTCAGATCATCGATTTTTGTAGGTTTCGTGGTTATCATTGGGCCCTGAACGGCAATAAAATACAAGGTTTGACTACTGTCTAAGAAGATCCTTTTTTACAGGATTTGATCTATAGGAATTACAAAAAAGAAGTCTTTGCTCGTTACATAAACCTGGTGGTATTGCGAAACAACAGTTACGAGTACTAACCAAATGGTTTCTTATATTTCTATGGTTTCTACGGTAAACTGTGATTACATGTGCTACGGAACGTGCGACAATTTGCAGCCATCTGGTATATTGACATAACATGGGGTACCTAATAGACGTATGTAGTGTTCCTTTAGAAATTCTTTCACAAAAACAGAAAGTGTTAAGTGCCATTTACCACTCTTTGATAATGGTGGTTTCTTAATAGTTTAGTGAATGTTTTGAAAGACGATCACTAAGAGAATAGGTAGCAGTACCTATACTAGAATTATGAGACCGGTACATTTGCAAAGATAATGAAGAAATTCTGCTAGAATTTTAAATTTTTGGTACTCCACAGAGTATCGCAAGTAACTACGGCAACGCAAAGATTTTGACCGTTATCCAATCGACCAAATCGACAAATCACACATACGGAAATCCACATCGCGTCATTCATCTCGCATGTGATTGGTCGATTTGGTCGATTGGATTGCGGTCAAATTCTGCTGCAGGAGACCCTGAGAGCTATGGAAAAGAGTATCTTGAATATAAGGCTGAAAGATAGACAAAAATCACAAAACATACGAACAAAATTCAAAGTGACAGTGACAGTAAAACGACTGAATTGGAAGTGCGCAGGTCACGTGGCAAGATTGACAGATGGAAGGTGGACAGAACTAGTTACTAATTGGTTAGGCCCTAGAGGCAAGAGAGCCAGAGGTCGTCATAGAGAACGAAATATAGACGATATTATAAAAAAAAAAAAAAAAAAAAAACTAGAGAAGACTGGCAAAAGAAAGCGAAGACAAGAAAAATCTGGAAACTGTTGGAGGAGATCTATACTCGCCTGGGGCCTTAACTAAAAAAAATACGTAAATATAAAATATCTGAATGTTAAGGAAATATATATTAAGAGGAAACGACTAACGAGACAATGGATGTATTTTATGAAAAATTATATAACTAGAAAACGGAAGGTTATAGAGATTACGACTTATTAGTTTAGTAGTTATTAGTATGAAGAGTAGACATGTTGCGGCTCACCCCAAATAAATTGAGATAATATAAGAATGATGATGATAATAAGACTAAATAATCACCAAGGACAAAAGCCGGTACATCGGTAAGCTGCAATTTGGGGGGCGGCAGACAGATGGGCCACACGTAAGTGTTGAAGACGGCAGGGCGGTTCAGCTTCAGGATGGCGATATCGTTCTTATAGTTGGAGAAATTGAACAAAACATGCTGATTGATGGATTGTATGAAAGATAAAAAAAAATAAAGATGATATGGCTAAAGAAGGGACGATTAGTGAGATGACGACTAAAGGAGAAGATATTTTATCGTAGAAGTAGATATCTTGCAGCGAACGAATAAATTGATCATTCGATGAAGATGATTGATAACACTAAATAATCACCAATAACAATAGCTGGTTCATCGGTGAGCTGCAGGTCGGGAGGTGGTAGACAGATGGGCCACACGTAAGTGTTGAAGACGGCGGGGTGGTCCAGCTTCAGTATGGCGATGTCGTTCTTATAGTTGGAGATCTCGAATGCCTCGTGCTGCCGGATCTCGGTGACTCTGAAGTTGTAAGTGCGGGAGTCATTGCTGCGCTTGAAGTCGTACTCGCCGAGACGGACGAAGAGCTCTTCTGCTTTCCATCTAGAAAATCAAATATTAGTTTTGGGGAGTTTAATGAGAATCATCATGGTTACATTATATAATTACACAGAATTGCTGCACAAATGTAGGAGAATAATAAAATAAAATTTTGGAAATTGAGAAAAATAAAATTTTGTGAGTATGCATAACAAAAAAATAGGAAGTTTATATAGCATCCTATTTTCGCAATAGAACAAATGATGGCTTTAGGATGCATCTTAATTTTAGTTATGCATCCTTGTTTTTACTGTAAGGAATACTAAAGTCTAGACCAAGACACAGCTACTTTTGAAATCAAGAGAAAACATTGTTTCATTTGTGTTCGAGTTTGCAAAAGTCTCAATCGCTAGCTTAAAAGAAGTAACTCGAGTATGAAATTGAAATGAAAGTTGCGAACGAGAATAAACTAATATATTTTAGTGTTACCTCCTAGTGCAGTGAGCAGCAGTCATAACATGTCGGTCAGTTATCAGCACTCCCCCGCAGTACTGCTCGAAGCCCTCCGGCGTGATGGAGGCCATCCACGGCCACTCACGAGGGTTGGCTTGGCGGGCGCCTAGGACACGGCTTTGTGGACGGGTGCTTAGACCGCATCCTATGAAGAAGTTACAACAATAAAGAAATAAACCGTTCTATGCGAATACAGAAGACTATCTGTCACAATTTAAAAGTCACATTCTAGGACTCAGAAGTTTACGACTCCACTGGCCCACCTACAACGTAGCTGGCCCAAGCAGTCCAACCCGCAACGTATATTATCTGAACAGAGTATTTAAAGCACTTTAATTTATTATCTTTAGGTTTTATTTTACCATTTCCAATTATTGGTGTTACTCGCTACTAACGGCAGGCTTATTAAATATGAAACAGCAATCAGCAATCATCGTGCGATCAATTCTTTATGTCAAAGAAGTTGGAATTACCTACAGTGTAGATATGGTTGTTCCTATACAATTGTTGGCTAATCGCTCGCTGTTGGTCAAATGCACTTATTTCTAAAAACAAATGCCAAAGACTCTAAAACTTCTGTATTGAAGTGCAATTATGGCGGAAAAATTGCTATCGTTTTGCTCTTGCAAAATACGTAATAACTAATATGCCTATGGAGCGAAATCTAGACTGTTCCTGGATCTGTTACCTGAAGAGATCTGTTTCATGATCAAGATATGGGTTCTTAACAAAATTACCTCTAGATTCAGCCCTGGTGACCTTCATGATAGCTTCGTTCTGTTCCTCCCTCGGTGCGGTTGCTGGCAAGTCTCCTGCCAAGCTTTCTGCGCCACCCAGAGTTGCTTGGTCGGGGCAACAGGCTCCCACGGTACTGAGGGATACAAATATAGACAGGTTAATTAGGGCCTAGAAGGACATACACGTATCTTATTGGTGATCTTATTCCGAAAGACCAAGTGCGTGGTACTCATAACCTACCCTTCTTCTCCATAAAACTGACCAGTAAGTAACCCCGGTGGTTCCGTCGTCCAAATCCAAATTGCCCCACTCGCAGCTCATCACGTTCTCGTTTTCCCAGTTTCATGCATGACTCTGGAAATGTCCTCATACATGGTCTCTACTTCGTCGTCGGGGTATGCCGAGGTCAGGGCGTAGACCTGCAGCCTTATTGCGTAATAAATTCGGCAAGGCAAAAGGCAAAGAGTATGAAAAATCGATCAATCAAATGCGAGATGAAAGACGCGATGTGGATTTCCGTTTCGTATGAACGTAAATTAAGCAAAATCATATGTAAGGATAGCATTAGGTGGCTTTCTGTAGTTTCTGTTCGCCTTTTTGCCATGGGGTACATGGCATAAAGGTGTAAGTTTATAGAGAAATACTTAGGAAGACTAGAGATTTAATAAAGAAGATATGCAGAGGATTTTAAAATGTTTGTCCAACAAATTAATTCTATTTAGTGATCACTAAATTTTCAGATTTTGTAGGACAAGATTTGAGTAGTATAGCAATAAGTTTACCATTGAAAGATAGCAACTGAGAAAAACTGGGCGGTTATAGCTATAAGGAATAAACAGTACTCACTCATGGTTGATAATGCAGACATAATCCATAAACTTGATGAAGTCAGATCGAAACTCCTCCTGGATGCAGTGACGCAGGGGTCGGCAGTGACCGGGCTTGCCGTTCGGCAGGACACAGCCTTGGTATGCTGCATTAGCCTGTGAAAAGAACATGGTTTTAGAACGTCTTGGCTACCACAAACGCTCTCTAGGTTTACAGGATACAATTCGAAAAATGATACTTATTTTACTGCCGAACTTCCTTATCCTACTTCAGGATGAAGACCTTCCTTTTTTAATTTTTTCGGCCTGCGACTTTTAACTAAACTTGTCGCGATATTTTCGCTTGGTTCTTTCACGATGTCGTTTGACGATTCCTGAGATTCGCGTCGTAATGATGTTTGTTAAAAACGATGCACTGATCAATGATGATCAGGCACAAATGTACATATTATGTAGTTTAGTGAAGTACCTAGCCATGGGAAAAGCGTTTCCACTGCATGCAAACATTCACACAAAACATGGCCCTAATTTGAGATCATTAAAGGTCTTGTGTCAGCATTTAATGATAAGATCGTGACACAGTCATTGTGACTTCGAGTGGATACTTATGTGCTCAAATACTAAACGCAAATATTCTTTATAGTGAGAGGTTCGCTTAATTAAGTCCCATACATTTAGAATATACTTACAAGCTTTGTAGGCTCGGTATTTATTCTGGCAAGATTTATGAAATCATTAATGTTCACTACATCGTATGTATCAAAATAAGTCTTCTAGATTGGTAGAGGATGAATTTTGAATAGATACTGTACAAATTACAGCTAACTGTGTGATTCTGTAGCACTGTAAAGAGACTACTTCGTTGCATCAAAATTCATATATGAACACCGTAAACTGCTGTTTATCAGCTAACAGTTTGGTCCTGATGAGTACCAAGAGCAGTGGTGGCCCAGTGGTATCGGCCGCGACCTACAAGTTGTAGGTCGTGGGTTCGAGCCCAGGCAGGCGCTTTACTTTGTGTAAGTAAATTAAAATCACCACTGCTCTCAAAACGGTGAAGGAAACCGGCATGTCCTAGAACCAAAAATTCGAAGACATGTGACATCCGCTAACCCGCACTGGGCCCGCGTGGTGGATTACGGCCCATTCCCTCTCACAGCGAGGAGGCCTGTGCCCCAGCATTGGGAACATTAATAGGTTGATGATGTGATGTGATGATGTGAGTACCAAGAAGAATTTGCTCGACTCAAAGTCGAGGTGAACACCTGGACGGGGAAAGCACAGAAGTAAAAAGGAAAGGAGGCCTCGATCTGTCTCTGTATTAGAAGATAATGGGTGTACTCATTAATGAAGCTCTATTTAATAGACGTCACCTCTTTCCTCTACACACACAAAACTCTTGTGACACAAAACTCAACAAAACACCAAACAAACAATAAAACTGCTCAACTCTCTCGCTTTACCGTACCGTCTATCTTGTATGCTAATTCTCTTGTACACATAGGTAAGTCGCGGAAATAAAGCCTAATTGCTCATGTATTACAAGCCTAATGATGTTGTCGATCCTGCATCGGTTGCTAAACACGCCCGAGTCGGCGCCGGCGCAGCTATCTAGGTGCGAGTAACTGCTAATTGAATACGACATTTTCTAACTAGATTTTGAAGGCTATCTTGTGCGTGGGAAGAGGTGGGTGGGTTATGACTTTATTGCTGAAGAGGGGTTTGAGGGATGGTGATACCCATAATGTGGTAAGGTCGAATGTGGTTGATAAGATTGGATGGGAGAAGGATAGACTACCGGACATATCAGTCAAAAAAGAGGTTGATAAAGCTGGCTGCAATGGACCTTACAAATACGACGTGGGGTGGCGAAAAACGAAGACTGCTGGAAAAACTACTGTAATTTATCAAATCAACGGTCGCAGATGAAGAATCAATAAAATATGTAATGTATTTATTTATTTATCAGCGCCGTGTGCCTGTATACTCGTAACTACTCTGAGAGGACCTGCCACCAAATCTGAATTTCGTCACGGATATGACACAACGATTTGTTATCTGCAAACTGTTTTAGTTATTTTTGGCGTTGATTTAATTCTATTATTTTTAGTTATGGTTCGAGAGACTATTTCAAATAATTTGGCCGTACCTAACTAATGCTAATAATGTACTACTGCATGATATAATTTATTTATTGATAAACACATACAATTATTTTTACAGGTAGAACCCAAGGTAATAAAAGCAGTCATACAATGCGACATTCAGAGACGCCCCGTAAAAAACTGATCACACACCTAATCGCATCCATGATTGACCAGTCCCAAGTAACGGCCAAAGATTACTATTATTGGTAACGGTTCCGGGTATCGGAACAAGTTAAATAGATGACAACACAGTAATTGTCACCCTCTGTAATGCTGCCAAAGAGCAGAAAATAATGTCCAAACGCTGAGAGACGCTAACAGACCGACATACTGGTAGTTCGTACAGTCTACCGGAGTTTTAAACAGACTCTCCCTCGGGCCCAACCATAGCCTACTGTTTGGAACGAGTAATGTCAGTGAGTCTATATATTGAAGTATATATTACAATGATTTGCGATCAATTGCGATTCCTGTAGAAAGCGATGCGCACGTGTTCCCATTCCTAAATATGTGAAAAAAACAATAGTGAATCGGTTCTCAGGGCCCTTATTTTTTAAAACAAACTTTTGTTACAATAGCCAATAGTAATTTGAATACATGTACTATGTTTTATATTTGACTACTATTGTGCTTGCAGGGGCATACAAAAACAATCAAAGGAATTCTAAACATACGCTGGTCACATTACATTACACTATGTTGTGTTGATTTTATTTAAAATATTTTTGTGTTTATTTAAAAACTGTTAGGTTACTAATCCAACATCTTTCCAGACTAGATCCCTGCCATCGACCATTGTATTGTGAGTAGGTACTTATATTTCCAGCGTGGTTCAGTAATGGTCTAACGATAACTAGGTACAACTTGGACCTGAGTCGAAAGGATCTTTCTGGGAACTGGGGCCATATCTCAGTTTCAGTGCACGCATTTTGACCTACCTAGTCATTATCAAACATGGGGTTCCCCCGAGAGACTTTTTGTTACAAAATTATCGTTATTTTTTAATATTATTATTTTTACAAAGCTTCCCGTTCTCTTCTGTGTGTTATCGCAAGTTTACAGTTCACCATGGCAGTTGAAGCTATCACATTAATTTAGTTAGGCATTCGCAATTATATTGACGAATTATGAATCTTACAGAATAGTAGCTGCAACGCCTTCATGGTTTTTGCTTTGTGTATCACCATTATTATATTCTATCACTATTATTCTCAAAACCATGAAGTATTATGTGAGTGAACTTTTTCCTCTTTCAGTTTGCATCATGGCTGGTTATTGAAGGAAGAAGAGGAGTTTGATTAGTTGGCACCCCTACCTGGTTGTCGTTTATGGCAATGAAACGCTTCACTCTACCAGCGCCGATATGCATCCCACCTGCGGCGATAACCTCTTGCCATGATGGGTCCAGCAAGTGAGCTGTAAGAAGTGAAACACATTTATAAAAAATAATTAAAATAGTAGAACAAATAAAATAGTTCTCGTATCACATTTTGTCACAAGTTGACTAGCTCTCTATGGCTCCTATTTGGTTTGGAAAAGTCTGTCTATGCATGGCAGGTCCAGAAACGATTAGGTAGACAACATAACAGAAAGGTCAACAACGGAAATTATAATAGAGGATCAAAAATTTAAAAAGGCAAGCAAAAACACTATACAGCACAGATACAGAGAAGTTGAATCAGCTACACAAGGTGGCGAAATTGTAAATGAGGAACTAAACTCTAACAACGGATGAATCAAACGGAAAAACCCTAACAAGATTAGGTCCACAAACAAATAAAAAAAACGAACACAAATACTCACACTTATAATCATCTCCAAAGGCACTCAAAACAGTCCCAAACAAAAATAAAAGAAGCAACATGCTCACTGATCAGTCCGCCGAGGACTCAACGTGATTGCGGCGTAACTACCATTTGGGACAGTTGGCCGGATACCACAGTGATAAGTACAGCATAATCCACAGGATGCCACCGAGCTGATAGCGAATATTTTACTGCAAATGACGGAAAAATTGATATAACCCGCATATTCGTAATTCGGAACAGTTCAAGGACATTGCCATCCTACTTCTATTGTAATATTGTAAATGCGGACGTTTTATGTTTGGTTGCTTAGATTTCCATTACGTCCCAACGGATTTGGATGAATTTAGCTTGATGACCTTAGGTTGTCTTAAAGTCAAAATGACCACTTGATAGTTCTGTAGCGCAAGTCCATTTCATACAATTGCAAATTTTGACAAGCGCTGTCGCCGATATAAATTAACTTCGTCTAGCTAGAGACTCTGGATTAGGAGTTAAGATAACTTTTATCTCGGTACTTATTAGGTATTCGCAAAATAATTCCATACCCGCATGTGGGCCAGAGCCACTGGCAAAAGCTAGTGGATTTACATTTTTTTATAATTTTTCCTGCTTTTGTTGTAGGTTGTCTCTCTCTTCGTTCTTAGAATCAATGAGTCTGATGGTAATGCATATTAATGTGTGTTTCTTTCCTTCATTCAACGACACGAGACATATCTAAATACTGAGAAGAATGTTAATATATCAATTACGTCACTGTCTACGTTATAATCTAATGCCATTGACTTATTAGCTATTTAAATCAATTTTAACACCTATTCCAATTAACTTTAGTTAAAATTATCTCTGAACGTGTTACAGAATTAATAAAGATTGTAACTGATATAGATAAACGACATACATTGACATGCAACACCAATTAGGGTCAATGTTATTCACAACCTAACATTAACATTTCAGTTTTAACACTCCCTAAACTGGTATACCTACCTACGAGAGTATTATCGATCTATCGACAAATGTACAAGTAATTGAAGACAGCAATTTTGTAACTGTTATCCATAACGACGCCATAAAATAGTCGTACTACTAAAATGTACACCGTTTCTGGTCCGTGGGCGATCATTAAAATTTGCAAACTTCCAAAAGGTACATCAGTGGCGAAACAGACATTCCTTGAGGCGATTGTTTGGTCCGAGGTGTATGCAAATGATCAAAATATTCGTCAACACCCATTACACTGTTATGATAATAAGTACACTGGATTAAAGTTATCCTAAGGCACCTCTTACTTAGTCAAACTGGTTGTTATAATGTCCGCAGCTTGTATCATGAAGGTATGCACTTATTTGTGTCTTTATACTGTTGACTGTTAAGGCGTATATATTCCCCAATATTAACGCAGTACTGGTACGTGTCGCCCGCTCGGAGCCCGAATATCAACATTGAACATCCTTTTAATACAAATACAATTACTTATAGGCTTTAAGATCTTCTCTTCTGAACAATGTATTTCTAGCAAATAAATATTTTGATTTGATTTTTAGACAGTGTTGGTTGCAAAATATTCTTTGATTACATAAGAATCAATAATATATTTTTTTCAAACCTTTCAACCAAGCCGTTACTAAGGAGTATGCTTTAGAAAGTAACCGCTTTACAGCACTAAAGCGGTGGAAGTCCCTTAAACAAAATAGCCGTACTAGCCTGATCGTTAAGAACCAACCTGATAACAAAATTGACGTTTGCCTACACATATGACGAGGTAAAAGTTAAACGAAAAGATGAAAATGTCGAAAACTAAAGTGAAAGATATTCCAAAAGATGTATAATTGCCTGAGATTTATTTCCATTCCTTTGATCCCATTAAACGTAACCATTTCAGTTTACTTTCGAATACGGTTCGGATGTACAGCATTCGTTTTTAAAACAACAAAAGCTCTCTAGACGAGGAAAAAGCTTTGTTTCTTCAAAGTAGTCTCACCAAAAAAAAACCAAGTAGGCTAAGGTTACAACGAAATCAAGATAATCAACCTCCACTTTCAGACTTCGCTCTCCATCCATTTTAGTCAAGTCTAAACATTAGTCGAAGGTATTATTAAACAGATCAAGATCTCAAGTAAACCAGTGCAGATTTATTGGCAGCGCAGCTTGAAAAACGGCAGGACAAGCGTATTAGGCTTTAATCAAGCTATGCAAATAGTTTGCACAGTCGCTCGTCGGCCCGTCGCTGTGTCGGTATATTGGGTCGCAATTAATATACTCGCCTCATTACCTGGTCACTAGGTGGGATAAGAGAGTAGGTCTACTTTCAGGATTTAACGAATTGATGGCCAATAGCCGATTGGGTGCCGCGCTGCGTGATGCGGGTTCCATTCGCGCACGGATCTAATATTTCTATGGCCTACAGTGTATGACTACAGGCTGCATTCGTTTTTTTACTAAACTTTTAACTTTTTTTAAACGAATGCAGGAATGGGGTAACCCACATGATACAGGAGAAATTCCTAGTGTGGCGCAAATTATTATATTTTTAACGCTTATCTCTTAATGCACATATCAAACACACCACAGTACTGAAATGCTTTAGTAGGCGATCATTTTAGAAACGCCATGCCACCGCCATGCATAGTCAAAATTTGCCATACAAATCAAGCGTGTTAGTGAGTGCCATCGTTTATTCAAAGATATTGATTGCCCATGTCAAGTTTGCCAATGACTTTGGCAGCTGAAATTGATGCTCAGCGCATATTGTGAATCCGTGCTGTCGTTAACTCGATAACATGCACATTGGAGGTTTAGGACCTTGATGTGCAGGATGATAAATATCTGTTCATGATAAGAATACAGGGTATTTATTAGGTGTAATAAATCGGAAATGTCCTCCACTCAAGGCTATTTTCTGAAATCTGTTTTTTCAGGAAATGGCTCAATGCGGGTTTCCTTCCTTTTCAAGTTGGTATAGCGTCGATGTGTGGTTACAAGCGTTGACTATTTGCTCATAGAGCTGTTACAATTTTGGTGTAAAATAAAGTATATCATAATGTGTCCATTTCACTGATATCTTAATTATTTTCCCAACATATTTGACTTTTACCCATTGGTGTTATTGCCCGCGCTTTAACTCAATGTTTTAAATAGGTATACCGAGTAAGTTTAACAGGGTATTGAATCCTTTGCGAACTTTGCTGCTTATCATTACTAATGATAAGCAGCAAAGTTCGCAAAGGAGGAACGCGTGAGGTAGACGCAAAGGCGACGCCCTCACGCCCCTAGCCACCGCAGGAGACGCCCCGGGCATCGGGAGTAGCTATCCGATTCCCGGCCACCGTAGGCGCGGGCCTGCGGACAGCAAGTAATGGGTAGCTCGCCGACTGATAAGGACCAGGCCCGGGTCGACGGCGCCTAGTGTTCCACGCGCGCCTCAACGAAATGTCAGCAAAATTGACGGGGTCCGCTAAGGCCGATCCCTGTCTGGGTCGCAAATAAATTTGAAAGAGAGTTAATGTGGCCCAGTCACAAGCAACTGAAGGAACACGGGTTTCAGTCAGTAAAAGTCTGACACCCCCTCCCGCTTCAACCAGAGCGGGAGAAGTCATTGGATTATTGCTCACCCCAAAAAAATAAAAATAAAAGGGCAAAGATCCAAAGGTCGCTGGTTCAGATCCGGCTCGAAGGACCAAAATTCATGTTCAGACGCTGGTTATATAGTGGGCTGTATTTAATTAACACGTCTACATAGTAAGACAGCTAGAAGTAAGAAACGTATCAAAAATGCACATCTACCCTACCTTTAGATAAAAATCTATGTGAGATTCGAACACTCTTAAATATCAAACTGTTGTTTTTTGGAAACCATAACGTTGAATCAACAGGTGAAGTTAATATTGTTTCCTTGAGTTCATATTGTTGAGTCAGTGATATCATAATAGTTGACAGGACGGAATAAAAGAAGAAAATATGTTGCGCTGACATCAAGTATCGCAGGAAGATGATGCTGATACCGTTTTCTGGTTAATGTGGTCCTTCTGAACATGTCTATAAGTGAAAGACAGCACGGTGCGCCGGCGCCGCTGCTGCACCTCTGTATCTAGTTACTCGCACAATTTGCCGTTTCCTTTTTAGCGAACGTTGTATGTATTGTTGCTAAATATTCACTCATTTAGGGCTTCGTTGAACTTTTTAAATTTCCGGGGAGATGTATCATGTTTAGTAATTGTGGTTTTGAATGCATAGAATCAGTTATTAAACGCTTCCTGTTAAGGTATCCTGTTCCTGGTTTATCTAATTTCTGGTAAGGAATGGAAACTTAAATAAATTAAAGTTATATTTTGTTATGGCGATTAAATAATTATTAATTTATTATGAAGTTATGTCTCTACACTACACTACCTAATTGATTTGCCTCAGTCTTGTCTTCGTCAAATACAAGTATTTCAAACTTAACTATTAAATAGTTGTTGCTTGTTGATTTTGTAGGTTGGGAATTGTTTATATGATGACTGAAATTATGCAAGACTATACTGACATTTGTTCCGACTGTAATCGTCAAGAGATTGTGTAAAGATGTGTAAACCCACATCTCACTTTAAATTTTCTTCCAAAGACTAATAAAAGCCTACGATCTCTCCTAAGATACAGTCATTACTCATCATAGTTTTACATAATATTAATTGATTTGATTAAACATTTATTTATATATCCGAGTTGGATAATTCGATTATAAATCATTCTGCGAATGTAACTAGACAATAAAGTTCTCTATAGTTGGAGAAACATAAATCTATTGCAGTGTCATATTACCCGTCCTTGCAAACCGTGTTAGGTTATATTTTGACCTACATAATTACGATTATCATATCGACTACCTACGTAAAACTGCAGTCCATAGCTCAAGCTGAATTATTTGATTAAAGACATCCCCTTATTATCAATCAATCAACCCAGAAAATAGCAGCTATTTGCTAAATGTGGGAGATAAATCCTTATAAGATCTATCACAGCCCTTAGCTGAATATTATAGACGCGGAATACATATATTAGGGAACCTATTGACCTATTATATTCAACAAAACTCCGTGCTTTAACTTTTCACCCACATTCAATTTGAGCATAGCCCGCAAATCTATTGCGCTCATTAGATATATGCTTTCTGAAAGTTCAGAAAATGTCTTTTCGGCAGTTCGGCAAAGAATTGGCTAGATCCTATTTATCTTCCCTAGTGTCACTGAATTGGCTTTTTTTGCCGTGAATTTTCTGTTATTTTTCTCATAATAAGATGAGTCACCATTCCGTTTACCCTGCTTGGATGATCTGACTTTCTTCGTTGTCAATCTTCCTAGATATGGCAGTAGCTATAATGATACGATGCAATACTTGGCATTCAATACCACCCATTGATAAAACCCATTCCAATCTCACATTCCCTTCCTGTTTAGCAATAACTGCCATTTATTATGCAAGTGCCATTACCGATATTAAAAACGGACTAATTATGCAGATCCCTTACTTATCATTCAAACTATAACACGCATATTAACACGTACATAAGTGAGTGACATAATTGAATAGTTGCATAATCTGTGGGACACTGTCTAGACACAGGTACACAGACTATAACTAGCTTTATGACCCGGTGATTGCTATGTTACAGCTAATTACTGTGATTGTGGGCACAGTTGTAATCTATAGTTGTTATGTCTTTGAGGAACCATTAAAGCTTAGACCACTGCTCGTGCAAGATTGACAAATGTTTTATGAATCAATCAAGGAATGATGCCTTGCACGTTCTTGTATATTGAGGTCTATGTTCAGGCTTCGTCTTTTTGAGTGACCAACTTTTTGACAATTCAAAAGGAAAAGTGTAAATGAATAGAGGTACCGCCTCTACCAATCTGTAACAGTATTACACTGTTTGCTAAAAGTCACATTTTATTCATGAATTTTGATCTTGCAAGCTATATGTGTGTGTCATTTAAATCTAAAGTGCAACAACATCATTATATTTTTAGAATCGCGTGTCGATGGCAGATTATTTTTTAATTGAATGTAAATTTTATTCGGCCCGGGAACAGCTACGGACGCCGTCATTAGGCCCTCACGTGTACATGGTTACCCAGGGTCTTCACATGCGGTGCAAGATGGAAGGTGAGTCATGACCTTACCGAGACCTAACCAAAAACCCTTGTCTGGAGAGATTATCTTTTTTAGAGTCACTACTTTAGTTCATCGAGAAATCGCAATCCTCTGACTAGACGACAGAGTTACAGAGCTTTCCCAGAGAAACAGCTCATAGCCAAAGCATTTTCTCAAGTTTCGATGACTACAAAAGCCGTCCGTTCACACCGGCATGTGACATTATTATCATTACAAGAAATTTAATAACAATAACATTATACTATGTAGTTTATAAACTTGTTATCAGTGAACGCGAGTAGTATGAGTCAGGAGAAGAAATGGGTTATATTATTGTAAGTAGCGATACTCCGTCACTGTCACAAGATAGGCTGGTGTGATCTTTACACCCGACAAGTTAGTAGCATCGTTACAAATACTTTGTTTGTTTCGTCTACGGAAATGGGTACGAAGCTACAATCAAACTTCTTTGGCTACTAAAATCATTACTATTAGAATCGGAACGAAATCAATAGTACGAGTAATAAGCAAATGGATAAGGTCCTAATCTATCGTAGCACTATTGTTCTAGAACATCATCCATCTACCAATATCGAAGAACAAGGTGTTGTGTTCGAAACCCAGGCATCACCACCCACCTCCCCAGAGGGTTCGCATTGTCGAGGCGGGGGGTTCAGTAGCCGTTGGCTTGGTCATCCACGGTGAAGCGAAGAGGAACCCGAGGAGGGGCCGCTCGTCAGGGCTTTTCCCGATTAAGCCAAAGACATAGCGGCCAACGAGTAGGTTGCGGTGCCGTTTAGTGAAAGAGGCGACATCGTAACTATGGCGGGCCGCGATGTCGTATGGGGCGTCCTAGGTTCCATTTTTATCGCGGCAGAGGGTTAGAGGCCGCGGCGGGTAAGGAGTGCCGATATTGCAGTGCGCAGCTCTCCCTACCTTCCGCAACCTGGACAGGTCGACACCGTCTGATGGCGGACGCGG
The DNA here is from genome assembly GCA_947562075.1 of Orthosia gracilis. Lineage (NCBI taxonomy): Eukaryota > Metazoa > Arthropoda > Insecta > Lepidoptera > Noctuidae > Orthosia > Orthosia gracilis. The sequence goes on along the minus strand of OX387264.1, from coordinate 67,215,461 downwards.
TGGGGCCGCAGGTGAGGTCCCTATTTCCTGCGGCCGAAAAGTGGTAGGTGGCAGGGCCACTGACCTGATCCGTCACAGGAGGACCAAGGGTGCCATAAACGGGGTGGTCTTCCGCCCATGTGCTGTTTTGGTCCCTGGGGTGGTCACGGCTTGCAATGTGTTCTGTTGCGCAGGTGATGGGGGGTAAACCCCAAAGGAGGGTCCGGTGAAGAACAGCCGCGGCAGGCTTGCGGTGAGTGCTAACGGGTGTCCGTTTTCCCACCAAAAGCGGTACAGGAGGACACTGTGGAATGATGTAGTAGGCTGCTGAATTGGCTTGAAAAGCTTACTATTATTGAATTTTTTGCTTTTGATTGCTTTTCAGCATACTTTTATTTAATGTGGGTAGGGTGCCCTAAATATGAATGTATGATTTATTGCAGTTTAATAGTTTAAATATGCAAAAATCATAAGCGTTTGGTATATGTGAAGGATTAGAATCAGTTAATAGAACTAATTAAGTGGGCCTTATGTTGATTTTATTTCGTTTTCTACGCTGTCAACGAAACGATTTACAAACACTACAGAGTGCCAAATTAGCAAAATTGTTACGTTAAAACTAAAGGAGAGCGTATTACAAAGTTAATTAATGTTGTGTGCTATAATTATAAAACGTAAGTAAACAATACTCCCCGTAGTTCGGTCGTCAGCTGTTCGATAGGTTACCGGTCGACAACCGGGGCAAAAACTCTTATTTCACTTGATACTTCGCCAGGAAAACAATAATCCTAAGTGTTTATGCCGTTTTATTGTGTTTTTACTTATAATAACACCCTTATTTCACTTAAATAATAATTAAATCTATTTTTAAAATACGGAGCACAAATTTGACATGTCACTTGGACAGTGTTGCCAGCAAAAAAAAAAAGCTATAGTACTATATTGTTAGGAGGGAAGGATTGACAGCTTAAAATAGTCTATAAAAGCGGCGTGCGCGCCATTACTGCTCTCTTTCGACAGACGTCGCTCGTGGCGGAAACATCATTCAAGGACCGTGAGACTTATATTTTCTATTTTGTGTACCTATTGGTTACATTTTTGATATTTACGTGCTAATTGTTTAAAGTTATTATTTGTGGTAACTAAGGTTAGTTTTCAGTGATTGTTATTTTGTTCCTAATTAAAAATAAAGAGTTGTATGATTTTAGTTGTGTCTCGCATTGTTTTTTTTTTTAAATGTCGCTGCTTCTGGTTCCTAAAATCAGAAGTGGGATAAAGAACGCTCAAATTGCCCACTAAATCACCTATAAAAAAAAAAAGGAACAAAATCTCAAAATACCTGTCTACCCTCATTTTTTTTTTTTTTTTTTTTTTTTTTATATGTTTGTTTTCTCTGTGTGATTGTTGATATTTTGCGGGTGTGTGATTAACTATCGAACTTTTGTGCTAAATATGCCTAAAAGTCATGAACGCCGTCGTTCACGAGATCGACATAAACGTGTGTCGCGAGACGAGTCCGCTAGGAGTGAAATCGTAAATAAATCGCGTGATAGATCACGACAGAGTCGCCGTCGGGAACGTAGTGGCTCCAAGGATAGTTCGTATTATCGTCGCCGTGATGCTCGTGGCCACCGCCGTTCTAGATCTCGATCAACATTTACACCTCCACGTGCAAGGTGCCCGTCGGTAACGCCTCACACTAATAACTCGTTACAAGATACCCTCAACAATATCATGACAAGGCTTAGTGCTATCGAGCATAACGGTACGAATGCGATATCCACACCTAAAAATTTAGAAAATTCACACACTACGGCAAACCTCCAGGACCCGGTTCGCGAGGTCACCCCGCGTTCTCGTAGTCCCACGGACTTGAGCGATGTTCCGCAGCGTGTTCGTACTAATAACTCCGAGGGCTTTTCAACGACCATTCGTACAAACGATCCAATCGCTGGCGGATCCGAGGCTATGTCCACTGTAACTATGCTCGCTGAAGCCTTAAGATCTTTACAGCCTGCTAGGTCGCACAGTTACTACGTATCTAATTTCGATCCAAACATACACGATATTGACCTATGGTGTGACGAAGTGGACCGTGCAGTAATCGCGAACGGTTGGAGCGACTACGAATGCCTGTCACGAGTAGCTTCTTGCCTTAAGGGTGACGCTAAAGTTTGGCTAAACGAATGGGTCACCAACGACCGAACTTGGTCAAACTTTAAGCTTGAATTCAAACCCCTTTGCCCTCGGAAACTAGACTATGCTAATATTTTATTCGAAACTATGAACATGACGTCCGACAAATTCACAACGTATGCCGAATATGCCCGGCGTACTCTGCTACGTTTAAGGATAGTTAAAGGCCTCACCGATGAATTGCAAACTCTTATAGTCATACGTGGTATTGATAACCCGCAAATAAGGGCAGCCGCGGCCAACGCAAACTTGGCGATCGAAGACATAGTCTCGTTCCTTTCGATTTACATCAAACCGAATCGCACAAAATCTGATACTCGCAGTAGCTCGACAAATAAACATGCATCCTCGAACTCATCCTCCAACCGTGGATCTAAGTGCTACGTATGCAATCAGCGCGGACATTTAGGCCGAGATTGTACCAAAAGGTCTCGTAGGGAACCCGTTGATAAACCTATCGGGAAATCCGGGACCCCGGGGTCGGTCAATGATGCCACTGCTGCTACCAAATCCGAATCGCAGTGCTCATTTTGTAAGAAAAAAGGACACACAGAAGAAAAGTGCTTCGCCAAGAACCGGTCAGAATCCAGAAATCAGCGAAACGTTAATTTGTGCACAGAGCACGCAAATAGTAAAACGGACATTGTAACGGCTGTTGTTCAAGGCATCCCCATGGATGCACTCATAGATAGTGGAGCCCAAAACGTGTCGCTGATTTCTTCTGATGTTTTGAAGCACCTTTCTTGCCAAATTAAACCAACATACTGCATTCTCAAGGGGATAAGCGAGCGGGAAGTCATAGCTTCGTCGTTCATAACAGCAACTATCGAGCTTAGCGACATTTCTATAGAAACCGATCTAGTTGTAGTGCCAAAGTCATGCATGAACACCTCCATTATAATTGGAACGGACGTTCTAAATCGCGATGGCGTCACGTATGTACGCACTAAAGACAAACAGTACATCACTCGAACTAACGATACTCATGTTCACGTTAACGAAGTTCAACGTCTCGACCAAACCTTAGTAAACACCCCGCTACAGGGCACTCTGCGTGATTCTTTGATGTCTGTGATTAATAAATTTTCCGAATTCCTTATTTGTGGCACCGCAACAAGTACAGTCACAACTGGTGAAATGGAAATAAAGCTTACTAGCACCTCTCCTGTTGTATACCGGCCATACAAGCTATCATATAGCGAAAAACTTATAGTACGCGAAATAATCAAAGATTTACTGGACAAAGGCATCATCAGAGAATCACGATCAGAGTACGCTAGCCCCATAATCCTGGTGAAGAAGAAGGACGGAACCGACCGAATGTGCGTCGATTACAGGGCACTTAACCGTATCACCGAAAAAGAAAGATATCCTCTGCCCTTGATAGACGACCATATTGATCGGTTGGGTCGTTACACCTTCTTTACCAGTTTAGACATGGCTACTGGTTTCCACCAAATCAGAATCAAAGAGTTCTCCGTTCATGTGACGGGATTCGTCACACCAGAAGGGCACTACGAATATCTAAAAATGCCATATGGTTTGACGAACTCCCCGATCGTTTACCAACGGATTATCAACCAAACCCTTCGCGAATTCATTTACGCTGGAAACGTTCTCGTATATATTGATGACGTACTTTTGCTAAGTAACACCATAGAGGACGGTATTGTTTTGCTACAAAAAGTCCTGCAAACGCTCACTAAATCAGGTTTTTCAATAAATCTGAAGAAATGTTCCTTCTTGACTACCGAAGTCGAATATTTAGGTAGGAGAATAAGTTTAGGTCAGGTACGACCGAGTTCACGTAAGATAGCAGCCTTAAAAAACTCTCCGGTTCCCAAAAATGTCAGGCAGGTTCGACAATTGTTAGGACTTGCGGGATATTTCCGCAAGTACATTAAAAACTATGCGACTAAGACCGCGTGCATTGCTCATTTAACTCGCAAAGGGGTCGAGTTTCGTTGGGGTCAGGAACAGGAACACGTTCGTCAAGATTTAATTCAATGCTTGACTAGCGAGCCTGTTCTTACCATATTCAACCCTGAACTTCACACCGAGGTTCACACTGACGCAAGCTCCGTCGGTTTTGGTGCGGTACTTCTACAGACGGACACGGAGGGTGGAAAGCATGTGGAAGCACGGAGGGTGTAAAGTTACCCAGGGAGCAGAGAGCAAATACCATAGCTACGAGTTGGAGACGTTAGCAGTCGTGAAGGCTTTGCAGCATTTCCGCCACTATTTGGTAGGCTTGCAATTCAGGGTCGTCACAGACTGTAACGCTCTCAAATCTACAGAACGCAAAAAGGATCTGCTCCCTCGGGTCGCTCGATGGTGGATCTACCTACAGGATTTCCACTTTACTATTGAGTATAGAAAGGGCGTCATGTTGCCGCATGCCGACTATCTCAGTCGAAACCCAGTCGCCTCCGTTAATCAAATAACGAGACCTCGCAACTGGGCACAAATAGCACAAAATGCGGACCATGAAACGAGAGATCTAATACAGAAACTCTCAGAGGGAAAGCTCGATTCCAGTCGCTATGTCTTAAAAAACGACCTTCTGTGTTATAAATACACGCCGGTTGGTGAGGAAGCGCGTCTCCTTTGTTTTATACCCAAGGGCCATCGACTCAGTCTCTTACGCATCTTTCATGATGAACATGAGCACATTGGTGCTGATAAAACCTTGCACCTTATCCTTAAACATTTTTGGTTCCCTAGTCTTCGCCAGTTTGTGTCTAAGTATGTTTCACATTGTCTAATATGTATTTCTAAAAAGCGTGTGCCTCGGGCCCCGCTGCAGAATGTTTCATCTTGGCCAAAACCCAACACACCTTTTGATACCGTTCATGTCGATGCTCTGGGACCATTACCCGAGTCGGAAGGTTACAAATTTATCCTGGTACTGGTCGACGCTTTTACGAAGTTTTGTCTTTTGTACCCCATTTACCGCCAAGATACCACTGAGTTAAAACGTGTAATGTCTCAGGCGGTTTCTCTATTTGGCGTTCCCAAATTGCTAGTTACTGATAGGGGTAGGATGTTTGAGGCCACAGATTTCGTCCAGTGGATGTCGGAACTAGGCTCCGACTTGCACTACATCACTCCTGAAATGCACGGTTCGAATGGTCAAGTGGAGCGCTACATAAGAACTGTGCTCAACATGCTTCGTATCGAGGTAGGACACAAGAACGCCTCCTGGTCAACTACGCTTTGGAAGCTACAACTGGTATTGAATATCAGTAAGCAGAAAACCACTCGAACCTCAGCCATAAACTTAATGATTGGTACCGACGCTTCTACTCCGTCTATACGATCGCTGGTGCGTGACCTAGCTGCAAGCACTCCAGATACCAACAGAGAGGCTCTGCGGGAGATCTGTCGAAGTCGCGCTAGTGAACTGTTGAAGAAAAATCAAGACCAACAGGACGCTTCAGTCAACCGGTCTAGACGCCCACCACGTGAATACAAGGTGGACGACCTTGCTTTTGTCATAAAGTACTCACAATCAACGGGCAAATTAGACCCCGGGATGCGAGGACCGTATAGGGTAACCAAAGTGTTACCAAACGGTCGATATGAACTTAAACTGCTTAGCGGAAGCTGTGGGAAAACTACCCAAGCAGCATCCCAACATATGGTGCCATGGAAGGGAGAATGGTGCCCAGAAAGTTGTACCATTTTTTTTGAAAGTGAGTAGGTACTCTAACTATTTTTGGTTTCAGAAATAGATGGGGTGTGTTCCCAAAGGCAAGCACTACCCAACAATGGGATGTGTTCCCCCTCAATGGCGTTTGTCGCTCAACCATGGGATGTGTTCCCCATCAATGGTGTTAGTCGACCTACCATGGGATGTGTTCCCCCTCAATGGCGTTAGTCGCCCAACATGCGGGTGTGTTCCCCGAAAGCGTGTGTCGCTTGACCTTGGGACATGTTCCCTCACAAGGGCGTTCGTCGCCCAACGTTGGTGTTTGTCACCCTTATAGCGTTAGTCGCTGTGGTAAAGTATAAGGCAATGATATAGGATGGTTGGGACGCTAACCCTCTTATATTATTTGTCGCAATGTTCTTTTGATTTTCTTAGGTGATCAGTATACATGTGTTACTTGTATGAATAACCATCGTAAACTTTTCAGATGACGAAACTAATAAAAGTGAGAGTGACCCAGACCATTCTGAAGGCAACGAGCCAGTACCTGTGTCGTTAGGACTATCCATGCCGAGTCTTGACGCCGAAATAGGAGCAGTGCAGGCGCACCAGCGTCGCACTGCAGGCACATCCCAAGAAGTTCAAGTCGAGGACGACTTGGCATCAGGAGAGGCCGTGTTAGGAGGGAAGGATTGACAGCTTAAAATAGTCTATAAAAGCGGCGTGCGCGCCATTACTGCTCTCTTTCGACAGACGTCGCTCGTGGCGGAAACATCATTCAAGGACCGTGAGACTTATATTTTCTATTTTGTGTACCTATTGGTTACATTTTTGATATTTACGTGCTAATTGTTTAAAGTTATTATTTGTGGTAACTAAGGTTAGTTTTCAGTGATTGTTATTTTGTTCCTAATTAAAAATAAAGAGTTGTATGATTTTAGTTGTGTCTCGCATTGTTTTTTTTTTTAAATGTCCCTGCTTCTGGTTCCTAAAAATATAGATACCTACCGCAAGCAAGTCAGTCGGAAGTGGATGTTTAGAGTAGATATATACTGCATCTAGTCCTTCCCTTATAAGTCGTGGTCCCCAGTGGGTAAGACCTCGCCTCTCGTGCTTGAGGTCGTGGGTTGAAATCCAGACAAGTACCAATGTGATTTATTCAAATTCATATGTACTTTCTAAGTTTATCTTGGACTTCACAGGTAACGATGAAGGAAAACAATGTGAGGAAACCTGGACTTATGTAGTTAAAGTCTGGAATAGCCAAGTCTGAGACCTGTGGGGTGCCCATAGGCGGTTTAATTGACTCTGTCACCAGAGGTGGCTCATCCTCACACGAAAAGAAGAACAAGAAGTCTTTACGAAATAGATGGAAGAAAAAGCGTCTAGCTAGTCCTAAAAATAATTTCCTGATGGACGAGCACCAGAGGTATTAATTGATTGGTAGAGTAAAGATACAAAATTACTGTCTTCACCACTTGTGTAGATCTTGTTTGCCCATGCAGATCACCGTTCATGACCACTCATGCATGATCTTACTCCATTCTCCATAATTCATGTTACATCACCAGCTGATGTTTCTGCAGCTAATATATTACATCACTTGCGATTAGTTACCGCTGATGCTGTCACTAAACGATAAACGACGTAGGAAAACATTCTAGAAACCAAAAGTACCTGTGTACCAAACTACCAATACCAACTTTTGCGCTTCCTGTCACGAACCGTTCGCGCAAAAAACTTAATCAAGATAGGGGAAAACAATTGTTTTGTATGCTATATGTGTTCTTGGGTGGCTACTCCGACAGAAAACTAAACGATCATTTGCGATAAAGACTTTACGAATCTGTCGTCGAAAAAATATATATTATTTTATCTCTGGATAGGCTCGCGTTTGACCACTATCTCACCTGATGGTACCTAAGCGATGACGTGGTCGACGATGAGGCACGCTTGCCTATAAATAACCTATTCACTCTTGGGTTGTAGCTATCAGGAAATACAGACTCCGGCAGGGAAATCCACATGTTTTTATCACGTTTTATCTCCTTAGGTAATAATAAATTTTGATATAGTTTTAATTAATTAATCAATATCTCAATCTCAATAGCGAGGAGCTCATGGCTAAATAATAAAGGCCGCATGGTCGATCTTCGAGTTTAAGCAACGCTTGCCGACGTCGTTTCGTGGAGGGGTGACCACCCATCATACTGAGACTCCTCCGTGCCGCGGAAAGCATGCCAAGCAGTTGGTCCCGGCTGTCATTTAAAGATCTTTGACAGTCGTTATGGTTTTCAGAAGCCATATAATCTGATACCAATATTGTCAAGGAGTGAGGTGATAGGGCGTGGATACATCACCACGACGCGGCAACGCTACCGTGAAACAGCACGGCGTTGTGCCGCGGCAGGGTGCAGCGGTACCGTTTGCGGTGCGCCGCTCGGCAGTTGGCGTTTCGCTGCCGCAAAACTCCTGCGTGGTAGTAGCAAATAAAAACAGCTGAAAATATCGTTGATTTCTTACAACGATAATCTTTCTTAATTACTTTAGTGGAGGCACGTCCCGTTCTCTGGGACAAGACAAACATTATAAACAGAAGGGCGCTTCGTACACGGCACGACTTCGCCGCGCCGGGCTCTTACCCAGTAACTGGGTTAGAGAGATTAGAGGCTCCATGTCAAACTCTAGTACCTAGCTGAATCTGGTAAAACTGGAAGCCGACCCCAAAATGGTTGGGAAAAGACTGGGCAGATTGATTCGTATCTCAATGATCTCAGTTGTAAGTAATTATGATTTATTCCGTTCTAATATCAACAACTAATACCATTAGTATTTGTTTCAACTCATATTTATTTTCTATTCCGAGCTTCGGCTCTCCGATTGTGCAGCAGTTTGTGCAGAGGTTGATTGTTACTAAGACTAGTTAATAAGTTTTTCTATGTTACTAAGACTAGGTAATAAGTTTTTATATTTTACTAACACTAAGTAATAAAGCTTTTCTATGTTACTAACACTCTATGGATTTTTGCATCCAATTAAAGATATTTTATTTTATTAATGCTAAAATCTTTTTTTTAAACATATTTTACGCAAAAATAAATCATCATCATCATCATTTCAGCCTAAAGAAAGCCGCTGCTAGACATAGGCTGGGATCAAGGGCCATATTGTAGTCCTGTGACTCCCATCCACCTAGTGTGAGACCTTCCAGCGGCGTTTTCGGTACGCGGTTGCCACTCCAGAATTTGTCAGCCCCATCGACTGTGCCCAAAGTGTGTCCTGTCCATTGCCACTTAAGTTTGCCAATTCTTCGGGCAAAATTAAACATTCTGTTTTATTCTATTCGTCTTGGGTCGCAGTAAATTATTTAGTGTTTATTACTTCCTTGCTACTTCGCTTTACATTAATTGATCGTTAAATTACTCATTAGTTGCGTATAAGCAATTAAAGGTTGTTAATATTTCAACGAACAAGAGTGATTACAACTCTAGTTCGGACGGGCAGTCAGGTTTTCACTTGCTCCTAAATATAGAACATTTTGGAGCCCGTTGGTTTGTCTGTGTATGGCTAGTTGATATAAATCAGTTTTGTCAGTCATGGCCAGGCCCGGTCCCAGTCCAGGATTTCAAGGAAGGCTACCATGAGTGCCGGATCAATTATTTTCAGAAATTGATAAGTTATCTTCAACTCCACATAACTTATCTATACTATTCTGGGACTGTAGTTTTCATAATTATGTAGATCGGTACTGGTGGTAAGCAGCAATAGAAGAAGTTGTTGTTAATATCCCTCCTGTACTCTCCAATTCGGCATCGACCACACATGTTCCTGGCTGAGATTAGGGTTCCTCTCAAAGTTCTTCCGGTATGTCTCATCTATTAGCTCTCAACCTCTTTATACCATTATTGTTTCGGGCATCAGCAGGATTTGTCCGGTAAGACTTGTTTAAATCGGTAATAAATGCAGTGTCACAGCTTAATTAGTCGAAGAAACAAAATTAACCACTAAAACTCTAAAATAACCCAACAATATCTCAGACATTCGCAAGTTATTTCACTTCGAACGGGTCCAATACAGAAATTTATCATTTGCGTACGACTGGTTCAGGTTATAAGAGATATTACCAAATCATTTCATTACAATTGATGAATGAATCGGGTTTCGACTCAATATTATCGTCGCTGGCATCAATTTAGTTTGTAGCGTAATAAGAACGGCCTACGCGATCCCTTCACCAGTTTTAGTTATCAAGCGATACTCCTCAACAGGTTAGTAGACTACAGCTTGGTATTACGACATTTCAGCTAGGTTTAGAGTTTAGTACTAAACTACTAAATGTGACTAGTTGAAATAAATGTTTGGTGAGTTTGGTCCCACCTAGAGCAGAATCGAGGTTGGAAATTATCCTCTACAGCAAACAACGAGTAAAAGCATCAAAATCTTCTGTTGAATTAATCAAAATAAAATTAAGGTTAGTTACTTTAATCTTTAGATTCACGACCTGATGATTTATCTAATTTAAATAATCATTATCTCTCCTACACAAAATAATTTAAGTATAGCTTTTTTTCTTCCAGGTTTAAAGGTATTACGGATACTACCAAGATTAGAGTCTTAGATTAATGACAATAAGTTTAAACATATTTACTAAAGTTACAGCTTTAAGGACCACTTTTCAGCCTTAGAGATCAATACAAATACTTACTACTAAAAACCGATGAGAATTGTTTGTATATTCTCCAATAAATTTACGATTAATTGCAGAATATCAAATACATTATTAGTTTGTAGCATCAGAGACGTTCAGGACAAAAGATCCTCGTTAGCATTTGAGAAAGACTTACGACCATGTCAAGCATTAAATATTGATATTCTCTATTTGAAATACAATTATGGAATAAGTAAAGTGTAAGTGTTGGTTTAAGCTGGGAACAAATTATCGGACGCGGCTGACGGACGCGACTTACAGCCGCGACTGATATGTGTGCACAGTCACTTGGGACGCGACTTGCGGACGCGTCCGAGTGCTTATTCCATAGACAATATAGCTTATAAAACAAAGATTATGTTTACGTAGTAACATGTCGAGTAGTATAAGTGAGGACGCAATTCTCTGCTGCGAACACACTTGATAAGTTTTCTTTCATTTTTATTTATAACCTTGCAGGCACGTGCGAGATATCGTGTAGTCTGAGTTGTTCTGACGCCGGGACGCGTCCCGCACCCCGTGCATACCGTCCGCGGACGTTTTCGGCTGACTGACACAAACATCCAGCGAGCCAGATCTCTATCGGACGTCCAAAGAGACGTCCGCGACTTACGTCCGATAGTTTGCACAATGTAATGTACATTCATTACCCAGATACACTATAAGTCGCGGTTGTCAGTCGCGTCCGTCAGCCGCGTCCGATAATTTGTTTCCAACTTTAGTTTTGTTCTCTTCCTTCTTTTTAATGTGTTTTTATTTTTACATTTGTTCCATTTTTTAATTTTGTTGTTCTTTTTAGGTAATTGCATATTTTTCGTATTGAGTTTTGTTTTCTTGTTGCACTGAATAAAAACAATTATCTATTTATATATCTTGACCTGTCATATCGTAAATGCGTGATCGAGTTTTTAACGTTTTTAAATAGTTGTTAAATTACATATAATTATAATATTTGGTGTTTCAAAACCGCTTACTTCGAGCGTGGAACGTGGCATACAAAAACACGGTTTGCCTTATCATTAGTCGCGTTAGCAGAGCCATAATTATCACTTATCGTCTTCCGAGTAATCTGTGTGGAAAGATGCTTTTAGAGATCCGTAACGAATAGCGTTGATCGATTTCAGAATAGGTTAACTGGGCGGCTGTCTTGGAATTTATTAAAGTTCTGTAAATCAGATCGTTTTAGTGGAAATAAAACGGGGGACACAAAACAGTTTTATTGTGTTGATTGAAAGTTTTACTTAAAGGTTTTGTATCTATTTGTTTGGATAAAAAGCATTGTATCCAATCATCAAGCTCAGGTTATCACTGAAATTAGAAATTATACCGACATCTCTGTTTAAGTCGTTCACTTTTCTTCTTTTTCTGTTCTTTTCACACACTGTTGTCAACGTTTATTTTTAACTTTTTCTTTCGCGGGTCTGCTGGTAGAAATTTATTAAGTAATAAGCAGTACCTTTGTACTCTATTGTCTTGTTGTGCCTTGTGTTGTCTCTATGTATTATACTATATTTAGGTACATACACGCTTAATATTATCACGGGGTCTCATTGCTAAGAAGGAAAATTTGGTTCAAATAAAACTCACTAGATGGCGCGATAAGCACCTATCTATTATTGTAAGTGTGTACAATTAACATTTTCTGGAATTGAAAATTAAAATTGTATGTTCTTGTTTAATCAACTCTTCTAAGTACAAAACTATGGAATATTGGGCTCTTAATTCACACTTTAAAGATTATTTGAACGGATCATTTAAAATTGACGCCAATAGATGGCGCATTTTTAAATTTCTGAGGCATTTCACTCGATTGTTAAAATTTTCATTGTAACACATTTTGGTGCAAAAAAACTGTAAAACGTGCAAAAAAAATAATATAAAACGAACCTTCACTGTATTTAAAGAAAAACATATTCACGAACCTAGTAAACGCTTTCACTTGCAAGTCGCTGCTAACATCATCTGTCTATCACCGTGAAACAGAACCGAACGCGTTCTATGTACAAAAAATATCAGATTAATCAGACGAAAAACGCTAGTTACGTCAGCACGGTTTCTATGTATGGGATGAGGCATCTGTATGCTAGTATTATTTTCTGTTATATTATGAATGTGAAAGTAACCGACTTAAATGAAATTTGGTATAGATATAGTTTTTGAAGCCCTGGGAAGGACAAAGGGTCGTTTTTATAGCGGTAGTGTGTTCCCTTGGTATGATAAAACGCTTTTTACGCGGGCGAAGCCGAGGGCAGAAGTTAGTTTATCTATACTTAATATTATAAAGCTGAAGAGTTTGTTTGTTTGTTTGTTTGAACGCGCTAATCTCAGGAACTACTGGTTAGAATTGAAAAATTATTTTTGTGTTGGATAGTCCATTTATTGAGGAAGGTTATAGGTTATATAACATCACGCTACGGCAAATAGGAGCGGAGCATAAATGAAAAATGTCGCAAAAGCGGGACATAATTGTTCCTTGTCGAGAGCTTTCGTTGCGTGCGCTGTGTAAGTGGTTAAAGTTACGCAACATTCATGTATGTAGGGTAGGTAGGTAGCCAGTTGACGGGAGTGAAGCCGCGTGGGACAGCTAGTTATAAAATAAAAAAGGACTCTCCTTTCTCGTTAAATGACCGCCGATTAGATTGACCGCCATGAAATTCGGTCAGGAGGACTATATAATTTTTTTGCAGCGAAAGAAAACTGCTCAGGTGCACATTCCTATGTAAAACATTTTTTTAATCATAGCTATAAATCTGCTGGCTAGTCCACTTTCCCGTTGGAAACAGTCTAGATCAGAACTTAGGAATTCAAGGTATTTGATACAGGTGTTCGTGCATCCAAAAATAACACCGTATTGACTCCACACGTTTAAATATTTCACACGCTTTATTAGCATATGCAAATATTCAATTAATGTAAAATTATTTGCAATATATTTGCATATCTTGTGTTACATAATGCACCGTTATGACCTGTGCTTAAAATAGTTTAAATTCTTTATTGTGTATCGGATTTCCATATAATAAAATAATGGGCCAAGCATTAGTGTTTCTAATTTAAATAAATAATTTTATCACTAGTCTGCTATTTTTATTTATTCGTCTTCCTCGGTTCATGGTAAAATATGTGGTTGTGGATGCACAAGTCTATTGACCTGTCAATAGCTTGCTTTACCCTTTGTAAACCACAAGTGGGGCAAGCTCGCTAATCAAAATACTAGTACGGAACCTACAACGGTTCAATAGTTCACAATTGACCGCTGTCACACGCTGTCTCTCTCAGATTACATATGTGTGACAAGGATAGAAACATTCATTTAGTGCGTATACGCAGTGCTGTCCTACTTTCGCTCATTTTGACGAATACGTGAAAATGATGTATTACAAGTTTCTTGACGCGGAACCGCTTATTATCCGACGTTTAACTCAAGGTCAAAGATACGTCTTTTTAACAGAAGACCCTTAGTTTTGACGGACAACTGACAGACAGATGAACGATTGATGTTACGAGATAGACGGAGCCTTTTTATATTTTGTTTATTTATTTGTAGGCAATTAATAGTTATTAGCTTGAGTCAAAAGGTTTATTGAAAACTAAAAGTTTAATACGTTGTTAAAGTAGTGTGAAAGAGATGTAATATCCAACAATGGATATTGTTTGATTTGATTCAATACAAATTATTTGTTAAGTTAAGCTTCTGCCCGCGGGTTCGTCCTAAGGGTACTTACTAAACTGTCTATCACTACCGGTATAAAAACTATCCTATGTCCTTCTCAGGATTTCAAACTACCTCCATACCAAATTTCATCTGCATCTTGATATAATTTAAATTTATAAAATAATTATTATATATTAATTTTAATAAAAAATATTTTTTTAGCAAAATTATAAAAAAAATAAAGTAAAAATAAATATATAATAAAAAAATTGGCTCGGCCGTTTATTCATGAAAAGGTAACAAACAAACAGAGTTACTTTCGCATTTTCAATATTAGTAATGGATAGACGGATTAAATTAAAACAAAAAACTGAGATTCATTCACATTAGGTACATGAATAAAATATGGTTGATGCGGACGATTTTATAATATTATTTTTACAATCTGATTTTATGAGGAATGTCCTCTTGATTGCCCATAAACTATACTTTACGTCAACAAACGGGTCCATATGAAGATTTTTATAATAAAAACATCCGTCTTTAGCTGCTTTGATTTAAAATTAATATTTAGATAAACGATAAATATATTTACATAACTGTTTAGGTTTTGATGTTCCAGATACTAAAGCTGAAAAAATATTTATGCCCGATTTTTGAATTCAGTTCCTATTTTAAGCTGAGAACTTGCTTATCTGTATTATACAGCATCAAAACTTGTCAAACTTAATCATTGACAAGACATGACAATTTCTTTATTTTATCTAGAGCCAATTCTTAATCTTCAACCACATCGTCGGCAAAAAGTGTTAAACCGTCAGTAGGTGCAGAACAGGGTGGTCGATTGGTTTTAAAAACTAACTTTACGTGTTCGTAGAACGTCCGTGTGCGTGTGTGTGTCTGAATCAGGTCTGAATCGTCAACCAGCATTAATTAAAAACTAAGATCATCACCCTGCAACAACAATCACAGGATGTTCTTTTTTCAAAGCCCTAAAAATAAACGCCATCTAAATTCTCGCACTCGAAAAACAATGCTGCAAGTTTCAGCCGGTTCCGATTCCAAACAAAAACAAAAAACGATCGGCTTGAATTTCTTCAATGGTTCATTAGACCCTTGATTCATTAACAAGGCGGACGTCTGCTCAGCACGTACAAAATTGCTAAACCGAGGTTTAATAGTAAAAAGTGTTGCATAACCACATGCCCAGGCGCAGGTACGCGGTAGCCAGGCTATCATACTTTTGCGGTCATTGATTGGAGGTAGCTATACGGGTAACTTAGGAAAGAACTAGAAAAGGTACTATTGTGATTGGAAGTCGATTTGCTCCAAGAGACCATGTTTTAAGTTAGCTTGATTTTTATTAGTACAGGCACGAAGAAAGAAAATTTGGTTCAAATAAATTAAACTAGATGGCGTAATAAGCTTCGATTTGTTATTGAGTTTTGTGAAATATTAAGATTTTCTAGAGACGATCATAAATAATGTATGTTCTTGTTTAATTAACTCTCCCAAGCACAAGATTAAGGAGTATTGGGTTCTCAATTCACGCTTCAAAGATTATTTGAATGGATCATTTAAAATTGATTCCAATATATGGCGCAGTTTTAAATTTCTGAGGTATGAAACTGTAAAAACGTGCAAAAATACTATAATAAAAATCGTCGCTGTATTAAAAAAAGTATTCACGAACCGAGTAAACCCTTTTACTTGCAAGTCGCTGCTAATACCATCTATATCCGTGGAACAGAACCAAAGCGATGTTCTTAGAAAAATAATCAGTATAATCAGACGAAAAACGCTAGATACGTCGGCACGGTTTCTTTGTATCGAATGAGGCATCTGTACGCTAGTATTATATTATCTGTAATATCTGTAAACAGGTAACAACGATTCTCTTTTTTCTCTGTTTTCTGGTAAAAAAATATTTACTTTCTGATCCTCTACATGTGTTTTTCTGAATAAACGATTATTGTAATGTATTGTATTGTAGCTTTTCGTTTTAAAATGCAGGCGTAGGTACATTGTCAGTACCTATAAGAATCAGTAAAAAAAAATCGTAAACGGCTCTACTAATCTTTGAAAATAAGTACTTCCGATTACGAAAATTATTTTACTGAAGAAAACTATATTATCACTCCTATTACTTACGAGACTTCTTTTTATCCCGTAAAATGCATGGTTCCCGAAATAGGTCACGAGAGCAAAGCCGCGGGAACAAGCTTGTTTGAAATAAGTTGAATTTTGTAACGGAGTCAGGTTTAGTTAGATGTGAAATCAAAAAGTTGGATTAAAAAAAACTGCTTCTAGTAAAACAGGATTTGAAAGCTCGCAATCAACGTGAAATGTGAATGCAGATCTAATCGAATCAAGTTGAAAGTCGCAAATAACATGTAATAGTCTAACCATAGTGTAGGTAAACGATTGATTCGAATACCACACGTTTTGAAGTCCGCAAAAAAAAAAACAATGAAAAAACCAGAAAGCGAATTTAATTTAATGTAACCATAGATGATCTGATTTCATGTTTTTTATCGTGGGAACATCGATTCATAAGTAATCATAAGCCAGTTTGTCGTCGATCATAATCGTCGGTAACATCCTTTTCACATCAAAGCAGATAATTTGCATTATCGACCGTTGTTTCGGCTGATTAAACTTTGATGTGGCGACTTGTGCGACTTCCTGTCTCGTTAAACTTAATTAAACTCTGAGTGACCAGTAAAACTTGGCATTCAAAAAATTTTTTAACAAAAATGACAGCGTTCTGAATTTGAAACAGTTTTCATATTTACCTAAACAAACAGCGTTCTATGGAGTGCCAAGGTATTCTGGACGTACAGCTTTCTTTATTTTATAACCATAGATAATAACGGGCCTTTTACCCAGTAAATTAATAAAGGTATGTGTATGTGGATCAATTGAAAGCGTAATTATAGACTGTAGCAAAGTTTTTACTGTAATTAATAGTTGCCATTACGTTCTGTTTACAATGGATTTTTTTATTGGTTTTTAAACGGAAGTGGCGTTCGAAACACGTTTTGAAAGTGATTGTTTGACTAACGAACTCTAGCTCCTTATTTTCGAATAGGAATTAATTCACTATCATTAGTAGCAACAGACTGACTTGATAGTATAAACCTTTCTAATACTTAAATGTTTAATCAAATTCCTTCACCGTAAAAAGTTCCTTGGCTCTAATCGGCGTAAATCGTCAAACGTCGAATAGTCCTCGTTTCAAAGTTGTCAGCAATTAGAGGAGGGTTTTTGCCGGGCCGTTGTACAGTTAGTGTGTCCAGGTCGTCTTCCTTAGAAGGAGACTGGTCCCGTCCCGGCGGAATGCGTCGATATAGTGCCGCGTTCCGGCGTCGCTTGCCTGCATCGCAGTCTGATCCCTCGGTCAACTTAGCGGCACTAGCTTCCATTCATGCGAACAAGGTTTTAAAGGTACCGTTTGTTGCTTTTTTTGTTGTGCAGCGAACCTGTTAGTTTATTTAAGACCTTAAAGATGTTTGTGAGCGATTGGTGGTATAGGATTTATGATTGTAAAAAGTTTTTATGCTCTCTTGTTTGGTTTCATGAGCTTTAAAAGCTTTGTCTGAATGTTTCTGGTATAAAGTCCGTCATATTTAATTTCAGAATCGTTAAATTAATTAAGCGTTATTAAATTAAAGTATAACTAGCTGAATTTTCTTTCAAAGTTAAGTGATTTCTGCAATGTGTACACCACAAATCAAACTCCCGCCAACGATAATGAGCAGATAGAGTGGTAAGTATTTTCTCCTCTTTATAAAACTAAAATGCCCATAAGTGTCCACAAAAAAGGGATACTTCCTGATCTAAACGAGCGATTTATCTCCTTGTAGAGGTAATGACGTGCAACGTAAGTCATTGAGAGCGCCGTCACGTATGATAGGTGCGCTTGCTTCGGACGAGGCCCATTACGGACCGAGAAACCGCCATTACAGCAATTGTATCCACTTGTACATCAGGGAGACGGCATTTCTCTCGTATAAATGTATTTATATCTAAGTTTATATAAGTCTTATTCTTCCTAATCGCTTTCTCACAATGAGAATCGTGACTCCGTTTCATACTGTCATCGGATATTCTCCATCTCTTAAGATCCTGGTGGAGTGCAGCGCTGATCGGTATCTCCAGTTTTGCCGATATTTGTTCCGACCACAGTTTGGGGCTTCGGCCTCTAGATCTTTTACCCTCTATTTTGTCAGTTACCATTGGTTGTACCGTGTGGTCGCTGGTTGTATATCATTGGTTCCTCTGCGGGCAATGTGATCGAAGTATCTCACGACACAGTGTAGTGCAGGCAGGTTGTTATATAAGTAAGTAATGTAAATAATACTACATTCTTAAAATGTTTAAGTTTTTTCGCAAGGAAACTGTTTTCGGCATCTTGATTTGTATCTGATCTAAATTATACGGGAAGCTTGTACGTCGTTCTCTTTTTGCTGGGTATTCAGGTTTTAAAATTACCTTAATATTCTAGAGCCGTTTTTAAAGAAATATAGATCTTAAAAAATGATGAGGCAGAAAGTTCCTTGTAGATTAATTTCGTAAATTGGCAACCCTGTCCAAAGACTAGAAATTAAAAGTTGGATTCTAATTTTGAATTTATCGCAATTCGTGTTCGCATTGTCTGAATAAACTTTATTAAAATTTCTTTTTAAAATGTTACCTAACGACCAAAAAGTTTGTCTTTGCAAATCATAGTGTACAGAATATGTAAAACTTAATTAAAATTAAATGTCATTCATACATAGCGATTATAGAAAGTAACAGAAACCAGATACCTACAAATTGCAATTACAAATCAATCGCTCGATCGTGATCCCATATTGACAAGTTGAAGTGCCAATAATTTCCACACACGTTGAATTGCTAGAAACTCGTCCTAATTTCCACCATACTTACAAGTTTCCATTTAATTTCCTTTAGATTTTACGCTTATTACTAACTGGCACCGTTCGTGTTGTGTTAATAAAACAATCTATTTTCTCCTGATTTATGGTGTTAGGAAATTAGTCGCGTTATTTATTTTATTGCCACTGCCTGTATCAATGGCTGTCAAGTACGAGTTCTCGATCATAATATAGCTGTGTCTTTGAAGTGTTATTGCGTTAACTGCTAATGCCAAGTCATCCTAATTAGAAACCCGAGGAGTTTACGGCAATGAACTCGTTTAATTTGCCTACATCTAGCTCTTAAAGTGAAATGAGAATTTTATTGTCTTATGAATGTCTATGTTGATGTTTATGAGTAAATTTCTATTGCTTTCTACTATGATCAAATTCTTAAGGCTACGCATAAAAAGGTTACATTCATGAATAGCTTCAAACACTGTCCACATTAGAAGAAAATATTCACGTTAAGATTATACTAGTCGATCATTCTTCCATACAAACGTAGTCTAGCGATTATTCCACTGTTTGACGATGTACGTTCAAAATAAAAAATTATATCAATTTTGTCTCATCATTATCTAGCCCTGAAGGGAAACAAAAAAAAAATGAAAGTTATGAGCATCGAAAGTTCCATATTTCAACACTAATTTTAACGCATCTTTGGGCAGGAATAAATTCCATAAGAAGAAGGATTGCAAAACGGCCTCCATACGTAATTCCTCCATAAGTAATTCAACAATGCAAATAATTTTATTTTGAAAATTATACTCTTCCCTTTGTATATAGGCTTGTTTTTTTTATCAGAAAAATAATAAATAAAAAGAAAACTTTAGGGCTTCTTAGAATTTGTTTGATAAGAAACGGCCAGGGTCTGGTTTAGTTTTAAGTGAGAAGAGGTTGTAATTTCAAATAATAAATTAAAAAAGGAATGTCAATCAGGGCAAAATACGATGTTGAATATTGTCCATGCAGGTTGAACTGCGCATATAAATAGTAGTTTATGAACCTTGAATAAAATGCAATTTAATTAAGCTCTGAATACTTAATTAGTGCTTTTCGAGACAAACAATGAATCATGCTAATTAATTCAGAACAGGAACTTCCTACTGATAGCCTTTCACAATAAGTCAAGTTGAGCTGGTAGGTAGACATAATATGAAATGAGGAATTGTATGATCATTCTGTAATTTTAGCTTTCGATTTTAATTCTGTCTCCTTCGGGGTTTACGCAGAAATATTTAATTGACGCGAGATAATTTTCTGGTGTGCTGTGTGGTCTTCAGCCAACAGGTTGTTGAATTCTATAGTACGCTCCCTCCATCTTGTTTGTTTACTGTCCGTATCTAAATTAAGTTCGGTCTAGAGCTATATATGTATTCTACTGTCAAAGTTGTGTTGGGCGCACGGTTGGCACAGTTGTTGGGCAATTGACTGCTGCGCTGCGTGTCACGTTCGATTCCCGCACGGAACAAATATTTGTATGACCTACAGATAGTTGTTCCGGCTCTGGGTGTTGTGTATGTGGGTTTATATGTTTGTAAACGCACCCATGATGCAGGAAGAAATGGCGCACACATGATCCTAGTGTGGGGCAACGTTTTTTTTTAAACAGAACAAAACAGAGTTTGGCGCATTGTCGAATCCCAATGGACTGAATTAGGTATCCATGTCATAAATAAATTTGTAAATGCTTCTAAGGCACGCAAGACAATCAGATCTATTACCAACCATACTGACTGGTATGACTGTCCCTGAACCCCATGCCATCGTAATATCAGCCAAGAGTCCAGTTCCTTTTTATTTTGAATGTAATTAAAGCAATTGCCGATACCTCACAGGTGACTGCATGTTGCGCATACGACTGTATCCATCGTGATAGACGGTGATTGTTCCCAGAAAAGTCATTATACGACCCCACAGCATATTCTGTGAACCCATTTGGAATCAGCGGCTTTTCCCACGGCTGTGTAGCAATATGTCACTGGTAAATATGTGGGAGAACATTCGTCTTTGAACTGTCTTGGGCAATACTGTAGGATTGACAGGATTGAAGCTAAATTTATGAATTCCGTTGGCTGAGAAGAATCTAGAAGTTTTTCTGTAGAGTGCAATGATTTTTATATGAGCAAGCTTTTAAAATTACCTACATTTGTGTATCTCCAAGAAAGTTTATGTGTTCTGTGATACAATTAGTAAGGTAACCGAAAAAGGTTTTAACCACGAACAACTTCAAACACCACATTTGGTGAAAATAAATACGGAAAAGCCATTTAGCCTGTAAAAGAAAAAAAAGCTTAAAATAAAAATTTATTGCATCTTACAAATATTTTGGCAAGGAATGGTGTGACTTAGTCTGAAAAAAAAGACCGTTTTGAAATTGTACATGTAGGTATATTGAAGTTGAAATGAAAGCCCTAGAAGCTTTTTGTAGAGTGCAATGAATTTGAAAAAACTGGCCAAGTGCGTGTCTGACTTCGCACACTTTAGGTTCCGTACCAAACTGCAAAATCAAGTTGGTTGTAATAGGAAAAATGAGGAAATTCCAAAGAAAAATCAGCTTTCTCAATATACTGGTATTTGTTAGTAAAATATATGTAATAATAAACTTCCAAAAAAACACTGCAAAACGAAAACGTGTTTCGACACCGACTTCAGAAAAGAAAGTTATTTTTTCGTTTTGCAGTGTTTTTTTCTGAAGTCGTTTTGTTTTTTTGTTAAAAAGTTTTTATTTATATCTTTTTAGTTTTGATAGCCTACCTATCACCTCCAATTTCGAGTACCGTATGTTTGTTACTTCTTCACGCTCAAACGGCTGGTAGGATCTGGATGAAATTTGGCAGAGAGTTAAATTATAGTCTGGAGTAGCACATAGGATACTTTTTATCCCGGGCATATGGTCCCTTGGGATAATTTTCGACATACACGCGGGCGAAGCCGCTGGCAGAAGCTAGTTATCTACATATACATAAAAGAAGAAACTGACTGATCGATCAACGCACAGCCAAAACCGCTAGGCCTAGAAGCATGAAATTTGGAAGAATGGTTCCTCAAGTGACGTAAGCGAGCATTAAGAAAGGATTTTTGGAAATTCCTCCCCTAAGAGGTAAAACGGGGGTTGAAAGTTTGTATGAAAAACCTAATTTCTTTGGCCAAATTCATGAAACTTGGCATAAATATTTATCTGAATAAATGATAAAGTTTGTCATTACTAGTTTTTCGAAACTACCGCCAAAATACGATTTAAGGGATGTTTAAGTTTTTAATGAAGAATATTAATGCTTGGGTTTATAAACTTGTATCTTGACATAAATTGGTACCTAAGTAAACAAATGAAGGTTGTAATTTGTAATTATAAGTTTTTCCAAACTATCCCCAAAATACGATTTAGCGGGTGTTAAAGTTTGCTATAAATCTCAATGCATAGTTTCGTTTTTGATGTAGAGTTCTAGGGGAGCAGTAAGAAGGGATTTTCGGAAATTCAACCTTTCATAATCTTCACCATTTCAGCCATAAAAGGTTCACTGCTGGACATAGGCCTCGCCCAAGCGTCGACACCGCCGTCGAGCTCCATTGCCTCGGCGCTTTTCTGGTGGTCGCCACTGTTGATTCTGGCTTTCATTGATTTGGCACGGAGTTGCAGTGGTTTGGCATTAGTGCGGTGGGTAACAAAAAAAGCGTCGCCACACTGACCGGTCCTGAACGTTTCGCATCTACCGGAATCCCACAGCCTTGACCAGGTCGTCGCTCCACCTAGAGGGAGGCCTTCCTATGCTGTGTCTTCCAGTACGTGGTCGCCACGCCAGAATTTACAACCTTTGAGAGGAAATTTGTTTGTATATTTCTGAAAAGTGAGAAATTTGTTTGTTATGAAAAATTGAATTCCTTGGGGATAAAGTAAATAATTAAAATTGATATAATACGTTTTTTAAAACTACTCCCCAGATGAGGATAAGTTTTTTTGAGAAATCTTACTGCGCAATCTAACTTACATAAACGAAAAATAATAAAAAAGGGAAGAAATAGTGAATAACATAACATTTAGGTTGCTAAAAACTCGACCCACAACGGGGCAAAAAGGGGTTATTACGTTTAGGGGAGGATTTTAATTTGTAACCTAAAATTTATTATTATTTAAGTCAAATAACGAATCGCCCCAAACTAACAAACCCTAGATATCTACGATACCCCATTTTTCATGGATTTAATAATAGCTCATTTTTGCTAGCTGCACATAAGAAAGTCATATGTACGATAAAATACAAAATCTCGCTAACGAAATCGCGGGCGGAGTGCTAGTTAATATTATGAATGCGAAAGTTTGGATGGATGTTTGTTTGTTACTCAATCACGCCATAACAGCTGAACGGATCGGGGTGAATTATAGTTTGGATTAGCACATAGGATGTTTCGGTATAATGTTCCCTCAGGAAAATAAAAAAAAACTTTAAAGTTTAAATAATAATAAATGAAGGCATTCATTCAAACTTTATTTAGTAAGTCTATTCAGTTTTGTTATTCATTCTAATCTACAACATACAACGATTCAATCACCAGTTCTAAGCAAAAAACCTAACTGTCTAATGTGTCTGAGGTGTAACTTCCTTGGCATATAAATTCTCAGTACCTTGACGAAAATAATAAGAATTACAAGCTTTGAGACTTAAAAACAAAAACTTCCAGAAGTTACCCAAACAGAATACGGAAAAGTTATTTATACTTCATCATATTATATAATTTATCGAATGTTAAATTTTCATGAGGGATATATTTATTCAGTTTAAGTACACATTCATTGCTAGCGGAATAAAACAATGGGTCGTGAATGGATTCTGTCTTTGAATGTACTTGCATGGGCATGTACATTCGAACGAATATGCTATTTTGGTATTTAATCGCCCAAAAACAAGGTTCGTATTTGAGTGTAAAGTGGAAGTTCTTATGTTGTGTGTGTAACAGACTTACAGATTTACGCGCTATACTCCTTCATTACTTAGATATTCCGTATTTTCATTTAGTATTCTGAAAACGTTCTTTATTTTGGCGTTGGCAGAATAACTTCTCAATTGCTAGAGATTAAACTTGTCCATAAAGTTTAGCCCGAACCGCCTGCAGCGCAAAGGTTCCGTGGTACAAAGATGACAATTCAAATTTTATTGTAATGCCGAATAATTTATGGGGAATAAATAAGCTCGAAATATAAACTTGGAAATTTTACACTGTGTTGTAAACTCAACAAAGAACGTATCGGCGTTTGCTTTAAAGCGCAGGTTGTAAATGTCAGCTTAGAGAAATAAGTGTCTGTAGAGCAATGGCTTTAGTAGGTAGAGTAGGTGAACAATAAACTGTACAAACTGTTGTAAGCTGAACAGGTATCGCATTCTTCTGTGTAGAATAGAAAATATCTGACAGTTCTTGACTGGTCCCATAATATAGCCTTTAGGAACACCAAGTTGGTACGACATTTTTACAGGTTAACTTTTAACAAAAGAGATTTTCTGAAGGAAGAGTTTCTCTAAAAAGTTTTCTGCACAGTGTGTGTTCGGTGTTCTGTGTTCTCTTTAAAAGTAGAATAGAAAATTTACTTTTCTTTAAAGACCAACACTGTCTCAAATGCTTTCAAGAAATTACAAATAAAAGAGAAGTGAAGAGAAGAAATAAGAAAGAAGACATAAATAATTTTGCCGGGGATATTATATGAAATAATTTCTGCAAAAGGACATCAAGAAATAGGTCATCAATTTACGGGACCCTAAAAATTTGCGCTTGCGCACGTTTTGTTGATGTTTGATTGTTTCCAAATCCACTTTACTGTACGCACAGATTATAAATAAGGGTCTCATAAATTCTAATCACACGGCAGACGGATCCTTATTATGAATGTATTTTGATGCATTCTCACGTACAGCGTTATATTTCAATTAGGTTTTGGTTCCAAAACGGACATTTTCCTATGAAATATTTTCAATATTGAGCTTGGCTGTTTAGTCAGTTTGTTGAAGTCTAATGAGGTAAGGTAAACGATTGTATTTTACTAGACAACTGTCAAGTATTCCTTTATTTATGGAGTCAATAATTTATCTAACAAGTACCTAATAACCACAGACATAAATCTAACAAGATTATTATTTATTTTTATTATTTATTTTTATTTTATAGAAAATATGTTTATTTTACGACGAAAGACAATGTTTTCATTGTCTCGGCCAACTTTGTCTTTTAGTTTTTACATATCAATACGGCATAGAAAGGCATTTTTTTAGATTTTGGTTGATGCCTGGTGGCGATAACGCTAAATGAAACGGCTCAATTTAAGTGCATTATAGTTCTTGTCAAAGTTCTTGGCCGCCCTGAAGTTGGCTACAATGGCTACGCAGTGGTAAATCTCATAAAAACACACATTCTTGTCCGTTCTTCTCCACGTAGGCATTTTCCGAACGGATGGTAGAATGTATAAAGATCCAGCCCTAGTTGTCCCCCCAGCGACGAAGCCCTGAGCCGAGGTTCGACCCCATAGGGGGTAGCCCTCAGCATGGTCGCGTTGGTTTAGCTTTTTAGGCCTGGCTGGAGGCTATAGTTAAGTCTCCACAGGTTCGCCCGGTTAAGCAGAAGCCAATCTCTTGAATTGATCTGCGAGACGCCACAAATAAAAAAAACAACTTCTTGAGCATTGGAAAGCCAAGTTCAGCCGGGCGAGCACGGCTTCTGTGTTAAGCTTGAGTCACGGTTTTTGCTCCGAAACTGTGGTAAAAATGTATGACTCAACGCCTGTCACAGTAGGCCGTGCTCGCCCGCCCGGGCGGCCCAGAAGTTTGGCGTGCTATACTTTCACTTTTACTCCTTTTCTTGACACGCGAAGAATATTCATTCGCATCTTCTAGTAAGCAGAGCCGGGAAAAATACATCCTTTGCTTTAATTAAAATACAAATTTCAAAATTCTAACTTGCATGTATTTAAAATACGAAATGACAAAATATTTGTAAGTTGTGTTTTTTAAATATAAAATACAGCATGTTTTATACAACTGTTTTCATTTAAAATACAAATACAGTCACATAATATTCATCATGATATTCATATTAATAAACTCAATTAATACACAGCAGTTTCGTGAAAATAATCATTTAAAATGAAAATGAAAATTGACAATATACTTGAAATTTGACGTAGGTGGTCGCCATTTTTCTTACGAAAGCTATCGAGCGCTATTTTCTGCAGAACGCACCCATTAATATAATAAGATCACTAAATGTATTTGTGTTCAAATGTAATTTGAAGCCATAAATATTTGAAAACTATACAAAACACCTCAGCGTCAGATGTTTGAAATACCAATTAAATACAAATTACATTTTTAAGAAGTAATTTAATTACAAATACCAAATACGTATTTGTATTTCAATTACATATTTTAAATACAAGTAGATATATCCAATACTGTCCAACCCTGCTAGTTCGATGTAAGTAAGTACGTCAGTGTCTGTGTTTATAACTCTAACGCTAGCATTGGTGTGCAACATTTATTTCATCTTAAAGAACAGTACAAACTCTAAAGTCTATACTCGTATCAATAAAAGATACCATACTCATTCTACAAAATCCTCACCAATCAACTTTCCTTAATCGACTGCATTTAACTTATCCTAACCTGAGAAAAGCGACATTAAACATACCTATTAAAAGCAAACACATAAACTAAAAATTAAGTTAGTCTAATATCCTATTACCATCCATATAGAGATTAGAATTACGAAAGTTAACTATTAAAACGAACACTTAATCATTGTACTTAATTCTAGACAAATTGAATGTGGTGAAACTATAGTCGTAAACTATAAAATGGCGGATTAGACGAACAAATGGGCGCCGGCGCCGAAGCCTTTGGTAATCTCAAGATTTGTGATCTGCCTACATTGACAGATAGAATAGAATTATATGATATATGTTCTATAACACCAATACCAGGTTAGGGAGTGGTCAAGTCTCCTTTTATTGCCAATTCGTCGAACCAAATGGTTGGTCTGGTTCTAAAAAGGTTTTATTTTTGGTATTTTTTGCCTATTAGGCACCACAAGGCCTTCTAGGCGCTGCATTATTATCATTTACATAAGACATCTGTATCCGTTTGGTGCTATAATTACAATCTGTGGGTTGTCGAGTTTTTTATCTTATTTTGTGCAAAAAGAAGTCAGTATTAGAATTAGATAAATTAACTAGGCAAGTTCTTGTTAGTTATAATAATATAATAATAATAATAATAATAATGGTTTATTCATTTCAACAAAGTCTTACTTAACAACTAGTGTTTGAAGAATCCTTGTAAGCAAAAATAAGCTTGTGTTAGGACACTCCGCTCTTCCTTATTGTATCCACATAGACTTTATATTATTTTTGCGCATTAAAAACCAACTTGAGATATGACATAAACGAAAAATTAAATTAATAAACATAAACAAATGGGCCATGATTGCAGTGGTAGGTTGAAGTAAGTGAAGTGTGTGAGTATAATGATGTGTGTGTGTGAAAGTGGTTGTGTGTGTGTGGGTGATGATGTGTGTGAAAGGGGTTTATTTTGATCGTGATCCGTGTGGAAGCTAAACAGAAATAGTTTCATACCAAAATGCTGAGTTCTGTTTCCGTACTTTTCATTATAAGTCCATTGAAATTGCAAGATCAGGGTTGTAATCCTTAGGCAAATATCAGTAGTTGTAGAAGGAAATCTATCTGTCTTCTTTTTGTCATTCTTTATCATAATGTTTGCATCACTCGACCTTAAATCAAGGTCTGTCTTTTAAGACTTATTCAAATTCGAACCCAAACAAAGCAGAGGAATGCAGCCGACTACCATTTCAACAGGTTGCACTTGCAGTTAACCAAATGTCCTAATAACCCAAATGTCTGTCGGCACCAACCACAATGGAACTTGTCAAAGATCCTTGAGTGGTTAATGTATCGTTTAAGTGCACTACCGATAAAGAGGAAACGATTAGTAAATATCTTTAGAGTCACAAGTCTCCGCTTACTTCCTACGCGTGGTTGACGGTTGTAAAGTTAAGTGTTGTAAGACTTGGTTGAGAGAAGTAGAATGTCCAACAAATGATATAGCATTTATGCGTTTACGGGCACAGTTTAAACTTAATGATGATGTTACAGATCCAACTTTTATGAATAAGGAAGAATGGGAACGGCAGTTTTCATTTACTGTGTAAGGGTAGAAGACGAACAAAGAAAAGAATGGATTGTATGAAAGCTGGTACTAGAACGGTGGACGACTATTGAGACAATGCTGCATAGATCTCACATGAATCGGCTTAATGTTAGAAGATGATGACAAATGTGTGTTTGATAGAATGCAGACAAAAGTATTGGTAGGTACTACGAGTTTGTCACACACGTTAATATGGTCTTACAACTGACTTTTTTTAAAGCACTGTCGATGTAGAAGATATTACGAGAAGCTTAACGATATACTCTACGAAATATCCGACTTACAATCGATTCTTAATTTGACCTTCATGTCTTTTGTTCTTGTTTAGTTCACATTGCAAACTATTACAAACTGCATTAACACAAACATGCGCAAAAAAATACAATAAGGAATTGAACATTGTGATATCAATACGGTTTCCTAACTGTTTCCGCAGCCTACAAACAACTGTGCGATAAAAATTACAATCTGCTCATAAATTTTACGCTTTAAGGTCGTAAGTGATTGATATTCGAGGTGATTTACGTCCTTTTTTGACCGCAAAACGTAAGGATGGGAGAGCCTTTTAGGCTTGTTGAACATCATAGGCTTGTATAGGTTAATGTTTTTTCGAAGATTTCGGTTATTTAGTAAAAGGACTTGAGTGTTTTGTGTGTTGGCAGAGTGACAGATTAGATAGGATCGGAAACTAAGGTTTATGTTTGGTTTATGTTGAACAAGCTTCTGTCAGCTGCTTCGACCGCGTGAAAATGTACTCCTGGGATAAAAATATATATGTCCTTCTCCAAGGACAATATATCACTATGCCAAAATTCATCAAAAGTGGTTCAGTGGTTTAGCCGTGCAAAACTGAAAACATAACAAACAGAAATACAATTACTAATGCATTTGGAATGGAATAGAATCAAGATTTCAAGTTTCCTAAGCTCTTGAAATAATAACTAATTCAAATAATTGGGTTAAGTGCTTTTTCAAAAAGTAGGTCTTCCCTCTCAATCAGTGGCGCCGGAACGACCACGACAAATAAATGCCATTCTATGTTTTACGTTTTGTTTATAGTAAATTGATCTTGGTGAGGTAAATGGTTGTTTGGATTGATACATACTTAATTGGTTATTTTTGGCTTAGGTATAAAAAAGTTCTGAGAAGAGAATTATGGTATTGTGACATTAATCTTTTCAATTATCTGATTATAGCTCAAGGTGCAAGGATTTGATGTTGCGTGATGCTTCAATTTTGTTTATTCAATACAATTTCACGGACAAATTCACAAAATGTTTTCAAACAGCGCCAACTTCTTGAATATATCATTCAAGCACCAAAAAGTCTTGAAATCGAAATACGTGCACTAGTACACTTCATACCGAATAAAAACAAAAGCCAAACGTATTTTTCAAAACAACAAAAGGATTGTTTAAACTTTTCTTTTTAACCGACTTCGCAAAAAGAAGGAGGTTTTCAATTCGACTGTATTTTTTTTTTTTTTTATGTTTGTTACCTCAGAACTTTTTATTGGGCCAACCGATTTTGATGATTCTTTTTTAATTTGAAAGCGGGTGCTTGTCATGTGGTCCCATTTAATTTTCATCAAGATCTGATGAAGAACTTTGGAGAAATACATCAGAACTCTTCAATAAATGACGGCAAAGCACTCTGGATAGATCAAATCGCATGTCTGTTTATTGTTTACACCATTTCATAACATAACATCACACTGGTACGTTCTTAAGGGGTACGCAGGTGTGAACAGTTCACCCTGGTATACTCTCATTGCACTGGTTTCGTTTAAGTTTCATGTTATTGGGTTAATCTATTCTAGCTTCACTTTGGGCACTATACGCGTAGGTACCTAGCCTATAGAACTGGTCCATTATGTACCACAACTAAAAAGTGAAAAATAAAAAACTTTTTTACAAAAATTACAACCGACTTCCAAACAAAAACACTACAAAGTGAAAAATAACTTCAATTTCGGAAGTCGGTGTCAAAAAATGAAGAAACGTAAACAGGAACACCGACTTCCGAAATTGAAGTTATTTTTCACTTTGTAGTGTTTTTGTTTGGAAGTCGGTTGTAATTTTTGTAAAAAAGTTTTTTATAATTATTCGACAAAAACTATGGAACGGATACAGCAACCTTAGCGGCCAGCGTCATGGTCAAACACATTACTTCTCGCTTCCCTGCAGTCGTGAGTAAACGAGAAACGATCATTATGAACGTAATTATTTTAGCTTCGAAACATCATCGCTATGATATCATTGTTAATTGCATCATTTTTAAGAAATAAACAATCATAAGTGAACTGTTGTTTGTTGTTTTAAAGTTCCTTGATATTATGTACAATAGTACCATCGTCAACAAATTACACGAAGTTTTAATCTAACAGACAGACCATGACCCTTCTGGAATGCCACAAGTACAAGTACCTATACACCTGCACTTTTGAGGAGCTAAGTAACACCACTGATGCTGTTAGTATTCATGGCCACCTACTGGACCCAAATTATCTAAAATGTTAACCATCGACTTCAAAAAAAGAAGAATTTATATAATATAGCAGTTGGTTAAATACAATTTAGGTTAATAATAGACGGAAACAAACAATAGGGCAAAGCCATTTATAATATATCAATGGGAAAAGCCCAGAAAGAAGTAATATGCCCATAGACTACTGTTGCAACTAGACATACAAGAATAGAGTGGTTGAAAAAGACGAGAAAAACAAAAATGCTAATGACGAACTAACATTTATTCTATAGCGGTTGCAATTATTAACCATAGATTTGGAATAGATGACATATTATTATTTATTCATTAGATGTTTCCAAACACAAATCAGCGTACAAGCCTGTCTCATTTCGTTGATTGTAACAAGAATATGTGAATGAGATCAACTTATAATTAGTATAGCGATGCCTAAAACATTGAAAAGCAGACACTTAATAACCTTTACACGTGTTACTTGCTCGTGGTTCTGCGAAACCTGTAAAATTGTTTAAAATAAACATGTTTGGAACGATGTTAACAGTAGACAAACATACGGTCAAACTGGACTTGAATAGTTTATGAATATTCAACGGACATCAACTGGGGACAATATTTGACTAACATTGTAGAAACTATAAGAAAGTATGTTTGGTGCTAAGTTATGTTAAGTAGAACATCATAATGAGTAACCTTCATAAAAGGCGTATTACCTGTAGATATATACAGGGAAGGTTTCGTATAATGATAACGAATATTAACGAGCGTCTTGCAAAGGGTTTACTTTCCCCTTAGAAAAACTATTCTACTTTTATTATACTATTATTCAAGCCCACCCTTTTTTTTAGCTTGTGGAAATGCTCATGCATACTGCACTACCACCGGAAGAAAGCGCAGTTATGTGGGACTCTAACCCACTAAAACTCCACGGCGTCAGGTGCCGCTTATGGCGGGAACAAGGGTACGCGTTAGCACTCGCCGTGAACCCGCCGCGGCTATCCTTCACCGTACCTTCCTCCGGCGCATCAGAACACATTGCGCGCCGTGACCACATCCGGGACCAAACCAGCACATGGAACCCTTGGTCCCCCTATTCAAGCCAACCCTTAAAAAAAGGGAAGGAGGAAAGGCAGCTTAGAGGAACAGGCTGTATGCTGAAGGCCGAATCCCGAATGGAGGCTCAACTTGGAAAAGTTTTAGATCCAGTAGTAGGCCCACACTGCGAGGCTTCGTTGATTGATATGCAACTGCTAAATTACCCTTAAATAATTCTACATATTAGTCTCCTGCCATTCATACATATCTAATGCAACAAAAATATCAGAACGTGCTTTAATCATCAACAAAATACATTGGTCTACCTCTGTCTTCATTCACAGAAAATGACCTAGATTAGATGTCCTTTGTTCTCCATCCGTACCACATAAATCTAGAAAGATATGTTACGCCATCTGTCTTTTGTAATTCTTCTTGTAAAAGAATCTTAGGTTTTGTGGAACACTTGCACCGATTGCACTCAATTTCTCCACCTGTATTTAGTTTTACAATCAATGTGCACAAGAGAAGGGGTCTTCAATTTTTAGCAAGACGCAAAGGCAAAACACGCTATCAATTATGTTATCCGTTATGGCAAAACTCATTTAAAACAATCATACAGCTTTAGCTCGGTATTATCCGTGCGCCTTGACCTAATAGCACCTCGCACGACCTGAACCACGGAGTTGTATTACATACCAAGTAATACTGCCTATATTACGTATTGGCTTGTAAAGAACTGTTTTGTTTTATTTGTATGATTAAGATTATGAGCTTGGGTGGTAAGCAGTCTCCGTGTTTAAAGGCTGGCATCTATGTTCGTGATACTCGTAATGCTGCAAATACCACTTTATTGCCATAGATATAAGAAAGAACTCCACTTTGTTTTTTATATTACCATGTTTTTTTTGCCATCAGCGCCTTTGCTGACCTAATTGTGTTTTATATCATGCGTCTTATATATGATATATCTTACATAAAATGGAGGTATGACCTAAAATCCGATAGAACTGGCTCGTACCAGCAAAAATAGAATTGCCTGGAAAATGGGTTTCTCTTTTGATTACCTCTCTCGATTTTAAGGCTTTGGTGGCCTGTAGTGGGACAATATAAAGACTAATTAGATTAGAGATGATATCAATTCTATCTTTAGCCAAGTTCATTAAAGTGAGATCAATCCTAATAGGTACTTAAATCACTGAAGTGAAATTCTCATTGTGGGGGTCAAGTCAACCAATAGTGTGCAATCTACCTGCGACCACCAGCGTAGAGCATGAATTATTATAATAACCGAGTGTTTAATTGAATTATAATTAAGTAAATTGACCCATGATAACCAGAATGCTCTTTTTAGCTTGTGTCAGAGGTTAAGCGGCCCGCTATAAATTAACCACAAGTCGTATTAAATTTGTTTCTATGGGGATCGAAGATTCAAAGAAATCTTCTTTGAATGAAGTACTAAATCATATTCTGTTTTAGCGACGCATTTGAAATTTTTACGACCTCTTGGAATAGGTACTATAGGCAGTCTTTATTCCACTAGCTCATCGTGTGGGTTGGATAATGAAAGTATCGTGTGATTCAGATATGTCACCGGATTTATTGCAGACACCGTTAGTTTGCAATTAATCTTGCGAGATCATAAATTCTTGATATATTGTGAACAGAACAAATAAAATAAATCCGATCAGAATTGTCTTATTGAGAAGAAAGAATTTACAATCTCACGCGATTTATTATAAACTTACGGTGTTTGCAATAATACGGTGACAGATATATTTTTAACCGACTTCCCAAAAAGGTGGAGGTTCTATGTTCGACATGATGCATGTTTCTTTTTTTTATGTATGTTCACCGATATGTCCGTCAATTGTGGACCGATTTTGAAAATTCTTTTTTTGTTTGAAAGTGTATGTTGCGATATTGGCCCCGTTTTAATTTGGTGAAGATTTGATGAAGAACTTCGAAGATATACAACAGAACTCTTTAATAAATAACGGCAAATCTCTCGGGATTGCTGCAATCGCATGTCTGTTTATTGTTTATACCATTTCATAACATAATATCACGCCAGTACGCTCTTAATAATTTTATTTTTGGAACGCAAGAAATTGGTACCTATGAAAGACACCGTCTTCCAAAAATATAGTTATTTTTCACTTTGTAATTTTTTATTTGTAAAAAGTTTTTTTTTTTTATATACCTAGATGGATATTTGCAGCATTTTACTCTAGCTAGGATATAGACTACTCGTAACTCGTTGGGCTTTTACTTTGAACCCACAAAGTTTCAAACTCTCAACTAGTTGTTGGAACCAGACTGCATCTTAGTTGGAAACTGAGTTGGTATTAGAGCGGAAAATTGTAAGTAGATTAGGATCAGAAGATATTATTCCATATAAGACCGCGATGATTACCGTGAAGGGAACACTTTGATTATAAGCATAGATATTGGTAAGTAAATCTTTCTCAGTAACCAGTAGCCCACGGACGACCCAAATCCATCAATCAACAAGAATTTGAACATCAATAATTTTACAGTTATTTTTATTATTTATTATAATTTTAAACATTTTTTATCAATTTCTAACAACAACATATTCGTAATACAAGTGATTTATACGTCCATAAAGACGTTAACACCACGACGACTTAACAAAGCGGATGAACGTTGTCAATACACCTACAAGTTATAAAACTCAAGCCCGAGGCTCACAGAAGCAAAGTGAAACTAACCTCCGCCACCTTAACCTGATCCACAACCGCAGAACCAACTTGCTCACTTACTCCATACAATAGCTTAAGCCTCCAGTTCAACAAAAACTGGTGGTGCCATGTAGAAAGTTGTGAGCTTACCATATCAAGCGAGCTGTTCCTCCGACGCCAGTTCCATATTAAATATCATATTTAATAATAATTTTATGGGGGATAAGCAAACTTGATTATAATCATCGCGTTGATAAACTACTCTGTGTTGGCAATTACGGAAGACTTCTGTAAAAGCTTGTCCGAGTTTAATTTTAATTAAGAATGAACGGGGGTCATCCGATACGTGCATCAAAAAGCTTAATTTAAATGTGATGACAGCAACGTTTGCAATTTTGTCGAGAAATCTTGGTTTTAATTGGAGATTATGTAGGTTTAATGATGAGGCATGAGCTGTAGGTATAGAACGAAAAGTCGCCAACAACCTAGAGGGAACAAAACTCGCACCCGTTTCACACCCGCACGTCGCAAAATTTTGTTGTTTTTGGTACTTTCTTTATTATTCTAGGACTTAAAAAAAAGTCTCAGATCAAAAGGTAGATAATTAAGGGCCTACATCCGCTTTAGTGCCGTAAAACGGTAACTTTCTAAAGAATACTCCTTAGTAACGGCTAGGTTAAAAGGTCTGAAAAAAATATATATTTATTATTGTTTCATATACATTATTTTTTTAAAGATGGTTTTTTCATATAACAAATAGTTTTGCTTTAAAAAAATAATTAGCAACACGATATTTTTCGCAACTTTTGGATACTCCTCCAAACCGACTTGGATGTTTAAAAATATTTTTACACAGAAAAATTGATGGCTATATTTTCTTCATAACTGACATGGCATATGTAAATCAAATAATATTTTGTAAACAAAACTGTTCAAAAGGAGGTTCAATATTGATATTTTGGCATCGAGCGGGCGCACGGCCAGTACTGCGTTTACACTGGGGCGTATATATCGCCTTGAATTATCTTTGTTATGGTGTCCCTGCGGTTTTGGTGCGATTGTCGTTTTTTGTCCGTTTTAGACATAACTTTACAAATTAATTACACTATGTTATACGAATAAAACTCAAAATGTTCTCAAACTGTTAAGAAAATGGTCTTATGTAACATATATTTTGTCCAAAAAATTAAGACTAGCCGTTTAGACGTGATTCGCGCCTCACCTGCATTTGTGTATTGCTCTGCTTGCTTCATAGTATCTATCACATGAATTTGCTACTGCCCATCCACACTACCTCCCGAGCCGCCATTATATTTAAATTGTACTCGACCTGTTATTCAAGTAATGCTGTTACACCACGTACCCAAAGTTTGCCTAGCGCTCATTACGCTTGATGGTAAGTCCCCTTTAATTTAATTATGACGTCACCTCTAACCAGCCGCGCCAGATTCCTTTATTAGACACTAATTGTATGGGCACACGGTGCATGTCCGTATATGTTTCTTTTAACCTACTTTGTTTGCAACTATTCCTAACTTTGTAGCGGGGGGTAAGGTAAAGCTCCCCGCTTTACCATTTGAATCAACTCATAAACCTGAAGTGATCTCAAAAGTAAAACTTTTGAAGATGGATGAGTAATTGAATTTATATCGATTTTTAGGGTACCTACCGTACCCGAAGGGTCCAAATGGAGCTGTCACTCACGTGTCTGTCGTCTGTCACAAAATTTTGTTCCGAAGATATTTTTTACTATGAATTGAAATTTGGTGATAATGTTAAATAAAATATCTAAAAGGAATTCTGTACGTTTATGTGCATGAAGTATTAAATAAATAAAGGACAATAGCAGAAGCCAATACATTGTTTTAGCTGAGAACAAATCACTACGACTCTAAATGAATATTAACTGGTTTAATAAAGGATCATATTCTGGATTAGTTTGTGCAAGAATTTTTGTTAAAGAACGCCGAGAATAATAGATATTCAATCATGAACTTTTGTAGGTTATGTCTGGGTAACTTCTAATAATGTGTTTAATAGGTAATATTATTCAAATTCGTGGAAGTAAAAGGGCAATATCGCATTAGTATTTCCCTTTCCTAGTTATTCCAGCATGAAATGTACATTTATGCGACTTTGAAGTGTATCAAAAGGTTTTCGTCAACAAACAAGCTATATTTTTTTAGACTTGGATACTAGTACTTTTGCCTATCATTAATTGAAAGTAAGTAATCCATTTATTTCTACACTACATTCTTACCTGCCTGCAAGGACACATACACTCAGACATAAACTGTATTGCTAATTATTTACTCCGTTTTATTATAATAACATTTATACAATAATGATATACTTACTACAGTCACTACTTGTCACTTGTTGTTAACGAAAAAATCAATTAACTTTAATTTATAAATAAAAAGTATTCAATTAATAGAAATTCTTTCGTATATATCTTACTTTCAGACGCTCAAATTTAAGTCAGCTAAGATTTCGCCATTGTTCTTTATCCTCTGTTGGATACCATTATAAAATATGAAATGATTTTTTTAACCCCATTCGTTCCAATTTCAAAATCTAAATAAATGTCAATCAATCTGCACGGTTCTAAATTTAAAAGCCTCTAAGAACGAATTTTATTTGATACTAAAACTGCATCCATTCGACTCAATAAGGCAGCCATGAAAAACGATTTCCACGTTAAACCATAAAGAGCAGGTCACACCTAAAATGGTGGACAAAATAATATGATTTTAATCTTTACTTAAAGGTTAATGAGGTTTAATCACGCTATGCCGATAAATAGGTGGGCAGTTACCTGCAGGCGATGGCAGGTTGCTAATCTACTGTGTAATCAACTAATAGTGTTGATACTTAGTTGTGTTTTGTAAAATAAATAGACTTTTAAGAGGGTTCTAATTCGTTGTAAGTAGGTAGAAAGGTTAAGGTACATTTTTGCGTGAACAGTAGGTGTGTAGTAAGTGCACAAATGCATTTATTCAGTAGTACTTATAAAGGCATTTGTGCACTTGTATTTGATTCGTGACTTTTGTTACTGTTTGTATGGAAAAAAATCGTATCCGTTTTATAAAGTTCATAAACAATCACGAATACGTGAAAATACGAATCAAATACAAGTAAGTGCACAAACGCCTCTAGACTGTAAATATTTATTACTGAACAATCCATCTTATCGAACGGTAGCCAAAACATGAGTCGGAAATAATTTGACAAACGTATAATGATTCTTTTTGGGCTATGCCCGCTATGCTATTACCCAACAAATGCATTTTTTTATATTCTGTAGGCTCTCGCTTGACCACTATCTCACCTGATGGTAAGCGATGATGTGGTCAACCAGGTCAACGGTGGGACACGCTTTCCAAGAAATAACCTATTCACTCTTGACTTAAGGCGATATATACACCACAATGTTAACGCAGTACTGGCCGTGCGCCCGCTCGGAGCCAAAATATCAATATTGAACAGTTTTGTTTGCAAAATATTATTTGATTTACGCTATTTCTAATGAAGAAATTCAAGCCATAAATTTTTCTGTGTAAAAATATTTTTAAACATAATTTATATGTTTACACATTTAACATTACCATAATTTATACGTTTTGGAAGAGTATCCAAAAGTTGCGAAAAAATATAGTGTTGTTATTTATTTTTTAAAGCAAAACTATTAGTTACACGAAAAAAACTTGTTTTAAAAATAATGTACTTGAATCAAAAATAAATATATATTTTTGCAAACCTTTTAACCTTCCCGTTACTCTAAGGAGTATGCTTTAGAAATTAACCATTTTACGGCACTAAAGCGGTGGAAGGCCCTTAAAGACCCCTAGACTGTAGCTATCGGGAAATACAGACACCGGCAGAGAATTTCACTCCTTAGCTGTACGCATAGTAAAAGTGTAACTCTTCTGTTGGAAGGCCTCCCACTAGGTGGACCCATGACAAGAGACGCTCTAGTCAAGTATCGCTTGTCAATCCCATACAATTTTGCCGTTTTGAAAATCGCTATCGCCACGCTTACGATGATAGAATGTTACTTGTCTAGGGCCTCTGGTGAAGGATCCGCTGGTTGCGAGACGCACAGGACGGGTAAGACCGGCCGGTCAGTATGGCGTCGCGACGCTTTGGGAAGGTCTTTGTTCAGTAGTGAACGTCTTTCGGCTGAAATGATATTGATCATGAATGCAACTCTTGAAGTACCGAAAACCAGAAGCGCCGAGGCAATAAAGTTCGACTATACCCAGACAATTAAAAAGCCAAGTTACGTGTAGGGGACACAAGTGTACATGACTATTAAGCCACAAAGGGATGGTTGCACTTATGTAGCTCGATCTAATTTCAATTAATTATTAACTTCAAAGGTTTTTTAAATTGTTTGGCACTTTTTAATGGACTTTACTTTTATAGGGTGGTTTGTTTCTTTTCAGTAATGGTGCCATACAAATCTAGGCTGACCTACTTGTATGTTATCATTGTGCCTGCGTGGTGGATAACAGTCCATTCTTCTCGTACCGAGAGGAGGTCTGCGACCCAGCACGGTCCCAGCTGTGGGAACTTTATTTATTCAGTATTACTGGGTGATTAAGCTATGCTTACGCTATACATACCTGCCTCCGACATATGTGTGAAGCATGCAATCTGAAATGTAATAAAATATTATAAAAATTACTGCCATTAAATTCTCTACACACGAATGTACCGTATAGCGTGACTGTGAAATATTTTCCTACTATTATATCATTAACGGTTACAATTTGTATGAAATTCTTTAGTTACGGAATGCTGATTTCGACTAGAACATTTTGTACGTCGATATTTATGCAGATGTCATGCGCTTGGACATGTTATCATGAGTCACCGGATTTTTCGTATTTTTTATGTGAATCACAATAAAAATAAATTCAATAACAAGAAATATAAGAAACAGAAAATTGAATTGTAAATAATTCTAGTTTAAATCGATACCTACTGTCTGGCAAGTTTTTTTGCGATAGAAATGTTACTCGCATTGCAGCTGTCTGCAGCTATTCAAAGTTTTTATAGAAATTTTTCACTTTACGGCAAAAAATGTTCAATGAAAGTTTGCTAAAATTGATGTTTTGCAAAGGTTTTGTTCAAAACAATTTATGATTGGTGGTTCTCATTCGCCAAACGTTTGATACGTGTCTACAGGCTGCTACACAAAACACTATCAAACGTGCTTTAGTTCTTTGCTTTAAATAAGTAGAAAAAAAAAGCTTCATTTGATTGCTTTTTTGCAGGCATCCGCTGACTGCGAGCACAGGATCGGTCGATGCAGATGTGGCAACGCTGGACCTAGCCTTTCTCTTTTGGAGAAAAAAACGATGATGAAGATCACTGTTTCCAGGTTACTAGAAGCAAAGTTCAAGGACAAAGTTCAGTAAGATTATCAATACGCTGTCTTACAGCCTCCCACGTCGTGGTACATAAAATGCTGCTTTTCGATTTCAACATAACCAACATACGGGTGTTCCTACCGTTATATTCGCAACCTACCGGTTGTCGCGATAAGCGCAGGAGTCGCGGTGTGTGCATCTGCGTCAGCGCAAGATAAATGTGCCGCGGCTGTAGGTGAGATCATTGTTTACGTTGTATTATGATGTTGGCCGTTCCTGGTAACGGAGATACGCCTGTATGTGCACAATGATAACGTAAGTATAACAATTAAAAAGTGATAACCAGCTGGCGTTGATAACGGAATTAATACCTGCTCCTTTGCGGTTAGTCAGCCTCAACATAATTCATTTGAGTAGCATCAAAGCTAGCCTCGCAATTTCTTCAAATATTGTCCTGTTACTTAAAAGCCAAACCAGCTTGATTAATAGCCAAGTATCAATCATCTTTAACAATATTTTTTCTAACACCAATTTAAAACGATAATTTGTGGCGTAGTTCTAAGAACTGCCAAAATCCACATATATGTTATAATATATATATATATATATATATATATATATATATAATATATATACAATATCGTTCAAAAATAGTAAGAAACAATAATTCTTCTATTTTAATATCACCGTGGGTAAAAAAGCAATAAAATCGATAGCACATAGACGCGAAAGAAACTATAGAATTATTTTTATGTTTCGCAACTTCCTCAAATTTTTTGGGTGACATTTTATGGCCCGTGGGTGTAAGTTCTTTTATTCCAAATTCGAATTTAGACAGTTCCAGGTAACCAACATTAGAATCGGTTCCCCCCGTGCCGTATCAAGGTCAACCATTGTGATTTTGTTTTTTTTTTCTTTATTATGCTCGACTTACGCATAGGCTACTTTGTAAGTTTACAAAAGCGTTGTAAATAACTTAATAAGTCCTTGAAAGGTTTATTTAACCACAGTGTACAACGCAGACATTTGTTAATGTAGCATTTTTTTAGGACTTTCGTTTGGGATTTTATGCAACTCTGGCCATGAGCGTTAAAGAACCGAACAATAAGAAGGGAACATTGGGCTCATTAATTACGATTACAGACTGCGGAAAGACGAGTAACACCAGTGATGGTGGATTGCTATTGCTACATTTTTTTTTTAATTTTTCATTTGGAAATAGCACTTTTCTACCTTTAAGTGATAATCCAACCCCGCGCAAATAGAAAGTAAATTGCAAAAACATTTCACTTAAAGTTCACGACTTAAAGTTTAAAAATGAATAAAAAAACACAATTTAGTGTAATAATGACATAAACTGTGACAAAATTAAGCTCATAAAGTCCGCGTATGTAACAATCGGAGCAATGTGCTGGGCTGCTGCCTCGTAAAATACAATAAAATATTATGTCAACATACCCGCGGTTTACGTAGGTCGAGAGTTTTTATTTTATCGGACCACACCACGGCTTGGTCCTTGAGACGTAAGGGTTAGCTCACATCGAGACGTGACGCGATGCAACGATGCTTGAAGAGACCAATTGCTTTACCTACGCAGCACGGGCGAAGCATCGTTGCGTCACGCAGCGTCAAACTTGGGTCTCTTGATAAGAAGTTCGGAACGCACAACGCTGCGGTATGCAGCAGCGGACCCATAATCATATAAAAAACGTCTGGAATGCACTTTTGTTCCGTCGCAGTATGCGTTAGTGGTGAGGAGGATTATGAGAGCAACAACGCTTCACGGCACCTGTGTGTGTGTTTTCTTTTTAGGGTTGCGTTCCTAAAGGGTAAAAACGGGACCCTATTACTAAGACTCCGCGATCCGTCTGTCACCAGGCTGTATCTCATGAACCGTGATAGCTGGATAGTTGAAATTTTCACAGATGATGTATTTCTGTTGCCGCTATAACGTGACTTTTTTGCCGTTTTTTGCGATAATGGTACGGAAACTTTCGTGCGCGATTCCGACTCGCACTTGGCCGGTTTTTTAAATTCTTCCAATGAAATATGCACAATTTTGTAATAAAAATAAATAAAGTTCTATATTGTATCGCTATCCTTAAAAAGTGCAATGTCACATCGCGTCTCGGTGTGAGCAAACCCTAAATTGGTACTCGTATAAAAGCTGCCTTTGTAATATGGCACACATAAGGTTGCGATAGTGTTTCAGTAAGTCTTTGTGGCACGAGCGAGATGATTTTATAAATAAATACAAGCATGTGTGGATAGCATACGGCGCTCACAACTTGTACTGTAAGAGCATAAAACAAAGCCAGTTAGCTGGTTCAGGTTTTGGATTTTGGCCCACAGAAGAAGAAACAGCTTACAACATCGTAAACATAAATGAAATAAAAACTGTACTGTTTTTTTTTAATCTCACCGGAACAACTTAGGTGCACCTTGCTTTCTTTCTTTTTCGTGTGAGGATGTGGCCACCTCTAGTGTCAGAGATAATTAAATTAAATTGGTGGACATCCCACCCATACGCACCAAACGTTTTGGGAATACTTTTATTAAGCATACAGCAAAGGAGTGGAATTCCCTACCGGAGTCTTAACCTGGGAGTCTTCAAATCAAGAGTGAATAGATTTCTTCTAGGCAAGTGTGCTTCATCGTCGACCACATCATCGCTTACCATCAGGTAGGATAAAGGTAAAGCGTAAGCCTATCAACAATAATAATAATAAAAAAAAAAAATATTAATCGAACAACATGATTCATTATTTGTTAGTAGAAACACCTTAGAACTATTGTTAGTAAAAACACAAATAAACAAGGCCTCTGACTTGGCTATTTGAGACTTAGGTACACTAACTATATAAGTTCAGGTTTCTTCACGATTTTTTCCTTTGCCGTTGCCTGTGATGTCCAAGAAAAGATTACATATCAATTTGAAAAATTTCCCTTCAGATTTTGCTTATACCGACGGATCCTCCATGAAATCAATATCTTCTCTTTCTCCCTGATGATTTATTTTTTAGCGTCGTGAAGTGGAATCATAGAATTTGGAGGAGGCGATGAAATTATTTTCTCATTTGGTCTCGATATACATACCTACCGGTTCGTGGTCGCCACTCCAGAACTGTTCTGTCTCATCGGACATCCATTCTGGGAGCAATGTGCCCTGCCCACTGCCACTTAAGTTTGGCAATTCTTCGGGCTAGGTAACCCTGGTTCTCTTGCGGATCTCTACATTTCTGATTCTATCACGCAAAGAAACTCCAATAATAGCCCTCTCCATTGCCCTTTGGGTGACTGTAAGCTTTCTGATGAGGCTCTTTGTGAGCGACCACATCTCAGAGCCATAGGTTATCACTGGCAACACACACTGGTCATAGACTTTCGTCTTCAGACACTGTGGCAAGAAGTTGCATTGGAAGGCCTCCCACTAGGTGGACCGATGACCTAGTGAAGGTTGCGGGGATTCGCTGGATGCGGGGTGCATCAGACATCCATTGTGCGAGCAATGTGCCCTGTCCACTGCCACTTAAGTTTGGCAATTCTTCGGGCTAGATAACCCTGGTTCTCTTGTGGATCTCTACATTTCTGATTCGATCACGCAAGGAAACTCCAAGCATAGCTATCTCCATTGCCCTCTGGGTGACTGTAAGCTTTCTGATGAGGCTCATTGTGAGCGAGCACGTCTCAGAGCCATAGGTTATCACTGACTTTCGTCTTCAGACACTGTGGCAAGAAGTTGCAGTGGAAGGCCTCCCACCAGGTGGACCGATGACCTGGTGAAGGTTGCGGGGATCCGCTGGATGCGAGACGCACGGGACCGGCCAATGTGGCGACTTTTAGGGAAGGCCTATGTCCAGCAGTAGACGTCTTTCGGCCGATATGATGATGATGATGATGATGATACATACCTATATCTAAAACTTTGCCACAAATAGCAAGCTTTTTGTTTAGAAAATTAACGAGTCATCTGTCTAGAAAGTACTCAAGTCATGCTTTATATTCTGAATAAAAAAAAACAGAAGCTATATGACACGGTTACTGATCAGTTCTTAAACTATAAGTAGTTTTTTATTGTATATTTATTCGCACAGATTTTTATAATTTTAAAGCAATATTCTTTGCAACGCCACATTCGAGATAGCTATTCAATTCCGCATAGGCTCGGCTTACTAGGTGTTCTTTTTTGCAACGACCTATGAATATTAATGACTAATTACTGCAATCAAAGTAATAAACATGGCACATTCATGACATAAAATCTTTTGTCCGAAGACAGTTAAATTTTCTGAGAAGGTATATTCATTTCTATTTAATACCTAACTTTCTACAATTTTCATTAGATAAAGTATTATTAACTATTAATGCAGAATTAGGTAGGTGCCTTTTAAGGCAATTTTATTACCAAAGAATTTACCTAGCCACAATAGAGCAGTGTTGGACAATTCTGCATTTTATAGCTGCTTCAGGCACTATAGCGGATAGAAGACAATAATGCCCTAGAAAAGCATATTTATTCTCGTTTCAAAATGTGTTAGAATAATTATGATCATTATTGCCATTGAAATGGCCAGTGGTAAGTACACAATGGTCGAAAAGCCAAAGCAAAGACGTCAATACAATACATCGATGACATGAGTCACTTAACTCAATATTTTTTATAAACGAAGAATTAAATGCAACAAACAAGGTGGTTGTATGAGAATCAAACATCGTTGGTGGTATAACCATTATGAGCGACACTAATGCCTTGACTTAAAATAGCTGGCCTATAAAAAACAAAACAGAAAAAAAAAGTTTTCATACGCACTTTTCTCAAGTGCTTATTGTTGCGGTGCCCATGTTGGAGCAACACTCGCCCACGCGCTTCGAAATTC
This sequence comes from Orthosia gracilis, assembly GCA_947562075.1. Lineage (NCBI taxonomy): Eukaryota > Metazoa > Arthropoda > Insecta > Lepidoptera > Noctuidae > Orthosia > Orthosia gracilis. The sequence continues at coordinate 67,170,664 of OX387264.1, read as the reverse complement.
GAATTCCGTTATATAGTGCGTTCATTCTGTCACTTAGGAATTTCGACACCTTGATATTCTCTGCCTTTGGCGTGATTTGAAACAATTAATGTGTGTTGTAAATGATTTATTATGTTTAATAGATATTATGATTTAATAAAAGTTAATTTGTGGTATGATTTATGTATGAAAGATGCTGTTGACTTGAGGCGATATTTTGAAGTGATATTTACATGGAATCAAATATATATATAAAACGTATCTGTCTTAGTATTATACTGAGTTAGATACGTTTTACCGGCGTCTGCGCGGCAATACAAACACAAGCTGACCAGCTTGAGTGAACTCAAGCTGGTCAGCTCCTGCGCCTGGCCGCGACTCGTGCAGAATGTTTGAACAGTATGTTTATCTCTTTCAGACAACGGGTTCCTATTTATATTACTGTGATTGTTTTAACCTGCTCAGTGTTACAAATAAAGTTCTAAGTTCCATAGTTCTATGTAGATAGTTAAAATAAAATATCGCTATGTTTTTATTGCTTTAAAATAAGTATGACGTCTCTATTAGTAAAATTTTATTGCGCGGGATAGATTATCCACTCATTGTCTTGAACTTCTACTACAGACGATTACTTCTTAACTGTGTATTTCTGCAAAAACTCTTTTTACCGACTTAAAAGAATGAGGTACTTAATCAATTCGACACGTATGTATGTAATATTGTTGGAATTACACATTATTCACATTTGTTACTCTGTATGGGCTTCTAAATACGTGTGCCAATTTAAATTCATAGGTGCCAATGTTTCAAGCAACTGAAGGAACACGGGTGGATTTTAGTCAGTAAAAGTTAACACACCACCCAGCTTCCGCTACACCCAGAGTGGGAGAAGTATTGCATGAAATCTGATCCCAAAAAAAAAAAAAGTTGGCAATGTTTGTACGTATGTATGTATGCTTGTCCACGCATTTCTCTGAAACTCGTCATCGGATCGTGATCATTCTTTTTTTATTGGATTAAGTATATCTCAACTTAGGGAACAGTGCAAGTTTAATCAAAATCGGTTCAGAAGTTTTCAAGATATGGAATATACAACCGAACTTCTTAGCGACAAATAGCACGAATGTGTAAATTAAGTTATTATGGTATTTTGTCAATACTTTAGGTACTTTACTATAGACTTAACTCACTTTTTAGTGATTGGATACTAAAACTGAAAACAGACAAATAAAAACTTTTTCACAAAAGATCTTCTATCAAGGATACAAAAATAAACCGACTTTTAAACCAAACACTAAAAAGTGCAAAAATAACTTACGTTTCGGAAGTCGGTGTTGAAAAACGATAAAAGCAAGAGATACCAAAGACACAAACTTCCGAAACGAAAGTTATTTTTGCACTTTGACTTGAAGACCCCATCATTGTAGCTATCGGAAAACACATACTCCGGCAGGGAATTACACTCCTTAGCTGTACGCATAATAAAACCAAATGTTAAGTTCTATGGGAGGGATGTCCAACATGTATCGATGGCGCATCGCCGTACGTCTGGTAGTCCGATGATGAAACGGGCTAGGCGGAATTAGATCATGCAATTCCATCGCACACTCCCCGAAACGTAACCGATAAAAACCGACAAGCTGGCAACTCGGCATTATCATCGAATGTTCAAGGCTCTGGAGCATTGACTTGACCAGTATCTCATTCCCGATGAGCTTCTTGGCCCGCTTTTCGATCGACTTTATTACATCAAGCTAGTATCGAACGGTGGTAGCGAACTTGCGCTTAAGCAGCTGTTCCGGCGTGAAGTACCTTCTCACCTTTGCAAGGATCCCCAATTTTTTGGCAGCTAGCTCAGCCTTTGCCTCAATGTATGGGCCACAGATCATAGAAACAACAGTTGCTTCTATGATCTGTGGTATGGGTCAAAATTGAGAGTCAATGTCAAAGTTCGGGATTGTCGGCCATATCTCGGAAAGCTGGAGCCGGGTGAAATTGGTTCTATTAAGCGGCAAAATACACGCCTGGCTTTTAGAAGTATTAAACCAGCAGCTTTATTGCGTAATTAATTCGGCAAGGAAAAGGGCAAAGATTAGGTAGGTATGCAAAATCGACCAATCACATGCGAGATGAAAGACGCGAAGTGGATTTCCGTCTATGTGATTGGTCGATTTTTCACTCTCTTAGCTCTTTACCTTGCCGAATTCATTACGCAATAAGGCTGCTGATTAGATTGGCATCTCCCGATTCGGAAATTGCCTCCAAGGACATGTTCAAGCGCCCAACCAAGGCTTCCCGGAAAGACCTGAGGCCCGTCGGCGATAGCCCATGCAGCAGTGCTTTCGTGTCGTCTGCATACCGAAAGGAACGGTTTTAGCAGATCGTTAATGTGCAGCTAGAATAATGTTGCTGAGAGTACCGACCCCGGTCTGCCGGTTGCGCCTCATACAGCTTAAAAGTCGTACCGTTCTTAGCTCCAGTAAATTCTCAAATATTGTTCTATTTAAACTACTTAATACGCATAACCAGTTAAGCTGGTTAACTCGACTTCTTAAACCTCATTTTAAACATAAACAAACAAACTAAAAATGTAAATGAGTATGTGCACTAAATCACAGACAAGGTTGGAGCTAAAATATATTAAGTAGGGTTGTCACTTAGCTACTCAAACCGGCAAGCCGAACTGACTAGCCAGTTTAGTCGGACTTTTGCGTAAAATTGGATAAAACCCCAGGACCTTCAACTTATTATAGATTTTATGTCTAAGATATGAAGTGATTAATTAAAATATGTAAACCCAGACCTCTTTTTTCATACGAATGTGAGTTGTGACCGCTAAAATGCAGGAAGCCTAACAAAAACCAGGCAGACTGGACACTCATGATTTCTTTTCGCGATTTTGGAGTTGGTCCCATAGTAGAAGTTGTGTAATGAAAAGTATAATGAACTCATTTCGCCGTGCGTTTATTTTATTACAAGTTGTATCATAGTACTTCCGGCCGCCTGGTAACCCTATATTTGAGTATGGCATCACCAATTGATATCAAGTCGTATCTTATCTCCAGCTAAGAGGAACCTTGGTTTTGTAATTTGTTTATCGAAGTTTTTGGGGACTGTGACGGGTTGATAACATTTTTAACTGATAAGGGAGGAGGCCACGGCCTTGTTGCACATTTTGGAGCCAAGCAGTCTTGTTTCGTATCTCTGATAGGTATCGATAACATTACATGGTACTAATGAGGCTTGTGGGAGTGATGAAATAATTAAAATGTTGGTACAAAAGTCGTAGGTGTAAAAAGTCGTGTTTCCAAGGTGTCTACAATATAGTGAAGATGTCGTTCACAAAGATGGGCAAAATCCAATCTGGTTAAGCCCACACCACATGGGCGATTTACATAGTCTTGAGTAATTTTAATACCAAAACTGATGCCTAAAAGTTTATCAAGATTAATAAAAAAAATAGAAGACTGCCTTGTTGGTCAGTAGCGCAACTGCTGAGGTCCCGGATTCGATTGCCAGGAAAGCCAAATAGTTATTGGGATTTGCCATCTGGAATATCTCAATACCTACCAGTCAGGCGTCCGGCATGCTTATTACGTATCTTGTAAGAGCAAAACGTTAGCAATTATTGCTGTTCAATCGCGAATCCGAATTCTGTATCAGCAATAGCCATTGATACGATATCATAACAATTTTTCGACAGTGCCGCCTCTATGGAACAATTAGTTAACTAAAATGTTTATTTGAAATCAGGGTGATCGCGATTACGGCGAGCATATTTGGCTGTCAAATTGTGATTACTTTTTCTCTTGTTGTTGGTCGATTGCCAACCGCTCCCAAATTGCTTAAATACAGAAATTTTAGAGTTTGACGGTTTTTTTTCGAAATAAGAGCGTTTAACAAACAGCAATTAGATTAGCGATCGATCGCTACGCAATTATCGATGATGAGCAATCACTCGCACAGGCAAACAATCGCGCGATCAAATGCTTTATGTCATAAAACTCGGCATTACATACAGTGTAGGTATAGTAGGTCGTACACAATCGTTTGCTTATCGTTCGCTGTTTGTCAAATGCTCTTATTTCTAAAAAACCCGCCAAAACTCTTAAACTTTTGTATTGAAGAGCAATTATTGAGCAAAAATCGCTATAGTATTGTTCTTGCAAGATATGTAATAAGCCTGTCGGTTGATGGTAATAAGGTCGCCTCCTACCTGTAACATGGAGCTAACATAACTGCCGAAATGTGGCTACCTGTAACATGGAGCTAACATAACTGCCGAAATGTGGGTAACCATTCCGTGAATACAGGCGTGATCGGCGTGATGTTATGGTATCTTCAGAAAAGACGTTTCTGACTTAAGCCTGAGGGCTCTAATGATCTAAGAAGTGATGAGAGCCATCAGTAGAACTGAAGACTCGTCAAAACATCAATGTGGAAATAACTTTGAAAGACAAGTTTAAATATTGGCACCACTTCCTGAAACTAACCCTTGTCATTCATCAGGAGTTAACGAGACCGCGTCTTAGGGGTGTGAGATAAATAATATTGTTGACAGCAAAAAAATGGAGCACCTTTGGCTTGTTAACAGTTAAAGCGACTAAAATAAAGCAGTGTATCGTGGTAGGGTCGTAGACTATACAATTTAATATTCTAAGGGTAGTTATGTATAAAAAAAAAGGAGTTAATTCAAAAAATCAAAAGACGTAAACAAGAAGAAAATTATGCTGTGCAGTCGGAGGATACATATTCGCGAGCTGGCTGATCAAAGCCAGAAGCATCCTCCGACTGCATGGCATGATTTTCTTTTTGTTTACGTCTTTTTAGTTCGCTTCTTAATGAAGTCCGGTATTTTGATTTTTTGAATTAATTTTTTTTATTTATAATCTTTTAATTTTTTTTTTTCGAATTAGGTACATTTAGACATGTAAGTATTATAGGTTTTTGAAATCACCTCTTAAAACCCTTTATTTTGATATCCAACAAGATGGGTATAAAAGAAAAAAAATATTGGGCCCAACTAATATGGCGCCCAAAAGCCGCCATTTTTCTATTTTCCAATTTTAATGTAGCCAGCGACAATCGCAATGTTAAGACGAATCGATTGACGTAAGAATCATCATAATCGACGAACGCGTTTGGTCTCTAAAACGCCACATAGGAACAAACATACATACTTCCCCGGACGGGTAGGCGGAGGAGTACCGAGTATCTCCAGGGATGTGCCTTAACAGGCCTTTTTACAGAGGTGGTTTTGGGGTGGTCTTTTAAGAGGTAACGGGGGTCTATGTGCCTATGGGGATCTTCCAGGGTGGTTTTAGTGAGGTAAAAATCCCACATTCCCTGGTGATATTTCCCAAACGTCCTGGTACCTTTTGAAGGTTTCCCTCCGACAAGCGTCTACTAGAACAAGCAAAAAGTTTAATAAAAACTGTAACCCGACTATGGTTTTTTTTTCTTAGCCTTTCTTACCCGGGTCATAATAACGAATCGATTGACAACTTATTCATCAAGATCGGATGAATAGTTTAGGCGCTACGGAGGAACATACGTTAATACACACATACATAGATAGCTAAAATCATAACCCTTCCTATTGGCTTCGCCGCAGTCGGGTAAAAAAGGCAGAGTAGAACCATTAGCTAAAGAGCTCATCGACACTTCACCATTTACCTATGTTTGAAATTCCCCATTGGGTTGGGTTGAAGCCTATTGCAATTACCAAAGTGAAATTAATAAATTTAATTAATGTACGAGATAAAATAGCATGTCAAGGCAGTATAAAACGCTCCAGGCAGTCTGACAATATTCATATGATATTCACAACATTATACACATATGGTAGCACATAAATAATAGTGTTATCGCACACACACACATACACACACACGGTGCAAGAAGTGCAAGCCGGCAAACGAATGCGATCGCCTACGCAAAACAATGTTTATCATCTCGATTGGTAGGTTCTCAGCATCTTTATCTAGTATGAAAAGGATTTCATCTACACTCACAACGTAATGTTCCAAATATGAATTCAAAAAATCATGTGTAAACACGTACTTCATATTCGTGGAAAGGTAAAATTAAAAAAAAAAAACATTACAGTGCAACATTTTCCTTCTATTTTCAAACAACTGCATCATAAAATAACTTTTTAATTTTTATAGCACACTTTTACTTTTTAATATACTGTCGCGTATGGGCTCTTTGACTTAATGTCAAAGACCTTATACTTCTTACTACTAGACTGTGCACTATGGCGCAAAAACCGGTCCGCGTGAGAGGGCTCCCGTTGGTAGTGTGTCTCTGTCTAATGAGGTGACCATGACCAAACAGAACACGGGACAAATTGATTTTAAAAACGATAGTGTAAGTATCCCGACATATTTATGCTACCTTAAAACGCTACCTAAACCTACCTAATTTATTGTAAATAAAAAAATAGTATGTATATTTTTTGGAATCTACAACATTTATCGTATGATGTCAGGCGTAAATAATTTCACCATCCCATGTTTTCCCGTGGGTGTCGTAAGAGGCGAGTATGGGAAAACCAAAGAATGAGCAGCAACGTTCTCTGTGCATTTGTAATAACCATACTGCGATCGCCAACCCGCCTGCAAAAGCACTCCCCATGAATAGCACAAATAAAACACAGTATAATATAGTGCCCGGCAGCCTGCCTACTCTCGACTACGGTAGCGGTCGAGTTTACGGCATGGCAAGGGGTGCTAAGAATCCCGGACGAGATCCGGCTACCCCAACAAATACCGACGACTGGACCCGGCAACGTACAACACGCGCACACTCCGGTCCGACGAAAAGATCACCAAACTCGAAGAGGAATTGAGCAGTTTATGATGGAATATTATAGGGTTATCTGAAGTTCGAAGAGAGGGGGAGGACTCGATAATCCTCAAATCCCAAGTCTCCTCAAGTCTCGTTTTACAAGACCCATCGTATGGATAGGAACAAAAAGCTCTCTGATCCTACTCTCAAGCTCATGAAGGAGAGGCATGAGATGATCCTGCAGTCTACAGACGATGCTTTGAAATACCGGCAGCTAAATATACCTTTAAGGATCTCAATGATTTCACATATTGTCCAGTTGCGTCGACAGTTGTGAAACAAAATTATGCCAATTTTATTCCTCTAGGAATCAATTTGCAAATAATATTAACAGCCGCTGAATTTCACTCGAACAAAGGCTGCCAAAAACTCCGCAAACCACCATCTTTCATTTAGTATTACCAGGCCCAAATATTTAAAAGTACTAGTCTAACTAAGTATTAATTAATTATTTTTTAAATACAACGAATTGATTAATTATAGGAACTGAAGAAATATTTAAATACGTTTCAAGTCTATGAATCGTTTGTTTGGGTATAAAATAAAAACAATTTTTTTTAAATTTTCTACCCTTTCTACCAAACCCAATGATTATTTGAGCTTGCAAGAAGTCAGACAAGGACACACTACCAGCGGAAACCCTCTCGCCAGGACCGCTTTTGATTAGCTACCGCTTATAAGGAAATAGCTAACCTAGGTGGATGATGATAGATTTCATTTTAGCGAAACAAAAATTTTTGGTACACAGTCTAGTAGTAAGAAATACGTATAAGGTCTTTGCTTAATGTAGAAAAGTAGTGTCATGTAGTAGTGTCTATGGGTGCGCGCGCTGCGCTGTCATACCCAATGTGAATCTAAATTGCTCGCCATACCACAATTTTTTTTCCGTTTACACTTTTGTTTTATTTCAACTGTATGAGTGAAGATAAAGTAGTGTATGCAACGGCATATAATTAGGTATTAAAACACTCGCGTGATATCATTATCACATTCGGCTTCGCCTCATGTGATAAACACACGCTCGTGTTTTAATAACCCCTATTATATGACCATTGCATAAACTACTATAATATTTTTTAGATTTTTAAAATTGTTGATGGAATCTATGGAATTCAAATGTTATCTATTTTAGTATATATACTGTAATTGTGTTATATTTTTGTGTGTAAATTCAGATACAAATACTTGTTCATGAATAAATGACTAATGACTAATGATTGTGGGTGACTAAGAACTTTATTAGTTTATAAATCTTCTAGGACGCTGGGCTATAATGTTGCGCTAATGGTTAGGTGAAAAATTGTGTGCAATTCAACAGCTGATCGCTGAACCACTGAGTTAACCCTGTCGTCAAAATTGATAAACTCTTCCTTTTTTTGAAGTCAGTTAATAAAAAAATGCAACCGACTTCCAAAAAATAAACTACCTACAAAGTGAAAAATAACTTAAATTTTGGCAGTCAGAGTTCCTGTTTTCGTTTTTTCGTTTTTTGACACCGACTTCCGAAGTTGAAGTTATTTTTCACTTTGTAGTTAGTTTTTTGTAAAATAGTTCTTTATTTTTCATTTTTAGTGGTATATAATGGACAAGTACTATAGTAAGGTATCTGTAACGCATCATGATGCCAGAATAAATTACCCAAATGTAACTTTAACATAACCGGTAGAATGAGAATGTACCAGGGTGAACAGTACACATCTGCGTACCCGTTTAGGGCATACTGGCGTGATGGTATGTTATGAAATGGTGTGAACAATAAAAAGACATGCGATTACAGCAATACCGAGAGATATGCCGTCATTTATTGAAGAGTTCTGTTGTATATCGCCGAAGTTCGTCATCAGAATTTTACCAAATTAAAACCTTTTCGGAATAAACATCTTTCGAACAAAATAAAATGAAGTTCCTGAAAGCGGCTGCTGTCTCAGGTATTTGGGAGAGGATATCATTCTGTTGAAAATAAAGACATTTCCACAAAAAAATTAGCCGTCTTCAAAAGCAAAACACTAAAAAGTGCAAAACAACTTTCGTTTCGGAAGTCGGTGGCTTTGGTCCCTCATGTTATTACCATTTTTCGATACCGACATCCGAAACAAAAGTTATTTTGCACTTTTTAGTGTTTTGCTTTTGAAGTCGGTTATCTAATTTTTTTGTGAAAATATTTTTATTTTGAAGTCGGTAATAAAAGAAAGTTGGGGCATACCAATATTCAACATTGGACACCTAACGTGGTCGACAGTAACCTAGAGTAGACAGGCACAATACCGATTGCTTGTAATATTTTATGCTGATTATGACTAAATAAATAAATATTTATTCAACAAGTTTTTATAACTTCAGACATTTAAGAAACTTGTCGACATCTCATTTGACTTAACGATTATGTTCACGATATTTATTTTTTAAATGTTTACAAAAAAAATCGTATAAGGTTACCTGCCTACTGCGACCTACGTATGTATACAAAATAATATAATATTAACATATCAAATAAGGGCCGTATACTTGAGCCCAATGTAATGTTAATTTACATATTTACGGTATTTAAGCTCGGTAATATAGTTCCTAAATAAGTTTTAAGTGACTCTATATGACTTGCGAGTACGATTTTGCCACCCACATAGGCTCTTGAAAAATTCTTGAGAATATCTATATGTTACAATAACAATGTACACAGATTATTTTAATGTAAGAATAAGTAAATAAGACTTTAAATCAATATAACTGCTTTGCTCGTCACCCAATAAGCACAAAACTGCATTATAGGATGTAACAAAGGGTAACATCGGTAACTTTAGCATTTATGAAGACTTATTACAGTACACTCGAACTGCAATAGCTGAAAATTACGCTTTCGCCTGAATAATAATGCTTTTGTGCGTCACGGTGTTAACACTGTAATTTTGCAAGCATTAATTAAGATATGCAGTTCAGTGTTAGTACTGTAAGCTGAGCATTTTTATGGAATTTAACTCTGATAGTTATATTCTGAATTGAAGGCCACAAGTGTGCCCTTAGACCGCTTGCATTTAAAAAAAAAAGTAAGCTACTATAATGCAATCAGTTATTCTGTGACTTCAAATAATAAAGATATGCGTCGTGCTGCACATAGTTGAACTTTAATAGTGTTAATCAACTTGTTACACGCAATCTTATAATAGCACTTATATAGCCCACATTATCACTATGGGTGAACTTATATCGTGATAAATTACAGCAAACTCCTATAAATTAGATCACATGGAACCCATGCTCCCGCAGGCGTATTACGTAAGAAACAGCAATTAGCAATCATCGCGCGATCAAACGCTTTATGTCATAAAAGTCGGAATTACCTATAGTGTATGTACGGTAGGTCCTACACAATCGTTTGCTAATCGCTCGCTATTTATCAAATGCACTTATTTCTAAAAAAAACCGCCAAGAACTCTAAAACGTCTGTATTGAAGTGCAATTATTGCGCAAAAATCGCTTTCGTTTTGCTTTTGCGAGATACGTAATAAGCCTGCCGGTTAAAGCTGAATATTTGTACTAGCGTCGACGATTAATCTGTTGATGCAGATAAATAAGATCTTGTAGACTTATTTTTTCAGCGCCCCAGTTTGTAAAAAAATATTCCGTTCGGATGAGTGTTTCTTGGGATGATAAAAGTAACCAAATAACAAAAATGGATAAACACACCAGACGTATAATTTTGTAAAATAATCCAGAGCTCTACGCCCGGATCGGGCAAGTTGTATTAAGTTTTTCCATGTGGAATTTCTCTGGAGTCTGGATTTGTACTTACGTAGTTGATGGCAATAGGCTCGTCCGCTATATCATGGGGCTTTATTAGTTTATTTTTATGTTACTGTATTTATTTCATGTTCTTTGTTTGTATTTTTACATAGACAACAGTCGAGCGAGCACGGCCTTCTGTAACAGTCTTGAGTCACACATTCATATCACAGTTTGGGAGAAAAAACCGTGATAAAATGCGTGACTTAAGCCTATCCCAAAGGCCGTGCTCGCCCGGCAGATTTGGTTTCCGTACGTCACGTCCTAGGCGACCACTGAAAGCGATCAGCGCCGTGCTATGGGTCTCCCGCGGTACAGCATTATGCTGAGTGGAAACCTTCTTGCCACAATCAGGTAGTAATTATTATTATTTTATTTAGTTTTCGTCTTTATTAACATAATTAAGTATACGGCCATGCTGCATGGACCAAGTGCTTAATCAGGCCACTATGTATAAAATGCCCAGGCATTATGAATCTCGAGTCAAATCGGGCAATGTAATGAATTAGTAGGGCAAATGAATTAGTCCAAGAGCGAGCGAAGCGAGCTCGGTCGCTTATTAGGGCACCCCGACACGGATAGGTTAAGTTCGAAGGTGATGACGGGAGCTGAAGTGAGCGAACTCAACTCCTGTCATCTCCTTCATGATAGGTTACTTTAGACCCTGCATACAGATTTAGGAACCGGCACACCGCAGCGGGGCTCCTTCGACTTTTACGTACTTACCAATTCTATACTAAATAATACCAATGTATGTCAACATTAAAATTGTTTAAAAAACACATCTATTTATTAAATAATTTTATTACCCGGCCCAAAAAGTGATGGGCATTATTCAGAAAGCCCGGTCAATTAATTATGACAATAGATTTATCATATTACCTACTCATATTGGGCATTTTACAAATTGCCCGGGCATTATGAATAATGTCGTTTTAATCACTTGGTCCTTAACATATACAATACTTATGTAGGTATATAGGTATGTCTTTTTGTGACAATTTAATACCTTTTCTTTCTTCTTGTTTCTAAAATATAACTGGCGAAATGGGGGTGTTAGAGTAACGATGAAGTTATCTGTGGAGTCACATGTCAGTACTAATATAGGTAGGTACATCACTGCTTAACCCTTCAGAGACTGCAGGCGTTATGTTTGAATAAACACATCGAATTTAACTATCGTTTTTTTTTTTAAATAAAGTTTGAAGGAAAAACAACAAGTGGTTCAACGTACAAATAGCTACTTACCACCGTTATTTAAGTAGGTAGCTCGGAGCTTTGAAGCTGATTTCCTAGAACTTATATGATGTATGAGAACAAGATATAAATGTCTCGTTCTCATACATAATAAATATTATTCATGAACATTCTTTTTAGGGTTCCGTACCCCAAGGGTAAAAACAGGACCCTATTACTAAGACTCCACGGTCCGTCTGCCTGTCTGTTCTGTATGTCTGTCTGTCTGTCACCAGGCTGTATCTCATGAACCGTGATAGCTAGACAGTTGAAATTTTCACAGATGATGTATTTCTGTTGCCTCTATATCAACAAATACTAAAACGGAATAAAATAAATATTTAAGTGGGGCTCCCATACAACAAACGTGTTTGTTTGCGCGATAATAGCACGGAACCCTTCGTGCGCGAGTCCGACACGCACTTGGCTGGTTTATTTAAATTATTTATTTTGTACAATTCCTCGTCTTGCCAATTTAAAAAGTAGCACAAATACCCACCTATTATTTGGCGCGAATAAGCTACACAAATTCTTAATTCAAATCGTCTATAATAATTTTGAATTAAGTGTCATATAGCAGGTTTAAAAAAAGTTTACAGTCTTTAAAGAACAAAAGGCTGCACTATCTTGTGGTAAAGCTCGATGGGATAAGGAATAATATTAGGTTGTATCTACCTGTTAAAATTTCAAGTAAGCATAGCTCGAAGCAGGCTGCGGCTACGCGGTCGGTGGCCCGTGCGCGCAAGGACGTTGCTGCGCGGGCGGAGGCAAGCGTTCGACAACTTCTTGGCCAATCAGCGAGCGCCGTTCGATGTGTAAGTGTGCTGCTTCGCACTCAGGTTTGAAGTGTTGCCAAGGAATTAGGTTTTACCCATATTGGGTGGTGGAGTGTCATGTGGGGGTAAAATACATGGCTAATGGTTATTGATATAAAAAAAAAGTTATTTTTCTAGTGAGTAGTCCAACTACTACTCACAAGAAAAAGAAAAAAAAAATTGCTTGCTTTTTTTATTAGCCTATACTGTCCCACTACTGGTCTAAGGCCCCTCTGAAATTCTTGCAAGAATTAATTTTTCCATGCTCTATATTTTGTCATTTTGCTATAAATAATTAATAAAAAAGGATGTAGCATTATAAGAAAAAAACAAATTATTACTGAAACAATTTTCAGCATTACCAAATCACTAATGTTTAATAAAGTAAATATCCCATTTTCTGGCAACAAATCATCATGGATAACTTTTTTTGAGGACAACGGGGGGTTCTGAAACTCCATAATTCCTTATCCTTAATTCCTTATTATATCGTTAAAGAAAGATTGTAACAAAAAAACAAAAAATATTTTTATTAGCAGAATACCTTTCGAAGCTGGCAATACCTTCCTGAGACAGAGCGCGCTACGCGTGCGTTGCATATTGTTTGTATCTCCATTCACTCACACTGTGACGCGGCACTGAACGTGGAAGTTGTGTGCGGTGTTGTAAACTTTTGTTTTTTTTTCGTTCGTATACAGACGACCACTTGCTTCTATACCCAGTTACCCACCGTTTACCTGCTAGTGTTTTAATCCTTGTTATTAACTGTGATCTTACTCGTTTCTTCTCTAAACTTGCGTTTGATGTAAACGAAAACTTGTTAGTTACTGCGTCTAGTGAAATCTCTGTCGACTGAGGTCCAGATGTTAGAGCAAACGGCAATAACCTCGTTTTGTGTCAACAAATAATAATAAACAGTGATCGGGACAAGTTACACTGTGCGTTCGAACAAAAAGTGATGAATTAAATAATGTTCTAAACTGGAAGGCTTGGACGAGAATGGGTTTCATTCGCTTGTATTGGAACGTGAATATTGTTACGACCTCACCTACATAACATTTAAGGTAAGAAAAAAGTTTTACTTCTTGTTTCGTAACTTACAACTTTATTTTTTTGGTCGTCGAGTCAGTTTTGGTGATGCCGTGATGCGCTTTTTTATTTATGCTTGTACAATGCGAAGAAAGTTTGGCAAGTCTTTGCTTTGGAGGTTTTTTTTTTAAGAACGCGCTTTGCTCCGCGCAAAGGCGGTGTGGGGTTGCGAAATTCGCGGTATTATGCCTACGTGCAAGAAGTTTCGTTTATGGGATTTAGCCTACGCAAAATTGAACACTGTTTTGTGATTGCCAAATGTTTAGTTGATAATAGTTGTCCCTAGGCTAGCTGTGGAACTTGCGTAAATAAAGCTGCAGGTGAAATATTTTACTGTATTGGTACACCTGTTAAAGTAACCCGACTACCTACTTATTTAAATTATAAATACCTGCCAATTAGCTGTGCTGTGCAATTATTCAATTAACTCATTAATATTCGATGTATTGTATTAACCTGGCCATAAAATTATTAATTTACTTACAAGAGGACACAAGGTTATTAAAGCTGATCGTATGTAATTACAAACCTATCATTAGTCAAGCTACTTACCTACTTACTTCAAATCATGATAGTGCGGTTTCCCATCTGGGGGCCTGTTTACTTGGAATGCTGTGTAAGGAACATTAATCATTCTAATTTTGCATACACTTAGCACTACGCTGATATTTTCCGAAAGAAGGTATCATAATAATACACCCACGTGTCGCCATTTTGGAAATTCCAACAAGTACTTAATACCCTAATTCCAGACAAAACTTTATTATATATAACACTGCCTGACCCGAAGCACGAAGATCGAACTCATAACCCCGCGATACCCGCGCATTTGCGCTTTCAGGTTTGCGACCACTGAACCAATGGAGTAATTTGACAAATGCTTTTGATAACAAGTACACATTTTATTATATCAGACACCTAGTTTAATACTTACTTAGGTACCTAGTAATTAATAGTTACCTATACGGATTTGTTTGTTTGTACCGAATAGGCTCCGAAACTACTGGACCGATTTAAAAAAATCTTCACCAATAGATAGCTACATTATTCCGGAGTGACATAGGCTATTTTTTTTATCCCGGAATCGGGTCCTGTGGAATGGTCCACAGGAGCGAAACCGCGAGGAACAGCTAGTGTTGGTAATGAAATTCGATTAAAATCTATAGAACATCTTTCGAAAGATTTCGAACCACACCTACCAAGGAAGGTAACTGAACAATATAATTTACCGTTTTAATCATAAATTCGGTAAAAAGATTACCTCAGGCAATATTTTAGCGACCTGCCAAGTTCTGGGTCAATAGGCGACTTCGAAACTTGATGAGCAAAAAACTAATTTATGGTAAATTTATGGTTATTATTTCCTGTTAAAAATTACTCAGAATCATGTTTAGGTAGACAGTTAATCACGAATTGGAAGGACGGAGATGACTTTTCTTCCTTAAGAGAATTATTGGAGTCAGCTTTTAACTAAGCTCTGCCAGAAAGATGTAAAATAAAATCGCTAAACCTGAAGATCCTTGTAAGGATAATGGGACAAACTAATTAAATGATTGCATTGACATCGGTACTTGATAAATGTGAAAAGTTCCAAATTATTCTGACGTTTTGAAGGGGGTGAAAATCACGTTGAAAGATTCCGTTACATAGATACATACGTACAAAGCTAATAGTCTTTAAAAGGATCATGTTTGACAAGAAAGGTAATCCTCAATGCATATCGTAACCGAATGATCGAAAACCTTGAGAAAACCTGCTTTTCTGGCGCCACAATATAATAAACACGTTAATACAGTGTTTACAGAAGCAATTGGTGTTAAGTCTCAAATGTATATTTTGTACGAGAATGCACCTCTTGGATAGTATTGTTGTCAAAGACAGAATCTGCATGATGAAGATTCACCAACTGACCAACATCCTGAGCAAAGCTAAAGTGCTTAAACTAGGCCAAAATACTAACTATAATTTGCAAAATCAAACCAGATGTGCTACAAGTTATCCGCATCGTAAGACTCAAGTCCTGACAGTGAAAGCAGCCATGTCTTTCGAAACCCACGAGAATTGAAAGGTATTCGTCATCAAGCCCACACGGCTGTTACTACCTTCTGAGCTCAACCTAGCACTGGCTAAACTCTGATGCACATTGCACATAAGTTAAACACGAAGTAAGAAATCAAAAGGATCTATTGCTAGTCGCATAAGAACTTAAGGGCCTACAACCGCTTCAGTGCCGTAAAACGGTAACTTTCTAAAGCATACTCCTTAGTAACGGCTTGGTTAAAAGGTTTGGAAAAAATATATATTTTTTATTGTTTCATGTACATTATTTTTTAAACATGTTTTTTTCGTATAACAAATAGTTTTGCTTTAAAAAAAATAATCAACAACACGATATTTTTTCGCTACTTTTGGATACTCCTCCAAAACGATTTAAATGTTTAAAAATATGTGTACATAGAAAATGTTATTGCTAGAATTTCTTCATAAATGAAATAGCATTTGTAAATATAAGAATATTTTGCAAACAAAACTGTCCAAAAGGAGGTTCAATATTGATATTCTGGTTCCGAGCGGACGCACGGCCAGTACTGCGTTAACATTGGGGAGTATATACGCCTTAAAACATATATGCTGATTTTTCAGCGAAAGCAGGGTATTGATAGCGATAATTTTGATACAGAGTCCCAAATTGTCAACGTGTAGGGAAATTAGAGGTGCTGCGACGCTAACGCGATACCCCTCAATAGCTGATTTTAAAATGAGAATCACGTCTAAACAGCTAGTCACAACTTTTTGGTAAAAATAGGTTACATTAGACCATTTTCTTAATAATTTGATCTAAGAAAATTTCGTTTTTTATTCCTATAACATAGTGTAATTAATTTGTAAAGTTATGTCTAACACGTGCGGAGGTGAAACGAGTGCGCGTTTTGTTTCCTCGACGTCTTTGGCGACTGCCGTCGCTCATCTTAAAAGACAGGAAGAATTGACTCTTAGATCATCATTTCATTACACTTCAGGTTGTAAGCAAGAAACAAGCATCAGAAATCTTGCATCTCTCCTTGACACATATTTAACTACAGATCACGCGGACGAAGTGTGCCCGAAAACGTAACGAACATTAATTTGAGGAGATAGCACCAATAAATGCAAATTGTCTGCTCAATGACGCTGATTCATTACCGGCGTGTGGCAATACAATGTGGGCCAAACATATTGATACCATCCTTTGATTGTAATCAATTAACTCCGAAGCCATTGTGTGGCCGCGTGTAGGATGGAACATGGAAACCATCAAACCGTTAGTTTTAAAAGTGATGTGGGTATTTCTAATTAAAGATAGTCTGTAGTGAGAATGTCAGAGGCCAGTAAGACGCGCTGATAAGAGTTTAGAATTCAGGGATAATGTCGGGTGGTCGTCGGTTGAATAACTAAGTTTTTACGCACTGACGGCCTTGTTGGTAAAGCTGGCGCCACTTCGAATGCTAGGCAATGTGGCTTCGACAATGGGTTATGAAAGTAATCT
This sequence comes from Orthosia gracilis, assembly GCA_947562075.1. Lineage (NCBI taxonomy): Eukaryota > Metazoa > Arthropoda > Insecta > Lepidoptera > Noctuidae > Orthosia > Orthosia gracilis. The sequence continues at coordinate 67,153,390 of OX387264.1, read as the reverse complement.
ATTGTAGCAGCCGGGATTCTATCCGCGGAGTTTCTTGTTCTTTTCAACAGAAAACGTTTAATTAACATGTCGCATGCATACTTGCAAATTTCTAACTGGATTAATAAGATAGACTTTGGAGTCCTAAAAAAATAGGTTGTTTGTAAAGTAGGTTTACGATCGAGATGTTTACGTGATAACGTCAAACATTCAACGAAAACTTAACCGCACGAGAAAATCTCCATTCGTTTGTATGCCGCTAGAGTGAGAGAGACGGAAGATCGGTCCACTCACTCGAACGCTATGCCAGCCTCCGCTCGTGAGGATTCCGCGTGACAAGTTTCACGGAATGACTGGCAGCGCTCGAGATGAGACGGGAGATCGGTCCGTCTCTCTCTCGTTATACCTGCGATCGCGCTCGTGAGGTTTTGGTGTGACACAAGTTTCTGAACATGTCACCCGACTAAAACGATTTTAAAGACGTTATCACGTCAAAATGTGGATGAACTCTACCTACCCACCCCTCGGGGACTAAAGAAACAGCATGTTTTGCCGCACTGCGGATCGAATCGAACTCAAAAATAATCTCTTCGCATCTCAATTATCCTAGCCCCACTCCAAGTTTCACCCAACATTATTGTTAGTTCTACAACGAGTTAAACCAGTTGCGACTGTATTTTAAGTATCAGATGAAACAAGAGGTCCCTTGCTCCTTCCTAAGCTTAATAATCGCTGATATGTGATATAATCCAATCCTACGCTTCGACCTTTTTACTGTTCACCTTTTTTTGGTTTCGACCCAAAATAACAACCACGGACAGTAGCCCTAATCGAGTATAAAACATTTTTGGAACATTTTATTTTACAATCGGTTCATTCATTCGTTAGGCCTTGTAAATTATTCATCGAAAGAACATTGTAGGTCTTTGGACAGTTTTTTTGTTAAGGTCCATGTAATAGGAGACAATATTCATTTTAAAACTATACTTTTGAATGTGGAATACGGATGCTTAAAGCCTATCCCAATTTGTGAAAAGGCGAGACGATTGATTGCTTTCGAATATGCAACTTCTCTGAAAATAGGTCCGTATATCGCAGAACAATTTTCTATCATAATATTAAAATAAAATAAAAATAGCCTTTATTCCCTTTAACCTGTTTACAATAGTTTTATTATAAGTTAATTCTTATATGTAGCTTATGATAACTATGCATTACTAACTTATCTAAATTAAATATTTTCTTAATTAACTATCAGCTACCAGGTCAGGTTTTCTTTTGACATAGGCCTCCTCTAATTCCCCCTCCACTTGTTTCGGTCCTTTGCTGTTTTTCTCCACTCCTTTGGGAAATCGTCCTCCCATCTCTTTATCTGTCTTCCTCTTTGTCTCTTTCCATTTCTTGGGTACCATTACGTAACATTTTTAGTCCAGCCGTATCAATGATACGGGGCCCCTAATCCACAGGGGTCCCAACATGTGGAAGCAATAATTCGTAAAAGGTTGTCCAAAACCTCAAATTTTAATAGATAAGAAGGCTGTAGTAGATAAATTAAGATGATGAATGCTGTTTTTTTAAGATGACAGCTTAGGGGATACTCCAATTTTCTAGTTTCCTTTGCTCCCTCTAAATTTTTGCTTATATAAAACTGATGGATTGCCGATTCAAGAATCCTGACTTGGATAGCTTACGCTTTCATGCTCTTTTTGATTTATTTGTAAAAAACTTGTCTTTGTCTTGCTGTATTCGGGTAAGAAGGGCCTACAGCAAAATCTGATACAGAGCCCCTTTAAGACTAGCTACGCCACTGATGTTATTGCACATGAAACATGTGAAAATATATGTAAATATGATGAAGAAAGAGCGTAGTATAGTAACCATGATAGTAAAAGTTAACCCACCTTTGTTTGGTTACCGTTAGGTAATTACGAGCCGTAATGACGCCAGTTTTGTGCATACTTCTCTGGAAACTCTCTAACACACGTGTGCATTGTTGGTGCATGACTCGGTATTGTGTGATTTATTATTTTGTATGGAATGGCCATGACTCGGGTTTTATTACTGTCAACAGCAGAAAGAGTTTCCAAAAAAAAGTTACAAAAAAAGCAAATAATTTTTTACCGTACTTGAGTAAACGAATCAATAGGAATAGGTAATAAGAATCGTAGGTCGGTTTGTGTATATTTTTTTTTGATTAGGGCCTTTTATAACCGCCATGAGTATGGCAGTCCCATCATAACCCAAACATACTCTAGGTAACTACTATACATCAGATTTGGGCCATAAACTTGAACAGAATCTTCGCTTCGTCACCATTTGGTTGAGACATAAATCTATGGAACGTGCTGGGTCCTGTTGTTCTTGCTTACCCCTATAGAAAAGGTGAAAGATGACTGAATTCCTTCTACTTATTTCGATGTTGTTACTTCTTGTCAAATTCTTGTAGAAGGCATCTGGTCAAAAAAAACAAGATTACAGAAATCTAGCACATTCTATTTATTCTTTCTTGGAGCAAATTTATAAGCCATGCAAGACCCTTTCGCTTTCATTGCTGACCCTAAAAATGACAGTAAGAAAATAAATTATTGTGGAGATGAAAATGATAAACACATCATCCACCTGTTTGGTCTACGCTGATAAAATCATAGTGCGAAAACCGGGTTTGTTTATGAGTCGTAGAAGTCATAGAGGTCAGTGCGTAAAACCAGAAATTCCATAATATTATCTGATGATGGAACTGGCTGGAACGTCTGCTAATGATAAATAAATCCATAATAATCTCGCAACCTGTTAAGACAATGCTGACCTTCGTGTTAGCGTCTTGGAATACTATTAAGAGATACTGTTAGGCATAAATCATCAATTAGACAGTAAATTCTTAAATGCTTTAGTGATTTCTATTGCAATTTCTGATTCCGACATGATTTCTACATCAGTAAGAAATTGATAAACTTTTACATCAAAACGTTCTTTGAAATGTATCCTTAGGTGAACCACTTTGAATGGTATACATATTCGCTTCCGCTTGTGACTTAAGACATTTAAGACCACAGGCCTTAGACAAGTGACACAGTATAAAATATGGACGAACAGTACGGAAATGCGCATCGACAAGATTAAGCAGTTTCGCGATGCTGTAAGTAGTGCGGGTCGCTTAGGGGTCTCGTCGATGCGCATGCTTGTGTGAGTGTGCCGTTTCGAGCGTTTGTAGGTAGTTTATGTACTGTTTGTCCATATTTACACTGTGCAAGTGACATTCTATCATCGATAGCGAGGCGATAGCGATTGTCGAAATGGCAAAATTTTATGTGATTGACAAGCCATATCGAAAAATCGTGAATCGCTTACATTTTGATGTTTCGACTATCGCCTTCGCTGACATCGAGTGCAACTTGCCTAGAGCCATGTTTGTGCTTCTTTGTTTTTACCCGACTGCCGAAGGAGGGTAATGTGTTTATCAGTCTATGTATGTTTGTTCCTATGTGGAGTTCCGAGCTGGCCGATTTTCATGATTCTTACAGCAATCGATTCGTCTTAACCTGAGCGAGTGTCACTGGCTACATTTAAATTTATTAGCTCGCGAGCATGTATCCTCCGACTGCACAACATGATTTTTTTCTTGTTTACGTCTTTTAAGTTCGCTTTTTAAGCTTTGTTGGGCTTTTTGAATTAACTTTTTTATTTATAACTTTTTAGGCAACCTTTTGTTTTGCAATTGTTCTTCACAATTTGGTTTGACATTTGGCACTGATTGTCCTGAACCTTTTGTACCCGACCGCACGAGAGCCAAGACAATGTTATGTTTTTTTTTCTCAGTGGTTGCTCAGTGACTTCCCTGACCCAAGATGTCTCATGTCATGTGTTATAGGCGTGCGTGACTAACTGACCATCGATTAAGAGACTATTTATCTTATTGTCATAAACCAAAGGGGTCATTTTGTGAATGAAGAACAATTAGACATTTACAACTAAGTTAAAATACAACACAGATGCGTGTTTTTTGGTTTCTCCGTAAGAACTTACAAAATAATTTATTTGAAACCACAAACATAAATCTTACTAGATAACGCAAGTCCCTCCATCTGTATGAAAACCAAGCGTGCCACTTTTTCACACACAATTTAAAAACAAATTTACTTACCAGTGAAAGAAAACATTGCCAATGCCTCGGCCACTTTTTCTATACAGATTCTACAGCTCAATATGTCATAATTAGGCATTTTTCTAGATTTCGGTGGATTTCCGGTGCAAATAAAGCAAAATGAAAAGCTCAAAGTACGATAATTGATCGTACTTTAACTCCGTTTTTTGACACGAGAAGAACTTACAATCGCGTCATCTAGTTAGATTTATATCTGTTTTTGAAACCGATTCAATTACAAAGGCCTCAAAAAGGTCCGTTTTAAAATCGTACCATAACTAATTTCCGCCAACAAACGCCAGTTAAGGCTGTATAAGTATGGTCCTTTGCTTTACATAATTATTATTTTTTATTGCCTGTGCGTGGCGCGCGTGATTTCCACTCTCAAGTACTGATATGGTGGGCAGTGATGGGACGTGCTTTTATTTTTAGTCGAGTACTTCATTAAAACGTCAAGCTGGACCGTTCTGATTATACCAGACGGGTTATACAGGATGGGAACAAATTTAGAGGCTGTATATTGAACTCCAACTATGAGGTAAATACGTTCAGGTTCTGTAAGGACGTGTAAACACGGCTTATTGGTTTTAGGATCTAGAGGAATCGAAAAAATACACACAAAAGTCAAATATTTTTCTTACTACTTTAAACATTCCTAATGACTTAGACCTTACATTCTCTATATTATTATAAGCTCCTAAGCAGTTATTCTAAACAGGAAAGAGCTTATTTAATTTCCAGCCCACTGAGTTAGCGGCGTTTCTAAACGCAAGCACCAATAAATCCTGCTTATGTCAACTGGCGGCTAAGCCTGCGCCCATCACTAGCGGGTTCAACGGTTGCGCGTACCTATTCTGAGAAACAGTAGCTTTCTTGTTTGCGCTGGCAACACAACACAACACAACCCTCTGACTCTGAGCAGCCATTGTTCCTTCGAACCCACTCCATAACAATTATGTGCTTATGTTTCAAGTTGTGTTCATGATACGGCCACTGCTAACATGCGGACCAGCACGTAGTACACACTAAAGATTTCCGTTTATCTATTGTTTAACAGTTTAAACAACATCGATATTAAAAGCGTAGGTAATCGATAATACGTGTGCTTCATAAAAAGTGAGTAGGAGGCGAGATAATTGTAAAATCTGATATGTTTTATCGATGATAAGATTCTATATGCAAACTGCGGTGTGTGATGACAATGAACATTGAAAATATAGAACTGAGATATGACGCATTTGCAAGAATAGGTGTATCGCTACTTAGATGCTGTAGATACAGGATGTGGTCGATGATAAAGAGCTTTGCCCCTGTCTCGTGTTTGTTTATTATTTAATTGAACTTGGTACTTACACACGGCACAACACACTGATGTTTGGATTCTTTTCTTTTTACCGTCTCTTAATTATATTAGATCTTAACGAAATATACAGACCTGTCCTGCCGGTCTACCTAATAACGATGTCATCGGATTATAACAAAAACCGTAAGTTTGCAATCAATCTTTCGAGGTCATAAAGTCACGATATATTGCGAACAGATAATTTCAAATTCAATTAACCTCATCCAAATTTGATAGTTTACGATTTATCCGTGCCATATTGAGAAGAAAGAGTTTACAATCTCAAACGATTTATTATATACATACGCTGCTTGCAATAACCCGGTGACAGCGATAAAACAAAAATAAAAGCAACTGCTGGCAGTATAGTTATTTGAAATTAAGAAAAAACTTTTCTTTTCGTTCTTTTTTTAAATATTGAACGATCGATTGCTGGCGAATCGTCGCAGATGTGATATTTATCACATCGTTAATTCGACCCTGTATACAATGGCTACCATACGTGCTTGACGAATTTGGGAAATCCCCTTTGACTAATGATTCTTGCTTTTTTACAGTACGTTTTTTATGAACATTAATTTATTTAGAGCACCCTGCTTCAGATAATTTTTATTATTATTCAACAACACTATCTATAACTTTCCTTACCAGTAGGTACCTATGTAATATATATTTAGATAACACTCCTTGCCTTATCTGTTAAGAGGTTTTACTTCTACTATATAAATAAACTATACACTTGACGTATCGATCTGGGTCGATTTCGGTACACACTTTTTATCGATATTAATCTTCATAAACGTTTTAAAATTTATTAATATTGACTGAGTCGACAAGTTACACGATAAATGGAGTTTATAAAAACAGGTGCAGCGCATAAAATAAATGTTTGAAAAAATAAATTACTTACTCATTTAGTTCATAGAAAGTTACCCAACCTTTACAGATGAGTTTAAATCCGATTAGTGGGTTTTTTAAACCTGTCTCTATACAGGATATTTTTTTATCCAGCTTTAAAATGAGGGTTCCATAGAAAACAAAACCCAAACTAGAAGAACTGGACGTACAACTCTAACGCAACTGCAAACTTAAGTTGTTGTGCATTCAAAGCACCTGCAGCTTCAGCAGTGCCTTAAAACCCGTGCACTTGAAGTTCCCCCCTAAGCGAATCTATACTCCATTTGCGAAAACATTAGACGTTTAAATTAGAACCCGTTTTACAGCCCGTTCAACCGATTTTGACTTCTATTGCGTTGGTGTTACGACAAATGGTAGCTGTAGTAAACAGTTGGTTTTGGTAACAGGTTTATGCTTTTTATGTCATCCTTAGGTTTACGGGATAGAACTCAATATCGGTTGAACGGACTTTAAAAAGATTTGGAAACATGTTTAATGTTATTTCAAATGGAGTTAAGTTTACTAAAATAGGTAAAGCTAACAATAATTAATCGTTAGATCTAACCAAATTACTGCTAAATTAGGTTTTAGTCCAATTTCCTTCTGTGAATGATTACTGGTTAGTCGCAGCAGGAAGTTAGTTCTAGCCTAGTTTTTTTTTTACAATGCTTTTACGATTGGACCGGGAGATTTTTCTGACGAATAAGGTGCAGCCGGTACGGATAAGCAAACTAAGACTTGCGTACCGTAGACTTCGGAAATCCTAGAATTGAAGTACTAGAAAGTGCGTACATACTTAGATATAAATAGTACAACCCGTCCAGTTTAAATATGACGGTATCTAGTATATTATTGCGGGGGCTTTGTTACTTCATTGTTTGTAGTGCTATAAACATGAAACCCTGGTGATTAGATAGTACAAAGAGGACTTGTATTGTACACGGAATTTCGATGAATGTTGCAATTGTGACCGGTTTTGTATTGATAATATAATTAATATTTATAGTGCACTACTTTTGTCGTAGATTGCGTATATTGGTAGGATGTGACGAATTTTATAGAAGTTCCAAGATCTACAACATTTTATCTGCCTACGGCGGCGGGCGCCTCTCATTCACCGTGTCGGAGTGTTTTCGTTTCTGTATCGAAACGACTCGGCTACCTTCTTGACTGATGGCCGATTTCACCAATTATATTAATCGCGATTAGTCCAATTAAACTCAGTTTACGCAAATACAGCGTTATGATTGGTTGGGACCGCTGAGAAACTCCCAATCAGAACGCTGTATTTGCGTAAACTGAGTTTAATTGAACTAATCGCGATTATTATTATTGGTGAAATCGGCCCTGAGTCATTTCGGTGCAGACACGAAAACGCACCGACCCGCAGCCTAATGGCGTAAGTGATTTCGGCAAGGCATTGTTAGTTATATTATTGGACATTTTTATTGGTGAAGATACTATTTTCGAAAGAGTCTATTTTTTGCTAATACCTTATTATTCAAAGAGTATTTGTCATACTCTTCCATGGGGTCAAACCCTTTGCCTTGCCGAATTCACATACGCAATTAGGCTGCCGTTGAAGAAGGTGTCTATAACCAATTGTAATCTTACACTGCATAGTGAATACGTGACCGAGTCTTCGTCACTTAGAACAATTCTGTAATTTGACCTTTTTACCCGACTGCCGAAGGAGGGTAATGTGTTTATCAGTCTATGTATGTATATTTGTTCCTATGTGGCGTTCTAGAGACCAAACGCGTTGGCCTATTTAAATGATTCGTACGTCAATCGATTCGTGTTAACCCTGCGAGTGTCACTGGCTACATTAAAATTGGAAAATCAAAAGATAGTCGGAGGATACATCTGGTTTTGGTCAGCCAGCTCGCGAACATGTATCCTCCGACTGCACAGCATGATTTTCTTCTTGTTTACGGCTTTTTGGTTCGCTTTTTAAGCAGTCGGGGTATTTGATTTTTTTAATTAACTTTTTTTATGTTACATGCCATAATTTTATTATGCATTTTAGGTATTTGCGATTCCAATAGCACCAATTGAGACTAGTCCATAATTCAGCAAACATCTGTTACCCTAGGTACCTATTCAAGGTGACACAGCCAGTTTGAGATCTAGTCTAGCCAAAACATGTGGTCCTTAAAAGCTAGCCTAGATGTGTATCGCCTTATGTTTTTAACTACTGTATTTACTTAAGGCGATATATACGCCCCAATGTTAACGCTGTACTGGCCGTGCGCCCGCTCGGAGCCGAAATATCAATATTGAACCTCCTTTTGAACAGTTTTGTTTGCAAAATATTATTTGATTTACATATGCTATTTCAATTATGAAGAAATGCCAACTATCAATTTTTCTGTGTAAAAATATTTTTAAACATCCAAGTCGTTTTGAAGGTGTATCCAAAAGTTGCGAAAAAATATCGTGTTGTTAATTATGTTTTTAAAGCAAAACATATTAGTTACACGAAAAATCCTTATTTCAAAAATAATGTACATAAACCAAAATAAAATTTTCATACCTTTTAACCTAGCCGATACTAAGGAGTATGCTTTAGAAAGAAACCGTTTTACGGCACTAAAGCGGTGGAAGGCCCTTAATGACAGTTAGATATCAATATCGCCAAATATTTGCGCATACGCCGCCAATGTTTGTAAAAACCGCGCCCAAGTCCCAATGCCCGAATTAAAAAATACGGAAGCAGATATGAAAATAAACGCGTATCTAAGATATGAAATAAATGAGCACTCAATATTTAGGTCGACGCTGTTGAACCTCCTTGAGATACGACTCTTTAAACAATTTGTTATCTGTAACAGAGCAGTTTGATGTTTAAAAAGTTTTAGTAGATTGTCTGTGTTACTAATAAATCAATTAGGTAATTGCGCCCACGCGTCATTTAGACAGTGTCGTTCTGGCTTTAACAATTGTCATCATTGTTGAGATTGCTGATTATTTTAATTGAAGAAATAATCTTTATTGCCTATGCCTGTAAAACATATAACATATGTATTTGCCGAAGTTAGGCTTTATTTTGCCAGCCTTTTGCCACCAACCGGTTGCAAGACAACACATTCTGACTCCGGCCAGCTACTGAGAAATTCTGTATGGGAAAACTGTGTGATCCGCGAAATCCTTCTTAAGGGTTGGCCGGAAGGAAGGTCATCCTCTCTAAAGGTTCAAAATTAGAACAGGGGACAGGGAACAGTTCTGAAAAGAAACAAGCCCATATCTTAACCGACTTTCCAAAACGGAGGAGATTCTATGTTCGACTTTACGCATGTTTTTTTTTTCATTTCTTTACCGATTTCTCCATCAATTGTGGACCGATTTGGAATTTATTTTTTTTGTTTGAAAGAGTATGTTTCCAAATTGGTCCAATTTTAATTTGGCGAAGATCTCATGAAGAACTTCAGATATATACAACAGTACGCGAGATGTTTAATAAATGACGGCAAATATCTCGGGATTGCTGAAATCGCATGTCTGTTTATTTTTTATACCATTTCATAACATAATATCACGCCGGTACGCTCTAAAGTAGTAGCAGATGTGTACAGTTCATCTTGGTGCGCTCTCATTTTACCGGTTTTTTCTTTTTTTCGACCCGCGCTTGACCACTATCTCACCTGATGGTAATCGATGATGTGGTCGACGATGGAGCACACTTGCCTAGAATAAACCTATTCACTCTTGACTTAAGACTCCCAGGCTATCAAGAAATACAGACTCCGGCAGAGAATTCCATTTTTATGATCAAATTTCATGATATTCGGGTATCTTCTCTGGCATTACAGTTACCTTACTACAGAACTTACCTATTAGGTACCACAACAAAAAGTGAAAAATAAGAAAAATTACAAAAAAAAACAACCGTCTTCCAAATAAAAACACTACAAACTGAAAAATAAACTGAAGTAAAGAAACCTGAAAACTTACTACCTTAAACACTACAAAGTGAAAAAATCCTCCCACTTTCGTCAACCTCGCACTGGTAGATTCGCGAACCTCAGTAATTCTTCATACCTCGCGCCCCTCCCACGTACGGCTCCTGGATCAGTACCCACGCGATCTACCTTTTACTGGCCTCTAAAAAGAGTTCGGTCGTTGCCAGGTTCTTACGTTGTAGGTTTGCTTGGGCCACACGGTATGGTCTTGCGTTTTGTTGGGCAGGACTCCCCGGGTTGCCCTTAGCAATACGCTATAACAGATCGGGCTGTTGCATCCCATCTATTCCTAACTACGCACTCCGTGCTGAAAGCATGATGGTCTGTGCTGTCAGTCTACGCTCGCGCGCAATTGCAGCACTGCGGCGTATTTAAGTTTTTTTTTTCTCTTTGTAATGTTTTATTTGGAAGTCGGTTGTATTATTTGTAATAAAGTTTTAGATATAAAAAAAAATAACTTTCGCTATACAAAAACTGCGAATGTACTAAATAGTTGTGATAGTATTTCTCTTCATATCATTACGTTACCGTTTCTTATTGTATCGTCTACTTTTACTTTAATGTCTGCAACGTTTCCATTACATACTTTCTATAATCTATGTCTTCAGGCTTGTTTTCGCTGGGAATGCTTTCGCTAGAAATTCCAAGCGAGACAAAATATTGCATTATGGAGTAATGCAGTAAAAATCGGTGATAAAATTGAAAGTTTTTCAAAGAAATTATATTCAGGCTATAAAATCGACGCGTGCGCAGTTTTCAATTTTGTCTATTATACACTTCATTGTTCGTTAATTCCCTGAAATTACACTGTATGGTCCGAAAAAAAGGAATTCTATTAACTTTTGATATTATTCTGTTGAACATTGTCTAGTTTCAAAGTAACAAGATCAATTTACTGATGCTGAGTCATGCTTCTATAATCATTTTTGCTATTACTAAAACTATTATTAATAAGACGTTATGGGTAATAACTGGTCGAGAGTTATTTACCGACAAACATTGCAGAATAATTACGAGTAATAAAACATCACTTGGTCTGAATATAAAATGGTCGTTATGCATATCAATGATTTATAGATAAGTTCTGATATGTAACAGGTGGAATACTTTTTTGTTGTACTAAAAAATCCTCTTAAGTGATATTTAAATGGGATCAAGTAGAATCCTGAACAAGTTGTTATGATTGCTTAATAAGCAGATGTTTATTATCAGATCTAGTGGGATTACTTGTTCTTAAAAAGATACTAGGTATCTAGGTACTTTTCGTCAGCTTGCAAATGAGTCCAAAGAAGTAAAAATAATCAAAGCAGAGTCGTAAAAGCAGGCATTATATATAGACTACTGAAAGACTATACATACCTATAAACACGGGTTCCCAGCGCTAACAAAGAAAATTTGGTTTAAATAAATTCCACTAGATTGCGCGATAAGCATCGATTTGTTATTGCATTGTGTGTAAAATTAACATTTTTTTAGAATTGATCATAAAAATTGTATTTTCTCGTTTAATTAACTCTCCTAAGCACAACATTATGGAATATTGGGTTCTTAATTCACATTTTAAAGTTTATTTGAACGGATCATTTAAAATTTATTCCAGTAGATGGCGCGGTTTAAAATTTCTGAGGCATGCCACTCGATCTTTTAAAATTTATATTGTATCATATTTTAGTACAATGAAAAAGAAAAGGACCGAACGCGATCGAAGTACTTATAAAAATAATCATCTTAATCAGACGAAAAACGCTAGTAAAGTCGGTTTCTTTGTATGGGATGAGGCATCTGTACGCTAGTATCATATTATCTGTGTATCTATAGCTAAAAGGTGTTTACCGCGTGAAAAGTGTTTTATTGTCCGAATGGAACATTATATCCGGATGTAAACTAGCTGTGCAATTCCAGACTATAATCTGTCTCTGTGTCAACCAGATCTGTTCAGCCGTTCTGGCGTGATTGGGTAACAAACATCCATTCATCCAAACTTTAAATTGATGATTTTTAATATGATGTAGATACTAAAGAAGAACTAGTTATTATGAAGGATTAAGTACCTAGTTAGCAAAGCACATAACACAAGAATGGGATAATAACGAAGTAAGGAAGTTTTAACATTTTATTTAAACCAGTCTTGACTACGGAAAACACAGATCTACTTGAACTCATACATAATGTTAATAAATTGTTTATTAAAGGTACCATTTTGAAGTATTGATCTGATTATGAAATTCTTTCAACGCTAGAAAGTTACGCTATTGCGAATTATTATTTATAAGTCACACCCTTGAAAAACTGACGGATCCTATGAGGTAGGCCATGGGAAAGCTAGTTTGGATGGATGGATGTATATGGATGTATGTTTGTTACTCAATCACGCCAGAACCGCTGAACGGATCTGGTTGACATTTGGCACAGAGATAAATTATAGTCTGGAATAGCACATAGGCTTATATTACTTTTCATCCAGATTCCAGGTGTAATGTTCCCTGGGCAGAATACAACACACACACTTGCCACGCGGACAAAGCTGCTGGCAGAAGCAACATATTAGTAGAAGAAAGACTTAATATCCATAATTATATGCAAAACAGTGCCCTGGGTTGAACTATGCTTGTTTATACAAAGACACGGCGATCGATTCACCCATGACCATGAAACTAAACGAGGTAATTAAAACATTTGTAGTGCGATGTCGATTGACAATTCTTTTGTTTATAAAAGTGTAAGCTTCTGTTAATAACTTCCTAAGTATCGATTGTCTTGATAATAAGCAGTCCGATTGATTGCTGTCTAAATAACTACCTTACACAACGCTTAACGGGCCTAGACAAAATGTTATTCTGTCACCGACACCTATACACACAAAAACCTTTTGAGAATACATATTTTAAATGTATCTGTGTGTCTGTTTATCTGTGTATCTTTCTGTGGTATCATAGCTCCTAAACGGATGAACCGATTTTGATTTTTTTTTGTTTGAAGGGTGACTTTGTCGAGAATGTTCTTAGTTATGTTTGATTGATATCGGTTCAAAAGTAATTGCGTTTTACTCTTTGAATCTGGGTTTTTTCGCAAGATATCATGTCATAATTACGTGTTTCGATAGATTGTCTATTGAAGCGTGTCAACTACTAGGTATATTGTATTAAGTTTAAAAAGCATGAAATGAAAATTTATAAAACCCCCGATTTAAAAACCCCTAAAAAGTAAAAAATAAGCCTCGTACTCGCGTCGGGGAACCGCTAACGTTTATAGTAGTTTATTTTATTTACTTAGCGGTTCCCCGACGCGAGTACGAGGTTTTTTTGCTTTTTAGATTTTTTTAATTCGGGGGTTTGTTAAATTTTTATTTCTTTTTTCATTTATAGTTGTCAAATTTTTATACTAGGCCGCTGTTGAGAGCGCTATTTTGAGCATTTGTTGAGGATTCTAGTGCTTCTAAAGATAATGTATCATCAAAAAGGGAAACATAGGGGCACAGTATATATCTTTCTTTTTCAGTTTATGTAATATCTTTTAAATTGGTCCAATATTGGTGGTGGAAATAGGCGAGATCCAAACCTCGAATAATGATTTTTTACTTAGGATATTCAATCGGATGTCTGCGACCGCATAATTGTGTTATTATAAGTCCTTGAAAAACTTGTCCAGTGGGAGACTAGCAATGCGTGACTAAAACCCACATTTAGCTTATCAACTAAAAGCCATCATGTGCGTAAGCCTAATGGAGCCAATGACACCCTATCTTCAGTGTTCACCCAGCCTTATTATGCCTAAGTGGGACGTTGAGCTTCACGAACTAAAACTAGATAGAGGGCTGACAGACAGATAGACAAATCGACGTGAAATGACAGCAAAAACCGATAATGTGTTCGAAGACTACGCAGTACTTGAAACCAGTTTAGAGCTTCTAACATAACGGACTGGCATCGCCGCAGAGGCAATTAAGCAAATTGATTTTAATGCGGTTCCAATAGTTTTAAAATAATTACGAGACAAGAAAATACATACGTAGGTATTCGATGATTTTTTGTCTATGTTAGCAGTTGGCGTATATGGCATTAGTAAGTGGTATTCAAGTTTATTGCAAATATTTGGATAATATATGGATTTCGGATGTCAAGACTATTTAATGTTTGGCTACGACATCGTTATCTATTTGCTAATTAATGGTAGACCGTTCTCTTTTACTGCCGTTAACTTAGCAGAACACGGGGTCCGACAACGTATACAACAAAAACATAACACAGTTACCGTAAAACAGTTCGGTTTTTATTTGTTTGACCAAAGAAATAACTTTTTACCTGACTGCCTTAGGAGGGTAATGTGTTTATCAGTCTATGTATGTTTGTTCCTATGTGGCGTTCTAGAGATTTTGATGATTCTCATGTCAATCGATTCGTCTTAACCCTGCGAGTGTCACTGGCTACGTTAAAATTGGAAAAGAAAAACATGGCGAATTAATTTCAAAAATATATAACATTTATATGTTTAAGTGTACATAATTCTAAAAAAAAATAACTAAAAAGTTGTAAATAAAAAAAATATTCAAAAATAATAAAAAATCCCGACTGCTTAAAAAGCGAACTAAAAAGACGTAAACATGAAGAAATTTACGCTGTGCAGTCGGAGGATACATCTGGTTTTGGTCAGCCAGCTCGCGAATGTGTATTCTCCGACTGCACAGCATGAATTTCTTCTTGTTTACGTCTTTTTAGTTCGCTTTTTAAGCAGTCAGGTTTTTTTGTTTATTTAATTATTCTTCATAAAATTCTTAAAGTACAAATCACTTTGTGTTTAGTACTTAACTTGTAACTCCTTGTATGTAAAGGCCATCATTATTTTATTACATTTTTATGTCTTCTGCTGTGTCCAGTGTTTTTATTGAGCAGAAGCTATCAAGATCTGCTTCATTTATTAATTGTGTATAAAATACTTCGGTTTTAAGAAACTTTATTCCCAATAAAGACATATGTCACTTACTTGAGAACCATACATATAATTACAAAAAGTTCGCCATACTTAATTATATATATACTTCATAAAAGATAGCTTGATCTCTGCGACATATGTCAAACTGACGTATACATTATGCTTAGGTTATTGTTAGCCTGTCAATCGCTATTGTTACTGTATTGCACAGATAATATAATACTAGCATACAGATGCCTCATCCCAAACAAAGAAACCGTGCCGACGTAACTAGCGTTTTTCGTCTGAGTAATCAGATATTTTCTTGTACATCGAACGCGTTCGGTTCTGTTTCACGGTGATAGATAGATGGTGTTAGCAGCGACTTGCAAGTAAAAGGGTTTACTAGGTTCGTGAATATTTTTAAATACAGTGAAGGTTCGTTTTATAGTATTTTTTTTGCAAGTTTTTACAGTTTTTTTGCACCAAAATTTGTTACAATGCCAATTTTAACAATCAAGTGGAATGCCTCAGATATTTAAAAATGCGCTATCTATTGGCATCAATTTTAAATGATCAGTTCAAATAATCTTTGAAATGTGAATTAAGAGGCCTGTATTCCATAATTTTGTACTTAGGAGAGTTGATTAAACAAGAACATACAATTTTTATGTTCTATTCCAGAAAATTTAAATTTTACACACATTCCATAACAGATAGGTGCGTATCGCGCCATCTAGTGAGATTTATTGGAACCAAATTTTCATTCTTAGCAATGAGTCCTCGTGCTGTATTGATACTGACAGCTGTCGCAGAGATCAAGCTATGTTTTATGAAGTATAGTTTACTTACATCGGCATCTATACTCTGGCCAACATGAAGGTACAAATTACTAACAAAGCACTGACAACTCAATCAACTGACAGCAGGCAAAAAACAACAGGATAAAAATATTCTTATTTTTAGGTTTGTTCTAATCCAATCTTCTAGTTCTTCGGCCTTGGATATTGTATGTTCTCAAACTAGCTCTCATTTGTAGTTACCCAGTCGATGAACAACAAATACAACATTGTATATCGAATTCGTTTTATTACTTTAAAAAAATTGTTTTTGAGTAGAGGGTAGCCCTTAAAATCTGCTGTTTTTTTGTTAGTTAAAGCTCTGTCCTCACATTTCCGGGTGCCCGTCTCTGTCGGAATACGGCTGGATTCGGTTTGTACGAACTCGTTCACACATGTCAAAGTCAAATATATTTATTCCACTAGGCCAAAAAGCGGCACTTTTGAACGTCAAAGTATTAAAATTGATATTTACAAGTAATAAAAATTGCTCCTACCGTGCATTCGGAAAAGTAGCTTGTTATGGAGAAGAACGCACAAGAAACCCAATACTTACTCTTTTTTAAAAAAAAAATGTGTTTTACAATATTTACATAAGTACTTACATTAATAAATTCATATATGTGAGGACGATGCACCCAGAATAGTACTACACACTATACTACGTACAGTCATAAAGTATTAAAAGCATTAACAGGTAAATTCATTAATTTGATAAATAAGAACATGGTTCTCACAAACTTACAAATAAAAACAAACAGCATGTAAGTTACAAATGGTATGTAAGTTTTCCGTCGAGGACGGGAAACCTGAAATGTGTGGACAGCGCTTAACATTGTATCTTCAAAATGGCTGGAGTATAGATCTTGTATTCTCCAGGAAGATTCCCGATAAAAGCGCGCACAATGCTAGAAATATATCTAAACTCATCCTTCCTTGTTCCAGGTGTAACAAAATTATCAACAATGACGTGGACGGTATACAAAGTCGCTGCGCTAATATTGCTCAGTGCACTCAGCAAGGGAGAATTGCCTGAAGATGACTTCAGGATAATAAATAGACAAGGTAACTTCTTTATAACATTTTGCACCTTGATGTCCACTGCTGAATTCGGTCCTGCCAAAGACCACGAAAATATGTCGATGGGGCCGAAAAGTTCTGGAGTGGCGATCGTGAACCGGAAGACGTTGCGTTGGAAGGCCTCCCATTAGGTGGTCTAAAGGATGCGAGATGCACGGGATCGATTAATGTGGCGAAACTTGAGGGTCTTTGTTCGGCAGTGGACATCTTTCGGCTGAAATGATGATAATACACATGGTAGATCAAAAAGCTACGAATCCAAAATAGAGTCCTGAAGTAACTGCCAAACTTAGTTTCCTGACTGCAATATACTTTTTCAACTAATCAGTAATAAGTAGAAATGCGCAAGGCCTAGACAAAGAGAAATTCTATTGGTTATAGCGTTTGTCGAAATGTCAAAATCACATTGACATTTTTGTACATCGAGGGACATTTTTTTGTACATCGAACGCGTTCGGTTCTCTTTCCCGGTGATAGATAGATGGTGTTAGCAACGACTTGCAAGTAAAAGGGTTTACTAGGTTCGTGAATATTTTTTTCTTTAAACACAGTGAAGGTTCGTTTTATAGTATTTTTTTGTACGTTTTTTCAGTTTTTTGCAAAAAATATACAATAACACACAATTTTTATGTTCAATTCCAGAAATTTTATTTTACACACATTCAGTAACAGTTAGGTGCATATCGCGCCATCTAGTGAGATTTATTTGAACCAAATTTTCATTCTTAGCAATGAGACCAAGTGCCAAAACGTTTGACTTTTCGACAATCTTTATCGCGGATAAAATTTCACTTTTGTTTAGCTAAAGGCTCAGGTACATTGCAAGGTACGTATCTGAGCCTT
This sequence comes from Orthosia gracilis, assembly GCA_947562075.1. Lineage (NCBI taxonomy): Eukaryota > Metazoa > Arthropoda > Insecta > Lepidoptera > Noctuidae > Orthosia > Orthosia gracilis. The sequence goes on along the minus strand of OX387264.1, from coordinate 67,135,399 downwards.
TAGCTTTACTTTAGTATTTTTTTTAATTGTTTGTACCAGCGGCTTCGCCCGTGTGAAAAGTGTTTTCTTATACCAAGCGAACATTATACCGATAAAAAGTATTAATCTGTAGTAGTGTGTCCTATTTCAGACTATAATCTATCTCTGTGCCAAATTTCATCCAGATCCGTTTAGTCGTTTTTGCGTAAAAGAGTAACACACTCACAAACTTTCGCATTTTTAACAGGAGTAGAATACAGTAAGACAAGATGAGACTTGTCTCAGGCAACTTGCCTTGCTCTTCCCACGTCATTAATCTTAATCTTGTATCCCCGTTACCCCAGATGATACTAATCAAATTATCACACCGTTTATATTATAAGCCATTAAACACCAACATCAAATATTTAGATCAAACCATCCATGGTATGGTCCAATATTTACCGAAACTCAAAATGTTTATTGTGCCTTACTGAGAATTTGTTTGCACAGTCAGTGTGAAAATAATCAACGCATCGTAATCGCTTAATCGCTAGTATAAACATACAAAGCGATGACAGATACACGGTACCAATCACCCAGTATAACTCGACCTACGGTGATATATGGAACAAAATCCAACCATACTAAATTTGATACACATCACTGTTTCTCATAGAAAGTAGCGCCACCATAAGGTCTCAAGATATTCTGGTCATGTTGTACAATGTGTCGTGGCATATGTAATTGGATTTACAAGTCAAACAGCTATTCTATACCATGTAAAGGTGAAAGTTAATTACTTCGCCTAACTGTAGCTAGAAGCTTAGGATAAAGCTCTGTGTTATTAAGAGGGCTGTTTAATATTTGACTCAAGATAATAGTATTATTTAGAAGAAAAAAAAAGAAAGTAAGAATTTTTTTTTATTTGTGACCCGCACAGAAGACACGAGATAAGCAAAAACACAAAAAAAAACAATAATAATTTAAAAAAATCACACTAATATTATAAAAGCGAAAATTTGTGAGTGCATGTGTGTTTGTCTGTTTGTTACTTCTTCACGCTCAAACGGCTGGATGGATCCGGATGAAATTTGGCACAGAGATAGATTATAGTCAGGTAAAGCACATAGGATACTTTTTATCCCGTGAATATGTTGCCTTGGGATAATTTTCGACATTCACGCGGGCGTAGTCGCTGGCAAAACCTAGTATAAAATAAAAACCCCGTCCTGCTAAAATATTTGTCTTCATCATATTTGTCTTACTCTTTTACTCGAAAGGAAAAAACGGAACCCTTATAGGATCGGAAACTTTGTCTCCAGGCTCGCCTCTAGGTCTAGCTAGGCTGTCAGGGCTCCAGTCTTAGTGCCTTTTCACACGCCCCGGTTGCCGGGTAGCCGGTGCCGGATACCTGGCGGCAAATGAATAGCCATGTACGCGCTATACACTTCGCCGCCAGTTACCCGGTAGCGGCTACCCGGCAACCGGAGCGTGTGAAAACGCACTTACAGTCTTACTTTTGTTCCACAAAATAACTGGTTCGGGTTCCAAAATTACCGACTACTACAATTTTAACACAAACCTACTCTTTATTCAAATTTCACTGGCCTCGGCTACTCTAGGCGCCGAATTTAGATTGTCTCCAAAGAATTTGCGTGGGTCGCCATTACATAAGGTCAGAATTAAAGCCATCTAATTTGTTATTCAAACACGGCGTCTAATCAATCAGTAATACATATACATAAGCTATGAAAAGAAACCTGCCTTTCAAGATGAGATAGTTATCTTTTTAATGTATACTGAACGGGAGTTTGTCAACAGCTTTCCAGCACTGAGAATATTTTAAACCTTACTTAGAGAATGAGTAACTAGTTTTTTTATTAAACCAAATGCCTTGGGTAGAAAGAATAAAATATAAACAAACATACGAAAAGTTCTAGAGTGGCGACCGCGTACCGGAAGACGCAGCGTTGAAATGTCTCCCTCTAGGTGGTGCCGCGGGCATCCGGTGAATGCGAAGCGCACGGAACCGATCAGTGTGGCGACGCTTGGGAGAGGCCTATGTCCAGTAGTGGACGTCTTTCGGCTGAAGTAATGATGTGTGGTGTGGTAACACATACGATCTTCACGGGAGGGATCGGCATGGGCTGATGATGAAATTAATAGTAAAGAGCCAGTACATCCCACATTTCTGACCGACTACTGACTGTAGGGATCCTCAGTAGTCTCTGGATGCTGGATGATGAGCTCTTTTCTAAGCAAGGAAACTAATCATAGCATAGACAACTAAATTTAAAAAAAACCCCGACACATTTTAATGCTACATAATTTATCTAGTAGTAGATACGCTTCGCGATCGACAATCTATTGAGCACATAATTATGTCACGGTATCTTGAGAATAGACCCCGATTCAATCAGTAAAACGCCCATAACTTTTGAACGGTCGAACCGATTTTCATTAAACATACTCTCGATAAAGTAACCTTTAAAAAAATCCAAATTGGTTCATCCTTTTAGGAGCTACGATGCCACAGACACATACACAAACACACAGTACACACGTCAGACTTATAACACTTTTTCCGTCGGGCTTATGTTCCAGCGTTGGACATAGACGATATTCGTAATCACCCGATTAAATAAACAAAAAATATTTATGTGTACAGGTTATCCAAATTTAGCTTCTTTTATTATTAAGCGGCGCCAAGCATGTTTACCTCTGACCTTTGGCGAAAATCATTGAATGGACCATAAACAAAGATTTGTTTTTAAATTCCGGTTTTATCGTTTCCAGATCTCCTGACAACAGACCACAGCGACGTTTTCGAAGACAACACCTCAGGATCGTTTTCACAACTGCTGTTCGATGTGGCAAGGGATCAGGTTATCGTGGGCGCAAGGTGACTACCTAATCTATTTATGTCTAGACCTAATGCAATCCAACCTGTTCGGAAATACTTGATTTAGGTGCCAGCTTGTCGGAAAATTGGAATGCTGTTGGCTTATTTATTTTTGGCTGGGAATTTTACTAAAGTGTTGGTAGACCGTAGAACGTTCAGAAAAAATATTTTTCACTTTTTCATGTGTTATTTGAGATTTGCTAATTCTGTGCTAGGATCATTGGTATATTATAGCATCCCATACTGACTGACCAGATGTAGATCCCCTATGGGACCGAGACGTGGTCACTCACAATGGGCCTAATCAGAAAGCTACAAGTCACCCAAAGGGCAATGGAGAGGGCTATGCTCGGCGTTTCCTTGCGTGATCGCATCAGAAGTGAGGATATCCGTAGGAGAACCAAAGTTACCGACATGGCCCGAAGAATTGTGAAACTTAAGTGGCAGTGGGCAGGGCACATTGCTTGCAGAACGGATGGCTTATGGGGCCGAAAAGTTCTGGAATGTAGACCGCGAACCGGAAGACGATGCGTTGGAATGCCTCCCTCTAGGTGGAGGACCTGATTTACGTTGCGGGAATGCGCTGGATGCGAGACGCACGGGATCGGTCAATGTGAGACAAAACTTTCTTAAAAATTGTACCTATTACAAGTTTCCAGTAATTAATGCTGTTTTAATGAACATTATATGGCTCCATATAATGACCATTAAATAATCTTCACTGCTGTAAATTTTATAGAACTTTGATAGAGTTATAAATACTATGATATTTCGATCTCGAATCATCATAAAACGATGAACGAAGGTATCATAGAATAATTGACTTAGTCTTGCTACCATTAAAATTTTATCTATACCTATAATAATCCGTGAATAGATACTGTTTTACACTTTATAGTGCTTATAATTATCCGCTTTCGTCGTGAACCTCCTCCTTTATTACAGTGAATTAGAAATTAAGATACACTAGGATATTAGTTCATTGCGTTTAGGAGCTATGATGCCACTGTCAGATACACGAATACACAAACACCAGTACACAAGTCAAACTTATAACACCACTCTTTTTACGTCGGTCATAAGCCCGTTCCAGCGTTGGACATAGACGATATAATAATTAGGTAGGACCGGTCCATGTAGCGACGGCGACGCTAGGAGCTTAGGTCCAGCTGTCGTCGGTCGGCTGCAATGATGACTTTGGTACTGAGACCTCTTCTCATATAGAGAAGGTGCATGGTTATTTTACAATTATTTAAAAGACGTAGAAAAATATGCAATTCTCAACTCGTACGAGTACGGTGGGTTAAGAAACTGTGGGGCGTTATAATCTTTAATTGATTGAAAATATCTCAGCGCGGAGATATACCTAGGACGTCCATGAATAATGTAGAGCATATTTATTATACAGGCAGCTTACTTTGTATGTTCTAGTTATAGAGCTGAAAGACCTGACAAGAATTTTAACGAGCTGGAGTTCTGAATGCTCGATACTTAGAAGAATTTGAATGAAAATGTAGGTTCATCAGCTTGTATTATTAAGGTAAACAGTGTGTGTAACAGTTGTAGATAGGCCAGTAAATAAATAATAATCAATGAAAAACGTATTATGCCACGATAAGCAAAGTAGTAGCTGTTCCTTTCTGTTTTGGTTTTTTGAATCAATTTTTTTATTTCTTACTTTTTAGTTAGGATTTTTTTTTGTCCATTTAAACATAAAAGTGCTGTATATTTTTAAAATCTCCTCCTTCTCCTTTTAAAAACCTTTATTTTGAAACCCCACACGATGTGTTTTGCAAGAAAAAAAAACCCGGCTAAGTGCGAGTCGGACTCGCGCACGAAGGGTTCCGTACACTTTTCGCAAAAAAATCACGTTTGTTGTATGGGAGCCCCACTTAATTATTTAGGGTCCCGTTTTTACCCTTCGGCTACGGAACCCTAGAAATGGGAACCCAACAATATGGCGCCCACAATCCGCCATTTTACTATTTTCCAATTTTAATGTAGCCGAATCGATTGACGTAAAAATCATCAAAATCGGCCAACGCGTTTGTTCTCTAGAAAGCCACATAGGAACAAACATAAATAGACTGGTATACACATTACCCTCCTTCGGCAGTCGGATAAAAAGTGCTATTAATTCTCACCGTAATTTGAATAAATGACTTTCGATTTCAATACACGGATACTTAATTAAAAATCTTATCATAATATTATTGGTGCTTAAAATTAAATAAAACAAATCATAACTCAAGAAGATAATAAACTTCACAACAGACACTAAATTACAAAACTCATACTTATAAATCATTAAGGAAAAACAAATCCTTATCTTTCTTTAACAGCTTTTTAATGCGATAGCTCTGCTTACTCTCATAACTTGTTTAAACATCCAGTCATTCACCTGACTCAACTTATGATATAAGATAGTGTTATCAGTTATCACCAAGACAGCTTGTTAGCCTGCCCGAACCGAGCCACTTCATTTTAATTAACAATTACCGTTTATTTTTATTTTATAATACTGCTGAAGTTAAAAAGTGGTAACTCAATAAAAGTGATATTTGAGAAAAAAGTAATTTTTAGGGTTCCGTACCCAAAGGGTAAAACGGGACCCTATTACTAAGACTCCGCGGTCCGTCTGTCTGTCTGTCCGTCCGTCAGACACCAGGCTCATGAACCGTGATAGCTAGACAGTTGAAATTTTCACAGATGATTTATTTCTGTTGCCGCTATAACTACAAATACTAAAGACAAAATAAAATAAACGTTGAAGTGGGGCTCCCACAAAACAAACGTGTTTTTTTTGACGTTTTTGCGATATTGGTACGGAACCCTTCGAGCGCGAGTCCGACTCGCACTTGGCCATTTTTTTTTTAATGATTGTGCGTGACCTTAATGACGTAATTTTTTTTGTTTGTTTGTAATCTCTGCAATACTGATTTCAAAAATTATATTCTGATAGGAAACTACCAGACTCCCCCTCTCTCAGAGAGCAGGCCTGTCCCTGCAATGGCATCATTAAAATGCTGATGATGAGGAAGCTGTCTTTTAGGTTGGGTAAGCAACGGGAGCTGCGGGAACGAAGCTAGTGAAACTACCGCGTGGTATGTTTTTAAAAAATATCTTCAAGTCTATCTTCAAGTCCAAGGGTATATTGTTGTCAAACATTTAGATCGGCGTTGGTGTGAAAACGTTTCAAACAAAACCAGTTACTTTCGCATCTATACATATAAATAAAATTGGAGTGTCTGTTTGTAATATTGAAATAACCTTTTTTTACTACATGTATATGAATATATATACGGTACATACATCAAAATAACATTTTTTACAATTTTAATCTGTCTGTCTGTCTGTTTGTTCCGGCTAATCTCTGAAATGGCTGGACCGATTTCGACGGGACTTTTATTGGCAGGTAGCTGATGTAATAAGGAGTAACTTAGGTTACGTTTATTTTAGAAAAAAATCTTTTGTTTTAGAAATTTGTTAGGCGGAACGAAGTTCGCCGGGTCAGCTAGTTTACAATATAAATGACTGGGTGTTTTTTTTTCAGTGTTCCAATATAGTTACGACATTTTCGGCTAGCCCATTTCATAGGGAATATTTTAATTATTCATAAAAACAGAGTTTCCGTTTTTCTGAGATACAGGTTTTTGACTTTCGAGAGCAAAATAAGCATGCTCAATTTAACGTGAGAGCTTTTCAATATCAGACGCTGTAAGCAATGAATACGCGTTTTTAAGAGGCTTTTTGGTTCGCAAATGACTTAATTAGTAATTGGAAACTGGTTAATTTGAAACGCCTTTATTGATCTTTCAAAAGTTTACTTTGTTGGATGCTCTGGATGTGGGAAATCCTATCGAATGATCGAAGGTATCTAAGGGCCGCTGCCCCGGACGGAACGGGCCGTCACGCGGCGACGCGACGACGACGTGTCCCGTCCGATAGATATGCTATTTTTCTTATACATTTTGTATGAAACGATATGCTCAAAACTTGCCGTCCCGTTCCCGTTCTGGGATTAAAACACGTTGCGTATGCTGTGCCCTTTAATCTTGAGGCACTTTAAAAAAAATCATTGAACATCGAGATCGGAGATTATGTGAGGGTCGATTCTAATTACGGGCGTTATTTTATTTAGTCTTTTTTGGTATTTCTGTTACCGGCAAACGCGGGTAATAAATCTCGCGACATTGTTGACACGGATGGATTAAATATCGATTTTTGTTGCGTTTATTTGTTAGTGAATGTTTTATTCACAGTTTTAACGGTTTATGATCTCGCGGTCTCTAAACGGAATTTGCCGATAATTACGTGACTTATCTACCCAAAAATGCAGTGATTGGCAGAATTTCAGTAATTAGTCTTCCAATGTGTATTCAATTATATCAATAAAAATTTACATAGTATAATAATACTTAATTAACAATAACTACCTATATATACACTTAAATAAAAATAAAATACGACGAACACGTTTAAAAGGGCAGGGGTCATAGGGCGTCAAAAAATTCGTCCACATCGCTGTCAACGTGAAAAGTGCCCAGAATGCTGGCAGCATTGCCACGTTGGATGGCAATGCTTATTCTCTGGCCAAGAAAAAGCCCAGCCCTCTGGTCGCGTGAAGAGTCGACTAACCGCTTCCTTAAATCTCGAAATACTCGAAGAGCACTCGGATCCCATGGACCTAATGTTTCAAAAAAGAAACATTAGGCTTTTGTCTGTCTCTGTCTGTGTTTCTGTCTTCCAATTAGATTGATCCTACTTAATTCAAGGCATCTAAATCTAACTGCCATTATATCTAATTAAGTAAATACCTAGAAATATGTACCAGGCCAGGACGTGTCAATTTTATGTAACGATAAATAGTCATTTAACATCATTAAAACAGCCTATATCGTTATGTTCGAACTTTCGAACCGCATCGATACTGATCAATAAACAATATTTACATTAAACATTAACCTCTGCGCACTAATTAGCGGAGTAAATAATAATTAGGTATGCACCATAAAATGAGAGATGTAGTTTTATGCGCTTACTCTGAATTAAGTGGGTTGACGTTAAATGAAAGGCTTGTTGATGCAGCAGTAAGTCTTTACTCATTGAGTAGGTAAGTACTTCATTTGCCTCTCTCTACTGGTCTCTCGGACTATATTACAAGAACCATATGTTATCCCGGGACAAAAAACAGCCTTTGACACCCTGTTATAGTTTAGTATTTTATTAGTAAAAAGTTTTTGCTTGTGTGTTTTTCTTTCGAAGTTGGTTTATTTTTTGTGAAAAAAATTTCATTTCAGTGAGCAAATTCAATAGTAAGGTATCTAATGATTGCTAAAATACTCATGATAACTTAATTTACACATTCGTGCCGTTAGACGAGAAGGAGTTCGGTTGTATGTTCCATATCTTGAAAACTGCTGAACCGATTTGGATGAAACTATTCCTTAAGTTGTGAGATACCAAATCCAAAAAAAATCTGATAAACAGTTTTGGAGAAATGCGTGGACAAACATACGTACTTACATACAAACAAACATACATACATAAATTTATGAAATTTGGCACACATGTTAAGAAGCCCAATTAGAGTAACATATGTGAATGCCTCCTATTTTTTGAAGACTGTAAAATATCTCAATCGGTCCAGAGATTGCCTTTTGAAAACACTAAACAAACAAATAATTTTATCTCTTTATTAAGAACAAAGCTTAGATAAGATTCTAGGCTCCACGCTGCCCTAGTACTTCTTAAAAATATTCCTTGTGCCATACACTTTAAAAACCCGGTAACGAATCAATACAGCTAATGTTAGCGAGTCATTATCAATCAATTAATATTTATCTCAAAACTTTTGATAGAAAGTTAATTGGTTTCATATCTTAAACCAGTAACGTGATGGCAACATTTCTCCTGAACTAATCGTCCTGTTCTAGCTCTCACAATCCTCATCTAATGCCGGGTTCAGACTAAGCGCACGAACGAACGCTCACGTATGGGCATCGCCAATGGTTAACGCACGATCGCTCGCCTTCTGCCGGCTAGCGAACGAACGGCGGAGTAGTTAGGCTTAACATAATAAGTAGGTATCATAAATTCATGCAATCGACCGCAAACTCTTTCATTTTCTCAATTCAATATCGCGTGCTTTACGCTGTCGAGTAGATGGGTTTTAAACATATTAAGCTATAATTTTTTGTATTTTTTTATTATTTAATGACTTGGCCACTATCGAAATCAATTAGGAACTCCTTTTAGTTGTGATTGACACTGTGATTAAATGTATTACGCAATTCGGGTGTGCTAGAATGAGTGACGAGCGGACGTTCGGTGAATCCCACTCAATAGTGTTTATTCGCTCGCTCGCTAAGTCTGTACCCAGCATAAGCCAATTTCAGGTTCTACCGTACCTAATTCCTAAACCGTAAATCCGGGCACGTTATTTCAAATCAAGGTCGACAAGAGATTCATTGATCCTGCTCAGCTCTGGTACAGTTATTATCTAAAACTCGATCTTAAAATTGCAATAGCATAAGTAGATATTTTACATTGCAAAGTTATCGTGAACATTAAAACTTGTTTTCCATATAGGGAAGGGATATTCTAGGTCTTCTTTAAGCTGCTCGATCTAGAAACACTTAGTATTAGTCTCGTAGGTTTACTGGTTTGAGATGTTGCCAAGCCTTAAATCTCGGATTCGATCTTCAATCATCATCATCGGATCGGATTCATTTCTAGATCTGAGCCAAGTAGGACCTGGCGTTTCTCTTGCTGGTTTAACTGTTTCCGGAACTACATAAATTCCATGTAAAAACTTTTTAAATAGTACCACATAAAGATATTTTTGTAATTATTAATCCTTTTGTCAGATAAATTAACCGTAACTTACCAAAAGATGAAACTGGCGATAATGTGTCTGGAAATAGCAACAGCCTTTGCAAAACGTTAAATTTTTTGTAAAACGAGGTGAAATTTCTTCTAACCACGGATAGTAGCGACTTCATTTTGAATTGGCAAATATCGACTTTGTATACAGCGGCAATTCGTTAAAATCGTGAATTCGTGACCCACAATACTCCTAATTAGACAATATGGTGTGAAACGAAAGCTGAGAACTCGAGAATTTTCTTAGTATTAAAACAAATGTAAGCTAAGTGTTATTACCTGAGGTTATTACGATTGTCTATTAACACTTACAGTTATAATCTATGGATTCGGTTCGGAGCTAGGGTTGCCTACGTCCCGGGCGGTGTAAATAGGAATGGTTTTAAAGATGGCGTCTTAGAAATAATAAATGAATCTCTAAGCTGCTTTATGTTATTTTCGGTAGAATGTTTTATATTGGTAGAAATTTTTATATTTCTTAAGAATGTTTTATATCGTGACTTTCAGATCTTGGATAAAATGGCAAAGCAGAAACAGTTCTACATAATAGCTCAAAGTACACTGGTTACCTAGTGACATTCTCTCATCGATAACGAATGTGGAAAAGTGTTGTCATTATCAAAATGGGTTGACCAGAGCTATAGTTCTCCGCAAACTTCTGGGCCACCCTGGAATTGGCATTACGACGCGTAAGGCACGAAACGGTGCTGTTTTTGTATGAGATTGAATACTGCGCAGCCGTTGTAGCCAACTTCAGGGCGGCCAAGAAGTTTGGCGAGAACTATACCGAGATATTACGTGGTATATGTCCTTATGATTTCTAGGCCTTCTTCCCAACAATATTTTCTTGGATTGTTTGAGTAAAATAAGTGTAAGGAAAAATTTTGCTCCAAATTCTGGATAATCCCAATTATAGCAAAAGCAATGGCAGCCCTATACGAGCCACAAACGGAGCGGCATAGATCAAACGCCAGGAAGTGCCAGTGTTTGCCACATAGTGTCAATATGTGTGCCGAGAACATTTGGCTCAGCTATTAAACCATTTTGTTTGTTCATGTGCTTTTCGAACACGCATCAAGGCACGCGCCTAGCGTAGCGCCGAAATGTGTGAAGTTTTATGTGTAAACAATGCTTTATGTCTGGTTTATTGGCTTGCATCGTTCTAATTTGACAGTTATTTAGGTAATTATAATGTTTTGCTTTGCTGCATATATTTTTCTTTTATATCGGTACCTACATGTTAAAAAAGTCTGTGTTCCATGATATTTTAGAAATATTATCATGCGGCAGGTAAAGTTGTCTTCTGGTTAGTGTTGCTTTCAATGTACGCGGGCGCACGGTTAGCGCAGTGGTTGAGCGATTGACTGCTGCGCTGCGAGTCGCCGGTTCGATTCCCGCACGGAACAAATATTTGTATGAACTACAGATAGTTGTTCCGGCTCTGGGTGTTGTGTATGTGAGTTTATATGTTTGTAAACGCACCCACTATACAGGAAGAAATTCCAAGTGCGGGGCAAAAAAAAATAATAAAAAAGATGTAGTTCTTAACTATCTAAGCTCCCACATAAGTCTTATAGTTATTTAATATTTTCCATAATATTAATACCTATTATGTGTAGCAGTCACTAGGCCTGCTACGAATACTTGGATGTGATATGTGAAATCAAACTCACACTGGTTATTTAGTTTATAATCTGAGAAAACTGTTAACAAAGGAATACAATTTTAAAACAATGTCTATGACTTTGAGCACTATATCACAGTATAAACATGGACAAACAATAAGGAAACCACCTACAAATGCTTGAAACGGCACACTCACACAAACATGCGCATCGACGAGACCTCTAAGCAGTTTTCGCGATACTGTCAGTAGTGTAGTAGTCGTCTCCACACGAACCGATTCTGCGCCTGCTTCTCCCAAAGTGTGGAGTCAATTTCGCTTCTCTTCATATGTCTATTTTGAACATTCTTGAAGCGGCAAAACTGTCCACTACGCTTCCGCTTCCCTTCCTGGAGTTCAGAATAGAAAAAACGCTTCGCCAATCTCTGTTCCCACATCACCTAAGCTGATGCCTCATCAAGTGGGCGGCAATATAGAAATATAGCTTATACATCAGAATAAAATTTAGGCTATAATTTATAAAGATATTGGGCGAAGTACTAAAACAACGCGGGCGGGGCCGCGGGCGGCAGCTAATACATATATTATAGTAAAGATAAATTAATTCTGAATTTCTGATTATCTCATTACGAAATTGTTCTCAATTGACTGCGTAGTAAATTCTAACCGCAATCGATACAAGAATAATTTCGATCCCGTTCCTATCGATTACGCCGGCGTACATTGATATTCGATCCTGCGGCAATCGCATAGTGTAACGTTACTTACATGTGTTCCGATTTATTCCAACTACTGCTTGTGCAACGATTTGTATTTCCTAGATATTTAAAATTTGATCTAGGTGATTAAATTATGATATTGTGAGCAATAATTAACAGTAAAATCTTTTTTAAATAAGCTTTTCATGGACTAAAAATTACGAAATGTAATAGCGTTTGTCAAAACATAGGTAAGCCCAAACATGCCCAATTTTAAATTATATGTTCAAAATATATTCTTTGAAATGTGAATTAAGAGCCCAATCGCACTAATATTATAAAGACGAAACTTTGTGAGAGTGTGTGTATGTTTGTTACTTCTTCACGCTTAAACGGCTGGATGGATCTGGTTGAAATTTGCCACAGAGATAGATTATAGTCAGGAATAACACATAGGATATCCCGGGAATATGCTCGCTCGGGATAATTTTCGACTTTCACGCGGGCGAAGCCGCTGGCAAAAGCTAGTTTTACATAATTTCGTGCTTAGGAGATTTGATTCAAAAAGATCAAACAATTTTATGATCAATTCTAGAAAATATTAATTTAACACACAATTCAATAACAAATAGATACATATCGCGCCATCTAGTGACATTTATTTGAACCAAATTTTCTTTGTTAGCGCTGGGATCCCATGGCAGGGGTGCACATACCCACAATTCGCTTATATTAGCACCATGTCTTCTTTTTCGTGACGATGATTCCTTTTTAACGATTTCAAAAAAAAGCGGGGATCAATTGTATACGTACGTATTTAATACTAGCTTCTGCCAGTGGCTTCGCCCGCATAAAAACTGTTGTAACATCCCAAGGGAACATTATACCGTCATGAAAAGCCTATGTGATATTCCAGACTATAATCTATCTCTGTGTCAAATTTCATCCAGATCCGTCCAGGCGTTTGAGCGTGAAGAAATAACAGACAAACACACACACACTCACAAACTTTCGCCTTTATAATATTAGTGTGATGCATCGACCACATAGCCACGTGTGATGTGATCATGAATGAATAAGATTTGTGGTAACAAGCCTATTTATTATCAATTCAATCCGTCGAAGACTCAGGTCATAGTTGTTGGCAGCTCTGGGATGATTCCAAAAGTAAATTGGACACAACTTCTTCTGGTACAATTTAACGGAACTACTATTCCAATATGTGAGAAGGTTAAGTACCTTGGGGTTTGGATCGACAGATATCTGTCTTGGGGTCCGCAGCTTCAGGACGTAAGCCGCAAAATTTTTGCATCTGCCAGGTCCCTTAGACGATTGCGAAACTTTCTTCCCACTGCCACTAAAATTGCGCTGGCACAGTCCTTTCTGCTTCCTATCCTTGACTATGCTGATGTCAATTATCTCGATCTCACCCAGGCACAACTAGTTAAACTTGAGCGTCTTCAAAACCTTTGCATAAGATTTATATTTGGCCTGCGCAAATATGATCACATTTCTGAATTTCGGACAAAGCTCAAGTGGCTTCCCATACGTCTTCGCCGGGATTCTCATATTTTATTTCTTCTTTACAGTATTCTATACAATCCTACAACCCCCTCTTATCTCAAAGAACGTTTCAAGTTCCTTCATGACACACATAATAGATATCTGAGGTCATCGGAAAACTTGAGACTAGAGATGCCGATGCATTCCACCAGCTTATGACAAATCTTTTACGGTTCAAGCGGTGCGGTTGTGGAATGCTTTGCCCGTGTCAATAAGGCGTGCTCAATCTCTGCCCATTTTTAAAACTATGGTAAAGAATCACTACCTCTCTCTTTAATAGTTGTTTTTCTTGATTTCTCTGTTTTTGTTCCATACTTATTACTGTATATATTTGTCTATATAATATATATGTATATGTATTTATTTATATATAAATATTACACCAAAGACTACCTACAGTACTGTTTTTCCTTTCATTTTTAAAATCCATCCAAAGGTTGTCTTGAAAAGATCGCTTTTAGCGATAAGGCCGCCCATTGTGTCACCCAGTGTAATGTTTACTTCTTCTATACTTTCTGTAACTTTTATGGTGTACATAATAAAGAGTATTCTATTCTATTCTATTCTATTCAATTTATTCAGTTACAATATACATTGTGTTCGAAATTTTAACATCATAAAACATAACATAACAAAACATAACATTAACAGTAAACACTAAGCTTAAATTTAATACATTAAATAACATGCAAACATAAGTATGATAATAAAACGATTATAATTAATTAATTGGTAATTGACATCACAAAAATAACACAAACCTATAAATCATCTACAGAGTATAGACATTTTTCCAAAAGAAATGCCTTGAGCTTTGCTTTAAAAGAGCCTGTGTACAAAATGCTTTTCAAGTCGTGAGGTAATCTATTAACGGCCTGATATCATCACTGGACACAAATTCGGTGTCATTGTTGATACTGAGATATTCTAAATGGAATACCGCAATGAAACTGCCCGATCCGGGAATCGATCCCAAGACATTGAGACCAACGAGGCAAAATGCATTTTTCCATTTTCCACCTACTTACAACTTGTCGCCGTGCAGTCTGCTACGTTCTCATCTAGATAAAAAAAATGTTCAATGTCGTTGCCGATATCAGTGATATCGTATTATTGGGTAGATTTGTATGATTTATTGCCCTCTAAGTCATTCAAGGATACAATGTACGCAATTGGTGCTTGTTATCTGATTGTCATCATTATTGGATTAAGATGTTAAGTACAAACGTACCTTATATTTGCATTGTTAACAAACAAGTTATCAAGTACCACATACTCGTAGTAAACACTTGAAAAAAATTGTTTATATCTCGATTGTGATAAAAATACTGGGAATTATACAACTTATTAGTAGAGCTGGGGTTCAGGGATAAATTATTTAAACAGGAAACTTCAATTAATCACACTTTATTACTAAAACACTTCTCAAACAATTTTATTACTTCGCACTATTTGCCTTTTCTGATGGCTGTGTTACTTCCAAATCGAAACTGATTCAAGACGAACCCGACCGCTCCTTATATAGCTCGAAAGATGTTTCTAAAACGTTCTATACTGTTCTAGATAGTTCGAGAAACTTCCAGAACAATCGACATTCTAACTCATTGTTCCCGAAGCGACTAGAAACTTTCAGAATGATCGACTCGAACGTTCTGGAAAATTCCATTCGACACGAGAATATTATTTCCGCTATTCGATACTAGATGGCGCTACTAGTTACTACTAGTTTTGCCTCTCGTCCTTAGATGGCGTTGTCCAATCTTGTAACATTAGTAATTGACCAATAAAGCTGTGTGAAATTTCGAATGGAAGAAAATAGCATCATCCCGAAATTACTGATCAACCAACTCAGTCTTCATGGTCATTTCAACCGAGAGAGGTTCACTGCTGAACGTAGACCTTCCCCAAATGTCTCACATTGATGGGTCTTGGTCTTGTGTTTTCGTGGAATCCATCTGTCTCATTTGTACAACAGCTAAGCTTATTTCAGTCTTCAGCAGCACTAGTTCACCACCGTTCCATCATCGGACTACAAAACGTACGGCGATGCGTCATCGGTACATAGTGGACATCCCACTCATATGCACCAAACGTTTTGGAAATACTTTTATTGTGCGTACAGCTTAGGAGTGGAATTCCCTGCCGGAGTCTGTATTACCTGATAGCTACAACCTGGGAGTCTTTAAGTCAAGAGTGAATAGGTTTCTTCTAGGCAAGCGTGCTTCATCGTCGACCACATAATCGCTTACCATCAGGTGAGATAGTGGTCAAGCGCAAGCCTATCAAAAGTAAAAAAGAAACGAAATAGTTCTGTCGCTCTAGTCTAGAAAATCTTATTCTTTTTGAGTCGATGAAAATTTCATTATATATTTTGGGACCAGTTGGCAACCGCGCCAATCACAAGTCTAGAATATTAATCTTCTCTATCTACCGCAATGTAATATTACTTCAACGACGTATGTAACTTTTGTAGGCAACCGCGAACCGGAAGACGATGCTTTGGAAGGCCTCTCACTAGCTGGACCGATGACCTGGTTAAGGTAGCGGGAATGCGCTAGATGCGAGACGCAGGGGATTGGTCAATGTGGCGACGCCTAGGGGAGGCCTATGTCCAGCAGTGGACGTCTTTCGGCTGAAATGATGAATGATGATGATAATGTAACTTTTAATTTATAACGATAATTAATAAACTCTTCTTTATTTTTCTCAGGGACGCCCTCTTCCGACTCTCTCTACGAGGCCTAGGCGAGCTAGAGCGCGCCGACTGGCCGGCTTCCACCGATAAGACCAAGCTGTGCCAGTTGAAGGGGCAGACAGAACATGACTGCCACAACTACATCAAAGTGTTGCTGTTACATGGACACAAGCTGTTTGCCTGTGGGACGCATGCTTTCAGTCCTGTTTGCAGTTGGAGAGAGGTATGTGCAATTAGCTGAACCAGGCGGCTCTGCCCGTATGGATTTAGTAGCTCCCAGTATCATTACAAATTATAGCCTATTTTTTAATCTGATTTATAAACAAATTACTATAAAATTTCATCAAAATTCGTACAGTAGGTAGGTTTTGCCTAAAAGAGCAACGAACGTCAATCCTCACAAACTTATTTTAGTAGTTGGATTTACTCATATTTTTCGTGAAGACACACAAAGTATGATGGTTTAAAAAGTTTTATAATGGTAGCTTGTTGGTTAGTCGGTTAGACAGTCAACAGCCATATGAACCATGTAGATTTAAGGATGAAAGATTCGTTGTAAGTATCTTTTTTATCTTAGTAATGTTATAAATGCGAAAAGTTTGGATGGATGTATATTTGTTACTCAATTACGCCAGAACGGGTGATCGGATCCAGATGAATTTTGGCGCAGAGATAGACTTTCACGCTGTCGAAGCCGGTCGCAGAAGCTAGTAAAACATAAGCCTGAAAATCAAGGCATAGTTTGGCTTTACCATACTTTAGTTTGACACGTTCCTAATTCCAATAACACAAATCAGAAATCGGCCATTAATTCAAAAATCGGAGGTAAGAAAGCAGCCAACCGGTCTAATAAGCGCTTGCACCTTTTGTTATTCTAAAGTATAAACTCATAAATACACAAACATACCACCTAGATTCGTAACCACTCCGTAGTCCAAACAAATATTTTTCCGAGTCAGAATCAAACTAGCAACCGGTATCTCAGAAGTTGAGCCACAGCGCTAAATCTTGTTTGTTATTTTAAGGCTTGCTGCCGTAAAGTGTATGTAAAGAACATTTGAATATTGAAATCGAATTTGTATGTAAGCATACATTAAATGTTTATCTAACACTTTCGGTGTTCAAGCCAGTTTGTCTCGTTCTGGAAATCAAGTTAAAGCATCATCCTTAAATTGTCAAGAAATTATTGAATTTTGTAATAGGGCAGTTGACAAAAAATATCTATTTAGTCTGTCAGATAGAAAAACTAAAAATATTGGACGCGTATTTTTCTTTTGCCTAGTAAACAAAAAAATTACGACGATACAGTGCGTTGGAATATCGTGTGACGTCACGATGTGCTACACTTTATACTGACAAAGTGACGTCACAAGCCCCCACTCCTGAACTTTAATGCGCTTTTTGTAATTTTTTATTTATTTGATAAAGCAAAAAATATGTGTCCAGTATTATTTGATAATCTCACTGACGGACTAAATAGATTTATCATTTTTTTACTCAGAAAATATTCCCATTCCCACAAAAATATAACTCAGATATTCATAGTTCCAATGTACAGAAGAACATTCCATCTGTTGGAGTTTATCAAAAATAACTCAATACTATTCAACACTATAGCCTTCTCTCTCTAACCATTAATTATACAGTTTATTACTTGAGACCTTGTCAACACTTGAAACTGAAATGCTAGCTGTTCATGGTACTGTATTCCGTCAACCTTAGTAGGAGCCACATGTGCTTACACACACCTTTCCGATACATAAAACAAAGGGTAATTAAACTGTTATTATTTAAACCCTTAAACCGTTATTTTCTTTGGTGTCCACCTTATTAACCCCAACAGGTTATGGGCCCAGAGCGCTAAGCCAAAGTGAAAATAATGATTGGACACTAAATAATAAACACGAGTTGTGCATCTAGTGAAACAAATAAAAAGGAATAAGACTGTTTAAAATCAAAATGAGTAATATGAACATTTAACATTTTGATGTCAATAAGTAAAGTGTGTACACATTACGAATATCCAAAATTATTAAGTGAACTTGAAGTACCTACGGCACAGCCTATGGAACGTTATCGACAGTGAAGATCCAACTACAATATGTGCTTAAATGCGATGTAGGTATCTCTTGAAAAAGATTGCTGAACAGGAAGCTGCAGATGTAAAGTCAAAGGAATTCGAAAAAGTTATGAGACTTTTGATGACTTTAGTGAACAGAAACAGCTATATTGTCACCGAAATCGAGACTGAATGACAAGTGACTGAAGATACAATTGACTAAAGACAATATAATACTAGCGATTGTGAAAAAGAGATTGTTTGATCATGAAATCAAACTTACAAGTTGAAGGTCATGATCTAAGTCTAAAATTACTTCAGGCTGCAATCTAGAGGCCATAAGTCACACTCTAAACAATTCCAGAGATCAGCAAAAGTCAATAAAACCGTTCAAGAACCCGAGAGAAGTTTAAGCCATTGAAACAAAAGAAGGAACAATACAACGGTGCAGATGGTTAGTTCAAAACCAGAACCACATGATGAAAATACGTCTGGTTTTACCTTTGTGACGGGCAGTCATGATGCTGCGTTTATACAAGCGACGAAGGAAGGAGATCTGCCGGTTACCTGTAAGATGGGCGTTCCAGGTGTGCTCCAGAATGTATTTTTCTGCGAGATTCCATAATTTCAAAAGCAAGCAAGAATGACTGTCGTTTTGATAAAACGGCGGTGTCATTGTGTTCAAAGATGTTAAACCGGTAATAAAGGGTAAGTCTTTGAATAATCTAATAGACATTAACTGTCTGCATTTTATTAACTTTTTAATTAGCAAATGCTTGTAAATAAATTCGTAAATAATAATTACGATTTAATGTGTAACGAAATCCGAGGCTAAAGGCAAATTATATTTTTGGATTTTATATTTATTGAACTATTTTATAATAGTGATGCAACTAATAACATTGTGCCTTACGAAAAATTGTGTGAAGCTTGTATTTATGGAAAACAAGCTTGTTTGGCAATTGATAAAATTGAAAACAAAAGTTTTGTTAAAAGTAGATATTTAAAGTTCTCACAGATGAGTAACGACACTTGAGTCTATTGAAAACAAAAACTGAGTTGTGTTTTTGTGATAGACCAGATGTTTTTGTTATGTTTCGGGATTAGAAATGTTGTATAAAGTTGTAAAGTTCATTTTGATCTGAGAATTATTCCTAACTTAAGTTGTGTTAATGGAGAGGAAATTATATCCAATTAAATGAAAGAGTCCTGAACTCGAAATGGTATTAGTTACCATTACAGTGCTTTGTATGGAATTGCCGAATAATGGTAAGAACAATGTATAATATAGAACGGAGTCGTATGTAATAGGTTGTACCTAATATTAGGGTCGAAATGTGTCAATTCATTTATGGAAAAGATTGTTCTGGGAAGCACTGATGTTATATAACATACCTTATGAGTTATGATGATGATGATAAGACGCTACAACTAAAGTATTTAAATGTTTTTGGTTTTACTGTTTACTTTGTAAAAAGTAATAGAAAACGAAATTTGACAATGTGTTGTCAATTGGGAAATAATTCGTTGGTTATAAACGAAATGGTATACCTAAGGTGTAGGTTGTGGTAGACAATTAGTTTGTGAGAGTCAGTGATGTGATAATGGATCTTATCAAATAGGCCAGTGAAACCTGAGCCCGAACGGATTATGGCTAAAAGTAGCAATAACTCTGTTGATAATTCTGACTTGGTACACCCTCGTAAAGTGGTGTGGATCTGATTGGAATATATCAGATTGTACATGTGAATTAATAGGATTTCAATCCTGGCATAACTACATGCAATTGGCATGAGTTGGTACACCCTGGTAAAGTGGTGTGAGTCTGATAGGAATATATCAGATTGTACATGTGAATTAATAGGATTTCAATCCTGGCATAACTACATGCAATTGGCATGAGTTGGTACACCCTGGTAAAGTGGTGTGAGTCTGATAGGAATATATCAGATTGTACATGTGAATTAATAGGATTTCAATCCTGGCATAACTACATGCAATTGGCATGAGTTGGTACACCCTGGTAAAGTGGTGTGAGTCTGATAGGAATATATCAGATTGTACATGTGAATTAATAGGATTTAATCCTGGCATAACTACATGCAATTGGCATGAGTTGGTACACCCTGGTAAAGTGGTGTGGATCTGATAAGAATTAATCATATTGTACATGTGAATAAATAGGATTAAATTCCTGGCTTAACTGCATGCAACTGGCATGAGTTGGTACACCCTGGTGAAGTGGTGTGGATCTAATAAATAAATCTGTTAAAGAAACAGTGGAGTGTTTGAACCGATCTTCATATTATGACAATGGTAATGAGTTAAGTTAACCATAAAATAATGAAACATAGAAAATTAAGATTAAGCGTTAGGATGCAAAGTATGTTATCTGTTTCAAATAATAAATATTATGAAGACTGTATTTTTGGTAAATATTATCTACTGATTTGTTGTGTGCTAAATCTTTATTTATCTAATAAATTCAGAAATTGAATCTATGTATAATAAACATGTACCTATGGGAAAAATCAATGAAGAATATAATTCACTTATTGTAAATGATACCTGATGTACCTATAACACTAAAATCATGTATAAATCTATTTTGATCGATTGTAAGTGGGCATTTACGATTAAAGATGATGAGTTTTGAAAACCTATGAATAAATGGCTAGTGGTTTGAGTCAGAAACTTTTGCATTAGTTAAAAAAATCGCAAGTTTAAGATTAATATCTTTAGCGAGTCAATTTAATTTACTAGTACACCTTGTGGGTGTTAAATCATTTTGAATGGGCAATTTATCAAGAAATCTAAGTACATAATTGTATGAAAATTTCCCGACGAAATATCCCGACTGAATATGTGTATACGGCTTGCAAAGGAAAGAACTCATATTCATATTATATTCGTTTAAGTCAATACATTGATTGAACCAGTTTGCAAACTGTTAGTTCCAAATGTTGGAATAACATTTTATAAAAAGGGGTTTTTATTACTCATCAGTAAATCAGTGCATTAACATTTTTAATGCAGATCAAGTAAAGCCCAGAGTCTGGACTTGTGCCCGGTTGACGGCAATAGACTCGCCCCTATAATATAGGATCTAAACATAACTGGTGACATATTGATGTACTATAATGTACTATTTTCCTCTGCCTAACCCTTCGAGGAACACAGGCGTGATATTATGTTAAGTTATGTTTAGGAAAGAATTTATGTAAATGAAAACAATGTGTGTGTATTATAGTATAGAGTAAAAAGCCTCTATCTAAACGTTTGGGTAATATTAAGTTATATTTCAAATTGTTGTAAGTTTTTACATGTGGATGATGTTGTGAAGATCGATGATTAAAATATGTACTATGAATAGTTCTAAAACGTACTGATTAAACACTTTTAATGTGATAGACTGAAATGCGAGAAAATGTTTTCTGTTAAGCAAAATAACCAGATCAGAAAACAAAGTCATTTTTGTTCAGGGTATGCAAACAGTACCTGAGAAGTTTAAATATGAGTAATGTAAACAAGTCAATACTTGTACACAAATTGGAAAATAAACCAAATTATGAAGTACTAAGTATTAGAGTCGTGTGAAATTACAAGTGCCCCTTGTAGAAATTTCGTTGTGTGTTTGAAGCATATCATACTGGCCACTTGACGTGACCTAAGTTTTTCTATTAACATTCTGAGTCAGTATGCAAGCAAAAACTATAATTCATTATGGTCACACTTCAAAAGGTCTTGACTCTTGAGAAATTTAAAACGAACCATAAATCTCAAGTTAATAAACAAATTAAATTATTGGAAGTGGCATCGTTCATTGTGACAAAAAGCTATGACGTAATTTATAGAAAAATTACTACGGGTTAATTGTAGTTTTTGATCATTGTACAAAGTGATTTGTATGCCACAAATATGCAGTAAAAAGTGAAAGCCGTGCATGTTCTTACATAGCTCAATATGAAGTTGTAAGGGAAACTCTGTGGTTGAAGTAATTTATGTCGAGTTTTGGCATTGTGCTACTAGATTATAATTAAATTGATAGGAAGATTAATAATGGATGCAAAAGCACCAGCATTCCAACCAGTCACAGACGATCTAAACACATTGAAACTATAAAAACCAAGTTGAGAAAAAGTGTGTGAATGTGTTTTATGTTTCTATTAACCAGCTGTTTGTTATCCTGACAAATTCCCCGCGGTGTGTCTCTGAATGAGTATGAAGTTCGGGGTGGTGTTGCAAATATGTATATGCAACGTGGTAATAAGGATATGTTAATTAAAAGGCTTGGTTATAATAAAAAGGATAATTTAATTATAAAAGGCTTGGTTATAAGTACAAAGATGATTACATAATGTGTTAATCATAAAAGCTTGGTTTTAATTATACAGATATTTAATTGTAAGAGCTTGGTAATAAGTAGATGAATAACTTTAATATTTCATTAATTACAAGAGATGAAATGATTGATTGGTCTGATTAGGTTTTTCTGGGTTTCCCTAATTCTGCGCAATGAATGTTGGACCATGATGATATTGTTTTCCCAGAAAGAAAGGTGTGTGTTTTATTATTGTATAAAAATAGTTTGTAATATGAATTATTACGATGATGTTATTAAAGAGAAAGAGATTTATTTTTGAGGGGGCGTGTTGGAGTTTATCAAAAATAACTCAATACTATTCAACACTATAGCCTTCTCTCTCTAACCATTAATTATACAGTTTATTACTTGAGACCTTGTCAACACTTGAAACTGAAATGCTAGCTGTTCATGGTACTGTATTCCGTCAACCTTAGTAGGAGCCACATGTGCTTACACACACCTTTCCGATACATAAAACAAAGGGTAATTAAACTGTTATTATTTAAACCCTTAAACCGTTATTTTCTTTGGTGTCCACCTTATTAACCCCAACACCATCTTAATGAATGAGTGTCGTTAAAAACGTCTTAGAATGCACATGATAAGCTGTCCACTGCTCTTTAAATGGCTGATATAGGGTAATTATATTTTTATCATTATACTCCTGTCCCACACATGTGACATCCACCAAAACGCACTGGGCCTGCGTGGTGGATTATGGCCCATTCCTTCTTACAGAGAGGAGGCCTGTATCCCAGCAGCGAAAACATTTAAAGTTTGATGGTGATGATGACGCCTGTCTCTATCCCGATTTATTTAGAATTGAAGTATTATGTTCTTTTCTACCACACAACTTCATTAGTATACCTTCTACCTTAATATACTCTTCCTGGTTCAGGTTAATCAAATATAAACGATGCGATCCTAAATTGGAATTTAATGAATGAAAGTTTAGAAGGATCTATATGTATAGGTAGATTTATTGCTTAAGGTTACACTAGTCGATCATTTTTCCATACAAACGTAATCTGGCGATTACTTCATTGTTTGAAACACTGTTTCAAAATTCAAAATGATATCAATTTGTCTCATCCTTATCTAGCCCTGTATGGAAACAAAAAAGTAAAAAAATAAAATTTTTGAAGGTGTGAGCGTCGATAGTTCCATATTTCAACACAAATTTTAACGCATCTTTGGGCGGAAATAAATAACATAAGAAGAAGGAAAATTGCAAAACGGCCTCCATACAGGGATAGATTAGTAATTCAAAAATGCAAATAATTTTATTTTGAAAATATACATTTAGTCGTTATTTCATGATATCTAAACTCCCAAAGGTCTGTTTATAAAATTTCGCGCGCTTGTGTTTGCCCTAATTCATCATCCATTTTGATACAAATTTGCAAAAGTGCTAATTGTATGCGAACTAGCTTCTTATTACTCATCACAGCATCTATCTCTTTCGCACGTGTTGTCGGATGAGATAGCATGAATTTTACCCTCGCGCATAAAATACTTCGTGCCGTCGACTAGGGGAACCTTAATGAAACTTTTTCGTCCACCAGATCGAGTCAATAAGCACGGTAACGGAGTGGGTGACGGGAGTAGCTAACTGCCCCTACAACCCTCACTCCAATGTGACTGCTATCCTGGCCAGCAACGGAGAGTACTACGCAGGTACTCCTACAGACTTCGCCAGCTCCGATACAGCTATATGCAGGTAATTTATTGATCCCTTTTGGTTGAAGAATGCTGTGTGTTCTAGTAAATGAATGTAATGTTAGTATAACGAGCTGACGTTAAAAATTTATTAATCTCCACCAAAAATTGATAGAGAGAGCATAAGTAATATTTTTTTTCCAATTACGACAAACTTTTTTAAACAAGATTATTAGCTTACCGTGTCATCCGAACCAAACGTGTATGCAAAATTTCATCTTAATCGGTTGAGGATAACTGCTTTAAAATTCAGTTGTAAGATTTGACCCGAACGTACATACATTGCAAGTTAAATTCAAGCTTGTAAAAAGAACCTTGTTTGGACCTTCGCTTGGGGCTCAGGGCTGAACTTGGTTATTTCTGCTGCCGAACAAAATCGCTGTGTTCTTTTCTAAGTTCACATGGCAATCTTTGTGACTTTCCATTACTGATATCGACATGGAAAGATTACAGGGCACAA
Organism: Orthosia gracilis; assembly: GCA_947562075.1. Lineage (NCBI taxonomy): Eukaryota > Metazoa > Arthropoda > Insecta > Lepidoptera > Noctuidae > Orthosia > Orthosia gracilis. The sequence goes on along the minus strand of OX387264.1, from coordinate 67,110,467 downwards.
GAATCTTACAATAAAGAAGGAAATACAATTATTTTTTTGGCCTATAAGACCTGCACGGTCCCATAAGCCATAGAAAGATAAAAATATTCGTACAGCCGCTGGTGCATTATTTCTAGATGCAGTCCACCATTTAATTGACCTATTACGATGTCTAAAAGTTGCAAATAATCTTACAACCATTTGCTATGTGAATTTAATAGTATTCTATGACCAAGTCGTAAACATATTTCCACTATAAAGCGGTCGTGTCACAAACGTAGCGACTAGGTGACACCGCTCTAATTTGATATCGATACACGGATACACGGGTCAGTAAATTATTAGTTGATATCGATTGTGTCCTTGTGTATCAGTTTAGTGTAGTGCCGTTTTATATTATCAGTTTTCACAATCCTAGTAGCGTTGATTAGATTAACTCCACCTTTAATATTGTTAGATTTGTAATTAATGTTTAGCGATTTTTAATTTCCTGTTGTTTCGTTTTGATTTGTGATGCAAGTTTGGCTGTTATAAGTAGGTCGGTTCCTTAATCACATATCGTTTGATGAAATTGCTTTTTTGATTCTGTGCCTTCCACTGATATTATATCCCATCCTTAGGTAAAACCCCTCTAGACGCTGGCCTAGAAGACTTTTATTTTAATACTAGCTGACCCGGCGAACTTCGTTCCGCCTAACAAATTTCTAAAGTAGAAAGAATTTTTCTAAAATAAACGTAGCCTAAGTTACTCCTTATTACATCAGCTACCTTCCAATAAAAGTCCCGTCAAAATCGGTCCAGCCATTTCAGAGATTAGCCGTAACAAAAAGACAGACAGACAAAAATTGAAAAAAATGTTATTTTGGTGTATGTACCGTATATATATTCATATACATGTAGTAAAAAACGGTTATTTCAATATTAAAAACAGACATTCCAATTTTATTTATATGTATAGATTACATGACTAACGGACAACACTAAAATACTTCCGAAACTCATTGTCATCATTATAAACCCCATTTACACAAGACAGGATATTGTCAAAAGTATTTATGACAAGTCGCGCCCTGCGGATACTCAAGTTTTCCAAATAAACCATAGCTTACCATCGAAATAATGATAAAAAACTTGCCTAGAAGTAACCTAAACACTCTCGAGACCCCGAAGTTATAACTATCAGGAAGTAGACTCCGGCAGGGAATTCCTAACTGGTATCACTTTGATTGAAGCTTTAAGTGTCTTACAAATATTCTATTGGCCACAGGAGCCAAGGCGCCGCCACCCACGACTCAGGCATGCTCCGCACGACCCAGTACGACCTGAATTGGCTGAACGAGCCCCAGTTTGTAGGCAGCTTCGAGGATGACCAGTTCGTCTACTTCGTGTTCAGAGAGGTGGCTGTGGAGTTCATGAATTGTGGATCGGTAAGTCTATACTTTGATATTATAATAGTGTTTACCGCTGCTTCGAAATCAGTTCAGGTCTTTCAATCATTAACTTTTATATACAAACAATTATATCTGAGTATATTAGCTGACTAGAATTGGGTAGATAAAGAGTCTACCAACTATCTCCATTTTTACGCGCTGTGGCGGTTTTGAACCGCAAAACAAAAGATGAAAACCGGTACCATTAAAAAAGGTCCATTAAATTAAAAGAATCATCATTGCTTACCATCCGGTGACACATCATTATCTCTGTATTAATTACAAATTGAACATAAAACACATGAGTGTTAATCAATGATGCTTTGAGGTGCATTTCTCACATACATAAGTAGATAATAGTACTTGCACTCATGCCCTGTTTCATAATAAGATGTTTACATAACAATGCGCGTGATTCTGTCGTCATAACGCGACTAGTGCAAATACGAGTTTTGAACGTCAAAATTACAGAAGACAGTCCTCCAAAACGCTCGCCACTCACCATTTCCTTGTGTTTTAGAGGGGAAGAAGAAGTGGTGGTACGAATTCCCCAGCAACATCTGTGTGTTAGGTTATAAAGGGTCTGTCTTGCCAATTTTGGATAAGAAGCACTAATTGCAGCGCCTTTACGCCGTAGAAAAATGCATCGTGTTTAAAGGCCCCTAGTTTTTTAGGATTCTGTAGGGTCCAAACGGAGCTGCTGCTGTCCGAACGGAAATCACGTGTCCGTCTCTCCGTCGTCTGTCACAAAATTTTGTTACGAAGAATTTTTTAACTTCCCATTGACCTATGAACTTGAAAGGTGATAATGTTTATTATTACGAATATTTTACAAAACCCAATATATTCTACATTTGGTACGGAACCCTAAATGTTTGAAGTCTGACAGTCTTTTTTCAAAATCTATAAAAATTCACAGTCCGATTTAGGGCCGGCGCTCACTGTCGGCATGGCAACATGGCTTGGCACGACTTGGCAAAGAAATTTTTCGTGGACAAATGATTTTCATACTTCTCTCGATGCGTTGAGCGCTGCAATTCTTTTATTTTAACACGAATTGTCCGAAACATCTCGCGTGCTGACGCGAAGTACCGCGGCAAGAGAATGTACCATGCCGTCAGTCCGCACCGGGCCCTTAGCCTACCTCGAAGAGCAATTCTGCTCGACTTATTACTCAACGCAACTGAGTGATTGAGGACTGTCTTAACGCCCGTTTCCTCTTTCAACATTACCAATTTATTGCCAACCAGTACTGTTTCTATATTTATATCCCCTTTAAGGACAGTCCGAAGTCCCTTACTTAGATAGTAGGTTAATCTGGTACCTACTTATATCAAGGACCCTCGAGAATTAACAACAAAAGTGTCCCATCTAATGATAAGTGTGATATATCTTACAACGGAAAAGGTGATGACCCCCATTATGTCGACACTGCCAATTGTCTGCGTGATTATTTGATCTATTGTTTTAAAGAAGAATATTATAGCCTTATATACGATATGCAGTGTATTTTACTAGGCACATAGGAGTATATTAGTGAGTGCCATTATTCAAGGAATGGTTTTCCCACGACACACAACAGGCAGATATTTTTGAAATGATTAGACTAATTCAGTACCTCAAAGTAAATTTAACGTACCGAACATAAAGTCAGTACCAATAATTGAAAGACAATGATTATTTTTACCCGACTGCCGGAGGGAGGGTAATGTGTTTATCAGTCTATGTATGTATGTTTTTTTCCTATGAGGCGTTCTAGAGACCAAACGCGTTGGCCGATTTTGATGATTAATTCTACGAGTGTTACTGGCTACATTAAAATTGGAAAAAAGTAAAATGGCGGATTTTGGGCGTCATATTGTGGGGACCAAATTTTATTTTTTCTTTTAGTTAAAAGGGTTTAAAAAGGTGATTACAAAAATATAAAACACTTATATGTTTAAATGTACCTAATTCTAAAAAAAAATAACTAAAAATTTGTAAATAAAAAAATGTTTAATAATTACAAAAATCCCGACTGCTTAAAAAGCGAACTAAAAAGACGTACTTAAACAAGAAGAAAATCATGCTGTGCAGTCGGAGGATACATCTGGTTTTGATCAGCCAGCTCGGGCATACATATCCTCCGACTGCACAGCATGATTTTCTTCTTGTTAACGTCTTTTAAGTTCGCTTTTTAAGCAGTCGAGTTTTTTGTTATTTTTAAATAGAGCAACAGAGTTCAGATGTCGCCTACAACTTGTTTGGGACTTTTTAGTTCAGTTTGCTTTTTTTAATCTCAAGGGCTAAAAGCTTTTTTTGTTATCCAGATAATCTACTCACGTATCGCTCGCGTCTGCAAGAACGACCCAGGTGGCTACCTGGTGATGAAGGAGAGTTGGAGCACCTTCCTCAAGGCAAGGTTGAAGTGTTCTGTGCCAGGAGACGTGCCTTTCCACTATGATGAGGTCCAAAGTGTGGAGTATTTACCGCAAGAGAAGATACTCGTTGCTACGTTCACTACACCCGCGTAAGTTAAACTGTGATTATATTATCATTAAGCTTGATTTTCCTGAAGGGTAAGCTTTTGTAAAAAAATATTTTTATTTTTGTGTTATATCATTCAATGACTTGGCCCGCTCTGGGTAAAGCGGGTGGGCTTTTACTGACTAAAACCCACCCGTGTTTCTTCAGTTGCTTGTGCCAGGGCCGCGGTTATTCTCTTTCAAATTTATCTGCGACCCAGGCAAGCATCGGCCCAAGCGGGCCCCGTCAGTTTTGCTGACATCTCCTTGAGGCGTGCGTGTAAACACTACACGCCGTCGACTCGGGCCTGGTCGCGAGCTACGTTACTCGCCGTCCGATCTTCTGTACACCTAAGTCCGGGCGGGTAGTGAGATAAATGGAAAAAGTAATAGATAGATGATTTTAGCAGCGACTTGCAAGTAAAAGGGTTTACTCGTTTCGTGAATATTTTTTCCTTAATACAGCCACGATTTATGTTACAGTATTTTTTGCACGTCATTACAGTTTCATTGAACCCAACATGTGTTCCAATACAAATTTAGACAATCGAGTGGAATTCTTCAGAAATTAAAAACCGCGCCATCTATCGGCTTTCATTTAAAATGATCCGTTCAAAATATCTTTGAAATGTGAATTAAGAGCCCAATATTCCATAATTTTGTGCTTAAGAGAGTTGATTAAACAAGAACATTCAATTTTTATATTCAATTCTAGAAAATGTTAATTTTACAAACAATTTAATAATAACTCGGTGCATATCCCGCCATCTAGTGATATTTATTCGAACCAAATTTTCTTTCTTAGCGCTGTGACACCGTGGTTGTGGCTAATAGATGAGGCACCCATTAATTTTCTTTTGAAAATAAACAGACCCTTGCCAATGGTGTTCTATAATAAAATATTTTTATTTGCACAGGAACAGCATAGTTGGAAGTGCAGTATGCATCTACAGCATGTCGGATATCCATGCGGCTTTTGAGGGTCCCTATAAAGTGCAGGACAGACCCACGTCTACATGGGAGCCAAGGTCGCCTTCTAAGCAAGCTAGGGATCATTTTAAATGTGTTCCTGACTCCAGGTTAGTAATATTAGACTTGATTATTGTTGCTTTTTTAACAACGCATAACTTGACTAGTACCGGTGGTGGGCTGGAAGATTCCGAACAGTCTTAATTGCCTTGTTTTTTTCCTTGCCTTTAACAGTTATTTATTTACTGAAATTTCAAGGCGAGTTCAGCTCATGAAATATTCGTTCTTCCACAGAATGCACGAGGCAATGGAGTACCACCGCTACCACCTAATGTACGAATCCGTCCAGCCAGTCTCCGGCGAACCCGTCTTCAAACTGACGTCAGAACGGTTCACTCACGTCACGGTTGACGTCACGTCCGCTAAGAACGTGGAGAAGCAACTTGTCTTGTACGTGGCAACACAGACCGGCAATGTGCTGAAGTTGGCAGTACTGCCGAAGCTGGATGGCGCGTGTTTGGTCGAGAGGTGGAAACTTAACGACAAGAATAGCAGCTTTGAGGTTCAGACTATGCAGTTTGTTAAGGATACTGTGAGTATTAATTTGTTGCGACCATATTTTAGTTAAGAGAATAGTTTTTGGAATTCAACTATAAAATGAATTCTACAAGCTCCAATAGCGGACAACAACATTTGTACAGAGGGTGCTTGAATTTAAACTAGATTGCCACCATATGGTTTTAGCTGGCAAATACAGATTTGTTCTGAAAACGACTTTTACCGATTTGTTTACCTCTCCAATTTCTCAAATTAAATAGTACAGTCACACATACTTCTCTATGTAGGTAAATTTGCTTTTATTGACCGTTTTCATTATTATTACCGTCGATAGATTCTGCTTCTTGTCATATACCTCACTAAGCACTGCCGCAATGACCATCATCATATCAACTGAAAGATGTCCACTGCTGGATATAGGCCACCCAAGCATCACCACACTGACCGGTCTCATGCCTCTCGTATCTAGCGGACTCCTGCCATCCTTACCAGGTCACCTATACACCTAGTGGGAGGCCTTCCAACGCAGCGTCTTCCGGTTCGCGGTCGCCAATCCAGAAGTTTCCCGCCCTATGGACCATCCGTTTTGCGAGCAATGTGCCCTGCCCACTGCCACTTAAGTTTGGCAATTCTTCGGGCTATATCGGTAAACCTGGTTCTCTTGCGGATGACCCCATTTCTGATTCGATCACGCAAGGAAACCCTCGAGCATAGCCCTCTCCATTGCCCTCTGGGTGACAAGCCTTCTGATGAGACCTACAACTTCAAGTGTAGACTTTTCGACCTTGATAGGAGGGAGTGTTACATGGGTATTCAACATGATCTTGGTTCTTTCCATGTTCATTTTTTGACCCACTCTTTCGGAAGCACTGGTGGGGTCATCGACCATGGCACTGAGGTCCTCCATAGGCTCAGCCATGATTACTATGTCGTCGGCAAATCGAATGTAGGTGATGTACTCGTGATTGGCGTTGATGCCTAGCTCTCTCCGGTCACCGCACCCTGCACCATGCCTGTGGCGTTTTCCCCATGAGTATGACGGAATGAAACAGCTTTTGAAGGGCCTTAAGTACTGGTTTTCCACCCGCTTTCAGGCGTTCGTCCGTAATGCCGTCATCTCCCGGCGCCTTGTTGTTCTTAAGTTATTTCAGAATCATCCTAATCTCGTACAGGCTGTCGTCCGGAATATCTTCGGTATAGTTTCGGGTCAATCTTGGGTCGTTTGCTAGTTTTGCGACAGGTTTACTGGTTAGCGTGTACTAATGGTTGACGTGTACCACGACGAACAAAGCCTTTTCAATCTACTTCCTACTTATCAATCCCTCAATCATTCTAACAATCGCCATCTTTCCAGATGTCAGTCTACATAGGCGGCGAAAGTAGTGTGTTCCGCGTGTCTGGTCTGCGCTGCGCGCGCTACTCGTCGCGCTCGGGTTGCGTGCTAGCCGGCGACCCACACTGCGGCTGGGACGATGCGCGCGAGCGCTGCGTGCCGGCGGCTGGCCGCGTGGGCGACCCCGCCTTCAAGCAGGACACGGCGGCGTGCGCGGCTGTGGACGCGCAGGGTATGTGTCACATACACACGTATGGAGTGACAATAATTCTTCGGGTAGCCAAAGTCGCCAAACGACAGTTGTAAATGTCTAATCTGAAAATTGGTCTGACACTCAGTTTACAGCCGAAGTGGACCAAGTTGGGCTTCAACTGGCACGACCAGCCAAGGGTGCAATGGTCTTCCGCTTCCTGCGTAGTTAAATTGACCAGCACCAGATTTAATAATATATTTTGTTACAGTGGATGGCGGCTGGTCATCCTGGTCGGAATGGGAGCCATGCATGCAGGACGGTACATCACAGTCTATGTATGACGACAACAAACCCGACATGTGCATGTGTCGCACGAGGCGATGTGACAATCCTAGACCGGCTTTCGGCGGACAATCTTGTGAAGGTATGTACCGTAAAGACCCCAATTCAACTCGGGAATTGGACATTCTGTGGGATGCCAGTGCTATTATTTCTGCAGATAATAAAAAAAATATTTGTTTCAAAAAATAATAATTGATATTTGTTTTGCGATCCCCCGGCTTCTTAAAGGACGAAGATATTATATTTGAAAAAAAAACTACTGTTAATGGGTTGTTGACAGAGAGCAATGGTGGCACAAAGGTAACAGCTGCGACATGGCTGCGACTTACAGGCAGGCGCTTTACTTTGTGTAAATGATTTCATCACCACTGCTCTCAAAACGGTGAAGGAAAACATCGTGAGGAAACCGGCATGTGTTAGACCCAGAAATTCGAAGACATGTGACATCCACCAACCCCACTAGGCCCGCGTGGAGGATTACGGCCCCTTCCCTCTCACAGAGACAGCACGTACAACGGACCAAATGTTGACGAGAGCCATATTTGTAAGATATCGTCTGCATCTCACTAACATTAATCCTAACATTTTTCTCCCCCAGGCGCCAGCATATCAGTAACGAACTGCACGGTCCACGGTGGCTGGTCAGGCTGGTCGGGCTGGTCCAAGTGCTCGGCATCGTGCGGCATCGCCATCAAGTCGAGGAGACGCACGTGTACCGCGCCGGAGCCCAAGTTCGGCGGCCGCGTATGTGTGGGGCTTGATATTGATGACGTGTACTGTAATCTGCCGCCTTGTCCAGGTTAGTAAGAGTATTTGATTGTTTATGCATCATAATGCTACATTAAGACTTAAGGTTGCCCTAGTCGACTGCACGAACTATTTTTTGCGCGGGGTTCAAATGCATGCTATCTCATCAGATAACACGTGTAAAAGAGATATTTTGAACGTACATCGTCAAATAGTGGATTAATAGCTAGACTACGTTTGTATGGAAGAATGATAGACTAGTGTAACCTTAAGTCCTATTGTTATTAAAAATAGCTTTTCTTGAGGAAAACCTGTTTCCAATGAACCCATTTTCTGTGGCTGAAATTGTGTAGATGATATTTTTTGTACCAATTTTGAGGCACTTGATGATTTCTCCGTTGTACTGGCATGACTCTGAATATGATTTCCCCAGCTAGATTAAGTTTTTAATGAAGAAATTTCACCGGAATGCTTTCGCATCAAGTGCTTCAAGCGATCACCTATTGACAGTGACAAACAAAATATACAAAGTCAAACTTAGCCCTTATCCGGTTGTCCTGGATTCATGATTCACAAATTTATTCTCTTCCAGACCCAAGCCTTGCAGCTGTAGACGGTGGCTGGTCAGACTGGGGCCCCTGGTCTCCTTGTACCGGTACCGGAGGACCCGGCTGCGGCCCCTCGGGAGGGTGGAAGGAGAGGCGGAGGGACTGCAATAACCCTCTACCGAAGAACGGTGGAGCGGAGTGCGAGGGGTTGAGTACAGAGCGGCTGCCTTGTGATATGGCGCCCTGTGAAGTTAGGAAGGCAACGGCTTGGACGCCTTGGGTGCAGATACCTGGTAAGTAATATTGGATATCAAAAGAGTCCACATCTTAGGTGTGAGTGAATTAACCACTAAAATTCTCGGCAAGCCAATTCTCATACCTAAAAAAACATCACCTTGGCGACAATTATTCTACTCGGCGTCAAAAACTTCTCAAATTCTTCTTGGAATTAGAGGTGTTTTTAACAGAGTGTAATTAAGATTAGCCTCTCTAGTTATAGTTTAAAAAAACCTTGCAGGCTTGCGGCAATAATATGGCGGTAATGAAAGTTTTGTTTTGTTTACAGGAAACGAATCAGACGGAAGCTATACAGAAAAGAGATTTAAATTCCAATGCAGAGCTCCATCACCAGAACAACTGAAGGTGAGTGACATAAACCAATTTTTGAACTTATCCAGCCTAGCAAGATATAAATTCGACAACTTACAGTCTAAACCAGGTTAAGATGCTCAAATATCGACATAAATATCTATATAACACTTATTTCTCCCCAGCTATCCCTAGTCCGCGAAGACGAACGCTACTGCACGTCCCGGGGTCGCTGCACAACAGAACGTTCCACAGAAGACGACGTGAACTGGGAGGCGTGGGGTCCCTGGGGCGCCTGCACCGCGCCCTGTGGAGGGGGACATCAGAAGAGAAGGAGGAGGTGTGCCAGACACCCGTGCCATGGCCCTGCTGACATGCTGAGAGCTTGCAACACTCAGGCGTGTACTGGTGCGTATAGTTTGTTAAAAAGTGGTGGAGGTACTCAAAAGATATTGAGATCTGAACATAAATAAACTTACGTCTTTTTTCCATGGGATTATGCCGAAAATACAGATGCTACTTCGACCTTTACATAAACCTTTTGCTTCATTAAAATTCGTCACATGTACGAATTTTAATGAAGCAAAGGTTTATGTCAATCACAAGTTTTTAAAATTCGCAACTTGGGAAAAGCTTGTCACCCGCTTCGCAGACTTTATGGGTAACAAAGAGTTTCCTCCCCTCTTCTCGGCTTTATAATCCCCATTATGTTTCCACAGGAGAATGGTCATGCTGGAGCGAATGGGGCGAGTGTAGCGGCGAGTGCAGCAACTCTCTCGCCAGTGCTAGCGCGGCGGGACACAGGACGCGCACGCGCATGTGTCTGTCCCCAGAAGGCTGCGCAGACGCGGGCGCCGCGCTTGAAAGACGCGTCTGTGTCAACAACTGTGCAGGTACCCACAGAATTTTACAAAGAAGAGAGAGAATTAAGAAGAGAATTAACTGAAAAATAAATCAATTCGTCAGCCATATATGCGCCGCTTTATGCCAACTCAGCACAGTTCAAAGTCAAAGTCAAATGTATTTATTTCAATTAGGCCATTAAACGGCACTTTTGAACGTTAACATTGTTATGGAGAAGAACGCACAAGAAACTCCATACTTACTCTTTAAAAAAAAAAAAGTTTTTTACAATATTAGTTAAGCTATGCACGTGAACTTCTTTGGCTTAGTCTGACAATTTAGGTGGGATCATCTACTGCAGATTGTACACAGCCTAGCTGCCCTGGCAAACAAATGAAACGCACAACTAACATGGGAAATGTACTCGTCTACGTTACATTAAAAATACGCAATTAATCACATAATCGCTTACCATCAGGTGAGATAGTGGTCAAGCGCGGGCCTATAACAAATAATAAAAAAAAAATCATAAAGAAAACATAAAAGGGTCACAAAAATGGGTTCTTCGCGAGTCGATGAAAAGCTCTTAATATTTTGGGCCCAGTTGCAGTTGCCTCGCCGATTGGCGAGCATAAGGTCTTCCAAAATACAAGTGTTTGGGCACTTGGGACACTGTGTCACATATTGCAGACGGGTGATCACTGTGTGTCATATATTGCAGACGAGTCTATAAAATCCATTTTTGCCAAATTGTGTTCGTAGCGGCCTACTTGGGTGCACAACCGATTTAATGCTTTTCATACAGGCCACTGCAGTTCAGGAGGTTTGATGAGTTTGATCAACAAAAGTGGGTTGATTTATTGATTGTAATCATAGTCACAAAAACATCTATTCTATCTCTTATTTCCATGTTTCAGACTCAGAAGCCGGTTGGGGAGAGTGGGGTGAATGGAGTCCCTGTACAAGCGGAGAGCGAGTCAGGAAGCGCTCGTGTTTAGCGGGCGCGTGTGTGGGCGCGCAGCTACAGGTCGCCCGGTGTGCTGATGATGACCAGGATCTTGATAACGGTAAGTTATCTGACTGGCGAAACAACTTGGTTATGTGACAGGTGTCATTACGAACCCAGTGAGAACTTACGGGTTTCAATGTTTGTTTATGGAATACTAGCCTTTGTCAACGACTTCGCGCGCCAAATTATCCCAAAGGGACTTACTACCTGGATAAAAAAATATATGTGTGTTAATCCAGATTATAATCTGTGTGCCAAATTTCATCTAAATCTCTTCAGCAGCTTTTTCGTGAAAGAGTGACAAATATCTATACATACTTACAAATTTTAACATTTATAATGTTAGTCTAAAAAAAATAGGCTAACAGAGATTAGAGATAGCTTAAATGGTAGGATTAATTTATTAACTGGCACAGAATTATAACTAGGCTTATCGATTGATGTCACTCTGCCGGTAATAAACACTTTTATCATCTATCAGCATGTTATCAATGTTTTTCTACCGTGGTACTCACGATAAACTTGCATAAGTAGTAGTGTAACAAACCAGTAGCACTTTAACTATTCCGTTGTCAAATGTCATGTTCACTGCGATAAGATTAATTGATGATACTTTGGTAAACAATTACAGAAACTAAAATTGTAAATGTAGCAATAAAAAAGAAACTGTTACTCTATGTGCTGTAAATCAATGACGGACGCCCCTTTAAAAGTGCTTCTCCGTAATAATCTGAAAGTTGTTCTTATTAAAAGTCTTAGAACCAAAATATCTGTGTTCTAATTCAAAACAAAAATTAAATTAAAATTAGGCAAACTGAATTAATAAGTACACAGACCAAAGAGATGTAACCCCCAATTTCTGAATTAAGAATTTAAATTTGAGTATTTGTCAAACTCTACTTGAGTCTGAAACCCTGTCAATCATTGGCAGTATAGTGAGGTTTAGTAGTATGCGCGCTTTTTATTGTATCAAACAGTTTTTATTTACATATTTGTCAACTTTTGCTATAAGCTGGCTTTAGTACAATAAGCGACAACTCAAGTGGAGATTCTCTGAACTATTGTAACAATATCTTCGCCGTGCATGTTGAAAAATAAGTCACAATCTCTTTCCAACAGAACTCTACGCGATGCCAGCTTACAGCCAGAACGTAGAGATGGCGTCGTTCGTCACTATGTCGGACAATGGGACGCTCAGCTTAGGCAGTATTATTGGCTGTGTGGTCGCCGCCTTTGCCATGGGTGAGTTTTTAAATGTATTACGTAGTTTGGTGCTATAAAACTAGATGGCGCTAGTTGTTATGTCGTGACGGTCGATGTTATTTTTTGGTCTTTTTGTATTTGTTTTTAGATGTTTTTCGTAATTTTTTGCTATTAATTATTTCGATAATTTATATGACTATATGTGTAGTGTGTTTTAATGGAATATTTTCGATAATTTATGGAAATATAGCGAAAAGTCCTATATCGCGCATGTAAAGTTTTCGTCGAAGTTACTACACTGGTATAATTTCGAGCAATTATGCCGTGTCTATTGAAAGGAGAGACGGTTAGCACTCCCCTTGACAAGGATGGAACACAAAAATGGTTAAGGCACACTTGACCACATTTTTTTGAATACCTCTTTTTGATTGTTTTGGTGTATTTTTTTATTTACTTATTCGATTCATTTATATTCTTCAAGGTCATCGTAAACTTTGTTATATTTTAATTTTATTCAAGTAGAGCGTTCTTATGTTTTCGTTTGATGGATAAGATAAATATGGAATGTGTGGGTTATTTATTTTCATTACATTTTTATTCTGTGAGTCATTCAAGTTCACCTTTCTATGAACGTAATTAATTAAAGAGCGTCATCGATCAATTGATCAGAGATGTCAAATTACAAAAAAGAAACATTGTACAAGATGAGATATACTTTAACCCCTGCAGTGGGGCAACATATATTAATTTAAAAAAAAAATGGAGTCTTTGAAAATTAGTACTTAAAAGCAGTAGTATAATAACAAAGGGCATTTTTATTAATTTTAATTAAAAGCAATAATGTTAGTACCTAATTAGTCATGATATTTCATTAGGTTGCCTAGTCTGCTTGGCGGGTGTCATATTCTGCCAGAGACGTGGGACTCGTATGCCTTGGAACAAACAGAACCGGGTGCCATCCAGTCCTCACTACATTACAGCTAAGCAGAATAGCTACGTCACTGTGCCTCTGAAGGAAGTTGTAAGTAGCATTGAAACATTAATTTTATAACGCTTAAGTTGAAACTTATGCGCTTTGTATCCGACTGTCGTAGAAAATAGATTTTATAGGTGTGTTTTGTATGTAAAAGAAGTAATTGGCTGCCTGTAGCAGTTTTCTGGTGTCTCTTCATAAGTATTATTTTTCTTCTTCTAGCAATTTACACACAATAGTTCAGGCTATGGAGAAAATATCAACAAATGAGCGTTATTCCTGTTTTGAGAACTAGCCGACACTTAAATGAATTTCCAAGTGTTATCTTATCATCAATTTTGGATTTTGAACGCGCTTTTATCTAGGCATTGTTGATAAAACGGGTATAAAACTTTGTAATATACCATGATGATTCTAAACTCAACTAACACCTCCAATTCCCCCACAGCCTCGCAAAGCGAAACGCCAGCCCTCTTTCACGGGCATAGGCGGCACCAGCGGGATCCTACTCTCAAAGAGCAACAACATAGTCAACGCGAATAACCATAACACCCAAGCCACAACCCCGAAGTTATACCCGAAGGCGATCGCAAACGAATACGACTCACTCGGCACGCTCCGAAGGCATTCCAACCAACCTAACAACAAGAATAACTTGGATATCGAAGAGGATAAGTTTTATTGAAGACGAAAAAGGTATGTTTGGTACCTATGAATTAGAAATGCATTTTTGCAACTCATGCCAATTACAACTTTAACACTCTAGGCCAGAGTTGACTTTACAGTGACGGAGTTTGGTACCTATGAATTAGAAATGCATTATTGGAGCTCGTGCTAATTTCAAATTTAAAACTGAGAATGCAGAGTTGTTTTTACAACGACGGAGTTTTAAACTTAGACAAAATTGAACATTTTAAAAATGGAATTAGGGTTTCAAATCCAGAAGTTGGATAATTTAAAGTGACGGATGTGTGAGTGCGATTATGTTTTAAAAGCCTGTGATATGAAGAACGTTTGTATTTAGAACTTGGTGAGAAGACTTTTTGTCAACATAACGGTTACTCAGATATTTCTTTTGTCATACTGATTTGACTGTGTCTCAGTATAAAAAAGTATCGTATACTATGATGTGTCGACGTTTTTCTTTTTCCTTTAAGAAATTGACGCCAAGCACAAGCAAAAAACATACTGTAGGTAAAAAATTCGTTGTAGGTTGTTTGGTCGTGCCTTAACCAGTGACGTAAATACATAGATTGTACCCATTTGTGTAATATTTTGCCTTAATTTATAGTTCCTTGCAGTTTGTATGGAATCTCTAAAGAAACGGGAGTTGAATGATCGATTGATTTTGAAGTAATTCTTGTACTGTCAAGTGTATCTGGTATCCCTCCAAATAATAATAATTATTATTTCAGTAGTTTGAATGAATTTTTAAGAGCTATTTAAGCTTGATTGTTGATGTCTTAGTTTTTTTTTTAAGTTTTTTATGATTAAAAATAATATCTTGGGTATTGTAATAATTGTTGTATGTTGCCCGAAACATTTAAATGAATTTCAATTCCACATTTTATTCCATTTTTGTGTTATAATCTATTATTATTTCTATGTTAGCCATTTTTATATATTTTATTGAATGTAATATTTTCGAACACATATTTTTATGAAGTTGTGATTGTGGGTATACTACCAACCTATAAAGTTTTAGGTTTAAATATTCACTGAAAGTTGTAAATTTTGTGAGCTATAGTAACTTTTATAGCGTGTTTGCGAAACTCGCCATTTTATGGGCGACGGAGTTTAGTTGAATCGTTGTCGTGGTATATAAAAATAAATACGATATTGGTTCAGATAAGTATCCAATGAAAATTGTGTCTGTATTTATATGAGAATACTTACTAAAAAGATTCATTAATTTATACAGGTTGTAATGGAAAGATGTGATAGTATTTTAAAAACTGCTTCCGCCCTTGTCTATGAAACACTTTCTCTAAGTAGGTAAGTCATAGCAAAAGTAAAAAAAAAAAATATTGTAACTAGGCATGGGTTATTGACAGTTTTTTGGTTAATGTAATTTAACTGATAATCATCAGTGGTCAACAGGTTAAAAAGCTGTTAATACATACTAGTTGATTCTCAGAAATGAATAAAATTATAGTGAAATAATCCGTTGAGCCAATGACGTAAATTAACAGTTTATATTTTCAACCTGTTTTTTCCTTGATGATTAACAGTTTCCTCGTTGAGGAATGAAAATTCGTTAGTAAAAACAGTTTATTGATTCAACGACCACCTCTAATTGTAACATCCATACAAATTTTAGTCAGATCAAGACAACTTTGTACAGAAAATACAATTCTTTTTTGGGGATTGCCTGTGACTTCCTAGGAAATAGCTGTTCATATACATGGGCTGATGCAAATTTTTCAAATATGGTCACAATTTACCGCTACACTCTGGTTTTTTCAGGGCTTCTGAGAATCTTGATCCAATCTGTGGTCAAATCTCGTATTAAGCTGTTGTGATTGGCGTAAATATTTTCAACCTATCAGATAACTTGATACGGGATTTGATGGCATTTAATTAAACCTGATTTATGTTATGGGTAAGTTTTTAAGGCCTCGTTTCTGGATCAAAATTATCGCAAAACAAATTGTGTGATTGGTGTTACAACAAATTACATCAATTTATTGCGTTTTTTTCCAGACGCCGAGGTTGTAAATATTATTTTTTATAATTATTGTGATTAAATGTAGGCCGTAGGTAACGAATCCAGTGCCATTCTACTAAAACATGTAAATATAAACTATTCCCAGTGTATTTTAGTTTTTAATATAAAGGAGTTTGTAAGACAAAGCAAAGTATGTGCCATGTAAATAAGTAGCGAGTAGTTTTTATATAAAAAAATGTAAATAAAAATTTGGTTATTATTATTATTATAAGAGATATATTTTATATTAAGCAGTACAAATAGCGGTGCCTTCACATACAATAATAAAAATATATAATTAAAAATAATTATACAGATTATATATTTACTGAAATAGATGGCTATTTACATACGATTATTATATTTTATGTAGAGAAATGTACTTTTACAATGAGGTTTTTTATTACACTCCAAAAAAATCCAGGTGTTAGGTTGGAATCTGTTTTATTTATTATCAGATTGATTTTTGCCTACTCCGTCGGTGTAGTGGTTGCAAGCGATACTGCTGAGCATGAAGTCTTAGGTTTGATTCCCCGGTCGGGAATAGTGTTATTGGGTTTTTCATCTGGATAGCCCGCGGCTCCGCCCGCGTGGTATTCTCATACCGCGCCTAATCTTACTGATGTTATAAAGGCGTAAGTTTGTGAGTATATGTGTGTGGATGTACGTTTGTTACTCAATCACGCCAGAACGGATAACGGCTCTGGATGAAATTTGGCACAGAGGTAGATTATAGTCTGGAATAGCACATAGGCATTTCTTTTTATCCCGGCGTAATGTTCTCTTTGGATGATAAAAAACACTTTTCACGCGGGCGAAGCCGCTGGCAGAAGCTAGTATCTTTATAAATTATAGCATACTAGAGACCCGCCTCGACTTCGCCCGTGACACATTATATTGGTGAAAACCGCATGAAAATCCGTTCAGTAGTTTTTGAGTTTATGGCGTACAAACGCGGCGGGGAACTTTATTTTATAACTAGCTGTCTCACGCGGCTTCGCTCCCGTCAACTGGCTACCTACCTACCCTACATACATGAATGTTGCGTAACTTTAACCTCTTACGCAGCGCACGCAACGAAAGATCTCAAAAAGGAATAATTTTGCCCGTTTTTGCAACATTTTTCATTGATGCTCCCCTCCTTTTGGTATTAGCGTGATGTTATATAGCCCATAACCTTCCTCAATAAATGGACTATCCAACAAAAATAGACATTTTTCAATTCCAACCAGTAGTTGCTGAGATTAGCGCGTTCAAACAAACAAACTCTTCAGCTTTATAATATTAGTATAGATAGTGATGTGTAATTCTGATGTATACGCTATACTTTCATCAAAAGCCGTTCAGTAGTTTTTGCGTGAAAGAGTTAGAAACATCCATTCATCCATCCATCCTTACATACTTTCACGTTTTTAGTAGTAGCAGGATTTTAACAAAAAATGTGTCTTTGATCGATACCTAATATCTGGAATAAATTTAGAAGGTGATAAAAGAATCAGTCAATTACTTGTTGAATAAATTTCGACATTTTGAACGACTCATGTTGAGTCATTGTAGAAAAGTGTGGGTTATTCTTATTTGTATGTGATTTTTATACTTTTGTATTTTACTTTGTAAGTGACAACGTTTTGAGGCTCGTTTACTCTTAGTGCTTGCTAAACAACGGTGTAAACAAGGCTTTAGAAATGTAACCAAGTGTCTTCTTGTGAAAATTTTAAATCTTTGGTGCAGAAAAGGTGCAAATTCAATGTATACGAATGTGAGGCAAGTTTCTGTCTAACTTAGAAAAATTGTGAAAGTGATGTTGACGCGACTGGTCGCACGATAAGAATTGCCTGCAGTAGATAAATTCAGCAAATTGTTTATTGGCAATACAATAATTAAAAAAAACTTGTATATATATTTTAAATCAAAATCTATACACATCACCGATAAAACATGCTCTAAATAACTCATGTTTGTGACAATAGGTATATCAGACCATACGAAAACATTCCCGAGTAGGCGAACTGTCGAACTATTACGTCAAAACGCTTCGACGTCTAAACGACGCACTTGAGACACCGCTTCACATAACATTAGCTATAAGTGTTGCATGATTGATGGCTTCTGAAGGTCAAACAAGACTGATGGAACTGTTATATTTTATGACGTCGTTCAGGGATGGCGAACGTAAAGAAAACTGCGTCTTAAGAAAATACCAAGTCGTTCTAACGAGATCTTAAAAGCCAGACAAAACTAAAATATAAATGACTTGTGAGAAATGCCTTTTTTGAGCACTTGCTTCTGCTCGTGGCATTGCCTGCGTTAGCTTTTTTTTCTATAATCCATAGGCTCGCGTTTGTCCACTATCTCGCATGATGGTAAGCGTTGATGTGGTCTTCGGTGAAGCACGCTTGCCTAGAATATTTTATAGTATTTTATAATCCTAAGGGAAAATACTACCGGGTTCAGGTCATGGCTAACCGTTTGCCAAGTTTCATGCAAATCGGTTCAGACGTTTAGGCCCAATTGATTAACAAACATCCAGATTTTTACATTTATAAAGTTTTTGTAACACTAGAAAAAAAAAAATAAGTTATTAAATAATTTAACGTTCAATAGATCTGTCTTGTTAAAAGAAATGAAAGAATGAGAGAATTGTAGGAATTATCACATTTCATAGATGCTTCCGGGCCCAGGGTTTTCAGTTGCGTGTCACTAAAAACATGTGTGCCATAGGTTCGCCATCCCTGGCGCAGTGTATTGTCTGATGGTAGACACTAGACGACCTCGGATATTGTCTTATATTGATTCATGAAATAACATCATCATTAAGGAGTCGAGCAGTAGACTAAATGGCTAACCCTCGGTTTCCCACCTCAAAATTATCGTAGAATTAATGTGACAAATTGTCAAGCACGCGTTATCTGCTGTGGTTGGCTGTTGAAAAACATTCAACCAATCACAGCAGATAACACGTGCTTGACAATTTGTCACATTAATTCTGCGATAATTTTGAACTGGGAAACTGAGGGTAAGTGAAACTAAGTTAATAATTAAGCACATTTTTTATAATGATCCGTGTTTTGGTGGAGAACTTGGACCACTTTTCAAATGAATTTCTCAATCGTTATATTGCTATTTGCTAAATATATTGGACAGTTTGGTCGTAACTACCGATAAAAACTGCTGGTAGCTATGTTCTAACTGTCTGAAAATCGTTTTTGGAAAAAGATTTGACTAGAGTCAAGAGTATTTTTTTACAGATTTTGAGGAAAGAAATGTTATCTCCTTTATCGAAATCTTCACCTAAAAATATAGCACCAAACGAGTGAAAACTACCTTTAAATTAAACTCCATTAATTAAATCAACTTATCAAGTCAAACATTATAGCATCGCCCCAATAGCTCTAAATTGTTCCCTGAATCGGTACTAGTTCCCCATTAACGCCGTAGAATGTGGGTAGATGGAAATACAATGAGTTTCACTTAGACCTTCCTATAAACGACGTAATTCTCCTCGGATCGTCGGCACTTATGCTATACGTTTATCGAAAGAGTTTCTTGATTTAGGAATGGCGCATGTTGTTCTGATTAAGTTTTTCGGTGCAAAAATTATATATAATTATTTGATACAAAAGAAAATATTAATGGTAGGCTCGCGTTTTAGCACTATCTCAGCAATGATGTGGTCGACGATGGAGCAATAGTGTCTAGAAGAAACCAATTCAATCTTGACTTAAAGACCTTCATAAATTTTGAAACTATCAGCTTCATTGCCAATTATAAATAAATAAGTCAAGTCTTGAACATCTGCTAGTATCCCTACACTATCTATTAACAAAAACCCAAAGCAGTGTCAATAAAATTTATCAACATTTGTCTTCGAGAAAATCCTTACCGACAATCTCCTGATTTTTGAAGTTAGATCGAATAGAAAATTCTTATAATACATAATTATCTTAACATTATGGTAACAAACTCAATTTAGAAATATATTTTATCACAAAGATAATTCTTGCGTTTTTCGAGCATGAAAAATTTCCATTTTTTGCATGAAACGTTGACTGAATACAAATATTATTGAACAGCAAAACTATTTATCATAATTTATCTACAAATGTAGATATTCAGTTCGACTATTGATTTCATTTGACTTTCCTTTGCTTTGAAAAGGTCAAATATATTTGATTCTGGAGAACAAAGCAGTATCATTAGTAATCTTATTCTCTCTCATACTAATGAAAATTATACATTGAAATTGCAGAACGGGAGACCTTGTAGAATTTTAATGCGTATTATTTGAACAAACTCTCAAGCTGAGTCAATAATTGCCGACTTCTAGATAAATATAGCGTCTCGTTACTGCATTTATTCCTTGCAAATTGACATAAGAAAAATTGCAAGAAAATTCAGTAGAAAACTGTGTGCCCGTTTTTCGAGCCTCGCACAGTCAAGTGCGACGCTACAATGTGACAGCGATTTTTCATAAAATCCGTTGAACAATTTTTATGAGAACCCGATGTCTCATTGTCGTCGCGTCTTTCTGTGGAGCCGTCATCGCCATGCTTCCTTGGTAGATCGGTCCGTACCTCTCCGAAACATTGCCTGACATTTTGAACGTTATAAGACTGGGAAAAATCATCGTCATAACTTTATTTCATTTTCTAATTCCGTCATATCATATTATTTAAGAGGCTTTTTTATCTCAAAAACTCACCGATTCATGTCTAAATCTAAGAGATTATTATATTATTGTGATTTGTAACACGATCCCTTAGTTATTTCTATTCCTAAAAGTTTAACTATGTAAATGTTTATATAAGACGCTGTACATTGTTATTAAGCTAATTACTTAAAATAACAATAAAGACTGTCGAATATTGCTTTAATGTTTTATTTGAAACACCCTGTTGCCTCATAATTGTACCCTCTGTTAAACGTCATTTTCAGAGAAAGAAAAAACATTATCCCTAACGTCAATCTACCTGGCAATTGGATTTGTGACTGCAGTATATTGTTATGTACTTATAGAAGGATTTTAATGATATTCTAGTAAACAGATACGTTATACACTCACAAAACAACCCAAAAAAAGTGTTCCGCGATGCAGCGGCACACATACACACTTTTCATTCATCTGACATTTCACTATAAGTCGAAAGGGATGGCTTGATAAAACCAACAAGAAAAAAAGAGACAGCTAGTGTTTGTAACTTGCGTGTGAATGTAAACAAACATTATACTGGCCACCAATGTATTTACCATCTCTTTCTTTTTCTAACCTCCAAATATCAGAGTATAATAAAAGTGTAATAAAACTGCTCTAAGCACAAAATAATAGATATAAGGAAAAAAAATGAAATAAATTTGTAAATTGTGGTGTACTGCGTACTTACATATGGTATGATTGGTACACTTTCTAAATACACACGATGGCATTTTTTTAATTTTGTTTTTGTTTCAACAATGCGTATCGCTCTTCGCCATGCGTCACATAGACTAAAGACTATACGTCCCAATTAGGACGTATTCGAGTCTTCACAATGCGCGCGCTCATAACATATCTGTTTACTAGGATATCATTGTTAACTACCTATCAATTTAACTGACTTTAAAAAAATTACGTTTTCAATTCGACACTATTCCAATTCCAACAATATAACATAAATGCGTATGTAATATTGTTGGAATTGCACCTTAGTTACTCTATGTGGGCAACACGTGTGCCAAATTTGTTAAGTATATATATGTATTTTTTTTGTATCACAGATAATATAATATTAGCATACAGATGCCTCATCCCATACAAAGAAACCGTGCTGACCTAACCAGCGTCTTTCTTCTGATTAAACTGTTTATTTTTCTAAGAGCGATCGCGTTCGTTCCCGTTCCACGGATATAGATGGTGTTAGCAGCGACTAGCAAGTAAAAGTTTACTCGGTTCGTGAATACTTTTTTTTTAAATACACTGACGATATGTTTTATAGTAGTTTTTTTGCACGTTTTTACAGTTTCATTGTAAGAAAATGTGTTACATACAAATTAAAAAAATAGTATGGATGCTTCTGGAAACTTTATACCGCGCCATCTATTGGAATCAATTTTAAGTGATGCATTCAAATAATCTTTGAAATGTGAACTATGAGTCCAATATTCCTTAATTTTGTGCTTAGGAGAGTTAATTAAACAAGAACATGTTTTTTATGATCGTCTCTAGAAAATTTTAATATTTCACAAAACTGAATAACCAATCAAAGCTTATCACGCCTTCTAGTGCAATTTATTTGAACCAAATTTTCTTTTTTAGCGTTGGGTGCCCGTGGTTTGTTTGTATGTATTTGTTTGACCACGCATTTCCTCCTTAACTATAAACAGCACGAATGTGTAAATTGTGTTATTTTGGGTATTTTGTCAATCCTTCGATAGAACTTACTCACTTCATAGTGATGGTGTACTAAAACTAAAAAGCGATAATAAATATTTTTCACAAAAAATAAACCGCCTTTCAAAGCAAACACAAAAGTAGAGGTACCAAAGACACCGACTGCCGAAAAGACAGTTATTTTTGATCTTTTTAGTGCTTTGCTTTGCAAGTCGGTTTATTTTTTATTTTTATTATACATTATCCTTTCCATACATTCTACCTACTACTTAAAATGTGTGGTAGGATATGGGTAGATAGGTAGGTACTCTAAATATATACCTTTAAAAAAATCTAAAAACAAGATGTAGTTTGTCCAAATGAAATCCCTCTGGCCTCTGGCTAACTTAAGTTACTGCCATGTATAACGTTGTTTCTCAACGTTTTAACCAAACATTCCATTCCATTTATCGCATACAGTAGGTGCCTATTTGCAAAAAAAAACAAACATCTCTTTCGAATAAAGAATTAATATTTATTGTCTCTACGACATCAAATACAATTTTCATTTGTTTATTCTGATAATCTCGTTGAGTTGTGATAACAAGCCTCATACATTTTAATGAGAAACTTAGGTACGTATTTATGTTGAACTTAGGCGAGGTAAACAAAAATACCTGGGACCTGGGGCCTGGGCGACTGAGCATCGATTCAGAAAACGTCTTGTTAAACATTCGGATGAGCTGAGAATATTTTAGGTCCGAAGTAGGTAGCTAATATCGCGAACAATTATGTTTAGGCCTGAAGGTTGCACTAGTCGATCATTCTTCCATACAAACGTAGTCTGGCGATAACTCAACTGTTTGACGATGTACGTTCAAAATAAAAAAATGTATCAATTTCTCTCATCACTATCTAGCCCTGTATGGAAACAAAAAAGTTTTTTTTTTTGGTGGTTTTGCATGCATGATCTAATTCCGCCCAGCCCGTTTCATCATCGGACTACCAGACGTACCGCGATGCGCCATCGATACATCGTAGTCATACCCACTAATACCCATACCCACTAATTGTTTTGCAAATACTTTTATTATGCTAATGAGTGGAATTCCCTGCCGGAGTCTTGTTTTCCCGATAGCTACAATGTAAGGGTCTTGAGTCAAGTATTACTTCTAGGCAAGCGTGCTTCACCGTCGACCACATCATCGCTTACCATCAGGTGAGATAGTGGTCAAGCGCGAGCCTATTGTAAATAAAAAAAAAATATTTAATGCAAGATGCCTAAATTTTTATTTCTTGTCTGCATCCCATTCTCCTCCACCGTGTGTACATTTTACAGGCAGCGCGGATAACCTACATCTTCAGATGAAACTCGGAGCGACATGCGCGCTCATTAGACCGTTATACAACGTGACACGGTGTTAGGAGCGGGACGTGACGGCTATGCAAATTACACGCCAATGTTGTTTGTTTGGTTTCAGCCTGTAAATATATGTAGGTGAGTGGGTAAGAAGAGGAACCTACACATGTTCGGTTACCTACAGGTTTTATCGGTAGGAGTTGCCTGGTAGAAATCGTCATATAACGAAAAAATTATATGGGTCATAATCTCGAGACGTTCGCTTCCGTCCGGTGTAGTTCGGCAACTATCGTCAAGCGCTGGCCGCCACAGAGTACATTATTATAATTTCATTTATTAATTTTAAATACATATTTATTATTCATTTTTAATACATATTTATTATTACATTATTAGCTCATAGGTACTTTTATTGACCTGGCTACTGAGGTCTTTAAATCAAGTCTTCTTTAGCATAAGAATTCTGATTTAAAACGCGTGAGGAACTTCGTTCCTGACGGGGGTCTCTCGACCACACAAGTTTTTTAGGGTTCCGTACCCAAAGGTTAAAAACGGGACTCTATTACTAAGACTCCGCGGTCCTTTTCCAATGACTTCAGTTGTAACAATCTTTTCGTAATCTCGCCAAACGAACAAAAAAAAAAGATATATCAGAAATATTGGAAAAAATTAGACAGTTCGGACAAAATTCATAGCATTTTTAAAACTCGATCAGGCCACATGTGACGCGCAAAATGACTGAAAACGAACGTTTTTCATAACAAAATGTCTGGTATTAAAAATATACCTATGTATATTTTTAATATCAGACATTTTTAATAAAACCGTCTGTTTTTTTTTGATATAGCAGAAATGACCCGCCCATAACACTGCAACGTTTTTGGCCGGTACTGCCTGGGTTCAGATTCAGCTAATCTAGCGTTTTTATACGGTTTTGAACACAAAACAATGGGACAGGTTTTCGTTGTGGGCGCTCGTACTATTATTGATGGATGTATTTTGGGCTACAAATTGTTGTATATTCTCGACGGTTTGGCGCTGTATACAGGTTCCATTCTAGTTATGCTAACATACTAGGAATACTAGGAAAATACTATAATCTATTGTTTTGTTTTGGGTGAAATAAATATATTACATTAGAACGTCAGATTTCTTTCCTTCATAACTGTGAAATAAATTGCCTAACAAGCATAAATAATAGCAAAGTCAGACTCGTTGTGATCCAGTGGCGTAGCGTGAGTTTTTCCGTTCGGGGCCGACCGGATATTCACCGCCCTATTTTTAACATTAGTCAAATAAAGTAGCAAAAATTCAAACTAAGTTTATATTCTAACAAAATCTTTTTCATACCATCTATAAGAGGTAATGGGTTCCTCGATAAGTGCGAGCAATATGGGTCATTGGGACACACTTAATAACAGTGACGTAATGAATTTTGAATTTGGATCACTATTTAATTAAAAAGTTTAAACGCAACTCGCTTCAATGAAGTCCTGGCCGGTACAAAAAAGTTCGCCTGCCGACACGGTATTGGTTCAACATCATCATTCCAGCCGAAAGACGACCACTGTTCGACATAGGCCTCCCCCAGGCGTCGCCACACTGATCGGTCATGTGCGTTTCGCATCCACCGGACGCCCGCAGCCTTGACCAGGTCATCGCTCCAACTGGAGGAAGGCATTCCAACGCTGCATCTTCCGGTACGCAGTCGCCATTCCAGAACTTTTCGGTCCCAACGGCCATCCGTTCTGCAAGCAATGTGTCATGCCCACGGCCACTTAAGTTTGGCCATTTCCAGGGCTATGTTGGTAATCTTGGTTCTCTTGAATTCTTCATTTCTGATTCGATCACGCAAGCCAACTCCGAGCATAGCCCTCTCCATTGCCCTTTGGGTGACTCTAAGCCTTCTGATGAGGCCATTGTGAGCGACATCTCTATTCCGTACGGTGACGGATGTTAAGAATTTCACCATCCCATATCGGCATTGGTTAACCAAATAAAAAAGTACGCAGGCACTTCTTATTCGTTTTTTCATTTGACTTTACTAAAAGCATCTCTTATTTATTTTTCTCATAGAGGGTCATGGAAAGCAGAGTGTGCCACACGATACCAAAATTATTTATCCTCGAGCGGCGTACTTTGAATCCTTCGCTACGCTTAGGATTCAAACAATCGCTCTCGCCCTTAATACATTATTTTGGTCCGTTGTGACAAAATCTACTATTGTATCATTTTTACTGTTGATATGTATTTTATGTTCAATTGCCAATATAGCTGATAGTGTAATAACATTACTGTCCCGAAAAATAACAAATATATAAGTTTTTTGTCTAGTTATGCACAGACGCTTCGAACTTTAATGTACCTATCTATTGCAAAACCGAGCGAAGTGATCTCGAAAATACATACATACGAAATATTTTTTTTGTCTACAGATGTATTAACAATTTAGAATAATCAAGAGATCTTAGATGTAACAGGAGCGAAGCGAGCTAGAAAATTTTAGCATTTTGGATAGCTTAGATTTTCTTTATAAAATGAATACAGTTATAAAAGGTAGGCGGCAGACTAGACGAATATACATAATTAGAGCTCGTAAACGGAGCAGAAAGTCAGAACATAAGTAAGGCTTGTATGAAAGGGCGATTCTTGCCTCCCCTCGCAGTCTGCTGACCATAGCCGTATCCAGTGGCCTATAGTAAATAAAATATGTAACTGCTTGGTTGTCCTTCTTTTTGTCCCGATGATAACAGTAATTATCTGATCTGATGACTATGACCTTACACTGCTACATAGCCCCGACCGCCGACTTCTGGCTGCGCTCGCCCGGAATCACGCCACTCCCGGGGCAGTCGCCTCTGGTGCGCCCTCCCACGCTACGCTACTGCTGTGATCGTAATGTCAATTTGTTCTCCTAACAACATTGTCCTATTCTCGACCCAATTCAGATTATGGACAAATAATATCGGGTATTATCGGGATTTCCTCGGACGATTGCGTTAACAGATTACGAACAAACTCGATTATCTTGTTCACGATACTCCTATTGTTATGAGTCGAGATATCTGTATATAATTATGTCATGGAACAAGTGATTAATCAGGTCACTATGTATAATGCCCGGGCATTATGAATCTAGTCAAGTCAAATCGGGCAATGTTACGAATACTGATTTAAACTTCTATATTTATCAAATTATCTGGTCATTATGAATATTCCTTCGTAACGGTTGGGAAATTCGATAATTATGGTCAATGAATTAGTCTAAGAGCGAGCGAGGCGAGCTCGGGAACTTAGGGCACCCTGACACGGTAGGTTACTTTAGACCCTACAGACAGAAATAGGAGCCCGTCGTTAATAATTATTGTGTTGTTGTAAGTGTTTTGTTGTGTTTTGCCTTTTCTATATTTAAACGAATGTCAGCAAAAAAAAAAACATCCTTTTATTACCCGGTCCAATAAGTGATAGGCATTATTTTTTATATGACGTATTGATTGATGATGATGATATTGATGACTGATTAGAACCAAAGACATTTCGAAAGTAGCTAAATTACCTACATGGATAAATTAATATTGGATCTTATTTATAAAAAATTCGGCGCTGTTTAGCAACTGCATCAGATTCGAAATATAAATTCTTTATAGAAAATAATTTGAATACAGAATGCGCTAAGCAAATGCTAAACAATTGATCATGTGTGACATTTTGATAGCGCTTGGCATCACCATGGCATCACATACATTTTAGAAATTTTCCAATCACTATCGCATTTAATATGTTCTGTGTTCGCGACGATTTCGTTGATATGTCACTTGCCTAGAACCTTCAGTCTCGGATTCATGCATTGGTTATATAGGCAAATTTTTATCATGAAAATACACGGTCCCTGTTGGATCAAGCCACTGGAAAAATTAAATTATTTAAATAAAAAAAATGTCGTCAGTGAAAATCTAAACCTATTCTGCTAAAAAAAGGAAAATAATCGCTACGTTCCTTCACCAGTCCTTGTCTACTAGCAACTGCTTTCAAAGTTCGTGCAGACTATTAAAGAAATTGACTACAGACAAATCCGTTGTATATTAGTTAGTTAGCAATATAATAAGGAGCCGGAATGCGCGTCACGTACACGCTTGTACGCCGAGAAAGCAGACTGAAGTCTGAGTGCCATTTAATAAGCTGATGTGTAAATGTGTGCTTCATGGATGAAGTATTATGGTAATAGAAATTATAGTGCCTGTAGTTAGAATTCTAGATATGAAATGAGTTTATTAACGACTTTATTGCTTGTCTGATTACGTAAGAGGAAGTTTGAAAGTGGCACCAGGGACTGATTCCTTTTTAGTGTTCCGTAAATCGAAAGGAAAAAACGGAACCCTTATAGGATCACTTTATTGTCCGTCCGTCTGTCTATCTGTCAAGACCCTTTTTCTCAGGAATGCGTGGCGGTATCAAGCTGAAGCTTTTATATCAAATACTCAGATCTACTGTCCCTTAAAGCTTCAAAACAAGCAAACTTCTAAGCCAACGCAATCAAAAGATACAGCTGTTTATGACGCAAACTTTCGACACTCGCAAGGGAATCAAAACTTACAGGGTACTTCCCGTGAACTCAGAATCTTGAAATTTGGTACGAAGCAACGTCTTACAGCACAGATAAAGGAATAATTCCGAAAACCGTAAACTTTTAGTTACATCATATAATAAAAATATTTTTAATAATTTTAAACTTACTACCTCTTTCCTCATGAACGCTTAGAGGTATTAAATTGAAATACATATCAAATACTCAGGTCTATATAACTTTAAGCTGAGGTTTGTACGGATCCCTCGGTGGGCGAGTCCGACTCGCACTTGGCCGGTATTTTTATTATCAGTGGGCTCGCGTTTGACCACTATCTCACCTAATGGTAAGCGATGATATGGCCGATGACGGTGAAGCACGCTTGTCTAGAAGTCACCTATTCAGTTGCACCTATTTACTTGAAACGCAATCAATAAAAAATGGTAGATGGATGGAGAGGGAGAGGAGACGACGATAGCGGATTTTGCAAATAAATATATGATAGAAAAATACAATCGACTTCGAAATAAAAACAGCACAAAGTGAAAAATAACTCCAATTTTAGAAGTCGGTGTCAAAAAACGAAGAAACAAAAAAAGGAACACCGACTGCCGAAATTGAAGTTATTTTTCACTTTGTAGTGTTTTTATTAATGGAAGTCGGTTATATTTTTTTATTTTTATAATGCCCAAAGTGATGCCAGAATAGATTATTCCAATAACATGAAATTTAAACAAAACCGCTGGAATGAGAGTATACCAGGGTGAACTGTTCATACCTGCGTACTCCTTTATAGCTTATCAGTGTGATGATATGTTATGAAATGGTGTAAACAATAAACAGACTTGCGATTGCAGCTATCCCGAGTGATTTGCCGTAATTTATTGAAGAGTTCTGATGTATATCTCCAAAGTTCTTCATCAGATCTTGATGAAATATAAATGGGACACATGACAAGCACCAGCTTTCAAATAAAAAAAGAATCATTAAAATTGGTTCACCTAGTAAAAAGTTCTGAGATAACACATATAAAAAATACAGTCGAATTGTGAACCTTCTCCTTTTTGGGAAGCCAGTTAGTAAAAACCGGCCAAGTGCGAGAGGGACTCGCGCACGAAGGATACCGTACTATTATAGCAAAAAATGGCAAAAAAATCACGTTTGTTGTATGGGAGCCCAACTTAAATCTTTAATTTATTCTGTTTTTGGTATTTGTTGATATAGCCGCAATAGAAATACATCATCTGTGAAAATTTCAAATGGCCTGGCTTGGTGACAGACATACAGACAGACGGACCGTGGAGTCTTAGTAATAGGGTCCCATTTTTACCCTTTGGTTACGGAACCCTAAAAAGGGTGTGAATGCTAGCGTAAAGGTTGGCAGGGGAGAATGGAAGAAGGAAACGTAATGCGTAGATCCAAAATTATAAAATATTTCTTTTTGAGAGTTTCCGTTGCGTGCGCTGCGTAAACGGTTTAGATGGCTAGGTAGGTAGCCAGTTGACGGGAGCGAAGCCGCGTGAGACAGCTAGTAGATAATAATTCTTGGCCTTCTTTCTATCACTTTTTCGTAAAATACCATGCGTTGAAGGTATATATATATCATCAGCAGCCTTTTAACGTTCCCACTGCTGGAACACACGCCTCCTCTCTGTGAGAGTGAGTGGGCCTTAATCCACCACGCAGGCCCAGTGCGGGTTAGTTGCTAAATGAAAGGACAGGCATCTGTCTCGTACCAACTTTTACTGCCAAGAAACACATGAGGATCGTCCTAAGTATGTGAAAAAGAAAAAAGCAACGAGTTACAAGTCTGGTACGTTCAATCAGCCTGAAATGGTCCCAAAACTCTTAAAATCACGAAGGGGAAGAAAATAATTGTCATTAGCTTGTTTGCTTTGCCATAGTTAGGTACAGCGATAGGACAGCACTTATAAACAGATTTTTAATATACATAGATGAATCCTGAAAACCACAAACGGCGAAGTAGCATAGAGCCGCCGCGCCGCCGGTCTGACTAGACAGAACGTTTAAAAGTTTGGAATATTAAAACAATAGCAGCAAGTTCAGAGTTTATTTACTTTATATTATACAAAATTAATTAACTCTGATACTGTTGGATTGTTGGCTTTTTACCTAGTTGTTTGTTGAAAGCAGTTCAACTTGAAACCACAATTTAATTTTAAGCTGTTTGAAAGTCAATTATGTTTTGATAGAATTTTGTAATTACCGAAATAATTGACTAAGCAAGAGCGAATTTTTGATTAAATAATTTAAATATTTACACAAAATCTTACTTTTAATAACTTCGCATCACTTCGTTTAACAGTCTTTTCGTCTAATGAATTTTATAATAAACTTTTAAAACCCTCTCTAATTATAACCCTTCTTTGAGTAGCTCTCATAACCATCATCTTAAACGTGAAATACAGAAGTTTATACATTACAAAAGTTCCAATGCATAAATAAATGTTGACTATGATAAGTAATTCTATTTCGAAGTATTGGAACCAGGGTACATGATGGGCCCCACCCTTGCAAGCAAGATGTCTGCCACTGTGACGTAAGACGTACTCTATGGCGTCGACGGCCCGGTCCGGCGCGGGCGTTGGCGCGTCGAATATCACGTCGCGAAGACGATGCATGTTGTTGCGATAGCTGGAAGTTTGTTAGAGTTGATTAACTTTAGCATAATTGTTAGCCAAAAAGGCTCTCACTCTGCGTCCTGGGGCACAGGCCCTCTTATTGTGAAAGGGAGCGGGCCATAATCCACCATGCAGGCCCAGGACGGCTTTGAGGAGATAAGGTTGCCAGAAAATCAGGCTCCTTTTTCAGACCAGGGGATAATGAGTTTAACATACTTTTAGCACGATGTGCCTCAGCTTCTTTCCTGCACATCACGCACAGTCACTTGCACCTTTAGCATTAGAGCCAAGCAAACGCCAGAGACGGCCAGGCCGACCAATATGCCAGAGCTACGAATATCTATTCGTAGCTCTGGCATATTGGCAAAACATGAGTAGCCTGCTGCGGTAGCTAGTGTCCCTACAACTCGATTCTTACCGGATTCTCTTAGAACAACAACTTTGTACACTCATATCTTATGGGTTCTCATATCTTAGGGATTATATAACTAGTGTTATTCATTCACATTATCTCGTCACATTCAATAATTCAGTAATTGGCAGGTCCGGGTAGACTCCCCGATGATGGTGACAAATCACTACACGACAGCGTGCAGCCGTATCCAGCGAGCCAGCATCGGAGAGTCCCACCGGTCCGCCAGCGCGCGCAGGGTGGTGTTGGGACTGTCGCGCGTAATGGCGGCAAAGCCGTCTGTGTCAGCCGCCGCGAACATCGCAGAGGCGCTGCAGTGGCGCGGCAGCCCCATCAGCACCCGGAACGCGTTATTGTATTGAACGCGTTATTATATAAAGATGTAATGACTTTTTCCGACGAAATCTTACGTTTCATTCCTCATGGTATGTTCAACAATATTCTTGAACTCCTCATCGTCAACGTCTTCCAAGTTAAGTGACGTCCCGACATTGTGTCGCGACAGTTGCTCCGCGTTGCGCCACTGGTCAGCTGCCATTGGCAGACCGAGGACTGGTACTGCTGCAGCTATTGCTTCGTCTATTGATTGCTGTCCACACTGGCTTATGAAAAGACGGACGTGTGGATGTTCTGGAAGTATATTAACGTTATTTGTATAAGTTATTTCATAGAATCATTAAAGTTAAATAGGATTGAGGACAGTTGAAGCTGACAATTTTTTCAATTTTGATGTCGAGGCTACTACAGGGGGGTGACCACAAGCTCTTAGAGCAAGGTTATTTTGGGTGTGCGTAAGTGACAGATGTATATGACTTGTATACATCTGTCACTTATTGAGAGTCAAACTATGATAGTTTATACACATCAGAGTACGGGGGCAGGTCCTACATAAAGATCACGGGAAAATAAAAACTAGAATTAGCAGTATTGCCAAAGAAAGTAAGGACATAGTAAGAGTTAAGACGTAATAGACTGAAAGCAGTGGCTAAAATGAATGATTTATGTAGCGGACATCTTCCACTTTTAGATTTTACATAAGCGATAGTTTGGTCGATCCAAATTCGTGAAAGGCAAGTGTTCCGTACAAATACGTGTAAATGTTATTGAATTTCAAATTTAACCCGTGTGCTTGTCTGTCCTCGTCTGAATCAATACAACACGCTTGTCAGATTTCAGCTAATCTTATCTATAAACGATCTGCGAACATCTGCAGCCATATTGCGTAAGTGAATACGGCAACGCAAAGAGTTGGACCGCTATCCAATCGACCAAATCGACAAATCACATGCGAGATGAATGACGCGACGTGGATTTCCGTCTGTGTGATTGGTCGATTTGGTTGATTTGATAGCGGTCAAACTCTTTGCGTTGCCGTATTCACTTACGCGAGACGGCTGCTGTTCTTAAACGTCACGGTGAATTAGAAAAGTTACTTCGCAAAAGGCATCAGGGAAAGAGCTGTTTGATGCAAGCGCAGTAAAGAGTTTTCAAAGTAAATGATCTCAATGCTCTATGCAATAATAAAATGAATTTGTTATTCAGTGGACTTGAATTCAAGTTTATTTGACTAGACAGTTTTGTGTCGTGAATAAGTAAGTAGCTCTTGAAAATAACAGGTAGGTACACAAAATGTCTTGTGCTGCAATAACGAGGGATACTTTTTACAGACGTACGGACACAGATATAAATCTAACTAGATAACGTGATTGTATGTACTTCGCGTGTCAAAAAACGGAGTAAAAGTACGATCAGTGATCGTAATTTGAGCTTTTCATTTAGCATAATCGCCACCGGACATCTAGAAAAATGCCTTTTTATGCCATATTGAGCTGTAAAGACTGCACCGGAAAATTCGGCCGAGGCATTGGAAATGTCTTCTTTCATTGGTAAGTAAATTTGTTTTTAAATTGTGTGTGTAAAAATGGCACGCTTGGTTTTCATACAGATGGAGGGACTTGCCTTATCTAGTTAGATTTGTCTGTGCGTACGGCGATGTGCCACCGGTACCTACATGGTGGATATCGCACCCATACGCACTAAACGTTTTGGAAATACTTGTATTATGCTTACAGCTAACTACAAACAAAGCTCTAGACAAGTGTCATTTGACGTCAGAAATGGCGATTGTCGAAATTCGAAAATGTGCGGCAATGATCTCGTGACATTTCGATAACGTTAGTCAATTCCATACATTTTCGAAGTTTTTCCAATTGATCGCTATCGCCACGCTTTCGATGATAGAATGACACTTGTCTAAGGTCTCTGGGGGTCTTCGAGTCAAGAGCTAATAGGTTACTTCTAGGCAAGCGTGCTTCACCGTCGACCACATCTTCACTTATTATCGGGGGAGATAGTAGTCAAACGCGAGCTTCATCATCATCATATCAGCCGAAAGACGTCCACTGCTGGACATAGGTCTCCTCCAAGCGTCGCCGCATTGACTGGTCCCGTGCGTCCCGCATCCAGCGGATACCGGCAATCTTCACCAGGTCATCGGTCCACCTCGTGAGAGACCTTCCAACGCAACGTTTTCCGGTTCGCGGTCGCCACTCCAGAACCTTTCTGCCCATCGGCCATCCGTTCTGCGAGCAATGTGCCCTGCCCACTAGGTACCACTTAAGTTTGGCAATTCTTCGGGCTATGTCGGTAACCCTGGTTCTCTTGTGGATCTCTACATTTCTGTAGCGAACAACGCGAGCCTATAATGAATAAAAAATATCGGCCAAGAGCGAATCTGACTCGCGCACAGAAGGTTCCGTATAAACAGCTACATTCACCAAAATAAATAGGTAACATTACTAACGTTAATAAACAATGAAAGCACCGAACATTGCTCTAACGAAGGGATAAAATTAACTTTGCCATTCAAAAACTGCTGTTCCCATATTTTTACTTTTCCAAGTACATTTTGTAAGTTGACCGACTATTACTCGTAAACGTGTAAAGCCTACAAAATTGCCTAACTACTAACTTATAATTATATTAACTTTATTCACATATCCAAAAGCAACCATTTAGCTGGCAGAGGGGGAGGTACATGACTCTAACAAAATTAGCAATTTAAAGCTTTATTTTATGCAAACGGATCCCTAAATCGAAAAATTTTTTTCACAGACCCGTAATATTTTTGAATGGCCTATCTAACGATGCACATGGGATAGATGAGGAAAAAAAAACATCAACAAGAACACTAAAAAAAAATTATATTCACAATTCAATGTCAGCATATGTATACCCATGCCAAATTATAGCTTTCTATTACCAAGAGTCTCTGACCTCAGCTGCGGGAGGACGGACGAATAGGTGGACATGGCGAAACTATAAGTGTTCCCTGTTGACTATGGAACCCTAAAAAATGAATATTGCCTTTTTTGTCCAACATCGTGCTATAAAGGTGGCTGGGATGGGCTGGATGCAAAAGGTGACGGACTGGGTGTTATGATGCAGCTTGAATGTCAGCTGTGGACTACAATAGGCTGAGTTGATTAATTGAAAATGCTATCAAGCCATGGTTTGGCAATGTTACTGACGCCTGGCCTGACAATGGACAAAAATAACCCTGAATTTAAAACGAAGATAAAGCTACCAAACTTACTCAGCAATTCTGCCTGAGGGAACCACTTTGAAATTTTCACATTGTGGGGCAAGCCTACGATGTCGGCGTCCCACTTCAATAACACGTTGAAAGACATCTTACTGAAGGCAATGAGGAGCTTGCTTAGTGTGTCCTCTGGAAACATCCAGGGACGTATGTCGGTGCCAAAGCTGACGTAGATCACGCCGTAGATCGATGAGTCTAGATACTGCTTTAATTCCTGAAAAAACAGAGTTATCGAGTATAACACACAGAGCCAACTTGGGGGAGGCTTGTGTTCATCCGTCCATTCGGCAATTATATTAGTCATGATGAAGGGTTTAACGAAACGAAAATTAAGACTCGAAAATGGAATTAAACAAGCAGGATACGGCTTAATTTACGCGAAATAAGGGATACTTTAAGCCCTATTAAGTTAAAAACCGGCCAAGTGCGTGTCGGAATTTGTACATTTAGGGTTCCGTACCAAACCGCAAAATCAAGTTGCTTGTAATAAGAAAAATTGAGGAAAATTCAAAGAAAAATCTAATTTATCAATATATTGGTATTTATTAGTAAAATATACGTAGTTATAAATATTATCACCAAATTTGAAGTTCATAGGTCTATAGGAAATTAAAAAATATTTCGGAACAAAATATTGTAAAAAAAAGCTGACTTTGGCGACTTCTCATTCCTTTGTTTGTCTACTAAACAACGATACAAACGGTCAAAACAATTTTTTCGCATCCCCTTTGGCTGTTTGGTAGCCCCGCTAAAAACATAAAAAAAAAAATTTAATAGCTTTGGGTCAACAGTTTGCTTATCATCATCATCATCATCAGCCTATTAATGTTCCCACTGCTGGGACACAGGCCTCCCCTCTGTGAGAGGGAATGGGCCGTAATCCACCACGCGGGCCCAGTGCGGGTTGGTGGATGTCACATGTCTTCGAATTTTTGGTTCTGGGACATGCCGGTTTCCTCACGATGTTTTCCTTCACCGTTTTGAGAGCAGTGGTGATGAAATAATTTACACAAAGTAAAGCGCCTGCCTGGGCTCGAACCCACGACCTACAATTTGTAAGTCGTGGCCGATACCACTGGGCCACCACTGCTCCCTTCCGTCAGTTTGCTTATACTGTGAAAATTTGAAGACTGCAACTACAACCGTTTGGCTGTAAAACCTGTGTTACAGACGACGGACAGACGGACATGACAGTAATAGGGCTAAGTTTGGACCCTTCGGGTACTGCACCCTAAAAACGACAGGTCTTTAGTGAAAATGATGAAATTTTAGCATACCTAGTTAGAGAATTGTATCTAAAAATACCTATTTATGGGTAGGAAATCATTCAATGACTTCTCCCGCTCTGGGTGAAGCGGGAGAGTGTGTCAGACTTTTACTGACTAAAACCCACCCGAGTTCCTTCAGTTGCTTGTGCCAGGGTCGCGGTAACTCTCTTTCAAATTTATCCGCGACCCAAACAGGCATCAGCCCTAGCGGGCCCCGTCACTTTTGCTGACATCTCTTGGAGGCGCGCGTGGAACGCTACGCGCCGTAAACTCGGGCCTGGTCCTTATCAGACGGCGAGCTACCCATTACTTGCCGTTCGCAGGCCCGCGCCTACGGTGTCCGGGAATCAGCTTGTGACTCCCGATTCCCGGGGCATCTCCTGCGGTGGCTAGGGTCGTGAGGGCGTTTTCTTTGCATCTCTCTCACGCGTTCCGCCTCCTAAAGACAGCTTCCCATGCCC
Source organism: Orthosia gracilis (assembly GCA_947562075.1). Classification (NCBI taxonomy): domain Eukaryota; kingdom Metazoa; phylum Arthropoda; class Insecta; order Lepidoptera; family Noctuidae; genus Orthosia; species Orthosia gracilis. The sequence goes on along the minus strand of OX387264.1, from coordinate 67,073,887 downwards.
TCTCGACCAGCACCACCATCACCACCACCGATCCACCGCCACCGCCTATCGCCACCACGAGGACACGGCGATGCTCCGCCCAAGCGGGGCAGACCTCCACTGCATGCTCCACCGTGTACTCCGGGCGGACCACACAATGGTTGTCACCCGGGCGTTTCCTCTCTCCTTATCCTGAACAGGAATCTCCCGAAACAGCAGTGTCTGGTGAGGACCTGCGTCAGGCGGAAGGGGAGGACGCCGTAACGCCTCTCAAGCCACTCCTCAAAGAAGGTCCTTACCGCCGCAATAGTGACCCAAATGAAATAAGTCCTATAGTTAGCATATTATTGGAAAATTATTAAAAGAAATATAATATGTTCACTAACTTGAGTCATCTGCACCTTATTCTCTCTATCCTGCAAGTGTGTGGCTCCCAAATGCACCACATTCTCCGGCACAGGCCGCGTCCCCTCCCAAACTGGATGAATATTGAGCAACAGCATCTCTATCTTCTCCATCTGCTCTCTTAACGAAGGAACGTCACCGAACAGTCTCTTGGCTACTGCATCTTCTTCTTTCGCCAGTGATTCGTACATAGAACTCATTTTCCAATAATCATATAGTGCCCACATCTTCTGCCACATGTTGAGATTCCAAACTTCATGTTGGAAACTTGTTGGATACAGCAACGGGTGCGAGGGACCTCCAAAGTTTATGTAATCATTGAAGACTGGGCCGAAAGAATTGATGGAAACTACGGGAACATCGTAAATATACGTCCAGAAGAGAGTAGGTCGGCTCCAGGCTTCTAACAAAAGAAGATCGAAAGTTTCATTGTTTTTTATAAAACTCTGTACTTGAGGAAGGGTTATTTGTTTTTCAACCACTTTAGTAGCAACTTGTAGTATATGTTTTAACCCTTCATTTCTGTATTTGTCTTTTCCTGTAACGTCTTCAATGTATCTTTCTTGCCAAACTTCTTTTGTTACTTCAGATACATCGATTTCCATTAAATCGTCGTCTGGTGAATCTCCTCTTGGGTATTCTGGTAGCGGTGTGATAAGGACCACTTCATGTTGTCGATATATCAGTTCGTGTATTATAGATCTGTAAACACTTTGGTGACTTATCAGTGGCGTTGGGAAGACTGCTAGTATTCTTGCTGATTCGGTTTGAACAAAAATTGAGAAACTTATTAGAAGACACAGTAACATCGTCTTTATTAATTTTTAAAGAAAAATGCCTAAGGTTGAGTTACAACTGCACGAATATCATCTATTATGTACTAAAAACTAATTATCAAATAAAAATAATAATGTATTGAAAACTGTAAAACACGATCGACCTAAGCAGCGACTGATGCAAAAAAAAACACACTACGATATTGAAAATTACGTGTTCATTATTGATTCAAGTGTATTAAGTATTAAGCATAATATTTGCACAAATGCATCATTCTTGTCATTTAGCCTTTGCTGTAGGTGAAAGGTTATTAGCCACAGAATGAGGATCATTTGGGTTTAATTATATCAGGTTGCCTGGAAGAGATCGCGCAATGCGCCAACTCGCCTAAGCTAAAACGCGCTGTAAGCTCTGAAAAAAGCGTTAGAAAGCGCTCAACGGTCATTAGCAAAAAAAGCGCTATATTCAGCGCCAAATTCAAACAAAACGCCCAAAAATTTGAGACTAGGGATGTATGAACGATTGTAGTTGTTTTTTGTTTAATAGGGGAACATTCATTTTTACTATCAACCCCTAAAACTGACTAAGAATAACTGTCGGCAAGTTATAAATTACTGTGGAATAATAGAACAAAATTAAAAACTAGTTAACGAGGAATCAGTACTGCCAACTCGAGGAATCCCTAACTCATAGACTAATACACCAACATTAGAAACATAGTAGCATTTACTAAGAAAACAGAGACAAAAAATAGTGATTAATTCCGTGTTACACACATCACAGGATAAATAATAGGAAATGTGCATATCCTAATATTATTATGATTTAAAAAAGCGCTAGATTTAGCGCTAGGCGCTAGAATGCGCTATTCATCAATAAAAGCAATAGATCTGGCGATGACAGCGCTAAGTTGGCGGCACTGCTCAGCAGAGGGCCCATCATAAGCTGATTTTACTACAGCTCATAAATGAAATTAACAGTCCTCTATACGCGTGGGCTTTACCAAACGAGTGTATTATTCCATTAAACTCATTGAGAATGTTTAACACGACTATACAGTCATTATTCTCCGAGGAACGTGTGTGTTTGGCACTGTATACTTCTTGGCGCTAACGAAATAAGAAAAGTTTGAGCGCTGTTGACTCGGGGAGCGCTCTCATAGAAATTATATTACGACCCACTTCTTAGTTTGTTGTTCTTTCAAATACGGAAATGTTTTTCTGATAAGTGTGTGAAGAATAAGTTAATTGATGTGAGTTTTGGAGAGGAAGTGGAGAAGAAAAACTATGCCTTTTGCTTTCCTGTGGGTAATTTTTTGCAATGGCGTTAAATAGGTAGGGGCACAAACAATCAAAGGTATCATTCGCACCCGCTACTGTCGATACATGGGGGAATACCGCTTATGAATTCACCGCTAGAGTTGCTGGTGTAAAGTCTCGTAGTAGGTACTAACACAAAATAGCGCTTCGTCGCTTACGTTCTTTGTGGTACTACGTATGTAACAAACTTTGACAGCTAGACCTTAGTCAAAGTTCCAAGTTTAAATTGACGTTATTTATTTCATCCTCATTTTGGAAGAAAATATCGGGGCGAGCAAGAATTTGTCGTCGACTCTTTCTCGCACCGGTGTTTAACTGGTGTCTCCATCATTCCCATCCTGGCGGAGAACATCCATGAGGACGTCGACACAAAAATACCAGCCAAGTGCGAGTAAAGTACTGAAAAGCTAACCAGGAGAATTTTAGCTCTTTCCTTGGTTGACTCGGAAGTGCCGTGCTTGACCGATGCAGAGGACGCTTGGAAAGTGGCTTGCCCGGATACGGATCGGCCCGAGAACCCATTCTCCCAGAGACAGTGGGATGAGCCGCTCTGCAGGTTGGTACGGAATAACCTTATTGATACGTCTACCAATACTGCTGAGCGTGCCCGCCTGCTGGCTGTGGGTGAGTGGGAGTCAGGCCTCTGGCTTCAGGCACTACCGTCACCTAACATAGGCACTATGCTAGGTGACACAACCTTCCGACTCGCTACATGCCTGCGATTGGGCGCTCCTTGTGGTGCTCCACATCGCTGTCAATGCGGTGAAGCAGTCAACTGCCTTGGACACCATGGTCTTTCATGCAGTAAGAGTGCAGGTCGGATTGCGCGGCATGCTAGCATTAATGATCTCATCCGTCGTGCTTTTGCCACCGCCGGTGTGCCAGCTGTCTTAGAACCCAATGGCCTGGCACGCGTTGATGGGAAGAAACCTGATGGTATGACCATAATGCCATGGAAGTTGGGTAGGTCTTAGGTGTGGGATGCAACTTGCGTCGACACCCTTGCACCATCCCATCTTCCTAGTACGGTGGGCTGCGCTGGGGCGGCTGCTGCAGGTGCTGAAAACCTCAAACGGCGCAAGTACAACAACTTAATTGGTAATTATGTGTTTGAGCCGTTTGGGGTTGAAACATTAGGGCCATGGGGTCCGAGTGCACACCTATTATTTCGGGATATCGCCAAACGGTTGGTCGACTCTTCACGAGACCAGAGGGCTGGCCTTTTTTTTGCCCAAAGAATCAGTATTGCCATCCAACGTGGCAATGCTGCCAGCCTTCTGGGCACTTTTCCTGTTGACAGCGATGTGGATGAATTTTTCGACGCCCCGTAATTTTAAATATTTTACTCTTATTTTAGTCCTAACTCTAGTCTACAAATAATGTACATATGTAAATAAAAAAAAAAATAAAAAAAAGTGAGTAACATTAAAGGGGGAAGGGTCAAAGTTAACTTTGCCGTTGGAAAACTGTTGACCCGTTACATCGATATGGGTCCCGGTCAGTTTACCAACTGCAAAGGTCTTTTTTATATAGGTACAAATTTACAGTTTTCTTTTATTTGTGTTATAAGACATTGCTTCTTGTCAAATTTCAGGTTTCTAGGTCAACGGCAAGTACCCTTGAGGTTTTGATTCCCTTGCGATTCCTTAAAAATGCGACAAATAATAAACCTGAGAATATAGTAATTTCAATTTGATACCTCTAGGCGTTCGAGAGAAAAGGGTAAAAACAGACAGCGAAGTGTTCCTCTACGGGTTCCTTTTTCCTTTTGAGGAACGTATCCCAAAAAAAGCTAAATAGGTGCCTTCATCTTTCTCATTCCAATTTATATATTTGAGGTCACCAAAGCACCTTTTTCAAGACACAAGACAAGAGAATGATGGCAAACAAACCAAGGACTGTAGACGAGAAAACCGGATTTATTTCGGACATTACCTAAGTAATCAGGGGATCACTAACGGCTTACAAACGCCCTTTGAATTTCAGATTATCGCTTACGTACCTGCTTGTCAAACATAGTTTAGTTAGTAAAGTTTCAGGATACTAATGCAAATTACTCCGCTGTAATTGTGAAGAGATCCTTCTACTTGATAATATGCCCGACAGAAAAGGGACGCCAGACCTGACCGGATTCCTAAGACACAAGGTAGAACTTGGAAGTTTAAATTAATATCCATCCACTTAGTTGCGCTTACAATTTAAGGACGATCCAGAAGTTCAATGGGATTTGAATTTAATTAAGCGGGTGATAAGATTTTAATTGGGTTGTAAATGTAGGTAATGGTACCTAAGACATGGAAATGATCAAAAAAATAGATAAAGAGTAATAACAGCGATAAAAATGTCGACGTAGGTATGAGGTTTTTCAACAGCTTTCCGACGACAAAGTTAATTTTGTCCCCGAATCCAGTTTATTTTTTTGGTTAGAGCAACGTTCGGTGCTTTCATTGTTTTTGAAATTATTTTGGTGAATGCCATGTAGCTGTTTGTACAAAACCCTATATGCAACCCAATGTGCATAAGTCCAACTCGCACTTGGCCGGGTTTTTTTGTCAATTTAAGTTTGGCTGACCACTCTGTATAAAATTACTAGATTCTGGGTAGCACGTTGAACTATTGTCTGGCACGTAAATATTAACAATATTTGTCGCAGATAAGTCGTTTGCTGTGAGACATATCTTGTCACGAAATCGTTAGATAAGTACCTAGCTTGTGAAGGTTGGCTAGAATCATGCCTTCGTACACATTGGCTTTGTTCAAAATCTACGAAAAACCAAGAGTAATGTCTATATATGAGACAGATTTACCAAGTCTACTCCAAGCATATAAATGACGCGTAAATGGATTTCGTTGTGGTACATTCAATTGGGAAAAGATAACAGTGGTTCCGCTTTAATTCTGACTGGGGTGAATGACACAAACCTTGACTAAGATTCGGTCAAAAACAGTCTTATATAGGCTGTAACAGAAATGGTTGATAATGTTTTAATAACTGCTTCTGCCCATGTGAATGGACCACTTTCTCCAAGGAAGGCATAGACAAAAAACCAAAAAAAAAATTATTGTTCTGTACGAAATTGTCATCAGCTGACTAAAATTTTGTATAAGAGATATTTTCTTTTTGAGAATTTACTATGAATTAAATAGAATTTGCTTAGGATGTAGATATATATAAATAAGTTTACTACATTCTGCCTTAATATAACATGCAAATGTGATACAAAATAGAGGTTATTAAAGACATTACAAAAACATGTCATATAAGAAATCCTGGGGAAAGAAAAAATCCTGAAAGGGATGTAAGGGAGCGCACTCGCAAACTTAGCGCCCCAAGTCAACCTCACCTGCTCGTGGTGCATCCTGCTGATCAACAAACGAGGCTCTGACGACAACCGACGAATGGCGGTATAACCATTTCAACAAATCTTCGCAGTCAAATGGCACAGACTGGTGACGGGCAGCAGCGTCACCAGTGCGAAAAACTGCGATCTGCGATCGCCAACCCGCATGCCCAGCGTGGCGATTATGGGCAAACCCTCCAATGGCAAGTCAAAAGGAACCACGGCCCCCAGTTCCCGGCCGCCCTGCTGTTATTGCTGATTACGGCGGCGGTCACGGTAGCGGCAGGGCACTTGGGGGTGCGAAGAATCTCCGGGTTACGGACTACGGCCGCCAAAATCAAAAAACCCAACTGACCTTGGCTACGTACAACGGACGCACGTTAAGGCTTGACGAACACCTCGTGCAGCTAGAACAGGAGCTCGAGAATATAAGGTGGCACATTCTGGGGTTGAGTGAAGTCCGAAGAGAGGGGGAGGACACAATAACACTTGAATCGGGCCACCTTATGTATTACCGAGAAGGAGACCAGCTATCCCAAGGCGGTGTCGGGTTCCTGGTTAACAAATCCATCTGTGGCAACGTTGTGAAAGTCTCCAGTGTGTCGAACAGGGTAGCGTACCTCATAGTGAAACTAACCGAGAGGTATAGCCTCAAGGTTGTGCAAGTCTACGCACCGACCTCGGCGCACTCGGACGACGAAATGGAGGAAATGTTCGAGGACATTTACAAGGCCTTACACTCCACTACTAAGACCCACTACAGCGTTGTCATGGGGGATTTTAACGCTAAAGTGGGAGTTCAGAACTGCAGCGAATCGGTAGTAGGATCCTACGGGTTTGGCAGCAGAAATCATAGGGGGCAAATGCTTGTCAACTTCCTAGAGAAGGAGGGGCTTTTCGTAATGAATTCCTTTTTTAAGAAACAGCCCCAAAGGAAGTGGACGTGGCAAAGCCCTGACACTATGACCAAAAATGAGATAGACTTCATCTTAACAGATAAAAAGCATATATTCAGGGATGTCTCAGTGATCAACAGGTTTAATACCGGCAGCGATCACAGACCTGTTCGAGGCTCTCTGAATATCAACTTCAAGCTTGATAGAACTCGTTTGATGAAGTCTAGGCTCCGTCCAAACATGCTCCAAACTATGTTAGGATCTGAAGCGTTCCAGTCAGACCTGGAGAACCGGTTTGCTGCCGTGGAAACCACAGATGACGTTGATCAGACGCTCGACCAAATAGTGCAAATCCTCAGGGAGGAAGGTACGAGATTTTGTAAGATGCGGTGTACGGGCCGGAAGTCTAAACTTTCGGAAGAGACTCTAAAGCTCATGACGGAGCGACGTGAAAATCCACCAGCCACTTCGTCAGAACAGCGGGCACTCAACAAAAAAATTAGGAAACTGGTACGACGCGATCTCCGACGATCCAACACGCTCACTATAGAGAAAGCGATTGAGCAAAACCGGGGGTCAAAAGTGTTCTTCCAGCCACTTGGGAGGAGTCATCTGACGAAGCTGGCTAAATCGAGTGGGGATATCGTCGTTTCGAGGCCGGAGATTCTTTCGGAAGTTGAAAACTTCTACAGCCAACTGTACGCATCGCATGCATCTCGGCCTGATCCCGAAAATGAGGATTCTAGAGCCACCTTAACCCGCCATTTTACGGAAGACCTGCCTGAAGTAAGCCAAGAAGAAATCGAGGCGGCTCTCAAACAGCTTAAAAATGGGAAAGCCCCGGGCGAGGACGGGATTACAACCGAGCTCCTGAAAGCGGGAGGACGCCCTGTTTTAAAGGAGCTTGGAGAGCTATTTAACTCTGTCCTGTTCTCTGGCAGAACTCCAGTGGCGTGGCAGAGGAGCGTAGTCGTTCTTTTCTTCAAAAAGGGTGACAAGACCCTTTTGAAGAATTACAGACCCATTTCGCTTCTCAGTCACGTTTATAAGTTGTTTTCGAGAGTCGTCACAAATCGTCTAGCGCGAAGACTCGACGAGTTTCAGCCACCGGAGCAGGCCGGGTTCCGAGGAGGATACAGCACCATAGACCACATCCACACAGTGCGGCAAATTATACAAAAGTGCGAAGAGTATAATCGGCCCCTGTGTTTTGCTTTTGTGGACTACGAGAAGGCCTTTGACTCCATCGAAACCTGGTCTGTTTTGGAGTCTATGCAGCGATGCCAAGTTGACTGGCGATACATCCAAGTGCTGAGATGTCTTTATGAAAACGCAACAATGACCGTCCAAAGTCAGGACCGGCAAACTAGGCATATCTCACTGCGTCGAGGGGTTAGACAAGGGGACGTAATTTCCCCGAAATTGTTTAGTAACGCAGTGGAGGATATGTTTAAAACGCTGGACTGGGAAGGACGCGGCATTAATATAAACGGCGAGTACATCTCACACTTGAGATTTGCGGATGACATCGTCATAATGGCTGAGTCGCTGCATGACTTGCAGCAGATGCTGGATGGCCTAGCTGATTCTTCTGCACGCATCGGTCTCCGGATGAACTTGGATAAAACCCAGGTTATGTTCAATTCACACGTCACTCCGGGATCGATTGTGGTCAATGGCGGTGCTCTCAAAGTTGTTCGAGAATACGTTTACCTCGGCCAAACTCTGCAGTTTGGTAAGAACAACTTTGAGAAGGAGGCTAGCAGAAGAATACAGCTGGGCTGGGCGGCGTTTGGAAAACTTCGTCGAGTCTTCTCGTCGCGAATCCCACAAAGCCTGAAGACTAAAGTCTTCAACCAGTGCGTCCTACCTATTATGACCTACGGTGCCGAGACGTGGACACTCACAATACGGTTGGTCCATCAGTTCAAAGTTGCTCAGCGAGCTATGGAAAGGGCTATGCTCGGAGTCTCTCTAAGGGATCGAATCCGAAACGAGGTGATCCGGCAGAGAACCAAAGTTGTCGACATAGCTCACAGAATAAGTAAGCTGAAGTGGCAATGGGCCGGCCATATAAGTCGTAGAACCGATGACCGTTGGGGTAAACGTGTTCTTGAGTGGAGACCGCGAACTGGTAAACGTAAGGTAGGACGCCCTCAGGCTAGGTGGAGCGACGATCTTCGCAGGGTAGCTGGTAGCAGCTGGATGACAGTTGCCGAAAATCGAACCAAGTGGCGTGCAATTGGAGAGGCCTATGTCCAGCAGTGGACTGTTATAGGCTGATGATGATGATGATGATAAGAAATCCTACGCAAAATAGTAACATTTATTAATTAGTAATTTTGTGAAACATTTTTGAATTTTTTTGCAAAGGTAAGTTTATTATGACGTTCTCGGAGAAAGTTGATAGATACGTAAAAGAAAGAAAAAAATAACATTAATTTGTTGCAAAAAAATAAACAATAATTAAAAAAGATCCCCTACTACCACCCTTATTAAGTTTTATTGTATCTTTTTAATCATTTTTGGTAGTGCTGCACCACTGACAATCCCAAGACATGTCTACGCAATCACTGTCCATTCCTGGTTACCTGGAAGAGATCGCGGAATGCGATGAGGCCGACCGTTGTATATTTTTTAGTTTGAAGTTTCTTTAGTTGCTGTATATTCTGGTGTACAATAAAATGTTTATAAATATATAAACCCCTGTGCGATACCAAAAAGGCTCCTAGTTGGGCAGAAACAGTTTTTAAAACATGTTCACACCTTTTTGGTACACCCCGTATAGGTACAATTGAGACATGATAATCAAAATAAAGATCTTGCAAAGATACTAATGGTAACCATTTAGTCTATGCGTGACCCTCAACAAACAAAAGAAAAATCCGTTTGTGACACAGTAAATACGCCACAGACATAAATCTAGACACACGAATGTACGCGCGTGTTAAAAAAGGTAGAATTAATGTTACAGCAATGCTCATACTTTGAGCTGTTTCATTTAGCGTTATCGGCACCGGACATCATTCGAAATCTAGAAAAATTGTCTAATTATGCCGTCGTCATCATCATCATCCTTTTTAAATGTTCCCACTGCTGGGACACAGGCCTCCTCTCTGGGAATGGGCCGTAATCCATCACGCGGGCCCAGTGCGAGTTGGTGGATGTCACATAACTTCTAATTTTTGGATTCCTCACGATGTTTTGAGAGCAGTGGTGATGAAATAACTTACACAAAGTAAAGTGCCTGCCTGGGTTCGAACAGACAACTTACAACTTGTGAGTCGCGGCCGTTACCACTGGGCCACCACTGCTCAATTATGCCGTATTGAGCTGTAAAAACTACTAAAAATGTTGGCCGAGACTATGGTAAAATTTTCTTTTATCGATAAGTTTTGTTCTTAAATTGTGAGGGAAAAAGTGGCACGCTTGGTTTTCATACAGAAGATGGGATTTGCGCCATCTAGTTAGATTTATGTCTGTGAAATACGCCTATTTCGTGATTATATTTCTTTTCAAGTCAAATGTGAACATGGAAATTTCCTAAAACCTATGTCATGTGATTTATAGTACGTTAACCTCTTTCTTTTTGATTTATGTATTCAAGGCACGGCTGGGACTTCGCCTCTCTTGAGACTCCCTGACATTTAAGTTATGTGATTCTGAAAATGTTTCGAACTAAGGATGTTGCGTGCATGTTAGCGAAAGCGGAGGTGAAAAAGGGAATAAAAAAATGTGTGTGGTCAGGGGACATCCGTCAGGAACGAGGTTGCTCTCGTGGAGGAAGAAGGAAAGAGCGCGTGGCGTACGTAATATATCACTCATTGCACTCATGGAGAGGCGCGGTGAAGATATTGAAAAGTTTGAGTATAGACCCTAATTCTTATGTTATAAAGTTGGAAATTTCATTGCAAAGACCAATAAGAGCGAGCGGTGCACGACACATTGAGGCGGCCATGAGAGCCGGTGTGCCACCATGCGCGACTGCCCTTGTCGCCGCGCCGCTGCGGACGCCTGATCGGCGGCAGCGCAGGCGGCACGGGTGGTTCTTGCCAGATGCTCGAGAATTTTGAAGGGTGAAGACGGGTCTTCAGATCGTGTTCGCGGCTAGCATGGATGAAGAAAAACTAATAAACTCAGTACGAATTTTTATAACGGTAAGATAGCGGTCTGTCCTGCCTTCGATCAATACGGGTTGTGAGTACTGCGATCCGCCGCTAGCCGCCGCGCGCCGCTCCGTGGCTCTTCGCTGTGCTCGGTCGCACCGCTCAAGTCGCTCGTCTCAGTATCTTCGCCACGCCTCTCCAGGATCATAGAAAGTGTGTTTATGGTGACATTACATTTTCTTCCGAATCACACCTACCGCAAGTTGCATTAAGAAACTTCGTTTTTTTTCTGAACATTTTCATTTTAAATCCTTCTTTTGCCCGTACAGCAATATAAAAATGTGTATGTATAATCTCCACCAAAAGGTCTTGGTAGCGGATGTGTAGGGATTCGATAACTTCTTGCGGAAATTCCGCATAAAAATTTGCGGAGGGGCTTACAGCCTTATTCTGCACCTCTGTTTCACGTATCGGTAACTTTTGCACAAAAGCGTTCCGTCAATTTATGTTTGTCCGATTTAATCGGGTTCGCTTCATATCAGTTTGGCCGTATGCCAGTGTCATTTGGCAGATGACCTAACTGTCCATGCTTTAACTCTACCTATTTACGTTCAGCAGAGTATAGCTGTCAACAACCGAGTGAGTGTATGCTGTCCGTTGATACGGTTAATCTTTTGGACTACTTTCCAATAACGCACGCTTACATCTCATTCTCAGTTTTCTGAGCTTTTAATATTGATTGTCACCGAGATGAGATTGCGACTTGAATTTGTTTTTTTTTTTAAAGTAAATGAGTTTGTCTTCTGTTGCCTTTTACTGTGAAGCGTCATCGGTATCAATCTTCAAGCAACATCCACACAAATGTTTTTGGCGACAAGTCACTGTCCCGCTTCACTATTGAAAAAAAAAACATTCTCATCGGTTGTCTAGTATATAATAGGTATTGCGGGCTCCAGTTAAGCCAGCAATATTTCATCAAAGATTGAACACAAGACATTTCGGTAGTCGACAGTCGAGGCATATCAGTCACAGAATTTTGGACTTTTTGACAATTGTTATTTAATTTAATTTGGTCTACGTCTTCTTGTGGGATTTAGTCCTACTTTAAACTAAGTTATACTTTGTTATTATCGTCAATCGTGTTTTAGGGTTCCTTTCCTCAAAAGGAAAAAAAGGAACCCTTATAGGATCACTACGATGTCTGTCTGTTAGGGCTATCTATCAAGATCTTTTTTTTTACGAAATGAATCATATACATATATGAGTTCTAATTATTTTGTATATTTAGAATAGCTGTATGCTCCCTTTTTCGGCGCTCATGGTGGTCCTGCTGAAGGGAGCGGGACTACCTTCAAAGTCGACTTTCTCGAAAAGTACTAAGTCAACAATTTTATTGTTCGATTACTAGGACATCGCATTAGTTTTTAATTTAATTTTCGTTTTTGATGTCAACGATTGTTCGAATATTTGTATGTCAGTACCTAAATGGGAAAACTTGTAAGACCACAATTCTAAATACTCGTATACCTACATGAAGTTTTAATAATAAAAATAATATTTAAAAACCCCCGACACAAGACCTCTAAAAAGCAAAAAATAAGCCTCGTAATAACTCCGGGGAACCACCAACGTTTACAGCAGTTTATTTTATTTACTTAGCGGTTTCCCGACGCAAATACGAGGCTTATTTTTTTATTTTAAGAGGCTTATTTTTTATTTTCTTAGTAGTAGACACGATTCAATCGAGAATTTATCTAAACACGTAATTATGACATCCTCTAGCGAAAAAACCTAGATACAAAGAGTAAAATGCGGGTAACTTTTGAACGGCTGAACCGATTTCAATTAAACATAGCTAAGAATACTCTCGACAAAGTCACCTTACAAACAAAAAAAAACTAAATCAAAATCGGTTCATCCTTTTAGGAGCTATGATGCCATAGACAGATACACAGATCCCTCTTTTTTTTCGTCGAGGGTTAAAAATTGTGTCAATGTTAATAGTAATAATAGTATATTAATTATAATCTTTTGTTTTATAAAATGTGGGGATAGTTTCTTCTTCATGAATGGATTCATAACTGAAACTATTTTACTATCTACGTAAAATACAACGGATCAAGTTTAAATGATTTTTTTAAGGGGGAATTTAAGTCAAGAGTGAATAGGTTACTTCTAAGCAAGTGTGCTTCACCGTCGACCATATCATCGCTTACCATCAGGTCGAGCTATTAGTTTAAATAAAAATAAATGAACGACGAAAAGATTGTTTTTAAACTTGTATCGTATGTTCAGTCGAGTCTATTTTTATGAAGACTTCGCCTCGCTTTCTTAAAGTCGTGGATTCAAATTCATATGTACTTTCTTAGTTAATCTTGGACATCGCTGGCAACGGCGAAGGAAAGCATCGTGAGCTGGTGGCTGGTTTATTATTTTGTGCTGCATTGGTGTAATTGCTGCAAGACGTCCCAGTGCGAGGATAAACGAATAAATAAAAGATTATGGTTAGTAATTGCTACATTTTTTTTTCTTCAACCTTTATTGTCCCACTGCTGGGCAAAGGTCTCCACCATAGCCTTCCATTCTTACCTATTATTTGCCATCTCCTGCCAATCTCTATATAGTCACTTATGAAAGAATATGGCGACGATATATCTCGCAAGAGACAGTTATCACAAGAGTAAAATACTTTTACAACGTTACCCACTACAATAACAATATAAAGGGGTCTTATTGCATTATTTATAGGGCTGGCCCGCTTGAAATGGGGTCTATCTGTCTTAGCTTAGCTATTTTCCAGTGGGACTAGAAGCCGACGCCGCGATTTTTTATTTTTTTCACTGGTGGAAAAACCTCATTGGATGTCATCCACTATGAGGGGGGGGGGGGGGGCGGAGGGGTCTGCCAGACTCTTACTAAAAACCAACCCGGTGTGCACACCTACGCCAGGGATAGCGGGAACCCCCGGTTGGTCCCGGCCTCGAACTCGCGCCGTCGAGGGGGATGCGCGTGGAACCTGGTCCTGATGTGTGGACTCGGGGACGTCCGTCACCCCTCGATCCATTTAGGGGGGATGGAAGAGGGCGTTCTTCGCCCTTCGCCGTCGCCCGGTACGTCTGCTGCGGGCCGGGTGAGCGGAAAAGACTTCCGTCTCCCTTTCCGCAGCCTCCATATGCGAGTCGTCGCAGAGGGATACCACCACGTCCCAGGACTGCTCGCTGCCGACCATAAACTCGACTACGGCCGGCAGTGACTGATCACCGCCTATTCCTTAGACGAGCGCACGACATGGCTTCTTCCAAGCGGCACACTCTGCCAGCGTACGCCGCGCCGTGTCCCCCGCAGTGGCGTCGGCTTCTAGTCTAACTGGTCGAAGCAGAGTACCAGTATTTCTCATGAAGCGACTGCTCTGACCTCCACGTTGCACGTTGGCCACGAGCTTCTCCTTCTCAATACATTTAGTTAATAGTTCATAATTTTATCAATAACACCAATCCTCATCAGCCTTTGAATGTTTCCCTGCTGGGACACCGGCCTCCTCTCTGTGAGAAGGAATCGGCCGTAATCCACCACGTGGGCCCAGTGCGCGTTGGTGGATGTCACATGTCTTCGAATTTTTGGTTCTAGGACATGCCGGTTTCCTCACGATATTTTCCTTCACCGTTTTGAGAGCAGTTGTTTGTTAAATTATCTGAGATGATAACCCACTTGTGATTATTTAAACACATTGATTGTATTGCATGTTAAATTATATGTTGCAAAAACTCACTCAGTTTAAGTTACTTTATAGATAATCGTATAAAAGTTTTAGAAAAAAAAAGATAGTTAGGTTCTTTTTTCTATAGGCTCGCGCTTGACCACTATCTCACCTGATGGTAAGCGATGATGTGGTCGACGGTGAAGCACGCTTGCCTAGAAGTAACCTATTCAGTCTTGACTTAAAGACCCCTAGATTGTAGCTATCGGGAAACACAGACTCCGTCAGAATTCCACTCCTTAGCTGTACGCATAATAAAAGTGTCCCAAAACGTTTTACTACTTAGATTATTACTGAGGTAATTGATACTTTAATAGTTTAAAGGTTGCATAGAGCTGGTTGCCTTAATTAAATCTTCAGTTCGTCAACCATTTCCAATCCCTTATTCGGCAAATATTTCGATAAAACTCATAAAACCACAATTCTCTTTAAGTTTCAAGAAGTTAACTGCCATCCCTAAACTCGCTGCAGTCATTCGCCACGTCTAGACCGATTCGGAACCTTTTCTTAACATTTTATTGTCAAACAATAAAAGTTTCAAATGTCTCACAGTAACTACGTTCTTGTTGCACTGTTGCTAAAGAACATAGACGGACTTCTTAAGTCGCGAACTCACGCCACGACAGCGACCGGAGACCGAGAGTCGACACAAGAGACGCGGGACACTGCTTGTCATTAAGTATTGTATGGGAACTCGAGACCAAGACAAGAGACAGAAGATTGTGAGACGGTCTCGCTGCCGGAAAAGTAGTGTCAGGTGCCCCGTTCAAAAAAACCTAAAAATAGAAATTACTAGTCGACGAGTAGTAAGTAGAAGTAAGAGCTTCTGATCACAGTCTTGCCCCAAAGTACACAAACGGAGACTGAGACATGTGTCTTTTACGTCTCGCGTCTCGTGTGGTCATTACTGTAAAACTGCAGAGCGAGGAATGAATGGACCTTTAAGGAAACAGCTTCTAGAAAATTCCATTTCGTTTCAAGAACTAAGCTCATTACTGTAATGGGAAAAGGAATACTGTATCAAACGAAATGGCTTGTTATAAGATCATTAATTTTCGATTGAAAAGAGTAGAAGAAAATTGCACTTCGTAGGTAACTTGCTTCATCTTTTGCTTCACAATTAATAAGTACATTTAAATGTCTTATTAGTAATAAATTATTTGAGTTTGTGACGTATTTTTTTTTAGCAGAATTTTGTAGGTCATTTCGAATAGATTGTTCTAGACAAAATTATACTGTATCTGCGAAAACGATTTTGAAAAGTACCTTAGGCCATAAGACTGACCTACTGATTTTTTTAAAATTTGTCAGTTTGTAAGTACAGATCTTGTTACTTGAAAATTAATGATTAATCTTACCAATGTTATAAATGGGTACACTACATAAATACGAAAAACTTTATTCCGTCAGTCACAAATACGAATTTCAAAATACCGATTTTTATAATTCCGAATGGTTCAAAATTGCGCATATAACAACTCCGACTTATCATTACTCCTATTTTTATAATTCCTAAATTTCAATATTCCTAACTTTTATAACTACTTTTCTCGAAATACCGAGTTTCAATAGATCGAATAACAAAAAGTCCGACTTAATGATAATTCGAAACATCAATAATACGAATTCCGATTATTAAAATACCGATTAATGCAGCGTGCAAGCAGACACGCAGCATGCGAGCAAGCATGCAACATGCAAGCAAGCATGCAACATGCAAGCAGGCACGCAACATGCAAGCAGGCATGCAGCATGCAAGCAGGCGTGCAGCAAGCAGGCATGCAACACGTAGCAAGCATTGTTTCTGTCACGGCTCCGGCGCTGCCGGGTTTGGGCAGCCCCACGCGAGCTTTTCATCGCAGATGGTTTTAACGCTCACCACCGCAGCTTCGGCTTGCTGGCCGGTTTCGCCAGCAGGCCTCAGCCACGCCAGCGGGCCTTCAAACCACCTGTTTCTCAGCTCTCGGGCCGCCCCACCCCTCCGCGCCTACGCGGGCTTAAATTATACTCTAGGGTAGGACAGAAAAGACTGCGTGAAGTCGGTTTTGCAGCGATTCGTTTCTGTCACTAAATTCTGTAGCACAACATGTTGACTTTTAGTTTATTCGAAGTATTGAAAATCAGAATATCGTTTTTCGGACCGAGAACCCTTCGAGCATTAGATTCTTCGAACGTATGAAAATCGGAAAACTAACAGATCGCATTTACGACTTTCGGTAAAATAAATTTGGTGATTTTTAATAATAGACATTATAATTCTTAGGTATTATGAAATTCGGACTTTTGAAAATTGAATTTCGGAATAAAATATTCGGAGTATTTGGGTGTTCCCGTTATAAATATGATAGTTTAGATGGATGTGTGTGTGGAAGTGTGTTTGTACTGTTTTTTACTCAATCATGCCAGAACGGCTAAACGGATCTGGATGAAATGGCACAGAGTTAGATTATAGTCTGGAATAGCACATAGGCTACTTTTCATCCCGGTATAATGTTCCCTTGCGACATGAAAATATTCTTCACGCGGGCGAAGCCCCTGGCAGAAGCTAGTTATTATATATTTCGGTCTATACGTCTTACAATACTCTGATAGCTAAATTGTGCCTTTGCCTCTACTCCTAGGTCGACTTCATCACCATATTGTGCTACATAAAATAACTGCAAATGCACATTGCATTTATCTGAACACATGGCACCTTAATAAAAACACTTTTTACGACGTGCACCCTACAAGAACACTGCTGAAAATCGCCCTTTTCGCATATTAAATTACATGCCTGACTGTAAAAACTCAAGGCCCCATCTGGGTATTATCGTCAAAATTGCTACCATAAAAGTAATTGTGTAACTGCAAGGTTTATTTCTAATCTCAAAGCTGGTTGCAGAATTTTATTGGTGACTTTTTAAGAAATGTTTTTTTTTTAATACCTATACCTTTTTATTGAAAAGTTCAATTTGAATGAGAAGTACAGTCCGCTACAATTTGACCGAATAAATAATAAAGGCAATTAACTTGATTTAATTTCTTTGTTTCTTTAATATTGATACTAATTTTGCCGTAAAAAGTTAATAAGAAGAAGATTGTATTCCCCGAAAGGTTGTGCAGAGGTGCACCGGCAGCTGTATTGCATAAGTGAATACGGCAACGCAAAGAGTTTGACCGCTATCCAATCGACCAATCACATGCGAGATGAATGACGCGATGTGGATTTCCGTCTGTGTGATTGATCGATTTGGTCGATTGGATAGAGGTCAAACTCTTGCGTTGCCATATTCTCTTATGCAATATGGCTACGAGTGTACAACAAACACAACAACAATTTTGGCTGCATCATATTTGCGATAGCATTAGATAGATCAATGTAAAAATCAGAATAAACTGCGAAAAATGTAAACGATATGGTAGTCCTTGCCAAACTTCTGGTCGCCATGAAGTTGGTTTAACGCGAGGCACGAAACGGTGCTGTTTTTGTATGAGATTTACTACTGCGCGATTCGTCGATACAATGTCATAATCTAATAATAATGGGTTAAAATACTTTACTTTTAGGTATATAGGTCAAAAGGGTCAAAAGTGCAGTCATACTCTCCCAAAACTCAAATGGCCAGTTTTTGTAGAAAAAGTTAAATTATCCACAACTGATTTAATATTTTGTATAGAAATATTGTAATTCTGCTGCCTACAAAAAAAAAAAATTGCTGTTTTGGTAGAGTGTGACTGCACTTTTGACCCTTATAGTACCTATTGAAATTAGAAAGCGCCATCATAAGTTTACCTTAACACCAAATTGTGGTAATTTGTAAATAATTCGGTTACAGCTCCTGAATACAATTTTGCTAATGTATTTTAACCATCCTGTCTCATCATCATGAATTATCATCGTCACATAGATCACTATTATATTTATATTACATTTCATATACCTACCTATACTCAAAATAAGCTACCCAATGCTGACTTGTAATGCTGGTTCTTATAAAAACCTATTTCAGCCGCCCATCTCTCACAAAGTTAAACCCTAGTTTAAATTGCAAAGCATAGCATGCCATCAAAATTTTTAAGAGATAATAAATGTTCAATCTACATTTAAAACCTTCTTAAACGTGACCCGATTAAAGATTCCACGGACCTCAAATAACACCAACACACCTTGAAAGCTATACGTAAACCAATTCACGACATATTGAAGCCCTATGATTGATTAGCGCACGCTCCGGCAGGCTTTGATAGACAGACCGACAGCCCGTCACTTGGAGACAACCACGGAATGAATCCTGCGTCGGCCCCAATATTTGAATTTGGAAACTGCAAACTTTTAGAGCCCATTTAGAAGGTAACAGTTTCTCATTTGTAGCTGTCAAGAATGACCGGTCCAGGCACATTAATAAAACAATAATAAATATGTTTATTCAGTTAATTCATATTGAAGAAAAGTCAGCGCGTCAATCTAAAAACATTTACTTATATCTGGATAGTGTGCTATATATACGTTATGGAAATAGAGGTATATATATCTACTATGGCTATGTCAGTTTTTAGATTGACATTACAGTTCGAGTCTGTGTTCATGTGCGGTACAGATTTTTGACTGCTCTAGACAAAGGGCCGATTTCAGAATTTAGACAGAAACTGACTTCGATGATAGAATGTCACTTATCTAGAAGGATGCTTCCCATTTCGAAGGCGAGGCGTTTTTTTTTATCGTAAATCGAACAAACTGTTACTTTTCATCTGTTCAAGTCCATACTTACCTGTAAACATATATGTAATTCTAAGTTCAAAATCTTGTAAGAAGTTTAATTTAGTAACTACGAGTATAGTGAATATTTGTCTTTTTATGTAAGGTACATCTCTAGATTTAAAAACTGGCAACACTATTGTGACTGCCTGTATTCTTCCCTTTCACTCAAAAAATTGGTTTATGTCCTGGCGCACATTGTGTGTTTAAAAATATGAAAATAAATAGCTTTCCTTAAAAAATAATACATTTAATTTTGCACATACGTAGTGTTCCTTCGAGCCGGATATGTACCAGTGACCAGTGACCTATATACATCCTCCCCATAATCACATATTATTCGAAGCGACTCTTGCAAATGACCCATTAATGTAATTGGCCACATAAGGTGCTCAATTTGTCTCCCGAAGCCAAAAGCGTATAAGCAATCCTATAAATCTGCCAGGAAAAGACTCATGTACTCTGGGGAAAGAAATTAAAGTGACTCCGAATAAGCAACTAACTTTATCTGGTATGGGAGGAACGGCAAAGATGCAGAACCCATTTGGGAATGAACATTTAAATCCAATGCGGCGGAACATTTCGAATATATCATAAAAGCGGTTGTATGTAAAAGTTATAAAATCTCCGTGGTGTAATTGGAATTGCAAAAGTATTGAAGTTTGTTCTAATGTTGCGGTGTTTTTTGAAAACGAACAGACAGCTACTTTATAAATCTGAATCTCACTTTTTACCCATAGGTAACACTAGAAACGTGAAATATGCACAAGAGTTCATAATAATACGAAAGCGAGCCGAAAAGACGGTGTTTTTTTAAATCGTCCTATTTCGTCTAACTAAGGCCCTTTACTGATGAAGTGACGCAATTTAAATTTGTCTGTGTCATGGCGCACATTGTGTGTTTATAAATATGAAAATATATTATAGTTTTCCTTAAAAAAAATAATGCATTACATTTTGAACATGCGTAGTGGTCCTTCGAGCCGGATATGAATCACCGTCCGATATATATATAGCCATAGGTGACTCGTCTTGCAATTTCACTCAATAAAAATCGCTTATCGGTGTGATATAAATCGTATTGCATCATGCCATCAGGAAAGGCACTTAGAATTCGTTATTTTTGGCGATGGAAAATCCCATGGGTTGGACACACGGATTGTCGTGGCCGTAAAGTTCTTCATCATTATCATTTCAGCCGAAAGCCGTTCACTACTGAACATATGTCTTCTCCAAGTATCACCACATCGATTGGTCCTGTGTATCTCTCATCGTTGACATGGGTTCACCTAGTAGAAGGCCTTCCAACCCTGTCTTCCGTTACGCGTTGTCACCCCGGAACTTTTCGGGCAATCTACTATCCGTTCTACGAGCATTGTCCCCTGCCCAAAACCAAATAAAAAGAAGGTAGAACAATCATAAAGTATGAAAAGAAAAAGTTAATAAAACCGGCCGAGTGGGAGTCGGACTCGCGCACGAAGGGTTCCGTAACATTATCGCAAACACGGTAAAAATATCACGTTTGTTATATAGGAACCCCACTTTTTTTTTAAATTCTGTTTGTTGTATTTGTTGTTATAGCGGCAATAGAAATACATCATCTGTGAAATTTGCAACTGTCTAGCTATCACTTTTCATGAGATACAGTCTGGTGACAGAAAGACTGTATCGTCGACCAAATCAACTCTTACCATCAGGTGAGATAGTGGTCAAGCGCGAGCCTTTTAATAATAATAAAAAAAAAAGACAAACGCGCAGAGGATTCTTAGTAAGGTCCCGTTTTTGCCCTTTGGGTACGGAAACCAAAAAATGGTCCTCTTTTCATGTGATTATAAGTAGGATAAGTTTTTACAAAACAAAGTGGCATAAACCCTGTTTCCTCTAACCATTGCCCATGTAATAGCGAATTTAATCTACTTTAATGTTCCTAGTTTTCATGGCGTATAAAAGCAACTGGGTAAAGTTTACGATCCCTCGCCGCGTTTGAACTTATGGCAGTTGCTATGGAAGCGTTGCACACATAACATATAGATGTTATACACGCAATACAAAGTTATTGTGTCACAGTTTATATTATGTTAATTAATCAATCTGAAAATAACGTCAAGCTAATTTTTCCCGTAGTGATGGACAGAGAGGGTTCACACACATGTTGACATGTTGAGCTGGGAAAAGTACTTGCTTTGCTTTAATTAAAATACAATTACTATCTCGCATGTATTTAAAATACGTAATACAAAATATTTGTAAGTCGTTTATTTGAAATACAAAATTCAGTGATTTATCAATTTTATTTAAAATCATCATTATCATTTGAGCCAAAAGACGTCCACTGCTGGACATAGGCCTCCCCTACGCTTCGCCACATTGATCGATTCCATGCGTCTCGCATCCAGCGCATTCCCGCAACCTTAACCAGGTCGTCGGTCCACCTATTGGAAGGCTTACAACGTATATTATTTAAAATATAAAATACAAATTTCAAAATACAGATCATCCATCGTGACATTCGTACCTATCAATAAACTTAATCATTACACAGAAGTTTCGTGAAAATATCCCTTTGAAATGAAAATGACAATTGAAAACAAACTTGACACTTGTCATTTGACTTGACGTATTTTAAATACAATTAATTCAAATACTGCTCAGCCTGGGTGAAGGTATCCATGTTGTAAATTCCATGTACACACATTTTCACACTTCTATTGGAAAAAATATGTAGGTCTAGTTAGATTATAGTCCGGAATAGCACATATGCTACTTTTTATCCCGGTGTAATTTTCCCTAGGGACAATAAAACATTTTTCACGCGGTCAAAGCCGCGGGCAGAAGCTAGTTCTAGCTCTGTCTCAAAATAACATCACGCCAGTTCTCCCCGGAGTCTCATCACTTCTACCTACCACTCCTACACTTACACTCCTACACTTTACTCACATATCATGTATAGTTGGCCCCTATATTTGACAATAGGGCTGGCATAGTGGTTGAGCGGCTGCTGCGCTGCATGTCGCGGGTTCGATTCCCGGACGGAACAAATATTTGTATGGCCTACAGATAGTTGCTCCGGATCTGGATGTCTTGTGTACGTGAGTTTAAATGTTTGTGTAGCGACCCTAGCGATGCGGTTTGCTGAATTGCATGTTTTGATATTTGAAAAGGAACGCCAGCGCCGGGCTCACCAGTCGCTTACATACCTTCACCTTGCCACGTCATATTTTACTGTACGAATTGTAACTAAGGATTGTGAACCGAAATTAAACATTTTTCATATTCAGTATAAACCAAACTTGCATATAATTTATCTGGACCCTAAACACAACACGCACAACAATTGGTGACCCCGAACGTTTACAGAAAATAGTTTTTGTGTTTTATTTTTTTTGCGCCGTAAGCGACTCAGTGGCGACGTGGCAAGTGCGCATCAGAAACCGCGTGGGTGCAAGTTACAGCGAATAGTCTCGAAACCAGTGAAACTACCACTACAATGACTAACCCAACAACAACCGGAGTAGCAGCGGTATCGTTGCAGTCGAGGATACCAGATTTTTGGACGGATTTGCCCAAATCATGGTTCTGCCAGTTCGAGGCTATTTTGGCACCGCAGAAGCAGGGTGATGCGCAGCTGTTCGACATAGCAATCGCCAGGTTGCCCCAGGACACAGTGCGGCAAGTTACCGATATAATCGAAGCCCCGCCAGAGTCAGGCAAGTACGCAGCATTGAAGAAGCGTTTATTAATGATTTATGAGGAAAGCACGGAGAAGCAGTTCCAGAGGCTGATAGCGGAGATGGACCTGGGAACACAGAAACCATCGCAGCTGTATAGGGCGATGGCGGTTTTAGCCAAGAATTGCAACGTGACAGACGAGCCACTAAAAAGGTTGTGGCTGAATCGTTTACCCCCGGGCGTGCGGGCAGTCTTGGCAGTGGCTGGAGACACGAAACTCGAAAATCTCGCTGCAACGGCAGATAGAGTGATGGAAAACATAGGGACCGGTGAGATCGCGTCAATAGCACCGAGCACATCGGATTTGACTTGCGACACGAAGACGGATTTGGCCAAGCATCTCAGCGCATTAACTATGGAAATGAAAGAGATGCGTGGGGAAATTAATGATATCAGGAAGCGAGACGGGAACCCGGGACAAGACCGGAGAGGGCAGCGATGGCAGCAGGGGCGCTACAGGCCCATGAGCCAGTCAAGGTCGTATCGCACACCGAGTTCTCCGAATTGGCTATGCAGACACCACTTTCGTTACCGGAAAAATGCGCGGGCGTGCGAGTCACCGTGCAATTGGTCCAAGAAGCAGAGGCAGGGTGCGGAAAACTAGAGGCGGTGCAGTCATCATCGGTGGGCGATTGTACCGCGGGAAACCACCGCCTCTGCGTGCGAGATTTAAGAAGCGGTATTATGTATCTAGTGGACACAGGTGCTAACGTATCAGTGATACCAGCGGGTAAAGTGAGAGGCAACAAAGTTAAACGTGAGTGTTCGTATAAGCTGTTCGCGGCGAATAACACTGAGATAAAAACTTATGGTGTAATTAACATAGAGCTTAATATAGGTTTAAGAAGGAATTTTATATGGCAATTTATCATATGTGACGTAAAACAGCCCATTTTAGGCGCAGATTTCTTAGAGGCACACCAGCTGATAGTAGATTTGCATAAAAAACGTTTGATTGACGGACGTACTAAGTTAAGTAGGGAAGCATCCGTCGTAAAGTGTACGGAACCATCGGTTTCGAGCATACAGCTGGATAATCCATACAGAGAATTACTAAGGGAATTTTCCAGCATTACCAAGCCTGTATCATACAAAGAACCATCTAGTCACAATGTATACCACCATATAGAAACTACAGGCCCTCCAGTTTTCACGCGCGCTAGGCCATTGCCACCGCATAGGTATAAATCGGTACAGGAGGAGTTTAAAGTAATGCAGGAGTTAGGAATTTGCAGGCCATCCAGCAGTCCTTGGGCGAGCGCGTTACACGTCGTGCCGAAGAAGGACGGACAGATCAGGCCCTGTGGTGACTATCGTGCACTCAACGCGATCACGAAGCCAGACAGGTACCCGATACCAAGACTGCAGGATTTTACTTATGGGCTAGCAGGTAAGACAATTTTTGGAAAAATAGACATCAACCGGGCCTATCATAACATTTGTGTAGCACCACAGGATATCGAAAAAACGGCGATCATTACTCCTTTCGGGCTTTTCGAGTTTCCGCGGATGTCGTTTGGCTTACGAAACGCGGCACAAACGTTCCAAAGATTTATGAATAATACAGTGTTGAAAAATATAGAATATCTAAAGGAAGGCCAAGAAAGCTCGTATTTATTTTGTTATATCGATGACCTTGTAATAGCCAGCACCACTGACCAGCTTTTCAAAAAACATCTTAAATTAATATTCGGTAGATTCGAGCAATACGGAATAACAATCAATTTAGCAAAATGCGATTTAGGGAAAACGGAAATAGAATTTTTAGGTTACAGCGTAAATAAGGACGGAATTAAACCACTGGAAAATAAGATTGAGCTTATACAAAATTACCCGCGACCGGAAACAATCGAACAATTGCGACGATTTCTAGGAATGGTGAATTTTTATAGGTCCCATTTGAAACGGGCGGCGGAAAGCCAGGCGGAGTTAAATAAATATTTGCACGGGGCCAAAAAGAAAGATAAGTCTAAAATAGAGTGGAACGATACAGCACTGGCCGCTTTCGAGAAGTGTAAGGCAAGCCTAAAAAGCGCCATTACGCTAGCTCACCCGGGAGAATCAGGCAAATTGGCTCTAATGTGCGACGCATCAAACACTTGTGTGGGCGCAGTTTTACAACAGGAAACAAAATGTAAATGGAAACCGCTAGGGTATTTTTCGAAAAGACTATCAGCGGCACAACAAAAATACAGCACGTACGACCGCGAGCTGACAGCAGTGTATTTGGCAATAGTCCATTTCAGAAACATGGTAGAAGGGCGCGAACTAACAATTTTTACAGACCATAGGCCATTAACATACGCGTTTACAAAAATAGGCACGGATAGAGAAACACCAATGCGTACACGGCAGTTATTGTACATCAGCGAATTCACGAGCGACATACAATACGTCACCGGCACCGAGAATGCGGTTGCTGACGCGCTATCGCGAATAGAGTCCATTACTTGTGACACAAACATCGATTACGACGAAATCGCAGAGGCACAGGAAACAGACGCTCAAATGACACATTTGTTAGCAAGCTCACAGGGTAACATTGTTTTAGAACAAATACAATCACCATTATGTAAAAGAAAGATATATTGTAGTATTACAAAGGACAAGGTAAGGCCATACATTCCATTACAGTTCCGAAAGACTGTTTTTGACACAGTTCATAATATAAGCCACCCAGGCATTAGGGCCACACGAAAACTGATCACAGGTCGTTATTTTTGGCCAGAAATGAATAGAGACATCGCCAAATGGGCGAGATCATGTATACCATGTCAGAAAGTAAAGGTACACAGACACACAGTTTCAAAGTTAGGCACATTTCCGGTAACAGAACGATTTGATCACATACACGTAGACATAGTAGGGCCACTACCGAC
Source organism: Orthosia gracilis (assembly GCA_947562075.1). Lineage (NCBI taxonomy): Eukaryota > Metazoa > Arthropoda > Insecta > Lepidoptera > Noctuidae > Orthosia > Orthosia gracilis. The sequence continues at coordinate 67,047,961 of OX387264.1, read as the reverse complement.
CACACAAGAAGGTTATCGATATTGTGTCACCGTCATAGATAGGTTTACTCGTTGGCCGGAGGCATTTCCGGTGAAAGACATTACTGCAGACACAGTAGCTAAGGCGATCTATGAAGGATGGATATGTAGATTCGGGTGTCCTAAAACTCTAACCAGCGATCAGGGTAGGCAGTTCGAGAGCGATATTTTCGGCAGTTTGATGAACATTTTAGGCATAAAGAAAATACGCACGACCGCATATCATCCACAGGGGAATGGTATGGTAGAAAGAATGCATCGTTCCCTTAAGGCAGCAATAAAGGCAAGACTGCTAGGAAATAGGTCATGGGTTGACGAATTACCGACCGCATTGTTGGGACTTCGTGCAGCTTGCAAAAGCGACCAAAATGTAAGTTCAGCAGAATTGGTTTTAGGACACACGTTGCGTTTACCGGGCGATTTTTACCACGAGGCAAAAGAATCACAAGTAGGACATCTGCCGACATTTGTAAGCAAATTAAGAAATATAATTAATGACATGCGCCCACAGACACGAGCGGATAGCGGTTCGCGGAAAATATTCATTCATAAAGATTTGAAAACTTGTACGCACGTATTCGTTAGGAATGACATGGTAAGAAAGCCATTGACACCGTCGTATAGTGGCCCATACCAGGTCATTAGCAGAAGCGAGAAGACGTTTGACATACAAAAGGATAACCGTCAATCAACCGTGTCCATCGATAGAATAAAGCCAGCATATATTATTAATGGCAATACGGTGCCAGAGAGCGTAGGAAATAAAACCCTTATAGAAACACATAAACAGCAGGTTGAGCAAAAACCGCTACCGCCTATAAATAGAACCACGCGCTCGGGCCGTGTGATCAAGAAACCTGTGCGATTTTTGCTTAACTAACAAAAGTGTTTAGATATGTTGTAAGCTTAAGTTTTTTCTTGTACAATTCACTAATAACAGTGTCACATTCAAGTGAAGAGCATACAAATTTTAAATCATGGGAAATACACCAAATAAAGAATACGTTGCCATAGCCCAAGCCCAGGTAGTAGCTGGACAACAATTAGAAAACAAAATGAATTATTTTGGGATAATACTTATCATCATCGCGGTAATATTGGGCATTTTGTTATGTTACGCAATTAAAAGAGGCTGCATGGGCCAATTGCGAAATTGGTTGAAAAAGGAGGTAATTACAGTGACGGGGATAACGGTAGTTCCTGGACATATGGCCAATCCGGCGACTGTAGGAACTGCAGCAAATTACGTGTAAACAGTGTACACAAAAAGTGAATTGTGCAAGAATCATCAGATTTATATTGTGTATTTGTTATGATTAGTGTATGAACAATGTATAGTGAACTATGTACGGTTACAGTTATAGCTGTGGTATCTTGCATTATGATTGTATTTTATTAATGTATGACGATTTTTTTTTTAGACCGGCGCTGTCATAACGGAAGCTTTTGGGGTGTTATTGATTATTGCAGAGTGGACGTTATGACAGCTACCCTTAAACTCATGTGACTTAAAGTAGGTATATGTTATGTAAAGACGGCTCCGAAACACTCGAGAGACCGCAGGTTGTAGATAAGATAGCGTGTAAGCAATATTTTCGCCATGTTGTATTGTGTAGTGCTGTACGCACCATTGTAAACCTAATGTATATCAAAAATTTTTTTATATGTAAAATTTTTGGAGAAAGGGGGGGTGTGATGTAGCGACCCTAGCGATGCGGTTTGCTGAATTGCATGTTTTGATATTTGAAAAGGAACGCCAGCGCCGGGCTCGCCAGTCGCTTACATACCTTCACCTTGCCACGTCATATTTTACTGTACGAATTGTAACTAAGGATTGTGAACCGAAATTAAACATTTTTCATATTCAGTATAAACCAAACTTGCATATAATTTATCTGGACCCTAAACACAACACGCACAACATTTGCAAACGCACCCACGATACAGGAAGAAATTCCTAGTAAAAAAGCTTAAAAAAAAAGATAGATATTGATTTCACAATGAAACTGAAAACAATCTTCTGATGTAGTATGGAACCAAAGACAACTAAAACAGACAGGCTCTAAGCTAGAACATTTAAACAAGGCAACCAGATAACTGAATTAAAAGCATAAGAATCACTGCAAACCGTAAGCAAATCTTCAATCACTGTAAAAGCTGTTCCCATTGGCACGAGCAACAAGTAAAAAGGGTTAAAATAAGTCTAACAATAACAAATAAATTCTAATAAAGCCGTTAGGACGCCATTTTTCCAAGGATTACTGGCTGACGATGGATCAAGGCAACGTGAGCGGATTGCAAATGGCCACGTGTTCTTTATTCAAAATGTGGGACACACACGCTTCTCTGAAACCCGTAATGAGAAGGAAAAGTCAAGTATTTTTATTATATTATAAAAATGTTTCCTTCTGTGTTGTGTGACACGTGCCGGAGATTTAAAAGGTTCGTGTTAACTTTAATTTATTTGTTGTTATTGATACAAACACTTTTTAACCGATTTCAAAAAGGAGGAGGTTCTCAATTCGACAGTTTTTTTAATGTTACTAGGTGAACCGATTTTTATGATTATTGTTTTATATGAGTGTTGTTTCTCATGTGGTCTCATTTAAATTTGATCAAGATCTGACAAAGAACTTCGGAGATATACAACAGAATCCTTTGTTTTTGTTTATTTATGACACCGACTGCCGAAATTTAGGTAATTTTTCACTTTGTAGTGTTTTTATTTGGAAGTCGGTTGTATTTTTTTGTTAAAATGTTTGCTTTATTATAAAATGTCAGTGACTTTGTGGTTTATAGAAACAGGTAATACCGTTAAGTCTTGATGTGCACAGCATCCAGTTTAATGTTTTAAAAAATATATTGGTTAGTATTGAAATAAACGAATTTACAACAACACTCATTCTCGATTTCGAATTCGGTCAGTGTCAGTCGTTCTATGCATGGCAGTCTGTGGATCAACTATTAGGTCGTTGATAGCTTTACTGCGTTACTGCAGTGCTTTCAGCATGTTCGCAAAGGGGACAATTGATGGCTTCCATGCCATCATATGTAAGCATTGCACCATGAGCATCCTGAAAATTATAGCGAACTGGTGGGACAGCCCCATTCTGGGACGACATGACAATGACGCGTAAAACAAATAGTTGTCAAGAAGTTTTTTTGTGGTGGTTATATGTGGGTAGTAATACTAGTTTCTAAGTTAGTTGTATAAGTTGTTGAATAAGTTGGTTGTATACCAACCAAATAGATAGTCTGAAATAAAGGCATTTTTTTTAATCTATCCTCTTAAAAGTAAGTTAGAACAATTGCAATTCGCCAGTCGTACTGTACGATTAGAATACACAACAGCTAGTAAAAACGCAAAAGTAGTTACTTCTCTTCAATTTGAATACAAGAACCTAAAGTAAAGATACGTATTTGTCATCGCTGAAGCCGACGAAGAAAACCGTGCAGCCTTACACGTGTCAGAAATGATTGAAAATAATATGATCTTTACATCATTACGCAGCAATCTCCACGTACGAGTAGCACACTTAATCTCAATATGTAACCAATTTAACCGAAGTTACACGTGCTTCGCGGCAGGTTTGAGACACGTGCCTTATATCTTTTAACGACACATATTGACACGAGGAGCGATTTGTTATTGAAGAACATGCTACTTATTACCGTAATTTGTATTGTGTATTCAATTTAGCTAGGAAATTGAGTAATCAAGAAGTGTTTTTATTTTGTTTTGAGTTTGTTTTAGATTTATTGGTTTATCGCGACTTTTGTTTTAATAATCTAGTGGTATCCGACCGGAGATCGATTTTTGGCCGAAGACTATTAACCGGCCATCGTCGCAACCCTAAGACATTCAGTTAAAAACACGCCTGCCTTGTCAAAAAGTAAATCAAATTTTTAACTAATTAATTAAAAATAAGCTAAATGACTGGAAACCAATTTTTCCTATTGCATTCGGGGGACCCTGGAACAGTTTTTTACAGGTCCCCCGACTTCGCTAATATTATATAAATAAAAAAACTAAATTCACTTTTTACAAGGCAAACGTGTTTTTATTAATTTTTATAAGGATTTTTATTTCATACCGTTTAGTGATAAAACGATACATTTGAACGTTTCTATGGGATACTGAATCTACCTTGATCTGAAGTACCTAGATACTGTTATATTAAATTCCTTTTGTTATGTTATTAGTGATCGAATGCATATTTAATACTACTGTTATATATTTTTGTTACGTACTAAGCAAGCTCTGGACGATGATAATATACGTAGTCAAATTTTTATGAAAAAATATTTCCGTTTTTATTCATGAACCATGGCCAAATATAATGGGGCATATTTATGAAATGTTCGCTAACCTAACCCAGGATAACGCAACGCTTCTAACGATACCATACACATTGATATGGTTAAGCCATTTAGAAGTTATGGAGGAATAAAAAAACTAACAAATATACTTGAACCCTGAAAACATAACACTTATTTTTTGGTCAGTCGTGTAATACTGTTTTTTTAAGATTTTTTAAAATTTACATTGCAACTTGTCAAAAATAAATAACACTTTAAAATAATTCGTACTAGTATCGTAACAGTTCAATCAATTTCACCATTATTTCTTAACCCGAAGGCTTGGCCGAAGGTGGTATTCTTGGGCCAAGTAGGCCGAACTCGAAGCCAAAGCTTCGGTCAGACACTATAAATTAGATGTTATAGTGATTGTTATTGCAAGGTTGTTTGTTATTGGACTTGCCGCTTTTTTCTTTCGCGTGTTTAAAGTTTTACGTAGAATATCTTTTACGAAATTAAAATTTTAAGCAGTAGATTTACCTAACAAAAGATTTTGTTTCCTTATAAACACTGTTCATCTATACCTGAAACAATTTGTAGGTAATTCTAATCAACCTACTAATACTTTTGCCTTTTTTTTTACCTTGAGGCTACTATAGTAAATAATACGCTATATTTACTTTGTAGTTAGAGTTTATTCTCATTAATTATCAAATGACGCGGCTAAAGTCCTTCAGGTGTCCGCCAAAAGATGTCATTCAGAACATTCTAAATACGAATGATATTTTAAATTAGATCCAGCCAGTCAATAGTGTTGAAAGGATTGGAGACTCCTTACAGAAGTGTAGATAACTGAATAATTTGGGAAAAAAGTAGACAAGTCTTATTTTTTACAATTTATATTCAGACCAGACCGAATCTATAACTAAAACTGCCTAATACCTAAACTCCATTTGAAATAACATTAGACATGTTTCCAAATCTTTTTACAGTCCGTTCAACTGATTTTGAGTTCTATTCCGTAAACATAAGGATGACATAAAAAGCATAAACCTGTTACCAAAACTAACTATTTACTACAGCTACCATTTGTCGTATCACCAACACAACAATAGAAGTCAAAATCGGTTGAACGGGCTGTAAAATGGGCTAATTTAAACGTCTAATGTTATCGCAAATGGAGTATAGTAGTAAGCCCTACAATATCTACCTTTTTCGAAAAAGTTGCCAGTTTTATCCATAACAAAGTAGTGTTGAAGTCTTTCTATCTGTTTACTAAGAAACTGAAGTTCATTGGCCTATTTAGAAACAGGAATGAACTATAATGAGGCTGGACCTGAGGGATTAGGTAGAGAGTCCATAGCTCGACACAAGTGATAGAGTTCATTAACATTATAATGCTGATATATTGTTATTTTCGCGTGTATATAGATTCTATTTTATTTCACTTTACGAGTCTTACATACTCGTTGGTGCGTAAATAACAAGGGGATGATGGAAATACCTAAATTGTGGACTGTAATTTAAGATAGGTGCTGATTGACTGACTCGTAGTTGCACATGCGCATGCCATAGCTCGACACAAGTGATAGAGTTCATTAACATTATAATGCTGATATATTGTTATTTTCGCGTGTATATAGATTCTATTTTATTTCACTTTACGAGTCTTACATACTCGTTGGTGCGTAAATAACAAGGGGATGATGGAAATACCTAAATTGTGGACTGTAATTTAGGATAGGTGCTGATTGACTGATTCGTACTTGCACATTGGACAATTGTACCTAGGCTTGAACGTACCTGCATATCCCAAAGGCGAATGCTCCTGCCTTATGTACCGCTTCAAGAACCACAGGCGCACAGGTATCACACACAGTCTTTTAACGTAGAATCTTCAGAAAACAACAACCGAAAAACGGGAGCTCTCGGAAGATGCGTCAGCTCGCGCGCGCAGACATTAGCACTTTTTTTATTGGTTGATGATGTATGACAGTTCGGGGTTCGCAATCCAAATGGGCCAATGGCGAGCAAGGGTCACATTAACCAGCGTAACATACAAGCATCCAAACCAGAGTAATTTTGACATAAACAACTATGAGTATTTATTACAATTTCAAAATAAAAGCAAGTAATGATTTTGATAAAACTTGCGTAACCACTCGTATTTGTTAAATCTTCTCATCAGAAGGCATAAAGTCACCCAAAGCGCACTGCAGATGTCTATTCTCGAAGTTTTCTTTAGTGATCGAATCATAAATGAAGATATCCAGAGGATACAGACGTGGCAGTAGGCAGGGTACATTTGCTCGCAGAACGGATAGTCGATTGTCCCGAATTCTGGAGTGGTGACCGCGTACCGGCAGACGCAGCGTTGGAAGGCTTGCTACTAGGTAAACCGATGACCTGATTAAGGCAACGGGTATCCGCTGGATGCGAGACGCATAGGACCGGTCGATGCAGCTATATTGGGAAGTGTCCAATATTCAACAGTGAAAAAAGATAAGAACAAATTCAGTTAACGAGTGTAACCTACGTATTTTAAATAGAATCGTACAGTGGTAATTGGTAGTATTGGAACCTACAAACGTATGTACATTTTTTTAATAGCAGATACTAGCATTTTTGTTTCAGTGTTACAACTGCACATAGCAAACTCACTGTAAGGCATGTACCCAAACAAAAGGTATCCTATAGTCTTTCAAATGTCGTAAATAAGCTCTGTGCAAAATTTCGTTGATATCGGTTTAGTAATTTAGCAGTCAAGAAAGAACATACATACGCACAACTTCTTACTTAGGAGCAGAGTGTCCGTGGATTTTCTTGCACGTTCTTCTCCATAGAGACCTACGGGCGTTTGCAAATGTGCAACGAGTTTCATCTTTTGCTTCAAGTCAAAATTACGAGTACCTTTAAATGGTTTAATTGAAATAAATTATTTGAGTTGGAAAGTACAGATTCAAATAAGAGCGCCTTACTTCCTATGTAAGCAAAAAAAGAGATTTCGTTATTATTAAAACTGTTTTTATATGGTTATTTTATACAGTGACAAAGCTGGGTTTAGAGGGACAAAGAGAAGCCTTAAGGGTATGTACTCTGGGCGATATCGGGACACAAACAATGACGCAGGTTACGATAGTATAAAAAGTAATACCGGAAAAGTTTGTTTTATGTTTAACGGATTTTTCCAAAGGACATAGTACTATTCGTGCTTGCCCAAAAATGGACCCCGTTTTTAACCGACTTCAAAAATGTGGAGGTTCTCAATTAGATTGGTATTTTTTTATGTATGTACACCGAATACGCTGAAATTTATTATCCGATTTACGTGATTTTTCTTTAGTTTCATGCGAAATAGTTGCCATTTGGACATTTTCGAATAAATAATACCTCGTTGATCTATCCATCTCGAGGATGCATGCGTGATTCCTGAGTCTGAGGATCAAATTCTGGGTCGTGAAAAACCTTAACGGGTATTCTAATAAAATATTTTTTACTGTAAACTCGTATGGATTCTTGTCCGATTCTTAGCATCTAGCTAGGCTTCATTCCCGTGGCTTTTTCCAAAGAAACCATGCATTTTATTTTCCAGATATAAAAAGTAGCATAGCTGTCAGCGATCAGGAGGGTGACCATAAGCTCTTAGAACAAAGTTATTTTGAGTTCGCGTAAGGGACAGATGTATCTGACTTGTGACACCAACACACACACATCTGTCCCTATTTTACAGTCGAACTATGATAGTTTTGACACGTCAGGGTACGAGGGCAGGACTTACAGAGATTACCTTTCACAAACAAAATTATAATCAAAATAATTAAATCTTTATGATATAACTTATACCATAAAGAGTTAATAATAGATTTAAAGTTTAATTACATAGAGTCATCTATGTAATTAAACTTTAAATCTGGTTGCAGACCAAGAGCTAAACTAAGGTCCCGTTTCTTGGTCCGTAGTTAACTCAACCAACGGTTAAATATGCTAACCAACGGTTTCAATTTTCATTAGGTTGCCCTAGTCAGCGGCACGAACTATTTTGTGGCCGGGGTTAAAATGCATGCTATCTCATCCGACAACACGTACGAAAGACATAGACGCCGTGATGAGCAGTAAGAAGCTAGTGCGCGTACGAATTACTAATACGATTCATGGTATAAAAATAATAAATGGATGATGATTTAGAACGAAAAGGAGCGCGCGAAATTTTATAAACAGACCTTTGGGAGTACGAGTATCATGAAAAAACAACTGAATGTATTTGTTTAAAATAAAATTATATGAAAAAATTAAATAATATATAATTTTTAACTGCTAATCTATCCCTGTATGGTGACTGTTTTGCTATGTTACTTCTTTTTTTGGAATTTATTTCCTCCCAAAGATGCGTTGAAATAAGTGTTGAAATATGGAACTTTCGGCGCTCATATCTTTCAAATACAGGTTTTTTTTCCATATAGGGCTAGATAATGATGAGAAAAATTTAATTGTTTTACCGAAGTGTTTTACCGAAATTTGCAACCACTGGTTAGCTTATTTAACCATTGGTTGAGTTAACTACGGAACAAGAAACTGGGCCTAAGTAAGTTTGAGGTTAGCTCGCATATCTGAGGTAGTTTTTCAAACTGTGTGCAGACCGCAAACTATGTAACACGAATGGATTTTTTTTTACAAAAAAATACAGCCGACTTCCAAATAAAAACATTACAAAGTGAAAAATAACTTCAATGTAATGGAAGTCGGTGCTTCTGATTTCGTTTCTTCATTTTTTGCCACCGACACCGACCGCAAAAAAGATTTTAATTATTGACTTCGCTAGTTCTATAGTTATGTACAATAAACAGACACGCGATTGCAGCAATCCTGAGAGTTGCCGTCATTTATTGAAGAGTTTTGTTGAACATCTCCAAAGTTCTTCATTAGATTTTCACCAAATTAAAATGTGACCAGCTTGGGAAAGTATCCTTCCAAACACAAAATAAGTTCAATAAAGGCAATCGGTTTAAAATACATCAGTTTTGCGAAATAAGCTAAACTAACATAACTTAACTGTTGTTCTGAAACTGGGGTTAATATGGGTGTAGATACTAACATTTCTACCATCCCCTCGTGGAATACCAGCGTGATAATATATGCTATACAACATCACTTATGAATCACAAGTCTGCAGACGGTCTCAAGTGTATACACTCCTTCGTCCGGCTTTGCGGCGCACCGCACAGAGATGGTAAAGTTATTCATATAATTGACCACACGGAGATCTGGGAAACTGAGCTCTTTGAGGAGTATTTGATGTGAATGTGCTTAGCTATGTCTATGTAAACTTTGTCGATCCAACTTCGCCTTGAAGTTTCTTGCTTGTTTTTGATCTCCGCGTTGGAACTTGGTAACTTTCTTATAAATCTTACCTATATTATAAATGTGAAAGCTTGTCAGTACGGATGGATGTTTGCAGGTATGCGGAACAGGGTGTAAAGTCCCACAAACCTCCATAGAAAAGGGAGGATCCTCCGACCAGTTGGTGTTGTGTCTGGTCCGGGCAACTGCTCAACGGTTATTGTTGGACTGTTGTATGTGTTCAAATCGTGCCGAAAACTTTGCGCGATGCAGGATTTGTGTGACGTCATGTCATTAGTTCGTAAGTGGCGGCTTTGGTACTGCTACAGATATATATTTGTTACTCTTTCCTGCAAAAATTACAGAACGAATTTTGATGAATCTATATATTAATACAGCCTGTACATCAGAATAACACATAGGTAGGCTATAGAAGTACTCATTTCACGTAGACGGAGCCGCAGGCGGTTGCTTGTCTATACCAATATTTTAAAGAGGTAATATATTTGTGTTTGTTTGTGTGTTTGTTTGTTTGTACCGAATAGGCTCCGAAACTACAGGACCGATTTTAAAAATTCTTTTACCTATGGAAAGTTACATTATTCCCGAGTAACATAGGTTATAAATTATTTTCAAAAAAATTAGAGATCCTTATGAAAATTGCAATAATGTAACCCAAAGTAGCAAAATTTTGACTATAAAATTTACTATTTGGTAGTGGCAAGGTTGGTGGGTATGTGGGTGGGTAGGTAGGTAGGATAGGTAGGTAGGGTAGATAGGTAGGTGATAGGTAGGTAGATAGCCATTTGACGGGGGCGAAGCCACGGGGGTCACCTAGTTTTCTCATAAACTGATTGGCTAACCCTGATATTTTTTGTATGTTATATTCCTCAAAAGACCACTTATGACATTAACCTACATGGTTCTCATAATGATTTGACCATTACAAATTGTATAGACTTTAAAAGAGACCTGAATGACCTTTGAATTGTTTTCGGTGTTTCTTCTCAGTGTAGATAGTTGGGCAACACCGATCTTATGAGCCTCATCTAGTACTAAATTGTCAAAAAAGATTTACGTAAAAAAAAACACCTTTCAAATTGCCTGTACTTTAATTAAAATAAATAAAAGTAGCTAATAGTAACAACAAAGTTGGTACTTTTTCTTCTGAAACTCCTAGACATCTCACCGCCCACATTTAGAAGAACAATACTTCACATTGTTAATAGACTGTTCGCTAAACCTAATTGAAAATTACCCTCAATACACTACGCTTACATAGGTCCAACAAACCAACCAAGTGGTCCACGCATTATATTGCGAGAAAAAGTCGCCCGAGGCATTACGGTCAAATATGTTTTGTTCTCTTCGTGCGCCTTTTCCAAAAGGTTGAAGGTATCCCCAGCCCTTTTTGTCCGGCAAACAATCCATTTTTTTTTACCTCCTGCTCAAATATACAAAGTTATAGGTCGAGGAATAGGTTTTTGTTTGTACGTTGCTTATTAGACACTCTTTTGTGAACCGATTTGGCAACCAGCCAGTTCACAATAGCGGTCAGAGAATTAGGGTGCGTGAAAAATAAATGATCTAAAAGTATTAATGAAGATTAAAGATTCAGAATACTGTCTTAATTTGGCGCACTTAGGAAATTGGTTTTATACCTTTCCCGTTTATTTAATACTTAATAATAGCTTGATTTTTTTTTTCTATTTGTTACTAGTAATATAGAATTATAGACCGGTCGATGTGCCGATACTTGGGGGATGATGACGACCGGGGAGGACCGATGTTTAAGAGTGGTCGACTTTAGGCTAAGGTGATGATGATTTCGATTGGGTACAAACGTTTTCTTATCTAAAACGAGGACTATGAATAACAATAAATAATAACAATCAGCTAAAGAGTGCAATTCCAGATAGCTACAACCTCGGGGTCTATAAGTCAAGAGTGAATAGGTTACTTCTAGGCAAACATGTTACATCGTCGATCACATCATCGCTTACCATCAGGTGGGATAGTGCTCAAGCGCGAGCCTTTAGAAAATAGAATTTAAAAAAAAGTAGTTTTTTCGTCGTGAGGTGGCGAACACGTTCTGTTTACGTAACACCATTACTACAGCAGAATATATTTAGTTTCTTTTATAAGAACTCCCAAGACACAGTTGAACTGTTTATATCCGTATAGTGTAGAATAAGGAACTACTGATACCGTGATCGAATGAGTAATGAAGACATCCGCGAGAGAATCAAGGTTACCGACATAGGTCGCAGAATTGCCAACCTTAATTGGCAGTGGGCAGGGCTCGTTGCTCGCAGAACGGATGGCCGTTGTGGTGGAAATGTTCTTGAGTGGTGACCGCGTACCGGAAGATGCAGCGTTGGAAGGCCTCCCTAGGTGGAGCGACGACCTGGTAGAGGCTGCGGGAGTCGGAGGGAAGCGAAACGCACGAGACCGATCAGTGTGGCGACGCTTGGAGGAGACCTGTGTCCAGCAGTGGACGTCTTTCAGCTGAAATGATGATGATGATGATCATTCTACGCACCTGAAATTTCTGAGGAATGTCACCAATAAGGTCTGTGTATGTCCCTCTAGAGCTTCTTTTTTTGGGACAATCCCACCGCACTATTCCCAAACCACTGCAACTCCTGAAAGCCAGAATCAACAGTGGCGACCACAAGAAAAGCGCCGAGGCAATGAAGACTCGACGAAGTCCCGGAGAAAGAATTCTTCTAGAGAAATTCCCTGTAGAGCTGTTGATTTTTGTAAGATAAATATGGATCACTGGAGGCGACTGGCCTCCTGAAATCTTTATTTCCTAAATTGACATTTTTATGAGTTCCATGACCGACCGACGAAGTAATGAGTTTGCAAACAGGAAAGTTTATAAATTAAAATTGTTTTGCGTCAGCATACTGCTTTTGTCAGAGATGTGATTCACTTTTTTTGTTCGGCTTTTCTTGGCCTTTGCCCAGATTTATATAACGAAGTTTTTCTACAAATGTATGTTTTCTTTATTGTTTTACGAAAACAAAGTCCTTAATGGTTGCAAGTAAGCATGCCAGTTCTTGTCGCTGTCTGACCGGCAAACCTATAAAAACAGTGTAAAGAAAAAGAAAATTCCAGCAATTTCAAAACGTGCCTAAATGCGGTGCGGTAGAATCAAGTTTTCGGGTAAGTTAACAAATAAATAAATACATTGATTACTCTCTCGTTCCTCTGAACTCGGTATGAACACCGAGTTCCCTGGTCATTTATTCCTATAGCAAACTTACCCCGTGTGTGAGTCATTATCATCATCTGCCTTTTAATGTGTCCATTGCTGTTACACAGGCCTCCTCGCTATGAGAGAGAATGGGCCTTAATCCATGACGCGGGCCCAGTGCGAGTTTGTGGATGACAGATGTCTTCAAATTTTTGGTTCTAGGACATGCCGGTTTCCTCACGATGTTTTCCTTTACCATTTTGACACCAGAAGTGATGAAATAATTTATATATTTTGTGTGTGAGTGGAAAAAATTACGAAAGGTAATTCACAGACCAAAGGTCTGTTGCTTAAGTTATTCTTCTTCTGCCTAGCCTTTTCCCAACTATATTGGGGTCGGCTTCCTGTCTTACCGGATTCAGCTGAGCACTAGTGTTTTACATGGAGCGACTGCCTATCTGACCTCCACAACCCAGTAACTGGGTAACACGGTACCCCTTGGCAATACTGTTGCTTAAGTTATTGTTTTGGTTTTATTCGCTTTTCTAGTGTTCGCAGGGATTTATTACTGTATATTAATAAGCATAAATTATTTATTATCAGGCATCTAAAGTCCATAAATAAAATATACAAAAAATCAATAACGTACGAATTTACTAACGTAACGTATAAAATATCAATAACCTGTTAATTTTAATATTGTTAACCTCCTCTATTTAACCTCACCGAAAACCACTTTATTATCCTGGTAACAGAATCAGGTTTGAACCGGAAATCCCTTAACTGTTCTCTTTCACGGTCAAATCAACGTCAAATAAACTTTGTTTAAAAGAGTGGAAATTGCGGGTAGCCGTGAAAATGTTTGAAGTTTATTGGGTTTCCTTTTTGTTTGTTCCTGTTTCTATTTAACTCATTTTAAAAGGGTTTTTTTTCTCTTCTTTAAATAAAACCATAATAACTATACTTGCTGACGAATTATCATTGCTGGTCAATGTAGGAATGCTGGTCTTCAAAGACAGGTGGATCCTGCCTAACCTATTCGTACCCAATCAGATCCTATTTAATATTAAAACGAAAGTCTGTATTTGTGGACATTTGCGTGAATCTTGGCACATGGGGAAATCATAACCTGAATTAAATCATAGGACTCATTTTAGATACAATAAAAAGCTGGTGTTTAAAATGGTTTCATAATTCCGCCGCCGGCCGTCCCCTCGGACGCACGCACCGCTCGCTCCGCCCCGCGCCCCGCTCTCCTGTCTCGTTGCGTCCCTGTGTGACGTCACTGCGTCTCCGCAAGATTCATGCGCGTGCGTGGGGTGCAGACCCACCGCACCCGCCAAGCCACTTCAGGGCACGGCAGTCAGTTGGAGTCGGGAGCAGGATAGTTGGCCTTGGTGACCGAGTCAACACCTGTCTCTGCTTTCAACATTCACCTGGTACGGTAGGGAGTGTCTACCCCTACGTACCAGACTCTTAGTGCACAGGAGGAGCGTGGCGAATCTTCTGTAGGCTTACCGGTACCTTAGGACCTCTGTCATTCAATAAGATTGGGACTGCGACTGGGAGGGTAAGATTGCACACATCCCCGGGCCCATCCACCCAGTGAAGACCAGATACCCTTCCTGGCTTCACCAGAATATTAAAATGTCGCTCGCACTATGAGTCGACCTCCTTCAAGCTATTCTCTTAGCTGACCCAAAGCTGAAAAAGCGCTATGCCGCAGCTTTCAAAGTTGCCACCACCTCCACCTCACCTGCTTCGGGCCCTTTTTGTGCCTGGCTGGAGGCTATAGTTTAGTCCCCACAGAATCGTCCGGTTAAGTAGTAGCCAATCATTTGGATTGACCTGCGAGACGCCCCAAAAAAAAAAACTGTGAGAGGGTGAAGTCACGCGCAAAAGCTACTAATGTAATGTTTTTTTTTACCTCTCTGGAACACCTTGCAGCAGTTACACCATTGTTTTCCTACACCGTTGTCAGCGACGTCGTGAATACACTAAGAAAGTACATATGAATTGAAAAAGTCACATTTGCACTTGCCCGGATTTGAACCCTCGACCTCAAGCACGAGAGACAAGGTCTTAGCGCTCGTTCACACAAAGGCCCGATTTTCTGGTCCGCTTTATCGTAAACTTTTTTATTCGCTATTGAAGTATGTAGTTGTATGAGCGAGTTCATACCCATGACAGTATTCCAGATCCAGTAAAAAAAAACAAAATATACAGTAGTCCGTTTTACAGTTTTACATGCTGCCAATAACGCCGTAGTTTCCTCCGACGCAGACGATGGTATCAATACAACACGAGACTGCTACACTGACTAAACATGGTTTGAACATCCCCAGTAGCGACGGATCCATTAAAATGGTACTGTAAATGAGGTGTGAACATCATCTCCAGTAGTGACGGATCCGTTAAAACAGTACCGTAAATGTGGTGTGAACATCATCTCCAGTAGTGACGGATCTGTTAAAAACGATCCTGAAAATACGGATGTTCTGTTTGAACGTACCCTTAGCCAATCGGCCACCACGACATAATAATATGTAATCATTATGTAATATCATCAAGAAAAAACTATAAATTTAATATATTATAATATGTAGGAAACCTAAACCTAACTAATCTAAACTCCAGTCAATCTTCATTATACCTGACCCTGAACTTTAGTACCAGTAGCTCATTTAGCGGAGTACCTCTAACATATTGATGGCACACTTCAAGTTCTGCTCACGAACGGGTGCCGCAAAGCATGAATATATAAAGACAAACGCGGTTAAATAAATTGGAGGCGAGCTTCGAATAATTGGAAGTTTCGTGTTACGAGGTAGCAATGTAGGTAAAGTATTTGATTACCTGGGCTACCTTTTTGCCAATGTAATTGATAGAAAGTTAGCCAGACTAATTAAACGGAAGGATTTCTGACGTAACTTCGATTTTTGAATCAAGCATCTGAAGAATTTTTAGGAGCGAGAAGCTTAATGTATTAACTCATAGCACCTGTATTGGGACGAAGGGTAGGGCAGAAAGTGTGTATACAGGGTTACAGGAAAAGTCGACCTAAATCCGTTAAGGGCGTGTAGTACACATCATTTCTGAATGATTTCACTATGGAACCCCCCATCCTAAACTTAACCGTTTTCGAGATTTTCGAGTTTTAATTTTTTTTATGAAAATGCCCAATTTTTCGGCTATTGAATTGAATATTTTGAATTTTTTTGACTCTTATGATTATTTTTTTGGTTTTTTACATGAAAAATTTTTTTGGTTTTTTGGTTTTTTTCAGAAATGATGTGTACTACACGCCCTTAACGGATCTAGGTCGACTTTTCCTGTAACCCTCTATAGTACACCTACAATTCGTAGTAGTTTTGTTGACTATTTTGGTAAAACCTGTCAAAATTTGGGTTAAAAGGACAACACCGCTTCCTCATTAAGAGTTACACTACCTAGAAGAAGTTTTCTTTAAGATATAGACCGACCGAATAAAAAAGAAGAAGGAAATTTGCTACACAGTGTACAGCAGTGCTACTTGGCAAGTTTACACATACTTGACTAAAGGTTCGAATTACCACGGTGCTTTTGTTTCGCGTCTCGGTTTCGGGAGGTGTGTTCGCGCGTGAGACCGAGACATGTGTCGCAAACAAACTCTCCTCGATTTCGCATTTCGAGCACGATGCGCGATACCACTCGTCCGTGAGCGAGACCGACAAGCGGTCGTCTGTCGCGCGTCGCGGTCACGGTCTCGCGCGCGTTCTCACTCCCATAAAAAGCCTAAGGGCAGGTGGTGTCGCGCGCCTCCTGCCTCGGTCGCGTGTCGCGGTCTCGCGTCGCGGTCGCGCGTTGTACTCGCACCTTAATTGTACTGAAACTAAAAGATTACAGTTGGTGGGTAAAACTTTCCAAGTCGCACAATATTCCAACTTATATGTGTCATTATCAGCAAATAAATGATTTCTTTCATTCTTTTTTTCTATAGAGTGACAAAGAATATAGCAAATTTTATTTTAAAGCAACTCAAGAAGTCATTTGTCATTTTCTTTCGGAATGACATAATATTAGTATATTATGTATATAGGTGTATATATATGTATATATTTTGTGCTTATTTATGTATAATTGATATTAATATATTTATGATTTATTTTATATTATTCTAAAATTGTACACTGGACTACTTCTCTTCTTCCTTTTGTAAACTCTCTCTATCACTCTAAGGTTTGCTGGTAGAAAACTCTTCTTAGAGTTAAGCTCGCCTTTGTACATCAATTTTATGATCAATCAAGTTGTATATGTATTTCTTTTTTTTGTGTACAATAAAGAATTAAGATTAAGATGAAGAAGTGTATGACAGGAGCAGTATGATTTAAAGAACTTCAGGAAGATTTGGTATACAGTTTGATCTCACTTCTTTTATCAGCGTAGCCGTTATAAAGAACGTGGCACTCTTTCACATTTATGTTTTAAATGTAAACTTTTCTCTCAAATCTCATATCTGTAGACGTGATGTGGATGACCGAAAATAAACTCTTCAATTCTTGTATATTTTAAACTTCTAAGCAAAAAACAATTGCGTCTTACATCTTAGTCTTATTACAGCTCGCTCCCCCTCTCGCTCACACATATGCCCTTTTCATTCTATCTTCGGTGCGTTCATATTCTAAATAATTTCAAGAACATTCTTCCCCGAGGTATCAATCTCAATGTTTTAGTTAGATTCAAGATAAGCAATTTGGTTCCACCTCTGCCTAAGTTTTTGGAAAATACGGGCTTGACGTTATTTTAAAATAAGCAAGCCATAACTTAGTTTAAGCTAGCATTTGTTGGAACACAACTGGTGCAGCAAACGTACCGAGAGAACTGTGCCACAGATGGTAACGTAGCGAACGTGTTAGAGAATTGTAGGTTGCAGTTAGCGTTCTACAGTAAATGCTGTGCTAACCTATTTCGCCCCTAACGGAGGGTATTGATAGACATAAGACATAGATTTAAGCAAAAATTGTACATAATGTTTACCTAATGATTTTAAATATACTTTATTATTATTTAAGTGAGTAAATAGCTGCCTCAAAACGATTGAATTTTTTGCTGTAAATAAATATATATACCCTTTAAAAAGCTTATTTTATTCACTGAAAACAGTGAATAAAAAGCACTTTTAATCACTGTTTTGGTGTTTGAATTTAGAATACACCGTATATATTCTACCTCAATCTCAATGCTAGATATACATCCTCCTTAGGTTGCGCATAAAATAATCGATACAAACTTCTTGTGCAAAGAATATTCGACTTTTGACGTTTGTTTATATTTAGGATTCTAATAATGATTTTGGTCTAGGAATTTGGTCTAGGTGTTAATGATTACTTATTTGGATTGTATTCTAATATTAATTGCATTGGTGTTTAATTAATTATAATTATGTAACGTAACGAATTACGGAGGTGGTCACTGGCGTCTGAAACACACCCAGCTCAGCTTAAATTTACAAAAAATGTGAAAACCTGAAGTTTCTCATTTTTTGGCAATTTTGAAGTTAGTAAACCATTTATTTTATTTATTATGATTCCTTGTGCTTTTTGCTTAAATCTTTCTTTTTCTTGTAGTCATGGTATAAAATATTGTATGCAACTCTTGAATAAAACGGATTATATCGAGGGCCATGAATCACTCGCGTCGCTCAGGATTCTAACACTTGAATCACTCGCTGTGCTCGTGATTCAATCATCATGAATCGCTCCCTACGGTCGTGATTCAGTTGTTATAATCCTTCACTTGTTCGTGATTCATCTATGGCCCTCGCTTTAAATCAGTCCCTTAAAAAATAAATAGAAAGTATTTCCAAAATATTTAGTGCATATGTGGAAGTCTAACATGTACCGATGGCACATCACCGTACGTCTTATGTTCGATGTAGTCCGAAGTGCAATTCCATCGCATACTGCCCGAAAACAATATTCTTGGTTTTCAGGAAAAAACTTAAAAGCGAGTGCAGGAAATCAATCTTTATGACAATAATTGGAAAAAGATAGGCAAATTTATGTAAAAAAATGAACAACAAAGTTAGTAGACCGTTGGCACTATAATTATATTGATAACTTTTCTCACCCACTGAAAGGGGCGGTATATTAGAGCAGGGGCCTATATTAAATGATGTGTGGAAGTGTGACCCATATCGGTTATAATACTCGTGTGCTATTAGTATGATTAATTGAAAATATGTTCTGAAACCTTTTAGGTCGGTGGTCAAGTCAGAGAACATTTTTGCATTCAAAAGTTCATTCAGCTTGTTGTCAGGAGTGATATACCGAAAACTTCTTTTTTAAAGTTGTGTATTTTTTGTACGTCGACAGCTTTCAATTTCTAGGTGATGTTTAGTGAATATTATGTACTAACTTTTTGCCGCTGCTTATAAGCCGCATATTTTGACACTCGCAAAGGAATCAGAACCTGGTTCCTGGTACTTCACATTGACCTAGAATCCTGAAAGGCAAGAATTCCGAAATCTGTAAATTTTTAGATGCATCAGGTTTTTATTTGCGATTAAATTTTGAACCCCCGACGGAAAAAGAGGGGTTTATAAGTTTGACGAGTGTACCTGTATATTTGTGTATCTGTCTGTGGCATCATAGATCTTAAACGGATGAACCGATTTTTTTTTGTTTGACTTTATCGAGAGTATTCTAAGCTATGTTTGATGAAAATCGGTTTTGCCGTTCAAAAGTTATGGGCGTTTTACTGTTTGAATCGGGGTATTTTCGTAAGAAATCGTGTCATATTTACGTGTTCAATAGATTGTCGATAGGAGCACGTCTATTCCAGATAAATTATGTAGCATGAAATAAAAATGTGTCGGGGGTAATATAAATTTTGAAATTTTACTTGTCGTTAAAGCAATGTTCGGGGTTTTCATAGTTTATAAACTTCAGTTATGTTACCTTAATATTTTGGTATATATAGCTCTTTGTACGGAACCGAGAATCCGAATCGCACTTGCCTGTTTTTTTTAATTGTGACCCACGTCGATTCGCCATGGTTTTATTTTTATTCAAAGTGACATGGCGTCCGATCTCCATAGGTATATATTTTACCTGCTGTCACGCCGACATGCGACAATATGTGATGTGATTTATTACTTTATTTTGTCACAATTTCCTTTGTTTACGAAACAGAGGATATTTATGTCGCTATCTGTCATGGTACTTTGGTATCTGAATATGTGTTCTTTCAGTTTATCCAAAGATTGTTTGGTAGACATAGCTGTCAGTGATAAGACCGCCAGTGTATAGATTCTTTTTTTTTTAAAGAGTTGTTTACCTAGTTTGGTTTACAATTAAGTTTAATATTTTATTCTATGTTTTTTAACCGACTTTCCAAAAAGGAGGAGGTTCTCAATTCGGATGCCCATACTTATTTTTTTTATTCGAAATTTTATTCCGAAATGGTCAAATTTAAATTTGGTAAAGATCTGATGAAGAACTTCGGAGATATACAACAGAACTCTTCAATAAATGACGGCAAATCCCTCGGGATTGCTGCAATCGGATGTCTATTTATTGTTTACACAATTTCATAACATACCATCACACCAATATGCTCTAAATGGGTACGCAGATCTCTCATTCCACCGGTTATGTTAAAGTTACATGTTATTCGGTTAATCTATTCTGGCATCATTGTGGGCATTATAGGTACCATATTATAGATCTTGTCCATTATGTACCATTAAAAAGTGAAATATAAAAAATGTTTGATTTAATTTTAATTTGATTTAAAAACATTTAAAGTGCCTTGATGTATTCTTGAGCACGGAAGGCGGTGTCAAAAAACGCTGAAACGAAAACAGGAGTACCGAATTCCGAAATTTAAGTTATGTTTCACTATAGTGTTTTTTTTTGGCATTCGGTTGTATTTTTTTTGCAATTAGCGGGTGAAGATATATAGAAATATCGATGGAGGTAGGTAAACACGTATATTGCCCACAGTAAATTCCGTGCTTAAGAATACTTCAAGGCACTTTACTTCAATACTTGTGGCTCAGGACAGATGAAATTCTATCAATATAAATGTAAAAAAAAATCATTTATTTTTTTAAATAAGCTTTATTCGTATTCTTCTTACAAAACCCTTTCATGTGATACCTATATCATGGCAGTGAACACAAAATAACTAGTCCGCCATCTTGGGCCGTCCACCATATTGGATTTAGAATGACGTCATATAGCTAACCATGCATTGTCATCCAAACTAAACGCGTATGCAAAATTTCATCTTAATCGGTGGAGGTTAATTGCTTCAAGATTTGACCCAAACACACTTACAGACATACATACATTGCAAATTAAATAAAAGCATGTAATAATGAAAAAAATGTATGGGGGTACTGAGCGCTGTCGAAACGTCACCTGATCAATCCCATAGAGTACGTTCACACAGACCATTCATATTTCCAGGAAAATAATGTTCACACCGCATACACCGTTTTAAAGGATCCGTCGCTAATGGGGGTAATGTTTACACCACATTTAATCAGTGTAATACCAACTTTCTTCAAGGATGGACGTACTCGTGTTGTGTTGGTACCATCGTCGTCTGCGTCGGAGGAAACCACGCCTTTTTTTTCAGCCTGTAAAGCCTGCAAACCTGTAAAACAGACTGCTGTGTATTATTGGATCGGTATTTTTTACTGGATCTGGAATATTGCCATGTATGTGAACTCGCTCATACAATTACATACGTCAACGCCGAATAAAAACGTCTACGATAAAGTGGACCTGTAAAATAGACCGCTGTGTGAACGAGCACGTACAATTTTGATATTTCGACAATCACCATGCTAATAGACACTTGGTCTACTCGTAGAGCGTCTGCTCTGTTCATGTAGTTAATTCAACCGGTTAAGCATGAAGTTCTGGGTTCGATTTTCAGATCAGGCAATGTTTTTAGGTTTTTCATCAGTTAATTAGTTTCTCAATAGTAGACCAGAGTGTCTATTGTGCACGGTTAATGGAAATATCCTCGCACCATGTCCCATGGGACTCTAACAACATTGACGAAAACTTTTACACAAAAAAAAAGAGTATACCAGGATGAACTGTTCACACCTGCGTACCCCTTTAGAGCGTACCAGTGTGATGTTATGTTATGAAATGGTGTAAACAATAAACAGACATGCGATTGCTGCTATCCCGAGTGATTTGCTGTAATTTATTGAAGAGTTCTGATGCCTATCTCCGAAGTTCTTCATCAGATCTTGACAAAATTTAAATGGAACCACATGACAAGCTTTCAAATAAAAAAGGAATCATCAAAATTGGTTAACCAAGTAAAAGTTCTGAGTTAACAATTATAAGGGCGGGCCTTAAATATGAAGACGTGGTATTTCCTTTACGAGTAAGAATATTACTTACTTTTCGGTAGCAGTAAGGGCTAGTCCTTATCACCACGCCACGACATCGTCAACGTTGAACGGTGTGGTGTTGCGGCGTGGTACAATGACGTGACAAGCCAATTTTCTTGACCTTGTCGTAAAAATGCACGTCTCGATGCCGCAACGTTACACGATGATGTGCCTTATATAATTCCGGTAAATTTTTCACTCACGAACCTGTGAAATAACAGTCTCTTTCTACACGTTCCGCAACAAGTGATATCAATCCATCGCAATCAACACTTTCTGTAATTTTTGTTGCATAATTAATCGCTAATACAATGAAATATCAAATGAGCGAGCGCATCGCCACGTGCCGCTTCCGACGACGTCCGACGCGTCGTTCCGCGGCGAAATTGCCGTACCGTGCAAAAGCACGTATCGTCAACGTGGCGCGCCACGACACCGCACCCATCCACGTTGATGACGTAGTGACGTAGTGATAGGGATTTAAATATATATGTGATGGGGACAAGCCCTTTGTTTACGTCTAACTATCCTACTAATACTGTACGACCTATTTCAGACACCCTACTTCATAAAAGGTTATGTATTATGCCACTGTATTTTGATGTCGAGATAAATAAAGGATTAATATTATTACTATAATCAAGAAAATAAGTGAACGAATTTTGATGAAACTTTACAGCGATAGCGTCTTAGCTTAAACATCAGAATATACTGACAGCCCTTAATTCATCTTCTCTCGTTCAGTTCATCCAAAGGTTATCTGCAAGAGATTGCCTAGTGTGATAAGACCACCCTTTGTACACTTACTTTGGTTAACGTTTGTCCTGTACTCATTTGGTGGTGTCAAATATGGCATGTTATAATAATAGCACGTAGACTACTAAAATAAAAGGTACTAATTCCAAGCGAGCCGCGGGTGGCTTTTGGTAGCTAAATAGTTCCTACATAGGTAAACTTAAAAAAAGTACAGCGAAAAGCTTCAACGCACCGTAATATTATATTATACGTTTCCATAAAAACATGACCCGTTTCCAATGTTCTAAAATATAATCCCGGGCGAAACTCCCTCAATGTAGCATAAAAGAAAGGTTGAAAATTATATTTTTATAGCCGAACCCACGTAAAAAGCTAGTGAAGAATACATTTTTATGAAAATATACGTTTATTTTTATAAATGTCCGAAAGTTTTCAATCTTTTCAAATAGACGACATATTTCGAAGAAGTTATATTGAATTTACTTCATTTTTGGTCCAATACAATTTATTGGTACAATGTTAGACTTAGATTAAATTATGTCAAGCACATCAAAATATTTTTGTTATTTACTGTAGATAAACAAGATTTGAAGTAAGACGAAAAAATAACTTTTATAAGGATACGAAATTCTCCCACATAAACCCAAAGACAGTTTAAATTCATAACTTGAGTAAAACTTAAATTATACTTCCAAACATATTTCCACAGATGAAAAACCCATTAAAACCAAACTTCTTCAACACCACAATAAAAACCTTAGTACCAATATATGTCATGGGACAAATACAGCACGCCCCTGAGGTTTAGGCGTGATGTCTCATCGATCACTGGAATTCCGTCCAAGAGTCCCTGTAGGCTGGCGTAGCACAGTCGCGCTCTGTCCGTAGCCCGATACGCCCGTAGCGCCGTAGCACCGTAGCACTGCTACGCTTTTGACGTGCGTACTATATAAAAGTGTGTTGTGAATGTGCAAGTGACTTTTTGTGACTTTGTAACAACTCATAAACGTAAGTTCTAATTTTTTTATTTTTAGTTTTAAGTAACACAAACAACTTTGTTGTTTTATTCACGTTCGACTTCAATAAAAGTTTATTTTTAAATGACTACGTAATCGGATGAAGTAACTTTTTGATACAAAATAATTGGTTAGTGTTTAAATTTTTATAGGCCCTGTTTTCGCAAGAAGATCGTTATTTTTTATTTAATAATTAAATTTTAATAAATTATACCTCCAAAACAATTTTTGTTGTAATTCCGTGAATGAGTCTCTTTTTTTTATTTTTGTTTTATCTTCAAAGGCATAAAGGTTTCATCGAGTGAAGCTTCAGTAGGACGCAAGTGGGTCAATGATCTCGCGTAAAACTGTAGTTTCGTTAGAGACGAGATACAAATATTTCAACAGGTTCTATATTTAGTTGGAGTCTCCGGTCTGAAGGGAATACTCGTATGTGGTAGAGTATCTTTTACATTCAATTAGGTTTGCGTTTTGGATAGTTTCCTCTAAAAAAATAGTAATAAAGATGCGTCGTTTGAAAGAATTTCATTTATATTATTGTAAAGCTTAAATTAATTGAATAGATTTATTTTTATGAAAATAAAAATAAATAAAAATAATAAAATTTATATTATTATTTTGTACGATTCCTGAAATTCTCCACAATAATTTTTAACATAAAAAAAAAAACAAAAGTAAATATTGTTTCAATATTTTAAATAAAATTTATATAATTTCAACCAATACTTTAACAACCCTCATTCGAGGGTTCCAAAAATTGTGTGAAACCCACTTCGTGCAAAATAAAAAACTTCCCTGTAGAAAACAAACATTAATTTCGTGATTTTTCTTCGGTTTCTGTGAATTGCCGGCAAATCGGCATAAACAATTATCTTGCGAAATATTTTGCGAATTATTTTCTCAGCATGAATCTGAATTATAACACGATCTTTTAGCAGCGGTTTTGCCTGCATTAAAGTCAAAAATTATCGCAAGCCAAATTATTCTTGGGATAAAAAGAATCCTATACCCTTCTCCAAGGTATAATCTATCTGTATGCCAAAATTACACACAATTATTACAACAATTACACAACCGGGCTTCGTCCGAGGGAAGATTATCCCAAGGACACGTACTCATCGGGTTACAAGTATCGATTAGGCATATAATACAGGACAAGGTCTATCCGTGTGCCAAGTTTGATCCAAATCCGTTCAACCGTTAAAACGTAACAAAGAGGCAGACAAAGGTACTTTCAAAATTTTAATATTAGTATGGATATAGCAAGATTCCAGAACCTTCAGACGTTACTTATTATTTCCTGCACAAAATTTGTGGGATTGAGTATAATTTCAAATTCATCATAATTTTTCTGTAGTGGTCCTTTTGTCGGCGTTACTTGATGTCGGCGCAACACGTTTTCATCTTCAATTCATTCCTGTCAACCACAGATCAAAGAAACAACAGCTGTCAACCGTCACGCTATCCCTGACCCTCTTTCCTTTAATATTCTTTTTTTCCTCACACAATTTCATCTATATTTTCTTTGGCTTTACATTTATGTAATAAGCTATTTCACAATTTCAACACACGCATGAAAATAGACACACGCCTTTTCTCGTGGGGATAAGCAGAAACTAAGAACACCAACTGCTACGATATTTACAAACTCCATTTTCTTCTTTTAGTCATGCACTTCGCTCCTGGTCTTTCTGAAGAACATCAACACGATATAGATAAGATCCGTGTATGTCCTTCTTGGACATCCGCAGCCGGCGTTGCCACTCACATCTGCCTTGTGTTCTACAGCAAAAAAGTGACTTCTATAATTGAAATGCAACATAACAACTTTAATTGTATCCTACAATTTGCTCTATTAACATTAAACTTAAACTCATTTAGTTTCACTGAAGGCTTCTCCCCGTAGTTAATGCTGCCAGTCCCCAGATAATTGCAACTGCAGATGGACCTAATTGCCAATTACTGACCACGACTAGCCAGTCTTTGAGAGGACCTAACTTTGTGTAGAACTTTTATTTTCCTTTGGAGAGTTAAAGTGCGTTTGTCGGGAACAGAAAATAAGTTTAGAAACAATGGTTGAAAGTTCGACGGTGAAGTATGTGTCGTGGAATGAATACTTTCTTGAGTCTTTGACTAGGATAGATGACCAATTCAAAAATCAAATTTACTGGCAGTCTTTTTACCAACAAAACTTTTTACATTCTTACAAACTTCTTTTATTTCGTCCTTTTTTCTCCTCTTCTTCCTTTCCTGGCTGTTCTCGTTATTGTGGAAGAGTCTACTTAGATGATTATTCTTCAAATTGTGCATGTTATCAGAAGATTTTGACAAAAAATAGCTTCCTAACTGGCAATACCTAATAAAAATACTGAATTATTCATTTGTTAACCAAATATAAAGAGTCTGGCTAAAAAGGAAACCTTACTTGTTTAAAAAGGTTACCTTTTGAGACCTTGAAAACTGCAATATTTATCATCAATCATCATAATAGTCTTATGTTCTTTAAAAGAAGAAAGAACAATATTATTACAAGTTGACAAAAGACGGTCATGATTCTCGCCAACCATTTCCTCGCTTTATTTTCAAGCCAACTCAGCTGAATAGGATTTTCGAAAAGGACTCTTCAGGGATTCTGAAATTGAATTTACGATAGCAATCACCAATGTTACAAAAACTCGGTTATTAGAATTTATTTTATCTTTATTTTACACAAGGGCACCAAAACAGTATGAAGGTAAGTGAAAAATGGTAATATTTGAGAGTCCCAGAAATAGTCTTATAGTTTTATTATTCTAACCAATAGGGTAGTTGACAAAAAATTACATTTAGTCCTTCAGTTAGAAAACCTAAAATATTGGACACGTATTTTTTTTTTTTGCCTCGTAAACAAAAAATTACGACGATATAGTGTGTTGAAATATCGTGTGACATCACGGTGTTCTACACTTTATACTGGCAAAGTGACGTCACAAGCCCCCACTCTTGAACTTTGACGCTTTATCATTGTCAGTTTTTATTTATTTGATAAAGCAAAAAATACGGAGCCAATATTATTTGATAATCTCACTGACGCTTAACCTGCGGATGGACGGACCGACGGACGGGTAGACGGACATGGCGAAACTATAACGGTTCCTTGTTGACTACGGAACCCTAAAAAGAAACAATATGTTACTCAACTTTCAGAAGTGATAGTTTTTTTTCTCTTAAGAATCCAAAAATTATAAATAGTAATAGTAGTTTGTTATAAATTATTTTATTTTATTATTTTTTTTGTAAACCGAAAATTGATCAATCACAAGAACCGTACACCATTATCTGATTACGAGTACCTTCAACAAATCGAAAGAACTTAATGATCATTAGAACATTTGGTAAGCGAGTCACATACAGTTTAATAATAAAAGTCGGGGTTGCGTGTCAGGCCTGAAACACACAAAATAATATAGTTCGTGATACTTGGAGGGCCTGACAAGGCCATCTTGATAACTTTTCTTTGGAAACTTACGGCTTTTCGACTAAACTTTTACGCATAAGCATGCGTAAAAGTTTAGTCGGCAAGCCGTAACGTATCGTAATTTTGGTACGGTGTAGTTGTTTATATTTATTGAAGTGTAAAGTTCTTTAGCCGCTTTGAGCTATTTGTGGTAGGGGCAAAACTTATGGGTTTTCTTTACCGACATGCTTATGTGATCGTTTCTCGGACATGCTAATACGACGCGTTGCGCCAGAGAAATAAGACAGGTCGTTGCGCGTCCTGTATATTATTTGCGGCCAGTTATTCAAAAGATTCAAGTTTTCTTTTTTTTCTTGATAAACTATGTGGCTTTAGTCCTAGATCGTGCCTGATAGGTATGAGGTTTATGATGTAAGGAGCGTGCCCAGAAGATTCTTGTTCTTGCTTTGAAGGCTGAAGAATTATAATTAGAAGGTTAAACGTTTAGGAGACTTATTAAGTTGATTAACTTTATTTTATGTCGATTTAAAGTTTTTTTTACTTAACTTTTTAGTTCTTTCTATAATCACTTCAGCGAAGCGGCATTTGCCGAAATTGCGGCAATTCGGCTTGTTTATGCAATGTCTTGATGTTTTTGTATTTTTCACTTTTATTTGACTTGCCCGTCTCTATGCTTCATTTAATATTATCGTATAATCTCAAAACCCTTCCTGTTGATAGTACAAAATGTGAAAGTTTGTTTGTTTATAAATTGTTAATCATTCACGCCTCAACAGCTTTACGGATTAAAATGAAAGGCACATGGGTCGACCTTCCTCAGAATTAGGACATGGGGTACTTTTGATCCCGTTAGTATGTTCCCGTGGGGCAATTTTCGAATATTGAAGATACTGGCTCAAGCTCATAAAAAATAAATAACAACATCACGCTGTTATTGTTGTTAGTTGCCAAACCACGCTAAATATTTAAACCAAACCAACCAAACCAAGCTAAATATTTGTTATTACAAGCTAAATAACAAACCAAACTAAAGTACACTAATATTTTGCCAGTTCTGTTTAAGTCCCATGCAGTAGTAATAGAACATTTAGAAGAGAAATGAAATTTATTAATTTGCAAGAATATAGGTACTTACATAATAACATTTGTAAATTCATTCAACCAATCACAGCAGATAACGCGTGCTTGGCAATTTGTCACACTAATTCTGCGATAATTTTGAGCTGGGAAACTGAGGGTTAGTCTCTAGACTTACATAATTACATAATAACATTAGACTCCCATTCGGTCAGTTGTGCGTGGGGTTCTATCTCCGTCCAAAAGTACAGAGACTTCCTGGGGGCTTCACAGGCTTCACGGAGCGACCTCTCTGTTCCGAGGATTTCTTCGCGTTGAGATGCCACGGCCTTGCATTCCAGAATAACGTGCCCGGCTGATTCTTCGGCGTTAAAACAGCCCCTGCAATGTGTCCGTGGCGCCTATGTTGTGATAGATGTTTGTAGGGGTGATAGGGGGTGAGCTTATTGTCATCAAACCTGGGACAAGTCCAAACTTCGGGCTGCTACTGAGAAATTACAGATGGACAAACCCAATAAAACATTGGCCGGCACGGGCATCGAACCCAGGACCTCAAGATCAGCTATAGCGCTTGCGACCACTAGACCTAGGAGGCAGTTAAAAAAAAACTTGCTTCACCTTTTTAACACCCGACGAAAAAAGAGAGGTGTTATAAGTTTGACGTGTGTTCCTGTTTTTTGTGTATCTGTCTATGGCATCATAGTTCCTAAACGGATGAACCGATTTTAATTATGTTTTGTTTGAAAGGCGACTTCATCGAGAGTGTGCTTAGCTATGTTTGATGAAAATCGGTTCAGCCGTTCTAAAGTTATGGGCGTTTTACTGTATGAATCAGGGTATTTTCACAAGATATTGTGTCATAATTACGTGTTCGATAGATTGTCGATCGAACCGTGCCATAGATTTTCGATCGAAACGTGTCTACTACTAAATATTTTTTTTAAAAAGCATGAAATAAAAATGTCTCGGAGTTTCAAAAAAAAAAATTACTTGTATCTTGTAAAACTTGTATCTAAGTTGGATTATACGCGTGACCGCTCGTGTTCATTCCTTTCCACGAAACATTTAATGAACTCGTTAAAACAAAAGTTTTTCATTCATTTGTTCGGTCTTTGTTACCGTTCCATCGTTCAGTTAGCGGGGTTTACCGGGCTCGTTATAAACTCGCTAGCACACATTTAATTCATTTCAGATTAATTATTAGTTGCTGATTTTTGTTAAACTGTTATTAAACTAACAGACTTTAATAAGTGGGTTTTGAATATATATGTTTATAACCCAATCTATGGAACTCACAAGTGGTGCTTAGATGATGAACTTTCGTTTTTTTATTACCGATTTCAAAAAAAGAAGGTAATTAATTCGATGCTTATGTATGTAATATTGTTGGAACTGCACAATATTCACATATTATGTTACTCTATGTGGGCTACTAAACACGTGTGCCAAATTATATATTTTTGTGTACCTATGTATTTTTGTTTGTCCACACATTTCTCCGAAACTACTTATCGGATCGTGATAATTCTTTTTGTGTTGCATTCAGTATCAATCAGGTCAATTGCAAGTTTCATCAAAATCAGTCAAGCAGTTTCCAAGATATGGTGCATGCAGCCGAGCTCCTTAGACACAAACAGCACGAATATGTAAATTGAGTTAATATAGGTATTTTGTCAATCGTTTAGGTAACTTGCTCATTTTTAGTGATGGAAGGGAAGTTTAAAAAAAAAATAAGTCGGTATCTTTAGTACTTATTGTTTTTATCATTTTACGACACCGACTTGCGAAACGAAAGTTATTTTGCACAATTTTTTTGCTTTTGAAGTCGGTTTAAATTTTCTGTTGAAAAGTTATTTTTTTTTATTTTAGGAAAATGGGTTTAGAAAATCATCTACATCTTCTGATATATATTTATATGTACTTTTTTCTAGGTACGGTTTTTCCAGGGGCTTTGTTTTCATGGCCACAGGAACTGCGTACCTTTCTACTACGTAATCAGATTGGTTCTTTCAGAGATAACAAACAATTTTACCTCTAAGAGCGGTTACGCACTGCATTCGCACGATCCGAAACCCAGAAATTTTGGCCCGCAGCAGCCGTTGTACTTCTTGTATGGGAGGTTACGCACTGTATCGAACACGGATTCGGATAGAGATCGATTGCAGTGCGTAAACGCCCTTAGTAAGTTGAGGTTGCACGGGTTCCGAACACAAATATACATTTAAATAGATAACGCCAGTCCCTCCATCTGTAAGAAAACCAAGTGCCACTTTTTCACAAACAATGTAAAAATAAATTTACTTACCAATGAAAGAAATCATTTCCAAAGCCTCGCCCAAATTTTCCTATACCTACATACCTTACGGCTCATAATGGCATAAAAAGGCATTTTTCTAGATTTCGGTGGATTTCCGGTGTCGATAATGCAAAATGAAAAGCTCAGATTACGATTATTTGTCGTAACTTTAGTCCGTTTTTTGGCACGCGAAGTACATACAATCGCGTATTCTAGTTAGATTTACGTCTGTGGTTCCAAACCTTAAAATTATACAGGCACAAAATACTTTTCTGTTTTAAAAAGGATGCGCATATTTCGAATAAGTTTGAACGCATTGATTTTGTGTAGGTAGAAAAGCGTTCTTTTTATGACCTTGTAAGCCATCGCTCATTCCAATACAAATGAAAAGTTTGTAGGTTGTTAAATTTGGTACTATAGTAGAACTCCGTTGTCACAATATTAATTACCTAGTTTAGATAATAACGTATTCATGAAGCTTGTGGGAACAGAACTATTTTCATTACTAAGTATGTAACTAACATAGCATATTGAAAACTAACAAAAACAATTTCATATTAGTTTCATAGAATTCGTATCCCCCGATTTTGCTTCTATTAACTTAGAACACAAATACAAATACATAACTTTAGAATAACTTGCCTATTTTAACCGTATTTCCAAAAAGTAGGAGGTTCTATGTTCGACTTTGTTTTTTTTTTTTGTAGATTTTCACCGATATCTCCGTCAATTGTGGACCGATTTTGAAAATCCTTTTTTGTTTGAAAGATCATATTCCGAAATTGGTCCAATTTTAATTTGGCGAAGATCTGATGAAGAACTTCGGAGATATAACAGAACTCTTCAATAAATAACAGCAAATCTCTCGGGATTGCTGCAATCACATATTTTTTTATTTTTTATACCATTTCATAACATAACATCACGCCAGTACGCTCTGAAGGTTTACGCAGATGTGTACAGTTCACCTTGGTAAACTCTCATTTCCCCGCTTAGGTACAAGTTTCATGACATTCGGGTAATCTATTCCGGCATTGTAGGTATCTTACCAAACAACTTGCCTATTAAGTAGCTACAAAAAAAGAGTGAAAAATAAAAAATATCTTTTTTACAAAAAAATACTACCGACTTCCAAATAAAAAAACTTTTCGTGAAACCTCGTGGAATTAACCTCACAGCCATTATTTAATTGGATATAACTTGCCAATTTGTGGTACTTATCTGACCTCTAACCTTTACAACTTTTCAGTTTCTGGATTTAGCCGATAAATGGAAATAGGCTTAGGTTAGACTCACTTGACGTTTTGAATTGATTTCGTGTTTATTCTTTCTTTCTTTATTTTAGTTTTATTTTTAGAGGCTCATCTGCCCAACCTTTTCCCAACTACATATATTGGGGTCAGCTTCCAGTCCAATGCAGCTGAATACCAGTATTTTTCTCTGACCTCCACAACCCAGTAACTAACACGATTCCTGGCCTCTGTAACGACTGTCTAAAAAACTTCTGCTAACGGCTTCGCCCGCGTGAATGTCGAACATTATCTCAAGGGAAGCTATTCCCGGGATAAAAAGTATCCAATGTGCTATTTCAGACTATAATATATCTCTTCGCCAAATTTCATCCAGATCCGTTGATTAGTTTTTGCGAGAAAGAGTAACAAACATACAAACACTCTTACAAACTTTAGCCTTCATATATTTTTTTTTTAAACTTAACACACTAGGAATTTCTTCCTATATCGTGAACATGTAAACTCACATACACAACACCCAGAGCCGGAACAACTATCTGTAGGTCATACAAATATTTGTTCCGTACGGGAATCGAACCCGCGACTCGCAGCGCAGCAGTCAATCGCTCAACCACTGCGCCAACCGTGCGCCGTGCAGCCGTGTGCTTTATAATACTAGTGTGTTGTGATGATTGATAGTACCACTATCTCACCTGATGGTAAGCGATGATGTGTTCGACGATGAGGCACGCAAAAATGACGTGTTTAACGTTCTCCGAGGCATACAAGGATCTCATCATGAAAAAAAACTGGCCAAGTTCGAGTCGGACTCGCGCACGACGGGTTCCGTATCATTATCGCAAGAAAAGGCAAAAAAAACACGTTTGTTGTTTTTATTTTATTGAGTGGTGTCTCGCAGATCAATCAAAGTGATTGGCTACTGCTTAACCGGACTATCCTGTAGAGACTAATCTATATAGCCTCCAGCCAGGCACAAAAAATCTAAACCTAAGCGACTACGCTGAGGGCTACTCCAGTTGGGGTCGATCCTCGGCTCAGGGCGTCGCTGGGGGGACAGCTATGACTGGATCTAGACAATTGATTTTACCATCCGTTCATAAACTACCTACGTGGGGAAGAACGGATAAGATCACGTTTGTTGCATGGGAGCCCCACTTAAATATGTATTTTATTGGGTTCCGCTTTTACACTTTAGGTACGGAAACCTAAAAACTTAGAGAGAAAATCTCTGTTTGTGTGACTGTTCTACTTCTTTGCCTTTAAATAACATTGTTATGTGCAAATTTTATTTTTGCACAGCATACATATACAATATCAACTTTAAAACAGGTTTTCCTTTTTTAAATAATAAAACTAGATTAGAACTGCATTAAAATTCGAACAGAAATGCGAATTTCTTCCATAGTTTGGGATAAAATAAAAAAAAACGAGCCTATGAACGTTTAAATAAAAATGGGGTTACTTTGATACCCCATTGTTTTTCATAGCAATATAAATTAACCCCAATTTACAATTTATTTTTAATGAATTCACACTGTACAATTTGATATATTTTTCTGCATGAATTAATCGTATTCATGCGCTGAGGTTGATGCAAAACATGGCTGACATTTGTCAGAGTTGCAAATTTTAAAAAGAAAATTGAGATGCATTCCGTTTTCACTGTGTTAGCTTTAAAAATCTAAAAAAATAAAGTTATCATCAAAGTTGCCCCAGATCTCA
This sequence comes from Orthosia gracilis, assembly GCA_947562075.1. NCBI lineage: Eukaryota > Metazoa > Arthropoda > Insecta > Lepidoptera > Noctuidae > Orthosia > Orthosia gracilis. The sequence continues at coordinate 67,014,128 of OX387264.1, read as the reverse complement.
ATGTAACCCCATTCTACGGTACTGGCCGTGCGCTCGCTCGGTGCCAGGATATCAATATCGGACCTCCTTTTGGACAGTTTTGTTTGCAAAATATTTTTTGATTTACATGTCCTATGTACCAACATAGCATATAAGAAATTCTAACGTTGTTTTTTTCTGTTCCGCCCTGTAGATGGTGTTAATACGTGTGGTGTAAGTGCTCGGTAGTTTGCGGTCTGGTACTGTTAAGAAGCAAAAGTCTATGCGTACTGGCAATTGTTTTTTTTTTTAACTTTGGTTTGTTTGAGTATAATAGTGATTTAATTTAATGAAATGAAAAATACCCGCTGCCCACATCATTTTATAGTCTGGCTAAATCAATGAATAATCAGCGTTTGACGATACGAACAGCTAGCCGCACGGCTACTTCATGATATTATGGTCAATCATTAGTGAACATATCGCAAAATAGTAACATAATCCACCGTTAGAGGCGCTGATATCGGTGTGTTTTTCTGTTGCATCATGGCGGCGGACAATTATTCAGATAAAAAAGCTAATTATAATGCGAAAATTTCGTTATAACTCAACGAAGCTTTAAACGCTTACGAAGTTTTAATGATTTTATTTTTTTTGTAATATGTAAACTTAATTTCCTTAATGATATGGCCAAACTTGGATTGACATATCATCAATCGTTGACATTTAAACGATATGGTAAGCTTTAGCTGGCCATATCTTGAAATACGTCAATTTCAGTGTGAAGTGATCAATTTTATGAGTTGTCCACGACATATATCTATACTAATATTATAAAGCTGAAGAGTTTGTTTGTTTGTTTGAACGCGCTAATCTCAGGAACTACTGGTTGGAATTGAAAAATTCTTTTTGTGTTGGATAGTCCATTTATCGAGGAAGGTTATAGGCTATATAACATCACGCTACGACCAATAGGAGCGGAGCATAAATGAAAAATGTTGCAAAAACGGGCAACATAATTCCTTTTTGAGAGCTTCCGTTGCGTGTGCTGCGTGAACGGTTTAAGTTTCGCAAAAATCATGTATGAAGGAATTGCTCCTCTTTAAAAGTTCTAAAAAAAAGTTCGCGACAGCATATGTCTATCTTTTAAGATTGACTCACTATAACCTTTTTTATGGTAATCAAATTTGTTCATTTGCAAAGAGTTTTATCAACATCTATACTAATATTATGAAGCTGAAGAGTTTGTTTGTTTGTATGGTAGGTAGGGTAAGTAGGTTAGGTAGAGTATGTAGGTAGTGGTAGGTAGGTAGATAGCCAGTTGATGGGAGCGAAGCCACGGGGGTCAGCTTATAATAATCTATACTAATATTATAAAGCTGAAGACTTTGTTTGTTTGTTTGTTTGAACACGCTAATCTCAGGAAATACTGGTTGGAATCGAAAAAATATTTTTGTGTTGGATAGTCCATTTATCGAGGAAGGTTATAGGCTATATAACATCACGCTACGGCCAATAGGAGCGAAGCAAAAGTGAAAAATGTTGCAAAAACGGGCAACATTATTCCTTTTTGAGAGCTTCCGTTGCGTGTGCTGCGTAAACGGTTTAAGTTACGCAAAAATCATGTATGAAGGAATTGCTCCTCTTTAAAAGTTCTAAAAAAAAGTCCGCGACAGCTTATGTCTATCTTTTGAGATTGACTTACTATAACCTTTTTTATGGTTATCAAATTTGTTCACTTGGAAGGAGTTTTATCAACATCTATACTAATCTATACTAATAAAGCTGAAGAGTTTGTTTGTTTGTTTATCGCGCTAATCTCAGGAACTACTGGTTGGAATTGAAAAATTCTTTTTGTGTTGGATAGTCCATTTATCGAGAAAGGTTATAGGCTACATAACATCACGCTACGACCAATAGGAGCGGAGCATAAATGAAAAATGTTGCAAAAATGGGCAACATTATTCCTTTTTGAGAGCTTCCGTTGCGTGTGCTGCGTAAACGGTTTAAGTTACGCAAAAATCATGTATGAAGGAATTGCTCCTCTTTAAAAGTTCTAAAAAAAAATCCGCGACAGCATATGTCTATCTTTTAAGATTGACTCACTATAACCTTTTTTATGGTTATCAAATTTATTCATTTACAAAGAGTTTTATCAACATCTATACTAATATTATGAAGCTGAAGAGTTTGTTTGTTTGTTAGGTAGGTAGGGTAAGTAGGTTAAGTAGAGTAGATAGGTAGTGGTAGGTAGGTAGATAGCCAGTTGATGGGAGCGAAGCCACGGGGGTCAGCTTATAATAATAATATTATAAAGAGGAATGTTTTTTTTTGTTTGTTTGTTTGTACCGAATAGGATCCGAAACTCTGTACCGATTTAAAAAATTCTTTTACCAATAGAAAGCTTAATTATTTCTGAGTGACATAGGCTATTTTTAACCTGAAAACAGGTCCTGTGGTGTGGTCCACGGGAGCGAAACCGAGTGGAACAGCTATAATATTATAAAGAGGTAAAGATTGTGAGTTTGTAGGGGGTAATCTCTGGATCTACCGAACCGATTTAGATGAAATATAGCATGGAGATAGTTTGGGACCCTGGGAGGGACATAGGATAGTTTGTATTCCCTTGGGATGAAGAAAAAATTTTACGCGGGCGAAGCCGCGGGCAGAAGCTAGTGTATATTTATAAAAATTGTTATAAAAACACCACACTCAATCCATTCTCCCCGACGATTTCTAACAAAATATCGCTCGACCTAAGATCAATAGGCTACCTGACCCTTAAGTAAAATTTATTTAAGAAATGATGACCTTGGGACGCGTTGGGAATACCTCTCCGGGTTGTCGCATGACTGGCAGGGGCTAAAGTATTTATGCTGAAGCCGCAAAACTCTTAATGTGATAAGTTTGCAGTATAAGTTAAAAGTTCTATGTTTAGGAGTTTTGAGTGAGGCGTGTTGGAAGCAAAAAAATACAGATTTTGTAACATCAAGTTTTATTACTTAGATTAGCTTCTGCCATCGGCTTCGCCCGCACAATATTGCTCCTAAGCGCCGCCATTTTTATATTTTAATGTAGCCAGTGACACTCGCAGGGTTAAGACGAATCGATTGGCGTAAGAATCATCAAAATCGGCCAACGCGTTTGGTCTCTAGAACGCCACATAGGAACAAACATACATACATACATACATAGACTGATAAACACATTACCCTCCTTCAGCAGTCGGGTTAAAACTATAACATTGAGTGCACAGTTAGGTCACGCTGTCGTCACACTATTAAAAAACAAAATATTTCCTATAGTTTAAGGGATTATTAAAAAAATTCTGCTATGATTAGAATAATTTATTATCAAATGAGTGATTTTGAGTAATGATGACACCTTCTGTGTTATGGCAAAATAAATTGACATAATATTAATTTACTTTGAAAAATAGCCTAGAAATAAAAATTCTATAGTAACCACAAAAAAATAAATAGTAAAAAAATACCTGTAAGCTGTGCATTTTTTACGTCTTTTTCTCTGGCCTGGTCTATTCACTAGTGCAGGCGCAATCCTACTGATTAGTGGCAAGAAACCAAAAGGGGAGTTTCTTAGCTCCAGCTACTAAGAAATACAGAAACTTCACACAATATTTCTAGTGTTTCAAAGTGTCGCGGGTCACACAGTGCGCTCGCCGAGTTAAATTGTGTATGAAAAACTGGCACGATTGATTTTCATACAGATGGTACGACTTGCAGTATCTAATTAGTTATAGGTCTGTGGTTACCAACCATCACCAACCCAGCCTCATACATTATGACGTCGCCTTATCTGCCCGTCCCAGCACTGAATATACGCTTTCACATAGCTTGCTTTCAAACTAAACAATTGAAGCAGTTCACGACAGCCCTAGTCGGATAAGGATGGCTTAAGATTAGCGCCATAGAGCACCGAGGCTCCGAGGCGGCCACTTCTAGAGAGCTTTAGAGGCTCTCGATAAAGTGTCGTTATATCAGGTTAGCCAATAGTTGAAATGCCAAAATTTGTCTGCATTTCGATAGTGCTTGTCATAAACCTTTTAGTTCTTTTTTTCAATCGCTGTGGTGACACTTTCCTTAATAGAATTTCAATTTTTTTAGAGGCTATTGTCAAAATATTTTATACAAACCAAGGTAATAAGTGTCACTGTCTACGACACATTCGCTGTTCATTCAAAAACTTTCATTCTTCAATGTACTTCATTCTTACAAACATTCGTTCAAAATCATTCATACAACTCTGTACGTTGCTCATTTAAAAATTATAAAAAAGATTGTAAGGTCCTTAGTAAACCTATTTATTTCTACAAAATTCTTTGTTTAATTTATCATAAACAAAATTGGCGACCGTGACAGGACCTACAATCGTCGGATCGAAACTAAATAGCCACTCAGATTGTTCCCGTGTCAAGGGTACTCGAAGGACATCGTCGACAACGGACGAAATCTACCAGTACCAACGAAAGGCCGTGTTGAGAAAAAATTCGCCGTGCCTGTGGACTGGCATCCTACTTCTACCTGGGTCAAGCATACTTACCTTCAAGAAGCCATTCTGGGAACTCTGCTGAGACTACGGCACTCTGATCAAGCTAAGTCCGTCCTTAGAACGAATCAGAGGAATCACTATCCACCTATCTACGTGCTCCTGCCTACAAAGGGACTGCTGGGATTAGCTGTCTGCCTATTTAAAGTGAGCCCGTTCCATCTTACTAACATACCTACCAAATGTGTTATCCTTCAGTCTGTGCATTTAGCGTATTAAGTTTCTCGAAGTCAAGTGAAGTTCCTAATTTCTATTTGTGTCTATTGTGCCTAACCATAATTACTTTCGAAAGAGGCCTAAATAGGATAGGCAAAGCACAAATTAGCCTACTTAATTTCACTTTTCGACCTACCGCCATCTTAAATTATTAATGCACATTTAACTACAGCAAAACTTAATAATTCTCATATTGTTACTCAATTTTATAAAACTATTCTACTGTTATTGATTATTTATTCTTATAACACTCCATTCGTTCAAAATCATTCATACAACTCTGTACGTTGCTCATTTAAAAATTATAAAAAAGATTGTAAGGTCCTTAGTAAACCTATTTATTTCTACAAAATTCTTTGTTTAATTTATCATAAACAGTCACCATTTACAAATGGACTGCTAGCGACAATTATTTATATGGCCATGCCACCTGGAACTAGTTCCTAGTAGTGCTAATAGCGTGTGCACGAATATTATTAGCAGTGGCGTCTCTAGTCGATTCTGTGTTCTGTGATTACTTAGCCCGGATTTTCAAGTTCAGTGTTTTAGACGGCGAAGAACTTAAGAGACGGTTCGTATACGGTTTAGAGACGTTTATCAAGATACTTAACTTAAAATACGAGACGGATAGTGACGGGACTAGCGAGATTTGAGGCTATGGTGGAAGTTTAGAGTCACTTTGAAACCTGATCAAGTTAGCTCACTGCACATCAACTGCAACATACATACATAAAGTCACGTCTTTTGCCCATGGGGATAGGCAGAAACACCAGAACGCTAACTGCTACGATCCTAACATGCTCCTTGATTCATTTACGTTCACACACCTAGTCATAAAAGCACGGTCTAATACCTTTCAACGAGCAATTCTTGTATATAATTAATCCGAATCTCGGAAACGGCTCCAATGATTTTCATGAAATTTAGTATGCAGGGGCGATAAAACGTTCTAGCTAGGTTTCAGTTTTAGAAACGTCGTTTTTCTCTATTTTCACCCGAGCAGAGCTCGGTCGACCAGGTACTATAATTAAAATAACCAAAATAAAACACATTTAAGTATAAAATTGTTTTTTCATAGACCTTAAATAAAATTAGCTTAGTGCATCTAAGGCCATGTAACATTCAAATAAAAATTTAAGGGATTGACCGCTTGACATTTCGGTAGCACCTGTCAATTTCTTCAGAACCCAAGGAGCAAAACCTATTCGGATTGGTTTTAAGTTCAAAATTGTTCGAAATGCAAACTTTGAACCTATTCAAATTGGTTCTAAATTCTAAAACGTTTAAGATGCAAACTTTGAATCTATTCGGATTGGTTTTAAATTCGAAATTGTTCGAAATGCAAACACTGAACCTATTCGGGTTGGTTCTGAATTTGAAATTGTTCGAAATGCAAACTAAACCTTCTCGGATAGGTTCAAAAATCGAAATTGTTCGAAATGCAAACTGTAAACCTATTTGGATTGGTTCTAAATTGAAAATTGTTCGAAATGCAAAGTCTAACCCAATTCGGATTGGTTCTATATTCAAAATTGTTCAAAATGCAAACCTTAAACCTATTCGGATTGGTTCTAAATTCAAAATTGTTCGAAATGGAAACTGTCTTTCTCGACTGCCAAAAATGATTCTCAATTCGGTTGAATGTTTCTGCACTCATGTTTTTTTTTCAGCCAGCGTATCACTTGTTAGAGTTCAATATTTTATGGCAAAGTATTCCACCCGCCTTTTTTATACCTTTCTCATTACTATAGGATATAAACAGATGTTTGCCAATTCCCATACCACTTTTATGTGTATGTAACAAACGTAGTTAAATTTTATAACCATATTTTATAACTGAAGATAAAAAAAATCCCAGGACACAATATGGAATATGCAAATAGACTAGACAGATCTAATAAAACTTTGGATTACGTTATAAGTGTCACTATATATTCCATACTAATTTTAGCTTCATTTTTCTAACTCCATCCTTTCCTATGCATTTCATATGAGAAGAGACTCTAAATAAACTAACATTATATCAGCGCTGACAATTGTGAAAAATCCAACATGTATATAATGAGGGCGTTTGAATTTGCCTCTAGGGGCACTGGCTGCAGTGGTCCAGCGCCCCTAGTGGCCCCTAGCTGGCGGCGGTAATTTGAAGACCTCACTCTACACCAGCGTGTACAATGAGGTTTTCAAATTACCAATCACTGGTTGAATAGTTTTAAATTTCGGAAAAAATTATACCTTATTTTTTTCGTTAAAAAAATGGCTGCGCAAAACTGTTGCATACTCGGTGTTATATATGATCGCTTTTCTACGGCATTAAAAATGATTTTAATTCAAACTTTGCTGCTGTAATAACAACATTAAAGGCTCAGATACCCCTCGGTAGCTGATTTTAAGATGAAAATCACGTCTAAACGTCTAGTCGTAATTTTTTGGAAAAATATATGTTACATGAGACCATTTTATTAATAATTTGATCTTAGTAAACTTTAAGTTTTATTCGTTTAACATAGCGTAACTAATTTGTAAAGCTATGTTCAACACGAACATAAAAACAACAACCGCACCAAATCCGCCGGGTGTATTTTAAGGAAATTGTCACCATCTCAAAAGATATCTCTTTAGCACTGAGGTTTGCTGTCAGAGAACCCAATTTTGGGTTAAGCTCGCCTTTGTACATAAGTTTTCCTTTTGTATTTGTAATGTTTTTTTTTGTGTACAATAATGAATATGAAAGAATATGCAAGACAATTTAATTATCTACATTTTGATCTGAGGCTTTTTTTTAAAGTTATAATATGATAAGGAAAATAAAAAATAAAACTACTAAATTTTGGATTGCGCGGCCGTGCGGTTTTGAAACGAGTGCGCGTTTTGTTCCCTCAAGGTTTTTGGCGACAGTCGTCGTCTTAATAGCTATATTTATGGACCTTACTCGCCAGTGACGCCAACTGGATAATTAATTATTTTTTTTATTAAAGTTTAATTTAAATTATATATAAATGTCAAATAGATTACGTTACATGTCATATTAATGCTTTTGTCAAACAAATTCAAAATCAATCAAGGCGTACAAATATATTTTAGTTAACATTGTCGAGTGTAAAATACAATCAATTTCAAATAAAATTGTACATAAATGTCAAATAGATTACGTTACGTGTCATATTAATGCTATTGTCAAACAAAATTCAAAATCTATCAAGGCGTACAAATATATTTTAACTAACATTGTCAAGTTTAAAATACAATCTAAATTTCAAATAAAATTATATATAAATGTCAAATAGATTACGTTACGTCATGTCATATTAATGCTACTGTCAAACAAAATTCAAAATCGTCAAAATAGTTGAAAGAACATTTATTTGTCCAGAGGCTGCTATCACCGATACTGTCGCGATAGCGTTTGGTGAAATGCTAAAAATATATTGTCGAAATGTCACATAATTAATTCCTTACATTTCTGTAATTTGACAATTGCTATCGCTCATAGAATGAGCTTTGTCTAGAGTCTCTGTTATATTCAGTTGAAATCTCAATCAAGTGACCGAACTAAACTCGGAAGTGAATGTAATGATAAAATCATTTGTTTTTATCAACACATCGCGGATTAGCTTCATCGTTCGAATTTCGAAGTGAAATTTACAGAATAACATTGTGGATTGTCGCAACTTATTATCATGGTATCATCCATACTTGATATGATAAACGAGAAAGTGACTATGCTTATCTGATTCTTACATTTTCATGACTAAATGACTGAACCAATTTTGATGAGTTTTGACATAGAGGTAGATTGTGTCTTAGAGAAGACCTTCGGATACTTTTTACCCCAGGAGTACGTTTCCTTCGGATATTCGCCGACATTAACGCGAGTGAAGCTAGTATAAAATCTATACTAATTTTATAAAACTGAAGAGTTTGTTTGTTTGAACGCGCTAATCTCAGTAATTATTGGTTGGAATTGAAAAATTCTTTTTGTGTTGAATAGTCCATTTATCGAGGAAGGTTATAGGCTACACAACATCACGCTACGACCAAAAGGAGCGGAGCATAAATGAAAAATAATGCAAAAACGGCAAAAAAAAAATCTTTTTGAGAGGTTCGATTGCGTGCGCTGCACAGCGGTTAAAGTTACGCAACATTAATGTATATAGGGTAGGTAGCCAGTTGACGGGAGCGAAGCCGCGTGGGACGGCTAGTAGGTTATAAGTAAGTTTAGGAACATAGGATGTTTTTTTATCGATAAGCCGTGACTTCATCGAACTCAAGTAGAAATTTACTGTTGCTCTCAAAATTATTTTTTCCTGCGAAGACTCCGCCTACGCCCCGTTCTCTGATAAATGGTAGCTTTCCGTTTCACATTATTTCTTAGCGCTGTTTCCTAAATAATCACTGGAGCGTGTAAAAGTGTCTTGAATACCTACGCAAACTGAGTATTTTTTTTTAAGATCATCTTTACGAGATTTTGCGTTCCACTAACTCGTATACTTAATAAATAATTACTTTAGTTTGCAAATGCACTGAAAAGAACTCGTAGCACGAAAATAAAGTATTGCCATCTGCTAATTGGTTTTTAAACAAAATTTAATTATAAGAAAAAAAAAACATTTATAAACATTTATAACATTTATTTTTTCTCCATCGTCGACTTTGTCTCTGTCACGTCTAACCTAGACTAGAGTCAAAACCAAACCCATTATACATATAAAAAAAATTATAAGCAAATACCAATACTTGTTTTGTTCCTAGTACCTAAGATAAAAATGCGCAAATACCAATTTATTTTTCAGTGTTGTTTGATTGCTTCGTTTGGTGCTATTCGAAGTTAATTTTTTTACTGTATGATGTTGATCGGCAGAAAAGCTTCAATGCTATCAATAAAAAAATATATTGCTTCTGGATGAAAAACAAAAGCGTAATAATTAACCTTTAGTGATGACTTAGTGTGTCTTCTTGTCTGTTTATTATTTGTGTGTTCATGAAATATTAAAAATAAATAAATGTTAGGACAAAAATAACTCAACAAAAATCTAAAAACCTTTTTAAGCAGTCGGGTTTTTAGATTTTTTGAATTAAGTTTTGTTAGGTACATTTAAACATATAAGTGTTTGGATGAAAAAAAAATTGTTCCCCCACAATATTGCGCCCAAAATCCGCCATTTTTCTATTATAAAATCTTAATGCAGTCAGTGACACTCGCTGGGTTAAGACGTAACGATTGACGTAAGAATCATCAAAATCGGCCAACGCGTTTGGTCTCTAGAACGCCACATATACATAGATTGATAAACACATTACCCACCTTCGACAGTCAGATAAAAAGGATGAATGTTCTGACCCCAAATAAATAGGGTAGTTGACAAAAAATATATATTTTAGTCCATCAGTTAGATAACCTTAAAATATTGGAGATTACACGTATTTTTTCTCGGGTACGTAAAAAAAAATAACGTCGATACAGTGCGTCGAAATATCGTGAGACGTCACGATGTGCTACACTTTAAACTGACAAAGTGAGCTCCCACTCCTGAAATTTGGTGCGCTTTCTCTTTGTCTATTTTTATTTATTTGATAAAGCAAAAAATACGGGTCCAATATTATTTGATAATCTCACTGACGGACTAAATGGAATAATCATTTTCCTACCCAGGAAACATACCTATTGGGGTACAGGCAAAATTATATCGATGATATCAGAAACATACTATACTCAGATTTTTAATTTCGTAGACCAAACTGACATTTGGGGGGTTGTCACTATAATTATCGTTATATAAAAATAGTGTCGAACCCTGACTATCCTGTGTGATCCGTAAGTTGATCGAAAATAAAAGTAGGTCAAAAATAAAACTCTTTCGTGACAAAAAAAAATACATTTGTAAGAAACTAGCAGCCCTTATTTAGTTTCTACTCATTTATGTCAGATTTCATTTTATCGATCGCATTTATTTTATTGTTGATTTCATATTTAACACAATAAAAGTTTATTTACTGTGTGTACGAATACTGTTATATTTAAATATATTACGTTTATATTCATAAAACATGTATTTACACCAATAAGTAAAATTAAATTAAGGAGTCATGTCACATCGATTTGATGAATCACTTATGATTGATCCTTACCTACAACACCATGCTCCGCGCTTGCAACATAAAAAGTAAGGTCATTAGCAACTGTCAGTTTAGTCTACGAAATTAAAAATCACAGTATAGATACCATTCATTCTAGCCAATAACATAAACCAAAAACTCATTGAACCACCCCTAAAGACAAATAACGCGATAAATATTATGAAACTACACTTAAGTTCGACCTACCCTCTTTCAATAAAGAATCGCTACATAAGCAATCCATGTAATAGCAAATTGAATTTTCACACTCGACTTGAGATCAAAGTTTGGCATATTCCAGGGTAATTGACCTCCGTATAACGGCGTACGACGATCAGTCTTCTCGGGTTGTTCCCTGGCGGTCCGCCAAGACCCGAGTGGATCCGAGAGAAACCGACAGGTCCCGTAGACTAATTCGTTATGACCTGAACCATTTCTACTAAGTTTTCCTGACAAGGTCTCCCGTGTAACAGTTTTTATCCGTTCGTTCACACCGTCTCAGGAACATTTTTTGTTTGTTTTGTTTTTAGGGTTCTGTACCCAAAGGGTAAACACGGGACCCTATTACTAAAACTCCGCGGTCCGTCTGTCTGTCCGTCTATCACCCGGTGATGATGTATTTCTGTTGCCGCTATAACTACAAATATTAAAAACAGAATAAAATAAATATTTAAGTGGGGCTCCCATACATCAAATGTTATTTTTTGCCGATTTTTGCGGTAATGGTACGGAAACCTTCGTGCGTGAGTCTCTCATTTGGCCGGTTTTTGTCGGTATGAGCTGTTTTATTGGCAGTTGTGTTAGCACGTAGTTAGGACAAAGGGTTTTGTTTACAAGTACCTACTTATTGTAGAGTCGGGTATGTAAAAAGTAAGTTCTGAAAAAAAGGTTATAAAGGAAGAGAATTTAAAATTCTTATTTTTTTATTAAAAAGTATTGAGGTATTGAGACTCATTATTAAAAAAAATAAGTTCAATAAAAATAAAACCCGACTACAGAAAAATCACGCTCTAAAAAGTACGAAACATGAAAATATTCCCGTTTTACCGTGGTCGTATGCTACCTACCGTAACAAAACAATACATTCTGCAAAGTAGCATACGACCACGGTAAATTTACGGGAATATTTTCTTGTTTCGTACTTTTTAGAGCCTGATTTATAGTAATTCATGACTTTGACGGGATATATCTCGCAAACAGTACGCTTGACAAACATATGTTGTACCAAATAGAGTTTTTAAAACACCTGTTCAATGATTCCTCCAATGATGGGGTGAGGCGAAAAATCTTTGTGCCTCCTAGAGGTTGCCATATTCAATTTAATGTGACTTCGTATAGCTTATAACCAGCGGACAAACAAGACGCTGCCTACAACACCTCTTTTATCAAATTATGACAAGTGAAGAATTTATGAGGGAACAGATGAACATACATATATGCATACCCACATACCGGTCAAAAACATAATCCTCCCTTTTGCTTCGCCTTAGTCGGGTAAAAACTAGAAAAGAACAGTCTTTTTAGAAACATTTTTCTTAATACCCATTTTGACAGATGTTTTGCTGGCATTTTTCTTTTCTCTGGCATCTATTTACCCGACTATGGCGAAGTCAAAAGGAAGGGTTGCGATTTTAGCAATCGATGTATTTATTTATTTAATAATTAATGTACACACACAGTATAATACATAAAGACAACACATCAAGACAATAGAGTACAATGGAACTGCTTATTTCTTAAGAAATTTCTGCCAGCAGACCCGCGAAAAGGAAAAATGAAAAAGAAATATAGACAATAGTGTGTGAGAACAGAAAAATAAAAAAAAAGTGAACGACTTAAACTAAGATATAAAAATTAGCGCACCTACACAAATAGTGTAATGGTGGATATATACAAATATAAAAACATAATTGTAAAATATGTATGTATTTAGCTCCTCCGTAGCGCCTAAACTATTCATCGTATTTTGATGAATAAGGTGTCAATCGGTTCGTTATTATAGCCCGGGTAACATAGGCTAAAAAATACCGAATATCGAGTTACAGTTTTAATAAAATTTTTGCTTGTTCAAACTCAAACAATATTTCAGATTTTTTATTTTATTTTAAATGTCCTCATTATTATTTATTATTTATTATTTATTGTAGTCCTTATTTCAATGTTTGTGGTAACAAAAACTACTTAAGGCGGCCAATATCCAGCGCTTTTCGTATGAAAATGGGCAAATATCCTCATATCTGCTAAGTCAATGTTGACTTAGCAGACAGCATTGTTCTAGCAAATAGCCTTCATTTTATATATTTGTTTGGAAGATTGAACTAATATCAACAATAAGACATTAGTTTCAAGGATAAACTTTTAGAACTAGTCTACTTTTATGGAATGTGTAAGATAAATCTTTCTTTGATATTTGGCGTGTAGTTCGGGGTACTAAAAAGGTCGTTACACTTTCAACAGTCGTCTCTCCCGAACACATTAAATGTATGAGTGAGTTCATGAAAGTTGTATGGCATTCGACATAATATTGAGAAAAGAAGTAAAACTGTTCTAAACACACGTCAAAATTAATGATATAGCGGATTTAAGACCCTGATTTGCTAAATTGTAATGCATGCATGACAACTTCTTTTTATTATAGTATTTATTGACTTACCAATGTTTTTTCTTCTCTTTACGTTTAAGAAATTGATTCGCACCCTGTTCTGTTGTTGTTGAATTAGATAATTTACCTGTGTTTGCAATATTTGTAAGTATGTGAGGAACATGTTCCTATTTATTAAATGAATGAATTTACCTATATTTGCAATATTTGTAAGTATGTGAGAAACATGTTCCTATTTATCAAATGAATGAATTTACCTATATTTGCAATATTTGTAAGTACCTATGTGAGAAACATGTTCCTATTTATCAAATGAATGAATTTACCTGTTAGTGCTTGTAATAATTTATATCCATATTAGTAGTGCTGGGTCCATCGTCCTCACGTATATGAATTAATGTATGTATGTAAATATAGTAAACACTTTTTTTAAAAGAGTAAGTGTTGAGTTTCACATTAACATTGAGATCTAGAATACTTCCATTTATTCTTCATGGGCATTAAATCCCAATTCGAGGTGTATTTTTATAGGTCTCCATTAGCAAGAGTATGCTACTCTATTAATTTCATTTCATCACCATAAAATCCCCAAAATTTTCTCCTAACAATAAATAAAGCAACAGGATACAACTATAAACCGTTGATTGCTCCAGTAACGTTCAGTAATCGTTCGTGTATTAATCAATTAGAGCTTACGAGGGGTCGCTCGTAAAAGTCCGCCATCTTATATAGGGACGCGTTCGCACCTAAACGGAGTTTTATTTGTGTTGAGGTCTTTTTACCCGACTGCACCAGAAGGCGGGTTATGTTTTTGTGTGTGTGGTGGAGATGGAGTTCGCTCACTTTAGCTCCCGTCATCTCCTACAAACCTAACCTATCCGTGTCGGGATGCCGTTCTTGGACTAATTCTTTAACCATAATTATCGACTGCCCAACCGTTACGTAGCAATATTCATAATGACCAGACAATGTGATAAATAAGGGAGTTTAAATCAGTATTCATTAGCCCGCTGACGCGAGCCCATAAGTTTTGCCCCTGCCAAAAGTCGCTCTACGGCTAAAGAAGTTATCTCTTTAATAAATACTTGTATCAAAAAACCCGACAGCAAACAACGGCAAAAAGTTTCAAACAGGTCACTTTTCAAACAGTCTTGATCAAATCTGTGATTGAACTAAAATAAATGCCACCAATCGTTTCTGTTTCAATCAATTAGGCGCTTACGAAGGGTCGGTCGTAAAAGTAACGCCGCCTTTATAGGAACGCGTTCGCACCTAGACAGAGTTTTATTTATGTTCAGCTCTTTTTTATGTAGTTTTGGCGAGTTTTCGTGTTGAAATGAGAAAAAGGTAAGACTGAGTTTATGAAAAGAGTTTATGCCTGCGGGAATCTGCTGGTTGACAGACACACAGGTCCGGTCGATGTGTTGAGGTCTTGGAGGAGGTCTAAGTCCAGTTGAGGTCGTGATATCGCATTAAATTCATCTCTTACTCGTTCAGTCCATCCAAAGGTTGTCTGTAAGAGATAGCGCCTATCCTAGCGCGATAAGACCGGCCATTGTACACTTGTTTTTATAAATGCTGTGTCCTGTATGCTTATGTGGGGTACAATAAATAATATAATAAATAAATAACAGACGTTATTTGTAAAATAACATCTGACTCGTAAGCATACTTATGTTATTAAGAGCCATATTCCCCGATAGGTTGGCCAGGGGTATATGTCTCCGGAGAATGCGGTTGTTAGGGGATGTACCGCACCTGAACCGCTGCCGATCTTTTCGTGGAATACTTACGGGGGCCTATAGTACACATTGCCCCACTTAAGGCGATATATACGCCCCAATGTAAACGCAGTACTGGCCGTGCGCCCGCTCGATGCCAAAACATTAATATTGAACCTCCTTTTGAACAGTTTTGTTTGCAAAATATTATTTGATTTACATATGCTATGTCAGTTATCAAAGAGAATTCAGTTATGAAGAACATTTTGGAGGAGTATCCAAAAGTTGCGAAAAATATCGTGTTGCTAATTTTTTTTTTTAAAGCAAAACTATTTGTTATACGAAAAACTATGTTTAAAAAATAATGTACATTAAACAATAATAAGTATATATTTTTTTCAAACCTTTTAACCTAGCCGTTACTAAGGAGTATGCTTTAGAAAGTTACCTTTTTACGGCACTAAAGCCGATGTAGGCCCTTAAGATTGAGTCGCGCGTAATAGGGGTCGAACCTTTTAATAGGCGCAAATCCAAAAAGCAGGACTCCTTTTGAGAAATTCCAAATCTAAACCCAATAAAATAAACCAATCTTTTTAGTAATACTGTATCCGTAATCCATACTTATATAATAAAAGCGAATGTAACTCTGTCTGTCTGTTACCTTTTCACGCTTAAACCGCTGAACCGATTCAGATGGGCATGGAGATAGTTTGAAGCCCTGGCAAGGACATAGGAAAGTTTTAAGTTAAGTTCTATAAGTTCCAGCACCATATTTGACAAGAATAAGATACAAGAGTTTCGTAAATCTACAGAAACATAACAACACATCTTCTCTGTTTTCCTTGAAGGGATAAGCAGAACTCTGCTATCCTGCTTCTATATAACTATACTAGCTGACCCCCACGGCTTCGCTCCCATCAACCGGCTATCATCCTACCTATCTACCCTACCTAACTATCCTATCTACCTATCCTACCTACCTACCCACCTAGCTACCCACCAACCTTGCCACTACCAAATAATGGATTTTATAGAAAAAAATTTGCTAGTTTGGTTTACATTATTGCAATTTGCATAAGGATCTCTAATTTTTTTGAAAATAATTTATAGCCTATTACTCGGGCATAATGTAGCTTGCCATAGGTGAAAGAATTTTTTAAATGGTTCAGTAGTTTCGGAGCCTATTCGGTACAAACAAACACACAAACAAAAAAATATTTTCTCTTTATAATATTGGTAAGTATAGTAAGAAGCAGGATTTACGTATTTAGTTTAATTTATCAAAATGTCAATCTACACTCCAGGCGACTTTGTAGAACCATATTAAATCCTAAAATTGTGTCTGAGGTAGAATAATGCTTTGTATGGGTATCAAAATTATGTTTGAAAATATACATAATGTTAAGATTTATATGTCGTTAGAAAAATTGCCAGAGAATTAGGTAGTAAAACAATCTGAAAAGACGAAATTGTGGAGCGATGACCTGGTGAAGGTTTTGGGTATCCGCTGAATGCGAGACGCACGGGATCGGTCGATGTTGCGACTCCTTTTTGGGGAGTCCTTTGTTCAGCAGTGGACTTCTTCTAACTGAATTGATGATGATGATGTTTGTTTGTTTGTAGAAGGCATTGTGATCCGATTACAAAAATTCTTTCACTAATGAAATGATACACTATCGTTGACTGAAATTTTTATCATCCCTGAAAAAATGTACGGTTCCAGTGCGATAGATCACAGAAGCGAAGCCACGGGCACACGGAAGTGTGTTCACTGAAAAAATAAATTACCGAACAAGTTTTTTGTTATTCAAATTTTAATTTATTAGAAAATAAACTTATATAAAATAATACAAAACGAATAAGCAAAATTTTGTTAAAAAGACAAAGTTCGCAACCAATAATTTTCTTTGTCTTTTTTTCAGTATTGTTATATACTTTCTATTTATTTTATATAATCTAATTTACAAATTTTTATTATTCATTAGTTCAGTACCTACATATTAACATTATATTCAGTATCTATTTAATTTAATCACGTCCGTGTGTCACTAGCGGGGTGCTAATTGAAAATCAGCACTGGGTGTTCGACACCCAGCAAATACAGAGTTGAGACTTTCGGTGTGGGCACGCCCAGCGTTGCTCTGCTTGAACCTTTTTCGTAGTTTTATCACTGTTGTTCCCTGTTACTTTGTAATTGTTGCTGTTGTGTTGTGTCTATGTCGAATAAATGCTTTCTATTCTATTCTGTTCAGATTATTATCTATAGAAAACCAGTAGAAAATCATACTCGTAATGAGATATCCAAACGAAAAGGTATCACTCCCATGATTGATACCCACAAAAGTTACCAAAAATATATCTGTCATATAATCCGAGGCCAAAGTATATTTTCACGTAACCCTTACGTCGGAGGACATAATGAGTTATTCCGGAGGAAACATGACACGGCGAGGGAGGGTTAAAGTGATTTGTTCAACATGTTCTGGTTTATTCTTTGCCTTGATAAATTGTCGGTAGAGTGCGATTTAATCTCATATTTTTAGTTTTGGTTTGATAAAAAAGATAATTTATTTATTAAAACTTTATGCATAAGTACAAAGGCGGACTTAATGCCTTTGTCATTTTCTACCAGTCGACCTTAGGGAGCTGCAGAGATAAAACAAGGCAGGTGCAACTAAATGATAGGATGAATAGAGAAAAGATACGAAAAAAAGGAATTATAAATATATACTTAGATACATACATACCTATAAACAATGCTATATAGAATCCGAAACGAACAAATCAATTTTGTGATGATTCTGCAAACTTCTTGCGAATGTGCTCACGTGCCTTCAATTTGAAAGAAAGCCGACTGGTTGCCATCCTGATGTTCTGAGGGAGCGCATTCCAAAGGGAGATTGCCTAGACAAAGAAGGACGAGTGAATAAACCCACAGCGGTGAGAGGGACATTGTAGAAGACGAAGCGAAGATTCTTACTGTGGCAGAGCAAAGGAATTGAACGTGAGAAGACAGATAAGAAGGAGAAGTGGGTTTATCAATAAAAGAAAACAGGTTAGTCAAGGCCCTCAGCGCTCTACGCTGACGAATGGGTAACCATTTTAAAAGGGATCGATGAGGGGATACATGATCGTACTTCTGGAGGTTGAAGACAAATCGAATGCAGTTATTCAGAAAGCTGTCAAGTTAATTGAGTAGATCTGCATTCAGGTCATAGTAGCACACATCTCCATAGTCAATTATGGGAAAGATTAGGGACTGTGCAAGCATGGCCTTTTTGTGAGCTGGGAGAAGATTTTTTAATCGATACAGCGAACGCAACGCTCCGGTGACCTTTCGGCTGACACTCGTTACCTGTTTGCGCCAGTCAAGGCAAGTGTCGACGAACAGACCTTAACCTCGGAGCTAAACGGAATTGATTAATTTATTTTATAAAGTTTAGTCTAAAATTTAAAAAAAAAGTTAGGTATAATTTTGTTCATAATTGACTGATTTTTCCTAGGCTTTGTTCTCGTGGCGTACCATACAAATCGAGTATGATTTCGGGATTAAATGTAGCCTATAATATTATTGCATTAATTAATGGTCGAGTGAGTCCACTCGACCATTAATACTTTCAGACATTACCTCTTACAAACAAAACCGTTTTACGTCTTGATATAAGTTTGAAGTAGCTCCTGCCTGCGGTTTCGCCCGCGTGAAATGTGTTTTATTGTTACGAGGGAACATTATACCGGGATTTAAAGTAGCAGTTGTGCTATTTCAGACTATAATCTACCTCTGTACCAAATTTCATTCAGATCCGTTCAGCCGTCCTAGCTAATAAACATTCCATCCAAACTTTCGCATTTATAATATTAAGTAAGATTACTTTATAGAAGGAGTAGAACACGATGGCATTAAAGTTGCCACGCGTAAAATTTTTAAAAGCCAGCGATAAAAGATTGTGAAATCGCTACGGCGTAGCTCGTAGCGGAAGCGTGACGTCATTGCTACGCTTGTGGCTACGCCAGCGTAGCAGACGCGTTGAGACATAAATTCTTTGAACCTTGTTGAATCGTAGGTGTTATTTCTCAGCGAAAATAACGTGAGTCAAAATTATGTCTTTAAGGACATGTATCTGAAGCAAAAATTATCACAAAATAATGAGACTAATTGGCGAACGTGTGTTAGCTACTCGTATTGTGATTGGATCAATATCGTACTCGTATTGTGAATTTCCAACAGCTAATCGCATCACTTCAATTGCGTTAATTTGTGATGCCAACTTTTTTAAATCGGGGCTTAGATGTAGATTAAAAAAAGATTAGAAATTAAATACATAAAAAAAACCTATCCTTCTATATTTGATTAGAATGCACTAATTATAATTAATCAACTACCTATAGGCTACTTTTTTTAAAAGTATTATTTATATGTATTTGTATACCACGGAAATCAGAAAGGGTATTCATAACACATAAACCCTTTTCATTTTTACATAACCCTGCCATGACTAGACAGAACCTCTTGACCATAACCCTGTAGCGGTTTACCCAACCGGCACGCAATCAGGTGGGGGGTCATCCCGACCCCACCGTGTTGTATCCACCAGCGGTACGTAATCATGCGGGGGTCATTCCGGCCCCATCGCGTTGTGCCCACCACCGGTACGCAAGCTGGCAGGGGGTCATTACGACGTCCCAGTTAAGTGTTTACGTCCCATCAGTCTGTACAGCGGTTATGGTTTATTAGCACAAACTTATGGCTAGTGCCACTATGATTTTATCATGTTATTTTATTGATCTTGCCATGAGGTATAAGGATTAAATGACGTGTATTGTTTGACGATAAACAAGTTTACTGTCGGCAATAAGAGGGATGTTATTGGTTGGTAAATAAAAAAAAAATATCCTATGTAACCAATATTATGAATGCGAATTCAGTGAGCTTCTTTGTTTGATACGCTTTAACGCCTTGACAGCTGTTCAGCTGGTGATGTTCAACTTGGCATATGGATAGACCATAACCTAGACGTGGTCATATATAATATTTAGTACTAGTTTCTTTCTGTGGCCTCACCCGCGTGGAAAGAGTTTTATTATCCGAAGAGAACGTTATACTTGGTTACGTTATTTTTGTTGTTTAGTCTAAGTTTTATTTTCTTTCTTTTTTATATTTTTGTTGTGTGCTCTGGCTTGTGTAAAATAAATGTGTATTCTTTCTTGCTTTTTCTGGATGAAGAGTATGCTACATACTAATTCAGGTTCTGGTCTATTCATAAACCAAGTTTAATTAAGTTGTCTAAAATATTTCATTCCTCTTTCCCTATAATAAAGATCAAGTTAAATTCACAAATCCGGCAACTTGTAACCTTAATGAGCTTTTGTTTTCATAATTTAGTTGATACAAAGGGATTTTGTTTTAATTATAATTTGTGCTTCTAATTACATACGTCGTTAAAAGTCAGCGGTGTCACATGTCGCTGGGTTCGGTTCCCCAGTCGGGCAGTCTTATTGAGGTTTTTCCAACTGCTTTTTTTACCCAGTTTCTGGGTTGTCGAGGTCCGATAGGCAGTCGCTCCATCTAAAATACTGGTACTCAGCCAAATCCGGTTAGATTGACACCCTAGACTGGGTATCGTGTTACCCAGTTACTGGGTTTTGGAGATCCGATAGGCAGTCGCTCCATGTAAAGTTCTGGTACTCAGCTAAATCCGGTCAGACTGACACCCAGTCTAACCAAGGGGTATCGTTTTACCCAGTTACTGGGTTGTGGATGTCAGATAGGCAGTCGCTCCATTTATAATACTAGTACTCAGCTAAGCCCGGTTAGACTGACACCAGTCTAGCCAACGGGTATCGTGTTACCCAGTAACTGTGTTGTGGAGGTCAGATAGGTAGTCGCTCCATATAAAATATTGGTACTCAGCTGAATCCAGATAGACTGGAAGCTGACCCCAACATAGTTGGTAATAGGCTAAGCAGATTGATTTTGATAGCAATAACATCGCCTCTTACATGGGACTTAAATATAACTAATGAAATGTGCAACTCTGTCCAACCCTTCGAGGAATATAGGCATGATGTTATGTTTTATTTATCATCGTCGAAATAACAAAAAAAAGTTTTCACAAAAAAATACAACCGAGTGTCAAATAAAAACACTACAAAGTGAAAAATCACTGCAATTTCGGAAGTCGGTATTACTGTTTTCGTTTCTTCGTTTGTTGACACCACCTTCCGAAATTGAAGTTATTTTTCACTTTTTAGTGGTACATAATGAACAAGTTCTATATTAAGGTACCTATAATGCCCACAGTGTTGCCAGAAAAGATTATCCGGATAACATGTAACTTGAACATAATCAGTGGCATGAGAGTGTATCATGGTGAACTGCATTCATTTAGAGTGCATTCCTGTTTAGAGCATACTGGCGTGATGGTATGTTATGAAATGGTGTAAACAATAAACAAACATGCATTGCATGATTGCAGCAATCCCGAGAGATTTGCCGTCATTTATTGAAGAGTTCTGTTGTACATCACCGAAGTTCTTCATCAGATCTTTAAAAAATTAAAATGGGTCCATTTCGGAATAAATTCCTTCCGAAAAAAAAAAAAATGCAAATCCGTTTATATATGACGGAGTTATGCCCGAACATATGAAACAAAAAATTTAAAAATATGATCATCCGAATTGAGAACCACCTCCTTTTTGGGAAGTCGTTTAAAAATGTTTCCATTCTGTTGTTAGAGAAGTCAAGTTCTTTTCCATTTTCTCAGTTAGGCAGAAATAAATGCTCGTACTTAGCATTTATTTCTTTCATTCAACGCAGAAATGTAATATTTAATTTCCTTGGAAAGTTTTTTCTTTTCTTGCAATCGAAATGGGCTCATATTAAAGAGAATGTAATTTCATTTCTCTACCCTGGATGACATCCTTCCTATCTAGGGAAATGAGAAACACAGCATACATGTAGCATATAGCTACAGTATGTGGTATTTCAAGATTAAACTAAGATTCTGAGAAAATATATTTCTTCTTTTTTTCACGACCACGAGTAAGCTCAAACAAAGTAGTGTGTGGGTCGCAAAAAGATGAAGTTCATCAGAGAATTTTATGAGTAAGACGTACAAAATAAAGAAGAGAGAGAGAATAATTTATTCGTATTTTTGAGACTGAAAATATTGCCAAAACGGTCGTAGGGCTGAAAAGTTCTGGAATGGGGACCGCGAAACGGAAGACTATTCGTTAGAAGGCCTTCCAGTAGGTGGACCGATGACCTGGTTAAGTTTGCGGGCATCCGCTGGATGCAAGACGCATGGGATCGGTCAATATTGCGACGCCTGGGGGAGGCTTATGTCCAGCACTGCACGTATTTGGGTTGAAATGATGATTAGGTGTAACACATTCGGAAAAGAAATGATTGTTCAAAGTTTATTCCATCCCAAAAAAGCCAAACCACGGCAAAGTCAAAGCTCGGCAATTTGGCCAAAGCTATGCACTTCACCAGGATTGGCTTGCCGCATGGTAATCATGTCGAATTACCATTGTAAAGCTATTGTTAGTGGCTTTGCGGAGACCGACACTAAAATGGCGACAACGCTGCATAAATTTGCGTAAAATACGCCCCGATGCGGTACGGTCAGCAACAAAGTCAGTTTACGCATGCGAGTTGCAGAGTTGGGTCGTCGTTAAATGCAGTCATGTTGAAACTAGTACAATAGCACAGTGATGTTAGTAGGTTATAATGAGAGTATTTTAAACTAATATTATAAGACATAAAGATATATCTTGAATAACAGATACAATTATAAAAACACTTTGACTGTTGTTTTACCATGAATCTATACTAATATTATAAATGTGAATGTAAGTTTGTTTGTTATGCTTTCACGCAAAAACTACTGAACCGATCATCATGAAACTTTGTACATATATTCTTGGAGGTATTAGAAGTAACATAGGATACATTTTTACAAAAAAAAAATGGCTTCACTGCGAGCGAAGCCGCGAGTAAAAGTTAGTACTTTTATATAACTGTCCAATAAATAATTGTTGCCACGCAGAACAACCACAAGAACCACGCAGAAAATGCTAATATATAAATAACTTAAGAAAGCCTTGGCCAAACCGCTTAAACATTTTTCATACTGCATTTACTGAAAAAATATGGTGAAAACATATTAAACGTTGCGTCGACAATATCCCGACGAAGAATGTTTCTTGTTCCTGAAACGTCACCACTATCTTTCAAACCGGAACACAGAAATATAGTACTACTTTTTCTCAGGACAAGCACTTTACAAGGAACTCTACCTACAGCAAGTAAAGCTTTTTCTTTTCGCCCACTACAACTTGATACTCTGACAACTTGACTGAAAAACTTCTTACAAAGTTTAAAGTCCGCTTAAGAGCTCAGTCAAGTTGAACATCAAAAAAGAAAACTACAAAGTCCCTAGAATGTCGCTGTGCATAACTGAAAGCACAGACATAAAACTAACTACATAGATGACTGAATGTATGCAAGTACTTCATGTGTCAAAAAAAGGGAGAGCAATGTGCTGTAGCACAGCTCGAAGTAGTAGCTACTTTGAGTTGTTTCATTTAGCGTTATCGGCATCGGACATCTACAATAATCTAGAAAAATGCTTATTTATTCCGTATTTTATTATTATATTCAATTATGCCGAGAGCAGTAGTGGCCCAGTGGCAACGGCCGCGACTTACAAGTTGTAGGTCGTGGGCTCGATCCCGGGCAGGCGCTTTACTTTGTGTAAATTACTTCAGCACCACTGCTCTCAAAACGGTGAGGAAACCGGCATGTCCTAGAATCAGAAATTCGAAGACATGTGACATCCATCAAACCGCACTCCACGTCTCACAGATAGGATGCCTGTGTCCCAGCAGTGGGGACATGAATTGGTTGATGAAAATGAGCTGTACAAGTTTTTTCATCTGAAGTTTTGTTCTTAAATTGTGTGTGAAAAAGTGGCACGCTTGGTTTTCTTACAGATGGAGGAAGTTGCATTATCTTGTTAAATATATGTCTGTGACTGAAAGTGTTAATCGGCGAGTCTTTTCAAACTTCTGTAACATTTAGTGGTTTATTTATTTATTTATTCAGGAATTTCGACGAAAGATGTACACAAAAAACACATCAACATGATGAAATTACCAGTGCACTCCCTCAATTATAGGAGGCCACGAAAGTGGTTAAAAGTGACGTTGCAGGAATTTTAAGGCTGCAGGGCGCAGCTACAACAATTTTTATCGCGAGAGAACGATATCTATGCGCTTGCATTAGTTTTCAACTTGGTTAAGAAGTTCATACTAAGTTTAAATGCCGGTTTAAAGCTGAGAAAAAGTTGAACACCAAAAAAGGAAACTCTAAAGTCGCTGAAATGGCGCTGTGCATAACTGAAAGTGTTAATCGAGGAGTCTTTGCAAATCTCTGGAGCATTTTGTGGTCAAAAGCAAGTAAGAATTTGTAATTCTATACAGGAGATTACAAATTCTTGCTTTACGGTACGGAACGGTATTTATGCGCTTTAATTAGTTTTCAACTTGACTAGAAAACTTCATACAAACTTTAGAATCCACTTTAAAACTGATAAAAACTAGAATGTTGCTGAAGTGGTGCTGTGAAAGTGTTAATCGTCGAGTATTTTCAAATGTCTGGAGCATTTTGTGGTTAAAAGTAGCTACGTCCCAAGAATTTGTGATTCTAAACAGGAGATTAGCATTTTTAAATCGGCAGTTAGCTTTAAATGTCTGGATCGCTTGAACGGTATCTTTGCGCTTGCACTTTTTATTACCCGACTGCAAGGAAGGATTATGATTTTCGCGCGTATCTTTTATTACTTCATATCTTTCAAACCACTAGACGGATTTATATAATTACGACATCTATAGACAGATTTTGACCGCCCAAGTGTTCATAGATAAGTGACGTTACAAAAAAACAAACATGGCGGCTTTTGGGCGCCATATTGGGGCATCCCAATTTTTATTTCTTCCAAACCTATCGCGTAGGGTATCAAAATGAAAAGTTTTAGAGGTGATTACAATAATATACACCGTGAAATTTAAATGGTTGTTTTCCCGCAGCGAAATGGTTTTGTCTATGTAATACAATCATTTCGTAGTTATATAAAATATTAGAAACAAAAACTGGCATATTTAACATTGTGAAAAACTAAACTCGAAAGCGATCACGAACCAATAGTATACCTCCCGATATCTACGGCCGAACGACAGCAGGCCGTTGACCCGGGTGCTAGGTCACCGTCGAAAGGATTAGGTTCGAAGGCGGCTCCGTTTGATCATGTTACGCGCGGGCTAGATTATGCCGTATAATTACACGCGAGAGCTTATTTTACTTTAAACATTTAATAAATCGGTCTTTGCTTTGTCGGCTTGTGGCTCGCTCGTTTGTTTTGCGTGCAAACTTTTATGCCGTATCACCACGTGCGAGAGCTTATTTGGGTTTGACCATTTATGCATCGCTTTGCTTTGAGGGCTGCGGCGCCGGCGCGTGCGACGCCAGTATTACCTACAACAATACATGTTACGTCTAGTGTTACTATTAAAAGTCGCGAGGCCATTGACCCACGTGCTTTTCAATCAGCTGTTATCCAACATGTTATTCAAATTTGACACTAAAACGCACTTGACACTAAAACGCACTTGATGCGCACACTCGCGAATAACGTGTGGGTTATTTATTGCCCAAAAATGTTCGTTACGCTGGTTGAAAATACCAACTCGCGTAAAAGTTGATTCATCCGTCCACAAAATGTTCTTATCTTGGTTGGCGATCAACCACTGACAAAACGCAATTCTGTTCTGGGGGTCATTTTCGTGGAGAGCGTGAACACCGCGAAAATGATAAGGATGCTGTCCTTCAGAGTTGAGTAGTTTCCAGACGTGGTACTGGCTTACGCCAAACCTAGCCTCGGCCTGGCGGGTACTGCGACGCGGATCCCGTTCGAATTACTCGATGATCTCCTCATCGAGCGCTGGCAAAATAACGGCTGGTCGACCTCTGCCCTGTGCATGTGCCGGTGCATGGAACTGTCCATGATCTAGTAGCCGCAGTGTCGCCGCTACGATCGTCCGTGGAGATGGGACTTGGGGTTCAGAACCCCGCGAAGACTGAGCGACTCCAAGTGTTGCCGCTCTGCGTAAAGTCGCCGGGCAGCATGGGAGTCATAATCAGCCCTAGCATACAGCTGCACCATAGCGACGTACTCCACATTGCTGTAATTGTAATGTCGATCCATTGCAGTTTACAGTGATGGCGCGTGCTGCGCGTACGACATTCGCGGGAAAACTAAGTAGGTCAGGGTCACAGCCGCGCGTGCCGCACGGGTAAAATAGGCGCCGGCGGCTTCGTTTGAAATTGTTGCGCGCAGGCTAGTTTACTACACGCGAGAGCTAATTTTACTTTGAACATTTCTAAATCGGTCTTTTCTTTGTCGGTATCGCGGTGATTTTTTGTATTGTTCCGTGCAAACATTTTATGCTTTATCACTACGTGCGAGAGTTTATTTTGGTTTGACATTATTTTGTGCATCGGTTTTCTTTGTAGGTGGTGACACGAGTAGTACCTAGTACCTACAAGTTACGTCTAGAGTTACTATTGTTACTCACTTTTTCGAGTTGATGAATATTTTTTTAATTATTTTAAAACAGAAACATCGTTATTTATTTACTTTAACTCTATACTTCGAAAGTACTCCTTAAGGCAAGTCGTTCTGCCGCGGGAAAACAACCAATTAAATTTCAGGGTGTATACGACTAATATGTTAAAAAGTAATTAGAAAAAAATACCGGACAAGTGCGAGTCAGACTCGCCCACCGAGGGTTCCATACAAATTTGTAGGTACATATTATAAATAGTTCAGGAATCGTGTCTCGCAGTTTTTCGTCGCTTTTTTTTAGCGCGTCTTTTTTATGTTAACTTAGTAGACCTGAGTATATGGTTTTAATTTCAACTCTCCTCGCGTTCCCAAGATAAAGGGTCAAGACAGACGGACAACAAAGTGATCCTATAAGGGTTCCGTTTTTTTCTTTTGAGGTACGAAATCCTAAAAATTTTAATAAATTCAAAAAACCCCACTGCTTAAGAAGCGAACTAAAAAAATTTAAACAAGAAGAAAATCATGCTGTGCCGTCGGAGGATACAAATGGCTTTAGTCAGCCAGCTCGTGAATATTCCATTCGATTCACACAGCGACATTGTTCCGGTATATTAAAACAGCAAACCGTGACCTTAAACCCGTATGCGAAAAAGGTGATTACAAGTCCTCCTACACTACTAAAGTGCACTTCTACAAAAAGGTGATTACAAGTACGAATACATAGACTTAATTTTTCACACGACTTCGCTCCCATCTCAAGTCTTACAGGCACCGAGAATTTTCCCGGGATAAGACGTGCATATGCCCCTCACAATTCGTAATGGAACTCGTTTTTTTTTTTTATTATTTCCTCCAGAGATAAACTACAAAAATATAAACAAAACAAACTGTTTTACCTCTTCAAATTATGAGTTTAGATTGGTCTAGTTCTTGCCATTACGGGCTTTGCTAGTTCACCATATTTATTCACTGTCTAACTGTAATATTAATCTCCTGCGAACAGTCGTTACGTTCGGGTTACAATCAGCTGAATTTTATTATGTACTGGAGGCATGAAATTTGCAAATTTTCGCTTTGTTAGGAGTTAAGGTCTCCATTTCCATGTTAATTTGCCTGTCGAACCGGGGATTATGTATCAATCCGCCTGAGATTTGGGGGTTGTAAAATTACACGTGAAGTACGAAGAGTAGTTTTTTTTTTGTGCGGAAAAATGAACATGTGGATACGATATTTTGGATTAAAAATACAGCTGGTTCATTCAGGTATTGCAAACAAACATTGTAAATTCTGATTTAAATTACACTGTTATTTATTTTTATTGGTTTGAACAGTAAGATAAGGTATATATGTACCTACTAGCTTTGCCAGCGGCTTAGCCCGCGTGAAAGTCGAAAATTATCCCGAGGGAACATATTCCCGGGATAAAATGCGATATCCAATGTGCTATTCCTGACTACAATCTATCACTGTGCCATATTTCATCCAGATCCGTCCAGCCGTTTGAGCGTGAAGATGTAACAAACATACAAACGCACACACACGCACACACACACTCAATAATATAATATAATATAATCTTATATATAAAATTCTCGTGTCACAATGTTAGTTACCGTACTCCTCCGAAACGGCTTTACTGATTTTTACCAAATTTTATATGCATATTCAGTAGGTCTGAGAATCGGTATAATATAATATAATATAATATAATATAATATAATATAATATAATATAATATAATATAATATAATATAATATAATATAATATAATATAATATAATATAATATGATATAATATAATATAATAGTGTGATTAAGTAACAATACGATATGATAAGAAGGTAGTTTCGGGAATCCGTTGGATGCGAGACATAGGTACATGACTGATCGCTGTGGTGACACTTGGGCCTATGTTCAACTGTGGACGTCTTTAGTCTGAGATTTTATTTATTTATTTGATTAGGTTCACCAACAATTGTTTACACTTAATTATAACAAAAAATACATGCATAAACAAATCTTACAGTGCAACAATTACTTAAAGGCAAACACCATCTTAACAATTAATAATAAAAGTGGATAGTAATAAAATATAAAATTGGTAAAAGTAGGTAAAAATTGTGAGATGATGATGATATGTATAGTAGTGGGACATAGGTGGACTTAATATAATTAGGCATTCTTAACTTTGTTACATTTGGGTTAAAATACTACACAGTACAAAATAACAAATATCAATGGTTATCAATGGGTTGGGCAGTTGAACAGTAGGTAATTGCGTTATTAATGTCATAGTACCTATTACCAAAAGAGAATATTAATATTGGTGCAGTACAACTATTTTCTTAATATCCCTCAGCAAACTTCGTGTTTCGTCAGTCGTCGGATTTCTATCAGTTGCCCTTTGGTGCAGACCGGACGCTCTCAATCAACTTGGAAGGATATAGAGTTGTTAATACTCTTTTAATTTAATGTGATTTGTTTAAAAAATGGGCGGACATCTGCTAAAATCGATGATTGCCGAGGGTACACACTAACTGCCTTGTATGCTCATACGAATAAAATGTTTTGTAGATTTTTTTCAGTCGTTCTGTCGAGAATTTGGTAGCTTTGGAGCATCGTTCAGTAAATGCAAACATTTGCTACATTAAATAACTACAAAACAAAGTTGCCTACACTTTTCCACATCATAAAGTCGACACGAACATTCTCTACTCCAAAAATAAATACAAATAAATGTCACAAACTTTTTTAGATCACATTAGGCAACGCCAATAACATTCTTCCCTCAATACAATAAAGTGCCAAAGTTACCTTGTCGAAGACATATTTTTTATGCGTGGTTCATGAAACCCGTAAATTAGTTCCGGGTTATAGAACTACTATAAAAAAGAAGATGGCGGATAGGCGATAAAATATTACTGAAGATATAAAGGGGGATATGCTATCTGTTTCGACGTTGAAAATAAAAGGTGCGTTCAGAACATATTGTTCCTTTTGTGTACCTTTCTTTGTGAAAAAAAACAGTGAGTTAAGTCGGGTGGAAGTTTTTCATGATAAGTTTTATTTGTGGTTGAATCTACATGTATGTCCTGGCATAAAACTGATCACTTCATAATGTGGCAGACCATTTCATGACATGGTTGTATTTCATGATATGGCCTGCTAAAACTGACCATATCGTTTAAATGTCAACGTTTGGTCATATTATTAATAAAGGGTTTACATGATAGCAAAAGTTTATTTATTTTATCTTTAAAACTTTTATAATATTCAAGTAGTCTTGTGTCGTTTACATTTCACTTTTATCTTCAAATGGCGCATTATAATTAGCTTTTTATTAGAATAGTCGTCCGCCGCCATGATGCATCACATAAACATAACGATACCAGCGCCTCTAACGGTGGATTATGTAACTATTATACGATATAGTCACTAATGTTTGACCATATTATGAAGTAGCCGTGCGGTAGCTGTTCATATCGTCTAATGCTGATTATTCATTGATCTGGCCATACTATATCATGATGTGGGCAGCGGTTATTTCCTGTTTCATGAAATACAACCATTTCATGAACCACATCATCGTTATCTACATCATGGAGTGATCAGATCTAAGATCTGGCCACGATATGAACATACAACTTTTACTGGCTATTGTCAAATGATGCTTATCAATTCATTTGAATCTGTTATCACAATTTCAGTCAGAATACGCCACAGCTGGGCATACACCACATCGATCAGTAGTTTGCTTCACGTATATAGCGGGTTCTTGCAGCCTGCACCAGTTCATCGGACCTCCTTGTAGGAGACGTTTCACGCTACGTCTTTCGGCACTCGATCGCCACTCCAGCACTTTAGCACCCAATCGACCATCCGTTCTCCGAGTGTGCCGTGTCCATTACCACTTAAGTTAGAAATTATTTCGGTTCAAATTGGTAACTATGAGCCTTGGTTGTCTTGCGAATCTGTTTTATGTAGCATTTTTAAGTGCTTCAGTCCGTCTCACACTTATTGTTAGCTTGTTTTGGTAGAAATATACGGATAAGCTGACGCCTCTTGGCCGATTACCAACAGTGGATTGAAGCTGAGTGAATAATATATTTGTATGCTTTACTTCACTCTGTTTCTGCCTGATTTAGCGTTTCTGTTCTAAAATCCCAAAACTCTGCCAATCTCATAAGGCACTGGCCTCTAAATCAAAGCTAGCCCAATAAAAGAAACCGCTGGAAGCCTTCTATTAGCTCCGGCTGAGATGGAGGGTAGTCGTGACATCAGACAAGGGTTCAATAGACGCGGATTAGGTACACACTACACGATTTACTTGGACTAGACCGATTGAAGTGACGTCACCGTTGGTTATAGACGAAAATTTATTTGTTGAATTGATTTATATCAATATTTTGTTTGTTTTATTTAGGTGTAAAGAAAAAATATACCTACTGAGGGACAAGCATATGGTTCGTATTGGAAGGCGATACATTAAGACTTGTATGCTTGTTTTTCATAGAAATCATATTGTTTGATGTCTGGCAGGTTTTTGTAGAAATAGTTTGATAACCGGCTAGAAGGCTTAATATTATAAATGTGATTGTTTATATAATATTTACCTTTCAGCCATGCAAAAACGGCTAAACGGATTTGGATGATATTTGCACACATATAGTTAAGAACCTGCATTAACACATAGGATACTTTTCATTCTGGTAAAATATTCTCTCAGGATAATAAAAAGTTTTGACGCGGGTGAAGCCACGGCCAAAAGCTATGTACATAAATATTTAGAGTACTTTCGTGATAGTCTAAACTCGGTACGGTACCTACATATTTATGCCCGAGAATTTATAGTTTTCGTATTTTGTTTAGAAATATCAAACAGTGATCAATATTTGAAGGGTATAGGCAAAAAACAGGGCATGTACTAATTAATAGATTTTGAGAAAAACGCACTTAAAAGTTTTGAAGTATGTAATTTTTATTCTTCTTCTTTACCGGAATGTCCGGAATGTCATTTACATTCCCGATTCTTTTCGTTTCGGCCGTGAACAAAAACGTTTTTTTGGCGCCTTACATTTACTTTAAAAAAAAGTTAGTGATTGAAAATAAAACTACAATAGATAAAGATTTGCTTGCTAATAAAAATAGAAAAATTAAAACTACTACTGTGACATTCCCTGTTCTTTGCCTGTACCCTTCATTTGGTTTATCGTGTTTATTGAAGTAAAACAACACAATAACAAAACCATTTAGTTTAGTGCATTAACCTCATTTAGATTAGTGGTTTCATCATTAGTTCAGCAGTTTCACAGGCTGAATTAATGACCAGATTGGCTCGGATTTCTCAATTAGATAATTTATTAACAAAAAGCTTTAAAAGCCAGATCGTAAAATAATTGTGATATTGCTAAATTTGCGGTTTGCGGTACATATGCGCTACAAAGTGAAATTCGAATGTTGGTTTTCAATGTAGCCCAAACTGTAATGTAATATGGTGATTCAATATTATTATTTAGATATCACATTAGATTTTGACAAAAGACAAAACTTCTTTATTTCTACTAGGCTATTAAGCGGCACTTTTTAACGTCAAAAATTTAAAATTATTATTAATTGATTCTACAGTCCATTCGGGAAAGTAGCTTGTTATGGAGAAGAACGGACAAGAAACGCCACACGTACTCTTTTAAAAAAATTGTTTTACAACATTTACATACATACATAAATTCATATAAGTGAGGACGATGCACCCAGCACTACTATATTACGCACAGACATAAATCTAACTAGATGACGCGATTGTATGTACTTCGCGTGCCAATAAACGCAGTAAAGTTACGATCATTGATCGTAATCTGAGGTTTTCATTTAGCATTATCGGCACCGGAAAACCACCGAAATCTAGAAAAATGCCTTTTTATGCCATATTGAGATGTAAAGAATGTATAGAAAAGTAGGCCGACGCATTGGAAATGTTTTCTTTCATTGGTAAGTAAATTTGTTTTTAAATTGTTTGTGAAAAAGTGGCACGCTTGATTTTCATACAGATGGAGGGACTTACGTTATCTAGTTAGATTTATGTCTGTGGACGCAATGCAATGCAGTTCGACTTTTTTAGAAAATACGTGCGTGATATCGCTCGTCGTCGACTCAATTTAAGTCGCACCGTCATAAGCTCTAGACTAGTTTCTTTCGATGTTAGCGATGGCGAAAAATGTTAAAATGTAAGGGGTTCGTCACGAGAAATCTCGATAGCATTTGACATTTCAATACATTTTTTATATTTTTCAAATCGCTACCGCCACCTATTTGATGATAGAATATGGATGTTTCCTGGATAGAAAAATGATAATTCTATTTAGTCCGTCAGTGAAATTATCAAATAATATTGGACACGTATTTTTTGCTTTACTTAATCAATAAAAATTGACAAAGATAAAGCGCGTCAAAGTTCAGGAGGCGGGGTGGGGGTTTGTGACGTCACTAAGTCAGTATGAAGTGTACTAGCGGCGTGACGTCACACGATATTTCAATGCATTATATCGTCGTCACTTTATGTTTACGTGGCAAAACAAAAATACGTGTCCAATATTTTTATTGATCTACCTGACGGACTAATTTTCAGTAAACATCCCTATGATACTTTTCTGTAGCCACAGGGACGCTAAAAAGCCGTGATTGATATTATCATTTGTAAAGATTTTTAACTACTCAGCTCATACGCTGGTTTAAGCTACATTTACGGGCCGAAATGAAACAAATGCATCGTATAGTGTGTTATGAGGCGGGTGTTTTTTGATGTGGACCTACTTCGTTTTCCTCTATTTGTGTTATTATTTTCTCTTTTATTCACTGCTTTATTAGAATCTTTATTTTTTTACATTTTTATTAAACAAACAAAATAAAAAAGTATTAAAAAAAATTATTATAATTTCTTATATTTTTAACAATCTTGGGACCCTGAGATCCTTTGAAAAGCGTGCCAGGCCCCGAAGCCAACTCGCAGATCTCTTGTTAGACATGTATCATGATATGTGATACCAACCGCAATTATCCCTGTATGAACTACGTACAATCAATCCTCGGTTGGTGCAGGACTATTGTGATTACTGTTTTAAAATTCAGTTTTAAAAATTGATCCACACATACTACCGAACTAACAAGCCAACTTAAATATAAGCTTGTTTGTACCTTACATCAAAATTTTCAAACCCGATTGGAAAGTGCCCGAACAGAAAATTCGAGTTCCATCAATACCGCAAGCACTTTCCACAAATAGGTCCACTTACATAGGAATGTGCAGGGAATTGTTTACGACGTTCTCAATTTGCCATGGTTCTCCAGTTTCCTTAAACATAAGGGAAGAATTTCGTTTGTGCTTGTACTGCGACCACTCAAAGTGTTTGAGTGTTCTCTTGTAAAATTGGAAGAAAGGAAAGTAGGAATTCGTATGCTGAGTGCTGCAGTGTTGATTATGACATCATCGTGTGTCTCCAAAGGCTGCGGAATATATCATGAAGAGTTTTGTTTTTATTTTGATGCTATTTCCTAGTTTCTGGTTCGATTTCGGGCGAAGTGTTTGTACCCGTTTGAACTCGCCCTACATGGAATTAAACATAAGTGCTGCTATGTATGTTTTAAGCGAACTCCCTGATGGTTCGATGCGATTTGATTTATATCACATTGATAAGCGATTTTTATGCAGTGAAATTGGAAGTACGGGACACAGGGACGCAGTGCGATAAATTTGGACCGATTTGCCCGTGATATTCCGTATTATTTAGTGTCCGACCGAAAGTTCGGTTTCGGTCGAGTTACGGCAAAAAAAACAAGTTTAGGTTTAGTTTCGGTTTCGGCGGCAAAGCTGCCGAAACGAGGACCGAAACTGAAATTGCATTCGAAAGTTCTCGCACTGTGATCGGTCATGTTCAGAACATGTTAAATTCCATCCAAGCGAATATTTTTTTCGCGTGTATTTCTTTCTTAAATATAATTGTTATGATAATCAACATAACAAACCCTTTGTTATGTGAAAATAAGTGAAAATGTCGAAGAGTGCATAGCTATGTGATTTAAAGATAAAAAAATTAAGACTGACTGATTATAGTAACGTTTTCTTTATTTTTTCCCCCAAAACATGTTCCTTGTAAGGAAGTTTCGGTTTCGGTTTCGGCGAGACTTTTGCCGAAATTCGGTTTCGGTCGTAAAAACCAGTTTCTGTCCGATACTAAATGCAATTTAAATTGCATCGTGTCATCAGGAAGGCCTCTTTATGTATCTTCCAAGGTGCAGGCTTCTCTCTATTCCTGCAAACTGTCAAAAATTGTTCTAGTTTTCTAGAAAACTTTTATATTTTGTCTGCAGGGCGTATTTCTGCTAACTGTAGCAATCCTACGTAATTTCCTTGTAGCTTCCAGGTAAAGGTTATATTTTGTCACCTACATACAGCATTATGCCGGCGGCAGACATGTCCGGCCTAATCCCATTTGAGGCAGGCAGCCTTTGAGCCGTCGGCGTCGTGGCTAAATTAGTTTTGGAGCGCTGTTGTTTCGGATGCAGTTTCGTGTTAGTTATTTTAACACGTGTTTAGTGGGTGTACTACGTAAATTTTCACCGAAGTAGGGTATTCTGAAAAGCTTTATTACAGGACTTTTTCTAAGTTTATCTTCTCTTTTGCCCACGGCTTCGCTTCAGTGGCCCACCTATCCCACGGTACATAGCGAACTTAGCACTCCTGTAGCTTATTATCAGTGACAGATATTTCGTTACCAGTTAAGGACTACCAGAAATTATCTCCTTCAAACAAACTATAGGGTAGTTGACAAAAAATATCTATTTAGTCCGTCAGTTAGATATCTTAAAAATATTGGACACGTATTTTTTCTTTTGCCACGTAAACAAAAAAATACAACGATACAGTGCGTTGAAATATCGTGTGACGTCACGGTGTGCTACACTTTATACTGGCAAAGTGACGTCACAATCCCGTACTCCTGAACTTTGATGCGCTTTATATTTGTCAATTTTTATTTATTTGATAAAGCAAAAAATATAGGTCCAATATAATTTGATAATCACACTAACGGACTAAATAGAATTATCTTTTTTATACCCAGGATACATTCCTACTGGATGAGCGGTTTTCTGAATTGAGAATTTAGAGTTATGAACGTGTCAAACCATTTGGAAGGTATTCAGGCTAAAGTAGGGATTGACAAATACTCAACATCAAAATCTTAATTCAGAAATCGGCTGTATATCTTTTATAGGTAATTCAGATTAGATTTGCTGCCAAAAACAATAGTTCAAGAAAATCTATGCCAATACACTACATCTGTCATGTTCTAAATTACGTTTTCTCACATTTTTTTAAATTTGCCTTCGTTTTAACCACAAATGCATTAGTCTACAAAATATTCGTAGATAAAATTTTTAGGTAAAGTTTTCTTTCCCCTGAGGCAGAGTACATTTACACCTACTAGAACGTTCTCTCTCCGGATCGGCTCGACCGCCCGGGGCTCGACTGCCGACGACTTGAGCTTATAATGGCGCGAGATGTTTAGATCCGTTCCAACTACTTGCTGGAATAAAGTGCACGCTGTTTGAAAGCGTTTGTTTGTTTGTTTCATTTGGTTTTTTATTTTTCATCTTCGTGTCTTTGATTCCTTGTCCTTAATTTAAATTTTTATACATTGATAGCCTTAGCCCAGTGCTAAGGCTATCAATGTATAAAAATTTAAATTAACCTTGATTTGACCTTGCAAAGAATTAGACCTTGCAAAGGTCTCTTTTTACCCGACTGCCGAAGCAAGGGAATGTGTTTATCATCATGTATGTATGTTTGCGTTTTCGAATATGGCGTTCTAGAGACCAAACGCGTTGGCCGATTTTGATGATTCTTACGTCAATCGATTCGTCTTAACCTTTACATTAAAATTGGAAAATATAAAAATGGCGAATATTGGGCGCCATACTGTGGGTGCCCAATTTCTTTTTCTTCCCAGGTCATCTTGTGGTGTATCTGTGGTTAAAAGAGGTGATTTAAAACATATATAACACTTATACGTTTAAATGTACCTAATTTAAAAAAACAATGTTAACTAAAAGGTTATAAATGAAAAAGTAAATTCAAAAAAATTCAAAACCTGACTGCCTAAGAAATTAACTAAAAAGACGTTAAAAAGAAGAAAATCATGCTATGCAGTCGGATAATACAACATATTCGCGAACTGGCTGACCAAAACCAGATGTATCCTCCGACTGCACAGCATGATTTTCTTTTTGTTAACGTCTTTTTAATTAATTTCTTAGAGAGTCGGGTCTTTTGATTCTTTCAATTAAATTTTTTTATTGCTTCTACCTAAAGGTTGCTTGTAAAAATTTAGGCCGAGATTCAGATTTTTGATAAAAGTAATACTCTATTGAAAACAATACTGCTCAATTTATTAATAAGAGGCTTCAAAGTGTCATTCTATGAGTATTAATGGTGGCCAAAACGTCAAAATCGACATGCGCTGCCGTAAAGTAAAGTGATCTAACTCAAACATTTTAACTTTTTGACAATGGTTATCGCTTAAGATGAGTAAATAATATCTTTTAAATAAGCTAATATTTAAAAATGATACAAATTTGTATATAAAATGAATAAATGAAATAACAGTTGTTTATATCCACTCTTAAATAAACAAAAATACTTAAAAGGTGTTATTAACAAAAAGTCTAGAGCTCTAGTCTATACTTACCTTTGTAGAGCCACTTTGCCAAGAACCCAAGATAGTGATTTTGGTAAACTCATGGAAACCCAATAAGCAATGTAAAAAACCAGCCAAGAGCGTGTCGGACTTCGCATATTTAGTGTTCCATACCAAACCTCAGGGATCCATAGCAAAATCATGTTGGTTGTAATAGGAAAAATGAGGGAATTTCAAAGATATAATCTGGTTTATCAATATATTGCTATTTGTTGGTAAAATATATATTGTTACGTTATTATTATAAACACTATCACCAAATTTAAAGTTTATAGGTCAATGGGAAGTTAAAAAGTTATTACATTTGAGCAACATTAAAAAAAAACAAAATTGAGTCTTTATGGCTTTGGGTCATCAAGATGCGTATACTGTGAAAAATTGAAGACTGTAGCTCCAAGTGTTTAGCTGTAAAACCTGTGTGACATACGACGGACAGACAGACAGACACGTGAGTGACAGCAATAGGGCTCTGTTTGAACCCTTCGGATACGGAACCCTAAAAACTGTCTATAGCACCCCTGAAAGTGAACTGAATTTATTATCCAAAAATTCTCAGTTCATTTGTAGGAATGAAAAGCATAAAGATTTTATGTAATAAGAAGTCAATTTATTCCAACTATAAGGATATACTTTCATAAATCCGTTCTTAATGAGGCTGCTCCGACCAGTAATTACAATTTAATAAGGGATACATTCAGATACTTTTAAGATATTAGCATATTCTTTAAATACTCTTGTCGGAGTAATATTCAAATGTAAGAAGGGCAATGGGTAGATTAATCTATAGAGAAAGCATCGCGTGAATCCATATACATTGACACTACTTTTCTACAATAAGTCAATGAGCCCATATGCACCAGTAAATTAAAATGTAAAAGTGTGCTATAAAAATTGAAAAGTTATTTAATGATGCAGTTGTTTGAAAATCGAAGGAAAATGTTGCACTGTAATGTTATTTTTTTAATTTTACCTATCCACGAATATAAAGTACGTGTTCAAACAATATTTTTTGAATTCATATTTGGAACATTACGTTGTGAGTTTAAATAAACTAATTAAAATAGTCGTTACTATTTTTAAAACAAGAAAGTTTATTTTATTATTTTGGTGAAAATTTACCTCTGTTGTGTTTTTAAAAATAAAAGAGTTGTTGATTAGAATATTATGATTTAAAAATATTGCACAGGTTTTTACACATTATTAACTTAAAATATTTTCGTGGACTGCGACTGAGCTCGGTCCAATATTGCCCAAGAATCCCTGTAAAATCGCAATGTCAATGTGTGCGTGCAAAATAGCTCTTTGTTAAAAGTAGCCTCTCTGTCTACGGCACGCCGCCTCTACTTTGTGCCCAAAGGTACGTCCTACTCCCGATATAAAAGTATTCCATGTCCTTTTCCAAGATCCGATCTTGTATCTTACTTCAAAAATCATAAAAATAGTTTAGCGGTTTAGTTGTGAGAACTTAATAAATAAACAACATACAGTTACTTTCGAGTTTAAATCAAGTACCCTTCCTTTAGTATTATTATGCGAATGTGATTTTGTTTGTTTGTTTCCTTTTCATGCTTAAACCGCTGAACCGATTTAGATGAAATTTGGTATGGAGATAGTTTGAGACCCTGAAAAGGACATAGGCTACATTTCTCACGCGGGCAAAGCCGCTGGCATAAGCTAGTAATTTTATAATTAAAAGTTTTTTGCTGTAACAATAAAATAGTGACAGTAACTTAATTTAACTGTTTTAAACATCAATTATAAAAGTTTAACAAGCACTTTTCAAAAATAACTTTAGGAAAATTTTGATTGATGTGAAACTTTTGATAAACAATTTGTAGATTACAAATGGGAAAGTAAATAAGTTTGTCTATTTTGTTTGTTGCTTTTTCACGTATAAACCGCTGACCCAATTTTGATGAGTTTCCAAGTTACAGGTATCTTAAGTCCTTCTCCATAGTAAA
This sequence comes from Orthosia gracilis, assembly GCA_947562075.1. Classification (NCBI taxonomy): domain Eukaryota; kingdom Metazoa; phylum Arthropoda; class Insecta; order Lepidoptera; family Noctuidae; genus Orthosia; species Orthosia gracilis. The sequence continues at coordinate 66,974,609 of OX387264.1, read as the reverse complement.
TTTATTCTTGATTTGGTATACATAAGATATTTGAATCTTTTGACTAAGACAAAACGAAGGAAAAAGTATTTACTGTAGCAGAATTTATGCTATTTTTTTATGCTTAAACTAAAACCTTTAACCATAGTATTAGTGTTACATTCCCTTAAAATAATTCCGACATTAATGTAGGTGAAACCGCTGGCAGTAACCAACTTATTTATAAGAAAAACCTTGATCACAAAATTGCTTCAAAGATATTCCGTTACATAAATGTAGTTCAGCTTTAAAGCTGCTTTGAACGAGAGAGCTTCCAGACTATGCTCTCAATAAAATGCGTGTTTAATATAGGCAAGTACGGGTAAATATGGGTCTTCATATTGTGAATATTTGTGTAATAGATTTTCGTAAATATGTTCACCATCTGACGCTATGTTATCGTGCAGAATGTCATATGTACAGACTACAAACAAATTAAAAATCGCTATTCGTTCATGTCTGTATTTGCTTTTATACAGTTTATTAATAATGTTATAAACTTTATTGTACACCACAAAAACATACAGGACAAACATTTACAAAAACAGTTTCAAAATCATTTAGAGAATTCCGAAAGATAAGATATAATTATTGCATAACTTTAACTTTTTTTCAAAAGCTTTACATTTTTAGGGTTCCGTACCCAAAGGGTTAAAACGGGACCCTATTACTAAGACTTTGGGGTTTGTCTGTCTGTCTGTCTGTCACCAGGCTATATCTCATGAACCGTGATAGCTAGATAGTTGAAATTTTCACAGATGATGTATTTCTGTTGCCGCTGTAACAAACACATACTAAAACTAGACTAAAATTATTATTTAAGTGGGGCCCCCATACAACAAACGTGATTTTTTTTGCCGTTTTTTTGCGATAATGGTACGGAACCATTAGTGCGCGAGTCGGACTCGCACTTGGCCGGATTTTTTAGTTTCATCTGCCCACCCAAGTCGGATATGCAATAGTATTTAAACATAAATATCAAACATGAAGAGATCAAGCGAAGTGGTGGCCCAGCGGTAACGGCCCCGACTTACGTGTCGTAGGTCGTGAGTTCGAACCCAGGCAGGCGCTTTATTTTGTGTAAATTATTTTTCACCGCTGCTCTTAAAATGGATGGAAAACATCGTGAGGAAACCGGCATGTCCGAAAATCAAAAAATCATGACAAACAAGACATGTGACATTCATCAAACCGCACTGAGCCCGCGCGGGAATGATCATGAGGCTAAGGCAAACATACATAAACTTATTTAAATAAAACCTTTTTTAGGGTTCCGTACCCAAAGGATAAAAATGGGATCCTATTACTAAGATTCCGCGGTCCATCTGTCTGTCCGTCTGTCACCAGGCTGTATCTCATGAACCGTGATAGCTAGACAGTTGGTGATGACTGTTTTTCAAATTCAGCATCAAGATTTGACCCACACATAAAAAACCTTGCTCTTTTGTAAAGCAATTCAATTCGAGCGAAGCAAGGGTGACTCGCTAGTTCAGTTATAATTTGGTCCTTCTCGCAGCTTTTCTCGGGAATCTTATTGATCATACAGACAAGATAAAAAGCGTAATAAGTCTGGCGTCTAATTATCTATGTGGTATTTCAATCCATTACAATTTCACGCCGATTGGCTGAGGAGTTCAGGCGTGAAAGTGGGACAAACAAACAAATTACTCTCATTTGTTAGATGGAGTTTTTATTTTATTTTATGTTTTAATTTTGATGCTGGTTGTATTATCCTATTGAAACATTTGGATGGAGGGTTTGCTGAGCATTTTTTATCGGATAAGCTGGCTGGTTACCGTATACGAATTTTCAAATTTCGACTGACTAGAAAATATTTATTACGTCAAAATATCTAATGAAATAAATTTAATTAAAGAAAAATCAAGGTAGAAGAAGGAAAACATTTTTTGATATTCTTTAAGCAAAAATTTTAATGATTTGATTGTAATAATTTTTTTGTGCATTTTGTTCAGTTTCGAGTATACAGCGCAGATCATTTAAGCGTAGTTTTCAAGAATAAACTGGTATATATTGTGGCTTCTTGTTAATTATCCTTTGGAGTTTCGCTGTCTCTGATATCTCAAAGGCTCTTTTTGTAACATAGTTTTGATTGTTCATTTCTTTGTCTGTAGATATCAGTTATTAGAAGCCGGTCTCTGGCTCTACCTAACGGGCTAAGCGCGTGAGCCCTTGAGAGCCTGCCGTGTCTAAGTTTCCGTACGGTTATCGTGCGGGCTGAAGGCGTGTGCTCTTGTGAGCCTGCTGGGTCCGAGGTTCCGTATGTTTGCAACAGCCTGTGTTTTACTTTGAGAATTGCGGTACTGTTTCTAATCGTAATTGAAGCACTGCTGCTGACATTAGAGAGTCAGCTTCTCGTATAGTACCGTAGTTTCGTCAGACGCGAGAGCCGAAGAGTGGTTGACGTACCATTTTTTTATTACATTTATTTTTGTGTTAGAATTAACCTTGTAAATTACGTGATAGTTTCTATTTTCAAAATTCCACGGATTAAAACTTAGTTTTATGTCGTAAAGGATTTGTTTAAACCTAAAGTTGAAACTGTTTTGATTCTGGCCTATGTATGAACTAATTTAAATAATAAAGTGTTATACGTTTTTGTATTATTTTATACATTTCCGTTCTATTTTTTATTTTAAAACAAAATTATATTTATTAATGCGGCGTCAAGCGGTTCTTCTTTTTTAGAACGCCACAATAGGTATTACTATAATTTTAATTAGTAAACAGTAGCACATGAATTAATATTTTGCCAATCGTTAGCCTGAAGTCTAAACTAATATTAGATTAGGTTGACGCAGTTTTAAGGAATGCCTGGAGGTACTAAACCGTTTATTAAAAAAAAAAACTTTCACTAATAGAAAGCAGAGGAGCAGTGGTGGCCCAGTGGTAACGGTTCCGACTTACACGTCGTAGGTCGTGGGTTTGAACCCAGGCAGGCGCTTTACTTTGTGTAAATTATTACATCACCACTGCTCTAAAAACGGTGACAGAAAATATAGTTAGGAAGCCGGCATGTCCTAGAAACAAAGTAAGCAAAAGGGAGGGTTATGTTTTTTTCGGGTATGTGGGTAAGTATGTATGTATGTTCATCTGTTCCCTCATAACTTCTAAACTACTTATCATATTTTGACAAATGAGGTGTTGTTGGAAGCGTCTCGTTTGTCCGCTGGTTATAGACAATGTGACGTCACATTAAATCGAATACGGCGCCCTCTAGGGGCAACGAGGTCAAGAATAAAAATAAAAAAGCGCCCCACCCCATGTGTAATAGCAGGTAGGGTTTGGTACATCATAAGTTTGTCAAGCGTACCGTTTGCGAGGTATATCCCGTCAGTCATGAAAACTATTTTTTTACCCGACTACGGCGTCGCAAAGTCCACTCTTATAACTTATGCATTATCTAGATACATGTAAAACGAAAAATTCCAAACATAAAAAATGTGATGTGGTCCTGCAGAAACCCCAAAATACTTTAAATAAAAAATAAGTTTTCAGTAGTCGGGTTTTAGTTTTCAAACTTATTTTTTTGTACTAGAGAATGCACGGAAGAATCCACGTGCATGGGGCTACTACACTGCATGGGACTTAAACAGAACTAGCAAAATATGGGTGTATTTTAGTTTGGTTTGTTGTTTAGCTTGGTTTGTTTGGTTGGTTTTGTTACACCTTTAGGTGTAGCAATACCAAAATACAACAACAACATGCCTATACAGACGTGATGTTGTTGTTTATTTTCTATGATCTTGAGCCAGTGTCTTCAAAATTCGAAAATTGCCCCACGGAAACATACTACCGGGATCAAACTGACCTCATGTCCTGATTCTCAGAAAGATCGACCCTTGTGCCTTTCGTCTTAATCCGTAAAGTTTTTAAGGCGTGATTGGTTAAAAAACAAACTTTCACATTTTCATTTTGTACTATCAGCAGGTAGTACAAAATGTGAAAGTTTGTTCAATTTTGCGTTTTGAGATTAGTTTAAGTATTATTCTGATTTTGCATTATATTTATATATCATTATATTTTGTTCGATTTTTTCAAAACTGAGGAGTCCAATTTCGTAAGCTAATTTCGAAATTGAAAATGTAAGAAACTACATGCCCTAGAATGCAGCCTTCCAAGATTCTTAGAGCCGATATCATGGTACAGTTATTTTCCTTTGTGAGGATAATACAGTTCCCTAACCTGTTCTAAATTTGGCTGGCATCACCCGCAGGCGTATTACGTAAAAAACAGCTATCAGCAATCATCGCGCGATCAAACGCTTTATGTCATAAAAGTCGAAATACCTACAATGTAGGTATGTTAGGTCCTACACAATCGTTTGGTAATCGCTTGCTGTTTACCAAATGCACTTATTTAAAAAAAAATCGCCAAAAACTCTAAAACTTCTGTATTGAAGAGTCACTATTGCACAAAAATCGCTATCGTTTTGCTCTTGCAAAAGATACGTAATAAGCCTGCCGGACAACCTCATATACAAAAACTTTTCAGCGCAGAACTTTTTGAGTGGCAGGATAAGTTAGTAGGTAAAGAACACCAAGATAAGTTCTGCCAAACACAGTTTTAGTTGATCGATCGAAAACGACGTTTAAGTGTCGTCGAGTACCTACTTACTTGATTTAGCTCTCGACTTCACTATTGTCATCAAAATTCATCCCCTAAATCATTAGGTCCTCTCAAGTGCATCGATATAGGGCCTTGGTATGTGTGTACACTCCAGTATGTGTGTCATATTCGGCAATTGTATTCGCAGCGGCCTACCTGGGTATGCAATCGATTGAGTTAATAAAGAACACCACTGACGCTACAATTAAGGCGTTTATATTCCCTAATATTAACGCAGTACTGGCCGTGCGCCCGCTCGGTGTCTGAATATCAATATCGAACCTCTTTTGTTTGCAAAATATTCTTTGATTTACATAATATCAGTTATGAAGAAATTCTAGACCTCAATTTTTTCTGATTAAATATACTTTTAAACATCCAAGTCGTTTTAGTTGTGTGTTTAACCAATAATTAACATGCATCAATAATAAATATGTTATATTTTTTTCAAACCTTTCAACCTAGCCGTTACTAAGTAGTATGCTCTAGAAAGTAACCGTTTTACGGCAATAAAGCGGTGGAAGGTCCTTAATGTGTCCACCCATTGGGTCCAAAATATTTAAAAAGCTTTCAATCGATTCGAAAAGATGAAGCATCCTTACTTGATTCCTAATCTCCATTTACTAAGATATTAAATATGCTGCAGGTAGTGCTTTGTCTAATGTATTATGTAAGTAACTGTTTTACAACTATGTAAGCGTAGATTTATAGGTAGGCTACATACACGAAGTAAGAAAATATATTGAAATCTCACATCAACAAATACTGCAACTTTGTGAGGTCAAATGGAAACAAAAATAAATTGTCTGCTTCTACTGTGTCAGACCGAATTAAATGTGTTTTAATATAAAATTTAAATGCAATGTCTTGTCTGGTAATGATCTGAGACATCCCACATGGGAAACGTAATTGCATCGTCGAGGAGAACGAGCGGAATGCTAATGTAGAATGTAGCACTTGTAAGGACTCATCAAATGTGTCCCAAGTTATTTGCAATGGTTTGTGGTTTTTTGATTTCTTTTGGTAGAGTTCTATTTTGTACGAGTATTTAAATCACATTCTGTAGTTTTTAGGGTTCCGTACCCAAAGGGTAAAAACGGGACCATTTACTAAGACTCCACGGTCCGTCTGTCTGTCTTCTCTCTTTCTGTATCTCAAGAACCGTGATAGCTAGACTGTTGAATGTAAAAAGACTTGTTTCACAGATGGTGTATTTCTGTTGCCGCTATAACTACAAATACTAAAAACAGAATAAAATAAAGATTTAAGTGAGGCTCCCATACATCAAACGTGTTTTTTTTTGCCGTTTTTTGCAATTATGGTACGGAACTCTTAGTGCGCGACGCCGACTCGCACGTGGCCGGTTTTTTAGAGCTTATTAAGTTTTTTTTAGAGCTGTAATGGTTGGAACTGCCGCAAGTTATGATTTGTCGGTCGTAGATCATAATCCATGAAGGCATTTTATATTTCACTGCCCTGCTGTTAAATTATCAACCCTACTTGAATGAGAGATGTGAAAATCTGTGTGTCAAAGTTTGTTTATCATGTCCTAACGGCTGAACGGAAATTTAGCACATGAGTGGAACATTAGTATTGGATAAGGACATTACTTTAGGAAGTTCCCGTGAGATAACTTTCGACTTAAAGCAAGCTACGTAAGGTAAAATTATTCAAATGGCTGCAAAAACTTCACTATGATGGTACAGAGGAATTACTACTCATCCTGTCCTAGGCCTTTATTTTTTTGTCCGCAATATTCACTCCCCTCTACTTGCACAATGGTTCATGAAATCGAGCACACAGACCTCTCAAACCAAGTTTTCGAGATACACATCACCCACGCCCTTCAGGCACGAATACTAGCAACACTACACACCAGAAATACATCGCACTCGCAACCGTAACCCAAGCACAGAACCACTTTTCTTCGTTTTCCTCTCTTTTATCGTATTCACAATGTTTAAATTATGTTGCTTAGTTGTTTATTTGCCTCCTATCTAATAATCAGCACATGTTATTTCTATATGCCCATTACGTTTATTTTGTATATTATTATGATTTCTTTATTTTTTTGACTTGTTATCTCAAAATAATCAATCTGCCTAGCCTATTCCCAACTATATTGGTGTCGGCTTCCAGTCTTACCGGATTCAGCTAAGCACTAGCGTTTTACATGGAGCGACTGCCTATCTGACCTCCACAACCCAGTAACTGGGTAATACGGTACCCGTGGTAAGACTGGTGTCAGATTTGACTTGATAAATGATAAATGACTTTATTTCTGTAAGTAGGTTTGTACAAACACTTTTACATGTCGATCATATTTTTAAAACTAGATGAATTCGGCGTTTCCTATCTGACTACTCTGAGAAGAAAGGCCGAAACAAACTCAGAGGTCACAGACTCTTTTAAGGTCCAGACAAAATCTTTATTAGATCATGTGAAGACCATGTAGACTGAAGTCTGAAATGGTCTTTTGAGGAAAGAACCAGCCAGATTGAGTGGACCTGTCCAGTCAGTGCACGCATTTGTCAATAACCGTGCTGCTCAACTCAGAATTTAAGGAGCTCAACGATTCGACGAACAATACCAAAGAAAGGACATTCGGGTAGGCCGCATAAACTACTCAAACTGCCAGACCATGATTAAAACTAATTTGGATAAATTAAAATTAAAAACAAACAAAAATTGAATCCACATAGTCTTCACATTCACAACAATTAAAATAAACTTAAAATAAAATAATATAATACTTTAAAAAGTAAACAAAAAAAAAAAAAACAAAATTCACGTTGCAAAATATATAAAAAAAATCAAATTAATTGGAGCAGCTCAATCCCAAGCCTGTTTGTCCTCAACGTAATCTTTTATTGTATAAAACGCATTCTGGCACAACTTACGTTTAATGAATGTTTTAAATTTATTAACACTTAGATCTTGTACGTGGCTTGGAAGCTTATTATAAAAGTGTACACATTGACATCTAAACGAGCCACCTATTTTCTTGAGCCTTGTTGCAGGTACTACAAATTTGTGTTTGTTTCTAGTATTTATGTTATGGATATCACTGTATTTTTTAAACAATTTTATATTTTTATGGGCATATAAAAGATTTTCATAAATATACTGAGAAGGCACAGTCATTACATTAATCTCCTTAAATTTATCTCTGAGAGAGTGTCTCGGGCTTAATTTATAAATCGATCGAACAGCTCTTTTCTGCAAAACAAAGATAGTCTGGATGTCGGCGGCATTCCCCCACAACAGAATACCGTACGACATTACACTATGAAAATAGCTAAAATATACTAAACGTGCTGTCTCTATGTCAGTTAAATTACGAATTTTCCTAACAGCATATGCTGCGGAGCTTAGCTTTTTCGACAATTTATCTATATGTGGGCCCCACTGAAGCTTAGCATCCAAAGTTAAGCCTAAGAATACTGTGCTATTGTGGTGGTTATGGTGTTTAGAAATACAGTAGGAAGCCATCAGGTAAGTATTGCTATAAAACATAAAAACTTGAATTAATATTTGTTTCGGGATATTTACCATGTAAATTTTGGTTGAGAGCTCGATATTTCGGCACCGTTAGAAGCGCCATGATCACGAGAACTAAAGTCTTTGCGGGTGGATGTTGTTTACGAGCTGACATATCTGTCTACCCTCTTTCTCACTCGTTTTTCGCGCGCGACGCCACTACTACCAGAACTCGCATCACTAGGTGCTCGAAATTGTTTAGTGATCGTGATCTAATTCCGCCCAGCCCGTTTCGGGCTGAGCGGAATTAGATCATGCAATCCCATCGCACACTCCCCGAAATGTAACCGATAATGTCTCATTCCGTAGCCGCTAATGAGTCGTTTTTATAAATCAACATCTTCCTGCCCTTGTCCCATTTTACTTGGGGTCGATGCAATACTTTTCTTCATACATTCTACCCTATCAACCGTCTCACTATCACTGACCCAGTTGCTTTTATAAATACGTGTTACTATCCAAAAATAAAACACACGATTTAATATATATGTTACGGCTAATACCCGAAGTGCGGCTACACCTAGTATTAGTGCGGCTACACCTAGTTTTAGCCGGTTAGAACTAGGTGTAGCCACGCGACGGAGCCGATTTTCGGAGAAGATTTCCGTCCGCAGGGTCTAAAGTAACCTAACACGAACGAGATGACGGGAGCTGAGTTCGCTCGCTTTGCTCGCTCACTTCAGCTCCCGTCATCTCGTTCGAACCTAACCTGTCCGTGTCGGGGTGCCCTAAGCTCCGGCTAATACTAGGTGTAGCCGCACTTCGGGTATTAGCCGTAACATATATAAAAAATTCAGGAAACAGAATTTCTTTAGTATCATACAAAAACGTGTACGTGACATACATTTACCTCCAAGATAAATAAAATACACAATCTTCAAAGGAGTCTCCGTAACATTTTTTCCCAATGGATTTATTGAAGTGAGAATGAAATATTGGTTTTTCCAGATTTACTCTGAAGGGTGTTCCTAAGTACATAACACATACATACACTATTTACATTACTCTATACATAGGTGGTATAATGTGTAAGATTCTTGCAGGACACATTGCCGGTAACTTTATTTGTAAAGGTTTTTCAGATCAGGAAAAATGTGTGAGGGGTGTGGTAGGTTAGCTTTCGTTTTGGTTTTGACTGTGTAGCCCCATCTTTAAACTGAACCTGTTAGACTAACACAAATTCTACCGATACACAAGAACATTCATGAAAACCATTTAAAAAGATTTCAAACTAAGATTTTAATGTTTTTTGTTTAATTTCAATATTTTTCAGCTTTCAACTCTATTTAATTGAATTCAAACACTTTTCTTTCCGACTGTATCCTCCATTGTTTACATAGAATCGAAAATTTTCCTGCATGCCGAAACTTTTTAGTAGGTATTTTTCGAGTCGAGCATAGCGGGACTAGAGCATACCGGGACCTTTTTTAAATTATTTTAGGCACGCGTTTGATCACTATCTCACCTGACTAAATAAACAAACAATAACAAACAACAAACTCAGTAAACAAAAAGCGCTCTTATCGCTAAAGGAATAACAAACTTACATACAAAACTTTAATCAAAAAGAAAATTATAGGCACACAACTACCCATAAAACCAACATAGAAGTTAATTCAGGCCCATTAACCTTGAACCGACAAACTAAACTAACCTTAATTCAACTATATTTACCCATTACAAGCTAATTTATGAGGAATTCTCGTAAACAATGTAGTAAAACTGATTTTGTTCAGCTTTTGGTACCTTTATTACGCCTGGCAACGGCTGTTTGTTTATTGAGTAAAGATGAGGTTACATCAAAGCTTTAACTGAAAAAAAAAAGAATTATCAAAATCTGGTAAAAAGTTTTGAGGAAACACACATAAATAAAAAAATACAGTCGAATTGTGAATCTCCTTCTTTTTGAAGCCGGTTGAAAAGGAACAAATTGGGCAAAACTTTTAAACAACCAATAAGATTTTTCTGAATTACGCATCCTAACAAAAATACTTCATATAGATTGGTTGTCAATACACACTAGCTATAACGCTTTCACTGTTAAAAAGGTGTCAAAGGCCTTAGTACGAGTTTTTACTCAAGCTCAATCGCGTTAATGTAAACGTCAATTTGTATTGAAACAGGATAAGTGCCGTCTGGTAACGGTAAGGAGGAACCTTTTTTTATGTATGTTCACCGATATCTCCGTCAATTGTGGACCGATTTTAAAAATTTTTTTTTGAAAGAATATTTTTCGAAATTGGTCCCATTAATTTGGTGAACATCTGATGTAGAACTTCGAAGATATACAACAGAACTTTTCAACAAATAACAGCAAATCTCTCGGGATTGCTGAAATCGCATGTCTGTTTATTGTTTACACCATTTCATAACATAACATCACGTCAGTACGCTCTTAAGGGGTACGCAGATTTCTCATTTCACCGGTCATATTCAAGTTTCATGATATACGGGTTAACTATTCTGGCGTTATAGGTACCTTACTAAACAACTTGCCTATTAGGTAGGTAAAACTAAAAAGTGAAAATAAAAATAACTTTTAGAAGTCGGTGTCCATAACGCAATAAATTGGTACCTACGAAAGACACTGACTTCCAAAAATAAAGCTTTTTTTCACTTTGAAGTTTTTTATTTGGAAGTCGGTAGTATTTTTTGTTATTTTTTTTTGTATTTTTATAAATTTTGACATAAGAGAACATTTACGTTATCACGAGTGAATACGTTAAAAACTCGGCATAAGCACACATATCTCTAGAAAGACTAACTCTACAAACCCTAGAATGTAGTTTGTTTTTACCACCACCAAGCCATACTTTTTTTGAATTGACGGTTAAATGTTTTTAAATTTGTTAGTTTATTATTTTACAGATAATAAATTAAATAAAAATATTAGTTTAAAAAAATAAAAACACGCTTTAATAGAAAACCAAACTAAAAAGTAGAAAATTATTTTCAATAAATTTATATATAGAATAATGTGAATAATAAAAAAAATATATTGTAAAAAAGCGTAGGGCTGTTAAAAAACCATTATTTTCTTCTACTTCTCTTCTCTTCTCATTCGTTGTCTTCATTTATGAAGGTCGTGCCCGTCTTGAAAAGCTTTGATGGAGTCAACGACGAGCTGCTTCCAAGCCACCCTGTCTTCGGTTCTTCTCATAGCAGTGGTCACATTGAGTCCCGTAATGGCCATGATCTGGTCAGACCAGCGAGTAGGTGAACGTCCGCGTGGTCTCATTCCATCCACCTTTCCCACTACAACAGTTTTTCCAGGTTGTCTGGCTGTGACCAAAGTAACTTAGGACTCGTTGGCAGCAGATCGTGGAGAGTCTGGTTTGGATGTTCAACTGGTCGAGAATGGACTTATTCGTGCGCTTGGCTGTCCATGGTATACGCAACATTCTTCTCCAGCACCACATCTCAAAAGCCATCTGCTTACAAAACATAAAATACCCTAAAAACTTATCTAATTGTACTAAATATTATTATTACATTATGAATTAGGTATCGCTTTCACTATTATTAAGCTCTTCTACAGCAGTCGCCTCATATGCGTTGGTCACCCCTAAATTCCTCCTACTTTAGGGATATCGTATCCTAACCATTTCAAGTTCAAGATAAATTAATTGGTCGTTTATAAGTTTTACCGATGTTTGACATTTTTTTTGTCAAGTTTAAAGTCTGTTTTGTTTCGCGACCTTGGGTTTTGTACGTTAAGTACAAGGAAAGAACTTCCGTTATTGATTGACTTTTCAACGCTGTTTGTTTTATAGACCTTGGATTTGTACAAAATGTTATGTGTGTGTTTTGTGGAATGTGTGACAGCCAAATTAGGTTTTTAACCGACTTCAAAAAGGATGAGGTTCTCAATTCGACTGTTTTTTATGTTTATTACCTCGGAATTTTTTACTATGTGTACCGATTTTGATGATTCTTTTTTATTTGAAAGGTTTTCATGTGATCGCATTTAAATTTGATTAAGATCTGATTAATAATTTCGGAGATATACAACAGAACTCTTCAATAAATGACGGCAAGTCTCTCGGGATTGCTGCAATCGCATGTCTGTTTATTGATTACACCATTTCATAACATAACATATCGCCGCCGGTACGCTCTAAAGGGGTTCTCAGATGTTTACAATTCACCCTGGTACACTTTAATTTCATCGGATGTGTTCAAGTTTCATTTTCTCATTCGAGTAATGTATTCTGGCATAACTGTGAGCATTATAGATATCTACCTACCACAAGTAGAAAGTTAAAAATAAAAACCTTTTTACAAAAAATTACAACTGTCTTCCAAATAAAAACACTACAAACTGAAAAATAACTTCAATTTCGGAAGTCGGTGTTCTTGTTTTTGTTTCTTCGGTTTTTGCTTTGGTCGTATTTTTTTGTGAAAAGAATGTTATTAACAATCTAAGAATTACTATAACAGTTGTTCCTGGTAGTCGGAAAAAAAGTTTTGCCCACGAGTATCGTGGTAGGTACACTACAAGTGGCCTAGGGATGTCAGAAATTTAGTCGCTCCATACTGTTGTTCAACCTCATCCGGTGCGATTGGAAGCTGACCCCAATTAACTTGAAAATTGTACAGTCCGATGCCGATTAATTATCCAGCATGTTGATGGAAACACAAAGTTATTAATATTTGTAGTTTTATCTATGATAATTGTGATCTGTTGTAAAGAACTGTCATATTTTCTTTCTCTTCCTGTGGCCTAAAAACTACCACGCATTCATATGAATTATAGTTAATAATTAATAAAACAAGCAAATTTTATCAATTAAACATCCTAGACAAACTACAGACCACATCCAAACATTCACAAAGAGTCTCTACACACACAATTAGTCTCAAAGGTTCAACGAGAACTATAATTATGTTACAAAAACCGCTCGAGTAAAATTTTAATTTCTAATTGTTTCTTAGGGTATCTTGCTTACATTCTTTAAGTTTTATCCAAGCTAAGTTCGGTTCTTACATAAGAGGACGTTTATTTATTCTATTTATGATAGGTAATTATATAGTTTGGCTGAATATTGAAGACTAAAAAATTTTTTCTGGTCTCGCGTATCATACGGTATCCGAATCAGCACCATGTATGTTCCTAAGACTTTCGGAATAGGATTTTTTCCTGAATTTTTAAAAATTTCAGACCTGACTTAAAAAAAAAAAAAACATAAATAGATGAAGACTGTCGAGTTTTTTTTGCAACTGAATCTTCATGGGTAGTACTTTTATTTTATACATCAAATAAACAGCTTCGTAACTGTGATGGAAGGTGTATATCATTAAGTTTTTGATCGTCTCTTCTTACATCAAATTTACACATGAATAAATAGAGTCGTTACTGCCGGATATAATTTTAGATAACACTTTTTGACTTTCACCACGTGTGTCAGTAATTTCAAGTTACCCATAGGCTAGTTTTGAGGTCACAAACTGGTTATCAAAATTTTTTGGGGCCAAACAAAATCTCTCGAGATTATATGAAAGTGCCTGGAGTGTCGTGACGCTTTACATCCGCTTTTCATATTCATTATTTTTAAATTATTGTTCGAATGTTAAGTTTTAAGCAAAACACTAAAATCAATTTCATTCATAACAAGGAGCTTACCAATCACCGCATCTGACATCCTATTAAATCAGAAGCAATTTGAATTCTAATATGAGTGTCGACGGAAGTGCTGGGAGATTAGCTGGGTTGGTACTACTGACATCCCAGTGAGTGCTGAGTGTGCCGTTAACTTCCCAACGCCCCGCAGTTTGACCCACTTCTGAAAAAGGTAGGAATATCAGAAGTGAGTCCGTTCGATGTTTATGAATATTTTCGTGTGACGTATTTTCGTTGATTAATGGCGAAGGATATCGGAGAAGTTTCGTGAGTTATGGCTATGTTTTATATTTGGAAGTTTTAATGAAAGAATTTGTGGATGCGTTACAAAGCATTTTTGGACAATTTTACTTCAACCTAGATTTTACGATGGGGCTTTTCATAGACATCTTTATTTTCTTTCAATTATTGACAGAATTAATTCAGCCTCATAAGAAACCCGTACTATATAAGAGTAAAAAACAGTTGGTGTATTGTGATAAGATCTAAATTGCCTCTGTTAATGACATTACTCGCAATAAATGAATGAGGGTAGATAGCAATTTTTCCTAATACTTAATATTCAGTTCGTTACTCATATTTTCTCGTTTATACGACACATTATGGGCCTGGAATGATTAATAGCCCTCATAATATGATTCCCATATTGGATTATGGTAGAAGCAAAATATTTGTGGTTTGTGTTTGTATGGTTCAGTGTCCCGCGTTTGGTGCCAGTAACAAAATTGCCTTTACATGTAAAGTAAGTTTTAATTTTTTGTCCTTTTTACCGACTTCTAAAAAAAGAAGGTTATCAATACGACACGTATGAATGTAATATTGTTGGCTTTGCACAATATTCACATATGTTACTCTATGTGAGCTTCTAAAACACGTGTGCCAAATTAATATTGCGTAAGTGTATCTTCGTATGTTTGTATGTATATATGTTTGTCAACGCATTTCTCCGTAATTAGTAATCGAATCGAGATTATTCATTTTTTTTTGGATTATGTCTCTCTCTATCTCTCAACTTAGGGAATAGTACAAGTTTCATCAAAATCGGTTCACCAGTTGTCAAGATGGAACATATAACCGAACTCATTAACGACAAACAGCACGAATATGTAAATTGAGTTATTATGGGTATTTTGTCAATCCTTTAGGTACCTTACTATTGAACTTGCTAACTTCTTAGTGATGGTATACCAAAACTAAAAAGAGAAAAAAGGCATATTTTTTTAGTTTTTTTATTTCGATTTAATTTTTTTGTTTTTATAAATTTTGCCCCACACTAGGAATTTCATTCTGTATCGTGGGTGCGTGCGTATACAAACATATAAACTCACAACATACACAACACCCAAAGCCGGAACAACTATCTGTAGGTCACACAAATATTTGTTCCGTGCGGGAATGGAACACGCGACACGCAGCGTAGCAGTCAATCGCTCAACTTATGCGCCAACCGTGCGCCCAAAAGATACGTGTTCAATAGATTGTCGATCGAAGCGTGTCTACTACTAGATAAGTTAACTATGTAGTATGCAATAAAAATGTGTCGGGGGTTTTATAAATTTTACTTGTTAGCGTTTTGCTTTGGAAGTCGATTAATTTTTTGTGAATTTATTTTTGGTATATAATACGTCTAAGTACACTTCTTAGAGGGATGCTGCAATGATGCTACGAATTAAATGTTTAAACTTACAGATATATTTATCAATGTGTTTTACTGGTTTATTCGAAACAAGTACTTCGAATAAATCATTACATACCTACGCAAGTGCGTGTCACTTTTATGTGTACTAAAACTATAATGTTCAAGACTCATACCTAATTGCAAGTAACAAGTTTAATAAAAATCGTATTGTATTTATTATTCGTATTATTTGTAGTTTGAAATAGGACAGCAAAGGAATATAAACAGTACCTTCCTCAAAGCGTCATTCCTATAATGCTAATTTTAAGTTAATGGTCTGCAAGCTGGCCTGTGGACTGCGTTGAGAATAGATGGGGAGTTCTAATCCCGTGGGTGCCGTAATGCGATACAACTTATGTGTGAGGTGGATATAGTTATAAACTGCTTACAAATTAATGTAATCGTTGGAAACAACATAAAGAGTAGATCATATAAATAACTATAATGCAATTTGTGATAACTAGATGTTGACTATGACGGGAAGGCTGTGATCGGAGTTGCCTTGCCACGGTCCGAAGACCTTGGTTAAGACTCTGAGAATCCGGTGGCGGCGAGACGTACAGGACTGGTCGATGATGTCGTAAGATGAATGAAAAAACGAACAGATTCAAAAAAACATCACAAACCATACTAATAATAATAATTCATTCATTAAAAATATTTTTGGTAAAAACAAGCTTTTTTCGTATTCTTCTCAGCAAACCCTTTCATTTGATAACCATATCATGGCGGTGCCCAAAAAATAACTAGTACACCAACCATCTCCTGGGCCGATCCGCTGAGCCGTCCGCCATATTGGGTTTAGAATGACTTTCTCTTTCATTAATTCACTTATCTAACCATGCATTGTCATCCAAACTAAACGTGTATGCAAAATTTCATCTTAATCGGTGGAGGATAACTGCTTTAAAATTTTAGTTGCAAGATCTGACCCGAACACACATACATACATACATACATTGCAAGTTAATTAAAAGCTTGTAAAAGTCAGAACGGGTTGTGAAAATTAAACGGGACGAGTATCGTTATTGTTCTTTTTTTTACACGGAACTCACTTTAAAATGTTCTACAGGTGATTTTAAACTATTTTTCTATATCTAAACCACCAAAACTATCCTAGATCATCTAACTTTTTTCCGGAAGTCAGTAAAAAAAAATCTTCGACTTCCGTTTTAGCAAAAGGATGATGTTTATAGAAACGGAATCAATTGCCAATGCTGCCAATACAATTTAATATTCTAAAGAAAATCACTACAATAATATCACAGGTAATCAACTATATTTAGTGACAATATTTAGTTACATTATAATATAAATAAGCTAACACTAACAGTATGTAATCAGTGATTCTATACTGCCGAGGTATAACTAACGTGGACATCTAGTTGATTATTAACTTTTGATGCTATGTTGATGAGAAACAAAAAATATCGATCGATCTGTGTATGCGAATTTTCAATACCTTGAATACATTTTTAGTTACATCAAGGCAGTATAAGGAATAAAATTTATCAAGACGGTTGAGAACCTTTCTAGCCTATATTGTTGTTACTATAGAAATATTTTTCAAGGGATAAGATGACTTAGAGCAATTTATATAAAGTAAACAAAAAAAAAAATTAATACCCTCGACCATAGACATAAATCTAAATAGTAACGCAAGTCCCTCCATCTGTATGAAAACCAAGCGTGCCACTTTTTCACAAACATTTTAAAAACAAATTTACTTACCAATGAAAGAAAACATTTCCAATGCCTGAGCCAACTTTTTCTATACATTCTTTACAGCCCAAAAAGGCATTTATATAGATTTCCGGTGGATTTCCGGTGCCGATAATACTAAATGAAAAGCTCAGATTACGATCATTGATCGTAACTTTAGTCCGTTTTTTGGCACGCGAAGTACATACAATCGCGTCATCTAGTTAGATTTATGTCTGTGCCCTCGACACATATACTTGTTTAAACAACATAAATTATCTAGTAGTAGACACGCTTCGTTCCACAATCCATTGAAACAAGTGATTTTTATAACCAGCTATCTTGCGAAAACATCTCGATTGATAGAGTAAAATGCGCATAACTTTTGAACAGCTGAAGCGATTTCCATCAAACATAACTAAGAACACTCTCGATAGAGTAACCTTTCCAACAAAAAAAAACTGAACCAAAATCGGTTCATCATTAATCGGTTTAGGAGCTATGTTGCCACAGACAGATACACATGTCAAACTTATAAAACCCCACTTTTTCCGTCGGGGGTTTTAAAATGATTTTTTTTCTTTCTTCCATACAATTAACAGCTTTCTTAATAGCTTAAGCAATACCAGTACATGCTCTAAGTCCTATTTCGGCAAATCAATACCTAACACAAAAAACTAAAATCAGAACACAAATTAAACATCTGATCAGAACTAAAGGATTTTCTTCTGAAATACCCTCACATAAGATTCGAATGGAGCGTTCGAAATAGAGTGTGAGTCATATGAAAGCCTTTTGAAAGGCGACACTGTGATTGTAGTGGCTGTCGAAATGGCCAATAGATGGAAATGCTGGAATTGCATCGCCCCCACAGTGGCCTGAGCTGTTTTACCAACGAGCTTGCGACAGCCTGCAATGAATTTGAAATGGTATTTGATTTTGGTATTGTGTTCAGGAAAAATGCTTCGATTTGTAGTCTTCATGGTTGAAAATGTAAAGCTCTGAGCCCTGATAACACTGGTCAAGGAAGGAATGGTTCTAGAAAAATCCATCGTCTTGAACGTTAGGCGTGTCTTTTTAACCACCGACGGAAAAACGTCACGAAACGGTGTTATAAGTCTGACGTGCGTACCATGTGTTGTGTATCTGTCTGTGGCATCATAGCTCTTAAACGGATGGACAGATTTTGATTTAGTTTTTTTATTGTTTGAAATGTGACATTATCGGTCGTGTTTTTAGCTATGTTTTTGAAAATCGGTGTTAAAAGATATTGGCGTTGTTTGAATCGGGGTATTTTTGGCAGATGTCTTGTCGGAGGTTTTTAAATTTTATAAAATTTTACTTGTTATGTAGGTTCTCATGCTTATGCCCAGTTTCTAAAATAAAACATATTTCTTATCTATATAAATAAAAAGACAAGTCCTGACTGACTGACTGACTCATCAACGCCCAGCCCAAACCCTTGGACCTAGAAAGCTGAAATTTTGCACAGAAGTTCTCTTTATAATGTAGACAAGGAATAAGGAAGGATTTTATGAAATTCAACCCCTAAGGGAGTTATATAGGGGATGAAACTTTGTATGAAACTCTGTGATTTCTAATTTGAAATGAATGAAATATAGCATTTAGCTTTTAAATATAAAATAAAAAATATGTCTCCAAGGATTTTTTTAATTTCATCCCTTAAAGGGGTAAAAAAGGGTGTGAAAGTTTGTAAGAAAAATAAATTGTTTATTATCAAAATTACTTGAAATTTAGTATTTCTGCTCTTCGATACAATTAAAGAAACACGTGTTTAAAGATTTTTTGAATTTCATCCCTTAAAGGTATAAAAAGGGGTGTTAAAGTTTACAAAAAAATTGTTTGTCATAAAAATTACATAAAACTTATTATTTCTGCACTTCAATATAATTAAAGAAACTCATGTATAAGGTTTTTTGAATTTCAACCCCTAACGATGTGTTAAAGTTTGTAAGAAAAATAAATTATTTATTATTATTATTATATACTTTATTGTACACCACAAAAAACATACAGGACAAACATTAAAAAAAAAACAAGTGTACAATGGGCGGTCTTATCGCACTATGGCAATCTCTTACAGACAACCTTTGGATGGACTGAGCAAGAGGAGATGAATTTAGGGCTGTCAGTGTACAATATATCATAAATAATATTACTTACACATAATAAAATAAAATACATAAATACAATACTATATAATATACTAATAAATATCAAATATATGACAGAGAAAGGAGAAGAATACAAATTATAGTGAGAGGTAATGCAAGGAGCATTACCTCTCACTATAATTTGTATTCTTCTCACCATTTTCTTAAATGTTGGCAGTGTTTGAGCACGTCTTATTTCAATAGGTAATACATTCCACAACCGAGCAGCTTGAATTGTAAAAGATTTGTCAAAGAAGGAAGTGGAATGCATACGAATACTCAATTTTAGATTCTCCGATGATCTCAAGGACTTAGAATGTGTGTCACAGAGGAACTGAAAGCGTTCTTTAAGATAAAAAGGAGTAAGAGGATTGAAGAGCACATTATAAAGCAAAGAAAGTATGTGGGCATTCCGGCGAAGGCGAATAGGAAGCCATTTGAGCTTAATACGGAATTCAGAAACGTGATCATACTTGCGCAAGCCAAATATGAACCTGATACAGAGATTTTGAAGTCGCTCGAGCTTGTCCAATTGGTCTTGGGTGAGATCAAGATAGCTGGCATCAGCATAGTCCAGAATAGGAGGGCAATTTTAGTGGTTACGGGAAGAAAATTACGAAGTCGTCTCAGGGAGCCCGCAGATGCAAACAGTTTACGACTGACTTCCTGCAGTTGTTTGGTCCAAGAAAGTGTGCTGTCGATATAAATCCCCAAGTTCTTCACAGTGTGAGTTATAGGAATACTGGTTTTGTTAAAAGAAACCTGGGGAAGTGTCGACCAATCAATCTTAGAGACAGTCCGAGAACTACCAACTATAGTCACTTGAGTCTTCGTCGGATTGATCATCAGGCCAAACTCAGAGCTCCAGTCACCTATTCGAGCCAGGTCATTATTAATCGTCTCAATGGCATCAGGTAACTCTCCAAGAGGGGCTTGGGTATAAATTTGGAGATCATCAGCATACAGGTGGTAGAAAGAAGAAAGTCGTTGAGTGATAGCATTAATAAAGAGTGCGAAGAGAAGAGGAGATAAAACGCCACCCTGCGGCACACCGGCAGATGTGTGACACCAAGAAGAGAAAGATTCATCAGTGCAAATACGCTGCCGGCGGCCAAACAGGTAACTATGAAACCAGTCAATAACCGGAGGAGATATGTTAAAAGAGCATAGGACGCCAAATAAAATATCGAAGTCAACCGTATTGAAGGCATTGCTAAAATCAAGCAGAGCAAGTACTGTTAACTTTCCCATTTCCATGCCTGCCCTGATGTCGTCCGTAATATTAACAAGTGCTGAGGTAGTGCTGTGTCCACGTCGAAAACCAGATTGATAAGGATTTAGCAGATTATGTTTGGAAAGGAACGTGCTGAGTTCATGGTGGACAAGCTTTTCAAGGACTTTGGATAGAAAAGGAAGAATAGAAATGGGACGGTAGTCAAAAAAGGATGCAGGATGAGATTTTTTGGTAAAGGAATAATTTGGTTATCATAATTACCTAAAATTTACTATTACTGCACTACAATACAATTAAAGAAAAACGTACTTAAGCCTTTTTTTGAATTTCATCCTTTAAACGGGTAAAAAGGGGTGCTAAAGTTAAAATGAATGATTACCTACTATATGTGCTCGGGGGTAACAAGTTTTCATGCCTCGAATACCACTGATACCCTCTGACTTGACCACAATAGATCCCTAGGGGTCGAAGTGTCCGAGTCATTTCTCGGCCCCTCCACAAGATAAGATACCCTCTGACTTTGTCTTTGAGTTTCAACGATTACAATGCCCCCTTAATGTCTGCTTTGCATTGATCATAAATAAATCTCAGGGTCAGTCATTATGGTTGGCAAGTATAGATTTAAGGAAAGATTGAATCTCACACGGGCAATTCTACGTTGCCTGTTACAGAGTCAGTACTAGCACCCTGGCCATTTTAACACCAGACAGAAAAACCACCAATGTGGTATACAAAAACATTATCCAAAAGCAGTACCAAAGTATTACATTTATTAAAAACAATGAACATCGGGTGATAACTTTTGCGCCAAACTGTCTTAATTTTCTATCGTGTCGGTAGTAGGTTCCAGAAATTGCAAGCAAAGTGGTCTTTCACTATTTGTACCTACCCGTGGAAATCGATTTCACAAGACCTCCAGAATGAAAGTCCAATGCTCTAGCTATTAGAACATGACGGCAGTTCATTTTATGCTTTTATATTAATTTACATGTAATTTATGTAATTTAATAAAATAATGAAGTCGAGCAAATTTTGTAGTCTACGCGAACAATGACGCGGGCGGAAAGCTATGTTTGGATATTAATTTGCAATATCCCGACAGAACTGCAAAAAACGAAACAGCCAAAATCGTGTAGTCCACGCAGGCGAAGCTGCGGGCATAAAGCTAGTTCTATATAAATGTAGCAAATTGTCAAGCGCGCTTAAACTACTGTGATTGGTTGTTTGAATGGTCAAAAGCTCTTCACAATAGTTTTTGAGCGATTGTCAAATCTTCACATTAATTTAGTCAAAAATTTTGTTCCCGAAACTAAAAACCACAAACAAAGGAATTTTAACTCGTGAGACAAACTTTAGCAATACTTTTATTGAGCATCAATGTCTTTAAACAACTGTACCTACAACTTTTATTAATTGTGTTGTAATTTTAAGGGATCTAAACAATTTGTATAAAGTACAGTTTATAAAATTGTGTTGACTTTAATTTAAAACGAGCAAATTCTATAAATATAACTCTTTAAGTATCCGTTTGTTTTGAGGTATAGTTTGTTGGGTGGGACGAAACAATAAATTGTAAAACTTTTCAGAACTATAACACCTGCTATTGTCTGGAATGACCTTTCAGTTCCAACATTTATACCTATACATACAAGCATTTGCTAGCAGTTACGCCCAGCTGAAATAGAAGAGTGATATCAGACTTACGGGTCATCTTCCAAATTATATGGCTGCTGCCAGAAAATCTGACACCAGTCTTGCCAAGGGGTACTGGGAAACAACCAGCAACTGGGTTGTGGAGGCCAGAAAGATAAACAATAGCGATGTTTCCTGGATAGAACAATGTTAATTCTATTTTGTCCGTTAGTGAGATTATCAAAATAATATTGGACACGTATTTTTTGCTTTACCAAATCAATAAAAATTGACAAAGATATACCGCATCAAAGTTCAGGTTTGGAGGCTTGTCAGTATAAAGTGTACTAGCGGCGTGACGTCACACGATATTTCAACGCATTATGTCGTCGTCACTTTATGTTTAGGTGTCAAAAGACAAAATACGTGTCTAATATGTTTTATTAATCTAAGTACCTGATGGATAAAGAACAAATTTTCATTTAATATCCATCTTGTTTCATTAAAGATTCCTTTTACTTCTACTATGTAAATTCGTTCAGTTGCTGGAATGTGATTGATTTGAACTGCCAAACATCTAAACAAAGAGACTTACACATTTATATTATAAGTAGAAAATGGATTATTGCCGCATACAAAAAAAATGTATGAAACATGTGAGATAGTGGTCAAGTGCGAGCCTATAAAATACATAAAAAAAAGATAAATATACTAGACGATGGATGACAAACTCCATCTAGATGCTCACGTTACTAAAATTGTGAACAATGCTTTTCGTATGTACGGGTTTGTAATGAGATCGGCTCTGGAATTTAGGCGTCCTAGTACTTATTTATACCTATATAAAACTCTGGTCAGGTCTCAGTTGGAATACGGGGTCCCGGTGTGGAATCCCTTCTATGAAAAATATTCTAACATGATAGAAAGAGTACAACGTAAATTTTTAAAGGCCATGCATTACCGTTGTTTTCGCAAGTATGCATCTTATAGCGACTTGCTAAATAAATTTAAACTTCAAGATCTTAAATCTAGACGTATAATGTTGGAATCGATGTTTTTGTTTGATTTATGTAACAATAAATTTGATTGTATAGATATGAACAATAGAATTAGTTATGTAGTACCCAGAAAAACTATATGTCGGGGTGTGCGCGCGCGACCACTGTTTGCTGTAACCTCTTGTCGATCAAACGCGGGCTCGCGAGCACCCCTACGTCGTCTTACCACTCAGTTCAATAAAATTTTCCAGGATATTGAGTTCTTTGCTGTCTCGGCTGGGAAATTTAGAAGTATTGCTCTTAAAACCATAGCAGACTTAAGTACATAATAATTTAAAATCATAGTTCAATTCTTTCTCTGTTTTTTTTTTTTTTTTCTTTTGCATGTATAACTTTCAGTTTAGTTTTATTTTAACATTTATTCATACCTTAAAGTCTACCTTACATCGCACGATGTTCATGTTAGTTTAATTTTTTTTTGTATTATGTGGAAAATGTTGTTGGTTATACATTTATAATACCATTTTAGTTTTAAGTTCTCAACCATACTGTAATGTGTAACCGTTTATTTTCCCAAATAAAATAAAATAAAATAAAATAAAATAGACGCTTTTTAAAAAATTTCCAGCTTTCAGTCAAGCAGACGGAGAATGCTTCAAGCTTGTCGGCATAAGATTACTGCCGTTATTAGGATCCCCCAATAACGTTCCCGAAGTTGGTATGTGCTGAATATTTATATCCGAATACACATAGATAAGGCCATGCTTTTGTTGAATACATTATTTTGCTTAGGTATTCGTAGGTTAATACCTAAATGAATCGCAAGATTTTGGTCCCTGATTCATAACAAAATATTTGTGTTGCTGGTGTTTTGTTTATGCTACGAGCAATAAATTGGACGAGATATATTTATATTTTTGTGATCACATAATAAATATCAAAACGAACCAAACATCAATAAAAAATAAACATTTATAACGGGTATTTACTTTGCTGACATTTACACTGTTCGAAAACTGATTTATATTTATTGAATATAATTCGTGCAGAATTCGTCTGCATCTATCTGAGCTACATTTTATGATTATTTATTAGGCTCACCAACAATTGTTAACACTAAGAATATTACAGTAATCATTCTCTTAAAACTAGTTGAGTGTCACAATTTTTACAGGTAAGTACCACATATGCTAAAATATTGAACAAACATTCAGAAAAAACGTAATTAAATAAAAAAAATGGCATTAAATGATACCGAAAATATCTTACACTATAAAATTTAAATTTATAACCATCAGACTACGTAAAACATCGTGTGTCAATTAGACGATAATTAAAAACAGTGCATTAAGAAGACTTCCTATTTACAATTATTGGACCTTAGACTTTATAACTTAGTGGCAAGATACAAAACAAACTTAAACTAGGAGGACTCCTGTGCTACGAGCACAAAACGTATCTTTTTATTAAGCTAAAATAATAAATATGCAAAAAGGGAGAGGAGAGATATCTCCAAGATGAAAGACCAACCTATTGGTAATGTGAGGAGTAGACCAATAGTTTGGCAATGTCTTAAAAGGACTAGATGGGCGCTCGACCCCTATGTCTCTAGTGTTTCAACTCTAAACGTCTCGAACATATATCGTAATTCCCAATGAGGTTATAATATTTGCGCTATTTGAGATTATAAAGCTATAAAACATATAAAATCTTAATACTTAAGCCAAGTTATTAGTAAACACCGCGTGTTTGCTTCAAATATGGTATCGTGTAAACACACAATAAAATTATGACCACGACATTTACGCAGTCATAAAAGTTTGGCCATCAAACAATTTTAGCTTTTCGTGAACCAGCCCTGAAATTGGGGTAAGGGTGTATATATATGGAAATAGCACTGGAATTGACAAGAGTTTTAGGGTTTATTGCTAAATAATGTCCATGTTGTCTGATCGATGGCAATTTTGGCATTCAAGGTTACATTAGTCGATCATTCTTCCATATAAACGTAGTCTGGCGATTACTCCACTGTTTGACGATGTACGTTCAAAATAAAAAAATGATATCAATTTGTCTCATCATTACCTAGCCCTGTATGGAAACAAAAAGTAAAAAAAATATGTATTTGAAAGTTATGAGCGTCGAAAGTTCCATATTTCAACACAAATTTAAACGCATCTTTGGGCGGAAATAAATACAATAAGAATAAGGAAAATTGCAAAACGGCCTCCATACAGGGATAGACAATATACATGTAGCCGTTTTTTCATGATATGTAGACTCCCAAAGGTCTGTTTATAAAATTTCGCGAACTCGTTTTCGTCCTAAATCATCTTCCATTTCGATACAAATTTGCAAAAGTGCTAATTCGTACGCGAACTATCTTCTTACATCTATCTCTTTCGCCGTGTTGCCGGATGAGATAGCATGCATTTTAAGGGGAACCTTAACGTTATGTGGCCAAAAACGGTAGTTTTTATATGATGATGCGGTGATAGCTTATCTTAATAAACATTGTACCAATGATTTTTGTTTACAAAGAAGGTAATAAGTATTTGCTATAACTTGCATAACATAAATTATAAGTAAACACAGAATTTTATTTAGATATCACTACACAATAATAATTACTCATGAAAGCTAGGGTACAATTAGAATATTTAGTATACAATTAGATCATTTAAATTTAAACTGAAGGAACTCTTTTATAGTATAGGAGGAATTCTCTATTAACCACTTGCGTAAAACCCTTCTGAAGCGGACCATTGGAAGTTGTTTAATTAAGTTACGAATCTTGTTATAAATCTGAATACGCATAGGATAGCAACTTCGCCTATATAGTTCCGTTTTCATTCTAATCTATTAGGATATCTAGTTCTGAACTTACATTTATCTCGTTTTTCAAACATCTCAGGATGAGATTTGTTAAATTTACATATTTGCTCAATATAAATACCAGTCAATGTACGTATTCTAAGTTTTCTAAACAGTGGCTTACAGGATGTAAGCGGGTTTACATTACAAATTTCTTTTGCGAGATGAAACCTCTTTCGAGATGCACCGAGTTTCCCCATACCAGTATACCGTAACGCAGTACTTAGCCAACATATGCATGATAAGCCTGTAATGGGGCTTGTCTACTCATTAGGTTAGATATACGCTATAGGACAAAAGCAAACTTACTGAGTTTGCCACATATCTTATCAATATGATTAATGCAGGAACACCTTTCGTCTAGATCTATCAAGAAAAGTCATATTATCTGATTGCTGTATTTGGTTATCTTTATAATCAAAGTTTTTGTTACGAAATTGTACATATTTGGTTTTATATATGTTAGGTTTAAGGTTATTCTTTTCCATCCAAGTAATTACTTTGCTTACTGTACTATTTATTTCTTCATTATACGTTTCCTTATTATTAGGGATAATTACGGCCACATTTTCTGCAAGGAGTATGCAGGGTTGATTAGTTATATTCTGTCAGGTCACTAATATAAATCAGAAAAAGTGGGGGCCTAAAATACTGCCCTGTGGAATGTCTGTGCAATTGTAGCCTAATTTCGATTTAAATATCAGTTCACCGTTTTGATTTGGTTTATCTACAGTAATTTCTACAAATTGCGATCTTTTAATAAGATAACTTTTTAACAATATATTTGCTTTACAGTGTATTCCATATTTATCTTGTTTTTGTAGTAAAAATATAGCAGTTATCGGGATTTTCTGGTCAATATTTTTTGTAACTAGGTTAATTAAATTGAATGCCGCTGTGGTAGTCGATTTAATTTTTTTGACACCATGATTTTCATGTTTCAAAATTTGGAACTTTTTGATAAAATGTATTAATCGTGTATGATATTTTCGTAAACTTTCGCTAAAATAGCCAAGAGGGCTATCGGTCTGTAATCATCAACAAGTTTTTTATTATCATTTTTATGTATTGGTTTAATAGCTGCCATTTTCAATTCCTCAGGAAACACTCCCGTGAATAATGATAAGTCTATTAGATGTACTAATACCGGAGTATTAATAGGGCCTATGTATTTTAAAATTTTCGTAGGTATTTCATCATAACTTTCAGGCACAGACATTCAGACTATTACTTCAGTTTATTGTTAATTATTCAACTTCAAATTCTTACTTCTGAAATTGGAGTTAGGAGTCAGAAAAAACAAACTTCAAATTGTAACTAATAAGACTTTTTTATGATTTACAAAAAAACTTGAATGAAAAATGTTAAACATCTTACGCACAATAGCGCTATATTATTTAAATACAAAAAAGTGTGAATTTATAAATAACAAAAAAAGCTCACATTTCAAGCCAGAAGAGGCATAAAAATTATGTTAGAACAATTTCTATAGGCGAGTACGAAAATGATGATAAATCACGCTTTACCGTCTATTTAAACTGTTTCCCTTTTTGTTTCACAAAGGTCAACAAACTCCAGCTTTCACAACTTGTTATAATTAATTAATTTCATCGCTTCGGATGCTCTTTCTAACCACTTTGAAAACTGGAAACGTATTTCTATTTCGAACGCCTATTTGTTTGTTTTGGTTTAAATAATACTACTTAAATACCCCCCTTAAATACAAAGTTGTGTAGGCGATTGATATCTTTCAGCCGAAATTTTTGACATAGTTATTGAGTCATTGATTTAATGTTATTATTTTTTCTTGAGAAGGCTATGTAAGTCTTTACTATTGTTACCGTCCATAATGCTTAATTCTTTATTGTACACAAAAAAGAAAATTACATGTACAACTTAAATGATTATAAAGTTGATGCACAAAGGCGAGCTTAACTCTAAGAAGAGTTTTCTACCAGCAAACCTTAAAGTGATAGAGAGAGTTTACAAAAGGAAGAAGAGAAGTAGTCCAGTGTACAATATTAGTATAATATAAAATAAATCATAAATATACATACATAAATAAATACAATATATATATATATATGTATATATATATATACCTTTATACATATACTAATATTATGTCAATCCGAAAGAAAATAAAGGTACAAGAATAATTTTCGATGAAAAAGTGACGTCGCGTCATTGCCGCATTGTTGTTTCGCTATTGTCAGAGGTAGTCACTATTCTGTAAATTGTCACAAAAAATTACATAATATTGTCATTTATGACATCGAATAATGGTCATGACATAATTAGTTGCCATATACTTACCTAATTGACCGGACACTTGCAAATTTGCTTGTCTAAATCTAATCTTGGCTATAACTGGTTTTAGCATGAATATATTTTATGTAGCTACAATTGTTTGACGTACCTACTGTGGTACCTTCTCAGTACCTATTTACATACATAAATGCAAGCTCGGATTCAAATGATTTTAAATACAAGCTGTGCTGGAGCGTACTTGATTTGTTAGCTAAGTTCTATACGGATAAAGTATTTACAACTTTAAAGCACTTAGTAGAATTAAAATAGTTTTCCCTGCAACATTGAGAGTTTGATAAGGGCCTACATCCGCTTTAGTGCCGTAAAACGGTAACTTTCTAAAGCATACTTCTTAGTAACGGCTAGGTTAAAAGGTTTGAAAAAAATATACATTTATAATTATTTCATGTGCATTATTTTTTAAATATGTTTTTTTCGTATAACAAATAGTTTTGCTTTAAAAAAATAATTAGCAACACAATATTTTGGACACTCCTCCAAAACGACTTGGACGTTTAAAAATATTTTTACACAGAAAAATTGATGGCTGGAATTTCTTCATAACTGAAATAGAATATGTAAATCAAATAATATTTTGCAAACAAAACTGTTCAAAAGCAGGTTCAATATTGATATTTTGGCTCCGAGCGGGCGCACGGCCAGTACTGCGTTAAGATTTGGGCGTATTTATGTCGCCTTAAGGACAGGAATTTCTTGTATCTCAGAAAATATACTTTGTATAATTATATAAATATAACCTTAAAAAAAGCTTCCGCTAATGTGGAAGGTTCTACATGCAATTAAATAAATAAGTTAGTTTAGGTTAGTTATGTTTTACATTCATTACATTCGTTTTATTTTTTTGTAAATTAGTTCGTAACTTTTTTGTACAATAAAAAATCT
This sequence comes from Orthosia gracilis, assembly GCA_947562075.1. Lineage (NCBI taxonomy): Eukaryota > Metazoa > Arthropoda > Insecta > Lepidoptera > Noctuidae > Orthosia > Orthosia gracilis. The sequence goes on along the minus strand of OX387264.1, from coordinate 66,945,301 downwards.
ATCTAATACCTTTAAAAGAGCAATTCTCTATAATTATATATATAATATGAATCTCGAAAACGGCTCCACCGATTTTCATGACATTCAGTATGCAGGAGTTTTGGGGGCCATTAATCGATCTAGGTAGAGATTTCATTGTAAGAAAACGTCGTTTTCTCTATTTTCACCCGAGCAGAGCTCGGTCGCCCAGGTACTATTCTTTTAATTGAATAATGAATCCAATAAAATTAAAATCCAAAATGTTAACCCAATGTTTTATATCTTCTATAAATAGATACTTAAATTTAAAAAATCTTAGTACGGGGCAACGTTTTACAAAAGGGATAAAAAGTTCTTACAGCTTGATGTTCCCATGTATTTCGTTTGTGACAAACACATCCAGTACAAAAATATATTATTATTGTTTGTGTCCATCCAAACTACAAATATTGTCTGATAGATATCGCTGTCAGCGATAAGACCGCCATTATACACCATTTTTTTTTGTAAAAGACTTACGTAACTATTTTGATGTACAATAAAGTATTTTCTATCTGTCTATCTGACTATTTTTATATATTGAATGTTGTATCTTGATGCTATCTGTGTATCAAGATACTACAAGATACAATATTCAATATAGAAAAATAGTATGGTATGGTAATTGTATGGTTTGCCATCCAAATATTTATGTTTGTACCTATAAACTAAAAATATATGTATAAATTGGTGTTTGCTCCAAACAATCTGAGGATTTATCAGCTGAAATAACTACTACGATCCCATCGGGATTGGCTTTGGCAATTTTCCTTATCCAAACTTATTTTACACCCTATAAAACGGACTGCAAATTGCATTTGTAGATAAAATCTGTAACGTGTTTGGTCAAATTCAAGTGTTGTCCCCGTGGATTTAGAATAAACTAGTTTCTGCCCGTGGCTTTGCCCGCGTAAGAAGTGTTTTATCATCCCAAAGGAACACGCTACCGGGATAAAAACTCAAACTATCCCCATACAAAATTTCATCTAAGACTGTTCGGCGTAGTCGTGAAAAGGTATCAAACAAACAGACTTACTTTCGCATTTAAATATTATTTATCATAGTATGGATATGTAGAAGAAGATTGAATGTTCAGTGCAATCGGGAAGTGAATTCCTTGAGTGAATCATTCGATTTTCGAATTTTTATAATGGGAGCCGATATACGATTACGAAAAATGAGTTATCGGTAGAGACAAGTCAAGACTTTTTGTCAGTTACGACTGATAGACTTACATAGGCCCAGTTTTTTATCAGTAGTTAACCAATGGTCAAATTTCGTTATAATGCATTTTTCATCAATTGTTAGTCTAACAAATGGTCAAATAATTAACTATACAACTTATTTGACCAATTGTTAGACTAAAAATTAAATGAATAAACGCGTTTTGCCGAATTTGAAACTATTGGTTTATATAATTCACTATTGTTTGAGTTAACTACGGATTAGAAAAACTGGGCCTTGTCTTGTGAAGAGGCTCCGTGCGAATAATTTCGAGATTCCGTGATGATTTTGCTGACGGAGCCAATTCTTTTTCTTCAAATTAAGTGACTTTCAAGGTCTCATAATTTGAAACCAGCTATTTTTAACTCCCGACGGAAAAAGAGGGGTGTTATAAGTTTGACTTGTGTATCCTGTGTGTTTTGTATTTGTGTACCTTTGTTTTTTAGTTATATGCTTGCGCTTGACCACTATCTTAACCTATTCACTCTTGACTTGAAGACTCCCAGGTTGTATCTATCAGGAAATACAGACTCCGGCAGGGAATTCCACTCCTTTGCTGTACGCATAATAAAAGTATTCCCAAAACGTTCATCTGTTTCTGGCATCATAGCTCCTAAACGGATAAACCGATTTTGGCCTCGTTTTTATTTGTTTGATACGTGACTTTATTGAAAGTGTTCTTAGCTATGTTTAATGAAAATCGGTTTAGCTGTTCTAAATTTATGGGCGTTTGACTGTTTGAATTGGGGAATTTTTGTAAGATATCGTGTCATAATAACGTGTTCATAGATTGTCGATCGAAGCATGTCTACTACTAGATAAATTATGCAGCATGAAATAAAAATGTGACGGGGGTTCTTAGTACTCCAGTCGCTTGGGGAACTTATAATCTAGAATAAATACGACACGGAACACGGCACAGCGTCGTCGGTTGCGGAGCGGAACGGTTTAATTAAACCACAGATTGTATATCAGCACGAAAAACGAGCAATGCTAAAACTTGTTAATTAATTTTGAGGGTAGGTACATATGTGTCGGAATAATGTTGGAATGATCAGTAGAATTGTAAATCCGACATTTTATCTGTCTGACTTTGCACTTTCAGAGGTAAAGCAATGCTTACCTAAGTCGGTCCGTGGATTGGTGACCTATCTTTAGATACCGAGATTCTTAAGTGCCTCGAAAAGCACGTTAAGCTACTAGTCCAAGTACTAATTTGAAGATCTTTGTCAGTCGTTACGGGTAGTCAGAAGCTAGGGAATCTGACGCCAATCTTGGCAACCTTGTAACTCGTACCCAAATACAAGGTTGTGGAGATCAGATAGACAATCGCACCATACAAAATAAGTTAATTTGAAAACCGAATTCCCGAATGTTTAAGAAGTGAATTAAAAAAACGTAAACAAAAAGAAAATTATGCCGAGCAGTCGGAGGATACAAATAATCGCCAGCTGACTGACCAATTCTTTTTTACAAAAAAATACAACCGTGTTCCAAAATTGCGTGCCGAAATTGAACTTATTGTAACCGACTTACCAAAAAAGAGGAGGTTCTATGTTCGTCTTCTTGTATGTTTTCTTTTTTTTCAGATTTTAGTGTTTTTGTTTTGAAGTGGGAATATTTTTATTTTTCACTTTTTAGTGGTACATAATCTATTAAGAATTTATACATACATACTATAGAACTTGCCCACACGTTCTAAAGAATGAATAGTAGTACTATAATGCCCACAGTGATGCCAGAATAGATTACCCGAATAACTTGTAACTTAAACATAACCGGTGGAATGCGGGTGTACCAGGGTGAAGTATACACATCTGCGTAACCGTTTAGAGCATACTGGCGTGATGGTATTTTATGAAATGTTGTAAACAATAAACAGACATGCCATTGCAGCAATCCCGAGAGATTCACCGTCATTTATTGAAGAGTTCTGTTGTATATCTCCGAATTTCTTCATCAAATTTAAATGGGACCATTTCGAAATAAACTTCTTTCGAACAAAAAAGAATTTTGCTTATCCGATTATGTATATATGATGGAGTTATGCCCGAACTGTATATATATAGAACATCTGAATTGAGAACGTCCTACTTTTTGGGAAGTCGGTAAAAAACTATGTGTATCCTCCGACTGCACAGTATAATTTTCTTCTTGATTGCGCCTTTTTAGCTAACTTCGTAAGCTGTCGGGTTTTTTAGTTTTTAAATTAACTTCATTTATTTTATAACTTTTTAGTTAAGAATCGAATTAAAATTATTACAAAAAAACACAAAAGTTGATTGGCTATAAAAAGAAGGAAATGAATTTATTGTGAACTTTATATTTCGAACGCACCGTTCCGCAGTGAACCCATAAATAATAGTGCAATTTATTCTTAACCATATTTACATATACATAGTGGTTACAACATATTTTTGTGGCGGTGAAGTAATTTACGGGAATACCCCAAGTTTATTTTCGAGAGTATAATAGTTGTGACGCAAAAAGGTTTTTCATACAAGTTGTTCTATGTCCTAGGTATCTCTTACCCTGCCCATATTCATTTATTTGGAGTCGGATCTCTTCACCATTCTTCGCCATTTTATGACTATCCTGGGATAAATCTATCCTACATGGAGGTCGTTGGTTGGTGACTATAAAAACCAAGGTAAGGGGGACTTCTATGCTTTTTCGGATTAGAGGCTTGACTCAGGACTTGTCCGAAATAGTTGGACAATACAATTCACTACAATATCTGAATAATGATAACTATTTAGACGCGTTGTCGTATTGACACGACGCAACTGTCTGTGGGACCGTTATAAGTGGATTTTCTTGTCAAGTGCTTGGCTGCAGTGAAAATATTAAACGATATCGTTATGCGTCGTCGCTGACGACGACCGCAGTAACATGGTTACATTACCGTCTGAGAGTAACTTATTTATGTAATTTTATTTAAGCTATAAGTAGCTTCTCTTTTATACAGTAGCAGGTACAATTTTATCCTTTAACTAGCTGTCTCACGCGGCTTCGATCCCGTCAACTGGCTACCTACCTCCCTATCCTACCTACCCTACATACATGAATGTTTAACCGCTTACGCAGCGCACGCAACGGAAGCTCTCAGAAAGGAATAATTTTTTCCCGTTATTGCAACATTCTTCATTTATGCTTCGCTCCTATTGGTCGTAGCGTGATGTTATATAGCCTATAACCTTCCTCGATAAATGGACTATCCAACACAAAAATATTTTTTCAATTCCAACCAGTAGTTCCTGAGATTAGCGCTTTCAAACAAACAAACAAACTCTTCAGCTTTATAATATTAGTATAGATTATACTGCCAATTTTGCTCATGTTAGAATGTTTTTATTTGCGCCATTCTTAAATCTGTGGCTACGCTGTTAAATCTAATATAAGCTATCCGATTTAGCATTTACCAATTGGGGTTAAGGCTAACGCAGACAGGCGCGACGTAACAATGTGGCAACGCGTTTTCATACAAATTTGCCTATGGATATAGAAAATTTCTATAAAAACGTGTTATCACATTGTTCGTCCGTCGCGGCTGTCTGTGGGAGCCTTATAAATAGGTTTCGTTGTCAAGTCCTCGGCTGCAGTGAAAATATTAAACGATATTTTTCAGTTCAGACGTAGCCATTGCCGTCTGAGGGCAACTTAACTTTTTTTCATGTAGTTTTGTGTGGTTATATTTTAGTAAAAGATTCTCTTTTATAGAATCTTTGTTTGCTTTTTGGTGAAAGAAATTGTTATTTTATCCTTTTAGACATTCATGGTAATTCTAGAATATCTCAGTTTGCTGCGTTAGTAATTGTAAATATATTTTCATTGTTATGGATGAAGACTTACCCATATTAATTGTGGCTAACACAGACAGGCATACTAAGCGTTTTAGTGTAATCCACTCCATTGACCAGATACTAAGATACATTTATTGACTACATGTCGCCTACTTACTACTACTTGGTTATTCTAATCACTGGTTTAGTATACATACTTATATCCAGGGGCGTACTCACGGTGAGGCCAATGAGGCAGCCTGCCCCACCCTTCATCCTGACTCGAAACTAAAAATTTACTGTTCAAGAGAATAAAATTAGATGAGTGCAAAATAAAACCTCTTGTTTATCTGCATACTCTTTCTAGAAGTTCTGTTTTGTGTTGCTGCCCTGAATCCCCGACAGGACTAGCCCGTGTCTGAAGTATCTACTATTTTTCGAATGTCCATACTTTTGCTCCACCCCTGAGCAAATGCTGGGTACATATTATCATGCTTAATATCGGCTTGTAATCTAAGAGTTGGTCATCTTTTCTTCTTTATATATAAAAATCAATTGCTGTTCGTTAGTCTCGCTAAAACTCAAAAACGGCTGGTCCGATTTGAATAATTCTTTTTTTTTTTTGTTTGCCCAAATGTAGGGCAGGTTTAAAAATAAAAATTGTTGACGTGGGTGGTTAGGTAGTTAAGTAGGGAAGCTAGGTAAGTAGGTAGGTAGCTAGGGTAGGTGGTTAGGGTAGGTAGGTAGGTAGGTGGGTAGTGTAGGTAGGCAGGGTAGAATAATGTTTTATTTTATTGGAACCATTACAAAAATCGCGTTCCAATTTTAAAATACAAAGAGCAAATCATTTCATTGTCACTTTTAAACGTTCCAAAACAAAAGACGACTGTAACAAAACAGTTCCCTGGCGTTATTTCAAAGATTTAATGGAAGTTCAATCGGATTTCTTTTAGAAAGAATGGTCTCGTCCATTTTTCAGTTGGAAGCCTTTTAGCCAGGCTTCGCTTTCGATACCTCACAAAGGCTTGTGAGTTGTGGAACAAAGGGGATAAATCTGCAGCAAACTATGACTTGGTTAGAATAGATTAAGTAACGCTTTGTTTGTTTAGGTTGAGAGGTTTTAAACAAAGTGTTGGTCTGTCAGCTATGGTTATAGCTCGTATCGTAATGTAAAAAAACATTTTTACAAAAAAATACTACCGCCTTCTAAATAAGAAAACTACAAAGTGAAAAATAACTTTATTTTTTGGAAGTCGGTGTCTTTCGTAGGTACCATTTTTTTGCGTTATGGACACCGACTTCCAAAAATAAAGTGTTTTTCACTTTCTATTTATCTTATTTGGAAGTCGGTAGTATTTTTTTGTAAAAAAGTTTACTTTTCACTTTTTAGTTGTACCTACCTAATGAGCAAGTTGTTTAGTAAGTTACCTTAACGCCAGAATAGATTAGCCGAATATAATAAAACTTGAACATAAAGGGTGAAATGAGAGATCTGTGTACCCCTCAAGAGCGTACTCGCGTGATGTAAAGTTATGAAATGGTATAAACAATAAACAGACGTGCGATTGCAGCAATCCCGAGCGATTTCCAGTTATTTTTAGAAAAGTTCTGTTATTCATCAAATCTTCACCAAATTAAAATTGGACAATTTCGAAACATACTTTTTCATACAAAAAAAGAATTTTCAAAATCGGTCCACAATTGACGGAGATATCGGTGAACACACATAAAAAAAAAATTAAACATACAAGAAGTCGAACATAGAACCTTCTCCTTTTTGGTAAGTCGGTTAAAAAGGTATTGTATTGACAAGTACTACAAAAATCGCACCTGGTAATTCTCTTACAATTTTACTTACGGAATCGTTAACGTTAATTGAATGTTTCTTTGTGTAGAGCCCAAGATGTCTTCCATGCCTATATTTATTCATAATCTTAATCGAAATCTATCATGATTCCAATAATATTTACTAATGAAATACGATACATAGTTAATTTTCGAGCTCCTACGAAGAGATATAAGGGTAAAGAAAATGAACTACTATAGTAGGAACTGGTACATTATTAATCATATTTTCATATAGAACATTCATCTTGGGTCGAGTTCCGCAAACTAATTATTCGACTCTGAGATTCAAATTTCATCTGTACCGTTGTCAAACATTTTGATTCGAATTCAAATTCTACAAGGACGCTCAGACATGACTATAAATTCAAAACCATCGGATTCCAAGCTAATCTAAACAACTTAGAGTACGTTCACACAGGACATCCGTATTTCCAGGATCGTTTTTAACGGATCCGTCGCTACTGAAGGTGATGTTCACACCGCATTTACAGCACCGTTTTAGCGGATCCGTCGCTACTGGGCGTAATTTTCACACCATCTTTAGTCAGTGTACCACCCACTATCAAACAAAACTGATCTGTATTTTAATACTTTTGTGTGTGTGGACTCGCTCATACAACTACCTACGCCATTGCCGAATAAAATCGTGTACGATAAAGCGGACCAGAAAACCACAGACATAAATCTAACTAGATAACTCAAGTCCCTCCCACATTTTGGAATTTCGACAATCGCCATCTCTGACGTCAAATGACACTTGTCTTTTCACTTGTCACTTGTCAAATGGCACAACACAAGTATTTCCCAAATGTTTAGTGCGTATGGGTGGGATATCCACCGTGTAGGTAGCGGTGGCACATCGCCGTAAGCTCAGACATAAATCTAATTAGATAACGCAAGTCCCTCCATCTGTATGAAAACAAAGCGTGCCACTTTTCACACACAATTTAAAAACAAATTTTCTTACCAACGAAAGAAAACATTTCCAATGCCTCAGCCAACTTTTTCTATGCAGTCTTTACAACTCAATATGGCATAATTAGGCATTTTTCTAGATTTCGGTGGATATCCGGTGCCGATAATGCTAAATTGAAATCTCAAAGTACGATCATTGATCGTAATTTTACTTCGTTGTTTGAGACGCGAAGTACATACAATCGCGTCACCTAGTTAGATTTATATCTGTGTGTAAAACGGACCTCTGTGTGAACGAGCACTTAGTTTGTAAATCTTGAGCATTAATCCGCTTAGGTACTTTTGTACATACATTTGACATGTGACTTCTACAAACCCGCTCTTGGTCCGCGTGGTAGATTATGGCGTGGTAGATTATGGCGTGGTAGAGAATTTTATTGACGGATTATCCTTATGCTTATATACTTTTGCGTTGCATGAAGTTTTAAATAAAAAAAGTCGTAGGTAAATCTCCAGTTAAGCAAAAAATGTAAGGTATTGGTTCAAATAAAGATATTATTATGTCGTTTATTCAATTTTTTACACATCTACTATTTACATATTATTAGTTTTTTAAGTATGTAAGAAAGGTAATTTTTCAATCACAAAACATATTTTCAGGCACCTTTAATATATTTTATTAGAAATCGTGAATACTGTTAAAATATGAGAGCAGTGGTGGCCCAGTGGTAACGGCCGTGACTTACAAGTTGTAGATCGTCGGTTCGAAACCAGGCGCTTTACTTTGTGTTAATTATTTCATCACCACTGCTCTCAAAACGGTGAAGGAAAACATCGTGAGGAAACCGGCATGTCCTAGAACTAAAAAGTCGAAGACATGTGACATACACCAACCCGCACTGGGCCCGCGTGGTGGATTACGGCCCATTCCCTCTCACAGAGAGGAGGCCTGTGTCCCAGCAGTGGGAACATTAATAGGCTGATGATGATGATGATTTAAATGTTTAACAACTAGGTAATTTAAAAAAAAATGCAAGTTAAGTTACACTCGTGTGTTACTACTACTACTAACTAATTTTCTGATCATTTCAAAACTATATATAATTTCAAAAGGTACATCATTTTAAGAAAGTTTATTTTTCTTACATGTAGCAAAGTAAGTGAAACGTGTTGTATTGTTTACTTATATTTATGTAAGGTTCTGTTTCTGCAGCACATTTGTTGAGACAGAAATGAAAGATAAACGTACGCTGTTCCTCTACGCTTGAAACTTGCAGATTTCAATTTAATTCAATAACAAGCCTTTCTCAACAGCTTCACTCCCTTGTGACCTATAGGAACTGGGCAGGTTTCCCGGATAAAAAATAACTTACTTATTTATATGTTTACCCTCGCACTGGAACGCCTTACAGCAATTACACAAATGGAGCACAAACTTACAAAATCCAGGTTTCCTCACGATGTTTTCCTTCACCGTTGTCAGCGATGTCCAAGATAAACTTAGAAGGTACAAATGACTTGAAAAAATCACATAGGTACTTGCCCGGATTTGAACCCACGACCTCAAGAAGGAGAGGCGAGGTCTTAGCCACCGGGCCACTATGACACAAACTTTAAACTACTACATGAGAGTCATAGGCTAACTTATATCCCGACTCAAACTTTGATGAGTAAACACTGTCTCTGAGTGTGATAATAAATTACTTTATAAAGCTTACTACTCTGTCAGTAATAGAATTTTTGGAATAGAATCAGTAGGTAATACTAGAGATCACCGTTTACAAATGTATCAATAATTTTAAATCTTCCTTAGTTTTGTGTCAGAATTAGTTAGTTTTTTGCCCTAATCGAAGGAGGGTTATTTATCAGTCTATGTATGTATGTATGTATGTTTGTCCCTTTGTGGCGTTCTAGAGACCAAACGCGTTGGCCGATTTTGATGATTCTTACTTCAATTGATTTGTCTTAACCTTGCGATCTTAACCTGCTTGCATATTGTGGGGGCCTAAATTATTTTTATCTTCCAAACCCATCGTGTGGGATATCAAAATAAAAGGTTTTAAGAGGTTATTACATAAATATACAACATTCTTATATTTTAATGTACCTTATTAAAAAAAAAATATTAACTACGAAAATAATGCTGTGCAGTCGGAGGATACATCTGGTTTTGGTTAGCCAGCTAGCGCATACGTATCCTTCGACTTCACAGCATTATTTTCGTCTTGTTTAAGTCTTTTTAGTTCGCTTTTTAAGCAGTCGGGTTTTTTTTATTGACGTGACAACGTCTTAAATTAGGTTGTGGCTGGGAGGCACTTATGAAAAAGTGTAACGCTCGGTAACGTTACGATGAGTCACCGAACGAGAGAGAGGCCCGCCGAATGCCTTGCGTCTCTCTCCCACTCAACTATGATCGGTCTGGTGGAAATCGATCGGATGAACGTAAAATCAGTACAATTTAATTATATTCATATCAATAAATATTCTACCGAGAAAAATACGTTGTCACGTAAAATCTTCGCCCGTAAAACCGACTTTACAGGCAACCATTTTTTTTTTTTTTTTTTTTTTGTAACTTTTTAGTTATTTTTATATAGCAACGTAAGCTAAATATATTTATGTACTGTTTTCTTATATTTATGTTAGTTTCTGCTTCTATCCCTCCCCTTTTTTTGAGACAGGAACGAAAGATAAACGCTTCTACGCCATTTATCCTTCGTTGAAGCTTGCAGATTTTAATTTGATTGTAGTACAATTAAATTACTCACCGATACGTAGGGCGCCGGCATCCGTCCTCTTCATCAAAGTTCAGGAGTGGGGGATTGTGACGTCACTATGTCAGTATAAAGAATACTAACGGCATGACGTCACACGACATTTCAACGCATTATTTCGTCGTCACTTTACGTTTATGTGTCGAAAGAAAAAATATGTGTTCAATATTTTTTAATTAATCTCCCTGACGGGAAAAAACAAATTTTCGGTTAACATCCCTATTTATTAATTTATTTATTCAGTAGTATACGCATACATTTAATATATTTAAGGTGATGTCGAACATAAACTCATATGAGTTTTACCCAGCACTAAAATTGTATTGAAGTTGGGTATTTATAAAATTCTACTTGAGCTTGAAAACGGCGTGTTTGAGACATTCTAACATGAAATACTCAATCTAGAAATCGGGCCTATAACTAAAAATTCTTCTTTCCATCTAGATATTAAGAAATTGTTAAGAAAAGTCGGATCTCGTTTACCTAATCCTTGAGTAAACTAATGCATTGCACATGAAAATTGATTGATATTTCCGCTGCAAATATTTGCATTCGTAATATTCCATCATGGAATTTATCCGTCGATTCCATTTTTAAAACGCTTTCTCACATTCTCCAATATTAAAGTTTCCGAACGGTTTTCCATTCCACGAGCGATCAGGAGCTCGAAAATGCAGTAGAAATTATAGAGGTACTGTGCATACAGACATAGGTATACCTACTGAACTTACAAATAAAGGTGAATATTGCATAGCTTGTCGATCTGACTGCATCGAGGCATCGTTACCAATCTGTATTGGAGAAATAGGTTTAAACACTTAAAAGCATATATTTACTTTGTAGCTGGAATATGCGGAACCGTTGCATCGGATATTTAAAAGCGAAATAAAAAAATGTGAATTCCGTGAAGGTAACTTTTTAGTTTTATTTTTGCAGTGGTTTCTGAAACCAGAGGATTTTCAAAACAATGCTTACACTAGTCATATAATTACCAACCCGGTCTCTGGAATGAAATAAATTATCGACGCGACACAAATTAAACGGAAGTTAAGTGATGTTTTTGGCTGTTGTTAACTCATTCAACGAATCACAGTAGTTAACGTTTTTATTTTACGATATTTTTTGTTCCAAAAACTAGGAATTAATCTACCAGAGTCCTATGTCATGAGATTTTCCTCTCCTTTTTGTATCTAAGTTTTTGTTTCCGGAGTATTGTGAATAACAAACAACAAACTAGAAATTATTAGAACTAGAAAGTTCTTTCAGTCCGTCCAAAGGATGTCTGGTAGATATCGCTGTTAGCGATAGGGCCCCCGTACCCAGGTACCCGTAAAATTAAAGCATTTTGAAAAAAAATGTGTTACTAATTTGGTCTATAGTAATAGTAGCTTATGCAATGGTCATATAATAGGGGTTATTAAAACACGAGCGTTGGTTTATCACATGAGGCGACGCTAATGTGGTAATAACACGCGAGTGTTTTAATACCTAATTATATGCCGTTGCATACACTATTTTAACTTCACTCATATAGTTGTAATAAAACAAAAGTGGTAACGGAAAATATATGTGGTATGGCGGGCAATTTAGATTTTCATTGCGCATGACTGCACAGCGCGCGCATCCATAGACAATGACACTACTTTTCTACATTAAGTCAATGAGCCCATAAGCACCAATAAATTAAAAAGTAAAATTGTGCTATGGCAATTAAAAAGTTATTTATGCAACTGTTGTATAATATTAAAATACGAATGTGGATTTATCACATGAGTGTTTTAATACCTAATTATGTACAGTTGCATACAATACTTTATCTACACCCATGATATGAATGCTCTATAAAGGTACTAAAATAATTATTTATTTTAATAATTATTTACATTTTTATATTACGGCTAGTGAAACGCGCGTGCATGATAATGTTCTTTTTTGAAATTCATAAAGATATACAAGTAAAGAAGGGATCGAAAAAGCAAAGGAGTTGCATAATGACATTTAGTACAACACTAGCTTTCCCACGCGGCTTCGCTCCCGTCAACTGGCTACCTACCTACCCATCTAAACCGTTTACGCAGCGCACGCAACGGCAACTCTCAAAAAGGTTTTTTTTCCCGTTTTTGCTACATTTTTCATTTATGCTCCGCTCCTATTGGTCGTAGCGTGATGTTATATAGCCTATAACCTGCCTCAATAAATGGGCTATCCAACACAAAAAAAAATTTTCAATTCCAATCAGTAGTTCCTGAGATTAGCGCGTTCAAACAAACAAACAAACTCTTCAGCTTTATAATATTAGTATAGATTATAATACTCGTTTGTATGATACAATGGTTACTATGACACTGGTTGTTTTAATGTTGGCAATAAGCTGTTTCAGAAACTTTTTTAGAGGTTTTGTAGCATGGGTTTAGATAAAGATATATTTTATTCTCCTCATTGTACTTATATTCAGCATGTATTTCCCCCACGTGATTTTCCTAACCTGTTCCACCCAAAGCGAGTAGACTCATAGACTGTAGATTAAGCTGTGCATAGACTCATAGAGGAGGCTCTCCAGTGAAGTGTCGCTCCGCAAACATGACCTACTTCGCACTACTCTGGTTACCCGCCTTTGTCTGACATCACTGATAGGCCGCCATACCGCCGTCATACGGCAAATTGTAAAAAGTTACAATGCATTTGCGGTTTATATGTATTAAATTTCCTTGGTAATATTGTGTCTGCATCCAAGACAACACTAACCAGATTATGAAACTTATTCCTGTCTCACACTTAAACTTGCAATGTATGTCCTAAATTCATGAATACATTTTGACGTGATAACGTCTTTAAAATCGTTTTAGTCGGGTGACATGTTCAGAAACTTGTGTCACACCAAAACCTCACGAGCGCGATCGCAGGTATAACGAGAGAGAGACGGACCGATCTCCCGTCTCATCTCGAGCGCTGCCAGTCATTCCGTGAAACTTGTCACGCGGAATCCTCACGAGCGGAGGCTGGCATAGCGTTCGAGTGAGTGGACCGATCTTCCGTCTCTCTCACTCTAGCGGCATACAAACGAATGGAGATTTTCTCGTGCGGTTAAGTTTTCGTTGAATGTTTGACGTTATCACGTAAACATCTCGATCGTAAACCTACTTTACAAACAACCAATTTTTTTATTTTATTTTAATACTAGCTTCTGCCAGCGGTTTTACCCGCGTCTATATCGAATTATCCCAAGGGAATAAATTCCCGGCACTATTCCAGTACATAATCTATCTTTGTGCCAAATTTCATCCAGATCCGTTAAGTAGTTTTTGCGTGAAAGAATAACAAACATACGAATACACACACACACGTGTGATATAGTGTGAAATGTAATTGTGACTGTTCCGGGAAAATAGTTTAGTTTAGTTAATTTGAAAAAAAAAAAGAGAAAAAAGCCCCCACTAGGAATTTCTTCCTGTATCGTGGGTGCGATTACATACAAAAAAAGTATCATCTGTTACTGTTTTGTTATTATTTTACAATGAGTCTCAACCTTGATCTCTATTAAATTCCAAACCCTCAAATGGCACTCAGTACTTAATTTTGAACTATTGCGTATATACTAGCAGGGTTGAAGGTATAATAAATAAAACGACCAAACTGTGTACTGATCTATGTAATTGTAAAGTAAGTATATTTGCTAAAACTCACAAGACCCTATACCAAATTGGTAAACAATCTCCCTTGCGACTTCTATTTCGACGTCAACGCCATCTAGTTGCGTCATTATAAAACTTAAAAAGAAACAATGTTTTGGTTGACCTAATGAGCGTCTTTTGATCAAATCTCACCTGAAGGAAAGCAACGGAGCGTGTCCAGCCGGTCGATTGTATAGACATCTCATGCTGATAACTTAGGTGATGTGAACTCAAAGTAAGCGGTCATTCCAAGCAATGTTGCTAGGGGTTAATAGTAGTGCTATTCTGTCAAAATCTCACCGTGAAAAATTGGTGGAGTGAACATGACTTGAGCTGTCAAATTATCGAATCAAGGTAGATTATCTATTCACTTCTCATTCCATCCGATGGCGATGTTTGGGATTGATAGCTCACTTCAAGCTCACTAAGTGGATGAAGAAGAATGTAATTGCTTAGATACAGATGTTGGTGAAATACGTGTATAATTATATTATTTTTCAATTAAAATGCTTTATTCTTTTCAATATGTCTTATTTTCATATATTTACAAAACAAAACCGCTTATTTCCTTAAGATTACCAAATAAAGTGGCTTATTTCCTGTAGTTCTGAACAAATTTACTTATTTACAAATTATTATGTATTGTTTTCTTATATAAATAAATTCTAAAATGAATGTACTACTGTCAGAATTATCTCAATATGAGTCGCTTGTGGTGAAGTAAAAAAAAAAATATAAATTAATAATTCAGATAATGGTAATTTGCATTTACTGAAAATACGAATAAGGTGGAGCTAAATCCTTTTGCGATGACATTACTCACTTCACTTGAGCGATCACAGTGAGGTTTTTACAGTATACCACTACGGCAGATCCCTGCTCTTCCACTTTGAAGGATGATGGATATTGGTAGTTGTTTCGGTACACGGACGCTACGTTGCTTTATTATTGTTCTTGTTCAGTATTGTTACTACGAAAATCTGAACCTGGAATAGGACAGGGATGATGACAAAAACCTATTTAGTCCGTCAGTTAGATTACCCAAAAGAGGTGCATTCGGGCGATGTTTAAACTTGAAACTCTTCAGAGCTGCAAGCCTTATTTTAGAAAATTCAAAATTTTGACATTATCTTGCCTTTACATATTAGAAAAAGCCATGTTCTTGAGAGCTAATCCGCATTTATTTTTTCGCATTGCAGATCAATTTCCTAGAAACAGACGTGACAATATTCAAATTTGTCAACATCAGCACAAAACGGCACTTATGCGTAAAAGTGTCTTTTGCATGGCGCCAGAAATTTACAATAAATTTCCTAAAAGCTGGAAGCAGTTGAATGATGTGCATTCACAAATAAAGTTAAAGATTTCTTAGCAGATAAGGCTTAATGTAGGTTTTTAAATGAAAAATATTAAAATTTTTATACTAATTTATATTTTTGACATTTTAATAATTTAATACTGGATTTGTATATTTTTGATTTGGTTTGTTTATTTATGTTAACATATTTATAGTTTTATTCTGACATTCTAGAACGAAAATTTTTAATTGTATTTTTATCAATATTTTTTACATATTTTTAATAATTTGGTTCAATATGACAAACTTGTATATTTTAATAATATGATTCAATTTAATATTTTGAATTTTTTAATATTTCTTTTATTATTACATATTTTATTTCTTATTCTAGAATGATCATTTTAACATTTACACGACATTTTAAAATAATTTGAGTATATGACATGATATTTTGGATTTATTATTTCGATTTACATTTAATTATTTTGATTTTAACTCTATTATTAATATTTGCATGTATTATAAAAAAAATAATTAGCATGCCTTACATATTGACAATCCTTTGTTGTGTGTACTGTACTCATGTTTGAGCAAATAAATGATTACTTACTTACTAAAAGTATTGGACACGTATATTTTCTTTTGCCATGTTATCAAAAAATGACAACGATACAGTGCGTCGAAATATCGTGTGACGACACTCCGTGCTACACTTTATACTGACAAGTGACGTCACAATGCCCCACTCCTGAACTGATACACTTTATCTTTGTAATTTTTTATTAATTAGTTAAAGAAAACAATACGTTTCCAATATTATTTGATAATCTCACTGAATGAGTAAATAGAATTATCATTTTTCTGCCCAAGAATTATTCCTATTCCAACCCAAATATTGTTAACTTCTGGGTACACGTTTTAAAAAACCGTGCAGACTCACATTTTTACTAACGTAAATTGTCGTCCCACTACATACAAAGCAAAGGTCTTCAAATCCCGAAGCAAACTCTTATTCTCCAATCCACGAGATGAGAGGCAATTACCTGCAAATAAAATAAGGTAAATTTTACCTGCGGTGGTACTGTAAAACCTTAATAATATACCCCAGGGAGTGATTGGAATCTCCAATGCTCCCGTATTTATGGTTCGCCTTTCGTAAAATATAATAGGGAACCTCAATTTATTACTTGTAGGTTGTAAGCTAAATTAATTACTGTGATTAAGTCCTAAGTTAAGAGGAACTCTCGCCACGAAACCGTGTAAGAAATATGTGCACATTAATTCACCTGAGGGTAAAGAAATGTGGGCATCAGAGGTATTTTTCCTAAAGGATATTGTAAGACTGTAATGTAAAAAAGTAATTATGTTACGGTATGGAGTACTTTCAGTAACTTATTGCTATGTTTTTATATCTTTCGGCTGCTGTAATCAGCTTTAATGTACTTCAGTTCGATAACTTTAAATCTGTTGGAGATGCTCAAATAATGTTCGTCTATGATTCTAAATTGGTATTCTAGGTGCCGACATTATTGTAAAATGCTTGACTTGACAAAATTTTCTGGAATTTTATTGGGTAATTTCAAGTGCCTAGTAACGCTACAAAGGCAGTCTTATTGGATTTTTCTTAAAGGGCGAATCTAATTAAGAGAGGTATCTTTTAGTAGGTACTTCCTAGCATTTTAGATCCAAGCTTTGGTTTTTACTTATAACAAATTATGAGATTTTAATACTTAAAGAGAATTACTATAAAAAATATTAGATAGAAAATTATACCAAAAAGAAACGCCTCCTTATTTTTCGTCAGTAAAAAAATGAGATAAACGATGATAATAAGTGGCCCAGAACATTAATACAACTTTTTCCTTGTCAACAGAACAATGTCCCTGGTTCCACCAGGGGGAGCGGACTCCCCTAGTCCGCGGCGGGCAGTAAGCCCACTGCTGGAGATGCGTCGCCCACACTGCACTCTAGCCTGCGACTACTGCGCGGCTGTACTCGAGGATAAGTTCAAACGTAAGTAGATGAAGTGTTAGCCAAGAGTGAGTAGTCAGCCCATTGCTGGAGATGCGTCACCCACACTGCACTCAACCTGCGACTACTGCGCTGCTGTACACGAGGACAATTTCAAACGTAAGTAGATGTATTATATATTTTGGTTTTTTTCTCTTCGCCCGCTATCCTTCGGTGGTGGGTGGGTCGGAGTGCGCGTCCAGAGACGTTTGTCGTGGTCTGTTTGTTTGTTTCCGCGATACGTGAATCATGCGATGCATCTTTTAGGTACACACATCACACAATGAACACGCATCACTATATCAATCAAGACAAGACACACGAACAAGCGCACTGGATTTAACACAAGTGTAGGCAGTTGGCAAACTGCTGGAGATGCGTCGCTCACACTACACTCAGCCTGTGACTACTGCGCGGCTGTACTCGAGCACAAGTTCAAACGTAAGTAGACGTAGTGAAAACAAAGTGTGGGCAGTAACCCACTGCTGGAGATGCGTCGCCTACACTGCACGCTAGCCTGCAACGCCTGCGCGGATGTACTCGAGGACAAGTTCAAACATAAGTTGAAAACATATCAAAATATTATAGTTACAGAAAAAGCCCGGAGAATTGCTAAATATGTTGCTGTACTCGTATATCAGGTGAGATAGTGGTCAAGCGCGAGCATATCAACAATAAAAAATATATATATACAGGGTTACAGGAAAAGTCGACCTAGATCCGTTAAGGGCGTGTAGTACACATCATTTCTGAATGACTTCACTATGGAACCCCCCATCCTAAACTTAACCGTTTTCGAGATTTTCGAGTTTTAATTTTTTTTATGAAAATGCCCAATTTTTCGGCTATTGAATTGAATATTTTGAATTTTTTTGACTCATGATTATTTTTTTGGATTATTACATGAAAAATTTTTTTGTTTTTTTTTTTGTTTTTTTTTCAAAATATTCAATTCAATAGCCGAAAAATTGGGCATTTTCATAAAAAAAATTAAAACTCGAAAATCTCGAAAACGGTTAAGTTTAGGATGGGGGGTTCCATAGTGAAATCATTCAGAAATGATGTGTACTACACGTCCTTAACGGATCTAGGTCGACTTTTCCTGTAACCCTGTATAAGTAGCAGGTGGCAGGATTCATTGCTCGCAAAACGGATGATCAGTTTGGTCGAAAGGCTCTGCAGTGGCAACCGTCTTCTCCAAAAGATTAGAAGACGCATTCACACAAGGTGAACCGATGACCTGGTAAAGACTGCGGCATTCCGCTTGACGCAAGTCGGGTCCAGTGGATGTCTTTCGGCTGAAATCATTAATAAATTACATAACATCACGCTAGTATTGCCCGAAAGGTTAAGCAGAGGACCGATGGTCACATCAACATCTACATTACGCCAGGTCTGTCTATGCAATATTCGGGTGGTGAGTCGATTGCCATTACGAATCCAGATTTCATACTGCTACTAAGAAATTCTAGATGGAAGTACCTGTAACTCCAACGACGTAAGATAAAAAATATTCCTCAACACGTTTTATACTTATACCGCATCCAACCTTCTAAAAGGGTCACACGAAAGTACAGTTTTTCATATATTTTCCCATATAACTTCGGGCGTGAAACATATTTTTCCCATAATTCCTTCCGCAGAAATACTCCATAGGGACTTTCAGGCTTACCGTTCGGCTGCAATCGTTCAGATTTACTCTGAATACGACACAGGTGCCTGGAACGGCGCCATCCAATAAAAATAAACGGAATTGCTTCGATTCTTGCAATTGCAAAATCGGATAGCGTTGAATTTTTTTGAAGATTGTTTTGTCTCTAGTCTCTATGGTCACATAATACGGATGTACCCAATAGATTTCAAATAAAGAATTTTTATATTTTATTAAACCAACTAGCTGACCCCCGCTGCTTCGCTCACGTCATCTGGCTACCTACCTACCACCTTCCTACCTTACCTACTTTAACCACCTACCCTACATTCCCTAACTACCCTACCCTACCTACCTATCTACTAATTTGTTTAACTATTTATTTGAATAAGAATTATACTACAATACGAATGTAACCAACTTTTGTTTCTACCGGCGGCGATCTAATTAAAATTTAGAACGTAAAAGCTGCTATTGTGACTTAACTATGATATTTAGATATATTCTCTCGCGACATTTTTTGTTGGTAATAATGAGTACTTTAATCATGTATTTCATATTTTTTATGTATCATCAATAGTTTTCTCAGCGCACGTCAAAGAATGAATTTTATGGGCAACATTTTGCTAGTTTCGGTTACATTATTGCAATATTCATAAGTACCTCTAATTTTTTGAAAATAATATATAGCCTACGACACTCAAGAATAAATAGCTTTCTACTAGTGAAAGAATTTTTAAAATCGGTTGAGTAGATCCAGAGATAGACTACGACGTCACAAACTAGGGTTCGTTCACACAGAACATCCGTATTTCCAGGAACGTTTTTAACGGATCCGTCGCTACTGGAGGCTATGTCCACACCGCTTTTACAGAACCGTTTTAACGGATCCGTCGCAACTGGGGATAATGCTCACACCAACCAACTTTACTACAAGGATGGACGTCCGTTAAAACTGATCACTATTTTAATACTGTTGTGTGTGTGAACTCGCTCATATAACTACCTATGCCGAATAAAAACGTATAAGAGAAAGCGGAACTGTAAAACGGACTGCTGTATATTTTGTTGGATCAATATTTTTTACTGGATTCGGAATACTGTATGTGTGTGAATTCGCTCCTAGGGCCCAAACACAAAACTGCGAATTGAACGCAGAAACGCAGAAAATAGCTTAGCAGATAAACAGTAACAAGCTCGTAGATTTTTTGTGTTTGGGCCCTCAGGCTGAAGCGTTGTGCTCTCCGGCGTGCGAGTATGAACGTAGACGAAGAACGTTATGTTTTACTCGTACATAAAATATTTAGTGCTGGATGTGGCCTTTTGTAGATTCTGCCTACCCCATAGAAAAAAGCGTGACACTATGCATGTATATATGAGACATAACAATAGTTGTAAGCAAACTCGAAACCAATGTAAGTAGTTCTTAGATTTAATTTAAATTGCACATATTATGAAGTAAATAGTATGGCTTCTAACCGAGACTGGACTGAAACTGAAATTGGACTGGACGTTTGATAAATTAGCATACAAATGGCTTCTTCTGGCGCACTGACTTGGAAACGGAAATTGTTTGAGATGCTGAGAGCTGGTCGTAAGTTGGTTGACTTATCGACGTATTAGGATTGTTCTTTTAGTAACTGCGACTTAGAGCATTATATAGAGAGGAGTTGGAAGGAGGTGATCCCACACTGCTGTTAAAAATGTTTAAAAACATTTTGATCAAATTGTTATGAAAATGTTAATATTAGTAAACACAAAATTGTTAGTAAACAAATTGTCAAGTGCTTGAATCCAAAGCGCTTTTGCTTTTGTTCATATTTTTCTTCAGTGTAGGAGAACTCAAAACATTTAACAATACCTAACATTCGTTAGTAAATGTATTAGTGTAAGAAAATGTTTGTAAACATTTTTAACAGCAGTCTGGGAGCACCAGTAGGTAAAAACTAAAATAAATGATGCTTGGACTACAGGGAGGGTGACTGTAGAGATGATGAGAGAGAAGTATGGATTAAGAAGACTTTTGGGCTGACGCCAAATTTTTTCTTGTAGTATAGGCTCGCGCTTAACCACTATCTCACCTGATGGTAAGCGATGATGTGGCTAAGTGCAGAGAGAGAATAATTATATTGAGGAGTAAGGTGCACAAGTATTGCATTTTCACTACAACGTTCAAGGCAATGATTAAGGGTGGCATTTTGGAAGCTGTTTTGTGTAACTTTTGACGTCCAAAAATGTGGTTTTTGGATTCGAATAAATAATTTGAGATAATATTTGTATGTAGTGAACCAACTGCAGGATAGGAGGTCAGATAGGTCACTGCATGTAAAATACCGGTATTCAGCGTAATTCGTACAGTTAGGCAAAGCCTAGTCGTCTGATGATGTTTTTCCCAATTTTAAGTAACATGTATAATTGCAAATCTGGCTCAAATAATCTCTCATTTTCCATCTCCTTTCTATCAGGAAGCGCCGACATGCGTAACAGAGGCACATCCCCGCTATCAGCGTCACCACGACAGTCCCTCACCGGGGAACCACCCTGGACCCTGCCTGATGACGACCGGCCCGACTTCTCAGCACTCAAGGAAAATATACAAAGGATCAACAAGTAAGTTTAACATTATACGGTTTGTTTCTATTAGCACGAAAAAGTATTTATTGTACTGAAACTGGCTTGGGTGATAATTATGCCTTGGCTGGCGCCTCATTAGTACGTTGCGTTGCGTCGTCGCAGTGTGAACGCTGCGTTATTATGATTTAGTGATATGCATATTTCAACGGATCGAAGGACGAGAGACGAAGCGGGCAGGGGTGATGCGCTGCGCTGTCGGAGCTCTGGTGCAACTACAGACAGTGTTTTGTCTAGCCCATTGTCGATCCCGAATCTGAAATCCACGGTGTGAAATCGTGCGATAACGCAAGTGTGTGGCATACAATGCGTTGATCCGTTGCGACGACGCAGCGCAACTCGCATATGAGGCCTCAGTCTAACTAATATCCTTTACGATAGTAATATGCACTTAAATGAGAAAAATAATTGAAAATTCTTTCCCAGCGAGAACATAGCTGGCTTTTTTTCGGTGACCGATTTTTAACTAATATTTTATGTATACTGATTTTTGTGGTACGTTTCCCTAATAGTGTTAAAACCCGAGGCCTTACACAAGAACGGTGCTTTTGTTCGGGGTAAAAGCACCGTTCGTAGCCACGGTTCGTAGCCATATTTGCCATAGGCACTTAGCGATAATGTAGCTTTCTATGAGTGAAGAATACTTGTTAGCCATAGGCATCAACGCCGCCACCAACGAACTAATTACATGACGAAACACAAATCCAAAAACAAAGCCCAAAGGGTGTACTGTTTTGGACCTGAAATTAAAAAGGTTGATTATTATTGATTCATCAACGCATATATTATTTTATTTACACTCACAACGTAATGTTCCAATTATAAATTAAAAAATATTGTATAAACACGTACTTTATATTCGTGGATAGGAAAAAAAAAACCATTACAGTGCAATATTTTCCTTCGATTTTCAAACAACTGCATCATAAAGTAACTTTTTAATTGTTATAGCAT
The DNA here is from genome assembly GCA_947562075.1 of Orthosia gracilis. Lineage (NCBI taxonomy): Eukaryota > Metazoa > Arthropoda > Insecta > Lepidoptera > Noctuidae > Orthosia > Orthosia gracilis. The sequence goes on along the minus strand of OX387264.1, from coordinate 66,922,523 downwards.
ACTTTTACTTTTTAATATATTGGCGCTTATCGGTTCATTGACTTAATGTAGGAAAGTAGTGTCATTGTCTATAGAGGCGCGCGATGCGCAGTCCTGCGCAATAACAATCTAAATAGCCCAAAAATACCACATATTTTTCCGTTTCCACTTTTTTTATTTCAACTGTATGAGTGAAGATAAAACACACTACCCTTCTTCGGCAGTCGGGAAAATAGAATATGCAACGGCATATAATTAGGTATTAAAAAACTCGCATGTTATTATTAAACCCACGCTCGTGTTTTAATAACCCCTATTATATGACCATAATATTTAATAACCCGTACTATAATTTAAACCTGTTTTCTCTTAACACATCTTTCTCCAGCCCCGGCCTCCGATTCCGATAAACCAAATTTAAAACCTTCCATTACATATATTCGATATCATCAATTCCGTAACATCCCTAGTTGAGATTATGTCCCGAGTTCTAGCATCTACGTAGATCAAAAGTAAATCCAGCAAACTCGTGTAAATCTGAAACGACAGACGTGTTCAGATTTACACGAGTAGCTTTAACTTTATGTAGTTACTAACATTTTAACACAATAAAAACCATCTGTTATGCCAGTTGCTTTATTCTATTTTTACGGCCACAATGTAGCGCTGTTCAAGGAAGTTCTGGGATTCTCGTAAAGCCAGCTCTACGATATAAAGAAAATATTACAGACCCACGCAACATGCTTATGATGAAGTCTCAATGCATGTCATCAGATTTAGACGATCCATGTTCCATTGTCTTTGTTATAATATCAGATGTCATATATGATGCCTTGCTATACACTATATTGTATTTAAGGTTTTATTTTCAATATAATGCCAGAATCCAATTCCAATGTCGCGCTATTGATACTGTAACAAAAAAAAAACTGAATTAAAATTACTCCCGACACATTTTATTTCATGCTATTAAAACTACATAATTAATCTAGTATTCGACACGCTTTGATCGTCAATCAATCGAACATGTATGACACGCTATCTTGCGAAAATACCCCAATACAAACAGTAAACGCCCATAACTTTTGAACGGCTGAACCGATTTTCGTCAAACATAGCTAAGAACATGCTCGGTTCATCCGTTTAGGAGCTATGATGCCACAGAAACCACACAAATACACAGATATACAGCAACACACGGCAAACTTATAACATCCCTCTTTTTCCGCTGGGGTTTAAAAATTGTATATATCACGGCTAACGAAGCTACGGACCGAGAGAGAGTCTGCATTCTTGTTCTTCCTGTCACTGTTTTTTTTGTACTGCGCCATATTTGGGAAACTTCTGGTTACGAAGATATTAAAGGTTCAAAGTGCCCAAAAAATAAAAGTCATTTTCCAGCTAGTTGTATTGTACAATGCAACTTACTTTGCATTCTGTACGTCACAGAATGATAAGATGACGGCTTTATGATGAGTCTCCTTAGATATTCCATCTATATATAATAACAATACTGTATGGAAACACGTACAATCAGATAGAACAATAAGCCTCTAAATGCACTAAGGCCGCAAGACGGCTTATTACAGTTCTAGTCAGGCTTGCGCGCCTGATTGAATTGCCGCTTGGTTACTGATTGGATGCACTTGTGTCAGTTAATACCACAGTCAGCCCATCCGTGCTATAACGTAACAATAGAAACAGGATGTGAGCTTAGCTTGTTAGCACAGGCTTTTGTGTATTGGGGCGTAGAAGAGGTCTGTTGAACTGAAAAGCATCTTAGCATGAGTGAGAAAATTTTCGCTACGATTTGAACAACTCAGATATTAGGTACTATCCTAAACTATACCACAGATAATATAATACTAGCATACAGATGCCTCATCCCGTACAAAGAAACTGTGCCGACAGAACTAGCGTTTTTCGTCTGATTAGTCTGATATTTTTTTGTACATCGAACACTTTCGGTTCTGTTTCACGGTGATAGATAGATGGTGTTAGTAGCTACTTGTAAGTAAAAGGGTTAACTAGGTTCGTGAATATTTTTTTCTTTAAATACAGATAATGTTCGTTTTATAGTATTTTTTTGCGTGTTTTTACAGTTTTTTTGCACCAAAATGTGTTACAATGCTAATTTTAACAATCGAGTGGAATGCCTCAGAAATTTAAAATGCGCCATCTATTGCCATCAATTTTAAATGATCCGTTCAAATAATCTTTGAAATGTTAATTAAGAGCCCAATATTCCATAATTTTGTACTTAAGAAAGTTGATTAAACAAGAACATACAATTTTTATGCTCAATTCCAGAAAATTTTAATTTTACACACATTCAATAACAGATAGGTGCATATTGCGCCATCTAGTGAGATTCATTTGCACCAAATTTTCTTTCTTAGCGCTGGGACCCCGTGACTATACTGTCATTATACAATGAGAAGTATGATCGAACTCGTATTTGTTTTAACATAGGTGAAACGGAGAGGAACAAGAATGAAGAAAGAATGTCAGTTGCGCGTTATAAAACGATACAGGCTATTTTGGGTCTACAACATCAATGTGGCAGATAGTTTTATCCCTAGTGGAGTTTCAATTTATTTATTTTATCAAAAGAGTTAAAGCAATGATGCGGTTGTTTAAATAGCCCACTATTAGAGTTGTACAATGCAGGGAGCGTAAAGCCAATTTTTATTTGCCGCATTTGAATGTAGTCCCTATGTGTAATTGCTACACAAGATGCAAGATATCCAAAGATGTATCGATCAAAATCGAGGCTTGTATGTTACACTATGCAGAATTATACTGTTAATATGTGTAATTTCCATATATTGCTGGGCGATAATTTGATCACGTGAAATTTGCTTGAATATGGAACTAACCCGCACCGTATACCTAATTCCGGGCGCACAAACGAATTACATCTGCACATAGATTCTAAAATCATTTCACATTAGAGCATTTGAGCCGAATATAATTAGATATGGAATAAGCTCTCATTTGGTATTCCTTTGACTAACATAATTTTGTGTTGTACCAGGGACTGCGAAACGTCAACCCGTCTAGACATGTTGCTGACTCAAGTGGAACAGTACGCTAACAATCTGGAGGCTTTGGTAGAGGAGAGGACCTCAGACTATCTGGAGGAGAAGAGGAAGTGCGAGGAACTGCTGTATCAGCTGCTGCCGAAGTAAGTGTCACTTTTGATTGAGTTTAAGATGAAGGAATTTATGGCTTAAGTTAGGTATGAAAAGAAGTTTTTCAGGTGCAAAATGCGAAAAACCGGTAAGAAAATAATTATGGCAGGTTGTCTTAGATAAATTAGGAGACCTTTTCAAAAATACTTCCACGTCCTTCATTTGTTAGTTAGGGATCCTTTCAGGTGATGTCAAGTTTACTTATTTATTTTCTTTTTCGGAAATATTAAGAAAAACTAACAATATTTACAACTCTTTGATTTGTACTTATACTGACATACACCTGGTATTTATAGATTTGTGTTCTTAGGACTATTTCAATTTAGACGTTCGTTATTGCTGCGGCGGTTGATTTTTTCCATCCAATTTATATACTAAGAGCACGGTGCGGCGCCAGTGCCACACGACAGCAGAACGACTAAGTGTGTGCATAAATTGTATGGAAAAAATCAAGTGGTTGTGCGCAGTACGACAAATGCACCAGTGCGCCATCGCAGCAGTCCCGCACCAAACGTCTACATTGGAAGAGCCCTTAGTAACAACATTTATAAATCTACATGTGGATACCTAAGTAGGACTTAAGGTAGGTTTAGACCAACACTTAAGCTTAGATAAGCAAACCTAATACACAAAGGGATTTAACGCATAGGATATCAAATCCTACCTCAATTACGTACCCGACCAGGTCAATCGCTTGACTGGGAATATAATATTGAACCAACTGGTATTAATACTGGATACAACGTAGTGATTATATAGTTTGTATAAAGGTAGGTGATTATGAGATATTGGATTAATTAGTGTCTTAGATACATGTTGACAGCCTTTGATGAAATTATTGGTACATAATGTAATTTAGAAGATGAAGAGTTAACGATTCCCAACTCTTGTTTCAAACACGCGGGTTTTATGTCTGTAAATATATTTTTTAAGATGTAAATCTTGAAAAACGGGGAAGAAACATATCGTGAGGAAACCGGCACTAGAACCAATATATCGAAGACATTTGTGACATTCACCAACCCGTACCGGACCCGTGTGCCGTGGATTGCGGTCTATGCCCGCTCCCAGAGAGAATGCTTGTGGAAACATTAAATGGCTCATGATGTTGATATTTTGCTTCAATATAACAATTTGAACCTGTGGTTGTTGATGATACAAATTTAATGTTATAGAATATATGTATATATGTAGATATATGTTGTTTAATGTTAATGCGGCGTTCTTCCAACACAGCTTGTTTGAGAATAATATCGGTATTAATAGGTATTAAAGCGGACATTATATACCAAGTATAATAACTAGGTGATTAAGAGATGGTGCAAGGAAGATTTTGGATTATTAGTGTCTGAGATTAATGTTGAAAGCGTTTTATGAAGTTATTGGTACATAGGTCAGTTAGAAGTGGCCACCCTCACCTCTACATGGTGAGGGTGGCCATCTGCTCTTGCACGAGGGTTTTAAATCTGCAAATAGTTTTATTTATATCTTGAAAAACGGTGAAGGAGAACATCGCCAACCCTAACTGGGTTCGCGTGGTGGATTATAGTCCATTCCCTCTCCCAGAGAGAAGGCCTGTGTCCCAGCAGTGGGAATATTAAAAGGCTAATTCATGATTATAATATCTTGCTTCAATATAACAATAATTTGAACCTATGGTTGGTGATTGTGATATATACTGACTTAATGAGAAAGAATAGAGTCGTTTTTCCAACACTTTGCTGCATTGGCAATAATACCGGTATTAATCGGTATTAAAACCTAACCGGATTCGAGCTAGCAATTAGATAGTCTAATTTAATGGTTCAGTGAACATGAGATGCTGCTAGGAGGATATTATTAGATTAATATAGTGTCTTATGTAAAAGTTGACAGCCTTTCATGAACTTTTTGGATTATGACTGGTAGGTGTCATAGTGAACCGGATGGCAGCTTCTCAAGCACGAGAATTTAAAATCTGAAAGAAGTGTTTTGTCTGATTATTTTTATAGCTTTTCTTCGATCTTGGAATTAGCTCAGAATTGTTCCTGCTTAAGAGAATGATGTCAATTGACTGCCTTCTATAAATAGCGATGCACCTAAGAAATAAAGATTAATACTTGTCCTACTGGATTAGAGACGTTTGCCCTGCAATAGGCTTAGCTAAGTCATTCTACCAACCAATATTTGACAGACCAGATATGCTTATCACCAATCAACCTTTATTCGATGTCAGGTTCAGACGTCGTCAGATGCCAGTTCCTGCTACACCCAAAAACAAACAACAATGGACCGACGTCACACAACGTTGATCAATATCATCGATCGACAATCGATCAATTGGTCTGAAAACAAATACCAATAGACCGACGTCTGACAACGTTGATCAATATCATTGATCGACAAATGTTCCGGATCTGGGTGTCTTGTGTGAGTTTAAATGTTTGTAAACGCACCCACGATACAGGAAGAAATTCCTAGTGTGGGGCAAAGTTTCTTCATCAATATATATCTACAACATCTCAATTTCCTCCTCAGGTCCGTAGCCTCCCAGCTGATAATGGGCCAGCCCGTCATGGCAGAAACCTACGACCAGGTGACGATTTACTTCAGCGACATCATCGGCTTCACCCAGCTGTCGGCCGAGTCTACGCCACTGGAAGTCGTTGACCTGCTCAATGATCTGTATACCAGCTTCGACTCGGTTATTGAGAACTTTGATGTTTATAAGGTGAGTTTATCTAGGTATGTATTTATTTTTCTCTTGCCAAACGGGGGTTTCGCATTACCCACTTCTGGGTTGTACATATATTGTAGACAGTCGCTTCATGTAAAATACTTGTACTCAGCTGCATACATTCTCTTCCCAAAAGTGTTGGGTTAGGTTAGGCTGGGCAGATCGATTATCAATTTGTTTATTTTATGTGAGAGAACTGTTTATGGTAAAGTCAAAGTCAAAATTCTTCACTTCAATTAGGCCATTAAGCGACACTTTTGAATGTCAAAAATTTAAATTTAAATGTTATAATAGTTAATTCAACCATTTGGAAAAGTAACTTTTTATGGAGAATAACGGACAGAAAACTCCAAACTCTTAAAAAAATGTGTAGTACAACATTTACATACATACATTAATTCATATATGTGAGAATGATGCACCCAGACTAACGCTACTATACTACATATACGTATATATAAGTATTAAGTATTATAAGTACTAAAAGGTATTTTAAGGGTAAGGGTTCATTGATTTGATAAATAGGAACATGGTTCTCACATACTTACAAATATTGCAAACATAGATAAATTGAACAAAAAACAGAAGATGAGCGCTGCGTTGATGTTGTTTTTGCCTGTGTATTAAACTGTTTCGCTTCACCCGTTTATAGACCCACTATAAAGAACAAAAATATTTTAAAACAAAGACTAATGGCAAGTGCATGGTCAACACAACACCCTCTTGTTTTATGCTTTGACATTAATCCATTAATAATTTTTCCAACTATTATGACAATCATCAGAGCAGTGGTGGCCCAGTAGTAACGGCCCGGACTTACGTGTTGAAGGTCGTGGGTTTGAACCCAGGCAAGCACATTACTTTGTGTACTATCTCATCACCACTGCTCTAAAAAAGGTGAAGGAAAACATCGTGAGGAAACCGGCATGTCATAGATCCAAAATTCGAAGACTTGTGACATCCACCAATCCAAACTGGTGGATAATCGCCCATTCCCTTTCAATTTTCCCAGCATTGGGAACATTAAATGGTTGTTGATGATGATGATGACAATAATTATCATCATTATGACCCATAAGAAAATGCCTAGTTTGTGGGTCACCGTCCATCCTAATTTGTTAATGTACAATGTTTTTAATAAATACTTGATGTTTTTAAATCAAATCAGCCGTGTAGAAACCCGCTTGACTGCTAGGCAGTCAATATGTTCCAATACAAATTACAACTTCTAAAAGAAAAATAACACAATAAGCGTTATTTTCATTCCACCTTCACCTACTTTATTTCCTCCATCGCTGAAGTAGAGCATAGTGATGTATCGCGCGCAATATGAGCGCCATGAGCGGCCATCGTTCATCGCTGTCTGCCTTTTTAGATGTAACCGTGTCCGGAATATCTCTATGAAGATAAAGGAAGACATCTTCTGGGGTTAAGTTAATTTAAGCTCTTACATTAATTGGGAGTGTGGTATTTTACCTCACTAAAACCATCTCGGTGATCACCATCAGCGGTGTTAGGACATATCCCTGGAGACACTGATGGGTTTACTACCTGCCCTCACCCTTTAGAGCATACAGGCACGAATTTATTTCCACTATCGCTAAAGTAACACACAGACACACACACACATACACACACACACAAAACACACACGAACTCAGTGAGCACAGTGATGTATCAAGCACACAGATCATAGAAACAACGATGATCTGTGATCAAGCACGAGATATTAGCGCCATGAGTCGCCATCTTTCACCGCTGTCTACTTTATTAGATGTAGCCCCCGTACGGAATACCTCTATAAGATAAAGGAAGACATTTTCTGGGATTAAGTTAACTTAAGCTCTTACATTAATTGCCTTTTGCGAAATGAGTAGGTATATAAAGAAGAAAAAATTAAGAAAAAAGAAAAAAAAAATCCTAGAAAAATTCTTAGAAATTCCTAGTGTGGGGCAACGTTTTTTTTTTAAAAAAAAAGAAAAGAAAGAAATATGCTATATAGTATTTCGATGATAACCTTTGATAAACTGACTTTTTCAGATTAAGTTTTTGGTATAAGATTAAAGTCTAAAAACACTAGACCCCTGTTTGGCATAATTAAATACAAAATATTTAATCGAAGCTGTATTTTACGAAGGGACCTATAAATACCCAAATCTGATCTGGTCTGTTCTGATCCGGTCTGCTATACTGAGAAATTCTTGACGGTTCCTGTCCTTCATTGAGAGGAATCAACCGCACCCGATCAAATGATAATGAACGGCCCTGCACGTTTATTGTTTTTTTTTTGAAGGTCTGAAAGTATATCCTTTACCAAAGGGCACGTAACTAAAAATTTTCGGCTATATTCTTGGTTGCCTTCAGCAAGCCACACTTACACACCTATCGACTTTTAGCCCTGAATATGCCATCTCAAAAACCCTGCCAGGTTCCCCTGCATTACCTTAGGTATTCATTTAATAAAATTTAATAAAAAACTACAAAAAACAACAGAAAAGACTACGACAGTTTCGCAGTCACTCAAAAGGCAATCAGTAGAATATTCTATCACTGACCACCAAAGGGACAGAGTAATCAACGCATTATTAACTAGTAGCCACAGACCTAAATCTAACTAGATGACGCGATGCCTATAAAATGTCTGGCAAATGTTCCGGAAGCTACAAAAACTGATATTTTTGTCAAGTTAGCGACGATATTCTATATTTTAAACCAGATTTATAAAGAACGAGCCTATTAATAAGAAACTAAATTTAAAATAATGAAACCTCTCTATATTTGAGTACAGAGTGAAAATACAATCGCATTTAGCTGTCTTTGATGCCAACTATTGAACATTGCTGTATTTGATTCGGAGTAACTGGATATATCTGAGTTGAATAATACCAGCCGTGATTTTGGCTTATTTTTCCTATGAGCAACAGTCGTGATTTGTATTTAGGCATGTACGGTACTTTTTATTGCAATACTTGCTCTTGATGCAAAGACCTCCATGGGTATCCAAATTCGAATTTTAATAAAAAAATACGTAATATAATAGAAAGTCACGTAATTCAATAGAAACACAAGATAATGCCAAAAATTGCACGAAACATTCACATGAATCGTATGGCGGCAGCCATGCCGTTTTTCCAAAATTCTGCTCTCTGATTGGCCGGCGTAACTCTTAGCTGTATTTGATTCTTATTGGTTGGCATGTAGCTGTATTTGATGCCAAATTCGGTTTTTGAATTGAATTTGGCCTAGCTGCATTAGTTAGTTAGTAAAATGAATACACCAAAGCGTGTCCAACTGACTAAACTAGATAGCGCCATTGTTAAGTTATTTTACGCCATTAAGGCGTTTAGCTGTCTTTGATTTTATTAGGCGTACGTTTTTCGCGTGTCAAAGTGAAGGCAATGCGCTTAGTTTGAGCTGTTTTATAGCGTTCTCAGCACCGGATATTAATATGCCGTATTGAGCTCTAAAAAACTAAAAAAAATATGGCCGAGACAATGGAAAAAAAATCTTTCATTGCAAACTAAATTTGTTCTTAAATTATAAGTGAATAAGTGGCACGCTTGGTTTCCATACAGATACAGAGAGACTTGCGTCGTCTAGTTCGATTTATATCTGTGCTAGTGGCCTATTTAATTCCGTATTGGACCATCATAGAATATTAATTACATTCTGCCCGGCGGCCTTTGTAACAAATTTACACGGATGACATTTTAGAGCACTCCCTTTGGCATTTAAAGCTTGAGGCAGATAAGAGGATTATATTTTTAATGAGAATTGTTTTTTTAAATTGTATTTTCATCATAACATTCTGTTGTTATGGTATGAGCATATAATGCAGAGAAATGAAGTGTTGAGTATGAATATGGACGACTTCAAAAGTAGGGAAATACCAAAAAAACGATGCCTTGCATGTGAAAGATGATGTGTCTAGATTGGGTGTGAATACTGATATGCAAGCGGGCTCTTTCAATTTAGACTTTTTGTGTCGGATTGCTGCGGCGCCGCAGCTGTGCGGGTATCGTGCTACGCACGAGCTGTTGATTTTTTCCATAAAATTTATGCACACACATACTCGTCCTGCAGTCGTGCGTGTAGGGCACTGGCGCCGCACTGCAATCTTCCTGTATAAATTGTATAGAAAATAACATCTGGTCGTGCGCAGTACGACACCCGCACCGCTGCGGGACCGCAGGAGTGCGACACGTATCGTATAAATTTAAAGAACCCTAATAGAGAAGTATGGAAAAAGAAGTCATTTTGCGTTTACCCCCAATTAACTAGGATAAGGACAAGATAATTATTATGTTGTTCCTTAAGTGTGGCACAGTAACCTTAAGATTGACAAATTTTTGCATTCATTCTGCGATTATTTTGATCTGAGAAACTCGTGGTAAGTGTCACCTGTAATTCTGTACTTTTTGTCAAATAAATTATTACTATTATTACTGTCTGTTTGAATTTCTGAAGGCCCAATTTCAAAAACAGTTCCGTAGAATATTTGTGTCAATACATGAATCATTCCAGCTAATAAGAAAATTGTATCCTATTTTTCTATAGACTAATTGAATTCATCAGTAAACTGTGTTTTTTTTCATTTTAATTAAACTCTATGAAAGCGCGATGCAAATTAAAATCATTACATATCCTACTGTAGCTTTTATTTTATTCAAATCCAATTAGTTGGATTCAATCATTGAGGAATATCACGTTATTAACTTCACCCCACGGTCCAGTAATCCGAGTCTTTGATGAATATAAAATGAATTTATTTTAAAATGACATAACGTCACGCCTTTATTTTCCAATAGTATAGGCAGAGGAGTAACGGTAGAGCGAATTACTAGAAAAAACGAGTTTGGCTTGCCTACTTTGTAGAGGAGCGAGCGAAGCGAGCACACTGTTAGCTTTGCTCGTTAGTCGTGACTCTATGACTCAGCTCATAAGTATTAGTGCTCCACTCGCTCATAGTGGTATAATTTATGTAGGTATACGGACAATGGTGTACATAATAAGAAATATTCTATCTATCAATCTTCTATTTTTGTATGGTGGGCTCGTTTTTTTATATTTATTATTTGACTCCGGCAGGGAAACAGACACAATGAAAGTCCGATGATGGAAAGGGCGTAACGAAACTGTTTCACGCTTTCACGAACAATACGGAGTAGACCCGAACTACGAAAACAAATTTGTAATATTGTTTTTCTTTGTCCCAGGTGGAAACCATAGGCGACGCATACATGGTGGTATCCGGCCTACCCATGCGCAATGGCAACAGACACGCGGCCGAGATCGCGCGCATGTCGCTTGCGCTGCTGAACGCTGTGCGCGTCAAGACGGTGCCCCATCGACCTGGGGAGAGACTGCTGCTAAGGATCGGTATGCATACAGGTAAGGGATAATAAACATTCTTTCTTTTTTGTTATTATTGCACCATATCACCGGTAAGCGATGATGTGGTCGATGATGGAGTACGCTTGCCAGTAGGTCTCTAACCTATTTTTCTTGAGTGCCCGAAACGTGTATCCACGCGAGACACACTGGTTTTTTAACCGACTTACCAAAAAGGATAAGGTTCTATGTTCGACTTCATGTTTGTTTTTTTTCCGATATCTCCGTCAACTGTGGACCGATTTTGAATTTTTTTTTGTTTCAAAGAATATGTTTCAAAATTGGTCCCACTTTAATTTTGTGAAGATCTGATGAAATACTTCGAAGATATACAACAGAACTCTTCAATAAATAACGGCGAATCTCTCGGAATTGCTGCAATCGCATGTCTGTTTATTGATTATACCATTTCATAACATAACATCACGCCAGTACGCTCTGAAGGGGTACGCAGATCTTTCATTACACCGGTTATGTTCAAGTTTCATGATATTCAGGTTATCTATTCTGGTGTAACTTACTAAACAACTTGCCTATTAGGTAGGTACAACTAAAAAGTGAAAAATAAAAAACTTTATTACAAAAAAATACTACCGACTTCCAAATAAGAAAACTACAAATTGAAAAATAACTTTATTTTTGGAAGTCGGTGTCCATAACGCAAAAAAATGATACCTACGAAAGACAAGAGAATAGAGAATAAGAGAAAAACAAGGCAGCGTGAACGACATCTAATAAAATCTTAGTATATTCATGTTTATTTATATGTGTAATATTCATGTTTATTTTCAAAGTAGGAAATATTGATTAATTGAACAGGCGTCAATCAAATTCAAATAAGGCCTGCTATGACAACAATCTAATCCGTCCATCTCGCATTTGCACGACACAGATTCCACATTCCTCCATCTCCATTCCAAGTTTCTACATCTATATTCGAAGTTAGAATGACTAGCTAACAAACGAATATCAGGGATTTAATTGACAGTGACAAAAATATTGATAGGAAAGCGATGCTTTTACGCCCACCTAGAGCTGGGTGACTAATAGATTGAACTGAGCAGATACCAAATATGACGGTGATGTATCAGATGATCATCTATTTACGTAGGAAGTAAATATATTATCCTGGTTATAATATGCCAGATGTCGTTTAAAACTTACGTGGTACATGTATTAAATGAAGAGGTTAAATTGTTTTTTTGACTCTAGGGTTAATCTCTGGTCTGGCAACACTATTTCATTGCTAAAAAGCTACCGTGGAAAAAAGCGGCCGTTGGGTATCATAGGCTTTTTATCAAAAAGAATGTACAGTGCCTGTTGGATCGAGGCCGTAGGACCTACCTGCTGGACCTAATTTTCGAAGAAACCGGTTTTGAAAGACAAATTTCAATTAAACCTTTTAAACGTTTTCATACGACAGAGGATTAACTTAAGATGACACCCTATAATTTTTTTTATGAATTTATTAGTCTACCTATGCTAAGTAAGTACCTTCTTTGAACTGGAAAAAGTAGCATATGATTAAAAACTGAAAGAAAAGTGGCGGAGTACGAACATAGTACAGGGATTTTACTTTTCATAATTATGAAAGCCTTTTCTTAGTAGAATTTCTATGAAACTTTTGTCTAAAATGTTTGAATGTTCCTTTTGAATTTATTGTTATAATCTCAAGTTTTGTCTTTGCAAAGTTATGTGCTATTATTGTTTGAAAAATAATCTCTGCGTATGTGTGTTTGGGGGAAAGTTTTCGCCTTCTCAAATAAGTAGATATGCGAAAACTTTTGTAACTTAATCGGGGTTATGCAGAGTTTAATTAGATTTATATTGTTATAAACATCATATATGAACGTAGGCGCCACTTAATCAATTATTTCAAGTAGCTAACGTTTGGTGGTCATGGTTTTACAAATCAAATAAAATCACATTTTTGATGTTTATTTTTCTGTAGCTTCGCTGTAGTCACCGCCATGATGTCATTGCTACGGAGCGCTCATTCTTGCTGTCCTGTTGTGTGCTCATTATGTAGTGTCGTATGGCTTAGCTTAGATAATGATAGCACAGAATCAATGCGAAGTGCGTGGGAGTGAAGGTTGCCTCGTGCAGCTATTAGGTACATTCAGCACAAAGGTTAATCATAACACTGCAGTTCTGGTGTGATGCTAACTTGTTCCTTACCTAATCCCCTCTCTTAATTATTTTATTTTTGTGTTACTTTATTGCACCCCATTGCACCCACACTTATTTTAAAGACAGAAGGGGTCACTTTTATTTGGGCCCGTTTCATAAAATGATATGCCCGTCGCGGTCCTTAAAAGTAAGAACCAGTACTTTTTTTCAAATATTAACGTAATAACCGTCCGAAGTTTAGACTAAAGTTGGTGCCTGTTGGTGTCATTAAATTTTGGAGATGTTCATCAGAAAGTTCATATTGCAAACTATCTGGTTGCAATACGCACGGCTCCGGTCAATGTGGCGACAACTGGGAGAGGCCTATATTCAGCAGTGTCAATCTAACTTGCATAGGTCCGCACAAAAAAGGTTGGCGGTCCGGCTCCGGACCATGGTCCGCCATTTGGTGACCCCTGTTATAGAAGGAAAGATGCTTTAATAAAGTTCATAACAAAGCTGTCTTTCTGTATCTATTCGGTCTTTAACTTGAAAGTTTCGTCTGCTGAAAAATTTGTGACTTATAATTTCTTTGCAAACTTAAAGATTTATCTTAAATCGTTGTAAATGAAAAAAAAACCAAGTGGAAACATTACATCGAAATAGGCTGGTACATACCAAGATCTCCGACCACTGCAAAAGCCAAAGTCAGTAATGTTCGTAAACGCACACACGATACAGTAGTAGAACAACGATACAGGAGGTAGTATTCGTATGCATTCCACTTCCTTCTTTGACAAATCTTTTACGATTCAAGCTGCTCGGTTGTGGAATGTATTACCTATTGAAATAAGACGTGCTCAAACACTGCCAACATTTAAGAAAATGGTAAAGGAGCATTACCTCTCACTATAATTTGTATTCTTCTCCTTTCTCTGTCATATATTTGATATTTATTAGTATATTATATAGTATTGTATTTATGTATTTTATTATGTGTAAGTAATATTATTTATGATACTTTGTACACTGACAGCCCTAAATTCATCTCCTCTTGCTCAGTCCATCCAAAGGTTGTCTGTAAGAGATTGCCTAGTGCGATAAGACCGCCCATTGTACACTTGTTTTTTTTTTAATGTTTGTCCTGTATGTTTTTTGTGGTGTACAATAAAGTATATAATAATAATAATAATAACGTTACAGGAGGATATCTATTAAAATAAAAATGTTGCTAATAATTTTAGCCGCACAAATCACGAAGCCCAGCAATAAGTAAATGATAGAAGGAAGAGGGACTTATCGTAAAACATAATATTCAGCATCATAATAAACATGAAAATCAGCATTGTTTATTCCAATACCATGAATATTTGATAGCAATTTACCCCAATGTCTATTTATTATTTAAGACGCGGCTTCGAAACTGTGTGCCAAGAAACAACAGAGCTTACGAGCTGTAAAGACCTTCAAATATTAAATAACCATTTTCTTTTCAGTTTTCATAAGACCCATTGTTATATTTTGTATCTGAATAACAATGAGACTCATATTTTAGAGGCCACAGGTGTAAACTACCCTTTTCAACTTTTGTAAACTTTCTTATCCTGGAAGCTGGCTTAAAAAGAGTTTTATTCTGTAAATTATTATTAGTACTTGTAGTCGTATGCGAGAATTTACAGTATTTTCACCTTTTCGTTTTGATCCTTGTTCAGTCGTTTCTTCAGTAAATTGAGGTGGCTATTTTAATATCGTCTGATAATATTGCATTTTTGAAATCATTAGAACAGATGGTGATTGGTGGGATAAAATTTTACAGGCCAGAATAAAATAAACAGATTTATAGATCGAAATATAGAACAATCGTAGCATTTGGTGTGCTGTAATTTTTGCCTTCTCCAATGGGAAAAAGGTGTGAGTTTATTTAAGTACCTACGAGTATGAGTAACAAATCCAAATAAAAAAAACAGACCAAGCGATCCATAGAGTGTTAGTATGAACTTAGCCTATGTAAGTAAGCTCAATAACTTGTGGGCTACATGAACATGTGCACGAACATGTCTGCCAGCCCAGAATCTGATAAATGGTACATCAACTTTTTCCGCCAATGTAGTTAAAATACTGTTAGGGCTACCCCTGAATCGCCACAACATCGAAGCGACACTGACACCGTTTGCGCAAAAACGCATGTTAATATCTATTCGCACTGCCGCATACATGCACGATGCACTGTAAAACCGAGGCAGCCCCAACAATATCCTCAGCGCATTATTATACTGCACGCGCAGAGGGTTGTAAGACTTACTGCGTGTACCTAACCCAAAAGCTGCACGAGTAAACGACTAGCAGTAGGCTCTGAAGAGCGCCAGTTTCATCTCGTCAGTGCACCGCGCAAACCTGCTGGCAAGCATACTACATCGGGTTGCCAACGCCCTGCGCTCCCCATCTATATCCTGGAAACAACAACTAACATTAATAGGTCATAGAAACGGTATATATAGGGTAGACATTTTTTTCAAAGCATTTTGTAAATTTGCAAAAAGCTTTCCAGAATAAGTTTTGATTTGTAGTGTTATCTGCCCTTCTGCGTTCGGTCTGCGTTCTTCAATTTTATTTTGTTTAAAATTAGTGACCATTCTAAAATACTTTCCTCTTTCTCAGGACCATGCGTGGCTGGAGTTGTAGGACTCAAAATGCCTCGCTACTGCCTCTTCGGCGACACAGTGAACACTGCGTCAAGAATGGAGTCCCATGGAGAGGCACTGAAGATCCACGTCAGTCCCAAGACCAAGGAGGTCCTGGATCTGTATGATTGCTTCGAGCTGGAATGCAGAGGAGAAATTACTATGAAGGTGAGACCTTTTATGGCCAGTATTTTGTTAGACACTCATTTTGGTTCAAAAAACTTATTTTTATGACTTCATTTCTGAATTAAGAATATGAATTTGAATATTTGACTAACTATATCTTTGCTTGAAAATGCGTCAAACTTTGGCATTAAAGTAGTTTATGTCATGTCAAACAAATTTTTATTTTATAGTTACGTTCCTTAATTCAAAGTTCTCAATTCAAAACTCAGCGCTAATTCTATTAAAAGTAATGTTACTATGTGAGAATGTAAACAGACTTTTCGAGATGGGTACCAGATATTCAAAATAAAAGGATTTTATGAAAATTTTGTATTATTACTTTATCTATATAACTAAATTAGTAGCAGATACCGTACCTATATCCCCAATAAATGAGTTTGACTTTGAAATTGTATTTCCATCTGTATATTGCATTTTTCCATGTCAAAGGCCAGTATAATAAATAAAGAGCTTTGTCTTGTCCTATCTAATGTTACGTCATGAATTTTCATCGGAAGCCTTCGAGCTGTAATGGGAATTTATAAGAAGATGGATGGAAGCATTCTAATCTAATAATAAACAAAAATATTTTGAGTAAATAAATCTTTAGGTATAACTTCGGGTAGGTAATTTGTAATCGTTATTTGTTTCAGTGGTTCTTCCGAGTTCTAATATTAATTTCAACTTTGGTACTTAAAAGAACCGAGACTTACAATTTGTTTTGGATGTTCCCAACATTTTTTTTGTAAAAATAACAATTTTGTTCACAGGGCAAGGGTAAAATGACGACATACTGGCTGATCGGGGAAAAGAAGCCAGAAAATCAGGAGTGTTATTACACCCAAACAAATCATGTGCAGTCCACTTTGGTGAGCAACCCAAGCATCACATTCCAGGGCCCCGACAGTCCTGCATCACATTCTCTGACACAAAGTCATAGTCCAGAAAAAAATGCACCAGATTCCAAAGAAAACCATAGACCTCTTGAAATACAAAGCGAGCGAGACCGCATAAAGCATGAGATAGCGACATTTGTCGCAAAAGATTTGATAAACAACATAGACATCGCTGTAAGAGAATTTCGGAAATCGCAAAGCGCACATTTTGCGACAACCAACAACAAGCCACTGTGCAATGGAAACGAAAAAGGCCTAATAACACCAACATACGACAAAGAACTTGTCATCAGCAAAGGTAAAGTACGGGATGTGGTCAATAGATTCAACAGTTGCGGCATTGCCAGTGATGGAGTGAACAAATGCACGAAGATAAAAATAAAGAATGAAGACTGAAATGGGAAGGAAGGATTGAACGTTTATTGTTTTTCCCTGCCCGGTCTAAACAGATTTTAATACTTTAGAAGTGTTTTTAGGGATACTTATTTATAAAAAAAAAAGTTATTAGTGTACTTTGTGCCAAGCACATAGATAATTTCTTTCATAGTCTAGTCATTACTGTATTAATAGATTATTATATTAATAATAAATAGACATTCTTAAGAAAATTACATGTTAAAGGTAGTGGGTGACCAAATACCCTCCGAATTCTAGTTAAGTATTAATAGATGATTTTAAATGTATCTATTAGATATTATACGTGTATTAGTTATAAGACGAAAATCGCACAAGCGATTTCAAGAAAGATGTAGTGAGAATAATATGTGTGAATACTAAAAAGTAACTATTGTATTATACACTTGGACCCCGTAGTGTTTTTACTGACCTTTTATACTTCCGTATCTTTCTAGTCCATTGTATACTCGTCGTGAAGTAAGAAGACATTTGTATAATACGTCACTTTGTAGCACCTACTTCGATGGTGTCATTCCATCATCCTTTTAGAGAACTTCAGGCTGTAAATCATAAAATGTTTTAAGCTTTTCCTTGCTACATCTACACAATTTACTAATTTTACCCAAGTTTTTAGGATTAAGTGGTTGTTAGATATTCTTCTAATTTTAGATCGTTCGTTGCGTCTTTTATGCTACAAGCATTTTCAGATGATTTCAATGTTTTCATAGGATTTATTATCTTTACGAGATATATTTATAAGTGCTTCGGATACAATATTGGCAATCAGTAGTTCATCAAGTTGAGTTGATTTCAGAATATTAAATATAGGGTGGAACAAGTTGTGTTTATTGCGTCTATTTTCGATAATTGGCTATATTGTTGGTTTAGCAGCATTCATCCGATATATTCTACTGAATCGAGATTTACACAAACTTAATTAATTTTATTGGTGCGTGGTTTGCAAGCTGACTATTCCCATGTCTTGTACTTAATTAGAATATTGGTTTACTCAGAGATTTAAGAGATTTAATTTGATTTAAGTACAGTTATTGAGAAGCTCCTTTTATACTCTGCACTTTATAAGTTTTTGTTATTGTAAAATTGTTTCAAGAACAATCTTTATATTGCTTGTATTGTATTCTACAGTAATATTTTTGTTGATATTTTAAATAATATTACAATTATATGTTTTAGTATAATTCAAAGATCTCTATTCTAGTCAGTTTTAAACTTTTGATTGTGATATATAATATTATTGTTGAAGTACAACTTTATTACTGTAGCTGTGAGATTTTAATTTATTTAATTATATATTTATTAAAAGTTTCATTGTCTGTTAAGCACAATATGTTGCGTCATTGTTCGAATCATAATAAATAAACAAATATTATAATGATTTCCAGTCTTATTTGACTACCTTTCTTGCGTTCTCATATTATTGGTATTAAATTTTAACAACACAGTTATTTTGTGAGCATGGACAGTGATTTTTTTCAGAGTCCATCAATCGTCACCATGTAGGTAGGTACACTTTCTTAGAAAAGTCGAGGAGATCAATCTCATTTCATCAAACTCGACGACAAAATCTTTTCAAGAATTTATAAAAAAATTGACTGAGTAAAAGTTTGAGTAAGGAACGATACGATTTGCAGTTACGATTTTTAACACATGAAACACTGCAGTTCACAGTCTAGCATCCATTCTTTTGTTCACTAGACACGATTCTACGACGACAGTGCAGTGCACTTGTATTGTTATATAAGCACGTTACATGAGCCGTGCGGTGCGGTATGTTGTGTCGTCAACAAGTTCATACTGGTTTTGTTCAGCCGCTCAATCTTCACTGAAAAAAAGGCGCATCGACGACATAGCCGAAAATCCGTTTCTAAGTATGTCGCGTGTGGTGCGGTGTCGTGCATATATATAGAGCTCTGAATCGTGACCACATTTTGTCGTGTCGTGTGTCGCGTCATGAACAAACGGTATATGACTGAGATTAGATTGCGAATGGAAATTATATACTCCAATGTTATTTATAATTAAAAAAACATTCACTTTTTGCCGACCTTTAAGAAAACTAAACAAGGTTAGATAGGATCAGTGTCTACCGATTGCATGAACTTTTTTCATTATCAACTTTGTTTTCAAACGTCATCTTTGTCGATCCAGACACTACATTTATTTACATTTCTTTCAAAGGTTAATTAAAATCTCAGCTAGAGTTAGTTTCATAATCTGTATAAATAATGTCGAAAATATTTCTTTCCTCTTTATTTTAAATTCTGATAATGGCCGCTCGGGAATGGAGCGTGGTGATCTATTTTGTGCTGACGTAAGCGGATTGAAGTGGTCATCCACGAGTCTTATCGATTAAAAATAAAGTGCATTTTATGGAAATAGATGGATATTAGACAAATCTGCAGTAGGTAATCGAAGATTTGCAGGGATGAGGGCTGGGCATGGGGATTTTTTGATGATCAATCTCCAGAAACGTACATAATTTCAGTCTAATAATGAGAGGTCCTAATATTTATTGGCAGGAAAATTGTTTTTTTAATCTTCTAACTAATCGCAGAAACAATTTGCAAGGGTTATAAATAGCTGTTATTTAAACTGTTCTAAATTTAATGAAGATGTAAATCGGCCAGATTAAGTGGTGTATTCGTCTGTAGCCGAACAAGACAGAGGCTGTATTTCGGCTATCAGCGCCAAACCCCTCGAGGGTTATACATGTGTAGTAGCCATTGACATGATTTAATTTGTATCATGTACATAATCAATTTAACAAATAATTATGTTTATATTTACTTAGGTATTAATGAAAGAAAAAGTATATAAAAATGAGTAAATTTAATGTAGTGTTTGCATGCAGGACTTCTTATTTGTGTGAGATGCGAAAAAAAATTTATTTTCTTTTTTATTTAATTATATTTTAATACAGAGGTGTTACTTAATTCTAAACTCACCAAACTTTTACGTTTGATCAAGAGAGGCACTCTTTTACATCACAATGCACCACCTTACGTACATACCTACTACTTATATTTTATACTGTTTTAATCCGGTTTAATATTATACAATGTACACATTTAGTTCTGTTTGCTGTCCTGTATAGTGTTTTTTTTAATTTTTTCTTAATTGTTCCTTTACTAATTTTTACTTTTCTCTCAGTAAATCAATTTCGTTAAACACTTTAGGCACCAAATACTTAGATGTTCTCTTACCATAATAGTTTGTTATCTGTGGTTGAAACAGTTTGTTCTCTCTAGCCCTACGTGTGTTGTTCTTGTTTTTAACATTAACTTTATAATGTTCAATATACTCCAGACCTATCAAATCTTTTATCGATGGGTATAATTGTACAGATGGGAAATAACTTACTCTTTGTTGCACTTATTTTTAACATTTTTACTAACCAGAAACTTTATCAGTCTTATTAGTATTTCTTTAATATCTCTTATATGTGTAACTAGCTGTGCCCGCAGCCTCGCTTCCGTTTCCTGACTGCCTACCCTACACACCTACCTACGATTTTTTTTCTAGGGTCATCAATCTTTCGCGGTGAATCTTAACACCGCCTTTTAGAAAATGACTTCAAATGCACAACGCCATCTATCGAATATCGATTTTAACTGTCCAAGTATCTGAATTGCTTGTGTTGTGATAATTTCACTTCTTGAACACTTTAAATGCATCTAACTTTTGATAGAGTGAACGCATTGCGATTAAACAAAAATTAAGTAATACTTCAAGTTACGCACAATTTTTATGTATAAAAGTTATCTACATTGGTTTTGTGCATTTTACGTGATGCGTGCACAAAATACGCACAGATACACAGACAAAAAATCCAAAAATGCCGGTAATGGTTTCTGTTGGTTATCCTTTAACACACTGGCTATTTTTTTTGGAAATATTTTCGATGTATAAAAACGAATTTTCTACAGATTTATTATCTGTATTGAAAAAGGTTCGCCCGTACACAAGCTTAGTCCGTAGCTTATTAGCAAAATACACCATTCTTAACGTTTGTTTATTCAATACATTTTTTAAGAGGTAAAACTTACTTAGCACCGATCTTAGCCTATTACAAATGTCATTTACATGTAACCTCCAATTAAAGTTCTTATCTGTTGTTAGACCTAAATATTTAAATTTATCTACGTAATCCTATGTACGTGACTGATGTGTAAGAGGATGTATGTGGTGTTGTCTAGTGTTCTGCTGTGTGTTGTGGTGTGAGAGAGCGTGCATGCACTTGTGTGTATGTTATGGAAAATGTATGTTATATTGTAATTCATAGGCTTTTTATTAGTATGCTATGTACAGAAGAAGTTCTGTCTGTTCGTAGATAAGAATTATATATGTTACAGATAAAAACAGTTTTTAGATAGAACGCGTTTTCCCTAGTTAGAATTAGTTTTTACTAAATGCCTTTGTTAAAACTAGAATTAACTAATGCTCAAAATTGAATATCAGTTAAATGCCCAATATGAGTAGACAATGTGATAAAAACTATTATAATGTTATATTTTTTAATATAGAATATTTAAAAGTACGATTACTATTTTAACAACAAAGTCGACGGGCCTCTTTCTGCAAGCTTGTCCGTACTTATTACGCGCGATAAACTTCTAAGATCCAACGATTCAATCGCAAGAAAATTGGGAAGCCTTTATGATTCATTTTATGGTTAGTTGGGGTTAGGTTTATCTTTCGTATTATATTGACCACTTTTAGGAAAACTATGGCGAACTATGGTGTATGGTAGATGACCTAGGGGTCTAGTGAAGGAGATATTTCATTAATGATAGTGATTGTCAAAGAATCTAAAATGACGTTATGAAATTTCGTATTGTATATACATATATTTTTTTGGAATCTAAAATGTGTCTTTTATTTTTATTTACATAGATAAAAGTATATACAGTGCATTAAATACTTAATTATCTAAGACTACAAACATATACACTTAAACCAAAAACTACTCTCTAACCAAACCTAAAAATATACTTAACTTAAATATGGCATCAAAAAACTCCTCCACATCGTTGTCCACTGGTAATGTGCCCAAAAGACTGGCAGCATTGCCACGTTGTATGGCAATGCTTATTCTCTGACCAAGGTAAAAGCCAGCCCTTGGGTCCCGCGAAGTGTCAACTAGGCGTTTGCAGAGATCACGTACTGTATATAATCTTACCTGTGGACCTCGGTCCACCTAACGCCCAACGCCTTCCAGTTCGCGGTCGCCACTCCAGAATTTTTCGGCCCCATCGGCAATCCGTTCAGCGAGCAAAGTGCCCTGCCCACTGCCACAAGTTTGGCAATTCTTCGCGCTTTACAATAAGTTGGACCGCTATCGATATAGAATGTATTTTTTTCTTGAGTCCTTGGAAATGATATGAATCCGTGGGATACGAGAAATAAATGATCGGTCGATGATGTTTGTGTCCAGCAGTGGACGTCTTTCGTTTGCAATGATGATGAGTACGAACAAAACTGCCAAAAACAAAAAAGAGATAGAGTTATTCCAAGGCACAGAACAGAGAATTCCCACGTCTACTCAACCCTGAGCGGCAAAGCGTCTTTTTGCTCTGTGCCAAGGTAAAAATAACCATAGGGATGTAATCGTAGTAAAATTAGAGAGACATGAGGAAAAACAGAGAGGAGGAATGAGTCCCGGCAGTGGGAAAATAGGGCTATGATAAGGAACAACATATTATGAATCAGGATGCAATAATGTGATAATTATATTGCAATGGTAATAAGTAGAGGTTATCGCTAAACATGCGGTAGAGGCTGTACTGTTACCAAAACCCGCAAATTAAGGAAATACATAGACCAACAATAAAATTTAAGGGCTTGCACAAAAGACAGGTACAAACGATACGGAACACAAAGTAAATGAAGTCCCATTAAAAACTTTTTGTACAAACAATCTTGTAGATCCATATCGAGCTAACGATACAGATCCAGAAATAACAAGCTATGCTGAACGAGCTATCAGCTACTTCACAAAATAGCAGACCCAGAAGGCGAGGGGCCCATGTCTGCTAAAGTCTCAATGGTGTCAGAATGGTTCATCCCGGCCACCATACGAGTCATGGCTTGCAGAATGAAAAGCCGATGGAGCAGAAAGGTTCTTTATTGGCGGCCTTATGTCGGAAGGTGAAGCGTTGGAAGGCCTCTCACAAGGTGAACCGATGGTCTGGTGAAAGCCGGGAGTGGTCCGTTGGAAGCGACGAGTACAGAATCGGTCGATATGGCGATGTTTGGGGAAGGTTTATGTCCAGCAATCTTTCGTACATTTATTTATATACTCTTTATTGTGCAGTACACCAACTTTATACATACCTATAGGAAAAATAAAAAAATGGCGGCATTATCGCATTCCACGATGATTGTCAATAATTGACACCATCGTTCTTGATTTTCACAGCATAGTACTCTCTTAACGGTAAGACCCTTCTGTACCTGTCTCTTATGTGACTATTGGCCTGATTTATAGCATCGTCGAGATATTGGACATTGAAAAATGATACGTATGTGTACCAACTACGAGAATATACCCGTCTTCTGTGATCGATGAGGGGTGGGGCTTGCTATTGTTTTGGTATTACTTCGTGTTATTTTTTAACTGAATGGCGTAATAGAAAAACTGACCAAGTGCGAGTCGTACTCGCGCACGAAGGGTTCCCTACCATTATTGCAAAAATGTCACGTTTGTTGTATGGGAGCCCCACTCAAATATTTATTTTATTCTTTTTTTACAGAAATACATCGTCTGTGAAAATTTCAGCACTCTAGCTATCACGGTACATGAGATACAGCCTGGTGACAGACGGACAGACAGATAGACGGATCGTGGAGTCTTAGTAATACGGTCCCGTTATTACTATTACCCTTTGGGAACGGCACCCTAAAAAGAATAAAATGAGAAAGTAGATAGCAATAAGTGACTAGTGATAAGTTTTGTTTCGTTTAATAGATATGACAGGGCACATCGTTCGAAACGGATGATCAATGGAGCGGAAGACGAAGCGTGCGAAGGCCTCTTTTGGTGGACGGACAACCTGGTTAAGGCCGCGGGAACCCGCTGAACGCACCGGGCTGATCAATATGGTGACACTCGGGGGAGGTCTTCATCTAGCAGAGGCTTTCAGCTGAAATAATGAGGATGATAATGATGTTTTTCCTAATGTCTTGCCAATTTTGCCTTATTTCGGTTACAGACATATAGCATGTATAAAGCCCTGCCGGCAGCAATTTGAGATGCCATTGAAAATTAATGGAATTGTGTTGTGACCGCGCGATTGCGGTAAGCATAAGTTCCGGCTGCTATAGCCAAAGTCAGAAATTCCCGGGCCTTCAATCTCTGGTCACTCACATTCCCACGAATACACGAATCCGCAATTTAAGACGAGATTCGCAAGGAAATATGCATATCATTTTATCATATTTGGGGTTTTCAAAGCAATTTTGGTTTATTGATACACATCTAAGCTTAGTCTCCTACGTCTAGACTTGCGTTTGACCACTATCTCGCCTGAAGTTAATCGATGATGTGGTCTACGGTTAAGCACGCTTGCCTAGAAGAAAACTCTTGACTTAAAGACCTCAAGGTTGTAGCTATCAGGGCAAAAAGACTCCGGAAGGGAGTTCCACTCCAAAGCCGTGCGCACAAGAAAAGTATTAGCAAAACGCTTTGTGCGTATGGGAGGGATGTCCACCATGTACCGATGGCGCATTGCCGTACGTCTTGTAGTCCGATGATAAAAAGGGCTAGGCGGAATCAAAATGTGCAGTTCCGTCGCACGAAATGTAACCGATAAAAAACCGACGGGCTGGCAACTCGGACTGGAGTTGTGCTCACGATCACGAATGCTAACCCGTACGAACAATCGTACAGTGTACGAACACTAATTTGTACGCATGTTAGTCGATTGCCTTGATGGTCTAGTGGTTTTGTTAGGTTTTTCCATCTGGGTTTTCACAAAGTTGCGCCTAAAATACACGAACATTTAGACAGTTATGTTCAAGTTCATCTAGTCGGAGATAAACCTATTGCCATCAACCGGGCACAATTCTAGACTCCGGGCTGCTACTAACAAAATCCAGAAGAAAAAAATCAATAATACTATGCTCGACCCAGGAATCGAACCCAAGTAGTCATGCTAGCAGTAGCGCTTGTGACCACTAGACCAACGAGACAATATATTGAACATTTATCATTCTAATTGCGATATGGTCGCTTAAGTTCTTACACCGCGTATGTCAACATTGGGAACTGTCCAGCTGAATTACGCGGTTTTGCTGTGGCTTTTCCGTGCAAAAGTGACAAACGTCATGATTTTATATTTTTTTGAATAACGCCTCACCATTGGTTTAAACTCTCGTTTATGATTTGTCAAACGATGCGTCTTGAGATTCCTTATCGAATGACATACAAAATGTATTTCGTTAAATAATCGTATTTTTTTAACGAAATACGTTTTGTATATCCGCAGTGTTAGAACTTAACACGTTCCCTGTGCGTGAGGCATTTCGTGGTTCAGATGAGGCGTCAGTGCACCTCATGTGGGTCACTCCGCCGTACAAAGTTGTAGTCTTGTCAAATCTCGCAAGTATGAGTTAAAAAAATTGTTAAGCCTTACACGTGTGGGCCATGAAATTATAAACAAAAACCTTGAAACACTTGAGGGGTCAATGTCTAATTTTCAGTTGCACAGTCAACGTG
The DNA here is from genome assembly GCA_947562075.1 of Orthosia gracilis. NCBI lineage: Eukaryota > Metazoa > Arthropoda > Insecta > Lepidoptera > Noctuidae > Orthosia > Orthosia gracilis. The sequence goes on along the minus strand of OX387264.1, from coordinate 66,896,259 downwards.
CTAAGCTATACTACTTGTAATCAACGCTTAGCTGGTTTACCGTGTTTCTTGGTAGTGATTATTTCCATTTATAATGATGCAAACGCAATAGAAATGGGATTAACAACGTACCAAAGCTCACGGGTTCAATAGGTAAACCTGTTTGATTCATAGAGCTGTTACCAACGGAATTGAAACCATATTTCGCACCCTGAATGAAAGCGCCCTAACTCAAAAAATGCAATTTGTGTGAAATGAGCAGAAAGTCTTCAAAAGAGTGTTGAATGAGTCCTAAAGTGACCGATGGGGCTGTCTCTTTCTTACTCATAATTCAGGCACTTTTTCAACACAGGGTTTTAAGTCAACTTTTAAGGTCAGCTTATTATAACAACATCAGAAATTACTGGAATTTTTGAATTAGGTCGCTTTAATCTAGTCAATGGAACCCTTTAAGGGAGCCATTTGTGTTTTCATTGACTAGATTCAACTGAAATTCTACAGAAGATAAGATTGCTAATGTAGATTTGAACTATGAAGTCGAACACAAGGTAGAATTGTCCGAATTACCTTATGTTAATTTTATAAATTCTGTCAAGTCTAATTCTACAAATTATGGAATCAACTTTATTAATATGTCATGTACTGGTTAAACCTTGTTAATGATGCAATAAGTAGGCAGGTACTAACTGTCGACCACAGGGTGAAAGGGCTCTTCTCATACAGAGAAGACCTTTTTTTCAAGGCGGGGTTGGTGATTTCAGACTTACATTAGCAAGCTGTTCTGATTTTTCACTAAATTATTTCCAGTAATACAACATTTAGAAAGCAATTATGATTTGAAAAAGACACTTTTCGTTAATTTTTTTTTTATTACATAAAAAAGTAAGTACTTTGCTCGTGGAGCTCGTGGCTAAATAATAACAGCCGCACGGGTCGATCTTCAAGATTAAGCAACGCTTGACGAGGTCGGTCCGTGGATGGGTGACCATTTCAACATACCGAGTTTCCTCCGTGCCTCGGAAAGCACGTTAAGCCGTTGGTCCCGGCTGTCATTTGAAGATCTTTGACAGTCGTTACGGGTAGTCAGAAGCCTGATATCTGACACCAGTCTAGCAAAGGGGTATCGTGTTACCCAGTTGCTGGGTTGTGGAGGTCAGATAGGCAGACGCTCCATGTTAAAACTGGTACTCAGCTGAATCCGGTAAGACTGGAAGCCGACCCCAACAATAATTGGGAAAAAAGGCTAGGCAGATGAAGATGAAAAAAGTAAGTACTTTCCGCAAGAAAGTGCATTTCAAATATTGTTTGTTCTTTTTCTTTAATATTATCGAACTTGGCAATAAATGTAACGTCGACAGTCTTTGAAAGTGATATCCATTTACTAAAAGCTTCAACACCGTTATAGGCACTTGAAGAAATTGCGTCAAAATTTAACTGGGGCCTATTTTCGGGCAATTCATTTTAATTGCCCAATAGTCGTGACAATTTCTTAGCTGTTATTTGCATGATTAAAATAGTTATAAGTATTATAACCCAAACCACTTTAGGTAACTACATTCCTACTCAAAGTTAGGAAAGTTTCAAGCGAAAACTTCCCGAGTTTTCCAACTGGTAACTATTAAGGACTGTTTTATGCTTGAAGAAATGTAACTTTAGCGGATGTTCCTTTATGACAAGCAGATATTCTTACATCTAGATATTTTCTACTAGAGAAGCAGTTTTTAATAAAAACTTTGCCAGGATCTGTCGATTGTTGGCACGTGTAGAGTTCTTTAGAATTGTCAAGAAAAGTCAACACAAGTATAAAAAATTACAATTCGGGATTCAAGACAGTTGCATTGTTTCTCCGCGACACATCAAGTTTCATTTACTCCCGCGCTATTCTGATCATCACCTCTGTTGCATCTGGTTTTCAGGAGTTGCAGTGGTTGACAAAAGCGTTGCGGGGTTATAAAAACAATTGGAACCTACTTTTTCCTATATTTTCTGTTTTTTCGTTGTTTCATATTTTGTCACCACATTTTCGATGACTACTTCCCTCCGTAAAAGTAAAAAAACAAACTTTATTATATTACAATAGTTCTACACAACAGTATCATTCATATTTATTGCCACCATCACGGCTATCCGACGATATTCATTTGATCTGCAAACTTCTAACAACCTCATCCTGTATTCTACAACGGTTCAACGACTGTCGAACTTTGTCTAGGAGAGATGTTGACGACCCCAAGCTCTGACTGATTATTGTACTGTGCAAAGCAGCTAGAGACTGTCATAAGAAATCTATTATAATTAATGCATAAATGTACTTTATTTTAATTTGTTGACCGTAGTGGTAAACTTGTTCTTGAGACAAAAATCAGAAAATATAAACTTTTTACAAAAAATATAATCGGTGTCCTATTAAAAACACTAACAAAGTTTATTATTATTAATTTATTTGTTATAGGCTTGCGCTTGACCACTATCTCACCTGATGGTAAGCGATGATGTGGTCAATGGTGGAGCACGCTTGCCTAGAAGTAACCTATTCACTCTTTACTTAAAGACCCCTAGAAAAATGAAAAATTACTTCAATTGCGGAAGTTTCAAACACCGATTGCCAAAATTGAAGTCATTTCTATTTGGATGTTGTATGACTGTATTTTTTTGGAAAAAGTTTTTTTTCCACCAGTTTGATTTTGTCTACACTAAAGATAGCCCTATGGAGCAGGACCAGCATCTTTCCATGTTTGCAGTACATTATTTTTTGTTTAATTGCTTTCTAGAGGCGGTTTCTAACAAAATATTTTCAATTAGGCAAATAAATTCAAATTCCCATACCCAACTTTCCAGATATGGCGTAGGTACTCCTACACCTTATATCTACCTCCTCCAGGCATTTGCTAATGCAGTCAGCGCGCACTAACTTTGTCGTTTGAAAGTACTCAAAGCATAGGGTGCATGCAACTGCAACTCCAACTTCAGAACTGCTCTATCAGACTTCAGACTGTACTTACTAGAAGTGCTTCAAGGCTGTTTTGGAATTCGTATATGTTTCTCATGTGAAAATTATATTGTGTGTTGTTTTGTGTGTGTCTATGATAGGAGCCTTTTTGGTCTCATATTGGGTTATTTCTTTTGAATATTTGTTTATTTACTTTTTGTGTTTCTCTGTCTGTACCTCATGTGAGAGTCTTAAATAAATAGCTTTTTCTTCTTTTCTTTCATTTCTTTATGTGAAAGTAGGTAGGCATTCGATGCTTTGTGTGCATGGAAGGATGAAACCTGCCATAAAATCTACAAACATAAGATATGTATTTATTTACCTATGTTAACAAATAAATAAATAGGACGACGAACATATAATACTTTTTATCCTGACATTACTTTCACTTGGGATAATTTCTAAAAAACACGCGGGCGATGCCACTTGCAGTCATCTTACTTTCTTACTAATATTTTAGATGCGTAAGTTTGGATGGATGTATGTTTGTTACTCAATCACGCCAGAACGGCTGCACGGATCGGAATGAAATTTGGCACGGAGATAGATTATAGTCTGAAATAGTTTAAAGGTTATCCTGTATAATGTTTCCTTGGGATGATTAAATACTTTAAACGCTGGCGAAGCCGCTGGCAGAAACTGGTTAGTAATAATTTCAAGTTGTGCTACAATAATACGAGTAACGTCCCCACTGAAATAAATATTAAAGATTTCAACTTGTTTTAATGCGAAATATTTTTTGCCTTAGTACTAATATATCGTCAAAAACATTAAGTTGGAGGTTGCAATATCAAACATTAAAGGAGTATTTTTCACACACTGAATAGACACAAGTTTTCTTCGGTATTTAAAAATGTTTAGTGATTCGCATGTTTAGGATTCCGTGATACATACTTAGATATTCTGTGAAAATTTCAAATCAGATGTAGTCGTGTGGGCGGACAAACATACGGATAGACTAACAAAGTAGACAAAGTTAAGTTTAGTACCTATATGTCTAATGTGCTCTACTCACATCGCTGCGGTTCAGGACACATAAGCGCAAGAAAAATGTCTAGAATGGTCTATTGTTTCGTCACAGTATGCGTCAGCGGTAAAGAAGATTATATTTCCGCCACCGCATATCGCAGCGTAGACCATAGCTTATGTGGGGAAAATGGAACCCATACATCAGACCTCCAAACCCGTCCTTCTGAAGCGAGTTGTAAGACAAGCAGACGTCATATCTCCGAAACTGTTCACCTCTCCACTGGAGGATGTGTTCAAGGTTCTAGACTGGAGCGGGCCAGGCATCAACGTCAATGGCAAATACATTACTCACCCTCGGTTTGCCGACGATAGGTCATGGATGAGGCCATGAAGAACCTCAGTACAATGCTCGATGACCTAAGTAGAGTTTCCGAAAGAGTGGGTCTTAGGATGGACAAGGACAAAACCTAGGTCCAACTTCGAGAAAAAGGTCAACCTTCGATTCCGACTCGGCTGGGCAGCGTTCGGAAAGTTGCGCGGTATCTTCTCGTCCAACTTACCACAGTGTCTCAAGACGAAAATCTATGACCAGTGTGTGTTGCCAGTGATGACATAAAAATATGGCTCTGAGACGTGGTCGCTCACAATGGACCTCATCAGAAAGCTTACAGTCTCCCAAAGGGCAAAGGATAATGGGCGATGCTCGGAGTTTCCTTGCGTGATCGAATCAGAAATGTAGAGATCCGCAAGAGAACCAGGGTTATCCGACATAGATTTTGATACAGTTTCCATTCCCAGACTTTTGGCCAAAATGGAGCACATGGGAATACGTGGTGTGGCCCTAAATATTTTCAAAGATTACCTCAATGGGATCAATCTTAACACTTTGGCTAAGCCAAAGTGTTAAGATTGATTCCATTTTTAGTGACGAAGAGTTTATCGGCTACGGCATTCCTCAAGGAAGTAATTTGGGTCCCACGCTATTTCAAATATACATTAACGATCTCTGTCAATTACCGCTTATTCAATGTGACATTTTTACTTATGCAGATGACACAGCACTGTTGATATACGATAGGGACTGGGACAAGGCAAAGCATAGAACTGAACTTACTTTGCGAACTTTTATGAACTGGCTTTCCACTAACCTACTGACGCTCAATATATCCAAGACCAAAGTAATTCAGTATCTACCGCCAAACGCACCTAAACCACCTTCAGATTCTAAAACAGTAATTGCACATATTTGTCACGATGCAGCATCTTGCAACTGTCCCTGTCTGACTATGGTCCCAAGCATTAAATACTTAGGTGTTCATATCGACGAAAGGCTGGATTGGAGTGTTCATACAGATTCTCTGTACTCTCGGCTTCGTAAACTTATGTATTTGTTTAAGGAGCTCAGACACTCGGCTGACCCTGTGTGAGTCTATACTAAGTTACTGCATTCCTGTGTGGGGGGGGGGAACTTTTAAAACCGCGATGCTTAGGGTGGAACGAGCTCAGCGGGCTGTACTCAAAGTGATGTATTTCCGTCAAAGAGACTACCCGACAGCCCAGCTGTACTCCGATGCCAAGGTACTAACGGTGAGACAGCTATACATTCTCCGCACTGTCTTGCGTCGTCATTCCAAGATGCCATTAGACAGTAACATCGCCAGTCGACGAATAGGCTTTCCTGTATGTCCGTCCGTTCAATGTCGTTCTGCACTAGCGCGACGACACTATATTGCCCAAAGCTCCCACATTTACAACAGAATAAACAAGATTCTAGCAATATACAAACTGACTACGCATAGGGTCAAACAGAACCTTAAGTCATGGCTAATGTCTCTCAGATACTAAGAAACTGAGCAGATTTTAATAACGCTCTTGTGACAATAATTCTTTCCCCAGTACATACAATTGATGTTGGTACACACCACATACACAACACACGCACACACACATACTCACCATTACAGTTCATTACTAACAAACCTCTTTTTTTTTTCTTGTTTTTCTGTGTTTCTTTTTCCAACTTTGATTTTGATTTCTTTTTGATAATTATTACATAAGAGTGTACTGTGCCGGGAGAGGGCTCTGGCTCCTGTAACACAGGTTAATCACCTAGCACAGGAGTCAGGGACTTCACTGAATTGTATTATTTTTCTTATGTAAATAAAGCTATTTATTATTATTATATTATTACTATAGCCCGAAGAATTGCCAAACTTAGGTGGCAGTGAGCAGGGCACCTTGCTCGCAGAACGCATGGCCGTTGGGGCTGATAAGTTCTGGAGTGGCGACCGCGAACCGGAAGACGTTGCATTGGAAGATCTCACACCAGGTTGTCCGATGACCTGGTGAAGGTTGCGGGGATCCGCTGGATGCGGGACGTACGGGACCGGTCAATGTGGCGACGCTTTGGGGAGGCCTTTGTCCAGCAGTGGACGTCTTTCGGCTGATATGATGAGCTAGAATATAGATGGCTTGAAGGATGAGCTGGAATCCATCTTGAAGGCCGGGCACAAATTTGCACAAAACCTTCCTTGCCCTGATGTAGGATAGCACAGTCTCGTAGTAATGGTAGAGTTGCGATTTCAGACTTGGTATTCGGAACCCTAAAACAAAAGAAAATCTGAGGTCACGTTTATCAAGATCGCGTCGTTCGCTCAAGGATTTAATTCATCTCGATGAGTCGGAGATCAATCAAATCGGATCCGTGAAAGAAAACCGAACAAGACGAAGGAGAGTTTCATTGGTTCCAGTTTATTACACATTCATACTGAATTCCAGAGATAACTCAATTTTTCTTTGGGAATGGAAATACACTCGGTCTTCTTTGTATTTTGTACCCTTTTGATCATTTTATATTTGACGTGTTGATAAGCATTTGCTTTGATCTTGCGAATAGTATTTTTTGAGTTGAGTTTTATACTGGGACTGAATCTTTGAGGGTTTAATTATCTTTATGGGTTTCTGGTCCGGATGGGCTTATCAACCAGTGGGAATGTAAAAGATATCTGAAAAGAATATTGCCATTCTCGCAACCTTGTTTAACTTATATGTGTTTTGAATCTTTCAAAGGTTTGCCGGAAGAAAACTCAATTTTTTGGTTAAGCTCGTCTTTATCATCAATAAGGAATTAAGAATCCTTATCTATATAACATATAAAAGCGAAAGGTCACTCACTCATTCATCACGATATATCGAAAACCGCTTGACGTATAAAGATGAAATTTGGCAGGGAGGGGCTCAAGTGACGTAAGTGCGCACTAAGAAAGGATTTTTGGAAATTCCACCCCTAAGGGGGTCTAAGGAGGGTTGAAAGTTTGAATGAAATTTTATATTTACGCTCTTGATTGATAAAAAGAATTTATGTATTTATTGGTTTTTGGAAATTCCACCCTCAAGGGGGTAAAAAGGGGGTTAAAAGTTGTATGAAATTTCTACATTTTGTAAATTGGACACTTGAACTTTTAGATTTATACTCTTGGTTGATAAAAAGAATTCACGTATTTATTGTTTTTTGGAAATTCCACCTCTAAGGAGGTAAAAAGGGGGTTGTTTGTGTGAAATTTCTACGCTTTTTAGTATGACACCTGAAATTAAAATGTACGCTTTTGGTTTCTGGAAATTCTACCTCTAAGGAGATGAAAAGATGGCAATTTGTTGGGCTTACATATTTGAAAACTGGCATAAATACTAACTAAACTAAGTAAATAGTAAAGGTTTTCATTATTAGTTTTTCAAAACTACTTCTTTTAGACGATTTAGGGGGTGTTAAAGATTTTTGACGAATTTTACTGTAAAGGAAGAATTCACGTATTTATTGTTTTTTGGAAATTCCACCTCTAAGGAGGTAAAAAGGGGGTTGTTTGTGTGAAATTTCAACGCTTTTTAGTATGACACCTGAAATTAAAATGTACGCTTTTGGTTTCTGGAAATTCTACCTCTAAGGAGATGAAAAGATGGCAATTTGTTGGGCTTACATATTTGAAAACTGGCATAAATACTAACTAAACTAAGTAAATAGTAAAGGTTTTCATTATTAGTTTTTCAAAACTACTTCTTTTAGACGATTTAGGGGGTGTTAAAGATTTTTGACGAATTTTACTGTAAAGGGCTTTTATGATGTAGGGGAGCACTAAGAAGGGAGTTTTGCAAACTTAACCTTTAAGAGGGTGAACTAAAAAGTCAACCGTAGGATGAAATACGGATCATGCAAACGAAGCAAATGTGAAACTCTGGATATTTCACCGGCTAAACTGATACGGATGAAACTTGAGACACGGGTAGATCTAGAAAAGCATAGGATACACTTTACTCCTGTAGTATTTAGCCTGTGGGATAATTTTCAACTTGAAGTTGTTGGCAATAGCTAGTTCCTTAAGACCAGCAAAAAGTATCGTACTCGGCTGACTTTGCGACTGACAGCCGCGACTGATATATTGAGTGCACAGATTTTGAAAACATCCAGCGGGCCTTATGTCTATCGGATGTCCGAACACCCAAGGTTACGTCCGCGACTTACGTCCGGTAGTTTGCAAAATTTATAGTAAATTGATTACCCAGATATTTTATAAGTAGCGACTGTCAGTCGCGTCCATCAGCCGCGTCCGATATTTTTTTCCCAGCTCCAGACAGTACAAAAACAACAAATAACTTTATTCATGAAAGTGGAAAACTTCCAGAACACAAATTGCTAACCAAATTCAGCAATAACAATGCTATTCGAATAATGTGCGAGGACCAAGTGGTGTTGATGTCACGGCCATGAACGGAGGAATATCAGAGAGCGAGATAGGGTTCGAATGCTTTTGTGATATCGAGGATACGTCCTGGCAAGGTAGTGTGAGTTTTAGATTAGGAACCTGTGGTGCGATGCAACTGGATTTGGAAATAAGAATATGATTTTTGCTCATGTACTTTAACTTTTATGGTGGTCGGTAAATATTGCCCATAAACCAGAATTTATTTCCGAGTTTCGTGAATCTTGTGCAACAATAGATAGAATAAATAATTTTAATATAAGTAGGTATTTTTTTCCACTAGCTCTTCAATAATCCAAACTATTGTTTGCTTGTGAGAAATCCGATTACAAAAATGATTTTACTGATACAAGCAGATTTTTTTTTTACAAATTATAAATATTTATTTCAATTAAGCCCTTTAAATGGTATTTTTGAATTGTCTAACAAAAGATGAATCTAGTTGGACATTCGCAAGCGGCAGTAGGTCTCAATGGAGAAGTACGTGTAACAAACTCCACGGACACTCTTTTCCTTACTACCACATACACTATCGCTTAGTGCCATCGGTTTTGAAAAAAATACTAATCTTAGTTAAATTTGAAGTAGGCTACGGGAAGACGCGAAAAAAACAAGATTAAGAAAGGCTTACAACACCTTTAATTCCAATATCTGAAAATTACAGAGCGTAGTGAGCGGAGCACGATGCCTTCAACACAAAAACGAATTCTCTCAATGATTCCTTTCAAATCCCGATCGGTAAGGGTGGCCAATAGAAATTCTTTGTCCCCCATAATAAACAGTAACTGGAAGCCCTAGCATTGTAAGAGAAGTGGCCATTAGGGGCGGTTCCACAGCTAATATGCTTGGGATGCCTTCACGCTCCGGAATGGCCTGTGCAATCAAATAACATGCATTGAATTTGTACGACCATTTAAGTTGTATTAGAAGTCATGAAATTGTAATAAGAAATATGACATCTACTATTTGCATAATACGACTACTTTTCTTTTATTAGATGTTTTTTAGGGTTGCGTACACAAAGGGTAAAAACGGGACCCTATTACTAAGACTTCACGGTCCGTCTGTCTGTCTCTCACCAGGATATATCTCATGAACTATTTTCACAGATGATGTATTTCTGTTGCCACTATAAAAAAAATACAAAAAACAGAATGGAATAAATATTTAAGTGGAGCTCCCATACAACAAACGTGATATTTTTTGCGTTTATATACGATAGTGGTACGGAATCCTTCGTGTGCGAGTCCGACTCGTACATGGCCGGTTTATTTTACTTTACTTTCGTGTGTGTCCGGCAATCAGTAATTCATTTTTGAAGCACTTTCTTTCATTCGATTAAACTGAAACTTGGCGTACTTATGTAACTTTGGAAAAATAATATGGTAGGCGACGTCTCAACTGGACAAAGTAGAATCATCGTAATTGGGCTCATTGATAAGTGATATTACATTTTATTACCTTCCAGTTCAAACAAAGAGCCAAGAGCTGTAAAAATGTCACTCAAATTGTTTGCGGTTTATGGACGCTTGGGATTACCAACTAGAAAAACAATTGGAATCAAAAGGTTAAAACCCTCACTTTACCTCGCCATTTTAAGTGTGTATTTTTACTCTTCAGCGAAAATGGAAGCAAGGTGTGTTTTAAAATTCTGGCACTGTTATTCCTGTCGGTATCATATTCAGGGAAACCATTAACTAAAATAACCACACACACATTATTACATTTATGTGTGTGTGATTATGTGTGTGTGTAAACACATAATCACAAACACATAAATACACTTGCTCACACACACAAGCAAACAAACGCGCGCCTGACTGCTTTTTGTTTTACTTTTTGTTTGAATGTTTACTTTAGTTTTAATTTTACCCTGTTCATTTGCATAAGAATAAATTGTAACTCCTCCCAGGATGAAGGAAGAGGGTTCTTGTGACACAAGGGTCAGGGAATCCATGTATTTGTATGTTTTCTTATGTAAATAAAGTTATTTATTACTAGCTTTTACCCGAGGCTTCGCTCGCAGTGAAGACAATAAAAAAAAAATGTATCCTATGTTACTTCTAATACCTCCAAGAATATATGTACAAAGTTTCATGATGATCGGTTCGGCATTTTTTGCGTGAAAGCGTAACAAACAAACTCACATTCACATTTATAATATGATTATAGCCTACAAAATACGAGACAGCGTAGAGCGCGTTCAGACGACATGCTGAGAGCATGTTACACGCCCGCTAAGCGCACGCCACGCGCTTCAACACCCGCGTCTAAAGACGGAACCACACTTAAGTGTCGTGGCGTGGCGTGGCGCGGGATCCACCAATCAAACGACTCTGTTCCAGCCTACGTCATAACGCAACGAGTTTTGTAGCCAATCAACTGCGTCGGAAGGCGCCACGACACGCCACGACACGCCACGCCACGTAAGTGTGGTTCCGTCTTAACTCACATTGACTAATCTGTTATAAATAATTTGATTATTCTCGCGCTGCCTCATGCCAACCCCGCGTTCACCCCGCAAACGCGCTTCACCCACCTCGGATACGCCTTGCGCTCGCGCTTCGGCTATTGTCGTATTGACTGTGATCAACTTTATTATAAGTGGGTGTGAGACGTGCTGAACACGCTCTGTGCAAAGGCCTTTTCTAATACAGAGACGGCACGAGCATAAATCATCACGCTTGCTCAAGTTGGGTTGGCGATTTCAAACTTATCCATACTAATATTATAAAGCTGTAGAGTTGGTTTGTTTAAACGCAGTAATCTCAGGAACTACTGGTTAGAATTGAAAAAATATTTTTGTGTTGGATAGTCCATTTATCGAGGAAGGTTATAAGCTAGATAACATCACGCTACAACCAATAGGAGCGGGGCATAAATGAAAAATGTTGCAAAAACGGGAAAAATAATCCTTTTTGAGAGCTTCCGTTGCGTGCGCTGCGTAAACGCGGTTAAAGTTACGCAACAATCATGTTTGTGGTGTAGGTAGGGTAAATGGGTAGGTAGGTAGACAGTTGACGGGAGTGAAGCCGCGTGGGACAGCTAGTATTAAATACGAGTATAAGTCATTTCCACATGATTTTTTCCTTAACCGTTGTCAGCGATGTCAAAGATAAACTTTGAAAATACATCTGAATTGAAAAAGCCATATTTGACCGGATTTGAACTCACGACCTCAACCACGTGAGGGAGGTCTGCCACTGGCAAACCAAGACTGTAAAAAACCGTTATCTATTTTTTCATTGATTTTCCTCCCTGTAGGTGATGACGTAGTTTGACACACTTTAGTGGGCCCATTACTGTATTAACTAAAGTAGGTAGGTAAACATGTTTGTAGATAATAGCGTCATTATTAACCTATGAACTAATAAAATAAGGTATACGTACAAGAAATATAAGAGATTCTTGGAACGAAGCATTACGCCTAATAGAAATTTAATTATATCAGGTCTTCAAATATCTTCTATAAACATATCTATCTATATATAAATTATATAAAAGCGAAAGGTCACTCAATCACCTATCACGAAATATCGAAAACCACTTGACATATAAAGATGAAATTTGGCAGGGAGGTTCCTTAAGTGACGTTAATGCGCATGAAGAAAGGAATTTTGGAAATTCCGACCCTAAAGGGGTAAAAAGAAGATATAATCCCTAACCACCAGTTAGGATTCCGGGAACAGCACTCCACGGTTGAACAGGTCCATCGTGTGGTAAACAAGATAAGGCAATCACTGGGCTGCAGTCTTCCTGGATATCAAACAGGCATTTGACAAAGTCTGGCATGAAGGATTACTGTATAAGTTCAAAACGTTGTTGCCGAACTCTTATTACATGGTGTTGAAATCATACCTGCTAGACAGAAAATTCCAAGTTAAATTTGGTGACGAAGTTTCACAATTGTATGACATTGGGGTATCTCAAGGCTCCGTCCTTGGTCCTGTACTGTACTCAATAAATACAGCGGACCTACCTTGCAGTGAGAATGTAGTGACAGCAACATATGCAGATGATACTGCCTGATGATATTATAGATATCTAGGGTATATTGGTTTCGGACGATTCGTTATTTGACTAAAAGAACATTTTAGGTTACCGCCACAAAGTAAAATCTTCCCCCAAAACTTAATAACCCCTTTTTGGCCTCGTAGATTTTTGAATATTTAACAAACCAAATATGTTATTCGCTCTTTTTTCCTCTTTTTTTTATTTTTCGTTTATGTTATTTAGATTATGCAGTAAGATTCCTAAAAAAATCTTTAACACCCCTTAACCCTATCTGGGGGGTAGGTTTAAACAACGTTTTATGTAAATGTTGATTATTTTAATTATCCCCAAGGCATTAAATTTTTCATATAAACAAATTGCTCCCTTTTCAACCCCTTAAAGTTTGAAAGTTGTGGAGTGGTGACCGCGTACCGGAAGACACAGCATAGGAAGGCTTCCGTCTAGGTGGAGTGACGACCTAGTCAAGGCTGCGGGAGTCCGGTGGATGCGAAAAGCACAAGACCGATGAGTGTGGCGGTGCTTGGTGGAGGCCTATGTCCAGCAGTGAACGTTTTTGGCTGAAATGATGATGATGATGAAAGATTGAATTGCCTATAATTCCTGCTTACTGCTCCCTTAGACCCCTACATCAAAAACGAAACCCTGTGCACTAAGGTTCTTAACAAACGTTAACACCCGCTGAATCGTATTTTGGGGGTAGTTTAAAAAACTAACTTTATTGTTTACCTAGGTTGGTAAGATTCTTGATTAATAAGATCATTTTAATAAACTTTAACACCACCTTAATCATTTTTCGGGGGTAGTTTCGAAAAACTAATAATGCCATCCTTTATCATTTACTTAGATTACTTTTGTGCCAAGTTTCAAGAGTTTTGGCCCAAGGAATTAGATTTTTCATACAAACATTATATTTTTCGTACAAACATTCAACTCCCATTTTGCACACTTAGGGGTTGAATTTTCAAAAATCCTACTTAGTACACACAAACGTCAGTTTCTTCTTTTCATATAAATATATATAGATATTACATGGAGCAACTGCCTATCTGATCGATCGAGACGAGAGTTATTTAAATTGAAAAATAAATTAACTACATTTAGCGTAGCGCGTTGCGTTGCGTTGTCGCATCGTCAAGGCTGCGTCGTTTTACATATATTTTTAGTGCCATGCGATGCGTCGTCGCACGAGACGGCGACATTTCAACGGATCGACGGACTAGGGACCAAGCGGGGGGCTGATGCGCTGCACTGTCGGAGCTCCAGTGCGACGACGGACAATGTTTGTTCCGATCCGACCCACACTGAGACGCTGCACTGTGACAACGTGCGTCGTCCTTTTGCGTTGCGTCGTCGTGCGTCGTCGCAACGCAGGTGTGGCATACAATGCGTTGTTCCGTTGTGACGACACAACGCAAAGCAACAATGCGACCTCAGCCTAAAAATTACAAAAAAATAAAACTTTATGGCTTCAGAAAAAGAAATACCACACCTTAGATCCGTTGATAAATAGGTTGGTATCTTATAGCTATTGCAGTACTTTTAAGAAAGTGACATTTTAGTCGAAAACGAAAATCGTAAAGTTAGATTTATAGGTTCCAGACCGTCACGTTCTGCTTGACTAGAAAAGCCTTGTCGAGGCGTAGACACGATTGTGAACTTTTATATCTTATTTACGATTCGTCTGATTGCGACAATCAGGTGCGAAATTGAGAGTGACTTATATTATAGGTAGTTATAAACTTGAAAACTGGGTGATTTAATTGCGTATATACCGATACTAAAAATACTATTGTTTCAGTTGTTAGGTAAGTTGGTTCTAGAAAAGTCGTCAGAAAATTTGGCACAATATATGAGCTTACATTAGTACCTACTATAATAAGAAATCACCATATTTTGTAACCCCCGATAGAAAAAGAGGGGTGTTATAAGTTTGACGTGTGTTGCTGTGTATCTGAGTATAAATATGTCTGTCTGTGGCATCGTAGCTCCTAAACGGATGAAGCGATCTTGATTTAGTTTTTTATGTTTTAAAGGTGACTTGATCGGGAGTGTTCTTAGCTGTTTGATGGAAATCGGTTCAGCCGTTCAAAATTAGTGCCCATTTTAATCTTTGAAGCACGGTATTTTTGCAAGTTATCGTGTTATAATTACGCATTTGGATGAATTGTCGATCGAAGTGTGTCTAATATTAGATAGATTATGGAGTTCAAAAAACATGAGATAAAAGTATCGGGGGTTTTGTTTTTTTTTCCTTTTTTGTAGGCTAGCGTTACCACGAAAGGTAAGCGATGATGTGGTCGACGATGGAGCATGATGTTTGCACAGAAGTAAACTATTGCCTCTTGCTGATCTACGCTTAAATAAAAAATAAATCTACGTGTTCCTATAAAAAGAAAAACAATCAAAACATTACATAGATTTATTTTTCGTTCACGTGCTGGAAAAACCTTTTTCAACACATTTCGCACCTTTCGTCCCGCGGGACAAAGTTACAATGGAATATAACACTTCACGCATTTTATGGCGCATCCACACATGCCCGGCGGCACGGCCGGCGGCATGGCCGGCGTCCGTGCCGCCGGCAGTTGCCGCTTCTCAGCCGGCTTTTGGTTGCCGGCGGCAGTTTGCTTGCGGCTTCGATACGGAGTGGTAGTGTTGTCGTATAATTTCATAGAAGTAAATAACGAAATGACAGAATTTAACTGGGATGATAGTGCAGTACTTTTATAGACTTTTAGAAAAGTATCAAGAAAATGAACCATTGTGGAACCCAAGGCATATGGATTTCAAGAATCGCAACAAAAGAAATGATGCTATGATCCAACATCTTTCAATCCTACGTACACGACTAACTTCGACGAAAGTCACAACACTACTGCGAAAATTGCAACCGCATCTGCAGGCCGCCGGCAACCGCCGGTAAAGCCGGCGGCCTGCATTCAGCGGCAAGGCGGTCTGAAACCCGGCGGCATAAGCCGGCGGCATGTGTGGATGCGCCATTTAGGTTCAGCTAGAAGCTTCACATATTGATAATATTAATTTATTTATCCCAGGGGACAAATAAACAGAATGTTCCATAGTTATATTTAGACAAATACTGGGTTATCCCGAATGTTTTTAAACATTTGGTATAATTTGAATAGTTTCGAAAATGGTCGTGATTTGATCCGCAAGACAAGTTACATTCTATCAACAAAAGCGTCATCACTTACAATAATAAGGCACGCCATAACGATTGTAAAAAAGACAAAAATGTATTGGAATGCCAGATGCTATCGAAATGTTACGTCATCAATCCATTAGGTTTTGGCATTTCAACCATTGCCATAGCTGTTATAATAAAATTGTCTAGAGCAGAGGCTCTAGACAATTTTATTAGTCTTTTTTATTAGTCAATTTTATTAGTCATTATTCTGAACCAAAGTTTTTTAAAACACAAGACCATGTAAGAAATAGGACTACACGCTGGATCCCACGCGTTAATCGGGGAATTCACTGGACAGACTAGCTCGCGAGCATGCCTGTGAACCACATCCACCAGGCCTCACTGCTATAGATAAGTCTGATTGTCTACTAAAGTCACACACTAAGCATACAGGACAGATATAATAACAAGGTCGAGAGGATTTGGCCTATAAGAGATAGGATACAAGAATCCCCTTTTCCGCTTTTAGGAAAAATGCCATTTGGTCCATCGTACGTGCAGGCCTCCTCTTTGTGAGAGGGAATGGGCCGTTACCATAACCAACCACAATGCTGGTTGGTGGATGTCACATGTCTTCGATTTTTGGTTCTAAGACATACCGGTTTACGGGTGCCTTACGATGATTCCCTTCACTGTTTTGAGAACAGTGGTGATGAAATAATTTGCACAAAGTAAAGCGCCTGCCTGCTTGGTTCGAAATCGCGACCTACAACTTGTAAGCTGCGACTGTTACCACTGGGCCACCAGAGCTCTCTATGGCCGTACTTTTTACCAGGAAAGTTTTCTTCAAGGTAAATCTATCTCATTTAATACCTGCCATAACAATTTGAAACAGGCAATAAACAAACTAAAACAATTTCGTAACAAAACGCGGGTATTCTAGCTAATTTTCCAGACGGTTGTTTTCAAATTTGTTTTGAAATGATTTATAGTTTCATTTTAAACTTTCTCGACTCTGATAAAGAAAACTTCGTATTTTGGGGTTTCAATACAGGATTAAATATTTTAGTATTCAAGGCAGCACTGAGGTTTATTAGGCAGGTACGAGTATTGAGCTTTTTCAATTTTAGATTTAGTTAATTTCCTAAGTATAAATATACAACTAGACAAATCACATCACATCACATCATCAGCCTATTAATGTTCCCACTGCTGGGACACAGGCCTCCTCTCTGTGAGAGAGAACGGGCCGTAATCGACCATGCGGGCCCAGTGCGGGTTGGTGGATGTCAAATGTCGAATTTTTGGTTCTAGTATATGTCGGTTTTCTCACGATGTTTTCCTTCACCGTTTTGAGAGCAGTGATGATGAAATAAGTTACACAAAGTAAAGTCCTGCCTGGGCTCGAACCCACGACCAACAACTTGTAAGTCGCGGCCGATATCACTGGGCCACCACTGCTCTACTAAACATATATTAGTAAGAAAATCATACAATCAACTTCTTATTTTCTCAACAATACACAATCAAATGGTGAACTTAATTAAGTACAGTACAACTATTTTCTTATATCTCTTGGCAAAATTCGTGTTTACAATGATTTTATTAATATCCCTCGGTAAACTTCGTGTTTCGTCAGTCGTCCATTTCTATCAGTATCAGTTGACCTTTGCACTTTTTTATTTTATTTATGATGGGTTTGCTCTTGACTCATTACTCCCACTAAAAACATTATAATGTAAGAAACACCAAGCTCGACAAAAATATAAATGTGAAAATCATGCTGTGCAGTCGGCAGATATTTTTTTATTTAGGTCCAACTTTTTAGCTATCTATTTTGTTCTGTTTCCTATTTTAGATTTCTATTTTTTTTTTGTTCTGTTTCCGTACAATCTCTAAATATGTCATAATTATATAAACCCGTCTATTGCTTTGAAAGTTATTAGGGAATAAAGAATATTACGTACATACAAGATACGCGACAAAAAAACAACGCTTTCCTTGCAGTCGGGTAAAAAAACGCCAAGTTCGACGAAAAAGAGTTGAGATCTTTATGAATGACGTGACAGGCGCATAAAAAAAAGAAATAAAAACATGGCGATATTTTGCTATAGCTACCTACATAGGACGTATGGAACTTGGAACTTTATTTCAATCACTGATTAGGTTAAAAGAAACTTACTCAAGGTTAAAAGATCACAGAGATATTAATAGGACCCTGTTGTCAGACAAAACACCGAGATCGCAAGACGCACTGAATTCACTCGAGCTGGTCAGCTTGTGTTTGTGTTGCTGCGCAGACCTCGGTTAAAAGTATCTTTCTCAGTATATATATAACATCATTGGTATAGTAAGCACAATAATAACGGGTGATATTTTTTCATAAAAAAAAGGAATCTATCACAAGCAACCTTGTTGTGTAAAGTTTTTCTGGAGAAAATGTGGGTTAAATATCCACATTTTCTCCAGAAAAACTTCAGCTACAATGAATTTGAGTGTCTCAACAATTTCGTACGACGTACAACATGGCGAATGTCATAACTTAAAAGGGTTCAAGTCGTGTAGCCGTCGCCTTATCACCCGCCGCCATCACTTTGAGATTACGTCAAGCTTATCACGTCCAATTACGTTTAGTACTAGAAAATATAATGTAGTTTTCAACAGTTTGCTTGGCTTTTAGTGAACACTAAATACTCTATATAAGTAACTATATTCTGGTCTGCCAAAATTTGCGTTGAATCAATAAAAAAAATAAGAATGAACAAGATTAACGAGAAGCTTACGTGTCTTACGGAAAATACCTCATCGTCATTCATAAGAGGAAAAAAGGCAACGTTAAACGACTTTCCAAAAAGGAGGAGGTTCTATGTTCGACTTTATATTTGTTCTTTTTATTTTTTGTGTATTTTCACCTATTTCTCCGTCAATTGTCCAACCGATTTTGAAAGAGTATTTTACAATATTTACGTAAGTACATTCATTAATAAATTCATATATGTGAGGACGATGCACCCAGAAGTGCTATTCTGGGTGCATCGTAAACACTACACTACACACACTATACTACGTACAGGTAAAAATTATAGGTAACAGGTCAATTCATTAATTTGATAAATAGGAACATGGTTCTCACATACTTACAAATATTGCAAACATAGGTAAAATACCTAATTCAACAACAACGGAACAGTGTGTGAATCAAATTCTTAAAAAAAAATACAATAACTATGAATAGGAAAATAAATGAACAAATTTGATTTTGTCTAGACATTTTCTTCTTCCATACCGACCTGTCCCCTGTCACGCTATCTCTGACTCCCTTTTCTTCCATATCACTAATCACACAGTCCATCCATCTCTTGTTTGGCCTTCCTCTCCCTCTCCATCGATCGATATTAATCATCATTTTAATTACATGACATAGATATGGCAGTTGTTCTAGGTATAAACCACAAGGTTTGTCGCTGATACTCGTATCTAGTTATATTCTTTTACAGACGGTTGTCCGTAAAACAGGTTTGGGAATAAAATATGGAACCTTGAGGGGTCCGCGACCACTCGACCCGCTTATATTCGACCCGAAGAAAAATACCTGGCTATTTTTCGTTTTTATAGGCGTAAAAACGTTGATGTATAATTAGACAGAAAAGTGTCAATTTCACGCTTGCACCATAGAGAGTGTAACATTTAAATAATGTTTCAATAAATAAACCAATAATTAAGCAAGTAAGTACTTATCTTTTTTTAAATAGTACACGCTTTGTACTTTGTGGTAAAAATCACAGATTATTGTTAATATTCATTACAATCTTATAGCCAGTGGCATGGTGGTGTTTATTGAATCGGTATTTATACGTAATTATAATTATAATATACTTAATAATATACTAACTTCTAAAATATAAATAAAGACATGATTGACAAAATTATCTATTAAAAAATAAACATTAGATATCTTAGACAATATAGAACTATGTAGTAACAACAATATTAAAAGATTGAAGTTTTCAGCAACACAAAAAAAACAAAAAAATCTATACATAATTAACATTCATGTAAAAAAAAAAACAACTAAGAGATTACAGTTTTCAGTACGAAATATAAAATATTCTATGTATAATCTTATGATTAAATAATAATATATATATTAATTATTTTAATATTATTTTTTGTATGATTATTCATACAAAAAATAATATTACATACAATTACTTAATAAGTTATTTAGAATTAAAATATCACTTTGCCTGACTGTACAAACGGCACTGAATTGATAATACAACATCTGGTATGATATTCTTCGGGTCGAGTCTAAGCGGGTCGATTGGGCACGAACCCACTTGGGCCAGGATTTTAACGTCTAAATTCACTCATTTATGAATGCTCTCTCCTTCGGCCTATAAAATATGCCTATGACCTACAAAATTTTACACAAAATGTACCTATGTAGGTTCAAATATTTTAAGCCGGTCTCCGGTTCAACTTTTTATTTAGTAGTCTTAATCTTTTACGACTCTCGTATAGACTGGGGAAGGTACTTTTGAGATTCTTTTCACTTTAATACTTACGCAAAGAAGGCTCATAAACTTCGCTAGAAATAGAACTTTTATAATCCGGATTTTTTTATTTTATTATTGGTAATAGTTTTTAAAATAAATCAGGAGTACGTAATATTTTAAGAAAATATTTTAAAATACTAACTATTTTAAAAAACTAACCTTTTAGGTTAGTTTTTACATAGGTAAAAATTCTAAATCTATGAGTTTTTATGTCAACGTCAAAGTATTTATGGATACTGCGGAATAAATATGAATTAAAGAAATATTGAATGGTAAAACACTGAGAAAGTAAAGGCTCCACTCAATATGTGCCATACATGATATAAATGAAAAGGTCTCTTTATACATCACTAGAGATCAGATTATATGCATTTGCGTATTTGCAATTGCATATTTATCCCTTTCTCGTCGGAAATTGCATATTATATCAAGTATCTAGTATTGATGCATATTTTCGATAAATTTATTATATTTTTCGGTAGCTTACGCTATTGCTTGTCTAATAATAAATTCCATAACCGAAGTTTCGCATAGACGCTAAAAATTTTCACTTATAAAAATATTTTGATTGATTGAAGACACATACCTACCTGATTGTTACGTTTACAAAAATATTAAATAATTTTTCGTTTTATTATTATTATTATCGTCCACAAAGTAGGTACATTTTAGTACTGATAATTCATTATTGAATAATTCTCTAATTGTATGATGATTTTTTAAATAAAAACATACCACGTTTTCTTTTTTTTCGTTTTCTATAACTTTGATGTTTCATATTTTACAAATTTGCATGCATATTTTACGCATTATTATTGCAAGTATATTTCAAGCTTTTTATGTTGCATATAATCCGGTACTTATAAAAATCACTAACTTTTCCCGTAGACTCTCTTCTTATCTGAACCTTGCATTTATTTCGGGATAGAAAGTACCCCATAGCAGTCAGCAATAGTTTGACTTTAAAACAGTAAAATTATATAAGTAATCGGAGTAGTACTTCCAGTAATTACTTAAAGAACAATGGCGAAATCTTAGCTGACTTAAATTTGAGTGTCTGAAAGTGTGTTATATACGTAAGAAATTCTATTAATTGTCTACGATTTTTAAAGTATATTTGGGCTGGTTCAAAACAGATACAAAAACATAATAAATAAAAAGTTATTTCATTTTTTAGTTAATTTTTTTAGCTTAGTGTTGCTAGTATATATTTTATCTGCTAAGTGACAAGTAGTAACTATATTAAATAATAATAATATTATTATTTTATTTATTGCAGTAAATGAGTTAACAATACAGTTTATGTCTAAGTGTAGATGTTCCTTGCAGGTAGGTAAGAATATTGTAGTGTTGTAGAAATAAATGAATTTCTTTCAGTATCCAAGTCTAAAAAAATATAGCTGGGTTGTTGACGACGACCTTTTGATACACGTCAAAGTCGCATATATAGCTTAAATAAATATACTCTTTCCAAAGAGTATATTTATTACCTGAGTTAAAGCAGATATTCTTCATTTAAAGACGTAGGAATTAAATCTCAGCTAAAACAATGTATCTGCCATTGTACTTTAAAAACATATAAACAAGAAACTATCTCCTTATACATAATTTTAATAAATAACAATACTTCGTCATAATGGTAGTCGCAGATTCCACGAAGACACTCAAACTTCCTGAACAGTGCTCATACATATTGATAGACTTATATTAAAGCGAAACTAGGTATTTACCCGAGAAGTTTAAAACTCACTCACTTTGAAGACAACACCGATGGTGACCTTTATACAGATCACAGAATTTTGTCATTTAGGTGAAAGGTCAGTCGCACATCGACCCGACCAAAATTCTCTGAACTGTACCTCTAATCTTAACACTGGTTAAAGAAGCGACTTTCGATGTATGTCTTATAAAAGTATCGACTGTTAAACACATACACACACAAACACACAAACACACACACGCACGGCTAACACACGCGTCACAGTCGAAAATACAATGAAGTTATATCTATCAAAAAACTGCGATTTTTTTATAAGGGTTATTTTTCAACAGAGAATTGCGAAATTTACCAGGCGAAAAATCGGCCAATGGAGTCACTTCATTTTCCTAGCCTGGCTTAGCGTAGCTCTGGATGAAATGGCTAGTAGAGTTAGGTGAGAATAGAGAATTGTGCGAGAGATGTGAGCGAGGATCCGTAGCCATGAATTTTTAGGTACTATACCTTAACAACGTTATTAAACCGGAAGGAACATGTAGAAAGAGTATGCAGTAAGCTTGATAAGTTTGTGTATGTTCTTTGCAAGTTTAGACTAGTGTCCAGTAAAGAGACAGTCCTAAATTCTTATCATGGGTATGTTTTATGGGTGTTGCGTTACGTCCTAGTCATATGGGGTAATTCAGTGGACGTGGAAAGAGCATTTATAGTGCAAAAAATATGTGTCAGAGCCATGAGTAGAGCCTTTAAAACTCCCATGTCTGTATATTTTTGAAGTAGATATATTTGTAAAAAAAGACCCTCATTTATTTCCATTAAATGAACAAGTCTCCTAAAGACTGAACAAAAAATGCCGGTAAATTACTTGTACCTGCTCCCTCCAATAATACAGTAGAAATGCCAGCTGCATGAAAGTTATAATTTATAATAAATTACCACCAGCCCTGAGACTGTTACCAATAAAATTAATATGTTTAAATGTAAAATGTTTGCTTGGCTCTGTGGTATTCTGTTGTACAGATCCACATCTTTTAGTCTATTTACGTTTTATAATACTACACAAACCACACCTTTTATATTTTGAAATTGTATCAACTCAAGTGACTCACTTTTATGTATTCTTTGATACTGTTAGCACCTAAAAAGGATACTTTTAGTTATCTTTGATTGTTTTAATATCCACAAATTAATTTTTACTGCTAATTTGTAAAATCTTAGAATATTTTATACTCTGACATTTTCATCTGAAATGAAATCTGTCTGTCCAATTTGTTTTTCTTAAGTTATAGACATAACATACCATGGACTAGAAATTCTATAAGCTGGTTCTACATTATAATTTTCATAATAAGGGCAACGGTAGACTGCCCAATCTGTAAACCGGTTTTTATTCATTTTGGTCTTGATTTCATAATTGAGATTTGAACTTGAAATTGTGAAGATATGACAGAACGAGGAAAAAACGGGCGTCAGTTTTTTTTGAGTGGGACTCGGGCCGTGAACGCCGAAAGTCTGTTTTATTACTGAGAATAACTACTACTATCTTAACTGCAAACTCTCTAAACTGTAATATTCAGTTTGTGAATGAGTGATAAAAAACCTCTAAAAACAATAAATAAATACCTTTTGGACTCTTAACTCTTTTACTGCGAACAAAAAAAATCGATGTGCCAGTCCGGTACGTGGTGCATGAGTTGTATCAGTCAGGTCTACAGCGACGCGCGCTGCCACAGCGCGCCTGCCAGCAGTACGCGTAGGTCCTGAACCCGCCTACTTGACCGTCTACGTCTGCCTGAGACGCTACAGCCCAGCTCATACCAATACTTTGCTGCCTGTCTTCCTGTCTACTTGAAAATTTGTTTATCTGGCTACCTGCCCGTTTTGCCTGCTTGTCCGTCATGGTGTCTGCTCACCACTTGGCTATTTCGAGCGTTCCACGACTTCAAGAATTCCTGACCGTCGGCTGCCTGCTTACCTGTCGACCACAAACAACCCACGAAGTGCGAAGCCGGCCCTAAGTTTTATACTCAACATCTTTATCTTCATAACTTTATTTTATTAAAATAATTTTTATCTTTTCTATTAACGTTACAGCTCTTAGGCAAGTGTTAATATTCTGTTAATATTTTTTAAATCATAAATTTTGATATTGTAATTAAAATTTTATTAATGATATTAGTATTTTTATTATGAATTCTTAAACATTGCTTTTTTATTTTGACATTATGATTTATATTTTGACATGATGATTTATTTTTTGACATTATGATTTATTTGTTGATAGTTAATTAGTTTAGTTTCGACGGGCTGTTTCCGCAACTCCACGACTCTTTATTTGTTGATATTATGATTTATATTTTCGACATTATACAAGATTTCATAAATTTATGTGATAGGTTTTTTTATAATGTACGAATCCTCGCACCACCTAGCTATATTGCACATCTTATCTTCTGGCGGAAAAGCACGCTTACATGCAATGTTCGGGCACGAATCGAAATTCTGGACAATTTTGTATCGTGTCCGAAAATTGAACCCGACACGAATGTTGATTGATAGTGCAACCATGTGCGAGCTACATTCAGGAAAATTGAATTTGATGGCTGGCTTTGTAGAACAACGTGATTTCAATTACCATGAAGGTTTGACTGACGAACGTTTGGAACGGAGAGTTCTATCTAGTTTTCCGATGAAACTTTATTTTTTCTTTGAATCAATCGCATACTGCGTGTGCATCAATCGGCTGTTAAACAATGAAGATAGCGAATAATGTATTACAATTGAAGCTTATAATTTAATGTTAAATATGCGACTTTGTCAGTTTAATCGATACCCCTTATCCAAGAAGGCCTAATGGACAAAGTGACATTCCAAAAGAGAATCAGATATCGATTGCCTAAAAGTCAAGATGACCATGCAAATGAACCCAGTGAAACATATTTTATTACACGAATGTATAAAAAAATATGAAATGTTCGCTTATGTCTAATGTCTAACATTTGACATACGCGAAAATTTACGTTAACACGATCGAGTGTGTATATAAACTCGCACAATATCGCGTTATTGAAATTTCACATGGTTATTGCAAAACAGGAGCAGTGGTCATAACCACTACTCGAAAAAGAAAAGCATGTCATAGAAGCAAATATTCGAAGACAAGACCCGCATGGTGGATTAACACTCATTAGTTCACTCACAAAAAGGAAGCCTGTGACAAAGCAGAGGGAAAGCTAAAAGTATTATCCCCAAACATTTTCTAGATTTGACTATTGTTATCGCTGATAAAATGTCACTTTTTAACATTATAAAGTTAAAAATGCAATCTATAGAAATAGCTGATCAAATTGGCTTATTTTTTGTCGTTTTGAAACCTTGGAGCCTTTTATGTGATTTTCTGTAAAACGTGCACACTTGTTTGCAGCTTTTTTTTTATAACAAATTTATTTAATGTACGGAAAACGTCTTTTAAAATTCAATTATGTTCGCAATATTAATCAAAATATTTACCACGCCACTTACTCTAAACTGGGTCAACCAATAATATCCGCTTTTTTGCCAATTTCGTGAAATCTTCTGGTTGAGATTGACCTACTTAAAATGAATAAATAATCTCCGAGATCATTTTAATGAGTTAATTTATTTGCCAGTTAACGAATAGAAATGGTTATCATTTATGAAATCATTTCAGTAAAGGTCAAGTTAGGTTAGACTCGTCAAATGTGTTCAAAAAACCGACAAGACCCGTCGCAAAAAAATCGCATGTTTTTCATTTACAATGTGTTAAATATACATATATAGTTCTTTTTTTAATTTCTATAGCTATCATAGAAATATTGAAACAAATAACATACGAAAAATCGCCAGTAAAAATCGCTGAAACACGTTTTTTTTTACAAAATACATATCTATAGAAGGTAATTTTAATATGTAAGCCATTATTTTTGGGAATGGTGAATGTCAGTAATTTATTTTCGTAATATATACAAAAATTTGAGAACACCATATTTTGCCGGGCTGGGTAAATTTGCATAGGCCGTGGCGAGTGTTCTTTTAACTAATTCGGAAGCTTCTTTGGTGTTGGTCTCGTACTGCTGGGCATAAGTTCCTGGGTTTAAGCCTCGAGTCGGGCAAAGTGTAATTGAATTGAATTTCAGTATCCCGGAGTCTGGACTTGTGTCCGGTTGATGTCAAAAGGGTCGTCCGTATTATACGGGACATATTATAGATCATGCACCTCTGTTTTAACCTTCAGAAAATATAGCCTTAAATTTATATATATTATTTTTATATTTTTGTTTAACGATAGGGTCACATTTGACCTCTATCTCATCTGATGGTAAGCGACGATGTGATCGACGGTGAAGCACTATTGCCTAGAATTAACCTATCCGCCCACGTGCGCAGAGTGACGACCATTAGCCAAAATTTTTTTAACCGTACATTGCTCATGGTGATGATGAGCAATTTACGGTTAAATCATGATCTAGTCACCAAGTAAGAAAAGTATAGAGTACCATTTTAAGCCGTACATCACTAGTATTTATTAGGAACTTCATATATCCATGCCTTTAGTTTAGTTTGTTTTGAAATAGACGAATATAATCTGTCATATATAAAAGGTGCCAGACCTCTGACGTCATGCCGCCGCGCAATGAACTTTTTTTTGGCACAGAGAAACATTTATATATTTAAGGACAGTTTTTGGCCACGCCCACCCGCGCTCGTGAGCGTTACTCTTGACTTAAAGAAATCAAGTTTGTAGCTATCAGGAAACAAAGACTCCGGCAGGGAATTCCACTCCTTAGCTGTACGCACAATTCCGATGGCGGAAAGAGCTATGCGGAATCAAATTGTTAAGTTCCATCGCACTCTCCCCGAAATGTAACCGATAAAAAACAGACAGGCCACTCGGCGTCGATGTTCGAGGCTCTTGAACTTTGATACGATCAGTGCACAGTTGCCAATAAGCCTCTTAGCCCATCTGTCAACCGACTCAAGTGCAACAAGCCGGTATAAGCAGATCCATCCCAGAGGTGAGAGCAGTACTTTATACATGACCGAACTTGCGCTTTATACAAGATGAGCAGCTGTTTAGGCGTGAAGTACCGTCTCATCTTTGCAAGGATCCCCAGCTTTTTTGCAGCCAACTGTGCCTTCGACTCAATGAATGGATCGAAATTGAGGGTCGATGTCAACGACCATACATACATCACGTATTTGTTACGTGAACTTTCATCTTATAACCCGCACCCAAAATATGGATACCAAAAACATACATACATTATCATGTTCATTATCCAAAACATTTTCCAAGTATTTTTCCATGTTTTCCAGAAAATCATGTTGGATGTCGTCAACGTCTTACATGACGGAGATCCAGCCTTAATTCATCTGTATTCAGGACATGAATTTGTTATAATTTGGAAATAATGTATCCTGTAACAGCGGGTTTACGTTGTCTTATTTTTATGTTCCGAAAATAACGTGAATGGTGACAGCATATTATTTATTAACATTTATATTTACCGGTGCTTTTGGTACAAAAATGAAACTTTATTTAACCTTAATTACAATTTAAGAACTTTGTAGTGAACAGTGGAGCCTATTTTACCTTGAAATAATTTCAGTCAAAAAGTTTTCCCTGTCACAAGAAATACTCGGTGAAAATTCAAAAGGTTTAATTGAAATAATGTTTTGAATTTGTGTCTACATGTGGCTGCTGCAAATACAATAACAGAAATGCTAAAATCTTTTATTCTACCGGCTTTAAAAAAATGGCTTCAAGCTCTCCATTAACAGCTGAAACAGTTTAACAAACACACAAACTAACTTCGAACCGGTTAAAACTGCTAAAAGTTGCATCAACTCGATACTCGCAAACTGTATCAATAGGTTACGGACCACATCTAGGTTACACTCCTGTGACGTCATGGGTGGCATTTAACCTGTGTTACGTCACTGCGGCTCGTTCATATGGTACGTTGAACTCCGAACCGTTGTCTTTTATTCTGTGTTATTCTGAGCGATGGCTGACGATATTTTGTATCGCTCTATATCAGATACAAACTTGGCATAATAAAATTATTTCATGTGGTTTTATTTGATTTTATTTGTATACAGGGCTTTGCGGCACGCATGTTTCTGCGAGGTGGTATAAGGCCCACTCCCTCTCTTAGGAGGAGGAGGCCTATGTCCCAACAGTGGGAACGTTAAAAGGCTGATGATGATGTATACGGAATGAGTTTTTCAAGTGGGGATAGATCGCCAAATCTGAAAGTATGAGTGATGATAATAGTGAAAAATACTTAAACGAGTCTCGGCCCAGGGACGTATTTTGATAAAAACTAAAACGGCATAATTGAATTTTTGGAAAATCAATATATATCTAGCCATCAAATCACAAACTTTATTATCACGATGGTGTCGTTAATAAGGATTAAAATCTGCGAAGTAATGATATACAGAAAACTTAAGCAAATAGGTACCTTATTTTATACGAATAAAAATATACTTCTATCAAGTAATAGAGGTGAGTGCTGGACCTGATCTTTTTTGTGACGTAGTCTGATGTGTTACCACTTTTAAATTATTTTCGTGGAAAGGGTTAAAAGATCAATAGGTTCTGGGAACGATTCTAGACATTGATTCCTACTCAGACCTCTATTATGATATATAGGTATATATACTATGTCTGGTGGTCCTAACTTCACTTAATGGAAAAGGTTTAGTGGTCTCTCCATGACCACCAAACTTTGATCGTTTTGTCAGATTTTTCATACACAAGTCAACTTTAAAAAAACCCCAACTCATTTTTATTTCATGCTTTTTAAATTGCATTTTTTTTTGACGCACTGTTGGCGCAGGGTTGAATGATTGACTGCTGCGCTGCATGTCGCGGGTTCGATTCCCGCACGGAACAAACATTTGTATGACCTACAGATAGTTGTTCCGGCTCTGGATGTTGTGTATGTGAGTTTAAATGTTTGTAAACGCACCCACGATACAGGAAGGTATTCCTAGTGTGGGGCAACGATTATTCTAAAAAAGAAGAAAAGAAGAAGGTGGAGTAATAGACACGCTTTGATCGACTATCAATCGAACACTTAGATACGATAACTCGCGACAATACCCCGATTCAAACAGTAAAACGCTCATAACTTTTGAACAGCTGAACCGATTTTCATCAAATATAGATAAGAACACTTTTGATGAAATCACCATTTATACAAAAATCTAAATCAAAGTAGGTTCATCCGTTTAGGAGTTATGATGCCACAGGCAGATACACAAACACACAGGTATCAACCTCAACTTATAACACCCCTCTTTTTCCGTCGCGGGTTAAGAATGTGTTAAAACACATAATTGAGAGACCATTGACACAAATCGTCTTGTCATCACCGATAAGTATCAAACAATGGGATTATTTGGGACAGAACAATATTTTATATAAATATATCAGTACATGTTAGTTTCCAGAGCCTGCGAGTGTCATAAGATGAAATCCTCCTACACCAATTGACACGCAAAATCCCGAAAATGATAATAAAAAACACTTATGTTCACACGAAAATAAACCCAAAAAAGTATACAAAATAATCCCTCTGTTAATCTCAAATAATTGCTTTTAAACCCCAGTATCCATAGACCCTATTATACAGAATCACAATCCAACAACGTAACTCTAAACATCGATTTATTTTGTCCGAAAATAACGAATTACAAAAACGGGTTCGGGTCGGATAAAAATTGAAAAGCCCTCTCTTTATGTTAAGAGAGACGTTTCATAACGGTTCCCAAATAAAAATTGAAATGTAAACCTTTGATTTATTATTTTAATTTTGTTCTACGTAGAGTGCTTTTATATTTAGAGACAAGGTTTTGGGAGTCGAAAAAATTTGAATTTAGAAAGAATGTTGTGAAACGATTTAATTTTTTCCTTGAAATTATAAAAACATTGAAAACAGATTTTTTATTAAAATTTACTTAAATTCTGATTTTCGATATTTATATTTTAGCATTGAGCTTGTATTTAATTGCATCTTTGTATCATTCTTTTATAATTTTTATATTAGCACACTTCTGAATCACAAAACTTTAAACATAAAATAAATGACCCGTTATGACAATGTTAGGTACATTGTCATGACGGGTCATTCATTTGACGTGGCTAACACCTACATATTCCAAATATACTCGTAAAAATCATTAATTACCAAGCAGTGTTCTTATATGACCGCATGCATGTTAACTAAGCAAACTGAGTATGTATGGATAGTAACAGATGGTAATTAGTAATTTTTACGCACTACCACTGAAAAAGAATTAATAAAAAATATTTAAATATAAAACTGAAATTATATTATTTTCATTGTGCGCACAGCTAAGGAGTGGAATTCCCTGCCAAAGCCTTTGTTTCCTGATAGCTTTGTAGCTAACACTCATGCTTACATTCACTCTTGACAAAAACACCCCAAGGTTGTCCTTTAAATGCTTCTGTCAAGAGTGAATAGGTTACTTTTAGGCAAGCGTGCTTCACCGTAGACTACATCATCGCTAACCATCAGGTGAGATAGTGGTCAAGCGCGAGCCTATAGTTAAATTAAAAAAGAGAGTGAGTATGTCAGTTCTAATTCATGAATTATGTTTTTTTTTTTATTATTCATGATGGGTTTGCTCTTGACTCTAGTATAGGTTAGAGGTGACAGAGACAAAGTCGACGATGGAGTGAGCTTACCCAGAAGAAGTCTGTTAACTCTAACTTTGAAGAGATACGGGTTGTATGCATTCGGAAACACAGACGCAGGCAGTGAGTTCCACCAGTGAAGCTTGGCATCCACCAGTTTGACATCGCCAATTAGTCTCTTAGCTCTGCGTTCCACCGAGTCAAGCGCGGCAATCTGATATTTAGCTGAGCCATCCCAGAGGTGGCTGCAATACTCCTTGTAAAGAGTTAAAAGCTGTCCAGGCATAATGATCGATGAGACCTTGATAGCGCAATAATTGTTACAAAAATTTGTTATTTTTAATTAAAAAAGTCTGTCTAATAAGCCCTATTCGTGGCTAAACATAGTTAAACAATACCCACCTAGTTTGGAGATGGCCTTTTATTATTTTTTCCAGACCTAATCATTTTAAGGAATTAGCTAATTGATAGATCACCGAGGTCAGACACTATTAACACTTACCTAGACTAAAACTTTATGGAGAAAAGCCACGAAAATATCAAAACAAATCATCAAATTCTGATTTATTCTTTTTTTTTAAACAATTACAAATTCTTCTTCAATTAATTTGGATCTTCAGCACTCATTAATTATCTTTTTTGTTTAAACCAAAAAGACGAAATGTTAAGAATCTGTTAAAAGAATTAGGACAAAAATCACTTTACATTTTTGCGTTAAGTACTTTTTCATTTAAGTTATACCAATTCATCAAGCTTTCACAGAAACTGGAAGGAGGGCCTTTAATTACTTCGACGGATTTAAGTAGCGATGTGATTTTAAATAATCACAGACTAATGACTTTATTTTTAAAGTGTCTCCCAGGGCCCACACTATGAGGTGCCAAAACTATCATACTGCGACATTGAAAAAAGGACAGATGTATACAAGTCATATACATATTGTGTCCCTTGCGTACAATGGAAGTAACCTTGCTCTAAGAGTTTATGGTAACCCCTTGGAGTGTTTTCGCAGATTCGCGACATGAACAGCTTCAAACAAAATTTAAAGTTCTTCTTCAAAAGAGTAGTCAACGCACCTGTCGTGACCCTGATATTGCAGATGTGCATAGAGAGCGTGGACTACTTACCGTCAAGTGGGCTGCTTCCTTGTTTGCCACTGAATAGCATGTTTAAATAAAAAATATATTTAAAAATAACAAAAACCCCGACTGCTTAAAAAGCGAACTAAAAAGACGTAAACAAGAAGAAAATCATTCTGTGCTGTCGGAGGATGTATATGCGTGAGCTGGCTGACCAAAACCAGATGTATCCTTCGACTGCACAGCATGATTTTCTTCTTGTTTACTTCTTTTTGGTTGCTTTTTAAGCAGCCGGGTTTTTTGTAATTTTTTTATTTACAACTTTTTAGTTGTTTTTTATAGAATAAGGTACATTTAAACATATAAGTATAATATATTTTTGTAATCACCTCTTCAAACCCTTTATTTTGATACCCCACACGATGGAATGGAAGAAAAAAAATTGGGCCCCCACGATATGGCGCCCAAAATCCGCCATTTTTCTATTTTCCAATTTTAATGTAGCCAGTGACACTTGCAGGGTAAAGACAAATCGATTGACATAAGAATTATCAAAATCGGCCAACACGTTTGGTCTCAAGAAGGCCACATAGAAACAAACTTATATAATAGACTGATACACACATTACCTTCCTTCGGCATTCGGGTTTTACCCGAATGCCGAAGGAAGGTGCCTATGAATACAAGCATTCATAGGCACTGCCGACAGAAGTGAAAACTTAAAACCGGCGCAACACGTCCTATTAACATGTTGGTGACGAGAACCATTAAGTTTTGCCCATACCTAAAATTGCTCAACGCAACAAAAGAATTTTCTACTTCACCAATATTATCTGTTTGTACAGGGTAATGCTCAAAGCGATTTTTTTCGTAAAGGCGACGACAAAAAGAACAAGATAAATATACCGCACACCATAAATAAATAACTTAAACTTCAACCAAAGTCTTTGTGTTCGGAAAAACACCGAACTTTGCCATTTAACCTGTACGACGCCGACGGTAAGTAGACGGCGAAAAACGTTACCGCGAAAAGTCTGCCGAAAAGTCTTGATACTAGTACATTGCACCAAGTAACGCAAAGGAATTACTTTGTTTTCATTTTTCGAGGTAACAGTATAAGATTTTGCTCAGAGTTTCGTCATAAAGAACGAGGTTAACGGGGAACTAATATCTGTTTCTTTCGCCATTGTAGAAGCCATGACAGTGCTGCAGTAATTTGTGATAATTGCTACTTCGTGATTTGCCGAATTATGATTGATATTGGTATAATGGATTATTGATGAAAATCGATGTTATATCGGTAACTAATTGAATTGATCTTTCGGTGGTAAAATAACATCGGTTTGAAATTTCATGGTTATGTTTTCAGATGTCTTTTTAGGATGCCCTTCCTGAAGGGTTTTGGACCCTTTTTCGGAGCCCTATTGCTGTCACTCACGTGTCCGTCTGTCTGTTACACAGGTATTACAGCCAAAAGGTTGGAGCAACAGTCTTCAAATTTTCATAGTATAAGCATCTTGTTGACCCAAAGCCAAATAGTTTTTTTTTTGTGTTTCTCCCAGCGCAGCGTACTGTAAAAGGCCGGCCCTAATCAGCTTTTTTTTTACAAAAAATTATGCCTATTTTTTTTAAAAATTTAGTGGTAATGTTTATTAATACGTATATTTTACAAAAAAATACCAATATAATTGAAAAAAAAACATTTTTCTTTTAAAATTTCTTCACTTTTCCTTTTACAACCAACTTCTTTTTGCGGTTTGGTACGGAACCCTAAATATGCGAAGTCCGACACGCACTTGGCCGCTTTTTTATTAGTAAGAGAACAAAATGGTTTAAACTAAACTCATATTACAAAGAAGTAACTTTTTTGTTTAATTAGGTATATTATGATAGAGGTGATCTCAGTACTTACTCTACTTGATTACAACATTTTCTTTTAGTGTTAGGAATCTACCAGACTATCGCTGTGCGGCCATTTTTGGGATAAAAAGCCTTTTTTTATCCCGAGAAATTGCATGGTTCCAGAAGGAAAGATAGGCAACGGCAGCAAAACCACGGTAAGATGTTGTTTTCCCTACCTATTTTATTAAACCAAAAAACTCAAAGCTATGCATAGGTACAACTCCCCAACTGGTCTTAAAGGGCCAGAAATCTCAGGTTTACCTAACTGTGAAATGAAAGCAATTTCTATTCAGTTTGGAAGTAGCCCTTAGATTTGAATAAAGATTTGTACACGTCTCTGGTGTAATCTTGACTTAAACCTGAAATATTTTCTTTGGTCGAAGTATTAGGTCCTTGTTTATTTTGCTCGACAGCCTTGGATTGTTTTCACACGTCGGTTTTTACAAACATACGGTGGCAATAATACTCTCGCTTTGGAAATGTTTTCTCTTCGGGTTCTAGATTTAGGTATTTCATTGTGTTTTTACTTTTGTTCCACATTTTCATGATGCTCGGATTTATTTTCTAAGACTGCAAACACTGTTTTGTATACAGCAGGATAATATAGAGAGTCGGTTAATATGGTCACTTACTAATGCCTTGGAAAAGATAAGCATTAACAACAAAATGGTAGCACTAGTAGAAAGCTCATAGACAAGTAAACCAACACATCAGAGGGGTGACCATAAGCTCTTAGAATAAGGTTATATTGAGTGTGTGTGTGTGATGAATTGTATACATCTGTCACTTACTCGATCTCAAAATAACCTTACTCTAAGAGTTTATGGTCACCCCCCAGGTCTTGTGTTTACTTTTTATCGATGTCATTTTGACAGCCAAAATACTCGTAGTACGTGACGGCAAAAAGTTGCTTTCGAAAAAATCCTCTCATCAATCATCAAAATGATCACTCCAAGTGCTGTGATTTGTAATATAAACAACACATATTCTGTATTTTAAAATGGCATAGATGTTATTATTTGGGTAATGTGATCCAGAACTAAAACGTTTGACCATATTGCCCGCACATGCCCGAAATTTAGTCAGTTTTCCCTCTTTTTACCCGGCTGCAAGAAAAGAGATATGTATTTACCTGACTACGGCGAAGCAAAAAGGAAGGTTATGTTCTTGACCGGTATGTGTGTATGTATGTTAGTATGTTCATCTGTTCCCTCATAACTTCTAAACTACTTATCATAATTTGACAAATGAGGTGTCTTTGGAAGCGTCTTGTTTGTCTGCTGGTTATAGATTATGTGACGTCATATTAAACTGAATATGGCTCCCTTTAGGGACACGAAGCCAAGAAAACGTTTTGCCCCATCATTTATCATTGAACAGGGATTTTGAAATGAAGGTAGGATTTGGTACATCATATTTTTGACAAGCGTACCGTTTGAGAAGGTATATCCTGTCAAGTCAAGAAAACTATTTTTTACCCGACTTCGGCGTCGCAAAGTCCATTCTTGTAACTTATGCATTATCTAGATATATGTAAAACAACAAATCCTTTCAAACAAATTTTTAACAAATAAAAAAGGATGTATGATAAATTCAGCACCATGGAGGTAGAAGTAAATAGGTTTAATAGAGAGATAAACTTAGTGCACACGATGTTCTAAATTCAATTTACTTTATCCCCTAGCGGATAAAAACTGCTTTTGCTCTCAGATATCAAAAAGCAAAAATAGTCTTTCCGAGACGGGAGGATGAAAAGAATATTACGGTACATACAAGATACGCGCGAAACTTTACTTGCAGCCGGGAAAAAAGTTGCAAATAAATAAATTCATTTAATCAAAAAACCAGACTGCTTAAATATGATTTTAGTCAGCCAGCTCACGGATATGTATCCTTCGAATGCACAGCATGATTTATGTCTTCTTTACATATTTTCAGTGCACTTCTGCAGGCATGTTTTTTGATTAATTAAAGATGCTTTTCCCCAAATTTCCTTATCATTGCTAAACTTTTAGTTAGGATATGCAACCTCAAAACTTAAGGTGACCAATATATTACCCACCTGTACCTTATACTCGTAAGGCTTTCGTAAGAGTACATCTTCCTAAAGGTAATATACTCGTAACAATAAGAAGACATTCTACGACTACCAAGTACAAATGTTAAGACAACATAACTTCATAGCCTTTTAGAAACACAAAACGGATTTAAATCTACCGTTCTAAATGAAAAAGGGCATGCACCAGAATGTAGCTAGATAAAAACAGATCTAAATTACTTTTCCCGGAGGAATTCAAATAAAAGAGAGACGTTGCAGTCCGAATGTGGTTCCACTGCAGCATCCAGGGAACCACAGACCGATGTCCTTTAAACTAACGCTTTAGCCAGAAACGAGCGTAAACGAGAATCGTCCTCAAGGGAAAGATATTTTGTCGAGGTAAACTTGTTTCCTTTGAAACGACAGCTAGCGGCTGTGTACCAAAGTTTTAACCTGTGCATTTTGCGAGTTTGCAATACGGAACACTGGCGATACTTGTAGAACTAACGCAAAGTTTAATATTAACATTTTTTTTAACATAAAGTGTTTTTCTGAATATAGCACCTATGCTATTGCTATTAGGATACTAATAACAAATAGGGGGCTTCCTATTCTAATTAACTAGCAACGAATGAACGAAATAGCAGCTGACTTATTCTTAGCATAAACCATGTTAAAAGACTGTTCAAAATATTTTCTACTACTAAGCCTTTATGTTATCCGTTGATTTGAATGCACACTTGATGCACACTTGATGTACACTGGCAGTAAAGAGAATGTAATGCTTTCTCAAATGTCTCTCTGATGGTGGCACACGTGTTTGATTATTCGGTTCCCTTCATGATGGTTGAACTGAATGATTCTAATCTATCCGTCATGTTCGTGGAAGGGCGCCATTAGTTGGAATTGATCATAACTTGGATGCCTCGTTCTATTTTTAATTGGATATTGTATTTGGAGTTGTTTGTTTTACTCTAGACGCTCTTACGACTTCTTATTACATCGTTTTCACTTTTTCTTTATGTAATTTTCCAACAAGTATTGGAAGATGTATTGGAAGAACGGCAAGTGCTTAATATGGGGCGCAAGTTGCGTCAGCACTATTGCCGCCAGCCACCTTGGTCGCACCGTCTTCTCACCGTCAGCAACGGCAGAAGATGCCGCTGAGTGGAAGAGGGTGAAGTACGCACCGTTGGTAAACCATTACCATTTTTTGCTTATTGCCGTTGAGACCATGGGCAGTTGGGGCACTGAGGCTAAGAAGCTCATTCGTGAGATGTGCAAAACGGGTGACCCCGCTCCGGCTCGTTCTTGGTTCAAAGATTGGCCATTGCAATCCAACGTGGCAATGCAGCAAGCATTATGGGCACCTTTGCGCCGGGAACAGTTAGGGGCGGGTTAGTCATAGGAAGTGTCGTAGTAGTTATAACTTGCTGCAATAATAAAGTTATTGAAATTATACACATACATACTGTGACTAAGCTTCTGTGTACATACTATTTTGTTATTATTTATCTTATTCTATTTTTCCCTAAAATATTGTATGTTCCGTTTCCGTGAATGTGTCCGTGGCGTCAACAGTGGAATCAGAATATCAAATATCAGAATATCAGCGCAGCGTTATTATCTTCTTAATTTCGTTGCACATGCTGAGATAGGAGCCTTTTTGATCTCGCACGTGGTTATTCACTTTTATTTTTTATTCTTTTTTGTGTTTTGCTTAAGTAGTGTATCCTGTGCAAGTCACAAATAAATATTTTTCTTTCTTTCTTTCAAATGTTTGACGTATTTGTAAATGTGTGTATTTGGTTGTTGTATGAAATAAACAAATACTTGTAATTAAATTTTACTGATGGATAAGAGTGTCCGAAGAGTTTCTTTGCACGTTCTTCTCCATAGAGACCTACTGGCGCTTGCCAATTCAAAAATAACTTGTAAATAGTTTAATTGAAATAAATTATTTAAGAATGAGTTTGATTCTACCTGATTTAATACTGCAAAATATGTCTGTAATGCACTATTGGAAATGTTTCTAATCTCGTAACAGTTCATGCCTCGAACAAAATGTATCTTCGAATATGACATGCATTTTAGTTTACACTTATTTACTAGTACGTACTTACCTGGACGAGTACTTTAATATACGCCAAGGTAAGTACTTTTCATCAAACCAAATCCACCAGCAGAAAGAAAATACTACGTTTCGTATCGAATCTCTTTCTTCTTTACGATTGTATCGTTAACGCCTTATATTTGTTTGGTCTGGCCACGTGACTTAACGTTCAGATGGGTCATTCCCATACATTGATTCGTTTTTTTACTTGCGTTATCGATTGTAGATTAGTGTTGTATGAAAATACCTTTACACTTAATGTTGAATGTTAATAAAATAAACGCGAATGTTTAAAAAGTATAAAGTATATAAATTACACTAAAATAATGAAAAAAGAAAATAATAGAAAAATGTTGAATGTTGCGCGAGCTCGATACAAACCGAAGACTGACGTACTTGCTTAAGTGCCGATACTACCTTTCATAAATTAACAAAATTTGCAGTATTTTAACTAGGCCAAAGTACGATGAGCGGTTGCTAACCGTACAGTATTTATTCCATTGAATTTTGTTGGCTGAATAACATAAAATGTTTGAATTCGTCTGCGTAGTTTCTTACAAAGCTGCTACTCCAGCCTGTCATGTTCACCCGTTTACTTAGGTAGGAAAATCTTATATGACTTTATGCAAACTCAAATCTTACGGCCACAAAAGGGACCTAGTTACATAGGTATTCAATTTCTTGAGGTAGGCATTTTCAGAAGGGTAATTAAATATGAATACGATAATGAAGGGCTCAGTGTCATTACATTTTGTATGTGCTGAACTAGACATTCAAAACAGGAGCTTTTGTTGTAAAATGAAAATATGAGAGATACGTTAATCTTTGGTAAGTGTATGTTATTGGGAATTAAAGAGATTTATTCCTGAAGTTGACTACTCTAAGGTATACATTCAGTCAAAAAAGTTTCGAGAGTGGATGATTTGTTTATGGATTACCCAAATGCAATTTATGTGTGGTATGTAAAGTGTCTGTATGTTATATCAAAATAGCAACGTTTTATTGAATGCGTGTGAAAGTATACACAGAAATAATAAAAAAATACGCAATTTTCAAGATTTCTTTCTACCTGTTTGTTCCGGGCAATCTCCGAAACGGCTAGACCAATGTTGAAGGGACTTTGACTGGTAGATAGATGATGTTATAACAGGGACCGAAACCGGTACGACCAATACCGGTATTTTTCGGTTAGTTACAGGTATTTTAAAAGGTTACCTTAATTTTTAAATATTGAATACAACCTTTATTATTACCGGTTACCGAAATAAAAATTACCTATATCTTATACGTGTCGTCCGTCGGTATTAGTCAAACTGGCAAAGGGCGCGCATCGCCTGTGTGTGTGTCAAAGAGTCGAGACAACCCACGCGCGCCGGCGAATCGGGCGAACGCCGATTAAAACCTTAACTTAAATAAAGGTAACATGTTTCTTATTTTTGGGTTACCCAGATAGCGGTTACCTTATTCGTATAGGTAACCAAAATTCCTCGATACCTGTACCGTAATTTATAAAGGTTTTCGGTCCCTGGTTATAAGGAGTAAAATAGGTGAATTTGACGCCGCCGAAGGTGCAGGCAGCACCTAAATATCAGCTAATATATAGAATAAACATTCAAAGGTACAGTCTCCTGCCTGCCGCGTTTAATAGGTTTTGCATATTCATACATAATTTTCTTCCTCGCTTCGTCGGCGAATGATGTAAAGACGTAAACAGTCGAATATGTATATAGGTAGCACAATCATTCTATAATGTTACTAATGCTGGTACGCAAGCAAAGGGAATGTGCCATAATTTAGCTCATGTTCTCAGTGCGGTTAATAAGATGCCACATTTTTTCAGTTTTAGTTAAACTGACGGTTTCCTAACGATGTTTTAATGCTGGAAATGTCACATGTGTCAAATGGCAATTTCAGTCACGATCAAACTTTTCAATCCAGTTGTAGATACTACCCGGCCGCAGAGAGTTTGCCGATGACGTCATGACGTCGCTCTGACGTTCAGCGAACAAACGAGGAGGACGCGGGGCGCCGCGCGGGCAGGTGGGAATGGAAGTCATCGGCAAACTTTCTGCAGCCGGGTTAGTTTATACAAATTTTACGTGAAAAAAATCCATCGTGTAATAAAGTCTCATATTTTGTAAATAAATAATGGAAAATACTCCTACTTCATTATTTTCAGATAAATGTATTTACTCGTGCATAAGTAAGAGTTTTATATTGCCAACTTGAACTCTTTGAATACAAAATAGTATACAATGGCTGAAATTTACCGCAGACAGTAAGAAATTTAATTTTCTCCTTTTATTAAAATTCTCGTGTAGCATCTGATGAATAGTTTTTAGTTTTATACCTGAACTTTTAAAAGTTTGTTAGTAAATCATGATTTTGAAAGCGAATTTTCGTCCAATGATGGTACTTTTAAATTATTAGAGCAATAGTTCGGCAAATCTGTAATAGCTACCATTATATAAATTAGTTATCTACCTACATGATTGCGATTGCCTGAGAAAAACCTGCAATTTGAAACTTATTATTTTTTTGGAAGAGGTAAAATATTAGGAGTTAAAGTGTGAAATTGGTGATTTGTACCTAAAAATTGAAATGATTTTTTTTTAATTTAACATATATATTGAATCAAAATAATTAGAATTATTATCTATACATTGCTGCCATCTAATAGGAAGGTCATTTATGCCTTTGCGATAGAACTCTGGTGACAAACTGTGTGAAAGCATTTTGTACTGCCTCCTGAGAAGAAAACTTTTATCACGTAGAAAATTGTCCAAATCACGAAAAAATTGATAGTCCGTTGGAGCAAGGTCTGGCGAATATGGAGGGTGACGAATGTTTTCTAATTGCAGTTCCTGTAGAGTTAAAACGGTTTCTCGTACTGTATGAGGTCTCGGGTTATCATGGAGCAATAATGGTGAAGATCGATTCATGAGTCGGGGCTGTTTCACTGCTAGTTTTGCTATCATTGTTCGGAGTTCGGTACAGTAGACATCTGCCGTTATTGCTTGACCAAATCGAAGAAATCTATAGTGAATAACACCATGCTTAGACCAAAAACAATTACCATTACCTTTTTATTGGTAAGCTTTGCTTTAGGACACTGTTGCGGCGTTTGACCTGGGGTCAGCCATTGCATTTTTCGCTTACGGCTATCGTAAAGAATCCACTTTTTATCACATGTCACAATTTGTACCAATATTCCTTCCTTTCTGTATCGATTCAACAAGGCACCACAAGTTTCAACACGCTTTTCTTTCTGCAGATCAGTCAAATCATGTGGCACCCATTTTTGATATGTTTTTATTTTGATTTGACGCAAATGAGTCAATATTGTTGGTAAGGTAACGTTAAACTATGCCGCTAATTCCTGGGTAGTTTGGCTCGGATCGGCTTCCACCATCTCTTTCAATTCATTGTTATTCACCTGTGTGGGCAGTTTTCCACGTTGTTCGTTTTAACCAAAAACGGAACTCGTATTAAAAAATCACTTGAATTTTCGAAGTATCCATCTTTCTTGTCTAAGCTGAATAAAAAAAAAACAACTGAAAGTCGATAATCGAATGTCGCAGATTTTTTTAAAGAAGAAATTCATAGGTACCTACCATGTGAAAAAAGTTTCACTCAATAATCTCAAACCGTGAAGGTTTTATTATATGTCAATTCGAAGTACCTAATACAATAAAACGGCAATTTTATACTTTAACCCCTATTAGATTGAGATTGTTTTAAAGATCCTATTTTCCCAAATCCTCT
Source organism: Orthosia gracilis (assembly GCA_947562075.1). Classification (NCBI taxonomy): domain Eukaryota; kingdom Metazoa; phylum Arthropoda; class Insecta; order Lepidoptera; family Noctuidae; genus Orthosia; species Orthosia gracilis. Next base: position 66,854,550 of record OX387264.1, on the reverse strand, counting down.
TGATGCCTAGTAGGGTTTTATAGTATGCGTCAATACACTCTTATTCTTTCTTTCTTAGGTAGTTTTCTTTGAATGTATTAAGTCACACAGTCAGGCGTGATTTATGCAACACTGATATGCTGCTATTTTTATAGAAAAAGTTCCACGGATATATTTTCCGTTTCTATGACCATCGCATCGATGATATTCTTCATCTCTTTCTCATTATATCCATACCGTTATTATATATTTTATATTATCCATACTCAAATATTATAAAGGCGAGAGTTTATGTGTGTGTTTGTATGTTTGTTAATTCTTCACGCTCAAACGACTGGACGGATCTGGATGAAATTTGGGACAGAGATAAATTAGAATTAACATTTGTTTCGGGATATTTACCATGTATATTTAGGTTTTGGTTGAGAGCTCGATATTTCGGCACCGTTACAAGCGCCATGATCACGAGAACTAAAGTCTTTGCGGGTGGGTGTTGTTTACGAGCTGACATATCTGTCTACCCTCTTTCTCAATAGTTTTTTGCTATACCACGCCAAATCATCCTTAAGGGGGTGGAAAGGGGGGTGGAAGTTTGTATGGTGAACCCTAATTTTTCAAGTAAGGTGATCTACACTCCTACAAAGCTAGTTCTACATATTTTAATATATATAACCTCAAGTTGATTCAGATATAAAGCAAAATATAAAGCCATCTCAGCGAAACCACGTGTTTCTAACGCTAGTTACGTTTTCGTTCAGTTAGAATTGTTTATACTTCCCTCACGTACTCAGCAATGTCTTTGTCAAATGTGCTTCGCTACAGACCAGCTTTGCTTATTCCTCCAACCACACCTTACTCCTGACAGAATAAGGTATAAATTGGCGTTATTGTGTTGTATAAGATGTTGGTACAGCTCTTGAATGCATCCTAGCAGCTATTCAGTGCACTGATGCTGTATAAATTATAATATCAGACCTTAGACGGAAGGTATTTCTTCCCTGTAAAAGGAAAGTTAACGTGGATTTGTTTGTTTTAGGCATATTTATTAATGGGTATAATTTAGACGGTCACCAAAAATATTTTTAAGACTCTAAGCTTAGGCACCAAAAAAAATAAGCAACTCCAAAAAAAATCAATTGACTTTATTAAAAGGGCCCTAAAGTATATAATATTATGATCCAAAATAAATAAAATAACATCAGAAAAATCGCAAACCTCGCACAAATATTATTTTTGGTTCCTAAAATGGATCAACGGTCACCAAATTCTATCCAACTCAAAGATTAATATTACTACCAAAAATCTTACTCCAAAATAGTAAGTCGTCATAGAAATGCGCGGCGTCCGGGTGTATTCGTGTTTTTAACGAATTAGTCCAAGAGCGAGCGAAGCGAGCTCGGGAGCTTAGGGCACCCCGACACGGACAGGTTAGGTTCGAACGAGATGACGGGAGCTGAAGTGAGCGAGCAAAGCGAGCGAACTCGGCTCCCGTCATCTCGTTCGTGTTAGGTTACTTTAGACCCTGCGGACGGAAATAGGAGCCCCGCGCAGCGGGGCTCCGTCGACTATGTTGCCAGAGTACTAATCGTACTTGAACCTTGAACCTCAATATATTTAGCGAATTCCATATAACGATAAATAAGCGACGTACGTCTGGGAACCCCAGTATATTAATTGATATTTGGGAAATATTCTAGCGATCGTTAGCTTTTTTAGCCTAACAAAAATGACCAAATTAGAAGTCATGGTATTACATAATTGGTAACATCTAAGTAGTGACAATATATAATATTTGGTCTAAAGTGTATTTTAAAGGCGTCCATATATTTTTTTGGCAGTCAATAATACGAAAAAATGGATTTATTTCATAATATTTTAGGAAACGTTATTTGGTGACCATTTATCCATTTTGGTAACCGTTTAGAATTTTTTTGGTAGTAAAATAGGTACTTTTTTGGGCGGTGTTTAAACACAAGCCTTTATTAATGTTAGAAAATGGAAAATACTTTTTGCACACAAACGTACACAGGCGGACCTAATGCTTTGGGCATTTTCTACCAGTCGACCTTTGGACGATGCAGAGACAAATAGTGGTAGTTGCAGTTTTAATATACATGTAAAATACCTCAAAAGCCGATTTATGTTTTTTTGTGATCTCGTTCTTGTTGGAGCTGTATTGTTTTCTTGCCTGTATATTAATATGTATTTATGTATGTATTTTAGTATTTTATATTGAATGCTTCCAATGTTTGTAACTTATTATTTAATTTTAAAACTGCACCAAGTGCAACCCCATGTCATGTCCAGGCTATCTCTCTCCATTCTGGGTTGCTTGGAAGAGATCGCAGAATGCGATAAGGCCGCCTGTTGTATGTTTGTGTTTATCTTGGTGTACAATAAAGTATATATAAATAAAAAAAAATATAAATTTAATATTTATACCCAAAGAATAAACTAAATACATAAATGTATATAAAAATACATAATTATACAATTCGAGGTAATATCACCCAATAATGTTCGCACAGCAGTTCGACCAGCTTTCCTTTTCTCTCTGCGCCACCTTAAGGTCACCTGGCTGAAAAAGACTCCGGCATAATGTCCACCTTTGTACAGTGTTGTTACTTTTTTACAGCCAGTCGTTAAACTGGATCGATCGAGATCTGCCTGGGCAAAAGATTTAAAAAAGAAAAGAAATAAAAAAAAGAAAAGAAAGAAAAGAAAGAAAAGAAAGAAAAGAAAGAAAAGAAAGAAAAGAAAGAAAAGAAAGAAAAGAAAGAAAAGAAAGAAAAGAAAGAAAAGAAAGAAAAGAAAGAAAAGAAAGAAAAGAAAGAAAAGAAAGAAAAGAAAGAAAAGAAAGAAAAGAAAGAAAAGACAGAAAAAAAGACAGAAAGAGAGAAAAGACAGAAAAGAAAGAAAAGAAAGAAAAGACAGAAAAAAAGAAAGAAAAGAAACAAAAGAAATGAAAGACAGAAAGAGAGAAAAGACAGAAAGAAAGAAAAGAAAGAAAAGTCAGAAAAAGACTTTATTTGCCAGAAAACTAAAAAAATATGATTTTCATTCACACACACATCATTCACACACATTACACACACACAAACACATACAAATCACATCATGTCTTGATTTGCCTGTCTAATACCCGACATATCGCTCGAAGATTAACCTTAGACGAATCCCAGCCATGCTTGAATAAATACAGTCTGCAGGGTTTGCGTGACTCTCATAAAAATTCTGTAACTGATGCTCGTAATTCATTTGAAAGCACTTTTTTTTGCAATTAACTCATTGGTTTTGCTTTTTGTCATCACAGTTTTCGATTTCTTGTGACGCCGCCATTTTCTCGTACGTAAACACATGGCTGACAGAGCGCAAACAGCGCCAGTAGCGTTGGGAAACGGAATTACAATACGATGCGCCCAGCCATATCTCGATGTGGTCTAGTGACTGGTTGGGTAAATTGACAAATAGGTTGCTCACATCGATCTGCCCAACTTTATGTTGGGCACATCATGAAATAATGGTGCATATCAAGAAATAAACACGCATGTCGTGATGTGGCCAGGCAGATCTCGATTGGCCCAATTCAACGATTGGCTTACGACATGTATAAAGTTTTAGACTGCCTCGTTCGATCTAGTGGTCGCAAGCGCTACTGCTGAGCGGGGCAGCTTTTTATTGAATATTTAGTTTTCTTTTGTGTGATGTATGATTATTATTGGTTTATTCAAAAATTAGGTGACATCATATCGTTAACGTTATTCTCCAATACATAGCGTGATTAGTTTCATTGTGACCCTAGGTACAGTCAAGGGTCAAAAGTGCAGTCATACTCTCCCAAAACTCAAATGGCTAGTTTTTGTAGAAGAAGTTAAATTAACCACACCTGATTTAATATTTTGTATAGAAATTAAAGTATAGATTATTCCCGCTAACCGCGAAAAGTTGAAATTCTGCTGCCTACAAAAAAATAACCTTTTTCTGTTTTGGTAGAGTGTGACTCCACTTTTAACCCTTATAGTACATACATACAAGCAAAGAAGTTCGTTTGTCTATCTCCTAGCCCCAAAAGACCCATGCGATAATGGCTTTTCCTCACAATGACATAGTCTTCCCTACATATACAATAGTTTTAATGTTCTCAATCTATCAAAATACACTTACCAAAAACTACAAACAGCAAACATATTAAACACTTGCCGAATAGTAAGATTTTTTTTACAATTAGATTTAGATCACAACTTCACTGCAGTACAAAACAATTTACCAGTTCAAATAAAAAAATTAGGCTTTCACCTTGGTTCACATCCGTGACATCCTATAAAAACACCGGCTTCTTTCCTGAGAAACTAAAATTTAAAAACCATAATAATAATAATTGTGGTCTTGTCTCTTTAAATAATACAAATATGGTAATGACCGTGTATATTGCACTGCAACGATATGGACATTAATTTACAGAAACAATAAATGCTCGCTTGGCGTCTGAATAATGTATTGAAAACAGTGTGTGCTTGCATTTAATTAGTTCAATGTAGGTTGTAATTACACTGCCATAATTAGTTGAGTTATCATTGAGCAATGCAGTAGGTTTTGTTTCTCTTCAATAATATTTATAAAATCACTCAATAGTGTTTCCTCATAAAACATAGTAACAACATTTTCTACTTAAAAAAAACTCTTTTTTACAAAAAAATACAACGGACTGCCAAAAAACACTTTAAAGTGAAAATAACTTCAATTTCAGAAGTCGGTGTTACCAGCCCATTATGCATTACAACTCAAGAAAATACTTTTTAATCGTAGTGCATAATGGGCTAGTTCCCTATATTGCCCAAAGTGATGCCAGATTAGATTATCCGAATAACATGAAATTTAAACATAGCCGGTGGAATCAGAGTGAACCAGTGTGAATTGTATGCATCTGCTTACCCCTTTCGAGGGCACCGGCGTTATTTTATGTTATGAAATGGTGTAAATAATAAACAGACATGCAATTTGCAGCAATCCCGAGAGATTGGCCGTAATTTGTTGTAGAGTTCTGTTGTATATCTCAGAAGTTCTTCATCAGCGTTGTTCTTCTTCAATTACATTCGTGGCAGGAAACACTGGCTCTTGGCAATTCCCACATGTCGTACGGTTGCGCGGTCCAAATCACCACGGACTCTCTCTGCACTTAATGTTCTCCTGGACCAAAACACGGATTTTGACATGTTTGCGGCAGAGTGGAAGACGATACTGTCTGAATGTATGAGTTTTGTGAGACTGTGTGTGTAAAAGTCCCAGGCACCTTTATTTTGTGTTTATTTGTACTTGTTGACGTTTAATTTTAAAATTTTATTTTGTTTATCCTTTTATTGACATTTGAATTTAAATTTTTTGACATTTGTCTTGGATTCATTTTTATCATTTTTAACCTTTGTTTTTAATCTAAATTATTTGAAATTTACAGTAGTTTTGTATAGTATATATTATAGTATTTATTTTATTAAGTTAAATAATTTCCTACGTCGGCGTCGGTCAAATCAGAAACAAAAACTTTTAAATTTCTGAGTTCTTAAACTGAGTACTCAGCCTTTTCCAATGTAAAGTAGTAGATTTTTTTGCTATACCAAAGTTTTTTCATAAATACATTCCTTGTCTGTCGTTCAATTTGTCGCATTGCCAAAGCTACCCCTTTTCACATCTTTCTGAGTACCTCAAAATGTTTCATTTGGTTACATGTAATGTTAAAAGTATCTTTTGTAAGATCTAACAAGGTTTCCCAACAAAGGCGACGTCGGCTGTAATAAAAGTGGGGTCACAATATCTAACAACAATGCTTCGGGACATGCGGAATGAGAACGACATCCTATTTGGGTTTCTGATGAAAATTAGAGTAGGTGAGCAAGGGTAGAGACGAATGAAATAGTTTTTGGGTTGCTTCTCAACTTTTCGATTATACTTAGTTTATCTACATACTAGCTGTGCCCGCGGCTTAGCTCCCGTCAACTGGCTACCTACCTAACCTGCCCTACCCTACCTACCTACCTTTTAATTTAGTTTTTAAACCTTCTGTCATATATCAGAGATTGCGCTGTGTTCACATGACGTATGGAAAAATGGATTATCATTTTTTTTTCATTTTTCTGTAATATTTCCTATGTTTTAACAGTTATTCTGTCGGGACAAAGATAAATCGAACTAATGAAAAATATGTAAATTGTTCCAGCCGTTCTCGACTTATAAATGGTGAAACTAATCCGACTTTGTTTTTATATATTAAGATTTGCCATTTTCACCAATATTTGTAACATACAACCATACATACTACATAACCTTTTGTTTTTTTTTCTATAGTTACGATTAATAATGAACTTCCACCGATTTAAAACACACAATTGATCTACTCACAAATATGGAAAGTGTCTGTGTTGTCCAGAGGAAAATTAAAATCAGGGTTACTTTCAAAATATACTACTTCCAGCTGATTTAAACTCATTTAAACTCATCATCAAAAACCAAATTTAAACTCATTTCAAATGATCCAATTAATTAACAACTACAGCAGTTGAATAGTTTATATTATGTTGATATTAGTTCCAGAAAAGGGCGCTAGTCTGTCACTTAAATACCTACCAACACATAGGAGCTTTCCATAAAACACAATTTTTGGTAGAACGACTCAAAAAATATAAAAATGTGCTGCTGGGGTTTTTTTTTTTTTTTTTTTGTCGACGGGGAAAATCATCTTATGACAAATCCCGCTCTTGGGTGGAGCGGGAGATAGTGTCAGACTTGTACTGACTAAAAACCCCGCGCCGTTCCTTCTAGCCTTCATACCGGGGCTCTAGCTTCCTTTCGGATAACCCCGAACCCCGGTAGGCTTCGACCCAGCTGGGCCCCTCTCTTTGCTGACAACTCCTTGAGGCGCGCGGGAACAGTGCGCGCCGTCGACGCCTTGGCTCGGTCCGGGTAGTTACCGGACGATCGGACAGCGAGCTACCCATGACTCACTGTCCACGAGCCCGCATCTACGGTGGCTGGATATCGGGATTGGTATCCCGGCGGCGGCGGCGAGGGCGCCGTTGCCTGATGCGGTCGGCCTCCTCCTTTGCTAGCATTACTGCTTCGCAGAAGGAGGCGACCGCCTGCCACTCCTCCTCGCTACGGACCATGGCCTGAACCAAGGCCCGGCGCGAGAGGTCTCCGCCGCCGATCGCCCCCACGAGGGCACGGCGGTGCTCCGCCCAAGCAGGGCACACCTCGACTGTGTGCTCCACCGTGTCCTCCGGGCGTTCCGCACAGTGGCGGCACCCGGGCGTCTCTTCCGCTTGGATCCGATGCAGGAACCTCCCGAACTTGCCATGTCCGGTGAGGACCTGCGTCATGCGGAAGGTAAGGACGCCGTGAGGTCTTTCCAGCCACGCCTCAAAGAGGGGACTTACCGCCATTATGGTGGCGTGCCCAGTGCTGCTGGGGTGGAACCCATAAAACGTAAAATAAATGGATTCTGTGCTGACATTATCTTCTTTAACAAAAAATATGTGTCCATAAGCAATATTAGCGTGTCCGGAATAATCATAAAAATGCCTGTTAATGTTGATGAAAATGACAAAATTATGAAATGGATGATAATAAAGATAAAATGCTGTCTATTGTCGATTGAAGTCTTCGTCATCATCATTATCGGCATTTTAATGTTTCCACTGCTGCGACACAGGCCTCTTCTCTGTGAGGGGGAATGGGCTTTGGTCTTAGGAGTGCATATCATGGAAATCTCATGCTGAAAATGTGTGCCAAAAATTAAGTAAATCTTCATATGTACTCTATAATCTCACAAATAAAGTAAACATAGATACATTAGTGATAGCGTATCATGGATTAGTAGCTTCATTGTTGAGATACGGTTGTACTTTGGAGTAACTGCAGTGAGAGAGAAAGAATATTTAAGGCACAAAAACGATGCCTTAGATCAATGACAGGTCTTAAGTCTACTGAAAGTTGTCAACCCGTATTTAAATCCCTAAAAATTCTGACATTGCCTTGTTTATATATATTAGAAGTTGCTCTATTCGTTAAATCAAACAAACACTTATTTAACTTAATGGTTGAAATAAGAAAACGCACAGTATCAATGAGATCGCAGTATAAAAACCAATTGTACACAGGTGGTCATAAAACATCCATATTAAAAAATAACATCCTTTCCATGGGACCGCTTATATATAATAAATTACCTGAAAATTTAAAAGACCTACCCATAATTTTCTTTAAAAAACAAATAAAAAAGCTATTGCTGGAGAAATGTTATTACACAATTAAAGACTTTTTAAATGACAAAACTCTGTAGTAAAAGGTTGTTTTTTTGAAATAAAATACCTTGTCTTTATAATTTTGAAAATTTATATCTAGGTATGATAACATTTTTATGCCTATTATAATTTTTCTATGTTTTTTTTTTACGTTGTTGTAACTATGTCGACATCAAACATAATTTGACTTCACAGTAATTGACATTACCTTCACATCACGACATTATCTTTATTCTATAATTGTGTTGTTGTTTTAGAATATTTTGACATTAACATTTTGACATTAAGCTTTTTGACAATACACAATATGACATTTATTTTATGTTATTCATCGCATGATAAGCGATATTTATTCTGACTGGTGTTAATAATAATCGTGATGTTTATAACTATATTATCAAATTCAAATGTTATATTTTGCATGCCGTAAGGCAAAATGTATTGGTACAATTTATTGTATTCCAACTTATATGTATTCCTACATTATCAGCAAATAAATGATTTCTTTCTTTCTTACCACGCGGGCCCAGTGCGTGTTGGTGGATGTCACATGTCTTTGATTTTTTTTTTATTCTAGGACATGCCGCGATGTTTTCCTCCACCGTTTGAAGTGCATTGTATTAATTAACTTTATCATGGATAAATATCAATAATATATCATTAAGCACCTGTCTATTTTTTCAGTAGTAGGTAACTGATAATGAGAATTTGTGACCTTTTTTGTGATATTTGATAAAATGGTGCTACTAGTCATAAAATAGTGCTCCATACTAGTATTATCGACTTTGTGTACCGTAGGGATTCCATTCTCCGTACTTAGTGATATTAACGACCTAAAAAATGTAGCTAGGATAGACTAGACGTGGAAGGTATTTTTGTCCAGTTTGGGACAGGCCTATGTCCAGCAGTGAATTGTTGACACAAATATTAATAGAAAGAAGCAATATAAATCTAAAAACATTATTGCACGTCTTTATAATAGCCAGTTTTAACCAAGAAGAAACTTACCAAAAAAGAGGAGGTTCTATGTTCGACTTTATGTTTGTTTTTTTTTTATGTATTTTCACCGATATCTCCGTATATTGTGGACCGATTTTGAAAATTCTTTTTGTTTGTTTGAAAGATTATGTTCCGAAATTGGTCCCATTTTCGGATACTTCAGAGATATACGAGTACAACAGAATTCTTCAATAAATAACGGCAACTCTCTCGGGATTGCATAACATAACATCACGCCAGTACGCTCTACAGGGGTACGCAGATGTGTGTAGTTCACCTTGGTACACTCTCATTTCACCGGTTATGTTCAGTTTCAAGCTATTCGGGTAATCTATTCTGGCATTATAGGTACCTAACGTAACTACTTGCCTATTAGGTAGGTAAAACTAAAAAGTGAAAAATAAAAAAACTTTTTACAAAAAAATACTACCGACTTCCAAATAACAAAACTACAAATTGAAAAAAAACTTTATTTTTTGAAGTCGGTGTCCATAACGCAAAAAATTGGCACGTACCAAAGACACCGACTTCCAAAAACAAAGTTATTTTCCAATTTGTAGTTTTGTTATTTGGAAGTCGGTAGTATTTTTTTTTGTAATAAAGTTCTTTTTATTTTTCTATGTTTTATGACACGCAAAAAGCGTTGAAAGATCACGTAAATGAAAAGTGTTTTTGGAATTGATAGATTAATTATCTGAATACTGAAAGGTTTCAAAGATTGTTTATATTTTTTTTTAAGAAGTTATTCATAATTTTATATTCCTGTACAATTTATTGTTCACTGGTCCGTTATTTTGTTGTTCCTGACAAAGATTAATGTCAGAAAGGAACAGGAGCTCTATTCTCTAAGAGGCAATTTCTTGGCTGTGCTCATCGACGAGCTCGTCAGTGAGACAGCTTAGAAATCGACCGATCGTGCAGCGCTGATTTAAACGGTATTCTCTAACGCGGTTATGGTCGTCGACGAACTGTGGGCTGACATCTCTCGTCACATTTTCGTAAACGAATTAGAGCTTGAAACAAAATCTTTAAATTATAATCGATAAATCTCGACTGAGAGTTTTATGTTCCTAAAATGTATAATACAGGTCTACTTTTATGTATTTTAAGTAATAGAGTGAAAGTACAAAAGATTCCATAGTTATAAGAGTTTAAATAATGCATTTTTATTAATACATCTTAAGGCTGAATGACAATTCCATTGCCTATTTCGTAAGTAAAAGCAACGCCCTGTGAGCTGTGACGCTGTCACCATACTCAAAATCGCAACCGACTATATTTTTATTTGATAATTTTTGTTTATATTTAAAACTACTTTCAAGTTTGAAATTTTTAATGATTTCACAACGATTTATTTTAACATTCTGTGGATGTGTGAAATGTGAGTATTATTATACACAGTATTATGTACAGTGACAATGTGACAATATTATTGTTGTCCAAGAAATATATAATATGTTTATCTTTAGATAAAATATAACAGTACTGCGTTGAAATACATTTACAGGATGTAAAATCAGGGCCATCTTGACGTATGGACAAAATAAAATGGAAATCCAGCCGAACACAAAACAAGTGGGGAGGTTTTTAGAAACGTCTTATTAGGTATGTTATTTTTTTATATTTCACTAACTTGTTTATATTTCGTATTACTATTTGACGACCTGTAGTTCCTCATAGGAGAGTTGCCTCTACATGTAAGTTTAGCTTAATTGTTGGTTCAGTGTAAGAATTGTTCTAGATAATTTAATAGTGTTCTCACTGTTAATTCCCAGGCTGGAACAAGTTGTTGGGGTTTTTAACAGTAGCCAAAACCATATCAATTAACCTGCAATACTAAAATGTGTAACCTATAATATATATTCCTTCAGAAAGAGAGAGCTGAATTGATGTTGTTATACATTAGTATCCTGCATATCTTTTTACCTCTAAATAGTAATTTGTTGCATGTTTATGTTCACAGCTCCTTGAGGCGTCGTTTGCTAACGGTACGAGGCTATCTAATCCAACGCTCATTTCACAAACACCATTCACAAATGGAGATTAACTAAATGTTTTTTCGCTATTGAAGAGAGGCGCTTTGGAAAACCAGCAACTCCTTATTGCCAACCAGTGGACGATGTTGGATATGTATCAGGAAATAAGAGAGTCTTGGTCAAGAGAGACCTAAGCACTGCACTAAGTTGAATACATGGAACATGATTTTAATATTTATTTTTATACACACAGATTTTATGTTTAGTTTATGAGAGATGTTAAGAAATTGTAATACAAATTTAAGTGAAAGTACTGAAAGATTATCACTACTATTGGCATAAGTTATTTAAATTATACTTACTTAGTGATAAAAGATTCTAAAAAAAATACTTGAGATTAGAAACTAAAAGGGTATTTATTATAGAATAAAATTTTATTACTGGAAAATATTTCAATAAATAAATCTTGAGTTTTGTCATTATAAGTTTTTTTTATTACTCAAAATATATATTACTAGCTTTTACCCGCGGCTTCGCTCGCAGTGAAGCCATTTTTTTAAATTATTATTATAAAAGGTATCCTATGTTACTTCTAATACCTCAAAGAATATATGTACAAAGTTTCATGATGATCGGTTCTGTAGTTTTTGCGTGAAAGCGTAACAAACAAACTTACATTCACATTTAATTTATAATATTAGTAAGGATGTATAATTATTTTCCATACTAAATATATTATTCCGTTTTGCAGTCTTAATGGACATGTTTGCTTGTACAAATAAGAATTAGGCCAATTAAGATTCAGCATGTAGCTGGAAGGCAGGTTATGAAGGTTGCGGGGTTCCGCTGGATGCGAGACGCACAGAACAGGTCAATGTGGTGACGCTTGGGGGAGGCCTATGTCCAGCAGAGAACGTCTTTGGGCTAATATGATGATGAAGCCGGACCAATAAAAATGATTCACATCGCAATAAATCTTACTTAATATTGAATGTCCTCAAATATATTTATGACTCATAATTTTAATAATAAAAGCTACTAATTAACCTGTGAAATCCAAACTAATATAATAAATGCGTAAGTAACTCTGTCTGTTACCTTTTCATGCTTAAACCGGTGAACCGATTTAGATGAAATTTGATGTGGAAACAGTTTCGAGACCGTAGGTAACTATCCTATTTCCTTCATAGGATAATTTTTATCATGGAAATCTTTCGGTGGGGGAATGGTGAAATAATAGTTTCTCTAAAAAGGCGGCCCATATGCCTTCAATATTATTGCCTGATTTAAAAAATGGCTAGTCGAAGTACTAATGCTACACAGACGTAGTTGTGGGCAACAGTTAGTTACATAATATATAAGTTTACATTCATATGAAACATAAAATGCCTATACGCTAAGAGCTAAATTGTTTTCCAATATGTTATTTAATCCTGAGAAAGCCTGAAACTATGGATAAAGTCAATATCCCGGGGATATTGTTTTCAACGTTGCTAATCCTCTCGTCTGTTAGAATCATTAATTTTCTTAGCTTCTTCTTATAAAAGTAAATTTAAATAACCGAGCTGCCATTTTTTTAATTAATCGAAATAATTTATTTTATAACGAGCCCCTGCCAGCGGCTTCGTCTTATCCCAAGGGTGCATTATGTCGGGATGAAAAGTAGGCTATATGCTATTCCAGACTATAATCTCTATGCAAAATTGCATCCAGATCCGCCCGGGGGTGATTGAGTAACAAACATACATCCACACACACATCTATTATATCGAAACTTTCACATAAACTTTTACAATATGAGTAAGATTAAAATCCAAGAAGAATAACGCGCAAAAATAGTGGCTTTTGGATTTGACACATAAAAACGAGGCTGTAAGTCAGGCTGCGAGCGTCTTCGACGCTGTTTTTTCTTACGGAATACCAAAATGTATGAAGAACTGTCAACTTGCTCGACATTGAGTAGTTCAAACTCACGGCCGTCACAGCTTAGAGCGCTAGTGTCGCTATTCACGGCTTAGCGAATACCAAACTGTAGATTCGTCGCTGGCACAGCACTGCGCTCAAGGCTGTTTCCTTAGAGAATAGCACCCCTGGCCTTAGTGCTGTGAGTGAAGACACCGATTTGTCTCGGTCAGTTTTATGAATCTGGAATATTGCTCAGTTATTTATAAGCGGTATCCTTCATAAAATAAGCAGGGCTTTTGTTTTGCTTGTAGTTATTTGACATAGCTGAATGTCAATTGTCTTGAGTCTTGTGGTGCTCTCACACCGCTGTTAAAAAGTTTACAAATATTAGTAAACCTTTTCTAAACTAACATTTGGTCACAATGTTAAGGTGTTCCAAAAACTGCTGAAAAATGTTTTCATGTAAACATTGTGTAATGTAGTAATGTTAGTAAGCATCAGTGTAGGAGCACACAAAACATAAAACAATTCCTAACATTTGTTAGTAAATTGGTGTTAATTGGTGTTAGAAAATGTTTTTGAATATTTTTAACAGCGGTGTGGGAGCACCACAAAGGTAAGAGATCACTTTTGATCTTTTACTAATGAACCCGGCGTTTGAAATTGCGCATTGGTGTAGAGTTGAGGTCTTCAAAATATCAAATTTCATAGTTTTTTTATCTTTCAGCGCGAGTTTAATGCCTATTTATTTATTATATATTTTTTATTGTTTATTGCCTACTTATATTTAACAAATATGGCAGATTTGGAAAACAGACACGAGACGCTCGGGACCGGTCACTGTGGCGACGCTAGGGGAAGGCCAATGACCAGCAGTGGGCATCGACTGAAATTATGATGATGATGATGATAGCAGATTAAGATAGGTACGGATTTTACCAACCACTCCTTTAATATAGTTTTATGTTTCGGAAAATTGTATCCTCCTTTTTGCGAAAAAAGCGAAACAAGTGCGCGATACTGCTGCATACTCCATTTTATATTTGATCGTTTTTCTGAGGCATTAGAAATTATTTTAATTCAAACTTTGCTTCCGTGCGCGTAATCATAATATTTAACAGCTATATTTAAGTGCCGCCAGTGCCGCCAACTGGTGAGCACAAAAATGGAAACTTAGATTGCTATCGCGATGCTTTCGTCGGTAGAATGTCACTTGATTGATGACTCAAACGATGACAATAACTGTAACGTTCTAAATTAACTTTATTTGTCAGAAAACAACTTCACCTTATTCTATGTATATATGTCCAATAAATTGGAGGCTTTAGATTATAGAATTTCGCTGGTCTAGAGGCCTTTTTGGCACCAACACCATAGCTAAATGACACTTTATTTAGAACCTCTACTACTTTAGACACAGTTGCATTATTTGCATCAACGTTTTGGGGACACTTTTATTATACGTACAGCTAAGGAGTGAAATTTTCTGCCGGAGTCTGTTTTTCCCGATAGCTACAATCTAGGGGTCTTTAAGTCAAGAGTGAATAGATTACTTCTAGGTAAGCGTGCTTCACCGTCGACCACATCATCGCTTATCATCAGGTGAGAGATTGTCAAGCGCGAGGCCATTGACAATAATAAAAAAAAAACACTAACGATTGTAGAAGTCCAAATTGGTTGGGATTAGTTACATGAAATTTCGGTAGCGCATATTAGGCTCGGCGCAAACGGCCCACCAACCACAGCCACCGGTGGCTATCGCGCACTACCGCAACATTTGTAACACTGGCAGAAGTGCGCGTCAGCTACCGGTATTCGGAAATCGCCGGGTTTCTATTGCTGAGTAGATCAGAATGTGAATCCCAATTATCGAGACGTAATTGGATTTCCGATATGAAAGTATCGATTATAAAGAAATATCCATTGAGGCGTCGTCTTACTACATGATGACGCGTGCGATGCGTAGAATGCCTAACGCCTAACTGCGCGGGGGTGGAGTAGCGCGACAGTGGCGAGTGTCGGCTTCTTGTGTGGCACGCAGCGACCACAAGTGGCGAATCGTGGAGACTGCTGTAGCGAGTGGCACCCACACGTTTGCTGTACGTCCGTATACAAAATATATGAAAAGTGTGTTAAGTCGCTGTCGCTGGCCACCGGTGGCAGTGATCGGTGGCCCGTTTGCGCCGAGCCTTTATCCCATAATTTCAGACTATTTGACGGATCATTAGCGCTGATACAATTGTTCATTTAGGCTCAAGTTCAAAGTTAAAAAAAATGTCGACTCTATTATGTAATATCTAGACGAACATAAGAGTACATACATTATTATACACAACATGCAGTTTCTAGATTGAGGTGAAAATTTAATTTGGCATTTGAATGGAATGTCGGTACCGACACATAATTAGGTGTTGTCGCCAGAAATTGTTCCAATTTGTGTTAGACGTCGCACTGTGACGTCACTCTAATGAGTTTGTTCATAAATTAATTAATGTTTACAATTATAGTATGGCAGTCATGGCAGTGTTTGATTTCATATCAGAATTATAAATTATTATTATATGTTTTAGAAGACGGTAATTTTTTAACTATAAGCTGACCAAATGTACAAAAAGAAATTATAAATAATGTAATTTAATTATTAGATTGAGTACTTATAGATTTCCAGTGAAATAATAAGTGATATTTATTTTGCAATTTCACATACATACAATATATTATTATAATACATTTACAAGTCAATCTTTTTTCGTTAATTTAGAACTTAAAATAGATGAGGTCGGTATTTTCTAGCTGTCAACATTAAGATAAAACACCGAAACAAACTCAGAGGTCAAATAAAAAGTTTCAATAAAATACAGTTATTGGATAAAAAAAAAAAAATTGAAAGCTTCAAAAAGGGCGCATTTCATTCCTCCCTAACAACGAGGGTATTTGGAAACTTTTTTGACAAATGACACTTGACAAGAACTCTCTAAGGGCACTCCAAGTCTCAGAGCAGGTATTGAAAGAATTATTAAAAAAAAAACTGTTTGCTTCTTTTTAAGTTATAATTTGGGTTTTCTGGAGTCCGACCATCGTATTTTTAAAACATCTTATTGAGCTTGAGGTAATGAAAAACATTTCTTTTTTTAAATAAAGCACTTACAGTTTTCTTTGTAATAATTAGGTTAGCTTTATCTTAGGATGTTTTATCGTAAAAGAGTAAGCAGTTTTAATTGCTGACCCTTTCGCATTAAAATTTGTTCCAGACGAAATTGCGTGACCGTAAGATCTAATGTAATGCTCTTCAATACTTCGGGGATTATAAAGTTTGATTAAAACAGGTGTCTGTCTGTCACCTACTAAATTTAGTTTATGAGAATATAAACTGAATTAAGCACGTAATAACGTGACTAGTCGTCTACGTACCTACTCCCCAAAGACGTCGGCTAGACATAGATGTGTCCATACTAAAATTAAAATCCCATTAATAATCGCACCTTGCATTAGTCATAAAAACTAAGACTTTTGTAGTACAATACCAAAAGTAGGTCATTATCATCAGCCTTTTAATAATCCCACTGCTGATGCTGGGATACAGGCCTCCTCTCTTTGAGAGGGAATGGGCAGTTATCCACCAAGCGGGCCCAGTGCGGGTTGGTGGATGTCACATGTCTTCGAATTTTTGATTTTAGGACTTGATTGACTGATTTTGTTTTCCTCTCGATTAAATAATATTCAGAAAATAAAGAGCATGTGCGAGTTTGAACCCACGAACTACAACTTGTACGGTAAGTCGCGGTCGTTACCACTGGGTCACTACTTCTCTACAAAACTAGGTATTTCCTATGAAACCTGATAGCCTCGCAACAGCCTGGCTGTCTGGCTCATATTTTTTACCCTAGCATGACTGTACGACCTAATCTCAAGTAAAAACCAATGCAACTTATGTAAGTCAGAAACAACAGAAATCGTCGAAACAATGAAGCTAGACGAATCCCGGAGTCTTTGATCATTCAATCATTCCTTTGGCGCTATAACCCTTTGTGGGTCTTGGCCTCCTCAACGATCTTCTTCCATTTCGCTCTGTCACTGGCCTCCTTTAGCCAAGATGTTTTTCTTCCTATCCTCTTCAAATCTTCTCCGATACAACTTATTCAGCGCTTCCTGGGTCTTCCTCTGAGTCTTTTTTGAATCGGAGTCCATTTGGATATGACTCTAACGGCTCTGGTATCGCCCATTCTTTCAAGGTGACCCGCCCATCTGAGCCTTTGCGACTTGAAGATCCTGACAATCGTTTCCCCATTGATGGTTTTCTAATTCGTAGTTCATTCTTACACGATACGTGATGTCGTCTCCTCACACCGGACCGAAAACTCTCCTCAAAACTTTCCTTTCGAACAGTGCTAATTTAAGTTCGTCTTTTTGAGTCAGCGTCCAGGTCTCACAAGCATATGTCACGACTGGCCAAATTATGGTCTTGTAAACTATTTAGAGCTTGGACTTCGAGCTTAAGTGTTTACTGCTTAGCATGGCCTTGCAAGCGCAGAAGCATCTGCTTCCGGCGGTTATACGAGACCTGATCTCCTCCTCCATCAAGTTCTGGTAATTTAAGTTCGATCCCAAGTATTGGAATGCACTCACACCCTAAATCCTTTTATCTCCGACAGTGACATCTTGGCTTGGCACAGTAAGGCGACTGCTGGCGAGGTATTTAGTCTTGGATGCATTAACCTGTAATCCGAACTGGGCCGATTCAGATTCTAAGATCATTCCGTGGTTGACCATACTTTGTTTGGATCGGCTAGTTACCCGCGTATGCTGCCAGCTGAGACGTGTTGTAGTCTATGAGCCCTTTAAGATTGAGTTTTCTTGTGACAGATTCCAGCACCAGGTTAAAAATTGCTGTCGATAGGGCATCTCCCTGCGTAACTCCAGAGGTAATGGGGAAAGGTTCAGACTGTTCGTTCTGGATAGCCACAGTGGACTCAGAGTCTCGCATCGTCGCGCTAACAAGCCGAACGATCTTACTTTGCACTCCCAGTATCAGCATGCTACATAGTATGCGATCACGGTTGACACTATCAAAAGCCTGCTTGTAGTCGACGAACAGATGATGCAAGTTAATATCGTATTCAGAGTCTTTCATCACGCAACTAAATTACACAGAAAATGACCGCAACGTTTCGTTTAAGATAAAACATAATTAAAAGCAAAAACAAGCTTGTTCTATTATTTTCAAGCCTAAAGAAGACAATGAAAAACTTACAGAAGAGAAGCGCAATAAATGCAGCCTGTACCTGTAGCCAAGTTGACAATCTACAATCGATAACGCTAGTAGAAAACGAATCAATGTATGGGAATGACACATCTGAACGTTAAGTAACGTGGTCAGACCAAACAAATAGAAGCCGTTAACGATTGTAGCAAGAGATTCGATACTTGGCAAGATGGGGCTGATTTAATTCCCATGAACTATGGTACTAACCATAGCTGTTATTTAGTTCATGTTAGAACACTAGTTCTCAGCATAAACTAAACCCAACTTCATTTTCGACATCATCATCTTCAGCCTTTTTAATATTTCCACTGTTGGGACTCAGGCCTCCTCTCATAGAAAGGTAATCCACCACGCCGGCCCATAGCGGATTGGTAGATGACACACTTCTTAGAATTTTTGGTTCTAGGACATACCGGTTTCTGTTGGATACAAGGTTTGATTCGATGTGATCACAATAAAAGACAACTATCATCGAACAACTTGGTATTTAATTCGTGTCTTTCACTATAACAGAAAATGGATAATACGGAACTATCAGAGAGAACATAGCTACAGGAATCAATGTATTTTTTTGGTTATAAGTTGCCGGAAAAAGAAACTGAATTGACATGTAGAGATGTCACCACACCCGATTAAAATAGTGATGGACTAGTGGTGTTGCAACAGTTTCCTCACGATATTTTCCTTCTCTGTTTTGAGAGCATTGGTGATGAAAAAAATATACAAAGTAAATCAGAATAAGCAAAAAATTTACAACAACCTACGCAATAATACTCTTTCTATTCAAATGTATTCATAGCATTTTCGGGTTGACAAAACACACTTCACTGGTCCTTAATCCGTTGGACCGTGGTAATCCGATTTTTGCTTTACCCGAGCAAGCTATGAATTCAATATTACAGGCACACTGTACTTATGTAAGGATTTATTTACGGGAAAAAATATCCTGTATTTCTTCAGGATTTTATTTAAAAGGTCTATGAGGTAAGCGTCTTACTTACGTAAGCTTAAGACATTTTTAAACCTTGACGTATTTGATTCCGCCTAGCCCTTTCCATCATCGGACAACAAGATGTACGGCAATGCGCCACCGATACATGGAGCACATTTCAGCGCTTTGAGAATATTTTCATTATGCGCACGGCTAAGGAGTGGAATGCCCTGCCGGAGTCTTTGTTTCCTGATTGCTACAACAAGTATGATTAGCAACTATGATTGCTAGACAAGCGGGTAGATCAGGCGAGATAGTTGTCAAACGCAAGCCTATCGATAAATAAAAATAAAAAAAATATTTGGGTGGGATAAAGTTTGAATCAATTGTTTCGTATTCCTTAAAAAAATCGGTGAAAGTGGAGAAATCAAAAGGAAATTAATTTGGTTACTAAGAAGTACTCTTTTATGAAAACATAGAAAAATTACCTGTAGGTGCTTTAAATTGAGACTGATATTAAAACGTACGATATTGGTAAGTAGTCCCAAAGATTAACCTATCAACCAATTGTAATACACTCAATAGTGAAACTATACTTGCTCCGCTGAAAATAAATAGGTAGAAGTTAAAACCTGGCCAATAAGGTCATCTACCAACGAACAAACGGCTATGTGAAAAATCACTAGTTTTCAGGAGAGCGGATTTAACGCGAAAATGTTATTTTTAAAATTTTCAATGCTAGTTTTTAAAATTTGCAATAGTTACTTAACACGGAATTTCAAAGAAAACAGTAAAGGGCAGATAACTGAAATATAACTATATTTTGAAATAGCAGATTCTTTATCTACTTCCTACAACATAAATAACTAAATCATTTTGTTCTCGTTTTCTTGCCAAGCTTTCATCATCATCAGCCTTTTAAAGTTCCCACTGCTGGGACACAGGCATCCTCTCAGTGAGATAGGCAATGGACCTTAATCCACCACGCGGGCCCAGTGCAGGTTGGTGGATGTCACATGTCTTCGAATTTTTGGTTCTAGGACATGCCGGTTTCCTCACGAAGTTTTCCTTCACCCGTTTTTAGAGCAGAGTTGACGAAATAATTTACATAAAATAAAGCGCCTGGCTGGGTTCGTACCCGCGACCTACGGCACGTAAGTCGGAGCCGTTACCACTGGGCCACCACTGGTCACTACTACTACTGCCACTGCTAACTACAGCACTATAAATTGTTATACTATAAATTGTTTCTTATACTATACATGTATATTATAATTTATTAATATTAAATGTAGATTACAAATATTGAGGCTGTATGAATAATTAAGTGCATGCTTACTAGTTTAAAAAGTCGAATTTATTCTGTGCAGCGGCATGCAGAAACGGACAACTGGAATTGCACAACGCACACACGGACAACTATTACTGTAGATTTGCGTTTGTACATCGTTACTTTGTCAAAATGGAGTGTAGTTGTCTTAATGTGCGCATCAAAATACTGATAAATAATGAGACGTTTTGAGAATAAAAAATATTACTAGATATTGTAAAAAAAACTGAACTCAATTATGTAAAAAATTTAAACGCGCAAAAATGCAGATGTCTTATTGTTCTTTGCTGGCTTCAAATGTCACTTAGTAGCTCCCTACCTAAATTTAATGATCGCTGCTCAAGCATCCGTTTAAAAAAACCTCTTAAATCATACATTACCTCTTCACATTCAAGATCCACATGTTAGTTTCTACAAGCAAAATTGTCGAAGACCAACTTAAATTGGCTCGACCCCTGCAGGTCTCTGCGCTCCAAACCCACTTAGCAAATGTATTGGTACTCGATGAGTAAGCGGTTCTTGCTCCTTGGGTATAATTTGTAAGTTCGCCTTGGGGTTAGCGTGGGCAATAATATTTTGTGATGGAAATTTAATTTCACTTTCGAAAAAGGAGGAAAATTGCTGAAATGTTGACTATTTTAGTGATGAAGAAAGGAAGAAAATAAAACTTGACTCAGAGTAGGACAAACAAAAGTTTAGTCTTATTAAAATAACTTTGGCTTACACTAAAGTGTTTTGTGATAGATGAGATTACAATCTCAAAAACACGAAAGATCTGGAAAAACGGTTTCTTCTCTAACTAACTTTATTAATTAGAAAATAATGTTTCATAAAATAATAAAAAACGAATTAGTAAATTGCAAAACTCCGTTTCGTTGCTAGAAAGAAAAAAATCATCAAGTTCCAATAATTTCGTAACCAAACTTTGGTAACTGTAAACTATTTTTTTTCCCAGTGTATACCAATTGCTTTTCCTCAAAACAAATACAGCTCTCGCAGAAAGTATTTATTTACCAGGTGGCCTAATGTTAAAGTTTGCTCGATACGAAGTAGTCACGTGTGTACCGTCACTTATTTTTGCAACCTTCAGAGCCTTTTAAAACTTACCTACTCTACGTGCTCGTGTATTTCTTTTTCAGTTACCGTCGTTTTGTTTACAAAAATAATTCAGACGTATTACATGAAAGCATGTGTAGGATCGACTTACTGTAGCTTTTGTAATTTTCTAGATAATATTGGAACGAAGTACCTTTTCGCACGTTACAGTTCTGATTTCCTTGTGGGCTGAGGGGCAAACCGAAAATAATGTAACAATGAAAAAATTACACCGAAAGATTTTTGTGGCACTTTCCGATCACCTAGGAAATAAAAACTTTATTCAATCGATTCAGCTTGCCGTCAATTTTAAAAATATACAAAAATATTTATAATTTTAACGTTCACCGTACCCTTTTTATTAATATAAATAATCATTTTTGCGTGATAAATTGTGCGAGGCACAGCGTGCTGCATGCAGTGCGAAGATTCGCACAAAAAGGAGACGCCGAGCAGAGAGCCGGAGGAAGAAAATCGAAGACGTGCGAGCGCGCGCTGTTTAGAGACATACAGTACCTACGCTAGCAGCCGCTAATGTGTGTTTACACTGAGCATCAGCTGTGTTGTTTTTATTTCAGTTTCGTCATATTTTACGAAACTTTAAGACTGTAAAGGATAATGGCAGACGCCCATACATTGTTTTTGGCTGAGATTAAATGCCTACGTAGTTAAATGAAAAATATCTGGTTTACCTCAAGGTCATCTTATGAATTAGTTTGTGCAAGAATTTTTGTTCGGGAACGCCGAATATAATAGATAATCATGAACTTTTGTAGATTACGTCTGAGTTACTTTTAATAACGTGTTTAGTAGGTAATATTATTCAATTTCATGAATTCCGCATAAGAGACCATGGACGCGGCCTTTTTAACGCGGAGTGACCGTGAGAAAAACTCAAGATTAATTAAACCGCATATTGACGTCTGGGAGGAACTTTTATCCGAATGGCAATGTAGGTGGGATAATTCCATCAAGGGCCGACACCTCCACCAATTCTTTCCATACGTTCGCGTGCGGCTGGCCAGGACGTGGCTGAAGGTGGATCACTGTGTTGCCCAATTTCTCACAGGGCATGGTAGCTTTATAAGTAAATTATTTTCCTTCAAGCTTGTTGCCTCGCCTTTATGTCAGTGTTCTACATCTGACTGCAAATATGTACAATCCGCACATCATATCTTATGGGAGTGTATTCTTTAGCAGAATGAACGCAATACTATGTTGAATAATGTACAGGCTGTATCAGGAACTGTTTACTATACGGACCTTGTGGAAACTAGAACAAATTTCCGTGCGTTCAAGCGTTTTTGCCATACCTATTATGGGCATCAAATATAACAGCTCACAATGTTAGAACCCATTAATACTAATGTTAATTTTTTATCCGTGGTGCTAGGCAACTGGGCTTATCCTAGTTGTAAACGACCCTTTGTGCCTATTGGTCTTGTTTGTTCTATCTCCTGCTTGATATGAAGGGAAATGGAAATTTGTATTTTTCCTACTCCTCCATTATTCTTTTCTGATTAATTTCGTTGCGGGATCCAAGACAGTTAACTTCATTCTCCGGGACTTCGTCGAGCTTCATTGCCTCGGCGCTTTTCTGGTAGTCGCCACTGTTGATTCTGGCTTTCAGGAGTTGCAGTGGTTTGGGAATATATACATACCATATTTCCTCTGAAGTCCCTGTTATGGCAAGTCTATTGTCATCAACCGGACACAACCCCGGGCCACACAGAAAAGCCCAAAAACACTTTGCCTAACCTGGACATCAAACCTAGGACCTCATGCTTAGCAGTAGCGTTTGCATCCACTAGACCAACGGAGCCGTCTAGATAATCACACTAATATTATAAAGGCGAAGATTTGTGAGTGTGTGTGTGTGTATATGTTTGTTATTTCTTCACGCTTGACGGATTTGGATGAAATTTGCCACAGAGATAGATTATAGTCTGGAATAGCACAAAGAATGATTTTTATCCCGGGAATATGTTCCCCCGGGATAATTTTTCACTTTCACGCGGGCGAAGCCGCTTGCAGAAGCTAGTCATATGTATTTAAACCGCCACGCTATGAAAATTGAATTATCCATTGACATACATTCCTACCGATAGATAAGAACATTCATGAAAACCATTTGTTCAAAGGCTGGTGAGTTAGAACTAAAGTTCGCTGCAGCGCTTAATATTATTTATGTTGTCTAAACAAACTATTAAAACATGCAGCGCTAGATCGCTTACAGAGTTTAGTTTACGTCGTAAGCGCGTAATTCATACTCATGTAATTCATGGCGCTCACGCGTTTCGTTCAACATAGTTTGAAGTAAGGTGTACGGATTGCAGTACAGTTCAGTCGAACAGAGTTCGGATCGCCAAATCTATTCCGTAGTACATATATACCGATGGAATAATAATTATCCTTGTTGAGACTCCATTTATTATTAAAAGTGTCAATTAGAAAGTATTGCCAGGCGAGCAGTTAGTCTTACAATATAGAAGTAAGTATAATATATTAACCCAAGACAATGCCAAGATCTTATTTGTAGGTGATGAAATTAACAAACTAATCATTAGATTTTGCAAAAACTTATCTAAACCTTGCATCGAGTCAATGCCCTTACGCAATCAATCTGTCTCAGCCCCTATTGTCTTACATCCAACAAATCTGGCTGTCCTCCAATCAGGATTTACTCGATATTTAACAAAAATCATCAGTCATCTAGTTGACAAATAACTAAGCTTATTCAAAGTCAGGCACTTCGCAAAACTCCGGGGAACTTCTCACCAAGGGAATGAAAAAGTTTTCTTGTTAAATTGAAAACTTGCGGGTTTCAGCGAATTCGGAGTCAGAATTAAATTATAAGTGCTTCTCTTGTTTATTTTAAGTGTTCCTTATATATGCCATCTACATGACGATAATTCACCTTTACATGTGTTATAGCTTAATCATTCACATATTTGTCAATGCTGTTATACAGGCCTCCTCTCACTGAGAGGGTGTGAGGGCTATCGACCACGCGGGTCCAGTGTGGATTGGTAGATGTCACATGACTTTGAGTTTTCGGTTCTTGGATATGCAAGTTTCCTAACAGTTTTGAGAGCAGTGGTGATAAAATAAATTACACAAAAAAGTGCCTGCTCGGGTTGGAACCCACGACACGACGAACGACGATAAAAATAATGCTATTGAAAAAAATTGGTTGTTATTATGCAAATTCAAAGCATTTAACGCTCTCCCCAGAAAGCTGTGGATTAAAAAAAAGTAATTGACACTCATACCACCCAATGCCATAATATAAATTTCTAAACATACAAGGATTACAGGTTCGTATTTTTTTTAAACACAACATAAACGGCACAAAATTGCTTACAAATAACATTGTGAGCAAATTCGAAGTCACTCGAATATTTCATACTCGTTAGAAAATATCTGAAGGTTTGCCCGAAATCGTATTACTGCGGACGTATATGAAACACGCTTTTACGGTAATACGCTGAAAGCGAATCTTTGTTTCAAATCTTATGGGCACCGTATAAATAGTGTTGGCCTTAAAAACTCAAGATGTTTGTTGACGAAGCCGAAACCAGAATGGGACCACATTTTTCTTTTGTTCGTAAAAAAGCATAACCTTATAAAAAAACTCTTTTGTTTATACGATATACTTAATTTGTTAATATTTACGATTGCAAGAAAAGTTTTTGAAGGATTCCTGAAGCTTTAATATATGTATATATCACCTTTGATACTTCAGATATGTCTATCTTTAAAGACAGATTATCTGTAAGATTACATCTCGAGGTCAGGACGGCTACAAGTTAGTTTTCATTCAAGCGGAAATTCATCATCTTTCTGCCCTTTGCCCATGTAACTTTGAGTTGGCGCAACACGGTTTCTTCTTCCATACCGTCCTATCCCCCGTCACACCATCCCTGACTCCGTTCTCTTTCATATCACTCCTCCATCTTTTCTTTGGCCATCCCCTCTCTCTTAATCCATCCATATTTATACTCATAACTCTTTTAGTAACATGCATTTCATCAGGTCCAGATCATACCAGGAAAAACGGTTTCCTTTCAACTTTTCTGTCACTGGCGCCACTTTCAAACTTCCTCTAATATACTCATTTCTCACTTTATCCATTCTCGGTACTCTGCACATCCTACTCAACATTCTCATCTCTGCTCAACAATCTCTTTTCATCCACCTTTTCATCACGTGGCTCGCAAGTTGTTACAGTTGTTTGAAGCTTCGTTCACTTTGGGCTAGGTAATTCCATGCTCTTTATGTGATGAACGGTTTAGCGGACTGTAGTTTGTATTTAGGCAATGGTAAATTGATACAATTTGCTTATTTTATTAATTATTTACTGTAGTTCACGTGAACACGTGTTGATCATAGACCACAGGAAATACTCGTAGGAAGGGAACTATGACGGTTCATTACAACAGATTACAAAATATCATAGACAAAACTAGAAATTAAGTAACTTTGTGTTGCCATCAACACCAGTGATCTGTCGCCATTTTTTCTTCCCGAGCTGACCCGGTGCATATCGTCTCGCTCTACCTCGCCATCCCCTCGGACAAGCGACCCTAGTTACAGGAAGTCGGCGCAGATCGGTATCAGTGTCCCGAGCGTATCGAGAGCTATAGGCACGGAACTGGAGAGACCGCCAAAATCACAGAACAAGTATTCTATTTTGGTTCTGCTCAATTTCACCACCCTTGGTTGACTGGTAGAGAATGCCTAAGGCATTATGTCTGACTTTGTACCTTTTTTGAAAAAAGTCTAAATAAATAAATACACCAATACTCGATTTGCCTGCAGCTTTCGATGAATCTGCTTGTCCAAAGGTATTGGAGTTCAAAAGGCCTTTGAAACTGCAGTTTCGTTCATTAGGCCGAAACCGAAAATCAGGCCGAGACTAAATAGGATTCTCGATATCCTCCACACTAGTAGCAAGTAATCGAGTGGACCGCGGGCAATAAATGCAGGAAACCTTTTAACTGTATCCCTTTTTGTTACCAACATAATAGTCGCTCTTCAAGAGTTTCATTAACTTTGCGTTTAACTGGTTCTTTTGTTGGTTTTGCTAAATCGTGTTTGGATGGTAATTGTTTTTTTAATGGTTCATTTGGTATATTTGGAATTTAACTGGCTTAAAATGAGCCAATGACTCTTAGGGTTAGTGTACCTAGTTCGCTATCAGTAAAAAAATCCCTTTACACCATTTACAACACACTTACTGAACAAATGTTATTGTAACATACTTATTTATACCAAGCAGTGAGGGAAAAAGTTATTTTTTTGAGGAAAAACAAGATCCTTTTGGGAGAAGTTGCGTCACAACATTCAGCTTATTTCACCTGCCACGTCTTGTCTAATTTAGATTCCCTTTTTAGGTCACAAACATAGAGCTTAGGTAAAAATCGGTTGAGCCGTTCAAAAGATATGATTTACTGAATGAATCGGGATATTTGCGCATATATCGCGCCGAAGGTTTTTTTTTTAATTTTAAATGTTACTTGTTTTTTTATTTATTTTGTAACAGCTTGATCAGTAAAGGAGGTAATCAATTCGACACGTATGTATGTAATGTTGTTGGAATTGCACAATATTCACAATATATCTTTAATCTATGTGGACTTCAAAATACTTGTGCGGGACTACGGTACTATAGAACTTCTTCAGTTCTTATTTTTAGTGATGGCGTACCAAAACATAAAAGCGAAAATTAAAAACTTTTAAATAAAAAAATGTGTTTTGCTTTGGAAGTCGGTTTTTATTTTTTGTGAAAATGTTATTTATTGACTAGTAAGAAATAAGATTACATTTTCCATTTATATTAACTGTGAAGGGTTAGCACGTTTCCTGGTAGCCAGATTTTCGCCTTTTCAGTATTTTTTCACCCTTGTGATTTTAAAATCATGTCACCAGTCATTGATTTATCGGCCTATCAGTGTGCGCCTAAAATGTATGAAAATGCCTGAAATACTTTGACGCAATGTCAAAGTATTTCAAAGTATACAAACCGAATACAGTGAGGGCTTGATCATCATCCTGTTATACTGGTAGTCAACCCCAACGTAGATGGGGAAAAAAGGTAGGTAGATTTATTTTATTTAAAAATAAACCTTTTTAACAAAAAGTTAACCGATGAAATAACGAACCGAAAAGTCTAGCATAATGAGGCGCCGCCAAATAAACAATCAATTAAAACAGGTTTTTTTTTCGTTTTCAGTGTACTTAATTTCAACAGAATCGGTCCTCAATTAAAAATTCAGTGAGAAAAATTACCAATAAATCCTTTTTTACAAGCTTTTATTTAACTTGCAATGTATGTTTGTGTGTTCGGGTCAAATCTTGCAACTGAATTTTAAAACAGTTATACTCCACGTATAAAGATGAAATTTTGCATACACGTGTAGTTTGGATGACAATGCAGGGTTATCTAAGTGACGTCATTCTAAATCCAATATGGCGGACGGCCCATGATGGCGGACTAGTTATTTTTTGTGCACTGCCATGATATGGGTATCAAATGAAAGGGTTTGCTAAGAAGAAAACGAAAAAAGCTTGTAAAAAGAAATATTTTTAATGAATAATTTTATTTCTATCCTTGGAGTTAATTTTATTTTCAAATTAAAATGTGACCAACTTTGAGGTATAGGTAATCATTCCATTTAAAAAATATCTTATGAAATTGGACCTTGAAATTTTCTCAGAAAATACGCCTATTGACGCCATTTAAATTACACCGCGCCATCAAGAAAGTTCCGTATGTGTCAAAGTTCTATTTTTACTTATTTCTGTGATCAGTGATCACGAAAAGGTTCCACCCACAGCATAAATCTACCTAGATAACGCAAGTCCCTCAATCTGTATAAAAACCAAGCGCGCCACTTTTTCACACACAATTTGAAAACAAATTTAGTTACCAATGAAAGAAAACATTTCCAGTGCCTTGACCAACTTTTTCTATAGTCTTTTCAGCTCAACATGGCATAAAAAGACATTTTCCTAGATTTCGGTGGATTTCTGGTGCCGATAATGCTAAATGAAAAGCTCAAATTACGATCATTGATCGTAATTTTACTCCGTTTTTTGACACGCGAAGTCCATAAATCACGGCATTTAGTTAGATTTATATTTGTGGTTCCACCACAGTCAAATTATTATTAGAGTAATAACAAAAAAAGTAATCAAGTTTAACTACAAGTTCGAAACTTTTCGGTATCATAGAAAATATTTTATAACTGTCATAAAAATATAAAGCAAATAAGATAATAAGAACACGAAAATAAACAAGTTAGTGTGCGAACTTTTATATTTGGAACAAATAAAATGTATGAAACTGTTATGCACATCACAAAACCCACTTGTGTAGTGGAATGATCGAATTGAAACCGTTTTGTTAGTGGAAGTACCTACGGATAACATGAAAAAAATGTAATCTGAAACGTTGTAGATGTTCTCAGGAATATTTTTAAAATGTTTAACTAAGGTCAAAGAAAAGATGGGTGGACTGTGTGAGGAGTGATATGAAAGAAAAGGTGTCAGTGATAGCGTGACGGTAGACAGGATAGAATGGAAATAGAAAACGTGTTGTGCCGATCTTAACTAGGTATCATGGGACAAGGGCAGGAAGACGATGATGAACTAGGGGTACAGATATTTTAAACTAAAACAAAATTTATAAAATGCAATGCAATTTTTGAAAGCATTGAACTAATTACGTAAAATTCTTTCACTGTAATCAAGCTACACGATAACAAAATGTCATCGCTGAAATGCTACCGTCAACCGTAAATTTTTATATTGAAAAAGTGCTTGGATTTTACGAGAAAGTCCACGGTATTCAAGCCAGGGCAAAAAGTAAACGTGCTCATATTTAAATTTTTCAAAGAAACATCTTTGTAGCAATTTTATCATTCCTATAGAAATTGCTAAACGAAACCGAAACTTTAAACCACGCAGTACAGTATTTTGGTTCAATCACAACTAATTTGGTTGACTAAATGAAAATGCTAGCTGAATGAATCCAATAAAATTGGCATTTCATGCTCCGAGATAACCGTTATTGGTTCAATTTGTTGAATTAACTGCTTTTAAAAACAATTCCCAATTTTATTGAAATAATCAGTGAGATGGATTGACGAAACGATCGATGCATTCGAATGAGAGATTTAAGAGAATTAGAGAACAATTTACGGAGATATATTTAGATATGGAAAAGATGATGTGGTATTCAAGCAACACTATAGGAATAAAATGAGGTGAGTGCTGATATTGAGTATATACACCTCAAACAGGACATAATATTGGAATAACATTGTTTTGTTGTAATTGGTGCTACAATCCCACTTACTCGTATATCTTACTATTATTACAATTATATCAAAGTCTGGGGGTCTTATTTACAAAAATCCAACACTGTTTGGTAATTGATTAGCAGATACTTAATTCAAATATACTCTAAAGAATTTGAATTGTGAACTTGCTAGGCAGTTGTTAACTACTAGGTACACCCCAAAAAAAGGGAACAAGTTATGTTATTAGAAAATAAACTTTAATACAAGTAAAAAAAAACACGTCAATTTTCATTTCATACTTTTTAAACTAAATAATTTATCTAGTAGTAGACACGCTTCGATCGACAATTTATCGAACACGTAATTATGACACGATATCTTGTGAAAATACTACGATTCTAACAGTAAAACGCCCATAACTCTTGAGCGGCTGAAGCGATTTTAATCAAACATAGCTAAGAATAGCTCGATAAAGAAAACTACATAAAAGAAAACTAAATCGAAATTGGTTCATCTGTTTAGGAGCTATACTGCCACAGACAGATACACAAATACACAAACAGAAACGCATAGGTACACACGTCAAACTTATAGTACCCCTCTTTTACTTTCGGCGGTTAAAAATAATCATCTTCAGTCTATTAATGTGCCCAATGCTGGGAAACATGCCTCCTCTCTATGAGAGGGAATGGGCCTTAATCCATCACGTGGGCCCAGTGCGGGTTGGTGGATGTTGCATGTCTTCGAATTTTTGGTTCTAGGACATGCTGGTTGCCTCAAGATGTTTTCCTTCACCGTTTTTAGAGATGAAATAATTTACACAAAGTAAAGCGCCTGCCCGTGTTCGAACCCACGACCTATGACACGTAAATCGTTGCTGTTACCACTAGACCACGACTGCTCTTTCGTAACCAGCAACCAAACTTCTCTTCTTTCTTTTTTCAGTATACCGAGATTTTTATAAATAAGCGGCCTTCCTGCTGGGTTCTTGATTCATATCACACCGACGTGATTCGATTTAAATTGCAACGTTTACGTGGATTCAATGGGATGCTATTCGATCGATTTTCACTTGAAATTTTCTGAATGCGCAAAGACGTATGTACGCGATATCCGAACGACATCGCCCAAATTGCAAACCGCCATCAGGAAAGTCACTTGGGATGTGAATGTTTAGATGCCTGTTTATAAGTCACGGCCAATCACAGTCAATGGCCGAATGGATTTCGAACACGTGTAGAACGTTACCTTGAATACCTTATATCCTGGTTGTAGGTACCTACGTTACCGGGAAATAATTGCCGACTTACCCGTGGGCGAATCTGATGGCAAAAACATTTCGATACAGAACCCCTAACACGTACAGGCATAAGTTCTTAAGGGCCTACATCCGCTTTAGTGCCGTAAAACGGTAACTTTCTAAAGCATACTCCTTATTAGGTTAAAAGGTTTGAAAAAAAAAAATATATTGTTTCATGTACCTACATTATTTTTTAAACATGTTTTTCTTGTATAACAAATAGTTTTGCTTTAAAAAAATAATTAGCAACACGATATTTTTCGCAACTTTTGGATACTCCTCCAAAACGACTTGGATGTTTAAAAATATTTTACACAGAAAAATAGATGGCTCGAATTTCTTCATAACTGACATAGTATATGTAAATCAAATAATATTTTGCAAAAAATACTGTTCGAAAGGAGGTTCAATATTGATATTTTGGCATTGAGCGGGCGCCCGACCAGTACTGCGTTTACATTGGGGCGTATATATCGCCTTAAAAAGCGACGGCCAATCACCGTCAATGGCCGAATGGATTTCGAACACGTGTAGAACTTTACCTTGAATTAGGATACCTTTTATCCCGGTTGTAGGTACCTACGTTACCGGGAGATAATTGCCGACTTACCCGAGTGAAACTGGTGGCAAAAACATTTCGATACGGAACCCCTAACACGTACAGGCATAAGTACTTAAGTTTACTCAGTCTCTGGATTGTCACAAGGCGTTGACTTTTATTTGATGGAGGTAATATAAAGAACTCCAGACTCGCGCAGTTTCCTGATTTATGTCAAGTGACGATTTGCTTTTATTGACGTCGAATTTTTTTCAGATAATTGTATGGGCTGTTGTTTTATTTGGCTGCTGAAATAAACAAAGCTGTAACCTTTATTGTGTACTGTAGAGGCTTTCCACATAGGACAAGCAACCTGTTCGGCCGCTGACACCTAATACTGGCGACTTATAAGTTTGGAAGGAAATCGAATACAGAATATTTGAAATATATCGAACGCGTGTAGTTTTTGTTTAGCTGGCACTTCTGTAAAAACCGCCCGAGGGCAGGCACGTTGTTGAGTCAATATAAGTTAAAAGTAATTTCTGCTTATTATTAGTTTCCCTGAGTTACCCCTTCACATATTGGTGGAGGCGCCGGGTAACTCAGGGAAACTAATAATAAGCAGAAATTAGCTGATAACCGATTGATTAAATGAGCTGATTAAGCTGTAACCTTTATTGTGTACTGACTTCTTTAACATTATTTGTTGCCATGGCAAACTATATTATATACTTACTTAGGTAATTCATCAAAGACAAAGATATTTTATTTCAATTAGGCCACCAAGCGACACTTTTGAACGTTACATTAAAATTTACAAGGAATGAAAATTGATTCTACCGTGCATTCGGAAAGTAGCTTGTTATGGAGAAGAACGCACAAGAAACTCTAAACATACACTTTTTTTTTTTTTGCCTTATTTAGGTACATAAGTACATTAATAAATTCATATATTTGAGGACAATGTACCCAGAATCACTACGTACAGGTATAAAGTATTAAAAGTACTACCTATCATACTATGATATAGTTGTAGTAGGTATAACTACTTCCATAACGCCTAATCCTCCTCCCAAAAGGGTTTGGCAGAGGCATATTGGGACCTACAAACCTTTTGGCTAGTCATGTTTTATTGCACTATTTCAGACTCCGAGCTAGACATATTTTATGAAACAAACCAATAAGACTTTGCACAATCCAGGAATCGATCCCAGTATCTTAGATTTAGGGGAAAGGTGTACGAAATGATTCACTTAAGGGAGAATGTTTGTAATTTAAATGATATTCTACTTAGCGCGGATGTAAAAACGTATATCCATAGTAAATTTATGTGTCCTATTGTTGTCATACTCAAAATTTTATTTTTTTTAAGATGTTTTATTATTATTTATCACATTTTTAAAACGTTGTCAAAGGATCATCTTGTACACCCCGGTCTCCAAGATGATCCTTGCGGTAGGGGCAAGACGATCCCAGGATCATGTTGCCCCCTCTCATGTCGGGATTATCATAAGTTCTGAGCATGGTCTTCCGACCACAACCCACGGTTGGTTTTCCTTTTATAATTACGAGGCATGGTCTAAAACAAAATAAAGTATTTTTTGTAATTATTTGAAATCTACTACAACTTTTTTAATAATGCAGGCATGTCATATCAATTAAGTCATATTTATTAGAAAAATACATAAACTAAAACGTAATAACATACCTACAAATGATTAAAAATATCCCCGTAATAGTAGGTATGATTATGTTAACGGTGTACAAGATGATCCCCACGGATCATCTTGTACACCGATAGCATAATCATCTTGCCCCAACATAAAATTTTTTATTCAATGTTTGATAACAACTTTTCAACTGTAACCATGCTGTTAAAAACACAAAATAGAGCAATATTCAAAGCTAACTAATACAACAGCCTCAACATTTAAGTACCTAGAACACATTAGACATAAACTTAAAGTCAACCTTACCTTAGATTAAAGTCACGCAATATTTGTTTTCTTCGTCAAAAAATTGGACTGTCACTCACGACGCCATTGCGTTTGACTGAGGCGGGGGAATATCGGAGACTACATTTTGCCAATAAAAACAACTAGATGACGCTACTGGTTCCGTTGCAATCTAAAAGGATCATCTTCCCTCAACGGATCATCTCGTACACCTTTCTCCTATCAGAAGTGCTTACGAGCACTAGACCGACGAAGCACGAAATAGGTACTATAAGCTCAATAAAATTATTATGATGCCCAAAGGTTATGTCGCATACCTCCCTACATATTTAGCAAACCGGCCAAGTGCGAGTCGGACTCACGCACCGAGGGTTCCGTACAAACATTCACCAAAATAATCAGGTAACACGATTATAAACAAGCAGTTCATAAACAATGACAGTATTGATCATTGCTCTAAAGAAAAGGTAAACTGGATTGAGGGACAGAATAAACTATGCCATTAGAAAACTTTTGAAAAACCGTGAAACACTAATAAAAGCCTATAATCGTTTTTTACGTAGCTACTAGAGTTTTTGAATTTTTGCTTGCCAAATCTCATGATTTTAGGTCAACGGAAAGTACCCTATAGGTTTTGGTTCCCTTGCGGGTGTGAAATATTCGGCATAAAAGGCCTTATCTTTTGATTGCTTTGACTTAGAAGTTTGAATTTCACAGCTTCAAGAAATTGCAGATTTGAGTATCAATTTAAATCAGATTACTCCAGGAGTTCCAGAGGAAAAGGTCGTGGCACACGGACAGACAGACAGACAACAAAGTGTATATAGTTATAGGGTTATAAGGGTTAATTATTCTATTGAGGAACGGAACCCTAAAAACGACTTACCGTATCATAAAACCAGATTATCCTAACACAAGAATAGTTCTTTTTAATTCCATTAAATCAGAAAAACTATTTAGTTACTAATATCGGAAAACCAACTCATAACAGTATTATCGAAGTCAAAGTAGGTTCTATACTATGAAATTAAAAGCTAATTAGGCCGGAGCTCAGCGCTGCGCTCCTCGGTAATATAATCGAATTAGTTTGCCGCATCGAGCCGCCATAGCCGGTGCGATAGGGTTTACTGTTTATGTACTTATAAGGTATTCTTATTTATCGTATGTACCTCACTGAGAAAAGGAATTGAAACTTGCCAGCATTTTTTACTAGCAACTTAAAAAAAGAACTTGTAAAAAAAATCAAGCAATCTTTTGATACCTAATAGATATTTTTTTTTAATAAAATAATACAAAACTAGTTTTATTGCTAGTAAGAAAAATGTAAACCGAGACATTATGAAAGCGTGCAAATCCTAGGCGTGTTCAATCATAAGTGTCATATAACAATTGTGTTCGCGGTGACAGCAAGCTTGCACCTCGCGGCCAGCGCGCGGACTGCGAGCTTGCATCTCGCGGCCGCCCGGCACGCGGACTGCGAGCTTGCACCTTGCGGACGACAAGTAGTTAGCGCGCTGGCAGCTAGTCATAGCCTAAATTCGAGGCGACGCCGTTCTGCAGCTGTGCAGTTGAGGTGCCTGTATAATGGCGGTATAACCTTTAGTCCGATGGTACGGCAATCCTTCACGACCGGCGAGAGATCAGGCGAAAGACCAACAACGGCTTAACGTGCTTTGCGAGGCACGGGGTTTCACACGACCAACTTCAAAACATCCGGAAGTTTACGAGAAATTCTCAATTCCTAATTCCCGACCTCAGAATCGTACCCGGGACCTACCGCTTAGAAACTGCGTTAAACGGTCGCAGTTTTTTGCTACGTTTAAACTGTGATCCATCGACGCTACTGTGTAAATAAAATAATCCGTGTGTATGCGTAGACACGCGAGGAGTGCCCGTGGCGGGCTTAAGGCGACATATACGCCCCAATGTTAACGCAGTACTGGCCGTGCGCCCGCTCGGAGCCAAAATATCAATATTGAACCTCCTTTTGAACAGTTTTGTTTGCAAAATATTATTTGATTTACATATGCTATTTCAGTTATAAAGTAATTCCAGTCATAAATTTTTCTGTGTAAAAATATTTTTAAACATCCAAGTCGTTTTGGAGGAGTATCCAAAAGTATATAGCGTGTTGCTAATTATTTTTTTAAAGCAAAAACTATTTGTTATACTAAAAAACCATGTTTAAAAATAATTTACATGAAACAATAATTCATTATTACATATTTTTTTCAAACCTTTTAACGTACTCGTTACTGAGACTCCTCAGTCCAAGCATACTCATGCTTTAGAAATTTACCGTTTTACGGCACTAAAGCGGATGTAGGCCCTTAACGCAGAAAACCGTTTTCGACTCTTAGCAGTCGCACTTGCGACCGCAAAGCAATCAACAAATCAAAGCTTAGCAAACGTCGTCAGCATTCTGTTGAACGTGTGGCCAGTTTTTGAAGATTTACGTAATATGTAAATTCCTTTGAAGAATTTTACCAGTTCGAACAGACTAAAGAAAATAATACGTCAAAGACAAATAAAACACGTACTCGTAACATACACATTTTGGATTATACTTGACAAACAAAGCCCTACATAGTAAAAATACTGAAAAAGAATTTAATTACGCATTCTTACCAAAAGAAAACCATTTTTTGTTTCGGAGAAAATAATTTGCAAAGAAAAAGGCCTAATCTTGCCTGAGGCCATACAATGTTTGCTGGAAGTATATTCTTAGTAAGCACAGGTAATTGGGATCTTTGTTTAAAGAAAAGTATCATTAGGCTGTTATTTACTTACTTAGGCTATAATTATACATAGTGACATTCTATTAGACATAGCGATTTATTGACAATCGCTGTCGCCACGCTAACACCGTTAAATTTTGATCGTCTTAATTCCGTGGAGGTTCGATCCGGTACATGAAACAATATCGATTCGTAAAGAAAAAAAAAACTAACTTCCAAAGCAAAACACTAAAACGTGCAAAAATCTTTCATTTCAGATTTACATTTTTGGCATATTGCAACACCGACTTCCGAAGCGAAAGTTATTTTTGCATTTTTTACCTGACTGCCGACGGAGGTTAATGTGTTTATCAGTCTATTTAAGTATTTATGCATGTTTGTTCATATGTGGCGTTCTAGACACAATAAGTGCTGGCCGATTTTGATAATTCTTACGTCAATCGATTCGTCTTAATCTTGCGAGTTTCACTGGCTACATTAAAATTGGAAAATAGAAAAATTGCGTATTTTGGGCACCATATTGTGGGGGAACATATATTTTTATTCTGCTTCGTCAAAACTTGTGGTCAGAGGCTCTAACGAAGGAATATTATTTAAACAAAAGCGACGCGATAGCCATTGTTAAAATGTCAAAATGTATGGTATTGCTAAGCACTATCGAAATGTCTGATCAATCCTTTACAATTTGTCATCACCATTGACTGCTTATGTTAAGTCGCGCGAGCTAGTCGCTTGATGCCAACGGGCGGCGTCGCAAGTCGCATCGCCCAAAGGCATGAATGGGCCCTTTTACTGTAGAGTTTCTTTTGAAGCTATGAGTGTGGTAATGAAAATTAAATGTTATATTTGTGTGTTTTTAACTTGTGAAATGTTTCTTGCAGAAAGGACAGCCGTTTGCTTTACATCTAAGTCTAATTCCCACGTTTTAATTATTAGTAAAAATATAGTTTCAATGAATAAGTTTCTTCAGTTTAAAATAACCTTTTCTTGTTATTATATTATTTTTATAGGTTTCGTTAGATCATCATGAGCTTTGCAATAACAATTCATTATTAGATTTTGATTTGTGAATTCACTGTAGAAGCTACTTATAGGTACAGAGTGAGATTTTAGGCTCATGGTTCCTTTGAATTTTTTTCTTTTATAGTCCAACCTAAGCTTTTGTAGTCTGACTGAGAAGAAAGAAGTGATGAATATGCGTGGGAGTAAGTTAGATGTTGTGTTGGCCCGGGAGGGTGTTGTAGTCAATTGTGAGCATGTCGAGGATACGGAACTGGTTCCAATCGATTTATATCACCCACCGTTGGATATTGAGGCTGTCATCACACTGCAGAATAAGGCAAATGTAAAATTAGACCGCAGCAATATTGATCGTGGTAAGGATTGGAATTTTTATAAAGGGGACTACGCATTTTTAAGCAATCTCGTTCGTTCTGCTCCGTGGCCGGATGTTCTTGACTGC
Source organism: Orthosia gracilis (assembly GCA_947562075.1). Taxonomy (NCBI): domain Eukaryota; kingdom Metazoa; phylum Arthropoda; class Insecta; order Lepidoptera; family Noctuidae; genus Orthosia; species Orthosia gracilis. The sequence continues at coordinate 66,816,479 of OX387264.1, read as the reverse complement.
AACGACGTAACCACCGCTACGTGTAAGTTTTACAGAATAATCTATGATATATTTGATTCTTCTGTACCAAAGAAAAAGCGAAGGACATCTGGTAATAGGCGGTACCCAGTCTGGTTTACTAGAGATATCGTCAACGACACTCAGCGTAAAACCAGGCTAAATGGAAGCATTCGCGGTGTGGTCTGGCGTATGTTAAGTTTGCCGCCTTAAGATCAGATTTGAAGGTGAGAACCCAGGATATTGTGCTTCTGTTGAAAATAACTTAGGCAAATGTCCTAGACAATTCTGGCAGCGCATTTCCGGCCTGCGATCAAAGGGTGGATTCGAGCCAAATGTGGTTCTTGATGGTGAGACTAATTCAGGTTTCAAAGCGGCCGAGGCATTTGCCCATTATTTTGCCAGTGTGTTTCTGCCCAACACACCTAAATTGGGCCCAAAATGCATAAAGGTGAATAGCGAGGAAGATAATATTCCTCTCCCCATCTTAACACCGCCCAATGTGGTCAAGGGATAAAACGCGAAACTCAAACCCTGTAGCTAGATTGGCCCTGACAACATTCCAGCCTTTATCCTCAAAGGATGTAATGATGCATTGGTATCACCTCTTTGTCATATTTTCAACTTAGCTCTTCAATCCGGCGTGTACCCTGAGCCGTGGAAGACTTCGCGAGCCACTTCTATCCCTAAAACCAGCGACAGAACATCTGTTGATGAACATAGACCCATCGCTATTCTGCCAACCGTTGCAAAAGTCTTTGAGCATATTCTCCGTGCTACTATTCACGAACGCATAAATATGTCGCTCTCTGATGCCCAACACGGTTTTGGGCCAGGTCGCTCCGTAAACTCGAATTTGCTTATTCATGTCGACTTCATATCTAGTAGCTTGGACGCCGGTGGGCAGGTTGACGCCCTGTATTTCGATTTCCGGCAAACGTTCGACAAAGTTGATAATGGCTCTTGTCAAAGCTGGGGGCCATCGGTTTCTCGTCTGGCTTTCTTAACTTCTTCGCCGACTACCTAAGGGATCGCAAGCAGTTTGTCCGACATGGCTGCTTTGAGTCCAAGCCTTATTATACTCGCTCGGGCGTGAGTCAGGGATCCATATTAGGGCCGCCTCTGTTCCTAATTATGATTAATGATCTTACATCTAAGATTAGGTTTGCAAAGTGCTTGCTACATGCCGACGACCTAAAACTAAGTGCGCAAATTAGAACACTCAAGGATTGCGAACTCCTATAAAGGGATGTTACTGACATCTGCGAATGGAGCATTACAAATAGATTGCATTTTAACACGAGCAAGTGCTACGTCATGACGTTCGGTCGGGGGTTGCGACCTATCCGTTACGATTACAGTATGGGTGGTGCAGTTATCACTCGTGTCACCACCGTAAAGGGCTTGGGAGTGACCTTTGACCGCTGTCTGACCTTTAAAGATCACGTTGCTAACCTTGCGAAGGAATATTTCAGGCACCTGGGATTTGTTTTGAGAAACGCTCGTGATTGCCGAGATCCCAGAGTTATAAGGCTTTTATTCACCACTTGGTTCGAAGTAAACTCGAATCCAGTGCTTGTGTCTGGCACCCATATACTGCGACGCAGACGTTAATGCTTGAAACGGTACAGAAAACCTTCCTTAGATTTCTATTCCAAAGGGTTATACCATTTCTTCCCTTATATGTACCCAACGAATTATCTTTTAGGAGTTTTGGGTTTTAACTCGTTGGAGGTGAGGAGAGGCTATGATCAGCTCGCGGTAGCATGTAAAATTCTAAGCGGACGTATTGACTGCCCTGAGCTACATGATCTTTTCTGCCGACATTTTGTGCCCAGAAAATACGTTGGGCACCGTCAGAGTGGCCGTCAAGACCTGTTCGCACCACCGTCAGCCAGAACGGTCGCTAGAGCTGAATCCCCAGTGTGTCGTGCTTTGAAGATGCTCAATGCCCTCTTGACTGCCTGAATAGAGACGAGTGGTCGAGCAGCGAGAAGCGAGTGTGTATTTCCGATGGTTTTGTCACTCGGCTATATTCCATTACTCGCAACACTCGCTCGTAGTGGCCAGTCCTGTGCAAACCTGTGCGTTGGTTGTTTGGCTTCTCGTCGTGAGTTCTGACCACCAAGTGACCATCGCTGAGAGGGTATCGCTGAGCAAGTATTATCTTTGATAGCCCTTATCGCTGCGACAAATTAGTGGTGATAGAGTACTCGCCGGCATTGTGAACAGCCAGCGATCAATTATTTATATATGTGTCTCTTTTATTGACATGGGATCTATATATTAATTTGTTCGATACCTACTTGCTGCTGCTTACTTTTTAATTAGTTAATCTAAATTCGTTTTTTCAGCGAAAAAATTGTCGATAGCTAATCGCTTGCTTGTCGGCGGTGGGAAAAGTGGCTATACCCGCCATATATTCTGAATAGACTTGTACCCGTGAAAACAATATGAGTTGAAATAACTAACTTGGAACTGCATATCTATGCAGAACTCTCAAGAAAGGAATTACTAAATGAAAATCAGTTACAGCTTGCCACATAAAATATTCCCACATCTCAAGGTTTTTCTTTAATTACTTAGACAAAACACGTTAAAATAGGACTTCTTCATAAAGAAAATGGATGCTTAGCTACAAACCCCTCAAACTTTTACCATTTATCATGAGCAAATCGGACATTTTCGATTCTGCGACGGAAATATTAGGCATTCCTTCGTGAAGACCCGATGACAGACCCTCTTGCCTTGTATTCCTATATGTAGGCGCTTTTTATCAAAGTATTCGTGGGGTAATGCGTCTATATTAAAATATGTGTTGCTATTTTCGAGAATGTTATTGTTCGGTTTTTGACCAACCTTTTTTAAGAAAATATTTGCTGGCGGCTTATGAACCTAAGAATGTGTATGTAAAGTATTTGTGGGTGGAAAGCGTTCGTTCCTACTATCTCCAAGAAGGCATTTGAACACCACCTACCTCGTCTCAACTCCCGGGTCGGCAGAAGACCTGCGGCGTGCACGGCACTTCACAGATAGGCAGTCTAGACGTACTCTGGGTTCAAAGGTCTTGAAAATCGCACACCACACGGTAGTGAGTCCACAAACACTAAAGATGCTAAAACGTTTAGCTTGAGACACGATCACATCAAGAGAGGAAGAAACGTTCATCCAGCTCAGGGCTCTAATTCGTACTGCACGCCACGGATATATAGAACCGCGACGTAGGTCGAGGGCGAGTTTAGTGATGATTTACCAACTACCCTCAATTTGATAATAAGAATCGAACAGTTATAAAACTCTCTGTACTAACTATGTATTGACTGATTTGAATAAAGTCTGGTTTGTTGAATTTTTTATTTATTTATCGATAGGCTCGCGTTTGACCAATATCCTGATGGTAAGCGAAGATGTGATCGACGGTGAACCACGCTTACCTAGAAGTAACCTATTCACTCTTGACTTAAAGATCCCTAGATTGTAGCTATCGGGAAACACATACTCCGGCAGGGAATTCCACTCCTTAGCTGTACGCATAATGAAAGTATTCGCAAAACGCTTTGTACGTATGGGTGGGATGTCCACCTTGTAGGTACCGGCGGCATTGCCGTACGTCTTGTTGTCCGATGCTGAAAAGGTGCTGTTTCATCGCACACTCGCCGAAATGTTACCGATAAAAAACCGACAGGCTGGCAACTCGGTGTCGATGTTCAAGGCTATGGAGCTTTGTGGCGACCATTGTATCGTTGCCGTTAAACCTCTTGGCCCGTTTGTCAATCGACTCAAGTGCATCAAGGTATTTGGCAGAACCATCCCAGAGGTGAGAGCAGTACTCCACGCATGTCCGAACTTGCTTTATACAAGTTGAGCAGCTGTTTAGGCGTGAAGTACCGTCTCAACTTTGCAAAGATCCCCAACTTTTTTGCAGCCAACTGAGCCTTTGCCGCAATGAATGGACTAAAATTAAGATTTGATGTTAACGTAACACCAAGAAGGTCGAGATGGTCAGTTAGTACCAAATAAGACGCACGTACCTTTACTGGTGCAAGTAGCTGCGCCAGCAAAGGCTTATGAAATATTTATGTAGAATAGTGTGCTAGAAATTATTTAACTTGACTTACTTCTTTCAATATGTATGATAATTCAGATAACTCCGTCAAACAAATCCAATATTAAAAAATGTTGTCTATTATTACTATCCATCAAAATCTATCAAGTAATCAGCACTAACAATCTTTTAACTTCCTTACTAATCACTACAAACCTAATTACATTGTTGCCATCACCAGTAGAAGCTGGATGAGGATGGCACAGGAGCGTCAGGATTCGCACAAAAAAAAAAAGTTCAAGAACTAAATCCCGACTATTGAAAAATCACGCTCTAAAAAGTATGAAACAATAAAATATTCTCATCTGAAATGGTTATGTACAAACTATTCAATATGTATCGGGTATTAAATAAACAAATTACTTGTGCTATAAGTATTTTATTGTATTTCTTACATATTCATAGAATAACCGTGGTCGTAAGCCACTTTGCAGAATGTATTATTTTGTTACGGTAAGTGGCATAAGACCATGGTTATCCTCTGAGAGAGTCCTATGCCTGGCAGTCGGCGAAGATTAGTACACATTGCCAGAACTATAGCATTAGCACTACATTGAGGGACACTTGCTTACAAGTATAATGGTAAATAATCTCTTTTCTTCCAAAAGCTATCGATTTCTTCACCTTGTTCCATCATTTGTTGTAATAATATCTAATTAAGGCTCAAGAGAGCAGTGCAGTGGTGGCCCAGTGGTATTGGCCGCGACTTACAAGTTGTAGGTGTTTGAACCCAGGCAGGCACGCGCTTTAATCTGTAAATTATTTCATCACCACTGCTCTCAAAAACGGTGAAGAAAAACATCGTGAGGAAACCGGCATGTCTTAGACCCAAACATTCAAACACAATGTGACATTCACCAACCCGCACTGGGCCTACTGGGATAATGGTGATGGGGAATGGGCCGTACTGGGCCCGCATGGTATCCATGACATTAAAAGGCTTCGGATGATGATGATGATTACATCAGGAAACGACCTTAAAAACTGCGATTTTTCATCTACTGTATCCCTAATTGAGAAAAAATCCCTCGTTTAAACTACAGGTATTTTCGGATCAGATTCTACCGGGCAATAAAAGTTCCTGCATCGCGAATCATTAGACGCCTACATCTATATTCTATTCATCTCTGCCATTATAGTTTCCATGTAAGAAACTTATCCATAAGTTAGCTTGTTATATAGTCCTCCAGAGATGTTCGTCTTGTGTCTCATTATACCTTCATTATTTATGTATGTATTATACAACTTTCGCAAGCTCAGGTCGTAGGAATCTCCTGGATTTTATCATTGAATGTTAATATAGATTTATCTTGTTCCTTTTCTGTGTTATCCTAATCATGATCTTTATTACTTTATCAATAATCACAAAAATGATTTTAAAAGATGTGGTTTTCTTGTGTACTTCGGTTCTAATGCCTACTTTTCCTACTTTTCTATTTTATGTTGTATTCTTATGAATTGGTTTAGTATAAGTTAGTAAGTTGTATATTTATGTAAGGCTTTTGATCGCACAACGCTGTGGTATGCGGTGCCGGGCACATAATCCTCCTCACTGCGGAACTTAAGACCAATAAAGATGTTTTTGATCCAATTATGTGTTTGGCACCGTATACCAAATTGTCTTAGTTTTAAACCCTTGTATACCGGAACGCAGATCTACGCTATACACAATGGGTTTTTTTAATTGTTTCAGTTTTATTGGCATACAAATGATTAACCTTGTTTCAAGTTTTCTCTTTAGTTAGATTAATATTGTATATTCCAAGCAAAACCTCACAATGAAAGATTAAGGATAAGGAGAAGAGAGCCAAAGTTGTCAAAAATAAGGAATGATTTATTCAAACGAAAATATATCCATCGCTTGACACATCGCAGATGATCTGAATATTCCATTTCGAAGAATAACGTTATCGCTTTCGATCATGAACCCAAATAACATGTTCAGAAGGTGTGAAATTGAAACATGCTGTATAAAATCGTAATTTAGTTTTTATTTTCGTTTCCCAGTAACTGGCATCAGAGTGCAGTGGCCTTAAGAATAAAAGACAGTACAGAGCAAAACCACAAAATTCGCCAACAAATAATACGTTTATAGAGTTTTGGGGTCCCGAAAATTGCCAAGGTTATTAGTTTGAATACGGAGAGACTTTGCCCGAATTTTAATTAGAAATTAGTGTGTACTGTTCGTGAGCGTTTACCAGCTATATGGATGAAGCAAGCTCAGAACAAACACTTAGAAAACAAGTTTCAATTTTATGCTAAAGCACTTAAATGTTCCTGAACAGCAATATGAGATAATGGAATAATTTTAGTACAAACCACAAGTGCGGCAAAATTAGAACTTAGTAAAAAGAAATAATATCCATTCGTGAATGAATCGCTGTATTGGACGGCAAAATGTTGTAAAGAGAAAACTAGTAAATGAAATGGTTAATCAAAAGAAGATACTTTGCTTATTTTAGGGGTGATTTTCTATGAACGAGTTAATATGAGTTGAAAATCTCTAGCGTTCATTTTCATAACTTTGACTTTCAGAAGCAATTAGTGGTTTGAAAATTGCAGAGCTAATGATTATGATATTGTTTTATTTTTTTGCAATCAACAAAACACTGTGTGTATTTTTAACTTCTATTTGCAGTTGTGGTTTTCATGAAAGCCTAATGAATTTCAACACTTGCTGCCTGCGGTTGCATTCACGCTGGGAAACACACTAATGCACGTATGTTTTTAGACAATAAAACAAAATTTAAACGAATATCACTATATTTTATATTACAGAACTAAAGCTTACCTATTTACAGCATTATCATTATTACTAAGGCGCCTCGTCTCCTCGTAGGGGCAGATATTGATGGCGTCGGGTCGCTAGGATGGCTCTCCGTTTCGGTAGCATCGTCACTGATTCTACTGACGACCTGGACTGGGCTTCTTGCAGGTTTATCGAGCTAACTGGAACAGGGGTGACGGCGTACCCAGCTGCTACCAGGGCAGCAAATTCCTCAGGAGTATACGCCTTGTTGTTCTTAGGAGGTGGAAGCTGTGCTCTTTGTTCTTCCAAACTCTGTCCGTGCTGCTCCAGGTTTACTTGCTCAACGCTGGGCGGCTGTTCTCTGTACACTTGTTGCTGAGGCCTCGCCTGATTCCTCGGCGCTAAATTTTTGCTCACATAGATAGACGACTGCGGTGCTTTCGCCTGTTCTGACACTCTGGACTGCTCGGACTTGATCTGGGCTTGCATTTCATACCTTGGACGTTGTTGCTCATTGTTTCTGTAAATAGGACGGAGATAGTACTGCTGCTCGCCAATGATTTGTGCTGGCTGTTGGGGTAAGCCCTCAGAAATTGGATCGTAGATTTTCACAGCGCGCATTTTGTCGAGTTCAGGGAAACGTTTCAAGTATGCGACTGGTCTTTCGACACTCTGGCTTTGCAGACGGCTTTGTTCTTGGGGTCTGATGACTTGTCTGGGAGCTTCGTAGATTCTGTATTGCTTCGGTGATGCTTCAGGTTGCTGGTATTGGGGCACGATTCTGTAGTTGAGCTGAGGCCTGGGCTGTTGTTGTTGCTGTTGCTGCTGTTGTAGTGGTTGGAGCTTGGGTGCTGGGACTACTTTCAAGCCTTGAGATTCAGGACGTTCATACAGAATTTGTTGAGATGCTTGTGTTTGTGGGACTTGCACGTAACGAAGGGCTTGAGCGACTCTCTGCTGCTGTTGAGGCTGAGGTTGACGGTACAAAGGCGACTGTTGGACTGCCTGTTGCTGCTGCACGTTCGTGGTCTCGATCAGGTACTGTTGAGGAGCTGCTGGTGAGGGTTGAGGTTGAGCTATTTGGACTTTGTTCCTCAGTTTGGATTTCTTGCTTGGCTTCGAGATGTATCTATCGACCTGAAATTGCAATAATTTTAAATTTAGCTAAATTTGCTTTAGCTGGGAAATATTTATCAAAGGCATATCCATATTTGGGGACTAACTAACCTGCTGATATTGAGGTGCGAAGCTTTGAACATTAGAAGCTTGAACTTGCTGCAATTGCTGTACTTGTTGAGGCTGAGTGTACAACTGCTGTTGAGGCTCCTCAGCTGCTGCCCTTAAAGGAGGCTGTCCCAGCAAAGCGAGCAAATCCTGGTTGTAAGCATTATTGGCGTTGGATCCTGTATCACTGACTGATAAAGCAGCTCCGACTGAAGCTTCTCCGCCATTCGTAGTGTAGTCAGGACGTGCGATGACAGCATGAGACGATGGTTTATAAGACACCTGAAAATAAAATAAATAAATTTTAAGTTAAACAGAATCAACACCGTTTTCATTTCACAAGTTAATATTTTTTCTGCAGACATATTTCGTTGGCACTGAACTTGTTTCGGACGCGAAAGCAAAAATATCTCAGTTGACAGCTGTCTGACTGTATTCCAGCCAATTACCGTCAAATGTTTTATTTCTTATTTCAAAACATTTTCTTTTGTTTTTTGTTTGAAATGTTGAATATACAGAGGGTGATTATTGAACTTTTTATTTTTAGATAGCACTGCATTATTTTATTTGAAAGGGTCTCTAATAAAAAGTCCTCTTCCAGTTCATCTTTCTTCACCGGGCTGTATCTTTTAATGTAAAAGGACATTTAATCATTATCTTTCCTTGCGAAAGACGTTCACTGCTGGACTGTATTTTTCACATGTAGAGAATTCCCGCGACCTTCATCAGATCATCGGTCCACCTTGAGGTAGTACTTCCACCGGTACGTCTCCTAGAACGCGGTCGCCTCTTTAGAATATTTCGACCGTATCAACCATCCATTTTGCAAGCATTGTATCCTGCTCCCTGCCCCTTAAGCTGGACAGTTCTACGAGCTATATTATTTTGCATTTTCTATCTTACCTGACGAGCTGACTGAGGTTCTAAGTAATAAATCTGCTGAAGGTTCTGCTTCTGATCTTGCTGCTGGGGCCGATAGAGTTGTTGGAGGAGCTGGTTGCTGGACAGAGGCGCCTTCCTCTCTGGCTGCAGCTCCAGGAGCTCTTGGGAGTTCAGGGAGAACACCTGTCCAGGACGGTACTGTTCGGTGTCAGCGCGGCTGGAATTCGGTGAAAGGAGGTTATAGAAACTGGAGGTAAAATGTCTAAACTAATGTTAAAAAGCCGTGAAATTGTTTGTTTGTTTATAAAAGTTAATATCTAGCAGTACTGGTTCGATTAAGATAAATCCCTCACTAATATGTTATCGTTAAGTGTGCTACAAAATTATTATTTTTTATATTAGTACATTTTTATATACCAGAAATATGTCAAAATTTAATTGTGCCGATTGAAACACAATTTTTAAAATAGCTTACATACGCGCAAATTTGAGAGGAACTAAGCTTGGTTATAAGCCATGCACAAAGCAGTATTTTCTAGACAGGCTATCGTAAAATTAATCTTATACGTGAAATATATATAAATGCTCCTTTGGTCCAACAAAGGCAGTAAACTACAAAACAAATTGTTCTTTACGATTTCAAATCATATTATTATTGAACATTAAAGCAACACTGCATTTTATTGCCTCAAATTTAGTGGTTTTATAAACTCGTACAAATTAAATACAAAAAATAATATATTGAAAACCTGCCCTCGATAATATCATACTCTTCTTAAAATTTATTATGCATAGAACATCGATAAATATTCACTATTCTGAAACCACTAACTCACAAAGTTTATATCTCAAACCAATATGCAGTGTGCAAAAGGAAATGATATTTCACAAACTGTTATCTAGTTTGTAAATAAATTAATCCTAGATAACAGATGTTTCCGTCAGCTTAATGCGAATTTGGAGTCAACGGTTCCTATAATTGAGTTTTGGTCAGGTTTCGCTAAAGCCTCTGAATTGGATTTGTTTGAAAGTTGATAACAATTTATTTACCTGGCGGGTTTGTCATCATCTTGGGGTTCCTCGACAGGGGCCACTTGTTCCTGAAAAAGGTAAAAATAACATCTTAAAAGTTTGTTCTTAAATTAGAAAAAGTTTGATGAACAAATTGTTTGGGCTGACGACATCGTCAAAGTTGCGAGAAACACCTGTACAAGATACTTTTATACTTAATCACAGAAATTACTAGAAAAGTAAGGAGGCACTTAAGACAAAGATAAGTGACTCTGGACTGAAATGATCATGATCAAGGAAAAGTTTTGTATCGCACAACCAAATGAGCTGAACGATTGACCTGTGCGATAGCGCAGCAAAAAACCAAACATGTTTTCCGCAATAACCCAACAAACAATAGAATCAAGCGGAAGGACATACGTCATTCGTTCCCACATAACAAAATAGTAAGAAAAAACTGTATCAAACAATCAGCTGGCCCCGACGAATAAGTGGTGTGACAACAATGCATGTCATAACATACGGTACCCTACAATTATGTATTACATTAGATGCGCGTGCGGTGAAAGCTGAGGAAAACGGGACAATGCGTCGCGATTATTGGTCATTTTCGAAACTGTGGGCGGAGCGGCTGGTCGCGTCAATCAGCCATTTGCACAATATGTTGATCAATCGTCCTGTACGGGATTGGGTATCGACTGTTCGTTGCGCTAGTTAAGTCTCGATCGATCAATTAAGTTCAGGCTTGGTAGCTTTGCGGGCAAATTACGAAATTGTTGGTTTTGCACTAAATGCCCGGTTACTAAAGTCCCAATTTAAAGTACACATTCTCTAATCTTTTCCAGTATCCAAGATAATGATTAGAAAGCGATTTCACAAGCTAATCATCTTCATTCATCAATATTAACAAACCTTTAGAAAATACTTATACTTTATAGACCTTGAAAAGGCAGAAGTAACTCGTCATTCTGAAATAAACATACTTATTTTTTTAAAGTCATCGAATTGTAATCAATAGCCAATGGCCGTCTCAAAGTTGATCATAATTTCTTTTACAAAGCCTACGTTGATTACAACTGTTACTGTGACCAAAATTAATTCCTTCATATTAGAACGACTGTCACTAAATGTAATATTTGCATACAAACCACAATGCGGTAGAAACGGAATGGAGAAAGTACATATTATAATAGAATTCGTTTTGGTGGGTGTATTATCTGTTGCCAATTTGTCGAAGCGAAATCCAATGTCTCGTCTGTTAGTACGATTGATCAAATCTTAATAAGAAAAATGACTGGTAAATATAAGGCCTAGTTGGTTCACGCGATTTCATTTACAAAGATTTGTACTTCCCTTTAAACATTACAGATGTCAATCATCTTTGGGCTCTAGACTAAGTACCTCCCATTTTAGCGATAATTATAATGATTGACTATGTTTTATTTTACTAGCACTTATCTATCCAATATATTTCGAACTTTTCAACCATCATTATCGCTAATAGAACGTTATTTTAGGGTCTCATTAGTGTTTTTGTAGCATGTCTTCTTGATTCATTCATCCCTTTTAGGCGTCATTTTAGTATTCACTCTCTTAATTTATTGTTTATTTACATGCAACTAGATATATACTGCAGCTTTGCTGCAAAACCAAACAGGAACCGTGTAGTATTCGGGATATAAGCCAACTAGCGGGAGTAATAGTTTAGCTTTTTCTGTCATCTTAAATATTTTCATAATTGTATCAGTATAAAGCAAACAATCAAATAGTTTTATCTCGTTCTGATAAGTTTAGATGATAGTTATTTTAGAATCTGTAACTGCCAGATCAATAAACCAAACACGTACAATCTTAACATCACATACAGACACTAAACAAATATTTCTAAAATAGACGCCAAATATCTTTGAAAAATTCTGGCAACAAATAACAATTTGCGCAATACTAGCTAACTACCTATCTTTAAAACATGAGCGTGATAAAATGGTTTCATTTCAATCCACTTCTGTGCTGACAGTTACAAAATAACGGACATTCCTCTAGCAACCTGTGATTATATTGCACTTGCAATCCGTAGGTACTTACGGCCGAGCGGCGATTATTCCGTCTCCTACCATGATGTAAACAGGTATTAAAAACGTATTAGAAGTGGATGAGTGTGACCAATTTCGTGAAGGTTGGCTAGATAAGAAATTTAGTTATGACAATGCTTTTTTTGTTATAGAAAATAATGATGTATATTAGTGTAACTGGGTTATTATCGTGTTTGTAACCTGTATTACTTTTGTGCGACTTGTTAGTTTTGACAGTCAAGCTCAAATCGCAGTGCAATGACACAGTTGATATTGAGTAGTGTTGCTAAAGCTTGCCTGTTTAATATTCATACTTATTGTAGACTTATTTTAACATAACAAGCCACTTATATACACCAACCATTATCTTCCTGCTCTTGTTCCATGTTACTTGGGGTCAGCGTTTTCTTCATCCATCCCGTCAACCACCATGCTATTAGTGAATATTTTTTCTTACATATCATTAAACAATCTATTCATATTTTTTTAATCTCCTTCGTCACTGCCGATATCAATACAAACAATTCCCTTTCAACTTTTCTCAACATTTCGCTCTTTCATTGCTATGATTTATTCCCAATATTTCCTTTATTTTATTTTTATCAGTCTACACACCTACCTACTCAAACTCATATACATATACTAAAAACAAAACGTGCGTCTAAAGAATAACATGTAGAAAAATGCCCTTTTCTTTTGCCATCCGAAAAGAATCTTACTTTATACATTGTATTCAGATATATACACACGTTTTCTATATCGAATGGTTCATCGAGAATTCGAATCAGATTGTTCGGGATCCACTTTATCCTTATAAACCGATCAGAGTTTTTTTCCTCACCGAAACATTATTCCGAGAACTTTTCAGAGCAAATCGGCTTGTCATAAGAGATTACTACTGTAACGATTTAAAAGCTTTGCTTGCTATTTTAAAAGCACAGTATATTTTCGTAAGAATTTTTAAATAAGTTTGGATGCCAATTAAGACAAAATATCTTCTAAGTAAGTGTTCCGTGACCCTTTTCGCTTTTGTAAAGATGTAGTAGAACTTTAATAATAAAAAACTTATTAGAGATAAGAACTCTGTTTGTCTCCGTTTTAAGGTCACTTCGGGTGAAATTGGAAACCGTTGCACGTGTTTCAGCGATATTTTTGTGAATCTAATAAAAATATTGCAACAAATAATACACGTGCAGCAGCTGCAGCTGTGCCATTGTGCGTATTTATTTTGTGATATTGCTAGCTTATAAATAATATCTTCACCAACCTATTAAATAAATTCTCTTTAGCAGATTATTTTGTACTATCTTCTGTCCGCGGCTTCGCCCGCGTTAAAAGTATTTTATCATCCGAAGAGAAAATACTACCGGGATAAAAACTCAAATCCTATGTCCTTCTATGGGTCTATATCTAAATCGATTCAGCCGTTTAGACATGAAAAGGTAACAAACAAACAGAGTTACTTTCGCATTTATAGTATTAGTATGGATATGGATGATGGGTTAACCAAAAAACTCCTTAGCCTAAGCAGAAATAACCTCAGAAGAATCATAGGGACGATGACGGGCCAAGCCCCTCTTAACAAACATCTTTATAACATAGGCGCCACAGATAGCCCACTTACAGGGGCTGTTACAACGCCGAAGAATCAGCCGCTTACGTCATCCTGGACTGCGAGGCCGTGGCTTCCCAACGTGAAGATATCCTCGGAACAGTGAGGTCGCTCCGCGAAGCCTGTGAAGCCCCCAGGAAGCTTCTGTGCTTTTGGACGGAGCTGGGCTAGCTACTTTAGCCACACGTACAACGGAACAAATGGGAGTCTAAGTGCGGAAAAGGGAGTCCCTCTCCATTTATTCATTCATTGATTATGGAAGGTGGAGTCTAGTGCAACGTTCTTCGTAATCTTTTACCAGCTTGCTTGTCGATTTCCTCGTGGTCAGTTGGTTTTTGAGAGGATCGTATAAGCCTACCTGTTCTTCTTCCTTGCGTGTTGATTAATTATTTGTCCGACCAGGGTAAAGCAACCTGAACGGCTCTAAAATTAGCCTCGTCCTTGCTATCGCGCTAGGAAACGTGCTAAAGTGAGACTAGAGCCAATAGTAAGCCTCGAACACATACATCATTAGGGATATCGACCAATCAACGCCACTACCTGATCAGATCAGTGTCGAGTCTAATCAACCGACCACTGGAGCACTGGATGACTAGGCTCTTCTGTCATGAGCCTTGGTTTACACTGCGGTGACGGCACTTGAATCTGTCTGACCAGATACCGCAAATGAATTGAATGTCAAAGGCACAATGTATAGTATACAAATCTAAACTAATGGCTATTTATAAGTGGTAAAATTGTTGATTTTTGTAAAACTGAAAATTCTTTTACTGTAGATAAACTAAGATATTAATGCTAGTCAATAAGGTATGAGCAACGAGAACAGAGTGAAAAGCTAAAATGTTATGAGTAATGGGAACAGAGTAAAAATGTTAAATGGATTGGAGAACGAACGAGAATAGGAGATGCTCTTTTGTCTTTGATAGAACTAAACAAGCTATCGCGCTAAGAAACGTGCTTTAGTGAGACTAGAGCCAATAGTAAGGTTCAAACACTTACACCATTAAGGATATCGACCAATCAACGCCACTACCTGATCAGATGAGTGTCGAGTCCAATCAAGCGACTACTGGAGCACTAGAATCTCCCATCATAAGCGTTGGCTTACAATGCGGTGACGGACGCTACTTGAATCTGTCTGAACGATACCGCAATTGAATTGCATGCCAAAGGCACGGTGCTCAGTAACAAATTGAGGTAAGCGGCCAATTTTGCTAAACCTACGGATAGATGGATGGATAGAAGTTAGAAGTTTGTTATTACAGTGTAGTGAAAACCAATTGAATTTATGTTTTTGATAACTCTTTTGTTGATTCCCAATCGGGTTCTGAGGAGAGAATTTGATGTATAGAACTTGCAAACTTACTTTAGCATGGGAAAGTGGCATGGGAATGTCAAAATATCGTATAAAAGATGTTTTCAACTTGAAATTCTCAATTAAGACAACCTTTGTATATCTATACCTATTTTTATCAATATCTATCGAGTGTGTATAATTTATTGGGAGCACTAATTTTTGCAATGGGTTTTGATTAGGTGTAATCTGAGAGCACATTAATATAGACTAGTTTCTAGCCTGGTTCTGTTAAATAACTAGCATCTTCAACAACCAGTTCAAATGCTGCTTATCAATTATCTACACCTGGTATGATTATTCCAGCTCCTTTGAAGTGCTTACCTGTTCGCTTCTTGTAATGGAATTAAAACCAAATAATTATATCCTAAGAACTAAAATCACAGTTGCCTAACCTAACTATATATTTATCGACGTCGTATTTTGTATAGTCGGCTAGAATTGATAGATTTTTCTGTCTGAATGTCTGAACTTTGCAAGAGACCTTCTTAAAAGAAGACCGACTTCATATAATTCAAAAACATTATATTCTTGACATTTAAAAAACTAATTTGTATCTTCAGATTCCGTTCTTAATTCAAGTTTAAGGGTATAACGTCTTATTTAATTGAAGTTTCTCTAATCTTCGTATATATCCTTTACTCTGTGGTACAAGTTAAATCTCTGCCGAGGCCGATTTAACCACTCATAAGTGGTAGGCGCTGCTCTAAATAGTAGATAATTCTAGTAATTTTAAACCGCAAATTATACTTCAAACTTAAGTAATTTAATTAGGTTTTATAAGTAGGTACTGAATTATTTTCTTAAAGGTGACATACTAAAGAAAATGTTTTTGAATGCTTATAAACTAGATACACCTATTTTTAAGGAAGATTATTTTGCTAATATTTTTGATGAGTTATTGTTTGCAGTTAATAAGCAAAGTTAAAGCATAGGTAATTATGCGCATATTTTTTTATATCGGTGTATCGTCCTAAACGGTAAAACATTAATAAACAGTTTTAAAATAATTAAATAATTTTATGACAGTATGATCTAAACATTTATTTTGTTTAGATAATGCTGTGCTTCTAGTTTTAAAATAACTTGGCGCAGTATTTTCAAAGACTTATATTTATGCTTCGGTAAAAAAGGTCATTTACTTATTTGGCAGACCGTTTAAGCCATTTAAGCAGATTAAACGTCTTGATTTTTTCGCGATAAATACTCAGGCCTGACAACTGTGACAAATTATGTCTATCTTGAAATATAAAGTGCAGATAGAGCTTTTTATATTGAATTTAAGCGGGTCTAAAAGCTTATCAATATTTTCCAGGATGGTGAGATAAGTTGTATAGATGACTATTATACTTTTTCATCAAATATTTATAATCTCATATAATTTCTTTAAATTTTTCATTATCATCTTATTAGCCGAATGTCGACTACTGCTGAACATAGACCTCCACCAAGCGTCTCCACTTAACCGTTCCCGTGCGTCTCTTATCCAGCGGACCCCCGCCACCCACGCCAGGTCAACTATCCATTTGGTGGGAGTCCTTCCAACGCAGCGTCTTCCAGTTCGCGGTCGCCACTCCAGAAGTTTTCGGCCCCATTGACCGTCTGTTCTGCGAGCAATGTGTCCTGCACACTGCCTCTTAAGTTTGGCAATTTTTTGGGCTATGTCAGTAACCCTGGTTTGTTAAAGACATCCGCAACAGAACTGGTTCTGGAGTTACCGACCTTTAAATTTTAAAAGCTGCATATTGAAAACTTTGATAAAAGTAAAAAAGTCTGCATAAGTTTACTCCAGCTAAAGTTATATACAGGCCAAATTAGTATTTGTTGAAATACGCAAAAAAACACCAAGATGATCAGCCATAACATTTTACTACAATCAATAGGAATTCATTGCTAGAATCGACCATTCTAAACAAACATTTTCATTCGCCTATAGCTCGCTATTTTACTTGACCCTTAGGTTAACTAGCTAAGAGGGTAATCATGATATCCCAAGCCGATAAGGTTATATGTAATTTGTCTCTTGTTTTGCATAATTAAAGTAGTGGTAAGGACGTATTTATGGCTATATTACTACTAGTACCTAGATATGTGCAAATTGAATAGACGACCTTTGTGACTTCCCGTGTATAAGAGACAACTACATAGCACCTACACGTTCTACATGACATTTCAACATTTATTTTTTAGACCTACTGTTTTATAGTAGTGAGATCCTTTTGAAGGAAACTACCACCACTCCAAACGATGTATTTATTTATTTAATACTTCATGCACAAAAACGTACAGAGGCGGACTTAATGCCTTAGGCATTTTCTACCAGTCAACCTTTGGGTGATGCAGAGACAAATAGTGGTAGATGCAATATGGAAAGTAAATCACGACAAGGTGGGTTTATTCAAATACAAAGATATACATACATACTATAAAATACATACAAACTATAAAATAAGTCAATTTGATTGAATCCTGTTGAAGTAAATGGCTTAGAAGATAGGGGTAATGTTATAGAATTCTATCAATGTTAGTAAATTCGATGTAAAAAGAAACTGAAAAACACAATATGACACAAATGTTTATAAACCATCTCTAAATCTCTAGGTACTAACCAAACAATATTCTCTTCCACATGTATTCATCCCACACACAGTCATGTAAAACAATCTTCTACCGAGATTCCGTTAATATTTTCGTCCCGTTTCCCGACGAATACATTAACAATATAGGTTATTTATCGATAGCGTGTCCCGCACACTAACAATTTAAAGGACCGGTCGTGACCAAATGTAGGGCATAGAAGTGAAAGGGCAGCTTAGGACATGATCCGTCGAAGTTGAATCACTTTGTGTCGGAGAAATAATACAATTTATTGGTATGATGGGATCTTTTGACGTAACGTATCTTTTTCTAAGTCACGAAGCTATAACTGTTATTTTTTGCATGATATACTACCCGATACCAAAGGTTTTCTTATGGCAATGTAAGGTTTAAGCAATCTATGTTCTTATAGGTCTTTCCGGGATCTATCGGTTGCTACAGCAACACTGTGAGAACTAATAAAACTACTCCAGCTAACACAAGTGATGCTGATAATGGTGGCAAGTTAATCTGCAAAAGTAAACTTAAAGTAGATGCAAATCTTAATTAAAATGAAGCTTCACGCTCCAATACGTTAGTTCTAAACTGAACATCACCTACAGCCAACACAAGAGTTCTTACAACATGATTGAGATGAGAGACAGTAGATACATGTTTTTTGTTCACATTTGCATAATATCACCATGGGAACATCAATATAATATCTGCGTGTACACATCTTTACACTTATTAGGACTTATCGCGCCAACTCACAATGGCGGAAAATGGAATTCGACGTGCAATAACAGATTAGTAAGACTTTCAAAGGCGTTTGATTGACAAAATGTGAAATGGATGTCGAAATGGGTCAAGTATAAACACTTTTGTGAGAAAATGATTATGAAAATAGAAAATAATACCTCGAAGGTCAAAAGGATAAGTGCCTATTACTTGTTATTGCATGTGTTGCAAAGATTTATGGGAGACCCTTAAAGGGAGTGCCGCAAGGTCATTAGTTCGGCCCATGCTTTTACAAACACCTTCCCTTAATATTGAGTTAGATATATCTAGAGTTTACATTTATCGCTGGGAACTTGTTTGTATGTCCTCCTACGGATTCCCACTGTCCATGTTGAATTATTCAAGTGCCAGGCATTCACTGAAAGGCTGGTTATAATCCAGGCAGGTATATGAATTTGATAGTACCCACAAACTACCTACTTTTTATTCGGATGTAAAGGTCAGACGCTCTTGTTCATTTTTGGTAACTGTTTGCTACACTCTGTTATGATAATAATATGAGGGTTTTGTGAATGCTTTTTAGAGATATTACTACTACTGGACTTATTTGAAATTCAATACCCACTAATATATATTGACATAGTTTTTGATGGAATTATATTATTATTAAATAACACATAACATAAAAAGCGCATATAATTTTAGTAACATACTTGAAAGCAATCATAAAGAAAAAGAATGTGCCTATATCCACGTAAAGGTTGAATGGTCTGCAAGTATAATAACCGCCGCCGTTACACTTAAAATATCATAAATACAGGTATTTAGTTGTCGCCTATATTTGGCGTCGCGTTTCCCTCTAATCTATCACTACCGGTCGATATGTACATAATTGACATGTAACGAGCTACCGGTAACGATATGAAATGCGGAATAGGAAATATAAATTTTTCATAATTTTCTGGTCTTCTAATGTGCCACTAATTTAGCAATAGAATACTAATGTGGAAATTGATATTATCGTAACTGTTAGAAGTGTTAGTCATTCATCATACTTAAAATTAAGCAGGGAAACTTTCTGTCGAGTTTAGATAGCATGTTGGAACGTATTTTGAGGCAGCAAATTTTGATAAATGAATGAATTTCATGTGTAATTTAAAGAGTGATTACTTTGTTGCTTGTAAGCTCAATTTATTACGAACGCTGTCTTCATTAGTTTGCAATATTTTCATATATTTCAACACAGTCAGCAGGCTTTGTAAGGAATCAATACGATTCTCACGTCGCGATAAAATAATCTTACCTGTTTGCGAGCTATTCTGTAACCTAAGTGTGTGTATTCGCCTTGAGTCTGTCTCTTGTCCTTGCTCATCGCTGGTTCTGCCGCACTTTCTGTCTCCTTCACGTCGGCAGCGTATGCGCATAGCGCGAATGCTGGAACCATAAGAAAAACCAAATCAGTTTTTGTGTCAAGCAAATCATTAATAGTCACCGGTTGGGAAAATGATTAGTTAACCGAGACATTGTCGCTATCCTTAACAATAAGTCTTTCAGTCTCTTGTCCATTTCGTCAAATTTCTTTATAAGCAATGAAAATTCTTGATGGTTTGTTTATCGCAGCACTAGCTCTTTGATCACTGGTAACATACTAGTAATATTTTCATCATCAACTCATGTCAAACAACTTTCAGCAAAACCTAATAGAATATTGCTAATCACCTTCGATCTATGATTATGTCTTGCAATACTAACATAAAATGACAAGAGGGACCATTGATCCATTTGTACTTTTCAAAGCTTTCAGATATAAAATAGTGATAAATTTATATATTCTAGTACTTATGTCATTGGTGTCGAGCTTTCAAGCTTTAGTGCTTTCCGCTAAAAGCAAAGTTTCGAAATTTTGCGGTTTCAGTAAATGTCACCTGGTACTGAGGATCAATAATTTCTGCTATATTGGCAATAAATTTTGTCAACTTATGCAAGGCCCCTTGAGCTATATTTATATTGTTTTAACGTTTTAATTTCTTGTCTAGTAATTATAGTTTTATAGTTCGTAATTTATAATCATAAGTCTTAAAGTTTATTTACTTAGAGATCTAAGATTTGATTCCCAGGTTAGGCATACTGATAGCGCTCGAATTTCGTTTTATTCGGCTGTTGCCAAAAGTATAGTCATAATGTGACCAGTAAGTTATCTCAAAAATATATTTCTTTATAATATCTCTAAAAAAAATTCCATTTTGTTCTTCCCACGCCACGGATCCAATTTCCAGCTTAAACCAACAACAAACTTTAAACCTAGATATCTTAACCCAGATCTGTCAACAATCTCAAGACAATTTCATCTAAACCGTCGCATTCTTTAGAACCTCTAGCAATTGTGCTTGGCAAGTATTATTTTAACTGAATCGAATTCCTTCCCTTCATTTAATCTTTGTTACGATCTTATGTCACTAACGTTAACGCAAACCGTAACCTAACGCAAACTGTAACGTAACGTAAACCCTTGACCCAAAAACGCGAGATTGGCACATTTATTTACAATAAAACGATTTCCGATGAGTCTTTTGACGATGAAGGTGGATTTTATGTGACGATGATGGAGGTCCTTGGGGAAAATGTTTTTTTTTGTATGGCATTTTATAGTAGATCTTGCTTTCAATGTTTTTACTCGTTTTCTCATTAAACAATTATTATATTAGGTTATAATAATAAATATCATCCTCGTTGTATAGATTATCGTTTTTGAACGATAATCTATACGATAAACGATAACGACTTTTCATGTTTTTTTTTCTGACATAGGTATTAGTAAGAAAATATGATTTATCTTTATCCCGTAATTTAATAATAATCGCCCTCTTATATGGCCATAATAATAATAATTATCTTAGTCTTTGGTTGTTCCATTTAAATCAGATGCGGCCTCTGCTTATCTAGACACGCGGCAGCGTGTCAAGCCAAGTTCATGCAAAAGAAGAATATCAATATCTCAAAAGCACACAGTTTTTGTATCATTAGCTCCCTAGCAAACTATAATAAGGATATTAAAATATCAGTAGTAGGTAATGTTCATCCAAGTCCTATTAAACTGGACTGGAATTTATTTCCGAGCAAGACGAAGCCTAGTCACTCACGACAAAGGACCAAATATCAAGGTAACAAATGTCACAATTTTAAGGACATTTGGAGCATTTGTGGACGATCGATTAAAATAGTTTTTGTTGTCAATGGCATCATCATTAGTAGGGAGTACTGATAGTCTAGTTATTATAATATCTATATTTAATATGTATGCCTAAGCCTTCATAATCTGCTAGATCGATTTAATAGTAATTGTAGTATCTAGAGATCTAAATGTTATAACTATTACAAACTAGCAACAAATTTTATCATTGTCCTATATCAGGCGCAGGTGTCGAACAATGGTTCCTGAATCCAATTTTGGATCAGACGCAGTGGATTAAAAACTATTTGCAATAGCGCCTAAATTAAGTTTACGGCATTATGCCACAGATAGGAATTTCTGACTTATAGACCTAGTGGTCATATTGACCGACTGGTAACAGGCTCTACTAGACAAGTGTTTTTCGATGTCACCGGTGCCGATGGTATAAATACCAAAATATAAACGATTGGTCATGTGACATTTCGATAACGTTGACATTCCCATACATACCTGACGTTTTTTCAATCATAGCGATGGAAAAATGTCCCATTTTCGATAAGAGAATGTCACTTGGTCTAACTTCCTATAATGTCTCTTTCTTAACGTAATCGTCAGAAAATTTCAACACAATATGGGAAAAAATAGCAACACAGGTAAACACGTAACAGTGGTCATCAAGATGTTTATTATAAATCTATTGCAATGTTTCTACATGCGGAACCCACTGACATGGATTCGTTTCCGCGTCGCTGATGACACTGCACACTGTGTCAAATATAAATTTATTCATAATGACAATAAACTCATAATGTATTCATCAGTAGTTTGGTAGTATATCGGTAAAATGTGGGCCATATGCGACTTTATAATAAAGAGATGCAAATAATCATAATTTCTAAAATGTTTCATTTATGGGACATCGTTGGCAGGCTTCCCACTAGATGGACCGATGACCTGGTTAAGGTTACGCGAATTCTGGTGATGTGGCGCCACTTGAGGAACGCTTACGTTCAGCAGTCTGTGGGATTCTTTCGACTGAAATTAATGATAATGATGATGGGACTTCTTCAAGAAGTTGGGCAACAGTATTCTCTTATCTGTTAATTTCAACTATTCTAATCCAATTTTTAAGAAGCTTAGGCCGATTTCTCCATAAACAGTTTACGATCCGATTAAATGTCAAAAACAAGACTTTGATCATTTTATTATATATGTAGAAAAATCTTATTCAAATCCGTATGCAAATTACACCGAATCAGAAGTTGTAGTAAAGTTATCATTAATTGAACTTTAACTGTACTAGGTAGAGCATGAGACAACATCATCTTTCATTCCTTATCCAATCATAATAATATCACAAACCTGGCAATACCCAAAAGCTAAACAAATGATATTTTTATTCATAATATATTTGAAAATCGAATGTTTCCAGGAAAAAAATGTCGATGGTCTGACGTCATTAAGTGGCATCGCTCGTGAGAGCACATCAAAGGTCCCGAAATTGTGGAGTGTGACGCAAAAAGCTAAGTTCGGGATGCCGTCGACGATCGTATACCGATCATGTCTGTACACTGACAAGCAATGACAAGGACGGTCACAAAAAATATCCTCTCTGAAATTGACATTTTATATGGAAAAAAATAAAATGGAAAGATCATGAAGTTTTGGAATTGGAGTTATTATAATTTCTGTACCGGACCGGATTTATTGTTAGCGGTTTTCTTTTATTTGCAAACCAGCATTTTTTATCCATTTGAATTTGCTACCTACGTGAATATTGGAAAATTTGAATCATGAAAAGCTTTTTGATTTCGTTATCTATTTGTTACTAGCATTTTCCCGTGGCTTCTCCCACAGGGACAGTTTGATATTTCCCAATAAAAAGGTAATTGACGATAGTGAAGCTTTCTACTAGTGAAAGAACTTTGGTGATTGAATTAGTATGGTTGATAGAGAATAATCCCTACAAACAAACAAACAATTTTACTTTTTAACGCCTAGTTGACACTTTGCGTGACCCAAGGATTGACTTGGATTCATTGACATGGGTTGCAATATTGCCAATCATTTGGGTACAATATCAGAGTACAACGATGCGAAAGAGTTTTAAATGTATACGTATGTACGTGTATATTTTTATGTATGTAAATAAACAATTTCACCGTTTAACAATAGTTAAGATCTAGTTTGGATTAGACAATTAGGCAGGACGGAATTCTCTTCATAAAGTATACTATAGGAAATGCGACAAATATATTGGTCAGTCCATTGTTAACAAAAGGTCTCTAATGGTTAAAGTTCACAATGTCTCCATCTTAGCCGCACATGGAACGTTCTTTGAAAGGCTATCATTATTTCTTGAATGGACTCCGTGTGTATCTTTGACTATTGTGTATGGGTATTATTGGGGTTTGTTAAATGGTGTAGAAAGGTATACATATAAAAATATCTGTGGTTTTAGAAAAAATTAGCCAAAATGCATGTGATTTACATGCGCTACCGCAAACGCAGTTTCACGTTATTCTCTCTTGCCTAGCCTTTTCCCAACTATATTGGGGTCGGCTTCCAGTCTTACCGGATTCAGCTGAGCACTAAGTGTTTTACGTGGAGCGACTGCCTATCTTACTTCCACAACCCAGTAACTGGGTAGCACGGTACCCTTTTAGCAAGACTGGTGTCAGATCTCAAGCTTCTGACTACCCGTAACGACTGTCAAAGATCTTCAAATGACAGACGGCTTAACGTGCTTGCCGAGGCACGGAGGAAACTCGGTATGTTGAAAATGGTCACCCATCCACAGACCGACCTCGTCAAGCGTTGCTTAACCTTGAAGTTGTTCCGTGCCGCTGTTATTATTTAGCCAAGAGCTCCTCCAGCACGAGTTATTAATAATGAAATATATTTTGAACTTTGTACTTACTATTCCCATATACTGAACTTTGAACTGTTAAATTTTATCGCTGATAAAATCTATAATTTGTCTTTAGTTTTGATTATGATTTATCGTTTATCAATGTTGAATTCTGGAACTAATACGCATCATTATTTGGCGTTATTATGGATAATTACATTAAGCTTAATTATAAGAAGAAATTATTTGGAACTTAACATTACTTTCAACAAATCAGGTATTAATTGGCGAAGAAATCAATTTCATTTGCACATCAACGGTAAATAACAAGTTGTGATTCCTTTCAAACTTCCATTTAATTGAAGTCTTTAAAATGCACATAATTATTAATGAAAGTGAACAATTTATTTAACTCACTAAGCGATTAGGTGAAACACTTTCTATAATTTGAAGTTCAATATCAGAATTATACGAACATTGCTAACTCATTCCGTAACAATTGATATTTTTAGTTATTTATTTTCTCAATTTCGTTGTGTTCTCAATTCATTAGATTTATTCTTAACCTTTAAATCGTTCTTCGTTTTGTGTCGTGGTACATTTTTAATCATATTGTTTGGGCCTAGTAGGTGACTACGTTTATTGCAGCGTTAGAGGCGTCTGCCAGGTCACTCTAAACACTAACATTGAGGACTATTTTTTTTTCTTTGCCTCTAGACAGCTAAATATAGCCAGTAATAAAGAATTTATCGCTAGACTAAACAAAATACAAGTGGTTTCTATTTAAAAGAAACCGGCCAAGTGCGAGTTGGACTCGCGCACGAAGGCTTCAGTACCATTATCGCAAAAATCGGCAATAATTAACGTTTGTTGTATGGGAGCCCCACATAAATATTTATTTTATTCTGTTTTTAGTATTTTTTGTTATAGCGGCAACAGATATGTGAAAATTTCAATTGTCTAGCTATCACGGTTCATGAGATACAGCCTGGTGACAGACAGATAGACGGACAAACAAAATGGATGTGTGCCCGATGGAGTTTTTAATAGGAAAAAAATACGAACAACCTGTCGTCACCTATTTGACCCCTTTAGGGGATGACTTTTAAAATCCTCGTATGGAACTCTTGTGCAAAATATCCAGCAATTTCGACTATGCATTGTCTGCCAGTAAATGAATGAATTTAAGATTTTTAGCATAGCACTATTACATTTTTTAGGAAAAAGAAAACTATTGTCGTATAAAATTAACGAGTGCGACCCGACCGAACGGTCCGACAGTCCTGTTTGGTATTTTTTGTTCGAAGGTGTCCTTCCTGCTCGGAAGTTTTAATCAACCGTTCAGTTTTCACTTTTTTTGTTGGTTTCATATTGTCTTTATTTCTTCTTTCTTCCATTAGAAGTTGTTAGTAACAAAGTTAGTAACTCTTTTATTAGGTATTAATGACACTATATTGATGAGGCATTATTGTGGCCTATGTCCAACAGTGGACGCCTTTCGGCTGATATGATGATGATGATATTGATGAGTGTACGTTCCGTACTTTATTTATTATTAAAACTGTAAGTATGTAATCGTGTTCATACATCCCCTTATTAGTAAACTCGGAGTTAAGGCGCTGTACTTAGTCAAAATAGGCTTCAATAAACAGTTTTTTAGCCAAATGTATACATATTAGAGCAGCTAAAAAAATATATGTTAATCTTGATCATATTTATGGGTGGACCATTGTGTTCAAAACACGTTTTCGGTAAATTTTCTCGATAAAAAAAAAACATAAAATAACCATTTAAATTGAAATTGTAGCAATTGTAACTGTATTATTTATAAACAAATCTTGATATTAATAATAACAGTGATGTAATATATAATAATAAAGGGAACTGTTGTTTTTACTTA
This sequence comes from Orthosia gracilis, assembly GCA_947562075.1. Classification (NCBI taxonomy): domain Eukaryota; kingdom Metazoa; phylum Arthropoda; class Insecta; order Lepidoptera; family Noctuidae; genus Orthosia; species Orthosia gracilis. The sequence continues at coordinate 66,790,232 of OX387264.1, read as the reverse complement.
TCGATTGGAATAAGATATTTGTTAGGATTAATGTATTTAATGATAAATAACTCGAACGAGTCGAACGAAACGTCGCACCATCGCGGCGTCTTTTCGCTTCTCTTTCATTTCTACGCGGAGTCGTCTGTCTATTCACCGCGCCTTAACATAACAATCTAAGTATTATCCATAATTTTTTAGAGTTTTAAGCTTGGTGTGACTTTATGCCGCGTTTATTAATAAGGGGTGTTAAAGTTTGCTCTTGCCAATTTTTTTTTGTTGGTAAAAAATTATAGACAATTTGGCAAGTCTCAAATTCCTTATATTTACTGTGCGAAAAGAAGAATCTAGTCTTTATGGTCAGTGACAACGACTATTTTATTTTAAAAGTATTTCTTAATTCCGATATGCCTATTAAATTAAATACTTGAACGTCCTCGCAGAAATGATAAGTTTCTTTTGAAATGGGGAAAACACTTGAAATTTAAAAGGCTTCGAGAAGTGACGTCTTTGTTAACTGAAGAGCTCTTCTTTGAATTTACTATGGGTACAGTTTTCCTTATTTCATCCGTAACATCACTGTTCTTTTTTTGTTCCATTTTAAATTTATGATTTTCATGGCTGAAAACTGCAATATTATTTTTTTAACCCCCGACGGAAATAGAAGGGTACTATAAGTTTGAAGCGTATAACTGTGTGTTTGTGTATCTGTCTGTGGCATCATAGCTCATAAACGGATGAATCGATTTGGATTTTGTTGTTTAAATGTTAACTTTATCGAAAGTGTTCTTAGCTATGTTTAATTAAAATCGGTTTAGCCGTTCCACAGTTATGGGCGTTTTACTGTTGGAATCGGGCTTTTTTCGTATGACATCGTGACATAATTACGTGTTCAATAGATTGTCGATCGAAGCGTGTCTGCAAGGTACTAGATAAATGATGTAGCATGAAATAAAAATGTGTTGTAATTCCCTTTATTCATAATTTGAATTCAAGCACGAGTCAAAGTTGTCGTTATCAAAATTATTGAAAACTAATACCTGATGATGCAAAAAATCGCAATAAAAACCATAAAATACTTTTAACTAAGGATGTATTTCTTTGGCCCAGGGGAATAACTTTGGCCCAAACATTGAAAAATTTTAAACTTCCACTCATACTTTTTAATCGGCTACTAATGATAAAGTTCGGTAGCTGGTATCACTGTTTTCAGTACAAAACGGTATAGCTTTTTCAAGTTTGGGCCAAATTTATCCCCCACGATATTAACAATAAGGATTTCTTATGACACGAACTATAACGTCTTTTAAACATACACAGCAGTATCACAAACTAAGAAACTACAACATATTATATCACTATTTATTTACTAAAACATCGTAACTGTAAATAGCAAACGGCACTTATAAGTTATATATGTTCAAAGAACATTACATAATGTTTCCAAGCTGTTTATGCTTTTAATAAATGAGAAATGTATTAAAATATCGTAATTTTCTGTTACGGAAGCTGTACTAATAATCTTGGTATATTATAGATGTTGGATTATATCGTAAGACGAGCAGTTGAGACAAATCTCACTTGTGGTTAACAAGAAATTTAATTAACTTTGTAAAAAGATGTGTAATTATGAAGATTTGTAATTTAGGTATCTATGTTGTCATTTTTGTTTTATGTCGTTTTGTTTTACTTAGTTGATCTTTACTATGAACATGAAACTTAATGTCTGTTTTTCACCAGACGTATTTTTTCACGCGACATATTTTTTCGCCAGACGTATTTCTTCAGAAGGTGTATTTTATTTTGGTTTTAAACATTACCTTGTGCCAGCGGCTTCGTCCACGTGATAAGCGGAAGTAATCCCAAGGAAAACAATAGGTATCCGGAAATAATATCGGAATCCTATGACATAACGAGGACATGGTCTACCCACAACCAATTTCTACTAAATCTATTTGGCTGTGCATGAAAAGTAACAAACAGACAATATTTAGCACTTATACTTAACATTAATGTACAAATAGGAGGTGTAGATCACCTGCGGAATTGTGTTCCTTATTGAATATAAAAACCACACACGGAAATGATCACGGAAAATATTGACGCAATAAATACTGGCCACAAATATGAAAAAAAAACATTCGATTGTTCAATATTTGAAATAATACCAATTCAAAAAGGTTTGATTACGATCTTCTATTGAACTGAAAATTAATCGTTTATTCAAAATATCGCACGAGTAAAGCCATTCAGACATTTTAAATTATGAACTGTTCCGATTATGAAACCATTGAAGACCAGTGATCCTTTCTTAAATCCTTGAGAAAATAGGTGCCTACTGTTACAAGACGATGTAGGTAAGTTGGTTATAATTAAAACTGAACGCTATGGCCGTTTAAAACTGTATTGCTGAGAAACTTTACACCTTAAAGTATTCTGATAAAAATGTCTATTAGCACAGATAACATATTACTAGCATTCCATTACTAACTTGACTTTTAACTGGGCGTTAGTAAATGTATGGGTAAGCAAATCCCTACAAAATATATGTATTGTTTGCATTTCTTATGCATTTCCAATTTAATATTCTTCGGCCAACTGCTGGGGGCCTTGAGGTCACCCTCTAACTTCAGTCTTCATAATATTCAAAGGTAGAATAATTATTTAGTTTTTGAATAGACTTAATATTCCTTAAGCTTCCAAAAGCCCGCAAAAGTATTATAATTAAGTAGGTGTGAAAAAGATCCACAGTTTTCATGGAAACTGTACAAAAACACACCGAACGTAGAATAGGCAAGGTCAAGCTTTGTCTCGGGCTTATTCTTAAAAAAAATATTTTCATACATGTTTATCTATACGTTAAATATATGCATAATATTACATAAATTACGTAAATACACATAACAATAACATAATATTATGTAAATACAAGCTGCACACCGGAGGTTAGGCAAGACTCAAATGTCCAGTTGCCAGTTTAAACAGGCTAGGTATGTTTTACTGACAGTCTGGTGACTAAATATTGCAGCCTAGACCTGTTTTGGTACCTAGGAATACAGAAGTTATTTGCTTATGTTGTTATATTGAGCTACGTGTTTTTTCCCGCGGTTTTGTTCCTGTTTTTTTTTTGTTTGGCTCGCGCTTGTCCACTATCTCACCTTATGGTAAGCGATGATGTGGTCGTCGATGTAGCACGCTTACCTAGAAGAAACTTATTCATTCTTGACTTAAAGATTCCCAGGTTGTAGCTATCAGAAAATACAGACCTCGGCAGGGAATTCCACTCCTTAGCTGTACGCATCATAAAAGTATTCCCAAAACGTTTGGTGCGTTTGGGTGAGATGTCCACCATGTATCGATGACGCGTCGCCGTACGTCTTGTAGTCCGATAATGGAACGGGCTAGGAGAAATTAATTCATGCAATTCCATTGCATACTCCCCGAAACGTAAAAAACCGACAGACTGGCAACTTGGCGCTGGTGTTAAATGGTCCGGAGCCTAGACTCGACCAGTATCTCATTGCCGATGAACCTCTTGGCCCGTTTTTCGATCGACTCTAGAGCATTCAACTAGTACTTGGCAGATCCGTACCATTACCGATACCAGTGGTATTAGTTTTTGGTATTGGAACGGAATAAACTATCAATATAATTATTTATTGACTAGAAGTTTTAAAAGCTAAAAAATCCGAGGGTTGGCTGAGTGCTATTAAAAATTAGTTCTGGCTTCTCTAATAAGTGTATGTTACTAAGGCATTGATATGCTGCAGATAATTCATTTCCTACTTCCTACATTATTATCTTTTATTAGTTATATAGTTTATTATTATCAGATTTTAATAATTGTTCTTTTTTTATTTTTTATTTTGTACTCCTACCACTGTTGTGTCCTTTTTAACCCAAAGGTTGACTGGTAGAGAATGTCTTGCTGCATTAAGTCCGCCTATGTATCACCATTGCACATGAAGTTTAAATAAATAAATAAATTATTTTGATTACATATACTAAAAACAGCAGATTTTGTTTACTTATTAACCATTGAGTTATCCACTGACAGAAAACTACGATGCTTAATCATGCGTATTATATTATCTGAGGACATGCGTATCGACAGAACGCGAGCTTTTACATTTTACAAAACCAATAAGGTTTGCGCGCAGATTTCTTCGATAACATGACCTTATAAGATGTTTTTCTCTACAACTACTGCATTAAAAGGTAAAAATCGGCCAAGTTTGAGTCTGACTCGCGCACAGAGGGTTCCGTATAAACAGCTTAATTCACCAAAATAACAACAACCTAACAAACAACAACAACAACAGTATAGCACCGAACATTGCTCACGAAATTAACTAAGCCGTTCGAAAACTGTTGTCACTCTACATCAATATACATTTTTTTTACTTTTCCAAGTACATTTTATATGTTGGTCGACTGTTACTCGTAAACTTGTAAAGACTACTTATCAGTGATAGTTTTCCTTTTAATTTCGTTACTACTGCTGCGATTTTCTTCACATATCTAAAAGCAAGAACTGGCAGGGAGAAACTCTAACAACAAAAATGGTTTTCACAGACCCGTAATATTTTTGAATGGCCTATCCAACGATACCCCATAACATGAGAAAGACGAAAAAAAAGACATCTCCACTTTACGTGTTCAGGACGGAACGAAAAAATCTTTTTTACTTTATTTTATTTTACGAATTTGTCGACGTGATTATTATATCTATCCAAATTATAGCTTTCTAGTAGTACCAAGAAGCTTTTTTGGGGTATCTTGTGGATTACGGAATCCTAAAAAGCTATTATATACTATTTGCTAAACATTCGCATGTCGCCATTCGTCTCTTTTGGTACAAGCCCTCTATGTCCATATAAGCCCCTAAGACCATAAATGCTAAGTGCAACATTATGCTAAGTCTAAAAGACAGTACTGAAGGTCAAAGGTTCAGATGGCCACTGTCCTTTCGCACTGAAGGCCACTCACTCTCACTAGCATGTAGCGTGCGCAAAAAAAATATTCTCGTCTTTGGAATTCTTAATGTGTCTAATCTTAATCCGGTAAAACTAGTTTTTGTAACCGTGTGAACTGGTTACTTTATTGTTTTTTTTTAATGGCATGACTGATTTTATATGTAGGTAAAGTTTATTTATTTTGGAGGAAAATGAAAGCATTGTTCATTTATTTGATTCTTATTCATGAAGCGTCGGTGTATAAGAAGTTGTAAGTTTGTACCCTAGAAGTTATGACAATCTAAAAAGTCGGGTTAGACAGCTATAAAAATTCGTTATATTATAAGTCAAACTTGATGCTTACGAATGAAACGAATGAACAAACACAAATTTGTAGTACCTGTAACAAGGCTCAAGAAAATAGGTGGCTCGTTTAGATGTCAATGTGTACACTTTTATAATAAGCTTCCAAGCCACGTACAAGATCTAAGTGTTAATAAATTTAAAACATTCATTAAACGTAAGTTGTGCCAGAATGCGTTTTATACAATAAAAGATTACGTTGAGGACAAACAGGCTTGGGATTGAGCTGCTCCAATTAATTTGTTTTTTTTTTTATATATTTTGCAACGTGAATTTTGTTTTTTTTTTTTTTTGTTTTCTTTCAATGACAAGAATATTTACTTTTTAAAGTATTAGATTATTTTATTTTAAGTTTATTTTAATTGTTGTGAATGTGAGGACTATGTGGATTCAATTTTTGTTTGTTTTTAATTTTAATTTATCCAAATTAGTTTTAATCATGGTCTGGCAGTTTGAGTAGTTTATGCGGCCTACCCGAATGTCCTTTCTTTGGTATTGTTCGTCGAATCGTTGAGCTCCTTAAATTCTGAGTTGAGCTGCACGGTTATTGACAAATGCGTGCACTGACTGGACAGGTCCACTCAATCTGGCTGGTTCTTTCCTCAAAAGACCATTTCAGACTTCAGTCTACATGGTCTTCACATGATCTAATAAAGATTTTGTCTGGACCTTAAAAGAGACTGTGACCTCTGAGTTTGTTTCGGCCTTTCTTCTCAGAGTAGTCAGATAGGAAACGCCGAATTCATCTAGTTTTAAAAATATGATCGACATGTAAAAGTGTTTGTACAAACCTACTTACAGAAATAAAGTCATTTATTATTTATCATTTATCAATGATATTCATTGTTATAGTGTATGGGTAACATAGTTATCAATTAGGATTACGAATTTCATTTTTCGTAGACGTCAAAAAACGACATCGGATTTCTTAGATGTCACGATTATAGTTATTGAACCTTTTTTTGCACTAACCCGGCTCTAGAATACACAGGTTTAGCTTAGTTGCAGAAGTTATCAGGAAAATTTACTAGATAAAAAATTATGTTCGCAATAAAAAAAAAAGTATTTTACACGAAATAAACTAAAAAAAAGCTACGAGAAATTAATTCTGATTGGTTTTTCAAACTCTTCACTAAGCTCCAAACTATTGGAGATTTGTCGCAGAAACTTTTCACTTATCTTTCAAGTTTTCTAGCTTAGAAACATCTAAAGCTTAACTTTAATCTCAGTTTAACATAAATCTATAATATAAAAGAATAGTATGTTCTATAGAAATTCTAGTCATAGCAATAAAACGGTGATAAAACCGTGTGAATTAAAATAAAGTAAAAAATAATTGCCGTTTTTATTTTATTTATCGCGGTGCGAGTAATGGCAGTGTTTTTTGTTGACGGTACCGAGCTCGGCCTAGTTCCCACAGATGTTTATAATGTCAAACGTAAAACGCATTTTAACGAGTATTTAGCCGACTACGTCGTTGAGGGTATATGCAACTTTGACCTTCGTGCTCCCGTTATCAGCTGGCCATCACTTTTAAGATGGAGGTTGAGTTGGTTGGATGAAGGTTTTTTTTTATTTCGACTACACGACTAAAAAATCCAGATTTATGCGCATAAGTCACAAATATTTCTTATTCGGTAGTAATGCTCTACTAAGAGATAAGTTTAAAAGGTCACATATAAAAATGTTTAATGCCTAATTACCTAAGCGACGTTTTTTCTATCGCGAAGGGACAAATACAAAACGAAGCTTAGAAAATAATTAAGCAGCGTTTTGTATGGTCAGGACACAAAAACCTTCTCAACAGTTCAATAATTAAAATCCAATGTTAAAACTTTTTCTGTACAATCAGTGAACAATGAATGAGTAAAGGGGCATTGTATGTATTTGGTAAAAAAGCCGTCTATGACCAAAAGGCCGTGGAAGATTATTTTGACGCGCAGCTGGTGAGTGGAATTCGTAGAATCGGCATTGATTGCCTTTTTTTTAGTCTTGGTATCATCATAGAATGAGCTGTAGATACTGTAATGGTTGCATGCTGAAAGGAACCTTACAGTATGCAGGATGGCAAAAAATAGTAGATTGTTTACCTAGGGAGCAAACATCTATTTTAAAGGCGAGAGGGTTCTAAAGTAGTATCCTGAGTGCAGCAAAGGATTCAAAGTACGTCACTCGAGCTAAAAATAGTGTTGCTCCCGAGGTGGACACTACTTTTTATTAACCCTCTATGAGAAAATAAGTAAATGCAACTTATGAACAAGAAAGTTATGTTTATTTATTTTCATAAAATTAAGAACCATAAGACATAAAACAAAATAATTAGTGGCTAATGTTTATATTTGAACAATTATGGAGTGCATCGTAACAATTTTATTAGTACCATCCGTTACAGTTGTCGGTTTATTAACAGCTTGGGAATTAGAAATAGTCTCAGAACACAGTCTCTCAGGATGTAGTTTTTGAAAAACTTGATTATAATACTTTCACTTGAGGAAGATGCACTAAATTTTTATAATTCTAAAATCTGAATTTTAAACAACTACGAACGAAGGCAGAATGAATTTAATTTTGCGCGTTGTTTATTTGTCATCAACTTTTTTTTTAATTTGGCGCGCTCTCAGTTTTTCAGCCAGTCGCTTATTCAGTTGATTTGTGATTCATCTCTTTGCTGATTGGAACATTTAATAACAATATCCACATTCCAAATTCAAATCAATTTTGGTCCCTGTTTACGAGGAATAAACTTTTAGAATAGTTCTTTTTAAATTGATGTGATAAAAACATAGTTCTGGCTGGATTCGAACACTCATTCGAATTTAGAAGAACTCATTCTGAGGCAAACAGCCTGTTAAATTACGGGCGATTTTTGCATGATGTGAAAATAGATTTAAAAATGGCATAAGTTTGGAATATGAAACAGTACGCATTCCTTTTATTAGTTGCCCGGTTATATCAGGATCGACAGGTTCCTCTCGTACCTATCTACCTAAAGCTCGGAGCGATACAAGATCACTCAGATGTAAATAATTGCCGAGAGAATCGTTAAATTTTGTTGAAATGTTAAACATGAAATTCTTCGGCATATAATCAGATAGAATAAATTTAATAAAGTACCCTTACCGAAGCGTATCGCTGTTCCGTCCCGAAACTCAATTACTAAAGTCTTGGGGATGCTCGCGACATCGCTCGCTAATAAATCAACAATTCATTTGTTCATGAGAATACTTAAAAGTTTAATGGAATCATTTGCAATTGCAAAGAAGAATTTCAAAAGAAGAAGTATAATGAAACAATTGAAAGTGCTCTTTGTAACTTTCAATCTTAATTATTGTATCTTAGTATTATGCATAATGTTATTATTAAGGGGCTGACTATTGATAAAACGATTACAGGAAGAAGTATGGAATAAGATAAATGTTGCGCCAACGCCAAATATATTTGTATAGTGACAAAAAACTGATGTACAATGTCACCATTTGGTATTCCAAATAATAAATTTATTTATTTTTATCTACATTGTGCTTACATAATAGAAGGAACAAGAAATATGTAACCAAACATTATAAGTATGTAACACATATGATTTAAAAGAGTGTCCATGGAGTTCCTTGCACGTTCTTCTCCATAGAGATCTACTCTTTGGAACGTGCAATTTAGCTTCACTTGTTTTTTTGACTGACCGACATTTTGACAATTCAAAAGTGCCTGTAATTGGTCTATTTGAAATAAACGTTTTTGACTTTGACTTTAAAACAATACTACCTACTATACATATCACCTCGAAAGCAATGAGAATCAGTTCCTCAACTAACCATGAACTCAAATTATCAGACAGTTTGCACGTTCCTAAAGTGGTGCCCTACTAAATACTAATTCGAACTAAGTATAGCATTGTGGCAGCGAACTTATTTAGACCAAGAGCAGAAACTGAGTTCCACAGAAAAATTAAATGGATTACAATATCTTGGTTGTCCCTGAGCAACATTTGGGTCGATCACAAATATAAAATAAAAACGTTTGAAAAATATTTAAAAATTTAAGATAACAAAAGTTGATAACCACATCGCGTGTCCGATAGCACGTGGAGCCCGGAATGTTATTTGATTGCTTTCCATCGCAATCAACAAACTCGATTTCGTACGCTTTGAAAAGTCCACAAACGAAACGAGTATCTCTGCAAAATGGCATCAAAACTCGTGAATATTCCGTTCGACATTATCGACATTTCGTAACAAAAATTCCTCATTTGGTTATAAAATATAAAAATTAACTTTTACTTTCGCGTATTAGTCAATCGGATTGAATAAATTTCTTTGGTAAGTATGGAATTAGCAAAAAAACGGTGCGTGTAGTTGAAGCTGGACGGATCGCGTCGTTGTGCGCGGCTGAAAGTCGAAAGTGATTGCGTGCGCGCAGCAGAGGAACGCACAACACAGTAAAAGTAAACTTCCTAATCGCGCGCATCGCATCACAATGGACAATTATTCGCATTACGACCGCTCACGCGACCGGCTTCGAGATTTAGAACACCGTGTCAGTGTTTCGGAAGGTCAACGTTTATACGTCGAGATTTTTTGGCATTTTAATGATGAGTCGCGCTCGGTGTGAAATTTTTACTCTCGCTCAAATTAGGTCATTATTGTCAATGAGTCATGGAAGCATTAAGGAGATTGTAATTAGAATGTGACCAACATTCTCGCAAATGAGACATCAAATGGTCAATTTTTGTGAAATCAGCACAGCTTTGATTTTATCTCGAACTTTCGTTAATGGCATGGTATTTAGAAAGACAAACTTTTGTTCTAAAACCATTAAGCGATTATCTTTCTTAAGAAAGATCCTAAGTTATGAAGGTAAGATAAGATGTATACGAGAGTGAACAGCTATATTAATATCAATCAGCGCCTTATCTAAATTATTTATCAATGCACAGCACAGATATAAGTAATCGACTTTAATAACTTTACTGAGTCCACAAGGATCTAAGCTGGTATTTCAAGTAAAAACCAGTAAGAAAGATCCAGCTTTCACTAGAGATGTTCCATACTTCACGGGTAAAAGTCTTCCTATCCGATTCTCACAGTAAACTGGTATCATATTTACCATACAAATTATGCGAAAATTTAGTGCATATAAAACCGGGGACTGTGTCATTTTATTAGCTATACATAATTATAAAAAGTGATAGTGATGAGATGGAATAATTTCAACTAGTTTGGCGACTATGTTTCATCTTTTGGATTGCTTTGTTTGTTAGCCCGAATTATTCTCGAAAAGTCTTCCATTTTGGCCTATCAACGTATTTATTATCGTCTAAATCTAACCCTACGACCTTCTCAACCTCATTTCTTGTCCAAAAACAAAGGACAACCAAATGTTCTTCTAAATTACCTTGTTTTTAGCCAAGGAACTTATCCGATAGTTATTTTCTACGATAATTTTATCTGTCGCTTGGGGTCCTCTAACATAAATCACTGTCTTCTCATCGATGGTAGGTAAGTACAGAGAACAGAGTTCATTTACCTCTGACCTAATACTTCGAACTTTTAATGTAGCTTTACACTTTTAGATTGGGGTCAAGAAAATATGTTACTTCATAGAAAATTGAGGAAACTCATCAGTTGGTTTGATGACGTTAATTTTAACGATGATGGTTGAAACAGAAAATTACTGCAATTGAATTTAAGTTAGTGGAAATATTAGACACGTTTTCTAAAAGTCACTTATCCTGATCAGTAATGGCATAATGATCTTGTATGGGTTTAATAATTATAAAATCCGTCTAATATTATAAAGCTGAAGAGTTTGTTTGAACGCGCTAATCGCAGGAACTAATGGTTCGAATCGAAAAATTATTTTTGTGTTGGGTAGTCTATTTATCGTGGAAGGTATACATAACATCACGCTACGACCAATAGGAGCGGAGCATAAATTAAAATTTTTGCAAAAACGGGAAAAAACCGTTTTGAGAGTTTCCGTTGCGTGCGCTGTGTAAACGGTTAAAGTTACGCAAATATCATGTATGATGAAATTGTTCCTCTTTAAAAGTTCTAAAAAAATCCGGGACAGCATATGTCTATCTTTTAAGATTGACTCACAATAACCTTTTTTTTATAGTAATCAAATTTGTTCATTTGCCAAGGAGTTTTATCAACATCTATACTAATATTATAAAGCTGAAGAGTTTGTTTGTTTGTACGGTAGGTAGGGAAGGTAGGTAATGGTAGATAGATAGATAGCCAGTTGACGGGATCGAAGCCTCGGGGGTCAGCTAGTATTATCTAAAGGAGTAATTAGGTGTTCCTGTAATTATGTCATTCATCATGTAGAACAATTTAACGGGTTGGTCGGTATATTTTTTTCTTTTCGATAAGGCTCGATATATTGTTAACCATCGAATTTTGATGAGATTGATTGTATTTGAAATGATCTGTTCACAATATACCAAGAGTTTATTATCTCCCAAGATTACAAATCTTTGGGTCTTTAAAATAATCCGGTGATTGATTTTTCCTTATTGTTCGGGTCTATCTTCACGAAAGTTATAACTATTCAAGTTAAGCTTCTGCCAGCTGACCTCGGTCACCCTTAGAGAAACGAGATACCGCACTCGTGTGTAATTACATTATAGTTTTATCAGCCTACGGGTTAATGAAGACCCTGCCTTATGCTGCAGGTAATTTATTGAGGTCTTTGTTTGGCTGAGAATCCAGCGGTTGAATGATTGAGAGTCATTTGTCACCGTGAGTGAAGTGAACATACCGGTGTAATAAATGTAGACACTAAGTAAGTTGATTAAAATATTATGGACTTTATTTAAGGCGATATATACGCCCGAATGTAAACGCAGTACTGGCCGTGCGCCCGCTCGATGCCAAAATATCAATATTGAACCTCTTTTTGAACAGTTTTGTTTGCAAAATATTATTTGATTTAGATATGCTATGTCAGTTATAAAGAAATTCCAACCATTAATTTTTCTGTGAAAAATATTTTTAAACATCCAAGTCGTTTTGGAGGAATATCCAAAAGTTGCGAAAAATATTGTGTTGCTAATTATTATTTTTTAAGCAAAACTATTTTTATACGAAAAAAACATGTTTAAAAAATTATGCAAATTTTTAAAAATTAATGAAGAAAATTTTTTTTCAAATCCTTTAACCTAGCCGTTACTAAGGAGTATGCTTTAGAAAGTTACCGTTTTACGGCACTAAAACGGGTGTAGGCCATCGAGATATAAGTACTAACGTACTAGAGAAGCTACGTCAAATAACTGAATTGTCCTATTCTTCGTAATTTGAATCTTTAGTTCGCTGCAGCGCTAAAATAATAACCATTCGTCTAAACCGTAACTAATTTACCACAGCGCTAGATTTGCTGCGGAAGTGTATTTATTGTCGGCAAAAAGGTCTTAAGCGCCATGTAAATCACGGCACTTACGCGTTTTCTTCAACAAAGTGCAACAACATGTCTTCCCTATAGACTATGACAGGAGTACTACAGAATGGACGACGTAGGTATTTTACCTACAGGGTTTATTTCATAAATAGACAATTTTTTTTTTTGATATATTTTATTTAGTTACCCTTAAAAAATATGAGTTTAGTCATCTTTTGCCTTTTTGTTGAATAATCAACGCTTTGATCTGTTTTTGCTTCATATTTTAAACGAATAGTAGTATATTTATTAATAATAGCCCGAATCAAATGAATTCTATGATTCAGTGTACTTGGTTGGCAAAATGAACGCGATATTTTCACCGTAATGTCAGTCTAATCTACCTACATTGCACTCTGTTTGATTAGTCTATGACAAACAATACAATATGGCGCGTGGTAATTATTTAATTTGTAAAACAAGGAAATTGGTTTACTTACCGATGAAAAGTAATTCCTTTGCACTTTGCCGTGTTCCTTGAATTATTAGTACAATATCTCAACACACACCAAGGCATTTTTCGTCGATTTTTTCTATGAATTAATTTATTATTGTCGGAAGTACTAGGCGCGAAAGAGCTAGAGAGCGACTGAGTGAGGTGCGGCGCGATCGCCGCAGTTGAACGAGACAAAGTAGGAATTTACGGTGTCTTCTCTAGTACGTTAGTACTTATATCTCGATGGTGTAGGCCCTTAATGGGACATTATTATAAGTACTTGATAAATGACATCAAACTAATGCGATTGTCTCCTATAATTCAATCCCTTAGGGTTTTTTTTTATATTAAGTGAAAGATTTTCCATTTGTTTTTCTAACTAATACCTAATCTCTGTTATCACGTCGATCGGAATGAGGAGAAGCATAGCTTTACATCCCGTAAGGAGGGTAAGGAGACAGTAGACATACAGGTAGTCTGTAATATCGTGATTTTTTTATTTTTTATTAACATCCGTTTATCTTGATGTCTAACCACTTTTTTGCCAGTCTTATTTCTCTCTAAGATAAAGCCTATCCAGTTGAACTTTCGTAAACCAGATTCACCACAAAGTGAAATTTAAATCCTCGATCCTCCAACAAAGATTGCAGTCAACAATGGAAACCAGTGTGGGGTCAAATGAAACACGTTAGGATCGTGACTAAGAGGCTGGTTACGGCACTACGAAGACTTAGGCCCTGGCCAGGGTGATGAGCTTGCGCGGGTGCTTAAGCGGACGCGATTTAATATTATGAAAGCCCATTTTGCGTCTGAACTGAAGTGACTATGGCGATCGTCTTTTGTTTTATCCTAAGGAAACACGCCTAGCCTTCACTGCCCGCTACAACAACTTGAATAGCACTTGGCCCTAAGTCTGAATGTGTCAAAACGAAAAACATTATCCCATTTGCACAGCAGAATCATGATGGCATTGACACGTTGGTCAGTGGGTAGTCTGAGCACGTTGTAGTATAGCCCCTGTGGTCACCTATTCGCGCCCGCTCCCGCCCTAGCCAGCGCGCGTGCACTCTGGACAAGGCCTTATTGTTACTAGTATTTGACAAAGGTATTGCTCAAGTTTAAATTGATGGTGTATTTGTGTGTATAATAGACGATTGAGGTGGAACCTGGCAGGTATAATTTAGATTTTAAGAAAATACGGGTTTACGAATGTGGAAATACTACATAGAAGAGGTTTCGTATGAGGCTTTACTTGTAGATTTATCGAACTGATACTTACCTAGGTTTTTTTTTGTACTTGTGATGGGTTTGCTCTTGACTCTAGTCTAGGTCAATGACAGAGACAGAGTCGACGATGGAGTGAGCTTACCCAGAAGAAGCCTAACTTTGAAGAGATTCGGGCTAAATGCGTTCAGAAACATAGACGCAGGTAGTGAGTTTCATTCATTCGCTGTGCGCATTATGAAGGTTGTTTGGAAGCGCTTGGTGCGAATTGGTGGAATGGCAACAAGGTAAGGATGGTAACTTGCAGTGCGTCTAGATATCCGATGGTAGAAGGGGGCTGGTGGGATGAGATCGTGGAGTTCTTGAGCACACTCACCGAAGGCAGGAAGGTACTTGATTTTGGTCAAAAAAATATTCTACACTTGCAGAAATAAGAAAGTTATAAAAAGAGAAAAACAGTCATAAAAAAGTGTCTCGTATCTGACGAATAAAATATATTATTGGGAAACCAGAGACCAGTAAAAGTTATTTATTGGGCGCCAATTTTTTAGTCTTCAGATAACTTTTACCTGAGTTTTAATAGAAAATATGACGAACCAGAATACTTCAGATAAAACTTTATGCCTTCTTACTGAAAATAAGCCAAAGTTAACGGCCTACATGCGCTTGAGTGCCGTAAAACGGTAACTTTCTAAAGCAAATTCCTTAGTAACGGCTAGATTAAAAGGTTCGAAAAAAATATATATTTATTATTGTTTCAAGTACATTATTTTTTAAACGTGGTTTTTTCGTATAGCAAATAGTTTTGCTTTAAAAAATTATTAACAACACGATATTTTTCGCAACTTTTGGATACTCCTCCAAAGCGACTTGGATGTTCAAAAATATTTTTACACAGAAAAATTGATGGCTGGAATTACTTCATAACTGACATAGCATTTATGTAAATCAAATAATGTTTTGCTAACAAAACTGTTCAAAAGGAGGTTCAATATTGATATTTTGGCATCGAGCGGGCGCACGGCCAGTACTCCGTTTACATTGGTGTGTATATATCGCGCAAATCTTCAGCTTATCATATTTTGTTCCATAGATCACCAATTTACTAGAACTAGAATCAGATAGAAAGAGAAACAAACTAATTAACTTATTGAAAGCCAACAAAGATTGCACAATGGTTTTAATGTTACAATATTACATACAATACTATAAAATCGAGTCGACACGAGAATTAACTAAAGTAAACTTATATCAGAACAAAAGTTGTAAAATTAGCCGTTTATTATATCGGCCCGTTACTCACGGTTCCATTACACAGTATTTAGAGATTAAATTTTATGTCTCAGTTAATAATATCTTATGGAGCTAGCTGCGTTAAATAATTCCGATGTTAGAACGTTACTGAGAACATTTCATTAGAAACTTAAGATTATGATCATTTTCGTTCGTCAAACTGTTTTTAGGTCAACCTTTTAACTATTGATCTAGAATGACTAACTCTTTGGTAATGTGCTACTGATGAACACGAGGTCTTGGGTTCGATGCCTGGATAGGGCAAAGCGTTATATTTTTATATCTTTTATGTAAACTTATTTAAAATTTTATATCGTGAGGTACTAAACCGAGGGAATTATTAAATACGATGCGTATTCGTAGTAGGAATATCCATATTTCCTTCTCTCATTGGAAACATGATTGATTCCCGTAGTGAAAAACTGAGATTGTATTTTTAATTTTTCTTTCGAATTTTAATCTACAATTCAGATTTTCGGACAGTTGAACTCAATATTCGATAGCATCTAATAATCAATCGATATCGATAGATAAATCAAATAATCAGTATAATCAGTATAGTACTATCACTTGCAAAAGTCGATAAGAATTCTCAAAACGTATTAGTTTGACGTTTAGTTTGACTTACGACCTTCTATTTTCAAGTTTTCGCCAAGAAATGATTGAAATTCACAATTTCATCAACTTAGCATAAGTCAAGATGGCCCAGTGGTATAGAGCACACAGATTGAAGCGCAAATCAGTGTGCCGCAAGTTCAAATCACACGCAATTGTTGACTTTTTGTGAGTTCTTACCCGATTGGAAGTTATGGATTAGCATTACATATATTAAATTATTCTTTAACTTGTTCACACATTTCTTAGAGTTAGAAAGGTAGATCAAAAAAAACTAAATAAAGAATTTGATTTCTGCGAGGTAGACATGAGTTTTGACTTGACCGAAATGAAATGTCGTTTGGTTGTAGTTGTTGGTTAGTGACGTGTGGTTAACAGTATTGTAATATTCGCAAAATGCAGGCTAATATTAGTATTGAAGTGAGGGCGACTATCATTGGGCTGCATAAAAGTGGTCTTAATAAAACACAAATATCTGAAGAAACTGGACTGAATGTGAGTATAATAGCTATTAATGAATTGTAACTTTATAAATTGGTTATTGGATTTATAAATGCATTTTTATTTTAAAATTATATTCAATAATTATGATTATTAACATTTTATTAAATGAAAATGAAGTCAAGTAGGTATAGCTGCCTAATATATTTTTTTTTTGTTTTAGAAAAATACTGTAAGTCTTTGGATAAAAAGATATGAGGAAGAAGGTAGCCTTGCTAGTCGAAAGAGAAGTGGGAGACCGAAGCTTATTAGCGAGGCGCAGCGACGACATATGGTGGAGGTATACGAAACGGATGGTTTCGCACCAACAAGACATTTTGCGGAATTATATGACACCTCGATGGATACTGTTCGCCGTGCACTTCACGCTGAAGGCGTGCATCACAGAAAACCTGCTAAAAAGCCGTAATATCCGTGATTATTCGTTAACAAACACTGTATTATATTGTGTTTACTTTCGTTTAAAACAGCTATATCTTTTAACTTGTGCCATGGCCTTATCTTAAGAATGCAGTGAACTCGTTACAATTTTGTTGACAATAATCATGATTCTATTTTGTTTTTTATTCTTCTACCCGCACTGTTCTAACATAATAGTTCAATTTATTTTTCTCATCTAATTGACGATTATCTTGTGAGAAATAAAGTTCTTTTAACAGAAATTGAGGTTTAGTTTCAATCTTCTTTTCGTCAAGAAAATGAACAATTAAGCTATGACCTCAATACATTCATTATGACGTTATATAAAAATAAAATGTTTAAAAAGTCTAAATCTTATATCACTTTTCAATAAATAACTGGATATAAACAATTATATTTTATTTTATTAAAATTTTAATATCCTTTCATTGTTACGTTATTTATATTATGAATGGTCTAAGTGGGTATACTTCCAACAAACAATCTTACACGTAACGCAGATAACGGTTACAAGATAACTTTTTTGTCTAGGTAAGAATTCGAAGTCACAATTCTAATAAATGTTTAATTTGTAAATATAAAGAATAAACATTTTTATTAAACACGTCTTTTTATTTCCACCTTACAACATCGAAAAGATGTAACAACTAAATAATTGCAAATTACGAATGTGATTCTTCTTGTGGTTAATAGATCATATTCGTAATTTGCAACTATTTAGTGCAAAAAATGCAATAGTATTTTTCATAGAATTATAAAAAACAACTACACTATAAAAAACAACAACTGTATATTAATATAGATTGGGAATTTTCAAAGTAAGATATAACCGCAACGGACCGACCATGATTTGAACTCGGGCTACGTTATTTGCGAATCCAACACTTAGTTCATACGGCTACCAGCACATGACATATTTGCGCGAATTTTATCAATGCAATGGTAAGAACAAGTCGCCTCTGTGACTGTGTGATGCGTATTCAATGGGACAGAAATATAATAATGATGTTTTTAAGCTCAGTACGACGACAGTTCCTTAGTGTGTGTTATCTGTGGAATGTGGATACTCATACACGCGCACACATACGCACGGAAGTATCGTGCTCGCTCGGTTCGTAGCAATGTAATCTTTAGCGTTCTTATGGACTTTTGCGGCCTCACTGTACGTCGGGACAGTTTCTTTGTATGGGATGAGACACCACTGTCGTAGTTAAAATATGCTTTGCGTTAATATTTAAGAGACAAATGGAAAGCCACAAAAATAAGAGAGATAACCAGGGTGACAGATGTGAGAGTAAAAACAAGAACACTGAAATGGTGATGGACGGGACATTGAGTGGAGAACAAAAACAGAGAAATGGAATAGAAAAGTTACAAAGTGGTACTCAAGAAATTATTAATTAATTAATTTATCCACCAATCCTCACTGGGCCCGCGTTGTAGGATACGGCCCATTCCCTCTCAATGTGAGGCCTGTTTCCCAGCAGTGGGATAGTTAAAAGGCTAATGATGATGATGACTCAAGAAACGGAAAGAGACATAGAGGAAGACAGATAATAAGACGGGAGGAGGACTCGCCAAAGGAGTGGAGAAGAATTGCATTGGACCTAAACGAGTGGAGGTAATTAGAGGAGGTCTATGCCAAAAGCCAACCTGACCTGGTAGCTGATAGTTATTTATTTATTTGATTGGGTTCACCAACAACAGTTTACACTTAATTATAACAAAAATACATGCTCAAACTAATCTTACAGTGCAACAATTACTTAGAGGCAAACACCATATTCACAATTATGAAGAATCTAACAGACTAACTATTATTAAGTACATGATCTCGATAACATTCATAAAATTGGTAAAATGTATTAAAAATTGGTAACAAAAAATTAAAATTGTTAAAAATTATACAATTAATAAAATTTGTACAAAAATTGAAATAAAAATTCGTGAAAAAAAAAATGTTCTATTAATAAAATTGGTTAAGTTAGTAAAATATACAAAATTGCTACATTAACTTTATACATACAATTGAAAAACATTGACAAAAAATTTATTAAAATTTGATTGAACAATAAACTTGAGAATATCAATAAAATTAAATACATGCATTTGACAAATGTGGTAAAGATTATAATAACAAGTTTAAGAGCCTAGTTTAGTTAAAAGTTTGTAGATATTTCTTTTATTACAAGTTAGCATGAATAGATATAAGATTTTAATTCAGAAAAGATGTGTACAACAGAAGAGGTTACAGAAAATAAAGGCAAGAAAATATATTTGTATTATTTTATTTATTTTTAAAATATGCTTACTTGGGACATAAATTGTTCATACAAAAGCACATAACAAAACAAGGAAGTAAATAAAAATAATATACTAAGAAGTGAAACATAGACCAGGTGCAACACAGTATGTTATAGGCTCTACAACAATACGGTTTGCGGTCAACGGTGACACAAGACACGGGGCCGCATGAACAAGGAACGAGAGACTGAATGAATGAATATGAACATGAATGAACAACATAACTTCATAGAACGACGTGCTCGCTTACCACAGCGTTTCCTTCAAGGAAATGTTGTAATAAATTATGAATTTCCTCTGCTATTATAAAAGTTATCTATGTAAGCCTCATTTAAATAAATTATACACTGTCAGTTTACTCGCAATTGAGGAGCGAGTGATCATGGGTTCGATGCCCGAGTCAGGCAAAGAATATTGGGTATTCATATTAGAGGTTTCTCAATAACCGCCGGGTTTTTTGAACTTGCTAGTACTGTGCTAATTTTATTTATTATATGTCAATAAACCACTCATCTAATGGGGCATAATCATTCACATGAATCAATTCAGACACAGACACATGACCAACTCTATTCAGAAATCTGCTCTACATTTACGGCGGGTTTCCGACTTGAGAATTTGGAGCTAAGAACGTGTCACTATTTTGAAGCCAAAGTTTGACTAGTGTTCCAGTCTAAAGTAAAGTTTGACAAAATACTCAACTTCAAATTCATAATTCAGAAATCTGGTTCATACACCTCTGCTGCCCCTTCAGGAAAAACAAGCTTAATATTTCATTATTACAATCTTAATTATTTTTTTCAGTAAAAACACAATTAGTTTGTTTAACGACGCATCTTACAAGAGATGATTACTTAAAATTATCGCAACGTTATTGCCCAGAAATTGCTCGTTTTAATTTTAATTCACTTAAGGTCCAGTTTTTTGATGCATAGTTAACTCAACCAATGATAAATAGGCTAGCATATGGTTTCAAATTTCGGTAAAACGAGTTTATTCGTCAATTGTTTGTCCAACAAATGGTCAAATAATTATTATTCACCAAATTATTTGACTATGTGAACACCGACGACGAGTTGCCAGCCTATCGGTTACATTTCGGAGAGTGTGCGATGGAACTGCACAATTTGATTCCGCCTAGCCCTTTTCATCATCGGACTACAAGACGTACGGCAATGCGCCATCGGTATAGGGTTGATATCCCACCCATACGCACAAAGCGTTTTAAAAAAAAAAATATTGTGCTTACAGCTAAGGAGTGGAATTCACTGCCGGCGTCTTTGTTTCCTGATAGCTACAACCTAGGGCTCTTCAAGTCAAGAGTGAATAGGTTACTTCTAGGCAAGCGTGCTTCACCTTCAACCACATCATCACTTAAAATCATTCGAGATAATGGTCAAACGCGAGCCTATAACAAATAAAAAAGGAACTATGTGTGAGACTAACAACGGAAGAAAATGGAGTTTTACCAAAATTTGCAACCATTGGTTAGCATATTTAACATAAATATATTTAACCATTTGGTTGACTTAATTACGGATCAAAAATTTGGCCCTTACTAGCTTTTTTTCGCGACTTCGTCTGCGTAGCATTAGAAGGTGTGGTGACTGCTTTACTTGAGAAAATATAACCATACAAACTTCCACCACCCTTTCCATTCCCTTAATGATGATTGCCGGGATAAAAACTATCCTATGCCCTTCCCAGGGGCTCTAACTATCTTCATACCCAACTACATCAAAATCGGTTCAATGGTTAAAGCGTGAAAAATTAACAGACAGACAGACAGAGTTACTTTCGGGTTTAGAATATAATTATGGTTGGATATGACTTAGTCACACAGAAATAGATCTAACTAGATGACGCGAATGTATGTACTTCGCGTGCCAAAAAACGGAGTAAAGTTACGATTAATGATCGTAATCTGAGCTTTTCATTTAGCATTATCGGCACCGGATATCCACCGAAATCTAGAAAAATGCATTTTTATGCAATATTGTGCTGTAAAGAATGTATAGAAAAAGTTGGCCGAGGCATTGGAAATGTTTTCTTTCATTGGTAAGTAAATTTGTTTTTAAATTCTTTGTAAAAAAGTGGCACGCTTGGTTTTCATACAGATGGAGGGACTTGGGTTATCTATTTAGATTTATGTCTGTGCTTAGGCATCAGTTGACAGTCTGTTAATGTACTTTAGAAATGTGATAGTGCAAGTGTTACGAGCTGAGGTTCAGGGATAAATTATTTAAATAGCAGACTTCAATTAATCACACTTTATTACAATACAAAACACTTATTAAAAATTTCGATTACTTCGCACTATTTTCCTTTTTCAATCGCTCTGCATCGCTTCTCAATCGAAACTGACCCACGACGTTTTTTTTTTTTTTTTTTCTAAGTTGCGTCTCACAGTTCGGTCAAAGTGACCGGATACTGCTTAACCGGACTACCCTGTGGAGACTAAGCTATATTATAGCCTCCAGCCAGGCTTGCAAAAATTCTAAAACTAAGCGACTGCGCTGAGGGCTACCCCAGTTGGGGTCGGACCTCGGCTCAGGGCGTCGCTGGGGGGACAACACAACTAAGGCTGGATCTTAATAAAGTGATTCTACCATCCGTTCGGAAAAAGCCTACGTGGAGAAGAACGGACAAGAAACTCCAATATTTTCTAACGTTAATCTATTTATTGCACAGCACGCGGGCTGGCTTGTAGATCTTGACGGGGTGACCCACGACGAACCCGACCGCTCTTTATATAGCACGGAAGATGTTTCAGGAACGTTCCATACGGTTCTAGATAATTCCAGAATCTTCCAGAAGAATCGACATTCGAACTCACCGTTCCCGAAGCGACTAGAAACTTCGATAAGATTAGTTCCGCTATTCGATATTAGATGGCGCCACTAATAACTACTTAGTTCTTCGTCTTGTCACTAAATGGCGTTGCCTTATCTTGTAACACAAGTAATCACCTGTATTGACAAATCTTTGGTAGTGTTGTCATTTTAATGAGACTAATTAGAACAACTACTCTGTAACCCAAGAAAAGTATTTACTACTCATAAGTATAGATAGCACAATAAAGGTTTCCGTAATTAGGTGTAACGTACGATACGTCACGATCCGACAACGATCCGACGATGCATTTTCACAAAAATATGTATCCTAAGTAAAGCCATAGTTCTCGACTGTAGGATAAAGGTTGTATTAAAATTGGTCTACGAATAGAAAAAAATATTCGTAAAAGCGTGGTCGTATAGTTGTCGGAAAGCCGCATCGCACCTGTCTGCAGGTGCCTTAAATATGGGTTAAGAGGCCGATGACAAGAGCGCTCTGGTAATGAATTGGAACGACCCTTTTCGTCGACCCTTGTCGTAAAAGGTAACTAAGGAATTAGATGTCAAGAGCCATAGCGATCACAAAGATTCGATCCGTCGGTCTGATTGACCCCCTTATTATGGAAAATGATGGTAGCACCTAGACAAGAGATTTTTTGTGACTTTGCTCGCGTAGAGTACCCCACGAGTAATCTACGTTAGTTTAGCATTCGATCGGTGAAAGAATTTTCAAAACCGGATCAGAAATGTCAGAAATAGCCTTGCTCATTTTCTGCAATATGCCAGTAAGCTGTCATGACCACAAACACGATCAAACAACAAAAACTCTAAACTAAAGTGTCTAGTAACACACTTCAAGATAACACACGCGTCTCAATCGAAAGGAAACCGAAATTCTCGAGTGAAAAGACTATAAATCAATGTCGAATCACGATGGGAAGTACTCGTTGCAAATGGAGCAAGATCTTAGCACACGCAACATTCTTTCATTTGTAATTAATAATGTTCAATTATCTTAAGCGGCTCATCTGATCATGATCTGTATTAGACATAATGGATTCGGCGAACGCGTATTAGTTCGGGAAACAACGATCACTGATGATTGTAAGAGATACTTATTGAATTTGAGTATGTTCGTGTTGAAGTAACTTTTTCTTTCGTTCGAATTTAGGTTGTCTGATTGTTCGGTAAGTATTCAAAGTAAATTCAAGAGGTGACTTTGTTTGTATAATAATGTTTGTTTAATGTAATCTCTGGCAATACTGAATCAATTTCGATTTTTTTTTGCACTGTCATAAAGGTTTATTATCGCCGAAACCCATCAGCAATTTTTAGGGAGAAACATACGTTTCCTTTAGGATACGACACGGGAACGAAGCTGTCGGAAAAAAGATAGTGTTTCTATTTTACTTATAGTATTTTACTTATAGATAAATATTATTGTAGGTATGTCTATATATGAAAATTGTCGCATCATTTACACCTCACTAAAAGTGCTAGATCACATTTTAGTATTGCTACGTCTTGACCTACACTGCTTTAAAACTCAGAAGAAAGATTTACAACAATCTTATTTCACAACTACATTTAAAAATCTATGAGCACGTAATAAAAACAACATTAAGTACCAATAAAATATCTTAGTACGTATTTTATGTCAGATACTTTGAAGACTGATGTTTACCAAGTGCTACAATTTATAAGGCATAAAGGCTTCAACAGACAGGTCTCCAACAGGACAACTTTTTTTGAAGATATTTCTAACAAAATATTTTGATGTGTCATCGCATTTTACGTCGCACCTGTCTGAGGGAGCCTTAATTGACGAGTATTTACGAACATTACCGATGTTACACGACGTAAGATTTGCTGATTAATTTAGCGTGGAACTATTTTGGCGACCCACTCGGTCCCACGTACAATAGGGGTGTCAAACAAAACCATGTGACCCAGTTTTCGGGCCCGCGTTAAGCTGTGATTCGGATAAGCCGTGATGATATTTGCGTTCAAGCTTCAATTCTATCTGGCTTTGGACGCTGAATTTACAGCTTGAACACTATGATTGAGTTCAGAAGATAAGGGAGAATTTCCGGAGACAACATGAAAGGATAGGCAGCTTCCTGACCAGACAATGATTGGAACAAATGTTAGGATTTTGTAAGATATCGGAGGCCATTTTTTTGTTTTATAGATTTTAACAGTCCTGGTGGATACAAAAGGGTCCTCAAACAAGCCCAAAAGCCAGAACAGACAACCCAAGACTTACCAACTTGGCGCAGAAAAGTAAGGAGACCCGATCCCAAAAAATGGGACCAGGGAAGGCAGAAAATGAACAGCCTTACAAAGAAAGAGATCGTCATCAAAATTCAAAGTATGGTGAGTGTGCAACAACCGCAGATTACAAATTTGACTTATGGTTTTTGTTTTGAAAAACAAACAGAGGAGACTAAACAGATACAAGTGTTTTGGAAAAACCTTCCATAATTTTGGAATTAAAATTTAACTAAGCTTGGATAATTCGAAAGATATTATTTTATTTGTCTAACCGGATTACGATTTATAATCAGTAAAACATTAGAAAATGAAATCAATTTAGGTAGAAACGTTCCGTTCCAAATTCTAAACTAAAACGTTAACAAAAATAAGTTTCATTGTAATTATAGTTTTGGAAGGTCTTTGTTTTTATAAAACCTTTCAAATGTTAGACAAAATTACATTAATATTGAAATAACTAGGCCACTCAAATGTGTACTTTTCCATTTGGTATTTAAGTTTGGCAAATTACTTTGTTCAAATTATAATAATCTATTATCATTTATATTACTAACGTGCAAGGTCGTATTAACATAATTATGTAAGTACAGACATTCTACTGGTAATATGTATTGTCTAAACCGGATAAGATGGCCAATTTATTGAAAAATTCCGTATGTGGCAATGACTGACCATTAGATTAGGTAAAGAATTAGTTATAGGTACTTGTCTAAATCAAATTAATGTCGATCGACTGCTTGTCTGTTCGTGCCAAAAAAACAACTATATGCAATGTCCTTGCCTGTTTTTTGCATTTAAGTAGATTCGCAAGTATAATCGCCACTAATAGGTCTTCGAAAAGAATTAAAAGTGTATTAGGACTCCAGCAGACAGGTGCAAGGCGACAATGCGACACAGATGAGATATATATTCCTTTAACTAATTTATCGCATATGTGCCACATTGTCACGTCGTCGCGCCTTTCTGTTTCGAGTTTTATATTTATTTAAGAGGATATGCATTTACAGTTGTCAAGTTTGTAGTAGTGAAGTTTGTGGAGTGTTTTGTTTGGTCTCGGTTGACAGCGCAATTTTGAGCATCTTTTGCGGGTTCTAGTGCTTCTAAAGATAATGTCAAAAAAAAAGAAAACATAGGGGCACAGTATACGAGTGTATCTTCTTTTTTCAGTTTATGAAATATCTTTTAAATTGGTTGAATATTGGAAGAGGAAATAGGCGAGAGCCATACCTCAAATTATGATTTTTTACTTAGGAAGTTTAGCCGTATGTCTGCGACCACATTTTCTCTTAATGTGTTAAATTCTTGTATATATATAATCTGAATCTCAGAAACGGCTCCAACGATTTTCATGAAATTTAGTATACATGAGGTTTCGGGAGCGATAAATCGATCTGGCTAGGTTTGATTTTTAGAAAACTTGGTTTTCTCTATTTTCGTCCAAGCAGAGTTCGCTCGCCCAGGTACTAACACTTGATATATTTTCTAACAACATTACTTTTACCCATGACTGCAATGATTCTCCTATAATAAATAATTTGTAACCAACGACATAATTTTGTTTACCACAAGCCATTATTATATAATCACACTTTCCAAAGAAATTGGCGTCACAGCAAATATAAATTACAAGTACGTAACTAGGGCCTAAAAAGGGAAAACAAAAAACTACCATTATTTGTGTACTTATGTCGCTAGGCTATTATTATTGACCTCACGTATAATGAAAGGTTTCAGAGAAAGTGTCACCGGACGTGGAAATTGTATCATGGCTAAATTTACATAAGTTTTATATACTTATTAGCTATGCAAGAGTGAACAGTAACTTATAGTATTGCCTGTAGGCACCTATTGCTTCTCGCAGGAAACAGAAGTGTGATGTTGACCCATCTTTCACCAGTTCTGTTTTATCATCTTCCTGCCCTTGTCCTATGTTACTTGGAGTCGGCGCAATACGTTTTCTTCTTCCATACCATCCTGAAAACCGTCACGCTATCACTGACTTCCTTTTATTTCATATCACTCCGCACACGGTCCATCCATCATTCTTTAGCCTTCATCTACCTCTCCATCCATCCATATTTATATTCATAACAATTTTAGTAACATGCGTGTCATCCCCTTTCATCTCATGACCATACAGTTTAGATTCTATAATATGTTCACCATCACCATCATAATTTCAGCCGATAGATATATTAACTGCTGGACATAGATCCTCTTCAAGCGTTACAACATCGATGCGGTGTCTCATCTAGCGCATTCCCGTGGCCTTCGCCAGGTCTGCAGATTAAGTTAAGGTCTTTTAAGGCGGTACATTTTTGAGAGTCTTTAACTGGCCATCAATTGTACACTCCGGTCTTTCATTTAGAGTATCGTAATGAAATAGTGCAATAAAATGTTGGTCGATCTGGAACTGAACTGAAGACTCTCAGCAGTAGTGTTTGCAACCACGACCAACGATGCAGTAACTAATTTATTATCTTTGTTTACTGTTCTATATTATATCGTGTTACGTAATCTATGGATAGTGTTATTTAGATTTATTGAGTAATATCTTGATTTGATTGTTATAAGGAACTATGGCAGGCAAGGCGTTACGTTCTAGTAATAGTTATACTTAATACTATTATTGCATTTCCTGTCTTATTATTTCGAAAGCGTTCAATTCATAATGTATGCAAGTTGTTAAATTGTAATTAAACATTTTATTTCTGTGCTTTAACTTCTTTTAATGACGGATAGAAGTTTATTGACACAGTTTTGTAACATGAATTTTGTAACAAGGAAAAGATAATCGAGACAGATCTAGATCTAGAATATCATAGTTTAAAGATATTCTTTTTTTTTGTAAGACTAATTAAGAAATCTCCATATTTTTTTTTTAATAAAGTTTTCCCCCCTCTAGGAATTTCTTCCTGTATCGTAGGTGCGTTTACAAACTAACTTACACAATTTAAAAGCTGGTAGAAACCTATTCCGTTCTATTGATAAACTGGATGTTCAACAGTGCACATCTTTTGGCTGATATGATTATCATGACGATGGATGGCAGATCAGATAATTGTTTGATTTTTTTTAACGAATCTCCCTGATCTTCATAATATTTACTAACACTGAAATAAAGTTATTTTACTTTCAAATCGCAAAGGCAATGCCAAAATACAGTCAACAACTACCAGGCTTGCATATTCAAACAGAAGACTTCACTACACCAAAAATACCACGAGTACAGCCAAACATTCACGTTCCATTTCTCTTTTCAAACATCGAGATTTTGACGAAGCGCGAAAAAATATCGCAATGTAGTCAACGTCAAAGAAAAAAACAATGAAGTAACTTTGTAACGTGGTACGGGTTCCGTACTTTACCACAAAACGCTCGTTTAGTAGAAAGCTTGTTATATACTCGCACCTTGACCCGGGAAATTGTTCTATCTAACGAAAAAAGAAATAGTCTGTCATTTTGTGTGCAATAGGGAAGACAAATGAAGTACTTGGAATTTTATGATGAACTTCGAGTGTTGTGGATTTTATTAATACTTATAAAATTTATATCCGAATAATAATAAACACAGTTATGTAAATAGTAGTAGAAACTGTTGGTGGATGTCACATGTCTTCGAATTTTTGGTTCTAAGACATGCCGGTTTCCTCACGATGTTTTTCTTCACCGTTTTGGGAGCAGTGGTAATGAAATAATATACACAAAGTAAAGCGCCTGCCTGGGTTCGGACCCACTCGCACTGGGCTCGCGTGGTTGATTACGGCCCATTCCCTCTCAAAAAGAGAAGGCATATGTCCCAGCAGTGGGATCATTAAAATGCTGATGATGATGAAAGCAAAGCTACGTAGAAAAGACTGCATACTTAATTCACAATATAAAAAAAAAAACATTAAACATTAGGGAAATGTACCTACTAGAAACAAACCAGAAGAAGTTAAGGGTCTACATCCGCTTTAGTGCCGTAAAACGGTAACTTTCTAAAGCATACTCCTTAGTAACGGCTAGGTTAAAAGGTTTGAAAAAAAGATATATTTATTATTGTTTCATGTACGTTATTTTTTAAACATGGTTTTTTCGTATAACAAATAGTTTTGCTTTAAAAAAATAATTAGCAACACAATATTTTTCGCGACTTGGATGTTTCAAAATATTTTTACACAGAAAAATTGATGGCTGATATTTCTTCATAACTGACATTGCATATTCAAAAGGAAGTTCAATATTGATATTTTGGCATTGAGCGAGCGCACGGCCAGTACTGCGATTACATTGGGGCGTATATATCGCCTTAAGTTAACTAAACAACATGAAACAAAATGGCTTAAGAACTAGAATCTTCCACTTTAATAATATAGAGACTTCTGAGATCACTGCTAATTCTATTAAGTTTGTCAACGTCGTCGTCGGGTTAGTCTCAAGAATTTAACACATTAAAATTAGTGCTACGTTGTAGAAATTACTTTACGTCAGGGAATCTAGCATTCAAGGTTGATGGTTTAATTCTATCACTTGTCTTTGTAAATGTTATAGTTGGAAGATATTTAGGAACGGAAGGATTGTATTAGTACTTTTACGCAATCATGAGATTGAGAATTGTACATTATTACGGTTCCGCACCCAAAGGGTAAAAACGGGACTCTATTACTAAGACTCCGCGGTTCGTCCGTCTGTCTGTTTGTCTGTCACCAGGCTGTATCTCATGAACCGTGATAGCTAGACAGTTGAAATTGTGGGGCTCCTATACAAAAAAAATGTTTTTTTGCCGTTTTATGCGATAATGGTACTGAACCCTTTGTGCGTGAGTCTGACCCGCACGTGGCCGGTTTTTGTGTAATTTGAGATGTTCTAGTAACAATATTTTGAAGGCTGTCTCGTGCAACCTAGCTAGTCCCATATTTATAAACTGGACTGGACAAAAATTACGTTAAAATATAACTATATATTTTTTAAAGACTTTGTACAATTGCAGACAGACAGAAGAACAACGAAGTGATCCTATAAGGGTTCGGCTTTTTCCTTTTGAGCTACGGAACCCTGAAGATACATGTAACTATACTAAAAAAATATCTATTATTTTATCAGATTAAGTTTTGAGTGGATTTGAAACATTCTAATTTACCTTTGTACCTACGACGAAAAAATATGGGTCCATTGCAAAAGCAACAGTGAAGTAGGTCACAAGGTTAATTCGCTAAAAAAATCGAATAGGGAGGCTAGCAAGGCGGGTGTGTCTAATTGATTGGCTCTCATTGACGCTCCAACAATGGATCCCCTTGATTAATTCGCCAATAAATTGAACCGGGTTCCTTCTGTTTACTTCCAAGAATTTATGGGGGTCTTACAACAGATGGCGCAGGTGCGTGCTTCGCCTAAAATTACCATTTGCTATGCTAAAACAAAAGATTGATGATCTTTACGCTTCTCCTTAAAAGTTCGTTTGCATGTTTAACAAAAGTTTTGGAAGGTTAAGCACCGTTTGGCGAGGTTGATCCGTGGATGGGTGACCATCCATTACATTGAATAGACCCCTATATCTCAGAAAGTCCGCTAAGCCGCTGTGTTTATAGATCTTTGCAGGTCGTTACAGGTAGACTCAGGTAGCCAAAAGCCAGAATGTCTGGCACCAGGCTAGCCAGGGTAACACGATATTAGATAGTTATTAGGTTGTGGAGGTCAGATAGGCAAACACTCCATGTCATCATCATCATCATCAGCCTTTAAAGTTCCCACTGCTGGGACACAGGCATCCTCTCTGTGAGAAGTAATGTGCCGTAATCCACCACGCGGGCCTAGTGCGGGATGGTGGATGTCACATGTCTGCCAATTTTTGGGTCCAGAACATGCCGGTTTCCTCACGATGTTTTCCTTTACCGTATTGAGAGCAGCGGTGATGAAACAATTTATTCAAAGTAAAGCGCCTGCCTGGCTTCGAATCCACGACCTAGAACTTGTAAGTCGCGGCCGTTACCTCTGGACCAGCACTGCTTTCGCTCTATGTAAAGTACTTGTATTCAGCTGCATCCGAAATGGCTATACTCCATATGAAATAACGCTAGAATTTTTTACAACCCCTTTTTACAGTCCGTTCAACCGATTTTGAGTTCTATCCCGTAAATATAAGGATAGCATAAAAAGCATAAACCTGTTACCAAAACTAACTGATTAATACAGCTGCCATTTGTTATATCACCAACGCAATAGAAGTCAAAATTGGATAAACGGGCTTTAAAATGGGATTATTTAAATGTATAATGTTATCTCAAATGGAGTATAGGTATGTCGATGTTGCTGGCAACACGTGCCACAGTATAGCTGACACAGTAGAAAAATTCAATGAATGCAACAATAAATATTGCTAAAACAATACAGGTACAACTGTTTTTCAACTTTTCTTTGAACACAATTACAACAACCTTTTGTTGTCCGCTGATGACAACAATCCAAATTCATGCTAGTTTGTCTGCTTCTAAATAAATAGTATTTAGAAGAAAATGTTTCCAGACATAAAAATAATGAGTTTATTGATAGACACTCATTAGAAAACCAATAACTCCGAATCATGAAAAGAATATTTTTTGTGCGAATAGGTATGGAAATTTTCTATACCGATCAATAAGTTGAATGACAGACATGAGTTATGAAACAGTTTTTGTTGTTGTATGCCTTTATAGAACAATTTGTAAATGAAAGAAAATTAATAACACTTCACGTGACCATAGGGGCTTGGCTTTTCTTTGGCCAGAAAATCAGCATTGTTATCCAACAAACGTGGCAATTCTGCCAGCGTTCTGGCCACGTTTGCAGTTGGCAGCGATGTGGACGAATATTTTTACGCCTAATGAATCCTCTCCTTTTTATACGCGTTCGTAGTTTTGGATTTAAGTGTAATTATAGGTTAGTTATTCTTATTATTAATCTATTAGATTTAATTAAGCCGCCTCTGGGAACCCTACAGGCCCTGACTTCGATATTTCACACTAACATTAACTATACAAGTCCAGGTTTCCTCACGATGTTTTCCTTCACCGTTGCCTGTGATGTCCAAGATAAACTTAGAAAGTACATATGAATTTGAAAAAGTCATATTGATAATTGCCTGAATTTGTACCCACGACATCAAGCACGAGAGGAGAAGTCTTAGCCACTGGGCCACTTCGACATTACAAATATTGCTTAAAACAATATAGGTATAACTGTTTCCCAGCTTTTCTTTAACTACGATTACTTGGCGGCAACAACCTTTGGTTGTCCGCTGATGATAACAATGCAAAGTCATGCTATTTCGTTTGTTTTCTAAAGCAAAGGATTCCCGACATAAAAATAATGAGTTTATTGATTGACATTCATTAGAAAACCAATAACGCCGAAACGTGAAAATAACTCTTCTGTGCAAATATGGAAATTATCTACAGTGATGATTAAAAGTGGAATAACCCCTGTCATAGGATACAAACCGGTTTTGTTGGTGTACGTATGCCTTGTATGACTTTGTATAAAAATTTGCAAACGAAGGAAAATTAATAATTCTTTCATCATCATCATTAACAGCCTTTTTAGGGTTATTACTAAGATTCCATTGTCCGTCTATCTGTCTTTCTGTCACCAGGCTGTATCTCGTGAACCGTGATAGCTAGACAGTTGAATTTTTCACAGATGATGTATTTCTGTTACCGCTATAACAACAGAATACAATATATATTTAAGTGTGGCTCCCATACAACAAAAGTGATTTTTTGCCATTTTTATGCGATAATGGTACGGAACTCTTCGTGTTCGAGTCCGACTCGCACTTGGGCGGTTTTTTAATGTTCCCACTGCTAGGACACAGACTTCCTCTCTGTGAGGGGGAATGGGCCGTAATACACCACGTGGGCCCAGTCGGTGGATGTAACGCGTCTTCGAATTTTGGTTCTAGGACATGCCGGTTGCCACCAATTCCTTGGATTCTGGTAATTTTACCAGCCTTTTATTTATTTATTAAAACTTTATGCACAAGTACAAAGGCAGACTTAATGCCTTAGGCATTTATATATAGGCTTTTTAAAAAAACTATCATCTTTTTACTTTCTGCCTATTTCTATTTTAAAGGGCGTACAAATCTAAACTATTATTAAAACAGGAAAAATTGTGTGTTATTATTATTGATTGGATCGCGTGTGTCCATTATCTCACTTGACCCCTAGACCTTTTGTTATTTGTTGGAGGTAATTTCTGGAAAAATTGATTTGATATCGAAAATATACTAATAGAAAGCTTTACTATTCCTGAGCTACGTTTTATCCGGAAAAAAAAATCACGTTTCCTGCGGGATCGATATCTCGGGAAATAGTTCATAATTTCAACCGAAAGACATCCACTCCTGGATATAGGCGTAGCCACATTGATTGATGCCGTGCGTCTCGCATCCAGCGGATGCCCGCAACCTTAACAAGGTCATCGGTCCACCTATTGCGATCACCATACCATAACTTATCAGTCCCATCGGCCATCCGTTCTGTGAGCAATGTGCCCTTCCCACTGCCACTTAAGTTTGGCAATTCTTCGGGCTATGTCGGTAACTTTGGTTCTCCTGTGGATATTATATCCATTTCTGCTGCTATCACACAAGGAAACTCCGAACATAGCACTCTCCATTGCTCTTTGGGTGAATTTAAGCTTTCTGATGAGGCCCATTGTTAGCCACCTCGTCTCGGTTCCATAAGTCGGGAAATAGTTACTTAGGTATAAAATACGGTAAATTCTTCTGTTACATGCTAGGGCAATTTTTACTATCTACTTACATAAGGACATTATCTTCGTAACACAATGTAATAATTGTATATAATTAAATACAATGGTATATCGTGTACATTATCGTAGTTTATGTAGTGGAAAATCATGGTAAATATGAGTTAACTCATTTTTCATTACGGCTGGTTATGTATGTCTTATTGAACCGTCTTCCTTCTTACTTAATATTATAAATGCGAAAGTTTGGATGGATGGATGTATGTATGATTGTTACTCAATCAAGCCAGAATGGCTGAAAGGATCAGATATAGATTAGCATATCTGGCATAGCACATAGGCTACTTTTAATCCCGGTACAATGCTCCCTAGGGATGAAACAACCACTTTTCACGCCGGCAAAGCCCCTGGCAGAAGCTAGTATTCAATAATGTTACGTGCCAAAAGACATATTTTTTTTAATGAGATTACCTAATGTGTTCAATATTTTAAAGTAATCCCTTAAAGTGGCTCTTTTCATAAGTATAATAAATTTATATTCTATCTGTGTCTATTGTGTATGGTTTTGCTTCGTGTTATCAAAAGTGTGTTAAGTGTTCAAAACGCCAAACATTTGCTTTTGCTCAAACTTCATAAATTCAAATTTACTTTTGTTTCAAACTGAGTAAATCACTAAAAACCTACTATCACTAAAAGGGATCGTACAATTAGTTTCGCTAGCCAAAAGGAAAACTCTCACCAAATAAAATGTAATTAATACCAATTAAAATTGAATGTTGGTTTAAACCATCAGACTACGCTCATCTCACTAACCAAACATGAATTAATATTTTCCAAAGAAGAACTTGTAAAGTTACTAGTTTCTGCCCGCGGTTTCACCCGCACGTTCAGTGTTTTATTATCCTAAGGGAAAATTATACCAGTATGAAAAGTATCTTATGTCCTAATCTAGTTTCTGGTCTATCTATTTGCCAAATTTCACTCAAATTCGTCCAGCCGTTAATGCGTGAAAGGATAACAAACAAACTTATATTGCATTTGTAATATCAGTTATTGAGACCCCGGAATAGAATACTAAAAATTCCTACTCGGTCACCCATCCAGTTAGCAGGCATAAAATTGCTTAACAGCCACAAGTGTGCGGATATACTTTGACCTGCTCTTTGTTTTAACAATAATGTGAATATACCACGAGGTCAGGTATGAACACTCGATTGTATTTAATATCCCACATTCATTAGAGTGTACCAAGGTCGATGAATGCTCCATATACATTCATACTACGAGAAATATAATAAACGCGAAAGTAGCTCTGTATGTCTGTATGTTACCTTTTTACTTCGAAACGGCTGAACAGATTTGTATTAAACTTGGCACACTGAGACCATGTCATAGCTAAGGATATAAAATACTTTTTATCCCATTAGTATGTTCCCTTGGGATAATTCAGGCATGAATACTGTTAAAAAGTAAGTTTACTTTTGTTTTTGGAACTACCAGTCGGCATTGAAATATTTTTTAATCCGCAGGAGGAGGTTCTCAATTCGATTGGTAGTTGCCATTTGGTCCCATAAAAAAATAACATAGTTTGGCCCCGCAGTTTTCATTTTATGAAAAGTACGGGGCCAGTTTGTTTTTTTTTTATTTATGAACATTTTTGTTTACGTGGACGATGTAATTTATTTTGTGTAAAGCTTTTTAGTGATGGTGTACTAAAAGTAAAAAGAAAAAATAAAAACTATTTTAACAAAAAATAAACCGACTTCAAAAACAACACACTAAAAAGTGCAAAATAACTTTCGTTTCGGAAGTCGGTGACATTGGTATTTGTTTTTAACATTGTTTGACAGATTTTTTTATAGAAACGGTTTTTTCTGCATTCGATAGCCCAATTCGTGATCAAGTTCTACGGCTATATAACATCACGCTACGACCCTTAGGAACCGAGCAAAATGAAAAAAAATGTGAGAGAGAACACCGAACGCTAGCGCGTGAAACCGTGGGGCACAACAAGTGCTCTATATACGTAGTTTCTCTTAAACTTATGTAAACTATTAATGTAAAGACAAGGTCTTGAGTACCACGATTGGCATTTCAAAAACATCGATATAACTATGATTGATTTAACGTCCGGTAGACAAAGTAATGGATTTTTTTTAACAATGATCTGTTGATAATCTTTACTACAACTTTGATGGATTGAAAAAAAACGTGATTCTAATTTGACCTTCACTAAGATAATAAAGGACTTGTAAAACAATTTATAAACAGTAATGTTTCATGCGGATGTTATTTGGTTATTTATGATTAATTTTAAGTAATAATTCCGTCTGTTTGTATTTTATTCTCACGGCTCAGAAAATCCGTGACCGCGAATGTGGAATGTCGCGAAAACGGACACGGAGGTGCGGTAAATAAATGTAGAATATTGTTTGCAGGCTGTTTCGGTCATTGTTTGAGGAAAATCACAGAAATTTCATTATTAATTTGTCAACTTCAGCAGGTCTTATTGTATTTTACACGTAAATTTGGTAGTTATGGATCCAATGCAATAACATTATATTGGTAAACAAGATGCTGGCCGTAGCTTGGCGTGGAATTAGTACTCCCCAATCTTATCTTACTAATCACACTCATTAAAAAGGCGAAAGTTTGTGAGTGTGTGTGTTTGTATGTTTGTTACACTTTCACGAAAATCCTACTGAACGGCTCTCGATGAAATTTGGCACAGAGATAGATTATAGTCTGGAATAGCACATAGGATACTTTTTATCCCGGGTATATGTTCTCTTGGGATAATTTTCGACATTCACGCGGGCGAAGCCGCTGGAAGATGCTAGTAATATTATAAATGTGAAAGTTTGGATGGATATGTGTGTGGAAATGTGGATGTATGTTTGTTACTCAAACACACCAGAACGGCCTAGATGAAATTTCGCACAGAGATAGTTTTAAGTCTGTAATAGCACATAGGCTACTTTTCATCCCGGTATAATGTTCCCTTGAAATAAAAAAAAAAAAACATTTTTCACGCTAAGCTACTAATATTATAAAGAGGTATAGTTTGTGAGGTTGTAGGGTGATAATCTCTGGATCTACTGAACCGATATAGATAAAATTTGGCGTGGAGATAGTTTTAGACCCTGAAAAGGACCTAGGATAGTTGGTATTCCCTTGGGATGATAAAACACTTTTGACGCGGGTGAAGCCGCGGGCAGAAGCTAGTGTCTATATAAGTTAAAGTATATGTATTTTTCTGATGTCGCCTTATTCAAGAAAATCTGTGTATTAGTTTTTCCGATAAAGTAAGAAACATCCATCCATCAGTTATCACTACTTTAGAATTTATAATAGTAGTTGATTGATGGTATATTAATAAAGACTATGATTTTAAATTATGTGAATTATAACCCCTGCAAAAAGTACCAAAAATTTACCAAATTATTCACAAAAAAATTAACTCAAAAATCTCTGTACTGTTTAAAACCCTTTTTGTGAAGGTTTTGAATTCAAATTCTCCATAGAGAATTTTGCTAATAAGTGCGAAAAAGTTCAGAGAATTCAAAGACAGAAGAAAACATAAAAAAAATCTCAAAATAAATTCTTATCCAATAGCAATATTCTGTACAAAAAGTAAGAAGATATTGTACCTAATTAGCTTATTAAACCAAGAAGTGATCTCGAACTGGAGTGCCCCAAGACAACGAAGGCACTATCGGATAGAACTGAGAGGTCTCAACGAGGCTTTGGCAATCTGCCAAGACGATATTATTATGAAAATTAACATAAGTATTCTAAAGTTTCCAGGGATTTCTGGTCTAGAAGCTTTTACTTGACTACAGAAAACAAAAATTTGCTAACGGTTCAGAGTGTTTTCTACAGTACGTTAAGTAAAATCCCTTATTAATGTATTTAATAATTTAGTTACTTGCCCTATTAAAAACATAAAAAAGCGTTTAATATGAATCAATTCTTGTGTAATAATTCCAAATATAAAGAAAAAAGTTGACGATCTATGCAATTCGTTATTCAAAATGCATTTCAATTGAAAATTTTTGACTGCTGAAACGAACTACAAAAAATAGTTGAAGTTTAGCTTGCATAGCTGAGGTAATCTTTAAAGAGGTGATAACCCTCTGTAAGTGATTTTAAAATGAACGTCTTCACGGTTTGTCATATTTTTTTTGAAAAAATAAATGTTATACTAGACCATATTTTTAATAATTTGTTTGGTGATATATTTTTTTAACATAGTGTAATTAATTGGTAAAGGTAAGTCTCACGCGGATAAAAATATATAATAAAATAGTAGTTTTATAAAATCTATACCATTTCTAAGTCAATTTGATCAAAATTTAGTAGTTTTTGTAGTTTTCTTCATATTTTTTAACTTAAAAAAAATGGTATATGTAAAAATAGATAACCAAACTGTCGAATTTCAAATGGCCGCGTAATGTTAATTTTAAAATGAGTAACAGAAGGGTGATCCGCGCCTTAATACTTATGTTTAGACCACAAACTGTATAAACAAAACTGAATAAAGGTCGGTTTCTGAATTGAGTATTTGGAATTAATAACGTGTCATAACTTATTTTCATGCCAGAGTTTGGCGAATACTGACTTTAATTATTATAAATTCATAAATAAGGGTAGATATATGAAAAATTACCTCAGTTATGCGAGCTTAGCTAAACTAACATAGTTTAGCTCTTGATTTACAATCAGGTTAACTGCAAACAAAGATTCTAGCGAGTGTAATTAATTAGTTCTGTGTATCTTTCTAAAACATTCACCAAATTCTTTTCACAGACAATATAATTGAATCTGTTACACTGTAATTAGATTTAAGAGTGGATTAACAAGATATGCATACAGAGAAATAATTTGAATGAATGTTTTTTCACGTTATTTACTTAAAAGAAATGTGATTATGTAGTTACCACTATGTTATACACATATAATTAAAGTTATATAAGTAA
This sequence comes from Orthosia gracilis, assembly GCA_947562075.1. Lineage (NCBI taxonomy): Eukaryota > Metazoa > Arthropoda > Insecta > Lepidoptera > Noctuidae > Orthosia > Orthosia gracilis. The sequence continues at coordinate 66,751,888 of OX387264.1, read as the reverse complement.
GTAATTAAGTAAATTATGTAGTCTACATACATTATCTACTTTTTGAATATTTATATATCTTTTCGTTATTTCGGACAATAAATAAACATAATCAAAAATAAAATTAACCATATCACTGACATAAATCGCTCAAGCTAAACCGCTGGCCCCAGCTAGAAGTATTAAATGTACAAGAGTTCAATTATAACGAAACTTGAAAGTGAAAATCCTTTCCCTAAAAGAGTTAAAAAAATATGGAAGTTCGTATTTTTTGGCTATGGGAAAACCCATTGGATACAAGGCTTGTAACAAAATAATTTGCAAAAATCTGCCGCCAAAATTAAACGTAAAAAGAGACAATTAACTGCGAATGTTTTTCAATCTCGTTGTACAAACAAACGCTACCTGCGTGTACGTGTTTGCGCGCGCAAATAAACGCCATGCGTATGTTACTCTCTGTTTGTCACATTACTCTTTGATCAAAATATAGTAAGGGAAGATACGATTTTGGAAAAATTAATGTTTTTTTCAGTTCGTAAACTGTTTTGTTTAGATTCATTCAGTAGACATTGCTAAGAAGAAAAGTACGCCTTTGTTAATTTTCGTTCTAGTTATTGTTGAAGAAAAACAATATAGCAAGTCGTATAGTTAATTTACTTGTGGGTGAGATTTTTAATAAAAGACATTGAATACAAAGTTTAAGGACCAAAGGAGGAAGAGAGGTATTACCTTTATTCTATACCCAGTATTTGTCAAATTCTACTCTAGGACAGTTACGCACTACCTCCGATCCGAATCCGTGAATTTCGATTACGGAGTAGAGCTTACGCGCCACATCCGAACTTTATCCGCCATAATGTGTCATAATTTTTTTTTAATTTTGAACTCGGAACTCAAATCACTGATTACAGACACGGACGTGTAATTCGTAAGCACTCTGGAAACCTGACAAACATTGGCATTAAATAAAGCTTTGACACTTTCTTAAACCAAATTCTCAATACTTAACCCTAGTGTTCAATAAACAATCAACAAACATTAAGACCTGGTCTCTCACCGCTAAATTATCACTGAATTAATGTGACAAATTTTCAAGCACGCGTTTTTAAGCACGCGTGATTGGTTGAATGAATTTTCAACAGCTAATCACAGTAGATAAACGGCGATTATTCGTTGATTACGTTAACAGTCCGATAACCGCTTGTTGAGAAACCGGGGGATTGTGGTGGTTGAACTTTGTCTAAATCTTAGTTATATATAAATTATTTAACTTCGGAACTTCCCTCAAAAGCACAAATCCTCACACTACCCACAGCATCACTCGACTAGCTTATTTCTAATGTCAATAGTACATCGTGTGAGCACTGACTCACTGAGCGTCGCCAGCACCGCAGTACCGCATACTGTTGACTTGCGATCTGATTTCATTAAAACTTACCAGTCGTACGACGAATGGTAAACTGGTAGTTAAGCTGAAGCGGATAATTCGATTACATAGTCGGATGTCGTGACGTGAGGTATAAAATTATATACATTGGTTTGAGCTGCTAAGATTCTACTTCCTTTTTACAAGCTTCTATTTAACTTGCAATGTACCTATGTATTTATGTAAGTGTGTTCGGGTCAAGTCTTGCAACTGAATTTTAAAGCAGATATCCTCTACCGATTAAGATGAAATTTAACATACACGTTTAGTTTGGATGACAATGCATGGTTAGCTAAGTGACGTTATTCTAAATCCAATATGGCGGACGGCCCGAGATGGCGGACTAATTATTTTTTGTGCCCTGTCATGATATGGGTATTAAATGAAAGGGTTTGCTGAGAAGAATACGAAAAAAGCTTGCATTGAAAAAAGATTTTATTGAAGAATTTATTAGTTTTAAGTACATCTAACGAGCATGATATTTCACTCAATTGAAAACTGTTAGAGTGACAACACCGACCTTTAATTTTAACAAGCAAACAGACCAAATAATCTCTCAATTCTACCACAATTCAAAACATTTCAGAAATAGGTCACTGGAGTTTTCAAACGAATCTTTCAGTAAAATGTTATAAAAAGAATTTAAAATTCAGTAATAGTTTTCAGTTTATTTCCAGCGCTGCGACAAAGCGCTGTCCGGATTTGTAAAGCGGTTTTGTCCGACAGCCTTTTGTATGGAATAATTCTATGAGTAACGAATTGTTTGGGCTGTAGACCGGTTCTGTGAAGGCACACGGAAAAGGATTATAAGAGTTGTGAACGAATTTCGGGATGAATCTGGACCAAGAATTTGTCACAAAGATAATTCAAAAACACGTGCTGAACAATGTTTCGGTTCTCATTGCTTAACTTAAGGAATGAGAGCCGAGATAAAATGAGAATATTGAAACACTGTAACCGAAAAAAAGGAATTAAATTAAAATGTTCACTGAAAACAATCATGTATTGAAGGAAGTAGTCGTCATTATCAATCGAAGGCATGCATGCACAGTCTAATATTTCTTTGTTACACACAGTATTGAAGAAAGAGAAAAACGGAAGAAAGAATAAAAAGAAAGAAAAAATACCCGGCCCAGTGCGAGTCGGACTCGCGCACCCAGGGTTCCGTACAAACCTCAGCTTAAAGGTATTATAGACTTGAGTATTTGATATGAATTTAGATTTAATACCTCTACGCGAGGAAAGGGGAAGTAAGTTTAAGAAGAGGTACGGAGCCCTTAAAAATGAAAAGAAAAACCTTTTTTTGGAAGAAAGAGAAAAAAGAGATATTTAAAAGAAAAGAAAGATTTTTTTATTAAATACAATTTTGTATTGAAATACTGAAATCACTTGTACGATTATACGTGGAATCAAGATTTATAATGTGTCTCTACTTGTATATATTTATAAATGCCATCGATAGCCATATCGGTACCAATTACTACCATAAACTAGAACAAATATAAATTCTTATAAAATAACACACAGGATACACCAATAAAAATAATATTCCAATATTGGATATCAGCTACACCTTTAAGTATCATTAATTAGAAGGGAAACGATAACGCACCATTCTATAAGTTTCCTATACAGACATAAATCTGACTAGATAACTTAAGTCCCTCCATCTGTATAAAAACCAAGCATGCCACTTTTCCGCATACAATTTTAGAACAAATTTAGTTACCTATGAACTTTTTTGTAGAGTTTTACAGCTCAAAATAATTTGCCATTAAAAAAAAACAGCTTAAATTAAGAGCATTGCTTCCACTTTTACTCCCCTTTTTGACACACCAAGTACGTGCATGATATAACCAAATACTTGTAACAAAATTTTATTGATGGAAAAGAGTGTTCGTGGAGATTCTTGCAAGTTCTTCTCCATGGAGACCTACTTACGCTTGCGAATGTGCAATTAGATTCATCTTTTGTTAGACAAACATCAGGCGAGATAGTGGTCAAACGCGAGCCTATAACAAATAATAATAAAAAAAAACAATTCAAAATTACCTTTTTAACGGTTTAATTGAAATAAATTATTTGAATTTGCTAAATACTTTCGCGTCATCTAGTAAGATTTATGTTTGTGGTTTACTAGCAGTTATGAAACGTACAAGATAAGTCTTGGTTTTCCGTGGCGACGGCTATATCCTGGTGTACCGGTTATACACGAGTAGTTTTGTGTTATTAAATAGATACATAGGTAGTTAGGTACTAGGATATGCTCTTGGCTGGTCTAGACGGCTGTGGGCGTACTGAATTAAGGCGATGTATCTTTTGGTGTTGGTGCAAAAATTAGACAATTTTAGTGCGAATAAAATTATGCAAAGGTTTTAATTTTTAGATACTTATTTCGTAGTTATTTATAGTAAATGCAAATACGCTAATATAACAGTCTAGTACAATTTTCAGTCTTAAAACTGAAAAACGGACTCTGATACAGGCTGTGTTTTTAACACAATCGTGTTTTTCTTAATTTTATTTTAAATTGTAATCTCGGTCTCATCTTTAGATCTTTTACAGTATTGATGGGTAGGCAACAACCAGGAAAGATGGCACCAGTCTTGCGAAGGAATATAGTGTTACCCATTTATTGGGTTGTGGAGGTCAGATAGGCAATCGGTCAGTTGGATCGGAAGCCGACCTCAATATAGTTGGCAAAAAGCTAGGCAGACAGATTTTATTTTAATTTGTAATCATTATAAAGGCGAAAGTTTGTGAGTGTGAGTGTATGTGTGTTTATATGTTTGTAAGTCTTTCACGCAAAAAGTACTGAACGGATCTGGATGAAATTTGGCACAGAGGTAAATTATAGTCTGGAATAGCACATATACTTTTTATCCCGGGTATATGTTCCCTTGGACTAATTTTCGACATTCACGCTGGCGAAGCCGCTGGCAGAAGCTAGTTATTTTATAATACCAAAACTAGAGACACCACTATTTTATCAAGATATAGTTTTAAGATTACATAAAGTAATGCTTAAGATTACGTCTCAGCGCAGCCCGTTGAGACGTCTCCTTAAGCATTACTTTTCAACTGTGTATTAACTAAAGTGTAGTGTTGACGGAGCTCTTCCATTTTCCTGTGCGGATTCATCCGGTACACAGATTGTAGACATTTCTGTTGCAAAGCGTTGCCAATCAGCCTCTAAGTTTACGTAGGAAGGAAAGGATATTTACTTCTTTATTTTAACTTTATGCATGATTAAAAACCGGCTAAGTGAAGTGAGGATCCATATGGTTTTGGTCAGCCAGCTCGCGAATGTGTATCCTCCGAGTGCACAGCATGATTTTCTTCTTATTTACGTATTTTTAGTTCGCTTCTTAAGCAGTTGGGTTTTTTGATCTTTTTAATATACTTTTTTTAAATGTTTAACTAAGAAGCACGTAGGGGTCGAAACAGCTGTGTGTACCTGAAATGGATTTTCTTATATAACCCACGGCTTCATGTCACCCTATTGCTTTGCGAACTTGGCTGACACACTGCCGTATGTCTAGATCTAATGTCTTAGTGCCAGAAACTTTGCTGCAACTATGTTATTCCTTATACTTTGGTGTAAGGACCTAAATGAACCATTGCCATAAAGATATAGATTTATTGACCTAGGAATAATTTAGGTGGTCGCGGATAAATTTGAAAGAAAGTTACCGCGGCCCTGGCACAAGCAACTGAAGGAACACGGGTGGGTTTTAATCAGTAAAAGTCTGACACGCCTTCCCGCTTCACCCAGAGCGGGAAAAGTCATTGGATGATATCCCACCCAAAAAAAAAAGGGATAGTTTAGGTTCTGCGAAATAAATCGATCTACACAGGGTGGTTGGTAGCAGTTGGTTGAAAGTTGCCGAGAATCAAGACAAATGTCGTCCAAGTAGAGGCCTACGTCCTGCTATTTGTGACTGCTGTATACTGATGATGATGAAATAAATGATCAATCAATCAGGATACACCAAGTCCATAAATATCTTGGTAGATACCAAAAGATTTAAAGTTATCAACTAGCCAATAATTGTAAGCAGAGATTTCTCTAAGTTCCCTTTTACAAGAATTTATTATTTCTATCTTCTTCGGAAATGAAAGTGATATAAGTACTTACATTTACCGCTTATCATCTGAGTAATTTGCAAGAATCGTCTAGGGTTAAATAAAGCTTTTTACTGCGTATAAATTGCAGGTGATGGGTTGTCAACCTGTTCTTTACGACAGTATAATGCTGTGTACAAAGTATTATTTTATGTGACTGAAGTTAGAGGTTTGTAAACAACGTTTCAATCTGCCTGCCTAGCCTTTTCCCAACTTTATTGGGGTCGGCTTCCAGTCTTACCGGATTCAGCTGAGCACTAGTGTTTTACGTGGAGCGACTGCCTATCTGACCTCCACAACCCAGTAACTGGGTAAAACAACGTTTATTGACAATTAAAAACGAAAGAGATGCGAGATATGCGATACAATCATTTTTGAATTATACCCGCGATTTTTGAATTACGAATTTAAAGTTTAGTATTTTTCAAATTCTACTTTAGGCTGAGAGTTTTTCAAATATGTCGTTAAAATAAAAAATAAAAAAAAATGTTTATATTTTTATTATAGTTGTTGCTCGTTCGTTACTCTAAAGCAAATAAAAATGTCTTATCTTAAATACCCAATGCAGATACCAGCCCATAGTCTAACAGGCCATAACACAGATGATTTGCAAAGCATTGTTTTATTGGTTACCTATCTTGGAATTTTGCATATTTGTGTTGTGTACCTTAAAAGTAAAAATTTTGGTGGACATCCCACCCATACGCACTAAACGTTTTGAGAATACTTTTATTGTGCCTAAGGAGTGGAATTCCCTGCCGGAGTCTGTGTTACTTGATAGCTACAATCTAGAGATCGTTAAGTTAAGAGTGAATAGGTTACTGCTAGGCAAGCGTGCTATACCGTCGACCATTTCATCGCTTACCATCAAGTGAGATAGCGGTCAAGCGCGGGCCTATTTCAAATAAAAAATGGACCTTTAAAGAAATTAAATAATAGCAAGAAGGAGGAAAGTGGTTAATTAATGCGTGAGATAATTACTCCTAATTTCAACATTAGTCCGTTCATAATTTATTTATTTTTACAACACAAAACATTTTCTATCATTCTTGTAAACAACTACACATATTATTATGTATTACTGTACAAAATCTATGAAAATAATGACATATCATAAAAACAATGTTTAGTTAAGTAGAATGATTTTTCTTAAAATTTTTCATATTCAATGTAAAGAAATCCAGCCATTGTATCGTTGTATAACTTTTCAAAATAGTAAGAATAGATTTTTGTCAACTGCGTGTCATTAATCTACAAATTGTATGAATCAAGACGTAATAATAGGACCACATAAGCACTATTATAAAATACATAAAGATAAACATCAGCAAACAACAAAAGAATTAAACTAAACAATGAAACTATTCAAATTAGACAAAAAAGACATTTTGTTTTTAAACAAAATTTATTCATGTTTTTATAAGGCTATTGTCGGCCAATCTATGTAGGATCTACAGACTATATATTGCACCTTCTAATGGCAGTAAGCTGGTGAACTTTTTAGTTTTTGTTCTGAATTATTCATGAAAGCACTAATATTATAACAACCTGGTACTAAAACTCGGTATCAAAAACAAATTACATTTCAATACGCAAATAAAATGCATCTGCTTGTTCATAATGAAACTTAACTGAAACTTGAATTAAACTTATATTATGTAGTTATTTAACAACATAACTTAATTTTCAATAAGGTTTATTGAAATACGTACCTACACCCGTATTTCAAATAAAATTCAGTGAAAAAAGTTTGAAGCATATCTATTTAATTAGTATTTTTTTACAAGTTAGCTGATTTCGACTTTGCCTTCTGCATAAATCATTCTTTTCTCTTGAGGAAGGGCTATGTCCAACAGTGGACGTCTTTCGGCTGATATAATGATGATGATGAAATCATTCTTAGAAAAAATGTTTCCATTTTTGCTTAAATTCCAGATTTGAGGTATCGTTTTAATAATAAATGGGTAGCTGTTGTTCACTATCTCTTATTCATCAGCATAGACTAATATATTATAATCTGTGGAAGTTACCAGTGACCGACTGCAGTAAGCGTTGCAATATTTCGTCGCGTTTCTCCTGACTGAGTCGTTCGCTAATAATAGGCTCGCACTTGACCCGGTGGCCTTCACCTTACGGCCTAAGGCTTAGGCTACTCGACCTTTTATTATAGTTGTTAGTGGAATTTATTCATTTTTCATAAAGTTTCGATTAAAAGCTTTTGACGAGGTTGGACTTATAGAGAAGAGACTCTATAAGTCTCTCTATTATTCTCTACTGACTTACTTACGTAAGGCAGTAGAGAATAATTTTGACAGTATTTTTTTTTCAATAATTAGGTCAACATCAGCTATTTAAAGTTCTCACTGCTGGGACACAGGCCTCTCTTTGAGAGGGAATTGGCCCTAATCCACTACGCGGGCCAGTGTGGCATGGTGGATGCATGTCTTCGATTTTTTAAATATATTTATATGAGAATTACGTATTATTTCAATTTGATGAAGACAGACGTGTACCTCAATATAATAGAGTTTATCAATATTTCCTTTGTTTTTTTTCTATTCTTCAGTTCCTAACATTTCTCTTACTTTCTCCGAAAATTATTGGTTTATTTATCGAACATCATCTTCCTCCCATGTAACTATCCCCCGTCACGCCATCACTGCCTCCCTTTTCTTTCTTATCACTCCTCACACAGTCCTTCCATCTTTTCTTTGACCGTCCCCTCCATCTCCATCCATCCCATTTATATTCATAACTCTTTTACTCCTCATCAGAGGACCATACCAGGACAAACGGTTTCCTTTCAACTTTTCTGTCACTGGCGCCACTTTCTAACTTAATCTATTATACTCATTTCTCACTTTATCCATTCTTGTTACTCTGCACATTTATCTCAGTATTCTCATCTCTGCTACATGCAAGCTCTTGTCATCCATATTTTTCACAGCCCAAAATTCTGATACACACAGTACGACAGGTCTAATCATGGACTTGTACATTTTCCCTTTTAAGTTTTAGTTTAAGGTTTAGTTATCGATAGGCACTGAAAATAAAAATAGGGATTTGCGAACTATTTTCATACTAGCAACTAAACTAGTTATGTATTTTTACCCGACTTTGAAGTCGAGGGTAATGTTTTTCTCGCGTATTGCGATTCTTTATTACAACATATCTTTCAAACAACTAGACGGATTTATATAAATACGACATCATTAGAAACGTCTTGACCGCCCAATTGTTCTTAGACAAGTGACATAAAACAAGACATAGTGGGCTTTGGGCGCCATATTTTGAGCTCCCAATCTTTTTTCTTCCATCCCTATCGAGTGGGGTATCAAAATGAAGGGTTTTAAAAGAATGTCACAAAAAATATATCACTTATATAAAAAAGTAATTCGAGAAAAATATAGGTACCTACCTAACAAAAAAAGTTGTCAGTAACAAAAGTTAATATAAAAATTCAAAACCCGGCTGCTTAAGAAGGGAACTAAAAATAAGTTAACAAGAAGAAAATCACGCTGTGCAGTCGGAGCTTGGGAATATGTATCCAGATTTTTCTGTGTACTTGTGGGAGTGCAGATTTAAAACTGTAACGACTAAATCTTGAGAAAAGAAACCACGCAACACATCATGAGTACAAAAAATCAAAAGAGTAGGTTGGAAACTCAGTAAGTAAGACATCAAATTCTGTTGCTCTCATTTCTCTTCACTTCAACAGATCGCCAACACCAATCTGATCATTACCATGTCACCATATATTTCGTAACTTAACCACCAGTAACCGATACCGGCTGATCCTTCAAAGGACCGTAACTTATGTCCATCGCGTTCACATCATCATTAAACTATAGTCGTTTCACCATCGGCCATTAACAACCACTATGACATATGGCGATGGCCCAACATCATTTACTTCTTCTCGACATTTGCAACACGCGGTACGGAAAGTGCAAAGTTGTGTCTACTCATCCGACCTGTCATGCGAACCGGATTAGGGAACTACGACCCTTTTTACCCGACTGCCGAAGGTGGGTAATGTGTTTATCAGTCTATGTATGTATGTATATTTGTTCCTATGTGGCATTCTAGAGACTAAACGCGTTGGCCGATTTTGATGATTCTTACGTCAATTGATTTGTCTTAACCCTGCGAGTGTCACTGGCTACATTAAAATTGGAAACTCGAAAAATGGCGGATTTTGGGCGCCATATTGCCCAAATTTTATTTTCTTCCAAACCCAGTGTGGGGTTGTTCGTGTGTTCGTGTAGGGTAACAATATAAAGGGTTTTAAGAGGTGATTACAAAAATACATAACACTTACCTATATGTTTAAATGTACATAATTCTAAGAAAAAAATACTAAAAAGTTGTAAATAAAAAATTATTTAAAAATAACAAAAAACCCAACTGCTTAAAAAGGAAACTAAAAAGACGTAAACAAGAAGAAAATCATGCTCGGGTTTTTTGTTTTTTTTTTTTTTATTGATTGCTGAAAGTATTTTCTATGAATAAAACGATGAATTGGTGCAGAAGGGTTAACTCTACACGTAAAAGTTTTCTATTTTGGTTTGAAAATCGTACTCGAATATTCTTTTGACAATGCTGGCTAGAATTTATGATTAGTTTTTTTTGAGTAAAAATTATCCGCTTTCGTTTTAAGTTCTTCATCCATTCAAATGTAGTCCGGTAAATAGATATTGCTGTCAGCGTAAGAAAGCCATATATTTTTTTTTTATAAAAATGTTATTCATTAATGAGTGTTCTATCTATGCTCTTACATTGGAATTTTTCAAAAGCAAAAAGAATTTGTGAACCTCCTCCTTTTTGGAAAGTTGGTTAAAACTTTTTTACAAAAAAAAATACTACCGTCTTCCAACTAAAACACTACACAGTGAAAAGTAACTTTCTCTGTAGAAGTCGGTGTCTTTGGTAGGTAGGTACCTATTTTTTTCGTTATAGACACCGACTTCGAAAAACAATGTTATTTTTCACTTTGTAGTGTTTTTAGTAAAAATTTGGTAGTATTTTATTTGTAAAAGAGTTTTTTTTTTATTTTCATAACCGGTGAAATGAGAGTGTACTAAGGTGAACTGTATACATCAGCGTATCCCTTTAGAGCGTACTGGCGTGATGTTATGTTATAAAATGGTCTAAACAATAAATAGACATGCGATTGCTGCAATCCCGAGAGATTTGCCGTCATTTATTGAAGAGTTCTGGTGTATATCTCCGAAGTTCTTCATCAGCTCTTCACCATATTAAAATGGGACCAATTTCGAAATATACTCGAACAAACAAAAAAGAATTTTCAAAATCGTTCCACAATTGACGGAGATATCGGTGAACACACACAAAAAAAAAAAAAACTAACTCGAAGTCGAACATACAACCTCCTCCTTTTTGAAAAGTCGGTTAAAAAGGATCCCTTATAGAACCACTTCGTTGTCCGTCTGCCTATCTGTTTAACATAGCTGTGATTGTAGTCACTATAGGTAGTTAAATTGCATTGTATTAAGATTATTATTGGTTAACTATATAAGGTTTTTACATGATGTAATTCAATCACAAATCACAATGTCCAATAACAAAAGAATTAAGTAATCTATAACATATTGCTTCTATTGTATTAGTTCTTAACAAAAACTGCTATATCCAACACGTTCGTGGTACTACGTGTTAGCCAGCATGACCAGTTGGGAATTTCGCGTATGGTTGGCATAACAAGAACTCATATCAAAGTAATACTAACTTATTACCGTCCCATTGAAGGGCAAAAGTCTCTTCTCATACTGAGAAGGCAAAGGCACATTATATTTGCGAATGTAATTAAAGCTCTCTAGGAAGATTCATCAAGTGCACACGTATGGCATATAGACATTCCGGAAAGATAAAGATAATTTATTTGTCAAAACATGTGTTTACATACAATAGGCATGCAAGATGTTCACTTCTTATTTAGCACTTACAAACATGTTTTGCCTAATGAGGCGTACAAAAAAAAAGTAAAATGGATAAAATCAGATATAATAGGGATTCATAAAATGTCATGAATAAATTAAATAAAACATAATCTGTTCACAAAAATATCACAAAATAGAAATCATAAAAAAAAAAACATAAAGTCGAATTAGTGCATAAAATGTCATAAATTTATATTAATAAAATAAAACAATGTCAAAAAGTCACAAAATAGAAATTAAAAAAAATTAAAAATGTCATAAATCAAATTATTTCACAAATGTCAAAGCATTAGGCTAAGTTTAATTCGGTCACGAACGTTTCAAAATGACTGATATTTTTTACAAAGGGATGAGTAATAGACATGTTTAACTTTAGCCCATGACGGCAGGAAAGAAAAAAAATAGATCCACATTCATCATAGTTTTCTTTCTAACTTTTTTTTTTCTAACTAGCTATCCCACCTTCGCTCCCGTCAACTGGCTACCTACCTACCCATCTACCCTACCTACTCTACCCTACCTACACTACATACATGATTGTTGCGTAACTTTAACCGCTTAAGCAGCGCACGCAACGAAAGCTCTCAAAAATAATATTTTTCCCGTTTTTGCAACATTTTTCATTTATGCTCCGCTCCTATAGGTCTTAGCGTGATGTTATATAGGCTATAACCTTTCTTGATAAATGGACTATCCAACACAAAAAGAATTTTTCAGTTCCAACCAGTAGTTCTTGAGATTAGCGCGTTCTAACAAACAAACAAACTCTTCAGCTTTATAATGTTTGTTTAGATAGATAGTTGCAAAACTATTAGACACTTTTGTCACAGACCGTACATGCAAAAACGGCTGTGGATTTGCAGATAATAGCTAATTCTCCTTACAAAGTGGCTTGAAGGACCAGCATGAGAACTGTTTCCAGATCGATATCAAGTAATTGTTATATTAACGGTTCGGCTTGTTCCCACAATCCCACAGATAGCTAACGGAAACAACGCAATAGGTACTGAAACCTTCGAACTGTGTTTAGAGTTGATTAAATCTCTGCTAAAATCACACCCTGAATTAAATACAGGCTGTGAGTTTTAATTGAACGTGTTGATGCATTTGACGATTAGTGAAATAATAGTGAACAGTGAACTTAATAGGTTATTGCCTTAATACAAAAGAATTACATGTTAATCGTTCATTAGTTTCAAAAGAATGCAACAAAAAAATTATAGATTTATAAATAACATACCTTTCGTATAAAAGCGCGTGAAACAAGTAAAATTTAAAATTGAAAAAGACCCCGACACATTATTATAACATGATACATATTTTTTTAGTAGTAGACACATTTCCGTCGGCGATCTATTGAACACGTAAAAAATTATGACACGACATCTTGCAAAAGCACCGCGATTCAAACAGTAACACGCCCATAACTTTTGAACGGTTGAACCGATTTTCATCAAACAAAACAAAATCTGTTCATCCGTTTAGGAGCAATGATGGCACAGACAGATACACAAACACACAGGTACATATTCCAAACTTATAACACCCCTACGTGGGGGTTAAAAAGGTGAGAGGGAAAGGGGCTCATTGGCTGTCAAAAACCATTGGACATAAAAAAAATAATTAAGTATTTCTGCGAAATATGGTGAAAATAAATCTTTCTATAAGTAAATACAAGGGCAGATCTTATTGGTTCTTCTTTTTCTCAAGATGATCTACGTAATGACATCAGGCTATATACAAGTTTTTCTTAATGAGGATGAATTAATTAGCGTCAGTTTAAACTTGGAACGCTTACTAAGGTCCAGAAGTACAGCTGAAAATTTTTGTTACGTGCCTACTACGTGGTAATCAAGATTACATTTAAATCATACTTAATACCTTAAAGCACTGGCATTCATTCTTTCTTTCTTCTTTTCTTTTTTTTTTTAAATGATTCATTGACCCGTAACTTCTATTTGCCATAGCTAATCTGGGTCAGTGGGTAGTCTTAGGATCTGAGATCTGATCACAAAATATTCACAAGAATGATATAATTGGGAAAAAACCCGCGCACTCACAAAGTTACAACCTTACAACACAAACAGTGAAGTTTGACATATCGGAGACCTTATGCAACACGAGCACCCCTAGCGGCGAATTCATACGCAGTAGCCCCAATTGTGCTAAAAAGACCATAATATGAAATGAAAAAAAAACTAGAATACATTGGAATGTAAGATGTACCTAATTTTGTCATAGGAATGAGCCTGGAAGATAGTGTAAATATACCAAGACCAACCTACGTATTATTAATTCGATTTTATGTATTGAGATCGCATGCAATATTACAAAATCAGAATTCCTCCTCAATTTACGTAAAATGAACGACCAGCAGTCAATACAAAGATGAAGTAGAAATCGTATTTCACAGCAAAATTGTATATTTATTTGTTTTCTTGCCCTGATTCGAAGGAAACGGGAAGTTTTAAGCGAATGCTTCATCTCAAATGACAGCGCAACCCGAGAAATGGATCCGTTTTAAAGAAGCCCATTTATTTCTCGTTTGTTTTAGTAATGGAGAAAATATTATGTCGATTTTACATTTTCTTTGAGATTGTTGGAAAATGGGGAATAAATGTGATATTCTGTGTCTTTTTTCATAGTGGTTTCATCTTTAAGATTCTATGTTAAGAGCTGTTTTTTTTCTATAATAGATAACTTTAATCTGATAAATAAATATGGTGGTTTGACATATTATTTTCTAGCGCCATTTATATTACTCAGATAAAAGTTATCAGACTATTCAAAAATCAGCCCTGAATTGGATGTAAAACATAAAGTTTTGTGAAAAAGTGAACTCAATCTAATAACCAAATTCCCAGAATATTTTAAAAACCTATTCCACTTCAATGCCGTTTAGCGGTTTCTTTCTAAAGCATACTCCTTCGTAACGACTAGATTAAAAGTTTAAAAAATATATATATATATTTATTATTAATTCATGTACATTATTTGTGAAAACTTGTTTTTTCATATGACTAATACTTTTGCTTAAAAAAAGTAATTAACAACATGATATTTTTTCGCTTCTTTTGCATACTCCTCCAAAACGACTCGGATATTTAAAAAAAATTAACACGGAAAAATTGATGGTTGGAATTTCGTTTTTACCTACATAGGACATCAAAAAATGGTCACTTAAAGCGAGGTACATATTTCTGTTGTGGCTTCCAAAAGGTACCTATGGTTTGTAAATTACCTGAATAATTTAAATACTCCAAAGTTTTCATGAAAAGCCTCAACGTGTAGGTTTAGATTGTCATGTAAAAAACCATCATGCTTATATTCTCCGGAGGGTTAAGCAGAGGTGCTCCCACATTTCAACAGTTATGTGGTTCGTGGCAACAGGCTCGCCCCTGTTATATGGAATTTATCCCGTGTACGCACCGACCCATTTCTTTTTTTTTATATTCTCCCTCCTGGACACTACCTCACCTGATGGTAAGCGATGACATAGCCGACGGTGAAGAACGCCTGCCTAAAAGTAACCTTCACTCTTATCTTTAAGACCACTTCTTTTTTTTTCGTGGGGTAACCTTCAAAATGCGTCTGGACTTTTGGGGAAAAAGACCAGGGAGTGTGAGATTTTTACCTCACTTAAACCATCCCGGTGATCAACATTAGCACGTAGAAGAGGCCCCGTGACCTCTCAAAAGACCACCCCGGAGCCCCCTCTGTGCAACGCCTGTTAACATCGGCACATCCCTGGGGAGACTGAAAAAGCGCCTCCCCTGAGTCTTTAAGACCCCTAGGTTGCCTATTGCAATCAACCGGGCACAAATCGAGACTCCGTGCTGAGAGATCCCAGATGGAAAAACCCAATAACACTGCCCGACCTGGGAATCGAACCCAAGACCTCATGCTCGACAGTAATGCATTAGGTACTACAATTACGACATTCAAAATAAAATATTGTTGATATGATTTATTTGAATCGAAAGTCAAGCTACGTCCGAACGAGGCAGTCTCGTAATTCCCCGTATAAAGCACTATTATCTACCATAACACCATAAATCCTAACTTAACACCTTATTAAGGATAATCACCATACATGAAGTGGCAAACAATAATATTAAAATTGTCATTACGAGTAGAATGACAGTAATGATGTCATTATTGACAATGACAGAGGTACATTAGAAAATTCGCGCGGGAAAAACGTCGGCCATTGCCTACAGATAAAAAAAGTTCGCGAGGTACGATGCATTGTTCAGCCTATTCTAAGAAAATCTTACAATGTAAGCAGGAATAGGTTTTGTTTTAGGTTTTAATTGCAGGTTTTAACAGTGTTCAGTGTCAGCATTGTTTTTGGTAGGTATATACTGTTTGATTGTTAACAAAATTGCCATCAATGAAGTGACTTTTTTATCCGACTGTGGCAGAAACCAAAAGGAAATATTTATAAGAAACAAATAAGACTTGTTAAATTCCCTAAAAAAACACTGAAAATAACGGTCAAATAAAAACTTCAAACAGCCTTTCGACCTTCAATATTTTGAACAAATTAAGATTAAAATTAAATGGCACTTAGTTTATCCTCATTCTTAATCTACTGTCTCTAATTTCCACCTTGATAAATACTCATTGACCTCCTAAACCATAAACAAAAAGAAATGTCAAATTTAAAATTGACATAACACAAAAAAAAGAAACACGTCCGCGTTTATGGTTTGTTCCCACGTTATTAATTGTTTAACACTTGGTTTATAATTTATAATAATTGGAGTAACTCTTGCTAAAGATGTGGATCGCGATCTAGCAACTATTAAATTAGTAACAAACTTGTCCAATTATGTTGCATTCTGGGACGGTTACATTGAGATGCAGTCACGAAATGCAATGAATGCTATTTAGGAAATTTTAAAGGTATGTACCATAACAGGTACCTACTTTAAAATTCAACCTTAAAGGCATAGCTATTTAAGGTTAAAATATGCTCGTGT
This sequence comes from Orthosia gracilis, assembly GCA_947562075.1. Classification (NCBI taxonomy): domain Eukaryota; kingdom Metazoa; phylum Arthropoda; class Insecta; order Lepidoptera; family Noctuidae; genus Orthosia; species Orthosia gracilis. Next base: position 66,735,413 of record OX387264.1, on the reverse strand, counting down.
TTAGTGACATGCAATATTGGATAGGTGTCAGCTGCAGTATTCAAAATTAGTATGATAATTAGGTACTAATTAATCAGTAAACTTATCAGTTGTAAACAGAGATGTAATCTTCTTAAGATTAAACTGAATAATTTTGAAAGATCTCGGCTGACCGGGTTTTCATTTTAGTCAAAAGCAACGATAAACCTGAAAAATCTTTAATGTGGTTTCAGAAATGTCTACAACTAAGCTCATCATTAAACCATCAAAAAAATTTTTTTTTAGTAGCCCAGTGGCTAAGACCTCGCCTGTCGTGCTTGAAGTCGTGGGTTACAATACGGGGAAATAGCAGTACCTACGAATGTGACTATTTAATTCAAACCCTGCCATAATGTAATAAAAAACAACTTCACACATCACAAGAACCAAATATCAAACGTCCAATTATTTCAAATCTCAAAATAAAATCCCAAGCTAAACCAAACAATAGGATTTAAAGACGCAACTACAAATCAATACTTAGTTACTGACAACTGACCCGCATTACAAGACCATTACGAACATTACTATAAGTACAGCACAAGACGAACAGTAGAACAATTGCACGATGCACTGTGGAAACTGTTTCACAATTCTAAATTGCTGATCCCATCTCAACAGATAATTTCTAGTTATTGCGAAGGTTTAATTGCTAAAATAATGAGTGTGTCGGTAATGTGTAAAACAGTTTCAATTTCGTTTTATGAGTTTTTTTTTTTCGGTTTTTAACTTTTACTCTGTATTGTTGAAACTGAGTGTTATTTGTTATTTCTATTTCTAAACTCACACGAACTTTTATAGATTTCATTATGTATCAAAATCTCACAGACCAGACAAATAATTTATTAAGGTTATCTCAATTAAAATTTACATAGTACAAAATACTTAATTGACAATAAGTAAATTAAAAAAAAAAAAAAAAAAAAAAAAAAAAAAAAAAAAAAAAAAAATTCGTCCATATCGCTTTCAACGTGAAAAGTGCCCAGAATGCTGGCAGCATTGCCACGTTAGATGGCAATGCTGATTCTCTGGCCAAGGAATAGCCCTGCCCTCTGTGTCGACTAACCGTTTGCTTACATCTCGAAATACTGGAAGAGCACTCGGACCCGATGGACCTAATGTTTCAACCCCAAACTCAAATATATAACTTCCCATAAGTTTAAAGGCTACAGACCATAAATCTTTTCGATTAGAGAATATCTTAGTTTTAAGGTAATGCAAAACGTTAAGAGACCTTTTCAATAAGCAACTATATTTAAACTTTTCTGAAAGGACAATCTAGCAGCATAATAGCTTGGTAAAAAGCCCTTGCTTGCCCTGACACTAATTACTGAGTATGTGACACTAAAGATATTTCTAGCTATGGTTTTTGCTGGACTGTCTTTTGGCATTTTTCCGAAAAAAAAAACACGAAAATACACTAACAGTAAAAAAAACAGCGCCACATCTTCGTTCATAAAGTAATGATATTCATAATTATACAAAAACTTCGTAATTAATAACAGTAATTAAATTAAATCCTAAAACAATAGTCAGAACATTCTTAGTTTAATATTCGTCTGTTACATAGTAACACCGGCTCTTTGAAGAATGCAAACATGAAGAGATTATGTAAAAATAATAAAATCTTATGTACTTAACATGAAATTATTGCAGATGACTACCTCATTATTTATCTACGAGTTCAACGCTCTAGTTAATTTCACATCAGTTTTACGACGTTGTTATGTCTTTTAATAAGCACTTATATATTAGCAAAACGTATTTTGTGTTTTTTTTTTAAAGATTGAAAATTGAATTTTTATTCTTTGTTATATTCGACTTTTGAAGTGAAATTAAATCTAAAATCTTTGATTGCCTGATGTAACTGTAACTTTCGGTTACTGAAAAGGCGACCATTCTCATTTATATACCTTCTAACTTATAAAAAAAATATTTAACATACAATTTGTCATGGCAATTTGTCATCCTACATTTACAACCGACCCAGTTAACAAAATTCACCGCAGAAAAAACGAAAAACATTAATTGTACACACGCAAACATTCGCATGTTGGCTCGCGTTCCATCAACATACTATTTAGCTGTTTTTTTCACTATCAAAGAAATTATAATTACATTGTCGTTTTATTCCTAGGCATGCGTGTTTTAATCCGTCAATCGCCTTCACATTTCCTTATGAAGACAATTGAATCTATTGTCCAATCATCATTTTGTTACAAAGGTGGCAAAAGAACAATGACTCCGTACCACAAATTTTCACCAAACTTAGAGATTTGCGGTATTTCATGTACAAGGGACAATTTCAATTTCACTTGTGAATTTGTTCGTCGATATCTCACTGTACAAAGTTTTGCGGTAACGTCTGTACCACAAAGAACGCGTCAGTAACAAATTGGCGGAAAATTGTCGTGCGTACATTTTTTTCGTATTGCACCGGCTAATAACCATCAAGAATTTTCATGCTTTGTTTAATGTGTAAATCAGGAAGGTATTGGCACTTGCGTGTTATGGTTTTGCTTTTCAAATGGACGATCTCAAATATCAGAAAAAAATCACACGCGATTTTCTGTTTACATTAAAAAAAAATCGATAAAATAATAAAAGAGACTCACCGAGAAATACGTAAATCTTCATTGTAGATTTTAAACTGCTTGCAACACTGACACAAATTTAAAAATAACAGACTTAGTTCGAAGTTCGAATGTGTTCGAGATTTGAACAGCGGCGTTCGACGTGGTCCGTCGCCAAGCCGAATGTGTTAGATGCGCGAGCGCCGCGGCTGTGAACGGTAGCGCCTTCACTTTCTACGTGGTGGGGCTCAGGAGCACCGGGAAACCAAGGGTTTGTTGACATTACTGCATACGCACGAATGCGTAATCGAACGAATTCATTAGATGGATGTTGCACCATGTCCGAATTTATTTATGATGTTACTCCACATTTTATTTGATGACACATTATGTCTTCAAATTTATTTTTGTACTAGTTGACCCCCGGGGCTTTGCTCCCGTTTGGCTACCTACCTACCTACCCTACCTATCATACCTACTCTACCCACCTACCCTAGCTACCCTACCCTACAATACCCTACCCAACTCTAACTATCTATCCTACACAGGTAGTGTAGGATAGATAGGGTATGGTAGGTAGAGTAGGGTAGGGTATCCTACATATACTCTACCCTACCTACCCTTCCCTACCTACTCAACCCTATCCTACCTACGCTACCCTACCTACCCAACGCTATCTACCCTATCTTACCTAATCATATAGTACATATATTTTATGTATCATCAATAGTTTTCTCAGCGCACGCCAAAGAATGAATTTTATATGCAATGCAATTTTCATATGAATCACTAATTTTTATGGTCATAGTGGCTTCCACATAAAAGGTAGATATATGTTGTCAAGGACTTATATTTAGAACTATTTAAGACAAACAATCCTACGGTACATAATATTTGTGTATCGCCAACGGTTTAGGCAGCGCACGTGAAGATAGCTCGCAGAGGGCAGATTTTTTTTCCGACTTACTTGATATTTATCATTATATTATGACCAAATTACAAAAAAAAACATTATAAATTGTAGCCTATGTGTTATTCTGATGTATTACCTATATTACTGTGAAGTTTCATCCAAATCCGTTTAGTAGTTTTTGCGTGAAAGAGTAATAAACATAAACATCCTCACAAACTTTCGTATTTATAATATGAGTAGGAGTATAGGATTAGTAGGATAGGATATTAGTAGGTTATGCCTTTATACAACAGTTGGTCCGTACACCTGAGCAGATTTCAGGCGAAGCAATAAAGCTACAGTACGTCTTTGGAATACTTAGCGGCAAACAAAATTCTGCTTCACTCGATAAAGGTCTTTTAGATTTAACTGAAACTAGAACCTCTAGACGTCTCTAAATAATTATGGTAGCCAATTCATCGGCCGCTGACTGCATTTATCTTCAATGACTTCTAAAATTACACTTTGCATAATTTCACGACTGTGGCCATCAACCGGAACCATTTTAGTAACCTATAATAATTAATAATTTCCAAAACCACCGACAATTATTTTTATTTCATACTTTTTAAACTACATAATTTATTTAGATCTCTTCGATCAACAATCTATCGAACACGTAATTATGACACGATATCTTGCGAAAATACCAAGATTCAAACAGTAAAACGCCCATAACTACTAAACAGCTGAACAGCTGATCATTATTTGGTTCTTGCCTGGTTCGTGGTTGGTGATTCCTGGTTAGTCTTGGTGGTTTTTCTGGCTTTCCTTGACCTTATCACAATTTATTTGGAATCGAGGTAACATTTATTCGCCTTCCTTAATTATCTGTTATTCTTCATATCAGTAGGCACCTCCTTTACACAATCCATCCAGCGTACTATTACAGCTCACAATGTTGTGACCCATTCATATCTATACTATTTAATATTATAAAGCTGAAGAGTTTGTTTGTTTGTTTGAACGCGCTAATCTCAGGAACTACTGGTTGGAATTGAAAAATTCTTGGATGAATGTTGGATAGTGCATTTATCGAGGAAGGTTATAGGCTATATAACATCACGCTACGGCCAATAGGAGCGGAGCATAAATTAAAAATGTTGCAAAAACGGGGAAAAATATTCCTTTTTGAGAGCTTTCGTTGCGTGCGCTGTATAAGTGGTTAAAGTTACGCAACATTAATTTATGTAGGGTAGGTAGGGTAGGGTAGGTAGGTAGCCAGTTGACGGGAGCGGAGCCACGTGGAATAGCTAGTTAATGATAATTTTTATTTGTGGTGCTAGGCAACTGGGCTTATCCCAGTTGTAAACGACCCATTTGTGCCTATTGGCCTTGTTTGTTCTGTCTCCTACTTGATATGGAGGGCAGTGAAAACTTGTATTTTTTCCTACTCCTCCACTATTCTTTTCTGATAAATTTCGTTGCGGGATCCAAGACAGTCAAATTCATTCTCCGGGACTTCGTCGAGCTTCATAACCAAGCCATAATAATATTTATTTTATTTATTTATTACAATTACTCTCTGCACTTATAGTTTGACACACATGAGCAGATAGTCATCATCAATCACACTATTTACATATTATATTTATTTATTTATTTATTTATTATACGCTTTATTGTACACCATGAAAAACATTAATAAAAAGAAACTTAAGTCTAATACACATACAATGGGCGGCCTTATCGCATACCGCGATCTCTTCCAGGCAACCTGGTATGGACAGTAATTGCTTGGACATGACACCGTGAAATTTAAATGGTTGTTTTCCCGCAGCGAAATGGTTTTGTCTATGTAATACAATCGTTTCGTAGTTATATAAAATATTAGAAACAAAAACTGGCATATTTAACATTGTGAAAAACTAAACTCGAAAGCGATCACGATTTCACGAACCAATAGTATACCTCCCGATATCTACGCCGAACGACAGCAGGCCGTTGACCCGGGTGCTAGGTCACCGTCGAAAGGATTAGGTTCGAAGGCGGTTCCGTTTGATCATGTTACGCGCGGGCTAGATTATGCCGTATAATTACACGCGAGAGCTTATTTTACTTTAAACATTTAATAAATCGGTCTTTGCTTTGTCGGCTTGTGGCTCGCTCGTTTGTTTTGCGTGCAAACATTTATGCCGTATCACCACGTGCGAGAGTTTATTTTGGTTTGACATTATTTTGTGCATCGGTTTTCTTTGTAGGTGGTGACACGAGTAGTACCTAGTACCTACAAGTTACGTCCAGAGTTACTATTGTTACTCACTTTTTCGAGTTGATGAATATTATTTTAATTATTTTAAAACAGAAACATCGTTATTTATTTACTTTAACTCTATACTTCGAAAGTACTCCTTAAGGCAAGTCGTTCTGCCGCGGGAAAACAACCAATTAAATTTCAGGGTGTATATAGGCGCGTAGCTGCCTGGAAGATGTAAATTTTACTACAGATGTAGCACATTTCTATAGTCTTATAGAAGGGCCTCAAGACCCATGTGGTATCCTAGTTGTAAGCTGTATAGTTTTAGAAGAAAATAGCTTCTATGTTAAAAAATCAACATAATTTCCCTTCATCCTTCACTCTTCCTGGAGAATCTCTTCAGAGGATATAGTTAGGAACTTGGTTAAGGATTAATTGGATAGGCCATTTTAGGACGCATTCATCCATATATGACACGTCATAATTCCTTCAGGAAAGGGGGAGGTTTTGTTGGTTTATAGGCTAAGTTTGTAATGAAAATTATTAAAAATATTTACCAATTTGCATGCGATTTCGAGGTCCTCAATAAAGTAAAGTGACGGGGTACGATAGTACACATGCGCGTCGACCGAATTGTAGCCATTAACATGGAAATAGTTCCTCCACGCAACTTTGTTCTCTGAGGACCTGCAGGAACATCGGAAATAGTCATGAACAATCAAGTCTTTTATTTCCTACATATGAAGCCTTCACCTATCAACACCAAGCAGCCATCAATCAACATCCCAGGCTCCAGGACTCTTGAAAACTGAACTATAGGTACAGGGCGTCAACGCGGTTTGAGCAGGAGACTTACAACCTCCTTCATCCAGAGCTCAAACGATCACGTCCGCCTGGTACATAGCCTATGTACTATTCCGATGTATAAGCTATATTTCTGTAAAGTTTCATCAACATCCGTTCAGTAGTTTTTGCGTGAAAGAGTAACAAACATCCATCCATCCTCACAAACTTTCACGTTTATAATAGTAAGTAGGACTGGCAGACAAATCAATTAAACTAACATAAACAAAAACCATAATTTAATAAATCAACATTATCTATTCAAAATTATTAATTTAGCAATCCAAAAATCTAATTTTAAATATAATATTGTTTTTTTTGTGGTGATGAATGGATGGTTGTTATTATTTCTATCAACAATAACAATTCAATACTAACAACAATCCAAAAATCTAATATTAAATATAATAATATTAATTAATAATATTTTTTGTGGGGATGAATAATGGATGTTTATTATTCTTTCACGCAAAATCTACTGAACGGATTTTGATACAACTTTACGGAAATACAGCTACAACATCAGAATACCCACAGGGTACTAATCCATACTACTCGTAATATTACAAATGCGAAAGTAACTCAGTCTGTCTGATTTTTAACTTTTCACGTCTTAATGGTTGAATAGAGTTGGCACACGGATAAACAATGTACTGGAGTAGGACATAGAAAATAAGATTTTGGTCCCGGGAGTATTTCCACGCTGGGGAAACCGCTGGCAGAAGTTAATAATTTTATAAGTAACAGTAAAATTATTCTTTGTATGTTAATATCTATGTATCTTCTCCGTATATGTGCAGTCAGATAGGCTCCTTCAACAAAGATCGCGAGTCAGATATAAGCTAGAACCTCGATTCATTAATTTCACTTGTTTTCTCGAAAACTGGTAACATTGTGTTTACTTTCTGCACAGATAAGATGTTTTGCTGTGTTGTTGTGATGTTTCACTTTCGCACAAAACTCATTTTGGTACAATACATTAGGCATCATTTGTCACGTGCTCATTTTTGGGTAGATTATAAATAAACTAGTTTCTGGCAGCGGCTTCGCCCGCGCGAAAAGTTTTTTCTTATCCCAAGGGAAAATTAGAATAGAATAGAATATAATTTATTTTGCTCAGAATGTAGGTATTTTCAACAATATTATGAATCCTTTATACTGGGATGGTAAGTAGCCTCTGTGCTATTCCAGATTATAATCCAGTTTTGATTCGATAGAACGGATCTGGATGTGATGCCGTGATTGAAAAACAAAAAAAAAACAAATCATTTTTTTTTACATAGGTTATACAGACAGATGTTAGGTAAATAATAGTCCAAAAAACAAAAAAAAAAGGAAAAACTGTAAAAAAAAAATCTTCTATTTCAAAATTTTATTCATCATCATCAACATAATTTCAGCCAAAAGACGTCCACTGCTGGACATAGGCAAGTATATTATAACAAGAACTTATAATAACAATATGATAGGAAGTACCTTTTGAGCAACAAAAATGCTTGTATTAGATACTTCCGCTCTTCCGGTTTACATTAACAATATTTAAGTGAGAAATTTTAACAATAAATTAAATTAAAATCACAATCAAATTCAAAATAAATACCAAAATTAAAATCGAAATAACCAGCATCCATCCATCCATACTTTCGCATTTATAATTTGGGATGAGCAGCTTTTCCCCGCGGTTTAGTTCCCGTGGCATATCCTACAGAGACCGTAGTTTTATATCTATGAAATAATTTTCTTGATCGAACCTTAATACTTCCAGAGACAAACTTTGACAAAATATTAACAAAGAAACAAGTAAATCACTTGACAAAATTTGTTTAGTATGGGGTAATAACCATATTCTCTCGATGATTCAACTACCCGTAATAGAAATTTCGAAATTTACACATTTATGAATATTTTTTTGGCTAAATGTCCCAAAGTGCGTCAATCCGCTTTCTAGATTATCGTATTAAATAGATACCTACTTTTTTGAATGCCAGGCCAGGTTAACAACTAAGAAAACCAATAAATTTACCCATTTACATCTTTTATGAGATAATAATGTAAACGTAACAGACGTTTTATGGATATTATTTCATTGATTCAATAATTAAATTAATTATGTTAGTTACTGTTTTATAATAGTAAGTAGGTAGGCAAGGATATCCGTATTGATGCTGTATTATAAGATTACTCATTGCTATTATTTTTTTATTCTTCATCCTTATTTGTACGATAAACTCACGATTTTTTTCACGGTGCCACTAAGCATATAAAGAAATTTGCATAAGCCAGTTGTAATTGAATGAAGGACGTTGTCGATAGTAACATTTTTGGGTGCCCATAGTCAGGTGTGCCATACGACCAAAGGCTTTTACAGAAACTGTTTTACGGATGACATCTGTGCATAGAACTGTTTCTATACTTAGAAATATTGTCACATCGTTATCGCCCTTAACTTGTTCGTCTAAACTACTAGTCAGACCCTTCTATAAGGTTAATACTACCCTTTAAAGGGCCATAAAAAAGGTAATGCAGTTTCCGAATTATTTTCAAAAAGTCGAATCTACACGTGACCTTTTGGCTGGTTTTTGCTTTGACAGAAGAACCAGCATTGCCATTCAACATGGCAATGCTGCCAGCTTTCTGTCTGGGCACTTTTCCCATTGACTGTAATGTGGTCAGATTTTTAGACACCCAATGGCTTCTTTTCTTCTTCCCTTTTTATACGCGATTGTACCTTATTATAATTAGTTTGCGTACATAATTATAATTCATAACATTTTAGTTACACACCTATTTGTTTACCAGACTGCCGAAGGTGGGTCATGTGTTTATCAGACTTTGTATGCATGTATGATTTTAATGATTCTTATTAAAAAAAATACTAAAAGGTTATAAATTATAAAATATATTTAAAAATAACAAAAAACCTGATTGCTTAAATAGCGAGCTAAAAAGACGTAAACAAGAAGAAAATCATGCTGTGCTGTCGGAGGATACGTCTGGTTTGACCAGCCAGCTCGCGCATATGTATCCTCCGACTGCACAGCATGATTTTCTTCTTGTTGATGGATATTAAGACGCTCGCGATTTGATCTAAATAGCTACATACGGGCTGCTCAAGTCCGTTGATGATACAATTGTGATGATTTCACTCATTAAATGTACCAGGAACACATGAGATTACGTCGGTGTGTCCGCTGATTTGTAACACTCGATTACATCTTCATTCTTTGATTACTTACGTGATGTCACGGAACTTAGAAACTCTGCTTTTTACTACAAATAGTGCATAACATTTTGCTTCTTATAATTTAAATGGTTTTATGAGAAGAGGCATTTGCTGAACACAGGGACTAGTAGCAATTTAGGTAAGTTTTATGCTTTTGTCGATACAAGAGTAAATCATACTTACATAATTGAAATAATGATAAATAGTTGGCGGAACTCAGATTTGGTAGCGATCGTTTGATCCTTATTTACCTTTTGTAACAAATATATTAACATATACAAATGAATTTAAAAAAAAAACAAGCCTATATACAAATATAAAGGGGATAGGGAAAAAGGTTCATTGCGCAAAAAAAAATAATTTCAACATCGATGTCAATGGAAAACGTGCCCAGAACGCTGGCAGCATTGCCTTCTAACGAGGCAATGCTGCCAGCGTTCTAGGCACGTTTTCGGGCATTCTCTGGCCAAAGAAAAGGCCAGCCCTCTGGTCCCGTGAAGAGTCGACGAGCTTTGTGCTAATGTCTCAAAAAACTCGATGCTCACTCGGATCCCATGGACCTAATTTTTCAACCCCAAACGGCTCAAACATATTACTTCCAATAAGGTTGTTATATTTTCACCCTGCACCGGCTGAAGCCGCCCCAGCAAAGCCCACCGTGCTTAGGATGGCGCAAGGGTGTCGACACATGTTGCATCCTTTACTTTTTTGATTCATATCATCACCCTCTTTTGATATTTTAATGTAGTAGTAGTAAGTTGACTGTTTAGAAATGCTAAACCACGAAGGTATATACCTCAAAAAAGGAAAAATAATCATCACAGAGCCATATATAGCCGATCATCTCACTTACTAGAGATCATTCTTCTTCAACCATTATCCAACCAATGTTGTGTGTAGGGCTGCTCCATTGCAGGCTACTTTGCTTAGTCTTAGTCCTATCGCATCCAAGTCTTACCTGCAACTTTGTCCAGGTTTCCTGGAACTGTATTTACCTGGTTTGCAGCCTGACTGTACTCCGATGGCTAGTTTCTTAGGTTCACTCATAACATAACATCAATATATAATAATACCTACTTGATTGAACTTAGAGATAGAGAAGTGTATTTACTCAGCAATCAACATCATCATATCAGCCGAAAGACGTCCACTGCTGGACATAGGCCTCCCCCAAGCGTCCCCACATTGAGCGATCCCGTGCGTCTCGCATCCAGCGGATCCCCACAACTTTCACCAGGTCATCGGTCCACCTTCCAACGCAACGTCTTCCGGTTCGCGGTTGCCATTTCAGAACTTTTCTGCCACATCGGCCATCTATTCTGCGAGCAATGTGCCCTGTCCACTGCCACTTAAGTTTGACAATACTTCGGGCTATGTCGGTAACCCCGGTTCTCTTGTGGATCTCAACATTTTCATTTACTCAGCAATGTAGTGCAATAAATCTGGATATACAGCAAAAGAAATAGAAGGAGGATGCAACACGTCATTTAAAATTTTGAGTCGTCACTTTCACTACTACCAAGTGTGTTTTTGCACACGGCGAAATCAAAATACATTTGGGAATATATATAGTTACGAAAGTTCTGCATTTTGGATAAATAATAAAGATAAGCGAAGACAAAACTATGCTTACGGTTGGCAGTAACGAAACTGCGGATATAAAAACCAAATGTATAAATCTTATAAAGATCGCAGTGTGAGTGCGGTGCTCCTCTTCCGACTGTGTCCAATTTATTGGAGTGCCCCAGATATCCGTTTACCTGCACCCTAGATGACCTGAACAGATGCTAGCGACTGGGCCCAAACATCATAATTATAATGCATTAGCTGTCCCATGCGGCTTCAACTGGCTACCTTTCTACCCTATATACCTACATGAATGTTGCGTAACTATAACCACTTAAACAGCGCACGCAACGAAAGCTCTCAAAAAGGAGCAATTTTTTTCCGTTTTTGCGACATTTTTCATTTATGCTCCGCTCCTATTGGCCGTAGCGTGACGTTATATAGCTTATAACCTTCCTCGATAAATGGACTATCCAACACAAAAAAATTTTCAATTCCAACCAGTACTTTCTGAGATTAGTGCGTTCAAACAAACAAACTATAACTATATATGAGTATAGATATGTACCGCGACATAAAAAGAAGGAGAAGAAGATAAAGTCTTGAAATAATACACGTGTTGGCGACTGGTAATAATAATAGGGATATTGACTAAAAAATATTTTTTAGTCCGTCCGTCCGTCGGTTAGATTAATATGAAATATCGGACACGTGTTTTTTATTTACCGCGTACCGAAAAAAAAAAATACGACGATCTATCTATGTTTATCCTAGATTATCAGGAATACCAATTGCTGACTATAATCTATTTCTGTGCCAAATTGCATCCAGATCCGTCCAGCTGTTTGATCGTGAAGAAGTAACAAACATACAAACACACAAATACACACACACTCACAAACGTTCGCCTTTTTAATATTAGTGTGATAGGTATAACACTATCTCGCCTGATGGTAAACGATGATGTGAAAAAAAAGAAAGAGATGTAGAACATAGAAAAAAAAAATTACTAGCTCACAGTTAGCCGCAATCTATGGATTACCAGTTAATGCACTCACCACAATACAGGGGACATTCTTAGTGAAGGGCAAAGTTTAAATAAAAAACTTTTTACAAAAAAATGCTACCGACTTGTCGGTAGCATTCTTGTCGGTAGACTTTCATTTAGCATTAGTTGTCTTTCGTAGCTACCATTTTTTTGCGTTGTGGACACCGACTTCCAAAAATAAAGTTATTTTTCACTTTGTAGTTTACTTATTTGGAAGTCGGTAGAATCTTTTTCTAAAAAAGTTTTTATTTTTCGCTTTTTAGTTATACCTACCTAACAAGTTGTTTAGTTAGTTACCTTAACGCCAGAATAGATAACCCAAATATCATGAAACTTGAACATAATCGGTCCACAATTGACGGAGATTTCGGTGAACATACACAAAAAAAAAAAACATGAAGTCGAACAAAATCTAATTGCGCCTAGTAATTATCATTATCATTCATGGAAATTAGGTACTGGGCCGAAAATATATACATTTTTTTTCTATCGACGAAGAAGTTTATCAAAAACAAAATAGCAGAATTTAGCGATGGGATCTCGTACTACACGTCTGCGACAGACATTACGAGTAAATGCTAAATGTCGTCTCCGTGGCAACACGAACGCTTGGATTCTCTGACAGCCAATTAGAAGGTTGTATTGTGTTTGCTAATTAGCCAGTCTCCAGGCTATTTACGTGTATCGGATTACCTTTATATGTTCGAGTCTTTTGTCTGATCAAAGAGAGCTCCATTGATTTCGGCTAGCGGCTGAAAAGAGTGAAAATAGACGACATCTTTTGTGGTCTTTGGGCCTTTGTGTTTGGAAAGGTAAAAGAGAAAATAGGTAGGTACAATTCTAGGTATTTCTTTTGGAATACTGTTTATTCTGTGTCTCCCACATTTTTACTAAGTTTAACCAATAGGTACTTTGACAAAAAAGCTATCTAGTCCGCGTAGTATTTTTTATTTTACCACGTAGACAAAAAATGACGACGATACAGTGCGTTGAAATAGCGTGTGACGTCATGGGGTGCTACACTTTATACTGACTTTGATGGGGTTTATCTTTGTCAAACACAAAATATGTCGGCGTTCCAGATCCGGACCGTGGTTCGCCATTTGGTGATCCCTAATATAAAAGTATTAATAATATTGCATAACAATACGCCTTATACGTTATCCACAGCATTATTATCACATATATAGGTGATATTAGGCGCACGGTTGGCGCAGTGGTTGAGCGATTGACTGCTGCGTTGCGTGTCGCAGTTTCGATTCCCGCACGGAACTTATATTTGTATGACCTTCAGATAGTTGTTCCGGCACTGTTTGTGTGTGAGTTTATATGTTTGTTAACGCACCCACGATACAGGAAGAAATTCCTAGTTTGGAGCAAGGTTTTTTTTTAAAAAAAGAAAAAGATATTGTCCTGATGATATTCTGCTTACTTAGTATACGTTACATCGCACATCTAAACACGATAGGGTGTTTTCATCGTTAATTATGATTGTAGGTATAGTCCTTTAATATAATTAACACCTCATCGAATTCTTTAACAGCGCCTCTATTGAAATGTAAAACTTTATTAATCAGACGAATGCCTCTGTCTCGTAAACAGGCGTTTCCATTATGTAAAATACTCGAGCTGTGTGTCTACTCTGTAAAGAAAAGGTTTTTATTTAGCATTGACTCCTTTCTTTCTTCTTAATGATAATAATTAAAGTTAACACCGCTATAAAATAGGACGTGCAGGTGACGGAGAGGTTTGCCATGTTAACTGCGCGAGTCATTTTTTTTGCCGAGTGTAGTAGTAGTGAGTGGTTCAGTGGACTACTTTTTTCATACAAAGCACATATCCATAGGTAACTTAGATCCTTTAGAAGAAGATCATAATCTTGTTTAGGTTCCAGAAGACTCCTTCTGCCCTTGGACTTACATTTTTCATCGTCATCTGCCAAGAACTTTTCCCCACTGTTCTGATCGTTTTCCAGTCTAATCAGACAGAATTTTGCATGTACTACTGCCTAAAACTAGTTACTTGGACTGTAGTACCATTTGAAGAGACCTAAAATAAGTGACAAAAATGCAACACAGACAAATTCGCGTAGTTTTCCAATATTAACTAATTATATATCTTAAATTATATGCAAAATATATGGGTAAGATATACACAAACGCAATACTTAATAACATTATGTACAATATGCATTGACAGTGCCAGAAATTAAAGGCGTCGATCCCAAGTATCGCGTAATACTATGTATTGCATGCACTGAATATTTATATTTCAGTGATTGCGGCTATTAGTTAAGGGCCTTCCACCGCTTTAGTGCCGTAAAACGGTTACTTTCTAAAGCATACACCTTAACGGCTAGGTTAAAAGGTTGGAAAAAAAAAATATTATTGATACATGTACATTACTTTCCAAACAAGGTTTTTTCGTGTAACCAATAGTTTTGCTTTAAAAAAATAATTAAGAACACGATATTTTTTCGCAACTTTTGGATAGTCCTCCAAAACGACTTGGATGTTTAAAAATATTTTTACACAGAAAAATTGATGGCTGTAATTTCTTCATAACTGACATAGCATATGTAAATCAAATAATGTTTTGCAAACAAAACAATATTCAAAAGGAGGTTCAATATTGATATTTTGGCATCGAGCGGGCGCACGGCCAGTACTGCGTTTACATTGGGGCGTATACGAGTATGTCGCCTTAACTAACAAACCTTGTTATACACCTCTTTACGATCATCATTGTTTTATCCTTACTAATATTATAAATGTGAATGTAAGTTTGTTTGTTACGCTTTCACGCAAAAACTACTGAACCGATCATCATGAAACTTTGTACATATATTCTAGGAGGTATTAGAAGTAACATAGGATACCTTTTATTAAAAAAAAAAAAATTACTAAATATAAAAAAAAAAATGACAGAAAATCTTGAAATCTATTGACGGGAGCGAAGCCGCGAGGGTCAGCTAGTATTTTCATAAAAGTTTATTGTTATAAGGGCCTGATATGGAGTTCAGTTTGATACATCTTTCGTAAGTCAGGAGAACAAGGATTGAACTTAATAGACTATGAGTACATTGAAACTGTAGCATAAGCTATCCAAATGTCATCGTGATCATTTAACCAAACTCAAAAATATTGGCATTTTGATCATCGTTGGAGGTTAATGTGTTTATCAGTCCATGTATGTATGTTTCTTCTTATTTGGATACAAAGAAAGTTAATTTAAAAAATCAAGAAGAAAACCATGCTGTGCAGTCGGAGGATTGATTTTCGCGATGTATCCTCCGCATCTATTTTATCATCAATATTTAAAGGCTCGCGTATACCATCTCACCTGATGGTAAGCCATGATGTGGTCGACGGTGACGCACGCTTGCTTGGAAGTAACCTATTCACTCTTGACTTGAAGACCCCTAGATTACATATACTTTCTTTACAGCCTCTTGACTCCCTCGATACAGGCTGGTCTTTATAAGCCCGACACAAATTCAAGTTGTAGGAGAGTAAAGAGACTTTTGCTTTCAGTGAGACACTCATCATCAAGCTTATTCCCACTGCTGGGACACAGGCCTCCTCTCTGTGAGAGGGAATGGGCCATAATCCACCACGCGGACCCATTGCGGGTTGGTGCATGTCACATGTCTTCGAATTTTTGGTTCTAGGACATACCGGTTCCCTCATGATGTTTTCATTCACCATTTTGAGAGCAGTGGTGATGAAATAATTTACACGAAGTAAAGCGCCTGCCTTGGTTTGAACTTACGACCTACAACTTGAAAGGCGCGGCCGCAACCATTGGGCCATCACTGAGTGAGTGAGTCTACAAATTTGTAATATTAACCCTCCAGAAGACCGGGGCAACATATAGAAGAAATTGAAGCAAAACGCTTGGATCAGTTGCGCCAACATTCAAAATTTGATTGACATATCCACTATCCCCTATACCCATCCCTTTCTTGCACATGCCTCCCGAGTGAATAAGAAGATTCGCCCCGCCATTTTTGTAAAATCACTTCCGTATGAACCGCATCGCGTGCGCAATGGCGTCGGCCCGCTCCGTGGAAAAATATTGATAACTTTGGAATTACCGCGGTTTTCGCATGTAATAAGACTTATAATCAACAGTTTGTGTTTGTGTTTAACGTGTGATGACAGTAACCTTAAACCCAGCCGCCCTTGAACCCTGGTGAAGTTATTCGGTGCACCAACGACGCGATCACGAGGTTCCCGCAAAGGTTTGTGCATCCTTCCTTAATTGTTTTCGGGTTGTATTCTTTTCTTCAACACCCACCGCAACTCGAAGCCTATCGCCAAGCGTTTTTCAATCGTTTTGCTCCGCATCGCAGATACAGTCCATTAAACCAGTCCTTCGCGCAACCTTGGACCATCGTGAAAATTTTGCTGCACAGCCCTCGATACAGGAAATCAATTATCCTTCCTCTTAAAAACTCTACGCTAAATTAAACTACTTTAGGTGTACAATTTGACTGTCGGCAAAACAAAACTCAAATGGTAATGCTAATTTAATTGATTAGCTGCAAAGACAAGTCATGAGTAATCATTTCTGTCTTCACGATTTGTCGATTACCTTTGTCTATTGCTACTACACAAGTAGTCATAAAACGGTTAGAAAACGATTAATTTGCATGAAACATGGTCGATTTACTTTCGAGTGTAAAACTGTTGATTTAAGTGTAAATTTCAAGCATTTCAAATGATTCAAGAGTGACTAAAAGTATCGTAGCCATTATGTGCAGCAATGTGTGCAAAGCCGTTGGTATTAGTTTATATATATTAACTTCATTTCTGACGAAAAACATCGACAGCTTTTCATTGTGCTCCTCCCGGAACGCTGAAAGGCCTCAGCGCGGAACGTTTGAAGACCTCGCACAAGGTGGACTGTAACCTGGGGATCTACTCTCTAACTCCATTAACAAAAAGAAAAATGCTTTTACGATCTCAAAGAATACATGTCACATCGCGGCGAAAAAAACTGAAATATATAATATTGGTATATACCTACCTTATAATAATTAATTGATGTTCAAAATGTACGGAATGAACACTTTGAGATTAAATAACTATGATGTTATCAATTTACAATATTTTTTATAATAATTTATGACATTATCAATTAAATTTACAATATTTTTATAATAATTTATGACATTATCAATTAAATTTACAATATTTTTATAATAATTTATGACATTATCAATTAAATTTACAATATTTTTTTATAATTGTTTATGACATTATCAATTAAATTTACAATATTTATTATAATAATTTATGACATTATCAATTAAATTTACAATAATTTATAATTGTATTCTTGATCAGACATTGTTTGAACTGACATCGATATAATAATGTAACTCTGATATCAATTAATTAATTATTTCCATAAGAATCCAAATGCATGAGGTCTTTTTGTTATTACTGTCTATTTTATTAAAGATAAGTTTAGATGACAGTACAAGCTAAAATTAAATATTTGCACACCATATTTAATGGTAGGATGTAAAGGGACCGTCATTGATTTAAGATCATACTTTGTAAACCTAGATTCTGGCAAATAAATAAATTTGAATTTGATTCGAAGTCACGGGCCCGTCCGAAATTACTTCGGAACTTCGGTGTGAACTCTACTCCGTAATGATTACATTTTTCGGACAGCTAAAAACACATCGGGAGTATGGACATCAAATTGTGTTGTCATTCATTCGTAGTTCGGGCCCCGAACGAATCATTTATCCGTATGTCCACATCCATAAAAAAAGAATTTTCAAAATCGGTCCACAATTGACGGAGATGTCGGTGAAAATATAAAATAAAAAAAATAAAAACATACACGAAGTCGAACATAGAACCTCCTCCTTTTTGGTAAGTCGGTTAAAAAGAAACGCCAGTAATGAAGGAATGACAACAAACACGACGAAACTACGGACTTTGTGCTTATTATAGGGAGTAGATCCCAGGTGTGGGCCGCAGTAGTCCGCTAGATGTTGAATGAACCGGGCGATATGATTACTTGTGGGGAGGTCTCTAACGTCATTTCAAATCAATAGCTAAACGATGTGACCCCGGACTTCCGGTGGACAAAGTAATCTTTTGATGATTCAATTGTAATCGTTGTAATTATTAAACTTTCTCTCACACAGCTCATGTTGAGTTGTAAAGATGACTCAGTCAACAAAGATGAACCGGAACTGACTGACCGGAATAAATTTTAATAGCAGTAAATAGCGGAAAAAATCGTCAATTATTCGTATGTTTGAAAAAAGAACTTACACAAATAATGACCAGCCCCCGTACCCTGATGTCTCAAAACCACAGACATAAATTTAAATAGATAACGCAAGTCCCTCCATCTGTATGAAAATTAAGCGTACCACTTTTTCACAATCAATGTAAAAACAAATCAATGAAAGAAATCATTTCCAATGCCTTGGCCAAATTTTTCTATACATTATTTACAGCTCATTATGGCATAAAAAGGCATTCTTCTAGATTTCGGTGGATTTGCGGTGCCGATAATGCTATATGAAAAGCTCAGATTACGATTACTTGTCGTAACTTTAGTCCGTTTTTTGGCACGCGAAGTACATACAATCGCGTCATCTAGTTAGATTTATGTCTGTGCTCAAAACTATCATAGTTCGACTATAAAAAAGGACAGATGTATACAAGTCATATACTATACATCTGTCCCTTACGCATACTCAAAATAACCTTACTCTAAGAGCTAATGGTCACCTCCCTGTTCACGTTCCCCTGTAGGATACAGACCTCTTCACATACAAAGAAGCCACGAGCATAAATCACCACACTTGATTAATCTTGTTTGACAATTTCAGGCTATAAGTGTTACCTTCATTGATATCTGTAATGTCCAAGATCATACTAATATTATAAATGTGAACGTAAGTTTGTTTGTTACGCTTTCACGCAAAAACTACTGAACCGATCATCATGAAACTTTGTACATATATTCTTGGAGGTATTAGAAGTAACATAGGATACATTTTACTAAAAAAAAATTTTTTAATGGCTTCACAGCGAGGGAAGTCGCGGGTAAAAGCTTATATACTTATAAAGTATGAATTGAAAAATTCACATTGGTACTTACCCGGATTCTGACTAAAAACCTGGTACTTGAGAGAAGAGCCAATTTTTTTTATTTCGATAGTTTCGCGCTTGACAACTATCTCACCGATATTAAGCGATAATGTGGTCAACGGTGATGCATGCTTGCCCAGAAGTAACCTATACACTCTTGACTTAAAGACCCTTAGTTTGTAGCTAACGGGGAACACAGACTCCGGCAGGTAATTCCACTCCTTAGGAGTACCCACAATGAAAGTACTCCCAAAACGTTTAGTGCGTATGTCCATGGAACGGGCTAGGTGGAATTAGATCATGTAATTCCATCGGCCACACTCCGCAAAATGCAACCGATCACGAACCACTGAGCCATCACGACACGATTTAACTTATTTAAAAATTATGTTTACATCAAAGCAACGTTAATTGTTGACCATCCATCACAAGTTCATAACCCGGTGTAAATCATTTTATATTTGTTGCCAAAAATCTGTATCAACTGAAACGGTAAATTTGTTTGAGTTTGACTCCAATTCAAATTAAACTGAAATTGGATTTCGGATAAGTTGCGAACTGTGACTGAGATGGGTAGGTAATTACATATTACGATTTTAAATGACATGTGACTGGAGCACGCATCCACGAATGATTTAGGACGAAAACGAACATGCGAAATTTTATAAACAGACCTTTGGTAGTCTAGATATCATGAAAAAGCAGCTAAATGTATATATTCAAAATAAAATTATTTGCATTGTTGAATTACTAATCTATCTTTGTATGGAGGCCGTTTTCCAATTTTTCTTTTTCTTAAGGTAATTTATTTCCGCCCAAATATGCGATAAAATTAGTGTTGAAATATGGAACTTTCGACGCTCATAACTTTCAAATATTATTATATATTTTTACTTTTTTGTTTCCATACAAGGCTAGATAATGATGAGACAAATTGACATCATTTTTATTTTGAACCTACATCATCAAACAGTGGAGTAATCGCTTGACTACGTTTGTATGGAAGAATGATCGACTAGTGTAACCTTAATCTTTGAGATCGAATCTGCTGTTATTAATGAGCCACACGCTCCTCTGCGAAGGTAATTATGATTTTGTCATAAATCTATAAAAATGATAAACGACTGTAGCGGTCTTTGTCCAGACAGTGATGGTGACGGACAAAAATTACTATTGAATTCAACTCCAGACACATAATAACGACATTGCAGTCACACTAGATGATATTTTAAACCAATAAACGATTAAGAAATATAATAATAAATCAAATACATCCGTTCACAGTCACTATCCATTTATTTTAATGATGACAGAGTAAGAATTTGATATACTTCATCATTCAGTTGCAATGACCTAGGTAGCTGATAGGTATCATTGTTGCAACATTCTCCTTGCAAGTAACTAGTGCTATTTACCATAATTTGGCTGCTATAAATTAGTCCGGTCATCATAATTCGTTAATGTTACAAAATCTTAAAGAATCGGCTGGTGAGATGTTACGAATATTATGATAATGAGATACAGTCTTCAATTAATTGAAGAGATTTAAAATATGTTAACCTTGGACTCAAAACTCAACAAATCGGGAACAGTGGAAGTCTATGGAGAAGTCTCCGAGACAATCCGAGCAAGAGAAAGACAGAGGATAAACGCATTCGAAATGTGTTGCTGGAGGCGGATGCTCCGAATCCCATGGACAGCCAAACGCACAAATGTGTCTGTCCTTTCAAAACTCAATATCAAGACCCGATTGTCTACAGTTTTCTTACAGCGTATTTTGACTACTTTGGCCACATAACGCGAAGGGGAGATAGCAGCCTTGAAAAGCTGGTCATTGTTGGCAATACAGATGGAAAGAAAGCACGAGACCGGTCGCCAACACGATGGTCTGGCCAAGTGAAGGAAGCTACGTCCTCAAGCAAATTCCAGTAGGTGATGATGACAATTTTGGACCGGAGTCGATGGAGGCAGATTGTCCGCTTAAAGGGGTCCAGTGGCTACGATCCTCAGTAATGAGGGACCGACTGAAGAAGAAGATGGAGGAAACCCTTGCCCAGCTGTGGGAAAAAATAGGTTGAATAAAAAAAAACCTTAGACGCATCAGCATTGCAGCGACGTTCTACGATGACTGTCGGATTTTACTCCTCACCCCAAATTTTGCCCCCCATAGAATCCAGCAGATCCCCGCGGCCTTCACCATGCCATTAGTCCATCTCCTAGGACCTCTTTCAACGTTACGCCTTCCTATATCTATTCGGTCAGTACGGGGAGTTGGAAGCTAGAGAAAAACTGCTACCTACTTACCTTTGTATAATTACCTACAACCTTGTAACATAATATGTACAACGTTCCTCCCATGTACAACAAAGTAACGTATTAAACAGTTCATAATAAAAAGGTTGTACATCCATAATTCTCAAACAACAATCAAAATATTTTTCACAGCCTTCAATTAGACTATAGTTCATTAAATAATAGTTAAAACGCCAACTAACCTCTAATCGTTATTGCAAAGAATAATAAACAAAATTGTAATCTAGATTTTATAAACTTAGTTTATATAAACCGTGAGAATAAGGTAGTGTGGTGGGTGCTAATCTATCACTGCTCATCGACGTAGACCCTATAAATCATATTACTGTCAATAACTTATCAGTAGTACAACTGAGAAAAACTGACCGTTTGGCAATTCTAAGTACGTAATCCACGTCGTTTATACTTTTACTTATATTAAAGCCACAGCGGTATACGAATTTATGAAAACGACGTTATAATTCAGCAAATCTCATATTATTGTCTATGGGTCACATATTAATCTGATAAATCTTTTAAGTCTTTGTGAATACAAAAAAAAAATTTGATTGGTCAAAAAACAATCCTGAAATCTGAGGTCAAAGTCACTCCAACAACCTTGAAATCTTTTCTCTAGATTTCAAGGTTGTTGGAGTGACTTACTTCGCGTTTTGGTTCATCAAAAGCAATACATCAATGCACTTATTCAAAGCCGATATTCAGAACAGGAATTTAAGAACTCTTTACAACTATACATACAGATACGCCCAGCAAAAGAACCGCTAAATCGAGTCTACACGCGTCTAGGCTCAAAAAACCAATTTAGTAGGTCATTATCTCAAGCAAACAACCGAGTTTCGCTACTGTTACAAGCATATACTGTGGTCGTTCCACACTTAATTATAGTCCTCCAATAATGTGCGCTTCACATATTAAGTAAGAGTGATAAACTTACTTCATTAAACTTGTTACTTGGTGTGCGGATTAAGCAAAACTAATAAAGTTGAGTCAGTTTAGTGCTAAGTTTACTGCAGTTGCTTAGTATTGCATGTTAAAGAAGATAAGTAGGACTTTGAAAGATTTACGAATCTATTTATACTTTGATGACGTCCATAGTTCGACTCCGTACCGAAACATCCTATTTGCAAAAAGACGTATGAGCAGATCGACCTATTCTCAAAGTGAATTAGTAGCAAAACATCCTTTCAAATACGACAGTCTGTAAAAGTCTCACTACAGAATAATGGCCTTTTCTCTCATAAAGAAGGCACTCTCAAACTTTTAGTCCAGGTATCCTCACGATCCCCCCGGTGGGTTCCCGCATTGTCGAGGCGGGGGGACTCAGTAACCGTGGTCTGGTCACCCACGGTGAAGCGAGGAGGGGCCGCTCGTCAGGGCTTTTGCTGATAAGCCGACGACGTAGTGGCCAACATATAGGTTGCGGTGCTGCCTGGGCGACATTGCAACTGAGGCGGGCCGCGATGTCGTATGGGGTCTCCCAAACCCATACAATATCGCGGCTGAAGGTTGGAGGCCGCGGCGGGAGAGGAGTGCCGGTATTACGGTGCGCCGCTCTCCCTACCATCCGCGGCCTGGACGGGGTCGCCACCCTCTAATAGCGGACGCGGTGAGGCCGCAGGGGAGGAGGAGTAAGGGTGGCATACACGGAGTCGTCTGGCACCCATGTGCTGGTTTGGTCCTGTGGCATCATAGCTCCTAAACGGATGTACTGATTTTGATTTAGTTTTTTTTTTTTTGTTTGAAAGGTGATTTTGTCGAGAGTGTTCTTAGCTATGTTTGAATAAAATTGGTTCAGCCGTTCAAAGTTATGGGCGTTTTACTGTTTGAATCGGGGTGTTTTCGCAAGATATCGTATCATAATTATGTGTTCAATAGATTGCCGATCAAAGCGTACCTACTATGTACTAGATAAATTATGTACCATGAAATAAAAATATGGCGGTGGTTTTTTTAATTTTGAAATTTTACCTGTTATCTTTATAGAAATGTGTGCATTACACTGTGGAGATAGGGGTCCATGTGCTATGAACATTTTAACAAATTCACTTCGACTTTGCGTCAGTATGCTTTAGGCTCAACTGCGATGTTTGCTCCTAATTCGATCAGTCACAAAAACCTAATTAGGTACATTTCCTTCCTTATCTTTTCTCTATACTCCTTAATTAGGGCACAATTTTCCACAGGAAGACCTTTAGATTTCCTGTTACCTAATGTTTTGCTCATAAAATTTATGTAAATAAATAATCATAATTGTTCCTACCCATTACTCGCCATCCACAAGCCCGCGTCTACGGTGGCCGAAAATCGGCTTGCGACTCCCGACGCCCAGGGCATCTCCTGCGGTAGCTTGGGGCGTGAGGGGAGCGATATCGATAAAAAATTGTAGATAAAATTTAATAAAGCCGATTTTTTTTAATTTGTATTGGCTGTCGTTTGACCACATTCTCAGCCTATGGTAAATGATGATGTGGCCGACGCTGACACACGCTTGCCTAGAAGTAACCTATTCACACTTGACTTGAAAACTCCCTAGGTTGTAGCAATCAGAAAATACAGACTCCGGCAGGGAATTCCACTCCTTAGCCGTACGCACAATGAAAGTATTCCCAATACGTTTTGTGCGTCACCGTACGTCTTGTTATCCGATGATGGAAAGGGCTCGGCGAAATCAATCTGTGCAGTCGAGTTGAGAAACTTTTCCTTGTTATTCCGCTGATTTAGGAATTAAGAATTGAAAGGTATGTTCTTCAAACACGTAATTTTGGTTGCGGGTATAATCTGGACGCGAGACTCACGGGACAGGTCGATGTGGTGACACTTGAGGGAGGCCTATGTCCAACAGTGGACATCTTTCGTCTGAAATGATGATGATGATAATTCGTCTTCAGTTAAACTTCAGCATTAAATATGGGTTTGACACGTTCTTAACTACTAATAAAATTCACAAGTTTAGTTGATTTTCATATTGTTTTATAAATCTCCGATTTTATTGAGCGGCTTGTGGTCCAAGACAGAGTGGAAAAAATGAGAGCACGCGGAAGGGCGCCCAACCAGATCCAATCTGCAGTCACCATCGACACAAGTAATAGTCGACAGAGAGAGATGGCGTCGCATCGTGAGGCGAATCCTGTCAGCCCGAAGTCTCACTGCAACATGATGACCACCTTGTACCAGATTGTATCGACGAAGAAGAATAAAATCTTTGCTGGCATTTTTAAGGAATTTTATCTCAAACACTAGGTAATCTTAAATGGTTTAGATCAAGTCCGACCTTGCTATGAGAAAGGCACATACTCTGCAAACACAGCATTCCGGTTATAAGACTTGCAATCCCAGTGTATTTATAACAGTAAAATGTAGATCGTTTTTGAAAGTTCATCCTTGGTATTAAAAATTAATTAGATCAAAAGTGCAAATCTTCGATAAGCCCTAGGCAATTAAGTTTGCGAAACTGCACCCTTTTCAGATGTTTTTTTAATAAAGAAAAAAACTTTTTACCAAAAAAATACTACCGAATTCCAAATCAGTCGGTGTCTTTCGCAGGTACCATTTTTTTGCGTTATGGACACCGACTTCCAAAAATAAAGTTATTTTTCTGATTTGGAAGTCGGTAGTATTTTTTTGGTAAAAAAGTTTTTTATTTTTCACTTTTTAGTTGTACCAACCTAATAGACAAGTGTTTTAGTAAGTTACCTTAGCGCCAGAATAGATAACCCGAATATCATGAAACTTGAACATAACCGGTGAACTGAGAGATCTGCATACCCCTGAAGAACATACTGGCGTGATATTATGTTATGAAATCGTATAATCAATAAACAGACATGCGATTTTGATTTGCCGTTATTTATTGAAGAGTTCTGTCGTATATCTTCGAAGTCCTTCATCAGATCTTCACCAAATTAAAATTGGACCAATTTCAAAACATACTCTTTCAAACAAAAAAATAATTTCCAAAATCGGTCTACAATTAAGGGAGACATAGGTGAAAAAAAAAATAAAAAATATAAACATGAAGTATACGACATAGAACCTCCTCCTTTTTGGTAAATCGGTTAAAATAAAAACTATTTTCCACATTCTTGTCTTCAAGTGACCATTATAGAACCAAACAGGCTTAGTGCTAACATTGTTTCGATACCAAAAGTATCAATTAACATAGGGGACATTTACCCGAATTTCCAAAATGTCCGTAACGTTAATTTCATACATCGGATATCGACTTATCTAATGCAGTATGGAAACAAAGTACTCTACGTGCCACATGTGCACAGTAGGTATAGTAAATTACCAATTAGCAGATTGACGTCCACTGCTGGACACAGGCTCCCAAATAATCGCGCGTCGCGACAGCAGCCGTTTCTTTGATTCTCACATCCGGCGGATTTCCGCGCGATTCTATTCTGTATAGTAAATGTCAGATTAATAATCCTGCTTTTTCTGCCAAAGAAGATTATTGAGTCGCCAGTCGCCACTTACAAGAGGTAACTGAATATCTATTACCATCAAACACTACACAGTATTCTTGTTAGGTCCATAATTATGTGTTTCCAGATTTAAGTTGCAACAGCAAGCTACCTAATTTATTAAACCACTACTACTAACAACTTTGCACAATGCACTTCTGTCAAACGATGCAAGGTTTCATCAAAATAATTACAGTTTACAGACCAACTGCGTTGGTATGTGGCCTAGTTTAACTTTGCCGCGTCCATGTCTGAATATGTCTAGCTAGTTATTTGGAAAAATGGCTAGCTATTGTTCTGAAAGAAACTTTTGTGGGTCGTGTAATTTTGTTGTGACGTCAAATGAGATGGTTTTCTTTTAGTTGTTTGACTCTTTTCTGTTTTATGAGAAGTATAATAAATTTGATAAACTTTCGATTATTTTTATTAGAAGTGTTAGATGCTCAATTACTTGTATTGGTGAAATATTGCAAGTAATCCATTTTAATTTATCTACACTAATAATAATAATTAATTGTCGACACGGGGGATGTGGACACAGCGATGTGTCAGCCAATGTCTTAATAGCCACGAGCCTCGACCAACACCTTAGGAGGCTCTCGTTAGGTGGCTTAGTCAAGGGCCTGATCCAGAAAGCAGTACTGCTGGACACGGCTCGTATTATTAGGAGGTTCCTCTCTCTGGAGCCCTGACCGCCGATAGCCTGGACCCTATTCCTGATACCTCTACTTTTTATACACCGTGAAATTTAAATGGTTGTTTTCCCGCAGCGAAATGGTTTTGTCTATGTAATACAATCGTTTCGTAGTTATATAAAATATTAGAAACAAAAACTGGCATATTTAACATTGTGAAAAACTAAACTCGAAAGCGATCACGAACCAATAGTATACCTCCCGATATCTACGGCCGAACGACAGCAGGCCGTTGACCCGGGTGCTAGGTCACCGTCGAAAGGATTAGGTTCGAAGGCGGCTCCGTTTGATCATGTTACGCGCGGGCTAGATTATGCCGTATAATGACACGCGAGAGCTTATTTTACTTTAAACATTTAATAAATCGGTCTTTGCTTTGTCGGCTTGTGGCTCGCTCGTTTGTTTTGCGTGCAAACTTTTATGCCGTATCACCACGTGCGAGAGCTTATTTGGGTTTGACCATTTATGCATCGCTTTCCTTTGAGGGCTGCGGCGGCGGCGCGTGCGACGCCAGCATTACCTACAACAATACATCATGTTACGTCTAGTGTTACTATTAAAGGCCGCGAGGCCATTGACCCACGTGCTTTTCAATCAGCTGTTATCCAACATGTTATTCAAATTTGACACTAAAACGCATTTGACACTAAAACGCACTTGACACTAAAACGCACTTGATGCGCACACTCGCGAATAACGTGTGGGTTATTTATTGCCCAAAAATGTTCGTTACGCTGGTTGAAAATACCAACTCGCGTAAAAGTTGATTCATCCGTCCACAAAATGTTCTTATCTTGGTTGGCGATCAACCACTGACAAAACGCAATTCTGTTCTGAGGGTCATTTTCGTGGAGAGCGTGAAAACCGCGAAAATGATAAGGATGCTGTCCTTCAGAGTTGAGTAGTTTCCAGACGTGGTACTGGCTTACGCCAAACCTAGCCTCGGCCTGGCGCGTACTGCGATCCGGATCCCGTTCGAAGTACTCGATGATCTCCTCGTCGAGCGCTGGCAAAATAACGGCTGGTCGACCTCTGCCCTGTGCATGTGCCGGTGTATGGAACTGTCCATGATCTAGTAGCCACTGTGTCGCCGCTACGATCGTCCGTGGAGATGGGACTTGGGGGTTCAGAACCCCGCGAAGACGGAGCGACTCCAAGTGTTGCCGCTCTGCGTAAAGTCGCCGGGCAGCATGGGAGTCATAATCAGCCCTAGCATACAGCTGCACCATAGCGACGTACTCCACATTGGTGTAATTGTAATGTCGATCCATTGCAGTTTACAGTGATGGCGCGTGCTGCGCGTACGACATTCGCGGGAAAACTAAGTAGGTCAGGGTCACAGCCGCACGGGTAAAATAGGCTTCGTTTGAAATTGTTGCGCGCAGGCTAGTTTATGCCGTATCACTACACGCGAGAGCTAATTTTACTTTGAACATTTCTAAATCGGTCTTTTCTTTGTCGGTATCGCGGTGATTTTTTGTATTGTTCCGTGCAAACATTTTATGCCTTATCACTACGTGCGAGAGTTTATTTTGGTTTGACATTATTTTGTGCATCGGTTTTCTTTGTAGGTGGTGACACGAGTAGTACCTAGTTAGTACCTACAAGTTACGTCTAGAGTTACTATTGTTACTCACTTTTTCGAGTTGATGAATATTTTTTTAATTATTTTAAAACAGAAACATCGTTATTTATTTACTTTAACTCTATACTTCGAAAGTACTCCTTAAGGCAAGTCGTTCTGCCGCGGGAAAACAACCAATTAAATTTCAGGGTGTATTTTAAATATTTTTTATTTACTTTTTTTAAAGATATATTTAAAAATGTAGACAATAAGAAAAGAAATTAAATAAATGAAATACTAAAAATACAAAAATAAACATTTTTTTTAAATCAATGTAATAATAATAATTATAATCAGGACATATTTGAATGTTTGTAAGTTTGTAATGGATAAAATCAAAAACTACTAAACCGATTTTGAAAATTGTTTCACCAGTAGAAAGCTACAGTATTCCAGAGTAACATAGGCTACTTTTTATTCCGAAAAAATAGCAGGTGCGAAGCCGCAGGAAAAATGCTAGTGTAAAATAAGATTCGATTGGATTTGTGTCCAGTTCATGGCACTTGGCTGCCTCCCCTATTAAACACGTAAACATAACTGTCGACACCTTCATGGAATATAAGTGTGACATTAAATGTGTTGAAACAATTTAAAACAATAAATAACGTAGTTTATAACGTCTACGTGAACCTGTTTCTAAAAGTTTTGATGAATCGTTTAAACTTTTCTAAACAAAGAAAACTTAGGTGATTAATAAGTTCCACCTAAGTTTTAGTGCACGGCAATTGCTATTGTTAACTAACTTCATTTAAGTTTCGCTACAAAATTAAAATATTTATGAGATTTGAAAAGTTATTCTCAATTGGAAACTTAGATCAGAAAACAATGAGTTTAATTTATGGGTAAGTAATAAAACCCAGTTTTATATTTAAAATAAAACTAACCTTTTATAATTATTATGCTTCACATACAACAGAAAAGAGTCAAACAACTAAAAGAAAACCTTCTCATTTGACGCCACAACAAATAAATAAATATTAATAATTGTATTGTAACGAGAACCAAACGTGTGTTCAAAATTTCAACTCAATCCAATACAGGGAAGTTTGATTACATACATACAGACACTAGAATAGGCGTAACTAAATCTCGCTCTCTCTCTCTCTCTCTCTTTCGGTCGGTCCCTCTCATGTCTGAGGATCATAGTCAGCATCAGGGTTGCATCTGGAGCGAATGATCTGCCTCCACCGGTATAGCGCTTCCCTTACGATCGTGTAGATTTTGGAGGACGACGAGTCTTTCACTTGATCGTTTTATCTTGTTGGTGAACGACCAAGCGATCATTTGCCTTCGGTTTAATACACAACCGCAATTAGTTTTTTTAAAGTCCCGTCGTCTTTTGCGCACTGTGTGGCGGAAATATGAAATAGTGCGTTGTTGGCATATCGTGGACAAGTCAGTTTTTATTCGGATTTGGGTCCGGATCGATGCATAGATGATATAACTCAATAAAATCTTGTAAAAATCAAAGTAGCTACTAAGTCGCCTACTTGTCAATCTGGGCCTCTACAATAGACAAAGTGACAATGTTTACCAGTGATAGTAAGTCAAATTTCAGTAGTGAGTATGTCAATCCTAAACGTTTTAGACTTTTTGACAATATTTTCGTTGATAGAATAGCATTAGAATTACAAGATCTTCAATGGAGGAAACGACAGTAAAAACATCTGTATTATTATTTTGTCAATAAGCACTTACTACCCAAAGTTTCTCACCTTTCTAACTAATTGTCCAAAACAATCACTTTGGAACCAATCGTAAGTATATTTACATAACCAATAGTTGCACGCTAATAAATATCTCTAACATAATTTCTTAAGGAGTCATTTCAAAATCGATATAGAAACCCGTGTAACATCTCTAATTTATTACTGTTTTACTATCAGCGGTTTAAGTTGTTAGTGGTGTTACCAAATAGTGACGTCTTTCCATACGTTATTTAGTTCACGAATATCGCTTGTAGTTCGAAACTAGGTAAAGTCGACCGCCCACTGCTACAAAGGATGTGTAAGAGATTTGAAAGCCATTCTATTTTTCATCAAACAAAAACCTGACCCACTGTGGAACTTAATCTCGAAAAATAGAATGGCCCTTGATTCAT
Organism: Orthosia gracilis; assembly: GCA_947562075.1. Lineage (NCBI taxonomy): Eukaryota > Metazoa > Arthropoda > Insecta > Lepidoptera > Noctuidae > Orthosia > Orthosia gracilis. Next base: position 66,704,664 of record OX387264.1, on the reverse strand, counting down.
AAACTTACAGGTTATTTTTTTTCGGTTTGCTAGCATTTCGGTTTCGTACGTAGCGTTGAAAGCGATGCTTAGTAACTACATTTGCTTAGCTTTTCTAAGAGCTGCAGTGGCGCTTATAAACCGGTTTTAGGCCAAGAGCCAGGATAGTTTTAGCTTAGACAAGGTAATTTTTCATACCTACATGTGTACCTACATGTTGCTGTGTGTGTACACAGAAACACAAGTCACGAAAAACCGCTTGCGTCAGTTCTGCGAATTAAGCTAAACTAACTTAACATAGCGCTTATTATGCAACCGGCTTTAAACTTAGAAGACCATAGTTGGAAGGTCCAAATAATTGCGTTGGATGATTCTGCAAAAAAATACTGATGATAATGCCAATCTTGATCATATTGTGCAGCTATAGTTTTTATTATAAGTTTTATTTATTTATTTTATGGTACACCAACAGCATACGAAATAATTTGTAGTAAATACCGGTTTTTTTTTTGTAGCGTGAAGAAATGCTCATGCATTCTGCGCTACCACGGGAGATAGCGTGCAGTTATGTGGGTTCGAGAACCCACTAAAATTCCACGGTGTCTTCCTGTGCCGCTTATGGTGGGAACACGGGCAAGCGTTAGCACTCACCGCGAACCCGCCGCGGCTGTCCGTTACTGGACCCTCCTCTGGGGTGTACTCCCCATCACCGGCGCACTAGAACACATTGTATGCCGTGACCGCCCCAGGGACCAAACCAACACATGGGTACCAGACGACCCAGTGTATGGCACCCGTGGTCCCCCTGTGACGGGTCAGATCAATGGCCCCGCCACCTACCACAATTGGCCTCAAGGGATAGGGACCTCCCCTGCGTCCCCACCGCATCCGCCATCAGATGGTGGCGATGATAGGGAGAAGGGCGCAACGTAATACCGGCAGTCCTCTCCCGCCGCGGCCTCCAACCCACAGCCGCGATATTGTATGGGACCTGGAACGCTCCGTACGAAATCTTGGCCCGCCTCAGTTGCGATGTCGTCTCTGTTACCAAGCAGCACCGCAACCTACTTGTTTCCTACTTGTTTACTACGACGTCGGCTTACGAGCTGTCTCTCCTCGGGTTCCTCTTCACTTCACCGCGGATGACCAAGCTATGGCTACTGAGCCCCCCGCCTCGACAATGTGGGAACCGACTCGGGGCTGTAGTATCTGGTTGGATCTGTTGTCAGCAGAAGGTCCAAGCAATTCGCTGTGTGTGTACAACATCCGGTACCCTCGTTGGCTCCTGGATCAGTTGGGTGAGATTTAGCGCTAGCGAAAGCTTACGCATCTCCCGTCCAGCATGATCGCTGCACTGGTATGGAAAGAGCCAACCCTGGTGGTGAGCATTAAAGTACCCCAGCAACACTAATTAGGCGGAAGGATACCCCTGCCGCTGCAGCCGCCTCACTGAGATACTCTGTGAGCCTGGTTGTCTCCTGATATCCGCTGTGCGAACGGTAGACACAGGCGTAGATAATTTTATCCAGACTTGTGTCCACCAGAGCCCAGAGCAGTGAATTGATGGTATGGCCTACAGATAGCTGTTCTGGGACTGGGTGTTTATGTATGTGAGTTTAAATGTTTGTAAACGCACCTGCGATACTGGAGAAACTCCAAGTGCGGTGAAATTTTATAAAAAAAAATCACATGCAAGAATCTTACATTGCACAAAGCACTTTGCAAGTAGGCTTTATACCACTACGCTATTCCATCATCTCTCCTATGGATGTCGCTTCAATGTTGAACAGCTGGAAAGAAGAAACTTTAATAACAAAAGGTTAAGGAAATAACGTCAAAACTTGTTGCAAACCTACTTAGTTATTTATTTTTATCAGATTCTTAGTGACCTCTATTCAAAATTCAGAATGTATATGCAAAATTACTACTTTTAGCATTAATTGACACACCTCTATATCTATTGACGTAGGCCTAGGCTTAGGTAATGTTTTGGTTGGTATTTCCTATTATTGGTTACACATTGTTGGTGCTGAATTTTTATCTATGAGCTCATGGTATTGACTTTATCTATGGCCCCTTAACCTAGATGCGTCTGTTTCAATGGTTATTTTATGTATAATGATCAGGCTAGCAAAGCCGAAGAAATATTTCGTTGCCTAATACAATTTTAGCAAATCGTACATTTCCGTGGAAAATTGGAAATTCTACAGAATATCTTAGGGGCAAATCTAATTTGGAGACCTATCGGCTGTGAAGCTGCTTTATTAGATTAACTGTAGGGATGGGAAATTCCATATGAAGGATCTCATTTTCACCAAAAATATATTGCGCCCTACTTTTTAAAAGGTAGGTACTGTTGTGACCAAAAATAAATCAGTCACAATGATTATAACCCAACTCCAACTCACAAAGTTTTATGTCGAAAACACAACACTACGTAATGTGTTTTATTTTTTTTATATATATTTTAGATACTTCCCTAGGTAATCGAATGCACCAAATAAAATATGTTTTTGCATATCCTAGAATCCTACAACATAATATATGTCTGCCTACTATTCATTTTTAAAGACCATAAAGTGAAAATATTTGCATTTATTTGATTTAATTTAATTTGAATATCTCTTTAGTAACTAATTATATAACTATGTTAATATGGCTTCTTATCTACTTTCTTGAACCTTTATGATTTGAATATCATTTGATGCTCAGTTGTCAAGGTGGATGCATATAATTAACTTAATTTTACGTCATTATTGACGTAGGTCTAAGTGGGTCACGCATGTTTCTATGACTATTTAATGGACAGTACATAGGAGTCAGGGAAATTATTTGCGTTTTCTCCTTAGCTGTACGCATAATGAAAGTGTCCCCAAAACGTGCGAATGGGTGGGATGTCCACCATGTACCGATGACGCATCGCCGTGCGTCTGGTTGTCCGATGATGGAACGGGCTGGGCGGAATTAAATCATGCAATTCCATCGCACACTCCCAGAAATGTAACCGATAAAAAACCGACAAGCTGGCAACTCGGCCACGATGTTCAAGGCTTTGATTTGAGTGTGATCGCAGAATGGATGGACTAAGTACTAATAAGAATCCAGAAGGTTATTATTGACACTCAAAAGATCCGTTTAATGGTCTAATTGAAATAAATTATGAGACTTTGACTTTATTTCGTCAAATAAATTGTAATACCTATAATATTGAACTTTAACTTAAATTTATTTTTAATGCAATGGTTTAATGTGTTATGTATTATTGTATATCCAGTCGAGTGTGGCACCTACTGTAGGTGACATTTTCATATGTTGGCCATAGGGCCTGGGAAAAGCCTATGTCCAGCAGGACGTCTTTCGGCTGAATGATGATCATGACGATGAATGGGTCCGTAAGGTTTAGAGTAGGTATGGGATTGAAAGGCATCATCCAAAGGGGACCGATAACTTAGTGACCGCTGCGAGAGTACGCTGAATGCATGAAATAGATACATATCTATTTTCTGTTTATTCATTTATCTACTGATCTGATGTTGCAACGCTTTGGGGAAGCCTATATCCAGCAAAGGACCTCTTTCGGCTAAAATAATGCTGACTAACGAAAGCAATCCAAAGTACTTAATCGTTTTTTTTTTACTTTGGGGGCAAAGTATAAAAAAAAACGATTTAAGAAAAAACGACACGCACTCACGACACAGGAAGAAATTCCTAATGTGGGGACATAAGGAATTTCTTCCTGTGTCGTGGGTGCGTTTACAATCATCTAAATTTATCTAAATAATTGTAGGCAGGGCCCACTACAGGGACCTGTTACAATACTAACGCCCTCTAAGAGAATTTTATGAAACAAAATAGTAACGGAAGGTTGTACAAAAACAGCACCACCTCTCTGAAAATAGGGAAACTAATAACAGCGCAGCTATAGCTAGTCACGCTATCTCTTTCTACAGAATTTGATTGCGCTTTACTCAAGGTAGATGGCACTTGGATCGAGCATCAGCAAGCTGTTAGTTTTTTTTATAAACTTCGTCATTTTACTCTTTACTAGCACGACGTATACGATACCAGTTCATAGAAGGAAATGGACTTTGGCATAATCGTATTGCAGTCGTTGATCTCATTTCGAATTATTATCTTGGATCACAAAGTCACTTCAATTTACTGTGTCCCTTGACCTCTGCAACTTTACAGATTACATACAGGTTTTTAACCGACTTCAAAAAAAGGAGGAGGTTATCAATTCTTGGGAATCTTTTCTTTTTTTTATGTATGTTCCCCGATTACTCAAAGATGCCTGGACCGATTTGGAAAATTCTTCTTTTGTTTGAAAGGGTATACTACCCAGTTGGGCCCATAGTCATAAGGTCAGGATCTGATGATGGGATTTTGGAGAAATCGAGGGAACTCCTCAAATATTACAGGCATACAAATAGCGGTGTTAGTATTTTCATCAATAATGCAATCATTTGCACTCAGAAAGTATCATTTGGTGAAGTGGCACTGGTGAAAAAGACTACAGATGGCGAATGGAACTCCCTAATGCTAAATATGTCGTGGGTATAAGATATCTCGAACAGTTAAACGACTATGCTGATGCAAATACTTATAAATACATAATACTGATGAAAATGGTACCATAAAACTGATCTGATGATGAAGCCGGCAGGTAGTCACTGGAACTCCGAAATAAAACAATGTGTCCTATTCGTGTTTGGGCTTATTCGAATAGTCATGAGATGTACTTTGCCTATATATGATTTTTATGCCAATTGGAGGGTACCTAACAAAACTAAAAAGAGATAAATAAAAAACTTTTTAACAAAAAAACAAACCGACTTCCAAAAATACACTGCAAAGCGAAAAATAACTTTCTTTTCCGAAGTTGGTGTCTATGGTACATATTGTTTTCCATGTTTCGACACCGACTTCAGAAAAGAAAGTTATTTTTCGCTTTGCAGAGTTTTTTTTGGAAGTCGGTTTGTTTTTTTGTTAAAAAGTTTACAAGATTTCACAGAAATGTAAAATTCAACTATCAAAAAAGAATCGAGAAGAAGAGAAAGATCGTCCCGGAAAATAAGCAGCTTAATTTTTCTTTATAGCTGTATCATTTTTTTTATTCCCTCAAGAACAAAAAAGAATCTTCTTTGAGTTTTTTTTGAGGGGGGTTTTGCAGGTCAATCAGAGTGATTGGCTAAACCGGGCGATCCTGTGGAGAATAAACTAGTAAAGTAGAGCCTCCAGCCAGGGATCTCCTCGTTGCCCCCGTTTTTTTGTGTGGTTCCGTGGTGGCTAGGGGCGACTTCTCCCACTCTGGGTGAAGCGAGAGGACGATCGTGTCAGACTTTTACCGACTAAAACCCACCCGTGTTCCTTCACGTTGCTAGGACCGCGGTAGTTCTCTATCAAATTTATCCATGATCCAGATAGGTATCGGCCCTAGCGGACCTCATCGGTTTTTGCTGACATTTCCTTGAGGCGCGCATGGCACACTACGCGCCGTTGACTCGAGCCAGGTACTTATCGGACGGCGAGCTACCCATTGCTCGCCGTCCGCAAGCCCGGGCCTATGGCGGCCGGGCATTGCGACGCCTAGGGCGTCTCCTGCGATGGCTAGAGGCGTCAGGGCGACTCCGTTGCATCTAACTTATATATCCTAACTTATATTATAAATGCGAATGTAAAATTGTTTGTTACAATTTAATGCTTACAAGACTGAACGGATTTGAATGAACCTTGCCATATGGATTGACTTAATAGATCATAGGATAGTTTTCTTCTCGGTACCTATAATTTTCCCTTCGGATAATAAAACACTTTTCACGCGGGTGAAGCCGCGGGCAGACGCTAGTTATATCTTAATCTCACTGTGATTTCCTCACTTATTGTAATGTGTTATGTAAGTAATACTTACTTCTTCTTCAATCGTTCCTTCATTACAGAGGAATGTGGACACTGGACCCCTTTAAGCGGACAATGTGCCTCCATCGATTCAGGTCAAAAGATGCCCTCACCACCAGCTGAAATTTGCTTGAAAAAGTAGCTTCTTTCACTTGGTCAGAACATCCTGTTGGCGACCGGCTTCGGGGTTTATTTCCCTTCGGTATTGCCAACAATGATCAGTTATTCTAGACTTCTATCTCCTCTTCGCATTAAGTGACAGAAATAGGTAAAAATACGCTGTAGGCATACTGTAGACAATCTGGTCTTGATATCGAGTTGGGAAAGGATAGACACATTTGTGCGTTTGGCTGTCCATTGTATTCGGAGCATCCGCCTCCAGGACCACATTTCTCTGTCTTTCCCTTGCTCGGATTGTCAACGTCTCAACTCCATAGGTAAAATTAATGCTTTGGTTTTATAACTTATGCCACGATTTCACTGATGTTTCCAGATGTACTACTCTAACCTGTAATCTGTACTACCTAAATATAATAAAACGTAACCGCATGATTAACGCTATGTCCAGCCGGATGGACGTCCATGTTGGGTCTGCGGAAATGGCCCGCCCTTTCCGGTACATTTGCAAATTTTATACCCAGATACATGTGCCCCTTCGATATTTCAGAGTACTTGAAAACAATTGACCTTGTTTCTTATCAAAAAGGACTGGACTAATAAAATGCCCTGTTGGTGGATAGTGATGTTTGACGTAATAGATAATGTTATCGTTTTTTTTGCGCTCACATAAATCTCTTGTTAAGATTTTATATATAGGTAAGGGAATAGTAGATTGTTGCATCGAGCGCAAAGTGAGTTATTAATGCACGAGTATTATGTTCGTGCCCAAGCGCATGCGAGGGCATTAAATTAACACGAGAGCATTAATTACTCATTTTAGCTAGATTCGTAATCTATTTTTCTTTCAACTACCATTCTACCTACCTGCCGTATAATATATACCTAATCAAAATAAAAAGTCAAGTGAATGAAATATATTTATCCCGCGACTCTTCCGGCAAAAGGTTTTTAACAATTTCATTTGCAGCTGTTTTTATACTTTCAGGAGTTGAATTCATATCGCTATCTATTTCCAAAATATGAATCCCGAAATATTTGCTAAATATGAAGTATCAATGTTTTAAAATGGTACAAAATGCGCGCCATTTGTTTTTTCACCAAGTCGTTTTTATTCAGCCGATTTTTATTTTCAGCCAGTATCATTTTGGTCTGATGCATACATTTTATATTAAACTTAATTGGAGATATTAAATCTCTGTGGTACATTTATATCTAAATAAAAAAACTGTGCAACAATGATATTTCATATAACATTTCTGCACTGTTTTGGTTCTAAGCAAAAAATACGACCTTTATGATCGGTGTTTGTAGTGATTAATGATAACATTACTACGTAGTTGAAAGAAAATTTATTTTGAAGTAATCAGTAGGTAATTGGTATTGATTATTTCAAGAGAAATTCCTTCCAGCAAACCTGAGACAGAAGAGTAAGATGAGAAACGTGGACACAAAGAATAAAGAGACAAAGAAGGTATTTTATTGGTCAACTCTTAGCTTCTTCAAGCTTTTTTTTTTATTTTTCTCTTAAAGTCTCCGCCAGGTTACAAAAACATTAAAGTCATTGATCCGACTTGTACCTTACGTAACTTGAAACCATGTTTTTTTTTGTTTATTGTGATATGTTGTTAATTTTGGTCTCAAATAAAAGGTATAGGCGTAGAACCATTTTATCCGTTTAAATCATGTAAATTGGTCTACACTTTTCTGAAATATTAACTCATTACTGAATGCCAAGTGAAAAGGTCACGGATGCCCCTTACCGCGATACGTTTGTTTTGATCGTGTCTGGTTTAACGTTTTTGACAAGAACTTTGAAAGAAAAAAACGGCACCCTTATAGAATCACTTTGTTGTCCGTCCGTCTGTCTGTCTGTCAAGATCCTTTTTCTCAGGAACGCGTGGAGGTATCAAATACTCAAGTCTACTGTCCCTTAAGGCTGTGAAAAAAAACAAACTTCTAAGCCAACACAATCAAATATACAGCCGTTTATGCCGCAAATTTTCGACACTCGCAAGGGAATCAAAACCTACAGGGTACTTCCCGTGAACTCAGGATCTTGAAATTTGGTACGAAGCAACGTCTTATAGCATAGATAAAGGAATAATTGCGAAAACCGTAAATTTATAGATATTAAATTGAAATTCAAATCAAATACTCAGGTCTATAATACCTTTAAGCCGAGGTTTGTACGGAACTCTCAGTGCGCGAGTTCCACTCGCACTTGGCCGGGTTTTTTTTTCGTATCGTTTTGAAATATTGGAATACATTGGTAGACAGGTGTAAACGATTTCTATTTTTAGTTATCTGGAAGTGATTTTAAAAGTTGATTCCCAGAATAATCACTAACTGAGCCAATGATGACCAAAACCTAAATATTTGTTTAAATTGCTTAAAACCTAAATTTTAAGTATTATCTAATTTCTTGGTGCTTTGAATGCTCAGAAGCAAAATCACTTACTGAGAAAGTTACAGGGGTTCGGTTCTTCCCAGAATTAGGATGGGCTTATATTAATCAGCTTTATTTAATAGTTTTTTTACCTGAAACCTTAAGTAGTTTGCCTTTTCCTCTAAAAGCAATTTCCTAAAGTATTCAAATTAAAACGTAGTTTCCTTTGAACCCGTACTGTTTTTATACAAATTAAAATTTGTAGTTTCGGCTTGAGATTCTTGGGCCTAAAAGAACTCTTGAACTATAAGGATGGCTACAAATCAAGGGTGAAAGGGTCAATGGAGACTCATAGCTTGACCTTTCTATGAAGATCGTCTTTAACCCTTACTAAGTCTGACAGCATTCAAAATAAATCACGTTAGGCTGAAGGAAAACTTCTGAGAATAATAAAAAAGGTTTTCATGATAAATAAATAATGGACAATAGGTTTTCTTTATTTATTATTTTTATTTTGACTAGTCCTACTTTTTTACAAAAATATCATGTAGTTGCTTAGACTAAAATAGATTCAAGAGAAAAAAATACAACAGAAAAAAACTTACATAAAATCGGGCGAATACAATATTCAAAGTTGTTAGAACTATGCTTTTATGTTTTACCTACAAATTAATTTAACTAGTGAAACTTCTTTACATTTTCACACCCTTTTAACTTTAAAAAATAAACAATAAAAAGAACAAAACACATTAAAAAAAAAACGTTGTATTTGTCACCGGATTATTGCAACACCGTACGTTTGTAATAAATCTAGTGAGATTATAAACTCTCGATGTATATTGAACAGATCATTTCAAATACAATAAACCCCATGCAAATACGATAGTTTATACGTGTGTTATTGAGAAACGAGCTTTAAATTTGTTTTATTTTTTTAAATGCCTTGTTACGAGAAAAAAACGTGTGTGCTAAATTTCAGCCCAAACGGACACTAAGAAGTGGGTCAAATTTATCTTGCAAGATTTGATTACAGACATCTGGACAAGTGAACCTAAATAAAAGCTTGTATAATATATAAATAGTTTATTTCTAGGCAAGTGTGCTCCGTCGTAAACCACATCATCGCTTACCGTCAGGCGAGATAGTCGTCAAACGTGAGCCTATAGCAAAAGTTTACAATCTCACGGTGTTTGCAAAATCCCGGAGACATATTCATTGCACATTATCCTGTGGCAACTAAATGGAAGAATTCACGGGTTTAAAGTCTTGTTAAATATAATCTATTTATTTAAACTAAGTTAACATGCTCATTTTAGTCATAATTAACCAGAATTTAAGCAAGATGTATGTTATCATAGAATAGTTTAGTCGGTTATAGGTAATAAATAATAACAATAATACGTTTGTAAAAATAATAACATTTTAACATAATAATATTTTTTTTTTTTTAATAATTGTATTTTAGTCAATATGTATATAATTCATTCGAGTGTAGTTTTACATAAAAACTTTACAATTTTTATTTTATTATTAGCCTCTTTGTTATTGTTGGTAATTTCTCAAACTCTAACTCACATACAATAAGCGATTTAAATCATCGGTTTATTTCAGTTTTTCTTTCTTTTTGTTGATTTTTATACTCATTACGGGTAGTCAGAAGCTAGAAAATATGTATCCGGTCTTGCCAAGGGTTATTGTGTTAAAAGTTACTAATATATAATAAACTATAATTTCAAGGGAATATGATGAAATTTTCCATAAAACGTTTTATGTTTCAAAACTCACTTCTATAGTTCAGGAGAAATTGCAATTTTAAAAATGTGGTCCTAACTGTTGAAGGCCAGTGTAGTTGTGAAAAGGAAGGTAGACGGATTGTTTTATTTCTCTCAAACATTTGATCGTGACAAATACAGAATGACTTATTTAATACGTTTAAAGTTAAATGCATTTAGAATTTAGTGGGGAAAGTGAATACTAGAGCTTGATATAATAACTAAATAATATAGGACCCTAGAAAGAGTTCCCCATAATTAGTATTTGGTAAAAAATTAAACGAACAATTAGCTACGTAGGTAATAACTACCGTACTTATAATAGATATGAAAAATAATAATATAAGTGATGAAGTAAACCAAAATTGTTTTAGTTATAAAATACTACATCACAAGATAGGTAACTTTCAATGCGCGCGTTTAACTTAAACTTAAGTGTTAAAGTTAACTACTTATCCTAGGTATAAAAATAAAAACAAGAAAATAATGTTTTAAGAACTTAATTAGCATCACGATATATTGATGTGGTATCATTTTATAGATTTTTAATAATAATTTGTTTTTTCATTAATCCTAATTAAAATTAATAGAAGGTAACTTTTACACATATATGTTTATGTGAACACGTTTTAGTGGATATCTACGTAAAAAAATCAAAAACAAAAATATTATTTATTTAAAAATATAATATCTAATTGTTTACCATAGTAAGAAAAGTACCGTATAACAATAATGTGAGAATCAATCGTTTCTCTTAAAACTAAATTTTAGAACTTGAAAATATATTACAATAATTACACATTTGCCCGACATAGGGAATCAAACCCACTGAATTCATCAAACCTTAGAATTACTTTAAATTATAAGTAATTAAATTAAATTCGCTAACTATTAATTGCCTATAAGGCATATCTTCACAAAGTAGAGCCCCAACCCCCTCAACTCTTGTGACATCTGAATCAGATGTTTGTCTATTGTTTCGCTAATAGGGTAGTTGACATAAAATATCTATTTAATTCGTCAGTTAGATAAGCTCAAAATATTGGATACGTATTGTTCTTTTGCCACGTAAACAAAAAATTACGACGATACAGTGCGTTGAAATATCGTGTGACGTCACAGACAAAGTGACGTCACAAGCCCCCACACCTGATCTTTGATGCGCTTTAGCTTTGTCATTTTTTATTTATTTGACAAAGCAAAAAATACGTTTCCAATATTATTTGATAATCTCACTGACGGACTAAATAGAATTATCATTTTTCTACCCAGTAAGCATAATCAAAGTTTAAAAACACTAGCAGATTGACAACCATTTTATTTGCTTTTATAAGAACTTGCAGTTGAAGAATAATTTAATCTTCACATTTTGTTTTCGAAGACAAGGGGGTGACCACAAGCTTTTAGAGCAAGGTTATTTTGTATGTGCCTAAGGGCAGATGTATACGACTTCTATACATCTGTCCATTTTTCCCAGTCAAACTATGATAGTTTTGACACGTCAGGGTTCGGGGGCTGGTCGGCATAGACAGCGTCATCAACTGGGTATCAAGCATTAAAATACCTGTGAATATGGCCTAAAATCTGAGTAAGGAGCAACCTTCACCCATTCGTTTAACTGATGAAAGTATATTTAATATGTTGAAAAATATATCGCTACTCTGAAAAAAGTCACAGACTACAGTGAATTAAAAATTCAAAAAAAGAATTGATAATCAGTGTACGTTTACCTTAATATTTCTATACTATAAAATAAAAAACTTTTAAAGGCCTTCCAGAATACATTAGCCTATTTGCTGTTCGATATGCGGTCTATCAATAATATAAATAATAGCGGGCCACCATTCGAAGATGCATTTCTTACCTTTATAGAACTTGCTTCAAAATATGAACGATTCGGTTGGAGCTCTAACTTTAAATAAAAGATACAATTAAGCTACTCCATATTGTTGGCTGTCACAACTCCTGCGCTTGCCGAGTTGGTGACAGAGTTGTGGTGAGCCCACGATATCACCCATGAACACGCTTAGTAGGTAGAACTCTTTGGCCTGGTCCGGAGACCGCTTGTACTGGCTGAAAAGGAGAAAAAAACATGTTAGAAGCTTGGTCAGAAGAAAAATAAAGTCAGTCAAGGGGACTGCCGACACAAGTGAAAACATAAAACTTTAAAATTACTGTTATTCCGTCAAACGTCCCATAAACATGTCGCTGACGCGATCCGATAAGTTTTGCCCCTACTAAAAGTCGCTCAACGGACCTAAAATAGTTTTCAATTCAAAACAAAATAACCATCATTATGATTATAATGAAATTCGGTTCGGTAAACATCCACAACTGGTAGACTTACGCCTTGCAAAAATATTATATTCCATGAACCTGTTAAGACTCCAGAGTCTTATCAGGTTTTGCATCTACGTTTGGAAATATCTACTAACATTTTTCAGGACTCTTCACCACAGAGCTACGACGCAGTCAACTATTTAGTCAATAGTCCAGATTTTAGGCTACTAATGACCCTTATCCTCTTTTTTCTTTTTTATCGTTATTTTGACCCTACTTAGTACATTACCCGTCCTATCCTATCCTATATATATATATATCCTGTACCAAAGTTAGTAATGCAACTATCAAAACACATCTTTTCAACACAAACAGTAAACAAGAAAAACCATCCATTGAAACCGACTTAAAAAAATGAAAACCACAAACTAGACAGCATCGTAATAAACAAAAACTGACATATATTTGCACTTCGTCGCTACTTCGGCAGTTAAAACCCTTGCAAGCGTCTACTAAGTGATTAACTTCATACAAAGAGATTATTTTTAAAGTTACACTGCCACAGCTTTTCTCCTGAAATTGTATAAAGGTTTCAGCTTTTCTGAGAAACTAGCTTTTTAGTTTGTAACTGGTAGAAATGTTTGCTTTGTTAGCAATAGTTAATATTAGATTCTACGTTCGGAGACTCTGTAATTTTGATTGATCAAAGGCAGCATTTGAAACAAAAAGCATTGTTTAACTTGTAAGTAATCGATTTATCATCAAAAGTAGAATAAACCATTATTTCCAATTTTCTTTTTCATTTCTACGATTTTACTTTTCAAATCTCTAATAAAATCGTTCTAGAAAATTATGGAGCCAATAGTTTAGAGAAGTCTATAATTAAGACCTGGCAATTTACTCGTAATACTCAAATTTCGATTATCTTAATAGATTCGAAGTCCGATCAATTTCTTCTCTTATTAAAATGACGGATCGCATAAAAGTTATAAAAATATACAGGTATAAGCTATATCACATAAACACCATCGAAATACATATAACCCACGGTGCTACGGTTATGTTGGCATCACCAAAGGAGAAGGACACTTGACCAGTAACATCCAACTGTGGACTAAAATTGTAGATAATGTATTACGTAGAGATTGCTTAAATGTTACTTTTTTATATGCTCGGATTTGAACACTATCTCATTTAGTTGATAAGAGAGCACGCTTGCCCAGAAATTATTAAGCAAGCGCTTTCCTAACACAACGCGTATACGCGAACATCGCAACCCAAACGTTTCCCGAAAGTAAAAACTGAACTAAATCCGAGATCGCTCGCGTCGTTATTTCTCGCGATGGTCGCGTATTCGCGTTCGGACACCCAGATTTTATGATCGCGCGACCATGCACCACATACGCATATTCGCGTTGTATAAGAACAACGCCATACAGTATCACTCACGACTGATAAACCTTAGGTTATAGTTACCAGAGACTTTCTGTGACATTCTGTCAACGAAAGCGTCGCGATAGCGTTTGGAAAAGAGTCTTAAATGTATGGAACTGTTAAGCACTATCGAAATGTCACTTAATCAAACCGTTACATTTGTCATTTCGGCCATCACCACCACTGTTATTGAAAAAGCCTCAGGAAACACAGACTATAACAGGGAATTTCACTCCTTAGCTGTACGTACAGTAAAAGTATTCCCAAAAGTGGTCACAGGTGACGCTTTCATTTCAAGTTCATCGGCCTATACAAAGAAATGGAAACCGTAAGTTATTTCAATAAATAACAGTTATTAGATCTCGAATGATGATATAATACGGAACTGCATCTTTGTAACAATCTCCGTCTGTGGTAAACCACTTGACGATTGCTATACGACTGTAAAAAACACACGGTATAACTTTAGACTCAAGATGACAAGTCTACGTGTGATATTTCAATGTAATCTAAGATCCAGGGAAACATGTCTCTTCGTTTTTTATGGTACTTTATTTACTGGTGTTAAGGTGCGTTTTTGATTGAAGACTTGGAGCAGTGAAAGTGTTTTGCGGTGTTGCATAATAGTGGCTCACCTCGGACGTCGAGCGTAAATTAGACGCTAGTCGTCCATACAGAAAGATAATATACTCGTCTGCTTGGCCTTCGATTAGTTTTGTATAGGGAAAATTATGATTGATGAGAAATATTGATTTAAATGGCTATAAAGATCATAATCAAATATTTTTGTATAGAATTATCCGTTAAAATGTCCTTTGATTTTTTATGCAATGTGTGAGGCAAGCTTTTGATATTAAATCAAAAGCTTGCCTCACACATTGCATAAAAAATCAAAGGATCATTAGGTAATATGTGGTTATTTCAAATTCTCGGTTTTTATAAAAACTTGTTACTGTAATGAAATTCTCGTAGGTATTCATTCACATCAATGATTTTTTGTAAAATTGCAATGGAAATAATTGTCAAGGTACTTTGAAGCAATGAACCTACTTGTCACCATGACCTAGTGATGACATAAGACACTTAAATAAGCCATGATTGGTTAGATAACTAATTTTCACTAATTAGGTAATTTAAACGACTGAAAAATTATTTGTGTTGTTAAAATTAATCAACTATTGTGGCAAAAAGTCGCCAACAAAAACATTGTCTAGGTGCCTACTACAATTCTTTAGTTAGATAGCAAATACTGTAGTTATTCATCGTTAAAATTAATATATAATTTATGTGTTCTTGCTCAACTACAACAAACTAATACTGTACCTAGTGAAAGTACAGTATTATATTCATAATGAAATATGTATAAATTACCCTAACAACAATTTCTAAACCCACATCATTATGCACAAAACAATAATAACACAAAAAATATTCAACAGCAAGAAACTCGTTAGCAAAAAATTTCACAACATCCCACAGTCCTCATGGCTGGGTGACTACAATCGTTGATCGACGATGACCCGAGTGGTTGCGTACAGTCGTACACTATTACATCAATGTCCTACTTAAGACCGCTGGACACACTTAGCTGCATTCTTGCTCGGTGTTTCGTACACTACCGACCACTGACCCGGTTCTTCACAATTGGACGTGGCATTGAAAACATTTGAATCAACCATTATGAAATATTCATAGAAACACCGCGACCGATGGTGCGATGGACCTACGTGTCAAGGTCGTTTGGTAATAGAGGAGTGCGTTAAGGGGTTTGAATTTTACAGTAGGCCTGTATAATTGTATATGTTAATGTATAGGATTGGGGTTTGGCATGAGTTTTTACTCTATGTTATTCAATGTATCGACCCGCAAACACTAAAGAAGTCGAACTAATAAATCTCTGTGGTAAATCGCCTATGGGGAAACTTTAATAATCGCAAATTAGCGAAAACGGATTTTGAGCTCAAGGATTTTTTTAATAAATCGACCTTTTCGCATGTTTCTTTTTGGATATTGAATTATTTGAGGCCTATCCTCAGAAAATATGTTTAAGAGAACGATGATGGTAGTTTGCCCTTTATTATTATTGTGTCTATTATCCACTCGGTTTAATAGCCAAATAAAAAGAGCACCCTTTCAACATTTTCATTTTCAAATCCATACTAATATTATAATGCGAAAGTAACTCTGTCTGTCTGTTACCTTTTCACACTTAAACCGCTAAATGGATTTAGATGAAATTTGTTATGAGATAGTTTGAGACCCGGAGTATTCCTCGAAGCGCACCTTATGAAGCGCACCTACAGTATTCCTCGAAGCTCACCTACGATGAAACTTAGAGAAGAGCATGAAGGCTTCGTAATACATTTATTACGAAGCCTTCATGCTCTTCTCTAAGTTCTATACCTCTCTATCGATATCATTATATCGATAGAGAGGTTTAAAAATTAAACTATCCTACTTTTTTCTTTATTAAAACTACCAGGAAAGCAGTGAAGTGAAACTAGGTGCTGGAATTTAATACAGATCTATAGAGCATAATTTCTACATTAGTGAACAAGTAGTATCACATAAGCAACTAATTCCAGCATTCATATTTAGTATATAGTTATAAGATATGCCAGTTATAGGTAACATACAGAACCGTTGAATTTTAAGACGTCTTTCAATATGGTGAATAGTAACGAATATTTTATATTCCTCTTTGTGTTTAATTGTTGGTGCATAATTTTGGTAATTGTCACATTGTACTTTTCAAAAATACAAATGATTCAATTTATTTTCTAGTTCCAGTTCATTTCTGCTTTCCTGGTAGTTTTAATAAATAAACAATTAGGACAGTTGAATTTTAAAACATCTATCGGTATCATTCATCGCGAATCCTTCATGCTCTTCTCTGTTTTATCATAGGTGCGCTTCGAGGAATACTTTAGGTGCGCTTCATGAGGTGCGCTTCGAGGAATACCCCCGGAGAAGGACATAGGATAGTTTTTTGCCCGGAAATCATAGAAAGGGGGTCGAAGTTATCCGTCGTATTATTACGCGATATAAAAAAATGGCTATTCGATGCACTAATGCTACGCAGACGAAGTCGCGGGAAAAAGCTAGTGGAAAATAAAAGCTTCTGTCAGCATCGAACCCAAACTCTTTTGACAAACTTTTCAACTTAAAGTGCGCAGCAGTGTTTAAGTTCTATAAGTACTTTACAAGTATTAACTTGTAATTTACGAGGGGAACATCGTTCACTTTTTCATTGGTTCGTGCCATTCAAATTTTCTTGTATGAAGGAGAATAATTGAACGCATTGAGTTAACTAATGTTTGTTGAGTAAATTGACTGTAGATGCCTACCTAAGTGCAACCCACAGAAGTCAAGAGGTCTATCTCAACCATATTAAAGACAAACGTTTTTGGCATGGCAATCAATCAACTCAGAATTATTACAGCCCACAGCTGGACATAGGCATCTTTAAAGTTGCACCACACCACTCCTCCTTTGATTTTCCGCCTTCCGCATTCCCGGGCGTCCTAGATCCCGTGTTCGCTTGCCGATATGCGATTCTTACTCTAGAAATCCTCATGCTCCACTGATTATCGGTTTTTCGACTAACTTTGCCGACTTATTGCCACTACATTTGAGCAAGCTATATTGGTACCTCATAATCGCAATTTTCTTTATTTCTTATAGCATAGTAATTCCTTGAATTTACCTGAAAACATCAGGCCAGTCGAACTGCGGGCGAGGCTGCGCTTGAGCCCTCGTCGCATAGTGTGCGCAGACGCGCTCGAAGATGCAAGCGCGCGCGCCGAACTCGCCGACGATGTACTTCTCCACCTCAGTAACATCGAAGGTTTCTGGATCTCCTGCCAGTGTCAGCTCACGACGGTTGCGGGAGCGGTAGGTTGCTGGAACAGGTGAATTGTGAAGTTAAAAAATGTAGGGCATTACAAACAATTTGATAGTATAGAAAAACAGGCACATAAATGGAAAAACAGACCCTAACCAAAGAAATAACATTGCTACAAGGGACAAATTTAGGCCCTTGATGATGATGATCCTGCATACTAAGTAATAGACGAAAAAGGTTCAACTTGCATACAAAATCAGACGAAGGTTCAAATTTGCCTGTCTTTTACGGTCCTGATATCTGTTTCAAATATTTTTGACATTCAAATTTAAAACCTAGGATACACGTAAAATATTTAAAAAATAATTCAAACATTATTATGACCCAAAGTTATTTGGCAGTGTGGTTTATAGCCCCTAGTACATTAGAACTTTTCATAGCCCCTAGTCTAAACTTTTATTTAAGCAAATTTCAATCACATGAGTGAGCTCCATAAACTCTCTTAGCTCAGGAACATATCGAATAACTTTAGACAGCATAAAGTCATCCATCGATGGCCCTCGATGGCGTCATAGTTGCACTTTGACACTATTAAAACAGCAGACACGTTTGACATTACATCATGGTGAGTTTACACTCATCAAGCTACCTGCCTACGTGGATAATGTCACGAAGACCCGCAAATAAAAGTATTCGCCCTCAATACACAACAGCCGGTCGATACTGTAGACATCTCACTGTGATGACTTAGGTGAAGTGAGTTTGTAGTGAGTTGTCATTCCAACCGACCAACAGTACGGTGAGATTTTTACAGAAAAGCACTGCAGTAGACGCAAGTCAGGTAGCGCTTCGACCTTGAATCTTCAACAAAATGTGACGGTATTTTATAGTGAGGCTCTAGACAAATCAATAATTCAATCAACGAAGGCGGTAGTTGAAACGCCAAAATGTAAGGGATTGGTTGCGAGACATTTCGATAGCGCTTGGCATTTCGAAACATTTTGGGCATTTCTGCAATCGCTCGCTCGACGATTTCGGTGATAGGATTTCACTTGTCTAGGGCCTCTGGTCTTGTAAATGATGAATGATAAATAAGAAAATGTTAGAACATGTAGTCGCATAATTGTATCACTTCAATTAAAGATTCTTGCAGAAAAAAGAAAAGTAAAAACTTCCTACATAGCATTCAAGACAAAGAGTATCATGAATTCTAAATTAAATCCGAAATTAAATCGTCTGAAATTCAAAGCAAAAGATAGAATTATAATTTACTCCATCATCGTCAGGAAATTAGAATCGAAAGATGAGAGATGATAAACGATGTTTAACGGAATTCAATTGTTGTAATCACGAAAAGCGATGAAGTAGGAATGAAATGTGAATTTGTAGACAAAATTAATGATCCAAATAACATAGTCACAACCAACAACTTTATATTACGGGACGAAATAACTCTACAGATTTTTAAAACTGTGAAAAATATGGGTCCAGAGGGCTAAAAAATAAAGCTTGTACTTTATTTCCCTAAGAAACTGAGGGGTTTTGGCGCGTGATGTTATCATTTGCAATCATGGCCTGATAAAGATCTGTAAGAGGCTTTTCGTGATAAAAAGGTAAAAGCGAGGGCAAAAAAGATAAATAAGCAAAAAGTAATCCTGTTGTAGTGTATATTTAATTATCGTATTATTCCTTAACTGGGTTGGGAAAGCCAGAAAGTCAGTCACTCCATATAAACTACTGATTGTTACATGCATCCAGTTAGGCTAGAAGCCGACCTTAACAAGGCTAGGCACATGACAGTTATCTAAATTTTATAGGATCAACTAGACCAATGGGATTTTAAACTATACGGTATATTTTAACCATGGGCTTACCTTTGACCACTATCTCGCCTGATGGTAAGCGATGATGTGGTCGTCGATGACGCACGCTTGCCTGGAAGGAACCTATTTACTCCGGCAAGGAATTCCATTCAGCTGTGCGCACAATGATAGTATTCGCAAAACGCTTTGTGCGTATGATTGGGATGTCCACCATATACCGATGGCTTATACGTCTTGTAGTCTGATGATGGCAAGGGCCAGGCGGAATCAGCAGTTTGTGAAGTTCCATCGCACACTCCCCGAAATGTAAACGATATAAAACCGACATATGTTTTTGAGAAGGGGCATTTTATCTTGCAGGACTCCCGTGCATGCGCTTACGAACGTAATACCACACTACGAAGTTTTAATACCAAAATCCAGAATATGCGTGTAGTTACCAAATTACCACAAATATCTGCACTATACATGAAACGTCATGTAACAACCATTATTAAGAAAAAACTATTTAAGTATCGCTCTCACTATCAGAGACAAGTCATCCGAACAATTTTTTATCATCTAACGACCATTAGCCGGTTAATTGCCAGTGTCTTCGTCCTAATTACTTGTGCACTTTATCTCTGCCACCACCCGTACGGTTCGGAGCAAAACTTTTTCTTTTCCATGGTATTTCCGCAAGAAGGCACATGAATAGTTTAATGGTATCAAATATGCATTCCGAACTTCCTGTTGATTACAAAAACCGCTTGAGATGCAAAACTTATGGTATTGCTTTTTTTGGCAAAAATTGAGGGCAATTTTTTACCGACTTCAAAAAGTAGGTTCATATTTCGACTGTATTTTTTTAAGTGTGTAACATAACTATTTTCTAAGTGAACCGATTTTGATGATATTTTTTTTATTTTAAAGCTGGTGCTTTTTTGTGGTCCCATTTAAATTTGAGTTATCCTTAATAGTCATTATTAAGGATAACCTAAAAACAACTCGTATATTATGGATTATATTAAGGATAACTTAATAACAATCTATTTGACAAAAAACTGTAGGTATCACAAACTAAAATTGAAAAATAGAAAAAAATATTTACAAAAACACAACCGACTTCCAAATAAAAACACTACAAAATGAAAAATAACATCAATTTCGGAAGTTATTTTTCACTTTGTAGTGTTTTTATTCGGTATTTATTTTTTGAATTGTATTTTTTTTTGTAAATAGGTTTTTTGAAACTCAATAAATTTTCACTCTCCCCTTTTTTTATCCGTAAATATTGAAAACGCTAAAAATACACAGTTTTATTGACTAATCGCGTTATCGGGATATTCAAGATTTGTAACAAAAAAAAATTATCACTAAGCGTAAAATAAATACACTACATGTCGCTGACAAAAACAATTCGCTAAGCAAATTCTTCTACACCCACATTCGACAGATTCACGTAAAATTATTGTTCAACTACTTCATGTTTTAATCGGTAATATAAACAGTGGAAGGACTGGTTCAGTTCCAGGGTGATTATTAATGTGACAGAATAACGCAGCCATGCACACACAAACGACAGTGATTTACCTACCACAAGCTATTATGCAGTTACATGCGCCTAATGCACGTATTAAGTAATCGAAAAAAATTGGTATGCAGGTCAATAAATAAAGTTATAAGTACTTTACAGGTTTTAAGTTTTATGGCGTGCGCGTGCGTATCTAATTTAAGCTTTATACACTCGTAGACATTCTTGTGACGTCAACATTTTATTGACACTCCCTTAAATCGCGAGAATCGCTGGATACAGGGCGAAGTACTTCGGAAACTTAGGCACCCTCACCGTGAGATAGTCAGTAACTGTTACTGACTATCTCACGGTGTTACACCAGAGCGCTGCTGGCCTTCCTTGAGGAGCTTGAGTGGATCAAATAACCCATTTATACCATACAAAATACGCGTTTGGACGAGTAGGTGCGAACACCAGCCTGTTTATCGATAACAATAACTTGCGAGAGAAGTACCTAGTTGCTTGCATAGTTATCTCATTTGTTAACTGTACATACACTTTACAAGTCCCGATCTTTATTGTTTCTAAGAAAAATCTGTAACAATTTTTCGCATAAAAACTTCGCGCAGGAAAACTAATCTTTTAGCGACGAATAGCAATTTGGCGTTCAAGTAAATCTGACAGTTTTTCGTTTGATGTGAGCTCGATACTGGAGGATTCGAAAAAGTCAAAGAGGATGAAATATCTAAGCAGCTTAACTTGCCAGGCTTGGCACTATTTCGAGGCAAACTATACCAAAATAAAGTAAGTAATTAATTGAAGAGAAAACTGGAAAAGCAGCGGCGTCTCTGCGAAGATTTTTTTGTTTGCAACTTTTAATTTCAGTCCATATGTTGAGTCCACTTCTGTTGCCAAGATTAATTTCTTTCTAGACCAACAATAGTGGTCAAGTCATGCTAAGACGACATTTTAGGTAACTTTATCTATAGTATCTACTATAAGATCTGCGTAGGTACATAACACACCCTTATGTGCCTTTTCTTATTGTAACCCATATTCATTCTTATACTCTTGTTACAGAAAAATGAGGAACATTATTCAGCCTTATTTTTATGAATACTTGGTGTTTAAAATATTCGTAGCAGCATGCTGAGACCACAGAAGTGGTGAAGAGCATTTATCATGGTGCAACTTGCACTTGGGGTGCAATATATTGTGCCTCTTGTCATGACGTATGTTCCGTTCGAAAAACTTCCAATGTTTTATGTGAAAACTTTATATATATTTTTACTAGTTTTTGCCTGTGAATTTGCTCCCGAGGTCTATCCCGTAGGGATCGTGATTTTTAAAAAACCTAAACTAAAAAAGAAATAAACCGAATTCCAAAAGAAAACTGAAGAATTTCGGAAGTCGGTGTCTCTGGTATTATACTTATACATCTTTTTTTTGTTTTTGACACCGACTTCCAAAAATAAATTATTAAGAAAAACCTTAAAAACTACTCGTCAAATCAAATTTAAATTAGATGTAGAAAAATCTTTTACTAGACGATGCCGAATATAATTAAAATGTTCCATCACTATGTAAAAACAATATTTTTAATTATTTGGATAGATACTTTAAATTACAACACGAATTTTTACTAACGGAATTTTTGCCAAGAAAGCTGCGCAAATTATTTTAAAGGATCACTCTTGAAATTGGATTTTATTACTACGTTATTTGTTTAATTAAACGTCAAAGGCTCAATAATTTTCATGGCATAAAATTGCTACGCACCGTTAAACTATCCTGGCTACGAGTTTTTGGAATTTTAATAGGTATATGTAATATGTCATTGATGTAGTTGGCATACTTATATCAATGAACTGGTCAAAATTACCGCTTACCTGGACTCAGTGAATAAGAAAATTTCTTCAGGAAATTCGTAAGTTTCACACTGGCTATTATGAAAGGGAAACCTACCAACTGCACTGGTAACTCAAACTTAGTTTCTTGACTGAGTACATCATCACAAAAATTAACTAAAAACAGTGCTAACAGTAATATAAACATAAGCTTTGTGCACTTCATTTTCAAAAACAAAACACGCTCGTTGTAGCAAGAATAAAATAAAACTCGCAACTACAGTTCGCGCCCAAACGCAACCCACATATAAAACAAAAATGTCAAAATTCAAATATCGAATGTCTCCCCGCGCGGCAACCGCGGTCTATGGGTGTACTCAACTAGCCAGTACTACGGTTAAGATTGCACTGTAAAAGCTCTTAGTATACGTGAGACGGAACGCAAACACGTTCTCTTTGGTTTACTTTATGTAATGATTTTGTAGGTCAATCAATCTTAGGCACGTTACACTTTTGCCGTCAATATAAGTATTACGAAATCTTTGTTTACATTTTTTAGAACAATTAATAAGTAGTATCACATGATTTGTACTAATGGCTTAGTCTAAGTTGATGGTAATGGCTAACAACCGAAAGATTGAGTAATACATTTTAATACTTAAGCGTTCAGTTTCGCCGACTTTTATAAAAGTTTAATATTCATACTTAATCCAATCATAATTATGTAACATAAAGTTAAATTTCTACAAAATATTTATTTTCAGTACCTAACTGCACTTACCGGGACTCAGTGAATAAAAAATCTTCTTCAGGAAATTCGCAAGTCTCACATTGGCTACTATGAACGGAAAACCTACCAACTGCACTGG
This sequence comes from Orthosia gracilis, assembly GCA_947562075.1. NCBI lineage: Eukaryota > Metazoa > Arthropoda > Insecta > Lepidoptera > Noctuidae > Orthosia > Orthosia gracilis. The sequence continues at coordinate 66,680,917 of OX387264.1, read as the reverse complement.
TAATTCTTTATCATTTGTTTCTTTACTAAGCACGTCATCACAAAAATTAACAAAAAACAGTGCCATCAGTAATGTAAACGCTCGTTTTCTGCACTTCATGTTCAAAAACAAAACAAGATTATTGTAGCCAGAATAAAAATTCGACTACATTATACGCCAAATCGTAACCACATGCATTAAATTGTCAAAATTCAAATATCGAATGTCTGTTGCTTCACGCGCGGAATCCCTGGTCCTTGGAAACTCAACCAGCCAGGAGTACGGTTAAGATTGCACTGCAAAACCTCTCAGTAAGTACGTAAGAAGAAATACAAGCTTTCTTTTTGGTTCACTTTTTCTTTATGTAATGATTTTGTTCGATAAAATTTTTATTCTCGTGACACTTTTGCCTTCAATATAAGTAAGTACTTATTACGAAATCTTTGCTTATATTTTTACAATTATTAAATATTAGTATTACTTGTACTTGATTTCAATTAGCTAATTTGATTAAATAATAAGTATGTAGGTGTACCAGATTATTGTTTTAAATATTCTGAAGAGTTAAGTGATTGACGCACGATGATTAATTGCCTTGTTCGGAACAACTAATAACCTCATACCTGCGCATTAAATTATAATACACCACAGAACTTCAAAACACGTCAGTCAATACTTTTATAATAATACATTTAAATTACCAATAACCCCCTTTTTTTGAAGTCGGTAAAAAACGTAAAAGAAAGATTAATAATGGGATTAGACATAATGGGGATAATTATTCCACAGCAAAGCAAGGTCAAGATCACCTCAGAACATTTTTTTTTTACTTTGATTCCTTGATAGACAGCTATCCCACCTCTTATTCACGGTCAGAACACTAGGAAATAGTGAAGGGCGTGCCTAAGGGATTGTCTCATGTGCTTATTCCCAGTATAATAATAGGACGAACAGTTTTTATTTATTGCTGAATACTCCCCCATATTGTTAATATTTATTTTATTATATTTGCCGTCTCCAGCCATCTGTCGGGAACGAGACCAAAACATCGCGCATTCGTTTTAAGCCTGTCTCGGTGACGATACCTTTAGATACTTGACCACCATCATGATATGACAAACATCTTTAAACCTTGGATAAAAAATCAATTAACTAAAGACTCATTTTAAATTCATAAATAATGCATTATAAGCAATAAATATTTACCTGGATTTAAAGCATAGGACAGTTTCTTCACAAAATTAGTTAGTCGGACAGCAACAATAATGAATGGGAATCCGACTAGCTGCACTGGCAGTTCAAACGAGCCTTCTTGAGAAGACCCTTCCATCACGCATTCAAACAACAGCAAGGACAAAAGAGTCCAAATGTAACACACTTTTAAAACTTGCATTTTTGTCTGACACAAATTTAAATTTCGAACGGATTAGAGCTGTCAATGCAATCGATTTCACACACTGCAAGTCGATAAAGGTAACAAATTATTAAATCAATTAACACGATTTTGTTCTAGTCTGCGTATTGTATAACACTACGACCTTAGCGGATTACTGCCTATAACTGACCGTGTCGAACAGTCGGCCACCTATTTGCTGTTATTATTTCGTAACAATTTATCAATGCAGTCACATTACTAATCATTGGCCATAATATTCTAATGACAGCTAACGAGTTTGGGCCGTTTCGCAAAACGTATGCAATTTGGAAATTCTCGAAATCGGAAATATTGGGCAGCAATGCACTGCTTTGCAGAACATGAATTGCTGGCACAGATATAAACTCAGAATACTGTTATAAATAAACCAAAAGCTAGAGTTATTGATAAATTAAAACGGTGAGTAACATGTTTACATTTGAATATGAAATGTAGGTATCATTTGCCGAGACTTCGTATATTTTACGTTGGTTGCCAATCCTTGATGCAATCTCATGAGTTACCTAAAACTGCCTTGGATTTTAAACAATCATTCTGGTTGGGCAATACGTTTTGCGAAATTTTGTTTGCCACGACACTGCGTGTTTATAAATATATCAAGAGAAAATGGTGAAACAACTAAGTCAAGTTTGATTGTTTTAAGACTGACTTTTGAAATAGTTACTTTGTCTGAAAACAAGATATACCTACTTAATATAGGTGGGTATAACAGCAATATTCTATTCTATATTTGGATATGGTAAAACACACTAGTCCAGCCACAAACTGGCCGTCTATAAAAAAAAACGAATGCATAAAATGCCGTGTTGCACCATCCATCACACATTCGAATCTCAAATCGCTTTTTTTTCTTTCGATACTGACACAGATAACGTAACGCATCTATATAACAAGAGCAAAGATCGAAAGTGATCACGGTAAACGCGTTTACGATCAACGATTTGCCATAGACAGACTATACCGCGCGGTTTACTCGCTAGGACTGCAGTTCGGCAAGATAATTCCACACTCAACCCCTCCAGACATGTCTAAACTAATAGCTTTTAACATTATGCAATGGAACGTACTTGAAAGGAATGAAGGTTGATAAAATTGTGCGATTAAAGTAACTCTAAACACGGCAGGTTGGATATAATGATTACTCAACGTGACCCAACCTAGTATTTTTAAAGACAGCAGAGGCAAGTTTTATATGGTACGGTACCTACACTTTGATAATACTTATTGGTTGTTTGACGTGTGATGTGCAGGGAGGAGGAACGTATCGTGAGGATTTTTTTTCAGTATAATTGAGGATAATGAATTACAGGGATAGAGAAAACCCAAAGACAAGAAAGGAAGTCTGTGTTGAGAGGACGGCAAATAGTTATATGGAAGAAAATGGATCATAATGACACTAGTATTTTCTCATACTTGGTACTTATTCAAATTGTTAATAAAACAAAATAAGAACAACAAATTCAAATATTGTATAGCATATTGAATATCATTGTTTTAAAATGTCGTTTTTACTCTCTAGCCGCTTCGAATTAATGGACGTCAATGAAATAAGCTATCACAATATGACATATACATGGGACCTTTCAACTTTGTCTCTGTTTTGAAGTCCAAGGTTCACAAATGACCTGAACCTACAAAGGTTTACGCAAGGTACGTTTTTTTGCAGTGACAGATAATTGACGTTCTTTCTTGACAAAGGTGAGCCTTCTGTCAATTTCAACACAAACCTACATAAACTATGGCCTTTTTCGCATGACAAAAGGCAGAAATTATGCCACCTTCAACGATCCTCTCATAAAGTTCTCGCCAAACTTCTTGGCCGCCTTGAAGTAGGCTACAATGGCTGTGTAGTATTAAACTTCATACAAAACAGCACCGTTTCGTGCCTTTCGCATCGGCAAGCCAACTTCAGGGCGGCCCAGAAGTTTGGCGAGCACTATACTCATCTTGTTTGGTTTACGTTCAGACTGATTAAGGGCAGTTACACTAAAGTTTACATCACTTTGATTAAAAAATAAACAAAAAATAGTGATTGCTTAAATGTAAAAAAATATAGATTTTGTAGTTTATTAATGTAGTTTTCATTTCTGAGATTCAAAACAAGCTAACGAAAATTTCTCTCGATCTAAAAAAACTGAAAAGAAGACTAAAAAAGACTTTCTTTTTGTTCTACAAGACTATCAAAGATTCGCTACCTAAAAAGATATATCTAAAAAAAGTTAACAACATATATAACTTTATTATCAGGGTAGGATTTATAAAATAGTTAAATTGTTTTAATAATAAAGTAATTATTTAACACAGCGGCCGCCGTACAGCTCTTCAGAGTTCAGTCGCCCGCGAGGCCTTGATGAGGCAGGACCTATGTCATTTTTGCTCGCGCTCGACTTCCCGCTTATCTGTCGACCGATTTATTATATATTATAATGTATGACCACAGGGCCACAAAATCAGTAGATTAGAAAAGTTTTTTAACAGACTTCAAGGAAACGAGGTGGTTGTAAATTTGGTTTTGTAATTTTCCACACGCAGCATATAAGCGTCCGCTAGGAGTCCGCGTCGTTGAATGGCGAGACACGAGCCACGCGGTGTAGAAACAAGACGGAACCATACTTACGCATCGTGGCGTGGCGTGGCGCGGGATCCACCAATCCAACGACTCTGTTCCAGTCTACGTCTTAATACAACGAGTTTTGGAGCCAATCAACTGCGTCAGAAGGCGCCACGCTACGCCACGACACGTAAGTGTGGTTCCGTCTACACATTTTCCTGGCGTGTCATGTCGCGCCATTACCCCCACCGCCGCTCTGGCGCAAACAGTCGCGGACAGTCCGAGCCACGCTGCGCCACGATACGCAAATGTGTTTCCGCCTTATTTCAACGCATTGTAAATTGTAATACAACAAACTGTTTCGGCAACAACTCTCGCATTTTATTAAGTTTTAAAAATAATAGTAAAACAAGCCTTCTTTACACACTTTATCAGTAGTCATTTTAATTTTAGTTATTCAATTCTTTTTAATTTAACTTGACATGTGTTTTTTTTTATGGTGTAACTTGACATGTTTTATTATTTTTAATGATTTATAATGATGTTTAATGTGATTGGACATGTTTTGGTATTTAATGTTTTCTTGGCCTGATTTAATTTGTTTTTAATTATGTGTTGTTTATATTTTATTTATTGTTTTTAATCTGATTTTTAACATTTTTATTTTTTTTATTTCGATATTTGATGATTTTTCCTTTGTTTTTTTTATAATTTTGATCACTGTGGGGTTGAATTTTTTATAGCATGCAATTCTTTTTTGTATTCCGTGGGTAATGTAGTTGGTCGCACATTTGGTGGCATTATTTTATAATTCTTTTTGTAAATTTTAATGTGCAACTGTTTTTTTCTCCTCAAATAAATAAATACATACATAGACAGATAAACACATTATTAGTAAAAAACGAGCAGTCTTAATTATATACTTCCAAGTATGAACTGAAATCTTAATCCCGCCGTTTAATTGAACGCCTTTAAATTAATATCCGACTTTTGTACGTATGGTGCGTCTCGCGAAGTCTCGATTAAATTATATGATCACCTTTCAAATTAAAGCTGTTGGCAAGAAGATAAAGAAATCTTAAACGAGTTTAGTAGAACAATATTTCAAGATTATATAATCGTTTAATCACTTGTTTTTCTGATGAATTTTTAATCTTCAAATCAAATCATTTTTAGTTGAAGAGATGTTAGGATACAAAATGATAGAACTTGGAAAATAGCATGTCGCGTAGCATTGCGCGATTCGCTGTTTAACAATCGATATGTATCAACATTAGTAATGACAATCTATGTTTTAAATTGTGGTAACACCACTCTTGGCTTTGACTAACTTTATGTTGGTACTGTGCTAGAGGCATGGCGGGAAATGCCATTCAGACAAGTATGAGAAGGTTAACGCAAAACAAGGTAGGAGCTACGAGCTTCTAGGAGGTCCAAAAAGACCCCAGGTGAGTGTTTACTTTGCAATATCTTTATGTCGACCTATAAGTGCATGATAAGTGGAAAGATGAGACGACTGTCGTAGCTTGCTATTCTTTCCTTTACTGGTAGTCCAATCTTGCAGTGCACAGCACACTTGGTTGTCAAGGACATTGGACAGGGAAGCCTGGGGCTTCCATATATTGGTAGTGTGATCCAAAAACACACTGGCACGGTCGACTGAGCTGGAGCAACCGTGGCGAGGCTATGGGGACGGTGGAGGCCTCCAGGGGGCCATAGGCCCTCTGTCCGGCTAAGTGACTAATATGCAAACATGATCAGAGTCACCAGGGATATACCCTGTTTAGACCGGAGCAAGTCGTCCGATGCCCAGCTAGGTAACAGAGGTGTATAGCCATAAGTAAACTGCAGTCAAATAACAGTCATTAGATCCCTCTAAAGAGTACGTGGGAGTGCAAGTACGAAGACGTAACAAGAGTATGGCAAGACGCTTGGTAAAACCAGCTAATGCATGTGAGTGGCACAGCCACACGAGAGAGGCGAGGCCTCACCTTATTAGTATATGCATATATGTAATAATAGGAGTGGAATAAAACTGGTCGACTCATCTTTCCATTCTCATGATAAATGTGTAATTATGAATCCTCATTTCGTTCGTACATTATGTGAAGCAAGCTTATAGTATTTCACATACATACTATAGGAGGGACGACATACCATGCAAATTTTAATAAAGATTACAAATCAAAATAATTAATGGAATATCATATTTAGTAATAAATTTGAATAAAATAATACAAGTCAAAATTATGATTCTAGAATGTGTGGTATTCATTCCACATCTTTTAGTCTACTTACGTTTTATAACATTATACAAACCACACCTTCATATCTTTTGATATTGTATCAACTCATGTGACATTTTTATGTATTCTTTGATACTGTTAACACCTGAAAAGCATATTTTTAGTTATCTCTGATTGATTTAATATCTTCAACTTAATTTATATTGCTAATTTGTAAAATCTTGGAATATTTTATACTCTGACATTTTCATCTGTCTGTCTATTTTATTTTCTTAAGCTATTTGTACATTAAAATAAGGGCAGCGGCAGACTGGCCTCCTGTGTAAACCGTTTTTTATTCGTTCTGATCTTGATTTCTTAATTGAGATTTGAATTTGAAGTTTAGAAGATATGACAGAACGAGACAAAAACGGGCGTCAGCTTTTTGAGTTAGATTCGGGGGATTCAGGGAACGCCGAAAGTCGGTTGACTACTTAGTACTATAATACCAAGTGTATTTTCTATTCTAAACTTCTCGTCTATAATGTGATCATGTCGTCTAAATCTGGTATTGTTGAATATTTAATATTTAAGTATTATACTTGTAGCATTTCTTGGGCCGCTCGGGTCGTTCAGCGAGCTATGGAAAGAGCTATGCTTGGGGTTACTCTGAGGTATCGAAACCGGAATGACGTGATCCGGCAGAGAACCAAAGTTGTTGACATAGCTCAGAGAATAAGCAAGCTGAAGTGACAATGGGCCGGCCATATTAGTCGTAGAACCGATGACCGTTGGGGTAGACGTGTTCTCGACTGGAGACTACGAATGGGTAAACGAAGCATAGGAAGTCCTCACGCTAGGTGGAGCGACGATCTTCGCAGGGAGACTGGTAGCAGCTGGATGAGAGTTGCCGAAAATCGAGACCAATGGCGTGCGATTGGAGAGGCCTATGTCCAGCAGTGTACTGCTATTGGCTGATGATAATGATGATTTCTCGGGTTGGGGTCATACGTAGACCTTCCATAGCTCTAGATAATCGCACACCTACACAGCATCCTTTGCTTCCATAACCAGCAATAGTCCTGCACCTACTTGAAGCTGTCTTTGGGTGAACTCTCATGGAGCATACAAGGAAAAATGGGCCACAAGTTTACTTGGGGGTATTTCTCTTCCTTTTTGGGATCTCTGTGTACCGAGAAATATTAAAGAAAGTGAAACGCACACATGTACAAAGCGTTTTGGGAATACTTTCATTGTGCGTACAGCTAAGGTGTAGAATGCCCTGCCGGAGTCTTTGTTTCCTGATAGCTACAACCCGGAAGTATTTGAGTCAAGAGTGAATACCTGACTTCTAGCCAAGTGTGCCTCAGTGTGCTGTTGAGATCGTAACGTCAATAAAAAAAAATGTGGATCGTAAAAGTCTCTATTACTTGGGCCTATTCCGAGTTTTTACTCATGCTCGCTCGCTTGCGCTAACGTAAACGTCAATTTGTATTAACTGGATAAGCGCCGTCTCGTGACAGTTTGGGGAAACCATTTTTTTTTTGTATTCACATTGACATAACGGAACGTTTACGTTAATTCGGTCTCTGATATCGTTTGAACATATTCATGTAAGTACGCACACTACAGATATAAATCTAACTAGATGACGCGATTGTATGTACTTCACGTGTCAAAAAACGAGTTACGATCAATGATCGGAATTTTAGCTTTTCATTTCACCGAAATCTAGAAAAATGCCTTTTTATGCCATATTGAAAAGACTGTATAGAAAAAGTTGTCGAAGCATTGGAAATGTTTTCTTTCATAGGTAAGTAAATTTGTTTTTAAATTGTGTTTGAAAAAAACGCCACGCTTGGTTTTCATACAAACGGAGGGACTTGCGTTCTCTAGTTATATTTATGTATGTGACGTAGGTGTACGACCCTAACCTTAAACTATAAAAATACAAAGAACAGTATCACCTTTCTCATTACAATAACCTTGAGGTAACAACAACATGTTTTCATCTCCAAGTGTGGTGATGATTGCGGAGCCCTTCAAGTGACAAAGGGCGGTAAGTACCCTATTAGGGGCGCCGCTGAGAGCCTTGTTATGCCGGGATTATGGCCCTCTCTCCTAAGAAATAAAAACAAAGTTCGTTTCGTATACTTTACAGGTTACTGGGTAATTATTATACCTAGATAAATATATTTTTTTTATTAAAAAAAAAAATGTATTTACTAACATAATAAGTCAGAACATTATCAAAAGGGTTGACAGATGTACACAACATTTTGTCTGTAAGTAAGTAAGTAATCATTTATTTGCTCAAACATGAGTACAGTACACACAACAAATAATTGTCAATATGTAAGGCTTGTTAAAAAATATTAAAAAAATACAGCGCGTCATGTTTGCCTTAGATAATGGCACGCAAATATTAATAATAGAATACAAATCAAAATAATACAATGTAAATCAAAATAATAAATCCAAAATATCATGTCATTGACTCAAACCATTTTAAAATGTCGTGTAAATGTTAAAATTATCATTCTAGAATAAGAAATAAAATATAGAATAATAAAATAAATATAAAAAATGTCAAAATATTAAATTAAATCATAATAATAAAAAATTTCGTTTTAGAATGTCAGAATAAAACTACAAAATGTCAACATAAAAATAACAAACCAAATAAAAAAGTTACAAATCCAGTATTTAAAAATGTCAGAAATATAAATTAGTATATAAATTATTAATATTTTTCATTTAAAAACTCATTTACGTTATAATAAGCCTTATCTGCTAAGAAATCTTTAACTTTTTTTTTAATGCTACATCATTCAACTGCTTCCAGTTTTTAGGCAATTTATTGTAAATTTCTGGAGCCATGCAGGTGGCAAGCTCAATGCCAGTGGCCCCTTACCAGACACATATCCCACTAAGGACCTCCACCAACACTGTGACGCTATAAAGGTTTGAACCTTACGCTCAGCATACAGCATTCACTTGGCATACAGGGAGGGATCCTAGACCAAACTGACATGTACCAGATCTCTCTTATTAATAATCTCACAGATATAGATTGAATATTTTCATTTAAAAATATTTATAAATAGATCAATATTCAAAAAAAGAACATGCATTAAAAATTAAATTAAATCAAAGTCATCTTTTTTGACACGATGAACGGCATGACGTGTGTAAGAATTTAATCAAACAAACTGTACATTTTATTATAATACATCGTTTGAAATGATTAACCCTTGGTATATCAAATTGGACATGTTAAGTGTACACGTTAGATAAAATTAAATACTACTCGTAATATATAAACTGGCTTTTCTGCGGTTTTTTCCGCGTGAATGTAGAAAATTATTTCACGGGATTCTACATGATATACATTTTTATCCGGGAATAAAAAGGCCTGCAGCCAAATTGCGTAAGTGAATTCGGCAAGGCAAAGCGCAAAGAGTATGAAGAATTGACCAATCAGTGAGATGAAAGACGCGATGTGGATTTCCGTGTTTGGTCGATTGTTCATACACTTTGTTCTTTGCCTTGCCGAATTCAATTACGCAATTAGCCTGCAGGTCCTATAATAGCCTAATTCAGGACATGGTCTACCTATGTGCTAAGTCTCATAGAAATCTGTTCACCTGCATCATCGTTCAGGCTTGGTTGATTAATAAACATATTAGATGTTACCCCTGACAATAAAAAAGCAATAATGTCTTGGGAACCAAAGTTCCCAAAAGGCACTCAAAGGGGTAACAAAGCAGGTATGACAAGTTTTATTTATTAAAACTTTATGCATAAGTACAAAGGCGGACTTAATGCCTTTGGCATTTTCTACCAGTCGACCTTAGGGTGGTGCAGAGATAAAACCAGGCAGGTGCAATTAATTGAATAGAGAAAAACGTATAAATTTTTATTAAAAAAAAATAATGATAAATATATACCTACTTAAATACAAGTTTTCTCGCAAAGACTTAAAAATTATTTCGCGAAAGTAGTGTGAAGCATTCTTTTGTTTCAGGACCGCTTAACTTGCTATTCACAAAGGTGTACTTACTTTTTTATTCAAAAATAATGTTCTCTATGCTTTATTTTATGAACATTGTTTCTCTTCGCCACGAAGCAGATTAAAATAATTGGAATATATTTAGATATTATCAAGATTGCCGGCTTTTTTAAAAATAAAAAATACTAAAAGAAGTTTTAAGTAGTATTAGTTTAGTGAAATGGTGACGCTTCGTCAATGGACTGGGGCTCAACCATGAGCTCTTACTGCCCAGATCCTTGGTCTCACTTTATGTTCAGCCGTATACCTCTTTTCTCTGACATCAAAGTAAGATTACCGGTATTAGAAGAAAGTTATAATAACTGCGTATGTAGGTAATTAAAGTAATAAACCACCACAGTTAATCGTGAATATCAATTAAAATCATTTACCTAAACATAACTAGGTACACAGAAGTTTCCATGAAGGTCATTCGAATCATGTTACCTCGGTTTAAATTGTATAATATTATTCCGGAACAGTTTATAATATAGATCTAAGACTTTCTTTACAAGGGCACTGATTACTTAATAGTTACTGCAAGGGTAAGACGGTAACACAACTCATGAATCAAGATTATTGCCATTTTCCCTAATTCTGAACAAAACCTGGGGATATTTCCTGGGTAGGGAAATGATAATGCAATTTAGCCCGTCTGTGAGATCATCAAATAATATTGGACCCGTATTTTTTGCTTTATCAAATAAATAAATTGATAAAGATAACGCGTATCAAAGTTCAGGAGTGGGGCATGTGACGTCACTTTGTCAGTATAAAGTGTAGCACTCCGTGATGACACACGATATTTCAACGCACTGTGTCGTCGTAATTTTTTGTTTACATGGCAAAAGAAAAAATACGTTTAGGTTATCTAACTTACAGACTAAATAGATGAATAGATATTTTTTGTCAATTACCCTATTGCGCAGTACAAAAACAATGCACTTTTATTTAGGCACTAGCTTTGGTTTCGTCCACTAAAAATTCGAAAGATAATTCATAATACCAAATAACTCGTATACAAAGTTTCACAAACACCCAGAAGTTATCATATAAAAGAAGTTAACTTTTATAATAGGAATACATTCAGTTGCCTAGAAATCCATCCAGAACAGGCAATAATACACTTGCTTAAAAACTTAACAAGAAAATTCATATGAAAATAATTTCTAAAAATAAACAATTTCCTTCTTGAGAAAACAAAAGCTACCAAATATGTGACACGGAGAAGAAAAAGTTCAGCAGAAAAAAAACCTTAGCTTATTTCCACTACATTTACATAGTGCACATTAGCGTCACACCCATAACAATTCGTTACGGGATACACCCGCGGGATTTCTTGCGATATACTTTGTTTCTACTTTCCCGCCACGAGGGGATAATGCAAGAGATAAGGTTAAGCATTAAATAATTTAAAACCGTACCACGGCTTATTCTTTTAATGAAAATGTTTCCTGTCCCTTCATAAGCACAGCGCAGGAAAAAATCATGGTACCAGTGTTCTTTTTTTGAAAATATAAAAGGAAACAAGTTGACATTTAAGGCTGTATAGACGCAGATTCCATTGCTTTCTTCTGTAGAAAAAAAAAGTATTCATTGCTGTTCTTTTATCAAATTAATCGAATAAAAATTACGTATAAATTAATTCCTTCTAACTGGCGCTACCTTAATTTGTTTTCTCGGAAAGAAAATGGGAAAAAATGCCACTGCTTTAATGCTCTCTTTCATTTATGTACTAAATGGATGTAATTTATCTCAATTTTCCTTACCAAGACTATGTGTAACGATCATTTATATTGTACGTGATATTTTTGCTAAAGGTAGGTATTCGTTTTAAGATAGTGAAATAAACAAGCATTAAAATGGAATAATTAAAGTAATTTTATTACAAAACAGCACTTTATTAATGCGAAGGCTGTAAAAGGCTTTCTATATTAATTTTATTCGAGCATTGGCAGCCTTTGTGACAATAAGATAGCATCTGATTTATGCTCAGAGCATTAAAATTAATTTGAGCGCTCCTTCTGTGAATTAGGCACTGTTTTGCATATTAATTAACGCCCAGAGCTTTAACTGTCGTTAGTAAGGCTAGTTAGTTCCTCGGTGATTCAGCTTCTTCATTAAAATGTAGCTAATATTTGAGCTAGACAAATTGCTTGCTTTATCACCAGCAACAACGGATTTCAACTGCTGGTTACCTTTATCTTCCATGTTGGAATTAGCTCATAAATAATAACACGAATTGTGTAAGAATATGCTACGGAATATAGCTCTCATTGTGACACTTCAATCAAATCCATTGCGTAGATCGAATTTTGTTCACAAAAGTATTTACAAACAATCGTAGCAGTAGATGTTGTTCAACTGTCAAAACGAAAACTACGCAAAGGTTGACAACACACAATTAAAAGTCATTCAATGAAATCAGGTTCAGAATCAATACTTTAAACGTCCCCCAAAATGCTCGCCCGTCACTTTAGTGTTTTAGCCGGGAAGAATAATTGACGCAACAAATGCCCTAGCAACGCATCTATCTGCGACCAAAACACCCCTTTCCCGCCATAACGCACACGTTAACGTTACGTTAGCATAACAAAACAAACAAATGAAAGTTTGACTCACCTTTAGCTAATGATATCTCAACGACCAACAGCACAAGAAACATTACAACGGAACACGTATTTCCTGCCATTGCGTAATATTTATTACACGTATAATTTTCGAAATAAACCGGTAACTATCTCACACCGAGACTGCCAATGTGACGACGGTTTGGACTCGAATGGCAGTTTTTTACGCAAATCATTTCAAGAAACAAAGCTTAATAGCCATAAAATGGTGTTGAAAATGTAGCCTTCATGTGGGCAATGAAGCATTGAGGAATGTCGACATGTCAGTGCCTTAAATGTTCATTGGGAATGGTGAATGCAGGGAATAAAGGGTCATCTGGGATTAGGGCTCATAAATGTCATAGTTTGGAGCTATTAATTGCGAAACTTATTAAATAACTCTATAAGTTACTTGACAATGTTAAGGGATTTTTTTTTTTTACATACGAATAAATAAGGCTGTTTGATATATTATTATTTTCTATTACCTTTAAAAAATCGACCGTAAAGCTAACTATAGTTAAAGATTTGTCTTTAGAGTTGAATTTTGATTGACTGACAATATTTAAAGGGGTGAAAGTTCGTTACTATAAACAACTTTTACTATCACATCAACTTTCTAATATGCATAAAACAATTCGGCTCTTCAGTGCATTTATGGTCGCATAACTCGATAAAATGCAGAGAACAGCTGATTTTTATTCACGATATTCCGGTTTTTTTGATAGTAAAAGTGATAATCCTACATAAAAGCGAAAGATTTTGTGGTTGGATGTTTGTTACTCCTTCACGCAAAACTACTGAATGAATTTTTATGAAACTTTACTGTAATATTGTTTTATGAATCTTTACAGTAACATTTTTTATTTAATGAAATACATTGTAAGAATATATGTACCTGTATTTTTATACCTAAGTAACTTTAATGTTTGTTTTGTGAGGAGAAATAAACAATTTTATTATTATCATCGTTTATTTAATTTATTTTCTGGCTGTCTACATTTTTTTAAATATTTACTTTAAAAAAAGAAGCAAAAAAAAAGCCCACCGGTATCGGGAACAGGGTTTTATAATTATTATTATATATTGTCCCACACTAGGCATTGCTCCTGTATCGTGGGTGCTGTAGTCTTGAATATCATATAGGATTTTTATCCTGGTACTTACAATATATTGTTCCTTCAGGATAATGAAACACTTATCACGCGGGCGCAGCTGCGGGCAGAAGCTAGTAATATCATAAATGCGAAATTTTGGATGGATGGGTGGATGTTTGTTACTCAATCACGAGCTGGTTAAAATTTGGCGTAGACATAGATTATAGTCTATAGTTTTATCGCGACCCGTTAATATACCCTTGGGATTATTTAACACTTCGACGCAGGCGAGGCCGCGGGCAGTAGCTATAGGCTACTATTTGTAAATAGACATTTTTTATTTATTTTTTTTATTTTTTATAGGCTCGCGTTTGACCACTACATTGTGCAATTTGAGATGGGAGTGAGCTGCGGGGAGTGCCTACCTATTTTTGTTAATAAAAACTGGTCCAGCCTGTCAATATCAAAACATGTCTTGGCTCAGGAATGTTTAGGTAGCCCTAACAGTTCTAGTATTTTCATTAAGTGAGGTCATTAAGTGAGGTGCGAGTGTGCGTGGCGTACAATTTCCAAAAATATAAAAACCTCCTACAGGTTTAAAATAGTGGCTTTGGATCTTTCTGTACCTCTAAACAACACTATTTTTTTTTTTACTAATGACTTACATCTCTTACTAATCACACTTTACACTCACATCATATAACACTATCTACTAATATTATAAAGGCGAACGTTTTTGAGTGCGTTTGTCGCTTCTTCACGCCAGGACGGCTGAACGGATCTGGATGTCCAGCCATTTGAGCGTGAAGAAGTAACAAACATACCAACACACACACTCACAAACTTTCGCCTTTATTATAATAGTGTGATATTATAAATATTATACATACATAATATGATGATATGGGATAATTTCTGACATTCACGAGGGCGAAGCCCAATGTTACTCAATCAGCACAGCTTAACGGCTCTGGATGAAATTTGGCACAGAGGTAGATTATAGTCTGGAATAGCACACAGGCTCCTTTTTATCTCGGTTTAATATTCCCTTGGGATGATCAAAACCATTTTCACGTGGGCGAAGCCGCTGGCAGAAGTTAGTATATAAGTAAAAGTATTATAGTATCGTTAAAGGTAGTCAAAAAGCCGAAAGTCTATACCAATTGTGCCAAGAGGTATTATTTTACCCAATTATTGAGTTGTAGGAGTCAGATAGGCAATTGACTTTTGTAAAATATTGATATCCAGCCGGTTAGACTGGAAATCTACCCGTGTCTTAGCAGCCACCTTTAAAAAACTTCATACGAAACCTGCAATACATTGCAGGTTTCGTATGAAGTGTTTTAAAGAATATACATATTCTTTACCTAGATTTAAATGTAAAACTAGTTTTCTCCAAAAGTTGACCTACGATGATACTGAACAACTCTTTGCAAAAAAAATCTTACGAACGCATCTAAAAACAGATTTAGATTGCTCCTTTATTATCTATTTTATACTGTGACGTATTCGAAACACACACACACACCCTTACATACTTACATAAAAGGGACTCGGCCTTCAGGCTCCTCCGCGACGCCCGCCATTTGCCATATTGTTAAGCTTTTTTGTTTGATAATGTTTTTTATGTTCAACGTATCTGTTAATTGGTGTAAAATGTGTAAAGCCATAAACGATTGTATTTCAAGTAGTAACTTTAAGCTGGTGCCCATAATAAATAATAAATGTTATGAACTTATGTTAACTAAGTTTTATGCTTACCAAAACTCCTACAAAGTGTAGCAAATTGTCAATGAATTGTAAGAGGAAGGCGTCTGTGTCTGTAACACAGTTTATACTAGCACAGACACAAGCATTTACTCTGTCTCAAATAATTCATAGCGTTGTACTTCATATAATGGCATTTTTATGTTTGTTTGAGATGAACAAATAGTATTTGGGTTTTTAAATTACTTCAAAAAAGGAGGTTCTAATTACTCAAAGACGCCTGGACCGATTTGGACAATTTTTCTTTTGTTTGAAAGGGTAGACTTCCCAGGTAGTCCCATGGTCATCAGGTCAGGATCTAATGATTTGATCCATTGGAAATCAAGGGAATTTCTCAAATATTATAGGGAAACATAATAGCGATTTTGGTTTATCAACATGACAAGCATTTGCACTCGGAAAGTATTATTTGGTGAAGTGGAACTGATGAAGAAGACTACAGATGGCCACTGGAATTCCTTATAATAACTATGTCACGAGTATGGTACCGATAATATAGGTAAGCGATTATGATGAATTTTTTTATTTATTTATTTATTCATATAACAATTCGCATTGTGTTTGAATTATTTAGTACATCAATTAATTTATTATAGCTAAGAATAAAAATTATGAATTTCAAAACAGTAAATTTCAATTATAATAATCAATAACATATGATAAATATTATGTCAATAGATAGTAAACAGTTATTATATGAATGGTTGCAAAAAATATCATGTCAAATGTTTATAAATTTATTCTATAAAACACAAAAAGTCTAATAATGCTTATATGTAATGTCATAAATAAATGGCGAGTACAAAAAGGTAAATTACTAAAAATAAAAACTATTTACCATCCCTTGTCTACAATTCAGATAAAGAATACAAACATTTATTCAACAGGAACGCCTTAAGTTTAGCTTTGAATAGAGTACCCTTGTAAATCAATGATCTTAAGTCGGTAGGCAACCTATTAAATAATTCCACTGATTGGTATTCAGAGCAATGTTTAGCAATATTGATTTTAGTAGCAATTTTGTTTTTTATAACGTTTCTTCTAGTGTTCTCTCTAAGTTCACGTTCTTCTTGTGATTCGTGCTCGTGTATGTATTTTGCAAAGTGGCTGAGTAGTACTAAAACATATAAACTTGGTACTGTTAATATACCTAGCTTTTTAAAGTATTCTTTACATGACTCTCGTTGTGGGATTCTGACAATTGTTCTTAATGCACGTTTCTGCAGTACGAATGCTCTTTGGCAATTATACCCGTAACTGCTCCCCCAACACATAATGCTGTATCGTAACCTGGATTCTACCAATGCATAATATACTGATTTTAGCTGCTTTAGATCTATATCGTCCCTGAGGTTTCTTAGCGCGTAACAAGCTGAAGATATTGAGGAATCAATGGCGGTGAGCTCTTTTTTCCAGTTTAATAGGGCATCTATATAGACTCCTAAAAATTTAACTTCGTCTACTAGTCCAATATTATCCCTTTTAAGCATGACATCAATGCTATCGTTGTTACGTGACGTTGTTTTAAACAACATAACATGGGTTTTTTTTGGGTTTATAATTAAGTTATTTGCTATAAACCATACAGAAAGATTTTCTAAACACTTATTTACTTTTTCTGTCAACTCTTTTAAGTCTGACGACCCGATTATGGCGTTCGTATCATCTGCAAACATTACAAGCCCTGCGTCGGGTTGGGTTTTATTCATAAAATTAAGTAAATCATTAGTAAAAATTATATATAATATTGGTCCCAAGATTGAGCCTTGAGGCACACCGCGGCTTATTTTGGTCATTTTTGACTTATATATTACTTCACTCACACACTTTATGTCAAAATTTTTTGCATTAATGTCTTTTATTTCTACGTACATTCTACGGTTTTTTAAATAAGATGTCAATAGTTTTAACGCTTTACCTCTAATGCCATAATGCTCTAGTTTAGCCAGAAGCAGGTCGTGATCTACTGTGTCAAACGCAGAACTTAAATCAATAAACAAGCCAGCCACTTTCATTTTGCCATTCAATTTACCAATAATGTCATTAATAAGATTATCTATCGCATCTGAAGTGCCTACTCCCTTTTGGTATCCATATTGTCTAAAGTTAATTATTCTATTTAAATTTAAGTGCGCCATTAACCTAGTCTTCATAACTTTTTCAAAAATTTTTGATAAAATTGGCAATAAGGATATTGGCCGGTAGTTTTTAGGATCCGTTCTTGTGCCCTTTTTGTATAGCGGAACCACCTTTGCCAATTTAAGTTGTTCTGGAAAAACAGACTCTTCAATACATTTATTAATGAATTCAGATAGGGGATACGCTAATATTTCTATGTTATCCTTGATCACCGATATCGGCATTTCATCGTATCCACAAGACTTTTTGTTTGCCATCTTACGTACTATTTGTGCGATTTCCTGTGGTGTTGTCACACTGAATGTCATCTCACTTTCTGCTCTCGGTGTTGAGTTTCTTAGGAAGGATATCGCTCTTTCTTTTTCTGTTTTTAAAAGTGATGATTTATACACAAACATATCAACAAAAGTATCCGCTATTTCTTGTGGATCTGTAACCACCTTGTTGTCAATATTTAGAACAAGTTTTCTTCTAACTTTGTTTTGCTTTCTCTTTGTCTGTTCATTTACAATCTTCCATGTCTCCTTTGATATGTTTTTGGCTTTGTTGAGATGACGTGATATGGCTAACTTTCGTGCGTGCTTTAAAACTCTTCTATAGGTTCTTATGTAATTAATTTTGTAATTATAAACACTAGTATTATTGGTGGTGCCCGAACATAATATTCTTTTCATTTTGCTTGACACCTTAATTCCCTTAGTAATCCACTTTATCTGATTATTGTGCATCAGTTTTACTTTCCTACTTTTCTTTGGGTAACACTCACGAAACATTTTATTAAAATAATTGAGAAATGTATTGATGCCTACGATATTATTATTTTTATTTTGAAAGCTCCTTTTAAAAGCAGCATTATTTTTTGTGTTAAATGTTCTTTTATTAATCAATATGGTATGTTGAGATTCATTTGTCTTTTTATCAATCTTATCAAGTATAATATTACAAAGAAGGCCGCCATGGCCATCTGCTAGTCCATTGTGATCTACCAAACACTGCTCTATATCGTCGTCGGAAATATTAGTCAATACATTGTCAATGCAAGAGTATGATTTATTTCGAATAAAAGTAGGAGTATTTATAAGGTGCCTAAAATTGTAAGACTTTAATATACTTATAAATTCAAAAGACTTTTTACTTTCCACAAGTATGTCAACATTAAAATCGCCAAATATAACGCACTTCCTATCAATAAAATGTTCTAACAATTTTTCTAGGCTTCCTAAGAAATTGTCAAAATTTTTGTCATTTGGACTTCTGTAACAGCAACAAATATTTAAACCTGTCTCAAGATCCTTTACACCACAAACTTCAAAACTTTCTGATCTGTATAACTTCTGCATTGCATCAATATTTTCACATTTTTTATTCATCATCGCTAAAATAAGACTACCACCTCTTTTTTTGTTTGTTCTTGTGTTATATGACACTAAGTTATAATTGCTTAATTGAAATAAATTAATAGATTTATCATTCAAAAAATGTTCTGTTATACAAACATAGTCCAAGCCTTTACAAAAAGTTTCAATATATGATTCAAGTTCAAGTTTTTTATTATTTATGCCACATACGTTTTGGTGAAATAATTTTAAACAGATTGTATCCGACAGTAAAGGGTCTGAAAGATTCTTGTGTAGCGAATAATAGTTTCGTGATTCTACTTTATTCTCGAAAACAAATGATATCGCCAAATTTAGGGCAATTATTAATCTGTGTTGAAATAGGAGAATCTATTAATAATCGGGTTGTTTTATCGTCTAAAATCTCCCCGCTGTCAAAATTACGATCTGTTTGTGTGCATGCATGTCGTGATTGCACATTTAATGTTTTTTTCTTATTGAACACATTTTCCCTGTAATTTGAATAGGTTATTGTATATCTCACATGTAGTATTTCCCTATATATTAGCTGGCATGCAATTTGCTTATTAAAAGTTTTACGATAATTATCATAATCATTATCTAGTAAAATAAATTTTGAATTATTGCAATTTCTACAGATAAATTTTAACATATCATTTAGTTTCGATACATTCATATAATTGTTGCGATAGACATTACCGACTAAGACATTTGTGTTTGGCAAATTCTGCAAAGTGTGATGTAGAGTGCTTAAAACGTGTAGGGGATTGTTGTCATTGGACCCTGCTATTATTAAAACGAAATCTGAGTCGGTAAAGTCCTTACATATAGATAAACTTGAGCTTAATATATCTCTAAGAGGCGCATTTGATTTAATGAATGATGTCACATGGAATGAATCTCCCACCAAGTCCTGTAAATTTTGTCGTATTCCGTATCCAGTCTGATCGGAAAATATAGCAATTCTGTGTTTCGATGTTGTGACGAAATCCGTTTGTGCTTCACTTGAATACTTGTTGATTTGGTTTTGTGTGTTTCTATTCAAACCAGAATTATGTTTTGTTGTTGTCAAAGCACTACAGTTTATCGCTGTTAATGCAGCAGTGGAAACATTCAGGCAATCTTCAGCATTATGCATGTCGTCTTGCAATAGGTGTAATGTGACTTTTGAGGAACAACAGGGTACCACTTCAGTGTCTATTTTTGTTAAATTAGTATCTGAATCAATATTTTGTGTCATAGAAACGTCTAACTTGTCATCTGTGTTGTGGCTATTAAGGCACTTTTGTATCGAGGAAACAGGTGTACCACTGTTGCTAGAAAAGTCTATTTGTCTCGGTACTGAACTACGTCTAATATTCTTTTTAAATATTCTTTTGTTTGAAGAACATATCAGCGTAAGGTTATTAATTTTATTTTGTTGCTCCTTAATTATTTTTTGAAGAGACGTATTTTCTGATAATAGCTTTTGAATTTCGGCATCCGCACTGTCCACACGAGCCCTCAATTCACTTATTGTATCCCTTAGTTCTGTCTCCATGACGTTATTTCCAGACAACTCCGGTAAACTTGTGAGACTATTGCTCAATGATAACGGGATATCATTTGCTTCTGGTAGCGAATTCCATGACATGTTGACCAAGTCTTGCTTCCGTCGAATAGTGATATTATTATCCTCCATATTAACTTAGTCTACTTTTTTTATTAATAAGACGGTTAATGTTTTTTTTTATGATTTTAGAACACTTGGGCAGTGTGTTGTTATTATAATTATAAGAAGATAAATTTTTGAATTCACAAAAAGCGTCGTACGGCCTTGCTGGGGCTCGAACTTGCGCTCAACCGCTAAGTATTGAGGTGTCGACTGTTTCACCACCGAACCAAATTGACCTAATGAATCATAGTGAAATTAAGCTTAGTACTCGTTTTAAAACTGTTCCGAGATTTAAAACGATACAAGACGGTTATAAATGAGTCATTTAGCTAGTTTTTTTTTCCACCGTTCAACAACACTGTCACTACGTCTTTGTTTATTTAATAAGTTTTACACTTTTTAATGCACTTAGTATTGTTTTTATATGAGAATATTGTTTATTCTAGATATCACTGCATTTCATTTCACTATCAATCTGTATTCATTGTTTGTATAAAGTTATCTTCACTTCGATTTTTAGGATGGATATTGTTAGTTTTTCGCCGGGATAACACTATCACTTATTGTTTGTAACTTGTTAAACTGATTTTACTAAAAAAAGTCCTCAAAAAGTAAGGTTTACTATTTTATAATAATTAAAATCACAGAGCGGATTCGATCGCAGGGCCGGTCGCGCGGCTATCTCTCTATCTCTAGGTGTATGAAGCAAATACATATTATAAATAAATGGTACTGATGAAAATGGTACCATCGAACTGATCTCATGATGAAACCGGAATGTCAGCACTGGAACTCCGTTATAAAACAATGTATTCTAGTCGTGTTTTGGCTTATTGGAATTGTCATGAGATGGAAGTAATTTTCATGATAATATGAACTACCAAAATAAAAAGAGAAAAATATCAAAAACCCAAACACACCAACTACGAAAGACACCAACATTCGAAAAGAAAGTTATATTTCGCTTTGTCGTGTTTTTTTTGGCAGCCGGTTTTTTTTTTGTTAAAAATATTTTTTTTTTGTTAAATATATTTTTTTTTGTTAATAATATTTTTTTTTGTTAAAAATATTTTTTTGTAATAAAAACATTTATTTATTATTTATAACGTAGTCGGCATAGTTTGATTATACGCTCATCATGAATTCATGATAGGTATTATAGACGATTCTATTCTGAAATCCTTTGTCTGTGAAACTAAGTTACGTGACCGTACATTTTCCCTCGTCTTGCCAAAATTATCTGAAAAAGAAATTCTCTAAAACAATAAGACCAGCCATTGTACATTGTTTCAAAGTTCAGTCGTGGCTTTAATTTTATCTGATAATACACGGTTATTTAACGTTTATTTTTAGGGTTCCGTACAAAAATGGTAAAAAGGAACCTTTGGCTGATGATGTGATTTCTCTCTCTTCTATGTGTCTTACTGTCATAGTTTGACATTTTAGAAATGACTAATTTTGTCGACTTGTTAAATAAAATAGTAATAAATAATGCTTAGAAGACACATCTAGTTGATGGAAAACGGTAAAACCTAACCCTCTCCTATGAAAATGTATGGTTATTTGTTATTCCTGGTAAACTTTACTCCGTGTTTACTATTAACATCATCATCATCAGCCTATTAATGTTCTGCACTGCTGGGACACAGGCCTCCTCTCTGTGAGAGGCAATGTGCCGCAATCCACCACGAAGGCCCAGTGCGGGTAGGTGAATGTCACATGTCTTCGAATTTTTAATTCTAGGACATGCCGGTTTCCTCACGATGTTTTCCTTCACCGTTTTTGAGAGCAGTGGTGATGAAATAATTTACGAAAAGTAATGCGCCTGCTTGAGTTCGAACCCACGACTTACAACTTGCAAGTCACGGCCAATACCACTGGGCCACCTCTGCTCTCAACTTTAAGAGGGTAAGTATATAAAGTAATTTAGTTTTAAGTGATCTAAAAAAAACACCTGTCAGGTCCGGTGAAGAGCAAGTCGGACTCGCATATTGATGATGCCGTTAGTAGGTCTAACGGAACCATCAATATGCGAGTCCGACTCGCTCTTCACCGGTTTTTTTTTATAACGTCATCCTATTTGTCAAAACAATAGAAAAATACAGACGTAACCTGTGTATTACGCGTGCTATGTATTACATAAACAGAAAATACATAACAATAGAGTACCTAAACTTGTTGCAGTACCAAGTACAAGTAAAACTTGCGTGGGTATGAAGCCATTAAATATATTAACACTTTCACATAGGAAATGACACGTGATGTGTGTGTGATCTACCTGCAATATTTCCATGATCGATATCAGTTGTAATCGAAGTCTATTACATAAGTCTATGATAAAAAGCGATGAGCAAATGCGATCGCAGACATCCGACGGAATTTCCTTACTAAAAAGTCATAATTTGAGGTTTGGCAGCTGTTTCGTCCTCCATTATCGGACCAATTTAATAGATTATTATAGTTAATAATTTAATGTAAATTTAAATATTACATAAATATACATAGAACGTATATATGGTCCAAGACTGTCTAAATCAACCTAGAATATTAAGTATAGATAAACTGGACGTAGTCCATTGAAATTCTTTTACAACGAAATTTTAGGCATTTTACTGTCATGACACAAAATAATATGATTAAAGAGAAGCCTTAATACCCCGTATCAAGAATTTTCGGAGCGGGTTTGATATCTTTCAAGTACAGGTATTTGTCTTCCGTGGACAGTTCAGCCGCAAGCCGTTCACTGTACAGCCACCCCAAGGTGAACTGATAATAACTAACAACGACAACTGATCTTGTGCTTCTGGCATCTAGTGGATTCTTATAACCTAGACAGCTACCATAAGCTCTTAAATCAAGGTTATTTCCATTGTACCTAAGGGACAGATGTATATGACTTGTAGACATCTGTCCCTTACGCACATTGGAAATAACCGTGCTCTAAGAGTCCATGGTACGGGCCCTGCACGTCTAGTATGCGTCTCGGCCTGCTTAGAGGGAGGCCTGCACAGCGCACACATCAAATACTGCACACGCTCGCCTCTCCAGAACCATTCAGCCCCATCAGCCACACACCACGGCCTTGCTTTTGTCTCCTTCAGAAGAAAAAAAAATTCCATAGTTTGTCAAAAAGAAATATCATGGATGAACAAACTCTCTGGTACATTTAGAAAAAATGAGAGTTCTAAAAGAGAATAAAACATCTTACAAGTAAAAAGTCTTTTTGAACTTTTGATATATATATCCGCCAGATTTAAATTGAAAAAGTTATATGAACACCCTCAATAAAAAGAATGTGAATGTTTGGGAGGTTGGGGTTCATGTTTAAATGAAACAAAGCGAATAAAAAATATCCCTTACGGTTCTTTATTTTTATCATCTTTCAATCCAAATGAGTATGGAAGATTCCTAGATTTTATTTCTTGTATAAATATTGGAATATGTGTACTTTGTATTGAATAAATAAGAAAATTTTCATAAAAGTCTCTTTAAAAAACACAACTTAACTTTTCTATTCACTGGAAGCAAGAGTGAAATTGTTCTCTACGAGCCGCATTGCCACTGCGATGGGTATGTCCATGTCTTATCATCGACAGATAAGCAGGCGATATCGATATCAAGGGATCATAATTAAGGCGATATACGCGCCCCAATGTAAACGCAGTACTGGCCGTGCGCCCGCTCGATGCCAAAATATCAATATTGAACCTCCTTTTGAACAGTTTTGTTTGCAAAATATTATTTGATTTACATAAGCTATGTCAGTTAGGAAGAAATTCCAGCCATCAATTTTTCTATATAAAAATATTTTAAACATCCAAGTCGTTTTGGACGAGTATCCAAAAGTTGCGAAAAATATCGTGTTGCTAATTATTTTTTTAAAGCAAAACTATTTGTTATTCGAAAAAACCATGTTTAGAAAATAATGTACATGAAACAATAATAATTTTTTTTTCAGACCTTTTAACCTAGCCGTAATTAAGGAGTATGCTTTAGAAAGTTACCGTTTTACGACAATAAAGCGGATGTAGGCCCTTAATGTACAAAAAAAAAATTAAGACTTGAAGGAGTAATAAGGGCAGGCGCTTCACACACGCACGATATAAATGGTGAAAATTTAAAATTTTGGTATGATTGTCGTTCTAATTTAACAAACTTTTCTTCAAAAATTTTACTATTCAATTAGAGGTGGTGTTAATTTTAAAATCATTAAATATATGCTCGTTAGTAAATATTTCATAGAACAGCAAAAATAAATTTAACACTTTATTTCTAAGTACCGTACTTGTGCCAAGTTTCAATTTTATTTACATAGATATATAAACAGTGTATAAAATACTTAATTAACTAAGACTACAAACATATACACTTAAACCAAAAACTACTCTCTAACCAAACCTAAAAATATACTAAACTAAAATATGGCGTCGAAAAACTCCTCCACATCGTTGTCCACTGGTAATGTGCCCAAAAGACTGGCAGCATTGCCACGTTGTATGGCATTGCTTATTCTCTGACCAAGGTTAAACCAACCCTAAGTACCTAATATAATAAGTTACCTATTCGTATAACTTAGTATCGGCCGCGACTTACAAATTATAGTTCGGTGGTTCCAACCCAGGCAGGCGCTTTACTTTGTGTAAATTATTTCATCAATACTGCTCTCAAAACAATCAATCTGCCTAGCCTTTTCCCAACTATTTTGGGGTCGGCTTCCAGTCTTACCGGATTCAGCTGAGCACTAGTGTTTTACATGGAGCGACTGCCTATCTGACCTCCACAACTCAGTAACTGGGTAACACGGTACCCCTTGGCAAGACTGATGTCAGATCTCAAGCTTCTGACTACCCGTAACGACTGTCAAAGATCTTCAAATGACAGCCGGGACCAACAGCTTAACGTGCTTTCCGAGGCACGGAGGAAACTCGGTATGTTGAAACTGGCCACCCATCCACCGACCGACCTCGTCAAGCGTTGCCTAACCTTGAAGATCGATCCGTGCGGCTGTTATTATTTAGCCACGAGCTCCTCTAAATCCAATACTGCTCTCAAAACGGTAAAGGAAAACATCGTGACGAAACCGGCAGGTTCTTGAATCAAAATCTCGAAAACATGTGACGTCAATCAACCCGCACTGGGCCTGCGTGGTGGATTACGGCCCATTCCCATTCACCGAGAGGAGGCTTGTGTCCCAGCAGTGGGCACATTAAAAGGCCGATAATGATGATAATAACTAGTAGTAATTTAACTTTGCGTCTTATTGTACCCAGTGTACCGATTGCGTGGATTACATGGCCACACGATACGTTATTACTAATGTGCATAAAAATTGGGTCACCCGTCGCAGTCAACGGCCCCCGGTTTTTGACACTCCGGTGCTTGTTGGATAACACACGATTGTTCACTTGAGTTATGTAAACAATACATAATAAAGTTATAAATAACTCTGTTTTATTGTGACTTTTGTAATTACTCTACTAACTTAGTTAATATGGCGGCAGCGAAGCTTGCAAACTTGAAGCTTAGAACGTAGGAATTTGTGTTCTAAAATAAACATTTATCTCGCTAAGCTCTAATAACAGAAAAAGATTTTTTTTAATAATGTTTGACTTTTGAAATTCCTGCACTGGTTGGGTTAGGTTTTTTGTTTATATTTAGAACTTTTTATAACATGTAGGTATATGAAACATACAAAATGCTAAAAAAAAAAACTAGGAATAATAATTAACTCACTATAATTATAACAGTCGGTAGCCCAGAACGTGAATAATTATTCTCATTACACGCAATTATCGGCCCAGTCCTCGAGAACATCGCGTGATACCGTGATACCCACCCAGCTGAAACTAACGCATATAACCTTACCATCAATTATACACTAGAGAAATCAAGACTTACTACACGGTCAAAACCACTGTGCACATCGTATGTCAAGTGGCCCAACCCCCGCCAACACGCGCGACTCCCCGCGTTTGCCTGCGCGAGAGTCGAACGTCATAGTTACATTGACAACTCCAATTGTAATGTTATTTTGACCGTGAATTACATACAAGGTCAAAATAGGAGGACTGTAAAATGTACAAATTTTATTCCTCCTGGCCTTTCGGCTATGGCCGTCAATCCTTCGGAGCGGGAGATATTATAGAGCACAAGTGTGTACGCAAACACGGGTGCACGTTCTCTTTCTTCACTCTCAGAGTTCGATGGTACTGCAACCCGACACGCCCGGAGAGAGATCAGGCAACTTCCAAATTTAAAGCTACAATGAGAAATTCATCATTCAATCATTCATCATAATTTCAGCCGAAAGACGTCCACTGCTGGAAAAGGCCTAAACCAAGTGTCGTAATATTGAACAGTCCCTTGCGTCTCGCATCAAGCGGATCCCCGCAACCTTCACCAAGTCATCGGTCCACTTAGTGGGAGGCATTCCCGATATTTCTTGAGGTAGCCGGATTCCTTCCGGAGATTCTTCGCACCCCTTGCCATGCCGTAACCTCGACCGCTACCGTAGTCGAGAGTAGACGGGCTGCCAGATAGTATAGCCTTTTCTGTGTTACGCTCATTTCATTAGGTCACAGTACAGTTTTTACTGCTCCCCATTCATTGGTAAATCACTTAGTCACTTCTTACGACACTCACTAGATTCTCCTCCATTCTCCCACAGTTTGTCGGGGGATTGGAGGAGTTCTACTCTCGGTATTGGGTTCATACTGGTCTAAAGAGATAGAGACTTTTGTCGGATCTTGAAATTTAACCTAGGACCCACATCAGAAGTCGAACTTGTGCCCTCGGAATAATAAATGTGTCAGTGAAACACCGTTTGTAATGAGCTCAAAACAAGATGTAAACTTACCAACTACGAGTAGGTGGGAACAATTAGGAGCGAGGACGCTTTCTGTTCGTTACATCAACATGTTCCCTGCAGAAAGTTCTAGATTGTTTCACAAACGACGGTAAATAGGAACGGGCTAACTGTGTCTGAACAGAAAATCCTCTGGAATATTTGTTGAAGAAATTTTCACTGAATTTAGTAAATGTAGATATTTTATATTATATTTTATTTTATTTAACATTGAGGTCTTCGTTCTTAAGTCTCTGCCTGTGTTAAAAAAAAATCACTGCAGCACGACAGAACGCAGTTAGTAAGTTTTATACCAGGCGCTCTTTTATGTACCTTCATAGGTACGAGAGATAATTATTATGCGTTGGTTCATTGTATAAAGATTAGACTAATTTAAGCCCATCTCAATATCTGTAGAAGTGTTTTAGGTCATGCAATTGAATGGTCTCTCAGATATAGATTGCGTCTTGAATTCGTTCCTTTACAGCAGACAATGCACTACCAAAGTCGTTGGGTCTAGAAGCATGAAATTTTTCACAAGTTTTTTTCATATAACAAAAACAAAAGGAACGATTTTCCAGAAAATTATTTCTTAGGTGGTAAATACGGGATATAAATTTGTCTGAAAGTTGGTATTTTTTAAGTCCGTAATAGTCCAATAGCCAGAAGAATATGCCCTTCGATAATTCAAAAGTTTATTTTTTATTTTTGGTGATAGTGGCTTATGTGAATTCATTGCTATGTACAAAAATGCTAACAGTTTAGAGTTATGCAATAGGTATTAAGTAGGTATTTCCTATTATTTCGTGTCATAACAATAACATGAAATTTAAAATTTTTAAAAATACTGTTTCTTTGTTAGTACTATCTAAACTTTATATTAGTGAATATGCTACTAGATAGGTACTGTGGAACAATGGAAAACTGAAAATGGCTTGTAACTCTTTCAATAAAATATTTAAGTTTTTAAAATCATTTCCTATATGCATAGAGGGATTAGTTATACCTTGCAACAAAAGTTCTAACAACTAAGTATTATGCTGCACGGGTAATTGTATTTTTACTTTGCGATATGCGAAATACTGAATTAAAGTTTATAATTTTGCGCCTCCATACTCGTAATAATATACTCTGCCACCATACAAAAGTATTTTATTACGAATATGTAGCCCCAAAATTATAAACTGAAATTCAATATTTCGCGTATCGCAAAGTAAAAATACAATTACCTGTGCAACATAATACTTAGTTGTTAGAACTTTTGTTGTAAGGTATAAGCCCTCTATACATATAGGAAATTATTTAGAAGTTTAAATCTTTTATTGAAAGAGTCTTTTCTTTTAGGAGTTTGAATCTTTTTTTTATTTTTTTGATCTTTTATTAGCCATTTTCGGTTTGCCAATGTTCCACAGTACCTATCTAGTAGCATGTTCACTAATATAAAGTTTGATAGTACTAATAAAGAAACAATAAATTATTTAAATTTTAATATTATATTATTGTTATATCACAAATTAATAGGCAATACCTACTTCATACTTATCGCATAACTCTAAACTGTTAGCATTTTTGTAAATAGCAATTAATTCACATACGTTATCCGACCAGCGAAAATAAATAAAAACTTTAGAAATAGCAAAGATTATGTGAAAAATAATTATATCCCTACTGGACTATAAGCCCATCGAGCGCATAGCTTGTAACCAAATAGATTTGTTGTTATTTCCCGAAATGAACACGTAACCTATGCTTAGTAACTGGTGGCTCAATAATTAATGTGGGTTGTCCAAAGTCATTAGCAAAACATAATGGTGGTGTTACACAGGCGAGTGTGATGCGCATCCCTAATCGCACCGCAATGTGTAGTGCTCATGAATATTCCGTGGCCATCATAGGTTGGCTTGCCGTTCGTCTTCGTAGAATTAGATTGAACGCAGACCTATATTGAGTTCTGGCAAAACTGGATTGCAAGACGTAACATTACACGTTATTTAAAAATTTATATTGTATAGCTCTAAGCTACTCTATGGTTAACCAATTTTCAAATGTTGTCGGCAATTTTCAAGTTTAGTCAACTTTTGTAAAGACTCCGTCATTTGTTCATTATGACACAAAATGTATTAAATTTAATTTAAGGCTTGTTAGACCAGGGTCGATAATTTTTGAAACCAAAAAAAATAACATGTGAGAGATAAATAATTTTATATTTACTTTAAGAAATGTCACATTTTATTTTGAACTACCTCCGGTCAATAATAGTGTTGTAACCAATGATATTCTAGTATACAGGTATGTTATGAGCGCGCGCATTGTGAAGACTCGAATACGTCCTAATTGGGATGTATAGTCTTTAGTCTATGTGTCGCATGGCAAAGGGCGATACGCTTTGTTGAAACATAAACAAAAAAATATTTTTCAAAATCGGGCCACAATTGACGGAGATATCGGTGAAAATACACAAAAAAAAAAACGTACAAGAAGTCGAACATAGAACCTCCTCCTTTTTTGAAAGTCAGTTAAAAGTCGTTTAAATCTATATACGTATTGGTACAATACCTAAAGGTTCAAATGTGGCAGCTATAATTATCTCTATTCGAAAACATTTTGATAATATTATTAAAGTTAGGTATCATAAAAACCCTCATGTTTTCTAAAACCTGCCCCGTCACCTTTCGCATGGGTACTTCTTTCCACCTACCGCACATTTCTAACGATGTTCTTATTTTTGTTCAGAAAACATCTCATTGCCCACCCTTTTTAGGGTTTCGTTGTAAAACAACAAGAACCCCTTATATTTACGCCAAGCGGTTTAATTCGGAGACTTCCTAAATTAAAATAATACACACATACGGAGGTAAATTAATAATAATATTTATTGGAATAAAAACACAAATGTATACAATCATTTGGAATTGTGTTCGGAAATAGCTGCATTATTGGAACTGTGTCGCAGCCATTAACCCATTAAGCTCACCTCCAGTTGAGCGACAAAAACGTCCCAAAATGAATTGAAAATTAATTAATAAAAACACAAGCGAAATTAAAATGAGAATACAAAGTAAATCAAATATTGAAAATTAAAATCAAAAAGTAAAATAAAATACAAATTCAAATTAAAATTCCATTATGAAAAATTCAAATCAGAAGCAAACACAATGTTAAAATAAAAGAATAGAAAAAAAATCAAAATACAACATAGCTCATAACTACTTTTAATTTTCCTGATCGGAATTCGTGGATTACAATTTACTGAAAATAAAATGCATCCGATAAAGCACCCAAGTCAATCAAAATATACTTGTTTGGGCTGATGCTGATTTAATTTTCCCGTTACTTGTTGAATCCAGACAAAATGTAAGGAAATATCAACGAACGTACTCCATTTACCTCTTGGTACTGATCCTGCGCTCACGACGCCTACCAGACCATCTTCTGTTGTCAATGCTCCTCCTGAATCCCCACTTTGTATAAATGCGACAATTTGGGTGCACAGCATTTTACTGGCAGGTGCCTGCTCGCAGCGATTTATCACAACAGAACCTTCTAAAGGAAATTCCGAGGAATAACCAGCAATGATTCCTTGCTGCCCGAATGCTCTGAGCTGCGCCAGAGCAATCGGTTGCGTGAACGCATTGAATTGGATAGGATTCATAGTCCTCACGAGCGCTAAATCGTTTTGGTAATTGTTAAAATCGAAGTTGGCTCCGTGAATGTAATTAGGATGATTTTTATAGTTTGTTGAATATCCTAGGACTTCCTTTCTTGCGTCAATTTTTCTAACTATTTCAATTTTTCTTACATTATTAGGGAAACAGTGTGCTGCGCTAATGATCCAATCCTTGTCTATAATTGATCCGCTGCACAAACCGACGGGGTCCAGGTCTTTATGTACATATAACATCACTAAATACTTGTGCACATTTGGTCGGAACCCATTTGCATTACCTATACGACCTTTAGTTTCAACTGCCGTAGAACTATGAACTAACAGGATTAATAAACAAAAATACGTAAGTGAACACATTGTCACTTGCCAGGAAGAAACGGTGTATTACAATATCTACTGTAACGTATTTGACAAACACCTTTTCATTTTATACACAAAAATAAATTTCAAATTTAAGGAATGCAGCGATAAAAAGATATCTATTTTAAAGAAATGTTATCACTTACACGAGTCAGTTTAGGCATAGTTGTACGCACGTCTAATAAATTATCTATCGTTATCTTGTCCGCATATTACAATAAACTATCCCGCATGTGTAGTATTCTGTAAAATCTCATCGCGCAGAATTAGGTGAAGCGACCACGAAGTGAGCAGCCGGTCTATCATCAATCAATACATATAATAAATCTGTATTTTAGTCGTTTTTGTAAAACATACCCAGGGTGTTAAAGGATAACCCAACAGAACCCATTGCCAGCATTTTTGGAATTTTTGTCTGTTTATTGGTTTGTCTGTTTATCTGTTTAGTTGT
This sequence comes from Orthosia gracilis, assembly GCA_947562075.1. Taxonomy (NCBI): domain Eukaryota; kingdom Metazoa; phylum Arthropoda; class Insecta; order Lepidoptera; family Noctuidae; genus Orthosia; species Orthosia gracilis. The sequence continues at coordinate 66,648,730 of OX387264.1, read as the reverse complement.
GCACGCATCACTTAAAATGTACGAAACCAATGAAGATACCTTTTATACCTAAAAAATGTGTGTTACTTGAAGTATTACTTGATAAATGATAAATAAATGATAAATGATTTATTTCTGTAAGTAGGTCTGTACAAACACTTTTACATGTCGATCATATTTTTAAAACTAGATGAAGTCGGCGTTTCCTATCTGACTACTCTGAGAAGAAAGGCCGAAACAAACTCAGAGGTCACAGTCTCTTTTAAAGTCCAGACAAAATCTTGGTTAGATCATGTGAAGACCATGTAGACTGAAGTCTGAAATGGTCTTTTGAGGAAAGAACCAGCCAGATTGAGTGGACCTGTCCAGTCAGTGCACGCATTTGTCAATAACCGTGCAGCTCAACTCAGAAATTAAGGAGCTCAACGATTCGACGAACAATACCAAAGAAAGGACATTCGGGTAGGCCGCACAAACTACTCAAACTGCCAGACCATGATTAAAACTAACTTAGATAAATTAAAATTAAAAACAAACAAAAAGTATGATCCACATAGTCTTCACATTCACAACAATTAAGAAAAAAAAAAAAGAACTTAAAATAAAATAATATAATACTTTATAAAGTAAATATTCTTGTCATTGCAAGAAAACAAAAAAAGAAAAAAAAAACAAAATTCATGGTGCAAAATATAAAAAAAATCAAAATTAATTGGAGCAGCTCAATCCCAAGCCTGTTTGTCCTCAACGTAATCTTTAATTGTATAAAACGCTTTCTAGCACAACTTACGTTTAATGAATGTTTTAAATTTATTAAGACTTAGATCTTGTACGTGGCTTGGAAGCTTATTATAAAAGCGCACACATTGACATCTAAACGAGCCACCTATTTTCGTGAGCCTTGTTGCAGGTACTATAAATTTGTGTTTGTTCCTAGTATTTATGTTATGGATATCACTGTATTTTTTAAACAATTTTATATTTTTATGGGCATATAAAAGATTTTCATAAATATACTGAGAAGGCACAGTCATTACATTAATCTCCTTAAATTTCTCTCTGAGAGAGTGTCTCGGGCTTAATTTATAAATTGATCGAACAGCTCTTTTCTGCAAAACAAAGATAGTCTGGATGTCGGCGGCATTTCCCCACAACAGAATACCGTACGACATTACACTATGAAAATAGCTAAAATATACTAAACGGGCTGTCTCTATGTCAGTTAAATTACGAATTTTCCTAACAGCATATGCTGCGGAGCTTAGCTTTTTTGACAATTTATCTATATGTGGGCCCCACTGAAGCTTAGCATCCAAAGTTAAGCCTAAGAATACTGTGCTATTTTCAGGATTCAATTCTTCGCCCTTTACCAACACATCAGTTTTCACCTGCCTAACGTGAGGTAGGGTAAACTTAATGCATTTGGTTTTTTTTTCATTAAGTAGTAAATTATTAACATTGAACCAGTGAACTACTTTTGAGATCGCGCTATTTATATCGTCAGTAACCAGCTGCTGACGTTTAAGTTTAAACAAAAGTGAAGTATCATCCGCAAACAACACTATATCATGGTTATCCTTTATGAGGTATGGCAAGTCATTAATATAAATAAGAAACAAGAAAGGACCAAGAATCGAGCCCTGCGGGACGCCCATCGTTAATATAGATCCGGGAGATCTTTTTCCATTAACGTCAACGCTCTGAATCCTATTACTTAAGTATGAAGTAAGAAGATCCAGAGCGCTGTTCCGGATTCCGTAGTGGCGGAGTTTCCTGATTAGCGTTTCATGAAGAACACAATCAAATGCCTTGGACAAATCACAAAAGATTCCCAAGGCATCGCACTTATCTTCCCATGCATTATAAATATGTCATAAAAGCTCAACACCGGCATCAGTAGTTGAACGACCCCTTGTAAAACCGAATTGTTTGCTATGTAATAATTTATGTTTATTAAAAAATCTTTGCAATTGCTCTAAAATTAATTTCTCAAATATTTTACTAAACGTAGGTAATTCTGAAATAGGTATATAATTTGTAGGGTCTGATGTACTACCTGATTTAAACAATGGTATTATTTTACTATTTTTCATAAGGTCAGGAAACTCCCCACAGTCGATACAATTATTAAAGATAATAGCTAAACTAGGTGCGACAATATCAATAATAGATTTAGCAACTTCTACAGAATGACCCCACAGATCTGAAGTCTTTTTAACATTTAAAGTGTGAAAGGTTTTAATTATGTCTCTACAAGTAATATGTTCAAAAAGAAATTCCGAATCGCAAACATTAAAATTTTCTTTTAGCAAAGACTCAGCAACAGAAGGTGATGAGTTTAGGGATTTAGTAGTTGAAATGGGAATATCTGAAAAGAAATTTTCAAAGGCCACTGCGGCTTGTGAGTCTGATTTTATGATTTTACCATTAATAGACAGGCTGTAGTCAATATTTCGGTTACCAGATCTTCCCGTTTCACTATTAATAATATTCCAAGTCGTTTTAATAACGTTACTACTGTTTTTAATCTTTGAACTCAAATAACGCGACTTGGCCAAACAACAAACTTTTTTAAATAATTTTGAATAATTTCTAACATATAAATTAAATTCAGCAGTGTTGACATAAGTCCTTTCATTGTACAACTCATAAAGCCGTTTCCTACTTTTATGAATACCAATGGTGGCCCAATCACTGAATGATGCATTATCTTTAACTGAGATAGTCTTGGGAATAAAGGTAGAATTAAATTGTTTACAGTACATATTAAAAAAATCATCATCTAGATGATTTGGATCAGCATGAGTTGACAAAATTGGTAATTTTTTAATGAGTTTAACTTTAAACGCTGCCAAGCGACTTGCAGTTTTGGGGTTAACAGTGATATCCTTTTTGGCCACATTGTTGTTTTGGTTAGGTATAGTAATCCTCTGCCCACAGTGATCAGAATCTAGTAAATTTATAATTTCTTTGTGGACTGGTATAACATTAGTATAAATATTATCTAAACATGTGGCACTAGTAGGGGTTATTCTTGTGGGCTCCAAAAATAGGTTTACAAGATTGTAGGACTGAAACAGACTTAATATTTTACTACAAGAACCTGAGTCCTCTAATAAATTGACATTAAAATCACCACAAGTGATAATGGATTTATTCGAGTTACAAATCTTGTGTAACACTTCATCCATTACCTTTTCAAAGCAGTCATACAATCCTGAAGGGGGGGGTCTGTATACACTTAATACAATAAACTGCTCCAATTCTATAGAAGCTATTTCGACTGTCCGCTCAACAGATAGGCTCACAATATCCTTACGGTCTTTAAATTTAAGCTGGTTACTTACTAAAATCAATGAGCCACCATGTATAGCATTAACTCTGCTGAATGTACTACCAACCTGGTGATTTTTAAAATTGAACAATAACTGGTGGCTTTTAAGCCAATGTTCTGTTATACAAAGAATATCAATACTGTTAAAGTTCATAAATAATTCTACTTCTAAATCTTTGTTCATAAATCCTTGAATATTTTGATGCACCAGGTTAATACTATTTACTGATTTTAAACTTTTATGTGATTTTATTTTGCAATTTTCAATTTGTAAATTTTTGCAAGAGGTTGTCTCTATTGTCTTAATTTCTAATTTAAATTATTATCAATATCAATTTCTGATACCAAATCTTTGGGTGAATTAAATAACATTCTTGTCTTGGCATTGCTCAATAGAAGCAAGTTGTTTAGCCAAATTCTTGGCTGTAATAGAAAAATAATATGATAGCGACACAGCTGTCTGTCGTTTACAGTACTTTGAAAGAAAGTACCTATCAATGAAAAATCTATCTTTTGTCAAACAAAAGTGGTTACCAACATAATTGTTAGTGTCAATTAAATGGAATAAATTATTACTATATGTTAAATTATGTAATGTCCTATTCAATTCATATCTAAGATTATTTTCTTCCTGTGGCAAACTTTGGCTGTAAGGGAATGTGAACATCACATTTTTTTTTAAACTAAGGTTGCACAATGATCTATAATGTTGGAGTAATTCTCCTTTGTTCACGTTACCCCTATTACCAATAAACATTAACAATGTAGTTTCCTGGTTAAAATTGCATTTTATGACTTTTTTCATTATGTCAAATAAAGAACAACCAGGCATACAATAGTTCATTATTGAGTGTCCTGGATATTTATTTGTTAACAAGTGGCCTAGATCCTTTCCAATTTCATCACAAAATAATACTATTTCTGTATTTACACTCTTTTTAGGCAAACAGTTAGTAATTTCTAATGGTAAACTGGCACTAGACCGTGGTACGGTGACATCATATATTGTCAATGAATGGTCCGGTGTGGGTTCAACAGATGGTGGTTGACAATGAGCACATTTGTTAGTTTGTGAGCTTACCAGCTCATTCATTGCCAATACATATTCCCTCATTTGGTTTTCAGAGGCTGTATATTTGATGGTCATAGAAGTAAGTTTCTTCTGTAGTTGGTCAAGTTCATACTGCAAGTCTTCTGTGTCAGTTTGGTATTTCCTAGTACTTTTTTCTAAGTTAAATGAATACATATCTAATTGTTTAAGTAAATGCAACCTTTCTCTATTGAGTTTAACATTTTTGATGAAGAACCTTTGTTTCTTGACCATTTTCTTTGTTTTAACTATGTATTTGTTAATTTTTATGTATTTTTTTATTTTATTTTTACTAGTAACTACCCTCAATGATTTAATTGATTTTGAATCATCATGACCTGTTAAATCTATTGTGTAAGAGGGATTTATTGCTGTAACCATTGATGGGGCAACAGGCACCAATTCACTGAATAGACTTTGATTCAACGAGGCAGTGATGTTAAGATTGGTAGTTTCAAGTTGTTCTATTTGACTTTGAGCCTCATGTAGCTGTTGTTGTAATAAGTATTTGTGACTAAGAGCTTGTTCATACTCACTGCTACACTGGCTGAACCCGTCCACAATAACTTGGAGCCTGTCCCGGGCTGCTATAGCATCAGTGTGTTGAATATATAACTGAGCCATTTCTGTTTTTAATTTGCTATTCCTGTCAAGGACACCAAGGAACTCTATTTCATTTTCATCTTTTTCCCTAATCAGTTGGTCACAGAGCTCTTGAGACGCCTTTAATTCGCTCAAAGCCTGACAAAGTTTGGTCTCTTCTAGGCGAGCCCGCGCGGTACGAGTCATAATCATGATTAAAGAGATGAGAGAGGAGGTTGGAATAGAGAATAGGATTGAATAACAGTTGATTAGTTGAACGGAAAATGAAATTTAGATCATAAAGAAAGAAGTTCTGTCACCAAGCTAATTAAGGTTATGTTTACGTTTTATAGGTCACCGGCATCAACTTGTAATCGTAATAATAGTGAAAAAATGAGTTGTACGCAAAAAATTACAACGCAAACAATCCAATTTCAAGTAAAATATATAGTATAGTACCTGATACCGAGACGAAAAAGAACAATCGCTTGAGCCGGTAACTGTCAACGAAACACAATGAAATTTTTTCATTTATTTTGCACTTAGTGCCTAAATTTAACACAAAACACTAAATACGCTTTGAACTAGTTATTAAGTTGGAAATAGACCTTATTATAAAAGAAATCTAATATTTACAATTAAATTTATGAGGATAAATTCAAATCAGCTGTTAGTTTTTGTTTCATCGCAATCGGTTCGCTATATCAAGAGTCAGAAATGCGCTAGAAGTAAAATTCACACCCAATTCAGGTACTCGGACAGTTGAACTTCATATTCGATAGATGGCGTTGTGCATTTGACGTCATTTTCTGTATGGTGGTGTTAAGATTCTCCGCGAAAGAATGTCCCTAGAAATAAAATTTGTAGGTAGGTAGGGTAGGTATGGCGGTAATTAGGGTAGGGTAGGGTAGGTAAGGCGGTAAGTAGGGTAGGGTAGGCAGTTGACGGGAGCGAAGCCGCGGGCGCAGCTATTCTATAAATATATTACCGTGAAAACTTAGGTGGTAGTGAAGTGTCATTCCATCTCACTTCATGTTCGCGTCGCCTAAGTTTTCACAGAGACATTTTTACAGAATAGCACTACTTTCATTCCATGTTAAGCCATTATAATTTATAATAATTTGCAGACAAGTTAATAAAAGATAAATAATTTATTTGAGGTACGTTTACCTAAACTAACTCGTGTAAGTAATAGAAATTCTTTATTTAACTATTCGTAAAGATATATTTTTATTGCTACAGTCTTTAAATTTGATATTTGTACTTGTGTATAAATTAAAAAGGCTTTTACCAAACATTACAGTAGATTTTGATAGTAATACACCGTTTCTTATTGGGAAGAGACCATGTCTTTACTTGCGTATTTGTGTTTAACAATCATGTTAGTTCATAGTACTACGGCAGCTGAAGTAGAAAATCTTATAGGTAATGCCGACGGTTTCCGACCAAATGTGCACAAGTATTTAGTAAAGTTACAAATATTTAGCGACTATAAATATTTAGCCATGTGCAGTGGATCAATTATAGACCAGAATTGGATAATCACCGCAGCACACTGTTTACCCTATCAAGTAAGATGTATTAAAATAATTAGACAAATTGACTCAAGCACGCACGTTCTAGGATTTGCAACAAAATATGAAATCCATCCTTATTACATTCATAATCCCAATTTTTACTATTATAATGCACAAAACGACTTAGCGCTCGTGAAAACTACGAATCCGATTCAATTCAATGCGTTCACGCAGCCGATTGCTCTGGCGCAGCTCAGAGCGTTCGGGCAACTAGGGATCATAGCCGGTTATGCCTCGGCAATTCCTCTAGAGGGCACTGTTGTGGTAAATCGCTGCGAGGATGCGCCTGACAGTAAATTGCTGTGCACCCAGATTTTCGCATATGGGGAAATGGGGGATTCAGGAGGACCACTGATGACAGAAGAAGGTCTGGTTGGCGTGATGTGTGCAGCAATGTCTGATGGTTCCTACACTATATTCGTTGATATTTCTTTTCATTTTGACTGGATTCAACAAGTCATGGGGAAGAAACTACGCAGCATCGGCCCAAAATGAGAACATATTGATTTACTGGTTCGTTTTTGAATTGTTTTTTTTGTAAAATTTAACTAAAAAATTCTGACCTGAAAAATAAAATGCCTTAAAGAGCTGTCTTGTGTGTGTCTTATTTCCATCTTACACCAAATCTGCATCAAATAAAAGGAATATTATAGTCCTAACTATGTCACTTACTTATCAACGCACAGGTTAAAACTAAACCCTTGGGCCTTGAAAACTGAAAGGAGATAATAGTTTTTGGGTTACCTGAAGGTAGGTATATCGTTCAAACTATCATTTTAAATTAACTCACTTTGTGGATCATTGTGAGACACACACACATAACATAACGTAATACACACACACAACACACATATATAACATACAACATCACATAACATTTTAACAAATCGTATTACTTTATTTTAAGCTTTCACAGTAACCTTAATAGAAGTATACATAAGTTTTTAAGCTGACATGGTCACAATCGTTAGAATTAATAGAAGTAAATACTAAATTGAGAAAAAATGAGAAATAATTCCAACGAAAACCTTTGACCTTATTTCTTAATTCTACCATAATTCTATTCCTTATTACCTACGCATAATTATAGTATTTTTTCCTTTTTTAAACCGACTTCCCGAAAGGAAGGAGCTTTTTCAATTCGACCGTATTTTTTTATGTGTGTTCCCGGATAATTTCGTTGTTTATGACCCGATTTTGATGATTCCTTTTTTTTGGAAAAAAAATATCCCTAGGGTAGTACCATGACAAGGAAACCAGGATCTGATGATGGCATTCTAGAAAAATCGAGGGAATTCCTCAAATATTATAGGCATACATAGAGCGATTTTGGTATTTTTATCAACAACGTAATAATTTATACTTACCCAGCAAGTGTCATTTGGTGAAAAAGATCACAGATTGCCACTGGAACTCCTTAAAGCTAAGTATGTCACGGGAATAAGATATAATCGAATAGCTAATCGACTATGATGAAGCAAATATTTATAAATAAATTGTACTGATAAAAATGGTAACATCGAACTGATCTGATGATTAAGCCAGAAGGTAGGCACTGGAACTCCGAAATAGAACAAATGGATCCTAGTCGTGTTTGGGCTTATTGGCATCGTCATGATATTAAATTTGGCTATAAATGATGTTCATGGTATTTGGAGGTACTGTAAAAGGGGGATGCAGCCAGAGGCTAAAAAAATACTATTCGACTTCTACGACGTATATTCATTCAAAACGTGCCGCCCGTAGGTTGGCTCTCGCAGAAGTCCCAGCTAAACAAAAACTACACTCGTTCGATATATTTCAAATATTCTGTATTCGGTTTCCTTCCAAACTTAAAATAAATATAAGCTGCCAGCTTTAGGTGTCAGCGGCCGAACAGGTTGGTCGTCTTATGTGGAAAACCTCTACAGTACCTACCTACCATAACTAAAAAGCGATGAATATTATAAACCTTTTTAACAAAATCTTAAACCAACTTCCAAAACAAAACACTACAAAGCGAAAAATAACTTTCTTTCCAAAGTCGGTGTCGAAAAACGGAAAATAAGTATCAAAGACACCGACTTCGGAAAAGAAAGTTATTTTTCGCTTTGTAGTGTTTTGTTTTGGAAGTCGGTTTGATTTTTTTTGTTAAAAAGGCTTTTTTTAAAGATGCTTTACTCCAAGTTTTTATTGGTCGGTAAAGATTTTGTGCCTTGATTCTTAAAGTGTATTAAAATTGCGTTTTCTTATGGCTCTCCTCCACTTAATTGCTTACTAACTACTAAACCTCAAAGTTCAAGGTATCCATATTACCCTCCGTTTCCTTATAAACTAGGAGTTTTCTTTGCCGCTGAAGTACGAGTTTCATCATCATCATCATCATTTCTGCTGAAAGACGTCCACTACTGAAAATAGGCCTCCCCCAAGTGTGAAGGAAACATTGTGAAGAAACCGGCATGTCTTAGAACCAAAAATTCGGAGACATGCGATATCCACCAACACACACTAGGCCCACGTAATGGATGTCGGCCCATTCTCTCTCACAGAGAGGAGATACAGACCTCCTCTGTCCTGTGTCCCAGCAGTGGGAACATACAAATACTGATGAGGATGGCGATGCCAATAGCGTTACCTACTGCACCCTCTTCAGTTATAAAATATACAGATATAAAGTAGCAGTGACATTATGTAAACATCACATTAATTTGAATTCATTTAGGATTGAATCTAAATTGAAATTTTAGTGGAACTTTTAGTGGAATATGACTGGAAGTCTCCGAGTTAAATCGTGGATAGCCGTACGGACGTGGCTTAAATATAAGGGTTTTTTGTTGTATTTATACGGAACCCTAAAAAGGCTGGCAATGGGATGTTTTCTGATCAAAAATAAGATCATCGTTAGAAATGTGCGGTAGCTGGAAAGAAGTACCCATGCGAAAGGTGACGGGGCAGGTTTAAGAAAACATGAGGTTTGGAAGGGTTCTCTATGATACCTTACTTTGATTATATTGTAGTCAAAATGTTCTCGAATAGAGATAATAATAGCTGCCACATTTGAAGTGATTTACGGAATGAAAACTATTAACATCATTCTTCCTGTAAATTCAACAATATTTTACCAAAGGGACTTTTTGGGTTTAATATTTGCGTTTAATAAATAATGCGGTATTGCCATAAAAATAATTAATTTCCATTACGAATAAAAAGAACGGGAGCTGGAGAGAAGGACACGTTAGTAACCTACTTTTCTTTCATATTTTTACTAGGTGTTTTCCTAAAGTTCATCGATGAACAGGCCATTACACGTTTTTAGCATAAAATTAACAATTATCACTTAACTTCACAGTTTTAGCATTTTTCAGATTCTATAGCTCGCATTTTCAGTGCGTGTATGTTAATAAAAATAAATTTTATTAACATACACGCACTGAAAATATGTATGTGTTGCCAAAACAATGTTTTAGTGACCTTGTTTATGTATTTTAATTCTGTAAACTCATACTTCACCAGGTCGTCGGTCCACCTAATGTGAGGTTTTCAAACGCAACGTCTTCCAGTTCGCGGTCGCCACTCCAGGACTTTATGGCCCATCGGTCATTCATTCTTCGAGTAATGTGCCCTGCCGACTGCCACTTGAGATTGGCAATTCTTCGGGCTATATCGGTAATTTTGGTTCTCTTACGTGGATCCGCTGGATGCGAGACTCACGGGACGGACCGGTCAATGTGGCGACACCGTTTTGAGAGCAGTTTTGATGCACTAATTTACAAAAAGTAAAGCGCCTGTCTGTGTCCGAACCCTCGATCTACAACTTGTAAGTCGCAGAGCAGCGAACAAAATTAATCATTAAGATATTTCATTTGATACCTAAAACGGCACCCTCATAATTTTTTTATTCATGACTTTATATCCTCTAGGGGGTGCCACATTAAATTTAATATAATGTCACATAGCATATAACTAACGGACGATCAAGACATTTCTCTTTTATCGATACGTCCCGTTCTAATACCGACAACTAATACCACTGGTATTTTTTCAACTCTATTTATTTTCTATTCCGAACGGATACAACTCTTTAAATAATTTAATTTAATGTGCGAACGAATATCAACAACTTGAATTTGGTACAGTCAACTCACTCAAATCTAATCTAATTTAACGCAAATGTTCATTTCTGGCCATGAAACGTCCAACAATTTACTTTTATCAAGTTATGATAATCAGTTTAGAATTAATGACGGAACAGATCTTTTAGTTTCCCCGTATTCGAATAAAACTTAAAGCACACGATGTTTTTACAGTCTGGTTTCAGTTTTTAAACATGTTTTTTTTTTAATTTATTCATATTGAGATCTGATGTTAGATTAAAATAATACAAGTATGCGGAGATAAATTAATAATATTAGTATTTATTGCAATAAAAACACAGAGGCATATAATTATAATTATGAAGTTGTTTTCGCTGTGTCGCAGCCATTAAGCACACCTCCAGACGGGCGACAAAAATACCCCAAAATTATTTGAAAAATACAAATCAATTAATAAAAACACCAGCAAAATTAAAATGAGACTAAAAATTTACTCAATTATTAAGAATTAAAATAAAATAACAAATTCAATTATTGAAAATTTAAATCAGAAGCAAACTCAATAATAAAAGATCAGAATAAAAATGGAAATCAAAATAAAACATAGCTCATAACAATTTTTTATTTTCCTGATCAGAATTCCTGGATTACAATTTACAGAAAATAAAATGCAACCGATAAAGCATACGAGTCAATCAAAATATTCTTATTTGGGCCGATGCTCTGAATTTTTTTGCCCGTTACTTGTTGAATCCAGTCAAAATGTAAGGAAATATCAACGAACGTACTCCATTTGCCTCTTGGTACTGATCCTGCGCTCACGACGCCTACCAGACCATCTTCTGTTGTCAATGCTCCTCCTGAATCCCCACTTTCTGTGAATGCGACAATTTGGGCGCACAGCATTTTACTGTCAGGTGCCTGCTCGCAGCGATTTATCACAACAGAACCTTCTAAAGGAAATTCCGAGGCATAACCAGCAATGATTCCTTGCTGCCCGAATCCTCTGAGCTGTGCCAGAGCAATCGGCTGCGTGAACGCATTGAATTGAATCGGATTCGCAATCTTCACAAGTGCTAAATCGTTTTGTGCATTATAGTAATCGAAATTGGGATCTTGAATGAAATTAGGATGCTTTTTATATTTTCTTGAATATCCTAGGACGTGCTTTCTTGCGTCAATTTTTCTAACTATTTCAATTTTTCTTACATTATTAGGGAAACAGTGTGCTGCGCTGATTATCCAATCCTTGTCTATAATTGATCCGCTGCACCAACCGACAGGGTCTAGGTCTTTCTGTATATATAACATCACCAAATACTTGTGCACATTTGGTCGGAATCCATTGGCATTACCTATACGATCTTCAGTTTCAACTGCCGTAGAACTATGAACTAACAAGATTGATAAACACAAATACGTAAGTGAACCCATTGCCACTTTCCAGAAAGAAACAGTGTATTACAATCAACAGTGTCTACTGTAACATGTTTGACAAAAACCTTTTAATTTTATACACAAAAATAAATTTCAAATTTAAAGAATGCAGCAATAAAAAGATATCTTTTTAAAGAAATGTTATTACTTACACGAGTCAGTTTAGGCATAGTTGTACGCACGTCTAATAAATTATCTATCGTTATCTTGTCTGCATATAACAATAAACTATTCCGAAAAAATTAAATAACAAGAGTTTAATTAACACACACAATGACACGTAAGTATTCTTGACTGCGGGAGGTAATGCTGTCTTTTTCTTTTTGTCTTGTCGAAGTGGAACACCATCTCTTTCTATAATTTGTTGCAAGCGCACGAAATATTTCCAAACTGACTGGTGACTATGAAATCGGCCACCAACTTCTTTAAGTTCACCTGGTGCCATGGAAGATATCCATTATCTAGCCCCAGTAACCGAGAGTTATTTCACCGCTGGTTCTACACGTCAGTAAACAATCTGACTGTATTTCTCTGAAACAAAGAAATGAAATAGGTGTCTCTTTATGTTTAAGTAAATAAAAACAAGTTTTGCTACGTCACGGCATGAGGCTAGGTATTAAATCAGAAAAATACACTTACTGCTGGAGACTATTAAGTCTCTGATGCCAACATTCTCCTCTTGCAAATAAATTATTTTTCAATTGAGACGTGGTAATAAAATTATAAAATAGAAAAAAAAATGCTTTGTTTTTCGCAACGGGACCTTATTACTAAGACTCCAGTGTCCGTCTGTCTGTCTGTCTGTCTGTCTGTTTGTCTGTTTTTCTGTCTCAGCCTGGTGACGGCTGTATCTCATGAACCGTGATAGCTAAACAGTTGAAATTTTGATGCACTTCTATTTATATATTACAACAAAAACTATAAACAGAATTAAATAAATATTTAAGTGGCTTTGTTTTTTTATGGTATGCGTCGTAGCTGGCGCAAAAAAACATTTTTCTTTCTTTCTTTCAACCCTGAGCTGGGTACGCCACAATTGTGGCGTGCCCAGCTCTGTTGCGATTGTGACGATAAGGCTCCTCTTTGAGGAGTGGCTTGGGTTGGTAGGGTAGCTCGTCGTCCGATAAGGACTAAGCCCGAGTGGACGGCGCGTAGTGTTCCACGCGCGCTTAAAAGAGATTTCAGCAAAACCTGAAGGGGTCCGCTTGGGCCGATGCCTGTCTGGGTCGTGGATAAATTTGAAGGAGAGTAACCGAGGCCCTGGCACAAGCTACTGAAGTGACACGGGTGGATTTTAATCAGTAATAGTCTGATACGCCCTGCGTCCACTGACGAATTTGTTAACGTTGTCAAAAGATTGCCAATCAACAAATCATCAGGTGAAGATAAAATATTTAATCAGATGATTATAGAAGCGTGAAAAACAGCCGGTGATGCGATTTTAACCGTTTACAATAGTTGTATTGCGGAGAGCGTATTTCCTCGTGTATGGCGACACGGATTTATACAAATCATCCCGAAAAGTGGCGACAAACCTCCGGACAATCCAAATTCGTACCGGCCCATAACATTACTTCCATCTTTGGGAAAACTCCTGGAGCGACTTTCCGTTCCACGTTTGCTACCGGACGGACAAAATTTCATAACAATCATAGATGCGGCCCTTACAGTTAGGCTAATGGTTAATACATCTGAACATAAGTACGTAATTGGGCTTTTTCTAGATATTTCTGGGGCTTTTGATAACGCATGGTAGCCAGTGCTATTACTTAAAATGAAAGCTCGGTGCTGCTATAGAAACATATATAATCTAGTTTACTCTTACTTTATAAATGGTTCCGTGAAACTAAAACTCGGCCATAATTCCATGTCGAAGTCTCTTAGCAAGGGATGTCCTCAGGGTTCGGTTATTGGTCCGCCTTTATGGAATTTAGGCTTTGATGATTTCCTCGCGATTTCGCTTCCAAGCGGCTGTTCATTAACCGGTTACGCGGTCGACGGTCTGCTGCTCATTCAATGAAGAAAAATGAATGAAAATTATCTATGACACTGAGGTTTGCTGTAAGAGAACCCAATTATGTGTTAAGCTCGCCTTTGTACATAAGCTGTCCTACTGTATTTGCAATTTGTACTTTAACATTTTTGGTGCTCATGGATTTTTTATTCATTATTATTTTTTATTTTTTTTTATTTGGATCCGCCGTGAGTAAAATTATGAAGCGGCTGAGAATTAGCCAATAATATACGTATAAATAAAATTTATTTGATGTACGTATACCCAAACTAACTCGTGTAAGTAATAGAAATTCATTAATAATTTTATCGCTGCATTCTTTAAATTTGAAATTTATTTTTGTGTATAAAATAAAAGGGCTTTTACCAAACAATACAGTAGATTTCGATAGTTATACACCGTTTCTTATAGGAAAGTTAAAATGTCTTCACTTACGTATTTGTGTTTATCATTCATGTTAGTTCATAGTACTACGGCAGCTGAAATTGAAAATCGTATAGGTAATGCTGACATATTCCGACCACATGTGCACAAGTATTTAGTACAGTTAAAAATTGCATTCAATAATAATTATTCAGGCAAGTGCAGTGGATCAATTATAGACAAGGAATGGATAATCACCGCAGCACACTGTTTCCCCTATGAAGTAAGACATATCGAAATAATTAGAAAAATTGACTCAAGAACGCACGTTCTAGGATTTGCAACAAAATATGAAATCCATCCTTATTACATTCATAATCCCAATTTTTACTATTATAATGCACAAAACGACTTAGCGCTCGTGAAAACTGTGAATCCGATTCAATTCAATGCGTTCACGCAGCCGATTGCTCTGGCGCAGCTCAGTGCGTTCGGGCAACTAGGGATCATAGCCGGCTATGCCACGGAAATTCCTTTAGAAGGCACTGTTGTGGTAAATCGCTGCGAGGATGCGCCTGACAGTAAATTGCTGTGCACCCAGATTTTCGCATATGGGGAAATGGGGGATTCAGGAGGACCACTGATGACAGAAGAAGGTCTGGTTGGCGTTATGTGTGGAGCAATGTCTGATGGTTCCTACACTATATTCGTTGATATTTCTTTTCATTTTGACTGGATTCAACAAGTCATGGGGAAGAAACTACACAGCATCGGCCCAAAATAAGAACATATTGATTTACTGGTTCGTTTTTGAGTTGTTTTTATGTAAATTTGAATTAAAAAAAACTGACCTGGAAAATAAAATGTCGTTAAGAGCTATCTTGTGTGTGTCTTATTTCCATCTAACACCAAATCTTCACCAAATAATATGAATATTATAGTGCTGACTTCTTTCTCTGTCACTAACTTATCAACGCCCAGTCTAAAGCTAAACCTTTGGGCCTAGAAAACTGAAAGAAGATAATAGTTTTTGGGTAATTTGAAGGTATATCGCTCAAGTTATTTAAAAATGGAGCAAATTTATCATTTTTAAATAAACTCACGTTGTGTCTCATTGTGATTCATAGACATATTTTTTGACGTGACAACGTCTTATAATTCGATGGAGCCGGCTGCACGCACGAAAAAACATGACTCATGCGGCGTTACCTCGCTCTGAGGCGTTCCATTTAAGGCTTGAAGTGCAAGCGAGAGCGCGGAACGAGCGACAAAGAGGCACAATCGACCTCCGCGTTCGGCAGCGTTCGACATCTGTCTCTCTCCTACTTGAGTGAGCGATGCGTCCGCGTGGACAGCTGCTATACAATAATACATTTACATGTTTTCGTCAAGTATGAAGTGCAGTGAAAAGTGAATGAGGTGTCAATTGTTTATAGCAACGATAATTGCGGCGATAAAGGTAATGATTCTTTCGAAATTGACATATTTGTATTTATGCGTACAAATGAATGTAACTTGATCAATTCAATTGTGATTTCCATTTACCTCCTTCTCTATATCCATACAAAATGTCTATCAAACAAATAAAATTTAAACTTTCTTTTAAAAAATGCACGTTGTCACGTTCAACTATCGTCAGTAAACCGACTTTACAGACAACCGATTTTTATTTTATTTTTAAGCTTGTACAGTAAGTAACCTTTATATTATAGAAGTTTATTTAAAAAAATGAGAAATAATGCCAACGAAAACCACTTAAATCTCAATGGATTTTAACTTTCTAAAAAGTTTATTACAACAAAAAAATACCAAATTAATTTTCGTCTATACTTCATAAAGATAGTTCTCTGTGACATAATATGTCAAACTGACGTATACGTCACTGTTAGCCTGTTAAGCGCTATTGTTACTGTATTGATACCGACAGCTGTCGCAGATTTCAGAAATCGGTGTTTCTGGTTTTAATCTTCGTTTTTCGACACCGACTGCCGAAATTTAATTTATTTTTTACTTTTTAGTTGTGGCACCTAGTGACCAAGTTCTATATTAATCTAATACCTTTAAACGAGCAATTCTTGTGTATATACACCGTGAAATTTAAATGGTTGTTTTCCCGCAGCGAAATGGTTTTGTCTATGTAATACAATCGTTTCGTAGTTATTTAAAATATTAGAAACAAAAACTGGCATATTTAACATTGTGAAAAACTAAACTCGAAAGCGATCACGAACCAATAGTATACCTCCCGATGTCTACGGCCGAACGACAGCAGGCCGTTGACCCGGGTGCTAGGTCACCGTCGAAAGGATTAGGTTCGAAGGCGGCTCCGTTTGATCATGTTACGCGCGGGCTAGATTATGCCGTATAATTACACGCGAGAGCTTATTTTACTTTAAACATTTAATAAATCGGTCTTTGCTTTGTCGGCTTGTGGCTCGCTCGTTTGTTTTGCGTGCAAACTTTTATGCCGTATCACCACGTGCGAGAGCTTATTTGGGTTTGACCATTTACGCATCGCTTTCCTTTGAGGGCTGCGGCGCCGGCGCGTGCGACGTCAGTATTACCTACAATACATGTTACGTCTAGTGTTACTATTAAAGGCCGCGAGGCCATTGACCCACGTGCTTTTCAATCAGCTGTTATCCAACATGTTATTCAAATTTTCCCTTCATACTTTTACGGGCTTAGGACCGTCATAAATACTTTTTTATCTGCAATTTATTGAACACAAAATTAAATTAAAAAAGAAAACTAAGAAAAATTAACCAAAAAAACTAATTTTCTGAATTAGATACTTAAAAAAGTATTTGAGGCGTATTTACAAAATTTGAATAAACTTATTTACAATAATTTTAATCAACTAAACTACTACTATTTACAAAAGTACGAGTAGGAACTTACACTTCCCGGTAACGGAGTAAATGTTCGAAGTGTAAGCCATTCCGTTCTACACACAATCGCGCACGTTTTAATTGGTTCTCTTTTAATTTAAACAAGGTGTCTCTGTCACGACGTACGATATCAAAAGCGTCCACTATCGCAGCTACTAACGCTTCGCGACTTTCGTGTTCCTCACGATACACTAGGCGTTTGAGTTCAGACCACAAGTAAAAGTCTAACGGAGTTAGGTCCGGGCTTCTTGGTGGCCAAGGCACTGGTCCGCCGCGTCCGATCCAGCGCTGGGGAAACACCAAGTTCAAGTGCTCTCGCACGGCGCGGTGATAATGAGCCGGGCACCCGTCTTGCTGAAAATAAAGGTTGTCCACGGGCACCGCTAGCGGAAGGTCGTCTAATAAGTCCGGGATAACATTTCGTAGCATTTCCAGGTAGGTTCCACCTGTTAAGTGTCCTGCCACGAAATGCGGCCCTATGAGGTGGCCATTCATTATGCCGGCCCACACATTGACACTAAAACGCACTTGATGCGCACACTCGCGAATTACGTGTGGGTTATTAATTGCCCAAAAATGTTCGTTACGCTGGTTGAAAATACCAACTCGAGTAAAAGTTGATTCATCCGTCCACAAAATGTTCTTATCTTGGTTGGCGATCAACCACTGACAAAACGCAATTCTGTTCTGGGGGTCATTTTCGTGGAGAGCGTGAACACCGCGAAAATGATAAGGATGCTGTCCTTCAGAGTTGAGTAGTTGCCAGACGTGGTACTGGCTTACGCCAAACCTAGCCTCGGCCTGGCGCGTACTTCGACGCGGATCCCGTTCGAAGTACTCGATGATCTCCTCGTCGAGCGCTGGCAAAATAACGGCTGGTCGACCTCTGCCCTGTGCATGTGCCGGTGCATGGAACTGTCCATGATCTAGTAGCCGCTGTGTCGCCGCTACGATCGTCCGTGGAGATGGGACTTGGGGGTTCAGAACCCCGCGAAGACGGAGCGACTCCAAGTGTTGCCGCTCTGCGTAAAGTCGCCGGGCAGCATGGGAGTCATAATCAGCCCTAGCATACAGCTGCACCATAGCGACGTACTCCACATTGCTGTAATTGTAATGTCGATCCATTGCAAATCTGTTGTCGATCAATCTCTTTTTTAGTGGTGATAGCTGGGGTGGGGTCTTTGATGTGGCTCAGCAGGGGCTCAACAAGGTTGTTGATTGGTTACAGAGTAATGTGCTTACTCTCAATGTCACAAAAACCAAATATATGGCATTTGCACATCGATCGAACGCGCTACCCTCACATTCACTTTCTATAACGGCCCATACGTGCTGGTCAACATACCAACCATGTGCATGTCCTCCTCTCCAAAGAACCGATCACATTAAATATCTTGGAGTTATATTGGACCAATTCCTCAGCTTCAAACCGCATATAAACGTCTTAGTAACGAGATTACGCAAACTCATTTACATCTTTAAGAGTCTAAAACATGTAGCCGACTTTCGTACCATCAAGATGGTTTATTACGCCTTGTGCCAGTCGCTAATAGACTACTGCATCATATCCTGGGGAGGTGCTGCTAAAACACACTTGATAGAGGCGGAAAGAGCTCAACGTGCCATACTTAAGGTTGCTGCGGGTCTTCCCTTTCGCTTTCCTACAGTCGACTTGTACAAGAGGTGGGGGGTTCTGTCTATAAGACAAAATTTTGTTTTGCACACAGTCCTCAAAAAGCACTCGCAGCTGGTCTATGATTCGGATTTATTGAAAGACAAACGAAGAAAGGGTTCTGTGTGCAGAACAGAATCTTTCCGTTCAAGTCTAGCCCGCAAGTTTTTCGCTTACCTGGGGGATTATCTTTATAATGTTATTAACAGCAGTCAAAATATTTATCATCTACCTAAGCCCAGTTGTAAGCAAAAAGTGACTGAATACTTGAAAAGCCTTTGCTATGATGACACGGAGAAATTGCTTCAGATAATCAAATAAATTCCATCACCGTTCTACGTCCTTGTTCCGAAATTCGATATTGTATGCCCTTATGGTTCAATAATTCCTGATTAAATTTTAAGTACATGTACCACAATTCACCTACACAAACACATTCACATACACCAACACATTCACCTACACCTTAACCACAATACACCCACTCATTCGCCACAATTCACCTACAAATTTACCACAATTCACATACACATTCACCACACACCTTTTGACTGCTTTTGTTGTTACTTTTATTTTCCTTTTCATTTCTTTATTTTTGTTTTAATTTTTTAGTGGAAATACATGATACCTGCCTGTTAATTTGCATGAGGCCACTAAGTGGGGACTGGTGACCTGTAGCACAGGTTTTAACTAAACCTACATCAGGCACCAGCTCTCACAATGTGAATTCATACATTTAAAACTGATAAGTGTTAAGTGTAAGTTAACCATTGTGAGAGAAAATAAATGAACTTATTATTATTATTATTATTATTATTGCAGTTTACAGTGATGGCGCGTGCTGCGCCTACGACATTCGCGGGAAAACTAAGTAGGTCAGGGTCGCGTGCCGCACGGGTAAAATAGGCGTCGGCGGCTTCGTTTGAAATTGTTGCGCGCAGGCTAGTTTATGCCGTATCACTACACGCGAGAGCTAATTTTACTTTGAACATTTCTAAATCGGTCTTTTCTTTGTCGGTTACGCGGTGATTTTTTGTATTGGTCGGTGCAAACATTTTATGCCTTATCACTACGTGCGAGAGTTATATATACACCCTGAAATTTAATTGGTTGTTTTCCCGCGGCAGAACGACTTGCCTTAAGGAGTACTTTCGAAGTATAGAGTTAAAGTAAATAAATAACGATGTTTCTGTTTTAAAATAATTAAAAAAATATTCATCAACTCGAAAAAGTGAGTAACAATAGTAACTCTGGACGTAACTTGTAGGTACTAGGTACTACTCGTGTCACCACCTACAAAGAAAACCGATGCACAAAATAATGTCAAACCAAAATAAACTCTCGCACGTGGTGATACGGCATAAAAGTTTGCACGCAAAACAAACGAGCGAGCCACAAGCCGACAAAGCAAAGACCGATTTATTAAATGTTTAAAGTAAAATAAGCTCTCGCATGTAATTATACGGCATAATCTAGCCCGCGCGTAACATGATCAAACGGAGCCGCCTTCGAACCTAATCCTTTCGACGGTGACCTAGCACCCGGGTCAACGGCCTGCTGTCGTTCGGCCGTAGATATCGGGAGGTATACTATTGGTTCGTGATCGCTTTCGAGTTTAGTTTTTCACAATGTTAAATATGCCAGTTTTTGTTTCTAATATTTTATATAACTACGAAACGATTGTATTACATAGACAAAACCATTTCGCTGCGGGAAAACAACCATTTAAATTTCACGGTGTATATATAAACTGGATCTCGGAAACAGTTCCAACAATTTTTATGAAATTTAGTATGCAGGGGGTTTCTGGGGCCATAAACCGATCTAGCTAGGTTTAATTTTTATAAAACGTCGTTTTCTCTATTTTCACCCGAGCAGAGCTCGGTCGCCCAGGTCCTTTACAATAAACAGACATGCGAGCATTCCCTAGAAGTTGCCGTCATTTATTGAAGAATCATGTTGTTTATCTCCAAAGTTCTTCATCAGATCGTCGCCCAATTTATATGCGACCACCTCGGGTAAGTGCTCTTTCAAACACAAAAACAATTTCTTTTTTCGGTCTACAAGTCACGGATAATTCGGTAAAAATACATTAAAAAAAAATATACTGTCGAACATAGAACCACTTCCTTTTTGGAAACTCATACATTTAAATTTCAATGGATGGAGATTGTGTGAGAAATGGTGAGAAATATGAAAACTAGCTTCTACCCGCGGCTTTGCATTCCAGAATATAATCTAAATCAGTGCCAAATTTCCTCCAGTTTCGTTCAGCCCTTGTGGCAATCATGCCACAAGATAACAAACATCCTTCCATCCATCTATCCAAAATTTCACATTTATGATACTAGTAAGATAGTAGGATTCAAACATTGGATAGCGTAGCGGTTGATGGAACAGAATGGAACAAAAAAATGTGTTATTCCGACCCCAAGTAACATAGTACAATGTCATCCAAGTGATAAAGGCAAAAGAAATACGAACACTGAAATGTAATATTGCTTACTTCAACGAATTTGTTCTATAACTAATTTCAATTTGAGAGTTGTTTCAAACTTTTTTTTCTTTTTTAAAAAAAAAAAAAGCGTTGCCCCTCACTAGGAATTTCTTCCTGTATCGTGGGTGCGTTTACAAACATATAAACTCACATACACAACACCCAGAGCCGGAACAACTATCTGTAGGTCATACAAATATTTGTTCCGTGCGGGAATCGAACCCGCGACACGCAGCGCAACAGTCAATCGCTCAACCACTGCGCCAACCGTGCGCCCATAAAATAAGTCATCGATATACCTTCACTTAAATCAGTTAGATTTTTTGAAACAAAATAATATATGTAGGTATAGGTATACTATCCCCCGATGGCTTCGCAGGCGTTTCGGCCGCTGAGTTTCGTCCGATCAGGTCGAAACAGGAATTTCATTATTATTAATATTTTTGAGTGGTGTGGGCTGGGCTTTTTTTCGGCCGGCGAATTAGCATTGCTATTCAACGCAGCAATGCTCGCGGCCTACCATTGACATCGATGTGGACGAATTTTTTGATGCGCAATGAGCCCCCTTTCCATTAACTTTTCATATTCGCTTGTATATACGTAGTTGGTATATAGGTACGTTATCTAACAGTATCATGTTTTTTTTTATTTTTTATTTATTTGTTTACCCTCATACTGGAACGCCTTGCAGCAATTACACCAATGGAGCGAACAAAACTGCAAATACTAACTGTAAAGTCCAGGCTTCCTCACGATGTTTCCCTTCACCGTTGTCAGCGATGTCCAAGATAAACTTAGAAAGTACATGTGAATTGAAAAAGTCACATTGGTACTCGCCCGGATTTGAACCCACAACCTCAAGCACGAGAAGCGAGGTCTTAGCCACTGGGCCACCATGTATATAATAATGAAATGAATGTAGATGATGATGTTAATTATGAATATTTTATATAATATGAGGTAAATATAAGATTGAAATAAATACACACATAATAGAGCTCATAAGTACTTTTTATTTTCAAGGTCCGAATTTAATCAAAATCAAAGTCGAAACGATAGTTTCAATTAGGCCACTAAGCGGCACTTTTGAAAGTCAAAAAATTAAATTAAAAAAAATGATTCTACTGTCCATTCGCAAAGATAGATTTTATGGAGAATAACGGACAAGAAACTCCACACTTAAGATTTACAAAAAAGTTTACATCCAATAACACTCAATCAAGTAAAGTTCTTATTCAGTGCCGTTGTTGTATGGTTTAATTCCCGTTACTTGTTGAATCCAGTTAAAATGTAAGGAAATATTAACAAAAACAGATTGTTCACCTGTTGGCAACGATGCGATTGCGCACTCGATACCAACTAGACCATCTGTAGTAATCAATGGTGCTCCTGAATGCCATCTTTCCGTATATTTTACATTCTGGGAGCATAGTATGTTACTGTCATGTGGCGCACATTCGCACTGTGTCAGCACTACAGTTTCTTCTAAAGGCATTTCCATACTGTCATAATACTGATAACTAGCAACGGTCCCTTGCTGCCCAAGCGCACCGACCCGCGCCAGACCAATTGGTTGCGTCAATGCATTGAATTGTATCGATTTCTCAGTCTCCACGAGGGCCAAATCATTTTGCCCATTGTAATAATTGAAATTAGGGTCCTGAATGTATTCAGGATGAGTTACAATATTCCTTGAGAACGCTAGGATGCGTTGATTTGAACCTGTTATTTTGACTTTTCTTACATTATCTGGAAAACAGCTTGCTGCGCTTATTATCCATTTCTTGTTTATAATTGATCCACTGCACAAATCTGTGAGCGGGTAATCATAGTCGTTAAAATATGATATCTCTAACATAACCAAATAATTGTGCACATCTGGTTGAGTATCGTCGGCACTACATGTAAATCTTTGAATTTCAGCTGCTGTACTGTGAATTATCATGATTGATAAACACAAAAAATACTTTGATGAAGACATGATCACTTTCACGTAAGTTAACGTTGTATATTACTTTAAAACAAACTCTGCTGTAATTTTTTTGTCAGAGATTCTTTCATTTTATACTAAAAAAACTACATGTACCTACTTATATCGAATTTAAGGAATGCAGCAATAAAAATATATCTTTATTATGAAAGAAATATGATTACTTACACGAGTAAGATTGGGCATATTTTAAAACGTGCGTCAGACAAATTCATATCCATATATTTTACATTCCTCAACGTAAACAAAAGATGACAACAAAAGCTAATAATTAATTTTCATTATGTTGTTCAAATATTTATGATTAACTATAATTATCGTTTCAACGTTCGGCATTTTTCAATCATTGGAACCGAAAGTAGTAGGCACCTAATGAGTACACGATGAATCCTTCGTGTTATCGCAATGCAAAATTTAAATTAAATTAAACTGTTTATTGCTCACGATATACATATATCCTTTATAGTTGTATACATCAGCAACTGATTTATATCTCGGTGTATTATAAGTTGGTGTATTATAATTTATACCGATAATGTTCCCTTTACTGGGTGGCAGGCCTCTTATCAGTGGCAGGGATATTTTTTAACCGACCTCAAAAAAATGAGGAGGTTCTCGATTCGTCGGATTCTTTTTTTTATGTATTTTCTTCGATTAGTCAAAGACGCCTGGACCGTTTTGGATTTTTCCTTTTCTTTGTACGGGTATACTTTCCAGGTGGTCATCAAGTCAGGGTCTGATGATGGGATCTAGGAAAAATCGAAGTAACTCCTCAAATATTACAGGCTAGGCATAGAGATTTTGGTAGTGTCATCAACAATGCAATCATTTGCACTCAGAAAGTATCATTTGGTGAAGTAGAACTCATGAATAAGAGAAGACACAGATGTCCACTGGAATTCCTTAATACTAAGTATGTCGCGGGTATAAGAAATCTCGAATAGTTAACCGACTATGATGAAGCAAATACCTACTTATAAACAAATGGTACTGATGAAAATAGTACCATCGAACTGATCTGATGATAAAGCCGGAAGGCAGGCACAAAAAAATAATAATATAAGTAACAATGTATCCTAATCGTGTTTGGGCTGATTGAAATCGGCATGAGATGTACTTTGGTTATAAATGATTTTTTGGTTATATGGTACCTATCACAACTAAAAAGCGCCTATCACAAAAAAAAAAAAAATAACAAAAAGATCAAACTGACTTTCAAAACAAAACAATAAGTAACTTTCCCTTTCAAAATCGGTGTCAAAAAACAGAAAACAATAGGTACCAAAAACATCGAATTCTGAAAAGAAAGTTATTTTTCGCTTTGTAGTGTTTTGGAAGTCGATTTGATTTGAATGTAAAAAAAATGTAACATTTTACGAGTAATAGTTGATTCCTATGAGAAACTTTTAATTAATAACAAAAAAGTCGTCTCAAGAAACAAAAGGAAGTCAAACATGCTGCCGACCGGTTTCGGTTATGAAGAGGGCACCTAATCTTAACGCATACATACAGTTAATTTAATGGGAGATTAACATTAACAATAGCGATACACGAAGCAGAAGCCACTCTACTGTCGGAATGACAATACAATACAGCGAGGATATAGTCCGGCCCCTCGCCACGGCCGGTCTTAACGACAGCATCGGACCTCCCGACTATACGCCACCGACATTGCCTTATATGCTACGAGCCAAGAAAACTTTGCTTGCGCGATGCAGGCCTCGGAATCTCATTGGTCCATCCACATTCGCAATTTGAATTTCGTGCCGTTCCAGTCAATGCGCTGCAGCAAAAAATGGAGGCCACGGAAGTAACTAGCGGTAACAGTCATTATCTTGGCCTGACGGAGCAAAGTTTAGTTTATTATGTACCATGAAGGCTTACAGTTGTTAGATGTGTGAGAACTGTTTGGTATAAATCTGGTTTTTATATTCGGATTATCCTTTGATTGGAAGACACAGATGTTGATGAATTTAGCAGAAAGTAACAGATGTATCGGGATGTCAACTGTTAACATTTTGAAGTGCCTGAATATGTAGTGTAGTGCCCATATTTCAAGTGATATCAAGTATTAGAAAGTGGTCTTCTGTGTTGGATTTTTTAATTGAAGTAATTTAAGAACGTTTGAACACAAGACACAATGGAAACTCTCAGGAGTCTCCAAATAGATAGGTATGCAAGTTAGAGTAGCAACAGCCACAGTTGGCTGGACCCCGTTGTGTCGGTTTGCGGTTTTGTCTCACATACTTTGTGCCAAACTTGACAAACGGTGTGGCTACGTATTTTTCTGCGACCCATTCATTTTCAGAATCCCTTTTTTTTCGTTTGTGGCCTTTTTGCTAATTTTTTTCAATGTCACATGACACACAAGCTCCGGATCTAGTAAAACTAAGTTTTACTTTGCGGTAGACAATAAAATAATGAATGATCCCTCTAAAGATATCGTTGGTATCATTTGACTGTTAACGTAAAGAGCATGAACAGCAACCCTTAATGGGTCTGGTATATCAGGTGTCAACACAGACATACATACACAGCGAGTCAGGCAAGACGTCTTTATCCAAGGGGTACTGTATTAGCCAATAACTGACTTGCGGTGGTCGTTCCATATAATCCTGCTATTATTATAAACGTAAAAGTTTGTGAGGATGGCTGGATGGATGTTTGTTACTCTTTGACGCAAAAACTACTGAAAAGATTTTGATGAAACTTCACTGATAGATAGCTTATACATCAGAATAACACATAGGCTATAATTTATAATCCTAGTACTATTATAAACGCGAAAGTTTGTAAATATGGATGGATGTTTGTTACTCTTTGACGAAAAAACTACTGAACGGATTTTAATGAAACTTTACAAAAATTAGCTTATAGGTACCTACTTCAGAATAACACATAGGCTATAATTTTATTTATAAAGATATTGGGAGAAATATACCACGCGAATAAATCAATACTGACAAATAAGAATAATAATAAAATAATATAATCAATTATATTATTTTAATTTCGGAATGCGATATGGCCGCCCATTGTATGTTTTAGTATTAAGTTTTTTTTTTCTTGTTTATTATAGTGTACAATAACGTGTATATAAATTAATAAATAAATATTGCCCGAAGTTAAAAACTATAAGGAACACATATTTACTGAGATGGGTTCTGTATTAGCTACGGGACACCTACATGAAATGGATATCTTTCTGATTGAAGTGAACCTTTTAGTGGAGTGAAGATAACGGACCCTTTTCTGTGGTCCTGAGATATTACTTGACAGCATACGAAATGTATTAGTTTTATTACTATCCTTTATATCTACTTAGATACTCGTAGTCACATTCGAGCCTTGGATCAGCATAGTCTAGGCTTACATAGGCTGAGTAGCCTAATTAAAAGAAAGAAAGAAAAATCTTTATTTACGACTCACACAGGACAAACAACAAAATAAAATAATGTAATTAATTATTTATTTATTTATATATTTATTTATTTTAAGAAAGCTTACAGACTAATAACATTGTAATAACAATAATATATAACTAAATTGCTAATAACAAGCTTCCACAGATAAAAAGAAAAATGATTACTTGCCTATAATCTAAGCTACGAGTACTTCATCAAAGCTAGCTCATTTTATTTTTATTCTTACTTAATAAAATAAGGGAATTATCTTGCTAGGTAAACAAAGTAACATATATTAAAAAAAAAACATAAGATAATAAAAAACATATGCTATACATTACAGCCCAATCCATTTATTATTTATAAAAATTTCATGCAACATACAGGCACATAGGCGGTCTTAATGCCTCAGGCATTCTCTACGAGTCAACGAAGCGTGGTGGAGAGACAACATGGCAGGTGCATAAAAAAGAAATAATTATTAAAGTAAAATATATGTTTACTATAATACATAAGTATATACATATACATAAAGTAATATAAAGGCGTTTTTATGAGACGACTCTGCTTTTGGTGTAGAAAATAATGTCGCAACTTCCTCTTTTTCCGCATAGTGACTGGTGGGCGTCCTAATATCAAGAAGAAGCGCGTTCCAGAGAAGAATGAACTGAATATGAATGATTAAAAAAACCTTTATGTTACCTTATATGCTCAGCTTTTACCTAATATAACAATATGGATAAGCTTAAATGTAATAGGGTAGTTTACTTCAAATTAGTTTTTACACTATCGAGTGAATATTTTCGAGCAAGTGTTATTCGATCTAACGCCATTCGATTTCAAGTAGGGAACCCATTTGCAACTTTGCTGCAATTTCTTTGTGATACCAATGTATCAACTCGGTAATCCGAGTGTATTCTAGCAAGATTCTGCAACTGGATTGCCGAGAAATTTTGTTCGTACACGCGGAGCAATTGTTGAGGTTAAATCTCAGTAGTTAATGACAATTTTTACGTGTGCCTCTTCGGTCCTTACATGAAATTTAGCGGCGATTACGGCACGATCCATATACGAACTAGCATCTACATCCCATAATTCAGGACGTACATTGATTTCGATGATAAAATTCAAAATCGTTTCGTTTGACGACTCGGTCACGACGAACTAAATAAAAAAAAAACAACATAGGATACAAAACAACTGCACTAATCAGCCAGCGATAGGACGAGGCGGGGAGAGGTGAGCGAGGGAACAGAGATGCGTCTTTACATCAGAGACGGCGATATTGCTGTAAAGTCAAAGCGGGATAAAACATTTGTCCGCCGGCTAGACATTGAATACATGCGATTACTATGAAATATCGCCGGGCTATACTGCAAGATTGCAGCAGTTTTGCACTGTGCTGAGCGATATAACTGGCAACATGGCGGCTATAAAACTGTAGTAAGAAATTTTCAAAAAACTAGCCTGTTTACAGGCACCTTTAGAGATGAAAGCCTGTGACAATAATAGGTTCGTATGATTGCATTTAATTAAAATAAAAGAGAAGTTGCAACTATCCAATTAATTGTCATAGTTGACTTTAAACGTAGGTATGTCTTTTTATAGTGGCTATAAAACTAACACATGGCCGAAAGATAAGCAAACTGTAATAAAATTAAATGAATTATTCAATCAAATGGAATAGCAACATTTACTTAGGCCGGTATTCCAGATGCTCATACTTAACTCAACTTAAACTGGAAATGGAAAGATGTGATTGGTTGGTTTGTTTTTTTTTAGGGATCCGTATTATTATTCTTTATTGTACACAAAACAAACATTTACAAATACAGTAGGACAGCTTATGTACAAAGGCGAGCTTAACCCATAATTGGGATCTCTTACAGCAAACCTCAGTATCATAGAGATGTTTTATTAAATGAGGACAGCATACTCAAGTCCACAATAAAACTCCGTATCTCAAAAGGAAAAAACAGAACCCTTATAGGATCATATTGTTGTCCGTCTATCTGTCAAGACCCTTTATCTCGGGAACGCGAGGAGGTATCGAGTTGAAATTAATATCGTATACTCACGTTTGCAGCTGTGAAAAATTCAAAACTCTAGATTAGTCTTGATCAACGCAATCATGAGATACAGCCGTTAATGACGCATATTTTACACTCGCAAGGTAATCAGAATCTACAGGGTACTTCCCGTTGACCTAGAATAATGTTATTTGGAAGAAGCAATGTCTTTCAGTCCAAATAAAGGAAAAAAAAGAAAACCGTAAATTAGTAATTACATAAAAAAAAGGCTATTAACTTATTTGCAGTTGGAAAACTGACCGCGACTTATATCGAAGTATGGGTACTAGAGTTTTCCAACGGCAAAGTTAATTTTGTCCCTCAATTCTGTTTTTGAACTTCAGTAATATTACTTATTTATTTTGGAGAATGTAGCTGTTTGTATGGAACCTTCAGTGCGCGAGACAGACTCTCACTTGGTCAGATTCGTCGATTTAACTACGGATTTTTTGACATTAACGTGCTCAAGTCCAAGTTTCTAGACGCCCTAAACGTTACCGAATTCTTATAACACAAAATCAGTGAAATTTAGTAGTGTTAATAGCATGTACTTGGAACTTACTCGTACTTGCTAACTTGGACTTTCATTTTCTATCAATAAACGTTACTGAATTCTTTCCACAAAATATGTGTAAAAAGAATTTCAAATTTAAGTAAAACGCGTTTATTCATCAATTTGTTAGTCTAACAAAAGGTCAAATAATTAATTCTCCAACTTATTTGACCATTTGAACAATTGAAGAAAAAACTCACTTTACCGTAATTTGAAACCATTGGTTAGCAGATTTAACCATTGGTTGAGCTAACAACGGATCAAAGAACTGTGTCTATGTTTACCGATACGATTTATCTCATAAGATTCGGTGGTCTAATAGATATTTTCTAATTTATTTTCAATTTAAGTCGTACCAATCTCACTACTACGCATCTGTCCGAAAAACAGCATGAAAATAATAATAATGTTAATCTAAGAAAAACATTTCTTTGATGAAAAATACGACGCTCCTTACAACTGATAAAATAATATAAGTTGCAGACAAAGGCCTACCTTTTCTTGTTACCCAGTTATTATTCTTACCCCACCTTCTGATGGAAATCCACCTTTCAAATCACTCTTTTCCTTCGTAACATTTTCAGTGAATAGTATTTTTCTAATCTTATTTATTTTACGGTATTAAAAATACCCGAGCCTTTTCATGTGACTATTTTCTTTCTTTGGATTTTAAGATTGACATAGGAGCTCGTGGCTAAATAATAATAGCAACACGGGTCACTTGAGCATCGCTGGCTGAGTGAAAGATAGAAAGAAAGGAATAAGGAAAAAAGATACAAAGAAAGAGAGAAAGAAAGAAAGAAAGAAAAAGAAAGGAAGAAAGAAAGAAAGGAAACTAGTTTATTTGGCACACACAGATATACACAATGTAGGTCCAAAAAAAGGAAACTTAATTTTAAAACAATTACATACATAATGTGCCCCGCGGCTGCGCCAAATAGGTCCAGTTCAGCAAAATTCCACACAACTAGGAATTACCTGCCGCTGGTTTTCAACTGAACCGCGGATGGATGACCATCTTAACAAACCGCGATTTACGTTAAAATATAAGTCCCAGTATGCATTTGTATGTCTTTGTCAGTCGTTACGGGAGCCAAAGAATCAGACAGTAGTATTGCCAAGGGGTGCCGTGTTACCCAGTTACTGGGTTGTGGAGGTCAGGTAGGCAGTCACTCCTAAATACTGATATTAAGTTGCATCCAGTTACTCGAAGCCTTTTTTTTTATTATCCATAGGCTCGCGCTTGACCACTATCTCTCCTGATGGTAAGCGATGATGTGGTCGACGGTGAAGCACGCTTGCCTAGAAGTAACCCATTCACTCTTGACTTAAAGACGCCTAGATTGTAGCTATCGGGAAACACAGACTCCGGCAGGGAATTCCACTCCTTAGCTGTACGCATAATAAAAGTGTCCCCAAAACGTTTTGTGCGTATGGGTGGGAGGTCCACCATGCCTGGTATCATTATTAGGGCAAAGGCTAGGCGGATTGTAATATTTTTAGAAGGGTTTATCTCTATTTATTCTTGACTGGATATAGGAAGAAATCAATTTTGTTTTTAACCCTCGAAGGAAAAAGAGGGGTGTCATAAGTCTTAAGGATGACGCTGACATCGATAGGGAACGCAGGGCGTTGACGGTGAGGGCGAATATGTTGGTCCGAAGATTTGCATCCTGCTCAAAGCAGGTTAAAATAACGTTGTTCAAGGCATACTGCCAAAACTTTTATTGTAGCAGCTTATGGACGGCATATTCGCAAAAAGCCCTCGGCGCCTTGCGCGTCCAATACAACAACGCGTTTAGGATGCTATTGCGGCTTCCACGTTTCTGCAGCGCATCTGGTATGTTCGTTGAGGCTCGTACGGATGGGTTTGCGGCCATTCTGCGGAAAAGGGTTGTCTCCTTTTTGAGCGGAGTGCGTGCTAGCGGCAATGGCATTCTGGCGGTTATTGCCGATAAGCTTGACTGTCCTATTCTTAAGCATCAGATCAGGGTGCTGACGAAGTAGGGTTAGCAATTTAGAATTAATTTGATTGAATTTTGTTATGATTTTATTGTTTTTATTGTGACATTTTTTATTTTGAATTGATTGATTAATTATCTAAACTATTTATTCTGGCCCATAATTTTAAGTTTACTAACCTAATGTTAAGCTGTTACTAACCATTGGACCAATGTAGTTGTCTTTTAAATAAATCATATTATTATTATTATTTCGTTTATTAAATTTTTTACACATCTACTTTTTACATTTTTAAATATTTCTTTATAAAAACAAATCATAAAAAAAACATTTAAAAATAAAAAAAATAATGGTGGTCCACCGGTGTCGGGAGCAGGGTCCAAGCTACCGGTGGTTAGGACTCCAGAGACAGGAACCTCCTCACAATGCGAGCCGTATCGAGGAGTACTGCCTTCTGTATCAGGCCCTTGATCCAACCGTGTAATGACAGCCTCGACAGATGGTCGTCGAGGCTCTTGGCCATCAGGCCGTTGGCCGTAACAACAATCGGCACAATGATCGCCGAGTCCACATTCCACATGTCGACAACCTCGTGTGCTAAGTCGAGATACTTGATTTGTTTCTCTTTCTCAGCTTTCACGAGGTTCTCGTCATGCGGGATGGTGACATCGATTATCATTGTGCGGCGCGCTAATCGGTCTATCACCACTATATCCGGTTTATTGGCGACAATAGTCCTATCAGTGATGATAGACCGATCCCAGTACAATGTGACATGGTCATTTTCGAGAACTGGGTCGGGCACATACTTGTAATACGGTACCTCAGAATCCACTAGATTGTACTTCAAAGCAAGTTGCTGGTGAATAATCCTGGCCACTTGGTTATGCCTGTGTAAGTACTCGCCGTTAGCCAGACGAGAACAACCAGAGACTATATGTCTGATGGATTCACCCGGACGGTGGCATGCCCGACACATGTCAACCGTCCCGTCCCTCATTATATGTCTCCGATAGTTATTCGTCAGGATAACTTCGTCCATAATTGCACAGACAAAACCTTCAGTTTCCCCGAAAAGGTCACCGAAACGTAGCCAGGACACAGACGCTTGAAAATCTACATCGGGCCCATGGAGAGCCCGATAGAAGCGCCCGTGTAGCTCCTTGCCTTGCCATACCTCTTTGCGTTCATCAGTAGTTAGTATTACAGGTTTGCGCCAGTTCTCTTTAGCCATGGACAACGGGGTGAATCCCTTGTCCACTGCGACCACATCCCGGTGCATACCCACTTCAGCTTTTAAAAAGTATTCTCTGAGACTGCAGACTTCGCGGTTGTGAAGACTCTATTATTATTATTTCGTTTATTAAATTTTTTACACATCTACTTTTTACATTTTTAAATATTTCTTTATAAAAACAAATCATAAAAAAAAAACATTTAAAAATATAAAAAATAATGGTGGTCCACCGGTGTCGGGAGCAGGGTCCAAGCTACCGGTGGTTAGGACTCCAGAGACAGGAACCTCCTCACAATGCGAGCCGTATCGAGGAGTACTGCCTTCTGTATCAGGCCCTTGATCCAACCGTGTAATGACAGCCTCGACAGATGGTCGTCGAGGCTCTTGGCCATCAGGCCGTTGGCCGTAACAACAATCGGCACAATGATTGCCGAGTCCACATTCCACATGTCGACAACCTCGTGTGCTAAGTCGAGATACTTGATTTGTTTCTCTTTCTCAGCTTTCACGAGGTTCTCGTCATGCGGGATGGTGACATCGATTATCATTGTGCGGCGCGCTAATCGGTCTATCACCACTATATCCGGCTTATTGGCGACAATAGTCCTATCAGTGATGATAGACCGATCCCAGTACAATGTGACATGGTCATTTTCGAGAACTGGGTCGGGCACATACTTGTAATACGGTACCTCAGAATCCACTAAATTGTACTTCAAAGCAAGTTGCTGGTGAATAATCCTGGCCACTTGGTTATGCCTGTGTAAGTACTCGCCGTTAGCCAGACGAGAACAACCAGAGACTATATGTCTGATGGATTCACCCGGACGGTGGCATGCCCGACACATGTCAACCGTCCCGTCCCTCATTATATGTCTCCGATAGTTATTCGTCAGGATAACTTCGTCCATAATTGCACAGACAAAACCTTCAGTTTCCCCGAAAAGGTCACCGAAACGTAGCCAGGACACAGACGCTTGAAAATCTACATCGGGCCCATGGAGAGCCCGATAGAAGCGCCCGTGTAGCTCCTTGCCTTGCCATACCTCTTTGCGTTCATCAGTAGTTAGTATTACAGGTTTGCGCCAGTTCTCTTTAGCCATGGACAACGGGGTGAATCCCTTGTCCACTGCGACCACATCCCGGTGCATACCCACTTCAGCTTTTAAAAAGTATTCTCTGAGACTGCACACTTCGCGGTTGTGAAGAGTCTTGGCGTTTAAAAAGCCTCGACCCCCACACTTCGCCCTGAAATATCCCCCGCTTAATCCATACAGGCTCATCATCCCCCTGAATCGGTCGACATCCCGGATATCGAAGGACTGTCTTCCACTGACCCATACATGACTCAAGGAAGGTGCATAGAGTTTCATCTATTTTGTACAACTCCAGCACCCTCATGAGCCATGTATGTGGCACAGAGTCGTAGGCCTTCTTGTAGTCTATCCAGCATGACGACAGATCCTTGCGGGATCGACGAACCTGTTGGCTTATGGCCATATCAATGAGGAGTAGCTCCTTAGTGCCGCGGGACCCATTCCTACATCCATTCTGAGAGGTAGACATTATTGAGTTATTTTCAATGTGTTTAACAATTTTTACTCTCAGGATGGATGTAAGAAGTTTATAAACCGTCGATAAGCATGTAATCGGTCTATAGTTTTTGGGTTCCGCGGGACTACCTGTCTTATGGAGCAGATGGGTAACGCCTGTTGTTAAAAACTGCGGAAGCGACCCAGACTCTAAACATGACTGGAATTGAGATGCCAGAAACGCGTGTGAGCTGCTATTCCATTTTAGCCAGAAGTTATGCAGTCCGTCTGGTCCCGGAGACTTCCAGTTCGGTAGTGGACGAACTGCTTTGGCTACATCAGATGGACTGATGATCACTTTTTCCATTGATGGTATAGCTTCACACACGCGCTCCACATCACGCATCCAGCCGTCCTCAGTGTGACAGACGGGTACCGACCAGATGCTTCGCCAGAATGTACTCGTGGCGACATCATCCGGGCGGCACACGTCAGTCACATTTTGTTCAGGTCGCTCCCAGGTTCTGTATACCCACCTCTCATCACTCTGGAACATGCGATTCTGCGAGTACCGGTCAACCCGCCGCTTATACCGCCGAATACGGCTGGCCCATGCACAAACTTTCTGCTTCAGGAAGTCTATGCGCTCCGTGACACTGGACATGTATTCTCGAGGACTGATTCCAGTCCCCGAAAATGCCCGCCTCACGAAGCGCATCACACGTGGTCGTGTATTGCCCTCCCTGAAACAGTATAGTTTGCCGATGAGTACCCTGGCCCCATCGATACGCCGTTCGATCCTGCATTGCCAGGCTGGCACAGCAGGCTTTGGTCGAATAGCCTCATTTGGGAACTTAACTTTGGCTAAACGACATGCTGCAACAGCCCCACAATACAGGATTGAGTGCGTATCAACGAGGTTCTCGCTGCTCTCAAAGATGTTCTCAAGCAGCGAGTCCAAAGCACACACCAGCGCCCTATTTTTCTTGTGCATAGGCAACCGTGGTAATCGGGGTCTAAGTTCAGACGGAGTGGACCTGTACTCGCGGAGCGCATCCTCCAGTGCGCTCCTCAACCTTTCATTGCACTGGCTACTTACTGAAACAACCCTATCATCTTCCTCAACATCAACTTGAATGGACCGTGGCGGGACTACAATAATGGTTGGCGGTGCCACGGTCTGTGTCGGGGTTGAAATGATTTGGTTGCTCAGCACTTCTGAGCGCAGCCTATCAAGTGCGGCGTCGTCCAACCTGTGATTATGCTGGATGACCCGCACCTGATCCGACAATCGTTGGGCCGAGACGTTTACTGTTGGTTCTAGGTCCCGAAACAGAGACAGCATCCTAACACGGTACGCAGTGAGGTTAGTTCCCCCCTCTGTAGACCCGTAATATGCGCGCATGACGTTCTCATTCATACCTTGAGTCCATCTCATGCGCTGCACACAACCACCGGCAGCGGGGACCCGGCTCGGGGCCGGTTGACCCCTAGATCCCAAGCCCCTCGGTGGCCGGCCTCTCCCCTGCCGACGTACAGGTGTTGGCGACGTCGGCGGGGAAAAATACTCGTCGCTTGAGCTCGACGCAACTGCAGCCGCCGATGATGCTGGTGATCCGAGGTCCGGCGGCGGCGAGGCGGAGCTGAGCGACGGGTCCGGGGGTGGATGGCGTGCGCGATAGGCTGCTGCTCTGGTCAACATTCTTTAACTTTTTCCATTGTATATATTCCTTAGTTGACGTCGGTCAGTGACGACGTCAACTGGTTTCTTGTAATTTAGAGATTTTTATTGTATTTCTTGTGGATTTATTCAACTGTATATTATGGGTATTTTATTATTTTTTTTTGTATTTTTTTATTATTATTATTATTTCGTTTATTAAATTTTTTACACATCTACTTTTTACATTTTTAAATATTTCTTTATAAAAACAAATCATAAAAAAAACATTTAAAAATATAAAAAATAATGGTGGTCCACCGGTGTCGGGAGCAGGGTCCAAGCTACCGGTGGTTAGGACTCCAGAGACAGGAACCTCCTCACAATGCGAGCCGTATCGAGGAGTACTGCCTTCTGTATCAGGCCCTTGATCCAACCGTTATTATTATTATTATTATAAGTTTGATGTGTGTACCTGTGATAAATGATTTTATTTCTGTAAGTTGATTTGTACAAACACTTTTACAAGTCGATCATATTTTTTTAAACTAGATGTGGTCGGCGTTTTCTATCTGATTCCTCTAAAAAGAAAGTCCGAAACAAACTCGGAGGTCACTATCTCTTTTAAAGTACAGACAAAATCTTGATTAGATCATGTGAAGACCATGTATATTGATGTCTGAAATGGTCTTTTAAGGAAATAACCAGCCAGATTGAGTGGACCTGTCCAGTCAGTGCACGCATTTATCAATAACCGTGCAGCTCAACTCAGAATTTAAGGAGCTCAACGATTCGACGAATAATATCAAAGAAAGGACATTTGGGTAGGCCGCATAAACTACTAAAACTGTCAGACCATGATTAAAAACTAACTTAGATAAATTAAAATTAAAAACAAAAAAAAATGATCCACATAGTCTTCTTATTCACAATAATGAAATTAAAATAATATAATCCTTTAAAAAGTAAATATTCTTGTAATTGCAAGAAAACCAAAAAAAAAAGAAAACAAAATTCACGGTGAAAAATATAAAAAATATAAATTATTTGGAGCAGCTCAATCCCAAGCCTTGTTTGTGTCCTCAACGTAATCTTTAATTGTATAAAACGCTTTCTGGCACAACTTACGTTTAATGAATGATTTGAATTTATTAAGACTTAGAACTTGTACGTGGCTTGGAAGCTTATTATAAAAGCGTACACATTGACATGTAAACGAGCCACCTATTTTCTTGAGCCTTGTTGTAGGTACTACAAATTTGTGTTTTTTCCTAGTATTTATGTTGTGGATAAAAATTTATTTTCTAAACAATTTTATATTTTTTTAGGCATATGAAAGATTTTCATAAATATACTGAGAAAGCAGAGTCATAAAATTAATCTCCCTAAATTTCTCTCTGAGAGAGTGTCTCGGGCTTAATTTATAAATTTATCGAACAGCTCTTTTCTGCAAAACAAAGATAGTCTGAATGTCGGCGGCATTTCTCCACAACCGAATACCGTACGACATTACACTATGAAAATAGCTAAAGTATACTAAACGGGCTGTCTTATGTTAATTAAATTTCGATTTTTTCTAACAGCATATGCTGCGGGGCTTAGTTTTTTTGACAATTTATCTATATGTGTGTTTCATCTGTCTGTCGCATAATAGCTCCTAAATGGATGAATTGATTTTGATTTTTATTTCTATGTTTGATGAAAATCGGTTCAGCCGTTCAAAAGCTATGGACGTTTTACTGTTTGAATCGGGTAATTTATGCAAGATATCGTGTCATAATTACGTGTTCAATAAATCGTGTGATCGATCAAAGCGTGTGATAAATTACGTACCTGTACTTAAAATTAAATTGATGTGCAAGTCCGACATCTGCATCAGTCAAGCCTACAGAGTTGCGCGCGGCCACCGCGCGCCCGCCTGACGCCACAGCCCAGCTCATCATCTTACCTTGCTGCCAGCCTTCATATCTACCTGTTTACCTGGTTACCTGCCTGTTTTGCCTGCTCACCTGCCTTCCTCAAGCATTCCACTACATAGAAGAGTACAAGTACTTTTCTTTAGACATCTTCTAGACATACATACTCTTTACCGTCAGTCACGTAAAAAAATAGGTAAGTAAGTACGTTCAGTGTTCCAATTTTCCACCACTTAAATCGGACAAGGGAAAACAGTCTAATATTTTACATATCAAAGGATATCGGAGCGATATATCGTGAGTTATCATTACCGGATGACCTCGCTGAAGTGGGGTCCCACAGACCCCTAATAAAGTTCATGAGCTACGGCAAGGGTTCGGGTCAACGAGAAAATCTATACAATGTCCGTAAGTGTAATCTTATCGGTTACAGGTTAAAGGTGCTGCCGTTTGTACCCCATTTAGGAACGGCGGCGTATCTCTATGTTAAATAAGGCAATAATATACTGCGAAGAATTATTAAATATATTATACTAAAATGAGATGGCTTCTTTTAACAAAATTGTTTTCAGGGGCCGCCACAAAACCCGGCCAACTATATTTAAATTTTATAACGATTTCTTTTTTACCACACAAACAAGATTTAAAAAAGTATCCAAGCGGCGTATCTGGGTTATAATAAATAGGTCTAAATTTGAAAACCAAAAAGCTAGTAGACAACGTAAATAAATACTTTGTTTAGATAACTTGCACTTAGTAAATCACTTAAAGTCGCCGTCAGAAAAAAAAATAATCATTGATCTGACTTGTACATAGTTTATGGAGATATTTCGACAATTAAGTCTCAAATGAAAGGTACATGTATACAGGAGTAGAACCATTATATCCGTTTAATTCATGAAAATTGGTCCACGCGTTTCGGAGATACTAACTCATTACTGAAAATAATTTCATGCCACGTGGAAAGGTGAAGGACGTCCCTTATCGCGATACATTTGTTTTGATCGTGTTAGCGACACTGCCTTTACATTTTTTTCGTATCCTTTTGAAATATTGGAATACATTTTTAGACAGGTGTTAACGACTTTATTTTTTTTGTTATCTAAGTCAGCAAATGAATGGTTTCCACGTGACCTTTCGATTTCTTCGGTATTTGACTTCGTTGGTAATATTGAAATCAGGGAAATAATTAAATTGTAGGGCGAGAGATGGCATAATTTCGACTAGCCCATTATTTCTAAATGATTGGCCGTAATTAAGAACCACTTAAGCTATGAAAATGCTATTCTTTTTTTTTTTTCTTCGGGCGAAATGCCCTATCCAGAATCCGTAAGGGATTTTGTAAAAGGCGATTAAATCAAATTAAGTAGGTATTGTAAAAAAAGCGGAGTCAAGCGTACTTTAAGTAATCACTATAGAATTTGAACTTGCTTATTTAATCTTTGTTAAGAGAGGTGCAAGGGAACTTCCCAAGAATTCGAAGGTTTTTTAAGAGGTTTAACAAAGGATGTCAATTAAAAATAAGCGAAGACTCTTTATTGTGACGGAGATGAAACTGAACAATTTGATTCCGCCTAGACCATCATCATCATCGCAGCATCATCGGACTATAAGACGTAAATGCTCCATTTGTTCATGGTAGGCATCCCACCCATACACACAGAGTGTTTTGGCAATAGTTTTTATTATGCGTACAGCTAGAAGACTCAACAGATAGCTACAACCTGATAAATTTCAAAGAGAGTTACCACGGCCCTGGCTCAAGCACCTGAAAGAACACGGGTGGATTTAGTCAGTAAAAGTCAGACACGCCGCTTCCGCTTCACCCAGAGCAAACAAAAAAGATTTTGATTGGATGACATAAGACCCAAAAAAAAAGATTCCTAAAGTCAAGAGTGAATAGGTTACTTCTAGGCAAGCGTGCTTCACCGTCGACTACATCATCGCTTACCATCAGGCGAGATAGTGGTCAAACGCGAGCCAACCACTAAAAATTAAAAAAGAGATATACTAAGTTCTATGTAATGTTGCTACAATATTATTGAGCTAACCTACTGTAATACAAGTACCTAATGATGAAAACCGAAGCTCCCAAAAATGAAGACGACACAATGAATTTGCGACAAAACTGCACCATCATGCGCCATTATAACCTTGCGACATTACAGGCACGTTTCGTAGGTACTTACCACCCTGTGACGTCATAGTCTAGCAAAACGTTACACGAAGAACTTCACATTATGACGAAACGTTGCAGCAACGGTCCGACACAAACTCATTAGCTTTGTAAAGTTTTCATACGGAAGCAGCTACTAAACTTGTTTATTTATAAGAAACAACAAGTTTCGTTGTTTCACAAGTGTTTAAAATATTCATGGTTTTGTAATGATACCATTGTTTAATGTTAAATCGACTGCCCAAAAAGGAGGAGTTTCTATGTTCGACGTTTTTATGTATGTTCACCGATTAGTCCGTCAATTGTGAACCGATTTTGAAAATTCTTTTTTCGTTTGAAAGGGTATGCTCCCGAAGTGGTCCCATTGTCACCAAGTCAGATTCTGATGATGGAATACCATGGAAATCGAGGGAAATCCTCAAATATTATAGGCAAACATATAGCGATTTTGGTATTTCGATCAACATGGAAAGCATTCGCACTCAGAAAGTATCATTTGGTGATGTAGAACTGATGAAGCAGATACATATAAATATATGGTACTGATAATAACGGTACCATCGATCTGATCTAATGATGAAGCCGGAATGTAGGCGGTGGAACTCCTCTAATAAACAATTTATTGAAAAAACAACAATTAACTATAGTCGTGTTTTGGCTTATTGAAATTGAATT
Organism: Orthosia gracilis; assembly: GCA_947562075.1. Lineage (NCBI taxonomy): Eukaryota > Metazoa > Arthropoda > Insecta > Lepidoptera > Noctuidae > Orthosia > Orthosia gracilis. The sequence continues at coordinate 66,608,047 of OX387264.1, read as the reverse complement.
GAGATGCACTATGGCTATGAATATGAGGTAATTATCTACACTAAAAGAGAGTAATATAATATTTTTTTAAACCACAAAGTGAAAATTTTACTTTGTTTTTCGAAGTCGGTGTCTTTGGTACCTATTATTTTTCTTTTTTCGATACCGACTTTGGAAAAAAAAGTTATTTCTTCACTTTGTAGTGTTTTGCTTTAGCAGTCAGTTATAATTTTTGTAAAAAAGTTTTTTTAATGTTATATTTAACAAACAATCCAGGGAAAATACTGCCATTTACACTAAGCTTTACAAAAATATTGATGTCGTAATCGTGTCGAGACGTGTCGTTATCGTACAGGGGAACATTCTCACTCATCATCTTGACATAATCCCTTACACTCCTATCTCTTTTGAGGCCGACGAAATAAATTGAAACGTACATGATTTACTAACCCCGGCTGAAAGATGTCAAAGAAAAAAAGCGCCGAAGTAAAATAAGCTTGTCCCGTAGATGAAAAGAACTGGATTAAGAGGTTCCTGCCTGGATATTAACTGAATCTTCTCCTTTCACCTCGCTTATTCCCGTTAAGCGGGGTCGGCTTTCCCAATCATGTGGCGCCATTTATTTCGGTCTTGTTCGTTATCTTTCGTAAGTCTCATATCCCTCATGTCCTTTTGGACCTTCGTCATCCATCTGATTTGAGGTCTTTCTCTTCCCCTCTTCTTTGTAGCCATGAACGTACCATCTCAGTCTGGACTCTTTCCCTTCACTGCCTTGCTATTAACTGAATGCGGTCAAAAAAGTGTGAAAGAGACAATGTTACGTGCGTCCAGCCGTTGTCTCTGATTGGTCCACGTCACTTTCATCACTACCTTCCGAGAAGAGACAGAACGTATTGGCTGCACATTCGCTTTGTCTCTCTCTACAGGTTAGTTAAATTTTTTGACGGTAATGCTCAGGCCAATTCTCTATGTCTATGGCTCATCGTAAGTGAATTGTTTGGTAGACATACGCTTAAAGCGAGCTTTCCACAATGCGGCAACGATCTGAATTAATCATGAGTCATATGAGACAATTTCACCTGAACTCGATGAAGTGCGCGCGACGGTGACGTCAGATGAATGGCTCCGGCAAACCTCTGCGACGGCGTGCGAAACATGAGGCTATTTACATACTAATGTTGTGATTTTTATAGAAATGGGTTCAGTTATTACGGTCGTTAGTGTACCGCATTATAGTGGTGCAGGAATGGGTGTAGAATAAAGTATTGCAACGTAAGGCATCATCTAAACTTTCCCTCCCAGAATATTTATTTCTATTCCCACTTCTCTGTTCATGCAGTACGACTGTGGAGCTCACTGCCACCTAAAATCCGTGACTTTAAAAATGTATCGTTATTCAAGAAACAGGTCAAAGAAATTACCTCTCCACCATCTTGTAATTTTATATATTATATGTTGTATGTATTTTTATCTTCTATTTATTTAGTTAAGGTATATGTCTAATTTATATATAATCAATTAAGTTATAATAGTCTATTTTATTTTTCCTAATTTCTTTCTACACATTGTGTCTTCGGTTATCATCCATGTTTCCTGTCGCAATTCTGCTGGAAGAAATGCTGAAATAAGCAGTACCTCTGTGCTCTTCTATCTGTATTTTTTATTTTCTCAATACAGTGTTTACATAAATAAATATTTTATAGAGCTTGTAAATTGCAAGCAATTTTCAGTTTGCAGGACGCACCAAAACAATTTATCTCGGCTAGTTTTGATTAAGGTACATAAAGAATGTTGATGTGTGCTCAGCAAGTTTACAATCAAAAGTAAGTAGTTCTGTTATCTTTGAGGTCACCTTGCTCTTAATAAGTAGCTAAAACTCTAATAAGAAGTAATCCCACCCATGCTGTATTCAAGAGTTCTGTGAGGATTACCGCATCAAATCAATCAGTGCCTTTACATGGACAACAAGCAACGTGTTATTTTAGTGTGTATTAGCGATCTTTGAACGAGACATTACATTGTTTTAATAACATCTCTAAAACTCTAGGCGTGTTTATATACTCAAATATTAGTAATTCGCTGTAGAATCGTCTGCTTGCCTTACAAACAACCTGTGAAGCCTTATCGCTTCCAGTTTAAGCGGACGCAGCTAAGTACAAGTATTTTACTTATATTGTTCTTTCTAAGATCGATGAATTAATATAAAATTAATTAATAGTAAATGGAGTTAAATTGAGACTGCAATGAGTTCCATCGCATATTGGGCTACAGGCCATGAAAAGGTTGACATTTTAGCTAAACATGGAGCTAAAAATGGAAAACTAGTATAACGCTGTATTATACAGAAGTTTTTATTTGAGTATTGCGATAATTGGATAGAGTATTATGATAAGCGTTCTTTAGAAAAAGGGAACTGGTATAATACTATACAGGGTCAACCTTTTCATGTGCCCTGGTTGGTTAATACTTCTTTAAGTTGAAAATGAGTTGTTACTGCTTGCAGACCCAGATCTAGACACATTCCATGTAATAAGTTTGCGTTCTTAATTTAAAAAAGTTAACTCGCCTGATTGTGTCGAGTGTGGAGTTGTCGAGGACCTACAACACATAGTGATGGACTGTGTGCAATATGAGTCTATAAGAAACGAATTTTTTGGGGTCCTGAGGTTGAACCGACTGTTGACGTAGACACGTTCCATTGACTTATGTCTTAACCAAATGATGATGAAACGAAGAGTCTGTTCAAGTTCATGACCCAAATTTGATGAATATTAGCTACTTAGTGTGTTTTTAGGGTATGATGGGACTGTCATACGCATGGCGATTTTAAAAGACCCTAATTAAATAAAGAAAGAAAAAAAAAAAGTATTTTACATAAGCGAAGACGTGGGCGACAGTGAAGCACGCTCGCTTAAAAGTAACCTATTCACTCTTGACTTAAAGACCCCTAGATTGTAGCTATCGGGAAACACATCGACACTTCGATCTCTTTATTAAAGTAAGCTACAAACTCGGGGTCTTAAAGTCAAGAATGAATAGGTAACTTCTAGACAAGTGTGCTACACCGTCGACCACATCATAGCTTAACATCAGCAGAGAAAGTGGTCATGTGCAAGCCTACCTATAATAAAACTGAAAAAGAAAAGTTTGTTTTAAAAGATTTAATCCTTTCTCAAGTCCAATACGTTTAGACGACAGAAATTCGACAGATATTCATAGCTGTATCCGAGCAACCACATTCTCAACGTGTTCTATCCAAACTTTTCCGATTTATAACTGTTTTCTCATGCATTTGTTTCATGCTCGACAAAATTGGACGGAACATCTTTGAATGGTTTTAAAAGTAGCACTCCAATATTCGTATGTGTTCTTATGTGATCGCAATATCACAGGACAGGTTTCTTTATTGACTTTATTTGCCATGATTTTACCAAAGATGCCTAAATACGTTTGTATTGTTGATAGGGTCACGTTTCCCGATCTATCTCACGTGAAGGTAAGCTCTCAGATAATGTGGTCGGCGGTAATGCACGCTTGCCTTAAAGTAACCTATTCAATCTTGAACTAAAAACCCCTGGTTGTACGTATCAGTAAACAAACATTCTTGAAGGATGTTCAACTCCTTAGCTGTACGCATAATGAAAGTATTCTCAAAATGAAAAAGAATGAGATGTTCACCAAGCACTGGCACTTTTTCTATCTATGAGCCTTTGGATCTACGAAGCAGTAAAGTTCTTCCAAAAATTAGAAATGTGTAAGTCTATATGTTTTTTAATCAGTCATGCATCAACAGCTGAACAGGTTTGAATCAATCTTGGCACTAGGATAGATCAGGATTTGGATCAGGACATAAAATATTTCTACTTCGAGGGAGCTGAAGCTAGTTTCCATTATACACTTCGATCGATTTCTAAAACTTTTGTACAGGTACTCAATTTAAAATTGTGGCAATTTAATGACCATGGCATAGAAAAAAGATTCGTAATCGACTCAATCAAAAACTTGTTTATCAATGGAAAAAACAAAAAAATGGGCATTCCGGTTTTCGAAAAGTGCTACTGCTAACTGCGAGCCGGTAATCTTAGAGTTATGTGATATCTATATACATTAAAAAGTATGACAATATGCCAGCTAGGTACTTACTTACCAAATAATATCAGCGTAACAATACCACATTCTAGAAGCTCATGACAGATGGTTTCACAAAAAAAACTTTATTGACAAACGTTATTCTATTCATCGTTATTTAGTTCCCCGTGTGACAGGGCACTGAAAGATTTATGCATTTATATTATCTGTGCAAGCTCTTTCTTTTTTTACATATTTCAGCCAGACGGTGACATTGATTTATACGAGTGGTCACCAAAAAACTGTGGCGGGAAAACCGCGAGCTGTCATGTTGGGATCTCTGAAATGGTTCTGTTTTTTTTCTGAGGGTTTGTAAAGCAATTATATTTTTAATCTTGTTAAGATTGTCTCTTAATTTAAATAAAAAAATAATGTATTTTCCACTTACAAACGTTTACGAAGTGTAAATGACTTATTCACTGTTATAGATATTCTAACTTTTTAAACCTACATAAACTTTTGTATCTGTTAATTTGACAACATTGTATGACATATTGTCAATTTAACCTCGTAATAGCAACTAACTATGAGTTATTTTTTTCACGTAAGTGGGCGTAACTGGATAAGGCTGACGTTAAGGCCCTTACGCCGCTTTAGTGCCGTAAAGCGGTTACTCTCTAAAGCATACTCCTTACGGCTAGGTTAAAAGGTTTGAAAAAAAAGTTTATTCATGTACATTATTTATTGTGAAACATGGTTTTTTCGTATGACTAAAACATTTGCTTTAAAAAATAATTAACGACACGATATTTTTTGGCTTCTTTTGATTGTCCTTCAAAAAATCTTGGATGTTCAAAAATATTTTTACACAGGAATATTGATGGTTAAAATTTTTTCTTAACCGTCATAGGATAGGTATGAAAATCAAAAAATGTTGTGCAAACAAAACTGTCCTACTTCGTAAGGACTTCTTAAGGGTTGATTGTGGAAAGATTGTGTAACCTAATCGTTTAGGTAGGCCAATAAAACACTAAGAAAAACACCTTTTTTAATAATAAAAATCTTAAAAAATACTTATCATTGCCAAGCTGTACCCAAATAGGCAAAAAAAAACAAATAAAAAGAATCGATTACATAATTTCCGTTCTTTGTTTTAAATTGATTTCTATTACAATTTTCCAAAACTTGTTCTCGTGCAAATCATTGATCCGCAGATAGATAAATTACTATGCATTCCGACAGAATCTTTTTGAACTCCTAATTTATGCAGATTGAAAGATCAAAGAACTGGCAAGCTGGCTTCGAAACAATCCAATTCTCTTCTACAACGATTTCCATTGCAGTCTTTAAATAGCTTCCATAAAAAACTATGTATTGTTAATATAATGAGGCTATATTTCTTTTTGGTAGGTATATTAACCCCTTGAGTGCCTAAAACTTGGATCCACGCAATACACAATGGATCCACGTCTTAAACACACGAAAGGTTTATCTGCTGAGGAAATTGTGAGTTTCGGTTACTGGTTCAATTGAATTTGTCAATTATAATTTAATTCAATTTCACCGGTCAGTGTAAGTTTTCCACGGACTTTGTTGCTTACTGTAAGTACGCCAAAACATTTTATCTACGTAAATAACAGATTATGCAAAAACTGACTCTTCTATGCTCGAAAAGATTTCCTCATGACGTTTTTCTTCACTTTAATTCATAATAGATCATCATCAAAGATTACAGTAGTCCACTGCTGGACATGAGCTTCGCCCATCATATGCCATTCATCTGGGGACATAATTGTAATTTTTAGCCCTTGGTAGCAAAAGTAAGCAAAGTCTTGCCCCTCCCCCTTTTATGGTGACGTAAACATTGGTATATATTATTTTAATCTGTTCAGGACTCTTCATTGTTGCCATAACAGTTCAAATGAGAATCTGTTCGATTTTGCAGAAAAATTAGAAAATAAATAAATATTTCTGACGTAATCACCATTCTGACCCCGTCACCCATGTCATCAAAAATAACCAAAGCAAAGGCCTCGGGCCACCTATTTGGTGCTTACATTATAACTGAATGCAGTCAGTCAGTGTAGAATTCGCAGTCTCCGCTCTAGAACACGTCTATTTCAACTAACCAAACCTATGAACGTTCTACGTCTAGTATGGCCGGCCATTTGCAACTTCAGCTTGCTCATTCTGTGAACTATTTCGACAATATTTTATCGCTCTAACAAAACTAACTCTTAATTGGTCGCGTGGGCGGGTGTCATACACCCCAATACATTTTTCCAGGCTCATAACTTAAAAAATAATAATTTAACGTGCTGGTCTTATAGGTAGCTTCGTAAACGCGTGTGACATTCACAATTCAGGGGGTCTTCTCGCGACTGAACTTGAACTATCATTTTGATACCCAGGAAACATGCCTGTTATTTTGAGCGAGCCTTCGTTTTCTTTTTCGTGTGAGGATGTGGTCACCTTTGGCACGGGGTCTCAGCGCTAATAAAGAAAATTTGGTTCAAATAAATGTCACTAGATGGCTCGATATGTTATTGAATTGTGTGTAAAATTGACATTTTCTAGAATTGATCATAGAAATTGTATGTTACTGTTTAATCAACTCATTTAAGCACAAAACTATAGAATATTGGGCTCATAATTCACATTTCAAAGATTATTTGAACGGATCATTCGACATTGATTCCAATAGATGGCGCGGGTTTAAATATCTGAGGCATGCCACTTAATTTTAGAAATTTGTATTATAACACATTTTGATACAATTAAACTGTAAAAACATGCAATAAAATACTATAAAACAAATCGTCACTGTATTTAAAGAAAATAATAGTCACGAACCGAGAAAATCCTTTTACTTGCAAGTCACTGCTAACACCATCTATAGCCGTGGAACAGAACCGAACGCGATCAAAGTACTTATACAAATAATCAGAATAATCAGACGAAAAACGCTAGTAACGTCGGCACGGTTTCTTTGTATGGGATGAGGCATCTGTATGCTAGTATTATATTATCTGTGCCTCTGGCCACCTTTGACCAAGTAGTAGTTAGGTAGTATCTAAAGCAAAACACTTAAGAGCAACCAAATGAGACCGACTTTTATTAATACAGTCTAAAATCTATCTTCATGTTCATACCTATGTCTCAAACGGGAGGAGAAATTGGTATTATGAGCTAAAGATTCAATTTTGTATCGCGATTTTCGTGTTTTATAAAGCAAGCAAAGCTTATCAACATGAATGTAGAAAGCTTTGACATGTCCTTTGTGGGTTGAGTACAGATATATCTCTATACATACTACACATCTTGACGGTATTCATTATAGGTGTGAGTAGAAATGTAGCTTTAGGAAGATTTTCCAGTTTAATATAATAATTATTCAATCAATATCAATAGAAGAGTCGTTTTTGTTTTTGGAAAATATAAAAAAAAAAAAATAGCCAGGTTGGTAAAGGATAACCAATGGAACCCATTTCCAGCATTTTTGGGTTCTCTGTCTGATTGTCTTTGTGTCTGTTTAGTAGTGTACGAGTACGCATCATGTTAAATGTACGAAACCAATGTAGATAACTTTTATACATAAAAATTGTGCGTAACTTTTTTGTTTCATTGAAATTAGTCATATGAATTTAAAGTGTTCAAGCAGTAAAATATCACAACATACGCAATTCAGGTACTCGGACAGTTGAACTCCATATTTTATAGAACGCGTTGTGTATTTGGCGTCATATACAGAACAGCGGTGTTAAGATTCACCGCGGAAGAATGACCCTAAAAAATGGTAGCTTTTTTATGTATTATAGGTAGGTTATATGGCTAGGTAGGGTAGGTATGTAGGTTAGGTAGGCAGTTGATGGGAGCGAAGCCGCGGGCACAGCTAGTTTATAATATAATTTATATATTTCAGACATAATTATTCTAGTCCATAGTTTTTCTTAGTTGGTTGTTTTTAGTTTAAGTAGATATTATTTTCCTGTAAGAAAATACTCTTTCTGAAAACAAATCGAAGTAAATAAAAGAATGGCTGACAATGCGATTTCCGTTCGTGTCCGTTCTTTTTAGTCAACAAAGATTTCTTCAAAAAGCTTTTTGAACGTAAAGTAAGATATTTATTGACATTAATACAACATGTCAACCATAAATTATTCACAGCATGTTTACAATTAATTACATATTATATTATTGGCCGTAAACCAACTTAAATAGCCTCCTATACCCCGAAGACCGTCTCGAACTACCCCAGAACTCCAGAGTTCACATTACAGCACAACAATAGCGTATAACGTATACTTGACTTACTTCTACGCTCCGGGGCATCAAGTTGCCAACTTTACTCGTTCAACTAAGCAATATAGAAAAGTAAACAGCGTACAAGCTCTCCCCTCCAATCCCAGAAAGATATTCTTTGAAAAAATAAATGAACTTTCACATGATAGGGGTTCCGTCCAACCCAGAAGCATTCGACCTAAAAACCCGGTAGATATGATCTCCCCACTAAATTACCATTTTAATTGAATACACTCGCCAAATTAATTTTTCAGTTATCTTTTTACTTTTATTTTTCAACGTTTTCGTCTCGGTTTATAGTTTGCTTTTCATTTCCAGTGATCATTCCCCTAAAATTAATTGTCGGAATTTAATTTTCATTCTGATTCTGTTAAACTGCGGGCTTCGTGGAATTTGGGGTCTGCCCTTCCTGGAAAATTAAATTAAATAAAATTGACGTACCATTTTAGTAATGCTCTTATGAAATTAACTTGAAAGTTATATTTAAGAGCTAATAAAGCTTCTAGATACTAAGGCTCAGTTTTTGGGGTTCCGTAGCCAAATGGCAATAAACGGAACCCTTATGGATTCGTCATGTCTGTCTGTCTGTCTGTCCGTCCGTATGTCACAGCCACTTTTTTCCGAAACTAAAAGAACTATGCTGTTGAAACTTGGTAAATAGATGTATTCTGTGAACCGCATTAAGATTTTCATACAAAAATAGAAAAAAAAGACAATATATTTTGGGGGTTCCCCACACTTAGAACTGAAACTCAAAAATTTTTTTTCATCGAACCCATAGTAGGTCTACAAAAATCTTTAAAAAAATATATGATGTACATTACCATGTAAACTTCCACCGAAAATTAGTTTGAACGAGATCTAGTCAGTAGTTCTTTTTTTAATACGTCATAAATCATAAACCGCAATTTACCAAGTACGGAACCCTCCGTGCGCGAATCCGACTCGCACTTGGCCGGTTTTTTTATCCGTGGTTAACTCAGCTAATGGTTAAATATGCTAACCAATAGTTTAAAATTTTGGTAAAATGCTCTTTTTACCCGGCTGCAAGGAAAGGGTTAAGTTTTTCGCACTTTTCTTGTATGTCTGTATGTTTTATGTATGTAATATTATTTATTACCTCGTATCTTTCAAACCATTTGACGGATTTTTATAATTAAGACATCGCTAGATATGTCTTGGCCGCCCAAGTGTCCTTAGAAAAAGTGCCTTTAAATGAAAATTGCCGATTTTGGGCGCCATATTGTGGGAGTTGCAATTTTTTTCTTGGAAACCTATCGAGAGGGACATCAAAATGAAGGGTTTTTAGATGTTATTTCAAAAATATATACCACTTATATGTTTAAAAGTCATTCGAAAAAAAAAAACATAACTAAAAAGTTGTAAATTATTTTTCTATAATATTTAAAAAAACCCGACTGCAAAGATGTAAACAAGAAGAAAATCATGCTGTGCAGTCGGAGGATATTTATAGTTTTAGTCAGCCAGCTCGCGAATATGTTTATGTTTATCAATTTCAAATTTGACCATTTGTTAGACTTACAATTGATGAATAAACACTTTTTACCGGAAATTGAAACCATTGGTTAGCATATTTAATTATTGGTTGAATTAATTTCGAATCAAAAAACGGGGCTTTAGTCAGGAAGGCGCTGTAAGCTATTTTTGTCATACTTATAAGTAAAAGCAAATTAAAATATATTTATAAAGATTTTTCCACATTTAGTGAGGAACAAACGAATTGGTTAGTAAGTCAAAACAGACTGGAATAATTCTTTAATAAATGTTGCATTCATTTAAGTTGATTGAAGTTGATTCGTATCATAAATATAGCCTTGAAATGCACTCTGAAACGCTCCAGAAACAATTGGTTTCAAATTTCTGTAAGACGCGTTACTTCATCAATTTTAGTTTAATAAATGGACAAATAATTTACTCATCAACCTATTTGACCATTTGTGATGCCAAATTAATAATTAACAATTGATGAATAAACGCGTTTTATTAAAATTTGAAACCATTGGTTGAGTTAATTACGGATCAAATAAAAAAAAAAAACACAAAAAATAAACCGACTTCAAAATATAAAAAAATGCGTGGACAAACATACATAAATATATACATACAAACAAACAAAAAATATACACTTATGAAATTTCAAGACCATTTAGAGTAACTTTTGTGAATATTGTGCAATTCCTACAATATTACATAAATACGATTCGAATTGATTACCTCCGTTTTTTTTTAAGTCGGTAAAATATCTGACCTTAAACAGGAGTATTATTATATAAAAATTATGAATGAACGGCACTTAACCCAACTTAGCAACAGTTTCTTTAGAAGCATCCCTAAGCAAAACGTGCCTGTGCTAGCTCTTAAGTAATTCATAATTCTATTAATTACTTGTTCAACATCTTTTGACACCTGAAACTTTAACACTCAGAAATTTTACACTCACAAAGCAATATCTCAAAGTAACGACAACTAAAATAAACCATATTACCCTATACGCACTAATTATCTATTATCGCACTACTTTCATACGCCTTAAGTTAAATAACCCTTCCACTAATAACCGAAAAGCCGCTTACAGGCGTTACAGCAAGAACCTTCAGGCTTCAGTAGCGTGGCGACCGCAGACGAGGGAGGTCGCATTCACGACGCGTATCTACTAACCCTCGCGAGATTCGACGAAAAAGACTTCGTAACTTTATGACGTTCGATTTTTTTAAATAGATAAGCTTTATTTTGCGTGATGACAATTTAAAAACAAATGAGTGTTGTGACGCAAACTTGGATTGTTCTTCGCCTCGCAGTTAGGACTATTTAAAGTTGGAAGGTAAGTCACTTCGTTGTATAACCCATGTCAACCCCTTTAAGTTGGTTTCGGCATGGTTAAAAGGCTTTATGCAGACAAGGTCGAAAACTCCTTGACGGGTGTTGCAAAAGTTTTTATGGTCGAAGTTTGGTTTATGATAATTTCAACGCTGAGATATCGTAATTTCGACGATAATATTAATGCAGTAGTTATTTTCAACTTTATATAGGCAGTATAAATTTACTTATTACAGATAAGAAAGATATTATTTGAATGGGAATTAACTAATGTAGCCATATGCAAATATAATTTTTATTTTAAAAATCTCTACACTTTTTAGCAACTGAAAGTTCTAATTTCAAATTCTAGTGTTGAGATTTTTATGAATAACGCTCTTTGTTTCTTTTCAAGGTAGGTTAGTATCATTAAGGACAAAATCCGTTATTTATAAAGTAAAATTAGGGTCAAATCCTAATGTAGTGTTCCCACGCACTTATTATAACTGAAACCGATGTTATTAATGGATAGTTTCAAGTAAAGAGCTTTATTACAATTTTGATAAAGAATAAAGTAGGTAATAAAGTAGGTGCCTATTCCATTTATTTATCTCGTACCAAACCAAACATTCTTAGATTGCTTTCACAACAATCGCTAGCAATCCATTCTTTCTTATATAGTAAACTTCTGCCGATTTCTGATCCATTCAAGTGGAATACTTATCCATTGACTGTTTCCTCAAGAATTCATTGGTTTTTTCTCTGGCGATATTTACATAACTCGTATTGATTTACCATTTTTTTTCGTAGCTACACTTGTCACGGCACTTTAAGGCTTATTTTTGTCTGAAAATAAATTCTTTTGTGATAGAATTGTTTTTTTTAAAGTTACTACACTGTCCAACTATTTGAGTTCCAAAGCTCAAACTTGACGAACAGAATAAGCCTGTTGGTAATTTGATTACGAACTTAAACTTTACTTACAAAAGTGACCGACTATCTAATCTATTGGAATGTCTGCCAATTTAATCCGCAAGTCAGTCAGTGTGGCAAGATAATTTCTACAAGAAGATCTTCAGTAGCAATTTGGAGTCTGGATTTTTCGACTTTACCACTCCTGGAATACAGGCTTCATCTCTATGAGAAGATATTTTTTTAGTGTCGATAGGCTCACGTTTGACCACTACCTCGCCTAATTGTAAGCGATAATGTGGCCTACGGTAATTGGTACGGTATTGGTATTGTAATTCGGATGGTAATTGTAATACATCTCCCCGATCTTATGTTGGTGCGGTCCAGACCTTCCCATGGATAAGAGGCCTGAGTCCCAGCTGTGAGAAGCTTATCATCGAATTATAGGCTGATCCTGCTGTGTAATTCCAATGACAATAAGCCAACCTATAGGTGAGCCAAGTCATCATCATCATCATCATGATTTCAGCCGAAAGATGTCCACTGCTAGACTAAGGCCTCTCCCAAGCGTCGCCAAACTGATTGGTCCTGTGCTTTGCGCATAAACCGGACTCCCGCGGTCTTGACCAGGTCGTCGCTTCACCTGGAGGTAGGCCTTCCAACGCTGCGTCCGGCACGCGGTCGCATTGTCAGAATTTTTCGGCCCCAGCAGTGGAAACTTTCGGATGTCTTCATTTCTGATTCGATCACGCAAGGCAACTCCGAGCATAGCTCTCTGCATTGCCCTTTGGATGACTTTAAGACTTCTGATGAGGCGGTGGGCCAGTAATGCAAGGCTTGCGATATGTTTTATAAACAAAGCTAATTGCTATAAAATATTAAATCTGAAAACTGTACAGTATTGTTCAAACCATTTTATTCTAAGAACAAGTTTTATTTTATCCAACTTCTTATTATTTATTTATGTACACACAAAAACACATTGCAGAAAAAAATAAAATACTGATTGTAGAGCACAAAGTTACTGCTTCTTCTTCTTTTCGTTTGAGGATGTGACCACCTCTGGTGTCAGAGTTAATTAGCCGCCTCTGGGAACCCCACAGGCCTCTGACTTGGCTATTTCAGACTTACATTAAGTAGTCCAGGTTTCCTCACGATGTTTTCCTTCACCGTTGCCTGTGATGTCCAAGATAAACTTAGAAAGTACATATGAATTTGAAAAAGTCACATTGGTACTTGCCCGGATTTGAACTCACGACCTCAAGCACGAGAGGCGAGGTCTTAGCCGCTGGGCCCCCACGACATATATTACTGCTTATATCATTTTCTTCTTCGTATATCCAGCAACCCGCACTGGGCCCGCGTGGTGGATTACGACCCGTTTCCTCTCACAGAGAGGAGTCTTGTGTCCCAGCAGTGGAAACATTAATAAGCTGATGATGATGATGATATGAAGCAAATTATAACCGAAAACTACTGAAACAACGTAATGTCATCAAAGAAGCCATTGTCAGCAAACACTCCAATATTTAGCTGCCATTGAAAGCCGTCGATCAAAGCCATTAGGCCGAATAACAGCGCTATTGTTCTAACGTAGACATGGTAACACTATCAGCTTAGTTAAGCTTAGTTGCCCAACTTCGGGGAACTTGGGGCTAAACTTCCATTGTCGGTATTTGATCCTATCCTATTAATATATATATAAATGCGAAAGTCTGGATGTTGGTTAATCAATCAAGCTTCAACGGCTGAACGGATTCGGATAAACAATAGCATTAGAGAAGTCTACCCATCATGGTATACTAATTCTTATCTCGGTTGGATTATTTCCGACATTCACGCAGGTGAAGCTGCTGGCAGAAACTAGTATTACAGCTGAATGAATCTGTATTTTAGATAAGCCTTGCGTGGTGAGTAGACCATGCCTAGGGCTAGGACATTTTTTATCCGTAGTAGGTACGTTGACGTACGTGTACGTACGATGTTCCTCGGGATAGTTTCCGACTTTCGTGTGGGTGAAGCTGCTGACAGGAGCTAGTATTATAGCTGAGTGAATCTGTATTATACATAAGCCTTGCCTGGCGGGTAAACCATGCCAAGAATAGGATACTTTTTATCCGTAGTAGATACGTTTCCTCGGGATAATTTCCGACTTTCACGCGGGTGACGCTGCTGGCAAAAGCTAGTATTACAGCTGAAGGAATCAGTATTATACATAAGCCTTGCCTGGCGGGTACACCATGCCAAGGACTAGGACACTTTTTATCCGTATTTGGTCCGTTTCTTCGGGATAATTTCAGACTTTTACACGGTTGACGCTGCTGGCAAAAGCTATTCTTACAGATGAGTGAATCTTTTTTTAGATAAGCCTTGCCTGACGGATTCCTCAAAATTTGAAAGGCACTTCGCTTGTAATGTTTAAGACCCATTTATTTCATTTTATTATTATTTGTTTATCCTCGCAAATCAACAAAGATACGACCCAGGACCGAGCTACCTGGAGACGCACGATACGGAAGGCCGACCCCAAATAAAATGGGATAGGGCCAGGCCAAAGAAGATTATTTGTTTATCCTCGCACTAGAATGCCTTGCAGCTATTGCACCAATAATCGTAGAAATTACATACGAATTTGAAAAAGTCGCATTGGTACCTGTCCGGCTTGGAACCCACGACCTCAAGCACAAGAGGTGAAGTCTTAGCCATATTTTGAGGACCTTATATGAGGACCCAGGGACGATACCATAGCGCTTTAAGCAAGTTCCATGTTTTATGAATGTTCGGTAAATTATTTTCGAAAACCTAACCTGCCATCAAAAACACTAAGCATACTAAAATACATCACTGCATTTACCCTTGGCGAATAACAAGCGTGATGGTTAGTAATACCTACATTAAACTAAAGTGATGCGTAAGAGGGTGCGTACACTTAATAACTTGAAAGGCAACCCTGAAAATAGCGGCTTACTTTGCCGCATGAAAAATCGCGTGATGTACAAGCAATAAGTAAAGAAGACAGTTTTAGATTAGTTCACAGATCGAAAGATCTATCTTTAGTGGAACAAAATTAGAATATCTTGTTTATTTATTACTACGATTACGTAATAAATGTACCCTTATTTTATTTAAGAATCTATCACTTTATCCACGCGTGAATAATAATAACACAATAGGTCTAAATCAGTAAGTCTAAAACAGGCTTGGGATTGAGCTGCTCCAATTAATTTAGATTTTTTTATATATTTTGCACCGTGAATTTTGTTTTTTTTTTAGTTTTCTTGCAGTGACAAGAATATTTACTTTTAAAAGTATTATATTACTTTATTTTTAGTTCATTTCAATTGTTGTGAATGTGAAGACTATGTGGATCATACTTCTTTTTTTGTTTTTAGTTTTAATTTATCTAAGTTAGTTTTAATCATGGTCTGGCAGTTTGAGTAGTTTATGCGGCCTACCCGAATATCCTTTCTTTGGTATTGTTCGTCGAATCGTTGAGCTCCTTAAATTCTGAGTTGCGCTGCACGGTTATTGACAAATGCGTGCACTGACTGGACAGGTCCACTCAATCTGGCTGGTTCTTTCCTCAAAAGACCATTTCAGACTTCAGTCTACATGGTCTTCACATGATCTAACCAAGATTTTGTCTGGACTTTAAAAGAGAATGTGAGCTCTGTGTTTGTTTCGGCCTTTCTTCTCAGAGTATTCAGATAGGAAACGCCGACCTCATCTAGTTTGAAAAAATATGATCGACATGTAAAAGTGTTTGTACAAACCAACTTACAGAAATAAAATCATTTATCATTTGTCTACAATGAGGAGTGTTGAAATGCCAAATTCAAAAAGATTAAAAAGTTTTATTTCCTCATAAACTCAGCTCATGAAATATCAGTTCTAGTTTGTTATGCGTCACAGCTTGTTCACGTACGAAGGATTCGGGAATCTTCTAAATACATACATTTTTACTCTACATAATGTAATGTGCCTATATCCGTACAACCGAAGATTAACTTATACGATTAACTTATATATAAGACTAGGCGTCCCACGCGGCTTGGCTCCCGTCAACTGGCTACCTACCTACCCTACCCTACATACATGAATGTTGCTTAACTTTAACCGCTATGCAGCGCAAAGTGAAAACTCCACTGCTAAAACTATCGAAGGACATTATTATTCAAAGCTCCAATCCTGCACCCGTAAGTACCTACGAGTACCTACTGCCTTTTTCCGCTGCGCCCACAGAGTTTCTTGTGCGTTCTTCTCCATAACAAGCCACTTTTCCGATACACGTAGAATACATTTTCATTACTTGTTAATTTTAATTAACGTTCAAAAGTGTCGCTTGATGACCTAGTTGAAATAAACAATTTGACTTTGAGTTTATTATTTGACCATACAATTGATGAATAAACACGTTTCACCGAAAATTGAAACCATTGGTTAGCATATTTAATTATTGGTTGAGTTAACTTCGAATCAAAAAACGGGGCCTTAGTCAGGAAGGCGCTTTAAGCTATTTTTTTCATACTAATAAGTAAAACCAAATTAAAAATTTATTTCTAAAGATTGATTTATGAGCCCGATTTATTATTATGAGTTTCATTCAGAATGATCGTACATTTAGTGAGAAACAAAATTTTCGAAATGGTTAGTAAGTCAAATCAGACTGTAATCATTCTTTCAATAAATGTTGCATTCATTAAGTTGATTCGTATCTTAAATATAGCCTTGAAATGCACTCTGAAACGCTCCTGAAACCATTGGTTTCAAATTTTTGTAAGACGCGTTACTTCATCAATTTTGGTTTAATAAATGGACAAATAATTTACTCTTCAACCTATTTGACCATTTGTGATGCCAAATTAATAATTAACAATTGATGAATAAACGCGTTTTATTAAAATTTTAAACCATTGGTTGAGTTAATTACGGATCAAATAAAAACTTTTTCACAAAAAATAAACCGACTTCAAAATATAAAAAATACGTGGACAAACATACATAAATATATACATACAAAAAAACAAAAATATACACTTATGAAATTTCAAGACCATTTAGAGTAACATTTGTGAATATTGTGCAATTCTAACAATATTACATAAATACGTTTCGAATTGATTACCTCCGTTTTTTTTTAAGTCGGTAAAAAATCTAACCTTAAACAGGAGTATTATTATATAAAAATTATGAATGAACGGCACTTAACCCAACTTAGCAACAGTTTCTTTAGAAGCATCCCAAAGGAAAATGTGCCTGTGCTAACTCTTAAGTAGTTCATAATTCTATTAATTACTTGTTCAAGATCTTTTGACACCTGAAGCTTTAACACGAGAAATTTCACACTCATAAAAATTACGACAACTAAAAGAAACCATATTAACCTATACGCACTAATTACCTATTATCGCACTACTTTCATACGCCTTAAGTTAAATAACCCTTCCACTAATAACCGAAAAGCCGCTTACAGGCGTTACAGCAAGAACCTTCAGGCTTCAGTAGCGTGGCGACCGCAGACGAGGGAGGTCGCATTCACGACGCGTATCTACTAACCCTCGCGAGATTCGACGAAAAAGACTTCGTAACTTTATGACGTTCGATTTTTTTAAATAGATAAGCTTTATTTTGCGTGATGACAATTTAAAAACAAATGAGTGTTGTGACGCAAACTTGGATTGTTCTTCGCCTCGCAGTTAGGACTATTTAAAGTTGGAAGGTAAGTCACTTCGTTGTATAACCCATGTCAACCCCTTTAAGTTGGTTTCGGCATGGTTAAAAGGCTTTATGCAGACAAGGTCGAAAACTCCTTGACGGGTGTTGCAAAAGTTTTTATGGTCGAAGTTTGGTTTATGATAATTTCAACGCTGAGATATCGTAATTTCGACGATAATATTAATGCAGTAGTTATTTTCAACTTTATATAGGCAGTATAAATTTACTTATTACAGATAAGAAAGATATTATTTGAATGGGAATTAACTAATGTAGCCATATGCAAATATCATTTTTATTTTAAAAATCTCTACACTTTTTAGCAACTGAAAGTTCTAATTTCAAATTCTAGTGTTGAGATTTTTATGAATAACGCTCTTTGTTTCTTTTCAAGGTAGGTTAGTATCATTAAGGACAAAATCCGTTATTTATAAAGTAAAATTAGGGTCAAATCCTAATGTAGTGTTCCCACGCACTTATTATAACTGAAACCGATGTTATTAATGGATAGTTTCTAGTAAAGAGCTTTATTACAATTTTGATAAAGAATAAAGTAGGTACCTATTCCATTTATTTATCTCGTACCAAACCAAACATTCTTAGATTGCTTTCACAACAATCGCTAGCAATCCATTCTTTCTTATATAGTAAACTTCTGCCGATTTCTGATCCATTCAAGTGGAATACTTATCCATTGACTGTTTCCTCAAGAATTCATTGTTTTTTTCTCTGGCGATATTTACATAACTCGTATTGATTTACCATTTTTTTTCGTAGCTACACTTGTCACGGCACTTTAAGGCTTATTTTTGTCTGAAAATAAATTCTTTTGTGATAGAATTGTTTTTTTTAAAGTTACTACACTGTCCAACTATTTGAGGTCCAAAGCTCAAACTTGACGAACAGAATAAGCCTGATGGTAATTTGATTACGAACTTAAACTTTACTTACAAAAGTGACCGACTATCTAATCTATTGGAATGTCTGCCAATTTAATCCGCAAGTCAGTCAGTGTGGTAAGATAATTTCTACAAGAAGATTTTCAGTAGCAATTTGGTGTCTGGATTTTCGACTTTACCACTACTGGGACACAGGCGTCATCTCCATGAGAAGATATTTTTTTTATTGTCGATAGGCTCGCGTTTGACTACTACCTCGCCTGATTGTAAGCGATGATGTGGCCTACGGTAATTGGTACGGTATTGGTATTGTAATTCGGATGGTAATTGTAATACATCTCCCCGATCTTATGTTGGTGCGGTCCAGACCTTCCCATGGATAAGAGGCCTGAGTCCCAGCTGTGAGAAGCTTATCATCGAATTATAGGCTGATCCTGCTGTGTAATTCCAATGACAATAAGCCAACCTATAGGTGAGCCAAGTCATCATCATCATCATCACGATTTCAGCCGAAAGATGTCCACTGCTAGACTAAGGCCTCTCCCAAGCGTCGCCACACTGATTGGTCCTGTGCTTTGCGCATAAACCGGACTCCCGCGGTCTTGACCAGGTCGTCGCTTCACCTGGAGGTAGACCTTCCAACGCTGCGTCCGGCACGCGGTCGCATTTCCAAAATTTTTCGGCCCCAGCAGTGCAAACTTTCGGATGTCTTCATTTCTGATTCGATCACGCAAGGCAACTCCGAGCATAGCTCTCTGCATTGCCCTTTGGATGACTTTAAGACTTCTGATGAGGCGGTGGGCCAGTAATGCAAGGCTTGCGATATGTTTTATAAACAAAGCTAATTGCTATAAAATATTAAATCTGAAAACTGTACAGTACTTATTGTTCAAACCATTTTATTCTAAGAACAAGTTTTATTTTATCCAACTTCTTATTATTTATTTATGTACACACAAAAACACATTGCAGAAAAAAATAAAATACTGATTGTAGAGCACAAAGTTACTCCTTCTTCTTCTTTTCGTTTGAGGATGTGACCACCTCTGGTGTCAGAGTTAATTAGCCGCCTCTGGGAACCCCACAGGCCTCTGACTTGGCTATTTCAGACTTACATTAAGTAGTCCAGGTTTCCTCACGATGTTTTCCTTCACCGTTGCCTGTGATGTCCAAGATAAACTTAGAAAGTACATATGAATTTGAAAAAGTCACATTGGTACTTGCCCGGATTTGAACACACGACCTCAAGCACGAGAGGCGAGGTCTTAGCCGCTGGGCCCCCACGACATATATTACTGCTTATATCATTTTCTTCTTCGTATATCCAGCAACCCGCACTGGGCCCGCGTGGTGGATTACGACCCGTTTCCTCTCACAGAGAGGAGTCCTGTGTCCCAGCAGTGGAAACAATAATAAGCTGATGATGATGATGATATGAAGCAAATTATAACCGAAAACTACTGAAACAACGTAATGTCATCAAAGAAGCCATTGTCAGCAAACACTCCAATATTTAGCTGCCATTGAAAGCCGTCGATCAAAGCCATTAGGCCGAATAACAGCGCTATTGTTCTAACGTAGACATGGTAACACTATCAGCTTAGTTAAGCTTAGTTGCCCAACTTCGGGGAACTTGGGGCTAAACTTCCATTGTCGGTATTTGATCCTATCCTATTAATATATATATAAATGCGAAAGTCTGGATGTTGGTTGATCAATCAAGCTTCAACGGCTGAACGGATTCGGATAAACAATAGCATTAGAGAAGTCTACCCATCATGGTATACTAATTCTTATCTCGGTTGGATTATTTCCGACATTCACGCAGGTGAAGCTGCTGGCAGAAACTAGTATTACAGCTGAATGAATCTGTATTTTAGATAAGCCTTGCGTGGTGAGTAGACCATGCCTAGGGCTAGGACATTTTTTATCCGTAGTAGGTACGTTGACGTACGTGTACGTACGATGTTCCTCGGGATAGTTTCCGACTTTCGTGTGGGTGAAGCTGCTGACAGGAGCTAGTATTATAGCTGAGTGAATCTGTATTATACATAAGCCTTGCCTGGCGGGTAAACCATGCCAAGAATAGGATACTTTTTATCCGTAGTAGATACGTTTCCTCGGGATAATTTCCGACTTTCACGCGGGTGACGCTGCTGGCAAAAGCTAGTATTACAGCTGAAGGAATCAGTATTATACGTATAAGCCTTGCCTGGCGGATTCCTCAAAATTTGAAAGGCATTTCGCTTGTAATGTTTAAGACCCATTTATTTTATTTTATTATTATTTGTTTATCCTCGCACTAGAATGCCTTGCAGCTATTGCACCAATAATCGTAGAAATTACATACGAATTTGAAAAAGTCGCATTGGTACCTGTCCGGCTTGGAACCCACGACCTCAAGCACAAGAGGTGAAGTCTTAGCCATATTTTGAGGACCTTATATGAGGACCCAGGGACGATACCATAGCGCTTTAAGCAAGTTCCATGTTTTATGAATGTTCGGTAAATTATTTTCGAAAACCTAACCTGCCATCAAAAACACTAAGCATACTAAAATACATCACTGCGTTTGCCCTTGGCGAATAACGAGCGTGATGGTTATTAATACCTACATTAAACTAAAGTGATGCGTAAGAGGGTGCGTACACTTACTAACTTGTAAGGCAACCCTGAAAATAGCGGCTTACTTTGCCGCATGAAAAATCGCGTGATGTACAAGCAATAAGTAAAGAAGACAGTTTTAGATTAGTTCACAGATCGAAAGATCTATCTTTAGTGGAACAAAATTAGAATATCTTGTTTATTTATTACTACGATTACGTAATAAATGTACCCTTATTTTATTTAAGAATCTATCACTTTATCCACGCGTGAATAATAATAACACAATAGGTCTAAATCAGTAAGTCTAAAACAGGCTTGGGATTGAGCTGCTCCAATTAATTTAGATTTTTTTATATATTTTGCACCGTGAATTTTGTTTTTTTTTTAGTTTTCTTGCAGTGACAAGAATATTTAGTTTTAAAAGTATTATATTACTTTATTTTTAGTTTATTTCAATTGTTGTGAATGTGAAGACTATGTGGATCATACTTTTTTTTTTGTTTTTAGTTTTAATTTATCTAAGTTAGTTTTAATCATGGTCTGGCAGTTTGAGTAGTTTATGCGGCCTACCCGAATATCCTTTCTTTGTTATTGTTCGTCGAATCGTTGAGCTCCTTAAAATCTGAGTTGCGCTGCACGGTTATTGACAAATGCGTGCACTGACTGGACAGGTCCACTCAATCTGGCTGGTTCTTTCTTCACATGATCTAACCAAGATTTTGTCTAGACTTTAAAAGAGAATGTGAGCTCTGTGTTTGTTTCGGCCTTTCTTCTCAGAGTATTCAGATAGGAAACGCCGACCTCATCTAGTTTGAAAAAATATGATCGACATGTAAAAGTGTTTGTACAAACCAACTTACAGAAATAAAATCATTTATCATTTGTCTACAATGAGGAGTGTTGAAATGCCAAATTCAAATAGATTAAAAAGTTTTATTTCCTCATAAACTCAGCTCATGAAATATCAGTTCTAGTTTGTTATGCGTCACAGCTTGTTCACGTACGAAGGATTCGGGAATCTTCTAAATACATAAATTTTTACTCTACATAATGTAATGTGCCTATATCCGTACAACCGAAGATTAACTTATACGATTAACTAAATTAAGACTAGCCGTCCCACGCGGCTTGGCTCCCGTCAACTGGCTACCTACCTACCCTACCCTACATACATGAATGTTGCTTAACTTTAACCGCTATGCAGCGCACGCAATCGAAACTCTCAAAAAGGAATTATTTTGCCCGTTTTTGCAACATTTTTCATTTATGCTCCACTCCTATTGTTCGTAGCGTGATATTATATATGACCTTCCTCGATAATTGGACTATCCAATACAAAAATATTTTTTCCATTCTAACCAGTAGTTCTTGAGATTAGCGCGTTCAAACAAACAAACTCTTCAGCTTTATGATATTAGTATAGATTAACCGATAAATGGTAGCAGTAACCTTTTAAGAATCCTAAGGGATGACTGTATAATTTCTGAAGGTAACTATTATATATAGTAACCTATTTACCCCATACCATATAGGTACAATAAGTAAAGTTATAATAGCTACATAGAACCTTGAAATTAATAGTCTTAATGGCTGAAATGGTCATCAATTTGATTTCCAACTCCCATTGTCCACAGCGTCGCACTAAAATCAAAATTAACTGTAGAAACCAATTAATTGGTTTCGGGCAAATTGAATTAATGGAATTCATTGAATTAGACAATTAGTTTGTGACAGCGGCCGGCGGTGTTAAAGTTAAAATTAGGGTTCAATCGCAGGTTCAAATTGATCTGTCGACGAAGTTAAATGTTATATGTTCTATGTAAATGACTCTCTCTACCTTCAGGTTAAACATCTTACTATAACTTAATATTTATATATATATTATTATCAAGGCGTAAGTTTGTGAGTATGTATGTGTGTGTTTGTATGTTTATTACTTCTTCACACTCAAAAGGCTGGATGGATCTGAATGAAATTTGGCACAGAGATAGATTTTAGTCAAGAATAACGCATAGGATACTTTTTATCCTGGGAATATGTTCTCTCGGGATAATTTTCGATATTCACGCGGGCGAAGCCGCTGGCAGATACTAGTAATATTATAAATGCGGAAGTTTGGATGAATGTGTGTATGTTTGTTACTCAATCACGCCAGAACGGCTGAACGGATCTGGATGAAATTTGGCATAGAGATAGATTATAGTCAGGAATAGCATCATAGGAATCTCTTTATCCCGGTAATATGTTCCCTCGGGATGATTTTCGACTATAGCGCGGGCGAAGCCGCTGGCAGAAGCTTGTAAATTATAAAGGATGTTTGTTTAATTGTTACATATTATTACTAGCTGTTGCACACGACTTCGTCTGCGTAGCATTAGTACTTCGAATAGCCTGTTTTTTTTTTTTATATTGCTCAATAATATTGTAGGTTTTCCATACAAACTTCCACCCCCCTTAAGGATGATGTCCGTGATGAAATCCTATGTCCTTTCCAGGGTCTCAAACTATCTCCATACCAAATTTCAACTAAATCGGTTCAGCGGTTAAAGCGTGAAAGGTAACAGACAGACAAGAGTTACTTTCGCATTTACAATATTAGTATGGATGCAAACAGTCTCGTTATCGTGTTGTCGTTAGTCTGAAGAGCTGGATTTGAGGTCCTGGTTTGATTGAATTGATTCTCTGGTCGTGAAAAGTCTTATTGAGTATAGCCATCTGGAATTTCTCAGTAACAACCCGGAGTCTGATTTTGTGCCTACTTGACCACAATTTTTTTTTATATCCCTGAAATAAATTGCGGACAATGCATACATTATAATTTTAATCACGGAAATATTTTTTTAACTAGATAACGCAAGTCCTTCCATCTGTATTATTTTTTTAAGAATTTGACTCACACACTGTTCCGTTGTTGTTGAATTAGGTATTTTACCTATGTTTGCAATATTTGTAAGTATGTGAGAACCATGTTCCTATTTATCAAATTAATGAATTTACCTGTTAATGCTTTTAATACTGTATACCTGTACGTAGTATAGTGTATAGTGCTATTCTGGGTGCATCGTCCTCACATATATGAATTTATTAATGTATGTACTTATGTAAATATTGTAAAACACATTTTTTTTTTATAAAAGAGTAAGTATGGAGTTTCTTGTGCATTCTTCTCCATAGCAAGCTACTTTTCCGAATGCACGGTAGAATCAATTTTTATTACTTGTAAATTTTAATTTTAATTATTTGACGTTCAAAAGTGCCGCTTTTTGTCCTAGTTGAATTAATATATTTGACTTTGACTTTGATGGAAACCAAGCTTGCCACTTTTTCACACACAATTTAGGAACAATTTACTTACCGATGAAAGAAAATATTTCCATTGCCTCGGCCAACTTTTTTCTGTACAGTTTTTACAGCTCAATATGGCATAATTTGGCTTTTTCTAGGTTTTGGTGGATGTCCGATGCCGATAATGCTACATAAAACAGCTCAAAGTACGATCGTTGCTCGTACTTTCACTCCCTTTTTTAAAACGCGAAGTACATACAATCACGTCATCCAGTTAGATTTATATCTGTGATTTTAATAATAGGAAATCGTACAGAAATTCTCTCAATTTTGCGTTCTACTTGAATGGATACTGAAATTAAAACACACTTAATTTTTGAGGACCTTTGAAGTCGAGTGTCTAAAGGTCGTATTTAAACCGAAGCTACTCACACTTGCTTTGCGCTATCAATTTTAATTATAATAACTTGACCTGAATCTATGGGCTGCTTCGTTGGTTACATGGCCTTAAGCTGAAAATTGGTGAGACTGGGGTCCTTATTTCGATTACCGCGTAGGTCATAGTGTTATTGGGTTTTCCCATTAAGTAACTGGCAAATGATAATGGCTGACAATATATTGTACATTTTCATAAATAGACGTACAAAATGATAGGACTATCTACATTTCTTTTGCTATCTCAAACTGTTCCGCTCTTGAGCAAAAGCCTCCCCCTCCCGCCCCCATTCATCCTTCTTCTGTCGGTCAATTATGTAAAAAAATACCGTGGAAAGTTAGTTGAAGTGAAAATGAAGTAAGCTACCATTCCAATTGATGCTACGGATTGACAACTCACTTCATCTAAGTTATCTCGTTGAATATCAGAATAGCACCATTGTTTGTGCTTGTGCCATCCATACAAGATGCTTCATCTCGCCAATTTTCGAACAAGCCATTAAAGGCGTCATTCGAGATATATGGGCTCACAGCTTAGAAGGTATCCAGGAGACATAACCTGCCCAGTTCTTATTCAAACTTGCAGCTTTAAAATTACCTAGATTTTATAGCTTCCAGGAGACATAAGCTGCCCAATCCTGCTTCAGTCTGGGCCATTAACAGCAATCAATCGTTTTGTTGTCCACTCACATTCTAACATCCGCTCATTAGCTCAACGCGGACTGTACACTTGTAGAAGCCACTTGCAGCCCTTACAAAGTTGTTTGAATACGTTTAGCGATGGAGGGTTGATTGACATGCAATGCATATGTATAGTAAACCACATTACTTGACTATAGAAATAATGTGAATTTTAAATGAATTGATGCTTAGATCGAAAGTTATTTGTAATAAAAAACACTACAAAGTGAAAAATCCGAAAAAAACATACCAATTGAGAACCTCCCCCTAATTGGGAAGTCTATTAAAAATAAAACATCGTCAGTATCAGATAACTATAATTAAGTAAACCTGTCTACATAATTTAATAATGAACCTTAAGGCTCTCGCATACAGGAGCAAAAATCGCGTCTCTTTGTCAAGTCCATTTGAGAAGTCTTTAAAAGAAACTTAAAACTTACTGTGCTTTATACTTTGAATAAATGCCTTCTATATTTATAGACATTCATAGCCTAAGATCTCACTGCCAAAAAATCTGCAGGCACAGTTTTTGATTAAACTTAATTTGACATTAATTTTGACTTAACATGAATAATACTTGAAAATAGAACATACAATTTTTGTGTTCAATTCCAGTAAAAGTTTAATTTTACACACATTCAATAACTGATCGGTTCGTATTGCGCCATCTAGTAAGATTATTTTGAACCAAATTTTCTTTCTTAGCGCTGAGACCCCGTGCCTATGTTTACACAGTTCAAGTTTTACAGTAAAGTATAAGGTTGGCTAGGGTCTAGACAATTGGAATGCGATGTCAGCAAA
The DNA here is from genome assembly GCA_947562075.1 of Orthosia gracilis. Taxonomy (NCBI): domain Eukaryota; kingdom Metazoa; phylum Arthropoda; class Insecta; order Lepidoptera; family Noctuidae; genus Orthosia; species Orthosia gracilis. The sequence continues at coordinate 66,581,546 of OX387264.1, read as the reverse complement.
GGCGATACTAGAAATGTCAAAATATATGGAATTGATCACTTGATTTTTCGAAATCGCTTGTCAATCCCATACAATTTTGACTTTTTAACAGAATGCCACTTGTCCAGGGCCTAAGGTTTAAATAATTAAGCTTAAAGTGGCATATCACCTGTGTGTGTCCCACGCGACTGTAATTGGTTTAACACGACATAACTCACTATATAGTAGGTAGAAGTATTAGGTTATTACTTGAAAAAAAAGCCTACAAAAACTGAAGTTATTTTAGTCAAGTTGTAATTATGTGTAAGTACTTCCTTTACTCGACGCAAATATCGCTCATTTCTGCTGCAAAGGCTTTTGAACGAGCCACTGTGGTATATTATTTAGATAGAGACAGTTTGGTGAATCAAAACTAAATATAAAAATAGATGAATTGCTATCAAAAAGTGGGGGAAGGAAAGGCTTTCGTCATCGCTTACTATCTCACCAAATAATTGCCTGCAGATTTTTGCGGTCGGATCTTAGGCTATTTCCCGCCAAAAGCTAGACAAGAGGTCTAGATAAATATTCGATTGACAACGTATGACTGCTGTTGCGAATGACCGCTACATTATATGTTTTTTGACAATCGATAAATTTATTTATTTATTTCTTTAAACTTCGTGTACTATGTTGATACATGGGCAGACTTAATTCAGCAAGGCATTATCTAACAAAAAAAAGAAGGATAGCAATAAAAAACCGGCCAAGTGCGAGACGGACTCGCGCACGAAGGGTTCCGTACCATTATCGCAAAAAAACGGCAAAAACATCACGTGTGTCGTATGGGAGCTGCACTTAAATATTTATTTAATTCTGTTTTTAGTATTTGTTGTATATAGCGGCAACAGAAATTCATCATAATCAAGCTATCACGGTTCATGAGATAAAGCCTGCTGACAGATAGACAGACGGATCATTTAGTCTTAGTAATAGGGTCCCGTTTTTACCATTTGGGTACGAAACCTTAAAAAGTAATAATAAATCAAATAGAATATCATATTGCCCTGACACTCATATCAAATTAGAAGAAAGATACTAGTCTTCTATTAGAAGCGCTTATCACAAAACATTTTTTTTGTTAGCCTGAATATACCACTCCTGGGCCAAGGCCTCCCCCATTAATTCCAGTAACATTCACATTTTAATTTATATCTTTTCATAGTCTAGGAGCCAAACAAATATGATATGTTTACGACATTCGATATGTTCTGAATGATTGTAAAGACACTAGAGTTCGCCGAGAATATTCTGGGGAGCCAGAGCACCAATACTCGTACCAACTATACTGACAGAGTAATCTTATTACCAAAGAAAAACCTCGTACAACTCGTGACGTCACAAGAGTGGATTCGCCAAGCAAGCCAGTTACAGATACTACATAGGTAGAAAAAAACAAATGAACGAATATGTTCTTCTTTCTCCTAAAACTAATTAACTTTGACACGCATTTTTGTGGGCACAAATATAGCTATCTGTGTTTTAATTAAGTGCGTGTACGCTTATGTACTCAGAGATAAGGGGAGCCCTTCCGCCGCCACACTTTGTTACAAGGACGGTGGAATAAATATCACCAACACTTTTGTTAGGTATTATGTAGACCTTTCATATCAATGTAGCGGCATCAACATGTAATGACATGACATCACACAAATCTTGCATCACGCAAGCTGTTTTTGGGCGCGATTTGAACGTACACAACAGTCTGAAATCAACTGTTGGGCAGATGCCCGGACCAGGTACAACACCCGTTGCAGGATCCTCTCCTTTCAATGGAGGTTTGTGGGACTTTACATCCTGTTCCGACACCTCCAAATCGCTCAACTAAAAGCTTGTCATGTTATTTAAGCCGGAGGAGGCTTGTCCTTGCGTCAATACCCCAATACCGAGGGTCGTGACCACAGCGTAGTTTCAAAACTTTCTCATTTATTATGCTTCTCCATCTGCTCCTATTTTTCTGCAACATGCACGGCTTCTGAGGCTTTGACGTTCAACGAGGTTCGAATTTTGTCTAAGTCCCAGAGAGTCCACAACAGTATGAAATAGCTTGCAACTTTGTCATCATCATAACAGAATTAACTTCTTATTGGTGATATAACACCAATCGACAATAACCGATCACAAAGGCCAGACCCCACTGCTACTGCTACTGAGGCATTCCAGACAGAAAATGCCAATAAAATTTTGCCCAAACCGGGGACCGAACCACATGCTCAGCAGTAGCGCTTGCGTGGTCGCACTAGATCCACGAGGCAGTTTAACAAGTTATAATAAATAAAACCTTTATTGCTGATTCCTTAACCTATTTGCAATATGCATGCTAAACTTAATTTTTAATGAGATTATAACCTATAAAGACTATATTTAGAACTATTTATTTATTTTTCTCGGCACCTGTTTATTTTCCCTCGCACCAGCTTGTCTTTTGACAAAGTCCTGCTCCAAGGCTCTCCACTTGTCTCTGTCCCTCGCTACCCGTAACTTTTCTGGATCTGCTACATTCCTGAGATCGTCTTGCCATTGCTTTACCTGTCTTTCCCTAATTCTTTTACTTCCTCTCGGGTACAATTCCGTAATTGTTTTTTGTCCAGTTTTCTTTCTTCTCTCTCAGCATATGTCCTGTCCAACGCCACTTCAACTTTCTCCATGCTATTTGAACTTTTTTAAATTATTTTTATCCTTTTATGTTATTTAACTGTATTTTGTCTGTTCTTCTTACGCCCAACACACTTCTCTCTATCCCATTCTATATCTTTTTTTTTGTTGTTGTTCTTTTAGAGCCCGCTTTTGTTGTTATTTGGCATCCGCCACACTTAACTTATGTTAAGTGTGGCAAAATGCAGACGTTAAAATTTTTCCGTTTCGCTAACATGGGCATCTCTTTATTTTTAATTAATTCGCTTATTAACCAAAATCTCTGTCAGGTATTAGTTTTTCTTCTTTCAATTTCCTTCTGCGTTGTGTCAGTTGCTGATATTAATTGTCCAAAGTAAATGTACTCGCTAACGTATTCCAGTTCTTCATTGTTAACTTTGACAATGTCTTGTTGTGAAGATTTATTCATTACTTTGGTCTTTGTAATGTTCATTGAAAGACCTGCATTTGCATTTTCATCCGACAATTTCTACAGTTTTTTTTCCAAAATCGTAGGACAATCCGAAAACATTACTAAATCGTCGGCAAATCTCAAATGAGTCTGTTTCTCTCTGTTCACGTTAAGAGACCGAATTCGATCTGATAAGTTATAAGTTGAGCTAAAATTCTGAATGGTAGCAAAAGAAAAACGTTGATATTGTTCAACCATGAATACCACATTGTTTTCTGCCGCGTGCTGCGTTTTGAAGATCTTTTTTCAACATCAGGACGAACAGAACAACTTAGACCTTAATGTAGGATGTATAAGTCCAGCGAAGTAAGTCTTCCTTTCCTCATCCAATTTATACAACAAACAGTAGGTATATCACACCGAGAACGCTTGATACTTGTCTAAGTAAACAAAGTTCCAAGTACTCGCACAGCGTTACCTACTCAAACTTAGTTTATTTATAACTTCATATTTTACTGTTACTTAGGTACAGAATAATGCAACAAAGAACATAACTTGAACACGTATTTCGTAATCATATGCTACCTCGTACATGAATGAAAGTGAATACTGCTGTTGACATCGAAATACAATATCCTATGCATGACTGAAGTGATATCAATATAGTCCGGTCAAAGTATAACAAAAAATCGGGGTAGGTTTACAGTAATTCGCATAAAGCTCAAAATTGATACGAATGATATAATGGTTGAAAAAGTTGCATTCTTCACATGTTGTATTCTTCACAATATGCACACGTTTCCACGCCACCTGAGAGGTAGTGCACTTGGCGCGTTTTTTTAACATGGTTACCCCGATAGGCCTATTCCACAATATATTTGATCCTGTTTAATTCAATACAGATGTCGTGAAAACGTGTGCATATTATGAAGAATACAACTATTTCAACCATTATATCTCAGAAACGGTGACGTTTAGGAGAAAAATTGTAGAGACAATTTTTGTAGATAATTGCATAATCTACAATTTTTGTCTGACCTAGTTTTTTCATAAAACTTACCATCCGGCTAAAAAACGCAAAAAACCCATACTTGCGAACTTTGACCTTGAATAATTTTTTTTGCAAGTGTGGGATCGATGGGGACTTTTTACATTTCATTTATAATGGTGTTCCGAACATTCGTACTAATTTTTAGCTCTTTGCGAATTAATGCATTTTGATATGTCGAATTTGACCGGACTACAAATTCAAGTCGAACCCTATGAAGTTCTAATTTAATTCATCCATAGTTAAATGATATAACTTTTCTTCTGCAAAAATCTAAATTCAACTCCGGCACCATATGAAATTAAGCGACACACGTATGTTGGGAAACCATTCAGTCTGAACTCTGACCTCGCTAATCATTTGACGGGTTTTGACTGAAATCCAAAAGCCGTAAGACCGAAAAGGTGATAAAAAAATTCTAACTAAATTCTTCAATTAAATGATCTAACTTTCTTATGCAAAAGACCAAAAAATCAACCAAATGTGTGAAATTGTTCAAAATGTTTAAAATACGTTCGAAGTTTGATTTGAACTTCGTTCCAATTTCAAAAAGGAAATCACAAGTGTCGAAAATAAAATACGAGTAGTGCCATGTCATGAAATAAACGTAAAACTTTTTGGTCTATCTAGAACAATGAAAAAGTTTTATTTGCAAACAGTTTTTTTTTTATATAAAACATGTCGTGAAAAGTGTGTGTCTGATATCGATCGGTGTCGTGCCACTCGGTCACTAGCCCTACTGCCAAGCCAACATATTGATTTTAACCACAAGCATTTAGACATCTACTATTGTTACCAACGACTAAATATTTAGCCGATAACGCGGTATGCGTGATTCCTGAATAGTTTACAGGCACGTTCTAGTTTGAAGGAATTTAATGTAGTAGGTTGTTAATAGCTTTCATTATAGTTAATTGTTTGTTAATGACATTGGAACATGATGTTTTATATTTGAACTATATACGATTAGTTATCCACTCGATTTCAATGCCTAAATCACCATTATCATGCTTAGAAAACACTAGATTCTAAATGTTACCAGAAAATACGAAGCCACAAAGAAGAACTGCCAAAGATTCCTCAGAAATATTATGTTTCTTATGTCTACGACGCTTATGTAATAAAAAAAATGTTGCCATTATTTCCGTAAGAATCTCCAATAAAAATAGTTTGATGACGTAACATACCATATATTTAAATATAACCTGCGTGAAGGGAGCTCGAAACTAATGGTTGTTGCGGAGGCACCATAGCACGCGATTCATCATTTAGGAGGGGCTGCAACAAAAGAAGCCTTGATTTATTTAGCGAGATTAGTGGGAGTTGTGGGAAATATCCACACTGGCAACACTTATTAATCAGACGGGCGGACATCACGTTTGCTTTGCTAAATGATACTTTGTTATTTCTTGAGAAAGTCGACTGTAATGGGGCGTTGGAAATAACTGCAACGGTAATGTCTACGCTGGCGGTTTCTATTTACTGAAACTATTTTCCTTACTATTTATTTTTCATTTAATCCAATAAAAACATACAGGTAAGTTTATGTTTTCGAAATTAATTAACTTCTTCATCAATATATTCATTTGTGCATCTGCTGATGACATTATTCCTGAAGTAAATATCAGAATATTACACAAAATATTAGCCGTTTAGGTACTTTCATAAACCCCCATTCAGTAGCCGTGGCTTGGTCACCCACGGTGAAACGAAGAGGAACCCGAGGAGGGGCTGCTCGTCAGGGCTTTTACCGATTAAGCCGACGACGAGGCGGCCAACTAGTGGGTTGCGTTGCCTCTTGGTAACAGGCGACATCGCAACTGAGGCGAGCCGCGATGCCTTATGGAGCGTCCCAGGTCCCATACGATGTCGCGGCTGAGGATTGAAGCCGCGGCGGGAGAGGAGTGCCGGTATTGTGGTGCGCCGCTCTCCCTACTTTCCGCGGCCTGGACGGGGTCGCCACCGTATGATGGCGGACGCAGTGGGGCCTCAGGGGAGGAGGAGTGTCGGTATTGCATTAGCCGCTCTCCCTATCCCCTGCAACCGAAAAATGGTAGGTGGCGGGGCCATTGACCTTGACCCATCACGGGGGACCAAGGGTGCAATACACGAGGTCATCTAGCGCCCATGTTCTAGTTTGGTCCATGGGGTGGTCCCGGCGTACAGTGTGTTCTGGTGCGCCGGTGATGGGGGGTACTCCCCTGAAGAGGGTCCGGTGATGGATAGCTGCGGCGGGTTCACGGTGAGTGCTAAAGCGTGCACGCGGCACAGGAGGACACCGTGGAGTTTTAGTGGGTTAGAGTCTCACATAACTGCATTATCTCCCCGTGGTAGTGCAGTATGCATGAGCATTTATCCAAGCTAAAAAACAAAAAAAGGTACTTTCATAAACCATTTTGTAGAGTTTAAAAAGTTTTTACTGGTTCCTGTAATAAGTTGCAACATAAAACGTCGCAATCTCTAATTCAACTTAATTTACTGTGCACATACATTTAGTTTTGTGAAAAGTACAGTAAGTATAATCACTACCGGGTCACAAGGGAATATCTCCACGACTACGTTAGCATATTTTTATTGCAGTCTATCTTAATAAAAGTGCTTTTTTACTTCCTTTCCTTAATCCCTTAGAGAACAGCAGCCAAGACTAGGCACTAAAATGTCACAAAGTGTGAAAGATCTCCCTTTATGATCAACAATATTTTATGGCGCCCATCAATGAAACCCAATCGGAATATTTAGCAGACCTAATGCCCGTTCGGACCAAGATATCATGAAAATGTTCTAAGTTAATGGCGAATAAAACGGTAATGTTTGGTGTCGTTATTACTTTTAAACGTTTCATAAAAATGCTGAAGAACTCTCATATTAATTTTATGGCAACATTCCTTATAGGAACAAAGTTGTTATAGTCTATAATAAAAAAGTGTTCAAAACCCATTTTCAAATTTCAAACATAAAAAAGAATTTTAATTGCATCACATTCCAAATATGAAATTATATAAACGCTGCTGCTTTGTTTATTTATAAACGTAAACACGATTGCGTGTAAATGTTCGTTTGTTAATCTGTAGCAAACTCGGATATACACGACTAATGGCCGCTATGGAAACAGGGCAGCGGAAATACTGAGAAAAACTATTGTGAAATATGATTTAATAACAGATTTTTTCTTGTACTAACAATCTGCCGTATTTCTTACTGAATTTATGTGATAAATCATACCCAGTTGCGTTATTAATATGGTAAAGCTTATCCTTTGTTTTTTCGCTCTTTGTTTAATACCTATTTTATCAAGTTTGGTATAGTGCGCGGCAAGTAAGTTGAACAAAAATGTACTAATGTTTTATTGAAACTAAACGTTTTAAACCGACTTTTCTTCTTTATATACGACCTAACCGTTGACGATTTGTATATGGTCAACGGTAAGGTCAATTATGAAAGATTAATTTCGGTTTAAATCGTTTAATTTCGATAAAACGTTAGTACATTTTTGTTCGAAGTGTTAAAGTGTTTGTACAAAAATGCTATGTCAGTTCGACTTCAGGATCAAACCTCGAAACTTATCCTTCTGCAGCAAGGTGTGAGACAGTGAGACGTCATATCTCCGAAACTGATCACCGCTGCACTGGAAGATGTCTTCAAGGTTCTGGACTGGAGAGGGCTAGGCATCAACGTCAATGGAGCGTACATTCGGTTTGCCAACGATATAGTGGTCATGGCTGAGACTGAGAACCTCAGTACAATGCTCGATGACCTCAGTAGAGCTTCCGAGAGAGTGAGTTTTAAAGTGAACATGCACAAAACCAAGGTGATGTTGAATGCCCATGTTGCACCCACTCCTATCAAGGTCAGAGACTCTCACTCGAAGTTGTGGACGACTGTGTCTTCCTGGGACAAACAATCCAGTTGGGTAGGGCCAAAACTTATTAGTTTTCTACAAAGAGGTAATTTTTTTAAATCTATGGTATGTAGACAAACTCCTGCAAACACTGATGCGAGTTGTTTCAAATATAGAAAGTTACATTTCCGTGAATATCATTACTATTTTAGGCTGATATTATGCCGAGAAAATGCGCAGTTCCGAAGTGAAGAGGGAAGAACTAGTTCCTGACAAAAATAACAATCAACTATTTATCTCAGAATTGAAAATATACTCATGCAAATACTACTGCATAACTTCATCGTCATCAGTCTTTTAATGTTCCCACTGCTGGGACATAGGCCGTCACTGTGTGAGAGGGAATGGGCCGTAATCCACCACGCGGGCCCAGTGCATTCTGGTGGATGTCACATGTATTCGAATTTTTGGTTCTAGACATGTCGGTTACCTCACGATGTTTTCCTTCACCGTGGTTGTGGAAATAATTGACACAAAGCAAAACGCCTGCCTGGGTTTGCACCCACGACCTACAACTTATAAATGGCGGCTGATACCACTAAGCCACCACTGCACAGCATAACTTTGCCATGTTCTATTACAAATTCCATGAAAAATAACTGAAAACACGGGCGTGAATATTTGTCGATGAAATTAATTAAACTTTCAAATAAAGCTCCGTTTAAACTTTTAGTTATTGATGTTTCATTGTTGGTGATTATAACTTTTGAGTTAAGTTTAATTGCTGTGGTGTTCAATTTTTAATAATAACTGAGAATAATTGAAACAAACCAATTAATAAATGAAAAGTACCTTCTAGAAACTCCTCATGATGACTTAGATAATGTTAACCAATCAGTAGGTATCCATAAAATGAAAGGAACTAGAGTCCATAAATAGACGATAACAGAAGGATTAACACCATGAGTGCTTAAGACGTGGATACACGCAAGACACAATGGCTTTTCTATTGTTTCGTTAATTACGGGCACACGACCGGATAAAATTAATAAGTTTTCCGTCGTAACATAGCAGCACCGACTTACGTGTCGTAGGTCAGAGGTTCGAATCCAGTGTAAATTTTATCACCACTGCTCTAAAAACAGTGAAGGAAAAAATCATGAGGCGATCGGCATGTCTTAGAACCAAAATTTCAAAAATATTTGACATCCACCAATTAGCACTGGGCTCGCGTGGTAGATTAAGGCCATTACCTCTCATAGAGGGGAGGCCATCAGCGGGGACATTAAAGTGGTGATGATGATGGTAATAGTAAGTGCGTCATAACTTGACCAGGATCTCAACAATGTAAGGACTGGTTTCCAGTCTTACCAATGCCGAGGATGCAATTTATCGTATTTCATATGGAGTGACTGCCTATCTTAACTCTACAACCCAGTAACTTTATTGACTTTGACTTTGACATCGACTCTCAATTTTGCCCATACATTGAGGCAATGGCTCAGCTGGCTGCCAAAAAGCTGGGGATCCTTGCAAAGGTGAGAAGGTACTTCACGCCAGAACTGCTCAGTTTGTATCAAGCGCAAGTTCGATCATTCATGGAGTATTGTTCTCATCTCTGGGACGGATCTGCCAAACACCAGCTTGGTGCACTGGAGTCGATCGAAAAACGGGCCAAGAGGCTCATCAGCGATGAGGCACTGGTTAAGTCAAAGCTCCAGAGCCTTGAACGTCGTCGCCGAGTTGCCAGCTTGTCGGTTTTTTATCGGTTACATTTCGGGGAGTGTGCGATGGAATTGCATGATCTTACTCCGCCCAGCCCGTTTCATCATCGGACTACCAGACGTACGGCGATGCGCCATCGGTACATGATGGACCTCCCACCCATACGCACTAAACGTTTTGAAAATACTTTTATTATGCGTACAGCTAAGGAGTGGAATTCCCTGCCGGAGTATGTGTTTCCCGATAGCTACAATCTAGGGGTCTTTAAGTCAAGAGTGAATAGGTTACTTCTAGGCAAGCGTGCTCCACCGTCGACCACATCGTCGCTTACCATCAGGTAAGATAGTGGTCAAGTGCGAGCCAACAATAATTTAAAAAAAGAACTGGTTCAACTATCTTTCAAAAAAGGAGGAGGTCCTATGTTCGCTTGTAAATATTTTTTTTATTTTGTTAATGTTCACCGGTTTCTACGTTAATTGTGGACTGATTTTGAAATTTTTTTTTTTTCATGAAAGTGTCCTCCCCAATTGGTTCTATTTAAATTTGATGCAGATCTGATGAAGGACTTTGGAGATATATGACAGAACTCTTCAATAAATGATGGAAAATCTCCCGGGATTGCAGCAATCGCATATTGGTTTATTGTTTATACTATTTCATAACATAAAATCACGCCGGTTCACTCTAAGGTGGTACGCTGATGTGCACTATTCATCATGGTACACTCTCATTCCAACGGTTATGTTTATGTTCCATGTTATTCGGGCAATCTATTCTAGCATCACTTTGCACATTATAGATAACTTACTATATAACTAGCCCATTATATACCGCAGCTAAAAAATTAAAACATTTTTACAAGAAAATACAATCGACTTCCAAATAAAAACACTACAAAGTAAAAAATAACTTCAATTTGTGAATACGGTGTCAAAAAACGAAGAAACGAAAATAGGAACACTGACTTCCGAAATTGAAGTTATTATTAATTTTGTAGTGTTTTTATTTGGAAGTCGGTTGTATTTTTTTGTATAAAAAATCATAGATAAAAATAATGATCAACGTTAAAATCGCTTTATTCTCCATTGCTCCATCAATAGGAACACATAACCATAACCAAAGTAATTAGCACTCGATGCACGTCAAACATGCACCATCAGCGGCCATTGTGTACATCACCATCAGCTATTGTGTGCTGGGGCCATTACACCTTAATGACGTCAGTTGGCCAACTTTATAGGTCACGCGTTTATTTTTAAATAAAGGCAGTTTCAGGTGAGTGTTGACTTTTTGGTATCGTTTAATTTCAAGATGTTTTTTGGCGTCTTCCTTGTACGCAATGTGAATTAATTTCATTTTTTAGGGCTTGTTGTCTTTTTTGTATTAAAAAAATGTATTTAAATATTTATTCATTAAAAAAAAAACTATTTGGACCTTCTGAACCTTTTAGAATCCGTGGATATTTATAGTATGTAGTTCGTCATCGGCAAAAACTAAAAACCTTCATTTCTCTATTAAGGATATGACTTAGTTAAAAAATAATAATTTTTCTCTATTTTTAAACTTTACCCAGCACTAGGAGTTTCTGCTATATCGTATAAATCAAATCAAATCAAAATATTTATTTGCTAGAAATAGGTACATTGTTCAGAAGGGAAGATCTTAAAGCTTATAAGTAATTGTATTCTGCCTGCAAGAAAGCGCGCAAATTATTTGTAGTATAACTTGTAAGACATTAAGTAAACATATAAAAAAAATCATAACAGCACTGATGCATTACAAAAAATTAATTTAATTGCAACTATCCATATATCAATATTAAAATGTCATCAACTCACTCAAACGATACAAAAAAAAAGAAATGACAAAAATTTGAAATATCTAAAATCAAAATGTAAATAAAATAAAAAATAAATGTCAAAAATTAAATTAAAATATCAAAATTAATAAGAAAAAGTAATAATTGTAATAACCAATTAATAATTCATACACTGTCAACAATTTCATTCCTAAAATCCATTTTTATGTTCTAAAAATTCCCCAACGCTATAGAAACAACACTTTTGTAGCCACTCTGTCAATTTTGTATTTAATACATTACCATGTAACAATTTAAATTCACTTGGTAAGTGATTACAGATCAATATACACATATTAAATACATTTTTCTTTTAAATGTCTATACGACAAGGTGGATGATACAAATAACTTCACTCTCATGATCGTAAGTCCATTAAAACCTACCAAGGTGATTCTTTGTTAAAAGCTTTCAAAATATCACAAGCTTTGAAAATATTATACTTAGCTGCGGTATAAGATTACCGAACGTAAATCTGGTGGTTAAGTCGGGCTCATAAATTTAATACCAGCTGATAATACGGTGTGTCAAGTTATCTTTATGAGAGACCCGATGAGATCGAGCCTATAAAAATGAACTATAACCGTATATATATTCTCTCACACATATTTTGATAGAATATTTGTTATCAAAACATGTGTACACTAATACAACATTAATTTTTTAATTCAAAAACTTGAAAAAATGTTCGTATGTTTGTTATCAATTCTATCACCAAATCTCTGACAAAACTTAATAAAATTAGTAGTTTGATCACAGAATAGATAAATTAATGGGTCTGATCAACAAATTTATAAAAAAAAAGATTATTAAAACTAAAAGACACGCTTCAATAAAAAACCAAAATAATTATCAATAAATTTAAATTAAGAATATTGTGATTCTAATATAAAGACTATAATCGACCACATTTCCTCAAATCTTAAACAGAACAATATCCATCTGGCCATTATCGATACACCAATGTCAGACCATAAACAAATTTATCTCGAACTAAAACGATGTAAGCCAGAACCATTGAAGAAAATAAGCTACCATGTTATTGACTACGAAATTGGCCGTCATTTATTGAAGATTTCTGTTGTACAACTCCAAAGTTTATTTATTTATTTATTAGGTACTTTATTAAACACTACTTAATAATTACAGGACGAACATTTATAAGTATGCAATCTTCACCAAATTTATATGGGACCACCTAGGCTGATGTCTGGGATATCATCGGTATAGTGTCGGGTCAATCTAGCTCTTGCATCTTTTGCTAGACTCGCAACGGGCTTGCTGATTGACGTGTACAACTACCCATAGAATCTCTCGATATCCCCCTCAGAAGCTACGGTTTAGCGGATACGATCCTGTCGTTGTCGGTCTTCAGCTTCGTGAGTTGGCTCTGTCCAATAGCCAGATCCCTTGAAAACACCTTGGAGCCATTATTTCGCTCAATCGCGTCTTTAATACGCTCGGTATTAAAGCGGCGGAGGTCTCTTTTCAAGGATTTAGAGTCTGTCTATTGAGCTGCAACCCAGTAACTGCCGTCGTGAGTTGCCGGTATTTGCACGCCTTTTTTTTATGTTTCACGATTATCGAGTCCTTCCCCTCTCTTCGGACTTCAGATAACCCTACAATACTCCATCGTAACCTGCTCAATTCCTCTTCGAGTTCGGTGATCTTCTCGTCGGTCCGAATTGTGCGCGTGTTGTACGTTGTCGGTGTTTGTTGGGGTAGCCGGATCTCGTCCGGAGATTCTTAGCACACCTAGCCATGCCGTAACCTCAACCGCTACTGTAGTCGATGGTAAGCAGGCAGCCGAGCACCAGAGGCCATTTTTTGCACAGAGAATGCTGCTGCCAATTCTTTGGTTTGGCCCTTAGTCAAGGAAGGGCAAGTACTAGTCCACAATTGACGGAGAAATGATGAATATACATTCAAAAATACATATAGTCGAACATAGAATTTCCTCCTTCTTGGGAGTCGGTTAAAAAATAGCGTTTTATCTCAAAAAGAAACTTAGCAGAAACTTTATAAAAATGATTGTTTTGCTAAGATTTTATTTTGCCATTGACACTGTTAGTATTAGATGACCACCGACTGGGTTCAAATAATCTAAAAAGTAAACCAACGACTCGAATAAAGAATCATTTTGCTTGAAATTTTCGTCTTCTTAGAGCTTTGCTTAGCTCTTCAAGCTTATTGTATTTATGAAAAACTTAGTTTCAAGTGACAGTAATAACAGCTCGACTTACCCCGTGAGGGTCATAAACGTTGTGTGGAGAGGTCATAAAGTGATACATCTTGTACTTAAGCTCTTCCTTGTAAATAAACTAAGCAATAATAAAGTTAGAAGAGGCCAAAACCAATAAAATGAGGATGAACTTGCAATAATGATATGTAATAACGTCGTATGAGTTTACTGTTAGTTGATTATCACAGTGCTGTTAAGAAAAATAATTTAACAATAGCGGTCATGTGAAATTACACTGTTCTTCTGTTCAAAATTTACAGATCCATATTAATTCGGAAGCCTGCCTTTAGTTTTTTTATTCTTTTGTTTTTTCTATGTTTTTATATCGCGTTATGATATTGTAGGTGTATAGGCCTGTCTTTCTTGAGAAATTATTAGTTCACCATACAAATCTCCACCCTCTTTTATCCCCTTAAGGATGATTTCGAGGATAAAAACTATCATATGTCCTTTCCAGGGTCCATACTAAATTTCATCTAAATCGGCTCAGCGGTTTAAGTGTGAAAAGGCACTCTGCCTTAAGACCTTACCTTCCCTTCAAAATGTAGGAGCATAATGATGTTTTATGGAACAGTTTGTTACCCAATGTGAAGGCGGACGTGCGGTGCGGAATATGACTCACATACAGTGTCCAACTGCGCAAACATCTGCACTCATGACCTGATGAACGCTACTGACGCTGCAATTAACATATACAGTTTTTCAACGACTTAGAAAGAAAATACCAAAAAAGACGGGCCAAGTGCGTGTCGGACTTCGCACATTTAGAGTTCCGTACCAAATGTAAAATATTCATCAGACTTATCAATATATTGGTCAACATCAGTAACAGACGACGGACAGACGGACACAGTGAGTGAAAACAATAGGGTTCCGTACCCGAAGGGTACAAACGGAGTCCCCATTTGGACTCTTCAGATAAGGCACACTAAAAAAGGCCGAAATATGTTTCCAAGAGGTTCCTTTAACTTCCCGTACAAAACTTATTACTTTACCGACTGTAACATGAGGGTTATGCCTACTCATATGATCCACGTTACTTAAACACGAGCTGGTATTATTTTATTCCCCGTTTGCTGGGTCAAGGGGGAACTGAGAAAAGTTAGAATTAGAAAATATGACGCCGCTCGCTGGAAGCAGTTTAATAAAATTGTCTCTTCAAGCGTCCAAGATCTAAAGGTTAAGTAGTTTAAGATGGCTGAAGATCGTTTTCGGTAAAATGGATTTGATAATAGCAAATTAGAAACCAATTTGTGATCAGGTGCTTACCTGAGATTTATTAAGACTTATCATGAAAAGATTCAAAAGTTCGTCGGAGCTTTGGTCTTAGTTCTTCTTTTGTGTGCTGCAGAATGTCTATAGTACTTATCTTATGAAATGTCACTTATTAAAAGCTGTTAATATATTAATGCTTCTAAAAGGTTATATTAACCCCCGACGGAAAAAAGAGGGGTATTACAAGTTTGACGTGTGTATCTGTGTGTTTGTATATGTGTATTTGTGTATTTGTCTGTGGCATCATAGCTCCTAATGGGGTGCACCAATTTAGATCTCTTTTTTTCGTTGAAAGATGACTTAATCGAAAGTATTTTTAGCTATGGTTGATGAAAATCGGTTGAGCCGTTAAAAAGTTATGGGCGTTTTACTGTTTGTATCGGGGTATTCTCGCAAGATATCGTGTCATAATTACGTGTTCGATAGATTATCGATCGAAGCGTGTTAACTACAAGATAAATTATGTATTTTAAAAAGTTTTAAATAAACATATATAGGCGTTTTATTTTATTTATTTCCATTCCAGAATTGCAGGCATTATCATCTTAAGTTCTGCACATACATTTTGTACTTGAAACTTTAAGATAGGTAATAATTATTCAGAAAAGCGAGAGAGAGCGTAAAGTGCCTGTAAGTAGTTAGGTTTCCCTCTACCACAGAACACTGAAACATTTCGGCGACAAGTGCTAGAAACGGCACTGTCGAAACTTTCGGCTCGTCGGCTGTCATTTGTTACAACATGTTTTGCTTTAATCAAAATACAAATAACAAAATACTATCTCGCATGTATCTGAAATACGAAAATACTGTACTTTGACTAATATTATTTAAAATACAAAATACCGTCAGGTGCTAGGTTATATAGATAACACAGAGAAACTTATATATACGGACAGTAAATAACCGTTTAAGAATGAAAATGGCAATTGGAAAAATATTTGACATACAGAACAGGTGCGGTTTTGCCAACTTTAAAGATTGACATATTTAGCGGTCGCCATTTTGCTTACGAAAGCTATCGACGCTTTTTTCTGAAGAACTTATCCATTAATAAGATTGCTTAAATAAATGTATGTATGTTTAAATGTATTTTGAAGCTATGAGTATTTGAAATACTAAGTACAACATACCTAAGTGTCAGGTATTTGAAATATAAATTACATTATTAAATATCAAATACATATTTGTATTTAAATTACGTATTTTAATTACATTCATATACTGTTCAACCCTGTTTGTAGACCTTTGGCAATCGTTACGGGTTGCCAGAAGCCAGAAAATTTTACACAATTGTTACTGGCGTGCCACTGGCACGACGGAGGATCGTTGAAACTGGTTTGGCCCAAAACTTAGCCACTCCCACGGCATTGTCGGGGCCAGTGCATAGATCACCCTGGTTGCATGACTTGGAGCACAGAGGACAGGACATGAGGTGGAGCATGGTTTGCGACTCGGCACCACATGCACACCCTGCTGCTATTATGTCGAATTAGCCTCATTTTGGGAGGTTACATTGTGACACCAATGTTGCCAAGGGGGGTCGCGGATAAATTTGAAAGAGAGTTACCGCGGCCGTTGCGCAAACAATTAAAGGAACAGGGGTAGGTTTTAGTCAGTTAAAGTTTGACACGCATTCCTGCTCCACCAAGAGCGGGCGAAGTCATGATTGGATGATTTCCCAAAGACAAAAAAAAAATTGTTGCCAAGTGGTATCGTGGTACCAAGTTACTGGGATATGGAGGTCTGATAGGCAGTCGCTCCATGTAAAATTCAAGTATTCAGATGCATCTGGTTAGACTGACAGAATTTACTTAGTACTGCCGTTCCTAATATTTGCTGGGAAGGCCACTCCGAGCTCTGTAGTCTTTACTAGGCTACACAGACAGACGCACACATTCTCAAAGTTCTCATAGTTCTAAGATAGATTGGATGTTGCTCCAACTAATGTATATCACTTATAACTAAAGAGCATTTGCTAAAATACCTGTTATAGAATGGCATCTTAATGGAGATGGTTGTCAAATATCATGACATTGCTTCTAATGGAATATTGACATTTTACTTAGTTATAATATTCATTTATTCAGTCGAAAATATTGATTTATAAATAAGTCGGGCGATAAAGAAGCGCACGTTTTCAGAGTTCAGATCATATTAAATAGGTTTTTTTAGCAGTAGAATCCAGGCTAGATCCAGGTTGAATTTAAAAGCAAGTAATATATTGGTTAGTTAACCTAACAATTTCGATTAAATCATGACTTATCATAATTGGAATCATTGGCGTATTAAGATCCAACGCCTCTGCAGCTACTCAAGACAGCCCATAATTAGTGGTATATTGACCTAATTGCAATCAACAGAACCCGATGATTAATTAGATTATATTAATATTGCAAGCATAAATTAATTGCCTTATTACCCACAGCACACTGAGTTCCTACCGGAAAGCAGGATTGCAAAGCATTTAATGAAACATAAATGAATAGTTGAAACAGTTGTTTTGATTACCGCAATCAAGTTGAAAATAGAGCTTCCATTTATTGGGCACGTCCTTTGGGTATTAAATTCCTTTCAAAACAAAATAAATAATTAATTAATATCCGGTTGGCATCATTAAATCAAATAGGTATTTGGCAGATATTCATAAAAATAAAAAATAAATTCAGTCTTCCAAACCCAGCCCGCAGTCCACAAAGTACCAGGAGACTAGGAATGCAAGGCGATGTAACAAACAGAACGGATGAAGGCAGACGGCCCCTCGTAAATAATGGTCAGTCTCCAAGATGTTCGGTGACGCGGAAGCGACGCAGACTTTAACTTGGAACGTTCGCATTATGTAGCCAAGTTGTTACCAGTCGTACGAGAATATCTTGTAAGAAAACTTTTCTTATGTGGACTTTGAAAATTAAATTAAAGTTACCCCATTGTACTCTGGTCCTTATAAATGTTTTTCCTGTTCTTATTTTATGTGGTATGCAATAAAATATTTCTACTAAATATCGTAATTATTACCGTATTTACAGCAATTGAACCGCAATTGCTGTAAATACGTGCAATCTTCTGAGATTTTGCTAATTGGCACCATAGCCAGAACAATTCTTAAAATACCAATTTTAGACAAAACCCTTTCAAGCAATTGTGTGTTTTTTCTATCCACCGAATCATTTAGTACGAGTATAAATTGATTATAGTAATCATCATAATTTACAAGCTATGTAGTAGTACTCATTCTAAAATTAGCAGTTCTTTCAAAATCATTTAACATTTACTGTAATAAGCTAAAATACATAGAAACATTAATTAAAATTTTCCTCCTCAAAAATTCATGTGTTACATAACGAGCGGGAATCCCTTCACAATCACATTTGCATAGCCACATTTCTCCTCTGTTTACGTAAAGGAAAATCTCAGCACAAAGACACCGCGAACCACGCTATCAAGACAAGTGTACACTGGCGTATCAATGTTTAACGTTGAGCTATAAAACATGGGGTACACTGGGTGACACGGCCGTACCTGTCGCTATACAATCGCCTATAGATAGGTCAAGTGGGAGTGTCTACCCTCACCACGACCACAATGCAAGCTAAGCTAAGCTGACATAGAGTAGCGGGGCAGCGGCGACTTGGGTAACACACGAATTCACGCAATCAATTTTGATTGCTTTCATTTCGTCAATTTAACCGTATTCATTGCGTGTTTCTCGTTTTTGATTTATTAAACATATAAAACAATGGATCAGGAATTTCATTTGTAATTGAATCTTTAATTTACAGAATTATGGTGAACCATGCTCAGTCGGGATTGCATGCGATATTGCTAGTATCCACGGCTCTTGAGTCATGGTAGCAGAAGGAAATGTGTAGTTTTAGTCAGTTGGACTCCAACATAACCCTCCTTTTGCCAGACGGGAGATATCCATGTTGATTTCCTAAATAAAAATGGTGGATTATGCAACGTCGCTCATCAAAGTAGCGATAGAAGAAAAATCCCATCAAAAACGAAGGTTGCAATTCATAACGTGCTTAGGGGAGAAGAGAGGCGGAAGACTTCAACTTAGCTAGGAAATATCAGGTAAACACAGTCCACAGCTAAGCTAGTTGATACTACAGCTAGCCCGCTTAGCTCTGTAGATCGAGGTGTGACCTTAGCGTGGAAACACGCCGTAACATCGTAAGCAAGCTAAGCGTAACCTAGCTAGTGTAGCCATTACTAGCCCGTGTGTCCGCGACCTTTCAATTACCAAGTCGAGGTTACAATAAATGCCGAGTTATAAGTCCCTCTGGAGACCCTTAGATATTCATAGTGGTGGAGCAGATCGGAGTGGGTATTAGGTACGAACATTTTATTTTAGAAATACTTTGCCTTACAATGGATCTCTTGAGAATAAGGATAGTTAAAGAGGTGAACTTCAAGGAACGGTGCTTAATATTATTTATTTATTAAATACTTCATGCACAAAAACGTACAGAGGCGGACTTAATGCCTTAGGCATTTTCTACCAATCAACCTTTGGGTGATGCAGAGACAAATAGTGGTAGGTGCAATATGGAAGGTAAATCACGACAAGGTGGGTTTATTCAAATACAAAGATATACATACATACTATAAAATACATACAATATATATTTAAACAAATAAACTAAATACACGAATATACTTACTGCCGGTTTCCCAGCTCACAATTATCGGGCTGTTAACGTAATCGACGAATAATCGCCTGTTAATTCTACTTTCAGTTTCTCAACACCCAAATGTGACAAGCGTTTAACAATTTGTCACATTTGAGAAAAATTTCGAATTAACCACATGTTACAGCAGTTTTGGGTTTCTGAGAACAAACAGCAAACATATACATATATTATATGCAAACAGCGTATGCTTTTTCTCCAGTAGCTACTGAATACTCAAGTTATACAAAGACTGACTGGTCTCTTTCTAAGACTTGAATAGTTAGTATGAAAATTATGTTTCGTCTCAATGTAGTTAAGTTTATTTAACTTGCCAACTCAGCATTGTTTGCTTTGGACAAACCTCCACTTAACAGATTAAATATTCCATTTTGTTGACATGAGACAAATAATGAAAACGAGAATCGTGTTACTCCGAAAATCTAATTACGCTAAATACATATTCGAAACGTTTCCTAGCAAAGCGAAAATCCAGCGTTAAATTCCATTTACTAATGCAATGATTAGGAAAACTGAAATATACCGGTATCACCTTGCCAAAGTAAGTCGGGGGCACTCAAATTAGAAGGTGACCCGGTTTCCAGCCACTAAAATAAAGTTTGATACCAAAAGAGCTCGGTTCACAGATATGACCTTTTGGAATTAGGGAGGGTAGTCTGAAATAGACGCGAGAACTGTTGACAGCGAGACTGTTTGATGAGACGAGACCGCAGCCCGACTGTGACGGACCTCTGGGTTACACGTAATTCATGTTAGAACAGAGCACTTTAATATGTGTAATGTCGAGTTAACACAACTTCGTGAAACCTTTACATGTTATCCCAGAGATATACGGAGTTCTATTTTAAACCCACAATTTGCACGGGTAAACTCAAATAGGCATATAAATTGGGGTAACACCAACAAAACTTCAAACGCAACTCTGAACGCGTAAAATGAACTACTGTTGAAACGAGAAAGAAACAAAAGACGAAATCACATATTTTAGAAACATTTTTAGAGCGTAATGACACTTTTTATGCTGCATTAATTATAATATATATGAAAGAGCTATGTCTAAATCTCATCTATACTTATATAAATAATATAAAGCTGAAGAGTTTGTTTGTTTGAACGCGCTTATCTCAGGAACTACTGGTTGGAATTGAAAAATTATTTTTGTGATAGATAGACCATTCATCCAGGAAGGTTATAGGTTACATAACATCACGCTACGACCAAAAAGAGCGAAGCATAAATGAAAAATGTTGCAAAAACGGGTTGTTTTTCCTTTTTGAGAGCTTCCGTTGCGTGCACTGCGTAAGCGGTTAAAGTTGCGCAACAATCATGTCTGTAGTCTATACTACCCACCTAACCAGCCAGCCAGCCAGTTGAAGGAGGTGAAGCCACGTGGGACAGCTAGTAGAGTTTATATAGATTTTTTTATGCTACGGGAACTTGACTATAGAATGATGTACACCTTTGTAGTACCGGCACGATCTATTTTGAATAGCATGCAGTGGTAAATCGAATTGCCAGTCGGCAAGATTGGGCTGACTCGTATAACTTTTTTTTTTTTGTTTACGGGGGAAACCTTCAAAAGGCGCCTGGAATTTTGGAGAAAAGCCCAGAGACTGTGGGATTTTTACCTAACTAAAACCACCCCGATGATCATGGCACATCAGCACATGGAACTGGTCCCGTTAGCTCTTAAAAGACCACCCCGGAACGCCCTATGTGCAACGCCTGTTAGGGCACATCCCTGGGGAGACTGTGAAGCGTCTCCATTTGACTCGTATACCTGACGCTCTCAAACAATTTATCATAGGTCACTTAACATCAGGCGAGTTAGTGATCAAACGCAAGGCTATAACGAATAAAATAAATACATGTAGAGTAATAATTCACCCCAATTCCACAGACAACCCTTAAATATATCTACTCCAATATCAATAAATGCACTTATTAGACACTAAACTTACGGTATGTGCCTTTCAACAGTTGGACAGCAGCCAAATTCTTCTTCTCACATTATTAAACTAAAAATAAAAGTACAAAAATTTGGCCACTCACTGCATTGGCTAGAGAGCCAAGCTAGACATCACACTGTCTCATTGGCACGTTTTACAAACAAGGCCAAGTATAGCTGTTTCTTCAATGTAAGCTTGAGCATGAAAAATCACGTTTCGTCGCTGCAGAAATAAAGTTAGCAACGTTACGTCTGGTAGCAAGTTAAACTCAAACGAAACTATCTTGAAAGCGTACTCCATATTCTCTTGATCCCGGGACACCAATAAAAAACTCAGCCATTTCTTTTAAAAATAAATGCAAAAATGTTCTTACTTGCCAGTGCCAATTCCAGGGGTATTATAATCACACGGTGGAGCATACATTGGAGGTCTGCCCTGCTTGGGCGGAGCACGTGTCCTCGTGGAGGCGATCAGCGTTGGCGACCTCTCGCGTCCGGCCCTGGTTCAGGCCATGGTACGGAGCGAGAGGTCATGGGAAGCTGTCACCTCCTATCATCATCATCATCATCAGCCTATTAATATGTTCCCACTGCTGGGACACAGGCCTCCTCTCTGTAAGAGGGAATGGGCCGTAATCCACCACGCGGGCCCAGTGCGGGTTGGTGGATGTCACATGTCTTCGAATTCACCTCCTTTTGCGAAGCAATAATGGTAGCGAAGGAGGAGGCGGAACGCGTGAGGGAGACGCAACAGAGACCTAGCGCTAAGCTCACGCCCCTAGCCATCGCATGAGACGCCCTGGGCGTCGGGAGTCGCAAGCCGATTAACGGGCACCATAGGCGCGGGCTTGCGGACGGCTAGTAATGTGTAGCTCGCCGTCCGATAAGGACCAGGCTCGAGTCGACGGCGCGTAATGTTGTTCCACGCGCGGCTCAAAGAGATGTCAGCAAAAACTGACGGGGTCGGCTAGGACCGATGCCTGTCTGGGTCGCGGATAAATTTTTAAAAGAGTTACCGCGGCCCTGGCACAAGCAACTGAAGGAACACGGGTGGGTATTAGTCACTAAAAGTGTGACACGCCCTTCCGCTTCACCCAGAGCGGGAGAAGTCATTGGATGATTTCCCAGAAAAAAAGGGGTATTATAATCAAAGTAGATTCGCAAACACGGTTCCCAATGCCCCGCATCTTCACTTAGTTTGGATATGAAGAACACGACACAAATCCTACACAACAGGCACTTTACAGTAAATTGGATCTACTGAGTGCACTGCAAAGAGGTTGCCAAGTACGATTCTGCGAATTCAAGTGTACCAAGCTGACGTACTTAAATCTAAATGCTTGAATGGCTCACGTAGGTAAACGTGTAAGGACGCGATTTCACGGTAGGAAAGCAACGAAATATGATTATATTACGTTCGCAGATAATCATAGGATGTTCGGAATTGGTTACTGAATAAGAATACCTTTTGTTACAGCCTTAAAAGACACACGCAATCATGTTTAACGAGGCTGAAATCGTAACTTATTTCACTCCATATACGCTTCGCAATTTTCGAGGGCCCTTGGGGATAACACAGAATTTCCATATTACACTTAGATTGCCGAATATGAACCTGGCAATAAATTAAAGGCAACACCAAAATTGTTAGGATTCTTCTTCTTTTTGAGTCGATGGAAACTTTAAATATTTTGGTGGCCATGCCAATAGGAATGTTTCCTGGGTAGACAAATGATAATTCTATTTAGGCCGTCAGTGAAATTATCAAATAATATTTGGGACACACTTTTTTGTTTCACTAAATCAATAAAAATTGACAAAGATAAAGCGCATCAAAGTTAAGGAGTGACGCTGAGCTTGTGACGTCACTATGTCAGAATAAAGTGTACTAATGGCGTGACGTCACACTATATTTCAACGCATTATATTGTCGTCACTTTATGTTTATGTGTCAAAAGAAAAATATGTGTCCAATATTTTTATTAATCTACCTGACGGACAAAAACCTACTTTCCAGTTAACATCCCTATTGCAGCATCCTTTAATTTTTATCAAGTCCGCTACAGGAATTTCCATTTAAGCCACTGACAACCTCATAGATTGACCTGTGAGAGGACTTTCCCAAAAATAATACCGCAAAACTCTTAGCTATCCTTCATCTCGCCAATAGGTTCTTATTTCATATTCATATTCTTTATTGTACACATAATAAACATTACAAATACAAAAGGAAAACTTATGTACAAAGGCGAGCTTAACCCAAAATTGGGTTCTCTAACAGCAAACCTCAATGCTAAAGAGATATTTACAAAATTAGGACGCCTAACAAAAGCGCACAACAAATACTAAAAAAACATTTGAATTCTTACTAACTAAATACACTACACAAATACGTGTACAGCACATAATGCAAAAACATACATACATTTATCTAAAATACATACATATTTCATACATACATACACATACTATTACTTTCCAATCCAGGTTTCCTGGAAGAGATCGCGGTAAGCGATAAGGCCACCAGTTGTATGTATTTTATTTTTAAGTTTCCATTTCTGTGTTTTAAATTGGTGTACATACAATAAAGCATATATAAATAAATAAATACTCATACACATACATCATTTACATACTTATTTTATTTTTTCTTAAATATTTAAAAGTATATTCGGTAAACATAATGGTAAATCAGCCCTCTGGCGTTGGTCTCGCGGTCACAAGCGTGCACCCCATGCTCATTGCTCAGTCCGATTCCCGATTAGGGCAAATTGTTTTTGGGTTTTAGAGTTCCGTATTCAACAGGGAACTCTTATAATTTCACCATGTCTGTCTGTTCGTACGTCCGTCCGCAGTTTATCTCAGAGAATCTTAGTATCAGAAAGCTATAATTTGGCATGAATATACATATTAATCACGCCGACAAAGTGGTAAAACAAAATTAATAAAACAGAAATTTTGAAGTAACTTCCTATAGACGTAAAGTGGGGAAATGTTTTTTTCCCTCGTCTATCCTATGGTGTGGAGTACGGTTGGATAGACCATTCAGAAATATTACTGGTCTGAAAAACCATTTTTCGATTCAGGGATCCGTTTACATAAAAGTAACCTTTAAATGGCTAATTATTGTTAGAGTCAAGTGTACCCCCCCCCCCCCGCCAGCTAAATAGTTACTTTTGGATATGTGATAAAATTCGTGGCAGTAGTATTTATAACGAAATTAAAATTATCACAGCTAAGTAGGCCTTACAAGGTTACGAGTAAAAGTCGACCAACTTATAAAATATACTTGGAAATGTAAATATTTTTATATTGTTGTACGGGTACAACATTTTTCGAACGGCAAAGTTAATTTTGTCCCTTCGTTAGAGCAATGTTTGGCGCTTTCATTGTTTATGAACGTTAGTAACCCTCCTGCTCCGGAACCCTCTGTGCGCAAGTCAGACTCGAACTTAGCCGGTTTTTTCATTAGAAATTTCTCTGTGACAGACCGGAGTTTGAAAGTTGGCGGTGTGCACCGCCTTGCTTCGGAAAGCACGTAAAACCTTTGGTCCAGCGCTTAAACTCTCTGCGGTCGTGTCGTATCACCGTCCCATATGTCATGAGAGTGTTGTAACAAGCTTTTGCACTGTAATATCACCCGCCCACTATGATTTCGTTGAGATTGGCCGCTGTGGCCGAAATCGGTAAGGTTGACAAAATTATAATAATGAAGGCAAAAAGATCTCACCACTCGTACTTGAGGTTGTGGCTTCAAATCTGGGCAAGTACCAATGTAACTTTTTCAATTCATATATACTTTGTTAGTTTATCTTGGACATCGGTGACAACTTGGACTTATCAAAACATATAATAAATCTGTAGAAAAATCGTTTTTGTACATCGAAAATATTAAAGAAAATATTAAATCGAAAATTTTAAAAAAAATATGCCAGGGTGTTAAAGGATAACCAACAGAACCCATTTCCAGCATTTTTAGACCTTTTGTCTGTTTGTCTGTTTCTTTGTGCACGCATCACGTAAAATGTACGAAACCAATGTAGATAACTTTTATATATAAAAATTATGCGTAACTTGAAGTATTTCTTAATTTTTGTTTCATCGCAATCGGTTCATTCTATCAAAAGTTAGATGAATTGAAAGTGTTCAAGAAGTAAAATAGCACAACACCGCAATTCAGATACTCGGACAGTTGAAGTCCATATTCGACAGATGGCGTTTTGCGTTTGACGTCTTTCTGAATGGCAGTGTTAAGATTCTCCGCGGCAAAATGACACTAGGAAAATAAATATACGTAGGGTAGGTTATGTAGCAAGCCAAGTAGGGTACGCAGGTAGGCAGGGGGTGTCAACTCTATTCGTCGAACCAACGACATCGACATACAAGCGCTATTTGAGGTGTGGCTAGAGTAAAAAATAGTAAAAATAATGATTCGGGACCTAAAGCACGAGACAAAAAAAATACGTTTCATGAGGTTTTAGGTTTCTAATCATACTACTTACGTCAATGATGACGTTGACGCGTGCGGAATGTGGTTAGTAATTTTGCCGCCGCTACTGCCCGTCTGAATGACCTAATTATAAACGCGGTGGGCTACTCCGCCCAAGGTTCCGGGTTCGATTCCATACTATGGATATGTGTTTTTCATATTTTAGTTTGGTGTGGTGTTCTGGAATCCTACTAGATGGAGCACAGCAAAACTGTCTACTTTTTTGTATGAAGTCGACATTCTTATACCTAGAGTAAATAATATTCTGTGCAGGTAGGTAAGTTGGGTATATAGGTAAGTAAGTAGAGAAGGTAGGTAGGTAAGGCGTATGTAGGTAGGTAAGTGGAGTAGGATAGGCAGTTGACGGGAGCGAAGCCGCGGGTACAGCTAGTAGTTAATATTAGTTTGAAATCGCCAACCGAGATATATGCTCGTGCCTTTTTTGTATGAGAAGAGGCCATTGCCAAAAATACGAAGACGCATTCTCCTACAATACAAAAGATATTTTAAAATACAGATAAAACATTTCACAACCCTAGAAATAACTTTCGAACAAACATTAAAAACTACGCCGTAATATCCCAGAACGCTGTTACCTGCAAATGTAATATATCTGGGTATGAATTTAAAAGCTCTTTCGCTAATAGGGTGCCTATCTTTGTGACCTATTTACCTGTCCTATCGTGTTCATGACGTCATGAGCTGCAGTAGTCAAGGGTGATATAATTGGATGTTAATCACAAATTAACGGATGAATTAATAAATGAGGTATTAATTAATTAGAGTACCTAGTCAGTGTGGACAGGCTGGCCATAGATCATGACGTCATTAGGTTGATATCAGACATGCAAAGGTCGCGACGGTAATCCTACTCCCTATTCAGTATATATATATATATATATATCAATATTAATATTATAAAGCTGAAGAGTTTGTTTGAACGCGCTAATCTCAGGAACTACTGGTTAGAATTGAAAAAATCTTTTTGTGTTTGATAGTCCATTTATCTAGGAAGGTTATAGGCTATATAACATCACGCTACGACCAATGGGAGCGGCGCATATAAAATGTTGCAAAAACGGGAAAAATGATTCCTTTTTTGAGTTTCGATTGCGTGCGCTGCATAGCGGTTAAAGTTACACAACATTCATGTATGTTGGGTAGGGTAGGTAGGTAGCCAGTTGACGGGAGCGAAGCCGCGTGGAATGGCTAGTTAATATAATAAATGGGAAAATTTGGATGGATGGATGTTTATTGAACGGTTGACCGTATCTGTATTAAATTTGGCACAGAGATAGATTATAGTCTGGAATAGCACATAGGCTTTTTATCCCGATATAACGTTCCCTTGGGATAATAAAACACTTTTCAAGTTTCAACTAGCTAGTTTCAACAAAATTATTTACTTACCTAGGTGTTACGGCTGGTTTTGTCTTAAATATTTGGGGTTAAGTACGTGCCAAAACATACTTTAATACAAAAATTTTAAAGGTTTTCAAGCTAAAGTAGATTGACAATTACATAGCAACAAATTCTTAATTCATAATGTAGATATCATTTCGATAATAGCTAGTATTAAACTTTATTCAGAAATCGGGGATTGCAGTCCACAATCTTGATTCGTTACGCACACTCCTCAAGACAATAAATCTTTGGATTTTGATAAGGGAAGGATAAAAAGCGTTTCTCTGTCGAGAACGATAGATTTGCCGCCGAAGCGTTCACCTCTCATTTCGCCAAGATTTTGATGCCGATTCTTTCGCATATAAAATTCTCCTAAGCTTACATAAAAAGGAATTTATTGGAATCGACAGGTATTTTAAATGGAAAAACTTTCTTTATCCAATTAATCTTCTTTTAATTTAACGAATTTTTCCTGCTCCTTGCTTACGTTTATTTTTTACGCTTCCAGATAACCTGGAAACTTATTATTCTAGTATAATCATAGTCAAGCGATATTGTTTCCACTGCTGGAATTGAGGCCTCCTCCTGTGAGAGGGAATGTCACATATCTTCAAATTTTTGTTAAAATAATTTACTCAAAGTATAACGACGGTGTTCCCACGACCTACTTTTTTATGTCACGGCTGCTACCAGTCGGCTACCACTGCTCTAGACTGCAGATAAATTAATCAGTAAGCCCTATCAGCACCGAACAGGGAATGCAAAAATTAAAGCAATTAACTTCAACGACATCCAACTACGCTGGACATTAACATGAATTATGACTGGCCAGTCCGAACTTTACTCCAATATCATAGAACAAGGATTTAGAGAAGCGAAACTCCTGGCCCAAAGAATTTTATACTTGCAGATACGGAGGGTAATAATCTTTTTAAGTTGTATTATAATTACAGTACGAAGTTCATAGCTTGTATAAATACTATCAATAGGAAATGTAGGTTTAGATTTTTTTTTATTTGTTATAAGCTCGCGTTTGACCACTATCTCGCCTGATGTTAAGTGATGATGTGGTCGAAGGTGAAGCACGCTTGCCAAGAAGTAACCTATTCACTCTTGATTTGAAAACCCCTAGGTTGTAGCTATCAGGAAACAAAGACGCTGGCAGGGAATTCCACTCCTTGGCTGTATGCACAATGAAAGTATTTTCAAAACCCTTTGTCCTTTGTGGGTGGGATATAAACCATGTACCGATGGGGTATTGCCGTACGTCTTGTGGTCCGATGATGGAAAGGGCTAGGCGGAATCAAATTGTGCAGTTCCATCGCACACTCTTCGAAATGTAACCGATAGAAAACCGACAGGCTGGCAACTCGTCGTCGGTGTTCAATAGAATAGAATAGAATAGAAAGATTAACTGCAAAAGTAGTGGTGTTAGCTATTACGCCAACTGAACGTTACTAAGGCTTGCTAAATTTGTCAACCTATTGCAGCAGATGTTTTATTTTTATTTTGAATAGGCAGGTCAGCGTGACAGTTTAAATTCAAATCACTGTGTGAGTCACTCTTTCACTTGGTCTTTGTTGTTATTTTTTCCCCACAATTTTTTTCATTGAATTAAGTCACAGAATATTATACATTTTGCAATCTTTAGTTTATTTTCATTGGTATTATTGATTTTATGGTCGTATTTGTTATTTTAAAGTACAGTTTATTGTTCACAGTATAATTTGTATTAACTTCACAGTTTATGTAAGAAATCCATGGATAACACTGTCACTTAAGTATTAGGTGATGTTTTATTAGTTCACTTATTTTTATTCACATAAAAGCACAAATAGTATTTTTAACTGATATTTAATAACAGAGCGATTGTTTGAACGTTTGGCTAGACGCAGCGCCATATACATATCATGGCATATCAAGGCTCTGGAGCTTTGAGTCGACCAGCTTGGCTTGACTTAAATGAATTAAGAATCAAACGAAGTTATCTGGGTGATGTTTGGATACACGATTCTCTTGACCGAAGATGATTACGCGGTAAGTATCTTTGGGAGAGAGGCAAAGTATTATTAAGAACAATCGCCCCTAGGTTTATTGTTATATATGGTATTATTGCAGAGGCACGTACAAATTGTTAAACAAGATTTGGACATATCTCATTGGAAAGTTCATTGGGATGATAAGTGGTACAAGGAATAGTAGAATGGCAACGTTCTCGCAACCTATTACACACGAGATGGATCTTATTAAATCGTCTGCACAGTGATCCTTCACTAAATGTACACGCAGTGCCACGAATAGAGAGAGAGTTAGAAAAGTCTCCCAAAAGCCGCAACCAACCTATCGGTTGATCCATCACCACGACCACTCCACCAGGAGAACTAAGGAGAAAAACAATATACAGTACCCGGACCAAAGTAAAAGAATTAAGTGAGCTTTAAACAGAAACTGCCAGGCTAGTATTAATGACAGAAACCCACGATCTGATAACAAAGCCCAACATACTCTGTCACTCGATGCGTTATGACGCAAATATAGACTAAGGCGTTTTATACCAATGCCGCTTGTAACCTATTTTCGTATTCTATGCCAACCCGCAATACCAGTGAAACAAGGGGCGCGTAAAATTAGTGGGTAACAACACACTAACTAATCCGAACGTGTCCGTCGAAACTTTATAGCAGTATCGACGAAACGTTCGCCTGAGCTCGTCCGAATAGTAATTATTGGTTCCCGGAATAACTTTGGCTGAGCTGCCAATTTAAAAAAGTTTGTGATTAGAATTTGTTAGGTATTCGTAGAAGTAAATAGCGTTTAAGAGGTAGAGATGTTGATCAATTAAATGTCTTACTTACGCTATTGTCGTTAATGGAGATGTAAAGTTACTGACAAGCGTTATATATATTATATCAGCGTCTTAATTGGGGCTCTATTGAAAGTGACTCAGAAGACCCAGGCGCTAAAAGGAGCCAATTCTACCCGATTTCTTCTTTCAGAGGTGCGACCGTGCACATAACGGGCAATCTTAAGTTTCTCGGCGTTACGGTGATATCGACCCTCAACTTTGGTCCATTCATTAAGCAAAAACTCAGCTGGCTACCAAAAAATTGGGGATGCTTGCACAGGTGAGACGCACGCCGAAACAGTTGCTCAACTTGTATCAAGGGCAAGTTCGATAATTCATGGAGTATTGTTCTCATCTCTGGGGGGGATCTGCCAAATACCAGGTGGATGCACTTGAGTTGATCTAAAAACGGGCAAGAGATACTAGTCGAGTCTAGGCTCCAGAGTCTTGAACATCGGCGCCGAGTTGCCATCCTATCGATTTTTTATTGGTTAAATTTCGGGGAACGTGCGATGGAATTGCATAAACTAATTCCTCCTATTCTGTTCTATCATCGGACTACAGGACGGACGGCGATGCGTCATCGATACATGGTGAGCCCATAAACATCAAACGATTTGGGAATAATTTTATTATGCGTACAGCTAAGGAGTGTAATTCCCTGCCGGAGTCTGTATTTCCTGATAGCTATAATTTGGGAGTCCTTCAGTCAAGAGCGAATAGTTTTCTTCCAGGCAAGTGTGGTACATCGTCGACCACATCATCACTTACCATCAGGTGAGATAGAAATCAAGTGAAAGCCTATAAAAAAAAGTGACACTCGATCAGCGAAAACCGGCAACAATTATTTATCAAAAGTCCAAAATGGTTAATATTACTTATATGACAGTGGTTGTGAATCCCATTCGTTTTGACTATCGTTATTATCAAAACTATTAGAACTTTGTCCAGGCCCTTTTATCATTTCTTATCATTCAGCTGTCATTGCTAGGGCCACGATAAGCATATATTTTTCAAGTATCAGTCATTGTTCGACCAAGTTTCCCAATAATAAATAGATATTCTGAATTGTAATGATTAATATCAAACAACAATATTAAATAATTATGAAATTACTGATTATAATCAAGGTTCTTAAAATAGATAAAATGTCGCAATATAAGTTTTTTTTTTAAACTAAAATAATGATTATTGTAATTAATGCATTTTTTTTTTTTAAGTTTATTGCATGTAAATAATATTAGTGTAAAAGTGCGAGGAAATGAGAATTAATAAATTCCTTATTTTTTTATTTATTCCGATTCGATTGCAGTCCACAGCTTGTCGAAAGTAAATCCCGTTTAGAGAGGGCTACGTGATCTTAGTACTCTTAATGTGTTGGTAGTTCCAGCGTCCATTAGTGAGCAAAAGAACTTACAAAATCGCTAAATATTATAAGACAAAGTCACCAGCTGCATCTGTCTGTCTGTTCGCGATAAACTGATAAACTACTGTACGGATTTTCGTGCGGTTTGCACCAATATACAGAGAGATTCATGAGGAAGGTTTAGAAGTATAATTTGTAAAGTGTTTGTGTAAATTGGTTGATATATGACGATATTTTTTGAAAATGACGGCAAAAGTCAATGCGAAGTAGGGACGGGTCGCTAGTATTGGTATAAAAAACATCTCTATTATTGTGTACTGTACTCAATTTTACTGTATTATTTTTAACAATGTTTTTCTCTTAACTTTGTGTTTGTTGCTTTTGTATTGTGACTGTGTCGATAAATGTTATCTATTCTATTCTATATGTCATAATTTAAAACACATATGCAGCTAAGCTACATACACAAGATACAATATATCTTAGACTTAACGACAACACGGTCGTCGCGACACCTTGACAGATTTCAGCTGCCCGCCGAGAAGTGCCGTAATAATCCATTTTACGTTGTTGACATCTTGACACGGATAATACATAATCCTGTAATGCCGTGAAAAGCAGGAGTGGCGTATCACGTGAAATAAATTATTTATGTGTTTCTTTATTTGTATAGTGTTATTTATAGTCTGAAGTAGGATAATTTTGTCTTTGTATTTTAATCTTATTTTCACCTTAATGCTTCTAAGATGGTACGGGGATGTGATGAGAAGAAAATCACATGAACGGTTAAGTCCTGATCAGGAAAATCCTGGATGTTCGTCGTAAACAACGACCTGATGGATCACATAAATATCTTGATCGCCCAGGAGAATAATACACACGTCTGGAGAAAAGAAGTGCGACAAACAAAGTGCGAAAGTCCGGCCAAGTGCGTGTTGGACTCGCGCACGAATGGTTCCGCACCATTATCGCAAAAAACGGCAAAAAAAGCACGTTTATTGTATGGGAGCTCCACTAATATATTTATTTATCCTTATTTTAGTATTTGTTGTTATAGCTTAAACAAATATATCATCTTTGAAAATTTCAACTGTCTAGCTTTCACGCTTCATGAGATACAGCCTGGTGACAGACACACAGACAGACGGTCCGCGGAGTCTTAGTAATAGGGTCCTGTTTTTACTCTTTGGGTACGGAACCCCAAAAAATGACAGCTAATCCCAAATAAGGCGATAAGAGGCCCTAGACAAGTGATTGGAAAAATTACAAAAACGTAAAGGAATATCAAACGCTATCGAAATGTCACCTGATCAATCCACTAAGCTGGAAACAAATTATCGGACGCGATTAACAGACGCGGCTTGCGGACGCGGCTAACAGATGCGGCTTGAGGACGCGGCTTACGAACTCGTCCGAGCGCTTATTCAAAAAAGAAATGTTCACGAAGAAAAATGTCGAGTAGGTCGATTTTCTGAAATTAGCGGCAAACTCGATAAGTTGTTTTCCTTGCATTTTTAATTATTACTTCGCGTGCATGTACGAGCTTTCACGTAGTCTGAGTTGTTCTACGTCAGGGACGCGTCCCGCACCCCGTGCACAACGTCCGCGGATGTTTTCGGCTGACAAAAAACCCAGTAGGCCAGATGTCCGAACACCCAAGGTTACGTTAGCGACTTACTTCCGATAGTTTGCACAATTTATTGTACATTCATTACCCAGATATTCAGTCGCGGTTGCCAATCGCGTCTGTCAGAAGCGTCCGATAATTTGTTCCAAGCTTTACATTGTGTCATTTCGACAACGCCATCACTAACATCGGAACACGCTCTTTAGACACTGATAAGCATTAAGAGAGACAGAGACCGATTAATACATTTTTTGTAGGAATAAAACCTTGTTTTAAACAAGCTTTTTAGCTAACCGTAGATGGTCAACCAAACCAAACGTCTATGCAAGGTTTCAGTTCAGCTCAATCGGTTTGATAGAACTGTTTTGAAATTCAGTTGTAAGATTTGGTCCATACTTATCTTATCTTGTGGAGGGGCCGGGAAATAACTCGGACACTTCGACCCGTTGGGATCTATTATGGTCAAACAATTATCTATTATTATTGGTTCATACTTACTAACTAACCTACTTTCTAACTAACTTAAATAAAATTATTCATTAAAAATCTTTTTTTAAAACAAGCTTTTTTCGTATTCTCCGCAGGAAACCCTTTCATTTGATACCCATATCATGGCAGTGCCCAAAAAATAACTAGTCCGCCATCTTGGGCCCTCCGTCATATTGGATTTAGATTGACTTCGCTTGTCTTACCATGCATTGTCATTCAAACTAAACGTGTATGCAAAATATCATCTTAATCAGTGGAGGATAACTGCTTAGAATTCAGGTTCAAGATTTGACCCGAACACATTTAGCATTCATACATTGCAAGTTAAACAAACGCTTGTAAAAAAGTATTGTAGGTAATAATAACAATTCGAAAATATAGAAGAAACTTTGGAGAACAAACAATCAAACAATGGAGTATATTTCATAGAGAAAATGCCGTAGAAAATTGTTACGTAAGAATTCTCGCACGCCCGTGTAAAACTGTAATCAAAATTATTATCAGGAGGCTAACTTTGTCCATTTGTTTCACTGTTCAAGATAACATCAAGATATTCCTGAACTTGAAACTTCTACAATTTGGTAATTCATAGTCAACTTCGGGAAACTTGTTATCTGACGAGGAATTGTCTAAGCTGATGAATATTTTTGAATTAATTCTGTCAGATAATAAGCTTGTTGATTTCAGTTTTGACGAGAAGATTCAGAGAATTTTTTTTCGAGAGATTTCCGTTTTAAGATTTCGAATAAAGTATCTTTTCGATTTGTATTTTATTTAAGAGATTTCTCAAGCAATAAACATTTTTGGATCTCTTACATTTCAAATTATTTATCACTTTTACCTACGAGAAAGCTATAAAAGATTATGTTTAGAAATAGGTGGAAAAACACATAAAATTTTATATTCCAAATTAATTTATTGAGTATTGTGATTGACATAATTTGGTTTTCTATTTACCTATACAAATCTGTTTACTTACCATCAATATCAGGTTCCAACTAAAATAACAAACTACACTAGTCCATTTCGTAAACCAAACCCATTGATAGACAGCCAGCCAGTACCAGGGCTCCATCACACATGCACAGGTATCCGTACCACACGCGCTCAAGCCTGAAATTGTTCCCTATTTGGTTATGCCACTGAAAAAGGACGACCACTGCACTGCAAATAAAATGTCCCCTTTTCAGCGGAAGTTTGAATCTACTGCGTCAGCGGTACCACCGAGACCACCTACTAACATTTTATGTTTGCCTGGTACATTCGCAACGTAATTTAAAGTTTTAAAAGTGGAATTAATGAAAACAAACATATTTCTTCATCGTTGTCAGCAATGTCCTAAATAAACTTGGGCAGTACATATGAATTTGAAAAAATCACATAGGTACTTGCCCGGATTTGAAACCATAACCTCAACCACGAGAGGCGAGGTATTTAGCCACTGGGTCACCACGACAGCTTATACAAAATAGCAAAACAACCATACGGCAGGTAATTCGATTAATGTTTGTTTATTTAATTTTGTGTTTGATTAATGAAACTTCAAAATCTGACAGAAAACTGGCTCACATTGCATTAATATCAAACATGATACTTTTATTTCTACCAATTTCTTAATTGGTAGAAATAAAAGTATCATATGTTAACCAATAAAGCAAACAGTCAATATTTTCATTCCTCGGATCTACAACTGAAATATGGGTTTATTTGCCAGGTGTTTATCTGCCCGTGCAAACTATATGAGAGTGACCCTATTACCGGCGGGCAGACAAATGGATATGGGTCTCAATCCCCGTAGACCATAAACTAACAACGTACCTTTTACGGTATATTAACTTAATAGAAACGATTATGTAAACCGCCTCGGGCTTGTCTTGTATATTCAAACGGACTTATGAATGTAAAGGTTTGAATTCAGGTTATTATTCATTTGCTTTGTAAGTAACATCTACAATTTATCTGGGCAAGAAATATTAATTTAATTTGATTTTCATTCAACTACGTAGTAATGTTATCATTAATCAAAACAAAACCGATCACAAAGGACGTATTTTTTGCATAGAACCAAAACAGTGCAGAAATGTTATATGGAACTTCATTGTTGCACAGTTTTTCATTAATGCACTGTTTTTTTTCATTTTTATTTAGATATAAATTTACCGCAGAGGTTTATTGACTCCATTAAGTATAATATTAAATGTATGCATCAAATCAAAAAGATTCTGGCTGAAAATGAAAATCGGCTGAATAAAATCGATTTGATGAAAAACAAAACAAATAGCGTGCATTTTGTACCATTGTAAAACTTTGATACTTCATATTTAGTAAGAAAAGTTTAAAGAAATGGAAATAGACAGCGATTGAGATATGAATTCAACTCCAGAAAGTTATAAATACAGCTCCAAATCAAATTGTTAATTACCTTTTGCCACAAAAGTCGCGATATAAATATTTTTCATTAACTTGAGCTTTTATTTTGAATAGGTATTGTGGGCGCAGCGGGAAAAAGGCAGTAGGTAGGTACTTACGGGTGCAGGATTGGAGCTTTGAATAATAATGTCCTTCGATAGTTTTAGCAGTGGAGTTTTCACTATAGTTGAATGCTGGTAAGCCACCCACAGAGTCTGTTTGTCACACACAACACTTATATTTGAGTTTTCTTTGAGAGCGAGAGGAAAGGGAGCGCACACGCGTTACCGGAGTTGCGCTTTTTTGACAACTGAACTGCGGAATGAGATGAACAGCGGATGATGGAAGTAGGAATGGGTGTGCGCGGGAGTTAAGGATTGGTCCTCGTGTATTTGATTGAATGATGTGAAATGAATGTAAGTGTTGCTATTTTAATAATTTGAGTGCGTGAGTAAATATTTATAATATTTAATTTATATTTTTAATATGGCGCAGACAGGTATATTTAAACACGGTAGGTAGATTGGTAGTTGAAAGAAAAGTAGATTAGGCACCTCGCTAAAGTGAGTAATTAATGCACTCGTATCAATTTAGTGCCCTCGCGCGCGGGCACCAACATAACCCTCATGCATTAATAATTCAATTTGAGCTCGATGCAATAATCTACTATTATTTGATTTGTGATAATCGACAAACGTAATAAAATTCACACGTAAAATTGGTAAGGAAAATGTATTTCTATGGCAAAGGAAATGCAAAGATTATTAACAATTTGATATTTTAGTTTTATAATAATTAAAAAGGTACTAGACTCATTGTTTAAGTTCTAAATTTCTAAAAGTTATAGTCAAATTATAGGCTTTTCAAACTAAGCATCGAAGTGGCTCAATTTTTAATGAATTAGTTAGGACCGCACTAGAGGCAATCGAGATCGATCTCTTCGCACTATCAACTTTTTTGCATTAACAGACTCAACATTTCCGATCAGATAGTACTTCATTTAAGTTATGAATAATTATAAAATGATCATTAGCCTTTTGGAATAAACAGTGATGAGAGACTTACCCATTTCATACGAAAAAGTTGAGCTATTAATTAGTCTCGGGTAACTAAGTTGGAATCAAGCGCAAAATTTCAGTTTTTATGCATTTTGAAGTACGTATTTGACTGAGTATACAACGCAATGGTCATTGAACAATGCGACTGGTATGGTAGGTGCCGTAAAAATATATTAATAGTATTTTAAAATGAAATAACTTTACTTATGCTAAGCTGTTGCTTGATAAAAAGTACCCATTTAATCTATGTCTAGATACTCGATGCCTAACATAGAAATCCGTATGTTGTTATAGCGTGGTTGAGAAAAACACTAGCACCGATGTTTTGTAATTTAACTATAAGAAGCTAGATCAATCAAAGGTGCTGCAAAGTCTTTAATAAAGTAGTTAACTTTCCTGCCTGCAACGTGTGACGCATGCAATGGCGCGGCACATACCACGACCTTACCCCACAATGCCCCACAATGCCTCACATTGCCCCACAATGCCTCACATTGCCCCACAATGCCTCAAATTGCCCCACAATGCCTCACATTGCCCCACTATGCCTCACATTGCCCCACTATGCCTCACATTGCCACACAATGCCTCGTATTGCCCCGCAATGCCTTACATTGTCCCAGCCGGACATATTGCCTACAAGGAAGAGGCAATATTGGAGCTACAGTTTTATATTGCCTATAATATATCTGTTAATAAACTGTATTTTACTCAGTTAAAGGACCTGGTGAAGATTGCGGGGATCCGCTGGATACGGGACGCACGGTACCGGTCAAAGTGGCGACGCTTGGGGGAGGCCTATGTCCAGCAGTGGACGTCTTTCGACCGATGATGATGACGATGATGATGACGATGATGATGACATGAAGATGATGACGATGACACAGTTAATTGCAGCTATATAAAGGTGTTCTGTTAATGTGTTTCTAATCGCAATGTTTCATGTTCTACAAAAATAAAATCGAACTATATTGTCTATTATAACAAAGGTGTACCATAATTTGAAATTTAGGTCAATTATTTATCTATACTACGACTATATGGAACTATCTGTGAGCAAAAAGCAGATAATGGTTAGTGGATCTAAGTTATAATAAAGCTTATAGTAGACTTTTTATAAAGATGATTGAAGATGGCAGACCTTGTATCCCGTAATACTTTGATAAATGATAGAACCAACATTTTATACACTACAACTAAAACAGTCTGTCCTAAATCTAACCTGGTCTTCTAAAACTTAATAAGACAAAGAGAAAGAAAATATGTTTATGTGTTTGTAATCTTTGAATGAAAAGATCCGACTAAAAAACTTTTAACTGATAAAAAACTACACTATCGCCGAATATCATACTAGGCCTACTTTTTAGGTTACCGTACTCGAAGTTTCCAAACGGAGCCTCACGCATTGCTTATTGCTGTAACTCACGCGTCTGTCTGTCCGTCCGTATGTTTGTTACTCAATCACGCCAGAACGGCCGAACGGATCTGGTTGACACTTGGCACACAGACAGAATAAAATCTGAATTAACACATACGATACTTTTCATTCCGGTGTAATGATCCCTTGGGATAACAAAACACGTTACACGCAGGTGAAGTTGCGGGCAGAAGCTAGTCTCAAATAAATACACGGTACAAAGGGAATAAATAGGCCACGGATGCGAAGCCATGGAAAACGTAGGCAGTGGTATAGTTTTAAATGTATCGGAAATAAATTATTAAAACACCAACTTTAAATCCAGAAACATAAATTCAGCCAATCGCACTACTTCCTGTACGCCCCGTACTACGAATACAATAATATAATATCATGGCAATATAACTGTAATTGAATATCAAAGAATCGCAATATCACGTATTTATATTGCACTCGTGCTACCAATACATATTGCCATTGGTTTTCCGATAAATAAATACATTATACGGACTGATTGGGTAAACAATGGCTATGTCATGGACCAAGTGGTTAATATGTGCACTATGTATAATGCCTGGGCATTATGAATCTCGTCAAGTCAAATCGGGCAATGTTATGAATACTAATTTTGAACTTCTATATTTATTACATTGTGGAGGAGCTTGTGGCTAAATAATAACAGCCGCACGGATCGATCTTCAAGGTTAAGCAACGCTTGACGAGGTCGGTCTGTGGATGGGTG
This sequence comes from Orthosia gracilis, assembly GCA_947562075.1. Taxonomy (NCBI): domain Eukaryota; kingdom Metazoa; phylum Arthropoda; class Insecta; order Lepidoptera; family Noctuidae; genus Orthosia; species Orthosia gracilis. The sequence continues at coordinate 66,542,011 of OX387264.1, read as the reverse complement.
ACCATTTTCAACATACCGAGTTTCCTCCGTGCGTCGGAAAGCACGTTAAGCCGTTGGTCCCGGCTGTCATTTGAAGATCTTTGACAGTCGTTACGGATAGTCAGAAGCTTGAGATCTGACACCAGTCTTGCCAAAGTGTACCGTGATACCCAGTTACTGGGTTGTGGAGGTCAGATAGGCAGATGTTCCACGTAAAACACTAGTGCTCAGCTGAATCTGGTAAGACTGGAAGCAGACCCCATTATAGTTGGGAAAAAGCCAGGCAAGAGATATATTTATCATATTGTCTGGTCATTATGAATATTGCTACGTAACGGTTGGGCAATTCGATAATTATGGTCAATAAATTAGTCCAAGGGCGAGCGAAGCAAGCTTGGGTTACTTTAGACACTGCAGATAGAACTAGGAGCTCCGCGCAGTGGAGTTCCGTCGACTTTGCAGGAAAGTTTTCAGTTTTTGATTTAAAATTAAAAACCTTGTCATCGGCCTATGTCCCTCAAGTGTCGCATCCAGTGTATTCCCGCAAACTTAAAAAACCTTATCATCATCAATACTTAACATAATAAATGTGTAGAAAAGTCGTTTTTGTACATCGAAATTATTGCCAAAAAAAATAGCCAGTGTGTTAAAGGATAACCAACAAAATCCATTTTTTGCATTTTTAATTTGTTGTCTTTTTGTCTTTTTAGTTGTGCACGTGTCAAATAAAATGTACGAAACATATGTAGATAACTTTTGCATATTAAAATTGTGCGTAACTTGAAGTATTACTTAGTTTTTGTTTCATTGCAATCGGCGAACTCTATCAAAAGTAAGATGAATTTACACTGTTCAAGAAGTAAAATATCACAACACAATTCAGATACTCGGACAGTTGAACTCCATATTCGATAGATGGCGTTCTGCATTTGACGTCATTTTCTGAATGGCGGTGTTAAGATTCTCCGCGGAAGAATGACACTAGAAAAAAATTGTTAGGTAGGTAGGGTAGATATAAAGGTGCGTAAGGTAGAGTAGGTAGGGTAGGCAGTTGACAAGAGCGATAGCTAGTATCAAATAAAAACATATTTTACTGTGGCTTAATCGCCGCGGCTGAGCATGAGGTTCTGCTTCTGGGTACGATTCCCTGGTCAAGAAAGGTGTTATTGGGTGGATGTGTTTTAAAGTGTTATTGGTGTGTAATCTGGAATTTCTGCATAGCAGCCCAAAAGCAGGATTAAAGCCTGGTCGATTGCAATAGGGATGATGCCGGGGTACGAAACAGGAAATTCTATTTAGTCCGCCGGTTAAATTATCAAAAAATATTGGACACGTATATTTTGCTTATTCAAATGAATAAAAAACACCAAGATAAAGCGCAGCAAATCATAATCATTTATTTTTCTGAATATGGTATATTATGGTCTTAAGATTAGTAAATGGTATCATCACATTCTGCCAAGTTTTGCGTGCAAATATAGGACATAGAATATTAGGCTAGTATTAACATTATCAATTGCATAATTATGAATAAAAAATACACAATACAATCCAACACACTAGAATTTTGAGGTATGACAATCAAAAATAACATCATAAAAACACACAATTTATTTAGGATGTCAAGGAATCATTTTAACGCCAGAGTATCAAAGAGAAAGATGTCAAAGTATAAAATATAACAATTAAATTAGGATGTCAAAGTATAAAATATTACAATTCAATTAAGATGTCAAAGTTTCATTCAAATAGTCAAATAATTATACATTACAATTCAATTAGGATGTCAAACTATACAAGATTAAAATTCAATTAATTAAATTAGGATGTTAAAGTATAAAAGATTAAAATTCAATTAATATGTCAAAGTATCATTCAAATAGTAATTACAATTATAATAGCATTTATTACATCACAAGCCGTTTAGTTTCTTTTTGAATCCATTCTAATGTAAGTCTTTTATTGATTTTGGAATTTCGTAATAGACTTGCGGGACTATACAGAATATGCTTTTCCACATGAAGGCTTCGTCCGCGTAAAATATTATTCCGCCTGTTATGTTTAACAGTGTCTGATATATGGGGAAACAAATGTGCATTCAACTTAACAAATAAGGCAGTTTCATAAATATATAAAGCCGGCAGAGTCAGAATTTTGTATATTTTGAAATATGGTATACATCTGTCAGTTATTTGTAGTCCAAACATGCCTCTGATTGATCGCTTTTGCGCTTTAAAAGCGGTTTCTCTGTTTGTGGAATTACCCCAAAAATAATACCATATCTTATACCATAAGAGTCAAGTTTGTTTCTTAGAATATTGTGGTCAACACAGTCAAAAGCTTGCGTCATGTCACAATACAGAGCACAAACAGATGTTTTATTATCAATATTAGTCATAATTTTATTTAAAAAGTCATAAATAGCCATATTAATTGTCATATTCATCCAGAAACCATTTTGCTCGTTACAGAGAATCATTTGTTTTGCTAAGTATGCGTATAGCCCATTATAAATATATTTCTCATAAATTTTAGAAAAGATTGGCAAAAGTGCTATAGGTCTATAGGTTTGCATTAGCTGCTTATTACCTATTTTAAATATAGATTTAACTATAGAGATCTTAAGACGGTCAGGAAAAACACCCTGGCTGATACACAGTTTAAGAATGATGAACTCAAGTGTTTAGAAATTAAATCGGCTACATTTTTTATAATCTTAGTTGAAATTTCATCATTGCCTACGCTATTAATGTTTTTGAGACCTTTTATAGTGTTAAATATTTGTATTTGTTGACATGGAACCATGAACATTGATTTTTTGTTTATTTAGTATATAAGCACTCAATCTTTTACCTGATCCTGGTATTGGCATATTTCTTTCTACGAAATAGTCGTTAAACTTGTCAGCCATTAATTTACCTTTGTTGATTGTTTCATTGTCAATTTGAATTGTATTTATTGAGTCATAAGGTAGACTTAACTTAGGGTTTTTGTTATACTCCATGTCATTTTGCTTTTATTGTCAGATGGTGTAATTATTGTAGTCATTTTGACATTGTTTAGTCAGTCTAATTATTTTTATAAATAACTTAAAAAAAAAAAGTAATATTTTATTTTATTAATTTAAGTAGGTTTAAGGCTTGACGTCTATAATAATTGCCTTTTCTTCAAGCAAAATAATTTAAGTCCTCGCTTTAACTATACATTTTGGTTTTTGGCTTGTTGATATTTTAGTACATCTACGGAGAAAGCAAAGTTCAGTAGTGGGGGCTTGTGACGTCACTTCTATGTAAAAAGTGTACCAAGGCATGACGTCATGCGATATTTGAACATTTTCAGTTTCATCATTTTATGTTAAAGTGACAAACAAAAAATACGTGTCCAATATTTTTTGGAAATCTGTCTGACGGACTAAAACTATTTTTTTAATCATCATCCCTATTGTCTCATCCCTCTTACATAGAATTAAACATAAATGTTTGTAGCAAAATGTACGATTGGTATATTGAAAAAACTCTGCCTAATCATTGTAGGAATTTTATTATATTATTCTTGCCTGCCCTAAATTTTTTTGTTTTTTTAAAAACGTCCCCCACATTAGGAATTTCTTCCTGTATCTTGGGTGCGTTTACAAACATATAAACTCACATACACAACACCCAGAGCCGGAACAAGTATCTGTAGATCATACAAATATTTGTTCCGTGCGGGAATCGAACCCGCGACACGCAGCGCAGCAGTCAATCGCTTAACCATTGCGCCAAAAGTGCGCCCAAAAAACTCTGCCTAATCATTGTAGGGATTTTATTATATTATTCTTACCTGCCCTAAATTTAGCCTCAACTATGAAAAAAAAACGGGATAAGGAACCATCTTTGCCTGTATTCCTGACCTAGTATTTAGCCAACTGTGTCGTGGCCGGCTTCCAGTCTAACCCACAGCATTTGATTTAAATATTCCTAAAAGTATTACTTTTTAAACTAAATGTAAAAAAAAAAATATGTAATTCATATTATTCATTCTATGTCGTTCATGAGTCAGGAGTACTTAGTCCCTAGATTACCCAGTCCTACTATATTACAGCTAACGAATTCAATACCCCGACCACAGTCAGATTCGTGCACCGCACCGATAAACGAGAATGTCGTGTACAAACCAATATTCAGTAATTTGTGGCTAGCACGCGGCTTACAGCCGTACTCATTAACTCAATTTTAAAATTCTATTATCGGTAGTAACACGTATTCACTTAATTTGGTGGTTCACGAGACTAGAATACATTTTTTATGTGTTGTTGTAACTTGTTTCCAAGAGAGGTAGGTACCTAAACCTTGATGCTGATAGGATTTCACATAATAGAAGTCTACACGCTAAACATTAGTTTAGGTAATATTAGTTTAAATGAGTTAGTGATATCAGAATTAGGTCCAAATTATGTAAAGTCGAAGCTCAATTTTTCGTTGCCCGTGTAGTATGTTGATAAAAACTGTACTAAGTACTTATGTTCATATTGATCTGCTTAGCAGTGAAAGCGTGAAAACGTAACAAACAAACAGACAGCCAGACGAGTGATCGCAGCATTCTCGTGATTCCACTAACCTCTCTGCCATTAAGCTTTATCAAACACAAATTACAAATCCATTTAACAATGAATATCATACTATTTCCGATTCATGAAATATTAACGTGTCATTTAGTCAGCGGTTTACATATCATGTCAAAGGCTTAATGGGTTTGAAGTGTTATTAGGGTTATTAACATGGTGTGCGCAGTTCCAATAACCTATTGACACCGCAAATAACTCTGTTGGGATTGGTGTTATCGTGTTACAATATTCGTAAGTGGTGAGGGTGTATAGCTCAACAAACTCTGATGAACACTGATGAGTGTAGTGGTTTTGCAATGTGTCCGTCCGATTCAAGGTTTAAGTTCACGTCGTTTTTTCACATTATTTTTATCAATTAGGAGTGCACAGGCACATAAAAAGAAAGAATGATCTAGAATGGAAGTAGAACTGCCGATCAAGTGCGTGTCGGACTTCGCAGATTTAGGGTTCCGTACCAAACCGCAAAAACAAGTTGGTTTTAATAGAAAAATTTGTAATGTCAATATATTGGTATTTGTTAGTAAAATAAACGTAATCACCAAATTTGAAGTTCATAGGAAAAAGGAAGGTTCATTTTAAATTTTTCGGAACAATATTTTGTATAAAAACATAATCATAATCATTTATTGCATTCATGTAGTTTACAAAGTTGTTACAAATATAAAGGTTTCATACATGAACCCTGCTAGGGCACAGCAATATAAATAGTTTTAAAATACTACAGTGTCACAATAACAAACAAACTACTGTGCTTAAACAACTAATTTTTACATGTTTATCAAGTGTCCAACGTTTTGGTTTGCTATTTAAATAATTAACGGTCATGTTAAAATATAGGACAGGTGAGAACAATTTGGTCATCATTTCCATTCATAAATTAATAAAAGATAGAAATTAAATTAAAACAAACAATTTGGTCACCATTTCCATTCATAAACTAAAATAAGATAAAAAATCAATTAAGACAAACAATTTGGTCATCGTTTCCATTCATAAATTAAGTTAAAATAAAATAAAAGTAAAACAAACACCGATAACAATGATAATCATACAACAATAATAATCATACAACAACATAGGTAGGTCTTAAGTCAAAATAGTAGTAAGTGCTGTGTATATTGTATTTTAGAATTTCAATGTCATAATTTAATTATCGTCAAAGAATTCCTTTAGAGTGTAATACGATTTTAATTTTGAATTTGGAAGCTTATTATATATTTTAACGCACATGGCTAAAGGTAATAATACATTTACTTTTGAGCTTGGTAAGGCTAATTCGTTCTTGTTTTGGCGTCTAATACTGCGATGTTGCGGGCAAAGATCACTAGTGTGTGGGAACACCATTTCCTTATAAAATTTCTAAGTTCTAAAATATAGATACCAGTTAGTGTAAGGACTTTGGTAGCTTCTCATTTCTTAGTTTTGAAATATTTTTTAAAACAAATATTTTTATCTACTCAACGAGCTCTAAACAAAGATGAGGTAGGTCAAATTAAATTTTAAAAACCTTTATTTTTTTTTTTGGCTTTTGGTTAACAAGATTTTTATTCTGTGAAAATTTGTAGCTCCAACCATAAAACCCGTGTGACAGACGACAGACAGACAGACGGACATCTGAGTGACAGCAATAGGGCTCCATATGGACCCTTCAGGTACGGAACCCTAAAAACGTGGTGAATATCGTTTTTGCGATATGTAACGAATGCTTGCAAACATATCATGTCACCATTATGAAAATTCGTTCATTGATAGAATGCTACGTTTTCGCTTAAGTGCCTACGGGAGTGAGGCTGTGAGTTTTTCCAGCTAGTCTCGTATTAAAAAAACTTTAAAAAATACAAAGACTTTTTTTCAGCCTACCTTTTCAGAACTTCATATTCTTATAAAACGTAATCTAGACAATCTGAGTCTCCGCTGGAGTGTAAGTATTAGCAATCGTAACAATAACTAGGTCTTTGCCAAAAACGCGATTGTCTTAAACTCAGCGGACGGGAAAGCGTTCATTACAAGGTGGCAGTTAGGGTAAGAATAAGATAAAGTTCAGGGTTGCTTTAAGATTTTCTTTTAATGGTTTACGTTCTTAGTAATAATTCCATGACAAGATCGTCCATGTCTTCACGCCATATTATTCATACTGCTTAGTAAAATGTTCATATAACGAATTTTTATTTATATAAGAGTTGATCCTATAGTGAAAGTGTTAATATTCAAGAGTAATTTCACCCTAAAGATTGCTACCCTATTAAAAGTCATCCGTTAAACCACACTTTTATTATGCGTACAGCTAAGGAGTGGAATTCCCTGCCAGAGTCTGTGTTTCCCGATAGCTACAATCTAGGGGTCTTTAAGTCAAGAGTGAATAGGTTACTTCTAGGCAAGCGTGCTTCACCGTCGACCACATCATCGCTTACCATCAGGTGAGACAGTGGTCAAGCGCGAGCTTATTGATAATAATAAAAAACACACGACGCATTAAATTGTGTTGGCAAGGCACTCCAGGAATCATTCTTGTACATGAAACTGTATCCGGCGAATTTTAAGTTGACCAAAGTTTGGCAAAACATCCACTATCAAACTGCATTCAAGAGATTGTTACATTTATACCCTTCAATTGTGTAACTTGCCGCAGCTAGCAAAAGGTTAAAGTTTTCATCAGCTTTTGATTTCGAACGAGAAACCTGCGGCCTTTGTTTCCTGTTAACTTTGCTATAATCTTACAAACGAACTTAGATAATCTTTCCCCGTTTACGATCTAACCAGGACCCGGTAACTTTTTAATGAGGATTTCCAAGTAATTTTTAATGAGGATCCTATTATTATAAAAATATAGGTTTCGTAAGCAACAAAATATTTATATTTGAAGGCACTACCGAGTAGGTATTTCTTTCTCGTAGGTAAATTGAATTTGACTGGCCCATTAAAACAAAATAAGTACAAAATGTTTGTATAGTCCCTCAAGCTAACATATTGACCTTCACATATATTTAAAAAAAAACTACGATCCAGTGAAGAGATTTTAGTACCGAAAATGACTTAACCCTAAAAAGCGCTCGCCATTTTTCGTCCTTACCGGCCACATCGCGATCTCAGAGTTGACTCGGGTCGTCGACGACGTAATTTCCGACGCGGGTTTAAACGACCTGCCTCAATGAGATACCGTTTTGATAAAACCCTGTATGAAGCGTGCTTGAGAGGGTTAAAGGGCCCCGTTATTGGGCAGTTTCGTTGTAATTATCCGAAACTGTAGGTACATACAGAGTAATGGATGACACACACAATCTATGAATAAACCATGTATGGGGTAGTCGCTTATCTTACTAATTTAGATCGAATGGGTTTCGCTTGTACGAGTACATACAGGTGATCCTATTGTATTGTTGTTTCAAGTTGACTATATTGTTTGCTGATAAAATTATGAAGATAAGTGACGAGGGTATACAATACAAGGGTCTAATCGCTTTTGCATTAATCACAAGAAGATGATGTTAAAATAATATTATAAAGTACCTTCTTTTCAAGTTAAATGTAGTGCGTACCTAATTTCAAAATAACAAACACCGACGAAGTTAAAATGTTTCACTCAAATTCAAACGTATGTTTCTTACTGCTACGCTAAGCTACGCCATTTGTCTACGCCGTAGTCGTTGCTACGCGGCGCTGCTACGAGGCGTAGTGGGATGCTTTGCAATGCGGTGGCATTTTCTTACTTCCTCGATTTATTCAACATTGTATCCTTTTACTTACATACGTTTACGACATATCCAAATGCTACAAAACCCCATAATCGTAAAACATACAACATTATGACAGCAAAATACCAAGAATACGTCTGTTGAAATTGAAAACATAAAATAAGATAAGCATCCCACATTATCTCGGCTATTGCCATATACATGGTGAGGGACAAAGGGTATGCTTATGTAGGCAGGCTCAGAGTTAACAGAAATGAAACGAGAAACCTGCAAGGCTCATCTGTATTCGTCCAACATAATATGATATAACAATGGAGGATAGGTTCTGAACGAAGAGGTGTTATTGACGTTAGAAATCACATCATGGGTCTATGTTTAGGGATGTTTATTGAGTACAAAAATAATCATTATATTTAGTCCGTCAGTGAAAAAATCTAATAATATAGGCCTCGTATTTTTTGGTTTATCAAATACTAGCTGTTGCCCGTGCCTTCGCTCCCTTGGACCACCCCACAGGACCCATTTTCGGAATAAAAATTGCCAATGTCACTCAGGAATAATGTAGCTTTCTATTGGTGAAAGAATTTTTAAAATCGGTCCAGCAGTTTCGGAGCCTATTGGGTACAAACAAACAAACAAAAAAATCTTTCCTCTTTATAATATTATTACAATAGACTAGCTTTTACCCGCGGCTTCGCTCGCAGTGAAGCAATTTTTTATTTTTATTAAAAGTATCCTATGTTACTTCTAATACCTCCAAGAATATATGTACAAAGTTTCATGATGATCGGTTCAGTAGTTTTTGCGTGAAAGTGTAACAAACAAACTTACATTCACATTTATAATATTAGTATGATAATAGATTAAGATAGATACTCGTAGATAGATATAGTAATATAATATATAAATAAAAATTGACAAAGATAACGCACATCAAAGTTCAGGAGTGGGAGCTTGTGACGTCATTGTTAGTAAAAGTGTAGCATTATTTATTTACGTGACAAAATAAAAATACGTGGCCAATATTTTTATGTTATCTAACTGACGGACTAAATACATAGTTTGTCATCTATCCTATTATGGTCATTGATATGAACAACTAGCTAGAGCCATAACTATGATTCAAGGAACTTAGGAGAGAAATGCATTCAGTTTCATAGATGAATATATGGCTCCGAGTTGAAAACGAAGTAATCAATTTTCACTCAGTCATCCGTATGGCAAGGGATTACTTTGTTTCTTTATGATGGTATTTCAACTCTCAATACCTCTTGTCATAATTCAACTGTTATTACTAACACTATGGCTCATATTCCAGATGCTCATAATCGACTAAAACTCAAAATTGACCACACCAACTCAAAATTGACAAATCAACGGACAACCAATCACTACTCTTGAGTTTGGCGTATGTATCTTCAGCTTGACATATGTGTACACAATAGAGCAAGAGCCCAGACGCTCCAGACGTTACTCGATTCTTTCTAAACAAAATGTGTGGTAGGTAGTGAATGAAAATCGAAGTCCAAGTTAGCAAGTACGAGTAACACTACACAACACTGTACCACTGTTGTATTAAAAGAGTTCTGTAACGTTTGGGGCGTCTAGGATCTTGGACTTGAACAACAAGCAGACCAATCACAATTGTCCATTGCCAGTTTGAGTTCAATTGAGCATGAGCATCTTTATTATTCGAAATATAAAATTGAAAAACAATAAACCGCGATTTTGGAAGTGATAAAATTGGTCCTTATAATATAAATAATCCTCCAAACCGAATTTCGCCTACGGTGGCCAATGTCAACGGAGACTAGCCCTCGGAGTGAGAGACAATTTAGAGCACAAGTTCATGCGCAAGTACTCTGATCCCCACCATGTAAACGTCTGTAAAGGAAGCAAATCTAGATATCTTTCTTCCATTCTTTTTCTAAAAAAACAACTACAACGGTCTATGGTTCTATCGCTGTCAGCGATAAGACCGCCATTGAACCCATAAATTTAAGTTTGTTTGTAGAAAGATGTGTTACTTTTTAGTTACTATTAATTTTACTACTATTAGAAACGTGAAAGTTTGTGAGAATGGATGGATGGATGTTTGTTAACCTTTCTCGCAAAAACTACTGAAAGGATTTTGATGAAACATTACAGAAATATATTTACACAAGACCCGTTTTGGGATAAAAATGTATGTCACTCAGGAACAATAAAGCTTTATTCCGGTGAAGGAATTTTCAAAATCGGTTAAGTAGTTTTTTAGTTTATCCATTAAAAACAAACTTACAAACAAATCTTTCCTTTTTATAATATATATGTGTAAATACATCAGAATAACACATAAGATATAATTTATAAAGATATTGGGAGAAGTACTAAGAAAACACGGGCGGAGCCGCGGGCGGTAGCTAATAAAGTTTATTCTATTCTAAACATCACACTTCTACACAATTACAACCCAAAAGCTTAACATCAACAATGGCTCTTTGATCTCCTTCACCGATGCTCATCCAAACTTATTCAAGCAGTTACACCAGAACCCGAAACTCCGTGCACCCTAATCAGTATTCCACAAACGTTTGTTACTTTTATTTTTGCCTACCCAAGGGAATCAATATGTTTTCTCCAATACTCCGATGACCTATAAACAGGCCCAAAGGTTCTGAGTTCCCCCCCATTTGTTATTATCGTCCCCTATTACTCACGCGTGTGGGCTACCGGCAGATTCCCACGCGAGCTATTAACTTAGAGGTCGGTATATCTTAACCTTTTTTCTTATATTACCTACGTGTAATTTACTGGCTAATTAGGCGGAATTTATTCTCACATATTCGGGTAAAGGGTGTTCTACACAGTATTACCGTATTGCGGTACTAAATTGTTGCTTTTAGACTCATATAATTATGTAGGATGTGTAATATTTCATCTTCATTTGTTTCTTAAAACAATTTATTGTGTAAGAATCAATTTACAATCATTTTAATGGGGAATTGGAAACCATAACCGAGGAAAATCAGTATACACGTTAACAACACATAGCTCTTAATGAATCCAAAATTCTCCATACCTTAACTAATTATAAACATGAAGGTTCCGTCAGATATATCTTCCTTAATTATATAACCTGCTCATACTCGTATTATCACGTAATCACAAAATTTTGCAATGGAGTTCTGAATTAAGATAGCAGTCTATACCCAGGAACAACCTCTTAATAGTTTGCCTGGTTTTTAAATAAAACCACCTCCGTTTTTATTAAAAATAGAACTTGGTGTTGTTGGCCTTTATTGTTCTTTAAAAAAAAACACACACACAAAATAAACCAACTTCTAAAAACGTGCAAAAATAACTTTCGTTTTGAAAGTCTGTGTCTTTGGTACCTCTTGGTTTTCATCGTTTTTCAACACCGACTTCCAAAACGAAAGTTATTATTGCAATTTATAGTATTTTGCCTTAGAAATCGGTTAATTTCTTGTGAAAATAAATACTTATTTCTCTCTTTTCAGTTGCCTATCACTAAAAATGGATCAAAGTCTATTGGTGTATATAAAGGATTGACCAAATACCCATAATAATTTAATTCACACATTCGTGCTATTTATCGCTAAGAAGCTCAGTTGTATGTGCCATATCTTGAAAATTGCAGAACCGTATTTGATGAAACGTGAACTGTTCTCTAAGTTGAGAGAGTTGAGAGTTGTTGTGCAATAAAAAATAATTATCACGATCCGATAAGTAGTTCCGGAAAAAAGCGTGGACAAACATATACCTATACATACAAACAAACAAACATACACTTATGAATATTGTACCATTCCAACAATATTACATACATACGTGTCGAATTGATTACCTCCTTTTTTTTAAGTCGGTAAAATCATCCATCGTTTAAGCCCCAGCCAAACATAAGAATTCCTGCACACATTTACATCAAGATACTAAATTCCCCCGAAGTCGCTCGTATTCAACAGTCCAATTAAAAAAAGGTAAAATATTCAGATCGTGAGTACTGAGCCACTCGCGGCGTCGAATGGAGTGCATACTTAAATTTATAATTGCCAAAGCTGAATTATAAAAGAACTCACGCTCACATGTAACTCAACATTAAGACTTCATTGAAAGGACTTACGGTTTCAGGATTTTGAATCGAGTTTTTTCAAGGGTTATTGATGCCTTTGAATGAAGGGGATTAGGGAAATTGAAGTCGGTTCTTAAGCCTATATTTTTACGCACTTAGAAATAAGATGGAAGGAATGTGTAGCCACTTTAGAAATCAATTTTTAAGGTATAATTATGCAAAGGTCACGAACATACGATTGATCAAAGGCATTTCATCAAAAAGACGCAAATTGATGAAACAATAACAGGTAGGTACATATTATGAACGAGAAGAGGTACAGATAGAATCAAGCCTAATGGTAGCCCTGGACACGCCGCGAATCACCAGGTAGTGGCAAATTCATGTGTAGTAAACTTCATAAACGTCATTAACTTTGAATCAACCTATAGTACCCAAATGTTAATCAAGCAAATAATCTTATTAATGTCACATAACTTTAGCCTACTCCTTTGTTTTATGACGAATAAATTATGGAGCGTCATTCTTGAAGTTCAGCAAGAATATCGAAATTGTTTGTGAATTGTTCCTGTTTCTTGTAAAGTCGCATTAATTTTATCAAGAGCAAACAAAAAGTTGTTGCCAAGGTTTTGTATTAGGTAAAAGTTGAAAGTATCGGTAATCAGGTTAAGGTGAGTATACACTAGACTCTAGTGACTAGAGCATTTTCGCGAGCATCACAATGTAATTTAACGTTCTTACAAATGGAACAATACAGAAAAATGCACAAATTCTTAAAGCATTTCCATGTAATGTAATGTTCGACGCTGCGTTCGACGTTATGCTCACGGCGAGTGGGCATTTACCTGTAAAGGTGAACACGTACCTATCCGCGACACAGGAGCCGCACGCGCCGCAGTCATCGCATTTTTTTAAGGCCCCGCGCAATCCGCGCCGAACATTTCGAATCGATCGATCGAATATTTTCAATACCGATACGGATGATGTCTCCGCGCCGCCCGCATCGCACTCACCGCAAGCATCGAACGCACCGAATCTGATGACGTCATCCGCACGCGCTGGTGGCATCCGTATACCTACAGCATTTTGCTGAATTGCGGCTCGTTCGGCGCCGATAGGTGCGCGAGGCTGCATACGATTACATATAAAGATTTCTAAAATGACTGCGGCGCATGCGGCTCCTGCGGTGTGTTTAGATGCGCGTTCACCTTTACATTTCTTGTACCTTGCGTTCATTATTGACATCACTCCACGTCACCCGCGTTCGTGCGTTTACTCGATAAAATGTTACACCAAAACGCTCATTAATATATGTTACATTAGACAATTTTATTAATAATTTGATCTTAGTAAATTTTGAGTTTTATTCGTATAACATAGACATAGCTCATTCATAGGGACAGGGAATAAACAATACAAAAGAATACATTTAAAATTTCCGGCTCGTTTGCCCAAACAATTAAAGGAATGTTCCGTTCACCAGGTAAATCGTTTCGCGGCCACTAATTCGTTTTCAAATATAACATACCGCAAAACTTAACATCACGACTATATTCCTCGAAGGGTTAGGCAGAGATACACCGACAGTACACCCACATTTCGCCAATTATGTTTAAGTCCCATGTAATGGGGGACGAGCCTGTTGCCATCAACCCGGCACAAATACAGACTCCATAATGATACTGAGAAATTTCAGATGGAAAAATCCAATAACACTCTGCCCAACCCAGGAATCGAACCCAGGACCTCATACTCAACAGTAGCGCTTTCAACCATGAGACCAACGAGATATACCGCACAAAACCATCATCATCATTTCAGCCGAAAGACGTCCATTGCTGAATATATAACATGCCAAGAAGATCATCGGCAATGAGACACCGGTCATGTCAAAGCTCCAGAGCCCCGAACATTGAAGCCGAGTTGCCAGCTTGTCGGTTTTTTATCTGTTACTTTTAGGGATGTGTGCGATGGATTTGCATGATCTAATTCCGCCATCGGTACATGGTGGACATCCCACCCATACGCACTAAACGTTATAATGCGTACAGCTAAGGGTTGGAATTCCCTGCCGGAGTCTGTGTTTCCCGATAGCTACAATCGAGGGGTCTTTAAGTTAAGAGTGAATAGGTTTCTTCTAGGCAAGCGTGCTTCACCGTGGACCACATCATCGCCTCCATCAGGTGAGATAGTAGTCAAATGCGAACAAATAGACAATTAAAAAAAATATAGGCCTCGCCCTAGTGTCGCCACATTGACCGGTCCCGAGCGTGTCGCATCGCAACGCACCATTCCTACCTATTAAACAAATTATTCTCAGTAACCGTTTTCAAAGAGATATCGTTTGGAAAATTTTATTCGTTCTATATCCTTAAAATAGGCCGTTAGCCCGTATAAAGGAGGTAATGTTCGCATTTTTGCCAGCGAGGACTTCGCTGCGCCGTCGTCGAGATTAGCATATCTACACACGTAAGCTTACTGCTCTGCTTACATAGTGAAATGCCTAATAGGGAGAGCGCACACTGCAGAATCTTTTTACTGCCTCCTTGTGTATTCGTTCTTGTCTGTTGAACAAGAGCTTGCCTTTCGATAGTAGTAATGAAGAACACTGGGACAATTGACGTCTTCGTTACATACCTGCACGAACTGCATATATTTTTGCCGTGGTAAAAATGTCCAGGGTCGTGCCGAGCACAAAAAGGATAGAAAATACCACAGGCTTTCAAACTCAGGCTTTCTATGTTCGTACATAGAACTGATTAAGGAGTAGTGGCTCAGTGGAAACGGAGTGAGTTGCTGGTCTTATGTTGAGACCGTAGCACCTATGGTCCCTCCCAAATAGGCTTTTGTAGTACAGGTACTATTAGGAATAAATTCCTTTAGGTGAACCAGAACGAACTATTCTGTTTCGGTCGTTTAAATCGTTCATCTAATACATTAGTACATAGATCAACTGACTGGCTCGCGAGTGACGAATCTGAACGAAAATGTATTATGTACGAGTGTCCGAGCGAGCGAAATATTCTGTTTCGGTCGTTCATCTAGTACTCTAGTATAAGCCGCGCAGATAGAGAATAGATCTGAAAATGGCGGCGGGTACGCATGGTACGGTTGGCAAAACAAGTTCTCAAACATCGATTTTTATTGACTTTTTTTGTTATATATTATTCTTTTTTAATATTATTAATTAATAATAGTAGAAATAATGACAAAAATATTAATTAAATAAATAAGGAGCAAGGCTACATTAATATCACTGGATTTTAAAATTTGTCTTTATTAATTGTGACATATCAGAATCATATTACAAAAATACCACCTCACATACATACATCACAAGTCACGTTCTTATCCCTTAGGCCAGTAAAGTAAAGGCGGAACTATATTAGATCGACGCACACGTCTGAGACGTCGCCGACGTGTGTGATAGGTATGCACACTAGACCAACGCCGCCGACGCGTACGCATGTTTTGCGCGATCATTTCACGCTGGTTTTTGAACAAGACAGGCGGTACCTGCCTAGCTAAATGATTATTAGTTCTCTACAAGACACAAGAAAAGGATTTAGCTTAAAAATGTTCGAATCAGACAGAGAATTTGAAGTAAATTTCATTTATTTTTATGGCTTTGAAACGACGGGTAGAAAAGGTTTTATAAACCGCTTGGTCCAGCAGTATCCTGGTCATCTGAACCCATAATTGGTTCAATTCCCTCCATCAATTCATTATAATCCTCCATGGACTGGCCACTTTCACAGTCCTGGTCTTCATAGTCATCACTTTCATCTTCGCTGTCGCTGTTCATACCGACACTGATAATGAAGTCCTCTATTTCACTCTCCCTACCTACATCGCGATTCCAGTATTCTTCTTCGACTCTTTTGATGTGGTTTACTTGTTTCTTCCAGTCGTCTCGCGTAATTGAAGCTATGGCCTCTTTTGTGAACTCCTCAATTTTGTTTTCGTGTTGCTCCACATTTTTATCTGCGACCCGTTGTTTTATTAAATTCCAAACGTGTTCTATCGGGTTCAGGTCGCAGTTGTAAGGAGGGAGTCTGAGGACTTCATGGCCATGTTCACGCAGAAGTTCGTCCACCAAATACTTTTTCTCTGGGCGATGCTTTTTTAGCTGCATGAGCAGCTCTGCTTTAGTCCAGTCTTCTTCAAATGAGACACCGTGCTCCTGCATCCATATCTTTATGTCCGCTTTGCGGGTTGCAGTCGTTGGCGCTTTATCCAACTGCATACTGTGGTAGGATGCATTATCCATGACGAGAATGGAGTTTTCAGGCAGATTTGGTATTAGTTTTTCTTTTAAATATTTCGTAAAATTATTACCATCCATCTCATCATGGTAGTCACCTTTTTTTGATTTAGCTTTAAATAATAATCCTGCACCCTCCACAAACCCATCCTCTGAGCCGGCATGAACCATCACCCACCTTTGTCCGGGACTATCATTTTTGCGAACGCCTTTTTCGGTGGATGACTGCCAGCACTTGCTGACAGTATAATGGGCATGGATCCACGACTCATCCATATATACAACTTTCTTTTTTTCCGCACCCATGGCATCATTTTGTCGGAGGCGGCGTAAATATTTAACTCGCCACGCTTTTATGTTATCGCGTTCTATGAGCACCATTCGGTTCTGGCGGCATTTTTTAAATTTAAATCCGAGCTTTTCTTTTAAAATCTTTCTTAATGTCGTTTTGGAGCCTTTATAGTTTAAATCAGCTCTTGCTGACGCCAGAATCTTGTTCAGCGTAGGTACCTCCTTTCGAACGTCGTATATTGAGGCAACAATATTTCTAATGGCACAAATATCGAAGCTGTCCGTGGGGACACGCGTATTATTTTTGCCTTTTCTGCCCTTACTCGGCGTACGGATCTTGGTGTTGGCTTGTTCTGCAAGTTTACCTGAAATAAGAGTAAAATATTACTATTACTGTCAGTTATCGTTATAGAGCGACGCCGTTCGCAGTTTCGCACACGCCGGTGAGTACGATCAACACCATGAATGACTTGATCGATACGGGGCGTCTGTGGACCCGTATTTTCAGATGCTTCAAGTTTTGAAGATGATACTATCTACAGCTATGATGATGGATGAGGATTGATGATGGTGATGAATGATGTTGAATGATGATGATGGTGGTGGGTGATGATGTCGATGATAATGTATGATGGATGATGATGGTGGTGGATGATGAGGGTGGTGGGTGATGCTGATGATTGTATGATGATGGCGATATTGGCGATGGATGATGATGATGGACGATGATGATGATAATGGTAGGCGATGATTATGGTGTTTGATGACGATGAATATTAATGGTGATGGATGATGACGATGGCTGATGGTCAGCAACACTGAACTTAGTCATACTCGCTGCCAAAAGGACTCGTTTCCAGGCCAGAAACTATTTATACAAAAACCACACTCGTTTCCAGGCCAGAAAATCTATATAAAAAAATCATACTCGATCGAGGTAAGGCTAATCATCTTCAAATAAATTGATTTATCTATCTATCTTGGTCACGCCCATAAAGCAACTGCGTAAAATAATGTGTAGGTACCATGTAATTACCTTCTTTCTTTATTCTCGATATAGTAGCCATCGATAAATTAGTCGCCATCGCTGCGCGTGCGGCGCTATACTTTAACGGATGATAACGCTCCAAGTTCTTCTCTTCGTCAAAGTATTTTATAACGTTGTAAACAATCTCACGTGCATCACTGTGAAGAATCTTTCCACGTTTTCGTGAAGCCATTGTCAATCAATCACAAAATGTCAACGTTCGTAACAAAAACTTAACGAAAATAAATAACAATCAAACTCAACAAAAACAACAATGAATATCAACGAAAACAACAAAATAACGGAACGAATTTAACGATAACTCGGAGTGCGTCAAGTAGCGTGGAAAGCGAATCCTGACTGACTATTTTTTTGTAGCGCGTACTTCACTGTGTGAGTATAGACAGCGATAGAGAGTGAGCGAGAACGCATGCGAGCGGACGCCATTTTCAGATCTATTCTCTATCTGCGCGGCTTATACAGTGATTATTTGGCTCGCGTTTGCTGAATCTGAACGAATAAGTACAAGTGTCTGAGCGAGTTGAGAGATTAGAGAAGCGTGCGCGCGAGGGTGATGGACGATTAACGATGACCGATCTGGCGAACAAGAAAACGAGTGAGTCCCGACTCGCAAAAATAACGCGAAGTTTTATGTTAATCTTAGTAAGATCTGTAATCAATCACTTATTCGTATATATTTAATGAAATTAAAATTATCGTAAAATGTTAAATTGAAATGACAGTCTTGCCTGCAAAGTATGAAGGAAAATCAAATACATATTCCATTACGTCCGACTGCCTGATTTCTTAAGATCGGTGAACTAAAATGAACTAATAGTATTAGAATACTGAACTAGTTCACTTGCACGATTGTGCTAGTTTGGAGCATTCCATTCAGTGTCAGAGTAAGAACAAGCCTACTTCCAAAGGGAGTAGGCCTGTGACCAGCACTGCAGCTGAAGCATTATAGGATGTTTATAACGCGTTCGGAAACAAGCGGGCCCTTTCTCAATTTTAAAGCTTCTATATCGATTCTTTCATAATTATTGGCTCTTAAATGGCAATTACAGAACAAAGGTCTCTAAACTGCTGACTGCTACAGTATCATATCTGATCGTCTCCAATAAAATTGCCGACTTGTCCAGAAATCCGTTCGAAGTTGTTCCGAGTTCACAATAGACGATAGTTCGGTAATACAAAGATAGTTTGGAAGGATTTCCTGTAACTTCCGAACTATATCAGCTGAGTAGTGTTGTGGAATTAAGGCGATCCTTCTTTGTCTAATACAGGATGTCACAGAAACAGATCAAAGCCTGAATAGGGCCCATTGTTAAAAAAAAAGAAACACGTCTGTCTTGTCAAAAAGTGAAGTTGTTTGTTGTTGAGTTTTCAGTCATTTAACATGTTTTTATTAATTTTTTAGTTTAATGTTTTAATTCACTTTTTGACAACGCAGGCGAGTTTTTCATTTTTTTATTATTTTTTTCATGTCTTTTAGTGAGAAACATTATTTTTGCAAACGCACACATTTTTTTTATAAGTTTTTTATGGAATAATGAATATTACCTACTTTTATATTTATTTAATTTCTTTTGTTTTGTTATTAGTGAACGAATGCATATTTAATACTACTGTTATATATTTTTGTTAGTCAAATTATAAAGAAAATAATATTTCCTTTGTTTTTCATTAACAACCTCCACCTTATTTTTTTAATTTTCTATAATTTAACACACATTGATATTGGTTAAGTTATATAGGTTAAGAGCAGTGGTGATGAAATCATTTACACGACGTAAAGCACCTGCCTGGGTTTGAACCCACGACGTCGGGGCCGTTACCAATGGGCCACCATTGCTCCGCCCCTTATAACATGGGCCTAAATATAACTGATGAAATGAATATATAGGTACCTACTCTATTTATCTATATTTCTGCCTAATCTCACGGGGAACCATCATTATCGACATTTCAGCTGAAAAACGTCCAATTGCTGCCAAGCACCGCCACATCGATCAGTCATGTTTGGGAATACATGATATTAAGTTATTATAAACCAAAAGGGAGCAGTGGTGGCCTAGTGGTAGGTCGCAACTTACAAATTGTAGGTCGTGGGTTCGAACCCAGGCATTATATATAAATTATTTCATCATCACTGCTCTCAAAAACGGTGAAGGAAAACATCGTGAGAAAACCGACCTAGAACGAAAAATTCGAAGACGTGTGATATCTACCAACCCGCACTGGGTTCGCGTCCGTAACGGCCCATCCCCTCTCACAGAGAGGGGCCCGTGCCTCAGCAGTGAGAACATTAATAGGCTGATGATGATGATGATGATGATAAACAAAAAAAACCCTAGGGAAACACGGTGTGTGCTCGCCCTAAACTGTAACGGTTTGCGTGTTCTCTGTCTATAACCAAGCACGAAGGTACATAATGTCGGCAGAAGCAGAAACGTACAACCATATTTATTCTTTAACACCTCGTTTGCGACTAAAGTATTTTTCTGACGAACTCGTAAACAAGCGGTTAACCTTTTTTGTGCCTTCCTTGAAACTTTTGTTTTTATTTCGTCAAGTGAAACTAATTTGTGGTTGCTACCTAAATTAATATAGCCTGAGAAAAAACTTGAGACAAATGAATTAAGATAGGGATCTGTTGTGTCTCATCATGTCTGTTGTTAGTGTGTAACAGACATTTTACATTTTATTTTTAAATTATTAAAATTTTCTTATAAAATTATTACTAAATTAACTTTTCGGTTCGTACCCATGACCCGTAAGTCAGAGCCAGCAGCCGAATTGCGCAAGTGAATTCGGCAAGGCGCAAGGTTTGACCGCTATCAAATCGACCAATCACTCAGACGGAAAACCACATTGTGTCGTTCATCTCGCATGTGATTGGTCGATTTCATAGCGGTCAAACCTTGCGCCTTGCCGAATTCACTAGCGCAATTCGGCTGCATATGACCACTAGGTAACCGCTGCGGAGATTCGCCAGGATTACATACATAAAATTCGTGGTCTGCAGCCTTATAAATAAATAAATTAAATTGCAAGCGAAACCACGGCCACAGCCAGTCTACATCAAATTACTTTCCAGTCGACAGTGCATTCATAAAGTATGAGCCAGTGATGGATTAATCCATTTAGTGGCACTCAACCCGTCTCCATCGGAGCCCTGTTTGACTAACTCGCTCCAGTGGCTGTGCAATATTCCAGCACGGATATTTTTACTGAAGCTACAGTGGGCTGGATGGAGTTTCGTAGAATATATAAGAACATGCCTAGATAAACACATGTAGTAATGTCGTTTCACTGTGCCTGTCAACTTAAATTTATCGTGTTAATAATAATTATTTTTATATTATCTTTTATGCTTTATTTAATTAAGTGATTACTGTAAAGTAGTGAAAGCGCTGTGAAAAAGCGTAGTAGCCATTGCTATACACTGCTCAGCATATGCTAGGCCCACTCCTTTTGCCACACTGAAAAAATATTGTGCCTCAGAGCTAATTTGTGTTTGTTCATGTTTTGTTACAGTTAGCAAAAAATGTTTTCATTCTTTCTTTAATAATTAATGTACACACAGTATAATGCTTGCTTTCACTTTCCATCGTTTTTTTTCTGTTCTTTTTCATACTAAAAGGCGGGTGAGGTGGTGAGGGTCAACTCATTAAAAAAGAACGAATATAGCAGAGGTCCCACCAGTCCCCTTCTTTTCATGATCATCATTTCAGTCAGATTCAGCATTGGCCTATGTCCACAGCTGGACAGAGGCTTCAAGCGTCGTCACTTCGATTCGTCCTATGCTATCTTGCGGTGGACTCTGTAACTTACCATAATTTTCATCAAAGTTATACAATAATTCTGTTAAATCAATTGATACTATTAATATCCACTTCTACCTCAGTAATATCGAACTACAAAACTTACTTCCCTCCAGGGACGGAGAGCAGGTCAAAAGGCGAATGCTCAAAATAAACGAAACAGAAATACAGCCACGTCATGCGGTCGTAGGATTGTACCCATAAACATAGATAATGGACGGAGCAATATCTGCACAAAAATGACCCCTCTTTAGAAATAAACAAAACGTCTGTGTGGCTAATATCCCGAATTTTTCTGTCGGTCGTAGTGATGAAGTTCATATTCCAAGTTCGTTTGAAAGAACACCACTTAACTCAGTCAGCCATGACAACTGAAAAACCCTTCATAATGCTTTGACATTCATCGACGGTCTTTCTTATAATATTTGATATCAATTCACAAATGCTCTAAACTGGGAGGATTGCAAGGAAGAAACGGAGGCCTTCGCACTGCAGTGGGACAAACAGGCTGATAATAAATAACTGTCATTTTGATGATCCGATATGTATTTTTTTTTTATATTTTGCCCTTCACTAGGAATTTCATCACGTTTCGTAGATGCTTTAACAAACATTTAATCTCACAATCACAAAATACTCAGATCCGGAACAATTATCTGTCCGCCATACAAATATTTTTTCCTTGCGGGAATCGAACCTGCGACACGCAGCGCAGCAGCCGATCGCTCGTCGCTCAAGTTTGCGGACATGACTTAAAATATGAGAATAACTCTGGAAGTCTGTGACATGGCCTAATTAGAATTCTAGAGCCGTACGATCGCGTTATCTCTCTCACGCTTTTCTGTCCGTATTCTTCATGCCTGGCTAATGAAAGCTCCGTCCATTCTCTACGTCTATCTATGCCACTAACCTTTATGTGATATTCTATTCTTATTGATACGACAAATATAATTAAAGTGGATTTTATATTGGAATTTTCTGTGAAAACAAACAAAGTATTGAACCGAATGACAATAATAGTGAACTTAGAACGTTTGAAATTCGATTTATTTATTTTGTGATTGCTTAGGTTTAAACACGCAACCGGCAGCGCGGTGGTTTAAATCTGGATGAATTGTTATAACTGATACACGACAACACAAAAAATATTATTTTGAAATGAGTTCACGGCATAAGCGGAAAGAGCACGATAGTGTTAACTTTTTAACAGTTTTACTACATAAAAGGAGTACGTAAATAGTTCTGTAGTTTCGGCTTAGCCCATGAGAAAAAGTCGTGAATTTATGTTTGTATGTTGTTTATGAAAAATATTTTAAATTGAAGGTCGTTATTTGTGAAATGAGTCGCACTAATGATACATCCTCTAATACCCTCCCCTGTGTTCTCAAATAACTAACAACTAGCAAATGGTTAGCCAACAATTTCTTTAATTCAGTCTACCCCTAGTCTCAGCCCCCCGGGACTCCTAGCTCTACCTCTATCTGTAAATCTTTAATCACACCAATTAGTCCGTAGATCTGTGGTTCGTTGTTCGCGCGGAAAATTCCCTTTATCTAGTTCTTTATGACTTTGTATTTCGTAGAGAATTGTTTATTAGTCTGTGACTGTGATCTTAGTCAATATACGATCTGCTACACGACTGTAGAATTAAATAATTCATCTCATCATTATCATTTCAGTCGGAAGACGTCCACTGCTGAACATAGGCCACCAAGTGTCGTCACATTGACCGGCCCGGTGCGTCTTGCAAATAACTAAACCGTACTGCGATCGCCAACACGTCTGCCAAGCGTGTACCACCCAAATAAAATAAGTGCAATGCAAAAATAATTCACTTACTAAATAAAAATGTAATATCCTGATAAAAAACACACCCTTTACCGCTGAGTCGAGATCCATGGGTTTCTTACATAACGAAACCGCGAGCACAATAGAAGGAGTTTTGAAAATGTATTCCCCATGATGGGTTTAGGTTGGGTAAGTATTCAAGTTCGTCATTTTCAAAATCATATCGAGCTCACGGCATGTAAATTAAAAAAAATATCATCTCGCCTGGAATATAGGCAGTTTATTTCAGGTTGCCCTAGTCGACGGCACGAACTATTTTGTGCGCGGGATTATAATTCCTGCTATCTCATCCGACAACACGTGCGAAAGAGATAGATGCTGTGATAAGCAGTAAGAATCTAGTTCGCGTTCGAATTAGCAATTTTGAAAATTTGTAGCGAAATGGATGATGATTTAGGATGAAAACGAGTCTAGATGTCATGATAAAACAACTAAATGTATATTTTCAAAATAAAATTATTTGCATTGTTGAACTACTAATCTATCCCTGTATGGTGGACGTTTTGCAATTTTTACTCCTTCTTATGATATTTATTTCCGTATAAAGATGCTTTAAAATTAGTGTTGCAATATGGAACTTTCGACGCTCATTACTTTCAAATACTTTTCTTTTTTACTTTTTTGTTTCCATACTGGGGGGTGACCATAAGCTCTTAGAGTAAGGTTATTTTGAGTGTGTGTAAGTGACAGATGTATATGACTTGTATACATCCGTCACTTATGCGATCTCAAAATAACCTTACTCTAAGAGCTTATGGTCACCCCCCAGGGCTAGATAATGATGAGATAAATTGATATCATTTTTATTTTGAACGTACATCGTCAAACAGTGGCGAAATCGCCAGACTACGTTTGTATGGAAGAATGATCGACTAGTGTAACCTTAAGGCTTGGTAAGCTGAATTCATTACCTCTGCTGAAATCTCAAGTACAACTATCTACGAATACTTTTCAAGCATGAAAAATTATATCCTGGCGGCAATATTCCTTTGGAAGTTTCAGTGGTGATAAGGAAGCAAGGAAGCAGGCATGCATAATACATGGGTTCACAAAAGTGCCGTGTTTGGTGTTCGGCAGTCTTCCTAGTCGAACGTGCCTCGCCGGTGCCTTATATGTGGGTCAAGCTGGATAAAGTATCGTGGCAGCGTCTTAAAATTGTCTGGTTTACTGTTTTATTATAGGTAATAGGTAGCACGACCTTCATCTAAAGTAATTTTAGATAGAGCTTTTTTTTTCTTTCAGCGCGCTTAGTACATCTATACTAATATTATAAAGCTGAAGAGTTTGTTTGTTTGTTTGAACGCGCTAATCTCAGGAACTACTGGTTAGAATCGAAAAAATATTTTTGTGTTAGATAGTCCATTTATCGAGGAAGGTTATAGGCTATATAACATCACGCTACGACCAATAGGAGCGGAGCATAAATTAAAAATGTTTGATGCAACATTCATGTACGCAGGGTAGGTAGTGTAGGGTAGGTAGGGTAGGGTAGGTAGGGTAGGTAGGGTAGGTAGGGTAGGTAGGTAGGGTAGGTAGGGTAGGTAGGGTAGGTAGGGTAGGTAGGGTAGGTAGGGTAGGTAGGGTAGGTAGGGTAGGTAGGGTAGGTAGGGTCGGTAGGGTAGGTTGGGTAGGGTAGGTAGCCAGTTGACGGGAGCGAAGCTGCGTGGGACAGCAATTAATTTATAAAATGAAAATGTTAAGGGGTGGGATCCTGGTGTCCTGAAACACAGGCCATGAGTCTAGCTTAGGCACCAGTCGCCCACAATATATTATACTTAACTAGGTTTATTGTGTATCGTTGTCGAATCTGTTTTTATTTTTATTTTATGGATATTGTGGTGAGAAAATAAAAATAAAGTTAAAGAGACAAAATTTATTGTATGTAATTAGTTGTATGTAAACAGATATTTTCATCGATAGGAAGCCACATTATCGTTGAATATCACACGTTACTTTTTTGTCAGGAAAGTGTAGGGTTGCTGTTAAAGGCATGGGAACGCTAATTCAAGAATAAAAGGTAAGTTAAATGGCATCAATATCCAAGATGTTTTGAAAATAGATACCAACAACCTTTACATAAAGTGAAGTCTGTCTTGCATAGGGCATTATCTCAAAAGTGAAAAAGAGAAAAGAAGTATTTGTTTAGTATTTTAGTTTATTTTTCTTTTGTCTTTTTCACTCACATTAACATAAAGATTTTATTGGAATATGTTTGCATTTTTTTTTTATTTTCTGTTTTGGTTGGCACAACGTTGAACAAAATTTATTGGATTAATCGAGCAAAACCAGCATTAATTTATGAGTTTTCATTTGTATTTGTTTGTCGGATTGACGTTGCAATAAACTGTATTTATGTAACAATCTATCTAAAAAAGTAAAATCTGTTTTATAACTGTTCTACATTTCCAATTCCTTAGTTTAATGCATGCCGTGGCAGCCTTTAACTAATGCTACACTATAAAATGTAAAAATATGAGTACATTAAAATGTATTTTTGGTGTAAGCTTTTGTGGTTATCCTTAATTAAATAAATAAATAAACACTTTGGGCACTTAAATGAAATGAAGTTCAAAATGATGCCTACGCTCTTTTAACAAAAAAAAAACATTTTGACGAACATTTCCTACGTTTTCTACCAAGAAAAATTGGCGAAACAGCATCACACACACGTCTCACAAATTAACGAGGTATGTGCAACGGCATAAAGCTCTTGAAAATCTACATATGTCTCTGTGCACAATCTCCATGTATGTTCACATTTACCTGTCTCAACATACGTACATAAATGTACACTATTTATGTACAAGTTTACCGGTGACACGTCTGCCAGTGCCGTGGCGTGTTTGTAATACAAGGTACGGTAAGGTATCTGGGGCTCGGCGGGCGGTGACAAAGCGATTTTAACCCTGACACTGCCACATATATCTGTGCATTACGTTCGGTTGCATACATTGTCGGGTTTACGATCGGCTTGCGGGATTGTGGCTGAATATTGAAATTTCTTAGGCTAAATCAACAGGGAGACTGTATTGGATTCACAGCCTTTATGTCTTTGATTTCTAACCAATACTTTTGGATTAAAACTTTGTCAAACTTACGCCAATGGGCCTCATCAGAAGGCTTAAAGGTTACCCAAATAGCAATGGAGAGAGCTATACACTGAGTTTCTTGCGTGATTTTATAAAAAGGTAGGACAGCCAAGGCAAGGTTAAGATATCTAACAGTATTGTGATTCGGCCCTGTCCTTGAAATAAGTGCCCACAAGGGCGCGTCATGTAAACATCCGTTAGGGTCGCCAGAAAGAAACTCAAGTTTAGATGCCTAAATACTTGAGTCTCTTTCTAGTTTTATGATTGTAAATAGTTAACTTAGATTCTTTTCTCTAATCTCAGGTAAATATTATATTTTTTATTATACTTATTTTAAATCTTACTAGGTAGGTACGTACCATTTATAACTCTCATAGGTAATCATTACATAATGATATTTTGTCTAATTCAATAATATATTTAAGTAGCTAAGTACATATGTAAATAGATAGCCTAGCCTAGGAAATTACCTACTTCTTTTTTTTTTACCCGAGTGTAGGTAGGTCACTCGTCTGTGACTTATCACCCTGTCCACGTATTTATTTATTAATCCAGGTATTCTACTCGGTGGAAAAATCAAATTCCTACCTATTAAAAAAAGAAAAAAACATACATAATTATTAGGTTAAGTATATATATTTTTTATAGTCTTGCCTTTCGGAGATTCCAGGTAATTTAAAAATGTTAGCTATGGGTGCGTTATAGAAGAATTCAAGCAACCAAAAACAGCTCAATATAGTCTATAATTGCTCTCTGCTATATTAAGTAAGTAAGTACTTGTACGTATTTCAATCAAATATTCACAAATCGCACACTTACTGCTTACAAAACCATCACACCGTTAGTGACTGTTTGCGACTTTAGTGTATCGACAGTTGGCTGAACTCGAGACGCGTAGGTATGACTCGCGTTCCGACCGTTTGTATGAAGGTAGAATACTGTTAGATATCTTTACCGTGGCCAAGGATACCGACAGAGTCGAAGAATTGCCAAACTCATATTGCAGTAGGCATGGTACATAGCACGCAGAAAGAATGTTCAATCGGGTTGAAAATTTCTGGAGTGGCGATTGCATACCGCAAGACGCAGCGTTGAAACGCCTCCCGATAACCTGGTGAAGGCTGCGGGAACCCGCTCGCTGTATGCGATACGCTCAAGGCCAGTCTTTGTGGCGATACTTGGAGGAGGCGAGGAGACACATGTCCAACAGTGGAGGTCTTTCGACTGAATTGATGATGATGATGACCATCAGTGGTTCCACTGTTTTTCGGTAAATTCCGCTAAAATATTTTCCCTAAAATGGTTATCTGCGAAGTATTGCTAGCTTATTTAATTTGAGCCTGTATATTTGTTTAGTTCCTGAGAATATTAGAAAATCTCCATCCGTAAATAGAGCCAGATTCTCGCCTAGACTAAAATATTCCAGCGCAGATTATTCCGGAACTTTAACAACTGACAAACTTCATTAATCTTTGTTCTACTGTACTGATTTACGAAGAATTTATATATGGCCTGGATGAATATTCATAGATAATACAAAGGATGGCTAGATGGCATCGTCGGTATGTAATAATGTAGGGAAAATATTGTGTGTGACCATTATATCTCTTGTGATCAATAAAACTAAACTCGAGCAGAAAACACTGAGCTGAACGGATTTGGATGAAATTTTGCACTTCGATAGTTTATAACCTGGATTAACACATAATTTTGCCGGTATGATGTCTCCTTTAAAAAATGTTGTGGTGGCCCAAGGGCTAAAGACCTCACCTCTCGAGCTTGAAGTCGTGGTACCTATGTGACTTTTTCAAACTCCTATGTACTTTCTAAGTTTATCTTGCACATCACAGGCAACGGTGAAGGAAAACATCGTGAGGCACCTGGACTTATATAGTTAATGTAAGTCTGAAATAGCCAAGTCAGAGTCTGTGGGGTTTCAGAAGAAGAATATTCCCTTGAGAAAATAAAACACTTTATAAGTTCCATAGAGATATACATTTGTTTCATAATAACCAACATACAGCTCGCACCACCCATAAAAGTAAAATTACTAAACAAATATCCCATCTCATACCCAAACGTTGTTCAAAACCAGACTCGGGTTAACTCACAGCTAATTACAACTACCAAGTATGATCCTATTCACATACAGACAAACTTACAAGATATTCAAGTAGGAGCGAGCTATGAGCCACGAGCCACCCGGTGTTGCTAATTATTATCTGACATGAGGCCGGTGTTGCCAACTTAATTAAACTATTACTACCACGAATATATCCCTGCAGGATATATACTATTATGTGACTTTATTTAATTAATAACGTTGCTCATTGTTAGCCCCAATTTAGGGATTGTTATTTTAAGGCAGATTAATTATAATTTTGTGTCAGTTACCAAGTTCTTTCGTTCGTGAGAATATAAAGAACTCAGTGTTATTCGTAGAGCCTATTACTGTTAATTTTTTTTCTTGAAGGCAGTTAGATTTACATCTAGTACTGCGCATTTTTCCAAGTAAAAGAACATTAAGGTTGGAGGCTTTTTTACTGTTCTCTTGAACCCATTTGCATAGCAAGATCGGACTAAGTATTCGTAATAAGCTACAAACTTTTTATTCCCCCGCCTTATTCTTGTTTCGTCCCGATATCTTTGCTTGTACAACGAATTGAATTCGCAGAAACACAAAAGGGACCTCTAGATCTGCCTATTTTAAGATGGCCGAGACAGAATTTCTCTGTATTACGTAAATGTTTAATGTGGAAGCGGCAGACGACGAGACGGGCTAGCTACCTGAAACTAAATGACAACTGAAGTGGAATGTAAACGGCGGCTACGGATAAATACAGCTTCAGGCTCTAGCCGAATTCTATCAATCATCATTTGATCGTGTTGATAAAGAAAATTAAAATCAACCTTGATGAAAATTGGAGTTCCGAACAGCTTTCCCTCAAAACTTTCCCGGCAGAAATGAGTGAAAACAGATTAAAGTTCCAAGATGGTTTTCGGTCGCCGTTTGATTTTCTTTGTCAAACTCGAAAACGTGACGTGAAAACGAACTAACTTTTTTCGTGTTAAAAGCTGAACATGATGCCTCGGAAATGTTGGACCGTTTTTTTTACTATTCCACGCAACCAGATCAAAATTCACTCAACTGTTTTCATTGAATGCACGGATGGACGGACTTTTATTTCTATCTTTTTATGCAAACGGTATCCATCGCCATGTCGAATTTATAGTAGGCACCTAGCAGTACTTCATATGCTCATATATTCATTTCACATAAAAGGGAATGGCAGGTTTGTTTTATGAAATAAAAATGGTTCATCCTATATTTTCTGCCATCAGACTCGCATTAAGGTCCTGAATTATTTATGCCTCTTCGGTTGTGTTAACCAGCAGAAGGACAAATATATTTACCTTCGTTAATTTCGAAAATCAGAATCCAATTACTGCCTGTCCAAACAAAGGTTTCTGCTAAGGCAAGCTCGCTTGAATCAGGGACGACCTTCCTTGATTAGACATGTAAATAAATTAGATGCTTGGAATACCTAGTAATTGGATAAAAGATTACAGTGTGTAAATAAGACAAAAGACGCGTCCTGCATTTCTGGAGACCTCCCGCAACCGTTGTCACATCGCCCGGTCTTGTGTTTCTCCTATCCAGCGGCCTACTACAGCCCTCATCAGGTGACCAGTCCATCTTATAGTAAACACTTAAGTTTGGCCATTCTTTGGGCTATGTCGGTTACCTTGGATATCTTCAGTTCTTATCAAAAGATTGAAAGTCACCCAAAGGACAATGGAGAGAACTACGCTTGGCGTTTCATGCGTAATCAAATCAGAACCACAAATACACAAAAAAAACATGGCAGCCCATAGTACTCAAAGCTGTAAAACTTTAAATATTTCACAAAGACGTAGGTACAGTAGGCAGATTTAGCTAGTCTCGCATTCCGTAGAAAGGCCGTACTATGCTAGGCCAGATTAAGATCAAAATTTTAACGAAGACATGCGGCCGAGTGTACCTGTGAACACTAAGGTGCCTGTATACAACAGCTTAAGAAACAAAACTAAACACAGAATAAATTGGCTGCCGCATCGTAGCTAAACCCCAAAATATTTCACGAAGACGTACCTAACGAGCACAAACTTTGCACCGCAATAATTCTACCCACCCAGCTATCACGTTACCATTCTATTGCCGTAGACTTTGCAAGAAACAGCAAAAAATAATAAAGACAATACGGCACTATTGATAATAAAGTACTGCAAGTCTCCTTCAGCTGTCAAAATGTACAAATCTTCAAGAGCATTTAAAACAAAAGATGCCCATGGATGGTGAATCAGAAACAAATACGACGAGCTGAATATAGGGGGTCACAGGTGATGGTAAAGGTAAGTGCCTATAGGCCGAAAAAAGAGGGATTTAAGAACGAAACTAAACACAGAATAAATTAGCCACCACATCGTAGCTACAAACCCCAAAATATTTCACGAAGACGTAAACCAACGAGCACAAACTTCGCACCGCAATAATTCTACCCACCCAGCTATACAGTTGCCATTCTATCGACATAGACTTTGCATGACACAGCAACAAATACACAACGGGCCATAAAAACTACAACTGAATGGACTCACGCCAAATATAGTCCAGTTAAAGCCATTAGTTTCGTTCGACCAAATAATTCGCTTTTATTAACGCCTGTAGTTAGAATTTATATAGTGGATTCTAGTAGTGAGCCGTTTTGTATTTCTGGCATACATTTCCTTAGCTAGCGTTATTATTAGCCGTTGGTATGAGGAACGGTTATTATATTGATTTTACATACTGGCCTAGATTTTATGAAAATAACAGCAATCTTTTTAAGTGTTCTAATGGTAGTTCGATCGCTGTTTATGGTGGTTGGTTTGATTATAATGGATTTAAAATATATGATATTCTTGAATTAGTATCAGTACTGCGGTTACCAATATGCCACTTAGGGACTAAACAACGCGATTTAAAAAAAGAGTTTTTTTAATTCGATACTTATGTATATAATACTAGCTTCTGCAAGCGGCTTCGCCCGACAGAAAAGTGTTTTATCATCCCAAGGGAGCATACTGGGATAAAAAGTAACATGTAAAGGGTAAAATATGCTATTCAAGACTATGATCTATCTCTGTGCCAGATTTAATCCAGATCTGTTCAGCCATTCTAGTGTGATTGAGTAACAAACATACAACCATCCAAAATTTCGCATTTATAATATTATTAAGTTAATTGGAATTGCACAATATTCACAAATATTACTCTATGTGTGCTTCTAAACCTGTATGCCAAATTTTTTAAGTGTATGTACATTTGTTTGTATATATGTATGTTTGTCCACGCATTTCTCTGAAACCAGTAATCGGATCGTGATCATTATTTTTTTATTGGATTAAGTATCTCTCAACTTAGGCCATAGTGCAAGATTCATCAAAATCAGTTAGGCAGTTTTCAAGATATGGAGCATACAACCGAACTCCTTAGCGACAAACAGCACGAATTTTCAAATTGAGTTGGTTTGACGCAATATGTGCATTTTGCAAAATGTGCATTTGACGCAAAATGTGCACTTCAAAAATGTGTCACAAAGGTCAAAATAAAAACCGTTTTCTTACAATATTATAATATACAAAAATACAGTTCGCATAATGTTGTAACAGTGCCAATGTTCATGAAATAGATTATTTTCTTACAATTCTGTAGGAAATACCGACAAGTAAAAATTTTCGAAATGTAGAATTGACATGATAAAAAAATTTTGTATGATCTGAAAGCGTGATCAATGCGATTAGTTAATATAATGTTAAAATGATATTTTTATATGTTTATTAAATAAAATACAGATAGATGAAGTGCAAATCATATTACAATGAATGGCTGGAGTACTAATATTATGTGTATAGCTGACGGAAACTGAAAATACATAATCACACATTCACTGAACGTGATTACTTTTTACAAAGAAACTACTTGTTAGATTGCTAAAAATCGTGCAAAATAATTAAAAAAAAAATGTAAGAAAACGGTTTTTATTTTGACTCATTGTGATAAAATTCACACACATTCTGAGAAGTCCTCCTTTTGAGAAGTCCTCCTTTTGAGAAGTCCTCCTTTTGAGAAGTCCTCCTTTTGTGAAATGCCTTTTTTGAGAAGTCCTCCTTTTGAGAAATGCCTTTTTTGAGAAGAGCTTATTTTGCGAAATGCACATTTGCAAAATGCACATTTTGCGTCAAGTGCACATTTTGCGAAATGCACATTCTGCATCAAACTCATATGGGTATTTTGTCAATCCTTTAGATATAGTAGATATAGTATTGTATCTTGCTCAATTAATAGTGAAGATGGACCAAAACCAAAAAGAGAGAAATATAATCTTGTTCATAAAAAAATTAATAGACTTCAAAAACAAGTCACTAAAAACTGCAAATATTTTTTGTTTCGGAAGTCGGTGTCGCAAAACGATAAAAACATGAGGTACGAAGTCCTTACCTCTATCGTTGTTAAACAAAGCGTGTTCATAGTTCCTGTGGCCAATCCGGGTGTTTGCGAGTACAGGACAATAAGCTTTAATGTTGTATGAGGCGTCAGGTCACCCGTCTGACCTACTTGCTGAGCATATTATTATTTCACCGGCTTCGCCTGTCACCTTATCTTAGCTTTATCTAATGACTGGTAAATAACGTCTGGATGGCATTGAACTTTGAGTTTAATATTTATCTCGCTAGATTTTGTGAGCTATCTTTTACTTCGCGTTTGGTTTTGGATACGTACTTTGATTTATTTTGTACCAACGTTTATATTCTTGTATTTCTATGAAACTGATTTCCAAAGATTGAATAAAAAATTGGGTGTCCATCAACCAACTCATCAAATCATTTCTACCATTTTTAATGATTCGTTTTTTTTAAAGTTCAGGCTGTGCGTTGTGAGACATCAGTCAACTTAGTTACTGGCTGACATCACGAAACTATTTTTGTAGGGCAACCTTACCAATATGATCTTTGTGTATATAAAACCTTTAGATAAATATCTAAGATAAGATTTTAGATATATATTTAAGAAAGGAAGCTGACCAACTTCATAACATAGTTTACAATAGATTTTATCGAAACCCACGAAAAAGGTTTGATCTATCACAGTTCCCAAACGAATTTAAGAATGATAGGAGGTAAATGCCTACACATCGGCTTTACACTTCGGGTAGGAGCTTATAGTATGGTATGTATGTAATCTCTTCACCAAATCTCAACGTACACAGATTACCTACCCTCAGGAAATGTGGTTTTGAAACCGAGATCGCAGAGTGCTAATGCCATCACAACTCTGATTCCTTTAAAGAGGTAGTTTGGAATGTACCCAAACTTACCATACGAATATTGGCCTGAACTTAACTGGTTTAAAACGGTCTCTTTAACGTGTGGAAATTTTATAAAAACCCCTAGTCGCAGGCCCGTATTCTGCAGCATGACTCATGCTCAACTCGAACTCTAAATTTACAGTTTAGCTTGTGATTTTTTTCATTAAGTAGGTATTCGACTAAGCAATCAAATGTCAATGAATTTGGCAGATGATTTTTCAGCTTGACCTAATTAACTCAAGTCGAGGATGTTAATGTCAATTTATAACACGCTAAACTGTCAATATGTAATAACCGTTAAAGATAACGTTGGGGACAAAAAGGCTTTGGGATTGAACTGCTCCAATTATTATTATTTTTTGCATCCTGATTTTTTTATTTTTTTTTTGTTTTTCTAACAATGACATGAATATTTACTTTTTAAAGTATTATATAATTTTATTTTAATTATTGTGAATGTGAAGACTATTCTTTTTCTTTTGTTTGTTTTTTATATTATTTTTCTCAGTTAATTTTTAATCAAGGTCTGGCAGTTTGAGGAATTTATGCGGCCTACCCGAATGTCCCTTCTTTGGTATTGTACATCGAATCGTTGAGCTCCTTAAATTCTGAGTTGAGCCGCACGGTTATTGACAAATGTGTGCACTGACTGGACAGGCCCACTCAATCTGGCTGGTTCTTTCCTCAAAAGAACATTTCAGACATCAATCTACATGGTCTTCACATGATCTAACCAAGATTTTGTCTGGACTTTAAAAGAGACTGTGACCTCTGAGTTTATTACGGCCTTTCTTCTCAGAGTAGTCAGATAGGAAATGCCGACCTCATCTAGTTTAAAAAAATTTTGATTTATTTAAACTTCATATACAATGGTTATACATAGGCGGACTTAATGCAGCAAGGCATTCTCTTCCAGTAAACCTTTGGATTCAAAAGGACACAACAGAGGTAAATATGATCGACATGTAAAAGGGTTTCTACAAGCCAACTTACAGAAATAAAATCATTTATCATTTATCAATACGAGTGTTCGAGTTGGAGTTGAGCATGAGTAATGCTGCGGAATACGCACTTTAGTCTAGACAAGGTGTTTTTAGCTTAAGCAGCATCTCTGCATGTGATCTGAAGCATCAAGTGGTAAGCACCAAGCCTTTCATGGCCTACTCCAAAAACACATCTCTATATCTTAACTGCCCTTAAATGATTGATACGTGTCCCATCCTTCAGAGTGTCGCTCAATAGATGGATTCAGATTGGAGACCAGCACCGTAATCGCGTAACTGTTAGAACACTCCGCACGAACGCTCCGTTTCATTTTGACAGCTCAACAAGTATCAATTGCGTGTTTTACGCTGTCGAGTATATGGATTTAAAAAAAGCAAGCAATGAATGGAAGCACATGCAAAGCACGCGTGCCCCATTCTTGAAGTGAGGCCAGGACTCGTGAAATGCACCATCTATATGTTATTCCGGTACGTTACGTGTGCTGAATCCTCCTGTTAATTAGAAATTCGATGTTCCTAGCACGCGGTGCAATAAACATAATGGAAGGTCTGTTTATTCTCGGCCCCTTACGGACATGGCAATCGAATATTCTAGATACGGATCTAATATAGAGCCAAATGTAGGCAGTACGGCGATATTGTGGTCATTATTAGTTAGCAATTAATTGTTACGAGTATATTGTTTGTATCTATGATTATTGAGTTTATTATAAGCTCTCTTACTCATTACATGCTGGTCCTGCTCCATAAGGCAATTATTAGAGTAGACAAAATCAAATTTGTTAATTTATTTATCTATTCACAGTAATTGTATTCGTTTTAAGAAAAATTTACTCACACACTGTGCCATTGTTGTTGAATTAGGTATTTTACCTATGTTTGCAATATTTGTAAGCATGTTCCATGTTCCTATTTTATCAAATGAATGAATTCTGTTAATGCTTTATACCTATACGTGCTATTGTGGGAGCACCGTCCTCACGTATATTAATTAAAGTATGTATGTATTTTTTTAAGAGTAAACCTGTTACTTTTTTATATTGGTACCTGTAAATTTTAATTTTTGACGTTCAAAAGTGCCGCTTATTGGTCTAATTGAAATAAATAATTTTGACTTTGGCAAATCAAAACTATTAGAATTCCGGTGTGAAAAGTGTTTTGCACAGCGTCCTGTGATAGGCTTGAGTCACGCATTTTATCACGGTTTTTGCTTTCAAACTATGATAAAAATGTGTGACTCAAGCCTGTCACAGTAGGCCGGGCTGGCCACGCTGATGTGTCTTTAGTAGCGTATAACTGCCACAATATTAAAGCCTAAATATGCATCAATTCTGGGATCGACTTCTTCGTATACAAGTAAAACCTATAGAGAGAGAGAAACATATTTGCTGCTGTTTACATTTAGTCCTGAGACTTTAGTCTAGATTATTCAGTTCCTACCAACGAAAGCGTCGTATCACTGATTTTAAAAGCCGTGTTCGTACGAACGAACAAAAACATGGTGAACACGCACATCGAAAACTTTGTTCGCACGAGCGTACCACTAACGAACATAAAACACTATGTTCGTCAAAAATGTTCGTGGCGATCCAATTTGGTTGTTCTGTGCGGACGGTGTTCGGAGATCTTCAGTTAGTTTTTGTAATTTCCACTAATCCCTTGTGACTTTAAGCCTAAAATTTATATATTTTGTTTACGCTTTTGTACAAAAACACCTAGGGTGTTGGGATATATATCCACCCTTGGAAACAATATATCGTGAATCACAAGAATTGCAAAAAACTGTTGGCTATTTCTAATTTGACCAGTTCCAACGATGAATCCATATTACTGAGGGGTTGAGCGCGATCACAAGTAGATCTGTGTTTACAAGGTGTTCGTGTTCGCCCATACCTACGAAACAAATGTTCCGTGATCGATGTTCGTGTTCAGCATGATTTGTTCGTTCGTGCGTACACGACATATCACTTTGTTTAGAGCTTCTTAGCCTCTAGACAATGGCGAAAGCAATTTAAAAAATGTCAAATATGTATGGGAATGTCAAATGCTATCGAAATGTCACGTAATCAATGATTTATATTTTGGCATTTCATCGAATGGCACTTGTCTTACTCCATTTGAAATAACATAAGAATTTTTTACAACCCCTTTTTACAGTCCGTTCAACCGATTTTGAGTTCTATCTCGAAGAAATAAGGATGGCATAAAAAGCATAAACCTGTTACCAAATCTAACTGTTTAATAAAGTTGCCATTTGTCATATCACCAACGCAATTGAAGTCAAAATCGGTCGAACAGGCTGTAAAATGGGATTATTCAAATGTCTAATGTTATCTCAGATGGAATAAAGAGGTTCGGTTCTTTTAGAGGTCTCATATCTGAATTTTTTCCTCTCAATTCCTCAGTATAATGTAATTATAAGTAAATAGAACTGCAAATAAGCGCAAAAAATTGTCTTTATCAATTTCATATTTAAAACAACAGCAGCTGGAAATCTGTTAGATATTCTCTTTTATACAAAGTAAAAACTACCCGTATTATTTTAATAAGGTAACGTCGAGATCTCTCATTACTTTCACAGGTAACATTTTAATATCACTCGAATGTTGGGACCAATGTGGAATGTGGTGTTTGTTTTTTCCTGGCTTTGTGATGATTGTTAAATTGTTGTGTTATATCTATTGTTAAAACCACTGTTCGACACAAATGTAAATTTGTTGAAGAATAAATAAATAATAATAATAATAAATGAAAAAATA
Organism: Orthosia gracilis; assembly: GCA_947562075.1. Lineage (NCBI taxonomy): Eukaryota > Metazoa > Arthropoda > Insecta > Lepidoptera > Noctuidae > Orthosia > Orthosia gracilis. Next base: position 66,504,162 of record OX387264.1, on the reverse strand, counting down.
CTACTCAGTTAATTAAGTAGTAAAATTGTTTTGTGAAAATGAAACAAAATTAGAAACTTGATATATTAAGATTGAAGTAGACAATTATTTTAGCTCTAAGCTTACTTCTACAAATTAAATATTCAGGGATTTTATTTTGCACTAACTTTCTAGCACGGATTTGCTTAGCAAAATTAGAAAAAACACAATTAGGAGACAGGAGTTTTCTATACCATAACAAGTAGAAGTGCATATTGTGTTTTTATATTTAGGGAACTTAGTTTATAAGTTATTATTATTAGATGTTATTAGTTTTTTACATTTTCCTAGTTTTATTTTAAATAAGTTATTTTTATAATAAATAAATAAATAATAAGTATGTACAACAATTTGTATAGTACGTACATGAATAATCGTCGGAGTCCAAGGAGACTTTACAAGATGGCTTTGGCCCCTCGTATGCTTTTCAAAGTTTAACAAAAAAAACAATAAAAACAAATAAATAAACCAGCCAGCAGTGTTAAACCAGCACAATCACTCACTGAAATATGTGTCTGAAAAATGCACCCTGCCTTTTTGGGACAAGCCCGCTCACTACACACACTATTTCCAACCACTGAAACTCCAAAAATCCAGAGTCAACAGTGGATCACCAGAAAATCGCCGAGACGATGAAGCTCGGTGAGTCCCGGAGGAACGATACAACTGTCTTGAATCCCGCAACGAATATAATAAAAAAAAACAGCGGAGGAGTAAGAAAAATAATTTCCACAGCATGCACGGGTGTATGTTAGACCATGTGCGCCGTACTGGGAGTGAAACCGCGAGGTAAGATAGAGTCATATGAGCTTTTAAGTTCAACCATTACCGTTGAACAAACAGACGGACTGATTTTCCAACCAACATATCTGGATTACAGTTATAACTCTTAGCAATAAATTCATAAAATAGAATACAATGTAGAAACGTTCCGATATTTCGCACTTGGGAGTAATTTTATAATATCTAATGTAATGTAAACAAATAGAGAAGGATTAAATTAACTACATAAAACATACAAGCTAAACCAGTTGCCAATCTGGAAATCTCTGACCCGAATGCGGGCCCAGATATCCTTGACCCATCCTAAAAACATGGTGCTATTGTGGAGTCCTTTCACAGGATATGCGCCACCTCATTTCCTGCCCAGCATGCACAATCTTCACTTTTCACGACTTGAACGAGGCCAAGAGCACACACACAACACACCACACACCACTCTCACCACACGCACACCACACACGTCACATTTTGGTCCGACAAAATTTGAGTCGAATCAATTCGTAAAGAAGAAAATTTGGAAGCTGTAAATGCAAATTTGGAATTTATAGACTTACGGAAAAAATAACAATGAAGTAGAGCATAATTGGGCATGCCTAATAATATGCTTGTAAAACATAACTTTTCAAAAGAAAGCAGAAATACATTACAATATTCAAAATAAAGGTCTGTTTCCCCGACTTTTGAACAATGAGATACCAAGTTCAGTATTGAATGCCTGAAGTTTTTGTATCAAGCTTCGATGTTCGTGTAGTATCTGAGAAAATTGTACTCGAAGTACTTTTACAAGTGAGGAAGCAGCGTTGTTTTACTCCGTCCTGTGGCAAGTGGGGGTAGTTTATTCATGTTCTTACTGTTTGAAACCCCCCACTCACAGTACACACACACACATACTACACACTACAACTACTACTATAGGTACTGGGTCATATAAGGTGAGAATAACGCGTCACCCAAACGTCCTGGGGTGCGTACCTCATAGATGTAAAAGGACTCCGAAGGCTGGAGCACAAAATATCCCAAGATTTAGTCTGACTAACTTAGTAGAAAAGGCTACATAATCATTGAACCTTTGTGCTAAAGGGCAAAACACCTAAACATGACGGACCCATTAAGTAACTTTTTCGACATTAGAATTTAATGTATCATTGACCGTAAATAACATGAGACAAAAAAAAACTTAAAATGTTGGCATAGGCATTCGCCTTTGCTTGATACAACTTGAGCATTTGCAGAGTTTACATTTTGCCACCAAAGGTCCAGTCATACACCGTTTTGCAGTGTTTGCTGAGTTTTTAATAAGTAAATAAGTAAAGGAAAATTCAAGTAGGTAAGAACATACACATACGTATAACATCTCCCCTGCATTCCCCGAAGGGTTTTGCAGAGGTGTAGCTTTAGTAGAAGAAAATTTTAATACATGGATAATTGAATATCTCCAATTTATATATTGTGCTTCGACCAGAACACAGCCACGTCCACAGCTCTAGCGTTGGCCTCGCAAAGGTCGCTCATGGTGCTGGTATTTTTGCAAAAGGAGCAGGACAAAGAGTTAGTTAATCTTATAAATTACTCTTCAATGCAAATAAGTCTCTCTTTAAACATAATACCTTACTTTTACTACATTCAAAGACATACAACACAAATAAAACTAATCTCCTTGCAAGACAATTCCTTTAAACGGCTTTCCTTTTAGCATCGATAACCCAAGAGTCGGCCGGCTGAACTTTAAGTAACGAACTTTGACGAAGTTAGCCCAACTTGCCCGAGGGATACAATCAACCTAAATAGTGAATGCTGATTGGCTGAAATTATTACACTAACTTCCATTCCATATTGTACCTTAGCTGTATAAAATTAGATTATATTTTCGGTTTGATGTATGGTCGGTATAGTGAACATCTGTTACATGCCATGGTTTAATAGCAGCAGGGTGTTTTTGTACGAGGAAAGAAAATTTAAGAGTTCTTATTTACTTATTATTTTCGTACGATCATAAAATTTCAGCTGGGCGAAGCAGCTGCTGTATAATTTTATTGCCGATCCTTGGAGAAATGGTTCGCTAAAAAATAAGTAGGTAGGTAGATACCCCGTCGCTTTCTTTTACAAGCTTTTATTTAACTTGCAATGAATGTATGTTTGTTCGGGTAAAATCTTGCAATTGAATTTTAAAGCAGTTACCCTCCACCGATTAAGATGAAATTTTGCATACACGTTTAGTTTAGATGACCATGCATGGTTATCTAAGTGACGTCATTCTATATCCAATATGGCGGACGGCCCAAGATGGCGGACTAGTAAATTTTCTGTGCACTCCAATGATATAGGTATCAAATAAAATGGTTAGCTGAGAAGAATATGAAAAAAAGTTTGTTTTAGAAAAATATTTTTTTAATGTATGTATGGCCTGCTACATTTCATCTGCAAAAAACAAATCAAATCCAAAAAACTTTAAAACATTACCTTTCGTTTTTTGCCGCAGTTGGTTAAGAATACACATAAACACAATTATACTTATTGCTAATCAACCAGATAGACACTTTATTGATTTTCACGAATAAGCTTTGGCTTTAGTTATATACATTATTAAAAATAGTCAAATATGAAAAAATAAATAATAATTTGCCAACACAACACATAACAGCTTCAAACTGAGAAAGTCAAAACAAAAGCACTCCATAAAATTGGAAAGTACCTTTATTACAAAACAATACCGTAAACTAATATCGGTCTAAACCAAAAGCCGCTGCAATAATTAAGACTTTCCAAAGACACATTAAAACGGGCTGCTGCGCAAAACCAAGCTAAAACATAACTCTGTCGCAGCAGCCACATGTCAACGTCTCCGACTAACATTCCTCTCGCTAGCCGAAAACTTAACCAATTATATAATCCTAGCTGCTGAACAAATGCAACAGCTTGTTGCTGTTTACAAATATATTTGTGTTTTTGTTTAAAATATCATACTGAAAAGTTAGAAGTTAAAATAAGCTTTGGCTCGATTTCGGGCAAACTAAAACTTCTTTATTGCAAAAAAGCACGTTTTGCTATTGCAAGAGCTACAGTGTTGATGATCAAATCCTGAAAATATCTTAATGCATTCTACATCCTCGCAATAACACACAGATATTTTAGGCTCAAAGCTAATTCCATTAGAATACACTAATGCAAAATAAATGCGGTATGAGTCAAGATCTCTCACAAACAAGGTCACAGTCGCAGTATTTTTATACAGCCTGCGTAAATCACAACCCTCCATGCCTCCCACAAAGGTACATACTGCACAGAGTAGTATATAAATGGAGCGCTCATTTGTGCGCACGTTGTTATAAAACTGTCTGACAGACAGATACGAACGTGTCAACATCATCTTCCATATCCTTTTAATGTTCCCACTGCTGGGAACTCTGGCTCCGGCTCTTCTCTGTGAGAGGGAATGGGCTGTAATCCACCACGCGGGCCCAGTGCGGGTTGGAGGATGTCACGTGTCTTCGAATTTTTGGTTCTAGGACATGCAGGTTACTGCACGATGTTTTCTGACACCGTTTTTCGAGCAGTGGTGATGAAATCATTTATACAAAGTAAGGCGCCTGCCTGGGTTCGAACCCACGGCCTACAACTTGTAAGTTGCAGCCGTTACCACTGGGGCATCATGTTCACAAACATGTACAATTTGCAATACAAGGAATGGCTTTAAACTCGTATAAAGACAAACAGTATAGAAGTACTAAAAACGTTACTATCTTTCGGATGAATCTCTTCCTTTAAACTCTTATTAAAACAGACAGTACCTAAGAATTCAAAATGTTGTTAGAACAATACTATATATAATCTTTAATTATATCAGTTTGCTTATCCATTAGTATCCCCGTAGCTAAGTGGTCTATGGTCAGCACTGCACGTGCACACATGTGCACCGCAGTACATTCATGCTAATTGACCGCCTGCTCTATTCACTGCGACGCTTATAATTTTATTTAAATACGGACTTAATTTTACTGATAATTATGAAAGTATTAAACTATAACAAAAAAGACGGTAGCTGGCTTCCTTTTCTCACGCAAATTTGGTGATTAATGGTAGTTCTTCACAGAGAAGGAATACCACACTTGCTTTCTTTGATATTAGATTTCATCAAAGAACAAGGATTGTTCTTTGATAAAATATTGTCGCTCCATGTACTGTCTAATCCATGTCACACAAACACGGCGGTCCCTTAATCCCACGTGAGTCGACCGCCACTGACACGACGTCAGGTATCAATAATTCAGAACGCAATCTGGCCGCCACGAATATTATTTTAATAAAACAGCTTGTAATAAAAGAGACACGGACTTTGTTATTCTTGTTTATACCAACTGGGACGCTGCATTTGTTAGAACTTATACCTGTCAATAAAACGTGTCGTTTAAAATTTTGGAAAACGGTCAAAAAAAATTACTCCAAAGAGAACCTTGATAAATTTAAATCGTGTTTACAAAATTTATCTTTCAAGGAAGTCTACGAAAGTAATGATGTAAATGTGGCATATAAAGCATTTTTTGATATTTTCTCATTGTTTTACAATCTCTGTTTTCCGGAGAAAATTATAACTATAAATACTAACAAACAGGTTAAATGGATTTCTAATGGCATAAAAACATGTAGTAAAAAACAGAGACGGTTATTGTGGGCTTATAGACTACACCCATCAAAAAAAGCTAAAACTGACTTAAAAAAATACACGACGCAGTATAAAAAAATTGTTAGACTAACTCAGAAGGCACAAAACAACTACTTTATAAACAACTCGCAAAATAAATCAAAAGCCACATGGCAGATAATCAATAGATCTAAAACTAACCTGCCTAAAGAACAGATACTGACAATAAAAACAGGCAATTTGACTTACACAAACCCGAATGACATAGCAAATGCATTTAATGACTACTTTATAGATGACATTGAGAATAATATAATAAATGACATTAAAATAAACAATAAATTAGATAATTTGACAATGCAATCAATGTTTATGGGGCCTGTTTTAGAATCCGATATTATTTTAGCCACAAAGACACTTAAAAATACTAGTACTGTAGGTAATGACGGTATATCTACAAAAGTTATTAAATATGTAATTGAGCTTATAGCGCCTGCCCTAGCACATATTATTAATATGGGTATTACCGAGGGCATCTATCCCGAAGGCTTGAAAAAAGTCATAATAAAACCGCTACACAAAAAGGAAGATAAGACGCATATAAAAAATTACCGGCCAATAGCTAGATATTTATAACTCGCTATACCAATATCTTCACAAATATAATATATTATGCAAAGAACAAAACGGTTTTCGGCGAAATAAAACAATTAATATGGCTATTTTTGACCTTTTAAATAATGTTATGTCTGCCGTTGATAAAAAGACTCCCATCTGCGCTGTTTACACAGACATGACTAAAGCCTTTGATTATGTTGATCACAAAATCCTTCTAGACAAATTGCATTGCTATGGTATTAGAGGGAACATTTTAAAACTCCTAGAATCATATCTAAGTAATAGATTGCAATGTACTGAAATCACAAGAGTGTGCGCAAAAACCAAAACGGAACGAACGTATGTGTCGAATTTCAGGAGTATAAAATATGGAGTGCCTCAAGGTAGCGTGCTTGGGCCACCTTTATTTCTCATTTACATAAATGATTTGCCAAGAGTGAAACCACAACAAATGATTTTGTTTGCAGACGACAGCACTGCCATAGTAAAATGTAAGGACTTAAATACTTATCAATTTGACATTAATAATACTCTAACTGACATAATTAATTGGCTCAATATGAATAATTTAGTAATCAATCTTAAGAAAACGAAAGTAATGCATTTCCACCAAAGAATTGAAGCCCCGAAAATTTGTGTCAATTACAATGGCAACGAAATAGAAGAAGTAAAAGTAAGTGTGTTTTTAGGTATCCATATTGACAATAACCTTAATTGGAAAGATCATATAGAACACCTATGTAAAAAAATAAATAAATCTGCCTACGCACTTTTTCAATTAGCTAGGAAAGTAAATATAGAAGCGTTACTTGTTGCCTATCATGGTCTAGTAGCCTCACTTTTACGATACGGAATTATTTTTTGGGGTAATTCCACGGATAAGGGATTACTATTCAAGGCTCAAAAAAGGTGCATTAGAGCCATGTGTGGTCTGAAAACAGATGATAGCTGTGCACCGTACTTTAAATCATTGAAAATACTTACGCTACCGGCGATATACATATTAGAAATCAGTATCTTCGTCAAAACAAATCCTAACCTTTTTGAAAAAATGACAATGGTACGAAATGTTCCAATTCGTAGTCAGTACAAAAATTCTTTGAATAGTTATAAGTGTAAAACTGCATTGGTAAAAAAAAGTGTCCTGGGTATGGCTCCATGTATTTATAATAAAATTCCAGACGCCATAAAAGAATTAAATTTTACACAATTTAAGAAAAAAATGAAATTGTTCTTAATTGATAAAAGTTATTGTAATATTGACGAATACTTGAATGACGAATTAATTTAGAATTACAATTAGACATTAAATTATTTTGACACAGATTTCTTTTTTTTTACATTTTAATAATTCCTCATTTAAGTCTGACATAATTGGAGTATTAAATAAAATGTAATTTTTCAATTAATTTTCTAATTTAATACCATAATTATGCATGATTTTCAAATATTTGTTATCTTCAGCTAGATTTGCACACCATATTTGTACGCCTCCTGGCATAACATAGCGCTCTGTTCATCAAACATAAGATCTGTATTTATTTACCTATGTTAACAAATATATAAATAAATAAATAAACTAACTTTTCAGGCGTATTTTTTCCTGTAGATTGTATGCGGCTCTGTATTTCCAGTGTTCAAAATTCTCTCTCCTTGGATATCTTTATGTCAGTGTATTATTATTCTCCAGAAGGAAAAGAATATTCAACATTTTGCAGTTGATTTTATTTAACACGATTTACGTGAAAAATTCGTAATCCTACTTAATATTATGAATGTGAGAGTTTATATGTTTGTGTTTCAATCACGCAAACACGGCTGAAACTCGGATATAATTGGGATAATAAAACTTTTTTCACACATCGCCTGTGTGCAGAAACCATTTTGATATAATTAACTTTTCAGGAGTATTTTTGCTATGTTTTAATTTATAATATGTATATAGATACTACTCTGTATTTCCAGCGTTTCATCAAAAATCTCTCTTTTGAAAATTATACAAACTTCTCAGTGTTATTTCCCAAGAGGAAAAGTATTTTCAACATTTCACAGTTGATTTTATATAGTCTCTGCTTTTGTCAACACGATCTATAACAGAAGCTCGTTATAAAAATATAATTCAGTCTGACAAGTTAGTAGAAGAACTGACTACTGATATACCTTACTACTTTTGAGTTATTCGTGATATCAGGAAGCAGTTAAGTCGACTCTTCACGTGACCAAAGTGCTGTTGTTTTTTTTAAAAAAAATCATTTTTCAAAAAAATACAACCAACTTCCAAATAAAACACTAGAAAGTGACACATAACTTCAATTTCGGAAGTCCTTGTCCCTATTTTCATTTCTTCGTTAGTTGACACCGACTTCAGAAATTGAAGTTATTTTTCACTTTCTCTTCTTTTTATTCGAAAGTCGGTTGTATTTTTTTGGAAAGAAGTATATTTTACTTTTCACTTTTTAGTTGTTTTACGAGTACATAAGGGACACGTTCCATAGTAAGGTACCTATAATGCCCAACGTGATGTCAGAATAGATTACCCAAATAACATCCCGTTCACTGCCTATCCTACCTACCTGTACCTACCCTAATTACCAAGACCTACCTACCTAGATCTAGCGTTCACTGCACAGAATACTATTTACTCTAGAGAGAAGAATATCGACTTCATACAAAAAAGTAAGGACTGATTTGCTGCCCGCCATCTATTAGCACTCCAGAACACCACACCGAAACAAAAAAATAAAAATGAACTTTTTTTCAAAAAAAGATAGTTATTTTTCATTTTGTTGTGTTTTTATTTGGCAGTCGGAAGTTTTTTTTTTCTTTTCCACTTTTTTTTACCTACCTAATTAGGCAAGTTCTTTAGTAAGGTACCTACAATGCCAGAATAGATTACCCGAATATCATAAAACTTGAACATAACCAGTGGAATGAGAGTGCACCAAGTTGAACTGTACACATGCGTACCCCTTTAGAGCGTACCGGCGTGATGTTATGTTTTAAAAATGGTATAAATATAAATGGTAAAAAAAAATCTCTTCCATTTTTGGCAAGTCGGTTGACAAAATAAGCATTGCCATTCACCGTGGCAATCAATTCGTCCCTTTTGCCGTTGACAGCGAAGCGGCCCCGGTTTTGACGCCGAATAAAATCTTTGCCTCCTCCTTTTTGTACCCGTTTGCATAATTATTTAGCTTACTATTCCATCTTCAACTTTGTCTCTGTCACCTCTGACCTAGACTAGAGTCAAGTCAATGCCATCCCAATTAAAACAAATACTATGTAATTTGTAGTCTCTATCTGTAAATAAACATATAGATACTTTCTATGTTTGGCCAATAATAAATCACCACACCACAACCACCACGACCACCTCAGGTTCCTGCCTTGAGAACCAAACACAGGACCACATCAGACTCGCATGCAACTACAAAAGCAATATAACACTAACACATTCTACTGAACATTTACATTCAGCCTAATTGCAAAGGCATTCATCTGAGGAGATATAATCTAATCTGCATGTAAGATTAGACATGGCAATTTCCTGACACAGTTCATGTGAGTGGTATCTGATGTTCTCTAGTAAACGAGAGAGGGTTATATATGTATGGAGACAAGCATTCAGATGCCGAATACGTTTTCCTCTTATTTTGTACATCTTGAGATTCTGATAACCTGTCTTTTTTAGGGTTTTGTACCCAAAGGGTAAAAACGGGTCCCTATCACTAAGACTCCACTGTCCGTCCGTGTGTCTGTCTGTCTGTCACCAGGCTGTATCTCATGAACCATGATAGCTAGACAGTTGAAATTCACTGAAAACAGTGAATAAAAAGCACTTTTAATCACTATTTTCGTATTTAAATTTAGAACACACCAATATTCAAACTCCATCTCAATGCTATACAGCCTCCTTGCGCAAGAAATACTCGATACAAACTCCTTGTGCAAAGAATTCTTGACATACAATCTCCTTGTGGTTTTTGCCTAAATCTATCTTTTTCTCGTAGTCATGGTATAAAGTATAATACGCAACTCTTGAACGAAATGGATTTATATCGAGGACCATGAATCACTCGCGTCACTCAAGATTCTAACACTTGAATCACTCGCTATGCTCCTGATTCAACTATCGTGAAGCACTCCCTACGGTCGTGATTCAGTTGTTAGAGTCTTTCACTTTTATTATTGCACATTTTTTTTAACAATTGTTGAGAAATATCAAGCCTTACGCCCGCCTAACACTCCAATCAATTGATTTTTTCTACAATATCACAACGGAAGTACACAACCGAAGTGCTAATAAAATTGGCAGTATCCACACTTTTGGCCGATTCAGGAGCTAATCTCCTGTCCCTTAAGCGAAAAAGCGCTGGAAGTTCAACGCGGTTGTATAGAGATACATAGAGAATTCCATCCAAAATAAGTCTAAAATATGTAAAGGAACCGTAGGAGAACACACTGAAACACACTGTAAGAGCCTCAGTCAGATCCTTGGACTGGCCCTTCTACATCAAAAATGAGCCATTACAAAACACCTAACCATCGCCCTCTCTCGCCAAAACTTACACCAAGGGAAGCCGATGAATCGGTACAACTATTAAGTGTGACAGATAGTTTACCGAAAAACAGTACACAAGTCACTAACACCAACATTACAGTACCTAACAAAAATATTACACTCAACTTGAGTAACTGTAACAACGTTACTTTATTTTTTTCTTAATTTTATCTAAGTAATATTTGTTACAATTTAAAGATATTCTGTAATACTTACCTATTATAATGTAATAGTTAATACGTAAACTGAAATAAAAGTATCTTGTGATTGTAAATGTTTCTTTTTTTTTAATTTTGTCATTTCCTCGCTGAGGTGGAATGAAAAGTTACGTGTTGCACTCGAGTGCAAAGATTTTTCACCTCGTGCTCTTTTGTTTCCCTCGCTAACGCTCAGGATTCTAAAATTAAATCACGAGCGCAGCGAGTAATTCAAAAATTAGAATCCTTCGCTTGCTCGGTCATCAAAATTGAGCACGCGGTTAAAAAGCAACTTTGCACTCTTGTATAACTAATAATTATTAATAGCTTTCGTAAAACTGTCATTTGTTTATTCCTAAATATATCTGTAATAACACTTTTTTTCGCTGACTGCGCTTGGCTTTTTGGGATTTTTCCTGTATTATTATTTGTCTTTGTTCTGTTGAGCTGTGAAATGTATTATACCTAAGAGGATTTCGAGATTTTGTGTATTTTTTTGGGTTATTTAAATAAAAATTTGAGTTAGTGTTGTGTTTTTTATAAAGCGTGACTGCGGGAATTATGACTGTAATTCCCTATGCTGTATAACTGCTTTGCTACAATATAACTATGCGAGATAGTTATCGCCAAACTTCTTGGCCGCCCTGGAGTTGGCTAAAATGGCTACGCAGTAGTAAATCTCATACAAAAACAGCACCGCGCCGTGCTTTGCGCTTCGAAAGCCAATTTCAGGGCGGCCAAGAAGTTAGGCGAGAACTATACAAGTCGTATGCGCTACATCGCTGGGATTTCTCATCGGAAAAAATTACGAACTATGACACAAATTGCCATTCCTATTGAACCCCCCTTATGAATTTTATAAAATAAATCCTAAATTAGTGCCCAATGTCGTTATATAAGGAACTCTTGTGCAAAGTTTCATGCTTTTAGGCCCAGAAGTTTTAAGGAAATTGTACCATAACTGGTTTAAATTTTCAGGCAGAGTGCCAAACATTGAGATAGGAAAAACATGGAGGCGCCGCGATGTTCTATACATACATTAGCTTATACAAATATGAGTGAAATACGATACAGAATGTGAAACATCGTGTTGTTTCATTCTTTCCAATGTAGTAATCGTATTTGATAAAAGAGACAACAATATTTCAGTTTTTGATTATAATGGCAACATTTTGCTGTGATAGTTGTATGTAATTGCCATATCCGCCATATTAGGTGACGATTTTTGTGCTTGTGTTCGTGGTAGGCCTGCTGTCAAATGGTAGTTTTCTTATTGTATTATTGAGATTTGTGAGTGTGTGTGTGTTCCTTGATTCACACAACCATAGCATCGGCAGCCATTTTAAGTGACATTTTAAGGTTTAGGTAGGCACCTTTTTTTTGTAGGTATTTCCAGTCCATACTGTTTAATATGTCTATGGTGCCAAATGACACTCTCATTTCACGATGTACAAACTTTACAGAATAAGAGCTTCCAAGATAGTATAAAACCTTTTCGTATAGGAAAAGGGTTTTCTCATCATTTTAAATAGCTTATGACAAGATTTATTTTAAGTATCGACAAGATTTTTCGCATCGATAATCTTAGGTATCATTAGATTGTCCCTTTCGATATGCTACAGTGTTTTATGAAGCTTTCGTATATTATTAAACGATATGATATCTTTCCAACGATATTATTTTGACTTTATTTGAAGGACTAAACCGAGATTAAATTATAACATGTCCTCGTTTTAGAAAGCGGTTTGACAATCATAGAGTTATCGTCATCATAATCATTTCAGCCGAAAGAGGTCCACTGCTGGACATAGGTCTCCTCCGCCCATGTATCGCCACACTGAACGGTCCTGTGCGTATCGCAACCACCGGAGTCCCGCAGTCTTCACCAGGTCGTCGCTCCACCTAGAGGGAGGTCTTCCAACGCTACTTCTTCCGGTACGCGGTGGCCACTCCAGAACTTTTCGGCCCCAACGGTCATCTGTTCTGCGTGCAATGTGCCCTGCCCACAGCCACTTAAGTTTGGCAATTCTTCGGGTTATGTCGTTACCCTTGGTTCACTTGCGGATGTCTTCATTTCTGAATCGATCAAGCCAGGAAACTCCGGGCATAGAATTATTGGTCTCGGCTATCATTTAAAATTCTTTGATAGTTCTTACAATAGTCAAAAGCCGTAAAATTTGACACCAGTCTTGCCAAGGAGTATCGTGTTACCCAGTAACTGGGTTGTGGAACTTGTGGAGGTCAGTCTCAGCAGAATCGTTAGACTGGAGCCGACCCCAACACAGTTCAGAAATAGCTAGGTATATTATATTGATAGTTAGCTGCATGGCAGCAAAAGTAGGTACCTATTATTATGTTTTAATGTTAACACAAAATGGCTGGCGCTTAACCCAAATCGTGTAAAATTATCTCGTTGCAAAATATTATTTAAATACCACTGCGTACATTTTAAATTCTTTGTTGATCTGTTAATTATTATTTCATAGAATTCAATTGTTGGATGTATCAGCAGTTTTTATTTTTTACAGGTTATTATTGGTTTTATCAGTGGATTATGTTTAACGATGAATACATATTTAAATACGAACTTATTTATTCTGGTATAAATTTGGTAAAAAAAATAACAGAGGACCATCCCTGCTATCGAAATACCATTTGCTGCATATTTTTTGTATTACCTTTTATTTTATTTGCCTTTGGTAGCTAGTATTTACGGTTCAAATCTTGCAATCTGAACTTTAAAGAAGACAGTTATCGCCAACGGATTAAGCTCAAAGGAGATTTTTTTCAAATTAATAATAATAGTAATGAACCGCCCCGCATGACGGGAACCTCGTGAAAGCCGAGAAAGATACGCAAATCAAGTATCTTGACTTGGTTGTCGACATGTGGGATGTGGACACAGCGATCATTGTACCGATAGTCGTGTCGGCCAATGGCTTAGTAGTCAACCAACACCTTAGGAGGCTCTCGTTAGGCGGCTGGGTCAAGGGCCTAATCTAGAATGCAGTATTGCTGGACACGGCTCGTATTGTTAGGAGGTTCCTCTCTCTGGAGCCCTGACCGACCTGACCCTGATATTAAATAAGAAATGTAATGAATAAAGGACTTAATAATGAAATGCATGACGGTTTATTTCTTATTATCTCTAGATTATATTGGTAATATTAGGAAAACTTTATGGAACCGGAATACTATGAAATACAACAGTCAAAACATGACTTTTCATGTAAATAAACATAAAAAAAACTACTAAACATTTTTTGTCTTATCACTTGTGTAGTTGTGTACTATTATTTCACTATAATTTTTGGTCTGTTTATGATATTATGGTTACTCTTTATGTGTAATAAAACATTCAAATTTAATTTATTGCATCCATAATGTACATGCAGGTGTTAAATGTAAGTTACAGAAACAATTATGAACCCTGGGAGTGACCATAAGCTCTTAGAGTAAGGTTATTTTGATATCGGTAAAACGGTAACTTTCTAAAGCATACTCCTTAGTAACGGCTTGGTTAAAAGGTTTGAAAAAAATATATATTTATTATTGTTTCATGTACATTATTTTTTAAACATGGTTTTTTCGTATAACAAATAGTTTAGCAAAACGATATTTTTCGCAACTTTTGGATACCCCTCCAAAGCGACTTGGATGTTTAAAAATATTTTTACGTATAAAAATTGATGGCTGGAATTTCTTCATAACTGACATAGAATAGGTAAATCAAATAATAATTTGCAAACAAAACTTTTCAAAAGGAGGTTCGATATTGATATTGTGGCATCGAGCGGGCGCACGGCCAGTACTGCATTAACATTGGGGCGTATATATCGCCTTAAGTGACAAGTCATATAAATCTGTCCCTTACACACACTAAAAATAACCTTACTATAAGAGCTTATGGTCACCCCCCAGGTCAGGCACAGCAACATTCTAGATACAGTCAGTGTCTAGGAGAGAGGAATTAGCACTTAATAATTTCCTTATTAACATTTCAGTCATCCTTGTCCTATCTATCTTTTTTTATTTGGTTTGATGTACCTACTAATAACTGTATGTCTAATATGATTAACATATATTATCATTTACTAGTGGGCCCAAAAAAATTGTCTCCTCTTTAGGGTTCCATAGTCAACAACGAACCCGTAGTTATACGAGTAGTTTCGCCATGTCCGTCTTTCAGTTCGTCCATCCGCAGCTTAGCTCAGAGACCCTTAGTACTAGAAAGCTATAATTTGGCATGTTTATTTTTAATAAATAATATTAAAAAAGAAACTAAAAAACACGCTTTAATAGAAAACCAAACTAAAAGTAGAAAATAATTTTGAATAAATTAAGAATAGTGTGATAACAAAAAACAATATTTTATTGTTAAAAAGAGTGGGGTGCTTGATGTCAATTGTTATAATATTTAATTGGCAGATATTGGAAAAAGTAATCATTTTGAAAATGTCTTAAAAAGCACCCCACGCTTTTTTACAATATAATATTTTTTTTTTGTAAATCACACTATTCTTAATTTAAATTTATTGAAAATTATTTTTACTTTTAGTTTGGTTTTCTATTAAAGCGTGTTTTTTTTTAACTATTACTTATTTTTTACTTTTAGTTCAATGGCTAATCCTGAAGATTCTGGTAAGGATAATGGGACAAACTATTTAAATTATTGCATTGTCATCGGTCCTTGATAAGTGTGCAAAGTTTCAAATTATTCCGACGTTTTGATGGGGATGAAAATAACGTTGAAAGATTCCGTTACATAGATACATACATACCAAGCTAATAAAAGCGAGTTAAAAAAGGTTTTTGTTTTCTTGTATTTCTTATGGCGTCTTTCTCATTTATTACGGGTCTGTCAAAATCAGTTTTCGATTCAGGGATCCGTAAAATTCTACGAATCCCTGAATCAAAAACTGACTAGTAATTAAGCTTTTAATTGCAAATTTTTGTTAGAGTCAAGTTTCTCCCCTCCCTGCCAGCTAAATGGTAGCTTTTGGATATGTGAAAAAAATCACGGCAGTAGTATATAACTATACCGACAGATAAGTAGTATTTACAAGTTTACGCGTAATAATTAACCAACTTATAAAATGTACTTGAAAAAGTAAAAATGTTGTATACTGATGTATAGGGATAACAGTTTTCTTACGGCCAAGTTAAGTTTGTCCTTTCGTAAGAGCAATGTTCATTGCTTTCATTGTTTATGAACGTTAGTAATGTTACCAATTTATTTTGGTAAATGTAGCTGTTTATACTGAACCCTCTGTGCGCGAGTTAGACTCGCATTTGGCCGCTTTTCAAACACGTTTGGTTTGGGTGACAAAGCACGGTTTTACTTTTTTTAAGAATTATTTTTTTATTGCGCTGCTAAAATACTGATATATCAGCCTTTTTGGACTCGCAAAGGTATTTTTAAACGACTTTCCAAAAAGGAGGAGGTTCTATGTTCGACTTCGAGTTTGTTTTTTTATAGTGTTACTTTTGATCATTTAATTGTATTTTGTTGTTTGTAGTAATGTACTGTGCACAAATAAACATTTTCTTTCTTTCTTTCACATTTTATCACTAGGAATTATGTCGTCCTGTTCTCTTTAACTATTTTTCTGCTAACTAGCTAATTACTTATTGAGGAAACTACTTAAACTGAGCATGGGTGGAGCACCCTTTACGTAAGCACTTATGTCGTCGCAAGCTCGGTACCTTCATCAGGGAAATCGAGGTATTTGTAAGCTTGAAACACAAGAAAATTCTTTAGTAAATAAATGTTTTAAGCAAAATGAAGCTATAGTGAAAGAGGGTTTGAATAGGGTAGAAGTAACTCTAAGATGACTTTTAATAGAAATGGAAAACGTACGAAAAGCGGTTCAATCCTTTGACACAAAACTTTGATCAATATCAGATGCCCATTTTACATTGTCAAGAAGACAATTTTTTGAAAATATTATGCAATGGACTTATTTTTTGCTTGGAGATATGCTCATGCATACTGCACTACCACGGGGAGATAGTGTAGTTATGTGGGACTCTAACCCACTAAAACTACGCGGTGTCCTCCTGTGCCGCTTTTGGCGGGAACCCGCCCCGGCTGTCCGTCACTGGACCCTCCTCTGGGGAGTACCCCCCATCACCGGCGCACCAGAACACACCGTGCGCCAATAGAACCCCAGGGACCAAACCAGCGCACGGGCGGCAGACGACTCCGTGTATGGCACCCTTGGTGCCCATGTGACGGGTCAAGGTCAATGGCCCCGCCACATACTATTCTTCAGCCGCAGGGGGTAGGGAATGCGGCTAACGTAATACTGACACTCCTCCTCCTCTGCGGCCGCAACCTACTAGTTGGCCGCTACATCGTCGGCTTAATCCGCAAAAGCCCTGACGAGCGGCCCCTCCTCGGGTTCCTCTTCGCATCACCGTGAGTGACCAAGCCACGGCTACTGAGCCCCCCGCCTCGACAATGCAGGAACCCACCGCGGTGGAGGATGCACTGGACTAGTAATTTTGTTAAAATAAATTTTGGTTGTATGCAATATAAATTGTGAGACGAAATTAGAGTGCAGGTTTCCCAACTGTTTAAACCCTCTTGTAAGGTATACATTTGATGCTTGAGGTGCCCAATTGATGCAACTGTCAGTACCACACCGACACTGTCGCGTCGCCTTATATGGCGTCTCTCTAATTGTTTTACGATTGTGTCTCTTCACCGACTCAATCCAAATTAGACTTAGGAAGAAAGACTAATCCTTACCTACTAATCTTACATACTAATATAAATTTCCCTTATCTCCAGGAAGACGACGATGACGGCCGCCCACACATCAGTATGGAGGTGAAGAAGCATGAAAAGCCCGGCAGCCTATCGCCTGTGAAGCTAGCAGTGAAGAGAGACAGCGGGGACGAAGGCAAAACTTCCAGGTCCAGCAGTAGATGCGGTGACAAGGAACTAAGGCTACCACCAGAAAAGTCCCCCAGCGAAGATGCTGCGTTGAGACGGGAAAGAAGGCTGTCCAGGACAAGTGACAGCTCTAAAGAGACTTTAGAGAGGTAGGTATGATATTTCTTCTCTCTTCACATCGATATTCCACTAGAAAAAATATTCGGTACCTACTGTAGTAAATGCGACAATGAGCTGAGGCTACCACCGGATAAATCACCCAGTGTTGAGCTTGAGACGAAAAAAGGATCTCTAGAGACGTCGCTATGATGTTTCTTCAATCTATTCCTATATGTACATCACCATTAGGCCATTACAACCCCCAGATGAGAATAAATGTGTGATAAGCATAATAATTCCTATACTTAGTTATTTTTGTTAAAAATTAAAAGTATACTTTGCCCAGGTCAAAAACCACCATCAGAATTGATCAGGATAGCGATCCTAAAAATACGGATCGTGAAATGCTAGCATGTACTGAAATGAAATCCTGCGACGACGTACACAGATTATTATTTATTGTAGTATATCTCGAGATCAGAATCAAATATCAAAGCACACAATAGTTACAAGACGACACCTCTTAGCTACAAAAGTACTAGGGGCTCATAGCCCGCCTAGCAACTCATAATACGTGATAGCACTGTTGCCTCGTACATATCAGCAAAACGGTTCTTCCTTTGAAATATGCATCGATGCCCCTTCGAGCCCCTTTACAAGCAAATATTTCAAACGTAACCTAGATATTTTTGAGCGCACTGGACACAAACGATCCAAGATGGCGGTCAGAGAGTATAAAGTTTTTGGTTCATTATCGATGGAACATTTTAAAGGAGCATCTCATGTTAATGTTGAGTTAGTTTTAAAGCAGTAATTTTACAATAGATCGTGTTTATTTTTTAGGGTTCCATACACAAAGAGTAAAAACGAGATCCTATTACTAAGACTCCACTATCCTTCTCTCGGTCTGTCACCAGGCTGTATCTCATAAATCGTGAGAGCTAGACAGTTGAAATTTTCAAAGATGATGTATTTCTATTGCCGCTATAACAACGAATACTAAAATACGGTTAAAATAAATATTTAAGTGGGGCCCTCATACTATAAACGTGATTTTTTTGCCGTTTTTTTGCGATAATAATACAGAACCCTTCCCGCACGAGTCCGACTCGCACTTGGCCGGATTTTTTACTTATAAACGGCTGTTTGGCTAGAGAGATTAATAAATCATTAGAAAACTAAATATAGATGCCCAAAATCGCCGATTACCCCCGATAACATCAACAAAAACATAATAAAAGGGTCAAAATGCCTTAATTGAGAGGTATCGCGTAATCCATCACGTTAGCAGATGATTGATGGCTTACGTATTTAGCAGCAGGGCCTAATAACTGGCATATTTCGTAACTAGAAATATTCGTAATCAGTTTAGTTACATCTTGATACAATAGTTTCGCAGCCTGCTAGTTAAACTTCATGATTTATTAGCAGATTCCAGTAGGATTTACTACAGTTGAAAACTATGCGTTGAAAATCACATACAATGGATAATTTAGTGTTGAACCGAAATTTTAGAGGGTAGATATGTCATCAAGATTACATGAAGAGTTTGTGTAGTGTGTAACGAAGGGATGAAGATGAAACTAGAGTAACGACGGTCTTTTATTTCTCAGTTATCAACAAGTTATGACACTGTAGTAAACCTTAGCAGTATCTCCTTATTTTCTTTGTGTTACCAGGCGCTCATAAACGACCAGGCCATACTGTGTAAGTTTTTACTGCAGCACCCATGGAATCGTAAATTGCATCACAAAAACACAACACATTTCGTTGGCTGGCACTGATCGCTCGGCGATTTTTCATTGGCGACAAATATACGTGAAAATATGGCTCACTGAGCAGCGTTTTTCATTGTCACTAGCTGTTTACATATTCAAAAGGGAAAAATCAATACAACAACACAAATACGAGGCCGTGACGTTCACAAATAAAGTTCTTGAAATATTCTTTGTACCACTGTGTACCTACATACAAACCTATATACATACTTAGGTTGGTACTTGAGTAGATACTTCTATATAGCTGTTGCGTTTTAGCTTAAAAGAGAGAGTGAACTCAGCCGCCCTGAATCTCTACTAATGTTGTACTCAACATTTTTACAAATGAGAAATAATGCATAGTTCTGTTTATTGTTCGGGTTCCTACAAAGGGATATTTGAGAAGTGTTATGACAACTATTGCCATACTAAAACGAAACAAACATATTACACATGTTATCCTCACAGATCATTAAGACACGTGACAAAGTGTGCATAAGTACGTCAGGATGCAATCAAATAAAAATTAAAATGCAATCAACCGGTTTTTCGAGACACAAGACCAAACAAACGAAGTACAGTCAAAAGCAAAAAAAAACATACAAAAGTGAGTTTGTTGTTTTTTATATCCATCGTCGAAATGTAATGATACAAAGATGATATATTGCGAAACTGCTGTGCCTCTGCTTTTTGCACACGATTCATAATATTGACTCATAAACGTAATTTTATCTTTGACTGAATGTGTTTTTTATATCACGAGGTGCAAATCAAAATTGAATTACAAGAACCACCTTCATATTTTCACCTTCAACTGTACCTACTATATAATCTTTTTAAGCCAATCTTACCGCTCCATTTCGTTCTCAGACAAGACTCGAAGTCCACCTCGCTCTCAAGCCCGAAGGTCTCGAGGAAGTACTTCACAAACTGGCGCCAGGCATGTGACAAGACGAAGGACAAGACCAAGGAACTGTTGAAGCGTTGGAGGACGTTGCCAGAGTCTGAAGGGGCAGAGTGTCCGATGCAGGCCGCAGGTCACAGCGACGAGGACAAGCATCGAGGGTGGAGCGTGCATGTCTGGAGTGAGTGTTTCCTTTGATTTTATTATTACTTTTGGTTGACCAACAAAATTATCTGTTACCTTCGACACGATCGATGGTAACAGAAAATTTTGTTGATCCATTACTTCGCCACTTCCACGGCATCGCCAGTGGCATAGAGAGCTTCGACCACGGTCTGCGAGGCAGTTCCAGTTCCATATTTGCACCCTTCAGCCAATGCTGGTCGTAAACCTTTCCAAGGCTGTGTCTTGACAGCTAATGTGATATTTTTTCGGAAAAGAATAGACAATTTCGTCAATTTGAAAAGATAAATTGTAACATTAAAATTTAAGGTACTTTTTCCTAGTGTCAATCCAATGAAAGCACATCAATAAATCTGCATAGTTTGACAATACATCAAAAAAATTGTTATAATGGAAACTTAAAAATAGAAGAGACCATTTTTACCCACAACGGAACGAAGATGGTAGATGCGTTTGGGGTGAGAGAATGTTTCTGTAAATCCATGTTTCCATTTTTTTACATCATGTGTTGGTGTTTGATCATTTCAAATGAGTAAGTACTATATGTACATTTTTTCCTAACAAAGGGCTATTAATGAACGACGATTCTTCGCTATATTTCGAGGAAGCCTCATAGTTTGCCCAAACGAAACAATAAAAATAATTTACCCTTACAAAACCTTTACACAGAAGAGTATTCGCACGAAAATTTCTGGAATATTCCCCTTTATTACATCACTAATTCCCAGAATAAAGGAGAAAGGACAAAACGTGTTCCCCGCGCGCGTGCCGAAATATAGTATAACTTAATAGGAAGTTACTTTAAAACGAAAATGGTGGAACGACATTTACATTAGTTCTAACTTTTCTCGGGGCTTTGGTCACGGAATATTAATTTTATGCGGTGCAATGGGCCGGTGAGAATAGTTAATACTTCGCACTAGCAACGTGCTCTTTATTTTTTGCTTCAAATCGATACTGAATAAAAACTGACCTACTGGCTGAACCGGCCCTGTTTGTGAAGTCCTCAGAAAAACTTTCAAGAGCCTTTGTTTCTACAAAGTTATCCTTCAAGTTCTCGTGGACTGATGACCTAATGGTGAAGTTTGGAGGGATTCGCTGGATGCGAGACGCACGGAACCGCTCAATGTGGTGACACTCGGGATAGGCCTATGTCCAGCAGTGGACGTCTTTCGGCTGAAATGATGATGATGATCCTTCAAATAAAGTTCTTCCTTAACTGAAGGTTCAGTAACGAAATCATGAAAAAGATTTCGATATCGAACTGATGGAGACAAAATAAAACATCGATTGTTGTATTCCCCGAAGGGTTTACAGATAGAGATGAACTTTTAACATCCACAATACGGTAATTATGTTGAAGTCCTATCTAATAAGCGGCGAGCTTATTCTCAACAATCTACAGCAGTCCACTGTTCACATGCGCATCTCCAATCGCATGCCATCGCCATTTATCTCGATACTCGGCAACTCTACTCTAGCTGGTACCAGCCACCCTACGAAGATCGTCGTTCTACCTACCCTGAGAGCGGACCTTACATTTACCACTCAAGGACACGTCAATGACAACCAACGTCTAAGAATTCCTATCAGCTCAAATCCAATATCCGGGTTTCAATATGATTTATTTATTTATTTGGGAAAATAAACGACTACACACTACAACAATACATAAAATTTAAGCAGGAAGAAAGACAAATGTGCACCCAGCGACATTTTCCACATAATATAAAAACATTTTACAAAATAAATACGACTTGCGCATACAATTACAAACTAAAATTTCATAAATAAAATTAATGAAACTTAACGAAGTTATATAAAATAAATTGAAATATTAGTACAGAATTATAAAACTGTTAAGTTATTACAAAAAAAATATATTATATTACGGATTTAATGTCAATAAAAAATTATTATTACGGATTAAAATGTCAAAGAAAAATAAAAATATATTACATAAGAAACAGACAAAAAAAAAAATTACGGATTAACATGTCAGCAATTAACTGTATAAACAAGGCGTCAGCAAAATAAATTAAATTATGATGCTCCAGAAATCCAGCACAAAGTGGACAATGAGACCAATGCAATTTAAATAATACATCATAGTCATCACGCCTTGCTTCGTTATTTCGTTTGGCTATGATTTCAGCCGCCGAACTGATTCCACTGAACTGTTGTTGAAATATGATAATCAGAGTTATATATGCTAATGAATTCTGATACATTGTTGGCGGATTTCATGTGTTTTCATATATTTCGGGCGCATTGCGAGCTAGGCATGGATTTTGATCATACCTATTGTTGTCAAAGGAGATTAGATTATATTTTGAAGCCACGAATTTGTTTTCTTAATATAATTAGAATAAATAGTATATATTTTAATAGCATTATATTATGTACAACCAACAAAATTGAAACGGGTGCGTCTCATATCATATAACGCAACATGAATGAGTTTAAACGTAAGCTTTTTAAATTATTGAATGACAAGGCGTATTATTCTGTTAATGAATATCTTAATGATAAATTAAAATAATATTTTAGTGTTTTTTATCTGTCTGTATGATTAAAATGTTACACCCTTAAGATAATGATATTCTGACTTGACATTTTTATTTTAATTGTATTACGAAATTGTGACTAGGTACTATCTATTTGTTTATGTGCCGTCTGAAATTATTGACACATTATTACTATTTATTATTTTTTGACATGAAATTGTGACGTCTATTGATTTTATTATTTTGTTTTTATTTTGTTAATGTGACATTCAATAACCTTCATATGCCCAATATTTTGTATGCCTACTGGCGGGACATAGTATGGACCAAAATTGTTTATTTATATCATCTGTAATTTTACCCTATGTTCACAAAATTAATAAATGAATTTGAATTTGAACGCTTTTTTATTTAAATAACGTTCACAAGGTATAATAAACGTGCTATATACCAACTGTTGATATAATTTCTTTATATTTAACATTTATGTACTCTAAAACTTATTTCGTACAACTTTATTGGATATAATGTTCAATTAATCCAAAATCATTAGGTCTATAGTTTAAATATATATTTGATACCGGTGTCCTGTCAGATTAATGAAACATTAATAAAAAAATATCATTAGTACGATTATGAAACGGAACGCATTCCACCATTTTGTGTGTCGGTGACCTGTTATGCAGGGGCGTAGCTACCGCCGTATCTGCCGTATCAATTATACAGGGCCCCCGGGCCACGGGGGCCCCCGACGTGCGTAAGCAAAAATTAATAAAAACTTCCCAGTTTTTTTTTTCGCCTATCAGACCTTTCACTGTTGTCCATAGAGGCAGAAACTTTAAAAAAACTATAGTCATCATCAGCTATAAATGATTTAATATAGGTATCAGTTTGGCGAAAAAAAGGCAAGCAGAGTCTATATTTAATTTGAATTGTTTGTAAAAATTTTGGAAAAAGTGACAGATAGATAATTACGAGGAAAAAATTTTTTTTTAATTTTATGCAATTTTTTTTTCTTTTGTGAGATATCTTTACCGTTCATAAGGGCCCCCATCCAAATTTTTATACAGGGCCCCGCCAAGGCATGCTACGCCACTGCTGTTATGACATGTTATTCATTTCGTTCCTCTTGTAGTTCGTGACACTTCATGGTTGAATTTGATCCAAAATCGAATCGGGGCACCCCGACTTCATGTAGTCTTTTGACTGTTACCCCTAGAGTGTATATAGAAACCGGAGGCACGAAGGTCGAGAAACCTCCGCCCGCTGTACCAAAGCATATGCACTGAGGCTGAGGCTGGGCGCCAGAGGCGACCAGCAAGTCGAAACTGTGGAGGTAATAATGTTATGTAAGGACGAAAGGGTTGCACTTCCCGCAGCACCGGAGACGATGCGGAAACAACTTTAAAGTTCAAAAAAATTATGCAAAACAATACCGTTGTAATCACTTTGTGACTGGTTTAGAAAATGTATTATAAAATGATATTTAGTATAAACGTGAACTTCCCAAAATAATCTAAATATTAAATGAAAATTTATCAATGATTGACTAAGTATTACTAAGTTATTATGTGTATTAATGCAATTTTGCTTTGGTTTTTTAAACTAGGCGTTTTTTTTATCATATTAGAATAAATAGGTTTTATGTCTTTTGAGTGGTGTATCTAACGATTTTATATAACATAAAAAATGCATGTATGATTATAAAAAAAATGTTATTTTAAAATTATATCAATCGTTTATTAAATTAACTGATCATTATATCAAATAAAATTATAGATTGAGTTGTTATATCTTGTAAATATTAAGAGATTTTGAAATTATATCATATATTACTTACCGATTGAAACCTGTCCCATCATAAGCTATTTTTTGTATAATTATCTAATACAATTAGGTCGAATTTTTTGAATTATATGTATTTCCTTAATAAAAAACTTGTTATCGATTTAAAAAGACAGTGAAAATTATTTTACCCATCCCGCTGTCATATTAATAACGTACCACCATTTTAATCCCGTTGACACACTTTTTATATTATTGAAAACGTATTAAGTGCATTATACCACGAAACTTATTGTTTTGATGTTTCCAAACAAGTTATCGGGTTGTTCATGATTCAAACAGCTTGACTGTACATATACTCGTATCCCACGTCGTTACCCGCCTACGCTAACATAAGTCTTACAAGAACCAACCAAAAAGAAAAACTTTACAGACATATCAGAACACTGCTTTCAGCCATATTTCCTCCTAAGTAGGTACTCCAACGTTTCGGATATTCCCACGGGATCATAAAACAACACTTCTTCACAAAAAAACGAATATAAATTATTTTGATACAAAAGACTTCGTACAACATCTACTGAAAATAAAAGAGATGAAAATAAATGTAATCGTATTTATTTTACTTTACTTAGTAAACCTTGAAGGGAATGTATAATCCGCCTAGGTAACGAAATCTAAACGTTACTTAGCCTGGATCAAAGAGAAATTGTTATTTCTACATACTAATCCTAGAAATGAACTAAAGTATGAACATTTCATAGAAATCAAAGGGAATAAAGCCTAAAAACTGAATGTAAGGTTTACTAATTTTAGGCTGTATTATGATGACAGGATAATACATCCCAACTTATACACATAGGTTATGTTCATCATCATCATCATTATCATCATTTCAGCCGAAAACGTCCACTGCTGGACATAGGCCTCCCCAAGGCGTAGCCACACTGACTGATCCCGTGCGTCTCGCATCCAGCGACTTCCCGCAACCTTAACCAGGTCATTGACCCACCTAATGGGAGGCCTTCCAGCGTATAGTCTTCCAGTTCGCGGTCGCCATTCCAGTACTTTTCGGCCCCATCGGCCATTCGTTCTGCGAGCAATGTGCCCTGCCCACAGCCGCTTAAGTTTGGCAATTCTCCGGGCTATGTCGATAGCTTTGGTTCTCCTGCGGATATCATCATTTCTGACGTGATCACGCAAGGAAATAGGTTATGTTATGTACACCTAAGTACTAACGAACCTCCTCCTTTTTGAAGTCGGTTAAAAATCAAGCACTTCTGATCATCATCCTCGTCGATGCACATATTCCAATTCCGGCCTCGGTGTAGCATGTATTTTTCGTGTCATAATTTTGTTGTCAGTCACAAAACATCCCTCCTCTCCTACCATTGTTACCGCCCCCCACTTAGATGAAAAATGCATTATTCCCATTATATGCCAAAGTATGAAGTCGTTAATTACTTTGTTACGAGTAGGTCCTAGATACCTATGGAATCTACTAAAGCGTTAGGACACACATTTCTGATTGCGATCAAATACAACGACATTCACAACATAATATTATACACATACCTATATACATAGATACTTACTACGTACAGTTAACCGACATCAGAGGGATATGTACTTTGAAAATCGGCCTTAATGCTAAGACCTAAAGGCACTGTCTATGTCAAATTTTAACCACTTGATGTGCGGTTGAATGTAATACATAGGTACCTATTATGTAGTACAATATTCTCATACGTCACACAGCTAGGTATAGTATTATCGATACGTATGCTGCAGCTAACTAATCTTGGATTCAACCACTAAATGGATTTCGTTGCCCGTCCCACTGTCTAGAGCCTCGGAAATGCATAATCTGACGTCACACCGGTATTCTCAGGGGGAGATAGATATTGTGCGGTCGTATAACCGCAAATTGCATAGGATATTGTACTTAACCACAGACACTGGTCCTCAGGATTGTAATTTTATAACAGGAATACACAGAAAAATTGGACATTTTTTTGCCGTAACTACGCCCAATAAAGAACTCTAAACTATATCCATTCTTGTTCATCCTGAAACAACCAAAGGCTCATTTCTGGATATGTTAATGATCCTAAGGTCTTTAAAAATAATAAGGATAAATTAATTTATTATTTATTTAAACTTCATGCACAAAAATACAATGGCGGACTTAATGCCTTAGGCTTTCTCTACCAGTCAACCAAGTGTGGTGAAGAGACAACATGGCAGGTGCATTGTTTAAAACGTGGCAACAAATAAAAATTGAATGCTTAAAATGCACAAAACATACAGTTTCCTCTCATCAAATCAGATTGTACTCTGTTCTGTATTCCCCAAATGGTTGGAAAGTTGTATCTGTAGTACAATTTCTTTCGCCAATTATGTTTGAGACTCATGTATCTAATTGGGGCGAGCTTTAGTCACAAATCGGGTATAAATCCAGACTGCCACATAGAAATTCTAAACGGAAAAACCTAACAATACCTTGCTCTACCCGGTCACCGAACCCAAGACCTCACACTCCGCAGTAGTGCTTACGACCACTAGACCAACAATAAGGCTGTTATGAAGCCCTCTATGACAAAAATAAATACTTCTAGCAGCATCTATTTCCAGTATCACCATCCAATTAGCTCCCACTGTTGGAGTTAGGCTATGCTAGATAGACTGCTAGTCTTCTATTTTTACCAGGCTAGCGTTGACGTGATATAGAAACTACACGGTTCGCCTCTCAATTTCGCTGACATCGCATTTTTGATGCTATACTTTCTAGTTTGATAACTTTGGGCATTTTAATACACTCTACACACACAGGAATTCCGATACCTTCACGAGCAAGATAATATAGAGTGCATATCGGCCTTCTTAATTTTTATATAAGTTTATTAAACAGGCCACTCCTCTGTTCTAAAGTACCTTGGGTATAATTACCACATCAATAAATTCAAAATCATGAGACTCTAGAAGATTGGTTCAGGATCATTTTGACATTCTATACCTAAAGATATAATTTTTGATCTGCTTGATGTGCTTTATGTGTTTTCAGAAATGTGTCTGAATAAATTATCTTATCTTTTTAGCGATAAGGCCGCCCATTGTGTCACCCAGTGTAATGTTTTCTTCGTCTATACTTTCTGTAACTTATATGGTGTACCTACATAATAAAGAGTATTATATTATATTCTATTCTATACTATTCCATTCTATTCTATTCTATTCCATTCCATTCTATTCTATTCTGTTCTATTCTATTCTATTCTATATACGCTCTTGTAGTACGCTCTTGGAAGGTACGCAGATCTCTCATTTCACCCTTTATGTTCAAGTTTCAGGTTATTCGGCTAATCTATTCTGGCGTTAAGGTTACTTACTAAACAATGTGCATATTAGGTAGGTACAACTAAAAAGTGAAAAATAAAAAACTTTTTTACAAAAAAATACTACCGACTTCCAAATAAGAAAACTACAAAGTGAAAAATAACTTTATTTTTGGAAGTCGGTGTCCGTAACGCAAAAAAATGGTACCTACGAAAGACACCGACTTCCAAAAATAAAGTTATTTTTCACTTTGTAGTTTTCTTATTTGGAAAGAAAAGCCGCGGTCGATAATTATGTCGTGGAAGAAAATTGACTATAATTTGGTCATCAATCAACTCCAAAAAGTACTTGAAATTATGTTTAAACGTTGGTATAATTTTCAGTCTTTTGAAGGGAAGGCAACTTAATTGTATGTCAGTATCGACACTTCTCGGAATACGCTATTAAAAGAACTTCGACGAATTGCTGTTCAAATCGATAGCCCTGACTCTTAGTGAAGTTTTGAATTCGACTGAATGGATACCCGGTTTTCTTGTTCTTGGAAAGTACCAATCTAATTTTATTAAGGTCTCGTAATATGAATGCCTAAGCCATCGCTCGTTTAAGTCAAGCATCACCCATCTCCAGAAAGCCCTTTCAGCATTGAACGTTTAAGCTCACAATGAATTGATCACGATTGTGAAAAAGAAAATGATAGCTACCAGCCACCATGCTGAAATTAAACTGAAATTAGAAACACTTTTTCCCGAAATGTTGTATAAAACCCACAAAAATCTCATTTTCAAACTACGGAAGATACAAAATCCCTAACGGTGACATCTAAAAATAGAATCCCAGTCTCCGCACGTTAACCGTCCTGTAAGCAAGTAATAAAACCACTTCCATACCGGTAACGTTCCCACATAACTCTGATAACGTTAATAGCTGGAACCGCAACAAAATGGAGCTCCCATCCAGCTCTTGTGTTCGTAAACACCGAATAAAATTTAATTCGAACGTCAGGTTTTACCACGGCATACGACGCCATATTTAAATTAGATATCTCCATTCAATAATGAACATGCTTGAATGTACCGTGTGTTATCCTGTGTTTATTTTCAAATTACGTAAAGTGATAAATACAAGTACGAGCAATAGTATACCTACTCGTTACATAATAATCCGAATTATATAATAAGGGCCGTTTGCGCCACCCTGGGTTATCTTACTAACTCCGAGTTAGTAGCTAACACGGCCAATTATTTATTCATAATATTACATTTGTTATTTAAACTCATATTAAGACTAACTCTGAGTTAAAGTTTTGGCGCAAGTGGACCTAAATGTGTACGTCTGTATGTTTGTTGAATATTCCCGCTTCAACACGGCTTAACGGATTTACAATAAGGGTAAACCATGGCTTAGATTTTGACATAGTATCTTCGATCAATAATACACACTACAGTAAATTTTTGATCGATGCATAGGATACTTTTTATGCGGGTTACCGAGTTTGACACGGGTGAGGCCGCTGACAAAAGCTAGTTAAACGTGAATTTATAAAGAACTTAGCTAGCAGCTTGATTGCACCCGAAATGGCAAACGATCCCACTCCCCGCGCGGCACCCCGCGTTCACCTTTACGCCAATAGCGAGGGTCAAACATCAGAGTGACACTGACATTTCGGGTGCTCAATTATATTGACCGAGCTATAGACTTATTGACAACTAAAAGTCCTCCATTATTACGGACTGTTAGAACTCCCAATAATTTATAATCGTAAATTATCTATAGCCAAACTTTTGCATAAAACCGTAACCTAATTCTTTTTAGAAACTGCAGCATACTCAAACACCACTTATCTGCGATGCATAAGAATTTCAAGTTAAACTCAATTGGCAACGGCTACAAATCGAGTTATAGGAAAATTCGAAGCTTGCTTAAATACATTATGTTCCCCTTGCAAACTATATCTAGCTATGTACGTATGTAGCGTAATGTTGAGGTTTTTAACCCTAATGCATTTTTGATGGACGCGCCTGGCGGTATGATGTGCTAATCTTGCCAATTTAATCTCTGCCTGCCCAAAACGATACTTTAAAACATTTTTAGAAATCTTTCTACCTAGTTCTAGCTCTACCAACTATATTGGGGTGTCTCCCAGTCTAACCGGATTCAGCTGGAATCTAGTATTTTACTTGGAATGCCAACCTTTCTAACCTTCACACCCCAGTGACTGGGTAACACTATGTACCCCTAGGCGAGACTGGATTTCATACTTCTGACTACCCAGAACGACTGTCAAAGATCTTCAAATAAAAGGCGGGACCAACGGCTTAACGTGCTTGCCGAGGCATGGAAGAGTCTCGATAGTTAATTAATGGTCACCCATCCGCGGACCAACCTCAGCAAGCGTTGCTTAACCTCGAAGATCGACACGTGCGGCTGTAATTAAGCCACGAGCTCCTCTTAAAACATGTTTGGAAGTGTTCATAAACAAAATCTTTTGCATCAATTTGGCATTCCTTTGAGTTGGTCTCTCAAAAGAAAGATAAAGGTGATAAAAGCCCGGGATTTGAAAATCCCTGAAATATCTTTGGTTTCCACTTCAAAGCATTTTCTTGGTCCCGGGATTTTACAGGGGAACCATTATTTTTAATAAACCTTGAATGAAATAAGCTGTAAAGTATAAGAATTCCATTCTCCGACTCGAAAGGTTTCGGCTCGTGAACTTAATCCGTTCATTCGATTATAACCGGGTCAATCGTTTCTATGGGCGTCTTCAGAACATCAATGGGCAAAAATGGTGTCTATTCTGATCTGCTAAAAGCTACAACTTAACTCAGACTATTGCTACCTTTAGTATTATCTGTTTCTGTGGTGTCTACAATCTGAATCAAAAAACAACTTGAATGTTTTCCATTTTACAGTTAGGTAATGTTTTTATTTTTTGTTGCTCGTCTACGTATGACCTAATTAATTCCTATAGTAGCTAAGCGACTTATCTCGTTATTTCTTTCGTGGAATAGCTAAATTATTTGCGCTATAACAACGAGAAATCACGGCTACGTCACGGCACGACAAATCGATTGTCACCTATTTGTGACGCACGCTAATGGCGACCGGCGACCGTGCCTCTTGTTTGGATTTCAGTCGGCGGCGCCTACTTATAGCTCCACAAACAAACGTAAAGAGCTGTCTGTTTGTCTAGGAGCCAAAATAAGAATCTTCGTGGTCGAAGGTTTCTCGCCAGAGTATCTGAGGTGCAACCAATTCCGGATTTGGCGAATCCTCAAGCTCCAAATTAAGCCCCGATCCTGCACCTAAACCCCCATTCTCTGGATTAAGCTGCAATTTCCAGAACTTAGGAACAATACTGCGAATTAAGTCGCATTCCCCCGATTTAAGCCACAAATGTATGGCTTAAGTGCGGTTTGGTTAAAAATACCAGATCTGCGGGAAAACCACAATTTTTGGAATGAGCCGTATTTGGGTGGATTTTGGAATTGGCTTTCCAGCGTTGGAGATCAATCCAATTAATCTAGAGTGTGATGTTTGAATAACTACTTTTTGCTCATAGAGGCTGGATAGGTAACTTAAATAATACCCATGGATATTTAAAATCCCTTGTAGTTATGCTAACTTAGATCTAGAGGCCCTAGACAAGTGACATTCTATTACCGAAAGCGTGGTGATAGCGATTGTCAAAATGGCAAAATTGTATGGGATTGACAAGCGATATCGAAAAATCACGTGATCAATCCTTACATTTTGACACTTCGACTATCGCCTGCGCTGTCATCGAATGTAGAAATTGTAATAATTAACTAATAATTGTATTTTTTTTTTTTTATTATTATGGTGTACGTCTTATATGGTATGTATGTAATTGAATAGAATTTTAATATTGATGGTTTTTGTTTTTGTGACTAATTTTATTTTTATTTATTTTGTGTAAATGTTCTGATACAAATTTACTGTTCATGAATAAATGACCAAGACTAATGCCACTTGTCTAGACCCTCAGTCCATATCGATACGTCAAAAAATCAAATCAGCTGGTGCGATTGATCGTGGCAATGCAGTCAACCAATTAGAGTAGCTAACGTTCGTTTGACAATTTATAGGGTTCCGCACCCAAAAGGTAAAAAGGGACCCTATTACTAAGACTCCACTGTCTGTCTGTCATCAGGCTGTATCTCATGAACCGTGGTGGTAGCTAGACAGTTGAATTGAAAATGAGATTTTCACCGATGATTAAACTAAACTAAAATTAAATTAAATTTATTTCCACACACACATGTTACATCAGATACATAATTTACACAATGGAAAAAAAAAGAACATAAGTAAACACCACAATACAATGGAAATGGCTATGGGCCCCAAACTAGGCATAGCCTGTATCTTGGTGGCCCAATTAAATAAAATTTAGAGTAGGCAGATTGGATTTTCTGTGTGATACAGCACAGTGTTATCAATTATACAGTATTATAAATCAAATAATCAGTATTAAAAACAATAATCAAATTCAATAATTACATAACATTTAAAATATTATAAAATTAAGAATAGAGAGTCAAAAAGAAAAAAAAATAATAATAATAGCAATAATCAAAACACAATAAAATTAAAATCATATTGGTACACAATCTAGATCACAGTTAAAATAAATTCAAAGTTAGACTTCACTTTAATCAATCAAAGTCAATAAAATTAACAATGGAGTTGTCAACAATAAAATCAGGATTAAAATGTAAAATGTATTTCTGTTGCCGCTATAACATAAAATACTAAAAACAGAATACAATAAATATTTAAGTAGGTC
Source organism: Orthosia gracilis (assembly GCA_947562075.1). Taxonomy (NCBI): domain Eukaryota; kingdom Metazoa; phylum Arthropoda; class Insecta; order Lepidoptera; family Noctuidae; genus Orthosia; species Orthosia gracilis. Next base: position 66,471,067 of record OX387264.1, on the reverse strand, counting down.
TCCCATACAACATACGTGATTTTTTGCCGTTTTTAGCGATGATGGTATGGAACACTTCGTTCGCGCACGAAGTTTTCCGTGTCCGACTCGCCTTTGACCGGTTTTTTACATTAATTTCACAAACATTTTCACTCCAAAAACTGGGCCTATGGAACAGACAAAGGAATAAAACTCTACCCCACTTCCTTATGGTGTTAAATGTTATTAAGTGTTCAAACATGAGCCACCATCTCACTCCATTTCAGCCATTAAAGTTATCAGTAATGTGAGCCCGTTAACAGCGTATGAAGGCGTTTTATTACAAGGTAGTTCAAACCTAACATAACAAAATAAAGGGTGAAGTATATCGTAGGTATTTCTGGCCCTTAACTTGCGAGTTCGTCCACGTGGATATGGAAAGTTTCCATCATTATTATCATCGGCTTTTTTAATGTTCCCACTGCTGGGACACAGGCCTCCTCTCTTTGAGAGGGAATAGGCGGTAATCCACCACGCGGGCTCAATGCGGGTTGTTCGATTTTTTGGCTCTGGGACATGCCGGTTTCCTCACGATGTTTTCCTTCACTTGTTATATTTCCTTACTAGCTTCAATTAAAAGCCTCCTCATGAGGGCTTTATTGCTCTTTATTGAAGTTAGTAGGTAAGTGTGTTCATTTTTAAAAAGAGTTTTCATAAGTGTTTTATTCCTGGTTCAAAGTTGGAACCAGGATAAAAGTATAGACGTCAACATCACCATCACTTCAGCCTAAAGACGTCCACTGCTGAACAAGGGCCGCGATGCTTGGGGGACGAGCGTCGCCACACTGACTGGTCCTATGCGTCTCGCTTCCAGCGGATCCCCGTAACCGTCACTAGGTTACCGGTCCACTTTGTGGGCGGCCTTCCAACGCAAGGTCTTGCGGTTCACAGTCACTACTCCAGAACTTTTCGGTCCCATCGGCCATCCGTTCTGCGAATAATGTGGCCTGCCCACTGCCACTTAAGTTTGGCAATTCATTGGGCTATGCCGGCGACCTTGGTTCTCTTGCGGATGTCTTCATTTCTGATTGGATCACGCAAGGAAACTCTGAGCCCTCTCCATTGAGTATAGAAATCCAATGTCCTAATTCAGGTCATGATGAATGGATCTTGATACACATATGCCAAGTTACATTTAAATGTTTTTTACCTTTAAAGCATGATTGACTTAACATCCAGAATTTCTCATTTTTTCAGACTTCAAAAAGGAATAGGTTATCAATTCGACAGTTTTTTTTTTGTGTTTGTCTTCTCAAAACTTTTTACTTGATGAAATGATTTAGTAGATTCTTTTTTTATTTGGTAGCTGGCGCTACTTAAATCTGATTAAGAACTTCGGAGATACACAACAGAACCCTTCAATAAATAACGGCAAATCTCTCGGGATTGCTGCAATCGCATGTCTGTTTATTGTTTACGCCATTTCATAACGTAATATCTCGCCGGTACGCTCTAAAGAAGTAATCAGATGTGTAAAGTTCACCCGAGTACACTCTCATTTAACCGGTTATGTTAAATTTATTTATTTAAGTATACATGTATAACTTTACAGGTCACAGCTAAGGACGTTATACAATGAGAAAAAACACTAAAACGAAACATACGGGAATTAGACAAAATTAAATGTATGTTTATACAAATAAAAACTAATTTAAAAAAAACACGATCTAAAAAATAACATTGGAAAAAAAAGAAAAAATAACAGAAAAAACATACAGTATACAATTATTCAATAATCTCACTTTCATCCATCTTCTCACAAAAACTTAAACATTCACGACACACATTTATACATCTCCCAGCAAACAGGTCACACTCCGGTGCTGATGTCAGAAGGACATTTAGCATTGTGAGCGCCCGAACTAGAGGCGAGTTAGCTCGGGGCACCGTACGTGCCGATGGTACGGCCAAAAGCCGGTGGCTTCGTGGTCTTAGCTGTTGTTTGGTCACCACAGGAACAAACAGCCTCAACAACTGCGCCACGAGCTCCTGGCAATCGGACTCACCCCGCATAATACGGCAGGCAGAGATAAGCAAGAATTGGTTACGCCTTACTTCGAGAGAATTAAAATTTAAAACACCAAGTAGAAGTTGTATCTTAATCGGGTAAACTATTCTGGCATAACTTTGGGCATTACCTATCAAAACTGTAGGTATCAGTGAATTGAATTGTGAAGAAAAACAGAAAAGAAACACTTCGCATTCTTCTATCAGTATGGATGTGGTGACGTCAACACTACCCGCGTCGTTTTATATAACCCTTTATTTATTTCCCTACAAGATGGATTCCATTTGACTCAATACAAAATATTGGTGAACACACACTTTTAAGGAAATGTTCGCGGTTTTTGTAATACCATCTACTTTTGTTGATGTATAGTTATGTCTCGTGACATTACCCTCGTTCATTGAACGCCAATTAATATCATTAGTCCGATCAAATTAGACATATCAAAGTGCATTAATTCCCATAGAGCTGAAATTGATACGAATGTTCAGAAAACCATTATAAATGAATGTAAAAACTTTTCATCGATCCCACACTTGCAAAAAAAATATATTCAAGGTCAAAGTTAGCAAATATGGGTTTTTTGCTTTTTTTAGTCGAACGGTAAGTTTTATGATAAAAATAGATCTGACAAAAATTGTAGCTTATGCAATTATCTATTAAAATGGTCTCTACAGTTTTTCTCTAAACGTCACCGTTTATGAAAAATAATGGTTACAAAAGTTGTATTCTTCATAATATACACGTTTCCACCTGGGTGGTAGTGTACTTGGCGCGTTTTTTTAACATGGTTTCCCCGATTGGCCTATTCCACAATCTATTGTGATCATGTTTAATTCAATGCTATTCAAAATTATGTAAAAACTGGTTCTATTGGAAATGATGAAAGCCATATGAATTCTAAAAAAAACATATCTATTTTCATCATATAACTTACCTTTCGTCAAAAAAACGCAAAAAAGCCCACATTTGCTAACTTTGACCTTGAATATTTTTTTGGGACTTTTTACATTCCATTTGTAATGGTGTTCCGAACATTCGTACCAATTTTCAGCTCTATGCGAATTACTGTAAGCCTACCCCTATTTTTTGGTCTAATTTGACCGGACTACAATCCAAGGAATGAAGAAATATTAATCAGACTCTTTAATATAAACCTCGTGCTTAAATAAACTAGCTCTTTTGACAGCTTCGAACCCGTGACTTTCTCTCAGAAACTGTGCATTTTTTCAGGATGAGCCTATAGGCACCTATACTCTGGCCAAGATGAGCCTCTAGGCACTGTTACTCTGGCCAAGATGAGCCTAAAGGCACCTTTACTCTGGCCGAGATGAGTCTATAGGCACCTTTATTCTGGCCAAGATGAGCCTAAAGGCACCTTTACTCTGGCCAAGATGAGCCTAAAGGCACCTTTATTCTGGTCAAGATGAGTCTATAGGCACCTATACTCTGGCCAAGATGAGCCTATGTGAATGTGGATATTGTTAGTAAATGTTCCAATCAGCAAAGAGCTGAAGCACAAACCATGCGGGAACAATGTATTGAATAAGCGACTGGCTGAAAAACTGAGAGGGCACCAAATTAAAAAAAAAGTTGATAAAAAATAAACAACGCGCGAAATTAAATGCATTCTGCCTTCGTTCGTAGTTGTTTAAAATTCAGATTTTAGAATTATAAAAAATATGTGCATCTTCCTCAAGTGAAAGTATTATAATGAAGTTTTTCAAAAACTACGTCCTGGGATACTGTTTTCTGAGACTATTTCTAATTGCCAAGCTGTAAATAAATCTACAACTGTTAACGGATAGTACTAATAAAATTGTTACGATGCACTTCCATAATTGTTCAAATATAGAAACCTTTAATTATTTTGTTTTATGTCTTATGGTTCTTAATTTTATGTAAATAAATAAACATATCGTTCTTGTTCATAAGTTTCACTTACTTATTTTTGCATAGAGGGTGATAAAAAGTAGAGTGTCCACCACGGGAGCAACACTATTTTAAGCTCGACTGACGTACTTTAATCCCTCGCTGCACTCAGGATTCTACTTTCGAACCCGCTCCGCTCTGGATTCAAAAAAACACTCTCGCCTTTAAAATAGATGTTTGCTCCCTAGGTATACAATCTACTATTATCGTATTCGTTTTATTTTTGTTGTTGAGTGAAGGTAGACCTAAAAAAATACTGTTTTACTTTTTAGTAAACATTAAATCTTCAATAAGGCTGAATCTATTTCACTCAGGGATAGTGTGGCTTTTTAGCAGTGAAAGAATATTTTTTATCATATCAATACTTCAAGAGATTACCTCATTCAAACAAACAATTTTACGTCTTTATAATATTAATTTGAGATAGATAAACGGATCTGTGATAAAACGACCAAGACCCATCCATCCATTATTACTAATATAATCATAGGTCTTTTGGATAAGACGCACCCAAATCTGGTTTTCCGATAGGTAAAAAATAGAACCCTATATTGGAAGTTTGGAACCAATCAAGGCCCTTCTGGCCTAGACACAGACACGCTCTTCAACTATTCGCTTAACGCCAACAATAAAGCTTAAGCGAATCCTTTTATTGAAAGAACCGTCGCTATTGTCGAGTTCTCAGTAGGATCAATACTCAATAAGTAGTTCGCTTACTACAGAAGGGATATTCATATATTTTTTTAATCTTTATTAGTAAGAACAAAATTCTTAATAATGAGTTACGATCAAGCCTAAATACTAATAAGCAATTTAACTCTAACTTAATATGTTATTTGATAGATTTTGTTAAAACTAAGAAAAGTGTACATTTGCACTTTTATACTAATCCATAGCAATTTCTTCAAGTCTGATATAATTTGTAAAAACACTATGTTCTTGTGTTATATGTATAGCACAGCGTTTTTACTATTATTCATTCACTTCGTACACTACACTAATTCAAAAGATTTAGTTCTTTTTAGCCTACGCACTAAGTCTGTATTGTCTAGCAGCTGGATAGCCTCAACATTCACGTGTCGATGAAATTGCCGCTTCCACATTGAAACGGGAACCGACGATTTAAATAAAGAACATGGAATGCCGCGCAAGCTATGCTCTATGGTTAAAAAAAGCAGGAAATTGTAGCACAAAAAAGAGGTTTTCCTATTTAGTGGTACTTAGCAAGAGAGAGAGTGACAGCCACAGTATTTTGCTCACCGAGCGAAATAAAGCTATAGATATGAGCGACACGACGATAGCGATGAAATGGCGAGCTGTCAGTATGACACTTGTCAATTCGATGTGTGGCCACTGTGTGTGATTGAATTACCCGAGCAAAATGCATTTTTTACCTTAACAAAGCAATTCTGAACTAATAATTCAATATGTTAATTAATTTAAAACTAAATAGATGAATCGCATGAGTTACTAAATAGTTAAGCTAGTTAGTAATTTATTTTATTTTTATTAACTAACTGAGAAAGTCCCTAAATTTACTGAAACGGACAATCAATGGCAACACTTATCGTGACGTAGTCTTAGGCCATCGTGGAAAGAGAATACCAGGCGAAGTATATTATTATACCATGATTGGACACATTTTCAAATATCGGGATTGCTGATAGGAAAATCGGAATAGACGAAAGCAATCACACTTAGTTTGCACTGAAAATAGAAATACTTGCGACCACTTTGGTCCAATTATCAAAAATGTTGCCGCTGTTAAAAAAAACAAACCCCGTTTACCTAATAGGAGTTCTTACTAAAATAGACTAAAAATAAAACTATTACTCCATTCAATTTAATTTTAGATCGTGACATATCCCTGTGTTAGCAAGGAAATAATATTTGTTCCGTGACGCTACACAAAATAAGTTTTCACATAACATTCTGAATTTCACCTGGTGTTGGCAAAAATCTTATTTCCGCTGAACGTCTCGAAATTCATGTTCCTACGCCATTTTCCTACTCACGACACGCTTATTTTAGTTTTCATTTTATTTCCCGTTTCATTTACCAATTTTGTTAAAGTATTACAGCCCGTTATTTTCCCACTGCAGGGTAAATGCCTCTTCTTATAAAGAGAAGGCACGATGAATCACCACGCTTGCTTAAGGTGGTTTGGCGATTTCAGACTTATTTTCATACTTGTATAGATCAATCACACTATTCACACTTATCATACTAATAATATAAAGGCGAAAGTCTGTGAGTGTGTGTGTTTGTATGTTTGTTACTTCTTCACGTTCAAACGGCCGGACGGATCTGGATAAAATTTGGCACAGAGGTAAATTATAGTCAGGAATAGCACATGTGATACTTTTTATCCCTATATTTCATACTAGCACTTCGCCCGCGACTTCGTTCGCGTGATCCATGTTTTCCTATAGATGACTTTTTAGTTTAACCCCCTTAAAGATTGAATTTCCAAAAATCCCTTCTTAGTGCTCCCCTACATTATAAAAAGAAGCCCTGTACAGTAAAATTCATCAAAAATATTTAACACCCCCTCGTCTTTTAGGAGTAGTTTTGAAAAACTAATAATGAAAACCTTTACTATTTACTTAGGTTAGTATTTATGCCAAGTTTCAATTAAATTTTCACCTTTTCACCTCCTTAGTGGTACAATTGCCAAAAACCAATAAAACACGAATTAAAGAATTACGCTTTTATATGGAAACAAAAGCGTAATTCATTAATTTCGACAATTAATTTCACGTGTCACACTTTAAAGCGTAGAAGTTACACACAAACTTTCAACTGACTTTTTACTCCCTTAGGGGTAGAACATAAGTCCTCGCGCACATCTGGGAGAGGCGCGAGGAGGCGAAACGCCGGGGCATAACTTCGCTGCCACGAGAAATCGCGGCTCGGCGGATAGAGCTCCGGCAGGATCTCATGGCGACATGGAGAGAGCGACTGTCGCAACCCAGTGCTAGGCACGCCACAATTGCGGCGATAAGGCCCCTCTTTGAGGAGTGGCTTGAGAGGCGCCACGGCGTCCTCACCTTCCGCCTGACGCAGGTCCTCACCGGACACGGTTGTTTCGGGAGGTTCCTGTTCAGGATAAGGCGGGAGGAAACGCCCGGGTGTCACCATTGTGTGGATCGCCCGGAGGACACGGTGGAGCATACGGTGGAGGTCTGCCCCGCTTGGGCGGAGCACCGCCGTGTCCTCATGGAGGCGATCAGCGGTGGCGACCTCTCGCGTCCGGCCCTGGTTCAGGCTATGGTACGGAGCGAGAGGGCATGGGAAGCTGTCACCTCCTTCTGCGAAGCAGTAATGCTCGCAAAGGAGGAGGCGGAACGCGTGAGGGAGACGCAACGGAGGCGCCCTCACGCCCCTAGCCACCGCAGGAGACGCCCTGGGCGTCGGGAATCGCAAGCCGATTCCCGGCCACCGTAGGCGCGGGCTTGCGGACGGCGAGTAATGGGTAGCTCGCCGTCTGATAAGGACCAGGCCCGAGTCGACGGCGCGTAGTGTTCCACGCGCGCCTCAAAGAGATGTCAGCACAACTGACGGGGTCCGCTAGGGCCGATGCCTGTCTGGGTCGCGGATAAATTTGAAAAAGAGTTACCGCGGCCCTGGCACAAGCAACTGAAGGAACACGGGTGGGTTTTAGTCAGTAAAAGTCTGACACGCCCTTCCGCTTCACCCAGAGCGGGAGAAGTCATTGGATGATTTCCCACCCAAAAAAAAAAAAAAAAAAAAGGGTAGAACATCCGAAAAAAAAACCATTGTTGTTTTACTAACCAAGAGCGTAAAACAACAATTACTGCTGTTTTACCTTCCAAATCGAAGAAATTTCACATAAAGTTTCAACCCCTATTTTATCCCCTATGATTACAATTTTCAAAACTCAATAAATACATGAATTCTTTTTATCAACCAAGAACGTAAATCAAAAATTTCATGTGTCCTATTTACAAACTATAAAAATTTCTTACAAACTTTGAACCCTTTTTTTACCCTTTAGTGGTAGAATTTCCAAAAACCAATAAATGCATAAATTTGAAGGTATTGAAGCAGTCTTGAATATGAAGTATTTTTTTGATAAGGTTTAATACCAAGATACAAATAAAGAGCCTTTTTAGCGACGACATTTCAATTAAAATTTTAAAATATAAGAACACTTATTGTGGCATAACTATATTAGTTAGACATATGCTTTCGCTACACTTTTTGTAAATAATGATGTGTTCTGCAAAGTCATAGAACATTATTTTATTCTATCATCAATAGTTTTCGCAGCACACGCGATTTTAGGAATATTTTAGGTATTTTTTTACACCTTGGGTTACATTATTGGAGTTTTAGTAAGGATCCCTAATTTTTTTGAAAATGTAATATAGCCTATGTCACCCGGAGATAGTATATCTTCCCAACAGTGAAAGAAGTTTTCAAATCGGTTGAGTAGTTTCGGAGCCTATTCAATGCAAACAAACAAACAAACAATCAAATCTTTCCTCTTTGTAATATTAGTATAGATTATTGCGTGATATAAAAAATAGGCTATTCAAAGTACTAATGCTACACAAATGTGGGCAACAGCTAGTTAACTATAAGTCCATGTTTCCTCACGATGTTTTTCTTCACCGTTGTCAGCGGTGTCTAAGTTCAGTTTCGTTGAAAAAGATATATTTTTCCATCGCTTTCCCAAATGTTGTGTCAACTTGAATCTGCCAGGTTTAAGTTGACAACATTTACCTCAACACTTACCTCCCCGAACAAGGACGCTTGAATTGTAATAACGGTTGAAAGTTTCCCGACGGTATTTTGTTAGTCACCTGCTTAAGTTAAACCAAGTTGTATGCTCAGTTTTCTGACGATATTTGGGTATTGGTGTTTGATATATTGTGTTCCGATTGATAAGCAGTTTATCGAAACAAAGGATGTTAATTTATTTACTGACAAGCCGTGGCAACTACGACAAAATGACGAATTTTTACACAAACTTTTATCCACTATTTAAAACCCTTAATTCTTCCTCACTTACGTTCTCACCTTCGATATGTTATTGTTACGAGCTGAGGTTCCCTGAACCTCAGCTCATAAATCATAAATTATTTAAACATCAGACTTCAATTAATCACACTTTATTACAAAAACACTTCTTAAACAATTCTATTACTTTACACTATTTTCCCATTCCGATCGCTCTGTTTCGAAATGCCCTAGCCTCATGGCAGACCTAACCTCCAAGTCACGGATCCCATCCGTGAACGCCTGTACGAGGTTCCCGTCGATCAGCACAGGCGATGACTGGTAAGCCTTCCGGACCAGCTTTACCACTTCAAGAGCCCACGACTTTCAAACTCATTGTTCCCGAAGCTACTAGAAACTTCCAGAATGTTAGGCTCGAACATTCTGGAAAATCCTATTCGACACGAACTTTCGAGAAGATTAGTTCCGCTATTCGATACTAAATAATGCTACTAGTTACTACTAGTTCTTCCTCTCGTCACTAGATGGCTTGATCTTGTAACATTATTATAAGGAAATTAGGTGCAAAGAGTAATGCTTCTAGATTAGATACACTGGTTTAGGCTGTACTTTTCTTTAGTGATACGTAGAATCATGATCGCACCCCTAATAAAGAATTTTTACGATTCCACAAGAAAATGGGCAAATAAGCTTTCAGCTTGTTCCTTGTATGCACAGATTAATAACATAAATATGCATTAGGTATAAATAAACATTGAACAAACCACACTACGAGTCTGGGGAGAACAAAATCATAATAAGCTATTACGAAGTTGAAAACAAATATTCTGTAAGGAACAAAATAATTAAATTCAAGCCGCAGTGGCCGGTCTTTTGTTCTTTGATCGAAAAAACTCATTACGAACTTTATAGAACGCGAGGAAGAGTCAAAGCATGCATAAAAAGATGATTTAAATTTCATTAATGGAATATCGATCGCTGTTTAGTTATTTTTTTTGCTGTAAAGAGAACAGCAGGCTTATTATGACGATGATTGTCGCCAACCTTGAGGGAACAAAACGCGCAATCGTTTCACACCCGAGCGACCCAAAATTCAGTAGTTTTTTGTATTTTTCTTACTATTCTATGACTTTAAAAAAAGCCTCGGATCAAAATGTAGATAATTAAATTATCTTTGAGATGTGAAAATTTCATTAAAATACGCCCGGCAGTTTTGTTGCGATTGTCGTTTTTTTGTCCGTGTTAGACAAAACTTTGTTGACACTTGACACTATGTTATACGAATATAATTCAAAATTTTCTTAGATCAAATTATCAAGAAATTAGTCTAATGTAACATATTTTTTTCCGAAAATTACGGCTAGCCTTTTAAACATGATTCTCAATTTAAAACCAGCTGAGGAGTATCTGCGCCTTAAGAATAAATCGCGGCCAGCAAAAATGGAGCAGTCATCGCTCGATCAATCGCTTCACGTCCTAAAAATCGGTATTATCTAAACATCGTTTGCTAATCGCTAGCAGATTGTTAATAGGCACTTATTGCTACGAGTCTAGCGCCTATAATAATCTTGTGGTAATTGTCGGAACTACATACAAAGGTCATCTCTCAAACAATTGTGACAATGTTTTTAATGAAAATATAGAAATTTAGTTATCTGATATTTCCATAGAGGCAGCACTGTTGCAAAATCCCTATGGTGTGGCTATTGCTGATACGTAATAAGGATTTGCCATTAGAGCAATAATTGTGTAAGAAGATCGCTATCGTCTTGATACGTAATAGGGCTGTGGTACAACCTTCTAACCTCATTTTTATAACAACCCTTGAGACAAAAAGCTCTGTTCTCGTTTTAAAAATAAATAATTAAGTCGCACGTTCGTGTTTCTTCCGCCCTTTTCATTTTTTATTGTGCTAAAGCGTTTACGGGCGGCATAACAAAGAATTTGAGAGTAATAACAAAGCGGCATGTTTTCCGTGATTTGTGCCGCGGCTATGACCCCCCGGCACGCATAGCACCCGTATTCTAGTATCGATTATTTCCTACGTTTACTGCTAAAGTAGGTATACTACCTTCTCGGTGGAGGCTCCGACCTCTACGTGTATGGAATTTAAAAAAAGAAATAACTGAGGACGGTTTTTTTCACGCAAACGTATTCGTGGAGTAAAATATGAGCGGAAGTGTGTACTGAAAACTAAATTCCGATCTGAAATTCTGAAATCAAACGGACGAGAACTGCAAATTGCCTTTTTACTGGATAGCTAATAATATTAAGGCAATGTTTTGAATTTCGTTGGTGATGTTCTTTAGAAAGGCCAGGTGCACACTCATAACTAGCGTGCATGTATGACTAGTCGACCACTGAAAATCAGCGCCGTGCTGTGGGTCTCCCACGGCACAGCATTATGCTGAGTGGAAGCCTTCTTGTCACAGTCACGACATGCATCTGCTTGTACTAACTCATCATCCTTATACTGTACTCAAATTTGGTATTTTATTTTAATCTTACTTTTCTTTACTTACATAATTTAAGTACTTACTAATACCACCGTTACCGTCGTTTTTGTGGCAAATAAACACTTTTTATTTATTTCTTTCTTACTAGATGAATGAACGTATATTAAGATAAAGAAGTACGCAAATGTAAGGATTGTAGCAAGTAATTCTGTAGTTTCTGCCTACCCCCATGAGAAAAAGGCGTGAGTTTATGGAGCTATGATTGTTTTGAATCTTATGAGAGAAGAATTAAGTTTAATTTACGTTTTTCACAGAGGTCTTCTGAAGAATGTAATTAGGTAGGTTGGTATTAGATTCTTCTACGTCCATTCAGTTGGAATGATACGAGACCGAAAAAGAAAAAGCTAAGACGGAAAAATTACATCGCGATGATCAAGTAATCTTAACACGCATGAAAGACTGCATTCTTCCTGAAAGCGATATTTCACACGGAATAGCTTCGCAGGAGAAAATCTATAAAAATAACGGCTTACAGCAAAAAAGTTTTGAACTTAATCCTACGCTTGTCGCGTTTCCTGAAATTACATCTAAAACTGATTTTTTATTTCGAAGACTAAACTGACATTTGGGGGGTTGCCACTTTGTCGTTACATAAAAATAGTGTCGTATCTTGAGTAATCGGAAGTTATTTGAAAATCGAATTAGTTCAAAAAATGGAACTATTGCACAGCAAAAAATTAAATTTTCTTAACAAACTCATATATGTCAGACTTCACTCTATCGATAGCATTTATTTTATTGCTGATTTCTTATTTATTACAACAAAAGTTTATGTACTGTGTGTACACACTGTTATATTTAATTATATTACGTTTATATTCATAAAACATTTATTTACACCAATAAGTAAAATTAGATTGAGGAGTCATGTCACATCGATTCAATGAACACTTATGATTGAGCCTTACCTACAACACTATGCTCCGTGCTTCCAACATTTAAAAAAAAATTTGGTCATTGGCAGCTGTAAGTTTAGTCTACGAAATTAAAAGTCACAATTATAATTTTGATGAATCGTTTTACCAAAATGTTCATTAAAACTTAAAAAAAAAACTCTTCAAAGAGCGGATTCTTCGAAACTTTTTCTAACAAACTTAAAATAAGTCAACTAGATTTAAAAGGAATTGACTACGTCAAGTGTCTCTAAAACTGACAATTAAACTACTATCCCGTAGGCACAGACTACTTAGAGATACTACGTATCACGTAGGCCTAATTTAAATAATAATTTTTAAACAACTTAGAGCTATCGTACAAAGATAGGTGCTTGTAATCATGACGCAGGAAATAAAGGGGAAGGAGAAAGGCAAACGAAAGCAAAGCAAACAGAACGAAAGCAAGGTAAAGAAAGCCTCGACGTCCAACTTCAATGAAATCAATAAACGCACGAGGTCGAGCAATAACAAAGAGATAGGATTCTACAAATTCAAGAATATGATGATACGTTACATAAAATTACAATCAAAACCCATTATAAAAAAGGTAACCAAAAGAGGTAAACGCCGCGTGAAGAAAAGTGGAAGGTCCCCAAAGTAATCTCCATATATCAAGCAAAAGGTTTCGCGACTACAAAACGATCCCGATATCCCTTATCAGTGAATCTTAAAACGACACGTTTGTAAATTTATTACTTATGTCACAGTATTGAGTATTTGAATAAATGATTATCTTATAAACAAAACTCGTTTTTCACAGCTTGGATTACTCTAGACAAAACATAAGCCTTGTGTACACATGCTACTGGAAGCTTCCACTAAAAAAATACGAAATAGAGATTTTAAGCCGCTTTGGTTAAAATATTACACAATCCGACAACAGCCCGGCCTGGAGCGCGACCGCCATGTTTTATTCTTTTGCTCTTTATCCGAAGTGAATAAAGGAATATCGGAACCGAACTAATGTTTGATTCGTTTGTGTTTCTTTCATGAAATATTAATCGAAGCATCCACCCAGCATCGGAGAGAGAGGAGTCTATGTAAATACGAGCTCTGTTTGTTGACGTACAAGACTTTTGAACTTGCTAACAATGAAGTTTTTCTAGCAATACGCTCAGATGCTTTAAATAATTTTATCTGTAAGTTCTTTTATTTTTGTCACAAAACTTTGGGGTGGAAATGCATGAAACACGTTGAGCACCCTGCACGGCCCGGTGAACTTTATTGAAAAGCTGTGTCTGAATGGAAAAATACGAGGGTACAGTCTCGGTTTACGAGGTCGAATACTCGTAATAGACTCGCCTGAAATATACGTCATTTTACGTGAAAACTTAATGTCCTTGCAATAAACCGCTTTCCCTGAGTTTGAACAATACAACGGTATATGCCAGAGTTATATCATGAATGCAATGGCTCTTTAAAGTTTATATGACGCGGTCGAATAAATTCTTACACATCTTACAATATAATTATTATCTTATCTTACTGATATTATAAATGCGAAAGTTTGGATGTTTGTATGTTTGTTACTCAATCACGCTAGAACGGCTGAACGGATGTGGATGTAATTTAGCACAGAGATAGATTATAGTCTGGAATAGCATATAGGCTACTTTTTATCTCGGCAAAATGTACAGTTCCCGTGGGACAAATTGCGACATTCACACGGGCTAAGCCGCTGGATGAAGCTAATATTATTAATGCGAAAGTTTGGATAGATGAATGTATGTTTGTCACTCAATCACGCCGGAACGGCTGAACGGATCTGGATGAAATTGCACATTGGCTCAGAGATAGATTATAGTCTGGAATAGCACATAGGCTTCTTTATATCCTGGTATAATTTTCCTTTGGGATGATACAACACTTTTCACGCGAGCGAAGCAGCTGGCAGAAGCTAGTCTTTCATAAAAAATATGATTGGGAATACCTTGCAGGTAAATATTTAAAAACTCTCAAGTTTTTTTTATATAGCTTTACGTAATGTGATTATGATTATTTAGCTGATACTAAGTTAAATCACAAATAAACACAGCCGTGCCCCCAAAGGACATAATATTTGCAAAACGTGTGTGGCATATTTTACAGGCAAATACTACAAAGATTACAATTTACATTTATCTACTACGTCAGCTGTTTTCGCTATAAATTAGTGTATCCGAACGTAAACAGTCTAACGTCTGTGGTTATATAAGGCAGCGAATCTCGACAATTTGCAATAGTGTGCGAGCCTCCACTGAAAATGTACGACAGGATTCCAAATGGTTGTGTTCTGAGTGAGTTAGTTTTTTATGTTTTGTTTCTTTAATAATTTGTCTATGGTTTCCGGCTTTCTTATTAACTTCTAGAGGAAGAGCAGCAGAGTTTTCTTATCTGCTACTAACAATATACTTAATGAGAACTACAATCTAAGTGCCCAGGGCGACGATTAAATCATACTTATTTATTTGTGTAAATTCGTTTAAATAAACACTTGGTCAAATTTGAATAAAAACGTTTAACTAGATGATAATTATGAGGGTAGTATTTCCTATCTCGCTACTTTGAGAAGAAATATTTAAAACAAATTTAGAGGCCTCAGTCGCTTTTCTTTCAAAGTCTTGAAACTATCTTAATCACATCATATCAGGACCATGCATATTAGTGTCTGAGATGGTCATTTGATGAAACAACAACACAGATTTGAGTGGATTTAACCGTTCTAATTATAAACTCATTTTAACTGTATTGAAATTTGTTTTTTTTTTGACGTTACTTTATTATGATTTTTTTTATGTTTTTGACTGAAATTTTGAATTTGTTTTGATATTTATTTTATTGACATTTAGAATTTCGTCATCATTATCATCATCTGCCTGATTTACCACGGTTGGTTTTTTTGATTCTAGGACATGCCGGTTTCCTCACGATGTTTTCCTTTACCATTTTGAGAGTAGTGGTGATGAAATAATTTACACAAAGTAAAGCTCCTGCCTGGGTTTGATCTCACGACCTACAAATTATAAGTCGCGGCCGATACCACTAAGCCACCACTGCTCTCATTTGGAATTTACTTTGACTTTATTTTTTTCAGATTTAATTTTAATCTTAATTTGAGCATGTTTTTTAATATATTTTATCTACACTCACAACGTAATGTTCCAAATATGAATTAAAAAAATATTGTATAAACACGTACTTTATATTCGTGGCTAGGTAAAATTTAAAAAAAGAATCCATTACAGTGCAACATTTTCCTTCGATATCCAAACAAAAAAAAAAACATAAAAATTCATTTTCCATCATAAAATAACTTTTTAATTTTTATAGCACACTTTTACTTTTTATTTTAGTGGCGCTTATGGGCTCCTTGATTTACTGTCAAAAAGTAGTGTTATTTCTATGGAGGCGCGCGCTGATAAGAATTTAAATTGCCCTATAATATTACAATACTACATATTTTTTCATTTCCACTTTTTGTTTTATCTCAAATGTATGAGTAAAGATAAAATAGTGTATGCAACGGCATATAATTAAGTATTAAAACACTCGCGTGTTATTATATAACCCACGCTCGTGTTTTAATTTAAATAGTTTTAAAATCCCTATTATATGACCATTGCATAAACTACTATTATCTACACGCACAACATAATGTTCCAAATATGAATTCAAAAATACTGTATAAACACGTACTTTATATTCGTGGATAGGTAAAATTAAAAATAAAGCACATAACAGTGCAACAGTTGCCTTCAATTTTCAAACAACTGCATCATAAAATAACTTTTTGAATTTTATAGAACACTTTTACTTTTTAATTTACTTAATGTAGCAAAGTAGTGTCATTGTTGATGCACGCGCTGCGCAGTCATGCGCAATGAGAATCCAAATTGCTCGCGATACCACATTTTTTTTTCCGTTTCCACTTTTGTTTTATTTCAACTGTATGAGTAAAGATAAAGTAGTGTGCAATGGCGTATAATTAGGTATTAAGTCTCTCGCGTGATATTATTATCATTTTCGGCTTCGCCTCATGTTTTTAACCCATGCGCGTGTTTTAATAACCCCTTTTATATGACCATTGCATAAACTACTATTATTGTCACTTTTATTGTCAACAACCGTCAGCAATGGGACTGACTTCTTTAAGAGAGGTTTTACCTAGCTCAGATGTCAGGGCTTCAATTATTTGGTTTAAATATACTTAGGTATTTGTATATTTGAATTTGAAACTGTGCATTTTTGCAACGCTTGCCTTAAACAGTATTCAGAAAGCAACTTGTTAACTCACTCTACGATCAAAGGATAACTTTTAGAAACTGCAGAGGAACTCATAATATTAGTTTATAAATTGCAAAATGTTTTAGAAGATACATTGAAAGTTTAAATGCGATGATAAGAGAACAAGAATGTTTTAAACAACTTAATAATTTTGCAGAATTTTGATTAAAAATTTCTCACCGTGTCGTCTTCTTGACTTTAATTTTATTGTTGGATTTAGTAAATGCTCGTGTAATTTTGTCTACAATAAAGATATGTGAGACTCAGTTTATTGTTCGAAGATTCCTTAGTTAATTGTTCAACAATAAAAATCCTTTTCATCTACAATGAGTAGGTAAGTAGTCCGGACTTAAATTGTTCGACTATGAAAATTCTTTCTGTTAATTATTGGGACTTGTTGACTAATAAAAAAAAAGTTCGCAAATCCCAATAATTTTTTCAGTGAAAACTATGCTATCGCTAAGTTACGCTTACTTTTTACTCGACTGCGCCACGCAAAGGAGCGTAATGTGTTTGTCAGTCTATGTATGTATGTAATAAATATACTTAGGTGACGTTCTAGAGATCAAGCGTAAGCCGATTTTGATGATTATTATGTCAATCCATTCTTATTAACCTTGCAAATGTCAGTGGACACATTTAAATTAAAAAAAAAATGGCGGCTTTTTAGTGCCTTGAAGGGGTTCGAATTTTAATTTCCTTCCAAACCTATCGTGTGGAATATCAAAATGAAAGGGTTTTATGAGGTGATTACAAAAAAATATACCATTTATATGTTTAAAGGTAATTTAAAAAAAAGATGATTAAAATTAAAAGTTAAACTAGTAGTAGGTAATAAGATCAATCTTATTGAGTCTTAATCTTCTTTAAAATAATTCTTAATTACAATCACAGTCTTTGAAAAAAATATTAGTCTTTAATTGGACTTATTTTACCTAAGGTTTAAGCTTAGCTACAGTCAATCAGTCTTATTTATTGAACATAGGAACTGGAAATCAGATTAATAATTGTGTTATAGGAATACAAAATCTTAATATTAAAGAATGAGCTAAATAATAAAAACAACTATCTTGTAAAATTAATGGTAAATAGGGATGTTTCCTGTGTAGAAAAATGATACTTCCATTAAGTCCGTCAGTGAGAATATCCAATAATATTGGACACGTATTTTTTGCTTTACCAAATTTACTAAGTTAAAGCGCATCAAAGTTCAGGAGTGGGGCTTGTGACGTCACTAAGGCAGTATAAAGTGTACTAGCGGCCTGACGTTTCACGATATTTCAACGCATTACATCGTCGTCACTTACAGCCTTATTACTAAAAGCGGTTTAAATAAAATCCAGGTTTAAACCTTGTTTACGTGTTTATGTGTCAAAATAAAAATACGTGTCCAATATTTTTTATTAATCTACCTGAAGGTCAAAAAACTAATTTTCAGCAAACTACCCCATTGTTAACTAAGCAAAAAGGTATCTTAATTAATGAGAAAGTGACGAATTAAATGCCACATGCTCCGGCAACTTAATGACTGGGGCGTCCCCTGTTGTTAGTGAAAACAAGTATCTATATATTCATCGCAATTTTAGGTGGTGTTAGGTTGAGAAGTCATAATTCCTCTTTCAAGAAAGGAGGGACCTCCACCTTCCTTCTCCTCTCTCTTTCATAATATAAATAGGAATCATTTCTGTGTGGCTACTCTTACAAAAAACTTTTCTGAAGTTTAACCTTCTTTACAGGCAATTCCATCATTTCTGTCCAGTTCAAGCATCGGCCTTCATCGTCTTTACGAACAGATAGCATCCTTAGGTCATCTCATAATTGTTTTTAAATCAAGGAAATCGGAATACGTAAGAACATTGATTTCGTACGGTTTTTTTTCCGTGCCAGTCTAAAAATTGTTGTCAGCTGGCTCGGTACAAGATGTGACTAAATCATATGGCAATAAGCTTCTTATTCGAAAGAATACTTTTTGCTATAAGCGACATAAATGAAAAAGAATGTGTAAACATTGCAGACAAAAATTATAACTAAGCGCCCTATATATATACTTCGGTCAAATATAAAACCGACGAAAAGAAAAAAAAATCTCACTAACTGTCGTTGTTTATACGTCAGGTAGTAAGTTTTTTCTTTAGTTCTAGTTTAACTTCGTAATGGTAAACGATACTAACACGACGATCAGAGAGAACTTGTTCGTTACAATGTTATGAACACGTAGGTGAAGTCAGTGCAGATACGACAGTTCGTGAGATACGACAGTTAGCGGAGGGTGACAATGTATTCTCCGACTGCACAGCATGATTTTCTTCTGTTTATGTCTTTTCTGTTCCTATAATTATTCGGCTCGAGCTCCTAGGCACGGAGTTGACATCCATTCTCAACTTCGGCGCATCCATTGAGTACAATGCCCTAATTGCGGCAAACAAACTGGGCTTCCTAAATAGAGTGAAGCGATACTTTACGCCTGGACAGCTTTTAACTCTTTACAAAGCGCAAGTCCGATGCTGCATGGAGTATTGCCGCCATCTTTGGGATGGTATCAACTTGCCGCGCTTGACTTGGTGGAACGCAGAGTTAAAAGGCTCATTGACGACGTTAAACTGGTGGACGCAAAGCTAAACAGCTTGGCATCGCCGTAATGTCGCCTGCTTGTCTGTCTCCTACAGACTGTACTTCGGCGAGAGTACTCAAGAATTCCACGACTTCATCCCACCGGCGCCCTTCTACCATCGGACGCAATGCAAGTTTCCATCCTTACCTAGTTGCCATTCTTACCTAGTCGCCATTCCACCAATTCGCACCAAGCGCTTCCAAACATCCTTCATAATGCGCAGAGCAAAAGAGAGTAGAGTCGTTGTGTGTACACTGTGGAAAGCCGATGTACGTTAGTGTGACGGTACACAGTGAATCATTATCCATTGTGTACCCGTAATCTCATAAACCCGTGTCCGGTGTGTTTGGAGGCACGGTTGGCGCAGTGGTTGAGCGATTGACTGCTACGCTGCGTGTCGCTGGTTCGATTCCCGCACGGATCAAATATTTGTATGATCTACAGATAGTTGTTCCGGCTCTGGGTGTGCTTGTGTATGTGAGTTTATATGTTTGTAAACGCACCCACGATACAGGAAGAAATTCCTAGTGTGGGGCAACGTTATATTCTAATAATAAAAAAAAAAGAAAAACCCTTTCGCCATACTGTTTTTATTGCATCATAACAAAAAAATGAAATTGCAACACGTGGCAAACTTACCATTCTGCTGCAAGTGGTGCTTTAGAAATAGTTTTTATGAAAAAGTAATAACTAAGAGATAACACGAATACATACAGAGAGAGAAATCACCAATACATAAATATTCTTTTTTTTTGAGGTCGCTATTCACAAAACCTGTGACAACAAGTTTTTGCGACGGCAGAGAGGCGCGCTGACTAGAGCGGTAGCGTCGTATATTTGAAAGCGCGGCAAGAGAAAGAGATAGCTTGTGTCACACCTTCGTTCTGTCCTTTATGGTGATGATTCACTGTGTACACTTATTCACTGTCCCCACAACGACCCTAACTCTCTGCCTGGGTTTGTATTTCCGAATGCATTCAACCCGTATCTCTTCAAAGTTAGAGTGAACAGGCTTCGTCTGGGTAAGCTCACTCCATTGTCTCTGTCACCTCTGACCTAGACAAGAGTCAAGAGCAAACACTATTTAAAAAAAAACGTATTCTCTTTTTAACGTGTATTAAGCAAATAAATTATTTGATTTGATTTTTTATCCTAAATAAATGCAAGGTTCGTTTAAATTATGATATGAAGCGATAAAGCTACTCTTAAATAAAACCCATTCAACCAATATACGTCCGCTATATTAAGACATCGGAAACTGGAAAACAAACCCAAACTTTAAAAACGTCAACATTCATAACATATCGTATTATTTATTCACAAAGTTAAATCCGCAACTTTAAACAAAAGTTGCACATTGTCCGAAGAGAAAGGGTACGTTTACTCCAATTTGAGATTTTGTCAAAACACAATGGATTCCGCAGTGCGACGCTATAATTTGGCCGCCCTTAGGGTTGTTCTCCACTAGGGACGTGCGAGGTAGCTAGGCGGTGCGAGGAATTGCAGCGGCGGCACCGGCTATCGCTGAAAATCAATGCGGTGGCTCTGTCTCGCACGCGTATGCTGCCCCTCCGATGCTGAGCGATGGCCATTTTGCGCGGCCATTGTGACGCATATTTTCTTTTTTTTCTGTGTAAATGTGTGATTATTTCCAGCTGTATGAAGAGTTTGCGTGGAGCGAAGATACGTAGCGATGCTGTGGATGCTGGAAGCTGGGTAGGTAAAGCCAGGATGCGTAGCAGCCTCTATACAATAACTGTGCGCGCACACATTCCTCGATCGTGTCCCTGACACACTTCCCTCGCACATATCAGTCACACACATTCCTCGTTCGTGCGCCTCGCACACATCTCTCGTTCTTTTTGTGTGTACAAATACCTATCTCCGCTAGCCCTTTGCCGCTAGAATAGGCTTAAAAAATTAAATGAAAAAAAATCCATCAATGGCATATTGATGGATTTTTTCCTCGCGCATCTCTAGTAGAAAAGCATCCTTAAAGTGAGAGGGATCTTACCGCGCCAGTTTAATAAGTAATCTTCACGTAGGAACTGAATATCTTTTCCTGGTAATTTATCGTGATGTGGAAGCAGACCTTGAATTTAAATTACACCTGAATTCTGTCGGAAGTCTTCGGCAAACTTCGGCTTTTATGAAGATGAAGTAATTTATAGTCGAATGAAAACTTGGGCAACGATGATTGAAGTTGTTTTAGGCCGTACTAAAATTTATTAGTAGTTATTTGATCAACATTATAGAGGGAGTTTCTGAATATATTATTTGGAGTTATGAACGTTTCAAACCCTATTTCAAAGCCAAATATTGACAGGTTTTTGGCCTAAAGTGAAGTTTGACAACTACTCAACTACAAATACTTAATTCAGAAATCGGGGCGAAAATAATGAATCGATCGTGTGACTAATGATAACGTATGTACGTATTTTCTTTTTTATTGAATCAAGCTGAACAGCAAAATTATGTGAAACAAAAGCAATTATGTACCTCAGTTTACAGCCATGAAAATTGCTACGTTCAATATTTTACCTTATAACTATAACAGAAATACCGTGGAGCTATGACTTTTTCTAACCACCCCGTGGGGAGTAGAATGTCACAATGGCAAGCATGTTCTAAAATATTATGTTGGTATAGTACGACACAACATAAAGTTTCCATCGGGGTAATTCATCATCATGATGCCCTCTGAACAAGCGATACTTGCGAGTAATCATGAAGTCATGCTGGCATTGACACTTTGATAAGGTCAAAAGCGTTTAATAACTCTCTAATTGGTATAAGATACTGTCATCATCATTATCAGCCTAAAACATTCTTCTGCTGAACATAATAGGCCTCTTCATTCGTCCCAACTTTCGGCAACTCTCATCCAGATGCTACCAAATTATCAACCACTTTGTGAAGATCGACTCTAAACCTAGTCTCACCTAAATAAACCCTATTAATACGGTAACCAGCAGATAATCTGACAAAACTAACTTTAAACATTTCTATTTCGTGGAACGTTTTGTTTGCCACTCGACACTCGCTCATCGACGCAACCTTTTATTTTTGTCGCACTATAACTATTCAGGTAAAAACATCACTCACCCGCAAACTACCCGGTTTTCATGAAAACGCCAAGCGTCGGTTGTCAACCATTTTTGATGTGACGACAAACTTTTTTATAAAAAGATACTATTGCTATTGGTTTTTAACCGACTGACTGCCCAAAAAGAGGAGGTTTCTCAATTCGACCGTATGTTCGCGGATAACTTCATCGTTTATGAACAGATTTTGATGATTGACAGGATCTGATGATGGCATCCCATATAGCGATTTTGGTATTTTTATCAACAATGCAATCATTTACACTCAGAAAGAGTCATTTGGTGAAATGGAACTGATGAAGAAGACCACAGATGGTCACTGGAACTCCTTAATGCTAAGTATGTCACGGGCATAAGATATATCGAATAGCTAACCGACTATGATGAAGCAAATACTTATAAATAAATGGTTCTGATGAAAATGATAACATCAAACTGATCTGATGATGAAGCCGGAAGGTAGGCACTTCAACTCCAAAACAAAACTATGGATCTAATGGATGTTTGGGCTAATTGGAATCGTCGTGAGATTTGCTATAAATGATTTTCATGGTATTTGGAGGTGCGTACCAAAACTAAAATGATATAAATAAAAAAAAAATTAACAGTAAAATCAAACCGGCTATTTTTTTTTAAAAGTTTATTTCGGATTGCGTGTTGACTGTATAGCACTGACTGAAACCGTGAGGCAATAATATTACTGGATTGTTTAAGTTTACCTACAGTTGGCTCATCATATTTTCTAAAGAGCATAGGGGTCGAACTTTAAACCTATGGCCAAGTACCAGTTTTAGACTTTATAGTTTAAATAAGTAAATGCAAACTATATACTCGTAACTCTATTTATAATCTATATCAGTCCATTCGTTGGCTGCCAATCCAGAACATTTTTTTCTATTCTCGGACCACAGAAAATATAAACGAATATTCCATCCATTTGATTCCACTCTCACTCTACTACTAAACTCTCACGCAAATATTTTGAACACTAACTGCCGCTATGCTACACCGCTGCCGCTGTAGCTATACTTAAGGGCCTACATCCGCTTTAGTGCCGTAAAATGGTAACTTTCTAAAGCATACTCCTTAGTTACGGCTAGGTTTAAAGGTTTGGAAAAATATATATTTATTATTGTTTCATGTAAATTATTTTTCAAATATGGTTTTTAGTATAACAAAGAGTTTTGCTTTGTTTTTTTTTGTTTGCGGCGAGCGCGGTTCTCGAGCGACGAATACATACACAATCGTACTGTCATTCTATTTCAATCCAGCAATCGATTAGCTTATTGTTAAAGTTTTGTGTTAGTGTAAAAGTATTACGCAAAATTACTTTAAATATATTTGTTTTTTTCAATCTTCTAATGCAAGCGCTGGAAATGACCTTCTACTTCTTTTTGTAGAGTATTGAAGAATTATAATGTATTCGAACTTGAACATTCTGGCAAATCCATTAGACACGAACTTTCGAGAAGATTAGTTTCGCTATTCGATACTAGATGGCGCTACTAGTTACTACTAATTTCTTCTACTCATCACTAGATGGAGTTGCCCTATCTTGTAACAGTATTTAAGGCGCAGTTGGTGGCCAGACAGTGGCGTTCATTATATACTGAAAATTGCAACGGCACGTGCTGTATGGGAACTTCAGGATTTGACTATATTGTAATCATTAAATCGATGTTCATATATATATATATATATATATATTATTCAATTATTGTATGAGAATCAGTGATAGCATGACTGTGGACAGGACGGTGTAACAAAATAAAACGGAAAGGGCATTAAGATGATTATGATGATGATCCAATGATCACTCATCACACACAAGGCTCACAGAAAAAGGGCACAGCCAATCAGATCATTTGTCATAAGATTTTACAACAGATCAAAATTGAATAGGCTTTAAGAAAGTGAGGGATGGTCACCTTTTACGATATACCCGCAGTAGAAAACGGGTTGAGCGTTTTCTTTGGCGGAAACCATACGATGTTTACATACATATTTCGTGTGAGTCTGGTGAGGTAAGCAAAAAGGTTTACGATATCAATTAAGGATTAAATGGCTGCAGACGCCGAAATACCCGACCTTTTTGTGCCATATAACTTTGGACATCAAACTTATACAGGCTATGTTTCTTTGTTTGTTTATTTTGTTGACTTTTAACTTCTTTCACAGCGACATGGGTCAACCGGTGCAGCGAAGATCTAGAATGCCTGGATCTAGAAGACGAACAACCCCTCGCCGTGCTCAGTTCCATGCAAGCAGACAAGATGACTCTATTCTTCACAGAACTCCTCGACCACGATAGAGATGATGTTATCATCGACACCGATTTCGATCAATTCTTCGAGGTAGGAAGGTATCAAATTTGTCACATCTTGTCTTAATAAATCTGATTGTCGAAGTTGATAGGCCGCGTAATTGCCTTCCATCGATCCGGAAATGTCGTGTCTATAATATTTTCCACCATTATTGTTTTAGAAGTGTATGATTACATTGAGTGGAATATAGCATTAGGTAAAATCAATAATAACTTTCATCACCTACCATTTAATTATTCATGCTGGGATTTGAAAGCAAGTTTCGTAGTCAACAGTTCATTGAATTAGTCTTAATTACTTCAATCGTAGTCCGGAATGCTCTAAATATAAACAGTGCGTACTTTAAATACAATTAACTCGGCACAGTTCAAATAAATCAGTTAAAAGTAAAACGGAATTAAATAACGAAGTTATATCTTAAAAGCCTTCGAGCAACAACTCCAGGCCGAGAATCTGAAGAGCTTTACCTGGCAAATAGTCCGGGAAATGGCAAATAAATAAATAAAGCAAATTTAGCTTCTAAAACTCAACATGAAGTAATTTTAACCTCACATAACTAACAGAGAATAATGAAGGGAAATAATTAAATTCGTCTTCCGTCGTATTTCACAGAGACTGGCACATTTCGCAGACTGGTCGCCAAACTCGTCGGAATTCCACATACTGCTTGAAGTCAAGCGGGAATTTATAGACCACTTCATCAATCCGCTGCCGGCCAAGTAAGTCCCTATTCAAGTCAATTTCATGGAAAGCCGACCATTTTTACGACACAGTATCTTGATACTGGTCTAATGAAAGAAAGCATAAAGTTTATTACTAAGGAACACAAGCGAACAACAGCGAACTAAGTATAGCGCAGCGCAGCCGAGCGTAGCGCAAGAAATATCACCAGAGACAGTGCGGCATTAATTCCCTAAGTCACGTGTTTTCTAAATTGCCCTTATTATTAAATTCTCTGTGATATGCCAAACTTTTTTATATCTTATTGCATGTTCTTTATAAGAAAAATATGCGGCAAATCTGATATACAACATTCAGGTTGTTCTTTTTGTAATATTCGTACAACCTTTACCAGATTCCTTAGTTTTCCTGCCTTTTAAATTCTTATTACCTTTTCGTAATTTTTTTTGTGTCCCTTTGCTAGATGGGCTGAGCTGCCGTACTACAGAAGGGTGTGTGGACCGGAGTCCAGCGGCATCAACATACCGGGCAGGACTACACTGGAAGGATGGCTAGCGCGATGGGCGTTACATCTCAGTGAGATGAAGAGGTTCACTGACCTGCCGCTGTACCTACAGTACCTCTGCAAGATTCTGTTCCACGTGGTCGATAGGACAAGTAAGTACTTGTGAATATGTGGACTTCTTTCGAAACCTGAATGATATTAATCTACCCTATTAATATCATTCAGGTTTCGAAAGAAGTCACCGGGAGATATTGGAAGAAGGTGATGATCTGAAATGAGTCTTGTTGATGATCTGAAAGTGTGTGTAAGGGACAGAGGTATATGACTTGTATACATTTGTCACTTACGCGATCTCAAAATAACCTTACTCTAAGACCGACCAAGGTCTTAGAGTAAGGTTATTTAGGTAAGGTACCCCCCTGTGCCCGATAAGTACGAGTATCAATAGGCTCGCGGTATTACACGGGATCCAATCCCGGAAATGTCGAACAGCGTTTGTGCGGGTGTACCTATAAATCTCTAACGGCCTCCTTTGGGGTTGAGGCCATATGTTGCCATTATAAAATATATGTTTTTTCTTTCAGGTACAGGTGCTATAACGAAACAGGCGTTGGCGGCATTCTACCGGTCCGTGATAGGTTTGAATGCGGCAAGAGTTGAAGAGATCATAGACACGGCTTACGATCGGATGACTAGCGTGAGTTTCTCCTCAATTCTTATCTTAATCCGCTATAGCTTCTATATCTTTTTAGGGTTCCGTACCCAAAGGGTAAAAGGACTCTATTACTAAGACTCCACGATCCGTCTGTCTGTCACCAGGCAATGTTCATGTCATGAAATGTTTTTTTTTTATTAATCTTTACTCTAATCCCCGCCAACATAATTGGCGCCTTAATTGCTTGACAGATGATATATTAAGTCTTTACATATGAAATTGGCGTTTTGTAAGGGAGGAACATAAATTCGTTTTTTTGTAATATAATACATTTATTTAATCAAAGTATGTACCATTGCTATTTATGCACTTTTGCCATCTCATAGGTAGTTCATTGATCCCTTTACTAAAAAACCATTCGGTAGGGAATCAATAAAATCTTTGAAGGCACTTTGGACTGCCCCATCGGATATGAATATTTTCCCTTGCAAGAAGTTATCCAAATTTCGAAATAAATGGTAATCTGTTAGAGCATGTTCCGGGGAATTCGGTGGATGTCTTAGACATTCCAATTGAAGCTCCTCTAATTTGGCAGCCGTCTGTTGTGCAGTGTGTGGTCCAGCGTTGTCCTGAAGCAGCAGTGGCCTAGAGCAATTGACCAGCCTCGGCTGTTTAGCAGCTAGCTTTTCCATCATGGTTTGCAGTTGCTGACAATAGATGTCCGCCGTAATTGTCTGGCTAGATTTAAGAAAGCTGTAGTAAACGACACCGGCACTAGTCCACCAAAGGCTCACAAGTAATTTTTTTTAAGTCAATTTTCGTTTGGGGCAGGATTTGGCTAGTTCGCCAAGGTTCAGCCATTGCGATGAGCGTTTTCGATTATTGTACAGGATCCACTTTTCAACACAGGTAATGATTCGATTTAAAATCCCTTCATTATTGTGCCGGTTGAGTAATGTAACGAAGCAGTCGACGCGCGTTTGTCGGTTTGCTGCACTCAATTCATGAAGCCTGAAAGGGGGGTACCCTTTCAGGCTTTTTCACCTGCCCAATTTACTTCAAGTGGATTAAAACTGTTTTATCACTAACACCGTAGCTAGCAGTTAACTCGGATGTGGTTAACTCTTCATTATCAACTTTGGTCTCCGGTCGTCCGCGGGGCTTGTTCTGCAGGTCGAAATTTCCAGAACGAAAACGTTGGAACCAAAAACGCACTGTGTTTTCTTTTGCGACATCGTCGCCATACACATCATTAATCCTTCGAGCCGTTTCTGCAGCACCGGTGCCACGATGGAACTCGTACTCGTAAATAACGCGATATTTCAAGTTTTCCATTTTGTAAACTGACTGGCGCAAAGAAAAAACCAAAAGAGGAAAAAAACAAATGAATTACGGTTTTCCAAAGACAAAAGCATGAGTAAATAGCTGTATGAATTTAAAAATGGAATTCCAAACCAAAGAGGAGATATTTGAGATCAAAGTGGCCAGTACGACAAAACGCCTATTTCATAGGTAAGGATAAAAATATATCTGTTGCTGCTATAACAACAAATACTAAAAACAGAATAAAATAAATATTTAAGTGTAGGTAACCATACAACAAACGTGATTTTTTTGCCGCTTTTTGCGATAATGGTACGGAACTTGTCACACCGGCCGCATAGTTTTTTACAAACGATGGAATGTACTTAAACTTTGTTACAAATATTCTTTATACTCACAATCATAATGTTTACAGTAGTTTCATGTTTTCCTACAATTAAAGTTGAACTATTATGTGCTAAATTCGAAAAGTTTGATTTCAATCTGAAAATTAAGTTGTTCTAGAAACTAAAAACCATCAATTGGCCCTACTACTACGATCTACTACTTATTTGATGTTTATTAGATAGAAGTCTACCGACAACTACTCGCCACTTCCTAAATTTCCTATTCAGTTTTGCTAATTAACTCTTATTTCAACAGAACGGCTACCTAATATTGGACTACGGGACCTACGTCCACTGCTTCACAAACTGGCTGATGGGAAAGAACCCCAACGGACCTGGACAATGGGTGCTCGTGCCTCCAAAGGACTCACTCCCTCAGCCCCCATTCCCCGTCGACTACAGCGCCCTCAACACGGAACCCGCGAAACTAGAACCTTACGCACCAGACAAAAAGACAAACAGACATTCTGTTATAGTTTAACGACGCAGAAACATTCCTACGTATCCCTAAAAAGTCAATTTTTAAAAGTGTTCCATTTTTGGTACGTTTTGGACACATGACTGCTATCATAGATCTGTAGATCTTAAAAATAATGTTGACTTTCAAAAAACGAATCCTCGGCACATCGCTTGTCAGAAAACCTGCCATTGTTTTAAAATATCAGTGAAAAATTAGGAATTGATGCACTGAGCTTCTTCAAAAGGAGTTTTAACGTAGTGCAAACCTCAATCCTGGACAACCGGACTTTGTATTTATAATACTAGAATAATATTTATAGGTTTCTAGTTTAATTGATGAACATTACCAATATCCTCTGCCGATATCAGTGTGATTAAGCATCATCAAAATTGATGTGTGCAATTACCTACGTAATGTTATTAGACATACCTAAATATGATTTATTGAGTTGTTCTACGGAGAATTTTAGCTGAATTTTAGCTTATAACATTTAAATGAGATGTTATTTATTACCAAAAGAACCTAGGTTGTTACAGCAAGAAAAAGTTCAAGATAAAATTCTTCGTAAAAAATCTCAACAACGTGGAAAAAGTTCACACAAATATATGTATAGTTACATAAGTATTTCTGTAACTGCCTTAAATCTAATAATTTACTTTTAAACCTACTCTAGATTCGCTTGAAAGTAAAAAAGAACGCTTTATCTGACGTGTAAAACGTGCAATTCGACCAATTCTTGTCTCTATTCCTAGATCTAGACCTAAGTCGGTGTAAATAGTAGTTTGTAAAGATGCACGGTACGCAGAACTGCCTTAAAGTAAGCATATTCACATCTCACGACATAGCCTTATTTTATACCTTAGATGTAATATAGGTATTATAAGTTACTATATATTAGATATCTACACTTTGATTCACTGAAATAAACCCTTTCATTTGTTTACTTGTGTTTTTTTGTCATAACAATCAATTCAATTTGCTATTCCTAACGGACTGAACCCAATTTTCTACTTAACAAGGAGTTGTCGAGCCTGGACCTCTGCCATGTACCTAAAATACCTAATATCTACAGCAAAGAAAATAACCTTTATATAAAATTTGGAGCATCGGGTGATCAGTCCCATCTCTTTGAAAAATAAATTCTCTAACCAAAAATAAATTAAATGAAGACCCAAAAGTTTTACTCGACTTAAAATTCTTGTGCTTCAGACGGTTATTCAGCGAGAAATTCGTATTTTTGCTGAATGAGTTTGGAGAGAACATGATGCAAATGAGATAGTATGAAGCACCGACATGTTCATGAATCATGTACACCTACGAAACACTAACTTTTCAGATAAACATTTATCCTACCAAGCTAGAAAATTAGGGTACCCATCAAAAAGGTATCTGATTGCCTATAAACACAAGAGGTAACGAAACTATTACATTAGTGAGTTACAATCCGAAAAAACCTAAAGACATATTATATGTCATTACTCTCTTACTAATTAGCTTCTCCATCACGTCCACATAATGCTAGTAGGTATTATAATCAATCAGGGTCTGGCACGAGAGCCTTATTGGTAAGCTTCCTTCATTCGGTCTGCCCAGTGGTCTGTGTGATTGGATCGCAGACTCCCTGAGGGACCGGTCTATAAGAGTGGTTATTGATGGCCGCTGGTCTAACCAACTGCATATCAACGCCGGAGTCCCTCAAAGGTTGGTACTCTCAGCAACATTGTTCTTGCTGCACATAAATGATCAGCTAAAACCCGGCACCTTTGGGTAAACAGACGATAGCACTGTTACTGAGAGATACGTATCCGACGCGCGCGCTACTGGGCCTCAGATCCAGCCTCTCCGGGAGGCAATGGTCGGGCTCTTGAATCTGTCCTTGAAGGCAGTCTCCGAGTGGGGCGATGCCAATCTAGTCAGGTTCAATGCTGGTAAGACCCAGACGTGTCTTTTTTATGCTAAAAGGAGCCAATTCCACCCGGCTCCTTCTTTCCGTGGTTTGACCGTACTGACAACGTACCATCTTGAGCTTCTTGGCGTTTCGTTTACATCGACCTTCAATGTTGGTCCATTCATTGAGACAAAAGCTCAACTGGCTGCCAAAAAGTTGAGGATCCTTGCAAAGGTGAGACGGTACTTCACGCCAGAACGGTTGCTCAACTTGTATCAAGCGCAAGTTCAGTCATTCATAGAGTACTGCTCTCATCTCTGGGACGGATCTGCCAAGTACCAGCTGGATGCACTAGAATCGTTCGAAAAACGGGCCAAGAGGCTCATGGGCAATGAGATACTGGTCGAGTCTAGGCTCCAGAGCCTTGAACATCGGCGCCAAGTTGCCAGTATGTCGGATTTTTATCGGTTACATTTCAGGGAGTGTATCTTGGAATTGCATTAACTTATTCCTCCTAGCCCGTTCCACTATCAGACTACAAGTCGTTTGGCGATGTGTTATCGGTGCATGGTAGACATCCTACCCATACGCACAAAACGTTTTGGGCATACTTTTATTATGCTTACAACTAAGGATTGGAATTCCCTGCCGAAGTCTGTTTTTCCTGATAGCTACAACAAGGTAAGCGTGCTACATCGTCGACCACATCATCGCTTACCATTAGGTGAGATAGTGGTCAAGCGCGAGCCAATAAATAATAATAAAAAAAATAACTCAACTTATGGATGGGAAACGATTTGCTGTGAAAAGTTCTTCCAAACGAAAAATTCAACCACATTCACAGATCTGGAAACAAAGAAGTAGATAGATACAACGGCATAATTTATTTTGCAGGGACATCTCAAGAGATCAAACACTGGCCAGAAGTTAGTATCTTATCAGACAATAGATAGCATAAAAGAAAAGCGCTCAAACGTCGAACATTTTTGAAAATGGGTAATTCATAGATTAAAGACCTCACGTAGCGCATTCAAATTGATTTGCAAAAGCGTTGCGAGAATATCATCCGTTTTCTCGCGTAATTTTCGCGATCTGTCAACAGCTTGCTCATTTTCACAACAGGACCGGCCTTTGCTCGTCATTAGCAAGCTGTTAAAAAAAGTTGGCTGTAGAAAGGCAGGTATCTCAATTATTATTGGATCGTCAGCCCGCTCCTAATATTGTTTCCCCGACTTAGTAATTTTTCTTCTGCAATATACCGCTCATGATAAATGGAGCGCAATATTTATTGATGTTGATAGGAAACAACGCTTGCAGGTTTTTTGTGAGGCAACGGCAGGTGTGGAAAATGCTTATGTTGGAGTGACTTAGACCGTAATGGTGGAATGATTAGATTGGCTTTCGGTTGCTGGAGGCCTTACTTAAATCAATTGATTGTAAAAGATATACCTACTACGTATGGCGTGGTATGGCAATGGTGGGTACTTAGATACCGGTAAGTACAACTTGTTTTGTACGACATCGAAGAACTTCTTTTACTGCATCGTAGCACTAAGCCCTTCTACGGTGTAGCATACTTTTCGCACTTTCGTAGCAACTTTCGATCAACAATAACTGTTGATCGAAGGTAGCAACAGTTTAAAAGGTAGCTATCAGACTATATGAATAAAACGGTGTCACGTTTGAGATAACACAGAAACGTGATTGATAATAGATAAATCTCCACTAGTATTTATAAAGGAACCGCGGAACACAGGTTTTGGTTACGGGCGGGGGGGTATAGTGGTAGGATTAACTACCATTTCCGTTTCCGCTCTTAGACTCTCATTTGGTCCGTTGTGCGTGGGGGCACTGGCTAACATAGCCAGCTCTGCTCCTTCCAAAAGCAAAGAAGCTTCCTGGGGGCTTCACAGGCTTCGCGCCTAAGGGCGGCAATATTATAATCGCAGTGCGAAACCCATTGTGTTTTGACAAAATCTACCCATTCTGCACATTGCACATTGTCTGAAGAGAAAGGCTATGTTTACAACAATTCGGTTTTCAGGTGGCTGTTTTTCAATCGTTTTCACAGACACGTAATATTTTGAATGACCTATCCAATGATACCCCCACTATGGGATAGACGAGATAAAAAAACATACCCATTGCGTGTAGGGGGTATGGATAACATATTGACAGGAGCTAACATATTTATTTTTCATGCTTTTTGTTTATAAATTTGTCGGCGAGATTAATAAGTATATCCATGCCGAATTATAGCTTTCTAGTACTAAGACTCTCTGAACTAAGCTTCGGAAAGACGGACGGACAAACGGACAATGCGAAACTATAAGGGTTCCTTGTCGACTACGGAACCCTGAAAATTAAGTGATCCCATTGTTGAAATTGTTCCTCGCGCACCGCCTGTCTACCTCGCTCATCTCTAGTGAAAAAAGCATCATATGTCATAATATCACTGTTCACTCGGGACACAGTATACACCGCATGAGCTTGTATTCGGTAAATTATGTAACTTGCCTAGTAACCTCAACTATAGTTTAGACAGAGTAGATCCACTCTATAATTTTGACAGTTACCCCATAGAATTAAAAAAATAGGCTACAGCGCACCTTATAAGATGCTAGGAATAATCTAATAATCAGTAAACTTAAGAGAAAATCATTTTATGATAGGAAGTTGAATTCGATAACTTATAAGTCAGGTGATTTTGTACTTTTGAAAAATCAAACTGGAAATAAGTTAGACAACATCTATTTAGGACCATACAAAGTTCTTAAGGATTTATCACCTAATGTTGAAATATTAAAAAATGATAAATCGTATATTGTCCACAAAGATAATACTAAATTGTTTTGTGAACCATGACCTTTGTCAATGTGTAATTTACTTTTATTAATTAATTATTATTATATAACTTTATTAATTAAATCAAATGAAATTGTCTACTTACTAATATGACAGTGTTATTTTTACCTAGCCTAAGTTTAACATACAAAAATGTAAGACTCAAGTGCGTACGTCATACTTTTTTTTTTAAATCCGGGGGTGTAAAGGGTGTCTTTTCGGGGGAGATGTAGCATATGTCATAATTCACTGTTGCACTGCTACATTTATAGTAATTACCGTAACATATTGACGTACGAATTGGGGTCATTTGCTACCAATATAAAAGACAGTGTAATGTGTTTACTGGCCCTTTTTACTATGGAGACTACCTAAATATAAACATATTCAACACTCCACGTTGAGTTTCTCTTCTCTTCGAGAGCTCCTTAACCAACATATTACAAGCCGAGAGGAATCTTACCGCGCCAGTTTAATAAGTAATCTTCACGTAGGGACTGAATATCTTTTCCTGGTAATTTATCGTGATGTGGAAGCAGACCTTGAATTTAAATTACACCTGAATTCTGTCGGAAGTCTTCGACAAACTTCGGCTTTTACGAGTATGAAGATGAAGTAATTTATAGTCGAATGAAAACTTGGGCAGCCATGATTGAAATTGTTTTAGGCCGTCGTTTTACTAAAATTTATTAGTAGTTATTTTAACAACGTTTCTGAATATAATATTTGGAGTTATGAACGTTTCAAATCATATTTCAAAGCCAAATATTGTCAGCTTTTTGGCCTAAGGTGAAGTTTGACAACTACTCAACTACAAATACTTAATTCAGAAATCGGGGCGAAAATAATGAATCGATCGTGTGACTATTGATAACTTAAGTACGTATTTTCTTTTTTATTGAATCAGGCTGAACAGCAAAACTATGTGAAACAAAAGCGATTGTGTAACTAAGTTTACTTGCCGTAAAATAGCTACATTCAATATTATAAAATATAACTACAACAGAAACGATACAAAATTATACCGTGGAGCAATGACTTTTTCTAACCACCCCGTGGGGAGTAGAATGTCACATTGGCACGCGTGTTCTAACATATAACGTGGGTATAGTACGACACAATATAAAGGTTCCATCGGGATAATTCATCACCGTGATGCTCTCTGAACAAGTGGTACTTACGAGTTATAATGAAGTCATGCTGGCGTTGACACTTTGATAAGGTCAACGTGCTACTCTTTAATTGGTATTAGATACAGTCGTCATCATTATCAGCTTAAAACAGTTTGCTGCTGAACATCAATCATCTGGATCTATTCTCTCAATTCGCACGTCATTGTCTCAACTCTCAGTAACTTTCATCCAGATGCTACCAAATTATCAACCACTTTGTGAAGATCGTCTCTAAACCTAGCCTCACCTAAATAAACCCTATTAATATGGTAACCAGCAGATAATCTGACAAAACTAACTTTAAACATTTCTATTTCCTGGAACGTTTTGTTTGCCACTCGACACTCGCTCATCGACGTAACCTTTTATTTGTGTCGCACTATAACTATTCAGGTAAACACATCACTCACCCGCAAACTACCCGGTTTTCCTGAAAACGCCAAGCGTCGGTTGTCAACCATTTTTGATGTGACGACAAACTTTTTTATAAAAAGATACTATTTCTATTGATTTTTAACCGACTTTCCAAAAAGGAGGAGTTTTCTCTATTCGACCGTATATATGTTTGTAACCGACTATGATGTAGCAAATACTTACAAATAAATGGTTCTGATGAAAATGGTAACATCAAACTGATCAGTCCATTTGTTAGCTGCCAATCCAGAACATTTTTCTATGCCCGGAGCGCAGAAAATATAAATGAATATTCCATCCATTGGATTCCACTCTCACTCTACTACTAAACTCTCACGCAACTATTTTGCACACTAACTGCCGCTATGCTACACCGCTGCCGCTGTAGCTATACTTAAGGGCCTACATCCGCTTTAGTGCCGTAAAACGGTAACTTTCTAAAGCATACTCCTTAGTTACGGCTAGGTTAAAAGGTTTGGAAAAATATATATTTATTATTGTGTCATGTAAATTATTTTTCAAATATGTTTTTTTCGTATAACAAAGAGTTTTGCTTTGTTTGTTTTGTTTGCGGCGAGCGCGGTTCTCGAAGGACGAACACATACACAATCGTACTGTCATTCTATTTCTATCCAGCAATCGATTAGCTTATTAAAGCTTATTAAGATTAGCTGTTAAAGTTTTGTGTTAGAGTCAAGTTTTGGGCAAAATTACTTTAAATGTATTTGTTTTTTTCAACCTTCTAATGCAAGCGCTGGAAATGAGCTTCTACGTATTTACATTTTGTCGAATATTGAAGAATTATAATGTATTCGAACTCGAACATTCTGGAAAATTCCATTAGACACGAACTTTCGAGAAGATTAGTTCCGCTATTCGATACTAGATGGCTTACATAGTTACTACTTAGTTCCTCTACTCGTCACTAGACAGCGTTGCCCTATCTTGTAACAGTATTTAAGGCACAGTTGTCGACCAGTCAGTGGCGTTCATTATATACTGAAAATGCAAAAATGCGGCACGTGCTGTATGGGCACTTCGGGAACTTCAGGATTTGACTATACTGTAATCATTAAATCAACGTTCATATATATATTATTCAATTATTGTATGAGAGTCAGTGATAGCGTGACGGTGGACAGGACGGTGTGACAAAATAAAACGAAAAGGGCAATTAGATGAGGATGATGATGATCCAATGATAACGCAACGAATTGCTCACAGAAATAGGGCACAGCCAATCAGATCATTTGTCATAAGATTTTGCAACAGATCAAAATTGAATAGGCTTTAAGAAAGTGAGGGATGGTCACCTTTTACGATCTACCCGCAGTAGAAACGGGTTGAGCGTTTTCTTTGGCGGAAACCATACGATGTTTACTTACATATTTCGTGTGAGTCTGGTGAGGTAAGCGAAAAGGTTTACGATAACAAAAAAAGGGTTAAATGGCTGCGGACGCCGAAATACCCAACCTTTTTGTACCATATAACTTTGGACATCAAACATATACAGGCTATGTTTCTTTCTTTGTTTGTTTTGTTGACTTTTAACTTCTTTCACAGCGACATGGGTCAACCGGTGCAGCGAAGATCTAGAATGCCTGGATCTAGAAGACAAACAGCCGCTCGCCGTGCTCAGCTCCATGCAAGCAGACAAGATTCACACTCTTCACAGAACTCCTCGACCACGATAGAGATGATGTTATCATTGACACCGATTTCGATCATTTCTTCGAGGTAGGAAGGTATCAGATTTGTCACATCTTGTCTAAATAAATCTGATTGTCGAAGTTGATAGGCCGCGTAATTGCCTTCCATTGATCCGGAAATGTCGTGTCTATAATATTTTCCACCATTATTATTTTAGAAGTGTATGTTTACATTGAGTGGAATATAGCATTAAGTTAAATCAATAATAGAATGACAATAATAACTTTCATTACCTATCATTGAATTATTCATGCTGGGATTTGAAAGCAACTTTCGTAGTCAACAGTTCATTAAATTAGTCTTAATTACTTCAATCGTAGTCTGGACTGCTCTAAATATAAACAGCCCGTACTTTAAATACAATTAACTCGGCTCAGTTCAAATAACTCAGTTAAAAGTACAACGGAATTAAATAACGAAGTTATATTTTAAAAGCCTTCGAGCAACAACTCCAGGGCGAGAATCTGAAGAGCTTTACCTGGCAAATAGTCCGGGAAATGGCAAATAAAGCAAATTAAGCTTCTAAAACTCAACATGAAGTAATTTTAACCTCACATAACTAACAGAGAATAATGAAGGGGAATAATTAAATTCGTTTGCCGTCGTATTTCACAGAGGCTGGCGCATTTCGCAGACTGGTCGCCAAACTCATCGGAATTCCACATACTGCTTGAAGTCAAGCGGGAATTTATAGACCACTTCATCAATCCGCTGCCGGCCAAGTAAGTCCCTATTCAACACTTGCGCGATAATTGCCTTTGTTACTTTAACGATAGTTTCCCTTTTAGGAATTAAGAGATTACGAGCTATTTTTAAGAGCTTCTTGGTTAATGGGGACAGGTGTCCCCATTTGTAATAATTACCATAGGCTTAGGCTATCTCAAAAAGTCCCTATAAACACATTATGTTTATTTACATAAATACCAAAGGCGAGTACAGGCAGTGAAACTGAAAAATGCCCGAACAAATACGTGCTGTAAACCGGCATTTTGTAAGTACTATGATATCCCATTAAAATGAATGTCAGCTGCTAACGTTTTATGAAAGTGGTCCAAGAATATGAGCATTTTGTAATGAAATAAGCAATTTTGTAGACTGTATATTTTTCCTAACTGGCATTTTCATGGAAAGCCGACCATTTTAATGACACAGTATCATGATACTGGAGAATAACTTTAGGTCGGACGCTAGAAAGCTCGAGCAGGAAGCTAATGAAAGAAAACATAAAGTTTATGACCACATGAAAGGAACAAAAGCGAACAACAGCGAACTAAATATAGCGCAGCGCAAGAAATATCACCAGAGACAGTGCGGCATTCATTCCCTAAGTCACATGTTTTCTAACTTGCCCTTGTTATTAAAATCTCTGTGTTATGCCAAACTTTTTTATATCTTATTGCATTTTCTTTGTAAGAAAAATATGCGGAAAATCTGATATACAAAAGTCATGTTGTTCTTTTTGTAATATTCGTACAACCTTTACCGGATTCCTTAGTTTTCCTGCCTTTGAAATTCTTATTACCTTTTCGTAATTTATTTTTTGTGTCCCTTTGCTAGATGGGCTGAGCTGCCGTACTACAGAAGGGTGTGTGGTCCGGAGTAAAGCGGCATCAACATACCGGGCAGGACTACACTGGAAGGATGGCTGGCGCGATTGGCGTTACATCTCAGTGAGATGAAGAGGTTCACTGACCTGCAGCTGTACCTACAGTACCTCTGCAAGATAACGTTGCTACGTTTAGATTTATTGCGCCATAAGTAATTTGCAAGATACTGTTCCATGTGGTCGATAGGACAAGTAAGTACTTGTGAATATGTGGACTTCTTTCGAAACCTGAATGATATTGAT
Organism: Orthosia gracilis; assembly: GCA_947562075.1. Lineage (NCBI taxonomy): Eukaryota > Metazoa > Arthropoda > Insecta > Lepidoptera > Noctuidae > Orthosia > Orthosia gracilis. The sequence goes on along the minus strand of OX387264.1, from coordinate 66,432,483 downwards.
AGGGTAGTCACCGGGAGATATTGGAAGAAGGTGATGATCTGAAATGAAAGTCTTGCATATACCTGATTACAAACCCCACTTGTAATTTTTGCACCTATCTAATACTCACAAACTTATGTTTATCCTAGATATAAACACACTTCAGAAGAGACTACTTAGCCCCAAAAACCCTCACAAGTTTTTTTATTCACGAACGGTCGAAACTTTTCGGTCTCTACTCCTCACTGCCAAAACAAAGTTAACTTCGTCCTTATTTTTAGGCAAAAGTAACTTATTGCCGCTTGGTCGAGAGTAAACCTCGCCCTTTTTATACAATCTTAGAGAGGCACAAGTGACGTGTGTCGATTTCCGGGATCGCTTGATAGACGGGCTTGATAAACGGGGTTAATTTGACTCATGCCGGTGACGTCACCTCCTGAATCATGTTATTTGTGTTACATGAAATATCCTCCTGCACCATTGGGTCGAGCCTCAATTTATTACTAATTTCAAGTTAATTATTATTGCAATTTAGCCAGAATGTTTGTTAACGACGCTATTGTTGCTGCATTTTTGTTAAAATTATTCAAGCTTGAATTATTTTATGCGCATAATGAAATTCTGTTAAGAACTTTAATTTATAACATCATAGCGCTGTCTGCAACTTGGACACTTAATCATTTTACGTTGAAGCAATAAGATTGTCTAACGTTTAGATTTATTGCGCCATAAGTAGTCAGAAACTAAATAAAATCACAACGTTTGGTTGTTCTCCAAAGGTTTAAAAATTTGGTACTTTGCTTAACATTTGTAGCCAAAATCTTAGCGGGTGCACATTGAAGCGGGACAGTCTTTCCTGTGGCGCACTTCTTTTTCTATCGTGTGCCGTCGCCTTTATTTTAACTTTAATTCTAAAGAGTCTTCGCTTATATTCTCGCTGTTCCGCGGAAGAGTTATCGGAATATTAATCTGTGTCAATATTTTATGTTGCGTGACCGTTACTTGCACTTTATAAATATCGCGGAACATTCCGTTCTCGGTTCTTCGTAGGACCTGATGTTTCTGAAATTTATTAGTTGAAGTCCTTAGCAATGTATATTATTTGATATTTTTTGATATTATTTGATATTTCGTAGTTTAAAAGAAAACATAAGTATTATTATTAGAGTATCATGTTAACAGTAGAATAAGTGAGTAGATAAGTACTTGAAAATACCAGCAGAAACAGAATTTTTGCTAAATTGATTCAGTCATGCTGATTTAGAAAGCCGAAGCGATTTATCACGACGATGTCTCCAAGGTGAATGATCTCATTTGCTTACGTGAAATGCGAGGATGTTCCTCGCATTTCACTAGTATAAGGTAAAGCTCGGCTTCCACTTCATTTGTCTTCGTGATGGACTTGAAACATGTCAATATTTTGATAATACAGTATAACAAGGTACACCTACTTACATGGATTCTTTCGTCTTTAAATTCTCTTACCAAAAATAGTTCACCGAAATTAAATGAAGACATGAAAGTTTTACTCGACGTAAAATTCGTGTTTCGTTTCAGTTGGTTATTCAGCGAGTATTTCGCTTTCGTATTTTTGGTGAATGAGTTTGGAGAGAACATGATGCAAATGAAATGGTATGAAGCACCGCCGTGTTCATGAATCATACGCCTACGAAACACTAACAATACAATACACCTACGAAACACTAACACTTTTTAGGAAAACCTTTTTGCTACCAAACTAGAAAATTAGGATATCCATCCAACAAATATCTGTCTGCCTATAACAACAACACAAGACATAACGTAAGTATCTCATTAGTCAGTAACAAACGGAAAAAGATAAAGACATACCATTACTCTCTTATTAATTAGCTTCTCCATCACGTCTACACAATGCTAGTAGGTATTACGATCAATCAATTCCAACTAATGGATGGGAAACGATTTCCGAAGAAAAGTGTGTTCTTCCAACCGAAAAATTCAACCACATTCACGGTTCCGGAAACAAAGAAGTAGACGGAGAACGGCATCATTTATTTTGCAGCGATATTCTAGAAGAAATCAATATTGGCCAGAAGGAAATATCGTTAGAGACAATCGAATGCATCAAAGAGGCAATCTGTGCTAAAGGAGCACGCCCAAGCCTATGGCCCAAGCATCAAACGTTTTTCTAGATGAGTAATATTAGTTCATAGACTAAAGACCCTCGACCTCACGTAGCACATTCAACTTGATTTGCAAAAGCGTAATGAAAATATCATCCCTTTTCCCGCGCATTTTTCGCCGTGTGTCAACAGCTTGCCAATTTTCACAACAAGAACGGCCTTTGTTGTCATAAAAAAGTTGGCTGTATACTATAAATGCAGGTCATCTCAATTATTATAGGATCGTCAGCCCGCTACTGATATTGTTTTCCCGACTCAGTAATAGCATCATTAAACGCGGGCGGGACAGAATTTCTCTTCTGCAATATACCGCTTATGATAAATGGAGCGCAATATTTATTGATGTTGGTAGGACAGAACAACGTTTGCAGGTTTTTGTGAGGCAACGGCAGGTGTAGGAAATGCCTATGTTGGAGTGAGTTGGACCGTAATGGAATGTTTGGACTACAAAAAGTCTTCTGTTACTGGAGGCCTTACTAAAATCAATTGATTGTAAAAGATATACCTGATACGAATGGCAATGGTGGGTACATAGGTACCGTTAAGTACAACTTGTTTTGTACCTGCCTATTGAAGCTATAGTTACGGTGATGATGAAAAAGTCTTCTATATCTCTCTACGTAATCATAATTGTAGCACTCTTCTACGACATCGAAGAACTTCTTTTACTGCATCGTAGCACCAAGCCCTTCTATGGTGTAGCACACTTTTCGCGATATGGTGTAGCGATCAACAATATATGTTGATCGAAGGCAGGAACAGTTTAAGAGGTAAACAATGATAAAGATCTCATGATCTCAGATCTTTTAAACTGTTGCTGTCTTCTGAATTTTTTCAGTTCAGAAAAGAAACACAGACTTTAATTAAACTGAGAATTTTAATAATTTTTATAAACTCATAGCTATCAGGTTATATGAATGAAACGATTTCACGTTTGAGATAACACAGAGACGTGATTGATAATAAATCTCCACTATAATAGTATAAAGGAACCTCGGAACAAATGTTTGGTGACGGGAGGGGTAGTTGTATTGGTAGGGACTCCCGTTTCCGCAATTAGACTCCTATTTGGTCTGTTGTGCGTTGGAGCACTGGCTAACATAGCCAGCCTAGCTTCATCCAAAGGCAAAGAAGCTTCCTGGGGGCTTCACAGGCTTCACGGAGCGACCTCACTGTTCCGAAGATTTCTAAGCGCCTAAGAGCGGACAAATTATAGCGTCGCACTGCGGAACCCATTGTGTTTTGACAAAATCTCGAATTGGAGTAAACGTACCCTTTTTCTTCGGACAATGTGCAACTTTTGTTTTGAATTGTGGTTATAACTTTGTGGATAAATGTTACGATGTGTTAATGTTGACGTTTTTAAAATTTAGGTTTGTGTTCTCGGGTTTTCGATGTCTTAATACAGCTGGACGTATGTTGTATGATGTGGAAATGTTGTGGAGTGGCGACCGCCTACCAGCAGACATAGCGTTGGAAAGCCTCCCTCTAAGTAGAGTGATGACCTGGTCAAAGCTGTGGGAGTCCAGTGGGTCGATGAATCCGCGGGACCGATCGGTGTGCCGACGCGTGGGGTAGGCCATGTCCAGCTGTGGACGTCTTTCGCACATATTTGTCTGTCGCGTTTCTGACACACTTCTCTTGCATACCTATTTATCCGTCGCACATATTCCTCACTCACATCACTCGCACACATCTCTAGCTTTTGTGCATGAAAAATTCCTAAATCTCTGGTAACCCTTTCCAACGAGGCTACGCTAACCCAGACTAGAAAAATGAAGTAATCCCATCGATGGATTCGTCCCTCGCGAACCGCCTATCTACCTATCTACAACATAAAGTTTCCATCGGGGTAATTCATCATCGCGATATCCTCTGAACAAGTGGTACTTGCGAGTTATAATGAAGTCATGCTGGCATTGACACTATGATAAGGTCAAGAGCGTTTAATAACCCGTGCTACTCTCTAATTGGTATACGATACTGACATCATGCCTAAAACATTCTTCTGCTGAACATAATAGGCCTCTCCATTCATCTCAACTCTCGGCAACTCTCATCCAGCTGCTACCAAGTTACCAACCACCTTATGAAGATCGTCTCTCAAACTAGCCTCATCTAACTTAACCCTATTAATACGGTAACCAGCAGATAATATGATAAAACTAACTTCAAAAAGTTCGATTTCGTGGAACGTTGTGTTTGTCACTCGACACTCGCTCATCAATGCAATCTTTTATTTGTGTCGCACTATAACTATTCAGCCAAAAACATCACTCACTCGCAAACTACCCAGTTTTCATGAAAGCACCAAGCGTCGATTTTCAACAATTTTTGTTGCGACGTCACACTTTTTATGTAAAAAAACTATTGCTATTGGTTTTGCGGATTGCCTGTTGATTGTAGAGCACTGACTGAAACCGCGAGGCAATAAAATTACTGATTGTTTAAGTTTACCTACAGCTGGCACATCATATTAATAAATAGCATAGTGTTCGAACTTTAAACCTATGGCCAATTATCAGTTTAAGACTTTCTAGTTTAAATAAATAAATACAAACTAAATACTCGTAGAAAATATTACCGAATATTCCATCCATTTGATTCCACTCCCACTCTACTACTAAACTTTCACTCAACTATTTTGAACACTAACTGCCGCTATACTACACCGCTGCCGCTTAATAAAAAGCTCCTGAAATATTCACTTCATTTAGTTGTCAGGAAAACTGAACCTGCAGCAAAACTCAATCGAAATAGTTCACAGAAAATATTTTCAATAAATTGAAACATCGAACGGAGTTGCCGGAAATATCAAAGCGAACGATTACATCGGGCGAACGAAAATACACACTTTCATTTCTCTTCTTCCTCTTTTATATTTCCCTTTAACTTTGTCCAAAGCAGCAATGGTTCCTACGTATTTATAATTCACCTTTACTATAACATTCGTTTACGAAGATGCTTGGCGAGGTCGTAAGGGAGGCTCGTCAGTTATTCAGGCGTAGCTAGGCAGTTCCCAATGGATTCTAAGAGTCTAACTATGTTATGTGTTTTATTACCTAAATGTTGATTTGGGCTAATTTTGGTGTGCCTAAGTGCTCGTTCACACAGATGTCCGTTTTACAGGTACGCTTTATCGTATACGTTTTTATTCGGCGCTGACGTATGTAGTTGTATGAGCGAGTTCACAGTTTACACACATGACAGTATGTATTCTAGATCCAGTAAAAAATAAAGAGCCGACAAAATATACAGCAGCCAGTTTTACAGGCTGCCAATACCGCCGTGGTTACCCACGGCGGTATTGGCAGCCTGTAAAACGGCGACGCAGACGACTATGGTATCAATTCAACACAAGAACGTCCATCCTTGTAGAAGGTTGGTGGTATACAGCGACGGATCTGTTAAAACGGTTCTGTAAATGCGGTGTGAAAATCACCTCTAGTAGCGACCGATCCGTTAAAAACGATTCTGGAAACACGCATGTTCTGTGTGAACGTACCCTTAGATAGGCTACATGAATTAGATACTTATCTTAATTGGACTGAGTGTTTAGACGGTTTTATTTTCAGTTAACTACATTTAGAACAATATGCTATAATAACATTAAACGCCAGTATTCCCCGAAAAGTTAGGCAAAGATTAACTTGTAGAACAGCCACATATCTCCAGTCATAATTGGTGAAGTCCCATGTACTTGGGGTCGTGCCTATTGCTATTAACCGAGCACAATTCCTGTTCTCGGGCTACTACTGAAAAACTCCAGATGGAAGAACCCTATAACTTCCTGTACATTTTCAGTAGGCAATACCATTTCTCTGCCCAACACATTTAAAAGAAAACGTATCTAGTTGAAACATCGAATCTGCATTAAAAGCACCGACACAAAAGCGGACCCCAGACTTGGAATAGCTTTGAATATATTCATATGAGCCGACTATTTGACTCCGCACTAAATTCATGCACGGTCAAAGTTTGTTTTATTTGCGGCGAGCGCGGTTCTCGAGGGACGAACACAATCGTACTGTCATTCTATTTCAATCGAGCAATCGATAGTCCCACATTTTAGCGGAATAAGCTGTTCAAGTTTTGTGTTAGAGTCACGTTTTAGGCAAAATTGCTTTAAGTATATTTGTTTTTTCAAACTTCTAATGCAAGCGCTGGAAATAAGCTTCTACGTCTGTTTGTCGAGTTTTGAAGAATTATAATGTATTTTAGGCGTAGTTGGTGGCCAGTCAGTGGAACTTCAGGATTTGACTATACTGTAATCATTAAATCGAAGTTCATACATATACATATTATTTAAATATTGTATGAGAGTCAGTGATAGCGTGACGGTGGACAGGACGGTGTGACAAAATAAAACGGAAAGGTCATTAGGATGAGGATGATGATCCAATGATAATGGTAACAAATGGCTCACAGAAAAAGGTCACAGCCAATCAGATCATTTGTCATAAGATTTTACAACAGATCAAAATTGGATAGGTTTTCAGAAAGTGAGGGATGGCCGCCTTTTACGATATACCCGCAATAGAAATGGGTTGATCGTTTTCTTTGACGGAAACCATACGATGTTTAATTACATAGGTATTTCATGTGAGTGTGGTGAGTTAAGCGAAAAGGTTTACGATAACAATAAAGGGTCAAATGGCTGCGGACGCCGAAATACCCAACCTTTTTGTGCCATATAACTTTGGACATCAAACTTATACAGACTATGTTTCTTTCTTTGCTTGTTTTGTTGACTTTTTACTTCTTTCACAGCGACATGGGTCAACCAGTGCAGCGATGATCTAGAATGCCTGGATCTAGGAGACGAACAGCCCAACAGCCAAGATGACTCTTCACAGAACTCCTCGACCACGATAGAGATGACGTTATCATCGACACCGATTTCGATCAATTCTTCGAGGTAGGAAGGTATCAAATTTGTCACATCTTGTCTTATTAAATCTGATTGTCGAAGTTGATAGGCCGCGTAATTGCCTTCCATCGATCCGGAAATGTCGTGTCTATAATATTTTCCACCATTATTATTTTAGAAGTGTATGTTTACATTGGGTGGAATATACTCGTAGCATTAAGTAAAATCAATAATAGAATGACAATAATAACTTTCATTACCTACCATTGAATTATGCATGCTGGGATTTGAAAGCAACTTTCGTAGTCAACAGTTCATTGAATTAGTCTTAATTCAATCGTAGTCCGGTCTGCTCTAAATATAAACGGCCCGTACTTTAAATACAATTAACTCGGCACAGTTCAAATAACTCAGTTAAAACTCCAACGGAATTAAATAACAAAGTTATATCTTAAAAGTCCTCGAGTTGGGACGAAATCAACACAACTCCAGGGCGAGAATCTGAAGAGCTTTACCTGGCAAATAGTCCGGGAAATGGCAAATAAAGCAAATTGAGCTTCTAAAACTCAACATGAAGTAATTTTAACCTCACATAACTAACAGAGAATAATGAAGGGGAATAATTAAATTCGTTTGCCGTCGTATTTCACAGAGGCTGGCGCATTTCGCAGACTGGTCGCCAAACTCGTCGTAATTCCATATACTGCTTGAAGTCAAGCGGGAATTTATAGACCACTTCATCAATCCGCTGCCGGCCAAGTAAGTCCCTATTCAACACTTGCTGATAATTGTGATAATTGTCTTTTGTTAGTCTAGCGTTAGTGTTCTTTTTAGGAATTAAGAGATTATGAGCTCTTCTTAAGAGCTTCTTGGAAATGGGGACAGGTGTCCCCATTTGTAATAATTACCATAGGCTTAGGCTATCTTAAAAAGTCCCTATAAACACATTATATTTATTTACATAAATACCAAAGGCGAGTACAGGCAGTGAAACTGAAAAATGCCTGAACAAATACGTGCTGTAAACCGGCATTTTGGAAGTACTATGATATCCCATTAAAATGAATGTCAGCTGCTAACGTTTTAGCAAAGTGGTCCAAGAATATGAGCATTTTGTAATGTAATATGCAATTTTGTAGACTGTATATTTTTCCTAACTAGCATTTTCATGGAAAGCCGACCATTTTTATGACACAGTATCATGATACTGGAGAATAACTTTAGGACGGACGCTAGAAAGCTCGAGCAGGAAGTTAATGAAAGAAAACATAAAGTTTATGACCACATGAAAGGAACAAAAGCGAACAACAGCGAACTAAGTATAGCGCAGCGCAAGAAATATGACCAGAGACAGTGCGGCATTCATTCCCTAAGTCACGTGTTTTCTAACTTGCCCTTGTTATTAAATTCTCTGTGTTATGCCAAACTTTTTTATATCTTATTGCATTTTCTTTGTAAGAAAAATATGCGGAAAATCTGATATACAAAAGTCATGTTGTTCTTTTTGAAATATTCGTACAACCTTTACCGGATTCCTTAGTTTTCCTGCCTTTTAAATTCTTATTACCTTTTCGTAATTTTTTTTGTGTCCCTTTGCTAGATGGGCTGAGCTGCCGTACTACAGAAGGGTGTGTGGACCGGAGTCCAGCGGCATCAACATACCGGGCAGGACTACACTGGAAGGATGGCTGGCGCGATGGGCGTTACATCTCAGTGAGATGAAGAGGTTCACTGACCTGCCGCTGTACCTACAGTACCTCTGCAAGATACTGTTCCATGTGGTCGATAGGACAAGTACTTGTGAATATGTGGACTTCTTTCGAAACCTGAATGATATTGATAGGGTAGTCACCGGGAGATATTGGAAGAAGGTGATGATCTGAAATGAAAGTCTTGCATATACCTGATTACAAACCCCACTTGTAATTTTTGCACCTATCTAATACTCACAAACTTATGTTTATCCTAGATATAAACACACTTCAGACTACTTAGCCCCAAAAACCCTCACAAGTTTTTTTATTCACGAACGGTCGAAACTTTTCGGTCTCTACTCCTCACTGCCAAAACAAAGTTAACTTCGTCCTTATTTTTAGGCAAAAGTAACTTATTGCCGCTTGGTCGAGAGTAAACCTCGCCCTTTTTATATAATCATAGAGAGGCACAAGTGACGTATGTCGATTTCCGGGATCGCTTGATAGACGGGCTTGATAAACGGGGTTAATTTGACTCATGCCGGTGACGTCACCTCCTGAATCATGTTATTTGTGTTACATGAAATATCCTCCTGCACCATTGGGTCAAGTCTCAATTTATTACTAATTTCAAGTTAATTATTATTGCAATTTAGCCAGAATGTTTGTTAACGACGCTATTGTTGCTGCATTGCTGTTAAAATTATTCAAGCTTGAATTATTTTATGCGCAAAATGAAATTGTGTTAAGAACTTTAATTTATAACATCATAGCGCTGTCTGCAACTTGGACACTTAATCATTTTACGTTGAAGCAATAAGATTGTCTAACGTTTAGATTTATTGCGCCATAAGTAGTCAGAAACTAAATAAAATCACAAGGTTTGGGTGTTCTCCAAAGGTTTAAAAATTTGGTACTTTGCTTAACATTTGTAGCCAAAATCTTAGCGGGTGCACATTGAAGCGGGACAGTCTTTCCTGTGGCGCACTTCTTTTTCTATCGTGTGCCGTCGCCTTTATTTTAACTTTAATTCTAAAGAGTCTTCGCTTATATTCTCGCTGTTCCACGGAAGAGTTATCGGAATATTAATCTGTGTCAATATTTTATGTTGCGTGACCGTTACTTGCACTTTATAAATATCGCGGAACATTCCGTTCTCGGTTCTTCGTAGGACTTGATGTTTCTGAAATTTATTAGTTGAAGTCCTTAGCAATGTATAATGATATTTCGTAGTTTAAAAGAAAACCTATAAGTATTATTATTAGAGTATTATGTTAACAGTAGAATAAGTGAGTAGATAAGTACTTGAAAATACCAGCACAAACAGAATTTTTGCTAAATTGATTCAGTCATGCTGATTTAGAAAGCCGAAGCGATTTATCACGACGATGTCTCCAAGGTGAATGATCTCATTTGCTTACGTGAAATGCGAGGATGTTCCTCGCATTTCACTAGTATGAGGTAAAGCTCGGCTTCCACTTCATTTGTCATCGTGATGGACTTGAAACATGTCAATATTTTGATAATACAGTATAACTAGGTACTGTAGAGGCTTTCCACATAGGACGAGCAACCTGTTCGGCCGCTGACACCTAAAGCTGGCGACTTATATTTATTTTAAGTTTGGAAGGAAATCGAATACAGAATATTTGAAATATATCGAACGCGTGTAGTTTTTTGTTTAGCTAGCACTTCTGTGAGAGCCGACCTACGGGCGGCACGTTTTGATAAATACCTATACGTCGTAGAAGTCGAATAGCATTTTTTTTGCCTCTGGCTGCATCCCCCTTTTACAGTACACCTACTTACATGGATTCTTTCGTCACATGAACTTTTGCAGAGACAAATAATATTAAAGGCGAAACTCTGCAGACTTTATGGGTATCGAATTCTAATGACGATAACAAAAGAAATATCTTCTTAAAATTCTCAACCTTGAATTTAAAGTAATTTTGATGTTGGATGAATGAATTTTCAACAGCCAATCACAGCAGATAACGCGTGCTTTACAATTTGTCATATTAATTCTGCGATAATTTAGGGGTGAGAAATTCGGCCTTTTGTGTCTCTTTTATTGACGCTGGGTCGAAAAAGGAAGTCGAAAGCTAATCGCTTCGTCGCCGATTGTGGGACAAGTGCCTTAGGATCCTAGTTTATTAATTTCTCAACTGTTTTAAGCTAAGGAATAAAAGATTCTAAATTCAAATTTTATAAAACATCTGCCAACACAGTAGAGATTTTTACAAATAAAGCCTTAACAGTTATTAGGGTGTAACTATGTAACAATGGGAGATCTTATCGCTAAAAGCGATCTTCTACAGATAGCCTTAAGTTGGATTCATTGGTATAACGAAACTAAAAAAAATGTTACGTAAAAACTTCTTTCAAGGTCACTGAATCTTGTTAGGTCTCTTTTTTCATTCTCTACAAGTACTTATTCTTACGTTCTCTTGCCTGTCTACTGTTTCTTGTGCTACCCTAGTATTGTCTGTGAAAACTTTTAATTGGCCTTCCTTTACAAACTGTCTACAAGTTCTGTTATAAGTTTTCTTAAGTAATAAAATAAAACAAATAAAATAGATACTAACGTGATATTTTACAGTATATACTACGAATTTCTTCTGCCAGTTTAATTAATAAAAGCAGATTGCAAACATAGCCGCTGCATGATGATTCCGCGTCCACTCTCCAGGCCGACCAAAATTTTATTTTTAACGGTATTTCCAGCAAACTGAATTTGGAACAGTGCCCGATAAGTACGAGTATCAATAGGCTCGCGGTATTACAAGTGATCCAATCCTGGAAATCTCGAACAGCGGTTGTGCGGGTGTAGGTACTTATAAATCTCATACGGCTTCCTTTTGGGTTTAGGCCATTTGTTGCCATTATAAAATTATGTTTTTTTTCTTTCAGGTACAGGTGCTATAGCCAAACAGGCGTTGGCGGCATTCTACCGGTCTGTGATAGGTTTGAATGCGGCAAGAGTTGAAGAGATCATAGACACGGCTTACGATCGTATGACTAGCGTGGGTTTCTCCTCCATTCTTATCTTCTTCCGCTATAGCTTTTATATCTTTTTAGGGTTTCGTCCCCAAGGGTAAAAACGGGACCCTATTATAAGACTCCACGGTCCGTCTGTCTGTCTGTCACCAGGCTGTATCTCATGAACCGTGATAGCCAGACAGTTGAAATTTTCAAAGAAGATGTATTTCTGTTGCCGCTATAACAACAAATAGAATAAAATAAAACTAACTAAAAACAGAATAAAATAAATATTTGAGTGGGGCTTACATACAATAAACGTGTAATTTTTGCCGTTTTTTGCGATAATGTTTCGGCGAGTCCGACTCAAACTTGGCCGGATTTTATTAGGCTGCAAATTTTCTTATAAACGATTGAATGTACTAAAACTTTTCTACAAATATTCTTTATACTCACAATCATAATGTTTCCAGTAGTTTCATGTTTGCCTACAGTTAAAGTTGAACTATTCTGTTCTTAATTCGAAAAGTTAGATTTCAATTTGAAAATAAGTTGTTCTAGAATCTAAAAACCATTGTGTCATAATGTCTGCCGTAATTTTTCTGAGTTTGGTCCAATCCACTACTTATTTAGATGTTTATTAGATAGAAGTAGTAACGCCACTTCCTAAATTTCCTATTAAGTTTTGCTAAGTAACTCTTATTTCAACAGAACGGGTACCTAATACTGGACTATGGGACCTACGTTCACTGCTTCACCAACTGGCTGAATTGAAAAAACCCCAACGGACCTGGGCAATGGGTGCTCGTGACCCCAAAAGACTCGCTCCCTCAGCCCCCATTCCCCATCGACTACAGCGCCCTCAACACGGAACCCGTGAAACTAGAACCTTACGCACCAGACAAGAAGACAAACATACATTCTGTTATAGTTTAACGACGCAGAAACATTTCTACGTATCCCTAAAAAGTCAAATTTTAAAAGTGTTCTATTTTTGGTACGTTTTGGACACATGACTGCTATCATAGATCTGTAGATCTTAAAAACTAATGTTGACTTTCAAAAAAAGAATCCTCGGCACTTCGCTTGTCAGAAAACCTGCCATTGTTTTAAAAAATCTGTGAAAAAATTAGGAATTGATGCACTGAGCTTCTTCAAAAGGAGTTTTGACGTAGTGTAAACCTCAATCCTGGACAACCGGACTTTGTATTTACAATACTAGAATAATATTTATAGGTTTCTAGTTTAATTGATGAATTTAGCTTATAACATTCAAATGAGGTGTAATTTATTACCAAAAGAACCTAGGTTTTTACAACAAGAAAACGTTAAAGATAAAATTCTTCGTAAAATATCTCCACAAATTGCAAAAGTTCACATAAAATATATAGTTACAAAAGTATCTCTGTAACTGCCTTAAATCTAATAATTTACTTTTAAACCTACAGTAGATTCGCTTGAAAGTAAAAAAGGAACGCTTTATGTGACGTGTAAAACGTTCAATTCGACCAATTCTTGTCTCTATTCCTAGATCTAGACTTAAGTTGGTGTAAATAGTAGTTTGTAAAGATGCACGGTACGCAGAACTGCCTTAAAGTAAGCATATTCTCATCTCACGACATAGCCTTATTTTATACCTTAGATGTAATATAGGTATTATTAGTTACTTTAAATATATTAGATATCTACACTTTGATTCACTGAAATAAACCCTTTCGTTTGTTTACTTGTGTTTTTTTTGTCATAACAATCAATTCAATTTGTTATTCCTAACGGACTGAACCCATTTTTCTACTTAACAAGGAGTCGTCGAGCCTGGACCTCTGCCATATGCCTAAGATACCTGATATCTACAGCAAAAAAATAACAAAGATCACAAAAAAATCTATTTACGAAGCGCACGGTTGGCGCAGTGATTGAGCGATTGACTGCTGTGCTGCGTGTCGCGTGTTTGATTCCCGCACGGAACAAATATTTGTATGACCTACAGATAGTTATTCCGGCTCTGGGTGTCTGTGTATGTGAGTTTATATGTTTGTAAACGCACCCATGATACACGAAGAAATTCCTAGTGTGGGGCTACGTTTTTTTAAAAGAAAGAAAATAAGAAAGAATAAAAAACTTAATTGGTATTAATACCTACCTGAATAGAACAGACAACCTACTGAATAGTGTCGATTAAACCCACTTTTTGCAAGTTAGGCACATGATACAATTATGAATTTGAGTAACTAATCTAACTTCAGCTCAGGTGTCCATTCTTAAATTCAGCTGGCTTCCCGGAAGCTATTTATTCTGTTATTTGTAAAACATGAGAAAACATGTCGGGTCTCAGCCTTGACCTCAGGCACATAAGCTCTTTTAAAAGCCTGCTATGATATGGAGGGTTTCAAAAGATGCTTGTGACGACCGCACCGCAACCCCGGTATAGCGGCTCCATCGGGGTCCCGTCTCGGACATTTTCCTAAATTACTATTACGGCTCTGATAAAAAAATTGATTTGATAAAGAAATTCGTTATACTATCTAAGAAAATTTTATTTTTTATTTGACTGTAAATCTGTTTTCAAAGGACAAGAAACCTGTATATGAAATTCGGGGCTTCGGGTCACATCTCTATGAAAAATAAATTCTCTAACCAAAAATAGTTCACCGAAATTAAATGAAGACATGAAAGTTTTACTCGACGTAAAATTCGTGTTTTGTTTCAGTTTGTTATTCAGCGAGTAATTCGTATTTTTGGTGAATGAGTTCGGAGAGAACATGATGCAAATGAAATGGTATGAAGCACCGACGTGTTCATGGATCATATACACCTACGAAACACTAACACTTTTTAGGCAAACCTTTTTTGCTACCAAACTAGAAAATTAGGCTATCCATCCAACAAATATCTGTCTGCCTATAATAACAACACAAGACATAACGTAAGTATCACATTAGTCAGTAACAAACGGAAAAAGATAAAGACACACCATTACTAATTAGCTTCCCCATCACGTCTACACAATGCTAGTAGGTATTACAATCAATCAATCCCAACTAATGGATGGGAAACGATTTCCGACGAAAAGTGTGTTCTTCCAACCGAAAAATTCAACCACATTCACCTTTCCAGAAACAAAGAAGTGATACAACGGCATCATTTATTTTGCAGCGATATTCCAGAAGAAAGCAAATATTATATAAGACAATCGATAGCATCAAAGAGGCAATCTGTGTTTAAGAAGCACGACCAAGCATGAAACGTTTTTCTAGATGAGTAATATTAGTTCATAGACTAAAGACCCTCGACCTCACGTAGCACATTCAACTTGATTTCCAAAAGCGTAACGAGAATATCATCCCTTTTCCTGCGCATTTTTCGCGGTATGTCAACAGCTTGCCAATTTTCACAACACGAACGGCCTTTGTTGTCATGAAAAAGTTGGCTGTATACTATAAAGGCAGGTCATCTCAATTATTATAGGATCGTCAGCCCGCTACTGATATTGTTTTCCCGACTCAGTAATAGCATCATTAAACGGGGGTGGGCCGGAATTTCTCCTCTGCAATATACCGTTTATGATAAATGTATATAACGCAATATTTATTGATGTTGGTAGGAAACAACGTTTGCAGGTTTTTTGTGTGGCAACGGCAGATGTAGGAAATGCCTATGTTGGAGTGAATTGGACCGTAATGCTGGAATGGTTGGACTGCAAAAGGTTCTGTTACTGGAGGCCTTACTTAAATCAATTTATTGTAAAAGACATACCTACTACGAATGAAGATGGTGTGAATCTGAAAATGTTAAGTACAACTTGTTTTGTGCCTGCCTATTCAAGCTATAGTTACGGTGATGATGAAAAAGTCTTCTATAATTGTAACACTCTTCTACGACATCGAAGAACTTCTTTTACTGCATCG
The DNA here is from genome assembly GCA_947562075.1 of Orthosia gracilis. Classification (NCBI taxonomy): domain Eukaryota; kingdom Metazoa; phylum Arthropoda; class Insecta; order Lepidoptera; family Noctuidae; genus Orthosia; species Orthosia gracilis. The sequence goes on along the minus strand of OX387264.1, from coordinate 66,416,885 downwards.
TAGCACCAAGCCCTTCTACGGTGTAGCACACTTTTCGCACTTCAAGCAAGAACAGTTTAAAAGCTAAACAATGATAAAGATCTCATTGTTTACCTTTTATACTGTTGCTGTCTTCTGAAAATTTTCAGTTCAGAAAAAAACAGACTTTAATTAAACTGAAAATTTTAATAATCTTTATAAACTCATAGCTATCAGGTTATATGAATGAAACGATTTCACGTTTGAGATAACACAGAGACGTGATTGATAATAATTCTCCACTAGTAGGTATAAAAGAACCACGGAACAAAAGTTTGGTCACGAGAGGGGTAGTGGTAGCGCCGTGGTAGTTAATCCCGTTTCCGCACTTAGAGTCCCATTTGGTCCGTTGTGCGTGGGGGCACTGGCTAACATAGCCAGCCTAGCTTCATCCAAAAGCAAAGAAACTTCCTGGGGGCTTCACAGGCTGCACGAGCGGCACATTATGTGTCTATCGCGTTTCAGACACGCTTCTCTTGCATACTTATTTATCAGTCGCACATATTCCTGACTCACATCAATAACACATCTCTAGCTTTTTTAACCGACTTACCAAAAAGGAGGAGGTTCTATGTTCGACTTCATGTATGTTTTCTTTATTTTTTTATGAATTCGTCCCTCGCGAACCGCCTATCTACCTCGCTTATCTCAAAGCATCGTTGAACCGAGAGGAATCTCACCGTGCCTGTTTAGTAAGCCATTTTCACGTAGGGACTGAAGATCTTTTCCTGGTAATTTATCGTGATGTGGCAGCAGACACCTTACCATTTAAATTACACCTGAGTTCTGTCGGAAGTCTTCGACAAACTTCGTCTTTTATGAAGATGAAGTAATTTAGAATCGAATGAAAACTTGGAGGTGATTGATCGAAGTTGTTTTAGGCCATACTAAAATTGATTAGTAGTTATCTGATCAACATTATAAGGTGGTTTTCTGAATATAGTATTTGGTGTTATGAAAGATGGAGTAATGAATCGATCGTGTGACTAATGATAACGTATGTACGTATTTTCTTTTTTATTGAATCAAGCTGAACAGCAAAATTATGTGAAACAGAAGCGATTGTTTTCCCTAAGTTTACTTGCCGTAAAAATTGCTACATTCAATGTTTTACCTTATAACTACTACAGAAACGATACAAAATTATACCGAGGAGCAATGACTTTTTCTAACCACCGCGTGGGGAGTAGAATGTCACAATGGCACGCATATTGTAACTTACTATTTGGGTACAGTACGACACAACATAAAGTTTCCATCGGGGTAATTCATCATCATGATGTCCTCTTAACAAGTGGTACATGCGAGTTATAATGAAGACATGCTGGCATTGACACTATGATAAGGTCAAGAGCGTTTAAAAGCTCGTGCTACTCTATAATTGGTATACGATACTATCATCATCATTATCAGCCTAAAACATTCTTCTGCTGAACATAATAGGCCTCTCCATTCATTTCAACTCTCGGCGACTCTCATCCTGCTGCAACCAATTTACCAACCACCTTATGAAGATCGTCTCTCAACCTAGCCTCACCTAAATAAACCCTATTAATACGGTAACCAGCAGATAATCTGATAAAACTAACTTCAAAAAGTTCGATTTCGTGGAACGTTGTGTTTGTCACTCGACACTCGCTCATCGACGCAACCTTTTATTTGTGTCGCACTATTACTATTCAGCCAAAAACATCACTCAATCGCAAACTACCCGGTTTTCATCAAAGCGCCAAGCGTCGATTTTCAACAATTTTTGCTGTGACGGCACACTTTTTATGTAAAAAAAACTATTGCTATTGGTTTTGCGGATTGCGTGTTGATTGTAGAGCACTGACTGAAACCGCCAATAAAATTACTGATTGTTTAAGTTTACCTACAGCTGGCACATCATATTTACTAAATCTACTAAATAGCATAGTGTTCGAACTTTAAACCTATGGCCAATTATCAGTTTAAGACTTTCTAGTTTAAATAAATACAAACTATATACTCGTATCTCTATTTATAATCTACTAGCTGACCCCCGGGGCTTCGCTCCCGTCAATTGGCTACTTACCTACCTACACTACCTACCCTACCTACCCTACCTACCCTACCTACCCTACCTACCCTACCTACCCTACCTACCCTACCTACCCTACCCTACCCTACCCTACCCTACCTACCCTACCTACCCTACCTACCCTACCTACCCTACCTACCCTACCTACCCTACCCTACCTACCCTACCCTACCCTACCCTACCCTACCTACCCTACCTACCCTACCCTACCCTACCTACCCTACCCTACCCTACCTACCCTACCCTAACCTACCCTACCCCACCCTACCCTACCCCACCCTACCCTACCCTACCCTACCTACCCTACCCTACCCTACCCTACCTACCCTACCTACCCTACCCTACCCTACCTACCCTACCCTACCTACCCTACCCTACCCTACCCTACCCTACCCTACCCTACCCTACCTACATACATACCCAAACTACATACCTACCCTACCTATCTACAATTCCTTTTTTTTTTTTAATTTTTCTTTCATAAGAACCTTCTCCTAACAATAACAAACACAACAAAAAAAGAATTAGCGAAATCGGTCCAGCAGTTCACGCGTGATGCCGTGACAACGGAAAACGGGTTTCATTTTTATATATATAGATATCAGTACATTTGTTAGCTGCCAATCCAGAACATGTTTTCTATTCCCGACCCGCAGAAAATATTAGCGAATATTCCATCCATTTGATTCCACTCCCACTCTACTACTGAACTTTCACTCAACTATTTTGAACACTAACTGCCGCTATACTACACCGCTGCCGCTTAATAAAAAAGCAGCTCCTGAAATATTCACTTCATTTAGTTGTCAGGAAAACTGAACGTGCAGCAAAACTCACTCGAAATAGTTCACAGAAAATATTTTCAATAAATTGAAACATCGAACGGAGTTGCCGGAAATATCAAAGCGAACGATTACATCGGGCGAACGAAAATACACACTCTCATTTCTCTTCTTCCTCTTTTATATTTCCCTTTAACTTTGTCCAAAGCAGCAATGGTTCCTACGTATTTATAATTCACCTTTACTATAACATTCGTTTACGAAGAAGCTTGGCGAGGTCGTAAGGGAGGCTCGTCAGTTATTCAGGCGTAGCTAGGCAGTTCCCAATGGATTCTTAGAGCCTATGTTATCTGTTTTATTACCTAAATGTTGATTTGGGCTAATTTTGGTATGCCTAAGTGCTCGTTCACACAGATGTCAGTTTTACAGATCCGCTTTATCGTATACGTTTTTATTCGACGCTGACGTATGTAGTTGTATGAGCGAGTTCACAGTTCAAACACATGACAGTTTGTATTCCAAATCCAGTAAAAAATAAAGAGCTGACAAAATATACAGCAGGGCGTTTTACAGGTTTTACAGGCTGCCACTACCGCCGTGATTCCCTCCGACGCAGACGAATATGGTACCAAAACAACACGAGAACGTCCATCCTTGTATAAAGTTGGTGGTATACAGCGGTACTGTAAATGCGGTGTGAAAATCACCTCTAGTAGCGACCGATCCGTTAAAAACGATTCTGGAAATACGCATGTTCTGTGTGAACGTACCCTTAGATAGGTTACATGAATTAGATACTTATCTTAATTGGACTGAGTGTTTAGACGGTTTTATTTTCAGTTAACTACATTTAGAACAACATGCTATAATAACATTAAACGCCAGTATTCCCCGAAAAGTTAGGCAAAGATTTACTTGTAGTACAGCCTCATATCTCCAGTCATGATTGGTGAAGTCCCATGTACTTGGGGTCGTGCCTATTGCTATTAACCGAGCACAATTCCTGTTCTCGGGCTACTACTGAAAAACTCCAGATGGAAGAACCCTATAAATTCTTGTACATTTTCAGTAGGCAATACCATTTCTCTGCCCAACACATTTAGAAGAAAACGTATCTAGTTGAAACATCGAATCTGCATTAAAAGCACCGACACAAAAGCGGACCCCAGACTTGGAATAGCTTTGAATATATTCATATGAGCCGACTATTTGACTCCGCACTAAATTCATGCACGGTCAAAGTTTGTTTTATTTGCGGCGAGCGCGGTTCTCGAGGGACGAACACAATCGTACTGTCATTCTATTTCAATCGAGCAATCGATAGTCCCACATTTTAGCGGAATAAGCTGTTCAAGTTTTGTTTTAGAGTCACGTTTTAGGCAAAATTGCTTTAAGTATATTTTTTTTTTTAAACTTCTAATGCAAGCGCTGGCAATAAGCTTCTACGTCTGTTTGTCGAGTTTTGAAGAATTATAATGTATTTTAGGCGTAGTTGGTGGCCAGTCAGTGGAACTTCAGGATTTGACTATACTGTAATCATTAAATCGAAGTTCATACATATACATATTATTTAATTATTGTATGAGAGTCAGTGATAGCGTGACGGTGGACAGGATGGTGTGACAAAATAAAACGGAAAGGGCATTCAGATGAGGATGATGATCCAATGATAACGATAACGAATGGCTCACAGAAAAAGGTCACAGCCAATCAGATCATTTGTCATAAGATTTTACAACAGATCAATATTGTGTAGGCTTTAAGAAAGTGAGGGATGGTCACCTTTTACGATATACCCGCAGTAGAAATGGGTTGATCGTTTTCTTTGTCGGAAACGATACAATGTTTACCTACATATTTCGTGTGAGTCTGGTGAGGTAAGCGAAAAGGTTTACGATAACAATAAAGGGTTAAATTTCTGCAGACGCCGAAATACCCAGCCTTTTTGTGCCATATAACTTTGGACGTCAAACTTATACAGGCTATGTTTCTTTCTTTGTTTATTTTGTTGACTTTTAACTTCTTTCACAGCAACATGGGTCAACCGGTGCAGCGAATATCTAGAATGCCTGGATCTAGAAGACGAACAACCCCTCGCCGTGCTCAGCTCCATGCAAGCAGACAATATGACTCTATTCTTCACAGAACTCCTCGACTACGATAGAGATGACGTTATCATCGACACCGATTTCGAACAATTCTTCGAGGTAGGAAGGTATCAAATTTGTCACATCTTGTCTTAATAAATCTGATTGTCGAAGTTGATAGGCCGCGTAATTGCCTTCCATCGATCCGGAAATGTCGTGTCTATAATATTTTCCACCATTATTATTTTAGAAGTGTATGTTTACATTGGGTGGAATATACTCGTAGCATTAAGTAAAATCAATAATAGAATGACAATAATAACTTTCATTACGTACCATTGAATTATGCATGCTGGGATTTGAAAGCAACTTTCGTAGTCAACAGTTCATTGAATTAGTCTTAATTCAATCGTAGTCCGGACTGCTCTAAATATAACCGGCCCGTACTTTAAATACAATTAACTCGCCACAGTTCAAATAACTCAGTTAAAACTCCAACGGAATTAAATAACGAAGTTATATCTTAAAAGTCGCCGAGTTGGGACGAAATCAACACAACTCCAGGGCGAGAATCTGAAGAGCTTTACCTGGCAAATAGTCCGGGAAATGGCAAATAAAGCAAATTAAGCTTCTAAAACTCAACATGAAGTAATTTTAACCTCACATAACTAACAGAGAATAATGAAGGGGAATACTTAAATTCGTTTTCCGTCGTATTTCACACAGGCTGGCGCATTTCGCAGACTAGTCGCCAAACTCGTCAGAATACCACATACTGCTTGAAGTCAAGCGGGAATTTATAGACCACTTCATCAATCCGCTGCCGGCCAAGTAAGTCCCTGTTCAACACTTGCTGATAATTGTGATAATTGTCTTTTGTTAGTCTAGCGTTAGTGTCCTTTTTAGGAATTAAGAGATTATGAGCTCTTCTTAAGAGCTTCTTGGAAATGGGGACAGGTGTCTCCATTTGAAATAATCACCATGGGCTTAGGGTATCTTAAAAAAGTCCTTAGAGACACATTATGTTTATTTACATAAATAACCTCTCACAGACAGGAGGCCTGTTTCCCAGCAGTGGGAACATGAATAGACTTATGATGATGACGATGACGACATAAATACAAAAGGCTGTGAAACTAAAAAATGCCTGAACAAATACATGCTGTAATCCGTCATTTTGTAAGTAACTATGATATCCCATAAAAATGAATGTCAGCCAGCTGCTATCATTTCATGAAAGTGGCCTAAAAATATGAGCACTTTGTAATGTAATATGCAATTATATAGGCTGTATATTTTTCCTAACTGGCATTTTCATGGAAAGCCGACCATTTTTATGACACAGTATAATGATTCTGGAGAATAAATTTAGGTCGGACGCTAGAAATATCAAGCAGGAAGCTAATGAAAGAAAGCATAAAGTTTATGACAAAAGGAACACAAGCGAACACCAGCGAACTAAGTATAGCGCAGCGCAGCCGAACGTAGCGTAGAAATATCATCAGAGACAGTGCGGCATTCATTCCCTAAGTCACGTGTTTTCTAACTTGCCCTTGTTATTAAATTCTCTGTGTTATGCCAAACTTTTTTATACCTTATTGCATGTTATTTGTAAGAAAAATATGCGGCAAATCTGATATATAAAATTCATGTTGTTCTTTTTATAATACTCGTACAACCTTTACCGGATTCTTTAGTTTTCCTGCCTTTTAAATTGTTATTACCTTCTCGTAATTTATTTTTTGTGTCCCTTTGCTAGATGGGCTGAGCTGCCGTTCTACAGAAGGGTGTGTGGTCCGGAGTCCTGCGGCATCAATAAACCGGGCAGGACTACACTGGAAGGATGGCTGGCGCGATGGGCGTTACATCTCAGTGAGATGAAAAGGTTCACTGACCTGCCGCTGTACCTACAGTACCTCTGCAAGATACTGTTCCATGTGGTCGATAGGACAAGTAAGTACTTGTGAATATGTGGACTTCTTTCGAAGCCTGAATTATATTAATAAGGTAGTCACCGGGAGATCTTGCAAAAACTGAAATGTAAGTCTTGCTTATACCTGATTACCAACCAAACTTGTAGTATTTTGTGCATCTATCTAATATTCACAAACTTATGTTTATCCTAGACAAAAACACACTTCAAAAAAGACTACTTAGCCCCAAAAACTCTCACAAGTTTATTTATTCACGAACTGTCTAAACTTTTCGGTCTCTACTCTTCACTGACAAAACAAAGTTAACTTCGTCTTTATTTTTAGGCAAAAGCAACTTATTGCTGCTTGATTGAGAGTAAACCTCGCCCTTTTTATACAATCATAGACAGGCACAAGTGACGTGTGTCGATTCCCGGGATGGCTTGATAGACGGGCTTGATAAATGGGGTTAATTTGACTCGGACCAGTGACGTCACCTCCCTTCAGACCTCCTGAATCACGTTATTTGTGCTACATGAAATATCCTCCTGCACCATAGGGTCGAGCCTCAATTTATTACTAATTTCAAGTTAATTGATATTGTAATTTAGCCAGAATGTTTGTTAACGATGCTGCATTGCTGTTAAAATTATTCAAGCTTGAATTATTTTACGCGAAAAATGAAATTGTGTTAAGAACTTTAATTTGTAACATCATAGCGCTGTCTGCAACTTGGACACTAAATCATTTCACGTTGAAGGTATAAGATTGTCTAACATTTTAGTTTATTAGTTTTATTGCGCCATAAGTAGTCAGAAACTAAATATAATCACAACGTTTGGTTGTTCTCCAAAGGTTTAAAAATTTGGCACCTTGTTCAACATTTGTAGCCAAAATCTCAGCGGGTGCACATTGAAGCGGGAATATCTTTCCTGTGGCGCACTCATTTTTCTATCGTGTGCCGTTGCCTTTATTTTAACTTTTAAATCTAAAGAGTCTTCGCTGATATTCTCGCTATTCCGCAGAAGAGTTATCGGAATATTATTCTGTGTCAATATTTTATGTTGCGTGACCTATATTTTACTTGCACTTTATTAATATCGAGGCACAAAGCGTTCTTTAAAGGATTTAATGTTTCTGCAATTTATCAGTTGAACTTGTAGAAATACTAAGAAATATTCAATGATATTTCATATTTTAAAAGAAAACAGTTAGGTATATTTTATTAGAGCATCAAGTTAACAGTAAAATATGTGAGTACAGAAAATACCAGCACAGACAGAATTTTTCCTAAATTGCTACATTCAGTCATGCTGATTTAGAAAGCCGAAGCGATTTATCACGACGATGTCTTCAAGGTGAATGATCTCATTTGCTAAGTGACATCCTCGCATTTCACCAATATGAGGTAAACGCTCGGCTTCCACTTCATTTGTCATCGTGATGGATTTCAAACATGTCAATATTTTGATAATACAGTATATAACACTAGGTACACTTACTAACATGGATTCTTGCGTCACATGAATTTCTACAGGGACAAATGAAATTAGGGGCGAAATTCTTAGCACACCTTATGGGTATCGATTTCTATTGACGATAGCAAAAGTAATATCTTCTTAAATTCCTAAACTTTGATTTTAAAGTAGATAGCTGCACTATCAGCGGCCGTGGATCGCGTAGCCAACTAAAGTCACTTGATATTTAATTAAATTTTATCGGGTATAGATAGAAATATCTCTTTACTTTATTGTAAACTATAACAAATAACAATCGCAGTTTGAGATACAAATTTATTAAATTTAAAAATATTCTGTCTTTTTTTGTTTTTTGTTCTCTATAGGCTCGCGCTTGACCACTACCTCACCTGATGGTAAGCGATGGTGTGATCGACGGTGAATCAAGCTTGCCTAGTAAAACCTATTTATTCACTCTTGACTTAAAAACCCCTAGATTGTAGTTGTCGGGAAACACAGACTCCGGCAGGGGATTCCACTCCTTAGCTGAACGCATAATAAAAGTGATCCCAAAACGTTTTGTGCGTATGGATGAGATGTCCACCATATGGCGCATCGCCGTACGTCTGATAGTCCGATGATGAAACGGGCTAGTTGGAATTAGATCATGCAATTCTATAGTACACTCGCCGAAAAGTAACCGATAAAAAACCGACAAGCTGGTAACTCGGCGACGGTGTTCAAGGCTCTGGAGCTTTGTCTTGACCAGTGCTTCATCGCCGATGAGCCTCTTGGCTCGCTTTTCGATTGACACTAGTGCATCAAGCTGGTATTTGGCAGATCCGTCTCAGAGATAAGAACAGTACTCCATGCATGATCGAACTTGCGCTTGATACAAGTGGAGTAACTGTTCCGGCGTGAAGTACTTTCTTTAAGTATTGACGAAAATAATACTTTGTAATCAATATCGATACGTCGTCGAAGCCGCAAGAAACGTTATGAGCCATTTTGCTAACCAACTTGTTGTGTTTCATTTGGTGAAGTTGGCTTGAAAGTTATATCACTTTCAACCCTTTTTGTCGTTTCTATCAGAAAAGACATTTTTCTATCCTTATCTTTATTCGCTATCGATGATTTGAACACAAAACTGTCGTTAAATATTTTTGCTATATCTTGAGGATCAGTGATTACTTTATTGTCTACATTTAAGATAAGATTTTTACGTTGCCTGTTTTTCTTTTATTTATTTATGTATTTATTCTTTTCTTTTTACTATGTTTGTTTACTATTTTCCATGTTTCTTTTACTATATTTTTTGTGCTGTATTTTTTGTGTTTAAACATAATGTGATATAGCTTGCTTAATAACTCTTTTATGAATTCGAACGTAGTTTATTTTATAATTTTTGATGCTGACATTATTTAATGTTCCAGAGCACAGAACTCTTTTCATTTTAATTGATACTTTAATACCTTTTGTAATTCACTTTATTTTATTGTTATTTTTGGACTTAATTCTAATCGGTTTTTTGGGATAATAATCATGGAATATTTTGTTGAAATAGCTTAGAAACTGATTTATACCCATATTACTCCAAGGTTTTTTAGTAAGACTTCTTTTGAGTACGGAATAATTCTTCTCATTAAATGATCTTTTAATTACTGTGGTGTACTCGACCTTTTTTGTTTTTTTGTTGATTCCAACAAGAACTACATAACAGAAAAGTCCACCATAACGATCAGCTAAGCCATTATGATCCACAAAACTCTGCTCTATGTAGTCTCTATCAAGATTTGTGATTATGTTATGTAAACACGACTGAGAGTTATTTCTGATAAAGGTCGGAGTTCTTACAAGATACCTAAAGTCATAACATGTCAATGTGCTTAAAAACTCATAAGCTTTTCTTTGTTTTCAACAAGTACGTCAACATTAAAGTCCCCCATATAATACAGTTTTTGTCAAAAGTGTTTTCTAAAGTGTTCTTACAAATTTCTTAGCGAGAAATGAAGCTTTCGAAGTTTTTTAATAGAAACTTCGGTAACAACAACAACTGTATAACCCTGTTGCAACATCTTTTGCACTACATATCTCGAAACTTTCGGCTCTGTAAAACTTACTGATTGACTCGATGTTTTCGCATTTTATGTACCAAAATAAGACTATCTCCCCTTTTCTTGTTCGGCCTTGTGTTACATACGAATAAATTATAATTCGAAATAGTAAATACATTGGCAGATTTGTCATTTAAGAAATGTTCCGAATTTGGAATAGTTCCCGGTAAATATAAATAGGCTCACGGTATCACACGGGAACGAATCCTGGAGAAGTCGAACAGTTGTGTGGGTGTACCTATAAATCTCAAACGACTTCCTTTGGGTTTGTGGCCTTGTGGTAACATTATAAAATTTATTAATTATTCCTTTCAGGTGCAGCAGGTGCTATTACGAAACAGGCGTTGGCGGCATTCTACCGGTCCGTGATTTGTTTTGAATGCGGCAAGTGTTGAAGAGATCATAGACACTGCATACGATCGGATGACTAGCGTGCGTTTCCTATTAAGTATATTCGTCATATTATCTTCCGCCGTCTTAGCTGTATTACCTTTTTTAAACGATTGAATGTGCTAAAACTTGTACACAAATATTCGGTATACTCATAATGTTTATACAGTAGTTTCATGTTTTCCTACAGTTAACATTGAACTATTCTGTTCTAAATCCGAAAAGTTTGATGATTACAATTTAAAAATAAGCTGTTCTTGAATTTAAAAAACCATTGGCTCATAATGTCTGCCGATTTTTTTCTGAATTTGGTCCGATCCACTACTTAGATGTTTATTAGATAGAAGTAGTAGTCTACCGACTACTTTTCGCAACTTCCTAAATATCCTATTATTATTTCAACAAGACGGCAATCTAATACTGGACTTCGGAACCTACGTCCGTTGCTTCACCAACTGACTGATGGGAAAGAACCCCAACAGACCTGGACAATGGGTGCACGTGCACCCCAAAGGACTCATTTCCTCAGCCCCCATTCCCCGTCGACTACAGCGCCCTCAACACGGAACCCGCGAAACTAGAACCTTACGCACCAGACAAGAAGACAAACCGACATTATGTGATAGTTTAAAACATACCTACATATCTCAAAAAGTAAATTTAAAAAATGTTCCTTTGGTACGTTTTGGACACTTGACTGCTATCATAGATCTGTAATCTTAAAAATAATGTTGACTTTAAAAAAATAATCCTCAACATATAGCTTTTCATAAAACCTGCCATTGTTTTAAAATATCTGTGAAATTCAGGAATTGGTGCACTGAGTGAATGAGCTTATTCAAAAGAAGTTTTGGAGTATTGCAAACCATGATGCTGGAGAACCAGACTTTGTATTCGTATAATACCAAAATAATATTTATAGGAGGTTTCTAGTTTAATTGATGAACATTACCAATACCAAATTATGGAGTTTCTTGTGCATTCTTCTCCATAACAAGCTACTTTTACGAATGCACGGTAGAATCAATTTTTATTTTATGATTTGTTACTTTTAATTCTGACGTTCAAAAGTGCCGCTTTTTGGCCCAGTTGAATAAATATATTTGACTTTGACTTTGACTTTGAATATCCTCTGCCGATATCAGTGTAATTAAAATTGATTTGTGCCTACCTAGGTAAAGTAATAAGACATACCTAAATATGATTTATTGAGTTGTTCTACGGAAAATTTAACTGTATTACATTCAAATGATTTATGTATGATGTAATTTATTACCAAAAGAACCTAGGTTTTTACAACAAGAGAACGGTCAAGATAAAATTCTTCGTAAAATATCTCCACAACGCGGAAAAAGTTCACATAAAATATATAGTTACATGAGTACCTACTTCTGTAACTGCCTTAAATCTAATAATTTACTTTTAAACCTACTCTAGATTCGCTTGAAAGTTAAAAGAGCGCTTTATCTGACGTGTAAAACGTGCAATTCGACCAATTCTTGTCTCTATTCCTAGATCTAGACCTAAGTCGGTGTAAATAGTAGTTTGTAAAGATGCACGGTACGAGTACGCAGAACTGCCTTAAAGTAAGCATATAATTCACATCTCACGACATAGCCTTATTTTATACCTTAGATGTAATATAGGTATTATAAGTAACTTTAAATATATTAGATATCTACACTTTGATTCACTGAAATATACCCTTTCGTTTGTTTATTTGTTTTTTTTTTGTTCAATCGTATGTGTCGTATTTGTTTTTCCCAACGGACTAAACCCATTACACAACATCAAATGTCAAAAAAAAAAATTGCGTACTATTTGTTTACCTACCTGAATAGAATAGACAACCCACTGCATATTACCTATCGATTAAACCCAATTTTTGCAAGTTAGGCACTTGATACAATTATGAATATAAGTAATTACTTTATCTAACTACCAAGTTAGATTAAGTAGTTACTTAAACTTTTTTATAAATTCGACTGGCTTCCCGGAAGCTATTAATTCCATTATTTGTAAAACATGGGAAAACATGTCGGGTCTCAGCCTCGACCTCTGGAACAGAAGCTCTTTTAAAAGCCTGCTATGATTGATGGAGGGTTTCAAAAGATGCTTGCGACGTCCGCACCGCAACCCCAGTATAGCGGCTCCATCGTGGTCCCGTCTCGGACATTTTCCCAAATTACCATTAATCATCCACCGCTCTGACAAATTTGTTATAATATCTAACATTTTTCTGCTTCTTTATTTGACTGGAAATCTGTTTTCAAAGGACAGGAAACCTTTATATAAAATTTGAGGCTTCGGGTAATCAGTCCCAAATCTTTAAAAAATAAATTCTCGAACCAAAAATAGTTCACTTAAATTAAATGAAGACATGAAAATTTTACTCGACGTAAAATTCGTGTTTGCTTCAAACGGTTACTCAGCGAGAAATTCGTATTTCTGCTGAATGAGTTTGGAGATAAAATGATGCAAATGACATGGTATGAAGCACCGACGTGTTCATGAATCATGTACACCTACGAAACACTAACACTTTTTAGATAAACCTTTTTGCTACCAAACTAGAAAATTAGATTATCCATCCAATAAATATCTGACTACCTATAAAACACAAGAGATAACGTAAGTATCACATTAGTCAGTAACAAACGGCAAAAGATAAAGACATACCATTACTCTCTTAGTAATTAGCTTCTCCATCACGTCTACACAATGCTAGTAGGTATTACAATCAATCAATCCCAACTAATGGATGGGAAACGATATCCGAAGAAAAGTGTGTTCTTCCAACCGAAAAATTCAACCACATTCACGGACCCGGAAGCAAAGAAGAAGATAAATATAGAATACAACGGCATCATTGATTTTGCAGCGATATCTCAGAAGAGATCAAACACTGGCCAGAAGGAAACAATAGATAGCATCAAAGAGGCAATACTTTGCGCTCAAGCATCGAACGTTTTAAAAAATGGGTAATTCATAGATTAAAGACCTCACGTAGCACATTCAAATTGATTAGCAAAAGCGTAACGAGAATATCATCCGTTTTCCCGCGTAATTTTCGCGATATGTCAACAGCTTGCCCATTTTCACAACAGGACCGGCCTTTACGCATCATTAGCAAGCTGTTAAAAAAGTTGGCTGTAGAAAGGCAGGTATCTCAATTATTATTGGATCGTCAGCCCGCTCCTAATATTGTTTCCCCGACTTAGTAATAGCATCATTAAACGCGGGCGGGCCAGCATTTTTCCTCTGCAATATACCGCTCATGATAAATGGAGCGCAATATTTATCGATGTTGGTAGGAAACATCGCTTGCAGGTTTTTTGTGTGGCAACGGTAGATGACGTAAATGCCAATGTTGGACCGTAATGGTGGAATGGTTGGACTGGAAAAGTTTTTCTGTTACTGGAGGCCTTACTTCAATCAATTAATTGTAAAAGACATACCTGATACGAATGACAATGGTGGGTACATAGGTACCGGCAAGTACAACTTGTTTTGTGCCTGCCTATTGAAGCTATAGTTACGGTGATGATGAAAAGTCTTCTATATCTCTTAATAATCGTTGGCGTAGGCCTCTTCTTCGACATCGAAAAACTTCTTTTACTGCATCGTAGCACGCTACTACCACATCGTAGCACCAAGCCCTTTTACGGCGTAGCACACTTTTCGCGCTTTCGTAGCAATCTTCGATCAACAGTAACTGTTATCGAGGTAGCAACAGTTAAAAAGGTAGAAGAAGAAAGGAACCTTCTTAACATAGACTATAATTAAAATGAATGCCTTAATAATCTTGATAAATTCATAGCTATCGGCTACATGAACGAAACGGTTTCACGTTTGAGATAACACAGAGACGTGATTGATAATAAATCTCCACTATAATAGAATAAAGGAACCACGGAACAAAGGCTTCGTGACGGTAGGAGGGGTTTAAAGATAAAGAATGACACGCTTTATTGATTCTGTAGCGATTTTATTAAAGAAAACCTACACAACTTAGATCTTAAAACTATGGATTGGTTAATTCTAATTTTGATTATACAAATGTTGCATTTATATATTTGTAGGTTCAATTATACAATAAAGACGGGTGAAGTACTGTTCTCCTAGATAGGCTTTTGATTAATAATCTGTTTCATTTTCTTAACAATATTCTCATCTGTGACAAAAACATGTTCACTGTCACTGGTCCCCATACTCAAACCATTCATAATTTGTGGCAGAATCCTAATTCTTTTACACGAACTATGAACGATCTTGCACCCAATATCAATAAAAGTCTTCGCATTATCCAGATTTATCCCCGCTCCCGGCATAATCTCTACTTTATCACCAACTCTGCTGATCAGTGACTTTATTAGTACGATTGCTTCGGCATCGTTAGCTGTCGCCTTCTGTCCGCTTGTTAGCAGTCTGTCAAACCCAAGTTCAGCTATTTTCATAATAGACAAAAGAGGATCTATGCCGACGTCAAAAGCTCTATGGAAAGTAGCAGGAGTGGGATCGGCCTGAAGCAATAATTTTTCACAGTTAATCACGTCGATTTGCTGTGTTTCAGTGAGGGCACCAAAAACGAATCTGTCAACGCCTAACGCTTTGAAGACGTCCACATCAGATAACATTGTATCCATCTCTTCCATAGAGTAATGAAACTCAGAGCCAGTGCGACATCTGATCATTACGTTCACTTTCGGCCTCTGAAATAAACAAAGGACAAGCAGTATATAAATACGTTCTTGTATAAGCACTCCATACTCCATTTATCAAGTGGTCCTACCTTCGTTAATTTATCGCAGCCACAATCGTGACATGATTTACGGATTGGTTTTCCGGCAGCTATGTTATTCACCTAAAATATAAAATATTGCAATCGTGATACTGATTTGAACTGCATTGAATATGAATGAAAATAACATTTTGGTACCTACTGCTGAACATGGGGTGCTGGACTCGATCCAAGTTTTAAAATATTGTCATTAAGAATTTCTCAGTGTCAATCCGGGGTCTAGATTTCTGCCTTATGAATGACAATTGACACCACCCTATACAGCAAGGACTTCAAAATAGGCTACGGGCTTACTGTGATTCATAAGTATAGTATAGGTTACACTATAATTCATAAAAGATAGCTTAATCTCTGTGACATATGTCAAACTGATGGATACGATTGTTACGTTATTGTTAGCCTGTCAGGCGCTATTGTTACTGTATTGATACTGACAGCTGTCGCAGAGATCAAGCTATCTTTTATGAAGTATACACGCCCTTGACTATGGCTCTAGTCAGACGGACTGAATTTCATTGCACTCCAACTGCAAATTTGCAGTTTATGTGCAGTTGATATAACTACATAACAAATCTGCGGCCTGCGTAATGAATTCGGTAAGGCCAAACGCAAGGAGTACGAAAAATCAACTAATCATATGCGAAAAACGCAATGTGTATTTCCGTCTATGAAACTGCTAACCGACTGCGCAATACACTCACATAACTACATAACAAATCTGCAGCCTTATTGCGTAATAAATTCGGTAAGGCCAAACGCAAAGAGTATGAATAATCGACTAAACATATGCGAAAAACGTGATGTGTATTTCCGTCTATGAAACTGCTAACCGACTGCGCAATACACTCAAATGCAGACCGTCTGTCTGGAGCCTAATCTTTCGGAGAAGATGTTAATGGAAATGAAAATAATTATCATAGAAGAAAATACTATGTTTTGTTTGTACCATTTCCATGATTTGTTTGACAAGCCCCGGTGACGGAGTTAGTCCCCCTTCTGTGAGTGAGCTGCATACTTCTAGCTCGTCTGCTCCACCGTGAATTGCATTTATTGCGGACTCTAAACTGTCTATGCAAACTTCTAACATCGTCTGTCAAATAAACAACCAAGATTAAATCGCTTGTCTGTCTTGAAAGACGTTTGGATTGCAGACTTTAGGAGAATAAAATAAATTAATATTTGACCAACAACGGATTAAAAACAATAGAATTAGAGTATTTTAATAAATAATTAGTGTAGGGTAGAGGAAATAGAGATTTTTTAATTTGGGAAGCACAAAATGAGCACTAAAGAATTAGGTGGTCTTCAAACCCCAGCGTCGAGGGTTCCTCTCTGAGTATGTACATTGTACATGGTATCAGTAGCTAGGTAGGTGGTGGATCTAAACAACAGTGCGATACTCAGAAAGTACTGGAGCGATCATTGGACCTCATGCAACAGTGCTGCCATAATGTATCGCTACAGAATACCCCAGTTCAAAAACATACAGTTCATAATATTCCCTCTCTCTTCTCTGCCTAAAGCTACCTATTTGGAAACATCAAGAAGCGTGAAATATCTTTGTTTTGTAATAATCCGCTAGATGGCCAACTATTATTAATTATATAGACTATCGATAGATGGCGCTGAAACTGAATTAATGGATACAACAAACAATGCCATTGCCACGTTCAAGCAGTGTCAAGTGTCAACATTGCATTGTTATGAATTCAAAAAGCCTTCAAACCTTTAGAAATGAATAAATTATAAGATGAGCATAACAATGACGGCAACTTACCGTGGCGTGCGTGACTGCTTTTATAAGGGTTTTACAACTACAATTATGTTCTTACTTTTTTTCAGAATGTTATAAGTGGGTAAAACTTTACAATGTTGCCCAAACAATTATGATACAGGAATGGATCATTTTAATTGCAGGTTTAAAAAACCAATTGTTGAAGATTGTATTTTTTTTTTCGAATTACGCATAATATAATAGTTAGCATGGCATTGATAGTAAACATATTTTTTAATTGGGTGATAGTGAAAGATTAAGCTATGATTAAGTTTAACAAAGAGTGTGAAGTGTTTAATAAAATTACTATCATACACTTCACTGTTTGTTAAATCTTATGAAACTTCGTTGCAACTAATTTTATTTTGATGAATAAATTACTTACATATATTAAAATTTAAGTTTCAATATTATTTTCAATCCACACACAACTGACACAACACAAAGCGTTAATGTAACCAATATACATTATCATCACCCAAATAAAAAACCACAAACAAGGTGGTTTTTTTTAATTAATATTGCCACTTGGCAGTATAATATATTAATATTATTAATCTTTGCACTTGGCCAAATGGTGCTATGTTCAGAATGGTTTGTTCCTTTTGACATTTGAGTTCGATGTAAAAGGACACGCGAACGTAGGCAAAGTATCGCCAGCGTTCGCTTTCTTTTATCAGGTATTTAGATTTATGCCCATTGTTCGGTAACAAATTATAGAAGCAAATGTTTTTCTGGAGTGAACCTACACGGACCATTTCATAATAAATAATCAGTCACGTCCTAGAGTTTGAGGTTATATCGAAGTCTGTGCCACATATCGGAGCGTTGTTCCCGTATATTTTCAATTAATTGTGGAGAAAATTTTGTGCTAAAGTGTATTTTTTGGGTAAACAGTTATGTCTCGAAATAGACACCATGAGGAGACCGACAAACTTACGCGTATCGCTATCGTGAATGCGGATCGTTGCAAGCCGAAGAGATGCAGGCAGGAATGCAAGAAGAGCTGCCCCGTGGTACGTATGGGCAAGCTGTGCATCGAGGTGACGCCGAACGACAAGATCGCCACCATCTCCGAGGAGCTGTGTATCGGTTGCGGTATTTGTGTCAAGGTAAAACTTTCTACTATGTTTTTCACTTTTGCTGACCAATGTAAACTTTAGGACTTCCGCTCCTAGGTAAAACAAACATCTCTTTAGCTTGGTATAAAGTATACAATACGACAAGTATACATATTTGTTTATTTTATTTTAAGAGCAGGAAAACGTCATCTATTATTTTGATAATTACACTGAGCATAATCCTTCAAGTCGTTATGACTGCACAAAATGGTCAATTAACATCACAAGTTTTAATTTCTAAAGAAAACTATCAAACAATAACTTTTCAGAAATGTCCCTTTGACGCAATCACCATCATCAACATCCCTTCAAACTTGGAGAAGCACACTACTCACCGATACTCAAAGAACTCGTTCAAGCTTCATCGGCTGCCTATCCCTCGGCCTGGAGAAGTGTTGGGGCTGGTCGGTCAGAACGGTATTGGCAAGTCTACTGCACTAAAGATTCTTGCTGGAAAACAGAAGCCCAACTTGGGACGTTTTGCTGTAAGTCAAATTTATTATTTTCAGTTATGTTTATTTACTCAGTCTTAATAATATTTTTCCTGTTGAATAATATGTTTAGAAAGAATTATTGGTTATGCAGCAGACCTTTACCCAGCAGTGGGACAATATGACATGAATAAAAGACTTGTTTAGCTACTTCTAATGTCAACAAAATCAAGCTTGCTCTAATTAACATGTTAACCTCATAAATTATGCAGTTTACCTATTGTCTGTCAACTGAGAAAGTAGCAGCATTCCAGTTCCACAATGTTAGCATATTGTTATGATTACAAAGTAACCTGACTTTACTGCTAGGTTTTAAAAATAATAAATGCATTCATATGGTATCAAAATGACACAATCTACTGGAAATCCCTGATTGATAGCCTTTGTAATCTGTTAAACTTTAGTTTACTTGAGCAATTAAATAAAACATAAAATATGAGATAAGCATTTTATATAAATTGTGATGGGAGGTTTTGAAGCAGAATGCCAACTTCACAAAATGTCAACACGAGGCAAGATGCCAACTTCCAAGAAATACTAGCTGTGATTTGAATTACATAAAAAGTTGTAAACTTTTTATGTAATTCAAATCACAGCTTATGGACTTTCAGGTTCCACTTTTAAGAGCTAGCTTTATGATGGGATCCTAAGTTTGTTTTAGTGCTTATCTTGTTCCTTGATTCTTATAAGTGGTTCTTGAAAAATTGATCTTTTTTTTTATAATCAAGTCTCTGCTGTTATCACTTCTTAGAAATCTTTCAACAGGACCCTCCAGACTGGCAAGAGATTCTGTCTCATTTCCGCGGGTCGGAACTGCAGAACTACTTCACGAAAATCCTCGAGGATGACCTGAAAGCCCTGATCAAGCCTCAATATGTGGACCAAATCCCTAAGGCTGTCAAGGGGACTGTCGGTTTCCTCCTTGACAAGAAGGATGAGATGAAAAATCAGAAAGAAATCTGTAGAATGTTGGGTAGGTTTTGTTCTTCGCTTTAATAAGGAAAAGTAGCCACACCTTGTGTTGTGGCGTCGACATTATGACATACGTTGTAACGTCGCAAATTGCGATACTGATTTTTGAAAACATTCGTTTGAATGCACACTTATAAAAAAAACTTATGTGCGCTTCTAAATAAAACTATCATTTTTATCTATTTCTATTATTAGTTATAATTCTAAGTTAAACATCCTACTGAATAAAAGACTTCCTTGATGTTCTGTTCAGATCTATCGCACATCCGCGATCGTGAGATCGCCGCGCTGTCTGGAGGAGAACTGCAACGCTTCGCTTGTGCCATGGTGTGCATCCAGAATGGAGACATCTTCATGTTCGATGAGCCCTCCTCTTACTTGGATGTCAAGCAGCGTCTTAACGCTGCCCGCACTATCCGGTCGCTTATCCACCCTGACAAGTAAGTTGATTATTTAATAAAAGTAAACTTCCCAGCAGTGCAGCTCCGTTATATTGTATATTCGCGTATTAAGTCTTAAGCATTTGAGTCAAACCACTTAGATTACAGCAGATAAGTTAAGACAGGCTGATGAACGCAACTCCACGTCTAAGCGCGTATTTTCCGTACGGTACATCACAGCAGCCACAACAGTTGTGAATTGGTTTGACTTGACCCATGCCCACAACTCCCGTCCAAACGCGTATTTAGCGTATCGGTGGGATTAATTTTGATTTACCCAGTTCTTCAAGAAAGGCCAGCAACACTGGTGTTACTGATCTTTGTGTGGCATGTGGAGAGCTTTCGATCCTGATTTTCTAAGGCCCACTTACGGCAAAAACTTTACTTAAAGTTAGTTGCTAGCACAAGGTTTTTTTTTCTATTTAATCTTTTGATGCCGCAGATGAGGTGGTTCATATGGCATGTTAGGCGCTACTACCGGTGGAGTCTGCCCTATAATTACAGAGACATTCTTCTATCTGACTGTTCTGGTCGGCAGATACTTTCTGGGATTGTAAGCTGTCCTGCGAGCTTGTTTGGATGCTTTGTAATTGTCGCCATATGTATTTATCTTCTCATTGACCATAGGAATATTTAGGATTTTTTGTTTTGCTGTTGTCTCGATAAACCATGGTGTGTTGGATATTTGTTTCAATATATAATTTGGTGCCCGTTGCACTTTCGTTATGTTGGAAGCGCTGACTGATCCCCAAAGTTCGATGCCATATTATTTCCAAATTGGTTTTAGTATGGTCTTGTATATTAAAGTTTGTTATCTATCGCCAGTTTTGAGTTTCTTCCATGTAGCCAAAAGTGAAATAGCTATCTTCATCCAGAATTCCCATGTATGATTTAGTATAAATCCTGCAAAAATATTTAGAAAACCAAGCACATAACTAGACTGATCTACAAGCATTGTTTTAATTGCTTTAACGTACTTTAGCAAAAGTGCAGTGACAGTCTAAATCTTACACCTTTTCGGCCTAGCTCTCATTCACCACATCCCTGTAACATTCGATGAGAAGGAACTTTGTTTCAAAAACTAATTTCAACCTTGCTAGTTGATTTTCGGCACTTTAAATGAAAAATAACTAAGCTTTTTCTATCACCAGGTTCATCATCGTAGTGGAGCATGACTTGTCAGTATTGGATTATTTGTCTGACTTCATTTGCTGCCTGTACGGCGTACCCGGTGCTTACGGTGTTGTGACTATGCCTTTCTCTGTTAGGGAAGGTAAGTTTTTTTACGACAGCGAATATGCACTAGTTTTGATATGGCATAAAATTTTAATCAATTTGTTTATTTTTTAGGTATTAATATATTCCTTGATGGATTCGTGCCCACTGAAAACATGAGGTTCAGGACTGAATCATTAGTTTTTAAAGTTGCTGAGTCTGCCACTGAGGAAGAGGTAAGATGAACACAATCTTTTTTTTATATTTCTCTTAAATCTAATAACCCCATTTAGCTTATTGATTGTATAACTGTTGTGTTGTAAATCCTTATTGTAGTATTTATTACCCCATAACCCCGTAACTGTAATGCACCAAAAATTATTATGTTAACAGATCAAAAGGATGAATCATTATGAGTATCCTGATATGTCGAAATCGATGGGCGAGTTCAGTTTGCACGTAAAACCTGGTGAATTCTCGGATTCTGAGATTCTTGTATTGCTTGGAGAGAATGGTACTGGCAAAACTACATTCATCAGAATGTTGGCCGGCAATTTGGAGCCCGACGACGGTAAGAAACAGAAACAAAATATATTAACTAAAATAAAACGTTATCTTTTTCATTCCCCATTTCGATTTGAACGATTGTTAAACTCCAAAATTATTTATTGGACGCGTATCCGAAACTGCTTTTGACTGACCAAATAAAAAATATTTGAAATGGCAACACCGTGTTTTGAAATGTCAAATTTGTGAAAGTTGTCAAATTGTCAACAGGCTTCGGATTTGTTGTAAAAAATTCTTAATTCAACAAATTTATGTTTAATCCTAGTTATTACTGTGATAATTAACCGAAAAGAATAATTTACTTTGAATCTCCAATAAATATACGTTATGTAACAATGTAGACATCGCTTGAAAAATGAGGTTATAGGTGTATTGCATTAAGTGTATTTTAATGAATTTAGACATATTTAAGCTATTGAAATGGCTAGAACTGAGTTATTTGATTTATTTTTCCATCCTGTTTTCCAAAAATGTTTAAAACACGCGGAATCCTGTGCTACAAATGATGGTATGTGGTGACAGTGTTTGTCTGACCATAAAAGTCAATATTTGTAGATTGCTTGTCGACGTAACAATTTGTGTACCTAACAATAAATATTGTCATTTGCGCACTAATTAGAGTTATATTATTTTAGGTTATTGTTATATTTGCAAAAGAGGGTTTATACTGTACTTTGTTTAAAAAAAATGTTTATAACAAGCTGCAAACAAAAGAAAGCATTGATGCTACCTCACAACATACTACTTTGCAAGTTATGATGTGAATTGTAATAACATATCATCATAGATATAATACACTGCATAACTTAAAGTTTTGTTATTCTATAAATTTTACGTGGCCATATTAAATGATGACCACATTCAATGTATCAGCTCTAAAGTTAATTTATACATAGCTAGCAATCTTTGATGGAAATAATTATCTTACCTACACAAATTATTCAGATTAGAGAAAAAATATAAACTTAATATGATTGCTGTCCTCAGGTTCCGGCACGCTACCACAGCTGCACATTAGTTATAAGCCGCAGAAGATATCGCCCAAGTCACAGGGGCTGGTGCGCAGTCTACTGCATGACAAGATTAGAGATGCTTATATTCATCCACAGGTGATTATTGTTATAGACAACTAAAATAAAAAAAACCTGCGATATTTCATGCTACATAATTTATCTATTAGTAGATATGCTTCGATCAACAATCTATTGAACACATAATTTATGACATGATACAACACACAGCCCGATTCAAACAGCCCAGGAGTTTTTAATGGCTGAACCGATTTTTATTAATAATATCTAAGAACACTCGATAAAATCAGTGTTTGTATTGATTATTTACCATACTGACCTTATTAATGTTTTATTATATTGAAACCACAAAGTAAAGGTTTGTTTACCAAACTTTACAGCCACTGTTCTAGAATGGCTATTTAAAGCTTATGAACCCCAAGCCAACCAAAAAATATAAGCCTACCTATTTCCCAGAAGAGTAAGCAGAAACTATAAAACGTCAAACATCTTTAGAAATACTGTAAGATTCTAACCAATCCTGTTTTTACATTTCAGTTCATCACAGACGTGATGAAACCGATGAAGATAGAAGAAATTATGGACCAGGAGGTTCAGAACCTGTCTGGTGGTGAGTTGCAGCGAGTGGCCCTGGTGCTCTGTCTTGGCAAGCCAGCTGATGTATACCTTATCGACGAGCCCTCTGCCTACCTAGACTCTGAACAGCGTTTAGTTGCTGCTAAAGTTATTAAAAGGTATGTTTTTTTACTTATAGGAAGGAAAACAAAATTTTGAAAGTGGAATAATTCATAATATGTTTTACAACTCTGCCACATATTGAAACAAACCACAGGCAAATGTTGTTAATTTTTTTTTATTCCACTGCTCTGTAAATCTGTTATCAAATTATGACTACTATTGTACTTGGAATAAGAAGAACCAAACCTAAACCTATCAGTTTCCAATAACTATAATCCTTACTAGAAACAAATATTTATATGGCCTACAGATCGTTTTTCCGGTCTGGTTGTTTGTGTATGTGAGTTTAAATGTCTGTAAATGCGATATAGCAGAAATTCCTAATTTGATGAAATAAAAAACTAGTTTGTAATTTACCATTTGCTTTCCCCAGGTTCATCCTTCACGCAAAGCGTACCGGATTCGTAGTAGAGCACGATTTCATAATGGCGACGTACTTAGCGGACCGCGTCATCGTGTTCGAAGGCACGCCGTCCTCCAACGCCACGGCGCACGCCCCACAGTCGTTGCTCAACGGCATGAACAAATTCTTAGAGCTGCTTGGTATCACCTTCCGAAGGGACCCTAATAATTTCCGGCCGAGGATAAACAAACACTCTTCTGTGAAGGTTAGTATTCTGAACTATGAATATTCATCATCATCATCAGCCTAAAACATTCCCAATGCCGGGATACAAGCCACTTTTTTGTGAGAGAGGGAATAGGCCATAGTCCAACATACGGGCCCAGTGCGGATTGGTGTATGTCACATGTCTTCGAATTTTTGGTTGTAAGAAATGCCGGTTTCCTCTCGACGTTTTCCTTCACCGCTTTTAGAGCAGTGGTGATGAAATAATTTACACAAAGTAATGCGCTTGCCTGGGTTCGAACCCACAACCCAAGTCGAGGCCGTTACCACTGTGCCGCCACAGCACTATGGATATTATATTAGTGTAAAGGTCAATAAAAGCGAATTTTTAAACGACTCGTTCTTATTTCGATTTTATCAGATTTTCTGAAAGTAACAAACTGCATGAGGTGTAAACAGCGAATTCAAATTAAGCTGCGTTTGAGAATCTGCTGTTAATTTATTAGAAAAATAAGTATTTATGGAACCAATGACCTGGTGAAGTGAAGTTTGCTAGATGCGAGATGAACAGAACCAGTTGATGGGAAGACTCTTAGGAGGACTCTCAGACATAATCTGGCAGTAGACTTTTTTTATGCTGAAATGATGATAGTTTGGGCCGTGTGTATTGTATCGCTTGCCACAATACCAAAGAATTGATCTCAGACCGATGATTGAAATCCTGCTCAGCGGCTACGCCTGGTTGTAATTTCTTACAAGATTGGTTCCACATTTTAGTTGTGAAGGCTGTCCTAAATTCGTTAGTCTACCAAGTTCGTCTGACACATAGGCATCATATTCGAATTGTAAATACCATGTTTATTCTTGTTACAGGACATAGAGCAGAAACGAGCAGGCCAATACTTCTTCCTGGAGGACTAGTGCTAAAGACAACCTGTATTTATATATATTGTATCTGTCACAATGGTGATGGCCTGCCACCCGTGTATTTCCAATTAAATGTATTACTGTAATAAATCATGTTTTATACAACCACATATTCCTTAACTTATTTATAAAATTATTTTGGTGATAGGTAGCTTGCCATTATGATGATTATGGTACATATTTTATTAAGCTTAAGAAGTGCCTGATAAAAGAATGATAGCAACAGTCCAGTGAAACCAAGTTGAAGACATTGATATTCTACCGATAGATAAAAACAGTCATGAAAACCATTTGTTCAAATTCTGGTGAGTTATCTAAAGTTCGCAGCGCTAGCTAGATCGCTTATAGAGTTGAGTTTACTCGCGATCAAAACGTCGTAAGCGCCATGAAATTCATAACATAAAGTAAGTTGTACGGATTTCAGTACAGTTCAGTCGAACAATGTGAGTGTTCGGGTCGCCATAGAGCGTAGAACATTACAAGTGAATGTCAAATTAATTGTTGTAGGAAATCCATTAGATTTCCTAAGCCTAGTATTTGTGAAGACAGGCATTAGAACTATTGTGGCTCTAAACGTTGGACTACACTACACACCAACTGCAGTTTACAAGACCGCTTCGAAAGGAACTACTTACTCACTGCGCATTACGCTCGTTAGAACAGCACTCCCAAACATTTTAATAGCCCAGTCTGAGAAATACACACCCTCTATCGAAAATATCGTGTATTTGTTTGGTGTATGTACATTGGGTACGCCATCCCTGTTGCGGGCTAGTAACCAAGTCTGCCGCAAGTCTTAAATAAACTTTGAGTGAATACAACCACTTTGGGGAAATACTAGGCTCCAAACATCGCTGCGGGCCCAGAATATTGCGAAAAATATATCTAGCCGCACCGATGTTTGAAGTCGTTGCAATAACTACCAAATTACTTTCGGGACTCTCAAAGTAGCGTGATTGGACTGACATTTCTAAATACCGATCTTTCCAATGAATAACTGACATTCTTCCAGAAATAGGTCAACGGGACACAAATTGCGTAGGTAAGAATTATCTGATTGACGTTATTATCTTTATGACACATTGGGGTGCCCCGCCTCAATTACCGGGGCTGACCACCGCCAGCTCTGTTACCGGCTGGCAATCAAGTTTGCTGTATGTTATAAATGAGTTTTGGGTGAAATCAACCACTGACCGAAGAAGACGGGTATCAAACAGCGCAGTAGTTAGGCCCAAAAATCTCAAGGTACCGTAGTTAAACCGATATTTTCATAAAGAAGCCCATTCATCTTGACCTTGCTTCATGAAATTGGTCAACGGCACACATATTGCGAGGTTAACATCCCAATTTGCTACTGACACAATTTGTCGACATGACAGCACCAACGAAATCAAATCAATAAATAGACATGAAATTATGGATCACCGCTGTGACACGCAACGATTGATATCTGGTAAAGCAATTACAGATAGATTAAATATCTAATTATACAGAATTAGTAGCTATTAAAGTTGTTTCCTGTACCTATCGCTCGATTCGAACATGGTAAAATGCAGTGCAAATATTCGTTCACATTGCACAGGGTTTTCCACGCGAAGCTTACATTAAATTAATGACTACCGACGCCACGCAAAACTCATAGTTTGACCCCATTTTTCAGCATTCATGTCGCTTATAGGAATGAAATAGTACCCTAGACGCCTAATAACAGGCGAGCGATGTCTGTCAACACATATGATTAAAAGATCATATACAGGTCGCCACCCGAGGATATCGAATTAGTAACGACCACTTCTGTGAGCTGTAAACACTACCGCGTCAGTCAATAAAAAATTGAAATAAATATTTTAATGGCCTCTTGTACAATACGTTGGTATGTTAACAACAGCCAGACTTCGAGTTTCCGGAAAAATGGCATAACATTTCATTGATACGTTAACATTAACTACGTACGTACGTAGTGACTTAAACATAATTAGATTTATTTTCTGATATTATTTATCGGAGCTCATATTATACTACTCAAGTTTGTAGGTGAAAACGCCCACCGCATGTTTGCGTCTCTCTCTTTTAAAGTACCTCTTTCGCTATCTCTTCTACTCTATATTTTCGTAAAAAAAAACTAGTGATACACGATAGAACTAGAAACCTTACAAATAAAGACGTTAAATTGAATAGTTTATTAATTGTGAAACGTTTTTTTTATTACGTTTTTTACTAATATTTAAGAACCAACAACCGAAAAAAGTATGTTAAGTACCTTTAGAATTATGTTTTTATTTTAGAATTTTATGTTATTACTAAAATGTTAAAACGCTGTATAATTAATAATAAAAAACTGATACCTATTAATTTTAAAAAAAATAAGTACAAATACTATTCATAAAATTATCGATACCTTCCTGGTTTTTTTTAATCCAGTCCCATCCTTAATGAGGCGTCCCTTGGTAAGGGACCAATCAGAGCGCAATCGTCCCGTTCCTCATACCTCAGCTGACAGAATTGTTTTGAAATGTATTAGATAGATCAAGCATTAGGCGTCT
Source organism: Orthosia gracilis (assembly GCA_947562075.1). NCBI lineage: Eukaryota > Metazoa > Arthropoda > Insecta > Lepidoptera > Noctuidae > Orthosia > Orthosia gracilis. The sequence goes on along the minus strand of OX387264.1, from coordinate 66,388,874 downwards.
AGTGGCTATGTGGTCGATGGTCAACGGTTTTCCGTCTATTGACATCACATATTGTTCCCAAGCCACCTCACAAAAATTGGAAGGACCCATTGTATTCCTCTTTTGTGCATAGTGAAATCATCATGGATATCATATAATTTCAGTGACAATAGAGTTATGTCGGAATCGCGCTGACTTAAACATTTTTATCAAAAAATCGAACCGACGAAAAGCCGAAAAGCTGTTTATTTTTCACTTAATTTCAACAGAATCGGTTCACAATTAAAAATTCATTGAGAAGTGAATCCTTTTTCTACCTTCAGGGGTGAATTTTATTTTTCGAATTTAAGTGGGGCCAACTTTGTGGTACTTAACATACCTTTTACAATTAAAAAAAAATGGAAATCGGACAGCTTTATGCGTAAAAAAATTATTCATGTCGAATTGAGAACCTCCTCCTTTTTTTTTGTTAAAAACTACTGTGTTTTTCTGCCAGCTACCATAATTCAGGAACGCTGGATGGCTGGGTACCTACCTATAGTTGCACATGCTACACTCCTCAAGGTTCGTGAAAACTGATAACCAAGTTGACTAGAGTGTGTTGTCGCTGGTGGCTGAAAACCCACAGCCCTTAGAACCCACAGCCATCGGAAATGTACCTACCCGTCCCGTTGTGGGCAATGACGGTTGCCGCAGGGAGCCACCGAGCCCAAAATAACCCAATTTACTAAGTACTTTAGTCAGGTTACTTATTTACCTCATCGGATCATAGACGCATTACTCTAATGAGTATGACTAATACAATATTTGCATATTTTTACCGAGTATAATAGAATGCTAATACATATAGACTGAAATTTTAAAGAACACTGACGCATGTACTTTCTAACACCGCGATTATCACTTGCAGGCTGGCTTTCGAAGAAAATAATCTCCGATAATGTCAACATTGTTAACGGTATTGTACATTAGAGATGAGAAGAGAACACTGCCTTTAGCTTAGATTAAATCTCACGTTTGTTTGCTATTATGGTTATGACAATATCATGCATAATCTTACGGACTTCCTAAAGAAATGGAGGCCTTATCTGCTTCTGGAGCGAGGCTCGTTGGGATGACAGCCGCTATGGTCGAAGTCCAATTCAAGGACTAAAGTGCGGCAACCAAAATCCCGTTAGATAGATATTAGGTATGTCATGGTCCCATGGAATCCAGTTTGGTGTCTGTTCCTGTTCTTGCATACACAAGTATGTCTCTACATATATAATTTGATGAAATGGGGCTGGGGGATTTCCGACCCAACCAACTCCCAGTATGGTGCTCTGGATCAGACCATGTATCCTAAAGACAAAACAAAAAAAAAAACGACTGCCAAAACAAAACACTAAAAAGCGAAAAATAACTCTCTCTTCGGAAGTCGGTGTCAAAAACGAAAAAATAATGGGTACCAAAGACACTGACTTCCGAAGGGAGTTATTTTTCGCTTTGTAGTGTTTTGTTTTGGAAGCCGGTTCAATTTTTTTTGGTGAAAAGTTTTTCTTATTTCGAACCGAAGGCATCGGTGATATTCTTCAGGTCCTCAGACATTATTGGGCAGATGGACGGTCAAGTTTTTATTTTTTATCTTTTTAGTTTTGGTACAATCATCGGCACGGTTCTTGAGCGCTGAGCTTCACGTGCGCAAAAGTGAATTATTGGGTCCCTCTGGTGGTATGAAGTGAGGCGCGGGGGGCGGGGAAAGTGCAGTGATTGGCCCGTAGCGTATCGCGTCATAGCCGTCAGTCGTGATTCGTTCTTTACTCTTGTTGCATGTACCTCACGACGACGAGTACAATGCCGGCCAATTTAATTGCTACAAATTTTTAAACTGCATCATTTTAAATTATCTGGTAAGTTAGAACTCAAATATGTTATGTGAGTTTTTTATTAATTAGACCTTTGTTATAATAATAAAAGGTGATATTTATCGAAAATATAGCAGGAAAAAAATTAATGTCAGTTTGTAATTATAGCAAAACTATTATTTTTCATTACTAACTATACTACTATACTTACAAACTATATTTGTTTTTCATTTCATTAATGAACAAATGAAATTAGAGGTCAAAAATGTTAACAAAAAAAAGTATATAGGTACGTTGTAGATTTTTTAGTAATTTTTGACAAACTACAATAAGAACTGAGTTATAATTTTAAATTAGAAATACTTTTGTTAGTTACCTTTTTTTTTATCTTAATTTCCATTTCTCAATTTAATAAATCATTATTTAATCTTATAAGTAAGAAATTACGTAGACCGTAACTTAGAAAAAATAAATAATAAACGGGTGTGCGTTTTATTTGTCATAAGTGTACGATGCGCAAAGCGATTCCCACTCTTCCGCCTAGCGCTCAAGAACCGTGCCGGTATCTGTATCTTATATTATCATGAAAATCATAGCCAGAGGGCTTCTCATAACAATTCCACCAAGCCTAAATACGACTAAGATACATTGTTTTATTACGGAGTTCCGGTGCCTATCTTCCGGCTTCATCGCCAGAGCAGTTCGATGGTACCATTTTCATTAGAAACATTTATCTAAATTCTTTCATCAGTCATTTAAATATTCGGGATATCTTAATTAAGTATACCCAAAACATACTTAACACTGAAAAGTTCCAGTGGCCATCTGTGGTCTTCTTCATCAATCCCACTTCACCAAATGAAACTTTCTGAATACAAATGCTTTCCATGTTGATGAAAATACCAAAATCGCTATATATATGCCTATTAAAATTTGAGGATTGCCCTCGATTTCCATGGGATCCCCTCGCCAGATCCTGACTTGGTGACAATAGGAGACCGCGAGAGTAAACCCTATAAAAAAAAAGATCTTTCAATATCGGTCCACAATTGGCGGAGAAATCGGTGAACATACACAAAAACATAAAGTCGAACATAGAACATCCGCTTTTTTGGAAAGCCGGTTAAAAATAAGGATTAAAAATGTCCTGTACCCAAAGGTTCACCTACCAAGCTAGTAGTCTTGAATTGAATATTAAAAGCCAGATAATATCGAACTTCCAAACGCGCGAATGAAGCTAATAAATAACAAAAGTTTATTTTAAGTAAAACCCAGACATATAAACGAAACCCGAATTATGTGAAGTTGAGGGTCCTTTAATGTCAGTGCACTTGTTTCTCCAATGATCTGAAAAACGCAACCAATGCCGTCACGTATTACAGACGATACAAAATAAGAACAACAGGAAAAGGCATGACTAGGTACCGAAAGGAATTTATTATTTTATTATTAAAATACAGAGTAGACTTATAAGCTACACAAAATGAAGAATGATGAAGATGAGATGTAAGCTTGGCCTCTCTAGGTCTTCAGTCTTGAACTGACCATTAAAACAGCAGATAAGATCGAACTTCCAAACGCGCGAGGGAAGCTAATAAATAACAAACAAGTTGATTTTAATTCTCATAATACAAACAAACGAAAAACGCAAATTATTTTAGAGACTCCGTCTGCCCTTCATGATGTGTCTGTGTAAACTACACCACACTTTACACTACTTACCTATGAATATACTTCGTAAATCTACTCGAAGAACGTTTGTTTTACAATATTGTATGAATCAGAGAATTCCTACAACCGACTGATGATCTAATGATCGTGAATAAGATCTGTGACGTCATGTATCAACGGAATACTTATCTTGATGACGTTGATTTGTTATGTCTCCTACAAGATCAATTTAATTATTGAGTCAGTTGATGATGACTGATCAACTTGATGGTCCACCGGTTCCGGAAATAGACGATTAGAATACTGATAATGATATAGAATTAGAAGATGATGCACAATGTATAATACGTGCCTATTAGGTATAGGAATTCCACAAGGGCCTATAATCGGACCGGTTTTAATTTTACTATGTCATTATTCGGTACTTACCTACGTCCGAAGGTATAAATATTATTTTAAAGAATTTTAATTATGTAAAGGCAACTGAAGATATCTTTTTAGGTTAATACATCCAACATGTCCTATCAAGGGGGAGGAAAACCAAAAATATAATAAACAATTTTAATGAAAATATACTTTCCGGTATATTATTTGCAATGCGATATTTTAATTATCCGCATAGTTTAATTAATGGAAATGTTAAAGTACCTACCTAATGTCTATATTTCGATTTATCCTTTGTATCTTATCATGCTGATTAATATCTAGATGGAGGATATATAGACAGTTATTAATTTATTTGGTAAATGCAGGAATACATCATCTGACTTCCTATTGAGTGAAGCCTGCCACAAAAGCCAGTAGACATAGGTTTGTATGAGGCTGTATTAGCTGAGTTGTACTTTTTAATAAGGGATAGTATTTAAACAAGTGAAAATTAATTCAAATTAAAGGTGTAAAAAATACTGAATATGGCTTTCTGAAATACTAAGTGGGCGAATACAAATGTTTAAAAGAGCGACTTGAAAATAAAAGTTTGTCGACGGAGCCCCGCTGCGGGGCTCCTTTTTCTGTCTGCTGGGTCTAAAGTAACCTAAAATGAAGGAGATGACGGGTACCAAGTTCGCTCGCTTTGCTCGCACACTACAGCTCCCGTCATCCCCTTAGAACCTAATCTATCCGTGTCGAAGTTCTCTAAGCTCCCGAGCTCGCTTCGCTAATACACTCGAATTACCGCGCTGCACAGCGAAATCGCTTCGTCGGTTGTTCCGCTATTTTCAAAAAAATAATAACATGCTAAAATAGATAAATAGAACCTCAAATACAATTAAAGTAAATGTAACAATATTATTACCGCAGCACTCAAAAACCTCCATAAAGGTCAATCAATCAAGTATATTTTTCAGTATAGTTTTCGCTCGTTTAATAATTTCCCATTAATATGCTAAAATATAGAGGTAAATGAATACCTTATCCATAGGTAACTAACCACCTAGGAGCATTTTAAGCAGTTGACAGACTGCACCCACTCTGGGGATAACTTTCACTTCCAACCAAAAGCCAAGCAACGCGCCCAGAGTCTGCCCAGACAGTAAAGTGGGATCAGTAACCTATGCACGTTGCTACCTACATAACAATATTATGTATACCAACAAATTGCTGGCCGGCAAGTAAACTTTCCAATGACGAAAGACACGAAAATGCCACTAAAATTAGTATGAAAGATGAAGAAACAAAATAAGGATTATTAAGTAAAGGAGATTTCAATTTTTTATTAAGGTTTGTAGTGGTTGGAAAACAAGGCAGTGTGGTGAGATATTCGTGTGGTTAGTGGCTCCACGGAACCGCGGAGTCAGAGGCGCGGACATAGCCGCGCCGATAACGCAACGCGGCGGTGGCGGCGCGGCGGCAGAGAGCCGTCCGTGGTGATGTCATCGGCTGGCGAATAATACGTGGACCAGGGGTCGACAGACTGGGATCTTTATTAATATGACGTACCTACCAACACTTATTTTCTGTAGGCAATTAAAATCTCGATAGAACCCTACGGTTACAGAGTTCTATCTAAAGTGATGAGATTCAACGCAAGTTTTGCAGGCTGCCGTAGAATAGATGAAATCAGTGTAAGACCGTGTTGTTGGAAACGTAAGACGTTGTGTTGAGGGAAACGACGCAAGGAGGCTCCTTGCATCGTCTCCCTCAATGCTGGGGATCGCGACTACATTTCATTTCATTTTCACAGTTTTAAAACCTTCTCCTCGATTAGGTATGTTTCTCCACTTGCTCCTACTTTCAGCAAAATGAACGACTCCTGAGGCTTTCGACCGTGAACCCAAAGACCGTGTTAAAGATAAGCTAAAATGTTTATTATTAGACGAGAACATCCCGCGAGGAGGAAAGAATAATGGGACTATGGATGGGACTGTTTGAAAGATGGTATGGCCAGATAGAAAGTGACTGCTAAGATGATGAGTATAAATGAAAACGGTATGTTGCGCCGACCCCATGTAAATTGGGATAAGGGCCAAAGGATGATTATAATCAAGTTCTTCCAGATGGAGAGGCTTATATATGTCATGACTGATGATAATGAAACAAGAATATCCCAAAGGCCACGACGTCAACTTGCTGATCGAGGCAGTTTTGATTTTAGTTTTGCAGCCCGATTCCTCCATAATTGTTATTACTACGGTAACAGGCCTAAAATACGACTCTGAAGAATGAATCTCAGATAAAAATATATCTGTTCTTATAATATATGGATTTGTCTTCCGATAAGTATTTTTGATAAGCCTAATCAATAAACTAGTCGAACGTGTTTACAGATAAGTATGAGCTATCTTTTATTTTGTTATTTAATATGTTTTGAGTGTCATTCAGTTAGTGGAAAACACAAACGAACAAAATAAAGCGTGTCCTCTGATCCTCTCTGTTTTATTGTGTTAAAAAAGCAGCACCTGTTAAAACTGCAGTGGACGAGCCAAAAGTTTGTAATCTCTGATCGGAGCGAGAGGCGAGAGGGCGACGAACAAAAACGGCTTCGACCGACCTCACCGTGTTTCATTCGTGCCGAGCGTATTTCGGAATTCGGTCTGTAGTGATTTGGGTGTGTCGTGTCGCTGAATTAAGTACGTACAATTTTACCGCATTTACCTTGTTTTATGCTTTGAAAATGTGCTAGCAAGCTTTGTAGTAACAGTTTAGTGTTAATTAATTAGTATTTGCTGCAGTATTACAAGTGTAGGTCGATATTTATTTTGCCGGCAGCGGTGGCATGGCCGATGTTTGTTAATCGCTAAAAGCCGGTCCGCGTCGAAAGCAATTGAGTTTTATTTTTAGCGCAAACGTGAAAGCGACTGTTTGTAACATTATTTTCTATTCTTCAGGAATCTATCAACATGAGTGGACAACAGTACTACCCCTACAAGGTAAGCTATCCACCTACTTACTTAACTACCTACATGGCTATAATTCTATAGATTTCTCACGGGATGATGTCATCCTTCCAGCGCGAGGTTGCCGACAGGCACAAGGTGCAAAACAGCAATATAATTGGCTATAATATCCATTAAATTAACACTAATTTGAACTGATGCCTACTTGCAAGGCTAAAGAGGAAAAAAGTTGTAAAGTAGATGTAGTTCTCGCCAAACTTCTGGGCCGGCCCGAAGTGCTTTCCAATGCCCAAGGTACGGATCGGTGCTTATTTGTATAAGATTTACTACTGCGCAGCTATTGTAACCAACTTCAGGGCGGCCAAGAAGTTTGGCGAGAACTATACCTATAGTTGCTAAAGGCACATTTCATGTACTTCTTCTCCCCCCAAAAACCGGCAAACTAATCAAATAAGTATCTATATAGATAGCTATAAAGTATGGGGAACTTTTATCGCTAGGGGAACGGGCCAAATCACGCCCTATACGCCCCATGACTAAGCCGAACCATGCCAAGGCCAGACATGACTGCGGGGAGGAAATCTCCATAAACATACAGATATCTTACTTAATGACGTAATTCTACGTCCCCGTTTAGCGGTTCAATGTTAATTTATAGCAGTTGGATAAATGATATTGTATAATGTTCTACCGGTTTTGCCTTAAAGTGGAGCAAAAAAAACAATATCAACATGCTACGCTCATAACGTCATCTCTATAACGAAGCTAAGTTTCAAGTTTGCTCATTACTCATCAATGAATACTATGAATTTGAATAGGCTAGCCAAACACTTATGATGCGGGGTTCTGACTGTACCGAGTATAAATACCGGCTATGGATCAACCTGTCATCTGTATGATGCCGTAATAAAGCGAGACTTGTTTTGTTTTGTCTTCTGATTAAACAATGATCTAACCTGTTTGAAGGTACCTACTATTGTCAATAAGAATTTTCACTGAGGTACCTACTACCTAAAACTGTCCACAAAGTACAGCAATTTTACATCATTGGATGTCCTGTCACTGCTTAAGATGCGGCAAAGTTAACCAAACTTAGAGGACAAACAACTTTTTCAATTATGGACCAAATCTTGAGGACCTTGGCACCCTAAAAACCCCGATTCTGTTTATTCACTAAAGTATTATACCATTTCAAAGCATTTCCTACAACTTTTAGCCGAAACATGGAACCGTAGCCCGTAACTTTTGGATTACCGAAATACGAACCAGATCTTTAGGACTTCGACACTCCAAAACCCTTATTTACTAAAGTATGACGCTGTATTCGACTACTTTTGCCTGAAACATGGAAGACCATCTTTTCAATTATATAATTCACAATTTTGTATAGGACTTCAAAGACACCCAAGTATATATTTTCTAAGACTCCTAAATACAATAGTCAACCCTTAATTTTATCCCACAGTGCACCCCCACGGTGTACCCAGCGGAGCCCTTCGACCCCGCTGCGGATGCCGAGACCCTCCGCAAGGCGATGAAGGGAATCGGCACCGATGAGAAGGCAATCATCGATGTCCTCTGCAGACGCGGGATCGTCCAGCGGCTGGAGATCGCCGAGACCTTCAAGACCAACTACGGCAAGGTAAGTTGTATATCCCGGAAAAGTGTATATTAGGTAAACCAGTATTTCGTAAGTTATTTTATAAGTGTGTGGAGCGAGACTATCTCTCAATCAGATACCCTAAGTCCGTGCTGCCATGAAAAAACTCGGAAAAACTTTACCCACTAAAGGATGGAACTCAGCAGGAGGAGCTTAGCATTCGCGTTTACGAATGATTGGATGAAAATGGACTGACTGAATGATTGGACCAACAGTCTAGAAAGCTGTCGGTCCATCATTGTGCAAGAAGGCAGCCAGTCAGTCTCTTCATGATTCTAGCCGTTGTTTTGTTTTGGCCTTCAGTTTGTTTCGGTTGAATTGAATGTCATTGTTAAGATTAACATCTGACCTCCACAACTCACGATCCTAATTGGGCATAAGATTAGATAGCATCATAGGTGTTTTATTAAGGAGCCGGTAGTAAATGGACCACTAATTGGTGTTTAATCTATGGTGCCGAAAACAAGACTTTTTAAAGACATGTTAAAATCAAACGCCCCACGTTTTTGCGATCCGTATTGATTGGCCTAAATTGTGGTATAGCTTATTATCAGTACTAATCAGTAGTAATACTGTAAACGTTATCGAACCCACCCGAATTAAAGTGGAAAGCTTTCAAAATCCAACCTTGACGTTAAAACCAATTGTTTACAAGTGGAGTGTTTACAATTAGATGTACCTAGAGGAGCCATGTTTTTTCCTGTAGTATATTATAAGTCACTGTAATCATCATTTGGAGTGACCTTTCTGCTCTGTCTGGTGATGTTACTAAGAATAAAAGATTTGATGTGTGTCAAATTAAAACTATCCATATTATAGTATATAACCATAATATGTAGGATTTGTGTAAATGAGAACCGTGCCTCGGAAAACGCGTTAAGCCGTTGGTTCGGCTGTCATTTGAAGATTTTTGACAGTCGTTACGGGTAGTCAGAAGCCTGAGATCTGACAGCAGTCTAGGCAAGATGTATCGTGTTACCCAGTTACTGGGTTGTGGAGGTCAGATAGGCAGTCGCTCCATGTAAAACACTGGTACTCAGCTGAATCCGGTTAGACTGGCAACCGACCGTCCCATAGTTGGGATAAGGCTAGGCAGATGATGATTGTGTAAATGAGAAAGTAACGCTGTCTATATTTATCTGTTACATTTAACGCCTTAACGGCTGAATGGAATTCTATTCAATTTAGCAAACAGGTAGACCATGACTTAGTATGACAACAAAGGATGCTATATCATGCTTTTGCGGTAACGATCTTATGAGATAATCCACGGTCAAAAGCTATTCTAGTGTCTGAATATAGGAAAAATCAATCTCCACTTACAATGCAAAAGCAGTCATTAAATTAATAAGATAATTCCTTCGTGAAACATTATTCAAATAAGTCGTTTCATTACAATCGGTACTTATTCTCCATTATCTTGCCGTCTTAGCGCCATTGAAAATAACCCAGATGTACGAACCTAGCAACGAGCGGTAAAACTGGTAAACAAATTATCCCACGTATCTACAGTTACGTCATTGCTAATTATCTTAATTACGATTGTTATATTTTGAGTTTTTAGGCCTCATACACAAAACCTTGTGGTCTTGTAAATGGTTCAACTGTAATTGGCCTTGCGAACCATTCAGTTAGTCTTCCGTTCTTACTGTGTTAGTCATCGTTGAATCATGATCATGATTCTTATTGCATTGACATTAGAGCAATGATTGTTTTTTTTTCTTCACGTTTCACGGATGCTGTGAATCATTTAAAAATGATAGTGGTAGTGTCAACGTCTTTTTGTTTTTGTGGAGGCATTTCCTCATTAACTAATACGAGAAGTTTAAAAAAAAAAGGCGTTGCTCACCAACGATATTAGTCTACGATGTTGGCATCCGATGCCGAAGTGTTGAACAACGGATGACACCGCACCGATAAAAACATCAACGTGATCAGAGGTGCCTTATTTTTGGTTACGGGGGGAGAAACTTCAAAAGGCGCCTGGAATTCTGGGGAAAAGACCAGAAAGTGTGGGATTCTACCTCACTTAAACCAACCCGGTGATCACCATCAGCACGTAGAAGAGACCCCGTGACCTCTCAAAAGACCAGCCCGGAACCCTCTCTGTGCGCAACGCCTGTCAGGGCACATCCCTGGGGAGATTAATAAAGCACCTCCCCTTGCCTTGCTTGTCACGGCAGCACGTGATCACTGTGCCACCGTCTTACCTGGAGTCAAGTACTGGGCGGGCAAATTTCCCGCACCCCGCAATCCCGACTGTAGGCGACAACGACCGATGTCAATAACGTAACAATGGCGATGAAATTACTTTATCAACTAGGTACCCTGATTCCTAAAAATCACGACCGTGAGTTTCCTTATTCGATTCCTAGGACAGACATTGATCTTCCAGTAGGAATTTCTCAGAAGCAGCCCGGGGTTTGGCCTCGGAGCCTTTGGAAAGCCTTTGGTCCTGCACTTGACCTTTCGCACGACCGTATCGGATTGCCAACCCATCAGACTATGAGAGTAATGAAACAGAGTGTATCTGTGATAAGGTACGCAGTTGTGCACTATAATAATTATGACCTGCATAGGTGCTTGGCCAATCTCTGTTGAGGTGGACCCCCGTTGGAAATTCGTTCAAGATGACCGATGAGGTTGCATTGCATGAGTTGATATTACCTATATTGGCATGAAATATTTTGCTTGAGACAATAACTCTTAGAAGCAAAAGTATTTCGTGCTTTTAAAAATATACTTACTTAAATTTTCGTTCACTGTTTGGAACGGATTAAAAATAAAATATTTGCAGTTTCTACGTAGTTTAAATTTGTAACGTAGATCTCCATAGTATAGGTGTCTGCCTCGCAGATGTATGTTCTAGTATATGAGATACAAATGTGTCTCAAAGATAAACGATTTAAAACATGAATGATGTTAATATCAGCTATCTACATTCTTGTTTGCATTTGCAATCTTATCACATGTTATGGCCACATGTTACATTATTATGTTATCTGTATTTTTAGCTGGTTGTGTACCCACTAGATAGGTTTGTTTTTCATTTACGCTACTATTGTATTTCTATGCATAAATTCCTGTGTGATAAATTAAATAAACGAGAAAAGCGTAATGGTAGGTACTTAGTGTGGCTACTTTTCCATTCAGGTTTACTATGCTAATAGGTAAAAGCTTTAGTACAGATTTGCCTGCATAATTGATCGCCTAGATATTAGATCTCCATCACTTACTTCAACACGGTTTTAAAGATAATTATAGCGTATAAAATACCATTCTAGTGTTATTTCTTTAAGCATGCTATTCCTCTTTTCTCAACCCTCTCTCTATACCAGATTTCATTATAATCGGTTCAGCAGTTTAGCAGTAAAAAGGTAACAAACATGTAAACATTTTCGCATTTAAAACAATAGTTGGTTAGGTACCTATTGTGTGAATATGTTTCTTGTTTAATGTTTTGTAGGGATATATATATTTACAGTTGAACCGTCAGCTTTACTAATGAATCTAATTTAATTAAATAGGCAGATACATAAAACAGGAAAAATATATATAGGAAAATTAATATTAAACTACAGATTCTATTTGTGTGTCATTCCATAGAATACCACTGATTCAAGTTGACAGCATTAATAAAACGTCAATGATCTATCACTACCTAACTTCAAAGCTCTTTCAAAAATTTTCCAACTTAGAGTTAACACTAGTTTTTAGTACCAGAGAATTCGCCTGCTTTAAAATCGAAAATTATCCCTTGAGAACATACTTCCTAACGAAAGAAAAACTATGTTTTAAAGAAGGTCACGGTCCAACCATGCCCCAGGGTTCATCCAAATTCGGTTAGCCGGTATAGAAATCTTAGAGCTACAACTATTTACTTCTTAACACACTTAGGCAAAAAATTATGCACGGCGGACATAAAGATCTCATTATGTGTACAGTGCCCCGTCGTATCGTGCCCACTGCGATTAGCCAGCTCAAACTAGCGAACAATGAGTGAATTACTCATTGTTCAAATATTCCATTTTCCTCCATTTTCCTGGCATAGCTCATAGGTACGACGCCTATCAACGTTCACCACGGCGTTACTGAAGCATTGAGTCAATACTTCGATAAGAACAGCCAGGAGTCACCGACATTTTAACGTCAATTTTAATCGCCGTCGTACAGTACTTTGTTGCATGTAAAATGGAGGCTAATCAAGCGTACGCCGACTTATTATATCTACGAGTAGTTACGAGTACAATGTTGTGACTTGTGACCGAAATGGTTGGTCGGTACCGGCAGGTGAATGGTTCCAACTGATTGAATGATTACGGGGCCACACTTTGTAGTTCGTATTCTGAATAGAGACAGCTTTTGGCGAGTTGTTAAACATGTTAACTCAGTTTAGCGTTTTCATATTGAATCTAGACATTCTAGTTCATTTGCTCGACCTCAATAAATGCTGAACAACAGTTCTATGACTCTGACCTGCTTCAACATGCAACTGCACGGAAACACGTGTTGCACGTAAAATGTTAATAATAGAAACAGCGTGACCAATGTCCACTGTCGATCTATCAAAATTAATAGGGTCAAACTTCTGTTTGCCTGATAGCAGGTGGGCTACTTCCTTCTGGAAGAGAGAAGGAAATACATTTATATGGCACAAACGCAATGAATTTTCAGAACAAACTAACGATACAAAAATAACGAATCATCTAAAGCAGATTGTGAGCTGTTGACCACTTTGTAGCCTGCAAGCCTGAGAATCTCCTCCTACTCCTGCACTAAAACATCAAAAAAAGCCTGAAACAATCTAAACTTCTAATTTTCTTCATAGGACTTGATCAGCGAACTGAAGAGCGAGCTCAGCGGCAACCTGGAGAACGTGATCGTGGCGCTGATGACTCCCCTCCCCCACTTCTACGCCAAGGAGCTGCATGACGCCGTCGCGGGGATCGGCACCGACGAGGAAGCCATCATCGAGATCCTCTGCACGCTTTCCAACTACGGCATCCGTACTATCTCTGCTTTCTACGAACAGCGTAAGTTGTCTTTTGTGTTATTGGCCCTAGAACTTGGTAAATCAGCAGTGATTGATATTACGGTATTGTGACCTTTAATGCCATCATGATTCTAGTCATCATCATCAGCCTATAGCAGTCCACTGCTGAACACAGGCCTCTCCAATTGCACGCCATTTGTTTCGATCTTCGGCAACTCACATCCAGCTGCTACCAGCCACCCTGCGAAGATCGTCACTCCACCTAGACTCCATTTGCGATAACATTTGACGTTTAAATTAGCCCATTTTACAGCCCGTTCAACTGATTTTGACTTCTATTGCGTTGGTGATACGGCAAATGGTAGCTGTAGTAAACAGTAAGTTTTGGTAACAGATTTATGCTTTTTATGTCATCCTTATGTTTACGAGATAGAACTCAAAATCGGTTGAGCAGACTGTATAAAGATTTGGAAACTAACTAACTAAATGTCTAATATTATTTCAAATGGAGTTTAGCCTGATGATTCTAGTGCGCGAGAGAAACGGAGCAAATAAATCGGTCATCTCTTCATAGTCCCTTTTTCGTAAAGGAATCAGAATGGCATCAATTCTTCATAATGTATTAGGACCCCAGGACTCAGGGCAGTCAAAACTTTGAGCTAATTATGCTTACCTTGAGTCCTTATCCCTATTTTTTTATTTCGATTTCAGCTATGCTACTGTAGGCTACTGTGTCAATTAATATTAGTACCGCAGTTCAGTTTTAATAGCCCATTTTCAATTTAACTACTAGTCATAAACTATACCCTTAGAAATATTAAATACCACTGAAATTGATCAATAAACAAAATTATGAATGCTACTTCAAAGCAATGTGTTTGCATTCAATAACATAAAACATTTAAAACTCTATTGTGTAGGTAATAGAGGAAACCTGACTACGAAATGGCCTGAAGGTCAATCGTAAATGGCATAACTACAGTTTTGTAGTTTTCGTACACGCATGACTCATGCACTGAATGAAATATTTTGCACTCGTTTAATATAAATAAATGATACGATGACGCAGTTCTCATTTGCATCTCAATGGTATTTTAAAAGGACTTGGCCATGAGGAGTAGGGCACGCAAGGATACTTGCTTACGTCAACATGCGTGACTCTCTGTATTTAAGTGTATAGTCTATGTGCGTGACATAGCACACTCATGGGTGCCAACATAACCGACACAGACTAATAATATTTATAAAACAATTTTTTTTTTTTAAATTAATTAGTAGCTGGTAATAATGATAAACATTGTAATTAGATAAAAATATATTTAATAATGTGAACTGCGAATTAGAATGGTTTAGGCATTCTTATTAGTAGCTTATCCAAAATGAACTAAATAAATTGGTTTTCCGATACCGAAATGTAAAATCCCAAATGCCATATAAACGAGGGCCAGATAGGTATTAGTTGCAGCTTCGACATTTACGGTATTTTTAAATAGGCAAGACGGAAAAAACACTCTTATTAGTCTGTCCAGCCAAAAGCTCTTTACCAAACTATGTATCAAAACCTAAGGTCCATTATCCTTTGTCGCAGTGTACAACAAGAGCTTGGAATCAGACCTGAAGGGCGACACCTCCGGCCACTTCAAGAGACTGTGCGTGTCTCTCTGCATGGCCAACCGCGATGAGAACCAGGGTGTTGACGAGGGCGCTGCCAAGGCTGACGCTGAGGCCCTCGCGTCTGCCGGTGAAGGACAGTGGGGAACCGACGAGTCGGTGTTCAACTCCATCCTTATCACACGGTCTTACCAGCAGCTTAGACAGGTGAGCTAACGACATTTATTTAAAATGGGTCCCTATTTTTCGCAGATTTGATTTTTGTAAGTACAACTATTAATACTGACTACAAATACAATTTCGGGTCTAGCCTTTTTGAACGTGAGATTTGGTTTTGTAAACTCGTCTAGTGTAGGACAAAACTTTTTTATCAAAATCTTACGTTTTATAAAAATATTATACAAGATTAAATATTATGCTAGATTGTTAAAAGCGACGATAAAGATATTATTATACTAGATTGTTGGAACTCGGTTGTATAAAAGGGTTAATGCTTCTAAACACTTACTCGGTTAATTTCAATTATGTGAAGATAATAATGCATCTACTCAATTTAGAAAAAAACTTCAGCATTACTGATTCTTGTTATCTGCAATATCGCATTATCTACGCTCCAATAAATTTTAAAAATAAAACCGCAATCCTAATACCGGATTTGCCGCGAAATTGTTTGAAATGCTAATGTTACCAAGAATTAATTTGCATCACACAACAATTTTGCTACAAATATGCATTATTCAGGAGTTTTAGCTTAGCCGTCTAGTCTAGCGGAACATGAGAATGAGAACAATGCAAAAATGCTTCAACTATAGCATTTCTTTTCTCGTTAGCGATTTAGGTACCTACATATTTTTGTAGGAGTTGTTTGATAAATGTGATGAAGGTGACTTTATATTCTTACCTACACAGTCTTTTATTTTGTGTGTATGAAATGCCAAGTTTGAACTCGTTTTACCAACTTCTTTGTTTTCCTTGGACTTGACATCTAAAACATGATCGTTTTGTTTTGCATAGCATTTTATGAGAAATAAAATCTAGCGAGTGGCGACTGCAATCACAATCAATCACTTACTCAATTTTAGTATCTGACGCATTCTCTAATTGTCTGATGACTTTCAGATCTTCGCTGAGTTCGAGGCTTTGACCGGCAAGGACATTGAAGAGTCCATCAAGAAAGAATTCTCTGGAAGCGTCGAGAAGGGCATGCTCGCTATCGGTGAGTGAAACAATCACGACCCGTAGGGACAAATCTGTGCGAAAGACGCGATTGCATTCCGAACCATCGTCGATAGGATAAGCGGCCTTATTTATTAAAACTTTTTATCTCACCACATCATCACTTACCATCAGGTGAGATAGTGGTCAAGCGCAAGCATATCATAAATATAAAAAAACTTGATTAGTTCAAATACTGGTAAGCAAATTCTTAATTAAGAAATTGGTAAGTAATCAGTGTTTAAACTAATAATATGATTAAAAAGTTTTATAAATAAGACTGTATACACACGTTGCAGAAGTGCCTTTATATTTGGGGCGGCAACCTCGCAACGATCAGCAGAATTATGAGCGCCAAATCTCGCCATATTTTTCCGCTCAGTTTTGTCTCTAGCCTAAACAACTCACTCATCAGTCACAACATACTCATTCTCGTTGATAACAAACCTCCATGCTTCGTAAACTAAACCACAAAATAGCCGTATAGCGCCAAATAGATTCCATTACTCACCTCTAAACAACAGTCAAGGTCATTTAACAGGAAGTTAGTGCTGCGGCCTTGTTCAGTCGTTCAACTTTTTTGTTCTAACTGGGAATTACCGGCGCAAAGTTCCCAACATTGTTATTTGACACTTCTAGATCAGTTACTATCTGACCTTATGGGTGTAAAAGCCCTTTTTGTATTGAATTTTTAAGTAACTTGATATTTGGAAAGCAATAAATTTTTCTAACGCTTATTTTAATACATAACTGCTAACATGGATTTAATGTTGACTGTATAGAATCAGCATTATAATGACCGTGACGAATTTTCAATTTACGTTGTTTGATCAAAAAACACGCGGAATGTACGCTCTCCTTTTTCATACTTCTCATACACCCTTTCATTTTCCATTTTTTTACATATTTTTTCTTTAAAATTTAACATATGATCAGCTCCATTCAACTATCACAAATTACTTCTATATTCAAAGGACCTTTATACCTTAATAGGTACCTAAACTCCATTTGAAATAACATTAGACATGTTTCTAAATCTTTTTACAGTCCATTCAACCGATTTAGAGTTCTATCACGTAAATATAAGGATGACATAAAAAGCATAAACCTGTTACCAAAACCAGCTGTTTACTACAGCTACCATTTGTCGTATTACCAACGCAATAGAAGTCAAAATCGGTTGAACGGGCTGTAAAATGGGCTAATTTAAACGTCTCATGTTATCGCAAATGGAGTATAACTTGTCCATAAAATGTTTAATTCCTAAAACTGATTCAGAGCGTCATATTCGCATTAGCGAAAAAGCTCTCTAAATAAAGATGAAGAAAGAAATATTCCTAAACATATACCATACTTGTTCTATTGCAAAGGGTTTTAAATATTTTGGCGCTCCTACCAACATGGTTCTTTTCAGATTGGGGAATAGAGAACAATTAGGATGTCTCGCAAAAAAGATGAATCTGAAAAATAATGATCAGAGCAATGTCCTGTAGAGACGCTGCTCAATATTCAATCCAATGGAAAATTTGTTCCTATATTTTTTTTTAATTTATGAATTAGCCCCACACTAGGAATTTCTGACAGTATCGTGGGTGCGTTTACAAACATTTAAACTCACTTAAACAAGACACCCAGATCCGGAACTGTAGGTCATACAGATGTTCCGTGCGGGAATTGAACGCGCGACACGCAACGCAGTTGCCGATCGCTCACTCGTTGCGTCAACCGTGTCGTATATAAAACAAATTAAGTTTTTTAGGCAAGCTTAAGTTTAACTTAAAATTATAATAAAGTTGGCAATGGTTGAGCTCCTTTAATTCTGAGTTAAGCTGCACGGTTATTGACAAAAGCGTGCACTGACTGGACAAGTCCACTCAATTTGGCTAGTTCTTTCCTCAAAAGACCATTTCAGACTTCAGTCTACATGGTCTTCACAGGATCTAACCAAGATTTTGTCTGGACTTTAAGAGACTGTGACCTCTGAGTTTGTTTCAGCCTTTCTTCTCAGAGTAGACAGATAGGAAACGCCGACTTCATCTAGTTTTAAAAAATATGATCGACATTTAATAGTGTTTGTGCAAACCAACATACAGAAATAAAATCATTTATCAATAAAAACGAAGCTTAGGAAGACAAAGTACAATAGGAATAAGAAAAACCTCGAAGCCCGACCGTCAAACCGCGCACTGTTTGATCAAACCTCGTATTATTTTTTTCTAGTAAAATGCGTTAAAAGCAAAGTTGGCTTCTTCGCCGAGCGTCTGTACTACTCAATGAAGGGACTCGGAACCAACGACAAGACCCTCATCAGAATCGTGGTCAGCCGTTCAGAAATCGACCTCGGAGACATCAAGCAGGCATTCCTGGACAAATACGGCAAGCCCCTTGAGAGCTGGATCGCTGTAAGTCATTTCTCTTTTCTATCTGCATTGATTTTGGGAATTACTTAAATTCATTATGACATCAGTTGGGATTTTATGGTTTATCACCGCATCCATCAACTTCAATTGACTTTAATTAATGTCTCTTTGGAGAACACATATTAAGACATATGACCTTTAAATCAGACAGGGTTGTTAACACTAAAGTTGATTGAAGAAGATGCACTGGAATATTTGTTGTCATGTTGTTAAAATTAGAGTCAATGTCATTTTTATTAAGATTTTTTTGTTTGCTTATGATTTAGTGGCTTGTATTTTTTGTATGTACATATATTACCCCATATAACATTTAATGTCCTAACAAATGTCTGTAGTCGATCAATATTAATACTAACCATTCATTCAATTCATAATATAACATTCAAACATAAAACAATCGCACCCCTCTTCATTGTTTAAAAATTATAAATCTCATAAATCACATAACTTTTGTCCATAGTTTATTTACCACCAACTATTTATCCTAATACTAACAGCATGTTTTTGTGGTATTCTATACTCTAAGAAACTGACCCATACTTTATGATTTGTAAACTTCGACACGTCTACGCTTCAATAACTAAAACAACTCAACGCGCATGGGGCATACGTGTGTCGTAGAGCCACTCGAAATCATCTAGTCGAAACCACGTAGATATAGATCAGATCCATCTATTAACTGAAAAAAACCATCTTAACCAGATTATACAGATCTATTTATAATATTTATTGAAAGGAAATATTACAACTCATTATTTTTTCGTTTTTTTTTTTTCGCCGATTTGTTCGATTTGTGTTTACGTGTATTTTGCTAACAATGTGTCCATAAAGAGTGATAAAACACTAAATGTGTCTAAGTATGATAGCCGTTTAGAAAAGCCCATTTTGCTTACAGGACGACACTTCCGGAGATTACAAGAAGGCTCTGTTGACTCTAGTTGAATAGATTGAAAAGGTGTATCCAGACTGCGAATGCGATAACCACCTAATTAGCTCCATAATTTAAGTTTGTCTGTGTCATTTTGTTAGGAAACTAAGTGATCTGTTAGGTTATGGGCACACTGACGACTTTGCCGTCCGATGCTCAAAGCACTACAAAACTGGAGGGCCGTATACACCTAGCGGTCAGTCTAGTCTTCAGTGTGCCTTTATCTTTAGGTTGTCCGCCGGGTGTAAATTTTATTTAAAAAGATCTGTATATTTTGCTTCCTATTAGCTCTACTCACGTTCATGTAATTCCTGCACTGTAGCTAACTGCTTCGTGTCGTGTGTGCATGAGGGTAGCGGTACACGTCGCCTGCTCGTGTATCTCTGACTAGTTTTACAAGTAGTGTTACATTTTCAGGAGGACTTAGGAGGTCCGCTCGGCGATCTCCTGTCGACAATGTGTTACTAGCCTCACACACGCTATGCTAACATTTAACACTCAGTATTACGAGCGCCATAGCGTGTGACAATGCTGCAGTGTGAAATTTTATTCTAATCACGATACGCGACTCAGCATAATCGACCGAGTACAATCACCTATGTTGCATTTTAAAGACATTTATCTGATAATTTTAAGATTTATCTTCGTAAGATTTTCGTGTGATACAATTTCGAATACACGTGTGAATAAAATCATAAGTAATGGGACAGTTTCTTTTATATTCCTCACGAACTGTGCAAGCGGTAGATTTATTTCGGTATTCTTTACAGGATGACCTAGGGGGTGACTTCGGATATACGCTAGTCACACTTTGTGCTTAATCCTGCAGAATGATTGAATTATATTTTTTTTATTAATTAGAATTATTATTTTTATACAAGTAATGGTTTGGCTTAGCATGCTATTTTGAATAAAACTGAGCTAACGTTACAAAGTACAATGTAATAATTTGCAGGACGACACGAAAGGCGACTACAAACGCGTGTTACTCACACTTGTGTCGTAAAGTAAGCGCATAAAATACTACGCGATACGCGATGAGATCCTCTGGATAAGTTCCGTTAACTTAACTACTGCCTTTACATTGTATAACTGTTGAATGTTGTAGAAATTAAAGCTTTGATATTTTTGTGAAAAAATGAGATATTTATTGGTGCTGTAGTTTCGTTTACAATATACACATATTTACATTTAATTATTAATTAAACTACTATGTATGTTTTTCCGTGTTTTATTCGACATCCCTTATCCCGTCTGCTGTGATCTGAAAAATACAATATTCTCATGTGCGTATTACACCAGCATTTGTTTAAGGGTGGGTCAAAAGTAAGGAAGCACGAAAAAATTTATAAACTTCAGAGGAGGACAAACAGAGTCGCAAAACCAACATGGTCCTTCGAATCGGTGCGCAAAAACGCAAGAGAAAGTCAAATGAGCGGGCGAAGCGAGCTCGAAAATTTTTACACCCTCGTAGTTTTTCTCTTGAACAGAACATTTTTAGTTACGATTCTGGGTTAAGGGTGGGGCAGGGTGCCCTATCCGTCCCACCGTGGGTACGTCCATGAATATCCTCCTTCATCATATTCCACAGCCCGACTTCGCTCACTATGAGCACAGGCCTCTCTCTTCTTTTGCCAACCACGTTCCAGACTATACTTATAAATAACCAAACCCCAGTAGTATCAAAAATAAAAGGAGTTCATCGATTCTAAATATTGTCATTGATAGAATATTTTCCAAATAGTTTTTATACGCGTGCGTATGAACTTGGCGCGGCGTCAAGAAGTGAGTGAGCCATTACTAGGAAAGCCCTGTTTACTTTGGCATCGCTCCAGGATCCTCATCAATGATCTGCCTAAATCATATATTGATTCGAGCTTTCGCAGTAAACATTTGGGTCAGCCGTAATGGGTTTTTACCTACAGTATTTACGTCTAGCTTGCTGGGGAATTCGTTGCGCCATTTCTTAGTTACAGTTCAAACATTGGGTAGTGGAATTCCCCGCCGGAGTCTATTTCCCGATAGCTACAATCAAGGCATCTTTAAGTCAAGAGTGAATAGGTGACTTCTAGGCAAGCGTGCTTCACCGTCGACCACATCATCGCTTATCATCAGGTGAGATAGTGGTCAAGCGCGAGCCTACTCTAAATAAATAAAATAAATAATAATAATAAGTTGTGAAGGGAGGGCGTTCTGGGGGTTGTCTTCTGAAACTTTAGACGTTAAAAAAGTATTTCATCTTAAGTTTCTTTATGTTAATACTAAATTTGAATGACAAATAAATTACAGGGGCCTTACCTTATACCACCACACCATACACCCCTAAAACTACCATGGTTCAACTACGAGAGAGAGAGACGAAGCTATACAGGACGAAGATCACTATTCCTTTTTTACAGCAGAATCATGATGGCGTTCACACCACGTTATATATCTTGGGCCAGATCTGTGTTCTATTCGGTAAAAAGATACCGATTTGGCTATGGCAACGAGTTATTTTTATATCAAAGAGAGATAAAAACAACACCTCTATCCCATGATTTAATTCATGTGGAATGTACCTCTATAATTTTATTTTTAACCATGCTCTCACGGGTGCTACGAAAATAACTTTTACTCCTAACATGTGTAAAGTGATTATTTAATCTTTTAAATATTTATAATGTTGATTACTTTTACACCTCATTCATCTTTATGAAAGAATAACTTTTACTCCTAACATGTCTAAAGTGATGATTTAATCTTTTAAATATTTATAATGTACATTACTTTTACACCTCAATTATATATATATATATATATATAACGCCGTTCTGGCGAGATTGATTAACATACATCCATCCATCCACAATTTCGCATTTAAAATATTAGTAAGATTAATAGGATTCTCACCTGAAACCTAGCCACAGCGGTTGCAGCAACATTGCTCTTCATCAGCAATGCTAACCTTTGCTTCGGATCCAGTGCAGCTTGCGGGGTACTCAGCAGAACGCGGACGTTACAGCGGTGCGCCCACGCATCCCCCAGAGAGCCCACCACTGCACCGCCTTGAAGACCCACGCGGGTGCTCATCTCGTTTGATAGGACTATCTGGAAAATTGTAGATAGACTGTTTCACGGGGTCCCAGCGCTAAGAAATAATATTTGAAGGGTTCCGTACCACTATCGCAAAAACGGCAATAAAATCACGTTTGTTGTATGGGAGAATTCTGTGCAAATTTCAACTGTCTAGCTATCACGGTTCATGAGATACAGCCTGGTGACAGACAGACACACGGACCGTGGAGTCTTAGTAATATATTACTAAGACTCCACGGTCCGTCTTACCCTTTGGGTACGGAAACCTAAAAATCGTCACTGTATCTAAAGAAAAATATAGTCACGAAACGAGAATACCCTTTTACTTGCAAGTCACTGCTAACACCATCTATCTACCGCCGTGGAACGGAACCGAACGCAATCGATGTACGAAATACAAACAATAATCAGACGAAAAACGCTAGTTATGTCGGCACGGTCTCGTTGTTTGGGATGAGGCATCTCTATGCTAGTATTATATTATCTGTATCTGTCCGTTGCTGTATGTAGGTGGGTACATCAAATAAATCAGTCCTCTACTGGACAGAGACCGTGATTATTGGCTTCACTCACAGCCGCTACCCGCCACCCTGCGCAGATCAATTCTCACCTGAGTCTCCAATCAAAAACGCGATAAGTACCTATCGCGTTATATGTTCTGCAAAATTCTTTGAATAAACAACTTTTACGACATACTAGCTGTCCCACGCGGCTTCGCTCCCGTCAACCTGGCTACCTACATACACTACATACATGATTGTTGCGTAACTTTAACCGCTTACGCAGCGCACGCAACGGAAGCTCTCAAAAAGGAATAATTTTTCCCATTTTTTTTGCATCATTTTTCATTTATGCTCCGCTCCTATTGGTCGTAGCGTGATGTTATATAGCCTTCCTCGATAAATGGACCATCCAACACAAAAATAATTTTTCTATTCCAACCAGTAGTTCCTGAGATTAGCGCGTTCAAACAAACGAACAAACTCTTCAGCTTTATAATATTAGTATAGATAAACTATTTTCTTTGCTTACTGTATTCTTTCTTTCTCAAACATCTGCTTCGCTTGTTACATTCACTCATCATTTTAGCATTGTGATCTTTTGAATGATGACCACTGCTGGACATAGGCCTATCATAAGCATCGCAACATTGACCAGTCTTGTGCTTCTCGCATCCAGAAATTGGAATAGTAAAATTTATAGACAATGTAAAAAGCTTAAGACAATATAAAAAAAGTTTCTTACAGCGATTTGGTGTTGTACAGCAATTTTCTGTAGTTCTGCCATTTGTCTGAACAGCAGTCCCGTCCTCTGTTTGGTTGTAATGCCATCTTTGAAAGGGAATGCTATTGAGTCTATTGCAATTAGTTTCACCTGAAAAAGGTAAATATCATACTTGAGTTTAATTTTTTCATTAACCCTTCGTTTGTGTAAGATGTGGATCCATGAGAGCAACAATGGCTTTTCTATTTTTACTGGTTAAATATAAATTAGGATCAAACTTGGCCAGATATCACACAATAATTAATTGGAATGACAAATGGATGCCATTGCCTAGTACTAGTGGGAAACAATTTAGTCAGACAAAAAAAAAACAAGATCAAAGGTAACAAAACTAATCGAGAAACTCTGAACTTCATTATATTGTGGCGGCATCAAACTGTTACTGTTTCAGGTACAAATACTATTTCTCCATCCCATTTTTAATGCTGTTTACAATCATTAAAATAACAGCAAGTTTTAGAAGTTCTTTTTTTGTTTGACCCTTTTCTTTAATTATACTCTTGAAATGAATAGGTGAATGACCATTTGTGTTAAGCAGTGAATAGGTACATTAAAAATAATGTCTTACATTAGGATGTTCCCCAATAAACTTGGACAGTCTGTACATAAATGCACAGAACTTTTCCAGACCAAAAGCATTCACATAATGTAGTTTGTTCAGTGCATCCTCTTCAGTAATCTGCAAAGGCTCATCCAGGATACTTTGACATCTCAATAAACTTGCACTTAGGATCTCTGAAATAAAGGAATGCCACCAAAGAATTAACATCAATGTAACCCGAGTTTCTCGGCTCTAAATTATTGCAGAATTAATGTGACAAATTCAAAAACCAACACTGCCCAGTTACTGAATAAAAATAAATAAATTAAAACAAATCAAATTACCTCTAAATCGGGATATAGTGAAGTTAGTATTAGTGTCTATATACAGAGCCTCCGCATTCAATCCACCCAATTCTTTAGGTATTTGTACTGATGCACACAGCTGTAGACTGAAACAATAACATTTTATAATGCAGACTAACAAAGTAGATTATTCCAGACTGCAAGATTTGGTAAGGGTCAGAAACCGATAAGGACCTAAAAAAGTTCAAATTTTGTTTACCATAGTTGAGTTTTACCAGAGCCAGGCAAGCCTAGTAGTTCAGTGATGCATCCAAGTTGGAATCCATCAGTTCCCAACATGTTATCCAAGCTCTGGCTGAAGGATGCCACGGCAGGAAGGCTTGTTTCCTTCTGGAAATATAGTTTTGAGGATGGTTATGTACACACTCTTTTATAAAGCATAGTAGGTCACAAAATAGCTATTTTATTTAACCCTGTACCTATACCTGCCATAATTCGGTTGCGCTAGAGATCTTGAAAGATTTCATAGGATATTTTTATTATACGGCAGGTTTTTGAAAAATAAAATATTTACAAACAATATTCAAAAACTTTCCCTTCCCTCCAATCTTTAGTGTTGTCAGTTGTCATAGTCACTGTCAGTGTCAGTCAATCAATCAATTTAGCATAGACTAGCAGCCACAGATGCTATTTTATTATCAATCAATCACGTTCGGTTTGGATATTGATTGAAGATCACCATCACTCATCACTCTCTTATTCAGATTATCGAGAGTATCAGCGTTCAATTTGAAAAGTCTCTTTATAATAATCTGTGGCAATGTCAACAAAACGTCACTTTTGACATGAAAGTGACCACTGACAGTCTGACCGGTGACGTTTTTCTACAGCCCTCAAAGTAAGTCAACAAAGTAGGTACTTAAACAAAAATAGAAAAATTACCTACAAATAGATAAATAATCGTCATAAAGATGAATCATAACCAAATGAACATGCATGTACCTATGAATGCTGTTGGCGCGACACCTAACGTAGGAATGCAAATGCCAGTACCAGGCACAATAATGCAGCAACCATCTCCACAACAAATGCAACCTGCAATGCAGCAACCACAGCAACCGCAGCAGCAGGATAAAATGGACAATATATCTCGAGTTAAGACTCTTATGGGCTCCCTCCGTGAATCAATACCAGTAAGTATATAACTCGCCATTGTTTAATTTGGTGTCACAAAGTTATGACTGATTCGAACAAAATAATGTTGTTTTCAGATGACTCTGAAGTCTGCAGCCCAAATTTTGCATCAGAACCATAATATAGATTCAAACTCTCAGTAAGTATCATACAAAATGTACATATTTTATTCATATACTTAACATCTTTTCAACAGTTAGTTCTTCTTGGCTACTGTAATCTATATGACTTACTTAGGTAGTGGATCCTATATTTCAGTTTAGTGAAGTAAGTACTGACTATATTGTGGGCTCTTTTAGTCTAACTCAATGCTGTTGAGTATACATAGTAGTAACCTGGACCTATACCAGGCTCAAATCACCATAATAGGAAAGTTATCTTGTGGAAAGGCCGAGAAATAACTCCGACACTTCGACCCATTGGGATCTTTTGTGATTACTAGATAACCTATTCCTCCCCAATCTCATTGAAAACTAAAAGGAAAGTTACACACTTACGAACATTCTCAACTAGATTAGTTTCTACAAACAAACAAACACTTTCTCAATACACTACTAGGGGTTAGGAGGTATAATTCTCACCAATCTTATTGGCTCCCTGAAGTTGCTTACAATGGCTGCGCAATAGTAAATCTCATACAAAAACAACACTGCACCGTGCCTTGTGTATCCGAAAGCCAACTTCAGTGCAGCTAAGAAGTTAAGCCAGAACTATATACATCTGATATCTTGGGTACTGAGTGATAACTGATAAGTTGGCAACGAGAACCAGTCTAGTTTAGTTTAGTTTCGACGGGCTGTTTCCGCAACTCCACGACTAAGCGCGTATTTTGCCTACGGGTGGGATACAGTTACATTATTCGATCCACTCCAGCTCCTCGAGAAAGGCCTTGGTGCTGTCGACTTTCTCCTGCAGGTTACCTGGGTCAATGAAGTATTTGGCCCTGTAGCCAGCGATTACAGGGCAGTTTAGGGGCAGGTGTGCTGCAGGTCCCTTGTCCAGTAGTTACGGCTGTGACTGCACGCAACTGTGGCTTAATAAGTCGTAGGGCCTTTTTCGGGAAACGGCCGTCGATGAAGGGTAGTGCCTACATTCGCTATGGTCAATCCATAACTTGCTGTGTAGATCCCAGAAGCGTTAGTCTTACCAGACCGCGTAGGTATCCAAAAGAAAGGCACTAAGGGGTCCAGGCTCACCAGTGCCATTTTTGAGCCCCTTCGGGCGAGCTCATCCGCAGCGTCGTTCTCTCAGGATTCGTTGTGTCCTTTGATCCATCGAATGGTTACTTTATTGTGCATACCGACCTGGTGCAGGCGCCGGTGACACTCGTAAATCAGCCCTGAGTTGACCCGGTGGCTGTTTAGTGCTTGCAGGACGGTCATGCTATCCGATAGTATATGTATAGGGAAATCCTTTACCTCCCTAGCCAGGACCGCAGAGGCCGCCATGGAAATGCCCAAGCATTCGGCCTGGAACATCGTGTTGTGGATCCCCAGTGGTGTGGCTAAGCGGATGTTTAGATCCTCCGAGAAGACTGCCGCACCCGTGTCTGTACCTGTTTTGGATCCGTCCGTGAAGATCCGCAGCTCATCGGGGCGTAGCCCCTCGCAGCGGTTACCCTCGTGTAACTGGATTCTGTATTTTTAATCAAAAATGATTTTCGTTGGTATCCGGTCATTAATGGCTCTAGTTATGGGGCTTTCGTGGTGGAGACCCTCGAGCAGAGCGGTGTGTTGAGTCTCTCTCTTACATCAGAGATTCAGTATCTTTAGACGTACAGCTGATCGTCGCTTCTTGCTGTATAAACAGATGCATAGGGGAAGTCCAAGCATGGCCTCGAGCGCTGCGGTCGGGGTAGTCCTCATGCAACCCGTTGTCGCCATGCAGGCCAGTCTCTGCATACGTTGTAGCTTGTTCACGGCTGTAGTTAGTTTAGTGCGAGGCCACCAAACCACAGCTCCATTGGCCGAATCACCGCGCTGTACAACCAGAGTATAATCTTAGGGGATAGGCCCCACTTCTTACCTATAATTCTTCTGCATTGCCAGAGGGTGATGCAGGCCCTGTCTAAATGACTGCTCCAGTTCAACTTACTGTCAAGAATGATTCCCAAATACTTGACCTCCTTGGAAAGCTGGAGCTCTGTATCGAACAGCTTAGGCAGGCGGAAGTGCCCCTAGTGCCCTTTTCCATTTTTCTGGGTGAACATGACCAATTCAATTTTAGTGGGGTTTACTGATAGCTCATACTCCCTGCACCATTGCTCCACTATACGTAGCGCTTGCTGAGTAAGGTTGCAAATTGTTCCAGTCACCTTCCCAGGAACGAGGATTGCGAGGTCGTCTGCCTGCCTGCGTATACCTATTGTATAATAACGGTTTTCGTTTAGTCTGGTGATGAGGTCGTTAATTACCAGATTCCATAGAAGAGGAGAGAAGGGAGGGCACCCCTCCTTGTGGACAGGCCCGGCCTTGATAGTCAAGGCCTGATACTGCTCTCCTTCTAGACGAACCGCTCCTTTGCTAAGCATACGCATAGATAACCAGTCTAGTATTGCTTTCAATATCAAGCAGGCAATATAATCAATTTTACAATTTTTTTTTAAAGATAATTTAAATAGTCTAATATTTTAAAATAACTAAACAACTAATTCCTACCTTTTCTTATTGATCACATTTATTTTTACAGGAAAGGTATTGACAACCCTGTGCCCAGATTTGATAAGAATCTAGAAGAGTTCTTCTCAATTTGTGATCAAATGGAACTCCATCTGGTAAGTATTGTTTAAATTGGATAGCTAACTTTATAAGCCTTTTGAGGATACATACTATTCGTGAGCTGGCTGACCAATACCTGATGTATCCTTCGACTGCACAGTATGATTTTCTTCTCGTTTACGTCTTTTTAGTTCGCTTCTTAAGCTGTCTGGTTTTTGATGTTTTGAATAAAGTTTTGTTATTTATAACTTTTTAGTTAACACATTTTTTTTTACAATCAGTTACATTAAACATATAAGTGTTATATATTATTGAAATCACCTCTTAAAATCCTTTATTTTGAAACACCACAGGATGGGTTTGCCCTCCACAATATACCGCCCAAAAACATAAATTTTTATATTATCCAATTTTAATGTAGCCAGTGACACCCGCAAGGTTGAAACGAACCGATTGACGTAAAATCATCAAAATCGGCCAACGTGTTTGGTCTCTTGAACACCGCAAAGGAAAAAACATAAATACAGACGTAGACTAATAAACACATTACCCTCTTTCGGCAGTCGAGTAAAAAAAAAAAATTGTGATGTTACGGCATATTTTGTATTGTCACCGGCACGCGGCAGTAAACCGCTAACTAAGCTTTAGGTTCCATTTTCTAGTTTCAAGACGTCATTATTGATATGATGCAACACAATAGACACAACATAAAGATGACAGTACAAATGTTTGCTACATTATTACTATAGACTAGTCTTACAAACGTCTTATCAAATTAAGTTTTTAAAAAGAAACACACTAACAATCCTAACCTCTCTTTAATTATTCAAATAATCTTAACATGAGCAAATCACAAAATAACCTAAATCAGAACTAAAAGTAACAAAATTAGCACAAATAACTGAAATCAAAATTAGCGGTCACCAATATCGCAAATAGCACTTGAGAGCACAACCACACAACCGTCTCGTCCGAGCGCCGATGCAAAAGTGAAGTACCGCACGGCACTGCTCCGTTCGCGTGTCGCTATCCCTTCCACCTGACGTCATCGTGCAGATGTACTAGGTTGAGAGGGATTTTCCTCTAAGACGGCCGTTCCTGACAGCTGAACGGCCTCGTCAGCTTGGATTTCTGCAGCAGGGTCCCTTTGTAGTCCATCCTCATTTGATGGTTCTTCATCAACATCATTCTCTTCTGAAATGTTAAAACAACATTGTAGTGATGTATTATTTTGGCTTTGGATACTCATTGCAAACGGACAGCAAGCGTGCACTCAAGCAATCCCCTTACAAAGGGTAACCAAAGCAAGAAGGCATCATCAATGAGGAGCTCTACTCATGAACGATGTCAGCAAACATAATATGAGCAACAATAAAACAAGAAGCTCTCGAAAGTGGCCCTCTGGCAACCGCCAGGACAACACATAAATAACAACAAATCAAGAAGCCACTTCCGAGGCCCTCTGATAAACCTCCGAATCGAGGAGTTTCAGGACAACACACACAAGGTCACCTCCGTGACGTTCTGGCTACCCCACAAGGGTACCAGGTAAACACACACATGGTCACCTACGTGACGTTCTGGCTACCCCTCAAGGGTACCAGGTAAACACACTCATGGTCACCTACGTGACGTTCTGGCTGCCCCTCAAGGGTACCAGGTAAACACACACATGGTCACCTACGTGACGTTCTGGCTACCCCTCAAGGGTACCAGGTAAACAACACAAAAGTCAGCTGCCTGACACTCTGGCTGCCACTCACGGACACCAGGACAACACAGCTCACTCACCAGTCCCGAAGAATGCCTCGCATGTATCCGGGGTCCACTCACCCCGCCACTGAACCATATGTTCTGCGGCGCTCTGAGTCTTCTTTCCATATGAGCCTGCCAACAACTCAAGCTCGTAACGGTGATGAAGCAATGCCCGGACAACTTTGTACGGACCACGCATCCCGGAATCTAGTTTGCCGGTACTTTGTGAACCCTTGCTGACGAACACGAAACTGCCAACAGAAAAAGTACGGGGCTGTCGACGACCCTCATTAACGTAGGCGTCCTGTCGTTGCTGGTTGGCAGCAAGCAGTTCCGAGACCCTCTGTCTCCTCAGAGTCTGCAGGGCTTCTCGGTTCGGATGAGAGTCGCTCAGCGCAATGTCTCGGACCGATCGTAGAACCGGAGTGGTTCCTTCAACACCGGTCAGCAGCTGCAGGGCAGAGGTGCGAGTTGTTGCCTGCTTCGTGATGTTAAGGGTTAGCTGCACTTTCCATAAGACGGTGGACCAAGAAGCACCCTTGTTGTTAACCTCTATACGTAGCATGTTGAGGACTGTGCGGCAGTACCGTTCGACTTGGCCGTTCTCGCGATGCATCTCAGATGTGATAAAGTGTATAGAGGACCCAAGCTCAGTAACCCACTCTTGAAACGCAGCACTTTCAAACATCCAAGCTCTGTCACACACTATAGTTGACGGAGTGCCAAACAGTGAGACGGCATTGGAAAACACCCTTTTCAATTCATCCGCGTCTTGCCGGTATAACGCGTACAATAAGCAAAATTTTGAAAATGAGTCTACAACTATGAGGATGTATTTATAACCGTTGGACTCTGTTAACGGCCCAAGAACATCAGCATGTAACACGGAAAAGGGAATGTCCGGTTTTGTCCAAGACTCGATTGGTTGGTGAAGTGCTCGGGGCACTTTCTTATGTGCTAAGCAAACGATACAATGGCCAACATACTTTTTAACAAAATGTCTAAGGCCAGGAAACCAAAAGTGACGCAGTATCATATCGACAGTCTTATCGACGCCTATGTGATCGTGATCGTCATGAAATACTCTTAAAAGACTAAACCTATGCCCTTTCGGTATGAAACACAGACGGCGCGAGTCTTCACCAGTAGGCGTGTACTTATAGTACAGCAAGTCATTTTTAATAAAAAATCGACTGCTATCTAACTGGCCTTCTCGAACCTTCTGCATTAGATCCTGAGTCTCCAAGTCGGCAGTTTGAGCAATTTTCGCCCAGTTTCGTGGATTTTGGATTTGGAACACGTGAGCAGGTTGTCTGGTGAGAAAGTCAGCATGCTGCATGTTGCAACCCTTTCGGTACTCTAAAGAA
Source organism: Orthosia gracilis (assembly GCA_947562075.1). Classification (NCBI taxonomy): domain Eukaryota; kingdom Metazoa; phylum Arthropoda; class Insecta; order Lepidoptera; family Noctuidae; genus Orthosia; species Orthosia gracilis. The sequence goes on along the minus strand of OX387264.1, from coordinate 66,356,977 downwards.
AACTGAAAATCCTGCATGTAAACCCACCAGCGAGCTACACGAGGCAGTAAATCTTTTTTGCTTTCAGTTAATTTTAAAGAATTGCAATCAGTGACAATTTTGAATTTTATACCGATCAAATAATGCCGAAAGTGTTGTAAAGCACGTACCACAGCTACGGTCTCTAATTCGTAGCTATTTTGGTTCCGCTCCCTAGGTGGAACTTACTGTAATACCCAACAACTCGCTTACGTTTTCCTTCATGTTCCTGAAGCAAAATAGCCCCGAATCCTATCGAACTAGCATCGGTATGTAGTTCTGTGGGCAGACTGGGATTGAAAATTGCTAAAACTGGCTCCTCAGTTAAGCACTTAACGATATAGTCGCGAGCGACATCTTGTTCCGGTCCCCAAACAAAAGGCACACCTTTTCTCAGAAGCTTGGCAATACAAGCAGTCTTTGAGGCATATCCAGCAATGTACCTGCGGAAATAACCTGCCAGCCCCAAGAACTGACGCACCTCTTTTACATTTGTGGGTTTCGGGGACTTAACTAGAGCATCAGTTTTACTCGGACTCGGCCGTACCTGACCATGTCCAATCAGCCGTCATCACGTTGTTTCGTCCGGAATCGACGCGGAGAAAAAATTTACGTCACTACTACTTTTATCATTGGACTTAGAATCCATACATTGCTTTAAATAGCAATAGTCGACGAGATGACCGGTTTTCTTACAATAGGTGCAAATCACTTTGACTGGTTTTGAATTAGACTTCGTATCTTTTACATTCGAAGTCTCAGAGGAGGTAGATTTAGAATTAGAAGTGGCTGAATCGACTTTTGATTTTTTTGAACAATCAGCTTGTTTGTGACCGTGTTTGCCACACGAGAAACATGTCACCTGTGCTCTCCTAGACGCTTCGCGTTTACGAGGATTGGACGTTTCAGCAGCTGACGAGCGTATGGGATTACCGGTAGCACTTTGCGTATTCTTAGGTTTAACGTACACGGACAAAAATTCGACCAAATCTTTCGGCTGCAGTTTGGCGTTGGTAGCCGCGGCTTTCACTTGAGGATCGGAGATGCCACGAACTACTATGGCGGTTTTGAGCTCATCCGAAAGCCCTCGTACGATATTTAACCGCAGTAGGGACATTCGAGCGTACTCTGCATACGTGGTGAACTTGTTAGACGTTGTACTCATGACGTCATACAGCACAGTTGCCATATCGACTTCACGTGGACACAACGATCGAAACTCGGCTTTAAAATTCGACCACGAGCGATCGTTTGTCACCCAATGGTTCAACCACGTTTTGGCGTCACAACGTAGGCAACCACCAATACGCCCAAAACACTCATGATCATCCCAACCGTTCAAGTTTCGGCCACGGTCTACCTCCGCACACCACACATCAAAATCATGCACACTTGGATCGAAATTTGAAATGCAATAATGCTTAGATCTTACTTGTAACAATGAAGAGAGTGCACCGACAATCCCATCCGCCATGCTGCTGGTATCGCGCGGCGTTTCCGCAGGCCGGCTCGTAGAGGGCGTCGCTACGCCAACCTCAGCAGCAGTCTCGGTGACGTCCAAGACCACGGATGAGGGTCTGCCTCTAACGCAAGGACGAGACGGAGCGGTCAAATTAGTCGCCGTTACCGTCAGGCGCTCCTCAAGTGCATTCAGTCTTTGCAAAATCTGATCTAACGGATCGCGTCGTTTTGAACGACGGTCGCGACGTTTATGTGAACCATGCCTACGTTTTCGACTATCACGACTCCTACTTCGACGCGTGGGTGGCGTTTCATCACCAGAATAATCACTACTCGACATAATTACTAACCGCAACTATTTACAAAAAGAACAAAGCACTAAACTACTAGAAAAAGATTGATCGACCACGTGGTTTTAAAATAAGAGGATGGAGAACGATCAAAGTCGCGTAAATGATCCCACGCACTGATCTTACAAACGTCTTATCAAATTAAGTTTTTAAAAAGAAACACACTAACAATCTTAACCTCTCTTAAATTATTCAAATAATCTTAACATGAGCAAAATCACAAAATAACCTAAATCAGAACTAAAAGTAACAAAATTAGCACAAATAACTGAAATCAAAATTAGCGGTCACCAATATCACAAATAGCACTTGAGAGCACAACCACACAACCGTCTCGTCCAAGCGCCGACGCAAAAAAAAAAAGTACTGCACGGCACTGCTCCGTTCTCGTGTCGCTATCCCTTCCACCTGACGTCATCGCGTAGATGTACTAGGTTGAGAGGGATTTTCCTCTAAGACTATAGACTAGAATAAAGGCAACATAAAAAGCTCAAAATATGCATGAAAGGTGTCAAAATATACAACATCAAATCATCAAGTCTAGTTGTAATTATTTATTTTTGGTAAAAATAACATTGTGTTAGTAAATTTTGTTATTTATTAACATTATTGGACAAAAGTATTGTTAACAAATTATTTCACACCAGGTATTTGATTTACGTGATTTACATATTATGCTATGTCAGTTATGAAGAAATTCCAGCCATCATTTTTTCTGTGTAAAAATATTTTTAAACATCCAAGTCGTTTTGGAGGAGTATCCAAAAGTTGCGAAAAATATCGTGTTGCTAATTATTTTTTTAAAGCAAAACTATTTGTTATACGAAAATAACATATTTAAAAAATAATGCACATGAAACAATAATAAATATATATTTTTTTTAAACCTTTCTACCTAGCCGTTACTAAGGAGTATGCTTTAGAAAGTTACCGTTTTTCGGCACTGAAGCGTATGTAGGCCCTTAAGCTCGAGTTACGTACTTGAATACCTCGCTGCACTCGAATTCTACTTTGGAACCCCTCGCTACGCTCGGGATTCTACTCTAGAATCCTTCGCTCCGCTCTGGATTCAAAAAAACAATCTCGTTTTTAAAATAGATGTTTGCTCCCTAGGTAAACAATCTACTATCTTATCACAAGGGAAACTTATACCGGGATGAAAAGTACCCTTTTTGGTATTCCAGACTATAATCTATGGCCATCCAGATCCGTTCAGCCGTTCTTACATGATTGGGTAACAAACATCCATCCTTTATAATATCAGTAATATGATTTAGCATGTGAGTCCTATCTAGTGTAGGTATTTGAGATTTGTTTATTTAGTTAACTTATTTATAAACTAAACAAATCAGCAATCATTATTTACTACTTAGTAACATTAAAAATCTAAGTTCCAAGGATACAAAATCTAGAATTTTCTTTCAGAACCTAGGAGTAAGCAGGAGCATGATACATTGTATGCATGTTGAAGTAAATATCGTGTATCTAAGTGCAACAATTAACTTTTTGACCCGGCAACTGTCTCTAATCACTACTATGATTAATTCCTTATCAGTGATGTCTTTACATGACTCCTTGTTCAACGTCAACACCATCATAATGATATGCAAGGCCATTGATGCTACAGTAAACATGTATTATTGGCTCTGCATTTGGATAATTTGAGTCTGCCAAGGCACCCAAGCTACAGTAAAATAAACATTGAAATAGTAATTAAGAAAAATTAAAAGTTAGGTATAAAGTTAAGAAAAGACTCATGAACAAAAGGTCTATACCAACAAAATGAAGATGCTTAGATGGGCGGTAGGTGTGACTCGGCTTGACAGAGTGCGAAATGAACACATAAGAGGAAGCTTCAAAGTGCACCTGTCACCGACAAAATAACCGAAAACCGCCTTCGTTGGTATGGGCATGTCAAGAGACGTAATGAGGACCATGTGGTGCAAATTGCTCTACGCCTACCGGAACAAAAAGAGGCAGAGGCCGCGGGCCATTGACCTGGTGCTCCACTATAAAAAGACCCCTCAAGCAAGCCCAATTGCCCGAAAAGACAACCCAGGACAGAATAACTTGGCGCAGGAAAGTGAGGAGACCCGACCCCAAATAATAAGACAAGGGAAGGAAGAAGGAGGAGAGGTATAAAGTTATGGTATTAAAGTAAGTAAACTTTATACGAAAGTATTGAGTAAACAAAAAGAGTGAAGTCTTCTGCCTAGGCTTTTTCGACTTTAGGTGGAGTCGGATCTCCTTATTTCAAGGCGCCAAGACGTTCTGTCGAGAGTTGTCGGGTCAGGCAATTTCTCCTTCTTGAGAAACTTCGTCATTTAGGTTCACCATGTCAAAGGAGGTCGTCCTTTACTGCCTCTCTTCAGGTAGGCTGAGTGCCGTCCTCACGACGTGTTCTTGTATCCTTCTCGTGACAGTCTACTCTCCGTCAACTTATCGAATCGTATTGAAGCCACTCTTAATCGGATGTATTCGTTGCGGACCCTATCCATTCTCGTTACTCTTCCAGACCACGTCAGCAGTTTAATTTCTGCGGTGTGTAGTTTTTGGACGTGGCGGTTTTCCGGTCCAGCATTCGGCACCGTACATCATTGCCGGTCTAAGCGCCATCTTGTAAACTTTGCCTTCTGTGCGTATTGGCATACGGGTGTTGCATAAGACTCCCGTCGAACTTCGCCAATTTTGCCAGACAACATTTGCTCTGTGAGTGACGTCTGCATCTACATCCCCGTTTCCGGAAACTACTGTGCCGAAATATTTAAATTGGGATACTGTCGGCACTGGTGTGTTGTCAGGGTAAAAAACTCCCTTGGCTATGTTGTCTTGGCTTCCACTGAAATGACAAGCGAGATGTTCGTTCTTCGAGTCTTCGTTCTGCTAATCCTGAGGCAGAGAGTAACTTGCATATCTTCCGCATTCCTGGAAACCAGAGCGATATCGTCTGCATAGAAGAGATTCCAGGGAAGTGGCGCCTGGAATTATTTAGTTATAAGATCCATCACGAGGTTAAATAAAAGAGGACTCAATGCAGAGCCTTGTTACCCCCCACGGTTAATTCTTGGCTCAAACATGCCGCGCAAAAAAAAAAGTGGTGTAAAATTAATAAAAAAAAAAAACGGTAAAAAGTGTTAGCTACCCATTTTATTACCGGGAAAGGGTTAACCTGATGTATGCCTATAGTGAAAAAGCAATACCACACAAATTATTTGAAGTGGAATTGGAGTGGTGGTACGTGATGATAATATTGAAAAGTTAATAACATTTAAAAAAAACATTTTTTTTTAATATTTCTGAATTCAATATTCAGAAATCTTTATGGAAATCCTTCTTTCTCAGACCTTGGTGGGCAAAAATCTTTCTCAGACTCGCCTTCTAGCTACTAACTTAAGCTTTTTGATAATTATTTGTTTGTTACAGTTGTTTACGTAAATTATATGTTGATTTTCAACAACTCTATACCTACCTAATGTTATATTTTTAGACAACCTCTTTCAATGTTATGGATGGATCATACGAGCATAATACATTACAAAGTAAACAGTATCATTATCATTCAGTGTCCATTTTGTTTACAATCTAATTGTAAACTAATCCGCTCTTTAAACTACTGATAGGTATTAACTGTACTTATAGTTCCACGGTGTTATTTTAACCTAGGTCAGTAATGTTTTCCGTTGAAATGGTAAACATCGATGAGGAACTGATTTGCTTTTTGATGTGGGTGTTACATAATATCGTCTTTAAGATGAGTACCTATGATAAATGTAGAATCCTTTCATTTACGAATAGGGAATCTAATCCCGCATATGCAGGATCCCGATACCGCATATGCAGGATCCCGATACCGCATATGCAGGATCCCGATACCGCATATGCAGGATCCCGATACCGCATATATTTGCCACCTGCTTATATTTAGGTATGTAAAGTTACCCCTATAGGTAAGTGTGGAAGCCGATCGTGCTTTTTTTGCCGCTGGCAATTTTTTTTATCCAACAACATAAGATCAAATTTAAAAGAAGACCGTTAGTTTAATTTCTTCGAAAATATTAAAAATAAGCAGATTTTTGTATGCCTTTAAAACCAGTAAATATGTTCAATTGTCAATACAAATCTAAAAGATGAAACTTTAATCATCATTTCAGCCGAAAGACGTCCACTGTTGGACATAGGCCTCCCACAAGTGTCGCCACACTGATCGGTTCTGTACGTTTCGAATCCACCCGACTTTCGCGACTTATTTATACCTACCTCTAAAACATCATTATATTTAATTGATAATCTCAGGTGCCCTGATCGCCGGAAGCTTGGACCCTGTTCCCGATACCGGTGGGCCCGGTTTTTACTTTTTTTTTTAAGAAATATTTAAAAATGTAATTAAAAAGAACAAAGATGAATAAACGACATTAAGGTTCCCCTAGTCGACGGCACGAACAATTTTGTGCGCTAGGTTAAAATGCATGCTATCTCATCCGACAACACTTGCAAAAGAGATAGATGCTGTGATGAGCAGTAAAAAGCTAGTTCGCGTATGAATTAGCACTTTTGCAGATTTTTATCGAAATGGATGATGATTAAGGACGAAAACGAGCGCGCGAAATTTTATAAACAGACCTTTGGTAGTCTAGATATCATGAAAAAACTACTAAATGTATAGTACCAAAATAAAATTATTTGCGTTGTTGAATTACTTATCTATCCCTGTATGGAGGCCGTTTTGTATTTTTCTTTCTTGCTGATGCGTTAAAATTAGTGTTGAAATAAAATATGGAACTTTCGACGCTCATAAAGTCATAACTTTCAAATATTTCATTTTTTTTTACTTTTTGTTTCCATACAGGGCTAGATAATGATGAGATAAATTGATATCACTTTGAACTAATTTTATTTTGAACGTACATCGTCAAACAGTGGACTAATCGCCAGACTAAGTTAGTATGGAAGAATTATCGATTAGTGTAACCTTAATAATCAATCCCGCAAATCTCGCAAGCTTGCGGGATCGCGATTTTAATGCGGAATTGGACTCCCTATTTACAAGAATAATAATTAAAAATTCTTAAAAAAAGTTCTGCAATTTACGGATTTGTAAACTCATATCGTCTTGTTTTTCATCACGGTATTATTTGACCTTTCAATAATAATAATACCAGTCTCCTACGGTCTCAATGCAGAGCAACGGTCGATTTTGTCATACAGAAAAGGAACGACTATTTATCACAACGCTTGTTCAAGGCGGGTTGGCGGTTTCAAAATTATATTCATTATAAGTCCAGCACCCTAATTATCTGACTGCCGAAGGAGGGTAATGTGTTTATCAGTCTATGTATGTTTGTCCCTATGTGGCGTTCTAGAGACCAAACGCGTTCGCCGATTTTGATGATCCTTACTTCAATCGATTCGTCTTAACCTTGCGAGTGTCACTGGCTACATTAAAATTGGAAGAAAGAAAAATGGCGGCTTTTGAGCGCCATATTGTGGGGGCCCAATTTGTTTTCTTCTTCCAAATCTATGGTGTGGGGTATCAAAATAAAGGATTTTAAGAGGTGTTTACAAAAATATAAGTTTAAAAGTACCTAATTCGAAAAAAAAATAACTAAAATTTTATAAATAAAAAAGTTAACTGCGTGCGCGTTCTTTGAGCTATCATAAAGCTGCGCAAATAGGGCTAGTTTCCACACGATTTTTTCCTTTACAGAGATTTCGACCTATCAAATTTACGTAAAATATTTATGTATCGTTTTCATCTTACAGAAGGTAATATTTTATACTTTTTAATCCCACAGCGAACAGCGATCACATGCATCCAACAAGCGCAGTCGGCAGCCCACTACCTCCCCCTGACCGTCATGCCGTCAAGGCTAGAAACTGGGCCAACCTCCGGGGTAAGTTTTTTTTATCAGTCTGTACTGTCCCACCATCCACCCATCCCCTCATTAGTGGACGTCTTTCTGTTGACATGGTTATGATGATGAGAAAATACATCAGCCGCTTCAGAGTCAGTCGCAGTTCACTCCTGGTTAAAGGCCAAAAATGGTTCGCAACAGCCTTGTTCTTTCAGACTATACCCTTACTCTCCTCGAAGTCACAGTCTATCTCACGCTTGATCTTATGGCGATTCGCGATGTCTACACAAGGTTAGATAAGAAACCCCGGCGTAGGTGTGGCATGGAACACCGGGTAGGATTTTAGTCAGTACTAGTCGGATAGACCCCTCGCCCCCTCCACAGGGCGGAGGACATCCAATGAGGATTTTACACCCCGGAAAAAAAACCGTTAAACGGGCTGGTGTCTGAACTTCACGTCGGAGCGTGTATTTTGCGCAAGGGTAGACAAATGTTCATTCGAACCACCTCAGCTTCTTTAGAAAGGCCAGTTGCGGCCATCCTAATTGGTAAGACAAAGTGTTTTGACCGATCAACCGACATATCACATGCGAGATGAAAGACGCGATGTGGATGGATCTCTGTCTATGTGATTGTTCGATTGACGGGGTTACCCCCTTTGCCTTTCCGAATTCACTTACGTAATTAGCGCTGGTGTTGCTGATTATCTCAGGTACGCTCGTTCCACTAAAATCCCCTGGACCAGTCCCCCAGGGGACTACACAGCACTCAATGTACCTGGGTCACAGAAGATCTTTGCCCTGTATTTAGCTATTACTAGGCAACTTAGGAGCAGATATGCTGCTGTCTCGTCCTCCTCCATGCAAATTCTGCAGAGTAGAGTGGCTGTGTGCAGAGTGGATATCTACATGAGGACTACTCTGCTGCAACAATTATTTAACCAGCTTTAGTACATTGAAGGATTATATGATGATGACTAATGGATTCTCTTTCGTATTCCAGGAAAACCTCAGTTACCCACAGTACTTGAACACGGTGCGTCTGCAGATCACCTACGCCAAGGACATCCACGACACTTTAGTTGCGGCTGCGCAGAACATCTCTCCTACTGAGTGACGGTATTAAAGTGACGTAGCATTTAAGCGTAGTAATAATTAATTATATTTATATTCTAAGTATGGGTGTAATAAAAGCCCTTTTAACTTTAACAATGGTTTTATTCGAAAATTAAATAGGAAGAGTTATCTAAAAGATTGTAGTGGTATAGGTAGGATCAAGGTGTAAATATCTTGGCTGCAATTCTGCAGTCAATATTTTGTGATTGGTTACCGAAATTACAATACACAATAATTGAGCACCTGTCATCATTGAATCGACCAAACTTTTTGATCTAGGGTAAATCTACAAAATGAATGTTAAACGGTAACATTCCTAGACATCTAATCATGAACTATTACTAAATGTCAGGTTAATTAAACTTTAAGTTATCTTATTAGTATTACATAAGGTACGTAGGTAAACAACTTACACCAGTGGCGTAGCTACCGTAGGGCTAAGTGGGGGAGGGCGGGTCAATGCACCGGGGCCCCCAAGCTCAATGTTGGCCTATAACCTCCATGAACGACGTTCGAAAAAGATCTACTTTCAAAGTGGAATAAAGGAATGACAAGTTTTATTTTTCGGCAACTGATCAACAAACCTCGAAAGGCCGGTCAGAAATCACAAAATTTGTCCCACCTCCAGAATAGAAACATAACAGGATGTCACGTCACGGCCTTACACATGGCAACTCTGTTGTTTGTGTTTGAGAATTGCCTAAGCGAATGAGCCTTCATCATCAAATCTCCATAAACTGTTGTAACTTTAAATAGGGCACCAATTTAATTTTTTGCCCAGGGCCCTTGGTTACATAGCTACGCAGTGGCATAAGTACCTATATTTTACCTACAAGGATGGAAGCAGTGGCACAGAATAAATATGGGCAAACAGTAGGGCAACTATCTACAAAGGCACGAAACGGAACACTCACACAATCTTTCAAAAAGACCCATACATGGGATCAGGGTTAATAAGATTTGATACAGTATTGAAGGAATAATAACAAGATTATGAGATAAGCCGTTTATCTCTCACATTAAAGATCTAAAAGTTTTTTTAAACGTTGTCGAAAGACCTTTAAAAGGCCAACCAATTCTTTTTTTTATTTCTTTTTTTACCTTATTACATATCTTTACAAGATTTCACCCAAACCGATAAATATGCTTAATTATTTATTATTATGGTAGTCCAATGGACTGTTCACAGAAATAATGACCAAAATAAGAATCTCAATTTTAGTAAATACAGCGTGCTTTCCATTGACTGTGCACAGCACTTACATCAATCAGAAAAAAAATATTAAAAAGATACAAAATAAAAATAGAATTAATCAATAATAATCAGTTATCAATTAATAATTAAAATATACAAAAAAACATAGACTTAATCAATAATCACTATCGCTCATCCTAAGTTACTACACATCTATAACAAAATGTAAACCTAAGTAATAAGTAGATTTAAGGTTACACTAGTCGATCATTCTTCCATACAAACGTAGTCTGGCGATTACTCCACTGTTTGACGATGTACGTTTAAAATAAAAATGATATCAATTTGTCTCATCATTATCTAGCCCTGTATGGAAACAAAAAAGTAAAAACATAAAATATTTGAAAGTTATGAGCGTCGAAAGTTACATATTTCAACACTAATTTTAACGCATCTTTGGGCGGAAATAAATACCATAAGAAGTAGGAAAATTGCAAAACGGCCTCCATACAGGGAAAGATTAGTAATTCAACAAAGCAAATAATTTTATTTTGAAAATATACATTTATTCGTTTTTTCATGATATCTAGACTCCCAAAGGTCTGTTTATAAATTTGGCACGCTCGTTTTCGTCCTAAATCATCATCCATTTCGATACAAATTTGCAGAAGTGCTAATTCGTACGCGAACTAGCTTCTTACTGCTCTTCACAGCATCTATCTCTTTCGCACGTGTTGTCGGATGAGATGGCATGCATTTTAACCTCGCGCACAAAAAAGTTCGTGCCGTCGATAAGGGGAACCTTAAGTGACAGGGAACGTCAATTTATTTTTGATTGGATATTTTGAGTAGGTATTCAGCAGTGTGGGAGCGTTATTTATAGTAAAGCTTAACAGTTAAGTTAAATAAAACCAATAAATTATTAATAAAATATATTAGACTGTAAAATATACGGATACATCGACGGGAAACATTTTAACACAGTTTTATTCAGATCTTTGTAGCTTTACAGATAATACGACATTTAACGTGTCCTCTATCTACAATACATGAAGGGACACAATACAGAAGCCTTATAATAATAATAATTTACAGTTGGATATATTTTCGAGATCATAAGAAAAAGTAACCACATTTTATTTTACTTATTTCATTTTTGAAATAATTTAATAGTGGCATTTTCGTGTTAATTAATTAAAGTTAAATTTCATTTCAAACTTTCATACGATCTCTTACGCAACTGGTCCGGACATTCCACGCCATACAGATTATATGAATGTGACTTACAAATAAAACTTTTAACTAGAACTATCACAATAGGAAGAAAATAGAATACTATCAGTCTTTTAATTAGAAGACACCAGAATCATTAGTTTTACTCCAATTTCTTGTGTGTACCTGAAACAAACAGATTTAGTTTATTAAAAACGTTCACTCATTACTTGCTGTGTTCGGTCGACGAATTAGGCTCCGTGCAAACGGGCGACCGACCACAGCCACCAGTGGCTGTCGCGCGCCACGTCCTTCATTACCGCGCCAACGAATATGGTCGATGGCCGCTACAATTTTTTACTCTCCTGCAGCCGTATTGCGTAAGTGAATACGGCAACGCAGAGTTTGACTGCTATCCAATCGACCAATCACACAGACGGAAATCCACAACGCTTCATTCATTTCGCATGTGATTGGTCGATTGGATAGCGGTCAAACTCGCGGGCACTCAGTCGCGAGTGGCCACCACTTGCTACGCATGTGCGTCGAGTCCATACAAATTATATGAAAAATCTTATAAACAGTTTATCGCTAGCTACCAGGGGCCGCCATTAGTGGCTCGTTTGCGGGGAGGCTTATAGTTGGAACCAAATAGTCCCTAAGATAATTCTCAGCAGCTCAGCCTGGATGGGTTGAAATTGAAACCCCCCAATTTACAGAGGACATGATGAGAGTGTGACCACTTAATTGATTAGTTTTTGAACATAGATAATAATAGCTATTTAACATTAGCAGTATACAAACATCAGTAACTTATCAACGCTCAGCAAATAAAGGGACCACTAGAAAACTTTTGAGTTGAAAACAACCGACTAACGACCCACAAAAACAACATAGTTAAATCAACAATGGCTACTATACTAACAAACAATTGTCGCAGAGCATTAGATAATAATTCAAACTAATAATAAATAACAGCTATCATATTAGCAGCACAACTCGGTATCTGTCAGTACATTTACCTAACAACAAGCCCTGGGGGGCTACACTCCACACACAATAATGGAAGGGACACATAAATCGATCCTTATCGACAATAAAGAGAAATACAGGCCTCGCCTCTTCCACTGGATGTGATGTTTGTGCATCATGAGTATCATGACCCTAGATAAACTTATTGTGATGACATTAATTATGTTCTGTCTCACTAGTGTGTGCTATGGAATAATACAGGTTCGAATTGTACTCCTGTACATAAATATATACTGCTAAAGTGTAGGTGTGTTTTGCGTTCACACAAAGCGATTATTTATTCAGAGGTTTTCTAGTAAACACATACCTTTTATATTAAAAGATATTCTTCAGAATGAAAGTAGAGCTTTACGATATTTAATTAATGGTAGTAGGTAGTTTGGGCGCACGGTTGGCGCAGTGGTTGAGCGATTGACTGCTGCGCTGCGTGTCGCGGGTTCAATTCCCGCACGGAACAAATATTTGTATGACCTGCAGATAGTTGTTCCAGCTCTGGGTGTTTGTGTATGTGAGTTTATATGTTTGTAAACGCACCCACGATGCAGGAAGATATTCCTAATGTGGGGCAACGCTTATTTTTATAAAAAAAAAAAGAAAGATCACAAAAATAATGTGCTAATCTAAATTTCAAAGTGAAAAGTTTGAACTCCTTTAAATTTGAGCTTACCCCATCTCTTTGTTTTATCGATATAATTAAGAAGGTATAATCTCTACATACATATGATATAATGGATATAATAAACTCCCCCGCCGCGTCTGTTCGCGATAAACTCAAAAACTACTGATCGGATTTTCATGAGGTTTTCACCAATAGAAAGAGTGAGAAACGAGGAAGGTTTATGTATATAATTTGTGACGGGCGATGCCGGGGCGAACAGTCACAGTAGTGAACACTAGTCAATACTTATAATAAATCTGTAGATACACATCGTTTTAGTACATCGAGAATATTAATTTACAAAAAAAAATAGCCAGGGTGTTAAAGGATAACCAACAGAACATATTTGCAGCAGTTTTGGAATGTTTGTCTGTTTCTCTGTTTAGTTGTGCATGCATCACGTAAAATGTACGAAACCAATGTAGATAACTTTTGTACATAAAAATTGTGCGTAACTTGAAGTATTACATAGTTTTTGTGTCATCGCAATCGGTTCACTCTATCAAAAGTTAAATGATTTTAGAGTGTTTAAGAAGTAAAATATCACAACATATTCAATTCAGATTATACTCGGACAGTTGAACTCCAAATTCTATAGATGGTGTTGAACATTTTGACTTCATTTTCTGAATGGCGGTGTTAAGATTCTGCCTACCTACTCCTAACTTACCCTAGGTACCCTAGGTAGCAAGGTAAGTAGGGTAGGTAGGTAAATTAAAGTAGGGTGGAGTAGACAGTCGACGCCGCGAAGCCGCGGGCACAGCTAGTTGAATAATAATAATATTGTTTTTACCATTTTAGGTCCTCAACAAGTTTAGCATTCTAACTTTTTCTTTATCCTAATATTATAAAGCTGAAGAGTTTGTTTGAACGCGCTAATCTCGGGAACTACTTGTTGGAATTGAAAAATTCTTTTTGTGTTGGATAGTCCATTTGTCGAGGAAGGTTATAGGCTATGTAACATCACGCTACGACTAATAGGAGCGGAGCATAAATGAAAAATGTTACAAAAACGGGAATAAATATTCCTTTTTGAGAGCTTCCGTTGCGTGCGCTGCGTAAACGGTTTAAGTTACGCAACAATCATGTATGTAGGGTAGGTAGGGTAGATGCGTAAGTAGGTAGCCAGTTGACGGGAGCAAGGCCACGTGGGACAGCTAGTAAAGAATATTTGTGAACAACAGCCAGGATAAAAGCTAGTCATATCATAATAATCTAGTACCTATTTAAATAATAACATTTCTGTAGAGGTCAAACAATTTTCTATAGGTTAAATTAGCAGTAAGTTTAGAAATAACAATTACGACGCATTTGTTCGTAACCGGATGTTTCTAGATTATGATTTAATTTTAGACTTGTAAGGCCCACTTGCGCCAAAGATTTAATTCAAGAGTTAATAGGGTAGTTGACAAAAAATATCTATTAAGTCCGTCAGTTAGATTACCTAAAAATATTGAACACATATTTTGTCTATTGTCACGTAAACGATACAGCGCATTGAAATATTGAACACGTATTTTGTCTATTGCCACGTAAACGATACAGTGCATTGAAATATTGAACACGTATTTTGTCTATTGCCACGTAAACGATACAGCGCATTCAAATATAGAACACGTATTTTGTCTATTGCCACGTAAACGATACAATGCATTGAAATATTGAACACGTATTTTGTCTATTGCCACGTAAACGATACAGCGCATTCAAATATAGAACACGTATTTTGTCTATTGCCACGTAAACGATACAGTGCATTGAAATATCGAGTGACGTCACGGTGTGCTACACTTTATAGTGACAAAGTGACTCCTGAACTTTGATGCGCTTTATCTTTGTCAATTTTGAATTATTTGATAAAGCAAAAGATACGTGTCCAATATTATTTGATAATCTCACTGACGGACTAAATAGAATTATCATTTGTCTACCCAGGAAAAATCCCTACTGCTTACACGATATAAAATTACAAATATGTCACATTATTGGCCGAGTTAGCTACTAACTTAGTAAGATAACTGAGGGTGATGTGAGGGGCCCTAAATGAACCTAACTGTGGAACTACGAGAAATTGGATCCCTGTTTTCTATAATTTGTAGGTATATAATCAAATTATGGTCCTACCATGGTGCTTAATTATTATGACCCATGTTAGACAACGGATGTTTAATGATAATGATACATTATCTTCACTATGGGTTCATTAAACTATAGAAATAAAATCCTTACTACAGCGACGACTACAAACTCAATGGCTTGACCAAAAAATCTACACAATTAGACAATAGAAACGATAAAGCTGGGATAACAAATATTATGCGAATAAATAAAATAAAGGAACAAATATATTTCACTAATAGTCGAGATAAAGTTATCGTTGCACTTAGCAACAGTTGATAACCGAACATTCACCCTACCAGGCACATATTGAACTTACATAAGTCCCCTACATAAAAAGTAACTCAATATAGGTGACAACAACAAGTTTTTTTTTTGCATTTTGATAATATTATCGCTTACAACCTCCGTTATTCTCATATTGCTTTCACTGCCGTAGTATCCATGGCCCCACTGATAAATGATTACAGCCAGACGGAAAGAAAGATATTTTTATACGACAGACCTAATTAATTATCATATTGATTGCAAAAAAGTAATTGTGTATTTTATGATTCATGCGGTGTGATTGGCCGAATAAAAGGCAATGAACGGAATCGGGCTGGCATAAAAGATCGTGGATTCGACTCGAAGCCTTTGAATGATTGACACACATTTGAACATTTCGAGTGTAATAAATACCACATTAAACAAGCCATTAACGCAATCTTAAGCAAAATATTCGTGAGCCAACGTGACTTTTGTTCGGGTAACCCTTACCCCCGTTTTGCTTACAAAACGTGTAACCCTTGACGACTGCGTTAACCTAGCTAACGCACGTGCGTCCAATGCGAATCTAATTGCTTACAAATATTTTACATTCATCTCATGTTATAAAGTGACGTCAAAATGTACTTTGCAGACTATCAAGATGATCCAGCACTACAGCGCAAAGTTTATCAGCGATACTAAATAGCACTTCAAGTGCAAACACATTAACAGTTTCACTACTTATCATGTTATATCTAGAAAATCAATAACTGTTTCCGAATGACATACTTGTTTATATTTAAGTAAACAGTTGATTTAGGTTTATTTTATCACTTATTTCCATATAAGTTTTATTTGAATGATTCTCTGAAGCTGACAGTCAACGGAAATGAGGAAGCGGATACTTAAGACTACGGTAGTCGCCAACGCGTTCGACCTTGAGGGAACAAAACGCGCACTCGTTTCACACCCGTGCGACCCAAAATTTAGTAGTTTTTTGTACTTTTCTTATTATTGTATGACTTAAAAAAATAGCCTTAGATCAAAATGTAGACAATTAATTTGTCTTTGAGATAGTGTTAATTGCATTAAAATACGCCCGGCGGTGTTGGTGCGGTTGTCGTGCTTTTGTCCGTGTTAGATATAACTTTACAAATTAAATACACTATGTTACACGAATAAATATCAAACTGTTCTTAGATCAAATTATTAAAAAAAATGGACTAATGTAACAGATTTTTTGTCCAAAAATAAACTACTAGACATTCTTGATTTTCATTTTAAAATTAACTACTGAGGGGTATCTGTGCCTTAAATAAAATCCTCCCGTTTCCGTTGAAACGTGACCTGTGCCGTAAACGTATCAAATGATGTGAATTTACCGCGAATGTCATTTTAAATTAAGTACCGTATTTTTGTTCAACCTAATGGGAACTAGGTTACCTTTTGATTATGGTAATCTCTAAAGACGGAACCACACTTACGTGGCGTGCCATGTCGTGGCGCCTTCCGACGCAGTTGATTGGCTATAAAACTCGTTGCGTTATGACGTAGGCGGGAACAGAGTCGTTTGATTGGTGGATCCCGCGCCACGCTACGCCACGACACGTAAGTGTGGTTCCGACTTAAAGGTGCCTGTAGCACAATATTTATAAAAAAATATTAAATTGCCATTTCTTTTAGTTTTTCGAAATAGATAAAGAAAATTAATGACTTTACCCATCATACTTTTGAGTATCAATATTTATGTCATTAATGTGAATTTAATATTTAATGTAATAAACGATGGTTCATTTACTGTCTAGTCTACTTAGATATGGTTTAAGAATAATATCATAAATATGAAATAATACTTAATATGATTGATTTCATATTGCGTTATAACTGTTGCATTTAATAGCAGCATACAATTTTTATCAATACTTTATAACATGCATACGTCCAATAAATCTGAACTTGTTTTTCTACAAGTAAGCTACTTTGTTGCAATTTAATTACCTTCGTAAATCAACGTTGTTATTGATAAATTATTATTATCTGGAACAAATTATTCCACACCTTATCTGTTGGGTCCTGTTAAGGGCTTGTTTCCAAGACTGATAGTGGCCTATAGTTAGACAATTGGACTGCAGTATTTGATATATTAGTAATGATCCCAAAATAACCAATCTGCCAAAAAAAAATCGAGTCATGAAGGCTCTAGGAGACAATACACTACAACAAGCGGTATTTGGCGTTACGTATGGCCTAGAGGAAGGAAGGCCTTCCACTAGGTGAACCGATGACCTGGTTAAGGTTGCGGAAATCCGCTGGATGCGAGACGCACGGGATCGGTCAATTTGGCGACGCATGGTGAAATGATGGCCTAGAGCCAGAGTTCATATACTGCTAGTTGCATGGGATCATGAGCCTTTTAATGTTCCCACTGCTAGGACACAGGCCTCCTCTCTGTGTGTTATGGAATAATAATATTGTCCAAATTCCTTTTTCGGACGCCCATTAGAAAAGATTAAAGTGTCTGTTTCAAAACTTCATGTATCAACCAAGCATTTTGCTATCCACAAAAATAATCTAACTACTAATATGAATATCCACGAAAACATCCAAAAATTATAAATATTTGTATTGAAAAGATCCGTCCTTTAAAAACTTTTTCTCGAAACGTCTGGTCCGTTAGAAAACAAGGAATATCGGGGTCGCGATCCACGTCCACAATGTAATCGTTATCAACGCAAAATCCTTGTTATTGTGTTATTTATAGGATCCTCTATGTTTTAATGATTAATGAACGTAAGATCACATGACCATCCTCATATCTTTGTTACCCTTGACTGCGAACTTAACTTTAGGTACCTATGTTACGTTGAACCTTATTTTATTGATCACGGCCGAAGGTTGAACTATAATACGATACGTTACAATTTTATTTTCTTTGTATTATTTTTAGGCTCGATCGATACCGGAGTATCGAGTTCAACAATTAAGCTGATATCTCAAATAAAAAGGTGATAACGTTGATAATTATGACTGCATTTTGTTTATAATTAACAAAAACCTTGTTTCGAATTCGAGAATTGGTCTGTAAATAGCCTTATTGTTTTAAAGGAAATTTCCGGAAACCTAAATCTGGATAGAGAGGCATATCTAATATAATGTTATTTATGTAATAACTAGGTACTCAAAATTATCTCTAAATTGACCCAAATTATGGATGTAAAAACAGTAAACAGTGCTTCAATCTTTAAATAACTTGTTATTCTCACCTTATCGTGAGAATAGATTTTTCTAAAAATAAAACGTTTCTCCTGATCAGAGTTCATGGTCAATCTTTAGACCCTTATCAAAGACAAACACTCCAATTGTTGACCCTAATCAAGCCAAAACACCCATTGGAAATTGAATGATAAAATTGGGTTTGTAAAGTCTACTGTTCCAAAATCGCGAACGCTCACCACCTGGGCCCTAGCTCGAGTGACAGATTTAGGTCTCAAATATCGACACAGTGGCTAAAATAATATCAATTTTAAGCTGCGTTTACGCTAGGCAAGCTGAGCATGAATCGCGTAAACGGACTAGCGCTCTCCTTGTGCCCCGTACGTGCTTGGTTCTAGCATAGCCTAGCAAAGACGCAGCTTCACGCAATGCACAGTGTACTTACATGGTTCATCCGAACACCTGCTGTGCGGCGTATGTGATGTGTAGGTAGCCGTCGTGTGCGCGGAACTGCTCGTACGCCTGTGCCATCGTCATGCTGTGGCTGGCGAGGACTTTGTCGTTCACCAATAAGTATAGCGCCTGGGAGGGCAAACATAGCGATCAGTTCTGGTGAATCAGCACCAGCAAGCGTCCATGAAGAAGAAGATCAGATGAGATGTTCTTCAGGGTGAAGATTTAAACGCAAACTTGAAATAATAAAGAACAT
Source organism: Orthosia gracilis (assembly GCA_947562075.1). Taxonomy (NCBI): domain Eukaryota; kingdom Metazoa; phylum Arthropoda; class Insecta; order Lepidoptera; family Noctuidae; genus Orthosia; species Orthosia gracilis. The sequence goes on along the minus strand of OX387264.1, from coordinate 66,337,795 downwards.
CGAAATGAAGCTTTAGGATCATCACAGTGGTCACTTTTTCTTGCAATTAGGACACTAGTTTCTAATTTCGTTGACTTTTAGCTAGGGACGGATGTAGAGGCAACGAATAGTAAATTATTCTTACCTGTGAATCCCTCAATTTCATCTTCGACCGTATGATGTAAAGAAACTGGGACATGGTAAGTTCTTGTGGCACTAGGAACTTGTTTCTTCCCAACGCGGGCACTTCTCGCTCTCTCGAAAACCGTTCGACGTATAACTGGACAAATAAAAACATTATTAGTAACAGGAATGGCCAAAATTAAATGAAAAATTGGTTAAATGTAATTATATTTACCGGCACTTTGTTTGGAAATCTATGTCTAATTGCTTGAACCTCTTGATTTGACTGTTTGATGTTCATATCTGTAAAAAAAATTGTTAGTTTTAAATATGACTGGGAGGGAGCTACACAAGAGTTCGTGTGCCGTGAAAACAGTAAAACGTCTCCACACGCCAAGGTTCAATAATGGACCACTTGTTTTTTATTTTTATATGATGGAAGTTTGAGATAAGGAAATAAGAATGGGACTGTTCTTTACAAAGTTTGTAAAGTCAAATGGTATACGCATTAAACATGCTCAGAGGGATTTTTGGCGGGATTTTTTTGAGTAAAGTTTTCTGTTTTAATTATTCGCAAATTGATTCCTAGTCAACATTGTGATGTAAAATTGGTATAGTTTTGTGTCTCAAATGTTTATGCAAATGGAGAGAATTCGGAATCATTGAAACAGGTGCTTGGTAAATTGGAGCTGAGAGTGTGGCCATAAGACCGACTCATTAAATTTGCTGCCAAATATTCCAAAAAAAAAACATTAGAACGAATTACATCCGCTTTCTAATGCAAAACAATATTTTTGTGCAAAAGGACTGAATTAATGCATAAAACTAAAGGAACTAAACGTGACACTGGCTAAATGCACAAAACGTGAGAAGCCAAAAAAAAAAGAACATTGACAGATGAAACGTCACACAATTCCAGCCGGACTTAATAAAAACCTTCACAGTACCTACCAATGCTGCACTACTTTTACGAACCAACACTGCCCAGTATACGCTACTTTTACACGAAAAGACAGAATAATTACAAACGTTTTAGAATAATACAGATAAGGAAGAGTGGGGCGGATTAGCTGTTAGATAGGTAGCCTGCTGAAATTACCTACTTGCAGCGATAACACCGCGTTTTATACCGAGCAGGTTTTTGTCCGAAAAAAATGCTTTTCTTGCTGCTAACTTTGAAATTATTACTGGTAAATTAACTAAGATATATTAAAGAAGTTTAGTAAACTAAAAATACTCACCATCTTTATATCCGAAAACTTCTTGTGACGCGTATGTGATATATAGAAATCCGTCTTCATCGCCATGGCTGTCGTAAGCCTGGGCCATGGTTAGACTCATGCTTAGCATTGATTTGTTGTTTATTATCAAATATAAGGCCTGAAACAATAGGAAAAGTTATTAAGCTGTTTGTTAACAAATCAAAATGTGGTTCAGTTGAGTGTCAAAAGTTAATATAGGTACTGGTTGACTACGCCGGACTACGCAGGCATTTATCAAACGTATACGCTTGGCTTATGTACTGTATACGGCGCGTCTCAGTGCGGAGTAGTTTTAGGAACAATAATGTACACGTGTTATTTACGTTTGTGTGCATTAAGTATTAAGTAAATAAATGTTTACGTCATTGGACATACCTACGCTCAGTTAGTTGAAATGGTATTGTATTGTTTTTTAATTATGATGAAAAGCATTTTGTCCACGATCGTCTAAAGACACTTTTAGAGCATCCAGATACCCCGTGTTATGCTACCAAAGCAGATAGTCTGGGTGACTTCACACAGCTCTAAGTACTATGTAACATAATCAATTAATTGATTATTTATCTCCCGAGTTAATTGATTGATTACGGGATTACATAAACAATGCTTCTACCCTATGATAGCGAAGATCCAACCAGATTGAACTAGACGCTGGCTAGACTTGATCATACTATAGACTTAGGTATCATCTTCATTGGTCGAGAAATCGATAAGTGCTAGTTAACATGAAATCAAGCTGTCTTCTAATGTTAGCCATTGGAGCGAGTTAAGGCGATATATACACCCCTATGTAAACGCAGTACTGGCCGTGCGCCCGCTCGATGCCAAAATATCAATATTGAACCTCCTTTTAAACAGTTTTGTTTGCAAAATATTATTTGATTTACATATGCTATGTCAGTTATGAAGAAATTCCAGCCATCAATTTTTCTGTGTAAAAATATTTTTAAACATCCAAAGTTGTTTTGGAGGAGTATCCAAAAGTTGCGAAAAATATCTTGTTGCTAATTATTTTACTAAAGCAAAACTATTTGTTATACGAAAAAACCATGTTTAAAAAATAATGTACATGAAACAAAAATAAATATATATTTTTTTCAAACCTTCTAACCTAGCTGTTACTAAGGAGTATGCTTTAGAAAGTTACCGTTTTACGGCACTAAAGCGTATGTGGGCCCTTAATAAAGGGTTGTCGATAGAGTTTCTGCAGAGTTTTTAGACATCTCTAACGATATCGGTCCAGTTATAAAAATCTCGACGAATTAAAGGTGTTTTTGTTCAAACCAATCAGTTATCGCATAAAGGTAACCATTATACCATGAACGGTTAGTAGAGTCATTTACTTTACTTGTTCTATAAGGGTAACCAAATGAAATGCTAAACTATTGAATGACCTTACTTTTAATAAGTCACTGATTTCAATATAAGTCTCATAATAGTAACTCTATGAATAGAATGCAAATTAAGTAGACAATAATAGCTTGCTGAGGTTTATACTTACTTGATTCGGTTTAATTTTTATCCTATTCCGTATTATAACTAGAAACTGCGACATTGTGATATCTTCAGGAACTAAGAACTTCGATTTGTCCAACGTTGGTAGATTTCTTTCTTTGTAATATCTCTCGACTATTAACTGCAAAGAAATGTCGAAATCATTTATTTGAAAAAGCCTTTAGCAAGAGTGTGGTAAACTATTCTTTTCTAAGATAGGATAAGGTGGAGGAGCAAAGAAATATATATGCCAGCATTGAGAAAAGTCTATGCCTTTTCTCTTTATGAAGCGTATCCGATGCTTCAAGGATACTAAACATAGGTAATATTCAAAATACTCACAGGAATTTTGGTGGGAAATTTGCTTTTAATCGCCATGACTTCTTCTTTTCTGCTAACTGCAAAGAAAGAGAGCAAACATTATGATCTCATTGGACGTAACGTACCTAGGTACTTATTGGATATCGGTCAATAGCGTTCAGGTTCTCTGCACTGTTATCAGTAAAATTACCCATCTTTAATGAATGAACTTTTGTCTTTGCGTTTGGTAATAACAAAATTAAATAACAAACGCTGTGTTGATAAACAAAAATATCACTATTTCTGCTACTTGGGTGACAGCCGGTCCTAGCCTTTGATCAGGGCAGAGCGAGATTGTCTTTCGTCTACGCCCTTTGGTCGACGCTTTCACTTCACGTAAATTCTAGTTCAGTTTTATGTTAAATAAATAATAATACCCTCTAGGGGCGCGGCTTTCTCAGCTTCACTTTTTGGGTTAAAAAAATCTGGTCTGGTTGCATTTACACCATTAGGGTTTGCAAAGCATAGAGATTAGGGTAACCCGATTAAGGGCCGGCGCTCACTGACAGTATGGCACGGCAAAGGATTTTTCGTGGACATATGATTTTCAACCTTAAGGTCAATGTGGGCAAATCCGTCTACGGGGCTATTCTGTATACATGCATTTACTATTCATTCCAGAATAGTTACGCTATTACTGACTCGGTCAATAAAACAGGATCAGTTTTTAGTTCCAACTATGATTCATAGATAGAGCAACGTTGTCGACAAGAGCAAAAAAATACGTTTGAAGTTTAGTTGTGAATAAATGTGAACTCGAAACTCAAGTGTTGCATGCTGCCGTTTCTTATGAGGTAAATATTCAATTTTATAAGTTACGACTTTCTGAGGATGCATATCATGTAGTTTAATAAGTGTTTCAACGGATTTTTCTATTTGTTTTAAATAAAAAGCAGTAGATATAGAAATAATCGTTATAGAAAATATGTAACCTCAAAATGATCAAGTGGGAAAATCCGTCTAATATCAAAGGGGCTAAATCGTCATATACCGGAATTACCCCATTGCAGATGTCGTCAACACTTAATTCGATTTTTAACACAAAGTGTGCCGAGCACCGTTGTTTAAAATTTCAATACCTAACCGAATTCATTAAAAATAACCCTGCTTGTTTAAGTCCATACCAACGTCATAATAAGATTACCTAAAAACTAAACTGATAGTAAGTAAAAATAATTAAATTAGTTTTCAAAGTTTTTGGAAAGGTTCAAAATCCCTGGTTATAAAAATAGGACGGATTAGCCCCCAAAAAGAATTTAAGGGAATAAAACGTAAATTCAACCTTATATTTATGGTGTTACAAAACATTTTTCGACATCATTTGCATTTACGTGTTTACAAATTGCAAACTTTGATATAACGGCGTAATTCTAGGAAAATTTGCTACTAGACGAATTTGCCCCAATCCTCGGGAAAATCCGTCTAACGACCAATTTAAAAAAAAAAAACATTTTTATTTAAATATGGAGGACTGTTCTGTTGTTTCGAATGGATGTGTATAAAAGACAACAAAATTCTTTATCGCTTACAACCATCAACTTTTATTAAAGTCGTTAAGCGTATCAGTTATAGTCAACAGAATGCAACTTTCAAAAAAAATATGACGGATTTGCCCACATTGACCTTATTTCAATTACGTTAGCGTTGAAATTCCTTTATTTCTATACGAGTGCCGCGCATGCAGCGGCAAAATGATATGGTATGCTGAAAAGTGCCGTGCGGTACCGCGGCAAGGTCGAAAATCATTTGTTCACGAAAAAATCCTTTGCCATGCCATGCCGTAAGTGAGCGCCGGCCCTAAGCCGACTACAACGAAGCGAAAAGGAGGCATATGATTTTAAATAACCCGTATGTATTTAGCTTTCCAATTACTTGTGTAAAGTTAGGCCGCCTTTGATCAGCTGTGGCCAGGCCACACATGCCAGCGGTCACGATCCGTCATTAGCAAATTAGATCAATAATAAAATTGTAACGAAGTGATAACTAGACCAAACAGAATACTATCAAGAAATAAAAATAAAAAAATATTTAAAAAAGCAAAGAATGCTACAAAATCTGGAAGTTCAATGAACTTTATCTATGCATATCTTATTATTTTATTTTGCCAAAAGTAGGTAGGTAAAGCACCAATAAACAAACTGTTTGGCGCTCTCAAATGGGCTATTGACATAAATCTGAACGTAACATTAATCATTCGTGGTAAACAATATTGAGCTAATGGTTTGTTTTGATCACTTAAGTATTTATTATTAGATATCTATTATTGAGGGTTAATAAAGTACGGTACTAAGGCGTCCTTATGTGATTATAGAAAAACAAAAAAAAATTGGCCAAGTGCGAGTCGGACTTGCGCATCGAGGGTTCCGTATAAACAGCTACATTCACCAAAAAAAAATGGTAACATTGCTGACGTTCATAAACAATGAAATAACCGAACATTGTCCTAACGAAGGGATTAAATTAACTTCGCCATTCGTAAACTGTTGTCAACACATCAATATAGATCGCGGTCAGTTTACCAATCTATACTTAATATTACAAAGAGGTAGAGTTTTTGAGGTTGTAGGGGGTAATCTCTGGATCTACTGTACCGATTTAGATGAAATTTGTCATGGAGATAGTTTGTATTACCTTGGGATGATAAAACACATTTTACACGGGCGAAGCCGCGGGCAGAAGCTAGTAGTAAATAAATTAATGATATTTTTTAAATGTACCTAGGTCAACAGAAACTGGTTTTGATTCCATTACGATCCCTCTAATATGTGATATAAACTGCTATATCTTTTGATTACGCTGATTTTGAAGTTTGATTTTTTGCACAGCTCCCAGGGATTGCAGACCTGAGTATATCTTATTAATTTCAACTTGATACCTCCAGGCGATTTAGACAAAAAATATTATAAAAACAGAAAACCCGACTGATAAAAATTAATACTTTATAATACGTTTGTCACCGCTGGCAGAACCTCATAATATTAATTTGTTTTATTTCAGACTTTTTATTTTTTATTAATGAACGAGTTCTCCAAAATTTACGCGTATTTGTGCCAAAATAGGAACATAAAAGTGTTACAATATATATAATTTGGAATGGCCTATTTAGTAGCTTTCATTTGAAACCCTTATTGTCAGGACAACAAAAAAATTGTATCACCCCCTTATTTAAGCCTATGTCACTCCCACAATTGAGACGAAGGTGAACTATATACATCTGCGTATCCCTTTACATCTGCGTACCAGCGTGATGTTATGTTATGAATTGGTGTTAATATTAGGCCCTTTCCTGCGGCCTAATTCAGCAAGGCAAAGTATTTTACCCCCCCCCCCCCCCCTCCTCCAAGAGTACCTATGAAAAATACTCTTTAAATAATTAGGAATTGCCATAAATTATTGGACTCATTCGAAAAGAGTATGTTCACCAATGTAAGCGTCCAATAATTTCTTGCAATAAGAGGATTTGTCATAGTCTCTCATGTGGTAAAATCCTTTACCTTGTCGAATTCACAAACGCAATTAGGCTGGCTATTGATGGCGCAATGCTATTCGATTTCTAACAAAACGATAAGCGATTTTTGCTAAGAGAAATTGCAAGTATGTTCACATTTAAGCAATGGGATGCAATTCGACCGATACATACTTGAATCTTTCGTAGTAAATACGTTGCCAATCGACGCAATTTAAATTGCTTCGCGCCAGCAGGCTCAAAGATCGAAAACGCTCATGGAGCGAAAAAAAAGCTCAGAACGCGTTGTAGCTTCATTATTCTTACAAACGGCCACAACGCAAATTTCGTATTGTGGCACCTTGAAAAAGGCTACAACGAGTTCTGGTAAATTTAACGAGACACAACACAAATTCGAAAACGGTTGTGGCTTTCACAATATTCGACCACAAAGAATGCGTTTGAGCGCCTACAGATGCGACCACAACCCAAATTCGCTACGGACAGGTGGCATTGTTGTTAAAGAACACTTACTTAGGTAGGCTTTTGGATGGGTCAGTGTTTGATCTTGAGCGGCTGGAGTGATGGTTCAGCCCCCAGGTTAAGGTCGGTTTTAGGATGGAAATAGATGAATGGAAAGACACCCATGACAAAAATTTGCCAAATTTTCGTTATGGGTCGTTTTCATGGTTTTCGAGATCGCTAGTAACGATTACGGATCAAAATAAAAATCCAAGATGGCAAAATTTGCCAAATTTTCGTTATGGGTCGTTTTCATGGTTTTCGGGGTCGCCAGTAACGATTATGGGGTCAAAACCAAAATCCACAATGGCAAAATTTGCCAAATTTTTGTTATGGGTGTCGTTTTCGTGGTTTTCGTGGTTGCCAGTAACGGTTATGGGGTCAAAACCAAAATGCACAATGGCAAAATTTGCCAAATTTTTGTTATGGGTGTCGTTTTCGTGGTTGCCAGTAACGGTTATGGGGTCAAAACCAAAATCCACGATGGCAACATTTGGCAAATTTTGCAGATTTTCGTCGTAGGGATCGTTCCATTTATCTTTTTCCATCCAAAAACCGACCTTGGTAAGTATTGCTTAAACTAGCGCCTTCACAACCCCGGCCGGTTAAGGTAAAACACTAACCCATCCAAAAACCGACCTTGGTAAGTATTGCTTCACAACAATATAATACACCACCTGTTCGTCTCGAAATCGGGTTGTGGTTGCATCTGTTGGCCATAAAACGCATTCTGGCTTTTCTGCACTGCCAGAACGTGTTGTGGTCGAATATTGTGAAACTCACAACCACAATACGAATTCGCTTTGTGTTGTGGCCTGATTGAACATTGGCGAAATCTTAGCTGACTTAAATTTGTGCATCTGAATCATCAAAATCATCAAAATCATTTATTTATTTGCAAACATGGGTACAAATATACATTGATGTTTTAGTTTATATAGCTAAGTTCTCCATGTTTAACCATCACATGGGTTTGCAAATAGTTAATAATATGTAGTTACAAGATAAAATTAAATTAAATATGTCAGCCTTATGAAATAGTTATAGCAATATTCCAATGTCAGAATAATAAAATAAAAAAAATCAATAGAAATTTAAATTACACATAAATATAAATTAAGGTCGAAAACAATTGAAATACCAATTCAAATGCCTGTTCAAAATAATACATTACAGTCAGATTTAAAACTAATACAAATCAAATTAAAATTAATAAATTGATAATTCATAAGACTAGCATTGAATTTTCCCCAACATAGTAAATCGGATGTAGTAGGCCTAGCATTTTTCATTTAAATAGTCATTAATATGATAGTAACACTTCGCAGCTAAGAATTCGTGTAGTGTTTTTTTAAATTGATCCATATTTTTAATTTCAATTATGTGTTTTGGTAGCTTATAGATTTTGGGTGCCATACCAAGAAAATTTTTATTAAAAATTGCTTTTTTATGTGGTATTGTGCATATTTTATATTTGTGACGTAAACTCTTTGGGTGATTGTATAGGTGTATATTTGTCTTAACATAGTTTGCTACTTCGTATATGTAGAGACACGGAAGTGTAAGTAGCTGGAGCTTTTGGAAATGTGGCTTACAACTGTCTGTGCTTTGAATGCCACATATTGCCCTGATGCATTTTTTCTGTGCTCTGAACGCCATTTCTCTATCGGGCGAGTTCCCCCAAAATATAACACCATATCGCAAAGAAGATACTACATATCCGTGGTACGCCATTAATAATGTTGACTGATTTGAAATTTTCCTTAAGTTATAAAGGGCATATGAACACTGGCTAAGTTTCTTGCATACACTTTCAATATGTATTTTCCAGTTCATCTTTTTATCGATCCAGATACCTAAGAATTTTGCATTATCAGTCTCCTGAATATATTTGTCACCATATCGAATATCTAGTTTTTTATTGTTAGTTCTTTGTTCAAACGAAATGTAGGTTGTTTTTTCTAGATTTATTTTGAGATTATTTTCAGTGAGCCAGTTTATTATGTCATTTAAGTTATTATTTATGTCATTTTCGAAAGTCTCATCATTTTCGCTTCTAAATAATATTGTGCTATCGTCAGCAAATAGGATCATCGGATTAGAAATAATTTTAGGCATGTCATTAATATATACAATGAAAAATAATGGTGCTAGGACACCTCCCTGTGGTACTCCAAATAAGGATTTGCGATATTCAGACGTGTATGTTATTTCTGTTTTAGTGTATGGGCAGATTTTCTTTACACATGTACATTGTTGCCGATTCATTAAGTATGATTTAACAAGTTGAAGAACATTACCTCTGATGCCATATTTCTCCAATTTGTTAAGGAGTATTTTGTGGCTCACGTGGTCAAAGGCCTTAGTCATGTCCATAAATAATGCAACAACATGAGTTCTATTGTCAATATTTGTAAGTGCATGTTTGACAAGCGCATATATAGCGGAATTAATGCTTTTACTTTGCCTAAAACCATATTGTTCGCTGATTAAGATTTTATTGATTTCTAAAAAGGAATATATACTTTTATAAATTATTTTTTCAAATATTTTAGAGAAGACTGGAATAAGGGCAATGGGTCGGTAGTTACTAGGATCCTGCCTGTCACCTTTTTTAAACATTGGTTTTATTATAGAAAATTTTAGTTTTTCTGGGAATACACCCTTTTCAATGCAATCATTGATAATGTGGCTAAGTACAGGAGCAATAATGAAAGATGTAGCTTTAATCACTTTGGTGGTTATATCGTCATAACCAGCGCTGTGTGTATTTTTCAGAGATTTTATTATTTTATTAATGTCAGCTGGTACCGTTGGTATCATAAATATTGAATTAGATATTGTGTCAAATGTCAGCATATTATTATAGTTAATGTCATTCTGAGATTGAATTTGATTGATAAAATATTCATTAAATGATTCCGCTATTTGTTCTGGACTGTGAATAACTGTATTGTCAACAATTATCTTGTCTATTCCTTCTTTTGGATAATTTACTTTCTGTTGATTAATTATACTCCATGTAGCTTTGCTCTTGTTTTCAGAATTGTGTATAGTATGAGAATTTTGGGCTTTTTGCGTTTGTTTAATTATGTGTTTCAATCGATTAGTGTAGGTTTTAAGTTTGTTTTTGTTTTCTGGGTTAGGTGACTTTCGATATTCCCATAGCATGTCCCTTTTCCTTTTGGAACATTTTTTTAGTCCCGTTGATATCCATTTAGGTCTTTTAACTACCGACATTTTTATTTTATTAATTGGAAAACATAAGTCATAAAAACAATTTGAACGTGAACGTGAACGTTTGAACGTGAGTTATTTACGAAAAAAATCAGATTTTTCAAAGTATAACATTAACTGGTTGTCCACGGATAAAAAGAAACATTAGAAATGAAAGTTATTTGCCATTTTATACGTATTCTGCCAAGTCGCAAGGAAGCTATAGTAAGGATATCATTATTGTAAGTATTTGTTATTACAATTAAACGGAGTAAATGTATTATTAATACATTTTATGTCTAGTGTTACTTGCAGGCAGGTAAGAATACAGTAGTGTAGTAAAAATAAATGAATTACTTTCAATTAATGATAGGCAAAAAGACTAGTAAATATTTTTTCTTTCTTTCTAGTTAAAAAGTTAAAAAAAAATGTTCGGTTGTTGACGATGACCTTTTGATTCACGTCAAAGTCGCTTAGTATTTATAAATATAATCTTTACAAAGACTATATTTTACATTTCATGCTAAAATAACTAGGTAAGGGAAATACTAATTATCCTGTTAGTTCCACGAACTTGAATAATATTACCTATTAAACACAATAATAAAAGTTACCGAGACATAACCTACAAAAGTTCATACCTAAATATCTATTATTCGCGGCATACTCGAACTAAAACTCTTGCACAAACTAATTCAGAAGATGATCCTGACTTAAAACAGATATTTTTCATTTAAATACGTACCTAGGCATTAAATCTCAGCTAAAACAATGTACGCGCTGCTGCCATTGTTCTTTACCAGAATGCGTTATGGATGGTGCCACAAAATGAAATTCGCGTTGTGGCCGTTTGTAAGAAGCCACAACGTGTTCTCGCTCAATGAGTGTTTTCGATCTTTGAGCCTAACATAAACAATAAACAAACATGCGATTGCAGCAATTCCGAGAGATTTGCCGTCATTTATTGAAGAGTTCTGTTGTACATCGCCGAAGTTCTTTATCCGATCTTCACCAAATTTAAATAGGATCAATTTGCAAACGAACTCATACAAACAAAAAAAAAATCAAAATCGGTCCACAATTGACGGATAAATAAGTGAAAATACACAAAAAATACAAACATACAGCCAAACATAGAAGCCTCCTCCTTTTTGGAAAGTCGGTTAAAAACTGAAGTCTTAAGGCAGATCAGCTATCAAAATTGCACTACCAGTCCTGAAAGTTCAAATGACTTCTACTACGCCTGAAAACTTACTACCGTAGGTACATGTTCCTGAAGATGAGATATTGTGTACTTAATCTTTAAATAATTATAACGATACCCTGACACTATTTTGCACAAAATAGTTGAGACCTATCTGAAAATGTTACAAAGCCCAGTTAATCAAACGAAAAACTAATGGTACTTACTGAAAGGCTTTTTTGACTTGAAACACTGTTTCACATTATGGTTCACATCATGTTTTATTAAAGTTGTTATGAAGTTTAACTCCATCTTGAAGTTACCGATCGCACAGTTTCGTTGTGGTCTCGCGGCGACGTGCACTCCCAGCGCAGTTCGGACCTCGACTACACAAATGTAAATAGCATCGGATACTTTTATCACTAGACGTGGAGCACACTCGTAAACAAGTCGATAATCAGTTCCCTTTTAATTTCTATTATTCAGAGTAGCATTTCACTTAATGTGATGGTGATTAGTAATGAGATACTGCCGGGCAGTCACGTATTTTCTTATTGCATATTTACATACTACCCGCCTTTGGAAGATATTGTACCTTTAGGTTTTGCTCGCAGCTTCGCTCATGAGGATTTTTTTCTAATTTATTGGGATTACCATCGTATGTGATATTAATTAAATATTACAGTAACAATTATTGGTTACCTCGTGTTAGGGTTAGGTACCTGATGAAATCCAAATTCGATCGGTACTGTTATATTGCCGACTTTCATAAAAATGTATTAAGAGCCTGTGAATATTTTGAATGCAACCTTATTCTTAACACTGTACTAAGCGTTGCAAGACTGGCTGTCTAGGCTCAAAAAATACTGATTGCATTTTTTTTTTTCATCTTTTTAGTTTTTACAAAATGAATGCCTTGAATTTTATCAGCCAGTACTCATGCAATATGTTGTTAATGCAACCTCTTTATATTCTGATTCTGCATGAATATGCCGAATGCCGTGCAGAAAGCATAATTTTTTGAGTATTTATTTCAGATTATGGTCATATGTACCGGTTTAGAAAGTAGTCTGCTATGCTGCAATTTCGATCAATGCGTCCACGATTATTTATTTAGGAACCCCAACGAAAAATGTACCTACATGTAAAATACAAATTATTAAGAAAGTTAGCCCAGTACTTACTATCGCCGTAGCGTTTCATTAAAAAACAATTTCAGGGCAAGTCTTGCCGCCGAACCAACATGGAAATTCGTTTTTGCAGCAACCGCCTTGCTTGAGAGCCTAGAAAAGCTTAAGATCAACCAATGTTTTTACTCAATTTACTGACTTAGACTTACTTATCCCACCCTACGGTATGTGAATTTGACTGTAGCCATTGAGGCAGTATCTAATAAATAGTGAAGTAGAAAGTGCAATAAACAAACAGATAGCAGACAATATGATCCAATTCCTACATCGGGGCAGGTCGCGTACGTGTTAACATCCCAAGCCAAACTACTTTTATCCAGTTAACCAATTAGCTAAGATGGCGAGAAGAAAATGATAATTAATTTATCAGTACTGGGTACGTGCTTCAACATTATCACATCATGAAATGATTCAGCTAGTCATTAGATATTGAAATACAAAACCTTCATTTTGATAAATTTGTTAGCCATAAAAAAAAACACAGTTTGAGTTATATTATTCGTGTCGATGATTCATGACCGTCAAGATGATGGGACCCCGCCAGGTTTTTCTAATATCATGTGTACAATATTTCTACTATTACATACTTTCATAGTAACATTCTAAAGTCATAAAATTGCAAAATATTCTACAAAAGAAATTGTCCCGCTATTTTGAATGAGAAACACTTGGCGTGATCACCAAATTTTTATACGATACTAGCTTTTACCCGCGGCTTCGCTAGCAGTGAAGCAATAAAAAAAAATAAAAAATTATAAAAATTATCATATGTTACTTCTAATACCTCCAAGAATATATCGCACTGCTAACACAAGACTGTATCAACTCAAAATGAAGCTTTTTTCAGAAATGATGGAAAACTGATTACTCGTTTCCTGTTAACGATTGTAAAAAAGTGAACACTGTTTTAAAATTAGTGATAAAATTAAGGGGTTTCTATAAATTAATAGTGAATACTATTAATTAATAAAAGAAAATGATGTCTGTTGTGTTGTCTTTTTTGAGTTGATAAGTCTTGTGTTAGCAGTGCGATAAGTAGGTACAAAGTTTAATGATGATCGGTTTAGTAGTTTTTGCGTGAAAGCGTAACAAACAAACTTACATTACAATTTATAATATTAGTATAGATAGTACGATTACGTTTGAATCGATAATATACTTTTAAAACTGTAATTTCAATAAAAAGTGTTTATTATATTTACAACAGAAAAGCGCCTGAAGGAAAAGTATCATTCTGAGCCAAGTATCATTTTATGGCTCTTACAATCGTAGAATGTTACTATGAAATAGTAGAGATATTGTATTAAATCCAATGATATTCTAGTAAACAGATACGTTATACGCTCTCAAAACAACCGAAAAAAGTGTTCCGCGCAGCAGCGGCAGCACACATACACACTTTTCATTCATCTGACATTTCACTACAAGTCGAAAGGGTTGGCTTGATAAAACCAACAAGAAAAAAAAGACAGCTAGTGTTTGTCACTTGCGTGTGAATGTAAACAAAGATTATACTGGCCACCAATGTATTTACTTGATATTCGAAAAACCTGGCGGGGTCCCGTCATCTTGACTTTCATGATGATTCCATGTTCAAAGGTTAATTCAGTGTACTTCGACAGTCGACAGCCTTAGCGCTGGTACTGTAGTGTTATATTATCTGTGGCGCTGGCATCGCAAAGGTCTCTCATGGTGCAGGTGTATGTACACAAGGAGCAGGACAGGAGATGGGGCATCGTTTGTGGTGTGGTTCCACAGTCGCATTGTGACTGATCGGAATATCCACATTTGACCAGGTTATACCTACATCGGCCCACTTGGCTTCGTAGTCTATTAACAGATTTCCAGGTGGCCCATGAAATGAAGAAACGTAATAGAATGAGGTATCTTATTGTCTTGCAGCGGCTGCAGCTATACAGCTTAATTTGTATAGTTACGCAAGTATTACATTATCTGTGACCACAGATCATAGTATAGTCTTTTATAAGGATTGGTAAACGGACATTGGAATACCTTTTCACTCAGTGGAAGATCGATTACAAAATAGGATTTTGAGGAACTAAGTAGATATAGCTTATAATCTTTGGTCCAGTGGTCACAAACGCCACTGCTGATCATGAGGTCGTTTTCCGGGTCAGGTAAATTGTTAGTGAGGAAACTTTAAAAGGCTGATGATGATGATGGGACATCATCATCATCAGCCTTTTAAAGTTTCCTCTGCTGGGTTACAGGCCTCCTCTCTTCGAGAGAGAGAGAGGGAATGGGCTTTAATCCACCAAGCGTGCAAAGTGCAGGTTGGTAGATGTCACATTATCTTCTTTGGTTCTAGCAGGACATGCCAGTTTCCTCACGATGTTTTCCTTCACCGTTTTTAAAGAAATGGTAATGAAATAATTTATACAAAGTACAGCGCCTGCCTGGGTTGAAGTAAAATAAAGGGTAAGTCAAGCACAAGCCTATCATCAATAAAAAAAATAAAAAAAAGTCGGGGCCGTTACCACTGGGCCACCCATGCTCTAATAATAAAATGTATGCTTGCTCAATCTTGTGTTCGATCTTTCCATACAAGGGTATTGCGCAATCGTCAATATTTCACAATAATATTGTAGGTACATGGGACGCCTATTGGATTTTCCAATTTGAAATTTCTCGGTAGCAGTCCGCAATCTGGATTTGAGCCCGTTTGATGACCGTGACATTAATCACTCGGGGTAAACAATATTGAGCTAATTAATTGTATGCAAAGTTAAGTGTTTACATTGGTGGATGACTAATAAAGTTCCTATACGGCACACAATCTTACGGGATTATAGAAAAAGAATCACACTACATGGAACTTACACGTAACTGGTGAAATTTTGGTAAAGCCTAATCACTCGAGGATTGTGATGAAACACAGTCCTACCGCAACAGTGTTGCATAAAGGTTAGACGGATGGTGATAATTGGTTATTAGATATTTGACTAATAGGCAAGTGTGTGATTACAGCATGTGTATTACAACGTGGAGAATGCATATCTCTCGGCAACGTGATATTGATTTCACCTGTGCCCCAGTCACTTGACTAAACCTCCCTGCAGATTTCCTTTTGAGAGCGCGAGAATAGAATCATTATTAAAAATAACAACTTATTTGAAATATTAAGTTAAGTTCCGTCTGGTAGCTTCTTGATGAGCTTACAGAGATAAAAAAAGATTTAATTTAAAAATCAAAAACCCGACTGCGACTAAAAAGCCGTATAAAAAGTTTTTGACCGCATCAATCGACCTATCACATGCGAGTTAATTCGGCAAGGCAAAGGTTTTTGACCGCATCAATCGACCAATTACATGCGAGATGAAAGATGCGATTTGGATTTCCGTCTATGTGATTGGTAGATTGATGGGTTCAAAACCCTTTGCCTGGGCGAATTCACTTGCGCAATTATGCTCCAGGACTAATTTAATCTACCTACTTTAAATTGTAACCAATAATTGTAATTGTTAAGAATATTTATAGGTTAGGTATCGGTCGATTCAGTCTTGAATCATTGACCTATTCTTCCATGTAGAAATTATAAACACCTTAGTTTTGGTAGACTGCACTTTTGAGCCTTGACTGTACAATAACATAAACAGAAATAGATCTGCATGCACCTATAGATGTGCAAGTAGTAGGCTTATAGTTATGTGAATTGTGACCTAAGTATAAATAAAGGAATGTTTTGATGTTTATAAAATCCGTGGTGACGACGAATGACGATAGTGAGATAGTGGTATTAATGAGGGATGTCTAATTGCCTTCCATACCAGAATAAATAAGTGATAGATTTAATAATTGCTTTAGGCATAAATTATTTGTAAACAATGACTCCTCCCTATTAGGCAAACGGTAAATAAATCAAATTGGGGTGTGGCCGTGTGTTTTACGTAACGGGCCTTCGGATTACCATGTTTTATTATTATATGACGAATGCTTTGATTCTTAATATAGCTTAAGGATCAAATATCGGATGTCGATGATAGATAAAGAGCTGAAACAGTGCAACACCAAGCTGTATCCTCCGATTTTCTTTAGGTTTTTGGATTGCCTTGTTAGGGAAGCAAATTTATAGATGCAAATTTAGGCCTCTAACACACGACACCGCGCACCGCCGCGGTAGGCGGTAAAGCGGATTTCATGTTGCATTGGCCTCTAATGAATCCGTTGATGCCTAACACACGTACCTACACCGCCTGACCGAATGGGTCGAGCGCTGCTCTCCCCTTCGCGTCCGCGGCGCGGCGGCGGTGCGCGGTGCCGTGTGTTATTCGCCTTTTCCATGTCAAAACATTTTTATGAATAAATGTTGAATACCGTCAGCATAGTAAATACCAAGTGTAGCTAAGATGTCCTTAGTCACAACACTGAGTTATCAAGGCATAAACTCAATTCCTAAGCTTAATCCTGCATAAGGAAAGTGGTTTTCTTCCGAAGACGTCAGGCGTCCCTGCCCATCCTAATGCTATGATGACACATAGTTAACGGCATGGTTGTCGCATTGGTTTAGCGATCGGCTGCCGCACTATGTCGCGAGTTCGACTCCCGCATAGACAAAATATTTGTGTAGCCTGCAAATAGTTGTTCCGGGTCTATCTGTTTGTGTATGTGAGTTAAAGTTTTGTAAGCACCCACGACAGGTACAGGAGAAATTCCTAGTGAGTTACAGTTCACAAATTATGAACTCAATTGTGAATTGTAATGTTATTACGAGGTCTATTATCTATCACACTCATTTAGTTTTAACGTTTCTAGGTACCTGCATAGAGTTAAAAAGATTGATGGTGATAGCAAATTATAATATAAATATACAATAACCGTATTTACGTGTCCTCTTTTACCCTACAAGCTGGGCGGTAATGCATTACGGTGCTTAGCTAAGTAGTTTGGTAGGTACTACGTACCACCTACATACTTACTAATGGAATTAGGATGATGTGCCTAATGAATCGCAGGACTGTTTCATATTTTGAGTAGATCTGCTAATCTGTACCTAAGAGACACCGCACACTAGGAGACTTCTGGTCACTACCAAAAGCAACAGTTGTAAGTAATTTAATTAAACTCGTCGCTCACTTTGTGTTTCATTCACCGAGATGTCCCTCTGAGCCACTCTTAGGTCAGACGGCGAGTGCACTAAGAGCCTAATGGCCGCCTCATAGCCACTGAGTTTACACGTATATGCGGCAGTAGTTGGTGGCTAGTGGTTTTTCTGAAGGCGTAATAAAAGCAATTTTATAAATTAAACACTTATCTAAATTAAATACAGTTCATCCAATGAGGATAAGTAAATGCAGTGGTGTCACCTTGTTTAAAAAAAAGAAAACCTGTTACTTATGTACTATACTTACTGCAATTAGCTAGCAGTTTCCCATGACATTAATTAGGTAAACTGTTATCATTTACTTTTTAAACGATCTTTTTTTTTATCTTTTTCCCTTGTTCAGTCAGCAGTCAAGTGAAGTGAGTAAAACGAAATTGGTAAAGTAGTTACGAACGCATTTTATTTCATGAACGCAGACATTTTGACAGCCGACACAGACGTTTCTTTATACGTAAATAAAAATTTTGGACCACATTTTCAGTGAACGACTTTAAATTAAAACTTTCTAACATTTTATTTAAGAGTAAATTAATCTATGAATATTGATTTTATAATTTACTAAATACCTAAGAAGTTTTTAATGGATTCGTGAGTGTCCTTATAATTCATTTAAATTGAGTCCTTGACTCCTCCTGGCACGTTTCAGGGAAACCGAACGCATTTGACTCCTAGCGACTGAAAATGAAATATCGAATTTCTGAAATAATTTATTAGGAATATTTAACAAAGTGTAGCCGTAAGTCTACTGCGTAGGTGTAAAAACATTCAATGCATTAGGTATTATTAGTTTACTGTGTATTTTATACGGTTTTATTTACTAACACTTTTTGCTTCATCGTTGGACTTTAGAATCGATAACCCAATTTCTTTAAGTTTTAAATGACTGCAATTGTTAGTTAGTCCGTCGATTTAAAATGCTGCTGTGTTAGGGTTGTGTGACGGTGTTGTGCTCGTTGTGACCATGCTTTTCACACCGATTTATATTGCTATGACCTTTATAAAGACCTGGCGCATTCGCTCGTTCAGAGCTCGTCTACTCGAGTTTCTGAGCGGTAACACGAGTGTCGCGTTCTGCAAAGTACCTGAAAATGCAGCTGGTAAGTGTCCTAACATAATAATGAGACAGTTATGTCACACATTTGAATTTTACAAGAGAAATAAAAATACTGTTCAATAACCCATTTGTTATACAAATAACAAATGGGTTATTGAACCCATATTTAGCCGTGTTTATTTAGCCGTTCGAATAATTAAAGCAAAAGACAACTATTGCTTTAATTATTCGAACGGCTAAATAAACTCATTTACACATTATAAAGCATTACTGATAAATTTTATTCACCTAATCCCTTAGGTGCTAATTGGTTATATTAGTTTAGTTTCGACGGGCTGTTTCCGCAATGGGTGCTAATTAATAAAACAATTGTTTCTGGGACCCAAAGTTCCCAATCACACCTACTTTTACTCATAAACAATTAATTTAATTTACAGAAACTCCTACGCTTAGTTCTAAGCTGTGTACGAACCCGAAAAATGCATATCTATGTGATTTACTCGACTACACAAATGCCACAAGGATCTGCAGCATGAAACCGACCCAGATGATAGAGATCAATGACTGGGTGTCTTGTAATAATGGGCTACCATTGGGCTCCAGTGATCAGTCCCCTATTACCGACTTAGATGTAGATGTATTGTTCGAATGTGAAATGGAACCTCATGATAACTCAGGACAAGATATCATTACTGTAAGTCTTTTTACAACATTATTTTTAAACTCCAATAATCAATAATTTTATTTTTATTAGGTTACATTTAATGACCTTCACAATTGTCACTACATAAATACATGCATAATACCATGCTAGTCAGCTCCTCTACCAATTAAATGAATGAAATTATTTTTATCACAGCTCATGATCTGGAGAAACTTAAATCTCAATTTTAATAACATGTACCCAGAGGTTATCTTATCTTCCATTCTTATAAAACTTTTAGAATTATAATTTTGTATCATCTCTAACTTGATTCCAGTTAGAGTCAATGGGTCAACCTGTGGCATGGAAGGCAGGCTCACACTTAGCAATAATAGTGAAGACTAACATAGAACATCTCAGTGTTATTGGTTTCAACTTCATTGGTGGAGAGTTTGTCATAGATCACAATTTGCCTGTGGTCAGGATACAGAGTAAGATATCCCTTTGTTATGAGTAACTTTCCATAAAAAAAACCTTATTGTGGATTTATGGTGTATCTAAAAAGTGTTCTTGAATCACCCATTTAAATAGAACACGTCTAATGTTTCAGCTGTTCAACTATCAGGAGAACCCAACAAGGCTTCTGACCCCTCCATGAGGAGTCTCCGCAGTGATATCCAGTACAATCTCCAAAAGCCAGCAACTGAATTTCAGTGGCCAGTACACGCAGCCATGCTCAGAAAACTGTCCAAAGTTGTAGATATAAAGTCTGACACCAAAAATGCAATTCAAATGAATGGAAGTAGTGGAGATATAGTGCTGGAAGTACCACCTCCTAGGAGAACTGTTACCTTAGCTGATGTCAGTTGTAATACTGGCAAGTCATTATCAGGGGAAGAGGAGAACCCTCCAGAAAGCAATAAAGTAACAGAAACTCCAGCAAAGGCAGAAGAGACACAGCCTGATGAAGAAAGTGAAGTGGTAGTGGAAAATGTAACAGTAGAAATACAACACAATATCACACCAAAGAAATCTAGTTTAAAATTAGACTTGAAGAAAGGCACGAGCCAGCTCTCAACTTCTTTATTAAACATATCTAGTCAAATTAAGTCTGTTACTACTCATAAAAGAATAGTTAGTACGACTGGGCCAAAGAGGCCGCAGTCCCAGATAGAATGTTACCCCGTTGTTAAGGAGGAAGCGGCAAGGAGTTCCACATCTCAGCAGAGTACGCCGAAATCTGTGAAAAGTTCCCGTCCATTAGTGAATACGAAGTCACCGAATGTGTTAATATATTCTGATAGTGTAGTAGCTAGAGATAATTTGGAGGCGTCCCTTAGGAAAGTGCTGGATTGCGATAGGTGAGTGTGAGTGTCTTCTGTGTTCTAATGATATGCTGAGCTTTCATAAAAATAACACAAGCTTGGCTCATATCAAATCAACTGCAATTTGTTTAATCTTGGTTTTTTTCCTTTTATTTAATGTTTTGTGTTATCCTTACCTATTTGGCATTAAAATTGGCATTGCAGTTCTAAAACATTTTATATTGGCTATCAAAATTGCACTTTTAGGCATGTTTAAAGCACTACACTGTCATAAGAAATAGTTTTATCACAGAGTATGTAGCAAATGGAATGCAAATACTTGACACGGTATATTCCTACAGTCAAATTCAACAAGTTTGATTGAGCATCGTCAAAATAAATTGACTTAGCAACTGTTGCATAGTGTTGATCACTTTGGTCATTCACCCTCTCACTTAACCTGTTGAAAGCCATGTCAAGAACGTTTGCCTGGAGTTAGTGGAGGTTTAACATTCAAAATTTTTGCATAGCAGCGTATGCATCAGAGTGTTTGCTAATTGCTCTGTTATTAATTAGGACAACAAAATTAAATTAACAAAACTATATTGCTATCTCTACCCTGTGGTCATTGAAAGATATTTAGTTTGAATAATTGATTCAAACAGTTCCAAAAGACCAATAGTACCAATAAAGCTGAAATTGCCAACTCGCATTGAGCAATCTTGTTGATTAATGGCCCTGCCTTCTGAGTGTAAAGAGGCCTTTGCCCTATAATGGGACAGTTAAAGTATATGTTACTTACATGGTCAGGTATACGTTATACGTGGTGTCCCGCGAGGCGCTGGAGGGTGGCGCCTGGCGGGGCCGCGCCGCGCTGGTGGCGGTGGCCGGCTGCGTGGGCCGCGCCGCGCCGCTGCTGCTTGCGCACCTACTTGCGGGCGGCAGGCTGCTCGCGCTCTGCTCTGATCTACTACACACTGTGCTGCCGTATTATAAGACTGCTGAGGTACGTATGACACGAGGAATGAAAAACATGTCCGGCAAGTTTTGCTGTTACAGCTATTTATTTTTAGGCCTTCTGTTTAGGCCGGCGTGGGCCTCTCCCAACTGCCACAACGCTGCCGATCCTCCGCCTTCCGGATTCATTCATTCCGCCCCAGCCACCTTTTTAAGGTCGTCAGCCAATCTAACTAAGGTGGCCTACGCTTCGCCTGCCTGTACGCGGTCTCCACACGTATAATTGCTATCCACTAACACATTTAGGTCTATTCCTATGCTCTACATCTGCAGAAGACTACTTTCATAGAAGCAAGCCAAACAGTCTAATTTTGGGCCACAATTAAAAATATGATTTATATTAGTGCATTTGTGTTTACCAGGTTCGTGAGAATGAAGTAGTACAATTCAACTACGATAAATGGAAGTCTGTGAAGATGAAGCATCACATATTCTGCTACCAAGCCTCGCCTGCCAAGAAACAGTTCTCCACTGAAAGCGATAGACAGTAAGACCGATTTTATTTGTTATGTTTCTGTCCATCTGTGTGTGTGATATGTGTTTCTTGCAAACACAGAGTAGTGAGCAAATGGAGTACTAAAAAGTAAAATTCTTTATGAGTGTCACATTATGAATTAAAACGCACGTTGTCTCCCCATTAGCTTATTATTCTGTGTCCTCAAATAAATATTGTGCTTATAAATAACATTTTGATCAATTTACAGAGCAAGTCAGGAAAATAATATGTATCGGTACGCAAAACATACTATTGACTTAGAAGTCCTTTAATTCTCAGCCCCCTCATATTGTTTTGACACATTATTACGCCTTGAGATTTAGTGTTTAAATTTAAAAGTACTTTCACGAATGATGACTACATGAGACAGAACATTTTTGTTTTAAAGCAAGTATTTATTTCAACTTTCTTGAAATGCTTAATATTACTTTATATTTAAAAAAATATGCATGTGTGTGTGTAGATTGTGTTATCTTTTTATAATATTGATTTACATGAACTTCACATACCTATACAATACTTTTATTATCCAACTTTACATGACTGTATTATACAATTTAAGCTACAGTCCGTCAAATCTAAGAAGTCCGATGACGTTTCTCATTTAACTTGCCGTGATAACTTTGTATGAAAGTTTACGAATAATCAAATTCATAATCCTAATTAATTACTATGCTGCCTATACACTATAACAACGAGTATCATTCGTAAGCATCAACTTAAGTTTATACAACGTATTTTTATAGCTGTCAAACGGTACTTCTTAGATTTGACGGACTGTAGTTACATTATTTAGCAAGTGGCTGACAAGGACGATGGCTATACATATTATATTGTAGTTTAGAAGTAACACTATGCAAGGAATGACATTACATTAATATTACAAAAATACAACGTATTAAACACAACTTATGACGTAGTGAAACGTATTATACACGACACTCTGCCCTATAAAAAAAAAACATTGCAACATTTGTCATCATTCAAACGAAATCGAAATTGTCTCTGGGCGGATCACGCAACACCAGTATCTTAGTTGCCTAGTGAATTTGCTTTTAGACGTAGTTTAATGCTCAGAGAGGTACGTCATTTCTGGTATCCATCGCCATGGGACACGCACAATTTATTTGTACGAAAGTCAGGATAGAACAGAACTCGCAAAGCGCGGTTTTTCCTGCCAAATAAATATCAACATTGCATCTCCTACATATAGACGAAAATAAGAAACTTTAGCCGTGTACCGTTTAAACCTGTGCGTGTCGATTGGACTAATAGAATTTTATTTCAACTAGCGCAAGGTTGATATTCATTTGCCCGTAAAAATTAAGCTGGCGCCATGTTTTTGTCGACTCTTAAATGTATTCAAAAGATGACACATACAAAACACATTTGTCCGTATGGCGTTGAGTGTAGGAAGTGAAGTATTTGTACAGTATTTATTCTGTGACGTGCAACAACAAAAAGTATGAATATAAATACGCTAGCTGCGTCGCAAGTTGTACTTACATTAATTTTGATACCAGATAGCCTTTCGTATATAAAATGGAGGAATGTAATAGTACCTCCCTTTCGTATATAAAATAGAAGAATGTAAAAGTACCTCAACAGCTGAAAAAAAACCAAAATTTTACTTGGAATTCTGTCTTTGTTTGATTTCGAGGCTGTGTTAATATATCTGCGGCAAAAATAAAACCGTTCTAATGTTCTGAATAATCCATATAAAACGCCAAACATAACGATCTTTCCTCTAATTTCCAATACGAAAGGCGTCCTTTCTTTATCAAGGACCGTATTGTGACGTGTTATAGCCGATACCTGTTGCAGTACAATAGAGATAATTAGAGCTATACATGACGTATGCACTATGCGTTTTCCCAACGAAAAAAATTAAGGGCGAACTTCATCAATGAAACTGAACGCAATCAGCATAACTGAACCGCGTTCAACAATCATCATTGAAACTCATTGTTATTTAACATTGATACTGACAACTCTTGAACGCAGTTCCGATCAGGTGCGAGAATTATCAAACGCGAGTCTATCAATAATAAAGAAGGCTGATAGTGCTCAATTTCACTGTCGAAATTCACCCTAAGGCTGTAACACTTCATAACACGGCGTCAGAACAGTTCTACATCAGTCATATTATGTGTAGGCCGTCCAAATACACGGGGCATCCTGGCCATGAGCTGGACATCCAGGTGTTGGCTTCAGAGGAAACCTGGCGCACGCCCTCACTGCTGCAAGCTACTGACCTCACGAATAGGGGCATTGCTATCTTTTCACAGGTTTGTGACCTAAGTATTGTTAACAGCCTGGTACAGTAAGCAAAACAGTTGAAAGACACTGATGTGTTGAATTTATTGGGTCAAATCGGAGTTGGTATCCCGGGCAAAAGTATGTTCTTCGGGAATCATCGTCTTGCTCGGAAATACGAATGCGGCATGATTTGGTGATGTTTCCTTTGTGTAAAGGTCACAGGAATCCGGTGGATGCTAAAAGCACAGGATCGGTCGTTATGGTGTTGCTTTAGATTAGTCTATGTCCGACAATGGACGTGTTAAATGATAAATATAACGCTTTGTCTTTTATTTGAGCTATGGAATAAATAGTAAAAATCATTGGCGCTGTTTGATTGTAAAAAAATATGATTATTTTCTTCTAGATTCATTTAGAAGCAGACCCCAGCGACTACTTAGGCGACGAAGGCATGAAGAGCAACGATGCTCGCTTGGGCATCATCCACAAGATACTAGGCGACATTCTCGGTCTTCATGTCAAAGAGCCAAAGGAACTGACCCAGATCGACTACACGAGAGGATTTTTTCTAGGAAACCATGTGGTAAGACCATGTTCTCCTCCCCCCATTAATATCACTGTATATGTTTATTTCGCATCACCATCAATGTAGCAATTGCTGAATATTGATATTTATATTTTGATACACTAATGTGTTAGGAAAACAAATAATGTTACTCAATTGTTTTGAAGATACGGGGTCGTTGATAAGGCGCTACCTCGAGGGGCCAACTCAAATATTGGGCTTTTGGAATCACTTGATTGGCTTAACAACGAAGTAAAGTGTGTTTTTCGTTACTTGCCTTCTTTGGCAAATAAATATTGTGTACTTACGGAGATACCGATTTTGAGAAAATAAGTATGTTTAATTCTTACCAGTTTGATGTAATGAATATCATTACATACAAATACCTACTTAATGAAAAGTCTTACTTTAATTGGTTCACTAACAGATTAGGCACAGCCTTAAAAGCCTTGGGTCTAGAACTTAGAAATACATTTTTTCCTTATATTTTAAAATAAGAAGTCAAACAGGGAATGAAAGTTTGTACAGTCAAATTACAAATTGTCAAATCCCAATTTGCTGATGGTAAATCCCATCGGGTTCACGGGTTGCCATAACAAAAAGTCTAAAAGTGTGATTGACGCGAAAGCTCCTGATTTTCGGACTGTGTTTGTTTACCAAATAGGACAAATAAAGAAAAATACACTAAACCCACCCCCTTTACGTCAAACCGTTGCTTATCAAAATGTAAATGTCGTCCATAAGCAACTAATAGGAAGTAAGAGTAGATAATTACTTGCGATGTGCATACTTGCATACATTAGATGTAATGTATTGTTACTAGGTTTGTATTGAGAGTTTGAACTAACTATTGAATTCTGTCACGTGTCGTTCGCTTAGTAGTAACACCGTCATCTGGGGACATTCATATGGATATTGTAGATCATAGAATCATTCTAATGCATTGTGTATTCTAACCGCGATGAAAAAACGTTCAAGATTTTTGTTAGCACTGCGAGAGTGCCTTTCAAGGCTATATTCATGATAAAAATCAACTTAAATGAATGCAACATATATTTGAAGAATAATTGCAGTCTGTTTTGGCATATTAACCATTTCGAAAATCTTGTGCCTCACTAAAGAATGTACACTCATTCTGAATGAAACTCAAAAGAATAAATCGGACTCATAAATCAATCCTTAAAAATATATTATTAATTTACTTTTATTTATTAGTATGAAAAAAATAGCTTAAGGCGCCTTCCTGACTAAATCGTTTTGGTACAGATTCTTTACCGAGCGCATACATCTGTACAGAAACATAAACGCGGTGAGGAAGGCGTCTAAGTATTTTTTTGATAGACTTTATTAAAAGTACGGTAAATTTGTCATTCAAAAAAGGAATCAGGACAAAAGAAGCCATATTCGGCAAAAAGTTAAAAAAAGAAACAACCGCGAGAACACCACCCGGTGTCATAGAGTACAGAATGCTTCTGTCATCCAGTCCATGGTGGTCTGGCCTGTGTATACGATAGTGACGTGTTCCCTAGGCGGCGTGGCCCAAGCGTGCGGCCGGCCCCGGCCACGTGACCGTGTGATGCCCGGTGAGACGCACAGCTTTGACAGCACTAGTGCCAGTAAACATGCGAACACGCACGGTTTTAAGAGTGAGCACAAAGATTTAACATTGAACTATTTTTAAAGCCTCGAAATTTAACATTTTAGGGCCCTTTATGAGCCGTAAAAAAATGTTAGGGTCCTCTAAAGCACTAAACTGCAGCATTTTAGAGCTCCTTGATGAGAAGCTCTTTCCAAGAAAGAAAGACAACATTTTAGTGCCCTTGTAATGCCATTAAATGTAAGCACTAAAATAGAGCGATTATTACATTTGAAAACATTGAAATGCAACATTTTAGAGCCCTTGGAAGACGTTAGATCTTAAACGCCAAACTTGTCCCAGCAGTTTCGGTTTTGACTTTTAAAACAGTTTTCAAGCTCACTCTTAAAACTTAAGTATATTTCAATTATTATTTAATTACTTACGCTTTTATTTTGTGCATTAATTAATAAAATCGCATTTTTTCGTATTGTAATAATGTGCACGCATATCGCTTCGAACATTTTTCTTTCTTTTATTGTTTTAATGTTAATATTCATTATTATTAATCACCTCTTATTTCACAGCTAAATCATATCTCAACATTCGATAGAACTAAATAAATCATAACATTAGAATCAATAATATTTTTAACTAAAATCATCGCTTCGGTCACCGAGATACATTCATTTCAAACGAGCTTAATGAACAGATCCAAATTAAGCTAAACATTATCAATTTCTTATGTGAATATTTTGACCTTTGATTTTTCTATCGATGTTGCATGTTGTGTTGCTCGGAATTTTCTGTCAAGAAAATGATAAAATTAACCAATCTTATTGTATTTGTGGCAAAGTATTCCTGAAGTAAAACTTCTCATAAAATTAGCCTGCATACTAATCTCTTTGGCCGAGTGTACACACATACTTAAAATATCAACTATACTCGGAATTTTAATTCCATTCCAGATTTGACAATTTCAGTGTTGCAACGTTATGACAAGTACTAAATAGTGACGTTGCGAAATTATTCGATATGGAAATGGAATATTTCCGGATCGATTCTTCTCGTTTTTAATTTTACTCTCGTAAACTAAGTATATCAGGAAATTAAATATTTCTGAACCGATAATTTAGTTTTGACGATTAATTAACGATCTGAGACTTTTCTTTTATAATTGTGTGTGAAATAAATAAAAAATGTGATCATGAAGGAACATGACAAATAAAACAGATAGATGTATTATGGTAATAATTTATTTTATAAATTGTCGCCGTCATCGCTATCGCTATCGCTGTCACTTTCTGTAACATTTATTATAAATGTGTCTGTGATATTGTCAATTAACATATCTAGCCTACTCATTTTTTCCTCTTCTTTGACAACATGGGATACGCATTTAGACCATTCGGTAGCCGTAATTTTTTGAATGCCTTCCTGAAATAAATTTCTCACGTCTGTCAATTTGAAGGTTTTATTATTTTGAGCTACATGCCCCTTTACCTGCGCCCATATCAATTCGATAGGGTTTAGCTCGCAATGGTAAGGGGGCAGTCTTAAAACCGTGATCCCATGTTGTGCTGCCATTTCGTCTACAGCGTACTTATTAAAAGACTCGTTATGTGCAACCAGTTCTAAAAGCGTAGCTTTAACCATATCTGGTACGTAATGAATATTTTTATTTAAAAGCCAATCTTGAATGGCAGCTTTTTCCAGCTCATTTTTGGTGCCGTTTCCAATTTTCGGGAGTGGTAAGGTGCATTATCCATCACCACAATTGAGTTTGGTCTTAATTTTGGTAAGACTCCAGCGAACCACTCCTCAAAACAAACTGCATTTATCTCATCATGGTAATCTTCACAATTTTTCTTTGCTTCAAAAATCATGAGGCCCTCTTCCAGGAAGCCTTCTTCACTACCTATATGGCTAATTATGAGACGTTTGCCTTTTCCAGATGGATTTTTTAATCCAGTGGTCAGTCCCTCCAAAAACGCTTGTCGAGATGATGTGACTTTCTTGTCCACCCAAGTTTTTTTTACAGTATGACCTTAAAATAAATATAGTACATGAACATTCAATATTACTATTAAATTTAATGTAAAATGTATATAAATTCATTTTGTGTATAAATTTTAGCCTTACCTGCGTTAACACAAGTTTCATCTTGATAATATATATGTCTCCCTTCTCGTCGAAACTGACATATAGATCGCAAGTAACGCTGGCGCCATTTCATTATATCATTTCGATCAATAAGTGTGCTCTTGCGTGACCGTGCAACAAATTTAAAATTAAGACGCTTCAAAATTTTTCTGAGGGTGTCTTTGGAAATCTTGGGCATTTCTGAATCATCGTTCATCACTTGTAAAATCTAAAATAGTAAATTTTATAATAGCTTGGAATCATTACTTATATATAAAAGATGTAGGTATAAAATAATACTGTCTGACTGATTGACTAACCTTTGCAATGGTTGGAGGTTCATTCCGGTAAAAGAACTGATGAACAATTCTTCGTATTGCAGAGAATGTAAATTCATCAATTTTATCTTTGAAACCTCGCTTTGGTCGAGTTTTTTTAGGAGGAGTTGGCGGCGCACCCTTATTTACTTCCTTCAAAACGTTACAAACAGAGCGTGCGGTTATTCCCAATATGTCAGCAACTTTGCTCATACATTCATTTTCTTCCACAACTTCAAAGGCCTCCAATTGCGCAGAAATTTCATTTTTCACGTATTTGTAGGCGTTGCGGATCATTACTTTTTCAGTAACAGTGAAAGCTTTTCGTGGACGTTTTTTTCTTGGGGACAAGAAAACATCCACGTCTTTTTGTGATGTACTTGAGGATCCATTTTGATGGAAAACCAAAACAAATAGATTCACTCAAAGTTCACAAAAACTATAAACGTAACAACAAACACAACGTAACAACACTATAACAAAAACCCAACAAAATAACAAAATATCGATTCGCAATGAAATAAGATATTCGTGCAGTCAGACTGGGAGAATGAAGCCGAATGACACGATAAACAAAATGGCGATAGCTGCACGAGCGCGCACGGGTTGCCAATACTGAAAACTATCTAGGCTCTTTTATTATAAGTTTTGTTTTTAATATAAAAACAAAAATATTAACTTTTTATAAAATAGAGCAGCGATTACTAATTAATAAATAATTATGTATTTATTTAAATAAAAATCAATAATTTAGTCTTTAATTGGCACACTGATGGCACACACACTGATTGTTTATCGATTTTTGTGTTCATCACTACACTATTATATGTGGTATCATTATTTCACAAAATGACAGTAGCTAATGTCAAATCTGGAATCGAATTAAAATTCTGACTTTAGTAATATACAGAATTATAACCATGACCTACTTAGAACAAACTTTTTCACAACTGACTGCCAAAGCAAAACACTAAAAGAGAAAAATAATTTTCATTTCGGCATTCGGTGTCGCAAAACCACAAAATAAATAGGTACCAAAGACACCGCCTTTCTCTTTTTCCGATTTTGGGGGTTGCAATATTTTTTTTCTTCAAAACCTGTCAAGTGGGTTATCAAAATGAAGGGTTTTTAAATGTCATTACAAAAATATATACCACTTATATGTTTAAAAGTATAACTAAAAAGTTGTAAATAAAAAAAAGTAAATAATATAAAAAAAAACCCGACTGCAAAGATGTAAACAAGAAGAAAATCATGCTGTGCAGTCGGAGGATATTTATAGTTTTGGTCAGCCAGCTCGTGAATATATATTCTCCGACTGCACTGCATGTATTTCTTCTTCTTTACATCTTTGCAGTCGGGTTTTTTTTTTTTTTTTTTGTGAGATTTACTACTGCGCAGCAATTGTGGCCAACTTCAGGGCGGCCAAGAAGTTTGGCGAGAACTATACACATTCGTGCTGTTTTTCGTTAAGGAGTTCCATTGTATATTCCATATCTTGAAAACTGCTGAACCCATTTTGATGAAACTTATACTGTTCCCTAAGTTGATACCCTAATCCAATCCAAACTAGTTTCGGAGATAGGCGTGGACAAACATACAAAAAATCATATGTATATACACTTATGAAATTTTGCACACGTGTTAAGAAGCTTACATATACATATGTGAATATAATGCAATTACAACAATATTACATACATACGTGTCGAATTGATAACAAAAAATTACCGTGACCAACTCCGGCTTCAAGGAACATCAGATCCCTAAATGGCAGAGGCGTGTTGTAGAAATTTATCTTCTTAAGCCAAGCAAATGTCCGCAAGATAAAAAAGTAACAAGCCTATATACCTCCTATGCCATGTCTTAAAAATTTTGAAAGGCTTATACTCACCCGTACCCCAATAATTGAACCAGACCTTATCCCTGAGCAAGCTGGCTTTTAGCCAGTAAGAAAATGGGCTTGAGGCGAACGATATGACAGGTGTTGTATTCGTTGATCTGTCAAAAGCCTACGATACAGTCAACATCAAACGACTCCTGCAAAAAGTAGACGAACTTACGAAGGATATAGGTTTCGTCCGCATGCTTAGCGCTATGCTGATTAACTGTGGTATTCTAGTAAATCTTGACAACACAAAAAGAAGTTGCCGTGTCAGAAGATCGGCCTCCCTCAAGGTAGCGTGTTAGCGCCGGCCCTATTTAACATTAATACGAATGAAAAGCCTTACTTTCCACAGAAAAAAAGTTTTATATGCAGACGACCTGGCATTAGCCGCCTAGACACCTAGTTTCAAGGCTGAAGAAAAACTGACGCAAGCTCTGGAAACTAGGAAAATTCTAGGTCCCAAATGCCCAACGGCCAAAACCATCCAATACATAGTCGTTTGTGGCAAGGAGTTGACATAGAGAACTGCCCTCAACCTGGCTACCTGGTCATCACCCTGGATAGGTCCCTGACTTATAAGTTTCCCTACTTATAAACGAAACAAAAATTCGTGCCTAGAAACACACAACCGGTCTATATATGCCTCTCTTTTTCTGCGGGGGAGTTTGTATGCCCAGTGTGGCATCGTTCTTCTTTGAGCATACAAAAATTTGTTTAATGAGCCAGATTAAGAAGTAGCCAGCTTAAGTATAATGTACAGTCAGTTCTCAATTGGGTCTCTTTGTATATTTATTCAAACGCTTGTGAATTGCTACATGCAACATTCACCCCTCTTGTTACATCCCTTGATGGCGTCTTCGCTTCACAAATGTCTACCTTCGTAAAACATCTTGGAGCTGCAATCGCTGACCGCTGGAATATATCCTTTAGTATAGTGATGGGTTGGCTAAGATCAAGAATTATCATCTCAATAAGCCGTGCCACAAGCACGTGCATTCGCGGCACAAGACGTAAATTTAAACCAATAACAAGTTATTATATATACGATAGAGCAGCCCTACCTAGACAATGATGCGGATGCTGCCGACGAACCAAGATGTCAAGTGCAATATTTCGCGATGGATAAATGAGCTTGTTTTAGATAATTAATCAATAATTTGACACTACTGTTGTTACATATTATTATTATTTTGTAAAGTAATTTCTTGGCATTTAAAAAGTATTTCCCAGTTCTTTTTGTAAATTATTAGCTCAGTTATACAAAGAGACTCTAACATCTTTTGAAACAAACATTTCTGACAGAAGATTCCGAGCGTGTTGTCAAACTTCGCTACTGCCCTTCCGCCACAGATAGGTAACTACTATTCCTCTCGCAGCACAAACTGCGGCTAGTGGAGGCGTGCCCGCTGGTGGAGGGCGCGCGCGTGCAGACGCTGGGCGACGTGCGCGTGCAATGGTGTCTGCGAGGAGAGGAGCCGATCCACCCGCCCGGTCCCGCCTTTCTGCCCGTGCAAGTGTACGAGTGCCCCGAGCACTTCTCTACCCTGGAGTACTACGATGTAAGTACCTAGTACATTACACAGTGGCGTCTGTGTCCACCCGCCTGGCCCGGCCTTCCTGCCGTGCACGTGTTCGAGTGCCCCGAGCATTTCTCTACCCTGGAGTACTTCGATGTGAGTATTTAGTACATCACCAATACGCCCACCCTAACGGCCCCGCCTTCCTGCCCGCGCACGTATACGAGTGCCCTGAGCACTTCTCTACCCTGGAGTACTTCGATGTGAGTATTTAGTACATCACCAATGCGCCTACCCTAACGGCCCCGCCTTCCTGCCCGCGCACGTGTACGAGTGCCCTGAGCACTTCTCTACCCTGGAGTACTTCGATATGAGTATTTAGTACATCACCAAAGCGCCCACCCGAACGGCCCCGCCTTTCTGCCCGCGCACGTATACGAGTGCCCTGAGCACTTCTCTACCCTGGAGTACTTCGATGTGAGTATTTAGTACATCACCAATGCGCCCACCCTAAAGGCCCCGCCTTCCTGCCCGCGCACGTATACTGCACTGAGCACTTCTTTACCCTGGAGTACTTCGATGTAAGTATCTGGTACACCACACAGTTTTGTCTGTTTCCACCCGCCCGGCCCGGACTTCCTGCCCGTGCACGTGTACGAGTGCTCCGAGCACTTCTGGAGTACTTCGATGTGAGTATCTAATACATCACACAGTGGTGTTTGTGTCCACCCGCCCGGCCTCGCCTTCCTGCCCGTGCACGTATACGAGTGCCCCGAGAACTTCACTTCTCTACCCTGGAGTACTTCGATGTGAGTATCTAGTTCATCACACAGTGGTGTTTGTGTCCACCCGAACGGACCCGCCTTCCTGCCCGTGCACGTATACGGGTGCCCCGAGCACTTCTTTACCCTGGAGTACTTCGATGTGAGTATCTAGTTCATCACACAGTGGTGTTTGTGTCCACCCGAACGGACCGCCTTCCTGCCCGTGCACGTATACGGGTGCCCCGAGCACTTCTTTACCCTGGAGTACTTTGATGTGAGTATTAACAAGGAGCTTTGTGTCATTGAATATAAGGTTTAAAATTGCAATTAAAACGTTGTAGTGTTTTCTGTTTCGTATAATTTGCATATAAACGTTCTTAATCATTTCCAGAACCTAACATCGACAAGTCTCGGGCGCCTGGTGGTGTACTCAGACGTGATGGCGTCCACCATGCACGTGACCAGCGCTCCACTGATGCATGGAGTGGGCTCGGT
Organism: Orthosia gracilis; assembly: GCA_947562075.1. NCBI lineage: Eukaryota > Metazoa > Arthropoda > Insecta > Lepidoptera > Noctuidae > Orthosia > Orthosia gracilis. The sequence continues at coordinate 66,303,862 of OX387264.1, read as the reverse complement.
GGCGCGGAGACAGGTGGCTGGTAGAGGCCGCGGCGGCAACGTGTGGATCACGCCGCCCGGTCAAGCTGCCATGTCGCTGCAGGTAAATATTATAGCATCGACACGTCTCGGGCGCCTGGTGGTGAACTCCGACGTGATGGAGTCCACCAGGCACGTGACCGGCGCTGCAATGACGCATGGAGTGGTGTCGTGGGCACGGAGACAGGTGGCCGGGCGGGGCCGTGGCGGCAACGTGTGGTTCACGCCGCCCGGACAAGCTGCAATGTCGCTGCAGGTAAATATTATAACATCGACACGTCTCGGGCGCCTGGTGGTGTACTCCGACGTGATGGAGTCCACCAGGCACGTGACTGGCGCTGCAATGACGCATGGAGTGGTCTCGTTGGCACGGAGACAGGTGGTCGGGCGGGGCCGTGGCGGCAACGTGTGGTTCACGCCGCCCGGACAAGCTGCCATGTCGCTGCAGGTAAATATTATAACATCGACACGTCTCGGGCGCCTGGTGGTGTACTCCGACGTGATGGAGTCCACCAGGCACGTGACCGGCGCTGCAATGACGCATGGAGTGGTCTCGTTGGCACGGAGACAGGTGGCCGGGCGGGGCCGTGGCGGCAACGTGTGGTTCACGCCGCCCGGACAAGCTGCCATGTCGCTGCAGGTAAATATTATAACATCGACACGTCTCGGGCGCCTGGTGGTGTACTCCGACGTGATGGATTCCACCAGGCACGTGACCGGCGCTGCAATGACGCATGGAGTGGTCTCGTTGGCACGGAGACAGGCTGCTGGCAGAGGCCGCGGGTGTAACGTGTGGATCACGCCGCCCGGACAAGATGCCATGTCGCTGCAGGTTTATATTATAACATCGGCAAGTCTTGGGCGCCTGGTGGTGTATTCCGACGTGAAAGCGTCCACCATGCACGTGACCAGCACTCCACTGGCGCATGGAGTGATCTCGGTGGCGTGGAGACAGGCGGCCGGGCGGGGCCTCGGTCGCAACGTGTGGATCACGCCGCTCGACAAGCTGCCATGTCGCTGCAGGTAACTGTACAACGGTTACATTATATCGATGAGGCTACTACGTTTCCCTAGCTCCAACCATCTTCAATGCAGCACTTCTTCACTATCTGTGAAACTTTTTTAGTTAAAGTTATCGAGAACACAGCGCTTCTCTAGGTTTGAAAGTAAACCACGTCACTAGCAAAATTTTTGTGCAGCGTTTGAACCCCCGTCTCACGATAAATCATCTCATTCTGTTCGTCTATCGTACATTTGTACCGAACGCGTCGTCACGACGACAGGACGCTTTTCGGTTTTGCCATAAAAATTAAACGCGACCATCGCATATTCGCGCTTTTGTATTAGGACGATACCTTAAGTACCATACTAATTTAGCGGTGATACTCTGTTTCAGGTGTGGCTCAAGATGTCACCGTGTCTCCCGATGGTGCAGCACGCCGTCGCATTAGCTGCTGTGCGGGCTATACGATCACAACCCGCCTATGAACACTTGGATATTAGGTAAAGTATTTAGTTCCACTATTTACAGGCCTACCGCTTAACTGTGACGGTGCCTGGTAGCTTCGCGGTGCGGGAGAAGTTTCGTATTCGCTCGTTAGCTGGCGATTGACTGAGCTGCTTATGCATCACGTCACTACAGCAAAGGCACCCAACGCAAAGAAAGAAAACTTGGTTCAAATAAATTGCACTAGATGGCGTGATCAGTATCGATTTGTTATTGAGTTTTGTGAAATATTAAGGTTTTCTAGGGATGATCATAAAAAATGGATGTTCTTGTTTAATTAACTCACCTTAGCACAAAATAAAGGAATATTGGCCTTTTCATTCACATTTCAAAGATTATTTGATTGTATTTTAGGGTGCAAATGCCAGTGGTACACCGTAACATTAATTGTTGTCAATGCAAATGTCAGTGTAATGTAAAAATGTCAATGAGTGCCAACGGGCTGGAATCAAGAAATAAAAATGCAAGTTGTCCGATCCAAACCGCGTCTATTAGAACACTGAATTAAGTATTAATACAAATGCGTCATCAATGCTCTGCTTGATGATGTAGGTCGCACGTGTAAGTGCAAAGGTGCGAGCCTACTTATTGCACAACTCCTTACTTACTAAACAATTTTAAAATCCATGTACGTGCACCGTACATGTATCATGTAAAAGTGATTCTAATAGATGGCGCGTTTTTAAATTTCTGAGGCATCCACTCGATTTTATTGATTTGTTTTGTAATACATTTTGGTACAATAAAACTGTAAAAACGGGCACAAAATAGTATAAAATAAATCGTCGCTGTATTTAAAAAAAAAGGTATTCACGAACCGAGTAAACCTTTTACTTGCAAGTAGCTTCTTATTAACACCATCTATATCCGTGGAACGGAACCGAACGCGATCGATGTTCTTAGAAAAGTAATCAGTTTAATCAGACGAAAAACGCTAGTTACGTCGGCACGGTTTCTTTGTATGGAATGAGGCATCTATGGGATGGGATGAGGCTTTTTTTTTCGATTTTTTCAGATAGACCGATTAATATTGGACGTCGGTATCAAGTAAAGTTCAAAGTAATCACTCAACGTCTTTTTTGTAATATTTTCGTTTATTTGACAGGATTAAGTGGCCCAACGACATTTACTTCGGCCGCGAAGTTAAGATTGGAGGCACCATCACTACAGCGAACTGTATCGGCGATGAAGTCTACGTTAACATTGGTAAGTTTTACCTATATAGATAATTAATACTTACCACACATTTAAAACATCACGTCGTTTTTCCCAGACTTTTATCATTACCCGAAGCTTTCCAAAAAGGAGGAGGTTTCTCAATTCGACCGTATATATATATATATATATTTTTTTAATGTGTTTTAGTGGTTAACTTCGTCGTTTATGAACCGATTTTGATGATACTTTTTTATTGCAAAGGATATATCCCAAGGGTGGTACCATGATAAGGAAACCAGGACCTGATGATGGGATCCTAGAGAAATGGAGGGAACTCCTCAAATATTATAGGCATACATATAGCGATTTTGGCACTCAGAAAGTATCTTTTGGTATAGTGGAACTGATGAAGAAGACCACAATGGTCACTGGATCTCCGAAATAAAACAATGTATCCTAGTCGTGTTTGGGCTTATTGATTTTCATGTTATTTGGAGGTACCTACCAAAACTAAAAAGAGGAAAATGAAAAATTTTTAACAGAAAATCAAACTAACCAAAACAAAAAACTACAAAGCGAAAAATAACTTTCTTTTCCGAAGTCGGTGTCGAATAACGGAAAACAATGGGTACAATACAAAAGACACCGACTTCGGAAAACAAAGCAAATTTTCGCTTTATAGTGTTTTTTTTTAGAAGTCGGTTTGATTTTTACCACACGGTAGGACACAAACCATTCTCCCTTTTACATCGGCTTCTTTTCATCATACCTATTTCCGTATGCGTCCATCTTTTTCCAGTTTTCTTTTCGATAATTTTAGTCGTGTCATGGTGCTATTTTGTAATCGATCTTTCTACGTCTTTTATGACTATAGATTGATGGAGATGCCGACAATGCCGATGACAATCCCATACATTTTTCCAATTGCTAACACGACGTTTTCACTGTTAGAATGTCACTTGTAGAGCCTCTGTCTGATTCTTTATAGGGATGTTAAGGCGATATATACGCTCCAATGTAAACGCAGTACTGGCCGTGCGCCAGCTCGATATTGAACCTCCTTTTGAACAGTTTTGTTTACAAAATATTATTTGATTTACATATGGTATGTCAGTTACGAAGAAATTCCACCATAAATTTTTCTGTGTAAAAATATTTTTAAACATCCAAGTTGTTTTGGAGGAGTGTCCAAAAGTTGCGAAAAATATCGTGTTGCTAATTATTTTTTTAAAGCAAAACTATCTGTTATACGAAAAAAAAACATGTTTAAAAATAATGTACATGAAACTATAATAAATATATAATTTTTTTTCAAACCTGTTAACCTAGCCGTTATTAAGGAGTATGCTTTAGAAAGTTACCGTTTTACGGCACTAAAGCGGATGTAGTCCCTTAACTGAAAATTAGTTTTTGTCCGTCAGGTAATAATCTTATTAAAAAAGTATTGGGCACGTATTTTTTTTTATTTTGACACGTAAACATAAAGTAACGAGGATATAATGCGTTGAATATAGTGAAACGTCACGTTGTTAGTAGACTTTATAACGACGTAGTGACGTCACAAGTCCCCACTCCTGAACATTGATGCACTTTATCTTTGTCAATTTTTATTGATTTGATAAAGCAAAAAATCGTGTCCAATATTATTTGCCCACTGATGGACTAAGTAGAAGTATCAATTTTCAACCCAGTAAATATCCCTATTATAATTTTACGTTTTCAGGTACAGGTGTAAACATATCGAACAGCGTGCCGACGGTCTGCCTGAACGACATCATAACCGAGCACAACAAGACGCACGGCACGACCCTCGCGCTCATGTCCATCGAGCGCTTCTTAGCGCGCTACTGTTCACAACTCGAGCGCATACTCGACTACATGAGCACGGAGGGCGGGATCGATGCCTTCTTGGAACAGTATTATCAGTATTGGTTGCATACGTGAGTATTTTATTTATTTAGACACGACGGTCTGCCTGAACTACTTCAAAACCGAGCACAACAAAACGCACGGCACGTCCCTCGCGCTTCTTAGCGCGCTACTGCCCCCGTACTCTGACGTGTCAAAACTATCACAGTTCGACTGTAAAAAAGTCATATACATCTGTCCCTTACGCACACTCAAAATAACTTTGCTCTAAGAGCTTATGGTCACCCCCCAGTTCACAACTCGAACGCATTCTCGAGTACATGATCACGGAGGGTGAGATCAATGCCTACATGGAACAGTATTATCAATATTGGTTGCATACGTTAGTATTTGACTGTTGATTTTAAAATTGTTCATCTAAAAGTTGTACCATTGTTATTTGCCTATTGCTCTTTTTCATAACCTTGATTTAACCATTTGAAGAAACACAGTGAGTTTTGTCATTTAACCCTTCTACGGCCTGACGGGTATAACTAAGAATGAATATTAAATACCTCTCTTCAAAATCCGTCTTGTTTTGACATGAAGACTCTCGAAAGAAATCCCTGTGTATTTACTACACTAATGTATTTTCAATATTTACAAGGAACTGCTTAAAATACTTTATTTTCATTTCCAGCGGTGAATCCATACGCGTAAAAAGCGAGAAAGATGTCACTCCCGTGGATGGTACGATCAAAGGATTAGACGAAGCAGGTTGGTTGGTCGTCAGCACAGCCAACGGTGACGTCACAGTGGCCCCCGATGGTAACACGTTTGACATGATGAGCGGACTCGTCGCGCCCAGGGTATAGACAACTAGACGAATGACGTCGCGGAATCGGAAAAGACAGGCTCTGAAACGGGCACACAGCGGCTGAATTGGAGTATAAAGGTAGCTTATACCTACGTATTAATTGTACAATTATGTTGATATGAAACTAAACTTATTTATGGTCTGTAATAGATATTCAACTTTGATTCAATACGTTTTCAATGGCGAAGAAACTTTTCTTAAACGTATCTATTCTTTACTTAAACACAATACTTTTAACGTCGAAATTTTCGATTTAGACTGATCATTGGTTTCGCCTAGCGCCATGCATCTTGCATTAGTCATTCCTCTTCAACCGGCTGTGTATGATTGAATTGGAAATATTTGATTGGTCCAAAACCTACTTAAAGTATGTAAATATTGACAGCAATTCAAATTGCTGCTACCTTGTCCGGATTTCAATGAAGATTGGTAGTTATAAGTAGATTGAATAAGTCTAGTTTCATTTAATAGTTAAGTTTACAGTGATATAATTGTTAGTGATTATTTACAGCTCTCTCTAAGCGGGATATTTATGGGAGTACTTTCGTCAGAGGTAGATATATTTGTGATATTTTCTCAAATTAATAACTATGTATTTATAATATTTTCGTCGTGATTAGAGTTGGTGAAAATGGATATGGGAAATCAATAAAAATATAAGGATGTGTATGCGAGCTCGTGATTTTATCAATATGCACATTAAAATAGTTGAAATAATTATTTGAATATGCATTTTATTTAAATAAACACCTGTTGAAATAGGCTCTGAGTGAGACTAATCAAATTATTTGTTGATTGTTATTGTTATATAAACAAATTAAGCTTACATGTTGTGTTACTTATGCGACGTTATTATTTACAGAATATATAATTATGTTAAGAATAAAACGTCCTAAAGTTTGCTCATAATAATTATTTTTAATCTGTTAAACATTTTATTGCTTTATGGTTATTAATTGTCTACTTAAATAATAATAATGAGGAATTTATGTCACGGAATATTATCAATATTAGAATTTAAACATTAGACACTATTATACTGTTTAATGTTAGCTAGCCAAATATAAAGTACTTGTATTACCTGGATACCGGTGTAGGTATTTTTATCCTAGCAATATATATGAAGTGTAGGGTTCATATAGGCAAAAATACGGAAAACATCAATATCTATATAAAATAGGTTTAATATTAAAGTTATCGCGTAAGATTTCGGTGTGTTCACTGGGTTGCTGAATTTTAAAAAACTCACATAAAACAAAAAAAAATATATGGGGCTCGGCAAAGAAATAAAGTAAACTGGCCATAAGTCACACAGAAATAAAATGCGAAAGTTGATTGAAATAGAAGTTGTATCTAATTGACTATTTAACAAAATTTCTGGTGGTATGGTAATAAAATTTCATTAACCTTGGCAAAATTTTGTGGAAACCGGTAATCCCCCGCGGGGGTGTCCCTGTTGATAGATTGACAGAGCTTTGACAGCGTTGACACGTAAGTTGGCAAGAGTCGATAGATGCGCACAAGTCGTTTTTTAGCTTACTTCTCTTTGGTTACCAAGCGGGACGCGGGGAACGTTTAACAGCGTTCCGAGCTTGCGATTAGTTGGTCAGTTAACACAAGGAACGACTGACCGAACGCGTCGCGTCCCCGTTCCGTTCGCTCTAAAAGGTGTTTTGTTAGTTATCCCACTACGCCAAAACTTTGCCAAGTTACATGCCGGGGACTGTATCAACAATGCTAATAAGACATTACGTGTTGCTTTGTGAAATGTTCCGCGAGCCCCTTTTAAATTAATATGGGAAATAATAAAGGAAAGTAATAATTATAGTAACTTGTAGTATTTGGACAGCTACACCACTGCCAGTGCTCTTATATCGAATAGTTGTTAGTTTACATAACTGTGAGAATGTGCTGTACGTATCCGTTCATAGATGATTTATAGTGATGTTCTACATCTTGTATTCGCGATCGAGGGTGATTGGTTTCGAGTCAATTACTCTAAGGAGTGTTGTTACATTTGCGGGATTTGGGAGTGGAATTTTTTTATCTGTCGTTAGCTCTTTTTAAGAAGAGATAAAAAGCATATAGACGAACCTACTTAAATGTATATTTTTAGCCAAAAAATAACGTTATAATAATAATTATTCCACCAATGTAGTTTTGTAGATGCATATTAGGCTGTATAAAGGGAAACGGAGTAAAACCAACAAGTTTATTTTTTAAAGAGATTGCAAACAAGTAGTTTTGTTCTTCTACATCTGTTATCTAACGTCCTACTAATTATAACTGTATATACCTCTTTGATGAGGACTTTAAGCAATTTGACATTATACACGAATAAGTGTGTATAAGGTTATATGTGCGTATGGGTTATACATATGTTAATATGTACAGTATGAGTCAGTTTAATAGAGCTTTTTATCGTTCATTAATTACAATATTCTTTGTATAATATGAGAACAAATGTGCCTAAACAAAGTTATTGTAACACATGCAATTGATCTATTTGTTAGATGGTAAGTAGCGTTGTACAAAATCGCATCTTTACATAATTTTGGTGGGAATCTCGAAATTTTTCGATGATTTAAAATTTTACTATTTAATAATAAATCGAATAAAATTTTTCGCTAAATTAAAACCTTTTGAAATTCGAGTATTTTGAAAATGAATCTTGTTAAAATGATAGAAGCAGTGTTTCCCACGTTGTTGGCCTGTGGTCAGGACTCAGATTCTAGTCACTCCTTGCTGTTGTCGTGTGCTGTTATGTTGTTTAGGTGTTATTTATTGATAGAGTCTAAAATGTTATACAGTCTCTTGTTACATTACTCTGGTTGTATTCATGTGCTCTAATAAATTATTTCATTAATAATTATATATTTGTTTCATTCTAGTACGTAAGTAAGCTATCCATAGGATGAAAAGGCAACAAAGCTACATATTTGTTTTGAAAATATTTATCATTTTAATAAACAAAGAACAATTACATGTTGTTCAATGGCTTAAATGTAATAAGATAATCTAAATATACGAGTGCATAAACTCGCGCCTATTCAAAACGCAACCAACGTATTACAATATACTCCTTTCGCGTTTTTAAGTTCTAATAGGCATTTTTTTACTTAAGACAACGACAGTCGCCAACGACCTTGATGGAATAAAACGCCCACACGTTTCACACCCGCGCGACCTTAAATTTTGTAGTTTTTGTACTTGCTGTATTATTCAGTAACTCTTAAAAAAGGCTCAGATCAAAATTTAGTTAATTAATTTGTCTTTGAGATGGTGACAATTTCATTAAAATACGCTCGATGGTTTTGGTGCGATTGTCATTTTTTTGTCCGTTTTAGGCATAACTTTACAAATTTAATACACTATGTTACATGAATAAAACTTAAATTTTCTTAGACCAAATTTTTAAGAAAATGGTCTAATGCAATATATATATTTTTCCAAAAAATTTCGCCAGGCCGTTTAGACGTGATTCTCATTTTAAAATCAGCTTCTGAGGGGTATGAGCGCCTTAACACATCAATGTGGGCGCTTAACGCCGAAACTACATATTATTTTATCACGGGACGCCGTAACATCACAAAATACACACAATTAACAATTAATCACTCTTAAGCACTCGCTTCTAATAATAATCAGCTTTACTAAAAACGAATTTACTAATAGGAACTCCTTTGGTCCCCATATTGTGTAGCACAAATATTGCGCCTGCGAGTGGTTGCTGCTTCAGTTGTTCAGTTTTCATATTCCTTCGTGATGTGGTTACTATCAGATCGTCAAGCCCTGGGCCTCCCCACGCCAAGGACGTGGTCAGGGTTACGGGTAACTTGTAGCGTTCCACTATCTGGTGTGTGTCAGGGTTTATACGGACTATCTGTGGAGAGAACCATGAGAGGGTCCAATCAGAAATTTAATGTATCTCCATAGGGGTCAAACGCCTTTAAACCAACCAACCAACAAGTATTTTTGTTACAAATGTTTGCCATATATAATAACTTCCCAGAGTTTTATCCTTATTAGCGACACTATCGAATGTTATAATAATTCAGTACGTGTTTTTTTTCAAAACCAACGGGTTCTATTCCTGGCCAGGAAAATTGTTTTTTTTTTAAATGCAATGATGCATTTTAGTTTTCTTCATAATCGGCCTTTGAGTGTTTTTCGCTATTCCTTATAGTTTTGGATTTAGCCATCCACGCCCATTTGAAAAACTCACCCTGTATAGTAATAATACAAGGTGTTTTTATATCCCATATCTCTAGGGTTCGAATATGAATGAGATCATCTCAAAGAATCAACTAGCATATGAATTATTTTTTTCATACAATGATGCAATTTTGATTGAAAAAAATTAATTTCGATTCATGATGTCTTCGAAACTATGCATTTTTGGAACACATACTCTAGGATTTTTGTATTATTTTTAATTATAGAATATAACCCTAGAGTTATGGGATATCAAATAAAAAACCCTAATATTACTTCGAATATTTCTTTTTCGGTAGGTAGTCTGGGTAACTATAAGGTACTTACGCAACCGTGAAACATGAGAGCGATCCAGATGAATCCGTCTTCGTCAATCGTCATTCCATCAGCTATAACATCGTCATCCCAGTACTCATCTATGTCCAGGATTGTGCGACGTTTGCCTTTAAGCAGTTAGAGAAAATAAAATGAAACGTTAAAATAACCTACATAGTAAAATAGTAGATTATTTATCTAGGGAGCAAACAACTATTTTAAAGGCGAGAGTGTTTTTTTTTAATCCAGAGCGGAGCGAAGGATTCTAAAGCAGAATCCTCAGTGCTTGGCGAGGGATTCAAAGTACTCGAGCTTAAAATAGTGTTGCTCCCGAGGTGGACACTCTATTTTTTATAAGTTTTTTAAGTGCCACTAATGAACAAGAACGTTACGTTTATTAATTGACTTACAATTAGGAACCATAAGACATAACATAGAAATAATTAGAGGCTAATGTTTATATTTGAACAATGATGGAAGTGCATCGTAACAATTTTATTAGTACCATCCGTTACAGTTGTAGATTTATTTTTTAATTTGGCTCGTGCGCGGTTTTCCAGCCAGTCACTTGTTCAATACAATGTTCCCGTGCGGTCCGAAATAGAATAACAATCGCTCATTAGCCACCTCATACATTCGTCTTCTCCTATGATGATGTAATCCTATTTTGGACCGCATGATTTGTGATTCATCTCTTTGCTGATTGGAACATTTACTAACAATATTCCAAATTCAAATCACTTTTAGACCCTAGGAATTAATGAGCTATGTCCCTGTTTACGGAGAATGCTAGCTCTAGCTCTATACTCCATTTGTTTAGGTAGTTAACTAAATGTAAACAATCTTAACATGTCTTTTATCTAAAAAAATTTCTAAAAATTGAATCTAAAAATGTTAACAATTAGGTATTTACTTAAACCGATGTTAGGTAAGTAACTAAATTTAAATAATATTTGTTGGTCTTTTATACGATTTATTTTATATAAAAAGACATATCAAGATTGTTTACCTTTAGTTAACTACCTAAACAAATGGAGTATAGCTCTTTTTTTTTAGATGTGATAAAAACGATTTTCTTAGACTCCTGTATTTTGGAATGGGGCAAGCGTATGCAATTTTCAACCGACTTTAAAAATAAGCAGGTTACTCAATTCGACTATGTTTTTGTGCGTTTGTTACGCGATTACTCCTCCAATTATGAACCAATTTTGATGCTTCTATTTCTCTTTATTTAAAATCGAAAAAATATAGGTATCTACCAAAGACACACAAATTATACCGACTTCCGAAAAGAAAGTTTTTTTCGCTTGTAGTGTTTTGTTTTGGAAGTCGGTTTAATTTTTTTGTTAAAAAGTTTATTTTTGGTAATGTTTTCTCATCTCCGACTAAAACAATCAATCTTTCTAGCCTTTGCCCAATTTTGTAGGGATAGGCTTACGTCTAACCGGATGTAGTTGGATACCAGTATTTTACCAAGAGCGATCTGTCTATCTGACTCCAAAACCCAGTAATTCCAAAACTGTTATTCAGACTGTCGGGCTTTTTTTTTAATCTATAGGCTCGCGTTAAAGAGGAAAGAAAAGGCTTCTAAATAAAGACGGAAACACACTTACGTGTCGTGGGCTTTTTTTTTTTTTTTGATCTCGCTGGGAAAAAATGCATTACGCATACCCACCCATTGGGGGAATGGGGGGCTATGTGGGACTCCCCGGAATGAATCCGGTATACCCACTAAAATAACCCAGCGGCACTCCCGCATCGTCTTGAATTGGAGGAGGACTGGGAAACTGGCAGAGCCTTTACGTCCAGTCCCCCGCCGACGACCGCCCGCCTTTACAGCGGGGCCTTCACGCCCCGTGCTCGGCCGTTCCCGCCCGACGAGGGTGGTGACTCGTGCAATGCGAGCTAGGGCGCCCCCGCGCCCTTCGCCCGCTAGTCACCACCAGGAGGTGGGAGGAGACGATCGTACAACCGCCTTCTCCCACCCCTTCTTCGCCTGCGGTGCGGCGGCGCGAGAGGATCGTCCTCCCGCGCCCGCTCCGCCGCCTCCTTTTGCGACATCACGTCCTCGCAAAAGGAGGCAACCGCCGCCCAGGCCTCCTCACTCCCCAGCATGGAGTTGACCACACTGGGAAGTGAGAGGTCCCGCCCGACTACTTGATTCAGGGCACGACGCAGCTCAGCCCAGGCTGGGCACACCTCAAGTGTGTGCTGCGCCGTGTCCTCCGCCGCTCCGCAGTGGTGGCACGCTGGGGTTTCCTCCCTCCGGATCCGGTGCAGGTGCGTTCCGAAACAACCATGTCCGGACAACACCTGCACCAAACGGAATGAGAGGAAACCGTGAGGCCGCTCGAGCCAGCCCCGCAGGACTGGACCGAGCGCGTCCAGCGTCCGGCGGCCAAAGGCGGCGGTGGCGAGGTCCTCCGTCCAATGGAGGACGATTGCGTCCCTCGCCTCCCGCCGCACGGCCTCCCGCTCCTTCGTGGTGGGGCGCTCACCGAGCGCCTTCCGCCGCGCCGTCCATTCGTACACTCTGGCGAGCACCCAAGCCTCTAACTGCCCGCCAGAGCGCAAGCAGCCGCAAAGCCTACCGACCGGTAGGCCCTCGCCACCCGCAGTGCAATGGCCCTTTGGATCCTGCGGATTGGGCCTGCGGATGGCGGTCGCGTTCTCCCTCCTGTGGAGGGAGTCCGCCCAGATGGGGGCCCCATAAAGGGCCATACTCTTGAGTATACCAGCATATAAGCGCCGGCATCTCGCCTTGGGCCCCCCCAGGTTTGGGAGGAGCCACGACAGGGCGTCGGCGGCCTTCAGCAGGCGCGTCGACAGCCCACTGAAATGTGGGCCGAAGCGCCACCTGCTGTCCAGCGTGAGGCCCAAATACTTCATTTGGGCCCCGACCTCTATCCTGACGCCCTCCACGACTATGTGGGCGTCAGGAGGGCAGCGCTGCCGAGGTCCGTGGAAGAACACGGCCTCGGTCTTGTTCAGCGCCACCCTCAATCCAAGCCGGCGGATCCTCCCAGCGACCAAGGATCCGCCAGCCGAGGCCAGACAGGCCGCCTCTCTGAAGTCCCTCCCCCGGGCAACGAGGAGAGTGTCATCCGCGTAACATATGACACTCGTGCCCTGGAGGAGGGTGCCCCGCAGGAGCCAATCAAAACCGATGTTCCACAGGGGAGGGCCTAGAACCGACCCCTGCGGAACACCGGACTCCGCGCTGTACCTCCTGACCGTCGCCGTTTTGTCCACAAGGAGGACCGCTCGGTCCTCCAAGTAACTGGCCAGGAGGTCCCGCAAGTATTGGGGCACTCCGTGATAGCGGAGTGCCTCCAATATCGTCGAGTGGGGCACGGAGTTGAAGGCGTTCGCGATGTCGAATGACACCGCCAACACTCCGCCCCCCGACTCGACCGCCTCCTGCACTTGGCCCTTCAGAAGGGCCAAGGCGTCGACTGTCGAACGCCCCTGCCGAAAGCCGAACTGGGCGTCCGACAAGTCTGGCCCCACCCCCCGCAGCAGGCTATTGAGCCGGTCGGCGACGATCCCCTCGAACATTTTACCGACCTCATCAAGAAGAACGATAGGCCGGTATGCCGAGGGGGAGTCCACCGGGCGTCCCTCTTTACGGAGGAGGCAAAGCCGCCCCTCCCTCCATAGTTTCGGGAACCTCCCAGCCGTAAGGCACGCGCTGAAGAGGTCCCGAAACCTGTCCTCCATTTGGGCGGCAGCTATTGCCACCACCCGTGCAGGGACCGGGGGAATCTCCTCCTCCGGCGAAGCCGCCTCCCGTGGGGGGTCCATCACTGGTGGGGTGAAGTTGGTCCTGCGCGGAAACAGTGACCGGACCACCCCATCCAGCAACGCCGGCTCGAGGTTGTCCGACAGTGGGGGACCATAGGGCCGCAACTGGTTCCGCGCCACCTTGTACGGTCTCCCATATGGATCCCTGTCGAGACCCTCCAGCATCTCGGCCCTCGCCGAGTCCTTGGCGGCGCACATCGCCGACTTGAGGACCGTCTTTGCCTCTTGGTAAGAGGCGTAGAGGCGGTCCCCCCCGACCTGAGAATGGGTTGTGCGCCGCCGGCTCCGCGTGTAGGCCCTCCTGGCCGCCACGCAGGTGGCCCGGAGCCCCGCCAGCTCCTCCGTCCACCAATAGACGGCGCGACGGGGAGGCGGACGGCGTGACCGAGGCATGCTGGAGTTGCACACCTCGGTCAGGGACCTTCGGAGCTGGACCGCCGCGGCGTCGACGTCCAGGGCCTCCACAGGGGGCGAGAGCCAGTCCTGGAGGAACGCCGCCTCCTGAGCTGCCTCCCGGTCCAGGCGGGTGAGAGCCCACCGCGGGAAGGGCGATTGGCCTGAGCGGGCCATGCCCACCCGCGGGCCTTGGGTGGAGATGTCGAACCGCACGTAGCGGTGATCCGACAGGGTCTCCACCATCTCCACCCGCCAGTTCACAACGCGGGCGGCTAGCACGGGGGTGGCAAACGAGACGTCAACCACTGACCCTCCCCGCTGCCGCACACACGTGTGAACATCCCCCCTGTTTAGGAGGGACACACCGCACGACGCCGCCCAAAAAGAGGTGGCCGGGTTGCCCCAGGCCACTGACTTGGCGTTCAGGTCGCCCAACACGACGACCTGACGCGGTGCCGCCCTCCCCACGACTGCCGTTAGGACTTCGAGAAAATTCTCGAAGTCCCTTAGAGGGCGGTTAGGGGAGAAATAGACCCCAACCAGGGCTATGTCTCCCCACGCGGCGGCCACGTATCCCAGTCCCCTCTCTAAAAGCGAGAGGGGAGGGGAGTCCGTGGCAGGCCGCGACACCAACGCCACCAAGCCGTCCCGATCACCCAGCCAATGGCCAGGTATCGAGTACGGCTCGGCGACCACCGCCACGTCCACCAACCACTCAGCCACGGTCTGCATTAGCAGATCCTGGGCCGCTCTGCAGTGGTTGGTGTTCGCCTGGAGGATGCGATGTTCGACCCTCTGCATTAGTCGGACATCGCACCACCCTCCTCCACGGCCGCCGTGGTCTCAGCCTCTGGGACGGCGGTGGCAGTGACAGGCCGGGTCGTCGCCTGCACTTTGCCCCTCTTGGGGGGAGGATTACAATTCCTCCCCTTCATAATGTGGCCTGCTGGGCGGCCACTGGCTGCACAAACCGCGCAGTGCGGCGTGGCGGCCTTGCAGGAGGCGGCCTTATGGCCCTCCTTGCCGCAGCGGTAGCAGCTGTCCGTCCTGTCTACGCTGGACGGACAGAGGGCCCAGGTGTGTCCTATGCCGAAGCACCTGAAGCACCGCAGGGGCTGTACTGCAAGTGCCCGGACTACACCCGAGCTGAAGCCGACGGCTAGCCGTCCCTTATCGAGGACGGCTTTGGCGGCGGCGACTGGGCACTCCAGGCGAATGGCGCCCATGCCGCCGCGGCCGGGCCTGATGCCCCGGCCTTGCACCGCTGCGACGTCGCAGCCCCCTATGGCTGCGACCGCCGCCACCACCTCCTCCTTGGTGACCGAATCATCCAGATTGGTCACCTCTATGGCCGCCGACTTCACCGGCCTGGCCACCTTGGCCGCGTCTGCGATGACCTCCTGCAGCTTAGCTGCGAAGAGGTCCGCGTTCTTGCCGCCCTCCGCCCCTCCCTTACCAGTCGACTGCGACTGGCTGGGAGGGGTGGTGGCGGGGACGGCTGGGGGGGATCTTTTCCCCTTCCCCTTCCCCTTTCCCTTGCCAGTCGACTGCGACTGGCTGGGAGGGGTGGTGGCGGGGACGGCAGGGACGACCGCTGCCGTCTTTTTGCCTTTGCCCTTCCCCTTGCCGACGACCCTTGTCCAGCCCTGCTGGTTGGTCGGGGTGGTGGAAGGGAGGAGGGCGTCCTCCTCCTGAGAGGTCGGCCCCGGCTCGCCTTGCCTCTTGTCCGCCGCAAGCGGCGGTCGGAGGCTTTTCTCCGGCAGGAGCCGGTCTTCGATGCCTGCTATGCAGGCTCTGACGAAGGCCCTCTCCTCCACCATAACCTTACGAAGAGTTTCCTCAAGGTTGAAGGAGGAGGCGGGGCCCTCTGCCGCAGGTCTCGGCTCGGTTTGTGTTGGCCGGGCCGTGGCTTCAGCCAGCTTAAGGTGCAGCTGGCTGACCTCCGACTGCAGACGATCAACTTTCGCCTGCAGTTGCCGCGTTTCATCGGAAGCCTTCCGCTGCACCAGTTCCGCAACGATGCTGCGCATGCTCGCGGCCCGGCATTTTAGGGACTTTTGGAACGTCCCCTTCAGGTTTGAGGACTTGGAGGCGACCTCCACGATGCCCTCTTCGTCCTCCTCGGCCATCCGCTCCAGCTCCAGCAGGGAGTGGTCGGCGTAAAGGACGCGGGACGCACCGTACCCGGACTTGGCACGGTTGACGCGCGCCCGCTCCTCTTTGGCCGCAACCCGCTCCTCCAGCTCCTGCTGGAGCTGTGTCCGTCGGGCCAGGTCCATTTGGCGTTGGGCGCCAGCGAGACCCACGTCGTGAGTGTCCGCCGCTGTCACTGGCTTTTTGGCCTTCACTTTCTTCTTTGGCTCCTTTGCCGAACCCGAGGCCGAGGAGCCATCGGAACCATCCTTTAGGAAGGCCCGCTTCCGCGATCGAGACTCTGCCTCGATCTCCATCGAACTCACGTCCGACGCAATGGACTCACTATCGGAGTCCAACAATTCGAGAACATTCCCGCCGTAGAAGGCTCTACCCTCCTCCGACGCTGAAGCGTCCGGGTGGCCCTGAGAAGGGCCTTTTGGTTGGCCCTGAGAAGGGCCTTTGGGTTGGCCCTGAGAAGGGCCTTTGTGTTGGCCCTGAGAAGGGCCTTTTTTAAAACGCCCGCAGGCGTCCCGCGAGGGTTTGGACATATTCCAGCAATTTCGTAGTCAACAGGCAATTAAAATTCGCTACGAAAGCACAGCGCACTTTGGCCGTACCCAGTCTGCCACTCCGTTACGGTGGTCAGAACTGGGACGTTTCCAGGGAACACGACGAGGACGTAAGCGCTGTGGGGGGTTCCCCTACGTGTCGTGGCCTGGCGCGGGATCCACCAACCTAACGACTCTGTTTCAGCCTACGTCATCGAACGAGTTTTGTAGCCAATCAACTGCGTCAGAAGGCGCCACTACACTTAAGTATGTTTCCGTCTTTAAGATTGCCAAAGATTTTTACGAGCCCCTCTTTACCCAGGCAGCCTTAAATTCAATTTAATAAAGAAGTCATACTTATACGTCCCCTCTCCAAATCAAAGTCGAACGCTTCAATCTTCCTTGAGACTGAGTCTATGTAGTACATGATGGTGTTGTTTAGAGACCACACGAGTCCGTTGGAGATGGACACTGGTTTCAGCTGGACTTGCGGCACAAAGTGAGGTGGCTCCAGGCTGTATAGGGCTCCCTCGTCGTGTATGACCTTGTTGCCGTGTTGGCGACCTTTTGTGCCTTGGAGGAAACAGAAAAAAGTTAATTTTATGTACGGATATAGTTTCGGTATAATGTTATTTAAATTAAGAAAGGTACGGTACTCTAAGGGCCAGCTCACACCCGGACGCGATTCCGCGAGCACTTTTTAAGATATTGATAATCCTCAATCGATTGATTGACAATCCTCTCGCGGCTCGATGTGGGCTGACCCTAAAGCGGTTTAGTACCTACGACGCGACGCACAGTCAATCGCACATAAATTTAAAAAAGAAACCGGCCAAGTGCCAGTCTGACTCGCGCACGAAGGGTTCCGTACCATTATCGCAAAAAACAGCAAAAAAATCACGTGTGTTGTATGGGAGCCCCACTTAAATATTTATTTAATTCTGTTTTTAGAATTTGATGTTATAGCGCAACATTAATACATCATCTGTGAAAATTAAGTGTGTCTAGACGGTTCATGAGATACAGTCTGGTGACAGACGGACAGACAGACAGACGGACCGCGGAGTCTAATTAATAGCACAGATAATATAATACTACGTAATAGGGTCCCGTTTTTACCCTTTGAGTACGGAAACCTAAAAAGGAGAAGGTTCTATGTTTGACTGTGTGTGTCTGTTTTTTTCAGAAGTCGGTGTCAATAATCCAAAACGACCAAAGACACCGACTTCCGAAAAGAAAGTAACATTTCGCTTTGTAGTGTTTTGTTTTGGAAGTTGATTTCAGTTTTTTGTTAAAAAGTTTTACATTGACAGCGTCTTTATGTCGTAGCAATAAGGCCGATTATCGTAGTTCAAGCGTTACCAGTTTGTGATTCACGCTGTATCTTTTAAAAATCTGTACCTATCTGTGCTTTGGCACTATACCGCGTAGTACATTATTACCTCAATGTTAAATACAAAAGACGTGGAGTCTGGGCATGACTTGGAATAATATACCTTCACCCGGTTTCTAAACTTTAATTAAACCAAAATTTGTTACTATACTGACAATAGTCATTTAAGGACCTAAATCATGTAATGTAAGTAATTGTAGACAATCCCAAAAGTTATCTACACCACGGGGTCCCAGCGCTAAGAAAGTTTGGTTCAAATAAATACCACTAGATGGCGTGTTATGCACTGATTTGTTATTGATGTAAAATTTTATACATAAATATTGTGTGTAAAATTAACATTTTCTGGAATTGAACATAAATATTGCAAGTTCTTGTTTTATCAACTCTCCCAAGCTCAAAATTATGAAATATTGGGACTTAATTCACATTTCAAAGATTATTTCAACGGATTATTTAAAATTGATACAAATTGGTGGCGCGGTTTTAAATTGCTGAAGGATTCCACTCGATTGTTTAAATTTGTATTGTTACACATTTTGGTGCAATGAAACTGAAAACGTGCTTAAAAATACTATAAAACAAATCGTCACTGTATTTAAAGAATACAATATTCACGAACCGAGTAAACCCTTTTACTTGCAAGTCGCTGCTAACACCACCTATCTATCGCCGAGGAACGGAACCAAACGCGACCGATGGACAAAATATAATCAGTTTTATCAGTCGAATAACGCTAGTTACTTCGGCACGGTTTCTTTGTTTGGGATGAAGCAAATATTATATTATCTGTGTCCATACTGTATACTATCTATACTATAACATAATAAATGTCAATGTAAGTTTGTTTGTTACGCTTTCACGCAAAAACTACTGAACCGATCATCATAAAACTTTGCACATATATTCTTGGAGGTATTAGAAGTAACATAGGATAGTTTTTATTCAAAAATAAATAAATAATGGCTTCCCTGCGAGCGAAGCTGCGGGTTAAATATCGTCGTTGGGGTTAAAGCTAGTAATATTATAAAAAGGTAAAGTTTGTGAGGTTGTAGGGGGTAATCTCTGGATCTACTGAACCGATTTAGATGAAATTTGACATGGAGATAGTTTGAGACCCTGGGAAGGACATACGATAGTTTGTTTTCATTTGGGATGATAAAACACTTTTTACGCAGGCGAAGCCGCGGGCGGAAGCTAGTCATGAATATAAGTTTGACAGTATGTTCTGTTGATTCAATATTTAGATAATGTTTGTAAGACTACAGGCTATTAATTATAGTTAGGTAAATATATTACCTCCCCAAAATCTGCCCAACGCGTCCACCTTCCCTTCGTTCAAAATGTTATCGGGCAACCCTTGGTCGAAGGCTGCCACGAACCTAAGCGCATTGTCTCCGGGCTTCGTCCAGTCCATGAGGAACAGCTCATTCCTCACGCCCACTAGCAGACGACTGCTATTCTGTACTGGTATTACTATGTTCACTTCACCGTAAGCTGCAAGAGTGTTTGATTTTATTTAGATAGAATATACACAACACACACGAGACAACTTAACTGTGCACCTGGCGATGTTACGTAACTCTGAAGTTTGACTCTCGTTATTGGCACACGAGGTGAAAGCCCCGCCGCGCGAGTAATCGGGAGAGGGGTCGTATTCTAGCGAGATCCACAGTTATGGTCACTGTGTTATACTTTTGTACACTAAAACATTGTCATCTGCAATTTTGGACAACTGATTTTGTAATGAGTTTAGATGATCTCGGTATATAGGTACCTAAGGTTGGTAATCCATCTATTAATGTAGGCAAGTGTCGCTTAACCTTATAGGCCCCTGCAGCTGCACTTATTTACCCCGGAGCTCCTACTTATCTAACGTCAGATACTTGTATCTGTTACGGCTAATACCCGAAGTGCGGCTACACCTAGTATTAGTGCGGCTACACCTAGTTTTAGCCGGTTAGAACTAGGTGTAGCCACGCGACGGAGCCCCGCTGCGCGGGGCTCCTATTTCCGTCCGCAGGGTCTAAAGTAACCTAACACGAACGAGATGACGGGAGCTGAGTTCGCTCGCTTTGCTCGCTCACTTCAGCTCTCGTCATCTCGTTCGAACCTAACCTGTCCGTGTCGGGGTGCCCTAAGCTCCGGCTAATACTAGGTGTAGCCGCACTTCGGGTATTAGCCGTAACATATCTATGCCGCCACGCAACTACGAACAACGAAAATGACCGTTGCACACAAATCCTACATCGCGCAAGCAGTTTTCGGCGCGATTCGAACACATTTTAAACAAGAGTCCGACGACAAAATGTCGTTCAGTTACCCGGATCAGACACAACATCGGCCTGGTCAGAGGATCCTTCCTTTTCAGTTGAGGTTGCGGGACTTAACACCCTGTTAGGATAGGATAGATGGACCCCTTTTCCCCACTCCCATTTGGTCCGTTGTGCGTGCAAGTCTCCTCTCTGTGAGAGAGAATGGGCCGTAATCCACCACGCGGGCCCATTGCTTTCTAAGACATGGCGGTTTCCTTCACCGTTTTGAGAGCAGTAGTAATGAAATAATTTACGCAAAGTAAAGCGCCTGCCTTGGTTTGAACCCACGACACGACCTAAACCGTCTAATAAGTCATTGCGCTGCCGTTGCCATTGGGGCCACCCATAGAAATATAAAATACAGGGGCCACCACTACTCCTTTACACCCTGTTCCGCATACCTCTAATACTTACTGATGTGTTTAACTTTGTGCTTATTGCTTGCATAGTGGAGCGCGTGCACATCTTGCTGAAGCACGTCCACCCAGTAAAGCGTGCCGCTCTCGTGCTCCCACACGGGGCTTTCTCCGTGACTGAACGTTAGGTTCGTGTATTCGAATGTCTTGTAGTTGTCTGATATGTATTTTACCTGGATTGAAACATTTTGTTAATTTACTTCTTTTTTTAGGTATTTATAGCACAATTAAGTGACTTAGTTACGCAAGTCCATGATCTTCGGGGATGACTAATCGCGAAATCTTTTATTTAATGCCAAATGCCGTTTCTGTTCAACTGGGTGGTGTTTGTACTGCGAGCTTTGGCCGCACCAATAATTTTGTACGCACTTCCAGGTGAGTTTCTTGGCGCCTACAGCTAATAATCTGCTCTTGAATAGCTATCAACTTACTATACTATTTATAATGAAAAACTCACATCATAGAAAGCAGCTGGTTTGATACAGTATAAATTATAAATAGCAGCAAAAGACCACAATGACAAAAACATGGTGATAACTGAATGCTTACAGCGCATAGAATGTGTTATAATTTCATCTATATGGTACGTTCCGCCTTTAGCTAGTTCACACATAATTAAAGCATGCAAGACAGCTTTAGTACTAATTGGCGTTCAAATCCACATGACTGTGTAAAAATATTATTTTGATTGCCTACGTACTACGCACAATAATACAAGGCATTACACCATTGTTGGTTGGAGTTATGCCTGAGAGGACTCTATCAAACAAATCAGTTCAGTAGTAATTTAGGTGACCCAGTAATTCCCATGCAAAACTAAATAAACAAAGCGTTTGTTATTATGGTACCTATTGGACTTAGCCAGATAGTTTTAATCCGAATGCGAGCATTTCTAGTAGCAATTAGGACATCATTCAAACTTTCCAGAGAAAATTTACGGCGGTACCTACTCATACATAAAGAAAAACAATAGACCTTTGGTACGTTTAAATAAAGATATATTACCATTAATTTAATTAAAAAACTTGTTCTTTTATCTTATCATTCGGATGTATTGTTCTGCCGTGGTGTGGTAAGCAATTAAGCAATTGTTTTAATGACGAATTAGAACCAACTTCATCATTTTTTCGAGCAACGACCTGTGAATGACTTTATTTCACGATATGTTTCTCTGTTGTAAACTTCAATATAATTTATTCGAAAAGCACTATGTTTATCAAAAATTATTTAAAAATAACAAAAAACCCGACTGCTTAAAAGGCGATCTGGTTTTGGTTAGCCAGCTCGCGCATATGTATCCTCCGACAGCACAGCACGGATTTTCTTCTCGTTTACATCTTTTTAGTTCGCTTTTTAAGCAGTCGGGTTTTTGTTATTTTTAAATATTTTTTTTATTTATAATTTTTTAGTTATTCTTTTTTTAGAATTATGTACATTTAAACATATAAGTGTTATTTTTGTAATCAACTCTTAAAACCCTTTATTTTGATAAACGATGGGTTAGGAAGAAAAAAATATTTGGGCTCCCACAATAAGGCGCCCAAAAGCCGCCATTTTTCTATTTTCCAATTTTAAAGTAACCAGTGACACTCGCAGGGTTAAGACGAATCGATTGACGTTTGGTCTCTAGAACTCCACATAGGCACAAACATACATACATACATAGACTGATAAACACATTAACCTCCTTCGGCAGTCTGGTAAAAAGGAAAGCCGTTGATCACTGCTATCATTTGAAGATTTTTTGCACGTTTACGGGGGTAGTCAGAAACTTAAAAATCTGACACCGGTCCTGCCAATGGGTATCGTTTTACGTAACTGTCTTGATTGAGGAGATGCAGTCACTCTATGTAAATAACTGATATTCAGCTGCCAACTACAATTAGGCAAAACCTAAGCAGATTTTTAACATCTGACGGAAAAAGAGGGATGAAGTGTATTTGTGTTACATCTGTCTGTGGCGTCGCAGCTCCTAAACGGATGAAGCGATTTTGATTTAGCTTTTTTAGGGTTCCTTACCCAATGGGTGAAAATTTCTGTTGCCATTATAACAACGAATACTAAAAACAGAATAAAATAAATGTTTAAGTGGGGCTCCCATAAAACAAACGTGATTTTGTTGCCGTTTTTGAGATAATGGTACGGAACCCTTTATGCGCGGGTCCAACTCGCACTTGGCCGTTTTTTTTTTATTTGAAAGGTGACTTGATCGAGAGTGTTTTTAGCAATGTTTGATGAAAATTGGTTCAGCCGTTCAAAAGTTATGCACATTTTACTCTTTGAAGCGAGGTATTTTCGTAAGATATCGTGTTACAATTACGTATTTCGAAGGATTGTCGATTGAGGCGTGTCTACTACTACATAAATTATATTGTTTAAAAAACATGTGTTAAGCATGAGTTATTTAGTTTCTGTTGCAATTTTATTTGTATAGTTAATAAGTTGTAAATCCGTAATTAGCTGTAATAGTAGTACATTATGTGTGTTAAGAGTTTTTAAAGAGCTGTGGATTTTGTGATAAATAAATAATACTCGGGACTTTTTTGTAATTTATACTCGATTTAATATTTTTATGTATCATCAATAGTTTTCTCAGCGCATGCCAAATAATGAATTTTATAGGCAAAATATTGCTACTTATTGCAATTTTCTTATGGATCTCTATTTTTTTTTTGGAAATACATTATAGCCTATGTTACTTGGGAATAATATAGCTTTCCATAGGTGAAGGATTTTTTTAAATCGGTCCAGTAGTTTCGGAGCCTATTCGGTACAAACAAACAAAAAAATCTTTCCTCTTTATAATATTGGTATAAATATCCAAAAGTTATCTTTATCAGGGTTTAGGTACTTTATCAAATGTTCTAATGACTCGCTTGATAGTTTTAGCTCTAGGTATAGAGAGAAAATTAAAAAAAAAAAACTCATATAAATAATACTTTATTTAACCTTAACATATAAATTACAATTTGATCAGTAAAAATCTGCATTATCGAATCTAAACATATGAGGTTCAATGCCTCTGCTGCCGGTGCCTCGTATCGTGAAGATGGCGCCGGCTAGCGGCTCGACCGTGCTCTCCAGCTTGTCGCGTGACGTCATCACGAACAACTCGTCCAAGTTGGGCCCGCCCCAGCAGACCGACGTCACTCGGGACACTGGCAACTTGTAACCGAACACTACTTCCCGCTTGTCGGGGTCTATGTGGAGTACCTGTAGAAAAAATACTAAATAAGTTAATTTAATTCTTGCTTTAGTTGTAGCAAGCCTGATATCTGGGTTTGATACAGATGGGCATGGGCAGAGGTATTAAGAATTATATAACTATATTCAATTAAGATTTTGTCAATGGTAGCTTGGAAAGCTGGATGTGTGTCAGGCTCATGGCGATATGTCCGTCTTTTTACAAGGGACCTAAATGTAGCTGGGCCGATCAGTGTGGCGATGCTTGGGGAAGACCTATGTCCAGCAGTGGACGTCTTTCTGATGAAATGTAGCTGACTATTTTTTTTATTTTTTATTATTAATGCACACATAGTTTATGTTTAAATTCACCTCTGCCCAGTCCTACTATGGAGCTGGTTCCAATAGTTTTGTATCACCCTCCATTAGATATTGCGATAATCATTAAAATGAGCAAATTACATGCAAAATTAGTCTATCCTTACTAATATTATGAATGTGAATGTAAGTTTGTTTGTTACGCTTTCACACAAAATCTACTGAACCGATCATCATGAAACTTTGTACATTCTCGGAGTTATTAGAAGTAACATAGGATACTTTTTATAAAAAAAATGATGATGAAACACTTTTTACGCGGGCGAAGCCGCGGGCAGAAGCTAGTTAATTATAAATTAATAATTCGCCGGAATTACCGAATATTTTTATAGTAAAAGGTAATCGCTCAGGCATTGCAGACGATATTTTTTTTTCTACAATATAATAATCGGTTTCTGGAACGCAAAATTAATATGAAAAATTATTAAGAGCGCTAAAACTGCTATGATGGACTGCTGAGGACTCATTGAATCAATCAATTAAGATTACGTGCAATCGACAATTTGTTACATTAATTGACGTCGCTCGAGAATTGTCGAGATGAAGCACAACACCGTGACAAATGGAAAGAATGGGGGGACGCGTTTGCCCAGAAGTGGGAAAATTCAGCCTTACAAAAAATCCAGAAACTGGACAGCTTTTTGCTATACATACAGTGCCTCCGAACATGAGCGCTACCCACAGGTTCCCATGGCTGTCTATAGTCATGCCGTCTGGTATCGCATCTTCGTACCCCAAGGCGTGTATGTCCATCACCGTCCTGCGACCAGCTGTTAGCAAAATAAAACATATAAGTTTAGTGTCTAAAGTCAGCAATCAGCATACATAACAATGTAGTTTGTCTTATTTCGAGAATTTATTGTAGTTTCAGGAAAACAAGCAACAAGCATGTAGTTATATAATTATTGTATGGTTTATAGTAGCTTCCGTAGTCGGGTTACACCTTTCACTAGAAAAGTCTAGTTTCGACAAAAAACGTCTCTCATAATTTTAGGATTCCGTACCCACAAAGGGTAATAACGGGACCCTATTACTAAGACTCCACTGTCCGTCTGTCTGTCTGCCACCAGGCTGTATCTCATGAACCGTGATAGCTAGACAGATGAAATTTTCACAGGTGATGTATTTCTGTTGTCGCTTTAACAACAAATACTAAAAACAGAATAAAATAAATATTTAAGTGGGGCTCCCATGCAACAAACGTGATTTTTTTGCCGTTTCTTGCGATAATGGTACGGAACCCTTCGTGCGCGAGTCCGACTCACACTTGGCCAGTTTTTATTAATTTTGCGACACCATTCCTGGGCATAACCCTCCAATCCTTAGCTGTGCCGATGCGTGAATGAAGGGTGCAGATATCCAATCGATGTAAAAAACAGATTTTAAGTAATTTTAAATTTGTTTGCCGAAAACCCAATTCTGGGTTAAGCTCGCCTGTGTACATAAGATGTCCTAATAAAAATAGAGTATTTAATTTTTGTGTACACTACAGAATAAGAAATAAGAAAAAAGTACGTACACAAATCTCCTCGCTGTAAATCAAAGTCGAAAGCTTCGACCTTCTGCGTGGCCGAGTCGATGTAGTACAAGACAGTGTTGTTGAGCGACCATGCGATGCCGTTAGAGATGGACACCGGGCGCAGCTGAATGCGCGGTCTAGTAAAGCACTCTTGTTCCACGCTGTAGAACGTTGCTTTGTCAGGAACCACGTCGTCTCCTGTTTGAGGACCTTTTGTTCCTGTTGGTGGAGAAAAAGTTGAAAGGGCTTATAGGGGGTGCAGGAAAACTACTAGTCATTGATTAAATCAAGCTGCAAAAAATAAATAGTACGTCTGAAGAGGGATGTGATGTGTGAACTGTATAGCCATTGTGTAGTCAATTAAATATTGCATCATCATAATGTTTGAAGCTTCCTGAAAACTATAGCGGACAGATGGACAGTCATTGACTATTATTTTGCCTACCTATATGCCACTGCCACTGTGGCATACAATAAATAGTTTCTGGTATGTGTAAGTACTACCAAATGAACTTTTCCTACAGCCGTATTGCGTAAGTAAATACGGCAACGCAAAGAGTTTGACCACTATTCAATCGACCAATCACGGACAGACCGAAATCCACATCGCGTCATTCATCTCGTATGTGTTTGTTCGATTGGATAGCGGTCAAACTCTTTGCGTTGCAGTATTCACTTACGCCTGCGCTTGCGGCTGCTAAGTAAAAAAATACTTATTTAAAAAAAAAACGCCTATGTTAAAATAAAAAAGTTACAATAAATCGATGACGATTGCCATAAAACGATAGGTAAGGTTTATTTGTGAAAGAGTTCTCATTGTTGTCAAAAGTAGTAATGCAATAATGATAAGGTCATTTTTAGAAGAAAGTTTATTTTATTTTTGTTATTATAGATAAGTTCGCACTTGACCACTATCTCACCTGATGGTAAGCGATGATGTGGTCGACGGTGTAGCATGCTTGTCTAGAAGTAACCTAACTCACTCCACTCTTGACTTAAAGATCCTGAGTTTGTAGCTATCGAGAAACAGACTCCGGCAGGGAATTCCACTCCTTAGCTGTACGCACAATGAAAGAACAAGATATTTACATACTTTGTATCATACACAGTTATACCTGCCCAGAATCGCCCTTCTGCGTCAGGTTTTCCTTCATTGATGACGTTGTCGGGTAGGCCGATGTCCATGGTAGTCAGTAGACGCAAGGCCGAATCTCCAGCGATGGCCCAGTCTAGCAGGTACAGGGATGAGCGAGCGGCAATCAGTAGCCGGTGAGACCCCGACACCAAGCTTACTACGTTCACTTCCCCATAGTCTGCAATAATGATATAGAAAGAAAAAGACAACAGAACACGGCATAAAGATAGACTTCAATAAAACTAGGATTATTTAAGAAAAATGTATGCTGCATTTCGATTATTATTTACAATCATTTACCTAATAGTTTACAAGACTGACCGCTGACAATGTTTAAAAAAATACTTTTCAAACTATTACTATTTAAAAGATATTAAATAGCATTAAGGACTATTTAGAAGAAAAGTCAATAGAATCAGTATTAAGTAAGTTAGATTAAGTGACATCGCTGATTGTCAATACATTTGCACGCCATGTTATGGCAGTATCCTTCCATAACATGGCTGTTATGGCAGTATCCTTCCATAACATGGCGTGCTGAAATAAATTTATTGTAACTGTTTCTTTTTATTATCAATAGGCTCGTGCTTGACCACTATCTCACCTGATGGTAAGCGATGATGTGGTCGACGGTGAAGCACGCTTACCTAGAAGTAACCTATTCAATCTTGACTTAAAGACCCCTAGATTGTAGCTATCGGGAAACACAGACTCCGGCAGGGAATTCCACTCCTTAGCTGTACGCATAATAAAATTGTCCCCAAAACGTTTTGTGCGTATGGGTGGGATGTCCACCATGTACCGATGACGCATCGCCGTGCGTCTGGTTGTCCGATGGTGGAACGGGCTGGGCGTAATTTAATCATGAAATTCCATCACACACTCCCCGAAATGAAACCGACAAGCTGGCAACTGGACCATACCTGATGCCATCAAAAATGTTGTACATCGTTTTTTGTGGCGAATAAACACTTTTTCTTTCTTTTTTTTCTTTTCAGATTATGATGATTATGTACCATAATCTAGCAAATAAATATTTTTGATTTGATTTAAAATGTATTTATTTCAGTTTTTTATTTTGTAGTTTTTGATGTTCTAAACCGAAATACTTAGGTATCCATTAATGCATGGGGCGAAATAGGTACACTGAAATGTGCCTACTAACAATGACCCAAAGCAGTGTCTGTCGTGAAGCTGTATGTACCCATCTCCCAAATTGTGCTATCCAGGTTTACCATCGTCAGATTAATCCACCCCATCAACCTACGGATAATTGGGATGTTTACTGGATAGAAAAATGATAATTATATTTAGTCCGTCAGTGAGATTATCAAATAAAATTGGACTCGTACCTTTTTCTTTATCAAATATTAAAAAAAAAATGACAAAGATAAAGCGCATTAAAGTTTAGGAGTGGGGGCTTGTGACGTCACTTTGTCAGTATAAAGTGTAGCACACCGTGACGTCACACGATATTCCAACGCACTGTATCGTCGTTATTTTTCTTATCTGAATAAAAATGCGTGTCCAATATTTTTAGGTTATCTAACTGATGGACTAAATAGATATTTTTTGTCATATACCCTATTTCATGGGGCAGATACTCTACTTAGATTTTATTAGAATGACGTAGTAACTATATTTATATGTTTCAGCAGACAGTGCGTTGTTTGTGGTAGTTTCAGGCAAATAACAAGCCACTTCGATTCATTCCATGGTTGCTGGCAGTTATGGTTCCCCAAGTCGACGGAACGAACTATTTTGTGCGTGAGGTAAAAATGCATACTATCTCATCCGATAACACGTGCCAAAAAGATATATGCTGTGATAAGCTGTAAGAAGCTAGTTCGCGTCCGAATTAGCACTTTTGCAATTTTTTATCGAAATGGATGTTGATTTAGGACGAAAACGAGCGCGCGAAATTTTATAAACAGACTTTTGGGAGTCTAGATATCATGAAAAAACGACTAAATGTATATTTTCTAGATAAAATTATTTTCATTTTTAAATTACTAATCTATCCCTGTATGGAGGCCGTTTTGCAATTTTCCTTCTTCTTATGGTATTTATTTCCGCCCAAAGATGCGTTAAAAATAGTGTTGAAATATGGAACTTTCGACGCTCATAACTATCATTTTTTCCTTTTTTTTCCATACAGGGCTAGATAATAATGAGACAAATTGATATCATTTTTTATTTTGAACGTAAATCTTCAAATAATGCAGTAATCGTCAGACTACGTTTGTATGGAATAATGATCGACTAGTGTAACCTTAAGGATAGAAAATAAGATATCAGTTTAAAATATTAGATAATTATACCATTAAGGAAAGAAAATAGGATACTATACTCCATTTGTTTAGGTAGTTAACTAAATGTAAACAATCTTAACATGTCTTTTATCTAAAAAAATGTCTAAAAATTGAATCTAAAAATGTTTACAATTAGGTATTTACTTAAACCGATGTTAGGTAAGTAACTAAATTTAAATAATATTTGTTGGTCTTTTATACGATTTATTTTATATAAAAAGACATATCAAGATTGTTTACCTTTAGTTAACTACCTAAACAAATGGAGTATAGAACTTTGCTATGATTTTTAACTTACTTATATGCTTGGTGTAAATCTTCCCGGAGCCATAGTCGAGACGATGCACGTTGTTTTGCTTGACGTCCACAAAGTACAAGCTCTGCAGTTCGGGGTCCCACACAGGACTCTCTCCGTGGGCGAATAGCGCGGGAGTACCTGGATTGTCATGCGACGATACCTAATGGTTGTATGCTTATTAATTTATATACAATGTTAACTTGCTCCAGATAATAACCAAAATTATAACAGCCACACATGTCTTTTGGTTAAGGCTTGCTTTTTCCGGCGAAGTAGGTATTTAACGCGCCACTGTTACCGCGAAGCGAGCGGCGGGCTCGCGTGTGCGTAAAGCCGACAAAACTGTCACAGTAAAGGTGTGTAGAGAAGTTTGTTGTTTTACAATGCGTAATAATAACGAAATTTTAAAGTGTTATGTTTTAGATAAATCTGCGTATATTACAGTTTGATAAAATGCCCTAAATCGTATTTTATTCATTTCTTTGACTATCTATCTATATTTTTGAAAACATTAACAGACGGACTAAATGGACACATTCATCAAAAAAATTATTTCTACTGGGGTTTACAAAAAGAACAGAACCACGACCTGACGATTGGAGGAACATTATTTATACATGGCGACTACCACAAGTACACGTAGAACTCACACGCTGGAGTCACTAAGAACCAGATTAACCACCTTGTCATTAGTGCCAAATGGCGTTCCTCATTGCCCGATGTCCGAAACCGCAGCGGCGCCGAAATTAATAGCGACCACTATCTGGTAGTTGCTGAAGTCCAGCTTAAGGTTGCAGTGGCCCGTGCGGTTGGAGGACCCGACAAGATCGGCAGAAGGTTCGACGTGAGCAAATTGCGTGACCCGGGCATCCGTAAAATGTTCCAACTCGAGCTACGTAATCGTTTTTGGGTCTTGATACCGGTTCGGACTCATTGGACGAGAGGTGTAAACGCATCAAAGTGGCCTATGCAGAAACCAGCTCCGTCGTTCTAGGACACAAACTGACTCATTCTCGCGAAGATTGGATGTCACAGCACAGTTGGAGCCTGAGCGAAGACAGAAGAAACCTTCATCTGTGATTGCTTGAGACCCGTAATGACGCCATGCGAGCCGACCTTAACATGCAATACCGTCAGAAATGCAGAGAAATCTATCGTAGCCCCCGCTAAGATAGGAGGCAGTGGGCTGATTATATTGCTGATCGTGCTCAACAAACTGCAAACACCGGTAACCTGAAGGAATTGTATAAAGCTACCAAAACCTTGGCAGGTTACAGCAAGTATAAGAAGAAGCCGCTCAAGTCTAAAGAGCGTCAGTTCATAGAGACGTCGGAAGGACAGCTCTTAAGCTGGCGTAATCACTTTGAGGAGGTCTTCCGTTTGGCAGCAACATCAACACCTGACGCGCTGCAAGTCAGTTCTGCACCATCTCAGCCTCTCGACATCGACACGGAAACACCGTCAGCTTCGGAAGTTGCAAGAGCAGTCCTCGCTTTAAAAACAGGCAAAGCACTAAGACTCGAAGAAGAAGACAGGCTCATATCTCCTAGTCTCGTTGTAAAACTCATGAAGAGAGTTTTCGACGAGATTTGGGGAGGAGTAGGGTATCTAGGGGACCACGATAGATCCCAATAGGTCGAAGTTTCCAAGTTATTTCTCGGCTCCTCCACAAGATAATATAAATCGCGTGATACTGCTAGAAAAGTATTAAGGCATGCCATCAATTTATAGAACTATGGCATCAACAAACGTAAATAATAATTTGTTTTAAGTAGTTATTTCAATTCAAATCATAGTATGAGATCCCACTGCAAAAATCTGCAGGTATAGGTTTTGATTAAAATTAATTTTCATGAATCTATTTGATTAACTTAGTAGAGTAGTTTTAGGCTATCAAGTCGAATAGTTACATCAAGGACTGTGAAAATATTAAATTTATTAGATTTTATCAGTTAGATTTTTTATTCCAAACTGCAACAACATTTTTTTAAGTAACCTTCGTGCACAAAATTAAAGCTCATGGCATTGAAGTGACTTTATTTTACTAATACTAAAATTAATGTTTATTTTTTTTGCAATTGCAAAATTAGATAATAGAATAGTGTTCAATTAATAGGGCCTTATAAAAACGCCTGCAAAAGTTATGTGATTAACACTAAATTATTATAAAAATATTGAATGAGCATGGCTACTTACCATAGAAATTCTATAAATTTGATGTGATTCTTGGGTTGCTTCTTGGGTGTCCGTAGCAATCGTTAAGTAAATTATATAAACCAAAGAAATTATTAAAAACATTTTTTATTTTGAAACTTAAATTAAACTAAAATTAATTAGGGTACTCCCGTGCAAGACTGCAGCGGGGATTGTTATCTGTACAACTGTGCATCAAATGTTTCCAAAACATGTCACAGCAATAAAATCATACGATAATGGGTTTTTGTGAAAATAAAAGTGAACGTAAACAGTTAGCGGGGTCGATAACGCGGGACAAAATAACAGCGCAGAGTGAAACAATACCAATTGACACGACACCTTTTATTTGAAACGCCACGCCAAGCATAGCGCGATCTCTACGTACACTTACAATAAAAATGATTAAGAATACTCAATCGATTCTCTTACACCGCACTCGTCGTTCGCACAGATCACTCGTACACAAGAATATTATTTCATAGTAATAATTATAACTTCAATGTCTACTTATATTAATATTTGCTTATAACTAAGTTATATTCAAATGTTGAAAGTTGACCAAAAGGTCTGCACTACCACCAACTGAATTCAGAATCTTGAATAATTTGCTGCTTACTCAATTAATCTAGTTTTACGTAGCCTAAGTTAAGGGTCAGCTCACACCGAAACGCGACTCAACGAGACGAGGCGCGCATTTATTAAGATACAATAAAGAACTTTATTAACTACACAAAAAGGTATACAATGAGGGAATTCGAATACGCCCAGCAACGCAGCAATGCTTTGCCGGCAGCAAGGCAAGCAAGAGCTCGCTAAGTCTGTGCTACGCCGAGCGAATTCGAATAAGACCCGCGCCATCGCGATTTGTCTCGCGGCAATGCGTTGGGTCTCGCGTCATCGCGATTCGTCTCGCGGCATCGCGACGAGTCTCGCGGCATCGGGATTTTCCTCGCGGCATCGCGGTAAGTATTGCGGCATCGCGATGAGTTTCGCGGCATTACGGTGAGTATCGTGGCGCGGTGCGGGCATTACTGTGAGTATAATCACCAGACGGGGTTTACTTAACGCAATCGAGTACGTTTAAAAACTCGTACTAAGCCCACTCTTAAGGACGTCGCGATGTACTTCAGTGTGAGCTGACCCTAAGGTGATTTAGATTTATTATTAAGAAGTACTGTGACCACTTTGGAATATAAAGATCCTTCCAAAACTAGGTTGCTATGGAATTTGAACTTTGTTATGTAAACATTGAGTTTGTTTTTCTAATACTTGATATTCTTTCGAGATTCCGAATTCAAATGAGCGTGTTAGTCGGGCGTAGCTGTAGCACGGGCGGCCGTGTTAGCTAGGCGTGCGGCGGCGGCGTGGGCTCGGGCGGCGCGTCCTGCGCTGGCGCCGCACCGACGGCCGCCACGCCCGCAGCCGCGCCGGGGGCTGCTACAGCGCCTGCGCCGCCACTCTCTGCTTGTAACCTGCGTAAAACATACACAATGTTAACAACTTAATCTTTCATGGCGGCTAATTATACTAGTCGCGGGTGATATTATGATGCTCGAATATGTGCGCAAAGAAAAATGCACTCTCTGTTCACTCACTCTCATAGTCCGACAAGGAAGTATAACGATCAGGCGAATGCACATAGCCAACGGCTTAACGTGATTTACGGGGAAAAATTACAAATGGATTAAGTTCATCTTACTGAGAGTTTTTATCGTGTCCTGCACATTCCTTAAGAAATGATTGACGCCGCTAATTAAATAGCGCTTATGGCATGGGATAGGTCAGGGCCATTCTAGAACATCATCCTAGTTCGCCACTGGCATGCTAACAAGAAACTGCAGAATTGCTAACAAAATTATAAAGTAAAATATTGAATCGTAAATTTAAGTATTTGATAACACAAATAGCGTAAAAGATTTAATGAAAAAAAAAGAACTAGAATACCAATATTGCTCGAAATCAAACTTAACATTTCAGTTCATTTACAATCTACAAATAATGCGGTCGCACAAATGCTTTTATTTGTAAACACTGCGGCCCAAAAAGTCGAAAACAATCGGTTTTGTTACACAGCGAATAAGATAAAACCGTTTGGTACCACAGGCCCAGTGACCGTATTTAAACGGCCTGAGAACAAGGTCATTGATTTCCTAAGGACGCTGATTCACCTTGAACTTTACTAAGTTCTCGTTGATTTGTTGGTTTGCCATGCAAACTACAGTTACCCTGTTATTACGACTCATTGTCAGCAAGAAGGACTTTCGGGCTAACACCAAAGGGTATTGTGTTACCTAGTAACTGTATTATGTAGGTCAGGTAGGCAGTCGCCCTATGGCATATATAGGATTTTATTTTATTTATTAGGTCTACCAACAATTGTTTACACTAAACTACAAACAAATATCAAACATGCGTTTAAACTCTACACAGTGCAACAATTACTTAAAGGTAAACACCGCATGAACAAGGATGTGTCTGAACATACGCGAAAAAAAATAAAATTCAAAGGCGCGTTCACGATCGATATCAACGCCACTGGCTAGTACCTACACGCGCCGCGCCGCCCGCACTTTTTCTCTTTGTCGTGGAGAATAATTAAAAATCTAATTGAGCTAGATAGGAATAACGATTTTGAACTGATTACTGTGAAAAAGTGCAGATATTTGACGAAAAATTTCAACACAACACTAGGAAATCTAGAATCATTTACTGAATCCATTTTTTTTATCGCATCGATGTCAGACACACCCTATATTGGTATAACCGGTTCAGGTTAGTCTGGAAATCTACCCCAGCAAAGTTAGGATAAAGATTGACTTATAATCAGGCAGGATAGAAAACGGCTCTATGTATTACAGCTTTACATGAATGATTCACGTACCTTTGATGCGCTTGATGCCTCGCGCGGAACTCTGCAGCCTTCAGTTGCTCGAGGTGGAACTGTTGTCGCTCCTGAATCAACTGCTGACGTTGGTACTCCAGTCCTAGGACACACGAAAAAGAAATTATTACTTATTAGTTAAATGGACAGCCGCTTGGGTGAGGTGTATGTCCTGTAGTGGACGTCTTTCGGCCTATTATCTTTATTATATATCAACTTGGAACCATATAGAGGTTAATACTCTATTAACATAATGTAATTTATTTAAAAAATGGGAGGAAAGCTGCTATTTTTACAGATCTATATATTTCACACGGAAATCAATACAAAACAACAATAAAGTAGTTGTTTCTGAATTCAAATTATTATACACTTAAAGCAAAATCTAAAAGCTTAATTCTAATAATTGATGGACATGGAAATTAGCATTCGTTTGTATTCGGAAATGCAATAATTGCCGAGGTACATTAAGAATATAGTTGTACTACTCCGTCAGTTGTTCGAAACTTGAGTTACGTATACTCTCTAACTATGAAATAAAGGCGCCACCAATGTCAAATTATATTATTATGGGACTGTCTATAAACAACCTTCTGACGACATATATTTAGCTGGTATGATATGATAGGGAATAATAGTGTCATTTGCGGACTTAGGCGTAGGCCTAAGCCCATATTTTGCTTTCGGATATATATATTTATGAATTATCTGCCTTTCAACCGACTTTCCAAAAAGAAGGAGGTTCTGACTGCAGTTTTTTATATATTGTTTTATGTGTATATAGATGGATTTGCATTTTTTTTTTGTTTAATTTTTCCTGTCTATGATGTTCTGTAGATATGGCTACTTAAGAAAGTTTATTCAAGGGCTCGAAACACTGTACTATACATATCACAAATTATTTCCATTTATAACTACATATTTGAAGGTTTCCATATTACAAGTCTTATTGCCTAGTTTATCTTCATCACAAAGATGCATATAACATTTTTCAAAGTTAAATATCTTATGACATAAAAAAGTCGCCAACTTTGGTACTTAAAAAGCAAATTTTTCCAAGAATTTTTCGGAAGTCCGTGTCGCAATACGATAAAAACAAGAAGTACTAAAGACACCGACTTCCGAAACGAAAGTTTGTGTACTTTTTAGTGTCTTGCTTTGGAAGTCGATTACCCAAAATCCTGTAAAAAAATTTATTACTGCCAGATTTGTTTACAAGTAAGTTGAAATTCTATATTACCTTCTCGTTCCCTTTCCATGGTGGCCTCCAACTCCTCGAAGTGCCGCAGTTTGATCTCCAGCTTCTTCATCTGCGTCTCCACCAGCAGCGCGACCAAGGACTTGATCTTCCTCTCCTCGACCCCGGCGAGGTGCTTCGCTTTGACGGCGGCGGCGGCCAGCGCTGCGGCGGCTGCGGATTGCAGCTTCGCGTCTACCGTCGTTGGGGCTTCGGTTTTTTCTGTGATTTTAAAATGCAAAATTAATGATTTAGCTTGAATAAAAGTTAATAAGATGAATAAATTCTGATTGGTGAATGTCAAAATAGCATGCAAGCTACTTGGCACAGTTTTATGCAAGTTACAGGCATGCGTATTGTCACCGTTAAATAAATTGGTATCCTAATAGATACGAGTCGAGTTACGTCACAAATATTTTGGAGCTGTGTTCCGTTTGTACAGCATTCCTTAAAAATCTTTAAACTGTAATCGAACTTAGCAAATTAACTGTTTTGACCAAACCGAGTAACGTCAACAGCGTCAGCCTTTGCCTCGTAAAGGTTTTTTACAAGGCAAATATACTTACGCTCTTAATTTACCACAATTTTAATAATTGGTTATCTTGACAATTTTAAATCCCGGATTACTACGTCACGATCCGGGACTACTACGTCACGATCCGGGACTACTACGTTACGATCCGGGACAAAACAATAGTATAGCCGGGGGATTACAAAGCAGGTATTATCCACTCTATGTTACTTCCTCTATGTGATTCAGTGGATGGAGATTCGTTACAATCAGTACATGGTGTACATGCCACCCATACGCACTAACGTTTTGAGAACACTCTCATTGTGTGTGCTTCACCGTCTATCATCATCGCTCACCATTAGGTCAATCGAGAGCCTATCAATAATAAACTAAATATTTTTTAATTCCATCTTTTTGAACTGAAAGGTACTAAATGTCATTTGTCAATACACATCCAATGAGCCCAAACACGATGGTACCATTTTGTCTGGTTGAAGAGTTGCTATGGCCACCTTTCGGCTTCACCATGTCCGTATATGGTACTGCTTAAATGTTTCCAAAGTGACATAAGTACGCAAAGTTTCAACTTAATCTGAGTGCTTGGAAAATGCATTACTAGTTGCCGGACACACATACAAAAGCAAGGTAATATAAAGTTTGTAAAAAAGAAACTCCGCAGTTGCTAGAAACAACTTTGAGAGGGATGCTAGCAGAAGAATACTGCTGGGGCTAGGCGGCGTTTGGTAAACTTCGTCGAGTCTTCTCGTCGCGTATTCCATAGAGCTTAAAGACCAGAATCTTCAATCAGTGCGTCCTACCCGTTACGACTAACGGGACGTGGACACACGGTACGGCTGGTCCATCAGCTTAATGGCTCAGTGAGATATGGAAAGGGCTATGCTTGGAATCTCTCTAAGGGAACGAGGTGATCCGGAAAAGAATCAAATTAGTTGACGTTGCCCACAGAATAAGCAAGCTGAAGTGGCGATGGGCCGA
Source organism: Orthosia gracilis (assembly GCA_947562075.1). NCBI lineage: Eukaryota > Metazoa > Arthropoda > Insecta > Lepidoptera > Noctuidae > Orthosia > Orthosia gracilis. The sequence continues at coordinate 66,266,267 of OX387264.1, read as the reverse complement.
CCATATTAATCGTAGAACCAAAACGGTAGGGGTAAACGTGTTCTTGAGTGGAGACCGCGAACGTAATGTGGGACGCCCTCAGGCTAGGTGGAGCGACGATCTTCGCAGGGTGGCTGGTAGCAAAAGGATAAGAACTGCCGAAAATCGAGACACATGGCGTGCGATTGGAGAGGCCCATGTCCAGCAGTGGACTGCTACAGGCTAATGATGATGAATAATAATAGAATATTGGTTACCCGGTTGAGCTGCGGGTTCCTCCTCTGGTTTCTTCTCAGCCTCGGGCGCGGCGGGTGCCTCAGCTGGTTCATCCTTCACCTTTGCTTCACTTTCCTCAACCTCCATGGGTTCCGCCTTGATATCTGAAGTACCCTCCTTCTTGGGTTCAGCTGAAATTTACAAAATATCCTGTATTTAATATCCTGAGTAGCTAAACTCGTTCGATCGATAACATTGACCTTTCAAATCGATATAGTGTGGTGCTTGGTGACCAAATTAAGGACAAATAAGACCAGGCAGACGTTCAACCAGCAATCTATCGATGTTCAATCTTTCATCGATAGAAATTAACGACTACATAATGTTTGTTTTAAGTCGATCAAAATTAACTGGTCGACGCTGATCGATCGTAATCTCAAGTACATTTTTCTAATATTTAAAAAAATACATGATCAAGTGTGTTGAATCTGCAGCCTCCGAAGCTTTAGTCGCTATAGAAATATGCGGGACAGGGTGAAAAGCCCCAATACCTCCATTGAAAAGGGAGACGCCTTCTACCAGAAGGATGTCTGGAGAGCAGCAGCTGCCCGATGGTTGTTTTTAGGATGTTGTATAATTATGTTAAAATTACGCGATGTAGGATCTGTGTGACATCAGGGACAGATGTATCTGACTTGTATACATCTGTCCCTGACTCACACTGGATTAACATTCCTCTAAGAGCTCATAGTACGGCCCCTAGTCTTTTTGTAGTTCTTATGTAGCAGTACAGATGGCGCTACAAACGCTATAGTACTAGTATAAGTGATAATGGTAGATCGTCACACTTTCAGTCTTGTATTGTACACTTCAAATTATTTAAATTCAAATTTTGGCCGATCACTGTCTCTTAAGATACAGGTCTCCTAGTTCAAGAGATAGGGTTTTTTTTTTTCTTTTTTTGTATTTTTGTATGGAACGAAGTGTTCTGTGTACAAGCTATATTGTTGTGCTTATTGTATTTCTACCACATTGTTTTAACTGTGTCGGTGTGTATTATTTGGATAAATAAACAATTAAATTATTATTATTTTTAGTGAAGTTACCGGTGGGCGAGAGCTCGGGCGCGGTGCCGGCGATACCAGTAGCTGCCAACGCGGCGGCCGGGCCGTGCGCGCCCGCCGCCTTCACGTGAGCTTCCATCATAGCTGCTGGCACTTCATCCTGTGGAGAACACGAGACTTCATGAAACGAATAGTAAACAGAAAACTTCTCAACACAGTTTGCTTATCAAATGAGACTTTTTTTTTTTTTGAGTGCGAAATCTTCTAATGACATCTCCCGCTCTGGGTGAAGCGAAAGGGCGTGTCCGACTTTTACTAACTAAACCCACCCGTGTTCCTTCAATTGCTTGTGCCAGGGCCGCGGTAACTCTCTTTCAAATTTATCCGCGACCCATCAAATGAGACTAGTCAAGATAAAATTTGTCGTAACTTTTACTCTTATTTTTAGAAGTTAGTAGACGAGGGATTTCAAGTGGCTCATCCGGGTAAGCACTAGGATTATACGTATTTTTGTCGACACGCATCGCTTCCATGTCCCCGATTGAGGGAGTACGAGTGCCGGTATAAATGCATATGAAACATTTTAGCTGTGTCTGTAGGATAGCACCTGCTTTACTATCGGCTGAGGTACAGTAATCCCCTATTTTATTACCGGTCTGAAGTTTGCTACAATGGTTGCTCAGTAATAAAACTAATACTAAAACAGCAGCGCGCCGTGCCTTGCGCATTGGAAAGCCTATGTTCGGCCCAGCTAATAAAATTGGAGAGTATTGTTTAGTAGTCACAGTGGATCTGTGTCTCTGAAGTTGGGTCTGCGAAAACAGTTTGTCATCGAGTATTCTGCATACAGTAAGCGAGATAAGACGATGCTACAAACTTAAACGAGTGAAAGAGGCAGTTATAAAATGCTAGCTACTACTTCGACATTTACACAAAAATAGCACTTGTAGGGTCTTGCAGCCAACTTCAGAGATACAAAGATCCGCTGTGACTACTGTAATTACTAGCCATGGCCCTTTAGATTGTTTGCCAAGCAATAACACATTTTGACGAGATTAAGTTCTTGCTGATCTCACCTTGATAGCAGCAAACTCCTCCATGGCTGCCCTAGTGGCCTTTGACGCGATGCGCGGGTCCACCACGGACGCTAGGAAGGCCACCGTGCTCATCACGGGGTTGCCGGTCTTGCTGAACGGAACCGGCTGGTAGGCCAGCGGGCCTAGTACGCCACCTGTAATAGAAAAATATTAAAGGTTAAAGCTCACACTAAACTTTACTTTTTGAATGTTCCGCTTAGCAATGAGAGTTGAAAGTCGAATGGTAAGCTTATAACACGCGATGCTCTGTTTGATTTACTCGAATCAACGCCAAAAGTTGTCTTACCCAGCTCAAAATTGTGGCACTAAATGACAAGCGAGTCCAAGTTTCAGTAATAAATTGGGCTGATGAAACAAAGACGCGCCTGGCCAGTTAATTGCCCTGGGCCCTTGTCGTGGCTTACAGAATACTCTCTTTCACAAAGAAGCTTGTGCCCAACAGTGGGAACATTATTGGCTACTACTTTTTATTTTTTTTGGCACAATCCAACCGCACTATTCCCTAACCACTGCAACTCCTGAAAGCCAGAATCAACAGTGGCGACCACCAGAAAAGCGCCGAGGCAATGAAGCTCGACGAAGTCCCGCAGAATGAATTTAACTGTCTTGGATCCCGTAACGAAATTAATCAGAAAAGAATAATGGAGGAGTAGGAAAAATTCAAATATCCACTTCCCTCCATATCAAGCAGGAGACAGAACAAACAAGACCAATAGGCACAAAGGGTCGTTTAAAACTGGGATAAGCTCAGTTGCCTAGCACCACGGATAAAAATTAGCATTAATATTAATGGTTCCTAACATTGTGAGCTGTTATATTTGATTCCAATAATAGGTATGGCAAAAACGCTTGAACGCACGGAAATTTGTTCTAGTTTCCACAAGTTCCGTATAGTGAACAGCTCCTGATACAGCCTATACAATATTCAACATAGTATTGCGTTCATTCTGCCAAAGAATACACTCCCATAAGATATGATGTGCAGATTGTACATACATAGTCAGATGTAGAACACTGACATAAAGGCGAGGCAACAAGCTTGAAGGTAACTAATTTACTTTTAAAGTTACCATGCCCTGTGAGAAATTAGGCAACACTACTGTATATTGGCTACTACTGTACCGGCGTGCGCGTCGTGTAGATAGGGCTCCTCGATGGGCAGGCGCAGGAAGTGCAGGATGCACTCGTCCTGCGTGCGCGTGCCCACGTGCGCGGCTACTCGGTTCCAGTCGTCGCGGTGCAGTTCTAGCGCTTCAAGTAGCAGCAGCGTTTCTTGTTCTGTCCAGCCGCGACCTCGAACTCCACCGCGGTACTGCAAGCATAAACGATATTCAATATAGACAAGCAGAGCTAGAAAGGTACGGAACCCGCGAACTCGTCCATAATGTAACATGACGGAAAGCATCAAGCAGACTACGGGTCTCATAAAATCACTTCATCCATAAATCTCTAATTCAGATTGGATTAAAAATAAGCACAATGTTACCTGGTCGAGCTTGAGTCCAGATGCAGCAGCCAGGTCCAGCGAAGGCTCGGGCTTGATGGGCGCCACGGGCGGCGCGGCACCAGCACCCGCCTCGGCGCCGTTGGGAAGACCTGGCTCCACCTTTGGCACGTTCTCGGCTGGATGAAATAAAATGTCGATCGTGTGTCATTTTATTGCCACTAATACCTTGTCCAAGGAATATAACTACTGTTTTTTTTGCTGCATGTTGACGGATTAAATTCAATTTTAGAATCAAGTTTGATTACAAAAGGAAAATTACAATACTTCCAACCAGTTTCAAGACTTTGTTATATTAGTGATGGCTGAATTGATGAATCATCGTTTTCTCTTACCCTTAATAGTTGGATGCAGATAAATCAAGAACGAATTTACTACGTAGTCATAGACAACCTTTGTGAATTGTGATCCTAAATTACAGTTGCTCAAAACTGGACCTTGGCATTATGAAAATACGTGTTATTATAGCACTTACCAGGTCTTGGCTGCGTAGGCCTTGTAACGAGCGGCTGCAAGCCGGACGGCGTATCGGACAGCACGTGGAAATGCGACGTGGGCGGCGGACCCATCGCTGTGGGACGGGACTCTGTTTCCAGCTGGAAAAGAACACACATATTTATTGATAGAAGTAATTTAAGGATCATGCAAAATGGTGCATCAAAAGATATTGGGTCTCGTTCAGCTGATTTTAAAATGTTATGTTCGCCATTTCCATTTTGCGCGACAAGGACAGGAGCAATTTTTTTGTTTCAATAGTGCCAGTAAATATGAAGTTGACATTCTGTTTTTAAAGTGGAAAATGGAGGTGAATAGACTTTAATAGCATTGTAACACATTCTATGTTGAAAAACCTTCTCACCTGATAGTTGATGAGGCCCCACTGCTCGAGGAAACCATGCACGCGCATGATGGCGCACACGTCTCCCGCTAGGTTGCGGCGACACGCCGTGCTCGTTAGATACTCGGTGGGGTTTAAACGGTACGTGTCGATCATGAAGTTTCTGGACAACACAAAAAAGGTTTGGTTTTTAAATTATACCCTGAGACTAAACTGAGGCTGCATAATCAGAGCACGGAATCGACGTGCAGCGAGTAGCAACGACGTACTGGCGTTGCTACTCGCTGCACGTCGATTTTTTGTACCCCCGCGTAAGTGCGTGCCGTAACTGAGCGCCAATTTAACTGTAACAGGCAATGTCAGAATTGTTATAGTCCGCCTCTATTTATGAGTCAGTGAACGTCCAAAACACAAGAACAGAAACCAGTAAATATGCGATGCTTCGTGAGAAATAAATAAATCAATCGGCCTAGCTTTTTCCCAGCTATGTTGTGTTGGGCTTCCAGTCCAACCGGATGCAGTTGAATGCCAGTATTTTACACGGAGCGACTGCCTTTCTGACCTCCACAACCCAGAAACTGGGAACTAGGATACTCCTTGGCACGACTGGTATCAGATTTTTGTCATCTTACTACCTATAACGACTATTAAAGATGTACAAATGGAAGCCGGGGCCACCCTACGCAAGCGTTGCTTAACCTTGAAGATCGACCCGTGCACCTGTTATTATTTAACCACCAGCTCCTAAAAAATATGCTAAATTTCAAACTATACCTGTAAGCAAGATAAATCTCGGGCGTCTTGGATTTGTTCTTGCCGTTGAAGAACTCGGTCAGCGCGCGCTTCTCGATGGTATGGATCGAGTTGTAGTCGAACCACGCCGAGTACGACGGCACCACGATGTGATGCGTCTGGTCTGTCACGTTGTCTTCCAACTCCTCCTTGGTTAACATTTCCTATGATCAAAGTATCAACTAGATGAGTGAAATAGTTCATTTCAATTAGATCATTAAAAGGCACTCTTGAATGTCAGATATTTGTGGTAATAGGCAGATATATAAAAGTTGGTCTTGGTGGACGTTTTTAGATTTATAACGCCGATTATTAATTTCTTCTTTTGGGATAATTGGGTCAACATTGGGAAAATAAAGAATCGCGTTTTGATGTATTACAAAGCTGCTACTATTCTCGTTTTAGAGTTCTTGTTTCATAGAGTAGTATAAATTTATATACTCACTCTGTAGTACATAAGTAATTTAAAAAATTGGAAAAGGCTTCGGCCAGCTTTATCAAAAATCAAATCAAATAATTTATTTCAATAAAAAACGGAGATTGTAGTACATGAGCATATACAAAGTTAAATAATGAATGATTCACCACGAATGTTTACTACTCAATAGAATATGACCTGTTAGTTATGCATGATATCGTTTAAAAAATATAAGGACCTGCGTGTTGGAGTCACTGTGCTTGCCCTGAGAGTCGTCATGCGCATCCAGTGGAGGCGCAGGAGTGGCGGGAGCGTCGCTCGGCGCTGGCGGCTCCGAAGCAGCCGTTGAAGCGCTCGCAGCCGCTGCAAGTAACATTGCATCAACACATTATAACCTGATAAAGGATCACTTTTGGAGAGGGCTATGCTCGGAGTTTCCTCACGTGATCGAATCTGAAATGAAGACACCTGCAAGAGAGCCAGGGTTACCGACAAAGTCCGGAGAATTGCCAAACTTAAGTAACTGGGTAGGGGATAATGCTCGCAGAATGTAAGGTTGATGGGGACGCAGTAGAGTGGCGACCACGAACCGGAAGACGATGCGTTGGAAGACCTCCCACTAGGTGGACCAATGACCTGGTGAACGTTGCGGGCATCCGCTGGATGCGAGACGCACAGGACCGATCAATGTGGCGACAATTCGGGGATCCCTATGTTCAGCAGTGGACATCTTTCGGCTAAAATGAGGAATGATCATTTTTGCCAGCCTAAGCAAAAGATAAGTAGAAAAAGAAATGCTTTTCGTATTCCTCTATTTGCCCGCTTAGTTCTCCTAAATTGCACAATGGATTTTGTTGTAGTTTACACCATAATTTAGAGAAAACTGGATAAAGCTAGTGTGATCTAGATAATACTCACGCTCAGCAGCTCGTTCGCTCTCCGGCGTGGGTGCGACGTCTGTGTTGTCTCGTGACGCGTTGTCTTCTTCTTCGTCCACGTCATTGTCACGCCGCTTCGTTATGCGACTGCGAAGACAAAGATTCTTTAGTAAGAATAGTATTTCTTGTAAAATAGCGGAACTTCCGACACACCGGTCGACAATTTTCGGCCCTTACGCCTTTGGAGATATGCGGAAAAGGGTGTAAAGTCGCAACCTCCATTGAAATTAAAGGATCCTATAACTGTTGTATATGTTCAAACCGAAAACTCTGCTTGCGCGATGCAGAGTTTTTGTAATTTTGTTCGCATGGCGCCACTGTCATGGATATCGCGTCCACATGTATTTTTTCTTTTGCTACGTAAACAAAAAAATACGACGATACAATGCGTTGAAATATCTTGTGACATCACGGTTGAAACCACTTTATACTGACAAAGTGATGTCACAATCTCCCACTCCTGAACTTGGATGCGCTTTATTTTATACATTTTTATTTTATTTGATAAAGCAAAAAATACGTGTCCAATTTTATTTGATAATCTCACTGACGCACTAAATAGAATTATCATTTTTCCACCCAGGAAACATCCCTATTTATGATCCACGATAAGCAAATTTTTCTACAAACATTCTAATACAATAAGGTCGAATTTTGTGTAAATGTATATTTCCTCACCAACAAAGTTGCTATCGAGTATCGATCTAATAAGGCAGAGTTAATTGGTTTACCCATCTTTCTGTCATTTTTATGACAGGCCACCATTTTAATAGTCTACTTGACGTTTTATTATTTCTTTTAATTTAAAAATAAGTTTCTGTAACCGAAATAGATGTTTTTGAAATGAAGTATAGTTCTAAACTTCTTTCTATAAGCAAACAATGCTGAATGACGGTTAATTCCAAATTCAAAACATCATTTCTGCTTGATCAAAAAATAAATCTTTTTAATTCAATTTATAATCTAATAGCTTCTGCCAGCGGCTTCGCCTGTGTGATAATCGGAAATGAAAAAATAAATAAATGTAGCCTATATGCTATTCCAGAATCTATCTCTGTGCCAAATTTCATCTAGATTCGTTCAGCCGTTCTGGCGTGAAAGAGTAACTAACATCCATACATCCGTACTCACAAACTTTCGCGTTTATAATATAGCAGGACTGCAATAAACACAATGGTCAAAATTTTCGTCCTGAGTGCACCATGAGTCGTATAACAAGAAAACTTTAATGTTTTGAAGTTTTCCAACGAATTATTGGCTGAAAGGGACATGAATCAACTTGCTTGACTGTACATCAAAATAGCCCTCTTCTGAATAGCTAAAATATTTAGGAAGGTATAGTTTGTGCCAACATGAGGCAAGAATAAAAAGCTGCAAGATATATTTGACATTGGTAACACAGAGAATGGCCAGCAGCGATCTCTGTGCACTTAATAACATACTGAGATCGCCAAACCGCCTGCCAAGCGTGGCGATTACGGAAAACCGATGAATAGCGCAAAAATAAATGGCCCCTAGTGCCCGGCAACCCGCCTACCCTCAACTACGGTAGCCGTTGACATTACGGCGTGGCAAGGGGTGCTACCTGGGACAAACGGTCCAGTTAGGTAGGTACAACTTCGAGAAAGAGGTCAACCGTCGAATCCGACTTGGGTGGGCAGCGTTCGGGAAGTTGCGCGGTCTTCTCGTCCAACTTACCAGTGTCTCAAGACGAAAGTCTATGACCAGTGTGTGTTGCCAGTGATTACTTACGGGGCAGAGACGTGGTCGCTCACAATGGGTCTCATCAGAAGGCCTAAAGTCACACAAAGGGCAATGGAGAGAGTTATGCTCGGAGGTTCCTTGCGTGATGGAATCAGGATTGAAGACATCCGCAAGAGAACACTAGTTACCGACATAGGTCGAAGAATTGCCAAACTTACGTGGCAGTGCGACCGCGAACCGCAAGACGCTGCGTTGGCAGGCCTCCCTCTAGGTGAAGCGCCGACCTAGTCAAGGCAGCAGAGTCCGGTGGATGCGAAACGCACTGGACCGATCAGGTTGGCGATGCTTGGGGGAGGCATATGTCCAGCAGTGGACGTCTTTCAGCTGAAAAAATGGTAACTTTAACTTGAATGTTTCATACCTCTTTCGCTTGCCATGTTTCTGTGGCGGTGGCGACGGCGAGCGCTTTCTCTTGCTACCCTTCTTAGTCTTGCTAGAAGGCTCTCCGCCCGGGATCAGATCGTCCACTGATAGACGCAGTTTGTGCACCTAGAAGAGTAATAATTATAACCGTGTTACAATAGAATAATTATGATAAAAGCACTGTGTTCAAGGTAAACTAAAGTTGCGCAAAATTGTTGCAGCAACGTCATTATATGTTTCCAGCAAAACAATAGCACATGTTGCTGCAACAATGTACTTCTTCTGTATCTACCTTAACTTCCCATCATCCATCGTGAATTAAATGCTAGTTTTTTCTCAAGAGTTAACCTCTGCATAAGATCCCAAAAAAATAAATTGCCATCCGCACAATGTGGTGCCCAAGGAGAGCAGTTTTGTTGTAGGTCGTGTGTTCGAGCCCAGGCAGGCGCTTTACTTTGTGTAAATTATTTCATCACCACTGCTCTCAAAACGGTGAAGGAAAACATCGTGAGGAAATTGGCATGCCTTAGAACCAAAAATTCGATGACATATAACAGCTCGTGGCTAAATATTAACAGCCGCACGGGTCGATCTTTAAGGTAAAGCAACGTTTGCCGATTTCGGTCCGTGATGGGTGACCATCTTTACATAGCGAGTTTCTTCCGTCTCCCTCTTAACCTTGTAGATCGACCCGTGTGGCTGTTATTGTTTGCCACGAGCTCCCCCTGAGTTAAGCTCAGTAGAAGATCCGAAATCTAATTATCTAGAAAAAGTACCGGTCACTGACATTGCTAGCAGTCTTTGAAGCTAAAGAGGTCGTCAGCTGGCCATGTCTGTTGTGTTTAATGGTACAGAATAGTAGGCCTAGACAAAGAACTTTTCTGATAGCGTTAACGCCAGACGCTAACGTCTAAATGTTTGACAATGACACGAAAATGCCTGCCGAAAGGACTCTTAACGTGAACCTAGACGTACCGCAAGAGCCGCAGTCATCGCAATTTCTCAAGGCCCCGCGCAATCCACGCCGAACGCGCCGCACGCATCGTATCCACCTCTGTACAACTTATTATGTCAATATTTTCTATACGGATACGGATGACGTCTCTGCGCCGCCCGCACCGCACTTGCCGCAAGCATCGAACATGCCGAATCTGATGATGTTATCCGCACGCGCTAGTGGAATCCGTATTTACGATACGACATACGATTCCATATCAAGATTTATAAAATGCGATGACTGCGGCGCGTGCGGCTCCTGCGGTATGTCTAGGTGCGCGTTCACCTTTAATATCACGCGCCACTACGATCGCAGTATTTTGAGTCGAACGTGCGAGCGACGTGTATACACGGCGCTTAACGAGCTTGCCGCGAATTTTCAGTATCGCCGCTCACGTTCAGTCCGTAGCTTGTGCGGAAAAACGTACAGATGTATTTTTTCAAGGCTCCCTGAAGAAAATGTTTGTGTTACCTTCTTTTTGCCGTTGGCGTCGAGCTCGTAGTCCTCCTCGTTCATCCACTCGTTGTACTGAGTGAGGTCCAGCGCCCACGACGCTGAAACGCGCCACGGCTCAGAGCGGCTACATTCCCAGCTCACTGTCTCCGGCACGTCCACCTGTAATCACCAGATATTTTAGCGTTTAATGCTCGTTCCTTCTTTATTTGAGTAGAACTCCTTTGACCAGTAGATCCATCCGTTGTATTGTTCCGTCACTCGCACTGGAATCATGATGGCATTAAAACGTCATAATAAATTCCAGGGCCCTTACTCTGACATGTCATGCCTATCATGGTTCGAGAGAGACGGAGATATACAGGACGAAGAGCACTATCGCTATTTAACAGCGGCATCATGATGGCATTGTTACATTAGTACGTTACGTAAAGTAAAATTACTTATTTTCGAAGGCCTTAAATGTTAAGAAAACGATTAAATGCTGACAAACTCAACCACATGTCTATGGCAACAGTTTGGTTTTGATATCGCCTTTATATCATAGCAATAAGGTCGGTTTTAGCTTACGTACCAGCCGGCAGCTCAGCCTGCGCTCAAGATGTTAACAAACACAACCATGCGTCTATGGTAACCAATTGGCATTGACAGAGCCTTTATTACATAGCAGTAAGGGCGGTTGTTGCATACATACCGGCATCTCAGCCTGCGCCCAGGTGTCGTGGCTGTCGGGCAGGTAATACCAGTGCACTAGCACGTGGTTGCCGCGCCGGAACACTGGCCGCGCGTACTCCTCTTCAAGGGGATCCACTGTGGGGTACACGATGTGCGTCGCTTCCTCTTCGTCTTCTGTATGCAACAATTTTTTTTTATTGAAATGCTTGCCTTTGATCACTATCTCACTTGATGTTAAGCGATGATATGGTCGACAGGGAAGCAAGAACATTACATACGTCATTAAGGTACGAGATGATAGTAAAAAATAATTATATGCTTTGCTTCTAACGTGTTCGACTTAAGTTTATCATAGGAATTTATCTTGTACGGTCAAGACATTAGGACTCGTTAGAAGCCCAAATTATGCTTACTGACTTGTCCTAGAAGACATTATGGTTTATGAGATAGGACTTGAGTAGAATAGCTGTAAAATAGTTGATGGTTAATAGACCTCTATTTTGGACAAAACCTCACATGTACAGGAGTTGGTCTGTAATTGATGCATGTTGAGCGATTACTGTCATCTTTCATTTAGAAGTGTTATGGCCAGATGGGAAAGATTAAGGCCCGATTTCACCAATGAATCTAATTTCGATTAGTTCAACTAAGCCTAAGTGATTAGGTGTAAGTTGTGGTTACTTATAACTGAGTCTGCATAATATTTTTTTGCAATTTTATTTTCTGTAAGTTTTTGTTATGTTACTCGTTGGTGATCCTTAAATAAATAAAATAAATAAACTAAACTCAGTTGATGCAAATACAGCGTTCTGATTGGTAGTTTCTCAGCGGTTTCAATAAATGAGTTTAGTTGAACTAATCGCGATTAGTTTGGTGAAATCGGCCCAAAGTTAACAACACGCATACTTCACAAATTTTATGATTCGAGTATAAAACCAAAATGTACATACCGCAAATCTCTCCCTGATGATTAACAACGATATCCTTGACTTTGTTAGCGGTGGCCTTATCGACGTCCGGTCGTATGAAGACGCATGGCGATCGGATGACGTCAGCGCCGAGCAACGCAGACTCGATCTCCATCATCATTTGCACGTTCAGATCTTTGCGGGAGGGGTTCTGAAAATGTGGGAGAGGGGGGAGGGGACAGAGACAAGTTTAGTGTTAGATGATGAACTTTGGAAAGTGGATAAAGCATTCTGTACAACGGGTGCTAAACGATCTAACGTTAGGTGTCGTGCTTTCGCGTCGACAAGCCGGCAGAGGGCGCTTACCGGTTTTGTCGAACATATGAACGCGACGACCGTATATTCGTGCGATGATCGCTTTGTATTAAAACGACCCCTTATGGCTTTACGTAAAATTTAAACGCCAGCAATTTTCGCTCAAGGTTGAACTGAGCTGACTTTGTTAGATGCGCAGATTTTGTCTTTGCGATGGATGTTTTACGCCCGTCTTGTACTGTCCCACAACTGGGCAAAGGCCTCGATGATTATTTCTATTTTTCCCATATTCTCGTATTTTATAAATTATGTTCTCCATCTAAATAAGTTTTTTTCGACTGATATCATTAGAATTATTTCTGTTCGAAAAGTGATGTGACCATGTAAAGAGAGATATAATGTTCTTAGCAATATTTTTTACAATACGCCAACTTATTCTAAAAGAAATGGTTCATAAAAGTAATCCCAAGATTTGTAAATGAAAAAAAAAACGCATGCAATACAGACAGTAAAGGTGGTTCAACAATCAACATCCCACATTGTATTAGTGACATAACATAAGAGTTAAAGGTTATTTATTAATCACACAAACACACACAAGTACGGTGTTATTGGAAGTGCCCGTTATTTACACACAGTTTCAACCAGTTTGATAATCCCAGACAAGTATTCTGCAAAATAATGACCCTTGCATGAAATGGAACATAGAATGAAATAAATTGAGAACTGCTACCGTCAAGCAAGAGAATCCCATCGAGTCAAGTATTACTCTATAGACCCGTGTGTGTGATCTATACTCCATTTGCGATAACATTAGACGTTTAAATTAGCCTATTTTACAGCCCGTTCAACCGATTTTGACTTCTATTGCGTTGGTGATACGACAAATGGTAGCTGTAGTAAACAGTTGGTTTTGGTAACAGGTTTATGCTTTTTATGTCATCCTTATGTTTACGGGATAGTACTCAAAATCGGTTGAACGGACTGTAAAAAGATTTGTTAACATGTCTAATGTGATTTCAAATGGAGTTTAGGAAAATTGTGATCAATAACAACACATCACAACAGAAATTATTTCATAAATTGTGCATTTTAAGTTGCTCTTACATAAAAGTTCTATTACTGGAGCAAAGGAACTAATTCTTATAATTAACTTGCGTTAACAAGAAAAAAATTAAAGAAAAATTTGTTGTTTTTTTTTCTAAAATATCTAGTTTATACCTTCATGTTAATATAATATAACCCTCATTTCATTTCGTGCATTTGAACTAGTGACAACCCGCGTCTGAATTGTGATGATAAAGGCAGAAAAACAAATAGCAAATTTATTTTTATATCTGTTAATTTTATCCTCTAGTCACGATTCTGATCGCATTTGGAAGCTGACAATAGATGTTTATGTTTTATGACAGATGTGTCATTCAAGTAGAGGTGTTCTATACGAAGGCGTAGCCAAATAGCCCGTTATCACTAACGCTAGGAAACACCTAAATGAATGCCTAAATTATATTGCCCTGTTGGATTTTGAACACTCGGCCAAGGCCTGAGCGTTAAAAATTCAACAGTGCGCTTTTATATAGATATTCATTTAAGTGTGGCTTAGTGTCAGTAAGAACGGGCGGACAACACATCACGAATTTATTTCCTTTCTAAGGGTAGGCCAAAGGTGTACAGGGTGAGTTTTTCAAGTGGGCGTGGATGGCCAAATCCGAAACTAAGAGGAATAGCGGAAAACACTCAAAGGAGTCACTAGGCCGAATTTGATAAAGAAAAATAAACTGGGTCATTGCATTTTTGAAAAATCTATATTTCTATACAGGAATCGAACCCATTAGTTATTAAAAAAATAACAGGTGATTTATTATTTCACCATTCGATAATGTCGCTAATAAGGATCAAATTCTGGGTCTAAGATTCTAAGTAATGTCATACGGCAAACTTGACGAAAGCCCTCTTTTTTAACAAAATACTTTTTTTGTACAAAAACTACGAAGGCTCGTAGTTTTCATGCAATTGCATTGATGTCATGAAAAAATCTTTTGAGAATATTCTAACTAAACGGAATCAAAATTATTGTAATGCTGAATGTAATACAATGCTTGAGTTGTAGAATCAAACCATTTATGAAAAAAAAGGTCATCCCTTCATCACTTAAGGTTTAATAGTGATGTATAGGAAAAATAAGTAGTTTGTTAAAAATGAGTCCTTTCCTTAAATTTGCCGCCAGTCAACTTCACAGAATTATATCCTTATTAGCGACACTATCGAATGGTCTAATAATACAGCACGAGATTTTTTTACAAAATCAACAATTTTGATTCCTGGCTAGGAACACTGATTTAAAAAAAAAAAACTAAAAATGCAGTTTTAGTTTTCATCTAAATGGGTTTCGCGACACCTTTGAGTGTTTTTCGCTATTCTTCATATTTTCTGATTTGGCCATCCACGCCCACTTGAAAAACTCAACCTGTATAGTACAGCTACACCCATAATTCGACACTTGATGTAGCCAATAGTCACGAAATAAGGTGGGAACGAATTTTATAATTTTCACATCAATCTTTTTTTGACAGTTTAAACCAGATGACGTCAGTTCCTAGCTCTACTACTCTGAGATGAAACACCGAAACGAACTCAAAAGTCAATTAGGACATAATCAGACGCATGTTATCACATGCCAAGTGATGCATTGTTATAGAGCCGCGGTGTGCGGGGCAAGGGCTGCGGGACGGCGGGGCGAGGGCTGGCGGCGGTGAGCGAGGCGGCGTGCGGGGCAGTGCATACCTTACCGACCTGGAAGTCGAACTTGCGCCACCGCTGCTCCGACTTGAAGCGGAACATGGTGGCGAGCACGGTGCACAGGGACCCGCCCGGCTTCATGTCCATGAACGCTTTCATCTGAAATAAAAAAATAATTCATCATACACTGAACTTCCATTTCATTTTTTTTTCGTTTGTGGATGTTGCCATCTCTGCCGGGCGAGCACGGCCTCTGTGATAGGCTCGGTTGCCCCATTTCAAAATCTAGTAAGGACCTAAAACGAAATTTTACAGGAGAGAGCAAATACATAAAATAGGCCTTTGAAAAGTATTTATGGTAGGTAAAAAAAAAAACTATTACTTGTAAAGAATACAAACCTAGCAAGTCTAGTCTACCTAGTAAATAGGTTTTATACTGGCCACAAGGATGTGAATAGTGTACTTACTAGGTATCGAAGCTTAAATATATCTAGTTTTATGTGAGTTTTCAACGCTGGTGTTTTTGTATTTGGTAGAGACTTACTATGTTAGCAAGATTATGCAATAAAACGATTTTCGTAAAAAGTGTCCCTTGGTAAGTTTTGAAATGGGACAGCCGGACTTGAGTCACTCATTTTATCACGGTTTTTGTTCCTAAACTGTGATTAAAATGTGTGTGTTAATTTAGTTAATTACAATTAATGTAAGGTGTAATGCGGCATACCAGATTTTGCTATGATCCCGCATTACAGTATAAAGGAGATGTTTGATTTTGGGTCATCACTATGTACACTACATAGATAAATATGAAAAAAAAAGGGGAATTCCATAAAAATACAAAAAAAATAATTTGAAGTAGGGTACAGGCGTACAAAAATATCCATTTGATTTTTTTTTAATAATAGCGCGGCCGTGCCTTGTGAGTTTAATTCAGTTGACATTGCTGTTGATTGTGTACTTTATCTGCTACTCTTCATTTGGACTGTTCGCCGGCGATTCCACGCAACTCCTGAGTCCTGCTCATCCTCGTGGTCTTCTCCCGAGGAGTATTGGAAGCCACACTAGTTCGATGACAAGGTGAGTGAGCGCATTTAATACTGCACTATGGAAATACTGATGTTTCTTGTTGGATACTTATAGGTTCACAGGGAGGGGTAGCCATTTTTATAGGTATTTCCGAAAATTAATTTAGTACGCAAGTACAAAAAAGGTGTTGGCTATTTACACGCCACACCATATTACAGTCCTAATATGACGGATTGTACCAGCTCAACAATGTTGTGTAATGCATAATCTTAGTAGTACTCAACAGTTTATGTTAAATTGGAGTAGGTACATAAGTTGTTAGAACTTACATACAATAAATCTTAGTTACAAAACGATCTGAGATTTACTTAATAAAAATAATACGCAATAATTATAATCGGTACATAATTCTTAGTGCCTATCTGCGTTACAAACTCTACTTTGCACCTAAAAGTAATACGTAATAAATTAATCACTGTAATCGGTACATAATTCTTAGTGCCTACCTGCGTTACAAATAATTCTTACTGTTTACGCCTTACACGTGCATGTAGGTAGTACATATTATTTAGTACATTTTCTACTTTGTACCTTAAATAATACGTAATAAATTAATCATTGTAATCGGTACATAATTCTTAGTGCCTATCTGCGATACATAGAAATCGTGCTTTCGTCACGAACTTCAACACGAACAAGTTATGTACGAATGTAACTCATTCTTGTATTCTGTGCAATAAGGCCGATCACTTGCAACTTTCCGAATGTTTATCTTTTAAGGGGGATGGAATCGCCTAAGGTACGGTTTGATTATATTAAATCGAAACAAGGCTGCGTAAATTGCCTTAGTGTTTCTCACACTGTGTCGGCCTGTACAGCTCCCGCTAATTGCGAAAAATGTAAGAATAAGTGGCATCATACATATTTACATTTCGAATAAAAATTATAATAATAATCAAAAATCGAATAAGAAAACGACCAAGACTCATATTCAAACGTCTCAAGTAATGGCTTACGATTCTCATGTCCCGGCTACTTCCACGGTTCCGCCTGCGCTCGGCTCGTGCGACTGCGCGTCCGCTGCAAACGTGCCACAGCGTAGCGATATAAATGTATATTTAAATTCGTATAGATAGAGTATTCGTATTTAGAAGACAGGGGAGCACCAATTGTAAAGGTGCCTGTAAACGGGCTAGTTTTTTGTCAATTTCTTGCTACAATTGTATAGCCGTCAAGTCAACACAGTGCCACAATTGCTGCAATGTTGCAGTATAGCCCAGCGATATTGCCAAGATATTTCATAGTAGTCGCATGTATTCAATGTCTAGCTGGCTAGGTTGCAAATGATTTATCCCGCTTTGACTTTACTGCAATATCGCCGTATATCGTCTTTGCTCTCTCTGTTTCTCTTTGCTCTGATGTATAGACGCATTTATTTTCCCTCACCAGGTTCCCCCTGCCTCGTCCTCTCGCTGCCTGATTAGTGAAGTTCTTTTGTATCCGTTCTTGACTTTATTATGTTCGTCATGGCCGAGTGCTCAAACGAAAAGATTTTAATCTTTATCAACGAAATCCATGAACGTCCTGAATTATGGCATGTAAAAGCTAGTGCGTATAAAGTTCGTAACCTGAAGAAGGATGCTTGGGCCGTAATTGCAACAACCGAAGAGGCATAAGTAAAAATCGTCATTTTAGTGCTGAGATCTGGCCGCAATTATTGGTCCGCGTGTATGAACAAAATTCCTCAGCAACCCAATTGCACTAATTGCTGGAAAACCATCCGGCAATGTATTGCACAATGAAATTGCAGCAAGTTGCAAATATACTCAGCTATATTGGTCAACAAAATTGCCAACAAGATGCAATTTTTGTAGCCCGTTTACAGGCCTCTTAAGAAACATAAGTTTAGAGCAGACAAAAAAACATTTACCTATGCTGTAATTAAACATATCCAATACCAAGGTAGACTTAGAAAATTCGTCACATTGCTGTCTTCTTCAAAATGTAAAATCCATTAATTTTAGAACATCAAATTAATATATACCTACGCAGGCCTACAAACAATATAACTCTCACGTCAAGTTCATGGTCAAAAACACTATTAAGTTTCTCAAACTACTTCATTGTAGACTATGTTAGGCAACAAGTGTCAATCGCTTGACAATGGATCATTTGGCATTGCAAAATTATACTACAGTTCCATATCGATATTCATATATCAGTAAATAAATCATTTAAGCCATTTCAATACTTTATGCACTTCCGTTACTCCGTTTCGGTTGGCTGTCTGTTTCT
The DNA here is from genome assembly GCA_947562075.1 of Orthosia gracilis. NCBI lineage: Eukaryota > Metazoa > Arthropoda > Insecta > Lepidoptera > Noctuidae > Orthosia > Orthosia gracilis. Next base: position 66,247,886 of record OX387264.1, on the reverse strand, counting down.
TATAAAAAGAAATAAATCTAATCACTTACGTTTATTATCTATACGAACATTATAAAGCTGAAGAGTTTGTTTGTTTGTTTGAACGCGCTTATCTCAGGAACGGTTGGAATTGAAAAATTATTTTTGTGTTGGATAGTACATTTATCGAGGAAGGTAGATAACATCACGCTACGACCAATAGGAGAGGAGCATAAATGAAAAATGTTGTTAAAACGGGAAAAAATATTCCTTTTTGAGAGCTTCCGTTGCGTGCGCTGCGTTAGCGGTTAAAGTTACGCAACAATCATGTATGTAGTGTAGGTAGGGTAAATGGGTTGGTAGGTAGCCAGTTTGACGGGAGCGAAGCCGCGTGGGACAGCTAGTTATTAATTAATTAGAAAAAAATCATTAAGTTTTAATTATGATTTTATTGAACAGTTTATGTACAGAAATATTCACCTACAGTCGATATCCAGTTATAGTAGTCTGCATTGGATATTACTCAGTAGGGTTGCCATCCGTCCGGGTTTCCCCGGATTTGTCCTAGTTTAGAAGGCGCCCGGGGAGCGTCCGGGCGGGGTTTTACTTGCAGTCCGGGTTTTAAAATCTAAAAATCATCAATGGCAAAATCTCACCGATTTCTCCGTCAATTGTAGAACGATTTCGAAAAAACTTTTTGTTTGGAAGTGTTGTTGAGTGAAGATCTGTTGAAGAAATTCGGAGATATTCAACGGAACTCTTCAAAAATGACGGGAAATCACCCGGGATTGCATGTCTGCTTGATTCAAGTGCCATTGCAAGCCCTCGATATAAATTTCTTTTTATTCAAGTTGCATGCTATACTTTATACCGTGACTACGAGAAAAAGAAAGATTTAAGCGAGGCACAAGAAGTTTGTGTATCGAGTATTTTTTGCGCAAGCGGGTTGTATTGCTTTTTGATCACCGATTTCAGTGAATAAATAAGCTTTTTAGAGGGGGATTGGTATAAAAATATGTTAAAACAACATTTAGTTTAAAAAGTTATGAAAATTTGTTTAAATGTCCGGGTTATAAGCTGCAAAATCCGGGGTTTTCACGCTCCTCCTTGTCCTGGTTGGCAGATTTTAGAGATGGCAACCCCAGATATTAGCAACAGCAAGGGTGGTGTGGCAGATATTAGCCCCCTATTAGCCTATAGCATAATATTTATTAGTAATAGTCTATGTGATGGCCTGGGATAACTTTGACATCTGCCTTGCGAGATTTGCTATCGTAAACCGATAACTCCCCGAGGGCGCCACACTAGCTGAATCGAATATGCGCATGTGACGCCCTCTTTAACTCACTAGTTGAAAAACTCACTTCGCCGCGCTCGCACGCTTTTTTGAATGTCGAATTTTGGTTTTCTTACTCCATTGTAAATCATCTCCATTTTTGGAGCACATTATAACCCGCAACAGCCTAGATATCAACAGTGTATGTTTGACTGGATATTTGGAACGCTGGTGGCCACCAAGAAGACAAGAACAACGGGAATCTTCTAGCATTTGTAGCGACTGATCCTGAAGTAGCCTCGGTAAGCGATTTGCAATTTTCTCGTTGGTTTTCTCATCGAATGGTCCCCAATGTCTTTTCCATAGGCTACATATAGACGAAGTTGGACTTGCACGCTTCCACGTTTCAAGTCGTTATAAGTTCTCATCCCGCCACAGGAGTACGGCTATTTACACGCCTGCCCCTACCCTACAAAGGGTTCTGTTTGCAATATTCGTTTAGTAACAGTCGAAGGTATTGAAGTGAAACTTGTGAAACTAAGTGAAGTAATAAGGGCAAGATAATTGCCTATAGCTAGAAGGAAGTAATGTCGATTAGGCGTAACACTTTACATGGCAGGATGTGTAGCATGTCGGATGTTTTTTGTGTTGATATTACTTCTCGGTCATAGGATGGCTACAGGAACTTATTAAGTAATGTTCAATACCGTCATTTGTTTTTACATACCTTTTAAGGCTCCGTACCCAAAGGGTATAAACGGGACCCTATTACTAAAACTCCCCTGTACGTCTGTCTATCTGGCACCAGGCTGTATCTCATGAACTGTGATTGCTAGGCAGTTGTAATTTTCACAGATGATGTATGTCTGTTACCGCTATAACAACAAATACTAAAAACAGAATAAAATAAATATTTCAGTGGGGCTCCCATACAACAAACGTGATTTTTTGCGATAATGGTAAGGAACCCTTCGTGCGCGAGACCGACTCGCACTTGGACGGTTTGTTTTTATTGTGTCATTTGTAACAAATCTGAGACATTTCGCCATTATTGAATCAAAAGCAAATTAGGGTACATACAGACCATAGTTTTGAGGAGCTTTTATAAATATCATTGTATGTCTTGCCTTATACCAAAATGTTTGGATTTGCTTACAGTCAATCCGGATGCAGATGATGAATACCAGTAAGAATTTTCCATGAAGCCTTTATAAACATAGCAACTACCTATTTATCGTAAATAGAACGTTATAAGAGACTTAGGTTTTGTCTTTTTGTGGCAAAATAAGAAAAACGACCGACAAAATTGGTACAGGTTCTAACAATTTAGAATTAAAAGAAAAAGGAGCAGAAGAAATTGCTTAAGATGTCACATAATGGTTAAAAACCTTGTTTGAGGTCACACTTCCGCGGAATCGTGTGTTTTGAGCCGTGACTGAACATCGGAGTCGCGGCCTTCCTCAAATAATTAGCAACAATGTGAATTAAAGTGAACATCATAAGATGAGAATGTTATTGAACGATTACGTGGACCGTACCGTGGTTGTTATCATAAAAAACTTAAATTCTTAAATTTTATCATCGACGAAAAGCTGTATATTCCCAAAGTAGTCATTTGGATAGTTTCAATAAAACCTTTCTCTTATACTTTCATGACTTCTTTTGCAAGCCTACTAACAAACATTTTTGAGGCAATAATCTGTGCATTGGTGCTCAAAAAGTAACTGTTTGCATTCCATGCGTATAACGACTTAATGAATTAAGATAATCGCATTTATATTATAATGATGTCGGTATAAGCGCGCGTTCTATTTAGTATAATGTTGTAGTGTACCTAAAGCAATTTACTGTCACGTTCACTTGCTCGAGAACTCAAGATCACCAGTGACCGGTTACAAGCACTTAGCCAGTCGTGGGTGACTGTCGCGCGAGACACTGCGAGTGTCGAACGTAGATACCAAGTGTCGAAACCATACCACGAAAAAAATGCTTGTGTTATTAAGGGAACTCATCCTTACGGTTTTAATAGTGAAATGTTTAGCAAACAGAGTGACTACTCCGCTTATTAAAAATGTAAGTACATGGATTTATTATTATGTAGATATCTATGTGATTTAAATTTTTATAGACTACGCTGGCAATTTTTGGGAGATTATTAATTACTTACTAAGAATGTATGAAACATATTTATTAGACAAGGTTATTTTCTATATGTCTTCAATGAAGTTTTATTCTAAGAAAAATGTATTTTTGTTAGGTTTTGTTACCTAATATAACTTTTTTTAATTAATGTTTGTCTAGATGATTGTGACCTTTGCAAATTAAAACCTCACCAATCTGACTTTTTATTTTATAGATGATGTTTAGGTAATTTATTACTTAGTTTAATTATTTCTAAGCAGTGTGTTCAATCAATTTATTATTTATTTATATGACCAAATATGATTGTATCTTTGACATTTTCTGTTTTTTTTATGTTCAGTTGTGTTTTACTTCTTGACATTATTAATTGTATTATTTGACATCTAAAAAACCATTAAAATATTTTTCGTTTTAATTACTTGATAATTTACTATGAAATCAAAATTTATTATTTGACATCTAATTTTAATGATAATTTATTATTTGACATTTAATTTTAATGATAATTTAATATTTGACATCTAATTTTAATGATAATTTATTATTTGACATCTATATTTTAATGACTTTTTTTATTGACAATTTATTGTTGCATCTTTTGTTTTCTTTAAACTATAAAGTAAGGTATATTTAGTAAAAGTCTAATAATGGCTCGTTTTATGATTTGGTATCTAATGATGTACCACTTGCTGATTCACTGTTATTTTTCATAGAAAATTCGCTAATGATATTTGTACGCTTTTCGGCAAAACATAGAGAATCTACATAACAACTCACACACCTATACAAATAAAGATTCTGATAATTATGTATGACATACATAAAATCACAATTATTGTTTACTCTGAATGAAATATTTTTATCATAAAACCAGGTGCAGAGGGGCGGTACACACTTCGAGGGTCCCCATTGGTCAACAACAGAAAATGCACTTTATTGGGTCGACATACATGAACAACAGGTGTATAGATTTGATGCCGAAACTGCCAATATCACCTCTAAAACAATCGGTATGTACCTGGCTTATACATAAATTTTAAATTAATTATGATAATGAGTTTTATTGGAAACTGGGCGTTACATGTTTTCGAACGTTACCATTACCACCATTTGTTACGGTTAAGAATAAAACACGTGCCGTGATCTCGGTATAACCGTATATTGAGACTGAGCGTGTACAACAATGGCTTACATATAACACCTCTACCCTTATTTTTTTTTTTACTTTTGATGGGTTTGCTCTTGACTCTAGTCTAGGTCAATGACAGAGACAGAGTCGACGATGGAGTGAGCTTACCTTATTTATGTTCTTATCTGAAGATACAATCTAATCTAATCTAATTAATTCTAACTGACTAATAAACTAACATAACAAATATGTAATGAGCCAAAAACAGTAACACCGACTTCCGAAATTGAAGTTATTTTTCCCTTTGTAGTGTTTTTATTTGGAAGTCGGACACTAGAATTCTAGTAATAATCTTGACATAAACCGTATAGTCTTAATTGAGAAATATTATCCGTCCAGTAACTAAGTGTCCCTAAATTATAATAGTACTAGCTGACCCCCGGGGCTTCGCTCCCGTCAATTGGCTACCTACCTACCTACCCTACCCTACCTACCCTACCCTACCTACCCTACCCTACCTACCCTACCCTACCCTACTCTACCTACCATCCCCTACCTACCCTAATTTCCCTATCCTACCTACCCTACCCTACCTAATCATGAATTACATATTTTTTTATGTATCATCAATAGTTTTGTCAGCGCACGCCAAAGAACGCATTTTATATGCAACATTTTACTATTTTGGGTTACATTATTGAAATTTTCATAAGAATCTCTAATTTTTTTGGTCATAGTGGCTGCCACATAAAAGTTAGATATATGCTGTCAAGGACTTTTATTTAGAACTATCTAAGACAAACAATCCTACGGTACATTATATTTGTGTATCTCCAACGGTTTAGGCAGCGCACGCGAAGATAGCTCTCAGAGGGCAGATTTTTTTCCGACTTACTTGATATTTATCGTTATATTATGACCAAATTACAAAAAAAAAACATTATAAATTGTAGCCTATGTGCTATTCTGATGTATAAACCTATGAAGTTTCCTAGCCCCCGACCCTCCAGCCCGCGTCGATGAGCTGTTACTCTCCACCACACGGTTTTCACTGCAGACTACTTCCTCACCTCTCGACGTGGCAAGCCCCATTGACTTTCTAGATAGCTGGCTAACAATTGACTTTGTTATGGCTGAATTTGTACCAATTTTTTATCAAAGCTGTTCCTTGCGCTTTCGTCTAAAACGGGATCCGTAACCCTCGGCCTTAGCTGATCAACATGTCTATGAGTTTCCATACCAGAAAACGACCTAATACGATAGTCTGCATTACCTATCTGTTTGTTCTATCGAGCCTCCATACTCGCGATACCATACCGGTGCCCCCAGCTCGAATCGGCGATGCGCTCCGCCAGCTGCTCGCTCGCTTTGTGCTTGATACTCAGCGACTCGAGATTCCTTTGCTAGTTTAAGATTATCTAATCTCATACGTAGGCTGCGACCAAGCAGAATTTTAGCTGGGCTCTCACCAGTAGTGTAATGTTCGGTATTTCTATAAGTTAATAAAAACCTGCATTAAGCTGTATTTATATCTAAATTTTGCTTTATCGCCTTTTTGATGACTCGTTTACAGATTTTAACAGCGTTTTCTGCAGCGCCGTTAGAAGCTGGATGGTACGGTACTTTAAAAATATGTTGTATGCCGTTATGTGCTAGGCAATTTTGAAATTCTAAGCTTGTTAACGGCGGCCCATTATCACATAGTGTTTGCTTTGGAATACCAAATTTAGCCCACATATCTCTTAACACGGCTATATATTCATCCTAGTTATTTCTATCCACTTCAAACAGGAATCTACAACTACCAAATATGTTATCCCTTCTATTGGTCCAACGAAATCCAAATGAAGCCTAGACCAAGGTCGTGAGGGCCAGGGCCAGGGCCAGGCATTGGGGGCGTCCTACACCGCGCTACCCGCGCTCTTCGCGCCTCCCCCAGCGCCAGCCGCCGTCACCGCGCCCTCCGCGTGATGATCCATGGCGGTCAGCAGATACCGACGGCTCCGAGCCTCTTGTCTGGTTATACTCCATAGTCCTGGATATTTTTGGGCACATTCTTCTCAGATGACCGATTTGTTGACAACCACTGCACACATATTCTTTGTATGGGCAATCTTTCGCTATATGTCTTTTATCGCCGCATTTTGGACATTCGCCGTCGATCAGTTTATGCATACCTTCTGTTAGCTCCCGACTGCCGCCTTCCACAGCATTGGCGTCCCGCTCCGCCGCTTTTATTGATAAAGCTAATGTGACCGCCATGTTGTATTGCAAATCTACCTCCGAAATTAATCTCTGCCTTATGGTTTTACTTTTCAGACAACACACTAGCTAATCGCGCAAGTTATCATCCAAACTGGTTTTAAATTCGCAATGTTTGCTATTTTTTTGATATATTTTTTTTTTCTCCTTGTCGCCACTGGTAAGAATGAAACACGTGCACTCGGTATAACCTCATATTGAGACTGAGCGTGTACAATGTACAATACAACAATGGCTTAACATAAATAACAGTTATCAATTAAAATAAAGCGTACACTTTTATATTATTGCTTGTATTACAAGGTTATTATTAGTGTAACAATTGAAGATAGGCAAATAAATAAAATATTTCTACATTGTAACAGAACGCTTAGCTAAGCGTCGTAAATCGGCTGATTTATTCACGTTGCGGGGATGAATGAAAGACACATTAATAAATGGGAATTTATAATACGAATGATAGTAGAACAGCAGTGGAAAGCCCTAAATTAAGTTAAGGATCCAATGATCTTATTGATGATGGATATCCTTCGAAACTTTAGCAAGAATATTCACAACCTTTTGATTCCATCCCGAAATGAATGACAGTCATTTTGTAAGGTTCGTTTAGGAAGAGTGTTGTACTTATGTTGCGAAATATCTATTAATTAAAAATAAATTTATTTACAACTTTTACACTTTCTACCATAATAAATACTATTTTTCGTTTAGGGAGAATGCTGTACCTACTTAAGTTTGTTTGAACGCGCTAATCTCAGGCACTACTGACTGGAATTGAAAAATTCTTTTTGTGTTGGATAGTCCGTTTATCGAAGAAGGTTATAGGCTATAAAACATTACGCCACGACCAATAGGAGCGGTGCATAAATGAAAAATATTGCAAAAACGGGCAAAATTATTCTTTTTTGAGAGCTTCCGTTGCGTGCGCTGCGTAAGCGGTTAAAGTTACGCAACAATCATGTTTGTAGTGTAGGTAGGGTAGGGCAGGTAGGGTAAATGGGTAGGTAGGTAGCCAGCTGACGGGAGCGTAGCCGCGTGGGACAGCTAGTTTAAAATAAATTGATTTACAACTTTAACACTTTCTACCATAAAAATACCATTTTGTAGCATTATTCAGGAGAACGGGTTTCGATACGGGATGCAATCGAGTGGTTGTGAATAGGTTTGCAGGTGCTTTAAAGTTGCAAACTACATCAGAATCAGAAATCTTTATTTGTGAGTCATAGGTACAGTGGATGTAAATGTTACATACAACACGTGTATGAAAATCTGTGTGACCAAGAGATAGGACTCCCTTTTTGTATGATTTTAGAACGTGGTCTACCTGTGGTTAAATGATGTGTACACTGACATTATGCTCATATTTCCCCTAATATAAACCACTCTTAGAACTACATATACTACCATGCTGCTTAATATTCTAGGTTACGGCCCGGTGTCGTTGGTGGTAACGGTAAAGGACTATCCCAAGATGCTCCTGGTAACAGTGAGGTCGGAGCTCTACTTCCTACCTTGGGACGCACCGGAAGGCGATAGTTCTCTCAGACTCCTGAGTGTCGTGGACTTGGGCCTGCCAGACAACAGGTGTAATGACGGCAAGGTCGATGCTAAAGGAAGACTTTGGTTTGGTAAGTTTTAGACTGAATTCTGAAACGCAACTTAATGACATGTAATTGCCGATACAGCCTAGATATCATTGATGAGAGACGCACAGGGTCGGTGGATGTTGCGACGCTTGGCGGAGAACTATGTCCAGCAGTGGACTTTTATCCAAAAATGCTGGGAATGGGTTCTGTTGGTTATCCTCTAACACACTGGCAATTTTTTTTTGGAAATATTTTCGATGTACAAAAACGACTTTTTATAATATGCATTGATTGACAATTATCCTGTCTTATGGGATAGAAATTAATCACTTTTTTTAATCTAGGTACAATGGGCAAGGAGGTAGATGGCAACGTTGACAAAGATCAAGCTACGTTGTACATGATGGATGAACACAACTACCTAGACCCTATGGAGAAGGTTCGTCCCGTGAGCATCTCCAATGGCATTGCGTGGACTGCCGACAAGAAGTTCATGTTCTACATCGATACTCCGACGAGGAATATTGAAGTCTTCGATTTTGATCTTGAGGGTGGATGTATTCGTAAGTAATCTTTATTAATAAAATTAAATTCCGTTACTTATTAAGCACATCACTTTAGAACGGTTGGACTGGACTGGTAGCCTGCATTGCATTTTTAGGGGAATCAATTTGTAAAAGATTTCCAGAAAATCGGCAGTAATTTTTCCTATGGGATTTTTGTATGAACTCAGAAATTTTGATAGGATAATATCTGTTATAACTGTTAGTTATTAAACAATTTATTTTATATATCCTACTAATATTATAAATGTGAAAGTTTGTGAGTATGGATGGATGTATGTTTGTTACTCTTTCACGCAAAAACTACTAAACGGATTAGGAATAACACAGGAATAACACATAGGCTACAATTTATAATGATTTTTTGTAATTTGATCATAATATAACGATAAATATCATAATATAGCTTTCTTCGCGTCCGCTACCTAAATCGTTGGAGATACACAAATATAATGTACCGTAGGATTGTTTGTCTTAAATAGTTCTAAATAAAAGTCCTTGACAGCATATATCTACCTTTTATGTGGAAGCCACTATGACCATAAAATTTAGAGATTCTTATGAAAATTGCAATAATGTAACCCAAAGTAGCAAAATGTTACATATAAAATCCATTCTTTGGCATGCGCTGAGAAAACGATGATACAAAAAAAATATGTTCTACATGATTAGGTAGGGTAGGGTAGGTAGGGTTGGGTAGGTAGGGTAGGGTAGGGTAGGGTAGGGTAGATTAGAGTAGGTAGGGTAGGGTAGGCAGGTATGGTAGTTAGAGTAGGGTAGGTAGGGTAGGGTAAGTGGGTAGAATAGGTATGGTAGGTAGGGTAGGTAGGTAGGTAGGTGGCCAATTGACGGGAGCGAAGCCCCGGGGGTCAGCTAGTATTTTAATATAAGAAAGTTTCTCACTATGCAGGGTCTCCGGCTAACGACTGACCAAACTTTTACAGAACACAGAACTCGTGAATATGAACAGCCTTCATTCACTCTGTCACATTTGAAACAACACCAAAAAAGATCAAGTTGTTTCAAACAAAAGTGTGATACGAAAACAAGCAAATATTTCTATTCGTCTTTTTTTTATTCGATTACAATATTTCTAGCACTACAAAAATAAAACGAAAAGTTGGCGCAGTAACAATTTCCGAAAGAAATAAATTGATAATGATACCGGTTCTGGCTGCATGTTAAGTTTTGTATATTAATATAGAAAAAAAAACTCAAGATAAGGAACTTCCTAGCGTTAAAGCTAGGGAAATAGCAATAAAAGTATTTTTAATGCAGCAGCACGAAACCAACTGTACTTTTCAAATTCCAGGCAACAGAAGGACACTGTTCAGTTTCCAAGCCAACAATGTCACAGGGTTTCCAGATGGAATGACAATTGACACAGATGGAAATCTATGGGTAGCCTGCTTCAATGGTTGGAAGGTAATGATTTTTCTAATAATCCTACTAATTATTATGACCTGATGTACGTCACTAACGTTGTAATAAACGTAGGCCCAGTTTTTCGATCCGTAGTTAACTCAACCAATGGTTAAATATGCTAACCAATGTTTTCAATTTTCGCTAGAATGTGTTTTCCATCAATTTTTTGTCGAACAAATGGTCAAATAATTAAATCTGGAATTTATTTGACTTTTTGTGACGTTAACAATTGATGACAAAACGCATTTTAGCGAAATTTCAAACTATTGGTTAGCATATTGTTACAAGATAGGGCAACGCCATCTAGTGAAGAGAGGAAGAACTAGTAGTAACTAGTAGCGCCATCTAGAATCGAGTAGCGTCACTGATCTTCTCGAAAGCTCGTGTCGAATGGAATTTTCCAGAATGTCCGAGCCGAACATTCTGGACGTTTCTCGTCGCTTCGGGTACAACGAGTTCGAAAGTCGATTGTTCTGGAAGATTCGCGAAGTATCTAGAACAGTATGGCATGTTCTAGAAACATCTTCCGTGCTATATAAAGAGCGTTCGGGTTCGTCGTGCGTAAGTTTCGAAGTGCGAAGTAATAGTATTGTTTAAGAAGTGTTTTTGTAATAAAGTGTGATTAATTGAAATATGTTGTTTAAATAATTTATCCCGGGACCCCAGCTCGTAACAATATTTAATCATTAGTTGAGTTAACTGCGGATTAAAAACTGGGGCTTATAACTGGGTCTAAAATATTTAGACTACACCATAAACTCAAAAAAGTATAAATATCGAAAATACGTCATCACTACATATCATAAAACAAAGTACCCCGCCGCATCTGTCGTTCGCGATAAACTCAAAAACTACTGAACGGATTTTTATGCGGTTTGCGTCTGAGAGCTTTAATCGAAAACGATGCCCAACCCCTTTGAAATATAACAACACAATGAATGGAGGCAATATTACTCTTTTACCGATCTACAGAAAAGTCCGCGATGGCAAATATCTGTATTTTAAGGATAGCTTACTATAACTATTCTAACTTCAAAAAAAATGGTCATTTACCTACAATGCGGTAATTGGAAAGCTATTTAGACGGATACAGTATTAATCTTTATCAACTTTCCATGCACATTATGATAATCCTTTACACCATATAATTTAAATGAATATCTTAGGGCCGACTTCACCAATTAATTGCACAATTGGTAGTTCCTCAGCGGTCTCAATCAATCAGAACGCTGTATTTGCATAAACTGAGTTTAGTTGAACTAATCGCGATTAGTTTTATTGGTTAAAATATAATAAAAACTAATGCGCGCGTATTCAATTTGCGGATGTTTCTTACATGGGTACACCATGACCTGGATTCAATTGAGATATTTATTTATACCATTCCCCCTCTAAAAAGCTTATTTTATTCAGTGAAAACAGTGAATAAAAAGCACTTTTAATCACTGTTTTGGTGTTTGAATTTAGAACACACCAATATATATTTGACCTCCATCTCAATGCAATACAACCTACTTGCGCATAAAATACTCGATACAAACTTCTTGTGCAAAGAATATTCGAATTTCAAACTCCTTCGTCGATTTAATTTTGAGTTTGTTTATATTTAGGATTTTGATAATGATTTTATTTTGGTCTAGAATGTTTAGTGAATATTTATTTGGATTGTAATTCTAATATTAATTGCATTGGTGTTTAATTAATTATAATTATGTAACTTAACGGAGGTGGTCACTGGCCCCTGAAACACAGGTGCTGTTTAGGTAACTCAAACTCAAAGGCTCAGCTTCAATTTACAAAAAATGTGAAGCCCTAAGGTCCTCATTTTCTCATTTTCTGTAAATTTTGAAGGTAATAAACCATTTATTTATTATTATTCCTTGTGCTTTTGGCTTAAATCCTTCTTTTTCTCGAAGTCATGGTATAAAATATAGTATGCAACTCTTGAATAAAACGGATTTATATCGAGGGCCATGAATCACTCGCGTCGTTCAGGATTCTAACACTTGAATCAGTCGCTATGCTCGTGATTCAATCGTCATGAATCACTCCCTACGGTCGTGATTCAGTTATTAGAATCCTTCACTTGTTCGTGATTAATCTATGGCCCTCGCTTTAAAACCGTCCTTTATTCACTAGTTGCATAATATACTATTACTTATTATTTTTTTTACTTTTAAGCGAGCAAATCTGGAGACAATTTTTTTTATCATAAACTACCGACCCGTCCCGGCTTCGCCTTTGACAAATTATACACAAAAACCTTCCTCGTTTCTCACTCTTTCTATTTGTGAAAATCGCATCAAAATCCGTTAAGTCTTTTTTGAGTTTTTCGGGTACAAACGCGGCGGGGTACTTTATTTTATAATTTGTAGTGATGACGGTAAATGTTTCATTGAAAACAATGTTTTACGAGCCTAGCTCACAAAGCGTCCAGTATAGATACTTAAATCCCATTGAGCATGTCACATTCATGAACGTCTAGATAATCTAAATGAATTTTTATTGTACACATAGCTTTCAATTACAGTAAATATTATATTTTTTTCCAGGTAATTAAGATTGATTCAAGAGCTGGAAAACTATTGGAACAGCACCGGTTACCAGCTGCAAAGGTAACATCAGTGATGTGGGGTGGTCATGACTTGTCCACGTTATTTGTGACAACCAGCAAGGTGGGCCTGTCGCCGGCAGAACTTAACGAACAACCTGAAGCTGGCTCATTATTTGCAATAGAAGGCATCGGGGCAAAAGGACTGCCAGAAAACCAATTTGTTTTTGCTAATGCTGACAATTATTGATTTTGTTGTTGAAAATAAAATTTTATTATAATAAATACTACAAAAGTTTTTGTGTTCACTTAATATGCAATGGTTATGATTAGAACTTGTCAATCTGGTAGGTTTTTCTTAGGCAATTAAAGAGACATTACCCTCCGAAAAAAGGGGCCGTCCATATTTTTATTGTTAGGTGCTAGCTGCCGACTACGAAGGAGGGTAATGTGTTTATCAGTCTATGTATGTATGTATGTTTGTTCCTATGTGACGTTCTAGGTACCAAACGCGTTGGTCGATTTTGATGATTGTTACGTCAATCGATTCGTCTTAACCCTGCGATTGTCACTGGCTACATTAAAATTAGAAAATAGAAATGGCGGATTTTGGGCGCCCAAATTTTTGTGTGAGGCGTGTGAGGTATCAAACAAAATAAAGGGTTTTAAGAGGTGATTTCAAAAATATACAACACTAACTAAAAAGTTGTAAATAAAAAAATCAGCGAACAGCAGTCGGAGGATACATCTGGTTTTGGTCAGCCAGCTCGCGCATATGTATCCTCCGACTGCACAGCATGACTTTCTTCTTGTTTAAGTGTTTTTAGTTCGCTTTTTAAGCAGTCGGGTTTTTTGTTATTTTCAAATATTTTTTTAGAGTTCTGGACCTAAAGTCTATACTGGAGGAGAACTTTCAGAAGTTTGGCGAGAATTATACCTATTACAGTATATCTGTGCGTGTATTCTGTAATAGGTATACTTCTCACCAAACTTCTTGGCCACCCTGAAGTCGGCTAAAATGCCTGCGCAGTAGTAAATCTCATACGAAAACAGCACTGATCCATGCCTTGCGCATAGGAAAGCCAAGTTTAGGACGGCCAAGAAGTATGGCGAGAACTATAGTTGGTTATTTTTATAACAGAATGCATGAAAAGATACGTTTTAGTTTTGTTTTTGGTGATGTGGAACCATCACAGAATTGGTCTAACTGTGTAATTCAAAATCGATGTACGATTTGCTGAGAAAATATATTAAGAGCAGCAAACATTTTACCAGAAGAATCAAATACCTAATTTAATTATTTGATAAATCCTTTTTGCACTAAATTATACTTCCATAGGATTAATAAAATGAATAGGTTACTTCTAGACATGGGCAAACAACGCAAGGAAAGAAAATTTGGTTCAAATAAATTGCACTAGATGATTTTTTAGAGATGATCATAAAAATGTATGTTCTTGTTTAATTAACTCTTGTAAGCACAAAATAAAGGAATATTGAATATATATAATAAATGTGAATTATTTATACTCTTAATTCACATTTCAAATATCACTTAAAATTGATTCCAATAGATGGCGAGGTTTTAATATAAAAAATATACATAGCATTATTAGCAAAAGATGAAGATTTCCAGAAACAATGGATTATAGACAGTGGATGCACATCCCATATGTGCTATATATAACAAAGAATATTTCAGGGAAATAGAACAAACAAATAAAACACTGAAATAAGCTTCTAAAGATCACAACACAAACATATTGGGGAAAGGAAGAGTTTATCTCTTACTAAAAACGAATAAAGAAATACACAATACACTGTTCATTCCAGACCTGTGTACTAATCTTCTATCAATTGGGAAGATAACAGATGCTGGTAATACAGTACTCTTCAAAAAGGATGAAGAAAAAATCCAAAATATGGTATTGTGATAAAAGCGAAGAGAACTGAAGATAGTCTCTAAGCGATTTTTTGCCAAGACGATAAACGCAAAAGATGAAAAAGTTTATTTTTGTTATAAATAATAATATTTCTGAATGGCATTCAAGGCTCGGTCATATGAACTACATGGATATGAAACTAGAACTTAAGAATGGAAGTTTGATTGGACTTGATTTCAAAATAGATGAGCAGCCGGAAGATTGTGAAGTTTGTATTAAAGCCAAAATGAAAGCTATGGTCGGAAAACAGTACACAGTGATTTGTGTGGCCCGATACCAAAAGCTTCTTGTGCCGGAAACAAATATTTTGCATAAAGACAAAAAATGTAAAGGAAGAGAAGAATACATTTGTGCTGAAGCCGAAACGCAAACAGGAACAGATAACAATATAATTTCTGATGAAAATTTTTTTTTTCCGCAGAAGAAGAAGAATTACCAATGCCACCTCAGAATGAAGTAACCAAAGAACGAATAGAAACCAAAGCTTTGTGTGATCATTCATTAATAGGCAAGCCCATGCGTTTTGATGATTTTGTTATGAATGCTGTGCAGAATTAGAAGACAATTATACTGAGCCCAAAACATACAAGGAAGCAATGTTATCCAAAAATAGAGAAAAATGGGAAGAAGCTATGAGAAGCAAGATGAAATCACTTCAGAAAAATAATACCTGGGAACTTGAGACTCTACCAAAAGGAAGAAAAGCTTTACCAAACAAGTGGATATACAAAATAAAGAGAAACCCTGATGGAACCATAGAACATTACAAGGCAAGACTTGTTATCAAAGGTTTCTCTCAACGCGAAGGTATTGACTTTGATAAAACCTTTAGCACAACTTACAACTATCAAAAGTGAAAATCTGAATTTACAACAATTTGATACCACCACTGCATTCCTGAACGGTACAGTGAATTTATATGGTACCACCGAATGTACTTCATGTACCAAAAGGAAAGGTATGTCGTCTTTTGAGAAGCCTCTAGGGGTTAAAACAGGCACCTTGATGCTGGAATGAAAGCATATATAAATTTCTGATAGACGCCGAAATTTCAGAGAAGTGAAGCAGATCTTTGCTTGTATGTAAGAATAAAGGGAAATTCAAAAGTTTTTGTAGGATTTTATGTTGATGACGGCATGGTAGCTTCCACTGACAGTGCTGATCAAGAAATTTTAAATGAACTTGAAAGAAACTTCAAAATAACAACAAAACAAAGACGTATCAATAAACTTAAGCCAAAGAGCCTACGCTAAAAAGGTCCTAAAACGATTTGGCATGGAAAATTGCAAACCAGTTAAATCTCAGACAATTAAGATGCCAAAAATGGAAGAGACAAATGAAAATGGAGACATGAAATTTCCATATCGAAACTGTGTCGGAGCACTGGCTTACCTGATGGTTGCAACAAGACTAGACATCTGTTATGCAGTGTATGTCGCATCAAGGCATTTAAAAACCTAGGAAAGAGGATATTGTGGCTGTAAAGTGAATTCTTCGTTTTCTTAAAGGAACTCTCGATAAATGTCTAACATTTTATCATTCCAAAGCAGGTGACTTAATGTGCTACTCTGATGCTGATCATGGAGGAGATCCAGAGACAGGGCACTCTACTACGGGCATGGTGTGCCTTTATGCCGGCACTGCTATTGCCTGGAAGAGTCAGAAGCAAACCTCAGATGCTCTGTCAACAACAGAAGCTGAAATTGAAGCAGCAAGCAAAACCACACAAGAAATAGTGTAGTTGAAGTTAATGAGTCTGCTGTGAAATTATCATATAATCCACCATTCAAGTGTCACCGTCAAACAAAGCATATTAGTTTGAGACACTTCTACATTAGAGAATGTGTATCAAAAGACAACTAGTTGTAAAGCAAGTTGCAGCACAAGTGCTACTAGCAGACATGTTTACAAAAACTCTATATGGACCAAGATTTAATGACCTGTCTCATGGAATTGGTGTTCGAGAAAATTAGCAAATTCTTAAAAGAAGTGTGGTTGAAAAGATTGCATCTCCTTGATGGAAACATTCCTCTAGATAGTTACCATTAGTAACGGCGTATAACAATCTTTGTCTTACCTAATAATAAATATATGATTAGTATTCAGTGAACTTTATTTATTTGAAACAAATAAAATAGTATAAAACTTAACACATCCACTTGATTTTTCAATTTGTTTTGTAACACATTTTGGTACAATTAAACTGTAACAACAAACCGAGTAAACCCTTTTACTTGCAAGTTACTGCTAACACCATCTATATCCGTGGAACGGAACCGAACGCGATCAATGTTCTTAGAAATATAATTAGATAAAAAACGCTAGTTACATCATCATGGTTTCATTGTATGGGATGAGGCATCTGTATGCTAGTATTATATTATCTGTGCATCTAGGCAAGTGTGATGCACCACCATCAAGTAAGATATTGGTCAAATGCGAGCCTATCAATAATAATAAAAAAAACTCTTTCAACCACATATTATTGGATTAAAACCCATAATCAAATTCTTACCTTTATCCCAATTAATTAAGGGTTAGCACAACAAGTCTACCTTCTTCTTGTTGGATTGAATGCCAGCCTAACATAATAGTGGAAGGCTACACTGTTGATAAATAATACAAAAACAAATACATTGTGCAATAATTTTAACAAAACTTACCGGAAGCCTCAAAAATGGAGGGTCTGATGCATTTTTTCCTAGTTTGTTTTCTTGATACTGGATGAGCTGGATTACTAGTTGTGCCAAGTTCTCCTTTGTAGGTGGATCTGTCTGCACATGCTGAAATAGTAACAATGAAGATAGTAAAATTTTAGATTTCCTTCGAAAAAAGAAAATTAAGTTATCAATACTACATAATTATGAAGGCATACAAGACAATTTTATTAAAACCTTAATGTTATCAAATGGAAATGCAAGGTTTACGCAATGTGTGCTGTATAATGGTTGGGATAATGTAATATACATGGTAGTTGATACATCTTCATTCCAGTCAATAGGAACATGTATCAACTATCTTTCACGACCAACTCCACACTTAACTTATTGTTCAAAACATTAACTTTTATTAGTCTTGTTTCAATTCGACTTACTTTCTTGCAATTCTTTTGTAGCCAAACACGAATTTGGTCGAATTGTGCTAGTGATTCCGGTGACTGAAAAAAGTCGATGTTGGGCCCTCCATCCTTCTTAGGGCCTATGGTTGCCATTCTGATTCAATTATATTTGTTATTTGTCACAGATATATTCGGATTTCACTGCAATATTCTATTATAATTTGTAAAGAAACTCCCAAACTGTAAAAACAACAAGCTCAGGACACGGCGTCGCTGTTCACGATTTTGACATTATATTTTAGTGTTGCCAGTCACTTGTAATTTCATGGCACAGAGTCACAAGTCTAGCGGTTATTCTCGTCAAACTGATTTTGAGACACAAGTGACAAGCTCAATAAAGGGACACATTCATGGTTACAAAGTCTTGTAGTGAAAACGTTTGTAGATTTTCCGAATGAAAAGAATCCTGCCGTTCGGTTCTTTTCAAACAACGCATTCGGATCATAAAAAAACATAACGATAGCTATGAATTCTTACGGAATCCCTTAATAGAAATTCCGATTTGGAAACCGAACGTGTCCGGCCAGTAAAATATCATCATTTTATATATAAAATATATAAAATATCCACATTATAAAAAAGAAACCGTCAAAATGATTGAGATCGCTTCGCTTGCATTCTACATTTACTTCTCTATAAATCCTATTCATTCTTTAACTTTTCTGCTGCTTTTCTGTCGACAAAGAAAGTAACTTATATTAACTTAAATTAATACTGTAACTGTCGAAATGAAAAGACCTATCTAAGATGGGCATTAACGCTAGGGCTATATTTTCCTGGCACCTAAGCTGCGATGGTCAAATAACCTACCCTCAGATATGTAAAATTTTCTTTTTACGTTGATCTAAATGAGGCTACTTCTATATTTGAATTCGTAAGTCATTATTTTTTTCTCACTTGGTCGGATTCTCACTTCGCCGAAATACAGTTAAGAAGAAAAACATATTTCATTTTCTTTTCTCACTTGGTCCGATCCTCACTTCGTTGGGTCGACTCATGTAAATATTCTTGATAAATGAGAATGTATGAAATATCCAAAATATTTAGCACCCTTTTTTTTTTTTTTTTTTTGGGTGGGAAATCATCCGACTTTTACTGACTAAAACCCACCCGTGTTCCTTCAGTTGCTTGTGCCAGGGCCGCGGTAACTCTTTTTCAAATTTATCCGCGACCCAGACAGGCATCGGCCCTAGCGGACCCCGTCAAATATTTAGCACCCTGTCCCGGCAAGGTAAGGTTTACTTTTTGACAGTCAAGACGGAGCGGCAGACTAGAATAGCCTAAAATAGTGCTAGTCTCAAAAAAATATGCTAGGCTGTTAGGGCTGGATTGCGCCACCTTTCACTCTCGCCATGGATGCGCTACTGCGTAACTGGGACTGATTCTGACTGAGGAAAGACGCGGTACCTACATAGATGAATTTAACTAGTGCAATAAGCGGCGCACTAAATAGATTAGTCTAGTAGAATTCGACATTAAAATCGCAAAGCTTATTTTCTGTTTTTTTAGTATGTTGTAGACCAGTTACGGTAGTGTAAATCCAAATTTGCAACATCGAAAAACTTGTGCTCGCTGCGCACCACGCAAAAAACTACGAAACTTTGGGACTTAATTCACTTTTTACAGATCATAACTTTGCGTTTTTCTACAAACATAATTTACTCCTAACCAACCTAACCCTATATGGACCAATGTCGCTTCGAAGGTGCACGAAAATTGTCAATTTCTAGTTTTGTTCCCTTCCGGATCAGGATTTTGGCAAAATCGCTCGTCCTATGATAAAATGCATTGAAATAGTTTTTATTTATTTTACCAACAAATGAAAACTATATCATGTTTTGCAATTTTAATGCTTTTTAGTGCTGATTTCTACTGGGCTAGATTGGAGGCAAAGATATTCGAGAAAAAATTTCCGGAAAAACTTATTATGAAGATTTCTCGGTTGTAATTGGTTTTTAGGTGTAGTAGGTATTTAAGTGCCTAGACTAAAATTTCGAATCGGTAAACCAACAACCTGGAGTGGGCACCAGACCATTCTGTGATGGGCCCCTCCCCGCCCCCCCTACGCCTATGGGGATGGCCGCCAAACTTTTCAAGCTAGCTTCGATCACTCTTATATCCTTCATTCAGACTTTACTCGAGTGAAAGGACAAGAATTTTCGACACTCCATATTTCCCCGCTCCGCCGCTCGAATTGTATTTAAATTATAATTGTGGTTACTAAAGCCGCTTGCGCCAACGCCACGCCGCGACGTTCGTGCGTTCAGCCGCCTTACTACAGCGATTCTTACCACGCTATTGCCGCTTTGGCGGAATATAGACCCTCGCGTCCATATCCGCCAGAATTTCCAGCGGTGGGAAGCCCCATTTTGCGCTGCTGGCTGTTGATTTTAATCTTGCAGTGTCAGACACCTGACAGCCTGCTTGACCAAACGGTGCCATATCGATCGCACAAAACCCACCGGGGTTGGGCAGCGGTCTACTCATTGCACCATCTGCCTTTTCAACGCGGTGGACCAGACGCCCAAATAGGCACAAAAGTTAAGAAAAGGACTTTCTTCAAGAAAAATTGTGTTTACAAAAAAATTATGGTTAGCGAGTATTGTCTAGTAAGTAAATAAGTACCTAAAAGTCCATGATACACAACTGGTACAACACAACTTGATACATACCTACTGGCGAAATGAGGCCATAGGCAGAAGTGCAACCTCTGCCTAACCCTTCGGGGGACACAGGCGTGATGTAGTAGGTAAATGTTAAATGATTTCATTTCTGTAAGTTGGTCTGTACATACACTTTTACATGTCGATCATATTTCTGTCGAGATTATTATTTAGGTCGGCGTTTACTATCTGACTATTCTGAGAAGAAAGGCCGAAACAAACTCAGAGATCATGGTCTCTTTTAAAGTCCAGACAAAAACTTGGATAGATCATTTGAAGACCATATAGATTGATGTCTGAAATAGTCTTTTGAGGCAAAAGCCAGCCAGATTGAATGGACCTGTCCAGTCAGTGTACGCATTTGTCTATAACCGTGCAGCTCAATTCTGATTTTAAGGAGCGAACAATACCAAAGAAAGGACATTCGGGTAGGCCGCATAAATTTCTCAAACTGCCAGACCATGACTAAAAACTAACTGAGAAAATTAAAAAAAGGAATGATCCACATAGTCTTCACATTCACAATAATTAATATAAAATAATTTAATACTTTAAAAAGTAAATTTCTTATCATTGCAAGAAAACCAGAAAAAAAACACAAATTCAAGCTAAAAATAAATAATTGGAGCAGCTCAATCCAAGGTAAGTCCATGGTGCCCAAATTTAAATTTAAAGGTAAACTACTCACGAGCTCCTCTGTAGCTCCTCATAATCCAAAGATATCGTCATAATAAATAAGAAATTTAACTATTGGCATAACTTTCCATGACGGATTGTGGCGGCAGATTAGCTCAATCTGATTTCCGTGCCTAATTTAAATAGGTAATCCATGAGGCTTGGAAACTGAGCTTGCTGGTTTTATTACACCTCTGCCAATTTTTTCTGATTATTTCGTTGCGGGATGCAAGACGGTTGAATAGTTTAACCGGGGCTCTTCGTGATTCAGTGCTATGGTGCTTTTCTGGCGTGTGCAGGAGTTCGGCCCTGGAGCCTACTTTATGTGCGACTCTACTACAAAGTAACCTGTAAAGTCAGCAACAAAAAAGGTTTCAGAATAGAATTTAAATTTTTGGTTTTATGTAACAATTTAGTTCAAAGTTATTGCTAACAAATAATGATAATTCCAACGAGGCGCAGAGCATTTATGAGATTTTTTTTACCGACTTCAAAAAAGAAGGAGGTTCTTAATTCGACGGAAACTTTTTTTTTAAATATAGTTTGAACCATTTTTAACCGACTTCAAAAAAAGGAGGAGGTTCTCAATTCGTCAGCAACATTTTTTTTAAACTTAGTTAGATTTGGATAACTCTTCTTTTGTTTGAATGGGTATACTTCCCATGTGGTACCACGGTCATTAGGTCAGGATCTGATGATGGGATCCTATGGAAATCGAGGGAAGTCCACAAGTATTATAGGCACACAAATTGCGATTTTGGTATTTTCATTAACAATGCAATCATTTGCATTAGTTAGATTTGGATAACTCTTCTTTTGTTTGAATGGGTATACTTCCCATGTGGTACCACGGTCATCAGGTCAGGATCTGATGATGGGATCCTATGGAAATCGAGGGAAATCCACAAATATTATAGGCACACAATTTTCATTAACAATGCAATCATTTGCACTCAGAAAGTATCTTTGATGAAGTGGAACTGACGAAGAAGACCACAGTCTGGAATTCTTTAAAAAAAAGAATGTCATGGGTATAAGATAAATAAATAATAATAATAGACTTATAAATAAACGGTACTGATGAAATGGTATCATCAAACTGATCTAATGATGAAGCCGGAAGGTAGGCACTGGAACTCCGAAATAAAATAATGAAGGTATCCTTGTCGTGTTCGGGCTTATTGAAATCGACATGAGATGTACTTAGGCTATAAATTTTGGCGATTGTCATGGTAATTTGAGGTAAGTAACAAACCGACATCCAAAACAAAACGCTACAAAGCGAAAAATAACTTCCCTAACGGAAGTCGGTGTCAAAAACAGTCCGAAAAGAAAGTTATTTTTCGCCTTGTTTTGGAATTTGGATTGTTTTTTTTCTAAAAAGTTCTTTTTATTAAATAATGAATGTGGATTTGATATTTGAATTTAATGATAGAGTAGAGAAAAGCCGAAGAAATATGGATGGACTTGGTGTGAAAGATGACATGACTAGAATAGTGGTGAAAGTTGAAATTACGAGTACTTAGAAGAGAAGTATGATTTAAGAAGAAGACGTGTTATGCTGACCCCAATTGAATTGAGATAAAGGCAAGAGAATAAAGCTGATAGTATCGTCGGTAAAATAACGATCAAGAATGAGGCTAAACTATGACCAATAATTCAATATGGCGCAGGTTACGTCATGGCGCGTGAAATTTTATACTGTGTCCTTTTTCAACGGGCATGAAAAGAGTTAAGTTGGAATACTGTTATCTTTCTGGGCACTTTACGCTAATTTTCTGTTTCTGTGGAAACTATGATGCATGGCCTTATTATGGCTCGCTTCTAGTGTTTACATCTTCACGTCAGCCTATATTCACGTTCTTTGTGTAGCTACTAGCTAGGATTATGTAATCATCCCGAAGGAAATGTGTAATAGGTACAATTTATGTATTTGGTTAGCTGAATGCTCACCGTATACCTGTGTCACCAAATACTTTTTACAAATTAATACAAACGTTCTTGTTTTTGTTTCTACATTTTTTGACACCGACTTCCGAAATTGTAGTCGTTTTTCACTTTGTAGAGTTTTTATTTGGAAGTCGGTTACAATTTTTTGTATAAAATTGTAAGGACAACTAAAGATTAACAATTGATTAATTGTTAAGCGTGAAATCTTGCCATTTCCAACTTTATTTTACCTAAGGCAAGATTCAAGCGTCTTGTCTAACAGGATTATAAAAAGGTTAAAATGAATCAAACAACTAAATTTTGACTATTTACTATTTCAACTTTACATAAGATAACAGGATTAACAATACATTTATAACTTTATTGTTTTATTCATTAGATCCAAAACTCTTTTTTTTCTGACTTGTAATTTAACTTTGACAATAATTGGCTACTATAGACCATTGCATACTCGTAATTATAGAATTGACAATACATCAACATCACTCAGCACATATTACTACATTTATATTATTGTCTTGAGACACTGGCCTAGGGCCACCAGCCTAATTAAATAAGCTCTAGCAGTTACCGTAACAATCGCAAGTGATTTGCTCGAAGACTTAATGTCGTAACCCAAGTATTTTTTGTTACGGTTACGTTTAGGCTTATAAAATAGACTGTAGCAAAGCCAACAGCATGGAACTGTGCATTTTATAACATTATACTTACTAAGATAAATAATGTTTAGACAAGTTGTTGTCTTTATTTGCAAACAATCCATTTAAATACACCTATCTAAGCAGATACTAGGATAAATATCTTTTATATTAGGTATTATATACCAGGGGTCACCAAACGTCGGACCGTGGTCCAGATCGGCACCGCCGACCTATACAAGATAGATTCCATCATTATTTCAGCCGAAAACGTCTATTGCTGAATATAGGCCTCCCCAAGTAGCCACATTGACTGGTCCCGTGCGGCTCGCATCCAGATAGATTCCAAAATGAACTTTATTAAATTTCGAAATTTGGTGCAGTCTGCACCAAGTTTTAGTCCTAAACTGCGGACGGATAGTTTAAGGCGAAAAATTTCATTTTTCACATTAGAATATTAAAAACAATTCTGGTAAATACTTACTTTTATTGATTATTGTTTATTATTTAAAAAGCCCGGGAGCGGGCGGGGACCGAAGGTGGATATTAAGAAACTGACCCCAAATGAAGGTAATTGGTGACCCCTGCTATATACGATGGAAATATTACATAATAATGGGCGCGATGCGTGATGACTAAACAGGTAACATAATGTCGTTAGATATAACATTATTTTGATCGAACATTTTGTAAATAAAATTATTATCTATGGTACTGAAAATATTTTGTTGGTAGATATAGCTGTTCCAGAAATAAGTTTATTTCAATAGATTTACGAAATTTTTGAACAAAATATTGTACTTTACAATTTGTTGTTATTTCTTTTGATATTGCTCGTCCCACATTAATGTAATAATATGATAGGTAAATAAAGACATAAATCTAACTAGATGACGCGATTGTATGTACTTCGCGTGCCAAGAAACGGAGTAAACTTACGATCAATGATCATAATCTGAGGTTTTCATTTGGCATTATCGGCACCGGAAATCCACCGAAATCTAGAAAAATGCTTTTTATGCCATATTGAGCTGTAAAGAATGTATAGAAAAAGTTGGCAGAGGCATTGGAAATGGTTTGTTTCATTTGTAAGTAAATCTGTTTGTGAAAAAGTGGCACGCTTGGTTTTCATACAGATGGAGGGACTTGCGTTATCTAGTTAGATTTATGTCTGTATAAATAACACATAGTTCTGTAAAACAAGAATTTCTGCCTGTAATATTTTCCAGTTCGAAGGTTGTATTGATGCTTCCACATGATATCAAAGAAATTTTTGTGCATTCCTCGCATTCTTGTAATTGCTCAGGTCAGACAACAATTTTACTGAATTATCATTTCTATTTTAATAGGTACTCTCGTATATCATAAGAATATATATCTAAGGGACTGTAATTTATCGTATTATTGTCTCTTAATATTGTGTTCATCTTTTGAATTTATACATATATGGCGTTTTCTGATTTTTTTTGAATCAATAAATTTAGGTAAGTGAATGCAAAAAGCATTTTTTTTTAAAGCAAATCGAAAAAAAAATTATACATAGTGTTACAAATTAGAATATAATAAATTATGTTAAATACAATAGTTAAAACATTCCGGATAAAGTGTCTTGTCTTTATTTAGATTTTCCTTTTGGACCGTCTAAAATTATTTCATAGGTTAGGTGACATTGTTTTAAATAGCTGCGAAATTTCATGAACAAGTTAATAGCCACAAGTTTGTGGAAGCCAAATTATCGTAAAATTAATGTCAAAAATTGTCAAGCAAGCGTTATCTGCTGTTAATGGTTGAATATATTTTCAACAGCCAATAACAGCAATTGCCAATTAGTCACATTAATTTTGCTTCCAGAAACTCGGCGAAATCTCACTAAACTATCATCAATAAAAACAATATAGAAATAGTAAATTATACCATCTTAAATGTGATATGAAAATAAAATTGACTACTCTGCATCCTTTAAAATAATAATTGGCGTCTAGGCTAAGCTACAAAGAAACCAACCAACCAAATATATAAAATTAAATATTCTAACAATTCTTAGATTACCATACTAAATGCATAGTTCAGCTATAATTACTTATACACCGAATGTATGGTGGTTTCTCTACAGCTTGCTATCGAAATTCAACTAGAATAAAACTAGAAACACGTATTAACGATCATTAAACAAACGTAATGATCCACAAAATGGAAGAATTGTTAATTGGAAAAAAGGCCTTAAGTTGCTAGATGAAAAAAAACGTTACTACCACAATAAGACAGTGCTTCAAATCAAATTTGAGAACAAAAATAAAAGAACTTGCTAGAGAGGTGAGGTCATGGAAGAGGGCTGGTGACCTAAACTAAAGGCTTCGAATGATGGCACTCAAGTATGAAGATCCGTTAATACAAAAGCGAAGTTTGTGAGTAAATATGGCTATTTATTTTTGTAGGAGCGGCAATAGCAACAATAAAGGAGAACTATTCACCATTTGTTATTTATCCTTCCCAAACCTTCTATATTCTATATTAAATATGGACAACAACACATTCTTCTCGATGATAATTGACTTTCAAAGACTCGGCCCACTCACAATTTTTTCTAAATAAATAATAATCATGATTGTGTTAGTCACATCGCGGATCTTTGTGTCTCTGAAGTTGGCTCTGCGGACCATTGCGCAAGAAACAGTTTGTCACCGAGTATACTGCATAGAGTAAGCGAGACAAGACGATGCGATCAATGTAAGCGAGTGAAAGAGGCAGTTATACAATGCTATCTTCACCTTCCACATTGACACAAAAAATGCTACTGCGCATGGTCTTGCAGCCAACTTCAGAGACACAAAGATCCGCTGTGAAGTATTATACATAAATGTTACTATTATTACAGTGCCATTTATGTGCCACAGTACTAACTTAGCCGTTACTCAATAATCCAAGTCTTTTCAAAGTTATTTTTATACAAGAACAAATTGTTTAACAATCAATTCAAGTTTGCAACAAAACATAAAATTAACAATAATATCACGAGCTTAATCACTCACTTTAAGTGAAAAAAAGATAAATATAATTGTTGAGCTAAACCTTGCTTTAAAAGCTTATTGTATTAAATATTTTACCAGTGGTCATTAAAGCTATATTTGTTCATTGCAACATCTAAATTTCTCCTAATCTCTGGCACGTCGTATAACTATGCTGTAATTACTATTATTGTATTTATTTAGTACTGCAATTATAACTAAATTAAGTTATAAATGTCTCCTCGCACACAAAGCATTATCTCATTTGGGTATGTAGTTATAAGTTTCAAAATTAAATGGGTGCAGTTTGTATTAACAGGGCTCTTGATAAAAGTATCCTTAAAAACCTTTGTTATTTATGTTTTTAAACAAGAACTGGGTAGATCAAAAGAATTGCATTTACATTTATCATGGGCGTATCCCGCGTAACTGTTGTATTCTTGTTCCATCAACAAATTAATAAATATTATGATTAAGGGAAAGCGTTACAACCAACAATAGTATTAGTCTACAGATAAATAAAGTAAAACGTTACTAACTTGTCAAATACAACAAAAAAGAGAAGAAATCGGATTACCTAAACGAAATAATATTTGTATCGTACTCACTTAATTAAAATCGTCGAAGTTGCTCACATTACTGATCAATCAATTTGAGTATAATAATAATATTCAAAGATTCTGAATGAACCCAAAAATCTGAATGAATTAAAAGATGTTATTTTATCATTAAATGTGTTTTAAAATAAAAATAAATAACTATTTAATTAATAATGCATTCGACTGTGAAAATAAATATTGTTTTATTAAATAATGCATGGAAACTCTCAGTTTGAGCAAACGCTGTATGGTTAAAAAACAGAAAAAAACAAACAATTCATTGGGCACACGTTGTTTGACGTCAATTTAGACGATCGTGGAACGCTTGTACCCAAGCAAGTACTCTGCGATGCCGATGTAGTAGACGGTCTGTGCGATGCCGAACAACGGCGCGATCACGATCATACGGCAGGCGCCGCCTTTAAAGAACGCCGTGATACCCTCGTTCTTCAATATTTTGCTGCATAGAAATAAAATTATTCATTAATTTTTTTTTTTAAACAAGCTATTTTCGCATTCTTCTCAGCAAACACTTTCATTTGATACCCATATCATTGCAGTGCACAAAAAATAACTAGACCGCCATCTTGGGCCGTCCGCCATATTGGATTTAGAATGACATCACTTAGCTAACCATGCATTGTCTTTCAAACTAAACGTGTATGCAAAATTGGATCTTAATCGGTGGAGGATAATTGCTTTAAAATTCAGTTGCAAGATTTTACCCGAACACACTTACATACATACATACATTGCAAGTTAAATAAAAGCTTGTAAAAATAGTATAAATCAAAGTCGCTTTGCTTTTCGTGTCTATCTTAGATGTAGTTTAGGAGGTTTATTATTTCTCGAAGTTTTTCATTTCTAGGGTCTCGAAAATTCTCAAACTCGATTAGGACTGCCCGGAAAACCGATAAATTTTAATTTACGTTTATATTTGTTGTGTATGGGATGTGTATAATATATATATATGAATCAGCGATCGTTCTACCGATAGTAGTGTCAGCTGTCAGTCTCGTTAGGCCGCTGGGTAAAGGATTTGATTTAGAAAGCAGTACTTTTCAACATGGCTCGTATTGTTCGGAGGTTCCTTTCTCTGGAACCCTGACCTACCGGACCGGTAGTTTGGACCCTGTTCCCGGTACCGGTAAGCCTCTATTTTTCATATTTTGAAATGTATTTTTTAAAGATTTTTACTAAGAATATTTAAAAAGTAAAAAAATAAGTAACTTTGTCAATAATGGCTTTCAAATTCATAAGTAGGACTTACAAAATGCAATCCGGCACAGACTTGTAGTTTCGGTCGCCGCTGGTAACGTCGAGCGTCTGCAGGCGCGTCTTCACCACGTCCAGCGGGTTGACCACCAGTGCCGCGAAGGAGCCTGCCGTGCATCCCGACAGGAACGACCACCTGCGGACCACCAAGCTCTCAGCACTTCACACAAAACACTTCCATATCGCACAATTCACGAACAACAGACTGGTAGGCATTCAAAAATGGCTTTACCGCCCACGGCATCCAGCAATAATTAATAATCGATAAATAATAAATGGAAAAAAGAGATGAACAATCGACCAATCACACAGACGGAAAGCTACATCGCGTCTTTTATCTCGTATGTGCTTGGTCGATTGTTCATACTCTTTGCCCTTTGCCTTGCCGAACGGGACTGGTAGCTGGGCAATTTTTAGTATTCTTTAGTTATCTTATTGTAACCATACAAGCACCAGAAGAAATAACTAGTTTTTTACCAGAAAGGTGGTGTGAGTTCGCCTGGTTTCTTTCCCAATTTGCTAAGTATGGCAAACATCGGGAAATAGACGACACTGAAGGAAATGTCACGGCATGCAGTCGCTCCCAAGCCCTTGTACAGCCCAAAGACTCCCTTATCTGCTACCAGCTGCTTGGTCAGAGCCCAAGCAGACTGCCTCTTGATTTCTTTTGCACCAGCTAAAAAAGATCATAAAATAAAAATCATTTTTTTAAAACATCGCCACGCACTGTAATTTTTTTCCTGTATCGTGGGTGCGTTTACAAACATTTAAACTCACATACACAAGACACCCAGACCCGGAGCAAGTGTCTGTAGGCCATACAAATATTTGTTCCGTGCGGGAATCGAACCCGCGACACGCAGCGCAGCAGCCGATCGCTCAACAACTACACCAACCGTGTCGTCATTAACATCACGCTACATTCTCCGAATTTCAAAAAATAAGCAACGGCAAGTCCGTGCGCCTCATATGCTAATAAAATTTTCTTAAGGCGCAGATACCCCTCAGTAGCTGATTTTAAAATAAGAATCGCGTCTAAACGGCTCGTAGTAATTTTTTGGAAAAATATACGTTATATGAGACCATTTTCTTAATAATATGATCTAAAAAAAAAGGAATTTTATTCGTATAACATAGTGTAATTATTGCATAGTGCTTATCTGTTGTGGTAATTATAATCAATATTGGTTACAGCATTCCTGTGAGTAGAGTTTTTATCAATTTTGTCATTGGTTTTGCACAAGTTACTGAAACTAGGGTCCTATAAATACCCGGGTTTTCAGCGTGTTCGTCATAGTGTCCGTACACCTTCCCTCAGTAACTGTGTATTTGCTGAAAAGGGTTCAAAATGAGTGAATTCGTTTGTTTTCGAAGCGATATATGTGCTCAGATAATAAGCGGGAAAAGGACTTCAGATATTGAACCAAATTTCTATTTATCAACAACAGATGTGAATACGGTTATGCAAAGTATACAAAGAAATTTGATAACAATTTGTAACCAAAAATGGGTGAAACCTCAAAGAAAACAAGATCGTTTCGACAGCCAAAACACAAATTGGATAAATGGCGAGTTTAAAGTACCATTGAATTCGTGCAGTACCTCAACATCTGCAAATTCTGACTTGAATACATCTGGAGATCGTGGTAGACCAACAAGACCATATGACGCTTGTTCGGAGAGTACAAGAAAACGTAAAAACTTGGAATTACTCCAGGAGTTTGGAATGGGGCATGTGCATCACGCTTATGTACAAGATTTACGATCTATGGGTGAAAACGATGAAGCTTCAATTATGAGTATTGTTAGAAATACAGAAAAGTAGGAGAAACAAGTTTTTCGAAACATTTTACGAAGTCCAGATGGTGTACCTTCACTATACCACAGATAATGTAATACTAGCATACACATGCCTCATCCCATACAAAGAAACCGTGCCGACGTAACTAGCGTTTTTCGTCTGATTAATCTGATATTTTTTTGTACATCGAACGCATTCGGTTCTGTTTCACCGTGATAGATAGATGGTGTTAGCAGCGACTTGCAAGTAAAAGGGCAAAATCCTATATATATATCTTGGGCATTTTCTTACCGACGACCTCAGTGACCATGTTGATATTGAACGGGAGCGTAGAGCTCTGGCGGTCAGGGGTAATATGTTGGCACGAAGATTTGCCCGGTGTACTGACCAAGTAAAGATAACGCTTTTTAAAGCATATTGTCAGAGTTTTTACACCGGTAATCTTTGGGTCAACTACTCGAAAAGATCGCTGGATGTTCTGCGCGTCCAATACAATAATGTTTTTAGGATGCTGTTGCGATTGCCTCGTTTTTGCAGTGCCTCAGAAATGTTTGCGGTAGCCCATACTATCATCCGTATATGATGGCTTTCATGCTATCATCCGTAAGAAAACAGCCTCGCTCTTGAGTAGAATAAGAGGCAGTCACAATAGCATCCTGAAAGCTGTAGCGGCCGATACGTCCTCCACCATAGTAAGACAATTGGTGAGAAGACTTATACCCTAGTATTATATGTTAAAGCTGATGGTTCTCTCATCAATTTGTCTGTAGTTAAGTTACTAACAATAGTGTTTAAGTGCAAACCTGTTACTAACAATTTATGGATCTCTTAGTTGTCCGAAATAAAATGATTTATTATTATTATAAAAGGGTTAACTAGATTCGTGATTTTTTTTTTCTTTAAATACAGTGAAGGTTCGTTTTATTGTATTTTTTTGCATGTTTTTACAGTTTTTTTGCACCAAAATGTGTTACAATGCAAATTTTAACAATCGCGTGGAATGCCACAGAAATTTAAATATGCGCCATCTATTGGCATCAATTTTAAATGATCCGTTCATATAATCTTTGAAATGTGAATTAGGAGCCCAATATTCCATAATTTTGTACTTAGGAGAGTTGATTAAACAAGAACATACATTTTTTATGCTCAATTCCAGAAAATTTTAATTTTAAACACATTCAATGACAGATAGGTGCATATCGTGCCATCTAGTGAGATTTTTTTGAACCAATTTTTTTTCTTAGCAACGAGACCCCGTGACTATACCAACGAAGAAGCACTGTGTATATATATTGAAACCGATCTATACAAGACTCAATATTCCTACCTGAGGCTGAGACTTGTTGAAAAGAACATAGTTTCTATATTTCCATCATACACTATGGCTGAAGCAAAGAAGGATTGCTATCCTCTTGCGTCAAGCATAACCATTACGAATATAAGTGCCGAAGTGAACCTTCAAGATCTCTTAGATCATACTGCTTGTCGTATCGTGAAGGTAGACGCGGTGTCAAAAAATTTCAGCCGTCTCAAGCTGGATGCGTGTGGATGGCAAATGGGATTGCGATTCCAAAGTGAATATAAACAAGTTTTTCCTGAAGAAAATGAACAAATATCGGACGCTAATAGGTTTATAGTTTCACTTTACCATGGAAACTAGTGGATGAAGAAAGTAAAGCAGTTGTATGGCAAAATCCGACATGCTCTTCAGTTAGATATTACAGACCCATTTCTCTGAAATTAGCAAACGAAACTCCAGAAAAAACTACAACTGTTGAAGTGAAATCGAAGCAAAAATTAATGAATTAACTCCAACGCGAACGCCTGCAGCAATAGAAGATAAAATTATAGAAGATAAAATTATAGAAGATAAAATTATAGAAGATAAAATTATAGAAGTTAGACATGAGCTGTTCATGACTATGATCGACGGGAAAGTTGCTCAAGTGTTAACGCAGACACCATCGAGTGCTTCATGCACTGTTTGTGGAGCAACTCCTAGAATTGAGAATGAAGATGCGTTTAAATACGGACTGTCTACCTTACAAGCGTGGATAAGATGTATGGAAATGATTCTGCATATTTCTTATAACCTAGGATTTAAAAAGTGGAGTGCATCGACTCCAGAGGACAAAAAGATTAAAGAAGAAAAAAAGAAGTACGTCCAAACTCGTTGCCGGGAATGGCTTGGTTTACACATTGATAAACCTCATCAAGGTACCGGGCAACAGCAATGATGGAAATACGGCAAAGAGATTCATCCAAAACTATCAATGTTCTGCAGAAATCACGAGTATTGATGAAGAGTTGATCAAGAGATTACACATAATTCTGCAAACCATGACATCGGGATGTTCTGTAAACGCAGTAAAGTTTGTTGAATATATGCTGGGGACTGCACAGTTTATATGTGAGTAAATATAACTAGTACTATATGCCGTCTTCAGTGCACAAAATTCTTATGCATGCTGCTAAAATAATTGCCAATAGGCCAATTATCTGAAGATGCTCAAGAAGCTCGTAATAAAGACTATAAGAAATAAAGGTTACATCACGCTC
This sequence comes from Orthosia gracilis, assembly GCA_947562075.1. Classification (NCBI taxonomy): domain Eukaryota; kingdom Metazoa; phylum Arthropoda; class Insecta; order Lepidoptera; family Noctuidae; genus Orthosia; species Orthosia gracilis. Next base: position 66,214,765 of record OX387264.1, on the reverse strand, counting down.
GAATGTGTTCCAGGTCAGCCACAATGGAAGACGTTCTGCACATCCTGTTGTATACTTCTGATCCCTATATACCTATCTATCTTAAATAGATCAAGTATTGTGATACCAAAAGAACTACTTGGCGAAGCTAAAGAGCTTTTTGTATTGACAAGTGATAAATAGAATAATGTGTTTCTTTTTCATGAATGGTGTTTCTTTTTTAGTTGAAAATTATGTAATTATTAACTTATTAATAATTTTAATTTAACCTAATATAAGCAATTAATTAATTTTAATAATTTAATTTAATTTTTGTATGAAATTTATTAACATTTTATTTTTGTAACTTATTACTAAATAAACGTATTTTTTAAAGTAGCAGTGTTTTAATAATCTAATAGCATTAGTATTCAGGAATACGTTTCAATTCAAAATGTCAAGTAACAAAAAAGTTATAGATTTTTGAGATGGAACGCACCGTACAACGCACGCACCGCACATTAAATTCCCTATTCATGCAACCTGTTACTGCCGATGACATTATAAAAATAATTTCTAACCTAAAAAACACGAATACTGTAGGATACGATGGCATTTCTACAAAAGTCATAAAATTTGCAAGAGACGTAATAGCACCTCCATTGGCGCATATTATTAACTTGTGTATTGCTAATGGCGAGTTCCCAAACAAGCTCAAAACGGTTGTCATAAAACCTTTACACAAAAAAGATGACAAATCGGACTTAAAAAACTATAGACCAATAGCGAAAATCCCAATATTCTCGAAAATTTTTGAAAAAGTTGTATATAACTCTCTTTACTCGTATTTCGAAAAGTATAAATTATTTTGTAAGGAACAAAAGGGATTCCGCAAAAATATTACAGTTAATATGGCATTCTTTGACCTCTTAACAAACATCATGTCATCTGTAGATAAGAGAATTCCAGTTTGTGCTATCTATACTGATATGTCCAAGGCTTTTGATCATGTGGATCATAAAATTCTGTTGGAAAAACTGCATAGCTACGGAATAAGAGGAAATATTCTTCAGTTAATAGAGTCATATTTAAGCAACAGAATTCAATACACAGAAGTCTCTAGAATCTGTCCGAAGACTAAAATGGAAACCATTTATGTATCAAAGCCAAGACACGTAAAATATGGTGTTCCGCAGGGTAGCGTACTGGGGCCACCATTTTTTCTAATTTACATCAATGACCTCCCAATTGCAACATCAAATAAAATGATTCTCTTTGCGGATGACAGTACAGCTGTGATTAAGTGTGAGAATCATATTAATTACGAGCAGGACATAAATACTTGTTTACATGACATAATAAATTGGCTAAATAATAACAATTTAATTATAAACCTCAATAAAACAAAAATAATGCAATTTCATCAACGCAGTGAAAACCCAAATATTAGTATTGCTTACCAAGGTTGTAATATTGAGGAAGCAAGCCAGGCACGGTTTTTGGGTATAGTTATTGACAGTAAACTCACTTGGAAACCTCATATTGAAGTTGTGTGCAAAAAACTCAGCAAAACCGCGTATGCTCTCCGTCAACTTTCAAAAAAAGTCAACATGCAGGCTCTTTTATCAGCATACCATGGACTAGTTGCCTCTGTCTTGCGGTATGGTATCATATTTTGGGGGCAGTCTACCGATAGGGAACTAGTATTTAGAATGCAAAAGCGATGTATAAGGTCAATGTGTGCGCTTAAAACAACAGATAGCTGTCTTCCCTATTTTAAGTCTCTAAACATTTTAACTTTCCCGTGTTTATACATTTTAGAAACAGCATTGTTTGTAAAAATTCATCCAGAATTATTTGTAAAACTGTCAGCAGGCAGAAAAAATCCGACACGGGCTCAATATGTTAATAAACTATCCCAAGTAAAATGCAAAACGGCACTTATGCAGAAGAGTTTCTTTGGTCTTGCCCCACGAATCTATAATAAAGTACCTGATGCAATAAAAAATATGACTGTAATAAAATTTAAAAGGGCACTAAGCCAAATATTAATAGAGAAATGTTATTACACAATTGATGACTTTCTTAATGATAAATTATTACAATGACATAAAAACGTATTATTGTGATGGACATGTATGATACTATTTCGACATTTATATTTTTTCCAAATTGACTTATTTATTATTCTCTTTGACATTATTATAAAAATTCTACTACTTTCACTTGACTAATTTTAAAAAAGATATTTTTTTTTTTGTATTTTGATAAATTGACATTTAAATTTATATTATCATTACAATTTTATATTACTATTTTTTGTGAATGAAATAATTTTTTGCATGCCCACAAGACGGTAGAATATGGAGGAGCTAATTACCTTTAAAAAACATCTATGTACCAATCACCCATATTTGCAAAGAAATAAATGATTTATGATTTATGATTTATGATTTACCGTTTGGTCCCATAGTACGCGGGTGTGAAACGAGTGCGCGTTTCGTTCCCTCAAGGTCGTTGGCGACTATCATCGTCTTAACTTTAATTAATCATACTAATATTATAAATGTGAATGTAAGTTTGTTTGTTACGCTTTCATGCAAAAACTACTGAACCGATCACTATGAAACTTTGGACATATATTCTTGGGGGTATTAGAAGTAACATAGGATACTTTTTTTTTTTTTTTTTTTAACGGCTTCTCTGCGAGCGAAGCCGCGGGTAAAAACTAGTCTCCTATAAAACCGTGTTCCACCGACCCCAAGTAATATCGATTATCGGACAAAGACAAAAGTCGTACAGTATTATTTTGTCGTAGTTCTTACTGAAGAAGTTCAGTAATATTATAAAGAGAGAGTGCGAATTTCGTGTATTTAAACACCTATTTATAAAAAATATCACTAAGCCGGCAAAGTCGGGGCGAGCCGCTAGTCTTATAAGCAGTTTTAGCAGCTTAATAACATAAGATACTAACTAACCGGCTTTAGCCTCTGCTGCTTTGCGCCCGGCGTCCTGCATCTGGATCTTCAAGAGCTCCATAGGCGTAGTGACGATGATCTGGCACGCACCGGCCATACCACCTGCGAGCATCTGACGTGGGACGGGTAGGCTTCTACAATACACAATAACGAATGATATAATGCTGTAATATGTTTCCAATATGGAATGCTAGCCAGTTTGTTAAGTTAAGAAAAAGAAACTGTCTACGATTAACAAAAAAAAGTACATTTAATCAATCAAAATCGCAACAGTTTAAAGAAACTTTAGCTAAAGTTCAGTTTCAGATTTGAATGCCTAGATAAGAAATTAAAATAAGACTTACCCGTCGGGTAAAGCTAGGTTCATACGAAAAATATCATTACAGGTTAATTTAATTGCTTTCTCTGGTGTGATGAGCAGGATATTGACACCGGAGCCGCGATACATTCCGAAGTAGCCCTCCGCTGCGTATGTCTTCCTAAAGCAATCAATCCTGAAAGACAAAAATGTTAAGGTAAATTACAACAGAGCAGTGGTACAATTTTCATCACATCATTTCAACCAAAGATATAAATCTAACTAAATGCCGCGATTGTATGTACTTCGCGTGCCAAAAAACGGAGTAAAGTTACGATCAATGATCGTAATCTGAGGTTTTCATTTGGCATTATCGGCACCGGAAATCTAGAAAAATGCCTTTTTATGCCATATTGAGTTGTAAAGAATGTATAGGTAAAGTTGGCCAAGGCATTGGAAATGTTTTCTTTCATTGGTAAGTAAATTTGTTTTTAAATAGTTTGTGAAAAAGTAGCACGCTCGGTTTTTATACAGATTATCTTATGCTTGCGTTATCTAGTTAGATTTATGTCTTTGATTTTAACCAAGGAACATTTACTGCTATGCATCGCCACAGCGACCGGGCTGGCCACCAGTCAACAAAACAAACATCTTAACTTGAAAATTTAGGTGAAGTGGGCTTGATGTTCAAATTCTAGAGATTGACAGGACCCTTCATGTGCACTTCACCTAAATTTTCACGGTAACATAGAAAACCACTGCTGCTCATGGGTTCAACTTTTGAATGGTTTACCTATAGATGAATGCTGAACAGGGTGGAAAGTCCCGTGTGCATCATTAACAAGGGAGAATGCACCGACCAGACGGGTCTTAATTGCGCGATATAGGATTTGTGTCTCGTCAGCAGCCTTATTGCGTAAGCGAATACGGCAAAGCAAAGGGTTTGACCGCTATCAATCGACCAATCACACAGACGAAAATCCACATCGCGTCATTCATCTCGTATGTTATTGGTCGATTTGATAGCGGTCAAACCATTCGCCTTGCCGAATTCACTGGCGCAATTCGGCTTCAGGTCTTTTTTAAGTTCGTATGTTGTCATATAGATACTGTATACTACATTCCCACACTGAGCCTCCGGGTTTCATCATTTCATGTAGGTACTTGTAATGTCGAATATGAATGATGAACTGACTGATTTAGGGTGTTCTCAACTCATTTTGACTCATTTTGCAAAGTTTTTACGTTGTGACTCAACTGTTTCGGGTCAGCGATGATGGGTCAGGAGCCACATGTATCACCTAGCTGGATACCTATGATACTCACATGCTAGTATATTGTTTTTCGCCTTTTGGACCGATGGTTTGGTTCTGAAGCCTCGTTTTCACTAAATCCAACGGAAAAACAATGGAAACTCCCACAATACCCGCGATACCGCCATTGATAATCTTTGGTATTAAACTGAAAAGAAAAAGTGCCATTGAAAAAAATTAATTAATATTCGCGTGTTTAACTACACGGTTCGTATATTAAGCTATCAAGTAGTGCAGTACAGCACCCACTACGTAAACTTGTCAGCGATTGCAAGAAATCTGGGCGTCGACCAATTAATTGGTTGGTCGACCTGTCGTGCGGTCATTTTGGTAGGAGCTTCTGCAGCCAGCCGTGCCACAAGTAGAGTACCGAACTAGTGGCTCGTGGTTACGTAATGCATGATGCTCTTAAGACTCACATATACTACATTTTTGTAACATTTTATGTCATCCATCCTGCCAGAAGTATTGTTCTCCATTTAGTTTGGAGATTAACAAAAATGATGAAAGCATTCATATTTTTAGAATTTTCAGATCTTAAAAGATAAAGCGAACTGCCGAGTTTATCTAGAGATCACTTGTAATCAGATTATTTATTTGATAAGGGTTCTTCTTAAATGCGAATTGTGGCTCAGAAAATTATATCATACAGTTTTTGCTAACAAATAAAAATTTACAATGATTTGATAAAGCACATCAAAGTTAAAACCCCCCACGGCTTGTGACGTCACTTCTAGGCAAGAAAAAAATAAATTTGGAAAAGTTTTAGATGGTGTTTGCCCAACTATTTTGCAAATAAAAAAAAAACTTTAAACATGGGCTTAAGGGTGTCTTAAAAATTCGAAGTGGGGCTGCTATAGGGTATGTGGGTTATCATATGAAAGAGCGCTATTTGCACATTCTCAAACACTTTTTCTTATTTTTTTAGGCCGCATATTTTTCGACTTAAGACGAAATATGTAAAAAAATATTGCTCAGGCGATACTGAGCGCTCCCGAGTTTACGCACAGAGAAACAATGTACATGTGCACCACAAACATGAGTAAGACCAACCCGCCTCGCCATCGTGAGCTAGAACAACTGTATGACAAGATGGTAGACGTTATTATTAAGAATTTAACTTCAATTTTGTTTTGACATTGTTACAACATGAAAAGCCATTTATAACTCACATTGTTGAAGCAAAATTAACATATATCTGTATTTTAATTTAATAACCTAAATGTACTAGTTTTTAACCATCTAATTTAAATTTTTTTTTAATATCTGGATAGAATTCATGTTTATAAACAACAGAGAGGACATTTACAGTAAATATCAAAGACTTAATAGTCTGACTGAACTGGTCTTAATAGACCAGTTCAGTGGGAAGTGATTGTATTGAAGGCCAATGCTTTAGAAGCTGTGTTCGAAAACTCATGGAGCACAGCAAAATCAACACTATTACTCACCATACAAGGTCTACTTTATTTTATTTAAAAAAGGTGTTTAAGTACATAACAATTTAAAGAAAATCAATTTGCATAATGCTAATGTAGTCATTATTGCCGGTAATTACAGAAACGAGAATACTTTGTAAGGTTGTGCACATTTTATTTACAGTTGAAAAACATTCGACACATTCTTAAATTACACGCAGAATCTCACGCTTTTTTATAATTAAGGCATCACTGGATAGCAGTTAAAATATCCAGTGAATATCCACATCACTAGTAGAATTTTAGAATCATGTTGTTCTAGCTTTTTGTTGTTGAAATGCAACAACAAAAAGTTTAAATATAACCAACAGAAAAACAACTTAGAAACACTCATAGCACTATTCAAAGATTGATTTTTTGCAAATAAACTTGTTCATGTGTTTGCAGATTAACATATACACAGCATCAAAAAAATAGCACCTTACGCTCCTAAACTTCTGTAAATAATTTAAACCAATTTAATTCAAATGGTAAACCATTTGAAAGACTATTTATTCAGTTCTCAGAAAAAGTAAAGGGTTTTTATTTTATTAACCAATGCATGATATGAAATCGGTTAACTGAATGAAAGAAAAATCAGTTTATCATTGTTTTTCTTGCTGGTGGTGGTGATGGTGTTTAATATAAAGTCTGGATGACAAATGACTCTCATTTGACCTTGATGGGCCGTTTTATACCATTCTAGGGTGGTCAGAAAAAAACAGCTCCTGCAATGTGTATTTTGACAAAAGTTTTCTAACGGCTCATGCTCTAAAAAAATGTGTTTTTTATGAAACCTAACTGCTGCTCTTTTAAAGAGTATTAATCATACTAGCAGCAGATACCAATATTGAAAGAGTTTCATGCATGCGTATATCGGACTAGATAGTCAGACAGATTTGAATAGGTACTATTTTTAAGAGGTGCATTTTCTGTGATGCTGAGTTTGGTTGCATTAGCACACATTGTTATAACTTTGCAGTTATAACAGTCCACTGCTGGATATCTCCCATTTTACAGCACCACTCTGCCGTATTTTATACACATGTTGTATGGGAGTAGCTCTTTTCTTTGACTTCTATTGCTTTTTTTACATTTACAGATTTGGTCATAGTATTCATTGGTTGTGAGTACTATGTACCTGGCCTTTCTGAAGAACATCACCATTAAGACATGTATATGTCCTTCTAGGGTGTCAGTAAGTAGCAATAAAAGTATTTATTGTTTTGAGAAAGCTTGCTACTATACTATACTACTTACACTTGTGGTGTGATTGCAGACGTAGTCGGCGGCTTCGGTGGTCCATCCTTTCCTGACATCTTTACTTATTTAGAGCTGTAAAAATTTACAAAAAAAGATTGTGATTTGTATTCATGGAATGTTTTCCAGTATCAACAATAATATATTCTTTATTATGTGACAAACATATGAAAACAAACAGGTAACAGTTGGCAGCAATTTATTTATGAATTTTTCAGATTGATTTAAAAAACTGTTTAAACACATTTTTTTCTCCAAATAAAAAATGCAGGTCTTAAAATGAATAAAATTACTGACTGTGGCCCTAGAAGAATAAATAGCTATCTTCTTGTAAATTGTAACCTAGTTAAGACACTAGTTTATTAAACAATGTTTTATATTTAAACTGCACATGTTATTCTATTATGAGTTAATTTTAATAAATAAAATGTGTTGTATTAATAATTTTAATATAACATATTTACCTAGCTTGAGTAAGTTTCAACACATTAGAGCTTAGATAGCAGGTATTATAAACAATTAAGCTGACTTCTCTCAAGTTTTCATCACGACTATTAGATTCTTAAAACTGTACGAGTGTTCGCCATTCGCAAAAATCAATAACTTCGTACAGGGTACACACACAATAGTCTTGAATCAGATTTTACTAAAAATTGTTTGTTGCTGAAAGGAGAGCATACTAATCTATATAAAGAATTACATTGAAGATACATTGGTAGTTATAGTTTTAGACCGTCTTGAAAAAATCTGGATTTATTCTAGCGGTATTTTACGTAATCGCAACAAACAAAATCTCTACTTACCTAATACTATTAGATTTAGATTACACTACTGCCCATGAACTATCTATTGAGTCAAATGATAAACATTTTAAATTAACTCAGTTCTTTTTGAAAATAAAATGTCTCTGTTGTGTGAAAGTCACAATGCATTTGACGCACAGAAAATTTGACGTCTGCAAGTGGCCTGCAAATAGAATATAGATAGAAGTAGTGGTTTGAATTTGAAGCAGTGTTGTCAGTGGCAGATAGTCAAATATTACATGAGACATGTCAAAAAGTCAAAAGTTACATTACCTTATTTTATGTGGAAAACGGCACTAATACGCTTATGGCGAAAATTGGCGGAACCATATTTGCGCCGCGTGTCGTGGCGTGGCGCATACTGGCGTGGCGCTGAGTGTGCACACTAAGCTGGCGTGTCGTGGCGCGCTCTGGCGCTATTTCTGAACAGTATACATCATACAACCTTTGCAACGTGTAGACGTACATAATGTTTACTTCGGATAATTCGATGAAGACCTTCAATTTATTTGTATGCACCTGCCGTTGACTGGTAGAGAATAAATCAGTCTTTAAATCCGTTTATTTAAGTACCTTTATGTTGCAGGAAGTTTTAATAAATAAATTTCTCCTATACTTCATAAAAGATAGCTTAATCTCTGCGATAGCTGTCAGTATCAATACAGTAACAATAGCGCTTGACAGGCTAACAATAACGCAACAATAATATATAAGTCAGTTTGACATTTATGTCGCAGAGATCAAGCTATTTTTAATGAAATATAGCAATGAAACTGCTTGAGAGCAAAAACGAAAAATAAAGGCAAGGCAATTTCTTCCCAAGCAGCATTTCAGCAACCTAATTGCGTATCTATTTTAACATTACGAGGCACACTCCTTCCCTTTCATTTTAACAAATCAACAGAAAAACAAAATTCATTGCATGTTCGCTGTCGAATAGACGGTTTTTTTAATATATGAAGCAATGAATGCAAGGAAAGCGTACCTTGCGCTATTCTTTGAACTTACACAATTAGGGTACTTATCAAATGATCCTTATACTCCCTAGACTTTGTGTCATACAAAACTGTACATTGACGTAAAGTTCAAGAAGCTCGTCGGTCATTTTCAACACGCGGCATACAAGCGTCCGCTACGAGTTCGCGTCGTTGAATAGCACGCCACGAGCCACGCGGTGTAGAAACTCGTTTGCCTGGCGTTTCGTGTCGCGCCATAACCCATACCACTGCACCGCTCTGGCGCAATCGCGCCACACCACGACACTCAAATGTGCCTCTAACCATACTAAATGTATGAAACCGAAAGCCTTCTGGCGCGACACGCTACGACACGCCACGCAAGTGTGTTTCCGCCATCACTCGCTCACTGGAGTAAGCGGGATGGATGATTTGGAAATACACCGTAGTGAGTTAGTGAATATGCAGTACGTCAATTTGTGTGTCACAAGATGAGGTGCGCCAGCATGACGAACGAAAACTTTCTTAGATGCGTTCCGTTTCAAGATTATTTTTTGTTTGCTGGAAAATATTTCAATATTTTTTATTGAATCCTAAAAATAACGTAAAAGTAACATTTTGAGTCGTGTTACTTATAGGCTACATGAGAAGGTCAAAAGTAACGTAAAATGTAACAAAAGTTACATTGTGACAATGCCGATTTGAAGTTTGATCGATAGACTGTATATTGCCAGTCTTAAATCTTTGTTGTCCTTGTTATGTATCGGTAAAAACCGACTGCGTCAGGGCATAGTTTTCGGTTGTTTTATGTTTATGATGTGTACATTTATGCAAATAAGTGTAAATGTATATTTCTTGGGAATGGTCTGTAACAGCTTCATGGATTTAAAAAAAAATAAGTGTAGTTTGCTAGAGATTCAAAATGTAGTCAAATGCAAAGACATCAAAGTTCCAATTCCACTTACAAATCTAACCATTGTTAATCTCCTAAAAGAGACAAAAACCTTCTTTCTCGAAACGGAAAACACATTGAAAATTTTGATCAATAGCCACTCCAACTTTCTGCTATTTTGAATGTCTGTGAAACGCCATTTCTTACTTGTATGACTGCCAGCGAATAAATAACTAAAGTTGTGTCAATCACGCAACCGTGTAGAAGGAACGCGCCAGCTGTTGGTTGTCCCAACCCAACCAAGGACCAACCAAGTATTATATTTTAAAGATAAATAGCAAGCTGAGATCGGCTATACTTCGTAAAAGATAGCTTGATCTCTGCGACATATGTCAAACTGACGAATACGTTATTGCTACGTTAATGTTAGCCTGTCAAGCGCTATTGTTACTGAATTGATACTGACAGCTGTCGCTGAGATCAAGCTATCTTTTATGAAGTATAGTATTGAATCATATTTCTTTGACTTCTTGATTGTATGGGTACCAAAAAATGTCAAAGTATATTTCGGCAAACACACAGGATTGAGATTACTGTGTAAACGGTAATTTCTGACTATCTGGTAACACTGATTTAAAATTCATTACTTTTTTTCAGGAGTTGCGGATTTTGACATTTTAATAGAATTGCCAACCATAATAAAATGAGAAAAATGTTTGTTTATTGTGGTAAGTATAAAAATAGCTGGCAGACTAGAGTTCTAATTTAGAACATAACTAATTTTATGAATAAAATATTATCGATTCTCTGCCATTGAAATGTGAGTGAGGAAACGATTGACCAAACTCATTAGAACATAATTATGTTTTAATTAGTTATTTACGTAACGTAAGTTTGAAATATCGTCATGCGTCACGCCGCCGAAGGATCTGTGCAGTGAACCTAATACACTCACACGGTAGGTATGTTTAAGTCCCATGCAATAAGGTGCAAGGCTGTCCAAACTCCGAGCTATTACTGAGAAATTACAGTAAAAAAAAAACAATAAAACATTGACCGACTCGGGAATCGAACCCAGGATTACTCACTGACTAAAATGCAGTTTTAGCTTTTCCAAAAGTGATCTCATATTCTATTTTCTATGCTCTACTGATCTTAAGTTTTGATGAGGCATCTCAAAATTCAGTCTCAGTACCTAAGTCATACGTACCTACATTATCTAATTGAGTTTCGACAGATTTATCATTTATTGATATGTCGTCGATAAGCCAAAAGAAAGACAGTGCCTAACAAAGCGACGATTTCCAATGTATTATAGCCATGCCATGGACTTACCCAAATAAATATTGATTCATGAAATTATTTTGGTGTAAGGTGTAAGTATACTCGTGACCTTTGACCTTCGGGTATGCCTGTCCTGTGACTATTCACCTTCGGTTATGCCTGCCCTGAGTTTTGACTGACCCTAGTTCCTTACTGGCCGCACGCAGGATGTTAGCGATTTTCTTTCCCCGATTACAAATCTAATGACGGTCTATTGATAGCGTAGGTACCTACCGCGTTACCGCGCGATCGCGCTGTAGTTGTTGCGACTTACTTTGGTACCTAATAGCGGTCAATGACGCCCATACTCCTTAAAAAAAATATATCGAAAAAAGCCCATTACCGTCTTGAATCGACATTTATATCGTGGCCTTTTGACACTATGATAATATAATAGAATAATCCTATGAATGCTAAACGATAGGTAATAGGTAGGTACCTAGTTCAGGGGCAATACCATGACGTGTCAAAAATATCATGTTGTGACAGTGAAAAAAGGACAGAGCTATTTGTCTTGTATAGCACCGTCTCTCATATACATTGGAACCATGTTAATATGATGGTTACTACAAAAATATAATTTCTCGCCAAACTTCTGTTGCCTCTCCGATACGCAAGGCGCGAAACGTTTTTGTATGAGTTAAGGGCCTACATCCGCTTTAGTGCCGTAAAACGACAACTTTCTAAAGTACAAAAGCTTGAAAAAAAAAAAAATTATTGTTTCATGTACATTATTTTTAAACATGGTTTTTTTGTACAACAAATAGTTTTCCATAAAAAAATAATTAGCGAAACAATATTTTTCGCAACTCTTGGATACTCCTCCAAAACGACTTGGATGTTCAACAATATTTTTACACACAAAAGTTGATGGCTGGAATTTGAAATAGCTTAAGTAAATCAAATAATATTTTGCAAACAAAACTGTTCAAAAGGAGGTTCAATATTGATATTTTGGACTCCGAGCGGGCGCACGGCCAGTACTACGTTAATATTGGGTCGTATATATCGCCTTAAGAAGTTTGGCGAGAACTAAGTATAGATACCCACAGAGCGCTACCTTGCACAGTAGGTATGCATCTATAATGCATCCACATATCGCTAGTTCATGCCTGAACTAAAACACTAAGTACTAATAACTGCAAATAAACACCCGGAAGACCCAAGAGATGAGATCTAGTGTGAAGAATACTTCACCGTTGCTGATTGGCACGGGGTAGATTTATTTTATTTTTATAATAGGCTCTCGCTTGCTTAGAAGAAACCTATTCACTCTTGACTTGAAGACTCGCAGGTTGTAGCTATCAGGAAATACAGACTCCGGCAGGGAATTCCACTCCTTTGCTGCACGCATAATAAAAGTATTCCCAAAACTTTAGGTGTGTATAATCTCGAGTAAAGTACCTCCCTACTACGGCATGAGTTACCTATTGTTCCTAATAAAAGTGAAAGAATATCGATTTAGTGATAGGTTCTGCTCGCATTTAAACGGTGAGTACTATGGGTAGGTACTTCGTTCATTATCCCTTTCTATACGACACAATACAGTCTTTTCCGGATTCGACAATATAAAATGATCCATGTCCATCAGTTGTGTATCACAGTATCTCGTAAAGACGTCAAGTAAACAACAACAAATAACACAATGGGTTTTATTACTTTGGTAAGTGAAACTAACAAAGTGCATAAAATTTAAGAAATGAGTCGGTCGCTATAAGTTCAAATATAAGTCCGGTCAGCAGGTCAAAATTAGTAATAGGGTCTCGTTTTTGCCCTTTGTGTACGGAACCCTAAAAAGGACGTATTCCACATTGGGCACCCGTTTAAACGCCACCTGAATTAATGCCACATTTGCTACTGACGGAATAGTAGGTACTAGTTTTGGGACTTTTAAAATTGTGGAATAAAATGTAAAATAATAAATCATTCCACTTACGGCACCGAATGCCAAATGTGGAATACCTCAGGTGCCATAAACTCAGGAGACCTTAAAACGGGTATGCAATGTGGAATACGTCAAAAAAAGATCAGCACAAAAAATCGTTTTACCAATTTTTTATAGTTTAACAAAATTTAAATAAAAACTCTGAACTTTTTCTTCTTGTCGTGTGAGGATATGTGGCCACCACTGGTGACAGAGTTAATTAAGCCGCCTCTGGGAACCACACAGGCCTCTGGCTTGGCTATTTCAGACTTACATTAACTGTTTAAGTACAGTTTCCTCACGTTGTTTTCCTTCACCATTGCCTGTGAAATGAAATAAAAGAAAAGATGTAAAGCCAACTGTCTTAGCTATTACATGAAATGCTGAAAACCAATGTAACGAATCTATTTGCATTAATTTAGATTAGTTTAAAAAAGTACTAGTAGGTAATTTTGTGTGCCTACCTCATTGATATAAAAGGGTTTTCAGACATAAATCTAACTAGACGCAATTCCCTCCATCTGTACGAAAACCAAGCGTGCCACTTTTTCACAAACAATTTAAAACAAATTTACTTACCAATGAAAGAAAACGTTTCCGATGTCTCGGCCGACTTTTCCTATACATTTTTACTGCTCAATATGGCGTAAAAAGACATTTTTCTAGATTTCGGTGGATTTCCGATGCCGATAGTGCTAAATGAGTGGTTTTTAATAAATCAATGGCCTACCTATACAATTCTTGAAGTGTCCTTTCGTAAATGTTGATATTCTAGAAAATATCAGTTTTGGCTGTTAGATACCAGCTGATCACAAATAAAAGTATTGAACACAGTCTCAGAACGTCTTTCGTCCCATAGAAGCATTTCCCCAAGAGTTCCTATCCCAACGTAACAGTCTCTTAGGGCATGTTCATAAAAGCGTCATCGTCTCCAGATGCTGACAATCTGCCTGGGCGCGGCCGCTACATCTAGCAGCCAAGACAAGCGAAGCGTCATCAGCGTGGATCCGGTTGCGTGGCCAGTAGCGACCTGGGTGCAGGGAGGACACGGTAATGATTTTAATTTTGCATTATCGCACAGAAACCTTCAAAAAACTACTATAACAAACTTGTTGAGAGCCATTAGGTATCTACTATTTTTAATAGAATGATAACTCTATGGTCTTGTTACCTACTATACGTTCTACCTATGTCTCAATTGATAAAGAAGATAGATAAATGTTCTAATTACCTACTTAATTGAAACCTAATTACGTAATTTACTAAATCATAGTTTCTATTATATAACCGAAAGGAGTTCCTAATGCAATGCTTCATTATCCGACTTCTAAAAGGAGGTGGTTCTCAATTTGACTGTATTTTTTAAATGTGTTTTATCTCAGACTTTTTACTAGGTGAACCGATTTTGATGTATATTTTTATTTGAAACCTGGTGCTTCTCATGGACAAATGGCACACCATTTGGTGAAGACTTGATAAAGATCTTCGGAAATACATATACTCGTACAACAGAAATCTTCAATAAACAATGGCAATAAATCTCGGGATTGCTGCAATCGCATGTCTGTTTTTTGTTTAAACGGGAAAATTGGGGGAACGCAGATGTTTTGAGTTCACCCTAGTACACTCTCATTTCACCGGTTATGTTCAAGTTTTGTGTTATTCGGGTAAACTATTCTTGCACAATTTTGGGCACTATAATCACCTTTATGTAGAACTTGCTCACTAAGTACCACAACTAAAAAGTGAAAAATAACTTAAATTTCGGAAGTCGGTGTCAAAAAACAGGCCAAGAGCGAGTCGGACTCGCGCACGAAGTGTCCCGTACAATTATCGCAAAAAACGGAAAGAAAGTCACGTTTGTTGTATTTATTCTGTTTTTATAGCGGCAACTGAAATAAAAAAAAAAATGACGGTTCATGAGATACAGTCTGGTGATAGAGAAGACGGACAGTGGTTTCTTAAGTGATAAGGTCCCGTTTTTACCCTTTGTGTACGGAACCCTGAAAACGAAGAATCAAAAGCAGGAACACCGAATTCTCAAATTGAAGTTATTTTTCACTTTGTAGTGTTTTGGGAAGTCGTTTATATTTTTTTTTTGTAAAAAGTTTTTTTATGTTTAAAAGTCAATCTTTTCGACAGTGTAAAACACACAATGAACCAATACGTACTGTTGGGTTATTGACGAAATTAAAGAGTTTGCGATCGATGGCATGAATTTATACATATGTACGAGTAGTCCGGTACTTCAATTAGAATTACCTACGTTTTTAGATCACCCGTTCACAATGCATTTACCAGGAACTTGGTCATCAGACACCAGCTCGGATGTGGCTGGTGCTGTGGCGGCAGCTAAAGCAGCTGCTATGGCCGTGATGGCAGCTCAGCATGAGGTCGCCGCGGCCAAGCATGCAGCCCTAGAGCAACAGAGTGTTGCCAGCTCTAAGGAAGCCGCGGCCGCTCGAGCAGCTCATAAGAGGTTCGTACAGAGAAGCCGTCGACCGAAGCCGTAGGCTGTTGTATTCATCTAAATTAGGTTAGACCAGAACATAGACAGTTATCATGATGTACGGAGTCGTCGGGTTGATTGTAGTTAATTCATGATTTTACTACGAAAAGCTGAAAAGCAGATGGAAAGAAAGAACTTGTCGTTCCGCCAAATTAGTCGATGATTGTAGGTACTTAACTACTTACTTACGTCGCATTTTAACAGATTATTCCCACCAACCTACACATTTTCTTTACCTAAAAGTTTAATTCGCAGTGAGGAGGCAGCAAGGAACGCTCGTGCTCACGCATTGGAGGCTGCGCAAGCAGCAGTACAGTCACAGGCTCAGCTGGCAGCAGCGAAGGCCCGCGCCGCCGCTGCTCAGAAGATCGCCGCAGCCCGCGAGGCGGCCGCTGCCAAGGCCATTCAACGCGCCGCGAGCAATCAGGCTGCTAGGCTGCAGAACGCTGGTACGTACCTAGTAAATTCAGCCTATCACCGTGTCACAGGGTCCCAGCGCTAACAAAGAAAATTTGGTTCAAATAGATGTCACTAGATGGCGCGATATGTATCTATTTGTTATTGTATTGTGTGTAAAATTAACATTTTCTAGAATTGATCATAAAATTGTATGTTAAGATAAAGAAGGCTTTTATCATTTAAAATAGATTCCAATAGATGGCGCCGTTAAATTTCTGAGGCATGCCACTCGATTTTTTAAATTTATATTGTAAGTAACACATTTTGGTACAATGAAACTCGAAAAGCGTGTAAAAAAAATACTATAGAACAAATCGTCATTGTGTTTAAAGAAAAACATAATCACGAACCCAGAAAACCCGCTTTACTTGCAAGTCGCTGCTAACACCATCTATAGCCGAGGAACAGAACAGAACTCGATCGAAGTACTTATAAAAATAATCAGCTTAATCAGACGAAAAACGCTAGTTACGTCAGCACGGTTTCTATGATGCTAGTATTATATATTATCTGAGACCGGGTCCACTGCTGGATAAACTTCTCATTCTCTGGTGCCGTGCACTGCTGGATATAGGCCTCTACCAATTTGCACCACAACACCCGCAGTTTCGGGCCATCCGGTTTGGGTTCTAGTTTGCCCCCAATTGCTGTTTAGATTTTATGTAGGTAATAGATTTAGCAGATCCGCGAATAGTGACCAACGATATCATTATTCGCTGCCTGGCGAAGAGATTATCTACTTAAAAATAAAACTTGGCGTATTGTATTTCGTTTCGGTTGTCAAGCTCATTTCAAAATCTTTTCTTTCAGACTTAGAAGCTCTAAAGCTGTCCGTGATCCAAAGCTCTGGCGCAGCAGGAGCTGCGGGTGCCGCTCAGCACGCTGCCACGGCCGCCGCCGCAGCCCTACGTCCGCAAACACCTGAGTGGCCAGCCAAGCCCTGGGCTCCATCTGCTTGGGTACCAGCTGCTTGGGGATGGGCTTAAACATTACAAACGCAACGAACGGCGAAGGAATATCACCAAGGAACTTGTTATTTCTTATTTTATAGGACTTAGACAATAAAGATGCGTAAATAATTTTAAGATTTTGTTGCTTTTGTCTGACTGCTTGATTATATTTTGTAAGTTTCTACATATTAGTTGAATACGAAAATAAACGTTTTTGAGTTTTTAAAACTCTTGTCTTTTTTTGCTTCGTTACCTATTAGATATTTCATTTTTAGATACCTAATTGTGTGACATTTTTGTTAGAACATATTGTCATCTCTTCGTGCGATAAATATGAGAGAGTGAACCTCAGAAAATGTGTCGCTATAAGCAGGCAATAATCAATGCCCTATGATCAAAAAGGAGCATTCCAATCAAAGAGAATATAACCACTAGAGAGCTTATAGGCCGATTTCTTCGAAGCACACGACTCACTACCGCGGGCCGGGAGACGAGGAAGAACGCGCGGCTGCAATTGGTCAGTTCAAAGTAAGTTGCGTAGGTATGGCTATCGTTAGGGTTGATCAACTCGATTAAGGGAAAATTGTCGATATCGATAAAATGGATTTTAACATTATTAAAAATACTCAATTAAAATCTTATAAATATTATTTAATAAAAATCAATCAATTACAAATATAAATATGTGTGTCGGGGACATAGAGAAACAAAAAGTATTTTTCCAAATCGGTCAAGCCGTCTACGAGTAATCCGGGAACATAATACATAAGAAAATTCGACGAACTGAGAACACCCTCTTTTTTTTAAGTCGGTTAAAAGTAGATAGATATTTTTTCATACATTTTTTATTAAGTTTAATTTTATTATTATCGATATCGACTTCAGCTATTAAAAGTAACAGCACAGATATTTACGATAAAAATACAAAGGGAGAGAAAGGGATAGACGCTTTAGAATTGTCTACTGAAAGAGCGAGACTTTTCCAAAAGACATCAACGCGGGACTCAAAATTGTGCTCGTTTACCCCATCCACCATTTTAACTAGATCCCTGCGGTGTCTCATAATCTGATTAAATTAAAAATAATTTTCGTACTGTTTACTTACCGATGAAAAGTTATGCCATCCTTTTTGTAACTAGATGTCTTGGCATGTTTCCTATACCCCTTTACGGCGCATGAGGGCATTTTTATGCGTTATAATTGCAATAAAAAGATAAAACAATTTGTATTTATTTAGCGTGCATACAGGTCTAATAACTGGACACAACTAAAATGGTTACTAGTACCGAAGCCTTTACATAGGCGACAAAATACTAATAGTTTTCGAGCGTCGGGGCACTGTATGCGCCGTCAAGTGGTTATATCGTCGTTGATTCCAATTCAAGCATGGATCAATAAAACGGTAAACTATACATATAATATAAAATGTAGATGTATCAGTACGAGCAGATACGAATATCTAACGCATGGATTGCTTCAATGGGACGCAAATAAATTGTACAATATTTAACTGCATCCTAAAGCACTAAAATGGCATATGACTTTATATTTCATAATTATATTAACTTTTTACTATGGCGATATTCAAAATCTTAAGAATAGTTGATACCAACGCGTTGTCCGCATTTACAGAAGGATCTAGTTGGATATAGTGCTCGCCAAACTTCTGGGCCGCCCTGAAGTTGGCTTTCCGATGCGCAAGGCACGACACGGTGGTATTTTTCTATGAGATTTACTACGGCGCAGCCATTGTAGCCAACTTCAGGGCGGCCAAGAAGTTTGGCGAGAGCTATAGGTACTTAGATTCCAAAATTGTATAAACTTTAACGCAGTTTTGAATGCAACCTTTTACAATTGCCTGTATTAGAATTCTAGAATGTTCGTCCCTGTATTGATTCGGTATCTACGCCTGCGCGACTCAATTCGGGGCGACTGAGAGGAAGCTCCGCAGATCTTGCTGTTACAGCATCCTGCATCTGTTGTAGAACTACATTATTTTGTAACCTGGTGAATTTTAACTTTTTTAATACCGAAATGGGCCCAAGTTAAGCCTAAAGAAGAGGACAATAAGGTAAGATTTTATAACAGTATGTTAGCGTCCTTAGAATGTGTTGTTTCGAATTGGATACGAGAAGGGGCGCGTCTTTGAAATATTCATACTCAATCTAAAGTTGGGCGGTTACGTGAATTATTACAGTTGCTTATTTAGACATACTTAGAAGCGGTTAACTTGTTTATAAATCGTAATTTGCAATAGTTCAACTTAGTACCTATATTGCCTTTGAGGTAGTTACTTCCCTACAAACGTAGGTACCTGCATAAGTACCTACTTACTTATATAATGTGTATAACTACATCTAGCTATACCAAAGCTGCCCAAGTTTTATTTTCATTGGTACCAAAGCTACTAAAACTTGGGTGGCTATAAAAATAAAGTTTTCTAATTTTCTCGACAAAATTAAGTATACGCAAATCGCAATTGCATTGAAGCGAAATTTGCAAAAAAATAATAGGTTTTTCGTTTTTTCCTAAAAAAGATTTTCTTAATTTTATTGAGCTGATCCGAGAAGTGAACGAGGGTTCAAACTATTCAAACTTCGAACATGAGCTTAAATTCTGACCGCGTCCAATCAGCAGTCGCTTGCTCGTACAATCGAATTCGGGCGACTAACACCGGCATCATTAGAGGAATGACGTGCCCGGCTGGCATAGCATGATCACATCATCCGGTCCGCTGGGCCAGGCTGCGGCCACACCCCGCGCATGCGCGCCGCTACCGTAACGCTCGCTTTGCTGGACATCGGCCCAAGCCTGAACATTGCGCGCGGCGCGGCGGGTTTCTGTCCACTCCAATACGCACCAACGCGCAGGTCACAAGTTCACAACCGTTGAAATGCTGGGATGCATGGTGATGCGCTTCTGTTCGCCCCGATGCGCTCCACCAAGGCCCTGCAGTCTTATTGCGTAAGTGAATTCGCAAAGCAAAGGGAAAAGAGTATGAAGAATCGACCAATCACATGCGAGATGAAAGACGCAATGTAGATTTCCGTCTATGTGATTGGTCGATAGTTAATAATCTTTGCCCTTTGCCTTGCCGAATTCACTTGCACAATTAGGCTACTGAAGTTAGCTTTACGATGCGCAAGGCGCGGCGCGGTGCTGTTTTTGTATGAGATTAAGGGTCGATTTCACCAAAGAAACTAATCGCGATTCGTTGAGACTGCTGAGAAACTACCAATCAGAACGCTGTTTTTGCATAAACTGAGTTTAGTTGAACTTATCGCGATTAGTTTCTTTGGTGAAATCGGCCCTTAGATACTACTGCGCAGCCAACTGCATAGCCAACTTCAGGGCGGAGAAGAAGTTTGACGAGAACCTACCCAATAGTTCCTACCCCAGTAAATACCATTAGATACCAATCCTTATTGAGTTATGGTACTAAGTCAGTAGTCACTAAAGCTTTATGCATAAACATTTCTCTAAAAATTACACGCGAGATATAAGACGCGATGTGGCTTCTATGTGGATTGGTCGATTAATGGCGGTCAAACTCCCTGTTTAAGTGTCAACTTCAACAGAATTGCATTCAAACTGCAAAGTTGCAATCCTTCTAATTATTATATCTCACTAACATTTGACGATGTTCCTTTGTTCGATTAGATACCAAGATGTGGTCGTACCACATCCTGGCGGTTCTATGCTGCGCCGGTAACCTGGTGGCGGCCGACATAGACCGACGACGGTTCTCCAACCCCACTTACTACAATGTAGGAGGGGTACTATCCAGCAACGAGTCTATCGCCTTCTACAAGGACACTATATCGGTAAGTTGACAGCTGATGGCTGCCGACATAGCTCTGCATGTCTGCACTGCCAAGACTGAACATTCTTGAAGGATGTACTGCGCCGTGTCGTCGAGGCGGTAACCACAGTGGTGGAAATTTGGAAGGTTTCGGCTGCCGGGCTGCCGGCCTATGCGGCACAGGTAGTTTCCGAAGCACCCTGTGTCAGCCGGAAAATACGGGCCCTATGCTGTCTTTTCAGCCCCAATTTCATAATGGAGTAGGACAAAGAACCTAAAAACTTTGGTGTGGCAAATCATACAATAAATCGGTGATGAAGCGGAATGCGTAGAGTTTGGTACTTAAAAATATTTGAAAAGAGTCGGTCGACCATTGGCCTCTCCTCCTCCTCCTCCTTGCGTCGATTCCCCAATGCTGTGGATCGTGGTAACCACATCAAAAACGGCGTAGTAGTACGCTGGCGTTAGGACTTCTGCCTCTACGCTGTTTACCGTCGACTGTGCCAGTGACAAATTACGTTTAGTGAGTTGCGCGTAGTCACCAGGATTGCGGGCAATATGGCCATAAAAGTCAAAGATCTTGCGCAGGCACACATTCGACAATCTTGGCCTTTTTTTAATTTTGAGCTCCAACGATATTAGTTGAGCTCCTATAATATCGAGATTTTCGTCCGGTGAACCGGCCACGAGATACGCAGCATTTTTCTATAGCACCACATTTCGAAAGCCTTGATCCGTTTCCGATCCGCGGCTTTTAGAGTCCACGTCTCTGCTCCGTACAAGAATATGGAGAACGCGAGGGAGCTGACAAGTGATGGTTTTGTCTTGTTGGTAATTTTGCGGTCCTTCCCTCTCGAGTTGCTGCGACATGTCACTCTAGCCATTGCGATGCGCCTGCGCCTCATCTTCACCCGATCCATTAGAGCCCAGGTAAATAAAGTGATTAACTGTTTCAACATTGAGTGTTCCATTGGCTGCAGTTTGGACGTGCGTTTGGACGTGTCATTCGCCTCTAGGTATGGATATCTTTTAAAAGAGGCCCTAATTTACAAAAAAAGCATGTTTATTCAATCTTTTGTAAAAATGCTCATCTGCAAAGTTTACTAGGCTTGCCACAATGAATGATTCATGTTGGCTGTCACTAAAGATCACCATGTATTAAACCTACCTATAGCATACACAGCGTGTAATACACTTGTGCTCATTACGTTTTAATTCAACGCAGTTAATGGTAATTTCCATTTCCTTTGATATGCATACGAAACAGTTAATTCAACACGAGACAGTTTTTATCAATTAATGACACGAGTATTAAACTACTTTTTTTTTTACAGAATCTGAACTTTAAAGATCAATATGTGCCTCGAGGAGTCACATATCATGATTATTCGATGCTTATGGATCCGAATCCTATAAAAACGGCGCTGAATGTTTGCAAGGACCTAATTGCTCATCGAGTAAGTATAAAATTCAATACAAGTCAAGCAGCAATCGCTTGAATAATCGACACTAAAAACTCAACTCTTCTAGGTGTACGCGATCGTGGTATCTCATCCACTGACTGGTGATCTCTCCCCAGCAGCTGTCTCCTACACCAGTGGGTTCTACCACATCCCAGTCATCGGCATATCATCCAGAGACTCCGCATTCTCCGATAAGAACATCCATGTTTCTTTCCTTCGAACAGTCCCACCATATTCACACCAAGCTGATGTGTGGGTCGACGTGTTGAAACACTTCAATTACATGAAGGTCATATTCATTCATAGTTCTGATACTGATGGTAGGGCTATTCTGGGACGGTAAGTTTACAAACAAGCTCTATTACATAATAGTAGCAAGTTAAATATAAATGACCAAAGAATATTATTGGCGTGATTGACTCTTATTGTTTGCTAGTATATAATTTATTATGTTTGCAGGTTCCAGACGACTTCTCAAAGTGTGGATGAAGATGTAGACCGTAAAGTGGTGGTGGAGCAGGTGATAGAATTCGAACCGGGACTAGATTCTTTCAGCGATCGGCTCATGGATGTCAAAGGTGCTCAGGCGAGGGTGTTTCTTATGTATGCCAGGTATGTTACAGTTTAATATTATGCATACACACACCATCCTCGCAAAACGCCTTTGTTCTCACTCCTGCACATTGCCCGACCTCACGTTCGATCCTATCTTCAAAAGCACGCACCGCCGCCCTCACCGCACACCCCCGTTGTCATAAAAAAACACAATACCATATCTTTACATAAGTTCAATAAAAAAACTTTAAAAAGAAAATGCTACCGACTTCCAAATAAAAACTACAAAGTGAAAAATAACTTAATTTTTGGAAGTCGGTGTCTTTCGTAGGTACCATTATATTGCGTTATTATTTTCATCATCCATTTCGATACAAATTTGAAAAAGTGCTAATTCGTAGGCGAACTAGCTTCTTACTGCTCATCACAGCATCTATTTCTTTATCACGTGTTGCCGGATGAGATAGCATGCATTATAACCTCGCGCACCAACAAACAGTTCGTGCCATCGACTAGGGGAACCTTAATCATCATGTGTTCCGCAGCAAAACGGATGCAGAGATAATATTCCGTGACGCGACGTTCCTGAACATGACGACTGTGGGCTACGTGTGGATGGTGACGGAGCAGGCCCTGGATGCTGCTAATGCACCTGAGGGCTTACTGGGGCTACGACTTGTTAACGCTACCAACGAACACGCGCATATCCAGGATTCTATGTAAGTATTGTAGTAACAGCGGATCTTTGTGTCTCTGAAGTTAGCTCTGCGAACTATTCGCAACTGCGAAACAGTTTGTCATCGAGTATACTGCATAGAGTAAGCGATATAGGACGATGCGGCAATCTTCTACTTCAACACATAAAAAAAATAAAATAGTAAATGCGCAGGATCTTGCAGCCAACTTCCGAGACACAAAGATTCGCTGTGACTACTATAACAATAGACATGCATTACGCATTCTACATAACTAAAACATGACTGTCTGCTGCTAGATGCAATGAAAATTCTTATGATATCTATGGTCAAAGGTTATTCCATTTAAATGTATAAAAATATATTGGTACCTACAGTGTACAAAATGACCACTGACCACTGATCCTAGGTGACCACTGAAAATCAGCGCCGTGCTGTGGATCCCCCACGGCACAGCATTATGCTGAGTGGAAGCCTTTTTGCCACAATCACGACATGCATCTGCCTGGCATCTTTTTCACCCTATTTCTTTTCTGTTTTATTCAAAATGTAGGTAGTAAATGGTATTATAATTTTATTTATTTCTCATCTTTACTAACTTACTTTAAGTACTACTTATACTACGGTTAAGGGTTTAGCATAAGCATATATTTATATTGTATGTCGTTTTGTGACAATTAAATACTTTTTCTTTCTTTCTTAATTTAATGTTGTAGTCCTGTTTTTGTATGTGATTTACTACCGCGCAGCCATTGTAGCCATGAAGCGGGCGGCCATGAAGTTTGGCGAGAACTATAACTACATATTTATAAATTTTCACTTAAAACCTTAAAACGAACAGATTTGATTACGGATATATATATATAATTTTATTTATTAGATTCAAAATTTCAAACAATCACGAAATCTTTGGTTATTATTATTCTTACAAAATAAATAATTATGTAAGTACCTAGTAGGTCTCTAAGAAATAAGTTCTATCAATAAAGCTAACTTTTCGGTCAGGCCGAAATAGCTGAAAAAGAATGGAAGGTCATACCCATTGACAGCCTATTGATTTGTTAAAAAAATATAAGAAAACAATTTTCATACAATTTGATGAAAATTGGCCAGTTGCTGTCATATTTTTAACAACCTGAACCTGAAGGAGGTTTCGAAAAAAAGATTTATACATTTTTTTTTGGAGTCTTTTTACTTATTGCAGTTCATTAGGGTAGTGGGTTACCCGTCGCAGTCGGCCTAGTCAAAAAATTTATAAAAATATCTGCAATTTCCAATGGCAATTTCTGATAATCGCCTATTTATACTTATTATATTTTCAGTTACGTGCTAGCATCAGCCATTCGTGACATGAACACTTCGGAGGAGATTCACGCTCCTCCATCAGACTGCGATAACTCAGGATCAATCTGGACCACAGGCCGTCTTCTGTTCGACTACATCAGGAAGCAGCGATTGGAGAACGGTGCCACTGGGCATGTGGCTTTTGATGACCATGGAGATCGGGTGCACGCGGAGTATGATATGGTCAATGTTAGGGCGCAGGGGGAACATGTCGCTGTGGGCAAATACTTTTACTCTAAGGTAAGCTATCCACATGGTGCATTGGACTGATAACCTGCAGCGGAATTGCGCAAGTGAATTCGGCAAGGCGAATATTGGCAAATAGAAATATCGCCGCAGCAATCAGTCCTGTGCTTCCTGCATCCACCAGATTCTCGTGACCTTTACCAGAAGCCGTATTACGTAAGTGAATACGGCAACGCAAAGGGTTTGACATGTTTGTTTGGTTTCGCATGTGATTGGTCGGCTCTCATCAGAAGGCTTGAAGTCGCGCAAAGGACAATGGAGAGATCAATGCTCGGCGTTTCCTTGCGTGATCGAATCAGAAATGAAGTCATCCGCAAGAGAACCAAGGTTACCGTCATAGCCCGAAGAATTACCAAACTTAAGTGGCAGTGAGCCGGGCACATTGCTCGCAAAACGGATGGCCGTTGGCATCTAAAAGTTCTGGAGTGGCGACCGTGTACTAGCATACGCAGCGTTGGAAGGCATGCCTCTTGGTGGAGCAACGACCTGGTCAAGGCTGCGGGAGTTCGGTGGATGCAAAACGCACGCGACCGATCAGTCTGGTGACGCTTGGGGGAGGCCTATGTCCAGCAGTGGACGTTGCTCGGCTGAAATGATGATGATGAATATTTTTTCTTTTCAGGAATCATTGAAGATGCGATTGGAACTAAAAGAGCAAGAGATAATATGGATGGGCCGCAGCACTTCGAAGCCGGAAGGGTTCATGATCCCGACGCATCTCAAGGTGATATAAATCAACAGCATGATAGAACAGAGACAGCGTAACTAGATAATGTGTAAGACAGAAAGAGATACAAATATTTTTATAACTTCAGGTATTGACGATTGAGGAGAAACCTTTCGTGTACACTCGTCGTGTTGACGATGGCGGTGACTGTACTCCTGAAGAGATTCCTTGTCCTCATTACAATGCGACCGAGGATACAGGTACAAAAAAACCCTCTCTATATTATGTTTGTATATATAGGTGTAGGTGAAGCTGGTAGCTCGTTCCTAGCCAAATTCAAATTCAACCGGCTATTATTTTGCAGTTTTTTTTTTATTTTACCAGTTTGACCTACAATACTACAAATATTACGCCCGTCATCTATTAAAATAAACATCACCGGAATAATTTTCGTCTTTAAAAGGTTTATTTCATTGTTTCTTTTGACCGAGTTACTTTACCCCGTTCCAGACCAACTTTACTGCTGCAAGGGCTTCTGCATGGACCTTCTGAAACATCTGTCAAAGGCGATCAACTTCACGTATTCGTTGGCTCTGTCACCTGATGGCCAGTTTGGAAACTATATTATACGGAACTTCTCGCAACCAGGAGCTAAGAAGGAATGGACAGGGCTTATAGGTAAGTAAGGACCACCCACATAGGAGTAAAGCAGATTTGTATAGTTGTTCTATCTCACGACAAACAAAAAACAATAAATACAAATTCTATTGTGATTTTTCAGGTGAATTGGTGTATGAACGTGCAGACATGATAGTGGCTCCATTGACAATTAACCCTGAACGGGCCGAGTTTATAGAATTTAGTAAGCCTTTCAAATATCAAGGTATTACCATTCTGGAGAAAAAGGTATGTTTTTATACACCTAACCTTATGAACTGGGGGCCTACCATGGCGTGCCAAAACTATCATGGAGAGAGGGACGGAGCTATACAAGACATATAGCTCTGTCCCTTTTTCACAATGGAACGATGACCGTTTTGACCCACCAAGGTAAGGCCCCTGTCTGACTTTCGTTATTTTTGAGGGGCGTAATTATTAATTATTATATTGTTTGAATTTACCGTACCTTATTATAATTGAACTTTTAACTTAGATGACAAGGACTTTTGCAGCGAAAAAATCCTCGTTAAGTAATTTCACCCGTATTATGTTCAGTATAATAGTATAGTAGTAATGTTGCCTTAAAAGTCCTCAAACCCATCGGAGCAAAAAATATATAGTACTCGCCAAACTTCTTGGCCGCCCTGAAGTTGCCTACAATGGCTGCGCAGTAGTAAATCTCATACAAAAACAGCACCGTTTCGATCTACTTATCTATTGAACTTAGATGACTATTTTCGTAATTTTCCGGCTAGGGTAACGCACACCGGGTTTGTGACATGTTATTGTTTCCTCTTTATTTTAGTACAGCTAGGTTCAAACTTACTGGCCGGTTCAAATTTCGCTGCCCGCAACGCAGTACACCCTTCACTTCCGCTGACATATAAAATTCCTATTGCGCAGCGACGCGTAGAAATCCGTAGCCTAATTGCGTAAGTCACATTCGGAAACAAAAGGGATTGATCCCATGAAAGGGTATGATAATTTAAATACCTCTTTAAATAAAAAGATATAGTCAAAGAAATTGAACTCTTTCCAAAAGAGTATCTTCAGTAATGAAAGAAACCAATAATTTTTGGCAATACCTAATTATATAAAGAGAAATTGTCATAATCTTTCATGAGGTTAAGCCCTTTGAATTGCCGATTTCACTTACGCAATTAAGCTACCGGTGAAGCCGCCATTAAGTTTGAATAGAACATATACTGTATATAAAATAAATTACACAAAGTAAAGTGCCTACCTGTTCGAACCAAAGACCTACATGTGATTCGGGATTGTTACCACTTGGCCACTACTGCTCCTTTATCCTACCACCATTGGCCCCAAACCGTACATACTAATATTTTTTATCTTTTTCAGCCTTCACGTTCCTCAACGCTAGTATCGTTCTTGCAACCGTTTTCAAACACCCTTTGGATTCTGGTGATGGTTTCAGTCCACGTGGTGGCTCTTGTGCTGTACCTTCTTGATCGGTTCTCACCCTTCGGACGGTTCAAACTGGCCAATATTGATGGGACTGAAGAAGATGCTTTGAACCTTTCGAGCGCTATCTGGTTCGCTTGGGGAGTGCTTCTGAACAGTGGTATTGGAGAAGGTGAGATCAACTATTTAGCTTTTATATTTTATTGTGTACGTTACCCCAACAGGAAAGTGGTTTCAGAGTGCTATGAGTGGAACGTATAATAAGTGCGTAATCTGCTGTAAATGTGCGCCACATAAAAAAAAAAGTGCGTGTCGTCGTTTTTGTAAAAAAAAAATGTAAAAAACGATTCCTGCTGTATTAACTCTGTTCCAGCAAAAAAATCTAAACAAGTGATCGTAGTGAGAAATATTGTGCATGGGCAGAGAGCTTATAGTTGTGCAAGAATGTGCGCCGAAAATATATCGGCGTCATCAGGTTTTCGAGATATTGCATTTCCTGCTAGAGTAACGATTTGCAGAATCATGTATCTCTAAAACAGTTGTATGTGCGCCTGTAGAATAAACACACGAGTATCTCTTGATATGTGCTTATTTGTGCCGGAATTAGATGTAAGAAAATATTTTTAATTTGCAAGTAATCGCGCTTTTTAGAAAACCCGAAAAAAAATCGCACTGCCTACATGAGAAAATGTATAAGCTCGCTGAAAACTGTATTCAGTCCATCTTGACGCTTGTATTAACCATAAAAGTTTCAAAAGTATACATGCTTGCGTTATAGAATAATATTGCTAAAAGTCGAACTTTGAAGGTAAAATACAAGAAACCGGCTCAACCCAAGATAGGTAGATGTAAACCACACTGAATATTTTCAATATATATTTTTGACATAACGCACTAACTTGTGGTTTACACCTTCCTTTCTTGGTTTGAGCCTTTGTCGAGTCACATTAATTCTGAGATAATTTAGAAGTGAGAAACTCGGCCTAAATTAATCAGACCTTCAATAATTAAGAACGGAATTATTATTCTGTAAAACTTTTTGCGATTGGTGATTCCGTAAATACGAGTAAGTAGATCTAGTTCTTCACAATATGTTTGTTTGTATTGTTTCAGGCACACCTCGTAGTTTCTCGGCTCGCGTGCTTGGTATGGTGTGGGCAGGATTCGCAATGATCATCGTTGCCTCCTACACTGCCAACTTGGCAGCTTTCCTCGTGCTCGAACGCCCCAAGACCAAACTCACAGGAATCAATGATGCAAGGGTACGTACAGGCTTTTCATTTAGATAATGTAGTATCAATATCGACTATTAATTTAATAATACACAGTGAGGTTGCGGGAATGTTCAATGTCCTCAAACGCCATCGATAAAACCATTAAAGGGAATAACTTCTGACTATTAATCACTTATCTAACGTACCTCCATCAATCAGACCATATACCCAGATTAATTGATCATAGCAATATTTCCCTAGGACTGTGCGATGGTGCAGTTTGAGGGGGAGGTACAACTTCACTGATTAATATTTTCGGGCTAACGTAGAGGCATAGACTAGTTTAGACAGTAGCTAATGCTTTATTTTTTATTATCTTTAGCTTCGCAATACCATGGAGAATCTGACGTGTGCTACGGTTAAGGGATCAGCTGTTGATATGTATTTTAGACGACAAGTTGAACTGTCGAATATGTACCGAACAATGGAAGCAAATAATTATGATAATGCTGAGCAAGCTATCGAAGATGTTAAGCACGGGTGGGTTCATCCTATACTTTGATTCTGTAGTTGCAAAATTACGTAGACATAGACATCATAGATGTCCATGGACTTTTTTTTTGTAGTCAATTTAGATCATGGAAAGATAATATTCAAAATTGAACAAGTAGTTTAGGAGATTGAAGTAGATTTTTTAACATATTTTTATTTTACTTGTTTTCTTATTCTGGTCCGTGCTTGCAGTAAACTTATGGCATTCATATGGGACTCATCTCGCTTGGAATTCGAGGCCGCTCAGGACTGTGAGCTTGTGACAGCTGGCGAACTGTTTGGTCGTTCGGGCTATGGCGTTGGATTACAGAAGGGCTCTCCTTGGGCGGATCTTGTCACACTGGCTATATTGGACTTTCACGAAAGTATGTATCTATTTTTAATCGAAGAAGAGTCCACTGGTGAACTGTTGACTGTAAGATGAAAATTTATTAAATGTTTCTTTCAGGCGGTATAATGGAATCTCTGGACAACCTATGGATCCTTCGAAACAACATGCTAAACTGCGAAGAGAACGAAAAGACACCGAACACTTTAGGCTTGAAGAACATGGCAGGGGTGTTCATACTTGTGTTAGCGGGTATAATAGGCGGCATAGTACTGATAGTGATCGAGGTGGTGTACAAACGGCACCAGATCAAGAAACAGAAGAGGATGGAGATCGCGCGCCACGCCGCCGACCGTTGGCGCGGATGTGTAGAGGTAAACAGAATAAAGGCGGAGGCCATGGATGTGGACCACTGCGATAACAACAAAGTCAAAGAGCAGTTAGAGAGTAAAATATAGACCGCGGCCCGAGGCCCCACTGACGACTGATATGCACTTGTATGTAGCTCAGGGATTGCGAACCATTGCTACTCAAATATTTTAGTCAATCCAAATTTTAATACTCAATAGCAAATAGCGACATAACTTTTAAGAATATTAGTAGTGTTAGTCTGCTTATTGAGGTTCGCCATCCCCGATGTAGACATCAAAATATTGTTAACGACCAATATTTAACTTATATTCAAATAAACACTTTTCATGTTCATGTACATTGTTAATTTCGATCACAATGAGTCCCCGCCGCTTTGTGGAAGCTTGTACACCAGCTCGCTGGACACGGTAATAGTCTATTGCTGTTGTAAGTAGATGTCATTGTGTTATATATGTTTTATTCGTGACTGTACACCACAGATTAGTAAACGAATGGAGAGATGTATCGCATAGACAAAGTTCACCATAGAAATCTCGCTTACTATTGACAGTTATTTTATTGTTCTGCATGGCCAGTACCTTACATAATTTTAGCTTGCTCATTCATTTGTGTCGCATTAGATATCACTCCACTTGTTTACTCCTCCGTGGTGTACGAGAACGGTTGAGTGAACGTTGAAACTTTTCAGAAACGGAAGTCTCTCCGAGCCGCCCTGATGCCGTCGCAGCGCTGCAGGGCCAAGTCTAACGGAGTGAAGGAAGCAGGCACTATCAGCCTGGCTGTGGACCGAGGTGCACGTCGCCGGGATGAGCCGCGGGTGCCACGATACCTGCCCGCATACACGCCTGATGTCTCACATCTGGTCGTGTAAAGCGCATTATAATTACTTTTTTAGCCTTTTGAACGCCACTGTCAGCTTTAGTCAACAAATAAAAATGAGCTCTACATCAAATACGCAAGAGGTGATAAAAATACGGTTCACGCATTTTCTGAATGTGTACTTAATATAATCACACCGTGTCACGTGTGTCACCTACACCAATGCAATAATACCCTGACAACGGCGTTCAAAGGGTGGTCCGTTTTTAAAATGCGAGCCAATTCTGCAGTCAGCTGGATACACCTACTAAATATGAAAAAATCTCGTCTGAACAGAAAAATCCAACTCATAAAACCGACTTATTATTGCAATAGTTGGTCACAGGGCTAAGTAGCCTACTACTAGACTACATAATTCGAGCTTGCATTGTATAAACGAGACCTATGTTGGTGTTGTTCGTCCTCGTAGTTAGAATTTGAATCGTTGCTGTGACTTAGCTTATGATATTAAAGAATTTACTAAGCTCAACTTAGGTATGTAGTAACTAATAAATCTATTATCTGTGGTAGCACCTGCAAAGAGGAGCTCCTCTCTTAACACTATGCAATCTAGGATATGGGCATCAATGTGTTCTACAGTGTTTAATACACTGACTACATACACTGCCATTACATATAAGATCTTTTTGGTGCTCTATAATTTATTGCATAGTATAATTTCTTCAATGTGCTGTAGACTACAGGGTATGGCCTCTAAACTAACTTCTAAACTCCATTATAGTTGTGATAAAATTTTAAGGTTCGCGGAAAAGTTTTTTTTTCTTATGATTTTGGTAAGAAGGGGGAAATTTCGACTCGAAACTCGATTTTGTTTAGTTGTAGGATGTTCTATCAACTAAATGTGGTACTAATAAATGTCTAAGAATATTCGTTAAGTATAAGACTATTTAGTTTTGAAATGAGAATGGCGCTGTACGGCAATATATATTCCGTAAGATTACATTTTTTATGCCGTTATTATTGTCCAATTACCTTCTATTACTTGTTTACTGTTGAATAACTATATTGTTGTGTAGTTTAATGAATCATTTACATGTGACTGGAAATAAATACTCATTATTCCATGTGGTTTATTAATTTTCTAAGGTTTAGGTGTTTATCAAGGGCCTTCCACCGCTTTAGTGCCGTAAAACGGTGACTTTCTAAAGCATAGGTACTCCTAAGTAACGGCTAGGTTAAAAGTTTAGAAAAAAATTGTTATTGCTTCATGTAAGTACGTTATTTGTGAAACATGTTTTTTTCGTGTAACTAATAGTTTAGTTTAAAAAAAAAAAAAATACACGATAATTTTTCGCTACTTCTGGATATCTACTTACTCCTCCAAAACGACTTGGATGTTTAAAAAAATATTTTTACAAAGAAATATTTATGGCTAGATTTTCTTTATAACTGAAATAGCATAATATGCAAAACATAGAATATTTTGCAAACAAAACTGTCCAAAAGAAGGTTCAATATTGATATTCTGGCTCCGAGCGGGCGCACGGCCAGTATGTATTGGGGAATAAATACGCCTTAACATAAAATGAAAGAGCATTTTCAACACATCTATATATTTACATAAGGATTTTAACAGTGCTGTATGGGAAGAACATATAGTTGGTAACAAGAGCTATGGTGCTCTGTGTAGCCACTGTAAAAAGCAAGCCAGAATGTTATATTGCCAGGATAAACACAAGTAGGAATGTATTGGTGTGCTGCAAGGTTCAAGTGTAACACCACACTGCGCGCAGTCAAATCTTTACGTCGATTTGAGTGGACATAGCGTGGGATGCTGCCGTCACACGACAACCTTACAACCCGCAATGCTTCCACACTGATAACAAGAATGGTAAAGACGAACACTATTTATCCAAAACATTCATTAACAACGATCATAATACATAGAGGAAGATTATTAATATATAAGTATATGTCTTACATAGAAATAACGCGGATCCACCATTGCGTATTCTTGTGTAATACTGCAGGACAAGTTGCTGCATCCAGTTTCAGCAGTATCAACTTTAGTAATAGTTATTTGCGTGATAAATGGTAACATCTTAATTAAACCGTCTCCAAATCCTATAAACTACATCCTCTAAAATACATATAACATTATGCTATGTGAATGAATTGTTATAATATAATATTTTATGCTCAGTAAATAGGTGTAACATTATTGAAGCAGGCGAAACTTATGCACAGTATTTATTACAAGATATCAAGTGGTAATATTGCCAGAAATCAGAAACTCGCATGATTATACATTGTCAATTGTACATTTTCTGGCGACTTAACGGGACCACTCATCAGATTACATTCTAAACAGCGATAAAATTGTACGCATTATTACGATATAATTAATTAGGCAAAGGAAAACACTTATTATAAAATTATTTTAGTTCTACAAATTATGAAGTTTAAATAAATTGTTAGTTATAACAAGTGTGAATAAAGGTAACCGCTGTTTAATCGGTGAATTTACGGTTAGGGTTGCGGCCGAAGAGGGCGGTACGGATCTCGGGCAGCAGCTGCTGGGCTATTAGCTCCAGGCGAGACTCCAGGGTGTTGCAGATCTGTACAAACACACGTTACTTTGATACTGCATTATCACGACAAACATTATCGCACAAGCAACATAATTATTATTATTCTCACACACTTCGAGGTGTAGCTAAACAATATACCTACCTTATCAAGCGTGACCGTTCCACTATAATACTACTGAATTATAAATTTCACTTCATCAGTGCGAGATTCACTAGCAAATCTGATCAGAAATTTTAAAAATAATAATATTGTATTTTTATCGCGATGGTGAGGCGCGGTTTCACGCGGTATGAGCGAAACAGGAATCAAGACAGGGTAAGTTTATGTAAAATTTTGCACAGCGTTATTTTTGTTTTTACTTTTGACAACAGCTGTTTCCCATACATTGCTTTCATCACGCAGATCCGACATAAAATTTCAAAAAAAGATTCATTGAAAAGAAGGTAAAAATGCGAACATACCTTGATGCGACCCTTGAGGGCGACCAGCTCAATTCCGCCGCAGGTGTCGGGTGACAGCCAGTTGTCAGGGTCGATCTTAAGGGTGGTGTCCTTCTTGATCTTGGCCTTGTAATCACTCTGGGCTTTACCGAGGACAGACTCTACCAGGGCCTTGTCTGCTTGACGCACACGGAGCGTGACGGCGTTCTCCATCAGCTGAAATATGCCGTTTATATTGGTTCCAATATGTATTTAAGTCTAATCAAACTCTTATTTCGAATTGAACAATTCGAATATCAAATAAGCATAAATTAAGTCGATTTCAAAATGACTAGAACAATAGAAAAATTAAAAGTTGAGGTTTTGACATAAACTGAACATTATTCGTGAGCATTAAAGTTGTTTTTCCATAAACACATAGGTTGCCTAGACCTGAACTTATGGTTCTTATGTTTGTAATCGCCAATCTGCCTTGAGCCTTGATGATTTACGATCATGCCTTGAGAGAGAGAAAATCCTTTGCCCTTCAGTGGAAGAGTAACAGACCAGTATTATTATAGCAGGGAATGGTACATACCTGGAAGAGGGCCTGTACCACGAGGGTGGTCAACAGTTCTCCGTACATCTTCTGGTCTTTGGGCACCTCAGCCAGACGCTTGCGGGCCTCGTCCAGAAGGTTGCGTACGTGGTCTTCACGTACTTTGAGCACCTTCAGACGGGCCTGGTTCAGCATGTTCGAAGATTGACTGTGGAACAAGAGTCTGAATGTACTCTTTTGTTCACGTTTGAATGGCACATTATGTCAGTGAACATTATGACAAGTTATATATACAGAGTGAGTTCTTCATTTGGGCGTGAATGGCCAAATCCGAAACTATCTTTGATAATAAAAGCGAAATACACTCAAAGGAGTCATGGGGCCGATTTGGACGAAAACTAAAACAGCATCATTGGATTTTTCAAAAATCAATATTCCTAGCCAGGAATCGAACATTTTGAATTAAAAAAAAACATATGCTGTAGTATTACACTATTCGATAGTGTCGCTAATAAGCATCAAATGCTGTGAAGTAATGACTTACGGCAAACTTAAGGAAAGGCCTCATTTTTAACAATTTTCCTTTTTTTTTGTATGAAATCTATGAGAATTTTCTAAACAAAATCAAAATTGTTGTAATGCTGAATGTACCCAATCAATCCTTGAGATGTTGAAGCCAGCTATTTTTTGAAAATAAGAAAATTAAAGATTAATAGGGAGTTACTTAACATAGGAAAATTAAGTATTTTGTATAAATAATAATTAAAGCAAAACCAAGATAGATTTGTAACCAAATTAAGCCTCAAACAGATTTTGTTGCCAAGTTATTCTACATACAAGATCTCAAAGTTTCTATATCACTACTTATGTAGTGTAAGATCATTACGCCATAGAAAATATGTCATGTGACCTATATTCTTACGAATCTAGAATGTATTTGCCATAGGAGTCGTTGAAATTTCCAGGGCAATTCAGGGGGTTTTTAACAGGACTTTGAATAGACGAGATTTTGTGAGACTGTAAAAATTGTGTTGTTGCTGTCCCAAATAGATTGGGATAAAGACGAGAGCATGAAGGATAATATACCCACTACACAATAACTATTTTGTAAATTCATTACTCAATTTGTAGAAATTGGTCCGTTTGTTTTTATGTTTTGTTAAAATACAGCAGTATTTTAACAAAAACATTTATTATAATAAGCTAAGAATCAGCTTTTGCTGTTTTCTGTATTACGGCTGCACTTCTAACTTTAGATGAAATACAACAACCTTCTTTTTTTAAATCATTTAAAAATTGCTTAAAACAAGATCAAAAGCCCTGTTCAATTTAACTGTAACTAAAACTATAAAATAAATACTATAAACATTCAGGACAGCGAAAACCAATTCTCTAATTTTAAGTCTTATCAACTGAGATAACTTCCATGTAATCATTGTTATCACTTGATTCTGTTCAGCACTACATGTAAAACTTGTCTGAAGAATATAAAATGCGAATTAATGTTGTTAAAAAATACAGGTAAACCTGCTTTTACCAGCAACTTTGCCACTATTAAGTCAAATTATCCCAAGTGATCAATCTACCGGGATAGCCCACTTGAAGATTATTAGATTCCCAGGGAAACATATTACTGGCATAAAAGATATCCTATATGAAATACCAAGCCATGGTCTACCTGTGTTCTCAATTTCACACAAATGCATTGAGCCATTGAGATGTGATATTTTAAAGAACATTTAAATATACAAACTTTCATATTTCTAATATAAGTAGGAATAACAAAATAGTGTAATAGAATAAACATCAATTCTCTCAGAAACAGTGTATGGACTGAAAGGTGTCATTCAGAATTTAAAAACTGTAACATGATTACTACCATTGTTTATGGTATGGTCATGTGACATTCTTACTTCACTACAAAATTTAAGTGAATGAAAGAAGTACAACATGGAAAGATTTCATTTACAACAAAATTTTGTAGTATGATAGAGTATTTGATTTGTGATTTAAGAATTATCTCTTCATTCATAAATTTAACAAGTAAAGGGTCACATGACAATCAAATAAGAATTACAAATCTTTATGATAGAGTAATTTGCTCATAGTGAAGTCATAAGATTTCAATTAATTAATATACAGTTGAGGAAGAAACCTAGATGTAATAGAAGATTCTTAGTGAGGTATAATGATTTTAAGTTCTGATATCCTGGGCATAAAAGGATAGTCTTGATTTATGTAATACTTCTGGTTTATCCTGCATACTAAAAGAACCTACCATTCAAGGCCATGTTCAATTTCTTAGAACATAAAAAGGTGCTAAGGAAGACTACTAAATAGGATGAAGAGTTTACTGCAATAGAGTAATTTATAATACGAGAAGTCTCATCTTTAGATAATTGGCAATATGCACTTACTTTCATGAATTACTGGCGGGATAAGATAAATCTAACCAGAATGATATTACCTAACATCCTGAAGAGTTCTAGCCGATATCGAGAATTATGAAAGTGTTAGTTAAGGTCTTGGATTAGAATGTAATACTGTAAAGGAAACCTACATCTTCTTCTGGAGTTCAACCTGCTTCTCCTTCTTCTCATAGTACTCCATGATCTTCAGTCGCTGCTGCTGCACCAGACGGCCCTTCTCGATGTTGAACTCCTCCTCAGCCTTCGCATCGATTTCCTCAGCCTTTTCATTGGCCTCTTGTTCGATGAAGGCCATCATGTGCTTGATCTAGTAATAAATAATGTAATTTTTCATTTAAAGAAAACATCATTTAAGACTAAGACAGTACCCAAGTCTATTCTGACTTCAGAGGAAAATTGGAATGTCGGCAAGTGCCTCATTTTGGATCAATTATTCTGACAAATCCATGTCGACAGATTTAAGCTGCTGCTAAATTTCATTTACATACCTGCTTTTGAACATCTGCATCGCTTAGCGCCATGGCTGTAGGTTAATATTTAGCACCACTAACACGAAAAAACAACCGATAAAGAGCCAGAAAATTAAAAACTGGCTCAAAGAAGTAAGTCGACGCCTATCAGACGTGCTTCTTCATTGAACAATCATATGATCCCAGTGTTACCAAGTAATGAAAAATTTTCACTCCATACCATAGACAGGCAATTACGCTACACGGTGCTCAGAGCCCTGAATACCGTGTCTCACCACCGCGGTACCGAGTCGATAAGGTCGATATTTGGGGACCTTAACTTCCAAACATTTATTAAACCACCCTAAATCACAATTTAGGCCCCTGAATTCCGTGTAGTGTAATAAGCCCGTTAATGCTACGTTCTATAAAGGAGGGAGGTCCTAGGTTCGAATATGTTTGTTATATTTTTTGTTTGTGTACACCGTCAATTGTGGACCGATTTAGAAATTCTTTTTTTTTAAAGAGTTTGTTCTCAAATTGGTCCCATTTAAAAAATGGTTAGAATCAAAGGTGAAAATATGATGAAGAACTGCGAAGATATACAACAGAACTCTTCAATAAATGACAACAAATTTCTCGCGATTGCTGCAATAGCATGTCTGTTTATTCTTTAGTCATCAATTTCATAACTTATACATCACACCAGTTCACTCTTTAGGGGTACGCAGATGTGTACAGTTCACCTTGATACACTATCTATTCTGGCTTTATAATACCTAAGTGTAGAATTTGCCTATTACCTCAACTAAAAAGTGAAAAATAAAAACATTTTTACAATAATATACAACCAACATCCAAATAAAAATCTCTTCTTTACTACACGACATCGCAAACAACTGCACCGACTCGTGTACTCGAAACGTCCGTTCAATCCGCTCGTCTTGCGACGACAGAAGCTAACGACCTAAACTTTATTACACTGCCCGGTAGTAAGGAGTTAGGGAGCTGGGCTGACCGGCAGGCTTATTACATATCTAGAAAGAGCAAAACGATAGCAATTTTTGCGCAATAATTGCTCTTCAATACAGAAGTTTTAACAAACAGCGAGTTTTTTTTGACAAACAGCGATCGATTAGCAAATGATTGTGTAGGACCTACCATATCTACAATGTAGGTAATGCCGAATTTTTATGACATAAAGCGTTTGATCATGCGATTATTGTTGATTGCTGTTTCTTACGTAATAAGCCTGCCGGTCGCTTCGGTCGATATATGGACCTTAATTCCCTAACGTTTATTACACCAACCTAAATTAGAAATTAGGGCCCTGAATTCTCTGTAGTGTAATAAGTACTTTAGGGTGGTGTTATAACATATAGGATGTTAGGGTCTCTAAATAAGGCGCAGGAGTGACCCGGTCTTCCTAACGATCTTACTCCCTTACTACCGGGCAGTGTAATAACGATGAAGCGCTTATTATACTACACGGTATTCAGGGTCCTACACCCTAATATAGGGTGGTGTAATAAATATTAGGGATTTAGGGTAACCAAAATAGCGACCTTATCGACACAGAATGGTGGAGCGACACGGGATTCAGGGCTCTGAATAACGTGTGGGGTAATAAGCGCATTAGGACGCTAGGGTGCTGCAGTCGTCGCCATACGAGTGGAGTGAACGGACGTTTTGAGAACATGAGTCAGTGCAGTTGTTTGCGATTTCACGTTGTAAAGAAGAGATTTTAACCCATGACATTGATAAAGAAATGCCGTTTAAATGGCAGAAAGAACTTTTTTACAAAAAAATACAACCGAAGTCGGTTGGTCGGAAACTTAATTATTTTTCAAAAGTCGGTATTCCTGTTTTCTTTTCTTTCTTTTTTGACACCGACTTCCGAAAAATAAGTTATTTTTCACTTTTTAGTGTTTTTATTTGGAAACCGGTTGTAATATTCTTTTTTAATGTTTTTTATTTTTCACTTTTTAGTTGAGATAATAGGCAAGTTCTACAGTAAGGTACCTATATTGCCAGAATAGATAGTGTACCAAGGTGATCTTTACACATCTGCGTACCCCTTAAGAGCGTACTGATGTTATCTTTTGTTATGAAAAGTTATAAACAATAAACAGATATGCTATTGCAGCAATCCCGAGAAAGCTGTCATTTATTGAAGAGTTCTGTTGTATATCTCCGAAGTTCTTCATTATATTTTCACCTTTGATTTTAACCATTTTTTAAATGGGACCAATTTGGGAACATACTCTTTTGTAAGAGTATGTTCCCAAATTGGTCTCCACAAAAAAAAGAATTTTCTAAATCGATCCACAATTGACGGTGAACTTAAACAAAAAAAATAACAAATAAAGTCGAACATAGAACCTCCTCTTTTTTAGAAAGTCGGTTAAAAATAAAGACATGAGGTCTGAAGGTTTCAAATTTGTTTAAAGCGGTTTTATTATATAATTATTTCATTATAGCGGGCGTGCAACACTTGTGACAGTCACTTCACAATTGAGTTAGATCCAAATTGACCGGGTAGTGTAATAAGCGACTCCCTAGTTATGGGCCACGCCCACCCTTCCAACAGAGCCTTGAATACCGTGTAGTGTAATACGCCTTTATGTCGTGTTCTTATTTGATTCTAGTTGGAAGCGGATAGTCCAGAATTTTGAAGAAAAATAAAAGTGATGATTTTCTTCATCATACTTGACTAAGGCCCAGTTTTTTTTAGCCAAAAATTGACAAACATGCTAACCAATGGTTTTCAAATTAGTAAATTGCGTTTTATTATCAATTGCTAGCCCAAAATGGTCAAATAAGTTAGAGAGTTTATTATTTAATTATTTATATGAGAAACAACTAATGAATAATCGCGTTTTACTGAAAGTTGTAACCAATGGTTAGTATATTTAACCATTGATTTAGTTAACTAGCGATAAAAAAACTAGGCCTAATCTGTAAAAGCTGCCATAAGCGCTATATAATTATTGCGATCAACAAATGAAACAATTCAGCTTCAGCTATGTTTAGAAATTTACAGCACGAGAACAACTTCTGACAAGTCACAACACCCAATTTGCGGCATCCAGTTTAGTGCGATATTTTGCTATTTTTCTTCACATATCAAACGTGGGCAAGAAAATTCGAATAAATTATTTTCATTTTGGACTTGAATAGTAGTTCATAGTTCAGATATGTCCAGATATTCCGTAAAGAATAACATAGGTTTCCAGAATGATCTTCGTCTTTCGACAATCCCTTTTTGTTAACTGTGGCCTAGGCCCTAGGCTTTCCAACTCGCGGAAGTCAAAGAGTTTTCAAATTGTTAGTTTAGCTAAAGATCTTTTAAATATATTAAGCCATGTATTCATTGAGAAACATTTGGATATAAACACTGTTTCAGAATCGAAATATACGGGTTTGTGAAAAAAATACGTTTCAAAAACATACTCATTTAGATCATTTGTTACGGAAACCTATCGAAATTAGAGTTGCAGATTTATTCAAGAAATAAGAACATGTCAAGGCGCTTTTTACCCGACTGCTGACACAAAAGGGAATAGTGTTTGACTATAAAATATATTATTAAATTGTGAGCTCCGGACATTGATGTATTAATACATCAATGGCGCCGGACCAGATATTTTGAAACTAGCTGTCCCACGCGGCTTCACTCCCGTCAACTACCTGCCCATCTACCCTACCTACCCTACCCTACCTACCCTACATACATGATTGTTGCGTAACTTAAACAGTTTACGAAGTGCACGCAACGGAAGTTTTCAAAAAGGATAATTTTGCCCGTTTTTGCAACATTTTTCATTTATGCCATTGACTAGTCTCATGTATAAATGACAATGGCGTATTATCTTTTTTGACTTTTTTTCGAAGGAACATTATTCAATATTTTTCCTAAAA
This sequence comes from Orthosia gracilis, assembly GCA_947562075.1. NCBI lineage: Eukaryota > Metazoa > Arthropoda > Insecta > Lepidoptera > Noctuidae > Orthosia > Orthosia gracilis. Next base: position 66,173,174 of record OX387264.1, on the reverse strand, counting down.
TAATCTATTGGATATTATTATTTTTGTAAGACCACGTGAAACTAAGCAATTTTTTCAAAGGGAGTCATAGACTAAACAAGTTTAATTTTTTTCTGAAAGCTGAATTTAGATTTTTTTATTTACGTGTGGTAATTATATTGAGTGTTGGCTACAAAAGTCAAACTAAAAACTATTTATTTAAATTGTTTTTCACTTTTTAAAATTAAAGTTATGTCGACGTTTATAAATAATATTAAAATTAAAAACAAATTTGAAAAGTTGTCTTGATATCCCCTTTTCAACGTGGCTCATTCACATAATTAATAAGTTACTAGAGCGAAAATTGTTACAGTTTTCCGTCCGCTTTCAACAATATGGCCGCCAGTTGTTTAGGGTAATGTGGCGTTCGACAAAACTGAGTGAAATTGTTAAAATATTTATAAGTGACCCAAAGATGCATAAAGTTTTCAGCGTTTTATAGCAGTGTTTCATGCATGGACGGTTTTGAGCATCTTTTTAGTTCGTCTTAAAATTTTTGAATGCATAAAAATCGTCGTCTAAATTGGACAGTCAACAAACTTTTGTTTATTTCATTGGAGTGGATTTATTTGTTCCTGCAGAGAATACTCGATTATGAACCATTTATACTGGTATTGAAATAGTGGAACAAGGACTGACGACGACACATTAGGTAAAAAAATTAAATTTTTGAATAATCGAGTGTACCAAAAACAGGGGTCGCCATTGTTTGACAGGGGACGAATAACCAAACCATAGTAAAATACTGATAAAATGTATGATACCTACTACATTTGTTGTTATTAGCCAACGTTATCTCGTATTCCTATCTCTGCATTGAACACCTCAATGCGTATGTATGAAATTCATTTGGTGTCGTTTCACAAACACCTAAGTTTGAACTGATATTAGTTCAAGTCAACACAAATTTTTACCGTAAGGTATCGTATATTTTACTGAAAACCCTGATGTGTTCAGTTTTACATTCGTGGTTACATTAATCAATTATTACAGGTTCTGTTTATGAGGCTTTATCTTAGATTATAGTTTGTAACAGTACATTTTGAGGTGTATTGACCTACCATATTATTCCTTGTCCTGTCATATCTGTAGAAAATGGCTAAAAATATATATTTTCCATTTAGGGTTTACTTAGCTCAAGTAAATGCCTTACATAGCTGAATGCAATACATTAATGTCCAGCCAAGATATTGGAAAGTGGGTATTGAAAAAATATCAAGTTGGAAGACTTTTGAAACAGACTTTCTTTAGTTCTTTGTATGAAATGTTAGTATTCATGAATATATTTATAACTTGTGAATTTTATTGTACTGAATTTGTAATAATAAGAAAATTCTAACACAGTCTTAAACATAGTTCATTTCATTGCAATAAGTCTATTAATGTAGAGACATTGATATTTAATAACATAGACAATCATTATCTTCATAGTTAATTCAACAACAATAAACCCAAGAGACAGGCAGTCTCAAGGAAAACTGTTGCTTTTAGATATGTAATTGGTATGAACAGCAATTCGTAAACAATAGATAGTTTTTCATAAGATTATTATTCTATTATATTTAGGACTCCTTTGTTTAAAAGAAATAGAAATTGTCACGCAATAGCTCTTGTTAGTTCAGTAAAAGCACTGTTTCATTGCTGACCAACTCGGATAGTATCTATCCGAGTTGGTCACTGGCTAGAATATGTGAGTGGTCTAGATAAAGATTATTCAGTAAAGCATAAACTGTATTGTTAAAATTTCTGTAGTGTGAGAAATGTGGTATTTCATGTATGAAACTGAGGGCAATTAACTTTTTCAGGTTATGGCAAACTTGAATTTCCAACAAGCACCTAGAAGCCTAGCGAGCGGCGGTGTGGGCAGTCGCGTTAGCTCAGGCCTGGTGGGCGGTGTATCGGGCCATGTGACGCCCACATTCGGAGGCGCACTGTCGCCCGGCCGGAACTCCACCGCCATGCCCGGGGGCGCTCCGCCCTCTATGGCATCGCGATCAACACTTTTCGGCCAACGGGCGTTTGCCGACCGCAGGGTACCCATACCAAACGCGTTATCGCAGCCTAACTCAAATTCCATGGTGAGAATCTCAATTTCATTTGAATGTCATAATAAATGTGGGTAGAGTGAAAAAATATTGCTGCTTACCTACAGCAAATAATTGTAAGGAATTATCTGGTAAAAGTGAGAATAGCTAAGAATAATTTGTGACTGCTTGTTACATTGGCATTCTAACTGGAATAAATTGTGAGTCATTTTAACAATAAGTTTAATTCTAATTAGAATGTGTGAAATCCAAAATATGTATAATGCTTAGTATTTTCTAAGAAATCATCTTATAAATTGCTAAGAATTAACCTAAAAATGTTATTCAAACATCAATAGGGCCTACTTTGGTTTTCAAATAAACCTAGCAAGATTTGTGTCAATATTTGTATTCAAATACAGTTGCTTTCGAGTTTCAACTCTTTATTTCGTAATATGATTGTTTCGTGTGAACTAAGGAGAAGATGTAAAGTAGTGCATTCTGTAAAAAAATACTGTTGTGTGAGTGATCTGTGTGTGTGATGTATATCTTTTCACCTACTTTATCAAGTCCATCCAAAGGTTATCTGTAAAAGATTGCTTTTAGCGATAAGATCACCCTTTGGACACCATTAATTTTAACTGTTGAAAATTGTGATTTGTTATGGTGTACAGTAAAGAGTATTCTATCTCGTATCTATTGTTGTCTTCAGTCGAGTATGGGCAACCTGTCTCGGTTCAACACTAGCAGCAACTACCACTCGGTGTTCGGCGAGGGTGGCGACACGTCGACGCCCCCGCTGCTGGACCTCAGCGAGTTCCCATCACTCACGGCGCGGGGAGCCGGGGACCAGGCTCCCGCCGCTGCGCCACCGCCCCCCGGCTCTAAACCTTACGGTTAGTACCTCATACTGACCAAAACCATTCAACAATAATAAAAAATGAGGCTGATAGTTTTTTACTCTTTGTTCAGATCTACATTTTAGAAGCACCTTATAATGACGAAATATCTCATATAGATAAAAGTATCGAAAATAAATCACAATTTTAGAGCTTCAATTATTAAACTGACTTCAGTGAAAGTAGCAACAAAATCAATGTGTACAATATTCTAGTTGTTGCTACTGGCTCTTTAAATAGAATACTGTTGATCACATTTAATCTATTTTTTGACAGTGGGTATGGTGAAGCAGCCAACATCAGAGCAGTCAGAGTTCACGATGTCGTCGGAGGACTTCCCTGCGTTGCCCGGTACATCAAGTGCGGGCGGCGCGGCCCCCCTACCGCCGCCCGGCCCGCTGCCCCCGCCACCCGACTTCAGCAACCATACCAACGACAAGCCTCGGAAAGGCATACAGACCTCACCCGATGGTAAAAATCTACTCAATACATACTATTAATAAACCTTTTTTAACTTCTTAATGAGATTTGTCCACCAAAATTCTTTTGGTCCAGAATTCTAATCTAAAAAGCAAAATAATGTTGGTTGGAATAACACAGAAATGCACTTTTTTAAACATGTAATGTCCTGCAAATGAACAAGATATTGTGCTGCATTTCTAATTAATAACAATAATAACACAAATTGTGTTCATCTATTTTGTGTTAATTATGTTGCATGCCATATTTTAACGTTTTATATCTGTCGAATTTTGATTTAGATAGTGAATTGAACTGAATTTGCACCTGACATATAATTTTTTTGTCCCTAAAGTTATCAGTCAAGGAGCACATACGGAATTTTACGGTGTGTATACTAAATAAGTGCTGGAAATATATTAAAATGCATGCATTTGTTCTTATAGCAGTATAGCAGTTTTAATATAAAGTCCAGATAATATACCATTAGAAGTAGAATTTTTGTTCTGACAGTGCGTTAGTAATAATGTGTAATGTTTTAGGTAAAGTAACGAATATACCAGAGACAATGATACCGAACCAGTTTGGTATTGTGGGACTGTTGACGTTTATTCGCGCGGCGGAATCGGATCCCAGTTTAGTGTCGCTGGCGTTAGGACAAGATCTCACAGCGCTCGGACTGAACCTAAATTCACCAGACAACCTCTATCTCACCTTTGCTGGCCCTTGGGCGGATACGCCGTGCAGGTAATTCATGTAAATATTATAGTTGATTCCTCAAATCAGCTTCAAAGGCATTCAGTGTTCTGCCTTTTAAATGAGAGACCCGTTCAAGGCTCTGGTAATGCAGATATTATATACAGCTGTTTATACCTGCATCAGTTTTTAAATTCCTTCATTCTGGACACAAAGACCCTTTCAAGCTACTACTCTGAGCATTTGAGCTTACTGAGAATACTAAATAGAAAACTGTATACAAATAGAATAAACCTTCCACAAGTTATCTTTTTCACATCAAGTTAAACCATTTTAGTGGACAGGCCATTTTATGATGTTTAAGTCAAATCTAAATTTGATGAAGAATCTCAAGATTACGATCTTTAATAGACTTATAATATGTTTCAGACCACAGGATATGGACTATCATGTGCCTCCCGAATATCTAATCAATGGTTCAATTAGAGAAAAGTTGGCGCCTTTACGATTGAGTCGATATAAGGAAGACCTCTTGTTTTATTTGTTCTACTGTTTCGTGGGTGACGTGCTGCAAATCGCAGCTGCAGCTGAACTGTGAGTCAATCTTATTGTTTTTACACAGTTGATTATTATACTCAACCTCAGGTTGATTATCATATTGAATTACAGTAGTCAAAACGGATCTTTATGTCTTGAAGTTGGCTCTGCGAACCATTGTGCAAGAAAAAGTTTGTCATCGAGTATACTGCATACAGTAAGCTAGATAAGACGATGCGAAAATCGTAAGCGATTTAAAGATGCAGTTAAATAATGCTATCTTCAACTTTGACACAAAAGTAGCAACTGTGGTAGGTCTTGCAGCCAACTTCAGAGACACAAAGATCCACTGTGAGTACTATAGCTTCGTCCATCTCCTAACTGGCGTTAAATCAGAATGTAAAATTGCAACAGCACATATTAAAATAATAGTCCAACAAAATTTTATAATCTGACCATTATAAGTGTTTTGACAAAGTATTATAAATAATGGACTCCTAAAAGTGTCTGAAAACCATGTCATATTCTTCAAGCTGCTTGATATTCTAGACATTAAAACCCAAAACACACCTGTTGACGTGTTGTTGAAAAATGCTCTGACGATCGACAGGTGGAGGGACGCCCATCCGTCTGGCTGCCCTATGCTACTTACCGGTGACGGGTAGCGGCGTCGCCGGCGCAAGAGAAGTAGCTCGCCACTCGACTAGCTTCAATTGTGTTTATATGGGTTTCACTCACCTGCGACTAATCCTTCTAAATAAGCCAATTATTCGAAACTAAAGGCTAGCTAGGCTAAAGACCAGTTTTGGTGTAATATTAGGTAATGCAATGCTAAGCAATATGCTGTTATTAAAGCTGCATTGTTACTGGATACTGAAATGCTTCAACATACAATATGAACTGATATTTACACCAAGCATTTGATCAGTGCTGCAATAATGATACCATTTTCGCAGTATATCTCTACATAATTAACCCAACAAGGATACTAGGTAATTTATCTTTACAAAGTATAATAAAATAATGTTTTTTGTTCCAGTTATAACCGAGAATGGCGGTATCACATGGAGGAAAAGGTGTGGATCTCTCAAGCGCCCGGTATGCCTATGGTGGAGAAGACCTCAACGTACGAGCGTGGCACCTACTACTTCTTTGATGCGCACAACTGGCGTAAGGTACTATTGGCGGTTATTTAGATATACACTATATGCATGTGGCATGACTATTTTTTTATTTAAGAAAAGCATGAATATGTATTTGAAGACAGCTTATACATGATCAGTAGTTGGCATGTCAGAAATGCAAGAAATCTTCATGTGTATCTTTTATACTAGTTCTGTTTAGTAATTGCGAATTTTAAATATCGTCTAGCTGCTAGTGATGTGCTTGTACTTTTATCTTGCATGAAAGGCGGCCGTTTTCGGTGCTCTTGCTTATGACGTTCAAACATTGCTGATTCTTGGGCCTCTTTTCTGGAGACGCAGGGCGTCGCGCGTCGCGTTAGGGAGTTCAGACCGCACTAAATTCAATCACATGGCGTTTTATAAGAGCTTTACGAAGGAGCGTTGGCGTTTACGTATAAGCGACGCACTACGAGACGCGCTACCCCCTCGTCCCGTAAAGCCTTAGCCTTATTGATTTATTAAATATTGTACTTTTTTATCGTTTAAACAGCATGTTATTTTGTCACCAGGTGGCGAAGGAATTCCACTTGGACTACAGCAAGTTGGAGGGGCGGCCGCAACTGCCACCGCATGTGCTCACGTAGCGACTCCGCCGCGTCCTCTCTCATACACCTATTGTAGTTTTGTTATATAAAAAGTACAAGTTTAAAAAAAGATATACTCTTTTATTTTATGTTATGCCTCATTTTTTGGTGTAAGTAGCAACTTTTGATCAATGTCGATTGATCCATTCTATGATTCTACCATCTATGGTACCATCTATAAAGGTAGGGTTTGTGATTTTGGAGCGATCTTTCTAGCATTGCAACCCAGGCAATTTAAAAAATGGTCTTCGCGAGTCAGATACATATTCAAAGAAAATCGAAATTCTGACTGCCTTTCCTTTTAAAGTGTTTTATAAGTTCGCAAAAATTCACGACCTTCTAAAATGAGCGATATTCAATATACATATAAACGCGCATTCAACATGGAATTGTGGTACCCAAATGGAGAAAAGCTCATAAACAGCATAGGTACGATTCTACAATAAGTTGCTAAAGTCTGTTACAGAACTTTGCGAGGGAAAGTTCAAAATCCAGATCAAGCTTGTGGCTCTGGCTGCCGTGGTATCTCATTAAGGGCATTATGATGTAAATGTCTACTAATCTGCTCTATCTGTTTTTATTACGCGACTAGTGGCGTTGAACTCAATCACAGATAATACATTACAAGCATACAGATGTCTCATCCCATACAAAGAAACCGTGCCGACGTTTTCATCTGATTATACTGATATTTTTTTGTAAATCGATCGTGTTCGTATCCGTTCCACGGATATAGATGGTGATCTATCTATCGCCGTGGAACGGAACCGAACGCGATCGATTTACAAAAAAAAACAGTATAATCAGACGAAAAACGCTAGTTACGTCGGCACGGTTTCTTTGTATGGGATGAGACATTTGTATGCTAGTATTATATTATTTGTGACTCAATCATTCGGCCACTGCATCATTTATTTATTATTCTTCTATTGTTTGTTCGACTGATCAATGACCATGCAGATTTGATGTAGGAACATCAAATTCAGGCAATAAGCACAGAAGATTTGAAGTCGGTCAGTACAGCCGTCGTGGAAAGATGACTCAATGTGCACCTAAAATCGTTACCTACACATGTTTTAAACTCTCGTAGTGAATCATCAATAAAGCCAGTAAGAACCAGTTAATAGTAGTCACCAACACACCACCAACTTTCATAATAGCATTAAACACATTTCAAAGAAGTTACTGCTGTGATAAACGGCAAAAAGATCGTGCCGATAGTCACGTCGGCAGTTACCGGGTCTCAATAGATTTTGATATCTATCCATAATTGTAATATTAAGTGCTATTATTGCCCAAGAACTGTTACACCATTTGAAGAAATTATAAAATATGGTAGCAATCACGAGCATAACAATTGCTTCGTTGACAGCAGCAAAAGTAGGCAAATGACTTTTGATACACGTTAATTAAATAAATAAAACATTTCTGGACATACATATCATAATAATATATTGTAAAATCTCATCTCATATGGGCTTAACTTGCTGTTAGTAAAGTATTATACACTGCATGGAAAGAATATTAATTTAACTGCACTTAAAAGATTTACAAATCAATTATTGCAGTGACAAGTGAATTATTTAAGGCGGCACTTAACAAAACATTCCTTGAGACATCCAACACAATAATTATGCATTTTCATTTATCAGCGCTCACTTATAATTTGAAGATACAAAATTAATATTATATACTAATAACTTAATCTAAATGTCCATTGGTCGTAATGGAAAATGCCAACATTCTGGTTCTAGCATTTCAATGATCTTCAGCAGACTTATGCCTAAATACTAGCAGGCATTGATTATATCTCAGTCAACATCGTCAGTGCTTTCTGAGGAGGTGGGGGCTGGAGCATCACCGGCAGGCTGCGAGGAGCTTGCAGCATTATCCTTCATGGTGGGTTCATCATCATTCTTGCCGGGAACCCACAGACCAGCATCCACACATCTCTTCATGAAATATATGGCTTCTTGCTCTGGCATTTTAGCAATGGTTGCTTGGAGCAATGGCACATCTTGGGCATCAAAGCATTTCTTCAATTCCTGTATTGTGATAATGCAAAAAATGTTAGCCAATGTAATGAGGGTATTCTGAAATCATGTACACTAGGTGGCATCACTGAGACGTGAGGTCCAAGCTGCTGTCAAATGCTTATGTTTTTTGACATTAGTCAAATTGACGTCAAGCAAGTTGATGTCATAAGTTAAATTTTCCAAGTAAAAGACCTCTCACCAATGTGGCGCCAACTAGTGGCGTGAATTTTCTTAAAAACCCTCATTGAGACACCTGATATGAAAATTAAAGTGGCACTTTTTAGTATATTCAAGAAATAAGTTTTACCTTCATTACTTTCAGTCAAATAAACCTTAGCTACTTACATCAGGTAACTCCTCATAAACTTCCACGGGGTCCAGCCCACCAGGCCCCAGCCTGGCCTTCCGTTCTTCTTCTTCCTGCTCTCTGATAGCCTCAGCGATTTTCTCTGCAGCACGCTTCTTGATCCTTGCCTTGAACTGCTCCAATTCATCATCAAACGAGTCTTTGTAAGTCTTCTCTGCAATTTGTATTCTGTAAAAAAGAAAAGCTTTTAGAAAATTGGGTTTCAAAGTGAACAATTACAGAATTGTATTTGAATGTTGATTACTTTGAGAAGAAGGAGCTGACACATGCCCTGGGGTCCACATCCAGTTGTTTTGACAACTCCAGTATGTACTGCATACAGATAGTTTGGTGAGCTACATGAGCCATCAGATCATGTTTCTGAAAATAAATATAAAAACATAAAATAAACAAAGCAGCTTAAAATGCATATTACAGAAACAATAACACTGATAAATAACACAGATTACAAGCACATTGATAACATTAAACTTCACAAATGTAGCATACTACTGACCTCTTCCATTTCCAAGTTGATGCACCAGATGACAAGATAGTTGGCCGTCTCCTCACACACAAGCTGACTGTGCTCCTGTAGAAAAGCTCGCGAGTCCTCGTAACGCCGCAGCATACCAAACTGCTTCAGAAGCTTCTCATTTTCTTTGATAAACTTCTTCATCTTAGCTTCTTTCTCCTCCTCAGTCAAGTTCTCATCCTTCGCCCTCGCGGGTTTCGTGTTAATGACGGTTTTGGTGAAGCCCGGCTCACTGATCGTGTCCACATTCCACGGAGTTTGTCGCTCTTTCTTCTTGAGATCATCTTCTTTTTGTTTTATTAGTCTCTCTTCTTTCTCTAGCTCTGCTAAAGCCTTCTTTAAAGAATCAAGATCGGGACTATCGGAGCCCGCTTCACTAATTTTTTTCTTAGTCTCGTTTATTTGTCTTAAGTTTTCGGTCTTCTTTTGGACGAATTCTTCTCTCTCTTTACGCCGCTCCTCCATGCGCTCGACTCGCGCTTGGTGCCGCCAACGAAATAGCGACGGTGTGTCGATGTTAGGGTGGACTTCGTCTTCATCATCGGATATCTAAAATAGGTTGTCAATCCAGGTTATCGTAGGAGTATAAACAACGGTGAAGCTAAGTTCGAATGGCTTGGAGTAAGTACTTACTTCTATGTCTTTCCATTTGCTGTAGTCGACCATTTTGGATACCTATCAAAAATTTCACTTACGATTTAAAGTTTTAACTTTCTTTTGTCTAAGCAGGAAAATGAATAACTTCGAGAAACAGTAAAATTCCGGAAAATTCTCTCAATACATAACGATCGCAACAGATAATAAACAGAAACGTCAGCGTCACGTATTAGCCGTCATAGACAAAATTTGTTTATTCATTTCCATAGAGTGAAAAGTTTCAGTACGCAAGGTAGAATATAAGGATTTGATAAAGCGCCAAGCGACCTACTCAAAGTACTTCCTGTAAGCCTTTGATTTACAAAAGATTATTCTGTTTTCTAGACGGCGTCTAAAACTTCTTCGAGTCTTCTCGTCACGTATTCCACAAAGCCTGCAGACCAAAGTCTTCAACCAGTGCGTCCTACATGTTATGACTTACGGTTTCGAAATGTAGACTCTCACAATACGGCTGGTCCATCAGTTCAAAGTGCTCAGCGAGCTATGGAAAGGTCTATGCTCGGAGTCTCTCTAAGGGATCGAATCCGAAACGAGGTGATCCTGCAGAGAACCAAAGTTGTCGACATAGCACACAGAATAAGCAAGCTAAAGTGGCAATGTGCCGGCCATATAATTCGTAGAACCGATGACCGTTGGGGTAAACGTATTTTTGAGTGGAAACCGTGAACTGGTAAATGTAAGGTAGGACGCCCTCAGGCTAGGTGGAGCGACGATCTTCGCAGGGTGGCTGGTAGCAGCTGGATGACAGTTGCCAAAAATCTAACCAAATGGCGTGCAATTGGAGAGGCCATGATGTTAAGTTCGTTACTATAAAATGTAGCTAAGTTGTTTTATCGCAAAATATTATAATTTTCATTTTTGCCCTACAGTACAAATAAATCTGTTTAATAGATACTTTCACAAGTAGTGTGAGATTGATTGTTCAAGGTGGAGACCTGAAAAAAGTTATTATTTACGAAATTTTATTGTAATAAATTATACACTGATGATAAAATCGGACATAGTAAACAAATTCTTAAAAAAAAAACAAGAAACAAAAGAATTTACGTCGCATTTATGGTTTGCTGATTCGTTCTTTAAAATAATGAATGAAGCAACTCGATATATGTTTTCTTATAGCTAAGGTTATTTTAACCCTTAATTTGACTTTGTACGGTAGGGTGGACGCCAACTTTAAAAAAAAATGGGGGCGTCTCGTAAGCGTTCTTTTTATTTAATTCCTGAATATAATTTTTTCATAACATCTCAAAAAGTTAGTAGAAAGTGAATTTTGACGTTGGCAACACTGAATCTGTCAGTCGCGAACAAAATGTCGGCGAAGAGGCTGTCATCTGTTTTCGACAAGGTAATTTAATTATTTTTTCAGTGTTTTGCTGCTAAAAGCTCATTGTTTTTTCCAATTTGTTTTAGAATATACGTGTATGATAATGTTTAGCTAAAGTTCATAACATTTTATACGTGTTTTGGTGTTTTTTTACTCGCTTGACACCTTTGTCCGGCACAGCGAACATTGCCAATTACTCACTGATATTCATAAAAACAACTTTGTCCGCTGTGGCGGACATCGTCAAATTTGGTTTGTTTTGCGGTTACGGGTTTTCTTATGTTTTTTTTTTGTTTTAAATTTGTCTGCAGCATGCGCGTGCGTCAAGAATATTGGCTTTAGTCCCTAGAGAACACGCTTCCTCAGACGCAAGTGACAAATCTGATACAGATTCTTATGAAAATCAATTAGCTGAAAACCGCTGTGCTAAACGGACCAAAAAGACAGCCCCTAAAGTTGGTAAGCCTCATGTAAAACGCCCTTCTAGCCCTGTAAAATACGATAATTTAATTTAGTCATTTCCCAGATACGATGGAGGAAGGACGTTGCAGGTATTGTCAAAAAAAACAGTTGTATTCTGCATAAAGTGTCAAACGCGCCTTTGCTTTGTAACGGGCAAAAATGCAAGAAATTGTTTTTTAGATTTCCATACCAAATTATTGTTTTATATTAGATCTTAATTTTAAGCATAATTACTTAATTTTTCTTGCCAAAATAGTATATTATGCAACTAGTGAATAAAGGACGGATTTAAAGCGAGGGCCATTGATGAATCACGAACAAGTGAAGGATTCTAAAAACTGAATCACGACCGTAGGGAGTGATTCATGATGATTGAATCACGAGCATAGCGAGTGATTCAAGTATTAGAATCCTGAACGACGCGAGTGATTCATGGTCCTCGATATAAATCCGTTTTATTCAAGAGTTGCATACTATACTTTATACCATGACTACGAGAAAAAGAAGGATTTAAGCAAAAAGCACAAGGTATAAATAAATAAATGGTTAATTACCTTCAAAATTTACAAAAAATGAGAAACCTCAGGGCTCCACATTTTTTGTTAATTTAAGCTGAGCTAGGTGTGTTTCAGACGCCAGTGACCACCTCCGTTACGTTACATAATTATAATTAATTAAGCACCAATGCAATTTATATTAGAATTACAATCCAAATAAGTATTCACTAAAAATCCTAGACCAAAATCAACATCATTATTAAAAGCCTACAAATAAAAAAACTCAAAATTAAATCGACGAAGGAGTTTGAAAATCGAATATTCTTTGCACAAGAAGTTTGCGAGTTTCGAGTATTTTATGCGCAAGGAGGTTGTATTGCATTGAGATGGAGGTAGAATTATGTATTGGTGTGTTCTAAATTCAAACACCAAAACAGTGATTAAAAGTGCTTTTTATTCACTGTTTTCAGTGAATAAAATAAGCTTTTTAGAGGGGGAATGGTATAAAAATTATTCCGAGGTGTTTTATTGTTAATTTTATGAAAACTCTAAATAAAATTTGTATGAAATGAAGCTTTTTTTATTTTACCCCCTATTTATCAATGTCCGCCACGGCGACCATCCAAATCTACTCGTTATTTGTGACGTCTTTGACAGTGTCCGCTGTGACGGACACGAATTTTCCCAACTCTGGGAAATGCAGGATTTTTTTTCATATTTTTTTTTAAGTTAGCAGCATACCCTTGATGCCTTACATTCATCAAACTTATGTATTTCCAACTTATATTTCTGTGCCAAATTAAGGGTTAATAAACCAAAACGAAGCTGTACCTCTTAAAAGTTAAGTTAACTTTAAAAGTTATTTTTAAATCTAATTCTTCCTCTTCTTTTTGGCAAGCGTGGTGAGAATCGTTGTCATGACCGTGGTGGTTGTCGTCATTGCTTCAGTTGTTGCACTGGTGATGTTGAGGGGCTCTTGCTCATCTCCATCTTGGTTCTGGGACTCATCGGGAATACTGATTTGGAATTGAAGTAGCACTACTAGGTATGTCACCATCGTTGCTAGTAACTGTAACGGAAAGTGAAAACTTGTCTTTTAATGGTATCTAGGTAATGTAAATGAAGGTTGCTGGCTGAAAGGCAGCTTGCAGTCTGCTTGATGACAGAAACAAAAAGTATAAATAACTAGCTTCTGCCAGCGACTTCATCCGCGTGAAAGTCTATCTATCTCTGTGCCACATCCAGATCCATTCAGCCGTTTTAGCGTGATTAAGTAAAAACATACACACATCCATCGAACCTTTCGGATTTATAATATTAGTACGACTAGCACACACCGCACTACCGCACTACACGCGGGCGAAGCCGTTGGCAGAAGCCAACGGCTTCGCCCGCGTGTATAGTGTTTCATTAAATTAAGATTTAGTAACATTATACCAGGATAAAAAGTAGCATATGTGCTATGCCAGACTATAATCTATTTCTGTGCCAAATTTAATCTAGATCCTTTCAGCCGTTCTGGCGTGATTGAGTAACAAACATACGTACATCCATCCATCCAAACCTAAAGAATATTCGCGAGGACAATACGTACGGTTAATTGGATGGTTCGACTCGAAATAGAGAGCAAGGACAATCGAACCACATAGAAGTGCAAGTCGCAAGGCTTCTTTGCGTTGACTTATGCCCTTGTAGCACTAGGGCTCCTGAGCGTCGTTAATGAGAGACCGTCAACATGAACCAATGTCATTATGTATGTCTCATAGAATAAAGTTCAGCTAAGTTTATTAACTACTAACGTCAAAATCAATTGCAAAGGTAGGAGGAGCACGAAGGAAGAGACGTTTTATGTTTTTTGGATTAATTAGTTACTTGAGGTTTGAACGACATCTGGTTTGGTTGGTCAGAAAAATTACCAAAGCCTATTGAAAAGAATATTATTATTTTCACGTACTGATTTGAAAAGAGTCCTGTTGACGTTGAAGAACCCTCCTAGACTAATTTGTGAGGGGTTCATCTCAGTGGCTCGCAGGAACATGTTTACTTCGGTTTGGGCATCCGTGTTCATCCACGACAGCTCCACCATCAGCAGCTTCTTTTGGAAATTCGTTCGTACCTGTCGGACACAAGAGTAGAGAATCTTGTTCACAAAGATAGATTTTAAAATTCAAGAATTTGAAACAGTGTTCGTAAACGCTGCATGGACGCAATGTGAACGTCACGTTAACGCATCAATTCACACTAACACTAGTATATAAGGCTCCCGAAGATGTTTTATTTTATGAATGGTATGGTTAATGTATGGTACTTACATTATGCGAAGCGTAATGAGCTTCGTCGCATATAAAGAACAGTAGAAAGATACTACACACCGCCGTCAACGCAAGACCAATGTCCTTGATACCGAAGCCTTCAGAGATCTGACTGAGTAGCCCGTAGATGGAGAGGGTTATGATTAGGAAGAGGTACAGGTTGACGAAGGTGAATGTGTAGCAGTTAGCGATTCCCGTGTCGCGAGAGAGCTTGCTTAATCGCAGCCATAGGGCTCGGTACTCGGCGACTTTGCCAGCCGGCCCAATGTGGCGGAGAGCCTGAAATAAATAGAACATAAGGGCCGTAGTCATAGGACACAATCAATCCCGAGAGATCTGGGATCGAACTTTACAAGCTTGTCTTAATCGCACTCATTTGAGCCTGAGAAGTACTCTATGAGCCAGAGCTCATTAAAAATACAACTGACGAAAGTTACCATCTTTGAACTGATATTATATATATATATATATATTTATAATATTATAAATGTGAATGTAAATTTGTTTGTTACGCTTTCACGCAAACACTACTGAACCGATCATCATGAAACTTTGTACATATATTCATGGAGGTATTAGAAGTAACACAGGAAATTATTTATAAAAAAAAAAAGAAAAATTAATGGCTTCACTGCGAACGAAGCCGCGGGTAAAAGCTAGTAATATTATAAATGTGAATGTAAGTTTGTTTGTAACGTTTTCACGCAAAAACTACTGAACCGATCATCATGAAACTTTGTACATATATTCTTGGAGGTATTAGAAGTAACATAGGATACATTTTATTAAAAAAAAAATATATATTTAATGGCTTGACTGCGAGCGAAGTCGCGGGTAAAAGCTTGTATTACTATAAATTACTATACTTACGCTTTGAAAATCCTCAGCCAAAATATTAGCACAGATGCTCAGCGTCTCGCAGAGCAGATACCAGTATCCTCCAAGCATGTACGTTAGAATCTCCAGGAACACATAAGGCACCAGCTGCAGTGGCTTGAAGTGGACCATGGTGACATGAGTTACGATGACTGTCGTGGTTGAGAGGATTGGTATGATCACCGCTATGGCGAGAGCTTTCTTATAGAGTTTCAATCGGAGTGTGCGGCCTGATAGCTGCTTGTAGACCATCTATGATAATGTGGAGGATTAAGTAATAAAAAAAGTTAATACAGAAAATCAGAAACCCGACTGCTTAAGAAGCGAACCAAAAAGACATAAACAAGAAGAAATTCATGCTGTGTAGTCGGAGGATACATCTGGTTTTTGTTTAGCCAGCGCACGGATGTGTACCCTCCGCATGATTTTCTTCTTGTTTAGGTACGTCTTTTTCGCAAAGTTAAGACAAATCTATTGACGTTAGAGTCATCAAAATAAGCCCACGCGTTTGGTCTCTAGAACACCAAATAGGAACATACGTACATACATACATAGACTGATAAACACATTACCCTCCTTCGGCAGTCGGGTAAAAATAGGGCCTTATTTTCTAGTTTAATATAAAATGAATATCACGCAACCTCGGCCAAATTGGTTAGAAGACCGACAGATTTTTTATGCTTAGGTAAAATCATACGGGACAATTGCATAAAGCAACTCATCAAAAAGCCAGTTTTATTATAAAAAAATCTCTTACCTCAAAATCCACCCATCCGTTGAGAACATTCGCGATCTTTCTCGTTTCGTACCACAAGATCGGGACCGCAATCATCGGGAACAAATATACCGTAAAAAGGTATTCAATGACAGCCTCCTCGAACTTGCCTTCTGCTGTTCTTAAGATCTGGACTTTGTGCAAAGATAGATAGAGAACGTAGCTGACCAGAGAACAGAACACGAGGATAGAGTACAGCATTGAAGACGACGCTATCTGGAACTGGTTAACACACGACGATGGTCGCGTTATCGGCAGAACTCCCATCAACCTCAGTATGGTAAACACTGGCTTTATGTTCTCATAGATAATATCATTCGAAATTATTGGCTCTACGAGATTATTTCTCTTTGGAGCTACGGCATTCGCCGAAATCGGTTTCACTGGCGTTCGAACAGGCGTAACATCTAAGAATATGATCTTATTTCTCGGCCTCTCATTTATCTGAACAGGAAAGCCATTCGGTATGGGTACCGTCGTAGGAAACAAACTGTTACTGGTGTAGTACGACATCTTTGAGGCGTATCTTTCAGTTTATGACCGCCGTCTGGATGGCGATGCCCTACACTGACTGAATAGAGTTTTTACTTGAGGAGGAAGCCTAACGAGGCATGGGCGGCGGCACATCATCATATTTCAAAGGCTGACAAGTTGATTGTGGCTACGACGTAAGCACTGAGTCGACCTTGCATTAAGTTTTCATTGGTTGCGTCACCTTGAGCGAGACCTTCGTTATTTTACACGTCACTTGACAACATGGCATCTGTTACCTTTTACTTCATGCAGGTAGGTATTGGGTGCATGGCGGCACGTGGCGAGACGATACGTAGGTCGTAAGTTTCCTACGACCTACGAGATGAAGAATTCAAACAATTAATACTTGACCATTCGACCTTAAGCTTATAGGTTTCGTAATTTTTTAATACCAGTGTAAACATTCGCAGTGTAATTGTGCAATTTGATCGACACTTTGTGAAGTACCGGGCTTCAACAGCAACTTATAAATATAGCTTGCTATTTTGACCCTTTCACTTGAATACAAGTTGATTATCACTGGCATGAATTGATGAGAAATACTGCGAGAAATACATAAGATAAGAAAGTACGAGTAATAAACTGCCAGCAATAAAATACGCGGAGATTTACGATGTCGTTGCTGCAATATCCTAAAGATGTTAATTACATTATTTATCAACCTTGGAAAATGAAGGGAGATTTTCCCATCAGTGTATCCGGGCCAATTTACCTAATCCTCGATTAACCCGGCCGCGATGCAGCTAAATTTGATTGTGAGGCTTAAGAAAGCCCTGCGGCCAACCTTTCTTCATGATTGCTCTCTGAGGAGCGGACCTATATCTCTGGATGCTCGAAAAACAACCTCTACGTTTATTGGTAGGTTTATCTTGGATTACATGACATAAGGCGGGACTCAGAAATTACGACTATCTCGACAGAAGGGATGGTATCTATCCGCGTTGATCATTCATTTTATTCTGTTTTTACTAGCGTTTTGTTAGATTACGACAATAAAAGAGTGTAAGCAAAGAGCAAAAGCCTTTAGCTAGTTAACCAATACGGGCAAAATACATTTTCATCTTCCCTTTAATATTTTGCGTCAGATAAATCCCTCAAATATACCGTCAGGCACTCAAAGGTGTAATATTCTGAAAGTTTTTCACCTACACCACGCGATTTTTGCACTGCGGGCGGAAAATTAGGTACCTACTTACCTACCGTAAATTTTCTTGGTCGTAATATAGAGCGATGCGACGGAGGCTGGCATATTGAAATCTCAGCAAGTCTCGAGCTTCGAGTGGTCCCGTCAGTCACACACCCTCTCAGGTTTGATCCTCGCCTTCATTGATAATATTCCCTCCGTATGATTTATATCCTCGAATATTTGCTGGCGTTTATATGAAAACAATGACTGGGCCGACCTTTGTTACGAATCGTAAAGTTTTGTTTGGGTTCCTGGCTAACTATTTTTTCTTTTGAAAAGTTTGGTGTTGTGTTTTACCCTTTAAGTTTTTGTGTTTATTGTTTGGAATGAAATTCTGTTTTTGTTTTGTTTTATTTTCCCTTGGAAAAACTTTTACATTGTTTTTAATGGGTTTCAGTTTCGGTGTCATAGTTACATGTAGTTCAGATACTTTTATATGTTTGCTGTTGTCATTTTCTCAACAACTTTGGGTTTTTTGTAAGAACAAGGTAGCGTTAGGCTCAGGCTGCCTTGCTGTGCTTGATTAAGGTTCCCCTAGTCGACGGCACGAACTATTTTGTGCGCGGGGTTAAAATACCTGCTATCTCATCCGACAACATATGCGTAAGAGATAGATGCTGTGATGAGCAGTAAGAAGCTGGTTCGCATACGAATTAGCAATTTGGAAATTTGTATCGAAATGGATGATGATTTAGAAAGAAAACAAGCGCGCGAAATTTTATAAACAGACCTTTGGGAGTCTAGATATCATGAAAAATCGACTAAATGTATATTTTCAAAATAAAAGTATTTCTATTCTTGAATTACTAATACTAAACCCTGTATGGAGGCCGTTTTGCAATTTTCCATCTTCTTATGGTATTTATTTCCGCCCAAAGATGCGTTAAAATTAATGTTGAAATATGGAACTTTCAACGTTCATAACTTTCAAACACTTTTTTGTTTCTATACAGGGCTAGATAATGATAAGACAAATTCATATCATTTTTTATTTTGAACGTAAATCGTCAAACAGTGGAGCTAGTGATCGCCAGACTACGTTCGTATGGAAGAATGCTCGACTAGTGTCACTTTAACGGTTACACACGGTTATCTTTTCAAACATGATATATATATTTTCATAATGGCAAACTTGAGAAGAAAAAAGAACTGTGCAAAATATTGTTTTTCCGGATAACCTAACTTAATTTTCCTAATGTAATTCCATTTTCTGTACCCAATCGTGCCACAGAATACCTAATTAATAACGCTAGAACTCGCTCGTGTTCAAGAAATAAGCTAAAATAATGAGGTTTATGAAGGATCGAGAGGAAGCACTTTAAACTTATGCAGTCTAATCCGACCACGTAGTAACAAAATGGTTGAATAATAACTGGATTATTCCGTTACTATATGTCATTTAAAAGTTTGTTAGCGACGTCAGCACTCAAGTCTTTGTTGCCGAAAGTTATGGGCAAAGTGTTGTATCACGAACTTTGTAACAACCGCCACGAATGACGCCAGATATTGTGACTTTGTCATCCACTTGCTTGTTTATTGGGAAGGATGGAAAATAAGGATAGACTTTCATGTGAAACTATCATCTGGCAAGTCAACATGTTTTAATATAAATAAATGCATCAAACGACTGAAGGATAACGTGAACATATCGTTTTGGGCTTCTACCAAATACCTTTGTATAATATACTAGCATCTGCCCGCGACTTCGTCCGCGGAAAATTTCTTGTTTAAACATAAGATTACACTCGACACTACTGTAGCTTCCCATTAGTAAAATAATTTTTGGAATCGGATCAGTAATTTCGAAGATTACCGAAGTTCTCTTGTCTGCTCAAGGTTAATCCCTTAGTTGCTTTTTACAGCACCCTCGGGTTGAAATGGTACGATGACATTATATATTATTATGTATATTTTAATCCATCACAACACGGATACTAATAAAATTATATGCTTTAGTATATAAAAATACAAACCATCAATTACTATTATATGTATAATTTAAGTTAGGTACCTATTTAATTTAAAGCTTCTCTGTATACAATGTTTAAGGTTGTTTTATTTTCCGGTAGCAAAATAATCTGCTTTTCGGATGATCCAACTCTTGATAGACCAACATATAATTGCCCATGGGAAAAACATTCTGTTCGTAGGTCAATGCCAACCAAAGAGAATGTTTGTCCCTGGGACTTGTTAATAGTCAGGGCAAATGATGTTTTTATTGGAAACTGGAGTCGTTTGAACGATATAGGTAGGTCTGTCGGAATCATTGGAATTCTTGGAATGTGCGCCAACTGGCCAGCTCCTGGGCCGATGAGAATGGTCGCCACAATTAGGTTATCTTTTAAATCTTTTATTAGTAGCCTTGTGCCATTGCACAGGTTAGGTGGGCTTAAATTTCTTAAAAGCATGATAGGCGTTCCGGTTTTCAATAGCAGTTCGTGAGGTGGCAGGCCAGATGGTTTAAGGGAATTTAAAAATTCCTGCGGATAGTGGACTGCATCTTCGATATTACACACTGTATCAATGGACTTGTAGATTTTGCCGTGGCCGGGGACTTTTTGCAAAATTAGATTATTGATTTCATTGACTGTATCGTTCCTTGGTGAGACGATAGCCCTTGAACAAAGCCAATGAATGTCCCTATCTAGTAAATATTCAAGGTCAGGATATACTGCATCTATAAGCTGCTGCAGACTGTGAACTATACGACCCAGAGACTCATTTATAACGATTTCCGCAGAGTTAGCGCCCAAGGTTCGAGAAGAAAAAGATCCTTCTCCAACTTTGAGCAGCTGTTGTGGAAAATCGTTATCCGTATTTCCGAAAACGTGGACTCTCATGTTCGTACGTAAATTTAAAGTTTGAATTATACTCCATAGGGGCGATGATTTTAGACATGCCTGTATGATATCTGCACGTGTCCCTTTTGTGATGACAGGAAGTGTCTGGCGAAAGTCACCTGCAAACACAAAAGTGACACCACCCATGACAGCGGCTGAGTTTCTCAAGTCCTTAAGTGTTCGATCCACTGCTTCAACATGAGCTCTATGACTCATGGTACATTCGTCCCACATTATCAACGACGTATTCTGTAACAACTGACCAATGGGCCCATTTTTGCGTATCGAACATACCGACTGTTGCTCCAATGAAACTGTCAATGGGAGTTTGAAGGTAGAGTGCGCAGTTTTACCGTCGCTCAATAAAGTAGCAGCAATCCCAGAAGAAGCCACTGCCAGAGCTATTTTCCCGGATTGCCTAACATATGCTAATATTAAATTAGCGAGGAATGTTTTCCCTGTACCTCCTGGGGCGTCCAAAAAAAATATTGGCATTTTGCGTTTTAGTAATTTTATATTATCTCCGAAACTGTATGACCAATTGACATACTGTAAATGGCAAATATTATCTGTATGATGTCCTTGTGATGCTGAAATAATTTATTGTGATAAGAATTAAAATTTTGTTGCTCAAATAATCAACCAAACGTAAGTAAGCCGAAAAAATACTTTTTTTAAATAATAAAAGGAGTATAAAAGATAAAATATAAAAGATAGAAGTATGGTATCGCGGACTTTTTTGTAGAAATAATTAAGACGAACCAGGTTGCCATACATTGTTTATAATTTTAAGCAGCTGTTTAGGCAGCGCATGCAAATAATTCAATTTTATGAGGTCTTTCTTTCCGACTTGCTAGACAAAAGTTGTGATAGCTCGGTTAATATACATGTTATAAAAATAATTTATAGCCTATAGCACTCAGGAATAATGTAGCTTTCTACCAGTGAAAAAATTTTTAGATATGGTTCATAAGTTCCAGAGATTACCCCCTACATACAAACTTACAAACTTACAAATTTTACCTCTTTATAATATTAGTATAGATTTACTATTACACAAAGGTATTATATTATTTTGTTGCCAGGGAAGATTCCTTACAAAACTTAAAAATACCTTCCTTATTAAATAATATCATAATCTCTTTAATTATTTACATTCTTACTTGGTACATTTTTAAATATAAAAAAAAAGAAAACTAAAAAAGAATCATTTCAAAATATAAAAAATAGTGGCCCACCGTTATCGGGAACAGGGTCCAAGCTACCGGTGGTTAGGGCTCCAGAGACAGGAACCTCCTCACAATGCGAGCTGTATCAAGGAGTACTGCCTTCTGTATCAGGCCCTTGATTCAAACGCGCAACGACAGCCTCGACAGATGGTCGTCGAGGCTATTGGCTGACAGGCCGTTGGCCGTAACGATAATCGGCACAATGATCGCCGAGTCCACATTCCACATGTCGACAACCGCGTGTGCTAAGTCGAGATACTTGATTTGTTTTTCTTTCTCAGCTTTCACGAGGTTCTCGTCATGTGGGATGGTGACATCGATTATCATTGTGCGGCACGCTAATCGGTCTATCACCATTATATCCGGCTTATTGGCCACAATAGTCCTATCAGTGATGATAGACCGATCCCAGTACAACGTGACATGGTCATTTTCGAGAACTGGGTCGGGCACATACTTATGTAATACGGTACCTCAGAATCCACTAGATTGTATTTCAAATCAAGTTGCTGGTGAATAATCCTGGCCACTTGGTTATATCTGTGTAAGTACTCGCTGTAAGCCAGACGAGAACAACCAGAGGTCTGATTATTATAATTATTATTATATGTAAGGATCTTCCCTAGTAACAAAATCTATAAGGATAAAAAAATCATGGAAATCAACAGTTAATATTTCAGAATTAATATTTGTTTTGGGATATTTACCATGTATATTTCTCGTGATCATGGCGCTTGTAACGGTGAAGAAATATCGAGCTCTCAGCCAAAATATACATGGTAAATATCCCGAAACAAATATTAATTCTAATGATTGTGACCATGACAGCTTAAAAGTTATTATTTTTTTGGTATGGTAGGCAGTAACAGACTGACCTGTTGGTCTAGTGGTTAGTGACCCTGACTGCTATGCCGCAGGTCGTGGGTTCGATTCCCACCCAGGACAAATGTTTATGTAATGAGCATGATCATTTGTTCTGTGTCTGGGTGTAATTTATCTATAATATGTATGTATTTAGAAATATATAAGTATGTTTATCAGTTGTCTAGTACCCATAACACAAGCTCTGCTTAGCTTGGGACTAGACGGCGTTGTGTGATAGTTGCAGCATATTATTATTGCAGCATATTATTATTATTGTAATGGTAGGGATCTTTAGTCTGAACATTAGTTACTAGCACTCCGCCCGCGACTTCGTTCGTACAGATGATTTTCTTATATGTGCAGTTAGTAAAAGCGACCAAAAATAAGCTATTTTTAAATCAATAAATAATGGGGTATCGTAGATACCTAGGGTTAATTAGTTTGGGACGATTCGTTATTTGACATTTTACCGCCACAAAGTAAAATCCTCCCCTAAAAACTTAATAACCCGTTTTGGCCCCGTTGACGGTGGAGTTTTTAACAAGCCAAATATGTTATTCACTCTTTTCTTCTTTTTTGTTTATATTTGTTGATGATTGATTGCGTATTAAGATTCCTTAAAAAACTTTAACACTCCTTAAGCCTATCTGGGGGTTTTAAAAAACGTATTATGTAAATTTTGATTATTTATTTTATCTCCAAGGAATTAGATTTTTCATTCAACAAATTTCCCCTATACACCCCCTTAAAGGTTGGAAGTTCTGGTGTGGCGACCGAGTAGGACTGGGAGACGCAGCGTAGCAAGGCTTCCCTCTAGGTGGAGCGACGACCAGGTCAAGGCTGCGGGTGCCGATCAGTATGGCGACGCTTGGGGAAGACCTATGTCCAGCAGTAAACGTTTTTTGGTGGAAATGCTGATGACGATGAAAGGTTGAATTTCCGAAAATTCCTTCTTAGTGCTCCCCTAAGCCCCTCCATCAAAAACGAAACCCTTTGCATTAAGATTCTTAGCAAACTTTAACACCCGCTAAATCGTATTTTGGGGGTAGTTTCGAAAAACGAATAATACCAATCTTTATCATTTTCATAGATTACTATTTATGCCAAGTTTCAAGAATTTTGGGCGAAGGAATTAGATTTTTCACACAAACAATCAAACCCCCTTTTACTCCCTTAAGGGGGTGGCATTTCCAAAAATCCTTTCTTAGTGCTCACTTACGTCACTTGAGAAACCTTTCCGCCAAATTTCATGCTTCTAGGCCTAGCGGTTTTGGCTGTGCGTTGATCGATCAATCAGTTCCTTCTTTTATATATATATATAAACTAGCTGTTGCCCGCGACTTCGTCCACGTGGTTATGAAGATATAAAGTTTAATGATGTTTAACGCAAACAATTTTTATGCTTCAGTCAACAGAAATTGCCTATCACACTAAGCAAAATTTATTAAGGCAACGATTAGAAAAAAAATATAGGGGTTTTAATTTTTGTAAAACCTCTCTATACACCACATCTTTAAGTTATTATTTTGGTGCAGCAGTTTTTGTAAATCACAGCGAACAAAAAAAAAAAAAACAGCGAAACTACACACACGTATGTGTCTGTCGGGTTTAGTCAATAGTACGGACGTCAAACAAATCATGAGCACGCCACCTGTCGGCAAATCAAAAACAACTACTCTGTGGCGCGCTTTCTCTAACGACTTGTGTGGTGGGGACAGCAGAATATAGGAGTTGAGAACTGACCGCCTTGGAGCTAAGACGTCGTAGAATCAGTATCGATCCGTAATATTAGTAAGCAAAAGCAAGATTGTAACTGTGAACTATTTAAATAAACCCAGTGAATCGAATAAATTGTGTTATTTCATTTTCAGGACTGTACCCACCGACCTGCCCATACACGATGTCTTAACCTAAGGGAATACATCTTGATTTTCCGATGGTTTGCATCTATCGGCCAGCCTTGATGCGACATGTTATTAATTTTTGTTGTATTTTCTGTTTGTTATACTATAATGTAAGTGAACACATAGGGTTGCGAAAGCGATTATATTCCCTTAAACCGGCCTTGTCGTAATATCTGTTCCTACCTGACATGTCCTGCGTTCATTTGTACTTCTCATAGTACGTTAGAAATTTAAAAATCGGTGGACCTTATTTTCATTGCCAGCACATAAATATTTTACTTGCGACATCTAGTGACTTCCAAGCCAAGGATTTGATATAAACCTGGGGAATCCCATAGTCCAGGCTATCACAATATTCTTTCTTAGCTTATGTCTCCTACTCATTAACTCTAGACTTGCTAAATTTCAGAACGGTAGTACAAAAAAATAGCCGAACTTTCATACAAACTTGTGAAAGTGCTTAGACCTCTTTAATCCGGCCCTGACTCAAAATCCGTTCTTAGCGAATATCCACTAACTATAAACTACATTCCAGCCAAATTTTAAGTTTGTAGCTCAATAAATGAAGGAGTTTCATACAAACTTGCGAGAGCCCTTAGACTTCCTTAATCCGGCCTTGTCGCAATATCCGTTCTTAGCGGACACCTACTAAGTATAAACTACCTCTCTGCCAAATTTCATCTATATACGTCAAGTGGTTTTCGATATTTCGTGATAGGTGAGTGAGTGACCTTTCGCTTATATAGAGAGATAATAAGTAGAGAAACAAAGAAAAATATTTTCAAAATATTTTAAAAATAGGACTTGTCATTTGATTATGTATGTCCGCAAAAATCGAAGGCTTTTCAAAATTAGAAGCGACTTCCATAATTTAAATACACGCAGTAAGCATGAAATTGTAATACCCAAATTCAGATTAACGAAAACTAGCAAGTCTTTTCTTATAAACAGTATACGCTTTTATAACAAGTTGCCAAAGGCAGTTATAGAACTGACCGATGGAAAGTTCAAAAACTACATCAAACGTGTCCTTATTAAAAAAGCATATTATAAAATCAAGGACTACGTTGAAGATAAAAAAGTTTGGCTATAGCTCCTTCTGCGCATGTGGCTTCCCTGGTAACTCATAAACGGCACAAATATGTGGATGTCTCTAACTATTCTCAATCTCATTTTTTCTTCTTTTGATTAGACTCTTTACAATGGTTTTCAATCATATTTATACGCCCTTACCCTCAAAGAATAGTTACAGCACTGATATCAACATTTGTGCCTCATGTTAAATTTAGTTTTGATATACGGTTTTCTTTTTACTACCTTTGTATAGATTCTTTTACCGATTGTTTTGTGAATGTGTGAACATTGTAGGCCTTCTAGATTTCTAGATATGCTTGTTAACATTTGTTAACTTTTCATCTTGTTTTACAATCTTTTATTTACTTTGTTTAGTTTTTACGACTTATTGTCGGGCCTACGTTGTCCCCCCATATCTAAGTACTAATGCTGTAACATGGAAATATTGTAAAACCAAACCATTTTAAAAGAGTAACCATGGAGTTTCTTGCCGGTTCTTCTCCATAGGAAACGACCAACCCGAACCGTGCACCTTTTGCCGACGTTTTATAAGTGCCCATGTAGGCCTATGTGAAATAAAAAATTTTGAATTGAATTGAATTGAATTGATGAATGAGGGAAAAAAATCTGTTGTAATCACGGGAAAATCAGCAAAACTTCAGCCGTTTTTCATCTAGCCAACATACAGATTAATGAATATACTTTTTTAATCTGTCATTTGTCGCTTATTGTCTGTTGTAAAGAGCTTCCAGTAATTTGTGCCAGTTCTTTCTGGTACCAGCGAATATTCCAAATATGAATAGTGAACATGTCGCAGAGAAAATTAGCGTGTCAAGCGTGTATTTTACGGTTTTTTTTTGATTCGGGTAAAAAAAAACTTAAGTTCATGCTATGTTTGATTGATGACATGTTCATGTTTGATTTTTTTTGGGTTCATCCTTTGCAGAAAATTTATTGGATTATCCATACCTAACTAATTATATAAAAAATAAGAACATTTTTACAAAAAAATACTAACGACTACCAAATAAGAAAACTACAAAGTGAAAAATAACTTTATTTTTGGAAGTCAGTGTCTTTGGTAGGTACCAATTTTTTGCGTCATTTCTAGTTTTCTTATTTGGAAGTCAGTAGTATTTTTTTGTAAAAATATTTTTTTATTTTTCACTTTTTAGTTATACCTGTTATTAGGTAATAGGCAGGTAGTTTATTTAGGTACCTATAATGCCAGAATACATTACCCGTATATCATGAAATTGAACATAATCGGTGAAATGAGAGTGTACCAAGGTGAACTGTACACATCTGCGTACCCCTTTAGAGTGTACTGGCGTGATGTTATGTTATGAAATGGTATAAACAATAAACAGACATGCGATTGCAGCAATCCCGAGAGATTTGCCGTTATTTATTGAAGAATTCTGTTGTATATCTCCGAAGTTCTTTATCAGATCTTCACCAAATTAAAATGGGACCAATTTCGGAACATTCTCTTTCAAACAAAAAAAGAATTTTCAGAATCTGTCCACAATTGACGGAGATACCGGTGAACATACCTACACAACAAAAAAACGTAAATCGAACATAGAACCTCCTCCTTTTTGGTGAGTCGTT
Source organism: Orthosia gracilis (assembly GCA_947562075.1). Taxonomy (NCBI): domain Eukaryota; kingdom Metazoa; phylum Arthropoda; class Insecta; order Lepidoptera; family Noctuidae; genus Orthosia; species Orthosia gracilis. Next base: position 66,145,708 of record OX387264.1, on the reverse strand, counting down.
TAAAAGGAATAAGTTACACCCTTGCGCTTCTTTTAAAAGCGACTTCCTCATAAAATCTTGCCCGACTAACGAGGGATAATAATAAGAACAAGTTCATAGGTTCATACTGCGAGATTAGAGAAGATTAGGTTGGTACAATTGGAGGCGTCATAAGTAGGTTGGTACTCGTAGGATTCTCGAAGTCAAGTACCTTTGTAAGACATAAGGTACCGAGAGCTCGCAGATTTAATTCCAGCTTTAAGTGGTGAAAGGTCCCTTGTGTGGTAATGTAATGACGAGTCAGATAGAGCTAGTCTACTAAGGCTGGGTTTTATAAGATGAGTTTATCGTTGGGAACATTTGGATAGTTAACACAATATTCGTTGATCACGCATAGAGGCTTTCACAGACAGTGGTAGGTAAGCGACAAACTAAGTGACAACGATACGACATCGCGATTTTGTAAAATTGTTCTACGGGTATGTCCACGGTAACCTGTATGTTTGGTGTACCTATATCTTTGATTCAAAACTCGCTCGTGTACTGAAAAACGTGCAGACTTGGATATGGTCAACCTTGTATCTGATTTACCATTTTGACAGCTACTGGAACTTTACTAATGTCAGTGGTGTCTCATCCCAAACATCTCATCTCATACAAAGAAGCCGTGCCGACGTTCTATACTGATTATTTTTTGTAAATCGATCGCGTTCGGTTCCGTTCCACGGATATAGATGGTGATCTATCTATCGCCGTGGAACAGAACCGAACGCGATCGATTTACAAAAAAATAATCGGTATAATCACATGAAAAACGCTAGTTATGTCGGCACGGTTTCTTTGTATGGGATGAGGCATCTGTATGCTAGTATTATATTATCTGTGCTAATGTAGAAAGTACATAAATATAATGTCCCAAAGACACATAGAGTTTATCTTTTTTTGACATGCACCAATTATCCTAGATCCTACTCTTTGCATATTATGTACGTTAAAGAAAGGCAACCAACGCCCAACAAATTTGATCAGAACAACTGGCAGTTATTTTTTAATCTTGAGGTAAGACCCTTAAAAATAAATATTATGAACTAGTTAAGTACCAATTAGTAAAGTGGTCGCATAAAAAAGGTTTGATCTTAGCTAAAAGCCAGTCAAGGTTCATTAAGGATTAGGAGGAACCTTTTTACCTGCCGTGTCACGGAACCATAACCCGGCTAAGTCGCTAAGATGTAATTTTTCCCAATAGACCCGTCCGCACCAATCGATACTGTTGGGTTAATTTATTTCTGGATCTTTTGGGACATAAATGGCACGGTATTCTTTTACCTTGTGTTGATGGTAGATATAGTTAAATTTTGTTGGCCAATTACTTCACCACTTCCACGGTATCTTTAGCAGCAGCGCATAGGCCGTTTAGGCTGCAGGTTTAATGAAATTAAGAAAAAAATCAGAATTAAGAATCTGAAGTAGAATATTTTCTCTCTCAAAAACATTACTTTGGCCTGAAAATCAGTCAAACCTTGACATTAGAGTAGGGTTTGACAAGTTATTTAAACCGAATACTCAATTCAGAAACCGCCCCAAAGTCTGCCATGTAGTTCCACATTAATTTGTCACCCTTACATCGGCATTCTTCAGCCATTTCGTTGAGAGTGCCGCAATTGGGCGAATATAAAGCAGTTTGTTTCTTTTCAAATTGCGTTATATCTCCCCATTTGGGTCGCAGTAGTTTCAGAGACTATTAAGATTTTTTTTTTCTGCGGAGAAAGATCACATTAGAAGAATTGCTCTATGGCTGCCTGATAAAATGAATTGTCGCAATACAAAAAAGATTTACAACAGCAGTAGAGAACTTTGTATAATTTTATTTCTTTGCGAAGGCTTGAATTACTCATGTACATAAAGGATGTCAATAAATTATCCTGCCAGCAACAAAATGGCTCCTAGATCAGTACTAGGAAGGGCTTTGATGGGAATAGACTAGACAAAATAAGAGCATGCTTTTACTTACCGTCACAGATTATTTCATAATCAAAATTTTCTTGTAGTCACGATGAGGTAAGTGGCTCTTAAAGATACTCAAGTGTATAACCGGCAAATTTATTTACTACTTCGACATAATCCTGTTAAGACTTTACTTTGGAAGATACCTAAATCTATTAATTTAATATTTAATCGATTCATCAGAGCTTCTCACCCAGCTCTGGTTCTGACACATTCCACCAGCAAGTGGTTTACGTCGTCCACAACACCACACTCGGTACAGTTTGGGTTGGGATTTATTCTCATATGATGCGTTAATTTATTGCAAGGAATGTGTGCAGACCGGAGTCTGTGTGTTATAATTATTGTGGGCCATTTTAGTTTATAAAATAATAGATAAGTTAGAATAAGTATATTTATAATTTATATGTACGTGGTACGTTTACGTGTCGTTCAGGTTATGATGGGGCTGGTATTAATTGTGACTAAAAGCCTCTAAATAAAAGAATACTAAAGAAAAAAAAACCTTTTATGAGAAATGATCGTCTTGAATTTAAACCATCTACTAATCTATATGGTTTTTCTTGCGAGTCAAACATCCATCCATCTATAATCACAAACTTCTGGTTTTATTTAAGAACTATTTGTACCCGGAATGCGTTGCTTACAGCCATATTGATTAAGGTCGACTGGTAGAAAATGCCTAAGGCATTAAGTCCGCCTTTGTACTTGTGCATAAAGTTTTAAAATAAATAAATATTGTGTAAGTGAATTCGGCAAGGCAAAGGGCAAAGACTATGAACAATCAACCAATCACATGCACGATGAAAGACGCGATATGGATTTCCGTCAATGTGATTAGTCGATTGTTCATACTCTTTGCCGTTTGCCTTGCCAGTTCACGTAAAAAAATAAAAATCCGTTCAGTTACACTTGGGTGGCCTATAACTCAGGCACTTGCGTTTTCCCGAGAAAAATAGCTTAATTTTTATCTAAAATGGATAAATAGTACCAAAAAATATCTCTTACAAATAAAAAAACGGTGTTATCTTCTTCTAACATTAGTTTAAACAATCATATTCCAATCCTCCCTTAGAGATGTCCACCGAAAACCGAATAAACAAAAACCAGTCCCAGAGAATCCGTTAATGGTACAAACGATATTTATCGTATCTGTCCCACGGGATAAATTTCCCATTCGTAGGGAAGGCGCATGGGGTTTTTGCTCCAGTGTAACTCGGTGAGGGACGACTGGTATTATCAGGGTCCTTCGAGGCTTATCGCAGAACCGCATTATCTATGATATGAGTTAACTGGAATTGATATAGATTTGATGGTGTGCCTTGCTGATAGATAAGATACAGTGGGGCGAGATAAATTGTGATATAAGTTCAATCTTACTCAGAAATGAAGATACTTTGATATGTTTTAAGAACTTTTCTGTTGGTTTGTTTTTGAGGCGGGTTGGTTATGTTGGAGAATCACGTTTAGTTTTGTTTCATGCAGTGTATATGCAAATTTTGTCCGGTCACACTGAAAAAATACCTATTGGCTTATATACATCAGATCGTTTTGACCGATTCGGTTGCAGCCCGTATTCGGTCACCGACTAGTGTAAACGGGTTTTCGGTTATCTGTATTCGACCACAGTCCGTATTCGGTCTCCGACTGGTGTAAACAGGTTTTCGGTTAGCCGTATCCGGCCGCAGATAGTTTTCGGTGACCGAACACGGCTGACTTGTTGAAACGCGCCATTCATTGTGAATGAATGAATGGCTGAATGCGGTCGCCGAATCCGGTAAACCGACAACTGTTTAAAAGTTTAAAGAATACCGTCACCGTATTCGGTGACTGACTTAATGTAAACAGCCCAATTCGGTTATCCGATCCGGTTCAACCGAAAATGGACGCTGTCGGTCGATTTTATTCTTACTAGCAACAAAATTAGTTTTGTATTATTTTATTAAAATTTGTTTTAAAATAAAAAAAGTTTGCTTTTTAAAGCTAAAAAATTGTTCGGTCTGAACCTTAAAAAAAAATTGTGTTATACTTTAACGTGTTCTTCTACCATACTTCTCTATTTGTTAATCTTTCTATCTTTCTAAACAAGTAGGTCCAAGTTTGTCTATCAATGCAAATTAAAGTTGGCTATAGTTAACAAATACGTGCTAAGTTGCCAACGGTGAAGGAAAAAGGTCGTATGGAAACCTGGACTTACAGTTAACTATCTTTTACCCGCGGCTTCGCTCGCAGTGAAGCCATTAAATTTTATTTTTTTATTTTAATAAATTGTATCCTATGTATCTATTGTACCAAAAATGTTTGTACAAAGTTTCATGATGATCGGTTCAGTAGTTTTTACGTGAAAGCGTAACAAACAAACTTACATTCACATTTATTATATTAGTATGATATAAGTTTGATATCGCCAACCAGTCGAACCAAACATGACGATTTTCCTTTGAAATGCGCTCCCTCAGAACATCAGGATGGAAACCAGTCGGTTTTCTTTCAAATTGAAGGCACGCTAGCAGATTCGCAAGAACTTTGCAGAATCATCACAGATTTGATTTGTTGGATTCGGTTCCTCAATAACATTACTTATATATATTAAATTGTTTAATGTATATTTCTTTTCTCTATTAGTTTTTTCATTTAGTTGCACCTACCATATTTTATCTCTGAACCACCCTAAGATGGACTGGTAGAAAATGCCATAGGCATTAAGTCCCTTTGTGTACTTTGCATAAAGCTTTAATAAATAAATAAAAGGCTCGTGCCTTCTCTGTTTGAGAAGAAGCCATAGCTCTACAGTGGTATTATTATAGTTACAATATCTGACGGCGCTTGCTAGTATCAGAACCCTTTCAGGGGGGTGACCATAAGCTCTTAGAGTAAGGTTATTTTGAGTGTGTGTAAGGGACAGATTTATATGACTTGTATACATCTGTCACTTACGCGATATCAAAATAACCTTACTCTAAGAGCTTATGGTCACCTCCTGATACTAGCAAGCGCCTTCAGATATTGTAGGCTATGCTATACATCCACATCCCTATGTCAACGTTTAGCAACACATTAGTCTGACTATGTCATGGTCAAGTCAAGGTATTCGGTAAGCTCTCAATGATACGGTCAAGGAAACACGAGTTATTGAAACATATCAATGCCAATAGCATTTGTTACGTAGGTAGAATAATTCATAGCAGTAGGTCTTGTCCGCGGTTATTCTCGAATAAAATAACATCACGCATGTATACGCCGGAGGGTAACACAGAGATGCATCTATATTGTTACGAACTGGAGTTCAGGGATAAATTATTTAAACAGCAGACTTCAATTAATCACACTTTATTACAAAAACACTTCTTAAAGAATTCTATTACTTCGCACTAATTTCTTTTTCCGATCGCTGTGTATCGCTAACTGACTCATGACGAACCCAACTGATCTTTATATAGCACGGAAGATATTTCTAGAACGTTCCATACTGTTCTAGATAATTTGAGAATCTTTGAACAATCGACTTTCGAACTCAATGTTCCCGAAGCGACTAGAAACTTTCAGAATGTTGGGCTCGAACATTCTGGAAAATTCCGTTCGATACGAGCTTTCGAGAAGATTAGTTCCACTATTCGATACTAGATGGCGCTATTAGTTACTACTAGTTCTTCCTCTTGTCATTAGATGGCGTTGCCCTATCTTATAACAATATATAGTACACCCACATTCCGGTTATGTTTAAGTCCCATGTAATAAAAAGCGAGTAAAAAGAAATAAAGCCCAGATGGAAAAACACAATAATACTTTGCCCGACTCGGGCATCGAACCCAGGACCTCAGGTTCTGCAGTAGTGCTTGCGGCTACTAGACCAACAAGGCAGTGTATTTTTAAATAAAATTTAAAGATATATAATATTATTATATAATAACTAGCTGACCCCCGGGGCTTCGCTCCCGTCAATTGGCTACTTACCTACCTACACTACCTACCCTACCTACCCTACCTACCCTACCTACCCTACCTACCCTACCCTACCCTACCTACCCTACCCTACCCTACCCTACCCTACCTACCCTACCTACCCTACCCTACCTTACCTACCCTACCCTACCCTACCTACCCTACCCTACACTACCCTACCTACCCTACCCTACCCTACCCTACCCTACCCTACCCTACCCTACCTACCCTACCCTACCCTACCTACCCTACCCTACCCTACCTACCCTACCCTACCCTACCTACCCTACCCGACCCTACCCTACCTACCCTACCTACCCTACCCTACCCTACCCTACCCTACCCTACCCTACCCTACCTACATACCTACCCTAACTACATACCTACCCTACCTATCTAAAATTCTTTTTTTTTTTTTTTTTTTTTCTTTCATAAGAACCTTCTCCTAACAATAACAAACACAACAAAAAAAGAATTAGCGAAATCGGTCCAGCAGTTCACGCGTGATGCCGTGACAACGGAAAACGGGTTTCATTTTTATATATATAGATTAATAAAAAATAATAATATAATATTAATATATTATATAATTTTAAATAAAATTTAAAGATAGATAAATTTAAAGTAAAAATTTAAAATTTCCGAAAAACCCCGACTACTTCTTTTTATTTCATACTTTTTAAACTACATAATTTATCTAGTAGTAGACTTGCTTCGATCACATGATTTAAACAGTAAACGGCCCATAACTTTTGAACGGCTGAACCGATTTTCACCATTTTCATTTTCACTCAAATAATGTCACGTATCAAACAAAAAAAATCTATGTCAAAATCGGTTCATCCGAGCTATGATGCCACAGACATATACACTAATACACAAACACACAGCTACACACGTCAAACTTATTACACCCCTCTTTTTCCATCGGGGTTAAAAAGGAACAATATCATGAACACGTTAAAAAGTTGTTTATGAGTAAATTCAAGGCACGGTCAAGTACAACTCCGTTAAGGTCCATGTGCCATTGAGGTCCAAAAAATATTCGCAAATCCTTTTATATCAGAAAAGAACGTACCTATTTAATAAAATAGGCAGTCATGGTAACTACTAACAGAAGTGAAATCTTAAAACGTCATATTTGCATGTCGGTGACACGAACCTATAAGTTTTGCTACATAACTCGCTCAACGCGGCTGAAGAAATTTTCACTTCAATTACAATGAAAGGGTAAACGCAATTTCTAAATGCTTCTACAGGCATAACAAATTAATTGAGGTATCCATCTTAAACAAATTAATAGCGAGTCAGTTATGCGAGTCGTTTACCTGTGTACCAATGTATCAGGGACGTCTCCGGGCATTTCACGTGCGGAACTAACAATATCCGCCGACGTCCGCTCCCGTGATTAATTAACATCTAATATACATATAATATGCAACATGTAATATACAACAGGTATAGGTACTATGTTTGTATCTCTAATCTTCGATATACTGCTATGATATATGATACCAACCATATGATGCCATCTTCCCCTTCTTAATAAATTGATAGGTTATATTTTCCAAAATATGTATGTTGTGCTCTCTGTAAATAGTAGAATGGGTTAATTTGCAGTGATCTGGTAGCTTTATGCCGCGGTTTTTCTTCTGTGGCCCTGGAAACCTGCAATTAATTGAAAATGTCGACCACAGGAAACCTGCAAATGTTTTTTTTTCAACATAAAGAGTAGCCTGTGGTACACACCAATTGAGTAACTTTATTAGCTAAAAAAAAAAATTCGCAATCGAGATTGAACAAACAAATTTTACCGCTCTACACAATTAGTTTAGAAGTTTAGATTTTGTCACTAATAAGAATGTAAAAATTAGGTCTTTGGTATATTAATGTAGAAAGTGTCTTAACTTTCTTGGCCACTGTACTTAGCTCAGAAACCCTGTAGCTGCCACAAATGGGCCACAATAGCCATTACATCCATTAAGCTGTGCTTGTAACAGTGCCTGCGTGAAGCCACATGTGGTTTCACTGTTAGTTCAACTTGTACATGCTGTACATTCCGTAATGGCTAGTTAACAGTTTAGTTTTAAGAAAGGCGCAAAAGCAAATAAATGTCAGGGCAATACCACACACCACATCAGTAGTAGTAAGTATTTTGAATATTGTCCAAGGTTCCATTACCTTGCAGTATGCAGGCTAGCAGAAAAAAAAACAATTCTGGCTGGATACGGATCACACATTCGAAATTAGAATCAGTTTTGAATAGTAGAGTAGAACGTATCGATTGTTTTGGTGCAGTTTGCATTTGTTTTTGAATATTGATAAAGTCAGCCAGGCGTTTCTCATTTATTGAAGTCCCGCTGTTCAACTAATTTAGAAGGCACAAAAAAGAGAAATAATTAGTGATTAGCTGCTCTGCAAAGCTTGGGTCAACTGTCTTGCCAGGCGTACACCTGGGAGGTGTCTAAGGTCTACTGCACGAAATGCGAATTGAAAATGTGTCAATTAAACCTCGTATTAGCTACTTAGCCTGAGTGAAGTTTTTCATGAGTTAGCCTAAGACACTTGGCCTTCAAGAATCAAGAGTACTTTCCTGAAAAAAAAGTGTGGTCAGGGAACTCCTGAAAATCATACCTTTCTCTCAAATCACACCTACCGCCAGCCGCGATTAGGAACATTTTTCCGAAAATTTATACCGTTCGTAATTGGAATTTTAATGAAACCTAGCTTACAAAACTATGATACAGTGCATCATGTGGTTTTACCAAAGTTCTGTAGTTATAAGTATCTATTTCTATAGTATCCTATTTTGCGTGGGAAGACAGAGGCTCGCATCTCGCGGGACGCAGAAACTAAGAACAAACTAATAAAGTCGGTAGAATAGAATGCAGGTTCCCTATCCATTTGCATAAAATTTTAAGACCTAATATATCTAAGCATAATTTTGTTTGGCATAATTACATTTTCGCATAATATAATTACGCATAACAGCTTACGCATAATTTTTTTAAGCATAATTTCTCTAACCATAATAATGATTAAGCATAATATTCTAAAGCATAAATTTATTAAGCATAAAGTTCTAAAGCATAACTTTTTTAAGCATAATATCCTAAAGCATAAATTTATTTACACATATAGCATGCAAGCAAGCATACAGCATGCAAGCAAGCATGCAAGCAAGCATGCAGCAAACAAGCAAGCATGCAGCATGCAAGCAAGCATGCAGCATGCAAGCAAGCATGCAGCATGCAAGCAAGCATGCAGCATGCAGCATTCAAGCGAGCAGGCGACATGCAGCAGGCAGGGTTTCTGTCTCGGCTCTGGCGCTGCGGGCCTCCGGCGGCCCCACGCGTGCTCATTGTCGCAGACGGCTTTCGCTCACCACCGCAGCTTCGGCTTGTTGGCCGGCTTCGCCGGCCAGCCTCAGCCGCGGCTCCCGCTCGCAGCCGCCTGCTCCTCAGCCCGTGGGCCGCCTCGCCCCTACGCGCCTACGCGATTTTAAATTACACTCTAGGGGTAGGACAAACAAGACTACGTAGAGTCGGTTTTGCAGCAATTCGTTTCTGTCACTAACTTTTGTTGCACATCATATTAAATTTTTACCCAACAATATTATTTAATTGTTACAGAAACTATAGCAAATTGGTTTGATCAGAATTATGTATGGGGCACTACAAGTTCACCACCACCATTTCCACCCAAAGTCTGGAGTACGTATTGTAGCGTAAAAAAAAATTGTCACTACATGTGTCACGTTTAATTTTGACGAATAAAAGATAAAATAAAAACAAACATTGTTCAACATAAAAAATATACAAAGAAAAAAGGAATGGCGACGAAAAGGAAGACTATCGGTAAAGTTGGGAAATGGATTGTCTAGAATAAAATTTGTAATTTTGGAAAATAATGCCTATAGGAGAGAAGGGGTTGCAACCGCTATCCGGCCCTAGGCGCGATTAAAATATAACCGTGCATAAATGTAAAATTAAAAACGGTTCATTTCACGACCTTTTGACACGAATAGGTGATACATATAAAAAACTATTCAATAAATACTTCGCTATTGCTACAAATTATAAAAAGTGAATAGGAACAAAATTTTGGGATCACTTGACGCGGAGCGATGTCACGACGTCCTCCCGGGGTCTTCACTCGTATATTATGGAGTCACCCCCGCAAGCACACGCTTCCCGAACTCAGTCGGTGTTGAAATAACTCGGAACATCAGTCCACAGCTTGTTATATATTCCAAGAACCGATTCTGAGCGAATCTATGGTGAGAAAATAAAAGGAAATAAACACCACAATACTCAAAACAGAACCTTCCAAACAGTTAAAATTTAAAATGTTTTAAATACATACCGGTTCTTTGCAACAGACGGCCTTATGCGCCGGTAACTCGGAAACAAATTAAATTCCTGGTGAACAATTGACACTCTCAGAAAGAAATGTCCAATAATGCTGCAGAACTAAATGCAACATATTGGTTTGCATGGACGCAATGCGATATAAATCCAACGATTTGCACTTGAAATTTTCTTAAAAAAAATACTAAACGTGTTACTTCCAAGTAGATACGTCGCCAATTCACAAGAAAAATTTTCTCTGTCATCCAATGGAATGATCAAACTTCTAAGTTTGAACCGAAATAAGAAAAAAATTAGAAATTAGGTCGACTTACACGAACGGAATAGTTTTTATTCAGCCGAATCAATAGGCAGCGTGATAATGCTGCAATACCCCCTTTCTAAGAAAAAAAAGGACGAAAGTACGAGTGAGAAGAAAGATAAAGCTGGAACAGGCAATGACAACAGCAGGAATCATTTCTGAATCAAACGATATCGAAGTGCAAAAGATACTGAATAAACACGGTGGCCACCACATCTAAACGTTATCCGCGCCAACTCGCGATATCTCGATTACATCTATGGAGAATATGAAAGAAAATAACAAACTCATAAATCTAAATATATATTGTTCAATTAGAGACAAACACCAACAACTACCACATCCTAACAACTATGAAGAACAACCAGGGAACTATACATCTAAGTAAAGCTAGCCTAACTTAACATAAGACTTAACTATTACCTAACAACAATAAGAAAAAACCCGGGGATCCCCAAAAAATAAATAACGTCAACACGTAAAGTCCAACCTTAGTTATAGAAACGAAAGACAAGTTGGACAAAAAACAAAAAAACAAGTTTGAGAAAGAAAACTTAAGTCAATTAAGTCAAAGAAGAATTCAAGACAAAAAAACTCAAATCAGAGAACTCAAGTCAGAAAACTCAAGTTTAAATTCAAATTAAATGTAGAATGACACACCATTTGTGTTAAACTAAAAGAAATAAAATAACCTGAGAACACAGGTTGACACAACACAGAAATAAATAGATGTCATTATTAACAGATAATTCATGAAGTTTTTAACATAATCAAAAACTTATGCAAAGAAATATTCCCATAAACCAAAGAGGAAAAAGGTTTAGAAAGCAAATGTTAATGTTAAAATGGAACAAAGAGAATTCAATCAAATTTATTTTAAGATATCTTTGATATGATATTGTCCGGAGTGGACTGAATCACAATCCTGGAGCAAATATGTGGTCCTAGAAATGACTCTTATTACACGGCACTTAATAAAACGTGGAGCAAGCTTTCCAGAAAAAAAATCATTTCCAGAAGACTTGGAAAAGTTCTTTCTCCATACAGTATCACCAATATTCAGAGTGATAGCTGATCGATTAGAATTATATGCACGAGAGTTACGGAGGAAAGCTAAAGAAAGATTATCAGCTACCTTTGCATAAACTTCGCTGAGAGAGGATAGGTTTGAAGCATGACGAGCCCGACTGTCTGCCAAATTAGAGCTTCGAGTCTGACTATCTACACGACTGCTATCCATAAGGACCTCTCTACCAAACATAAGAAAGTTAGGCGTAAAGCCAGTAGCTAGATTAACACAAGAATTGAGGTAAAGCTTAACTTTAGGTAACATTTTAGCCCAACTTCTTTGGTTTTCACCAACCAAAATACCTAAACACGTAATAACACTTTGGTTGTATCGCTCAACCGTATTTGCTTGGGGTGTATAATATGGCGTAAAAGTAGGTGATTGAATATGAAAAGATCTGAGAAAATTAAGGAATTGATTACTACGAAAAACTGTAGCGTTGTCGCAAAGAATAGTACGCGGAACCCCAAAATTAAAGAAAATTTCAGACTCTAACGCTTTTATAACAGAAAGAGCGTCAATCCTTTTCAGAGAAACTAGCCAAACATATTTGGAAAAAACATCTACCATAGAAAGGATATATTTATAACCATAATAAGCACAGGGCAACGGACCAATTATATCGATAGAAATCATCTGTAAGGGCAAGGAAACCTCTTTAGGGTAGCACATCTGACCGCGAGGTTGCGTGTTCGAGATTTTATAGGCTTTACAAACCTCACATTGACTTAACGTCGAAGTAACGTCACGGAACATATTTGGCCAGTAGAACAACTCCCTAAGCTTTAGATACGTTTTAGTAACACCGGGATGTATCGAAGGAAAACTATTGTGAATTTCCCAAATAGCGTCTGGAACCTTTTCAGCTGGTAACACCACGTGCCATGGTTCAGAAGATAAAGGACTAGTAACAGGCATGCGTCTCATAAGGATACCGTTATTTATAGCGTATGCTGGGAACATTTGTGGCGTGTCTCGAGCACCTATATACACCTTCTTATACCAACGGTCATTAGTATGTTCAGGACCCTGGTCAAACGACACAGGATTAGCATAAATCCTGGATAGAACATCGGGGACTATATGTTGCGAACCTTTACGATGCACAATATCAAAAGTATATTGGGAGATAATAGTAGCCCAACGAGCTAAACGACCAGATGGGTTGTTAAGAGTGAGGAGCCACTTAAGGGCCATATGGTCTGTTATGACTGAAAACTTCATCCCATCTAAATAACATCGAAAATGTTTAATTGAATCCAAAACTGACAAGAGTTCACGTTCTGTAGTACTATAATTGCGTTCAGTTTGAGTGAATAAACGCGAATAATAGGCGATTGGGTGCTCAACATCGTCTATCTTTTGTGTCAGTACCGAACCAAGACCAACAGCTGATGCATCACACTGCAGGATGAACGGCTTGGAGAAATCAGGACATGCCATAACAGGCGTATCGATTAGCGCTTGTTTCAACTTAGTGAAAGCCTGATCGGCTGCATCATTCCAACTTATTGGATCATTACCCTTTCTCTTACCGATAAGGGCAGTAAGCGGAGCAATTATAGAAGAAAACCCTTTAACGAAACGCCTATAATAGGAACACATACCAATGAAACCGCGTAATGACTTAGCTGAAGTGGGAGTAGGATAATCTTTAATAGCATCAAGTTTGCCGGGATCGGTTTGAAGTCCCTTTTCATTAACTATATAACCCAAATATTTTAGTTCGCTTTTGCAAAACTCGCATTTTTTCAAATTTATAGATAAGCCTGCTTCTTTAAGTCGAGCAAGCACCTTCCTGAGCAGCGCCATATGACCAAAGAAATCTTTAGATACGATTATCAAGTCGTCGACGTACCCAAAAATACAGTCGTCACTGGTAGAAGTAAACTCGAAATTAACGATCATATCAGTAAGGCGTTGCATCTCCGAAGCAGCGTTCGTTAGACCAAAAGGCATCCTAACAAACTCAAAGAGACCACGTTGTGGGACAATAAATGCTGTTTTCTCACAACTTTCTCTATCAGCAAGTGGAATTTGCCAGAAAGCACTTCTAAAATCCAATGAGCTAATATATCTAGCACCACGAAGGTTGTCGAGGATATCGTGAATACGGGGAAGAGGATAAGAATCTCTGATTGTCACACTATTCAGTTTTCTACTGTCGACACAAAACCGAACAGAACCATCCTTTTTTGTCACCATTACCACAGGACTAGCCCATGGAGAACGAGAAGGACGAATAACACCCATATCTAACATTTTGTCAATCTCTTCATTGAGAATCTTCAACTTGACTGGGGATAAGGGATAATATCTTTGACGGATAGGGTATCCCGTAGTATTAATTTTATGGGACAACCAAGATGTCTTTCCAAGACCAACTTTTTCCGAAGAGATAACTTCATACTCCTTAATAACTTGTTGAAGACAAGACTCTTGATCCGGCGATAGGATGTTACGAGGATGAATATAACGAACCTCACTAACAGAGGAAACTTGAGGGGGAGAGTGCTGAACAGAAGGGATAAACATATTACCATCAATATTTTTATCGAAAGCCTGACTAAAAATAGACGTCAAACCGAATTTATTCCAAAATTCGATACCTAAAATAACAGAAGATGACATCGAACTTGCCACTAAAAACTCATGAATAAAAGTTGTACCGTTAAATTTAACTGGAAGATGTACAGAACCAAGAATATCAATCGGTGAATTATTAGCCGATATAACACGGGGACAAGCGTCTTTTGATGTCAAAGAAATACCAAGTTGCTGAATAAAATTATCGTTAACAAGCGAAATCTGAGCACCAGTGTCAAGCAATGCTTTAACAACTCTACCACATAATAATACCTCTATAAACGGTCGGTTATCAAATGAATCTGTAGTAAACACTGGGGATACTGTACGAAAAGAAGCGTATCGCCAGTGGTCTATGCATTTTTTGGATTACATTTCGGACATTCTCTAGTAATAAATCCAGGAGTGCGACACTTAAAACAAATCATGCCTGTGATCTCTGGGCAAGAGCGGTAAGAATGACCAACTTTGTTACATTTTAAGCAAAGCTGAGACTGACTACAACTAGGACAAGTCCGAGGCTTACTAGTTGTTGGTTGATGGGAAGTTTTGTTCGGCCTGGGTTTTGGTGAGTTAACAGCCTGAGAAGTCGACTGGTCGGCAACACAATCGAAACTGGCTACCGCCTTTGGAGGTTTTAGAAAGGACTCGAAATGAGTAACAGCTTCGATTAAATTATCGATGTCATGAAATTTTTGGATGGACAAGCAAGGAGTGTACTTTGGCAACATGTTGTGAGTGATGATCCGCAACAACTCCGATTCTTCAATAGGCTTGCTCAGTTTAGCATTTAAGTAAGAAACCTCGATAATAAATTCTCTTATTAGCTGTTCCGGTCTCTGCTTGAGGTT
Organism: Orthosia gracilis; assembly: GCA_947562075.1. Taxonomy (NCBI): domain Eukaryota; kingdom Metazoa; phylum Arthropoda; class Insecta; order Lepidoptera; family Noctuidae; genus Orthosia; species Orthosia gracilis. The sequence continues at coordinate 66,130,606 of OX387264.1, read as the reverse complement.
ACGGACCTCCTGGCTTATCTTAAATTCAAAATCGGTCGTACCGAATGTCCTAAAAAAGGCTTCTTTGATCTCAAAGAAGGAAAGATCCGGACGACGGATTGACCTAAAATATTGAAGTGCGACACCTGACAAGACTTCATGGAATCGCCTAACTAAGTAACCATCAGACAAATTGTCGGCCTCCCTGCACTCTTCTAGACTCGTGAAAAATTCCCGTACGCAGGTCTTTCCATCGAAAACAATCTTCCACTTAGTAAGAGAGAACTGCCTGGTAAATTGTGGGCGTTCATCAGATCTTATTGGAGAAGGAACAACACTTTGTGAGGAAGCGCGAGAAGCTCTTGGCTGAATGGGACAAGGTGGTGGTCGCGAAATGATGGGACTATCACAACGTGGAGTCTCACCAATAGGGAACTCCTCTTCTGACATGATGTAACTAGTATAGACCTAATAACGAATGAAAGAACAGACAAAGGACGATTGAATCCTAGCGAAAAATAAGCACGGCATGAACAGCTGGACAAAAATAATCCAGCAACCAGCAGTCAGCGAACGCCAAGCTAGTAAACAAAGATCTAGGCTAAATAAGGAGTAAAAATCAGGAAACCTATCGTTATATTTGCTGCCATAAGTGGATAAAATAAAAGACGGTTATGTGTACTATAGTTCACAAAATTAAATTCCATTAAAAAACATTACATTTCATGAAAAAAATATGTCAAGGAAAATAACAGCTTCACAGATCTGTACTGGTGGTATAAATCCTAGAATACCTTTCTTGAATGGAAGAATATCAGCGTCCTGAAACAAATAAGCTTAAGAATCATTAGCTCCCAGAGGGAGTGACCATCCTCAATAAAGCAAAAAAAATAAATTATGTCGAATCATTTAAATTTCAAAGTTATTAGGTAAAAACACTTACTTTAGTTGTTCGGGCGCCAATTTGTAGCGTAAAAAAAAAAATTGTCACTACATGTGTCACGTTTAATTTTGACGAATAAAAGATAAAATAAAAACAAACATTGTTCAACATAAAAAATATACAAAGAAAAAAGGAATGGCGACGAAAAGGAAGACTATCGGTAAAGTTGGGAAATGGATTGTCTAGAATAAAATTTGTAATTTTGGAAAATAATGCCTATAGGAGAGAAGGGGTTGCAACCGCTATCCGGCCCTAGGCGCGATTAAAATATAACCGTGCATAAATGTAAAATTAAAAACGGTTCATTTCACGACCTTTTGACACGAATAGGTGATACATATAAAAAACTATTCAATAAATACTTCGCTATTGCTACAAATTATAAAAAGTGAATAGGAACAAAATTTTGGGATCACTTGACGCGGAGCGATGTCACGACGTCCTCCCGGGGTCTTCACTCGTATATTATGGAGTCACCCCCGCAAGCACACGCTTCCCGAACTCAGTCGGTGTTGAAATAACTCGGAACATCAGTCCACAGCTTGTTATATATTCCAAGAACCGATTCTGAGCGAATCTATGGTGAGAAAATAAAAGGAAATAAACACCACAATACTCAAAACAGAACCTTCCAAACAGTTAAAATTTAAAATGTTTTAAATACATACCGGTTCTTTGCAACAGACGGCCTTATGCGCCGGTAACTCGGAAACAAATTAAATTCCTGGTGAACAATTGACACTCTCAGAAAGAAATGTCCAATAATGCTGCAGAACTAAATGCAACATATTGGTTTGCATGGACGCAATGCGATATAAATCCAACGATTTGCACTTGAAATTTTCTTAAAAAAAATACTAAACGTGTTACTTCCAAGTAGATACGTCGCCAATTCACAAGAAAAATTTTCTCTGTCATCCAATGGAATGATCAAACTTCTAAGTTTGAACCGAAATAAGAAAAAAATTAGAAATGAGGTCGACTTACACGAACGGAATAGTTTTTATTCAGCCGAATCAATAGGCAGCGTGATAATGCTGCAGTATCTACTAGAAAAGGAAAATAGACCTAGGACACAAAATCATGCAGAGGCATGGCACAATAGATTTGCACATTTTGTGGGAAAACACCTTCCTGGATTTTATTTTTTGGCAAAAAAGGTCGTTCAAGAAATAAAACATCAAACCATTGAAATAGATAAACTGGATGTCGGAACATCACTTATACCAAAAAAAAATAAAAAATACAAGGACAAAACCAAAAGAATTGAAAAAATTATTAGTAAAAAAGATGAGTATACTTCTAAACTAGCATATTTACAAGCAATTGCTAAAAATATACACCTAAAATAAATAATTATACATAATTAAGGACCACTGTTTCAATCAGTTAACTTCTATCTGAGGAATAACCGCCATATTTATTTCGCATAATAGAAGTTAACTGATTGATATATTTTTTTATACAAAAACTGTCAAAACATCTAATATATTCTTCAGATAAAAGTTATAAATATCATAACATTATGTAACTGAAATAAAAATCGTTTAAGTTACATAATGTTATGTACAATAAATCATTTGCATGAAAATTGTATTTGTTATTTATATTAATTGTATGCCTAAATATTATTATGCTAATAGTCATTAGGCCTACTAACGTTATGCTAATAGTCATTAGGCTTACTAACGTTATGCGAATCAAATTTATGCCAAAACAAATTAGTCTTTAAGATGATTATGCCAACATAAAATGTATGCCTAAAAAAATTATGCCGAAGTATTATTATGCGAAAACAAATTGTGCCAATATCGTTATGCCGAAGTATATTAGGACAAAGAACATTATGCGAAAAGAAAGGATCCCTAGAATGCAGAATAACGTCGTTGCGAAAGTTTCAACTTCCTCCGCTAATATTAAACAAGCAGGCTTTTATTCTATGTATTTTCAAGACACGTACGTTGTAGCTTGCTGAAAAGTAGGTAATATAAAACGGCTAATCCATACATATAAATAAAATTGGAGTGTCTGTTTGTAATATTGAAATAACCGTTTTTTACTACATGTATATGAAATACGGTATATATATATACGGTACATACACCAAAATAATATTATTTACAATTATTGTCTGTCTGTCTGTTCCGGCTATTCTCTGAAATGGCTGGACGGATTTTGACGGGACTTTTATTGGCAGGTAGCTGATGTAATAAGGAGTAACTTAGGCTACGTTTATTTTAGAAAAATTCTTTTATTTTAGAAATTTGTTAGGCGGAACGAAGTTCGCCGGGTCAGTTAGTCATTTATAAATGCAGAAAAATGAATTGCCGATGATTACTAATTTTAACCGACTCGACTTTCCAAAGAAGAGGAGATTCTATATTCGACTATTTATATATTTTCATTCTATCATCATCATCATCATTTCAGGCGAAAAATATCCACTGCTGGACATAGGCCTCCCCCAGGCGTCACCACATTGACCGATCCCGTGCGTCTCGCATCCAGCGCCTTCCCGCAACCTTAACCAGGTCATCGGATTTTGATTCTGTATTATGAACAAAATAATTTAACCGACTTCATGCTTGGTTTTTGTTTTTCATTGTTTTGTCTGTTAAAGTTTAGTAGATGAGTTTATAATTTTGTTATTTTTGCATGCCTTTTGGTAAAATATGGCTGGACTTATTCCCTATTCACCATTGTACTGTACCCATATTTGCAAAATAAAATATCTTTATCTTATCTTAAGTTACATAACATCACCACTGTATTTCTCGAAAAGTTAGGCAGGGGTGCACCTAGTACAAACTTATTTCACTAGTTATGTTTATGATGTAATAGGGGATCTGATAAACCTAACTTATTAATCCTTACTAATATTATAAATGTGAATGTAAGTTTGTTTGTTACGCTTTCACGCAAAAACTACTGAACCGATCATCATGAAACTTTGTACATATATTCTTGAAGGTATTAGAAGTAACATAGGATACTTTTTATTAAAACATTTTTTTATTTACGAAAGATAAAAAATCGCGGGTGAAACCGCGAGGCGCCAGCTAGTCTGGTTATAAATTAACATAATCTTATAACATATTATAAGGTCAGGTAGAGCTGAGTTACTATATAAAAACATGTTTCGTGTGTGCTGTTTAAATCATGTAACTACGGCTACGTACAGGTGAGAAATTCTAGTTGGAATCCATTTTGCTCGAGCCAGGAATCAGATCTCATCACATAAGCCGAAAAAATCATAAAGCGCCAAAATTCGATTTACTTTTAAACGTCAAAGCTTATTCTCTTTTTGGACAAGTACTCAAGTCTAAGGTGCCAGCAATCGGCTCGTTAGATCTGGCAGCGTGCCGGCTAGACCGGAGCAGCTCTAATTGCTCCGTCCGACTAGAGGGGCTCCTCTAGCGTACGATTGTTGTAAGATTGACGTATTTGCCTCTGGTCTAGGACAGATTTCACAAACAATGCATAGTTGAGGATGTTAAGATTTTTGGTTTTGTTTTTTTAATTGGTCAGCTTTGTCTTTGTTAATTACTACCAAATTTTTCTAAACGAGAATAGTTTGAAAACTTTATTGTTTTTCTGCCAAACTATAAGTACTTAACAAAATTTGAAAAATTTGCCTGCCTAAACCTACTAATCAAATTGTATAGCACAGACCAAACTTACTTTGTAATAGCTTCCCAACCTTTTTTATTCTGTGAACCCCTTTACATAGTGCATTTTTTGCGACGTCCATATACCTTAGTATTTATTTATTGAACGAGGCACACCAACGAATCGTTTAAAAATTAATATCAGAAAATAACATTCAGAAAAGATACTGTGTAAGCAACACACTTACAGGCATGCAGATCATTGTCCTAGTAACTGTTTTTATCTAGATGCTTAAAACATATTTAATATAAGGAAAACCAGTAGTCAGTGAGCTCGCTTTTCTGAGAATTTTTAAATCAGAGCTAAAGTTTTGTATCGTTCAGTTCAGTTCACTTCCTTTCATTTTCTCAATAAATTAATATGTAATCTATAATCATCATCTTCAACCTATAAGCCAACTGCTGGCTTGTAATCTGTACTACGACTTAATTACTGCAACTGCAGCCAGTGTCGCGACGAATCTAACGGTACTAGGAATCTTCAGTACTCAGAGTTGGATAATCTTGGGATACATTATATTAAATTGAATTAAATTGTATGACTAAAATACGCATAGTACCTATTAGTATTTATCGAGTAGTATTTTGTAGTTTCAGTCTCGTTTAACATACATCTCATAGTTCCAACAGCTGTTCTTTCTCGTTTACGACGCCCTTTAGAGAGCACCACGACGCCGACGCCCCGGGGCGTCGAGACGCACAGTTTGGGAACCCCTGATCGAAGTAATATTGAATAACTTATAGGTAGATAATGATTAATTAATATTAGACTCATAGCTTGCCAATTAAAACTTTTAAACTAAGCACTTCAATTATCTAAATGTCATCTTGATCTCATCATAGTGCCAATACGAAAAATACCTTAATTCAAATTACACAGTGAATTTAAGCTTTTTATACAATTTGATTTTGTGAAGGAGCGCCGGCGAGGCTATTAAGAACTTTCTAGAAGGTAAAGTTTGGCGTCTAATTGGCGGGACTTGTCTGCGAATGTTCTGGTTCAAGTGTTATAGGTATGTATAGGCAGGGGGATATCGCTAACGCCTTTTAAGTATGCGCCTCAGGCTTTCCTGAGACCATTGACAATGTCGTAGCGGTTTCGTAGAGGTGCGTAGCCGCGTAGAGTGTGCTACGAGCTACGAAACATTTCGACCGTAATGTATTTTAATATTTTTTTATAACAAGAATATGTAGCAACACTGTTGGAAGTTTTCATTAGGGCTGTCAATATTTATTATGAAAACTTTCCAATGAAATTACAACAGAGAATAAGTTAGAAACAAGCTAACTTCTTTGTTGACTGACGACTTTGTCAAAGCATTGATTGAACTTGCCGAGATTCTGTTGTATTTATTATTTTGTTGTTCTTCTGTTTATTTTGCGTTGTCATCGTATACTGTAGACATTTGTCTGTAGTTAACTGATAAAGTTCGTTCGTTTGGAAAATTGAGTTCATTGTCACCTGAGTGACTCTCAGTGCTCAAATTCATCATTATCAATTTCGTTGAGTCTAATAATACCTTTGGATGCTTATCCATAGCACCTATGGAACCTTGTCTATATGGATGATGTTCAGCTATCGATATTCAGAAAGGTCAGGTGTGTAGCACTTAGCAGGCAAGCATGCATGAAAATATGCATTATAGAGTGGGGTAAGGGTACATTCAGACGGGGAAAATGATGTGCACGGAAAGTGCGGACGACGGCCACTCGATCGACTATCGTTTCCTTTTGTTATGGTAGATTGACATACAAATAGGAGTATAACCGAATTCCGTTATATTTTATGCTTATATCGGCATAGTAGAAGGTTCGTTGATGGTCCGGACGTGTCTAACGACGGATCATATCATGTCCGTATTATATAACTTGTTGGTAAACAAATAAACGTCGAATCGTAGCAACCGACATTAAATGCCTTAAAAAAGGGGCAAAACAAAACAAAAGAAAACAGTGATAATCCAACAGGTAATACTAGCTCGTAAAACACGAGGACCACCTGAATTAAACTGCAAAGCTTTTAATGTAGCCTCGGAAAGTTCCAGCCAGTAACAAGGACGTATAGGGGGATTTGAGAACGGTGTATTGTAATAAAAACAAATAGGCGAGTACTCCGCAGTGAGGCACTTAGGGGCAAATAGACTGGCTCGACGTGGGCCGAATCGGTTTACTTTTCAATCTGTACGCGCCCGGGCAATAATTTACACTGTTGTTGGTGCGAATTGTACGTTTAGGGCAACGTGTTAAACACACATATGGATAATTTTTGTGTACTTAACGGGTTTGTTAAGGGTTTGTATGAAATAAACATCCTAATAATGCTTTTATTTCTTCTAAATTAAATTTTATACATACGTAAATTGGTTTGTATGTTAGAACGTACACGTAAGTATCTATCCTATTAAAAATAAATGTTCAAAATCAATATTATTGCAGAGTTTCATATTTAGCTGCATAGTTGCGCCCGGGAGCGAAGTCTTAGGAGAAAGCTAGTCTAGTTAGGGTGTGAAGTAAAATATTTATTTAAGGAGATTAAATAAATTTCATACTTATGTTCTATATCTTACTTAAATAGTACAACAAAGACTACCTACAGTACTGTTTTTCCTTTCATTTTTAATATCCATCCAAAGGGCTGCCCATTGTGTCACCCAGTGTAATGTTTACTTCTTCTATACTTTCTGTAACTTATATAGAGTACATAATAAAGAGTATTCTATTCTATTCTTGCCTTCTTAAAATTATGATAAGGTAATAATATCGTGGGTACCTATTATATTAATGCTTCCGAGTAATAATGATTACAAATACAACCTAAAATAATACAAGAAGTTATTGTTGGCTGCTCTATTGTTTTCAATAAACACTTACGCACACAGCATTTAAATAATAATATTTTCAGAAAACATAATACTTACTGAGTCGAGAGTCTTCATTGTCAAGGAGCATCCGCAACCGTCTCCATGGTTCTTGAAACTCTATTGTAAGAGAAAAATACTCTGAAAATATCATTTGTGGAGTTGACGGCTTATAAATATTCATAAATGAGGCAACACGACGGTTTCATTCCAGTGCAGGCTGCATTAGCCTGCTTATTGCCTTACTATGCACAAAATGTTCACTCAACCTGATTTATATGCACTTTTGATATAAACCCGTTCCACGCGAACTATACTCTAATATATTAAATCTAGCCGTATATTCTCGAGGGGTTTATGTTGTAAAATTTGCGTAAGGAGTTAGTCTAGAAAAAACGTTTATACCGAAGCGTCTCTCCGTAATTTAAACATTATTAATCCCGAGCTAAAACTAATGAAAAAGTTAAAAGCGATGAAAGTTTAAAATTTGCATAAAGGCTTCTACGTAATTGACCGTTAAAAGTTGTAGTAATTTAAATATAGTGAGAACGGTGTATTCATAGCAAATGAATCTAAAACAACAACATAAATATGTATGAAAGTTCTCCGATTTTAATATCAGTGACCTAGAGAGAAATATTTTCCTCCGATATATTTATAAAGAGATTGTTTTCATTCATTTCCGTTGCCACGGTCTTAAGTATTGTTCGGTATGTAGGCTATTGTGAAAATCCATTCTAAAACTACAGGAAAATCCCCAAGGCTTATAGCACACTGTCTGCTGCTTGAGATGCTTTCACTATTTAGCATCTTTCATTTCCTTCGTGGCTCGTAATGAAAATAGCTAGCTATTCGTATGTAGTCGCTAGTTGTACTAGGATGTTTTGGCGCGCTAAATCTGCGTCATTTTTTTGTTGCTGATAGCTGTAGTTACTAGGATTTTTGGCAAGTGCTCAAAATCGGAACTTATGCCAACATCTTGTTTTTTTTTTTTAAATCAAGTCCACCTAATTTCAGAATCGTTTATGGTTGTACAATGATCGTTTGGCGTCTGGTCAAAATTGTTATATAATTGTAACTGAGCACCTGAAATTTCAAAGTCACTCTGATGTTCGAATCTCGCTATTGGATCACGAGGTGAACGCGGGGGTAGACGGGAGTGGGGTCGTTTGACATTTCGAGTGCTCAGTTATCTTGGCCGAGCTATAATGCCGCATATTTTTAAACTCATTTTCTATAGACAATTTTACAAATGGTTACCTACCTCCAGGACAATGCTACCTTGTAATGTTCATTTTAAAGTTTCGTTGATTCAGAGGGTGTCCTGTAGGTACTTTTTTTTCAAACTATGTATTTAATAAAACTTTCTTTTACTTACTGTTTAGACTATACATATATTGTTTGGAATTTATCTCTGATAAAACATTCAATTTCATTTGGCTCACTCATTCCATAAACCGGTAATTCGTTAAGCAGTCAAATAAGTTTCTAGGCAAAAGGAAATTGATAAATGATAGCATGTCAAATCCAAAGTTGCAAAAAGGTTTGTCCCTAAGTAATTTGGGAATAATTTGAATCCCAAATGGCTTGCTGAAACATAACGTACATGATATTAACCCATATTAATATAGTAAGTTATTTATTTATTTATTACTTTATAATCATAATATTAATTTACCTCCCTTCCGTGGACTATATGGGTTTCCAGCAACAGTGTTGTTTCAATTAGTGAAAGTGTGATTGGGCCAGTACTTTCAGAGATAACCACCTCATCATCAGCATCATCATTTGAGTAGAAAGACGTTGACAGCTGGACATAGGCCTCCCCCAAGAGTCGCCATATTGACCGGTCTCGTTCGTCTCGTATCAAGCGGATCTCCGCAACCTTCACCAGCAGCATAATTGCGTAAGTGAATTTGGCAAGGCAAAATGTTTGTGCCCGTGAAAGAGTATTGACCAATCACATGCTTTTTTCTAAAAGCCGCCATGACCGTCAGTGTATCCGAACCTAACCCAAGGGGTTCGTTAATATTCACGGAGGGTTCCGCTCGATGTCACTGCCTACGCCGTCACCCTCCGTTGATGACGCGGGACTATTCCCATCCCATGGGGACTATGAGCGGAATGTGTGGAGGAAGTACGCGTTTCTGTGAACGACCTTGGATGCTGTTAAATAAATGGTGTTTTTCGTTTGGGTGATATTGTTACAAATAGGTCGCAAATAAGTACGAGTACTTACAGTATAAATTAGTTTCGTCGCAGCAACTCTTCAACTGCGATAAAATATATTTTAGTAAATAAACCTTAAGATCGATAACACTTTTATTATACGTACAACTTAGGTAAGGTAAGGAAGGTTGTTTTCTGTGTGGCATGTACTCTCGCTTGCACTGCCTCACCCCGCGGCATATTATGGCATCCTTCAGCGTGTCGTTGCATACCGTAGTGCGCTGCGATATCCCTCCGCGGGATACCTTAGTGCGCTCTCCAATGCCGTGTCAAGAAATCCCTTTCGATGCCACGGCATTTCCTACCGGAGTCTGAATTTCCTGATAGCTACAAACTGGGAGTCTTTAAGTCAAGAGTGAATAGATTTCTTCTAGGCAAGCGTGCTCCGTCGTCGGTCACATCATCAAAAAATGGAAAAATAAAAAACATAACACGAATCCACGAGATTTATTAATTAAAAAGGAAATATTACCATTTCATCCCGTTTAGAATTAATACCTAAGTGCTTATAAGCCACCCAGGAAACCTAACTAATTGATAATGTTTTGGTTAATAGCTGAAAATCAGTAGGTGCTCAATCAAAGTACCTAACACCTAAAGAGTATAATGTTTTGTGAAGAAACGACAAAAGTAACTTTCTGCTCTGCAACAAAATTCATTTACGGAGACATTTCTTCCTTTTCTAGAAATCTCGTTGTGGCTGCTTAAGAATACAGAGATTAAATTGTCTCAAGAGGCGAATCTTAAAGTGATTAAATATTCTAGAATACTACTGTAAGCTCTTTTGTTAATCTGTGGTAAAGTGCAGCACTGGTTGGTTTTTATAGGTTGCAGAAAAACACTCGATTAACATTTAAGATTAGGGTAATGGCTCAAATGCAGCGATTGTAGGTTTACACTTACAGGCATTTGCAAGAAAAAGATATACTTAGTGCAAGATGAAGTGTAAAATAAAATCATTAAACAAGGTAGGTAGTCTTTATCCAAACCAATATTGTAACCCCTTGTTATAACAACCATAATTGTGTTGTGTATCTGTTTGTAACCCCTGGAAGATGGTTCTGATTCGATTTCGTAAATTCTTTTACAGATAGAAATATACACTAAGACGAAGAGTATTTTTATCGACGAAAATTCACGATGATTCCAGCCGGAAAAAGTCAAAGCACGTGGATTTTACAAGAATACCTGTCTAGATCCGGGCTCTGTCGACTCATCATGAAAGATCACGTGTTGAATCCGCCTGTTTAAACGAAGTTAGACAAGCGACCTCGCCGCGTGATCTCTAAACAACCACAAACTTCATAAGTCACACAAAGCCTTGAAAACTTTACAGTAGACAGTTACAACGTATATTTACAACTCGGCTGAAAATGAACTCTATGATTATGACTCAGTAATAGAATAGAATAGAAATACATTTATTTGACATAACAGAACAGCAACGAACATAGAGTAAAAGACTGAACTTTAATTTGTCTTTGTAGGTACTTCTTAGTACCTACAAAGACAAATTGCCCTGAACTTGCCCATACCGAAAGAGTTACTAAGTCAGCATTTGCTGGGCATCAGACACCCACCGATGGTTTTCAGTTGGCACACTTGGCATCCCGCAGCGACACACGGACGTGGGCAACTAAATATAAAATAAAATATAATATCAATTATGAGATACAATTATATTTATTTTTTTGTTGTCAATATAAGGATGTGTAAAATTACGTAAATAAATAATGTACAATGAAATATTAGGAGAATAAGTTCACAGTATGGTACTATGAGTTTGTCAAAAACATATTAAAAAAATCAAGTTTAAAAACAACAACATATTCTATTAATCTATTAATTTAAATCATGATTATTTTCAACTGTGTTTCCGAACGCATTCAAGACGAATTTCTTCAAAGTTTGAGTAAACAGGCTTCTTCCAGGTAAACTCACTCCATCGCCGACATTGTCTCTGTCATCTCTGACCTTGACTAGAGTCATGAGAAAACCCATCTCAGAAAAAAAAACCCGGTGACCTTCCTGATGGCGCAACGCAATTTAAATTGAATCGAAAGGCTATAATCGCGCACATAGTTTCTAAGAAAATTTCATGTGCAAATCGGTCGAATTGCACATGAAACATGAATTACATCATTGCGTTCATGTGAACGTACTTGCAATTTCGCTTAATGGTGTGATATACATCGAATACAAGCCTATTACTTATTCTATTAAACTTCCAATTTTTTTTTTAGTTACAGCCTTTGAATAAATAAAGAGGTATAAATGTGGCTATATGTTTGTTAATCACGCCAAAACAGCTGAACTGAACAAAGTTGGCACGTGGCAGAAAATGACGCCCAGGATTAGGACACTTTTAACCTCCGACGAAAAAAGAGGGGTGTTATAAGTTTGTCGTATGTAGTTGTGTGTTTGTGTATCTGTCTGTGGCATCATAGCTCCTAAACGGATGAACCGATTTTCATTTCGTTTTTTTTGTTTGAAAGGTGTCTTTATCGACAGTGTTCTTAGCTATGTAAATCGGCTCAGTCGTTCAAAACTTATGGGCGTTTTACTGTTTGAATCAGAGTAATTTTCGCAAGTTATCGTGTCATAAATTATGTGTTCAATAGATTGTCGATCGAAGCGTGTCTACTACTATACTCCATTTGCGATAACATTAGACGTTTAAATTAGCCCATTTTACAGGCCGTTCAACCAATTTTGACTTCTATTGCGTTGGTGATACGACAAATGGTAGCTGTAGCAGACAGTTGGTTTTGGTAACAGTTTTATGCTTTTTATGTCATCCTTATACTTACGGGATAGAACTCAAAATCGGTTGAACGGACTGTAAACAGATTTGGAAACTTGTCTAATGTTATTTCATATGGAGTTTAGATAAATTATGTACTATAAAATAAAAATGTGGCGGGGGTTTTATAATTGTTGAAATTTTATTTGTATTTTCCGATTAATACGTTGACGAAGCCATTGGCATAAACTAGAAGGCGAAATAGCAGAGCGTAAGTAATAGAGTAGATTTTTAGTTGAGTTAAGAAAATAAATTATACTGATCTCAGTTTCAATGAATCTATTAATAACTTCAAATGTTTTCGTTGGTCATAATTTATTCTCTTTGTTTAACTCTAATTCCCTGTTCTAAAGTGTATAGTGAGGGAGAAAATAAACAGAAAGAGATCCGGCGAGGCGCGGGCGGGCGACATTTCTCTTAAAGACGTTTTCGCATCACTCTTAAGCGGAATGTTTAACATTTCTTAAATATTTACTTTGTCATAATGGGCGCTTAATGGTAAGCGGGAATACTTATTCCATCCTTTACCTGAAATTCAGAGGGCTTCGCAATACCTACTGCTTCAATGAGTGGATTTTATTTAGCGTTTCCTATTTTTTGGAGCTTGAGTATTGGACATATTAACATATATGGCCTCAATTACTTTGGTCTCGCATAGAAAATTTAAGTAACTTATTATTGAAGGTACTTAATTGTTAATGTAATTTTTTGGGCCATATTAATACATATAATGCGTGATGTTAAAGAATAACCAACAGAACCAATTGCCAGCATTTTTGTCTGTTTATATGTTTGACTGGTAGGTAGGTAGGAGTGTTAGTATGGGTAAGTAGGTAGGTCTAAGTGAGTAGGAGAGGTAGGTAAGTAAGTAGGGTTGGGTAAGCAGTTGACGGGAGCGAAGCCGCGGGCACAGCTAGTTTATAATAAGATTGGTACTGTTAACAACTGATTAGCAAATTCTTAATTAGAATATTCTATATCTATATAACAAAATTCGAATAAAGAATATTTTATATTTTTCTAACAAAAAAATCTTGATTCTATTTCCTTCTATTTCTAAATTCTAATTCGAATTTAGAATCTGCTAATTTGTTAAACATGTGAGTTAATCCATCACCATCGCTTACTGGCTTGACGGATTTGGATGAAACATGTCTATACCTAGATTAGGACATATACTTTTTTAGCCCGGTTTGTGCCGTGTGGGATTATTTTCAATATACATGCTGTTAACGTCACTTGCAAAAGCCTAAAATAATCATGTTTTGTTAGGGGTTCCCTCTATCTGGCAGAATTTTGATACTCCGAAATTTGTATGGCATAACACACTTGGTATAATCTTCTTTAGACGAATATTTTTAAGGCATAAAAATTATTTAATATTTGTCGTTTAGCCGAATGTTTATATGTCCGATTTTACAATGGCATACTTTTAAGATGGCAGAATTTTATTTGGCATTATTTCACTTGGCATATTATGAAGATGGCAGAAATTCATTTGGAATAATTTTATGGGACAATATTATTTGATCTACTAGAATCTAATTTATCTTTTGTAAATGAGCACTTTTAAAAATAAATGATGTAGTTTTTTTATATTTAATCTTTATATTAATTATTGCGTCTATATTAGTTGATCTACGAATAAATTATATATGAACTGCATTCAAGGTAACATGATATTATGTTTAAACGTACTGAATTAATATTTGACATGCAAAAATAATATTTGATCCTCTTTTTTATTTATTACGTAACGGTTAGGCAATTTGATAGTTATGGTCAATGAATTAGTCCAAGAGCGAGCGAAGCGTGCTCGGGAGCTAAGGGCACCCCGACACGGACAGATTATGTTCGAAGGAGATGACGGGAGCTGAAGTGAGCGAGCAAAGCGAGTGAACTCAGTTCCCGTCATCTTCTTCGTGTTAGGTTACTTTAGACCCTGCAGACGGAAATAGGATTCGATTTAGGTGACTTTGTTCTTTAAATACTAATCGTACTTATGTATTCTATATTAAAACCAATGTCAACATTAAAATAGTTAAAAAAACACATCTTTTTATTACCCGGCCCTATAAGTGATGCCGGCCCGGTCAATTTAATTATTTAAATAGTTTTTATCATATTGCCTACTAATTTTAGTAGGCATTTCTATAAAATAGATTTTTTTGAATGAACTATGAATTTTTTCTAATGTGATAGATGAGTATTTCAATTATTATGGATATGAAATGTATGCCAAAAGACGTTTATGACTGTGAACTTTCTGCGATATGATGGTTCTGCCTTTTAATGATTAAATATATGAAATTTATGCCAAAAGATGATTATGACTTACAAAATTATGAGTTTTAATGTATGATAAATGAGTGTATGCCAAATGATTTTCTGCGAAATGAAGTTTATGCTATCCGTTGTTATGCAAAGTAATATTATGACTTGAAAAGTTCTGCTATAAAAGGTAGACCCGTTTTGTTAGGTATAGATAAATACTTTTGCCTAGCCAGTGTCCGTTGAATGAACTTTAGTCGAATCTTTGATTTATAAGGGTTCACGCTACTTAAGGTTAATTAGTTAGATTAGGGCCTCAGGGTTAATGCTGTGCCCTTTTAGTGGCTAAGGGAAGATTATGTTATTAACGGAGACCAAGTGTGTTTAATAAAAAAAAAGTAATACTGTTCAAAGTTACCGCAAATTTGGGTTTGAATAGAAGTACTTATTTCGTTTTTCGAAACTTGATTAAATTTTTAAATTAGTTTTCTTTTCTAAACTATCGAATAGTTCTGTCGTTATTTTAAATTCATTTGCAGTATAGTAAATGATTTTTGACTGATCAAAAAAAAGGAGGAGATTCTCATTCGGTTGTTTTTTTTCAGAAGCTCTCTTAACAAACATCTTTTTAACATAGGTGCCTCAGACAGCCCACTTTGTAGGGGCTGTTTTAACGCCAAGGAATCAGCTGCCCACGTCATCCTGGACTGCGAGGCCGTGGTTTCCCAACGTGAAGAAATCCTCGGAACGGTGAGGTCGCTCCGCGAAGCCTGTGAAGCCCCCAGGAAGCTCCTGTGCTTCTGGACGGAGCTAGGCTGGCTACTTTAGCCGGTAACCCCACGCACAACGGACCAAATGGGAGTCTAAGTGCGGCAAAGGGAGTCCCTCTTCTATTCTATTCTAACATCACGCCAGTACGCTCTTGAGGGGTACGCAGAACTCTCATTTCACCCTTTATATTCAAGTTTCATGATCGTTTCATGGAACGTTGTTTCATGGTCGGTGTCCGAAACGCAAGAAAATGATACCTACGAAAGACACCGACTTCCAAAAATAAAGTTATTTTTCACTTTGTTGTTTTCTTATTTGGAAGTCGGTAGTATTTTTTTGTAAAAATGTATTTTATTGGAAGTCGGTGTCCATAACGCAATAAATTGGTACCTATGAAAGGCTCCGGCTTCCAAAAATAAAGTTATTTTTCTCTTTGTAGTTTTTTTATTTGGAAGTCGGTAGTATTTTTTTGTAAAATGATTTTTATTTTGAAATATTTTTGATGTACAATAACGACTTTTCTACAGATTTATTACAAATTGATGATGATTATGATATGGCTTGATAAATAAATTAATTGTTTTAAAATTATTGTATTAAAACTCCATATCTACTGATCTATGGAATCGTTCTACGTTATTCGTGATTTCCGAGAAAGCTGATCCTGTTCTTCCGGATTTAAAATGGTAAGACATTGTTAAAATCAAGGGAATCATTTAAATGTAAAGTATACTCATAAATTCGTTTTACCTTACCTTGCCGTATTTTGGAGATCGCTACGGAGAAAGTAGAAAGGCTAAGGTTTGACTCTGAATATTATAAACTAGGCTTGCATTTAGTATCGTTTGATAATTGTATGGGGGTAAAAGGGGTTAAAGCTGGTAGGGATTGGGTCCCTGATTATAACGCTACCACTCTTATTACAAGGTAGGCAATGCATATTTATCCTTTGTCACGTAAGGGCAAAGGGGTTGCACTTCCCGCAGCGCCACAGATGATGCAGAAGCAACTTTAAAATTGTTTTGAGGTTAGGTTATAATAATTTGTTTTTCTCAAGAACGGTGCGTTAACTTTTTATGGGAGTGATGTCAGAGGAGAAGGAAGAACCCCTTCCACCCCACCCCTCTTCGATCCCCTCTACCCTCCAAAAGATACTCGATGATTATTATTGATCACCTGAAGGTGTAAACTGTGATTCCGCTTGTTCGGCATAAAAGCACAAGAGGTGCTTGTGCTTGTCTCTTTGTGTGTCGTTTGGGGATGGTTATCGTTTATAGAATGTCACTTGATCTAGGCCCTCTTGTGCTAAGAAATATCCATATGTAATAAGATCCTCCTTATTTATAATAATCTCAACGGTATTGAAAATTTTAATGAAACAGTTGCGAAACATAGTCGGGATTTAATAAATAATTAATACTTTCGTAAAGTTCTAGTTTTCTTAGAATTGTAGTCACAACGAGGTTAACAATTAATTTCAAAGACTATCTAGAGCGAGCAGCCAACGATAGCCTTCACGCTATCCTCCAGGAGAAGGTTTTTTCTATGTTGTCTTCTAAACTGAAAAATATAATCTCACAAATGTTTCCAATATACGTTCTAGTCTTATCCAGTATTATAAATGCATTACAGTGCAAACACAGCTCGTTCGAAACAATTGCACCCGAAGCACGGATCATAGAAGAGATTTTCTTGGCTCATGCTCTGCTATTTAAGTAGGTAGATTACCGACCTCCTTTCTAGGTAACAACATAGATAAGTGGCTTTTTTGCTCGTTTATACCTGACTACTTCTAGAGTCGACAGATTCAAGACTCATACTAAGCGAATTTTACATTCTAATTCCAGTACTCTTAGGTCGAATTTTACTTAAATATTTATATGCTTAGCAACAAACTTGTTTGAGATTTTATAACACTGTGACTTACTGTCATTTTAATGACATGCCACCATTTTAATATCTACTTGACGTTTTATCATTTGGCATTTTACCTACTTTTAATTAAAAATAAACTTTTGTAACCGAAATAGTTCGTATATGTTATTGAAATCAAATATCGTTCTGTACTTACCCTGTACCCGCATTGACACAGTTTTATGTTGTATTAAAACGTCTTAAGTCAACCATGAGTAGTATAACAAGAAAACTTAAATATTTTGAAGTTTCCTAACGAATTCTCTGCCAAATGGCTCATGAATCAATTTGAAACCATCATGAATTCATATTTCGTTATAATTTCAAACCATCGCTACTTACTTAAGTAACTATGGATTTTAGCGTTGTATATTCTTAGCTGACTTTAAGTTATTACTGCCAATAAAAAGATTCTAATAAAGAATTGGTTACAATGGAATTTTTAAATTTGTCTTGTAAGTATGACAGTATAGAGTTTGTTTTTCCATTCGATAAGTTTCTTGTGTTCACAATTCAAATTATTCTACCGGATTTTCTCATATACTTTTAGCTCTACATTCTTACGTCACCATGTATATTTATATTAGAGGTTATAATGTTCGTTAGCAAAAATACAAACTACTTTAATAAGTTAAATAGCAAAACATAAAGATTCAATATCTGTTTACCAAGCAATAAAACAGCGTTATTAAATAATAGAATATTATGCAACTAGTGAATAAAGGACGGATTTAAATCGAGGACCATAGATGAATCACGAGCAAATGTAGGCTTCTAACAACTGAATTACGACCGTTGGGAGTGATTCATGATGATTGAATCACGAGCGTAATGATTCAAGTGTTAGAATCCTGAAAGACGCGTGTGATTCATGGCCCTCGATATAAATCCGTTTTATTCAAGAGTTGCATACTATACTTTATACCATGGCTACGAGAAAAAGAAAGATTTAAGCGGAAAGCACAAGGAGTTTATGTATTCTTTCCACAAGAAGTTTGTATCGAGTATTTTAAGCGCAAGGAGGTTGTATAGCATTAAGATGGACGTTGAATATATAGGTGTGTTCGTTCGTACGTTCATGTTCGGTATAGTTCGTTCGTGGGGGGTGGTTGTGGATGGTGTTGGTGGGTGGGTGTCGGTGGTTTTCTTGTGTCTTGGTGTTGTGGGTAAACTTATTTTGTCTTATGTCATGCTGTGTGTGTGTTTTGTCTTATGTAATGTTACTCCATACGAAATTTATCTCCATACATAACTAGATAATGGTAATGGCTAATGGACACTATTGTTCGTATTTATAAGATCTTTTCTTTTGTACCCATATTCGCAAATTAATAAATGATTATGCTTTTCTTTCTTATTTATTAAAATTTTAAATATTTTTATAAAACACATACAAAAAGAAAGAACATTTAAAGGTATAAAAAATAGCAGCCCACCAGTATCGGGAACAGGAACCAAGCTACCGGTGGTCAGGGCTCCTGAGAGAAGATTCTCCTAACGATACGCGCCGTGCGTGTCCAGGAGTACCGCTTTCTGGATCAAGCCCTTGATCCAGTCCTGTCATCCCATCCATAGTCCTGTCAGTGATGAGTTGATGACAGACCGATCCCAATACAACGTGACATTGCTATTTTCGAGAACTAGCTCGGGCTCATACTTTTAGTAAGGCACTTCCGATTCCACAAGATTGTATTTATGAGCAAGTTGCTGATGGATTATCTTGACTACAAGGTTGAGTCTATGCAAATAGTCTCCGTAAGCTAGACTAGAACAACTGGAGATTATGTAACGGATGGATTCCCCCGGCCGGTGACATGCCCGACAGATTTCAACCATGCCGTCCTTCCCAATGTATTTCCGGTAGTTGTTCGTCATCATAACTTCGTCCGTAATCGCAAAGACAAAACCTTCGGCTGCCCCGAAAAGGTCACCAAATCGCAGCCAGGCCGCGGACGCTAAAAGATCTACATCGTGCCCATGTAGGACCCGGTAGAAGCGTCCGTAAAGCTCCTTGCTCTGCCATAACTCCCTGCGGTCATTAGTATCTAATACTATAGGTTTGTGCAAATTCGCGTTAGCCAAGGAGAGCGGGATAAGGCCCTTGTCCACCGCTACCACACCTCGATGCATACCCACGTCGGCGGCCTGGAAGTATTCCCTAAGACTGCATACCTCGCGGTTGTGCACAGTCTAAAAGCCACGACCCCGCACTGTCGAGGGATATACAGTGTCATAACCGTAGTTACATAAATTTTATACAACTCCAGCACCCTCATGAGCCATGTATGTGGTACTGAGTCATAGGCCTTCTTGTAATCTATCCAACATGTCCCCAGATCCTTGCGGGCAAGGCGAACCTTTTGGCTAATGGCAATGTCTATGAGGAGCTTAGTAGAGAATCATTCTGAGAAGCAGACATGATGTAGTTATTTTCAATATGTTGATTAATTTTCGCTCTCAGAATGGATGTCAGAACTTTATAAACCGTCGGTAAACACATTATCGGTCTATATTTTTTAGGATCCGCAGTACTACCCGATTTATAGAGCAGGTGGGTTATTCCTGTTACTGGAACTGATATGCTAAACGAGCGTGCGATCTTTGGAACCATTTAATCTAACAGTTTTGCAGTCCATCTGGCCCTGGAGATTTCCAATTGGGAAGTTGACGGACTGCACGAGCTACATCTTGGGGGCTTATGGCAATTGCATCCATTTGTGTTATAGGATCGCATGCTTGCTCGACCTCCCGAGTCCAGTCACCCTCGGTGTGACTGACAGGCACAAACCAGATCTCACTCCGGAACGAACGCATGACGTCATAATCCGGTAGGCGCGTATCAGTCACATCTTGGTCCACCCACGTTTGAAACCCACCTTTCGTTGCTCTGGAATGTTCGATTCTGAGTGTATCGTTCCACTCGCCGCTTGTACCGACGAATACGGCTTGCCCATGCATAGATCTTCTGCTTAAGGAAGTAGATACGCTCTGTGACGCGGTACAGATAATCTCGAGAACTGATATCAGTTCCCGAGAACGCCCGTCTCACAAAGCGCATCACTCTAGGGCGAGTGTTGCCCTCCCTGAAGCAGATAAGCTTGCCGATGAGTGCTCTAGCCTCACCGATACGACGCTCAATCCTGCACTGCCAAGCTGGTATAGCTCTATACTTGACGTTAGCTACACGACATGCCGCAGCAGCCGCACAGTACAAGATCGAGTGGGTATCGGCAAGACCTTTGCTGCTATCAAAAACATTTGATAGCTGCGAATCTAGAGCACACACCAGCGCCCTATTTTTCTTATGTATGGGCAGACGAGGTAATCGAGGTCTAAGCTCGGGCGGTGTGGAACGATACTCTCGGCATGCACACTCCAAAGAACTCCTCAGTCGTGCATTGCATTGGGTACTCACGGATATAGCCCCGTCATCGTCATCCTTTCCAACATGGTAGGGTCGCGGTGAAATACTGGGTTACATTTGCACCGCGGCCAGTTGCAAGGCAGGCGAAACACGACTACTCCGTGATTCCTCACGCAGCCTATTAAGTACGGCGTCATCTAGCATACAGTTACGTTGGATGACCCGCACCACATCCGATAGACGTTGTGCCGAAACGTTGACAGCTGGCTCAAGCACCTAAAACAGGGAGAGCATCAGACCACGGTACGCAGTCAGGTTACTACAGGTACTTCCCACCTTTGTAGCCCCAAAGTATGCACGCATGACGTTTTCGTTAATCGATTGAGTCCATCGCATGCGCTGCACACTTCCACTTCCACTTCCATGCGTTTCCTCGAGGTCCCAAGCTGTCCGGTGGCCGGCGTCCTCCCCGTCGACGCTTAGGTGGTGGTGTCGTCGGCGGAGAGAAGTACTCGTCGCTCGAGCTCGACGCAACTGCAGCGTCCGGGATCGCTTGACTCACGGTTGTAGAGGTTCCCGGTGGCTGCGAGACGAATTTGAGCGACGAACCCGAAGATGTTGGGCGTGTGTTCTTGGCTCGGGCCTGGCTTCGTGTCAACATTTTGTTCTTAGTTTTGTCTTCTTAGTTGTAATTTTTTGTTGATTTTGTATTGCTCGTCATTTAATTTATGTTATTTGTTTTCTTCTACTTGTTGGTTTATTATATATATAGACATTATTTAAATTTCGTTTTATGCAGATATAACGATGATATTGTACGGTTAGAAAAATATAGAAAATTCGAAGAGCTAAGAAAATTTTACTTTCACTCTTGACAAGTCACGCCCAAAGAGTAGGTAATAGCACATTGTGTATTAAGGGCGGTAAGTAAGGAATTACGATCGAGGCTCTAGTAGAAGCCCGAAGTCGAAGACTCAGGGCTTTCTGAGTCGAGGTTCATAATTTTCTGTACCGCCCGTGAATCATACAATGGTTTTCATCACATTTGCGAGTAAATAAATAAAATCATAGTGCAGAAAAAAGATTTTCATTAATTGTTTTTGCTGCATGGTTAATATCTGGCGGTGTTGCATATAAATGACACTCATCTGACGACGACGACGACATTTTTTATAACATTTTTACTTGTCTTCAAATACAAAATGTAAATAATTATGAATTATAGCTTTAATGCACAAGTCAGCACAACTATTATTACGAAATACGTGAATTTTTTTAGCCGAAGGTGGGTTTTTTGCCCACACCACAGATTATACAAATGTTTCGTTCAGAAACGTTAAGGGCAAATACTTACGTAGGTACAGCCATGACAAAGTGTAAAAAAATTAAATAATTTCGACGTTTTGATACAAAAAACTATTAAAATCGATTATTAAGAACATTAGTTAAGTATTTAAGTTACATGTAGCGAGATTGCAATAAAATTCCTGTTTAGATAACATTATAAGACAAGTTTTCAATTGCGTGTAAACTCCTTGCTTGAACTTGCATGATTTGTGTATGTATGTGTTCATTAAGAAAAAATACTTACCGACCTTGGGTTTCGTGACAAAAAGAAAGCTCGAGGGTTTTATATGGGGCATTACGGCCAATTAACCTGTATGTTTAGATACTGTTTACGTGCAAGTGTGATGAAAAGTACTATACGTCAGGCCACAGATTATTATTATGAAACTTTTCCGCTTGATTTTGTAAAATCGAAAGAACGAAAGACATGCTTTTGCACAAAAATTTAGAGCTAAAAGTTTAAATGTATCCAGTTCTGAAACCTCCTGAAACGTGTACTAAAAGGAATATTTACTATCAGTAAAAGTTTTGATATGTTTGTGGTTTAATCAGAATCTTTATTTGTAAACATAGGTGGTACATTGTGTGGGAGATGTTACAATATTACGTAGATTCTTTTTGTTTTGCCGAGAAGCGTGCAAATATCATTAGCAAATTTTCAACGAAAATAACAATGATTCAGCAAATGTTACATTAAATAATTAGCTACCAAATTACAAAAAGGGCCAATATTGGACTTCTATTACATCTACCATACATTATAGTTTTAAGAAACAATACATGCTGTTGAGGTTTTTATTTTGTTTAAGGCATTGTTTGTGGTACTAAGAAGAATGAGTTCTGTCAGTGTGTGAAAATTTTACTACAATATGTCATAATATTATGTATTGAAAAATGATTTAAATAAATAACGAACTTTATTGAAGATTATGTGCCTTGTTATTGAAAGCCAAACTTTAAGATGGTAGCAGAGCGTGGTTAAGTTGTAAAAGCTTGTTATTTGGATAAAAATTAAGAAGATACTGGGTTGCGATCCACGTACGTACATATATTTAAATTGTCCCGGTTTTACTAGATGATAACGGGCCTACCTTTTCCACTTAACCTAGGCATAGGTTCCTAGGAGAAGAGTAAATAAAAAACAGGTAGGTAGGAATTCGGAACAGTTATATTATATAAAAAAGGTCTAGCTCGGTATATGGTCAAATTGGTGGGTTAGGGCCTATACAGCGATTACGACTTGCCCCCACTGGTCTAGCACTCCCCTGACGTCACTGGTCACGGCCGGAGATGAGTGCTCGCGTCTCGATCGCCAGGTCTGGATGCAGGTGCAGCAGAAGACGGGCTGACTCGCTACTGACCACCGCGGGGAAGCGAGAGTAATGAGGGTGATCCTTGAACCCTGTAATGCGCAACAAGCGAAAGCATTACCTACTGGCCGTAGACTGTGAGCACCCACAGCATCGCTTTATAGGGAAGCACTAATATGTAGCTGTGTTGCTGTGGATGTTCACTATCAGATACGGAGATGACAGTAGTGGCGGTGAAATACGGCGTTTATCCGAACATTTGAATTAGTAACGGTTAAATATTTACAAAATTACAGAAAATAATAAATAGAATATTATGCAACTAGTGAATAAAGGACGGTTTTAAAGCGAGGGCCATAGATGAATCACGAACAAGTGAAGGATTCTAACAACTGAATCATGACCGTAGGGAGTGATTCATGATGATTGAATCACGAGCATAGCGAGTGATTCAAGTGTTAGAATCCTGAACGACGCGAGTGATTCATGGCCCTCGCTATAAATCCGTTTTATTCAAGAGTTGCATACTATATTTTATACCATGACTTCGAGAAAAAGAAGGATTTAAGCCAAAAGCACAAGGAATAATAATAAATAAATAAATGGTTTATTACCTTCAAAATTTACAGAAAATGAGAAATCTTAGGGCTTCACATTTTTTGTAAATTGAAGCTGAGCCTTTGAGTTTGAGTTACCTAAACAGCACCTGTGTTTCAGGGGCCAGTGACCACCTCCGTTAAGTTACATAATTATAATTAATTAAACACCAATGCAATTAATATTAGAATTACAATCCAAATAAATATTCACTAAACATCCTAGACCAAAATAAAATCATTATCAAAATCCTAAATATAAACAAACTCGAAATTAAATCGACGAAGGAGTTTGAAATTCGAATATTCTTTGCACAAGAAGTTTGTATCGAGTATTTTATGCGCAAGTAGGTTGTATTGCATTGAGATGGAGGTCAAATATATATTGGTGTGTTCTAAATTCAAACACCAAAACAGTGATTAAAAGTGCTTTTTATTCACTGTTTTCAGTGAATAAAATAAGCTTTTTAGAGGGGGAATGGTATAAACAATATAATTTACAACCTTGGGGTAGAAACCAAGGGAAAAAAACTAATAAGTAATAAGCGTCTAATAGAAATAAAGAAGGCGAGAACACAAATACAGAATTGCTAAAAGTCCAACACAAAGCGAAATAAACCGTTACAGTTTGCTTAGCTACTGGCTAATTTAAAATTGTGCAACACTTACCCAATTGGGGTTTTCCAAATACACACAATTTTTATTATAAGTAAAATGGTCGAGGGAACGTTAGTGACGCCGTTAAAAGAATATAATATCGCGATGACGACCGTTTTTTACGAAACTGACCGTCTTAGAGATCACGATAAATATAGACGTGCGTTCGCCTTGACACCCAGGATCCGTCTGCGCGGGACGTGGAAGCATTCTGTCGTGAATCAACATGAATCATGCGCCCGCGCCGAGCACAAAAGAACAGTTCCTGGGTGCTTAATATGACGCTTATCTTAATACGAGCGTGGTGTTAAATTGTAGCTGTGCAGAATTCTGATTTGATGCGTTCATTATTAGTTTCTTTTTGTTTAATATTTAATTTAGTATTGCAAATAGCTAATTTTAGATCGTAAATAATGTAGATAAATGTAAATAATTGATTAATTTAGTATTTCTTTCCTATATTATTAATTAAAATCAAGACATGTAACAATTAATGTTACAAAATAAAACGAACAAAAATGGCGAACGCTGCGATGTCTTCCTTATCGTGTTTAACTGAAAACAAAAACTTTAGCACGTGGAAATTTCGTGTAAAATTTCTTGAAAGAGAGACACTGCGCATATGTTTTAACGTCAAAGATGTCGAGAAACCACAATAGAAGAAAGATGACTCGAAAGCAAGTTCGATTATCGCACAAAGCCTGTCGGACAAATATGTAAAATTGGTAAAGGATGGGGAAACTGCCGCGGATA
Organism: Orthosia gracilis; assembly: GCA_947562075.1. NCBI lineage: Eukaryota > Metazoa > Arthropoda > Insecta > Lepidoptera > Noctuidae > Orthosia > Orthosia gracilis. Next base: position 66,105,143 of record OX387264.1, on the reverse strand, counting down.
TGATAAAGCTACTTGAAAGTATCTTTGAAAGAAAGAGTGTATACAATCGTTTCCACCTTAAGCGAAAATTGATATCCATGAAATGTGAAGAACCGTTACAGACATATTTAATTAAATTTAGCTCTATTATCAGTCAACTGCAGGCTATAGATGTAAAAGTGGAAGATGAAGACCAGATTTGGTATCTGTTATACTCACTACCTAAAGAGTCATGTTATCACTTTTTTGAAACAATGGCTGCGGAGAAAAGTTGGCCTTCGATTTTGTTAAGGCAAGGTTGTTACATGCTGGATCTAAGATAAAAATAGAAGGAACTCAGTACAGCGAAGAGAATGCCTTCAATATTTCCTGCTACATGTCGAAAGAATGGCTATAAGTCATACGAGTGTCAAATAAACAGTAGTTATGCAAATGACAGAGGAACATCAAAGGCACTAGGCCAAGGAGTTCATAGTCAGAGTCGCCGACTACGTGGTTGTGGGTTTCGTGGAAGAGGTTTTCAAAGACAAGGATATAGAGAACGAGGATTTCAGGGACAAGAAGTATCAATGATGACGGATGTCGAAATTGGATTTATTGCAAGTGAAAATGCTTTCATTCTTCTTTCGTATGATTTACCATCGGTACACAAAATTACTGAGGCTGGACATAATGTACAATTTAATAATAATAAAGTAACCATTAAAAGTAACAATTTTTATCTTGAGGGAAGATCAGAGGGCAAGCTGTATAAATTGTATGCTAATATTTGTAATGAGTCTTGTAATATTAGTAAAGTTCAATGTGATGATGATTTTTAGCACAAGAGGTTTTGACATTTAGGATGTCCCCGAGTCCGTCGCCCCTGGACCCATTTATGGGGGCCGGAAGAGGGCGTTGTCCGCCCTCCGCCGACACCCGGCGCGTCTGCTGCGGATCGGGTCAGTAGATGAAATATCCCTCTCCCTCTGCGCAGCCTCCTTTTGCGAGACGATTGTTTCGCAGAAGGATACCATCGCGTCCCAGGACTCCTCGCTGCCGACCATTCGTAACCGATGTTCCACAGGAGCGGGCCCAGGACCGCCCTGTGGAACATCGCACGACATGCGGTGCTGGTTTCCGACGCCATCACGTCCAACGTGGGTGACACACCTCTCCGCCAAATAAGCCCCGACGATGCGGCGGAGGTAGGGAGGCACTCGATGATAGCGCAGTGCCTCCCGAACACAACTCCAGGGCAGGGTGTTGAAGGCGTTGGAAATGTCCAAGGACACCGCCAACATCACCCTACCCCGGGGCACCGATTCCTCCACTAGGACACTCACCCGCGATATCGCGTGGATGGTGGAGCGCCCATGCCGAAAGCCGAATTGGCTTTCGTCCAGGTCCGGCCCCTCTCTGTACAAGTGGCTGACGAGGCGAGCAGCGATTATACGCTCGAACAGCTTACCCACCTCGTCAAGCTGCACTATGGGCCGGTACGCGGACGGCGAGTCCGCAGGGCGCCCCACCTTCCTGAGCAGGAACAGACGAACAGATTTCCACAGAGTGGGAAACTGGCCCCGCTCAAGGCACGCTCTGAAGAGTCCTCTCAGCCAGGGCTCTAGCTCCTCCAGAGCGAGGGCTAGCACGTGGCCATGGATACCATCAGGCCCCGGAGCCACGTTCTTGGCCCGGAGCCGAATCACGGCCATCTCTGCCTGTGTCGCCTCTGGGACGCTGATGGCGTCCTCCTCTGTAGACTCTGCGGCCGTAGGCAAAGCCATCGGCGCCGGAATATGTTCCTCTCTCGCCGGGAAGAGGGCTGCGACTACCTCCTCCAGCAGCTCGGGTTGGAGACTCTTCGTAAGTGGAGGCGCGGCGGCTCGAAGTTTTCCTCGAACCGCACGATAAGGGCGCCCCCACGGATCCCCGTCTAGAGTCTCCAACATCTCCTCCCTGGCTCGCGAGTCTTCGCAGCCTGCCCTAACTGGGAGACTTTGCCCTTGCCTCTTCTCTGTTGCTGACGCCTCTTTTTCCGCTATATTTGCGCCGTTTGAGGTTCTGCACCGGTAGCAGTCGCCCCAGCAATACTAATAATAATTACTTATGTGTCGCACGAACTCACAAGTGTTAGTTATAAGAATATAAGCAGTGTAGGATGACGCTAAATCTAATTAGGTGCATAGGACATTGCTTAATTTGATGGCCTCTGAGAAAAAATTCTTACATGAATGTATCACATTTATATCATAATATGTATATATTTTTTTCTTTGTTTGATTATTCTGAATGTCAAAACTATCGTGGAGAGCGGTACCTACTACCTACCAATATTAACTTAACTATAATCTTAAATCAAATTCCGACTAACTTCATATATAAAAATAATGTAATCTTATCATTGTTATTGCCGAATTAAAAGCAGGACCTAAGCAGGAAGTTCGGGAAAACTTTTTGATTGCAATCGTAAAATTTTATTGCTGTTTTTTCCGAAACATCGCGAAAATTCGATTTTTTCGCGTGACCGCCGTACCGACTATCAAAAGTTTGACTCGCTGAAACATTGCCTTCTAACTTTTATTAGTTAGGTTCCTAATTCGCGAGCATTTCACTTAATTGTTTCATGGCTCGAAAAGCCTGCAAACACTTTGGCTTAACGATTGATTAGAAGTTTGTGCCAGAGCAATAAACCCTAATTTAAATATTTTTATTCGTTTTCAAAAACAATGCAATGCAAGCAATTTTTTTTTTAAATTTGTTCCTGCATGCACGTATTGTTTATTCTTGCATGTATACGAGTACACGCGTTTGAACAAATAAATATGTCTTTATCTTTAATGCTTTGATTGTCTATATGGCCGGTGTCTACCTTCCTATCTATACTAGAATAGGTATTGATAATTGAGTAGCTCAAGAAAGACGTCAGCAAAGACGGTGGAACAATGATCACTTGCTGCCGTGCCCAGCGAAGATCAGGGGAGGCGCTTTTTTAGTCTCCCCAGGGATTTGCCCTGACATGCGTGCACAGAGGGGGTTTCGGATTGGTCTTTTAAGAGGTAAAAATCCCACACTTCCTGGTCTTTTCCCCAAAATTCCAGGTGCCTTTTTTAGGGTTCCGTACCCAAAGGGTAAAATCGGGACCCTATTACTAAGACTCCACGATCCGTCTGTCTGTCTGTCTATCAATCCGTCGTCACCAGGCTGTATCTCATGAACCGTGATAGCTAGACAGTTGAAATGTTCACAGATGATGTATTTATGTTGCCGCTATAACAAAAAAACTAAAAACAGAATAAAATAAATATTTAAGTGGGGCTCCCATACCACAAACATGATTTTTAGCCGTTTTTTGCGAGAATGGTATGAAACCTTTCGTGCGCGAGTCCGACTCGCACTTGGCCAGTTTTTTCTTAAAAAAGGGTCAAGACACCGGTAGATAGGGACGACGATACGACAGAAAATAATTTCTACAAAAACGCATTGCGGGAGCAGTTATGGTATAATCTAATAACAATGCATGTATCGTTTGATGATCCTTAATCGAATAAATAATAGTAGTTTATGAAATGGTCATATATTAGGGGTTATTAAAACAAGAGCGTGGGTTTGTGATAAACGTACATTATAAACACGCGTACATAATAACACGCGAGTGTTTTAATACCTAATTTTATTTTATTTATTTATTAATTTATTAATTTATTAAAACTTCATGTAACATACAGTTGCATAGGCGGACTTAATGCCTGAGGTTGTGAATGTAGATAAATTGTATTACAAAACCTGCCTATATTATACTGTCGTCATCATCGTTTATACCACAGGCATGTACATAGAATCAGAATATGCCAATCAGTTAAGATGTTTTATTCACGTTTTCAGCTACATACTAGAAACCGAATTTTCCCAACTGAAATTCGAGATTATTCAAATCAATACAGTAGGCTGGGTCACGGCTCATTGCAAGGGAGCTCAACTCTCAATACAAATGAGCTCAATAAAGAAAGCTAAAGGTTCTCCAAGTGATGTACTCGTACGAATTGGACAAATCACTTCAATTCTTTCTTTGATAAACTCACAGATACGAACGGCTTCATTCGATTCAGTCTTAGTATTTAACGTTAAGGCCTTAGAATAATAGCGTACTTTATTTTTCAAAAAGTAGGTAGACCATACAATTTGATAAATTGGATTATAAAACCTTTTAAGTACCTTAGTTAGCTTACAAGAGTTGTGTGGCAAAGGTGATGGAGTTATTTGCCTACAGTGGGACATAAAGATGGATTTTATTTAACATCATGTATTTTATAACCAGTCGTCGCTTATTAATAATACAATACCTATTTAAATAACTAAGTACTCATCTGTGTATATTAGTACGAGAAGGTATCTTAATGCTATTGTCAGTTGCATTGTGCCATTATTTAGCGGCCACTAATCAGGTCATAAATCTACCACATTGGAAACTAGATTACGCAGTTCGAACATGATTGTGCGCTAGTGCGTGTAGTTATATCTAACCAGAATAAGTAATACATAGTGGAAGCGGAATCATAGATTTGTGTCTGTCAGGTAAATAATTAAGAGGTAATAGCAAGGTATATATTAAGGTTGTCGGCACATAACTTGCCAAGAGTCGTAAGATGCGCACATGTCTTTTTTTAGGTCTCTTTGGTTACCAAGCGGGACGCGGGGAACTTTTAACAACGTGCCGAGTGCGCGATTGGTCGGTCAGTTGACACAAGGATGGACTGACTAATCGTGTCGCGTTCACGTTCCGTTCGCTCTATACGGTCATTTCGCGCACTATGTGCGAACTTACCCCCACTAAGCGAAAACCTTGACAAGTTACATGCCGAGGACTCACAATTACTCTGAAAACAGTGAAGGGAAATGCAAACATGCACATGGATTCATGCTGAGATAGGAGCCTGTATAGCCACGCACTGGGTCCTTTCTTTTTAAGTTTTGTTTATTTACTTTTGTTTTTCTGTCTGTACCTCATATGCAAGTAACAAATAATGTTAGATAGTTGCGTCGAGCGCAGTGAGTTATTAATGCATGAGTGTTATGTTGATGCCCGTGCGCACGCGAGGGCACTAAATTAACACGAGTGCATTAATTAGGTACTCACTTTAGCGAGGTGCGTAATCTACTTCTAATCTATCTACAGAGCTAAAATATTGTTACTCAAAATAAAAACTCAAGTTAATGAAACATATTAATCCCGCGACTTTTGCGGCAAAAGTTTATTAACAATTTAATTTGCAGCTGTATTTAAACTTTCTGGAGTTGAATTCATATCGCTATAGCTGTCTATCCCCATTTTCTAAATATGAAGTATCAAAGTTTTACAATGGTACAAAATGCGCGCCATTTGTTTTCTTTTTATCATCAAATCGATTTTATTCAGACGATTTTTATTTTCAGCCAGTATCTTTTTGATCGGATGTATACATTTTATATTAAACTTAATGGGAGACATTAAACCTTTGTTGTAAATTTATATCTAAAATAAAAATAGTGCAATAATGAAAAACTGTGCAACAATGAGATTTCATATAACATTTCTGCACTGTTTTGATTCTTAGCAAAAAATATGTCCTTTGCGATCGGTTTTGTAGTGATTAATGATAAAATTACTACATAGTTGAAAGAAAATATGTTTTATTTCTATTCTTTCATTGTGAAGAAATTGACATATGACTGGCATACTAGACTTTATGAAATGTCAGTTCTAGGATAGGATTTTTTGTTCTAGGTCCTAGACCAAAAAAATCGAGGATATTGACGTCTAAACCGGCACTGGATCCGCGTAAAGCCCGCACTAGTGTACGACCGAAAGTTCGGTTTTGGTTTCGGTCGAGTATCGGCAAAAAACGAGTTTCGGTTTAGTTTCGGTTTCGGCAGCAAACCTGCCGAACCTATGACCGAAACCGAAACTGCATTCAGGAGTTCTCTTGCGATGAGGGCCTACATCCGCTTTAGTGCCGTAAAACGGTAACTTTCTAAAGCATACGCCTTAGTAACGGCTAGATTAAAAGGACAAAAAAAAATATAAAAAAAAAAATTTAAACATGGTTTTTTCGTAAACCAAATAGTTTTGCTTTAAAAAAAAAATTAGTAACACGATATTTTCGCAACTTTTGGATACTCCTTCAAAGCGACTTGGATGTTTAAAATATTTTTACACAGAAAAATTGATGGCTGGAATTTCTTCGTAACTGAAATAGCATATGTAAATCATTTAGCAAACAAAACTATTCAAAAGGAGGTTCAATGTTGATATTTTGGCATATATATTTTGGCGTATATATCGCCTTAAATTCCAATCCACGCGAGTAAGTGACAAAGACATTTTGCCGCGTCCACGTGCCTAATCGTGTCGTAACTGGCTTGTGTTTGCACTTCGTTTTGTATCTATGGTCGTGAGTATTCGTGCGATTTTGAATTCGGCAAGTTTTATAACGTGATATAGCATAAGAGTAGGTAGAAACATCAAAATAATGTCGAAGATTGCATAGCTATGTGATCTAAAGATAAAAATGAACACTGACTGATTATACTAACGTTTTCTTTATTTTCCCCTTAAAACATGATCCTTGTAAGGAACTTTCGGTTTCGGTCGGACATTAGCCCACACCATCACAGACCTAAGTCCAAGGAACATTATATTAGGTACCGACGTATATACTGACTTTGGTTATTTGATTTATTTTACCGATACAATTAAGTAGGCAGTCGATAAAATTCCATTCTTTTTACCGACTGCCTCAGAAGTAGGGCAATGTTTTATTGTGTAGATCAAGTGGCAACCTCGGGGCACAATACCCTCTTCTCTTTGTAATAACATAAATACTCGTACGTATTATTTTTGTGTATCGTTTCTTTAGGATTATTTATTCAGTATTATCATTTATTTTATCGAAGTTATATAGATTAAGGGTAAAAGGAATAAACTTTCTTCATAGAATTTTTAAAAGAATCCATTATTTCATAACGACATTATGCGACATTATCTGTGGAACTCGAAAGTTTTATAAAATAGTAAAATACTTGTGGCATATCTGGCGTAGGCGGCTCCGACGACATCTTTAGCATTCTCAATAGGTAGGTACCCCGAATTATATAAAAATTAAAATGTGCAGATGCCAATTTTTTTTTTCAAAATATGACCATAAACTTTTTATTCATCCCAAAAATTGAAGCGACGTGACGCTACTAACGATAGGGAACGAGCATAACACTCTTTACCGGACAAACTTTCAATGAACCGGCTGTGAATCAAAATCGAATGTATTCTAGTGTCTGGTACTGGGTACGGTTTAATCGACTCTAAGTTACGTATTAGTTCACTCCATGTTCTAGAGGCAGCAGTAGACATAAAACTGGTGTTTGTGCGGTAGTACATTATTATTAGCTAGATTATCCGGGCGTAAGATTGCCGTTAGATCTCATTATAGTACTACGGAGCAATTTTCCCGTGCGTGCAGTTGCGCTTGCCATAAAACTGATGTTCCACGTGTTCCTGTACAGATTAACTTAATCCACTGCCAGCTGCTATAACGCGAGCTTGGTTTTCTATCATTATCCATATCTAATACCTTTAAACGAGCAATTCTTGTATATATATAATCTGAATCTCGGAAACGGCTCCAACGATTTTCATGAAATTTAGTATGCAGGGGGTTTCGGGGGCGATACATCAATCTAGCTAGGTTTTATTTTTAGAAAACGTCGTTTTCTCTATTTTCACCCGAGCAGAGCTCGGTCGCCCAGGTACTTCATACTATATACTACTACTACTATATACTATTAATATTATAAATGTGAATGTAAGTTTGTTTGTTATGCTTTCACGCAAAAATACTGAACCGATCATCATGAAACTTTGTTCATATATTCTTGGAGGTATTAGAAGTAACATAGGATACTTTTATATAAAAAAAAATAATTAATTACTTCACTGCGAGCGAAGCCGCGGGTAAAAGCTAGTACCTAATATTATAAATGCAAAAATAATTGAGTGTTTGTTACTTTTTCTCGCCTTAATGGCTGAACGGATTTGGATGAAACTTGGCACACAGGTGGGCCATGTCCTGGATTAGGACATAGGATAGGTTCTTTCTATCTTGGTAGTATGTTCCCTTGGGCTAAGTTTCACGCGGGAGGTTCTCCGCTGGCTGAAGCTAGTTTTAAATAAACTTCAGAATAGAATACACTTTATTGTACACCAAAGAAGTAGTAGGTTAGTATATCTATAGAGACTCAACGATCTCACAGTTAAACTGCGTAAGCAGTTTTGTGGGGCAATGTATTAGTAATAAGGAATTTGTAATTTTAATAAAACATTCATTCATTCATTCATACTCATCGCTGCCGCTAACGTTTTATTCAGTTAAGCATCAAACTAACACACCTACGGTTACCTACCTACCACCCCGGTGGGTTCCCGCATTGTCGTGACGGGGGGCTCAGTAGCCGTGTCTTGGTTACCAACGGTGAAGCGAAGATGAACCCGTGGAGGGGCCGCTTGTCAGGGCTAGGGCATGCAGAACCGGTTCCAGGTTTTTGATAACCGGGTCTGGTAAGCAGTAAGAACCGGATGAAACGGTTCCCCCGGTTCCAGCTGATTAAATGATAAGTTTTTTAGGTTTGGAATAAATCACAGAGAATTTGACAGGATTAAGCAATTACCATCTTAGATAACCTAATTACTATATAGTATATTATTTTCTTTATAATTTTCTTTTGGCTTCTATCTCGAAAACCAATGAGCATTAGCGAATCTTAAATAAGACTTTTTTGTGCACAATTTAATAAGAAGTCAACTTGCACTTGCATAAATTGCGGAAATACCGAAATTATTTCAGAATTAAGCAAAAAACAGACTTTTAGAATATTTTTTTTTACTCTCATGCGGTTTTTTATGGACTTTTCAAACAACATTACTACTAGCACAATCAACATAATTCCGGTGAAAATACAGAACTAGGAAAAAAAATTGCAGATTGGCCTCCATTTACAGATATTTGCCTATATTTTTTATTCACATTTCATTATGTTCGAAACCGTTTCATTCTTTTCTCACATTTCACTATGTTCGAAACCGTATAAAACACGATTTTTGGGCCCTTTTGACAGCTAATTTTTTTTGGCCCGTTGCAGTTACTAGGGACTTTTCAGTATTTTTTTTATGGATGTAGCAGTAGCTACCATAATGAACGTTATCCGGTGTAAGAACTTAACAGGGTTTTTATCCGCAGCAAATGTCTTTATTTCTTGTAGTATAACTCGTATTTTGAATCAAAGAAATAATGTGACCATATTTTGTTTTTTTTAAAGAACCGGGGTCGAAGAAGGAGTAAACCCGGTCCGGGTTTACTCCTTCCGGGACCGCTTCTGCAAATAACTTGATGGAACCGGGTATACCCGGTTCTGAAAGAATCGGGTAGAAACGCGTACATGCTCTAGTGCTAACGTGTTCCCGCCCTAAGCGGCACAGGAGGACACCGTGGAGTTTTAGTGGGTTGAAGTCCCACATATCTGCACTATCTCCCCGTGGTAGTGCAGTATGCATGACCATTTTTCATCTAGGTATTTCAGTATAATAACTAAGTAAGATAGGTAAATTAAAATGATAAAAGCAGGCGGAAAATCAGTAAAACGAAGGTTCTCTTTTTCAATTTCGCTTTGCATTTATTTAAATCTTTAACGGTTGACCCTTCGGACTAATCTAACCCAACGTTTAATTAATAGATATTTCATCGGCTTAGCATAGTTTGATAGGAATTGTAATTTGTCGGTTATACAATCTATTATATTTTTAACAGTTCGTTAAATATGCTTTGGTTTTTGGCAGTTTAGCCAATTTAATGATGAGAAATATATTTAAAGGTACGTTAGGCACTATAATTTAAATCTTGATATGTAAGGGGTCTCTGTTTACTTTATTTTGGTTACGTATCTACCTGTTGATTACCTACATGTAGCAAGTCTAAGGCTTAACACTCAATGCGATTTTTATTCGCGCGAATTTTTGTAGTATTATTTCCGCGTGATTTTTTTTACTGCAATGCTTGGAGATTCATACAATGCCATTGGTCGTAGAATGGGCGGAAAAATTCACGCGAATAAAAATCGCAGTGCGTGCTAAGCCTAATAATTCATTCCTGAGCTGAGTTTTTGACGAGATTTTCATGAGTGAAGTTAGCCAAGTTAGCTCAGTGAAGCTGCCGAAAAGACTGACTGATATTTGTTATAAAAAGTAACTATAAAAAAACTGAAGACTTGACTTAAAGGCTTCAGTAGCCAGGTAATAAAATCCAAAAAATAAAAAACTGGCAGTGACTGTCGCAGTGACACTGGCACTGACAGCAGGCGGCAGTCAGATATTCAGCAAAGATTACATAGTCAGATTGTTTACCTTTGAAGAGGAGATGTCATTGTCAAGTCAACCATTAGCGCCAAATTTTTTTTGATTTGATTTCGATTTTAATAGTTTTTCACTATAGAGTTGATAATTTTAGCCTTTTTTTTGATAGTGTTGTTGGGAAAGCAGTTAGTTTTCGAGTTTTCCTTGATTTGAGTGTTTATATTAGTGTAATTCCAAACGGAATTTTTTCTTGGTGTTTGTGTTCTAACATCCAGGGTTTGTATTAACCTATTCCTTTCTTAGATTAAAACTTTTTAACCGGTATCCACCATGGATAACAAGAAACCCCCTGATCCTCCCGATCCCTTTGATTACTCTCCGATTCTAACCATTACTCTCCCCGATGACAAAATAGATAATGTTATGGACTCCGAATCTGCGCAAAGAAAAAGACCCGCTGCCTCACCCCCCGCTACTCCGATCAATCCGCCCAAACAATCCAAGCATACGATAGGCAGACACACCTATAATTCAAAGGATAACGCGCCATATGTAGTTCACGTATCACTGAAAGATGGACAGACCTCTGGCACTGTTCTACATCCTGTTAAGTTTGGAATGTTTCTCACCTATAATAACTTTGCCAATGTTATACTCGGAAGCTTGAAACGTTTGGGGAGAAATAGACTCGCAGTTAGTTTTAAGACTCACCTGGATGCGAACAGTTTTTTGATAAGCCCAATACTAACATCCCATGGCTATATTACTTCTGTTCCTCTATACAACGTTACGCGCATGGGTCTCGTTAGAGATGTACCTATCGAGTGGACAGAGGAAGAGATAATTGAGAACATCAGGGTTCCCACTGGATGCGGCCCAGTAATTAAGGCCAGGAGAATGAACCGTAAGGTGAGTTCTCTGGGCGTTACGGAATGGAAGCCCACACAAACCGTTATTCTTACCTTTGATGGCCAAGTTTTGCCAAATCGTGTATATTGTTTCTACTCTACTCTCCCAGTTGAAAAGTATATGTACCCAACTATTCAATGTTTCAACTGTTGTCGTTATGGTCACACACGCACTGTATGTCGCTCGAAACCACGCTGTTTTAAATGTGGTGAAGACCACCCAGGTGATGGCTGCCAAGTCCCAACTGAATGTGCCTTTTGTGTTTCCTGTTCTGGAAGTCACTATGCCACGGACAAGGCCTGCCCGGAGTTGGGTCGGCAAAAGGGAATAAAAGCACTGATGGCTGAGAAATCCATCTCATATGCGGAAGCAAGCCAGGTATTCCCACAAGTTTCAAGATCTTACGCTGAAGTATTTAGATCATCTCCAAAAACAAAACCTATAGACAGTCCTCTTCTGTTTCCCAGATCAACTCCCCAAACTCCAAAATCACACCGGAAAACTGTATTAATCAAACCAAAATCCCATGCCCCCCTGTCACCTAGTTATGATAAGCAAGCTCACCAAGCCCTTATTCAAAATTACTCATTCACTCCTATTCAAAATGGTGGTGCTTACCCTCGGGAAAGTACTAGCAGTCCTATTTCCTCAGAAAGTATTTTAAATATTATATCCAGTATGCTAATGGCTATATTAGCAAACCCTGCTCATTCTCTACCCGACCACGTTGCCAACAAATTGACATCTATCATGAATTATATTCACAATGCTCCCCCTTCACCTTCTTCAGTGGAACGTCAGGAGTATTACTCCCAGGAAACATGATTTACTTTTCCTCATTAACAAATTCAAACCATCAATCTGCAGCATCGCTGAGACATGGCTTCGTTCTGATAGTAATTTTAGGATCCCATGTTTCAATGGTGTTCGACATGATAGATCAGATGGATATGGGGGATGTGCTTTGTTCATCAATAACAAAGTATCATTCTCCCCGATTCCTCTTCCCTTTGTAGGTGACAACATCAATGTTGTTGCTGTTAAGGCTGAGGATATAAATATTTTTAGTTTTTATATTGCATACCCACAAATTGATGATCTTGATATCATAAAAAGTTTGTTAAGTAATGTACAAGGCCCATTACTTGTTATGGGTGATTTTAATGGTCACCACTATAGATGGGGGTCAGAAACCTGCGACAATTTTGGTATAGGCCTAGTGGATATATTAGATGAACTTAATTTATGTGTGATAAATGATGGGTCTGCCACACGTCGGGCTGTGCCAGGGCAGAATAATAGCTGTGTTGATTTGACATTTTGTTCATCTAATATAGCCAGCCTTTTTAATTGGAGTCGCTTGAATATGACCTATGGGAGTGATCACTATCCCATCATGGTGGAAATCCCTTCCAAAACTATCCCTGATAGAACCTCTGCTCCTCTTTTAAAATACCAATTGAACTCAGTTGACTGGGACCTTTACTCAAAAATTCTAGATTTACGTGTCTCCTCTCTTCCTTCCATTAATGATGAAAATGCTCAAGAATGCTTTTTGTCATTCTCCAACATAATATCAGCTACAGCGGATGATTCCTTTCCTTCCAAAAAACTGCCAACAGGCAAAATCCCATCTCCGCCATGGTGGGATAGGGAATGCTCTGCTGTGATCAAAGCTAGGAATGAGGCCGAAATGAATTTCAACTTGGATATGAACTTGGAGAATATCATAGCTTTTCAGCATATATTGGCTAAGTCCAGAAAACTACTTAAGAAAAAAAAAAGAGAAGGTTGGCGTAGGTATTGTGAGTCACTGAGTCCATCCACTCCAGTTTCAGTAGTATGGCGTAGGTTGAAATCCTTTAGGAATAATTTGAGGCCTCCGGGAGCATAATGTCTGGGGAGCTAAGTCACCAGTATTTTTCTAAGTTGGCCCCAGCTTATGTTCCTGGTAAATATGAATGCGTCTCTATGAACCACCAAACAGCATCAGATGATCCGTTGGACAGACCATTTACACTGGATGAACTTAAATCTGTCCTCGCCCATGTAAAGGACTCTGCCCCTGGAGTGGATGGATTCCCGTATTCCTTCATAACCAAAGCTGGGGATAAGACCCACCAGTATTACCTGGACTTGGCCAATTACTGCTTTTACTCTGGATATATTCCTCCTGATTGGAAGGTTCAAATTATTATTCCAATATTAAAACCTGGTAAAGATCCTAGTGATCATTGTTCCTACAGACCAATTGCTCTATCGTCCATACTCATTAAACTCTTGGAACACCTTATTAAAAACCGTCTGGAATGGTTTGTGGAGAGCAGGAAATTGCTACCAACGACTCAATTTGGCTTTAGGAAAAGTCTGGGTACAGCTGATAGTGTGGGTACCCTCACATCAGAGATCCGGCTGGCCCTTAGTAGGAATGAGTCTGTGGTAGCCGTTTTCTTAGACATTTCAGCTGCATATGATTCTGTCCTCATCCCTGTTCTCAGGCAGAAAATGAAAGAGCTGGGAATCCCGCCAAAAATACGTCAGATCATATCAAGTATGTTTTCAGACCGTAGTCTTAAATTAAGAATTCCTGGGGAGGAGTCTGCACCAAGATTAGCTTGGCGGGGACTACCTCAGGGATCCGTACTTAGTCCCCCTCTATACAATATTTATACCTGCGATCTTCCTTCCTGTTTAAATTTTAATTGTAAAATCCTCCAGTATGCTGATGATATTGCGTTATTGGTCTGTGGCAATTCCATCGTGGATGCTGCTCAATCTATGAATGTTTCTTTGTCCTCATTAAACCAATGGCTGTTAGATCATGGGTTATCTTTAAGTGCTTCAAAAAGTACATCAGTTATTTTTACTCGCAAACGTATTATCCCTCAAGTTGACATTAATATTGATGGCCAAGCTATACCAGTCAAAGAGAAGGCTAGGTTTCTGGGAGTTATCCTGGATTCTAAATTGTCGGGTGTGGATCACATTAATAATACAGTTAAAAAATGTGAGCGCTCAGTTTCGATTCTTAAGGCTCTGGCAGGTGTCTGGTGGGGGGCTCACCCATACACCTTAAAACTGGTTTACAATGCTCTGGTCAGAAGTCTGTTAGATTACTGTAGTTACTTAATTGAGCCATGTAATAAAGAAGCCCTACGTAAACTTGATTCTATCCAGGCCAAATGCCTTAGAATCGTAATTGGCGCCATGAAATCTTCCCCCATTAACGCTCTCCAGGTTGAATGTGCAGATCCTCCCCTTAACCTTCGTAGACAGTACTTAGCAGATCGTTTCTTGTCAAAAGTTTTCTCCCTCTCCTCCCATCCCTTACTTCCCATTTTGGAGCAAATCAACATTTCTCTGACTTTCTCTTCTTACTGGAGTAATAAATGTATTCCATTGATAAATCGGTACAGGGAGCTTAAACAACTCTCTTCGCCTGTTTGTCAATACCCTTCTCTTCCAGTATTTGCTTCCGCATATGAGGTGGTCCATTTCAAGCCAAAGATTGTCTTGGACCTTGGTATCACTAAAAATTCCCAAGACGTAAAAGCGGAGTTTGATCGGGCTATTGAGAGATTCTGGAAGGGTTGGAATTTGTTTTATACGGATGCATCTAAATTATCGACAACGGGATGTACAGGTGTTTCAACATACTTCCAGAACTCTAAAATAGCTCTTTTATTCCAATGCCCGCCAGAGTCTTCAGTTTTTACAGGGGAATGCATCGGTATCCTGGAAGCTATCAATTTTATAATATCGCACAATATCCAAAATTCCGTAATTTTTTCAGATTCGCGTAGTAGCATCCAGGCTCTAGGTCAAAATCAATTAAAATCTAAAATTCACAGCAAAATTGTTGTAGATATACGTAATTTACTCTTCTCTTGTCACAACAAAGGTTTAAACATTGAAATAGTTTGGGTTCCCAGCCATTCGGGTATATGTGGCAACGAGTGTGCTGACTCTCTGGCAAAATTTGCTACATCCAAACCTGTGGATAGAAAACACTATCTGATTCATAGTTACGACTTACGCTCAGACACCAAACATAAGTTATTCAGCTCGTGGTCAGCGGAGTGGCAAGCAAGCTCGAAACTCAAAGGGGCGTATTACCTATGCCAACATTCAACCTGACATCCAGCGGAAACCTTGGTTTTTCAAATGCCCTAAATTGTCTAGAAGAGCTGTTTCATCCTTGTGTAGGCTGAGACTTGGTCACTGCTGTAGTCCAGTATTCCTAAATAAGATCCGTGTTCGTGATTCTTCCTTGTGCGAGTGCGGCCTTGATGATGGTACATTAGACCATATCTTTTTTTCATGTCCTTCGTATTCCCACTCCTTTGACTTGTATCATATGCTTCCCAACATTAAAATCCCCCTCCCTATCAACTTCCATTCCCTTTTGACAAATTTCTCTCCTAAACTTATCAAACTCCTTTCAAAATTTATAAATGACAATGACATCAAAATGTAGGTTTTTTTTTTCGTTTTTTTTTTTTTTTTTTTTTTTTTTATCAATGTCTATCTTTTTTATCTACCGCAAAGGACAAAGTTCGTCAGCTCATCTCACCCCGCGCTGTCGCCTCTACATGAAACTGGAAGTATAGACAAAGTTCGACGGCTCGCCTCACCGTGCTGTCGTCTCTACATGACACCGAAAGAATAAGCATATTTCGACGGCTCGCCTCAGTGCGCTGTCGTCTCTACATGACACTGGCAGAATAGTCGGCATCGGCTCAGTTGCCAAAGAAGAAAAAAAAAAAAAAAAAAAAAAAATTGTTTACCTTTTCGAGGACAAAAGTTATTTTTGTCGTACTTTTATTAGATCGGCTATTCATTAAAAGCTTTGTTTAATTAGACAACTTTGCCAAGCGTTTACTAGATAACATTATCATTAGTCTTCAACATGTCTGGCATTTCTGAAGAATATTTAGATTCAGTAATACGTAAAATAGCGGCTGTGAATCACATCAAAGATTTTAGTTACAATCAAGTAAAGTTTCAAAGTATCGCGCAGAACTACTTTGGAATATTAATACCGATAGTTTTGTTGGGCAAACGAAAAGAGAAGGAAATAAAATTAAATCTAGTTTTAAAATTTGCTCCAACCAATGAGCAGTATCGAGTAAGCGGCGCAGTAACAGTTATGTTCGCCAGAGAAGTATTTATGTACTCTGTTGTACTCAAAAAGTACCAAGAACTGCAGGAACATTTGCCTAAAAAGTCGCAGTACATCATGCCTGAGAGTTATTTCGTCCAGGAAGAATATTGCAAGGAAGTCATTGCTTTAAAAGATATGTGTGGAGACGGCTACAAGCCTTACACTCATGAAATGTTCCTAGACTTGGATCATACGCTGGTTTCTTTAAAGTCTCTTGCTAAACTACATGCTTTGTCATTTATTCTTAAGAATGAAAACTCCAAGCAGTATCAAGAAATTGCAGAGACTTGTATACCTTTAACCGAACATACAAACAAAAGGTACATGGAAATAGTGACCGATAGATTAGATAAAGCATTGAAGTTATTTAAAGGCACAAAATATATACCACTGTTACAAAAGTTAAAACAGAATTGCCCTAATTATTTTTGTGCAGCAGTCAATTCAGTACAAAATACATGTATTTGTCATGGTGACATATGGAAAGAAAACATTCTTTACAAATATGAGGTTTGTTTACTTAGGAGCACTTTTACTTTGGGTTAATACACAATGGAATGAGTATTTCAAATTAAGAATACATGTTTTGTTAATTGTTTGGTCATCCCAATATTTATTTATTTTCCAGGGTAGTAAGCCAGTCTCAGCCTGTATCATAGACTACCAAACAGCCCGAGTATGTAGTCCAGCATATGATACATTGTACCTCATCATTAGCAGCACCAATACAAAATTGAGAAACCGTTATATTGAGCAACTATTGGACATATATTACAGAACTTTTGAAACAGTTTTGAAAGACGCTGGCCTGGAGCCTGATGAGATATATCATAGAAAAATGTTTGATAGTGATTTGCAGGTAGTTTCACCGGCTTGTTTGATAACTGCCAACTGTGCATTATGGTTATCAAATGGTTTGCAAGAGGTGGGTCATGTGAGAAGCAAGCATGTTTGGAGCACCAAAGAAGAAAAGGAGATTGCTTCGAACAAATACAAGGAAATTGTTCAGGAAATGATTGAAGATCTTTCTAATTTTGGTTATTTATCTCTAGATATGTGAAAATGTAGCATCATCATCATCATCAGTAGTCCACTGCTGGACATAGGCCTTCCCAATCACATGCCATTAGTCTCGGTTTTTGGTGCTGCTAAAGCGGTCCTGTCATTTAGCAATAGCTAAGCAAGTTGTTGTTCTAAATAATGTTTCCAGATGTTAAACAAAATAACATTCTGGAGAAGGAAAAATATACATCATCAAAGATGTTAACTATATAGTTTAAAATAAATTTGTGTACAAATCTCAAGATGACCAAAAGATAAACCAAAACTCATTTGTGACCAAACACCAAAAAAAAAATTAATATTTTTTACCGAGCCATATTGTTGAATATTAAATAATATATTATGTTATTTACTTTGTTTACTGTTTTCTTTGTTCCTTGGTTGCTGAAATGTTATCTAAATGTAATGAATTCATAGAAGAGTACTTACATAGGATTTTGTTTGTCCTGATATCTTTACCTGGGTCTGTTTCATGTTCAGCTGGTTTGACCATTAGGACTCCACACTTATTGGTAGGTACTGAGTACCAAATAAATATGAAAAAGAACAGTTAGAATTTTATATACTTGTCCATCAGATAAGTTAACTAACACTTATCAGAAGGTGGTGGAACAGGCTATAAGACTGATAGGTAGAATAACTTAGAGATATTGAAAACAAAGCTAAAGTCCATTCGCGTTAAGAAAATAGTGAGTCATTGTTGTAAGCCAGCCTCTTGACCAATCGGCAGCCTTATTGCGTAATGAATACGGAAAGAGCAAAGGGCAAAGAGTACGAAATATCGACCAATCACATGCGAGATGAAAGTCGCGATGTGGCTTTCCGTCTGTGATTGGTCGATTTTTCATACTCTTTGCTCTTGCCGAATTCATTACGCAATAAGGCTGCGGGTCGCAAGCTTTATAACTCGTTGCGACCTGATTGGTCGAGGGGACGGCTGACAACGATTACTTAACGCGAATGGACTGTAGGTGTATTCTAACTTAGGGGTTGCTCTGGGTTGTACTATTACTATAAAATTTAATAGCTCTTTACTCCAGTTTCCATACACAACTCAAAAGACAAACCGGCCAAGTGCGAGTCGAACTAGCGTGGACAGGGTTCGGTAGGTACGATGAATATGTTGTATGACATGTTTACCAAATTAATATAGGTACAGTTGAAAAATATGAAACAACAATAACTTACGACTGTGTTAGTAATGACTGACACTCAACTAAATTAATTAATTATTACAGCACAACAAATAACAGCAAAACCCAGGAGAAAAAAAAGTGTCAGCCAGACAGTTTAGATGTTTGCCTATTTGCTAAACAATAACACCTCAACGGCTGAATGAATTTGGACGAAACTTTGCACACGGGTAAACCATGTCCTGGACCTGGTTTACGAGATAGAGTAAGTAGTTATCTACTTTTTCCCGGTATTACGTTCCCATGGATAATTACCTAAAAGCACGCAGACGAAGCCTTTGGCAAAAGATAGTTCCAGATAATAATGTTACACAAGTAAAATTTCAAAATTTTGAAAACCTCTGACACATTTTTATTTCATGCGACATAATTTATCTAGTACATAGTAGACTCGCTTCGATCGGCAATCTATTGATCACGTAATTATGACACGATATCTTGCGAAAACACCCCGATTTGAACAGTAAAACGCCCATAACTTCTGAACGGCTGAACCGATTTTATTCAAACATAGCTAAGAACACTCTCGACGAAATCACCTTTCAAACAAAACAAAAAAACTAAATCAAAATCGGTTCATCCGTTTATGAGCTATGATGCCACAGACAGACACACAGATACACAGCAACACACATCAAACATATAAAACCCCTCTTTTTTTCCGTCGGGGGTTAAAAATGTTAATATGCCTTTGCTCGAGGGCTGTACTATTACGTGTCAACGCCATCATGATTCCGCTGTGAAAAAGGGATAGTGCTCTTCGTCCTGTATAGCTCCGTCTCTCTCTCATAGTTGAACCACGAGTTTTGACACTTCAGAGTAAGGCCCAGGAGTGGAACAGAATACGAAAGGAATTTATGTGTATAAGTAATGTTGTATTTGATTCTAAACAGAAATATTGAAAAAAATATTGTGACTCGCACAGGAGACACGAGATAAGCAAAAACAAAAATATAAATTAAAAAAAAAACCCGTGCGGGACCAAAAGGCTCCTACCTTCTAGGATATTTTCTGGTTGTGTGCTCCTATGTCAGCATGTGCAGCGATATCTAAAAGAAAATAACGCTGCGCTCGTAATATCATAAGGCCCACTGTTGATGCCACGGACAAGGAACATCATCATCTTCCTGCCATTGTCCCATGTTAATTGGGGTCGGCGCAACACGTTTTCTTTTTCCATACCGTCCTGTCCACCGCCACGCTATCACTGACTACCGTTTCTTTCATATCCTCCTCACACAGTCCGTTCATCTTTTCTTTGGCCGTTCCTTCTCTCTCCATCCAACCGCATTTATATTCATAACTCTTTTAGTAACTTGCGTTTCATCCCTTCTCATCAGATGACCATACCAGGACAAATGGTTTTCTTTCAACTTTTCTGTCACTGGCACAGAAACTTTCTTTAGTATAATCATTTCTCAGTTTATCCATTCACGTCATTCCACACATCCATCTCAACATTCTCATCTCTGCTAACTACATGCAATCTCTTTTAATTCCCTTTTTTTCTTTTAATATAGGCTTGCGCTTGACCACTATCTCACCTGATGGTAAGCGATGATGTGATCTTTATCACAGCCCAATATTCTGATCAACACAGGACAGGCCTAATAAAATATTTTTCCCTATAACTTGAGCGATGTGACCTGTCGCCATTTCATCCATCCCGAGTTGATCCGGTGCGTTGCGTCTCGGTCTACCTCGCTATACCCTTAGACAAGCGACCCTAGGTACCGGAAGTCGGCGCAGATCGGCATCATACAATATTTAAAAGTTAAAATAAATAATATAATATAAACACAGAAGGTGCCTTACCATTTTCAGCAGGAATTCCAAAGGCTGTGGGAGGGCGTCCGCCGACGCACTTAAATCCTCTGCATAATGCAAGATTTCTTAGCGTCCGACCTCGCCAATTTACAGAACAATTGGAATGGGTTAAATGTTTAGTTCAAATTTTCTTTTTAGTTTCCAGAACGAAAGTATTTTACGGGAATTATAGTTTTACCGATTGTTAATCGGGAACTGTGTCGTGACGAGACCTGGGGTCATCATTATTAATTCCTCGAGAAATAGTGAATGTTAGGTTCTAGCTACTATGTACTATTTGATCTATTAGGTACTAGTTTTCCTGCGGTTTAGCTCCTGTGGTCGTATGACCACATCGCCATCCCACGGAAAGCGAGCGTTTTTTCCGGAATAAAAGGTCTACGAGCGATATCTATTGCTTTCTGTCAGTGAAGGGATTTTCGTACGTAAGCAGTTACCTTCTAGCTAGAGATTACCTCCTCTTCGAAAGAAAGTATTGAGGTAGGAAAAATAATTACTTCTGTTGTTGTTCTTGTTCTTTACTTTTTAGAACTTTAGCTACTGTAGCTTTCCTGTGTATAAATGTATAGTCTCATTCATCACCTTAAATAATATTAAGCTGTAATTTTCGTCATTCTAATTTGCTCATTACCATTAAAATACACTGGTCCTATAGAACCTTTCCTAAATTCCGTTAAATCTAAATCTAATTTTTTTTTAAATTTGGTTTCTCTACTTTTCTTTTAATAAAGCAATCTGACGTGACATTGGCTGAATGCACAAACCGTGCAAAGCCAAACGTGGAAAAAGATCTAAAAAAATTTATTGTTAGACTAGCTGACCCGGCAAACGTTGTTTTGCCTTAAAAACATCAAACATTCATTTTTTGAATACATTGTATTTTTATCCTACCTATCTACCCTACCTACCCTACTTTACCTACCCTACCTACCCTACTTTACCTACTCTACCTACCCTACTTATCTACCCTACCTACCTACCCTACCCACCTACCCTACCTACCTACCTTACCCTGCCTACCTACCCACCTACCCTACCCTACCTACCTACCCTACCCTGCCTACCTACCCGACCCTACTTACCTACCTTCCTACCCTACCCTACCCTACCTACCTACCTACCCTACCCTACCCTACATACCTATAGATGTCAGAAGTTAGATTATGTTTGTGTGTCTTGACAATTTAGGAAGTAGGATTTGACAGCTATAAAAATACTTAATAATAAATAAGCTTGATGCTTAACGTTTACGAATGTTACTCGAAGGTATAGTGTATGGGTAACATAGTTATTAATTAGGATTATGAATATGATTTTTCAATTTCTTACGTACAAAGTTATCGCGGCATATAAAATGAGAAACGTCATCGGACTTCTTAGATTGTCACGATTATAGTTGATAGTTCATTGATTTGTGGGTGGATTGCTACATAGGTATTTAAGTAAACTACCTACTGAGTCTCAGGGAATGTGCGAAGATAGTTTAAGTAGTTCCCAGACGTTGCACCTCACACAATAGCGGCGGTACTCGCATTCTGTACCTACTTAGTTACAAATTTCCTTGATCAGCTATTTTAATTGTTGGCTCTTAAGAAATCTTGGAATAAAGAAGCCTTTACTGTGTACCGCCGATAAAGACTAAATCTAAGCGGGTTTTTAACAGAGATTTCAAATATTATTTATTCTCAATACACACTAAAACCAAACATTCTTTCAACGATAACGAAGTAACTACCTACATCCCAAACATTATCGATTTTTGATTTGACAGATTATTGCTGATAAAATTTCAGTTTGCCTGGTATTCCAGTGGGTACTTAGGTAGTAGGTAGGTACCTATTTACTAACTTTATAGGTTTATGTAATTTGGCCAGATGATTCGGTTGTGATTGACATCCTCGGGCATAGGGCCCATAATGCAATAAAATCATCGGAGAAAACATTCAAATGGCGCCTGAAATATTGGAAAAAGACCAGTTGACTTAATGTCCTATAACCCCTAGATGGGGCAGAGGGCGTCCACAGATGTCCTCCATCGCGATCGGTCTTGAGCTTCACGCTTCATCTCGCTCCATGTAATTCCGATGCTCGTCGCTTCTGCCAACACGGTGCGACGCCAGGTTTGACGGGGACGGCCACACTTTCTTTTCCCTTGGGGATTCCAGTCCAAAGGTTGCTTGGGTATGTGATCGGGACCCCTTCGGAGCGTGTGGACAATCCATCTCCACTTGCGACGCTTGGTGTGGCGGTCGATCGGGCTCTCGTGGCATTTCTCCAACAGCTCTACGTTGGAGATGGTCTCGGGCCAGAAAATTCCGAGAATGCAACGGAGGCAGCGGTTAACGAAGACTTGTAGTTGTCGTGAGATGTCCTTTGTGACCTTCCACATTTCGCACCCGTAGAGCAGCACGGATTTGACATTGGACCCGAAGATTTTGAGTTTAATCCTTCGGGTCAGTTTCCGGGATTGCCAAACAGGTCTCAGCTGCGCGAAGGTAGCTCGCGTAGCGATGTCCTCTTCACTATCCCCAGTCTCTGACACGCCACTCCCGAGGTATGTAAATTTGTGGAACTTCCACTGCCTCTGTGCCAATCAGCAACTGTGAGTGGTCCTTCACACCAGTTCTCATTCCCTGGGTCTTCCGGATGTTTATTTTGACCCCGTTTTTGCAAAAAGACCAGAGAATGTGGGATTTGTATCTTACAAAAATAAACCGGTGATTACTACCTAGAAATGGTCCCGTGACCCACCGCACTATTCCCAAACCACTGCAACGACCACCAGAAAAGCCCCGAGGCAATGACGCTCGACGAAGTCCCGAAGAATGAATTTAACTGTCTTGGATCCCGCAACGAAATTAATCAGAAAAGAATAAAGAAGGAGTATGAATACAAACACATAATTTTCACTTCCGTTCATATCAAGCAGGAGACAGAACAAACAGGACCAATAGGCACAAAGGGTCGTTTATAACTGGGATAAGTTCAGTTGCCTAGCACCACGGATAAAAATTTACATTAAAATTAATGGGTCCTAATATTGTGAGCTTCTATATTTGATTCCAAAGGTATGGCAAACACGCTCGAATGCACGGAAATTTGAAATAACTTCGGATGCAGCCTGAACATTATCCAGCACAAAATTGCGTCTATTCTGCCAAAGAATACACTCCCATAAGATATGATGTGCATATTTGCAGTCAGATGTAGAACATTGACACAAAGGCGAGACAACAAGCTTGAAGGAAATTAATTCACCTTTAAAGTTACCATGACCTGTGAGAAATTGGGCAGCACAGTGATCCACGTCCTGGCCACGAACCGCTCACCACGGAGAAACGTATATCCGCTCACGAACGAATGGAAAGAATTGGTGGAGGTGTCGGCCCTTGATGACCCACCTACATTAATAATAATAATGAATAATTTAATTTATTTAATGACAACAAAGGTCCAAGGGTTAGTAATAACTTATCTACTAAGGGTTAGTAACACTTAAAAACTATTAAAAAGTTCCTAACAGACGTCAGTCTGTGGTTTAAATAATCTAGAGATTTTAACACAGCCAGTCTGCGTTAAAAAGTCCGCGTTCGTGGACTCACTTGCGGATTCGTTCATTGCAGCACGTCATTGATCGATCGGAAGTAAGCCAGCAAGTACCGGTAAGGCCTCAGTACTAACCGTCCTATACGCTTTGTATATGAATATCAAAGCTAAACGCTGACTTTGAAGTAATTTACGTCGTACCACACCTATGGTGGCCATACAGGTGGCCCGAAGCACATACAACCCAAGTAAGTAGCCACATAAATAGCCTTTAAAGTTAAAAAAGAGAGACCTCACGTAGATTTAGTTATTCTCGTTAAAGCATAGAAGTGCCTAACTAAGTGTAAGTGCCTACTTTCAGGGAAATATAGAACACACACACTGAATTTGTAGGTCTTCATCTAAAACAAAGCAGAAGCCATATAATAAATACAACGAGTAATTTCTGTTATTACTGAAGTTTAAGTCCTTGGCAAAACGCAGCTCTGCTACTAACTTAAATTGTTTGGTGCAGCCCAGTGGCTAACTAAGATGGCGCGTATTTAGACAAAGGTCGCCAAGCGTCAACATTGAAATAAATTCTCTTCCTCCTTGAGTGACTGCCCGACGTCGAGCAGACTATTTAGTTTTATTAAGTAGCTCGCCGTGACTCGCGACAGATGGAAGAAACGTTATTAGTTCCTTGGACTTCCACAGCGAAAATATTATTATAATAAACTTTTATAGGACTTTATTTGGTTTCTTCGTTATTCTGGGAATAGGAGAAAAGCTGAAAATTTAAGGAAGTTGTCGTCGGTTATGAGAATTTTAATATATTTTCGCCCTTTTGACTGAATTTTTTCAAAAGGTTTGTTAGAGAATTTCAATCATAATGATCGAAAGATAATTTAACAAGCTAAAGTTATTTGGTTCTTATATTGTCTTACTTAATCACACTGTCACACTATTATTATAAAGGCGAAAGTTTGTGAGTGAGTGTGTGTGTGTGTATGCATGTTTGTTACTTCTTCACGCTCAAACGGCTGGACGGATCTGGATAAAATTTGGCACATATATAGATTATAGTCAGGAATAGCACATAGGTTACTTTTCATCCCGGAGAGGGGAACATTATCCCTTGGGATAAGAAAAACTTTTCACGCCGGCGAAGCCGCTGGAAGAAGCAAGTTTATTTATAAGGCCTTAAATTTTATTTAATTTAAGAACAATATACTATATCCAGAGCTGTTTAAAATACATGCTTTGCTTTAATAAAAATAAAAATACTGTCTAGCATGTATTTAAAATACTAAATATTTTTAAGTCGTGTAGTTTACATAAAAAATACAAAATACAGTATTTTAACTATTTAAAATAATACAAAACCCAAATGACAAAATACAGTTAGACGTTAGGTTATGTAAATAGAATAGAACTAATCAGAGATTTTTATATGTGACGCTATTGATCACTGAGAAATACTTTCCGCGTGTTAAAATTAGCGGATACGTCACAGCATTCACTTGATTAACTCCATCGTCGCCGTCGGCATCGTCCGGCAGCAGAGACCACATGTGGAATGAATTTAATTATCCTTCGGGACATTCGCACTAATAAGTTTAATTAATACCCAACATTTTCGTGAAAATAACCGCTAGAATGAAAATGACAATTGACAAGATACTTGACAATTTGACGTACAAATTGAAAGAAAGAAAGAAAAATTGTTTATTTGCGCCAGGCACGACGCATACCATAAAAATAACAAAAAATCTTAAATACAATCACTACAAAGTATGCGTCACAACTACGCAAAACGGTCATCGCTCAGCATAATGCTGGGACTCGGGTGCGAGACAGAGCCACAGCGCTGGTTTTCAGCGATTGCCGGTGTCGACTGGGTGACTCCGAACCAATGAAACCTTAGTGGCAAATAACGGACCGTTTTATTAAATAACCGACAGTTTTATTTATGAATAAAAAACAAATAAATGAGTAAACAGTAATAGGTAATTGATCGTTTGAAAGTTCAGATATAAAAATTTTGTTTAGTGTAGTTATAGTTAATTGACATATTTAGCGGTCGCCATTACAAAAGCTATCGAGTATTATTTTCTGCAGAACGCACACATTAATAAGATCGCTTAATGTTTTTATGTTCAAATGTATTTTGAATCCAAAAGTATTTGAAATATTAACTACAAAAACCTCAGTGTCAGGTATTTAAAATAACAATTAGAAATTACATTTTCAAGATGTAATTGAATTACAAAATATGTATTTGTACCTATTTCAATGATGTATAAGTTTAAGCCTAGTTCAATTCAAATACTGCCCAACCCTGAATATGCCATAATGTTCTACTTTCGGGAAAACCAAGCCCTGTTAAAACTGTGTGTGAGATTTGTTCTTTCAAGAGAAAGAAAAGCACTGAGTTTAGTACAAGAGTAACTACCTGCTTATATTATGAAAAGGTAACACTGTTTGTTGGTTTCCAGAAGATTCTTTCTCTTATTATAGACAAAACTACACTGTCACCGAGTGCCATGGTTTACATTTCATACTGGAACAAGCAAAATGAAGCAAGAAAGCGCCCGACACAAAAACAATTGTTCTATCTATGCATGTATGCACTTTGTTTCTGTGTGCGTAAGCTCTGGAGCGCTCAGTATCGCTTACGCAACAGAAACAATGTGCATGTGCATCTACACGCACAACTAAGGCCAACCCACCGTCGCGAGATAGAATAACTGTAATTACCTCTTTAAATTAAATAATTTATCAAGTAGTAAACACGTTTCGACCAACAGTCTATCGAAACACGTAATTATTATAACACGATATCTTGCGAAAATACCACGATTCAAAGAGCTTACGGCTTAACCGATTTTCAATCAACATAGCTAAGAACACTCTCGATAATGTCACATATAAAACAAAATAAAAATCACAATCGGTTCATCCGTTTAGGAGCTATATGATGCCTTACACAGATACACAAATACAAAGACTAACACCTCAAACTAATAACACTCCTTCTTTCCCATCGAGGTTTAAAATGCTCGATTTTGGGTTGGACAAGCCCAGGACACGGAGCTGCAAGACTAAGCTAAGTGCTAGAAATAAATATGGCATCAACTACCTACTTACTTTTTAACCTGCTTCGCAAAAAGAAGGAGGTTTTCAATTCGACTGTATTTTTTTGTTTTTGTTACCTCAGAACTTTTTATTGGGCGAACCGATTTTGATGATTCTTTTTTAATGTGAAAGCGGGTGCTTGTCATGTGGTCACATTTAATTTTCATCAAGATTTGATGAAGAACTTCGGAGAAATACATCAGAACTCTTCAATAAATGACGGCTAATCACTCTGGATAGATCCAATCGCATGTCTGCTTATTGTTTACACCATTTCACAACATAACATCACACTGGTACGTTCTTAAGGGGTACGCAGGTGTGAACAGTTCACCCTGGTATACTCTCATTGCACTGGTTTCGTTCAAGTTTCATGTTATTGGGTTAATCTATTCTAGCTTCACTTTGGGCACTATACGCGTAGTACCTAGCCTATAGAACTGGTCCATTATGTATCACAACTAAAAAGTGAAAAATAAAAATCTTTTATACAAAAATTACAACCGACTTCCAAACAAAAACACTACAAAGTGAAAAATAACTTCAATTTCGGAAGTCGGTGTCAAAAAGTGACAGGAACACCGAATTTTAATTTTTTGTAAAAATGTTTTTTTTACTTCTATGATTAAATCGAAAAGATGATATACAACATTGTAAATTCCTCATTTTCAACTGATCATTTTTCGATCACTGAAAGTTAAGTTAGGTATTTCAATTAATCGTGTGTTAATGGTAAAGTTACCTTGTTTTCGATGTCCCATAACTAAGCCCATTAAGGCCCAGTTTTCTGATCAGTAGTTAAGTCAATCAATGGTTAAATATGGTAACCAATGGTTTCAAATTTCGCTTAAACACGTTTATTCCTGAATTGCTAGGGACGATTTCACCAATGAAATTAATCGCGATTAGTTCAACTAAACTCAGTTTATACAAATACACCATTCTGATTGGTAGTTTCTCAGCGGTCTCAACCAATCAGAACGCTGTATTTGTATAAACTGAGTTTAGTTGAACTATTCGCGATTAGTTTTATTGGTGAAATCGGCCCTTAGTCTTATAAATCGTCAAATTATTTGACCATTTGTGTTGTGGTGTTTCACCGAAATTATTTACCGACTTACCGCAGTGTCTCAAGACGAACGTCTATGACCAGAGATTACATTCGGGACCGAAACGTGGTAGCTCACAATAGGCCTCATCACAAGGCTTAAAGCCACGCAAAGAGCAATGTACAGGCCTATGCTCGGAATGTCCTTGCACGATCGCATCAGAAATGAGGATATTCGCAGGAGAACTAAACGTATTGACACAGCCCGAACATTTGCCAAACTTAAGTGGTAGTGGGCATATTGCTCGCAGAACGGATGGCCGATAGGACCGAAAACTTCTAGAGTAGCGACCGAAAACCAGAAGACGTTACGTTGGAAGGCCTCCCACTAGGTGGACTGCTGACCTGGTGATGGTTGCGGAGAACCGTTGGATGCGAGACACTCGGGACCGGACAATGTGGCGACACTTAGGGTAAGCCTAGGTCCAGCAGTGGACGTTTTCGGCTGAAATGATGATGATGATGACCGAACTTTTTAACCAGAGGTTTAGTGTATTTAACCATTAGTTAACTACTGATAAAAAAACTGGGCCTAAAACAATAAGAGCGCCTAACTCAAGTGTAACAGTTGCCTTCCGCTACAGACATAATTTTATTTTAAAGTTAATTAATTTTCATGATACTGTTGATTCGTATCTCCTAATTCTGGGCAGATACAGTTTGAGTAACTTATTTGTATTTATAATTTAATTATCGTTTGTTAATTCTGTTGAATTTGACCTTCATACTAACGGGCACGGTTGAGTTTCAGGGTTTTAACTTTTATCAGGTCAACTGACCTTTGCCGCCCAATTAACGGGTTATGTGATATCCTAAGGTCGAACGGGTTGCCTGGTTGTAAACGCTGTTTACCTCGGCGGGACACCATGGCGTTTTTTTTATTACAAAAGCGTCATTAGGCAAATTCAGATATATAAATCGCCTCCATTGCACATTAGATGCAGATTTCTTTGCCATTATGTCGTAAAAATCGCAAGACAAACAAAAATAAAACTGGCTACCAAGAGACACATTTAAAAAAATACTTCTTAGGCTTTTGTAGTGTTATAAATTCTCGCGGGATCTGCGTACAAATGACGACAAAGCGTTGGCTGGCGCTTCGCCAGGGAGCTGGAGTTACTCGCGCGTTAAGACTGCACTCACGACCTCAATGTGGGGTCAGGTACGCTGGTTACACTAGTACTAGAACATGGAGGCTTTTATCAGTTTGAACCCATGCTTGAACCTTCGATCTATAGTTTCAAATCCTTGACTTCTTGCGGTTTGAACATGTTTTCAGGGTTCCGTAGTCAACAAGGATCCCTTATAGTTTCGCCATTTTTCTCTGTCCGTCCGTCTGTCCACAGCTTAGCTCAGAGACTCTTAGTACTAGAAAGATATTATTTGGCATGGATAAACATAATAATGTACACGTAAAGTGGGGATGTTTTTTTTCTCGTCTATCCTATCGTCCGGTATCGTTGGATAGGCTTTTCAAAAATATTACTGGTCTGTCAAAACCATTTTTCTATTCAGGGGTTCGTTTGCGTAAAATTAAGTTTTAAATTGCCAATTTTTGTTTGAGTCAAGTCCCTCCTCATGCCAGCGTTGCTTTTGATATGTGAAAAAATTCACGGCAGTAGTACATATAACGAAATTAAAAGGAAAACTAACACAGCTAAGTAGGTTTTACAAGTTTACGAGTAATAGTCGACCAACTTATAAAATATACTTAGAAAAATAAAACAAAATTTTCGTTAGAGCAATGTTCGGTGCTTTCATTGTATAAGATCTTCAGTATTTTTACCCGACTGCCGAAGGAGGGTAATGTGTTTATCAGTCTATGTATGTATGTATGTTTGTTCCTATGTGGCGTTCTAGAAACCAAACGCGTTGGCCGATTTTGATGATTTTCACGTCAATCGATACTACTTCTAGAGGCTACATTAAAATTTGAAAATAAAAGAATGGCGGATTTTGGGCGCCATGTTGTGGGGGCCCAAATTTTTTTTTCTTCCAATCCCATCGTGTGGGCTATCAAAATAAAGGGTCTTAAGAGGTGATTCCAAAAATATATGACACTTATATGTTCAGATGTACCTAATTCTAAAAAAACTTACTAAGAAGTTGTAAATAAAAAAAATATTTAAAATAACAAAAAATCCAACTGCTTCAAAAGCGAACTTAAAAGACGGAAACAAGAAGAAAATCATGCTGTGCAGTCGGAGGATACATCTGGTTTTGGTCAGCCAGCTCGCGCATATGTATCCTCCTACTGCAGAGCATGATTTTCGCACTTTTTAGTGTTTTGCTTTTGAAGTCGGTTTTTGTAATATCAAAATGGTAGATCCTGTGATGCGTGTAGGACCATTGGTCAACCTAAGATTTGAGTTGAAGATTTGATATCAAATTTGACGAAGTTAAGACGAACCTTTTTATTTGGTTGGAATTTATGGTTGAGTACGATAGACTTCAAATTCAGATAAGAATGAGACGAGAGGGAACCCCAGTAAAAGTGTTAAGATTGTTGTAATAGTGCTGCTAAAATATTTCGTATCCTATTCTGCTGTAAACCTTTTACCCCGCTTTTCACTCTTCGTACACTAAAAATCTTTTAGCGGGTCTTTAGGTGCTTAAAGAGCAAACGTGCTGCGAATAAGTGTGGCAGATTTTCATGTTTACAATCTAAAAAAAATCCTTTTTATATTCTGGAGCTACAGAATGTTTAGACTGTAATTTCAGTAATAGTGCCGTGTCTCTTCGCAGCGTAAGGCGAATTAGTGTTGCCACACATAAAACGCTCGGATAACTTTAAATGTCGCGTTTAAGTTAAGCACAGAACGTGCATACCGCGCAAAAGCAACGTAATTATAACTCCTTTCTATGAATGTTATGTTGGACATTTAGTCTAATCGAGTTAACCCAGTGGGGGGCGTTTTATCTGGAAACGGGGAACACTTCCAATGTGCGGATGTGCCACAAGTTTCAGATTAAAAAACTTTCTTGGAATTAGTTTGGGTACCTATACAACCTACACATACTGGGTCAGCCTTTAGCGCTTCTATCTTCCGGGAACAATTATTTTCAACCGACTTCAAAAAGGAGGACGTTCTCATTTCGACTGTATTTTTCGCATGTTTGTTACGCGATTACTCCGCCAATTATGAACCGATTTTGATGATTAATTTTTTGTTTGAAATCTAGTGCTTCTCATGTGGTCCGATTTAAATTTAATCAAGATCTGATGAGTAGTTTTTAAGTTATCTTTAATAATACATATTTTCATAATACCAAATCTAAGAAAAGAAAAAGAAACACTTTTTAACAAATTACAACCAACTTCCGAACGAGAACGCTACAAAGTGAAAAATACCATCAATTTCGTAAGTCAGTTTTCTTGTTTTCGTTTCTTCGTTTTTTCACTTTTTAGTTATTATATGTTACACAATGGACCAATTCTATAGGCTAGCTACCTATAATGTCCAAAGTGAAGCCAGAATAGATTAACCCAATAACATGAAACTTAAACAAACCTGTGGAATGAGAGTATACCAGGGTGAACTGTTCACACCAACGTACCCCTTTAGAGCGTACCAGTGTGACAGACGGGCGATTGCAGCGATCCCTAGTGATTTGCAGTCATTTATTGAAGAGTTCTGATGTATATCTCCGAAGTTCTTCATCAGATCTTGATGAAAATTAAATGGGACCACATGACAAGCACCATCGTTTAAATAAAATAATTATCAAAATCGGTTCACCCAATAAAAAGTTCTGAGGTATAAAACATTTAAAAAAAATACAGTCGAATTGATAACCTCCTCCTTTTTGCGAAATCGCTTAAAAATAGGTACCAAACCTTAGGAAGTCGGTAATTTTTTTTTTGTTTGGAAGCTTTTTATTACCTATGTAACGTCTTCCAAAACAAAGCAAAAAATAATTTTCTTTTCGGAAGTCGGTGTCAAAAACGAAAAAAAAATAGGTTCACCTTTGGAAGTCGGTTTATTTTTTTTGTCAAAAAGTTTTTTGTTACCTATGTAACATCTCCAATCTATACATATAAAATGCTTTGTCCTGAATGACTGACTGACGGATCAACGCACAGCCTAAACCGCTGATCGCAGAGACCTGAAACGTGGAGGGTGTGTTCTTTGTATGACGTAGGCATCCGATAAGAAATATTTTTTGGAAATTCCACCCCTAAGGGGGTAAAATAGGGGATAAAAGTTTGTATGAAAAATCTAATAACTTCGGCCAAACATTTTGATACTTAGTACAAATAGTAATCTAAGTAAATGATAAAGGTTGACACTATTAGTTTTTCGAAACTACCCCCAAATTATGATTTAGGGGGTGTTGAAATTTGTATGGATGAATCTGATTTCTTGGGTCAACTTGAAAGTTGGCACAAATTCTGTACTGAATGAATAATAAAGGTCATTAAATAGGTCAGGCATAATAAAATCATTATTTTTTTAAACCATCCCCAAAAGTCGATTTAAGGGTGTTAAAGTTTGTTTGAAGAATCTTTTTACTTCAGATAATTAAAATATACTTGAAACTTGACATAAATACCAACCTTAATAAACAATATAGGTTTTCATTATAAATTTTTCGCAACTACCCCCAAAATACGATTTAGGGGATGTTATATATTGAAATTTGATTGAAAAAAATCCTACTTCTTGGGATAAAAAACATGAAACTTGACATAAATAAAAACCTCAATAAACAATAAATGTTATCATTATAAGTCTTTTGAAACAACCCCCTAAAGTCGATTTATGAAGAGTTAAAGTGTTTTTGAAGAATCTTATTTCTTGGATTAATAAATTTGAAAGTTGACATAAATACCAACCTAAGTAAACAATAAAGGTTGTCATTATTAGATTTTCGCATCTTCCCCCAAAAGACTATGTAGGATGTGTGACAGTTTTTTTGGAGAATCATATTTTTTGGGTTAATAAACTTGAAACTTGACATAAGTACCAACCTATCTAAACAATAAAGGTTGTCATTATTAGATTTTCAAATCTTCCCCCAAAGACTATGTAGGATGTGTGACAGTTTTTTTGGAGAATCATATTTCTTGGGTTAATAAACTTGAAACTTGACATAAGTACCAACCTATCTAAACAATAAAGGATGTCATTACAAGTTTTTCGAAACTAACCCCAAGCTAAGAATCTTACTGGATAGGTTTTCGTTTTTGACGTAGGGTTCTAGGGGAGCACTATGCAGGAATTTTCGGCAATTCAACCTTTAAGGGGGATGAAAAGGGGCAAAATTTGTATGTTTGAAAAATCTAATTCCCTGGGGATAAAGTAAATAATCGAAATTTACATAAAACGTTTTTTAATTCAGCTCCCCAGATATGGTTAAGGGGTGTTAAAGTTTTTTTGAGGCATCTTACTGCGGAATCTTACTAAAATAAACGAAAAATAAAAAAGAGTGAATATCATATTTAGATTGTTCAAAACTCGATCTTCAACGGGGTAAAATGGGGTTCAAGTTCAACGGGTCAAGTTTTTAGGGAAGGATTTTACTTTGTGGCGATAATCTAAAATGTATTATGGTTTTTGTTTTATGGCAATTAAATATTTTTTATTTTCTTATTATTCTTTAAGCCAAATAACGAATCGTCCCAAACCAATAAACCCTGTATATCTACGACATCCCAATTTTATTGATTTAATAATAGCTTATTTTTGGTCGCCTTCACAAACTGCACATAAATAGAATCATTTATAGCACTGCGGAATATTACTAACACAAACGAAAAATAAAAAAGAGTGAATATCATATTTGGGTTGTTCAACACTCGACCTTCAACGGGGCAAAATGGGGAGGGTTATTAACTTTTTAGGGGAGGATTTTACTTTGTGGCGGTAACCTAAAATGTATTATTCCTTAAGTCAAATAACGAATCGTCCCAAACTAATAAACCCTGTATATCTACGATACCACATTTTTATTGATTTAATATTAGCTTACTTTTGGCCACCTTCACTAACTGCACATAAATAGAGTCATTTATAGGATTAATGAAATCTCGCGAACGAAGTCGCGGGCAAAGAGCTAATCTGAGTGTAAAATTTATAAGGTTCACTTTTTATTTTTCTCTATCGACGCGATATAGAACCTTAGCTAAGATAAGTACGCCGTAGCCCCTCTGCCCCGATATCAACTATATATATAAAAAGAATATCGGAAGTAATTCAAACCTTCGGATGCTAGATCCGAAATCAATTCGATTATTCTTGGAATCAAATTCAGAGTGGGGTTGATTCCAAGAACGATCGAATTGATTCCAAGAACGTTGGGTTTTACAAACTTGGAACAAAAGCCGTGCTTTCGAACATGACCAGCCCCACTTTTAGCAAACCTTGTAGTGGTTTGACGGGATAAAAGATTCTGAACCACCACCAAAAAATATTGCGAAAATATTGCACCATGAAATATTGCGAGTCTATTGCCATCAATCGGACACAAGTCTAGACTCCAGGCTGGTACTGAGAAATTTCAGACGGAGAAACTCAATAACGCTACTCGACTCGGCAATCGAACGCAAGACCTCACGCTGTCTGGGTCGCATATAAATTTTAAAGAGAGTTACCGGGATCCGGGCACGAGCAACTGAAGGAAAACGGGTGGGTTTTAGTCAGTAAAAGACTGACACGCCCGCCCGCTTCACCCATAGTGGGAGTAGTAATTGAATTTCCCAGATTACAAACCATAAAAAAGGACCTCACGCTCAGTCGTAACGTTTGCTACCACTAAACCAACAGGCAGTTGTCATTAGAGTCGCAATTCAGGATCTTTAATTAAAATCCAATTTGTCACTCGCCGACCCATCCAAAACATGATCGCATCAATCCTAGATCGATTGGCCTCCCTAGCCAACAGCCACGAGCCCCGAGTTCTCTCCGAACTACAATAATAGTAGGTAAATTACATACCGAGTCGTCGTATGCGGTTAGTATTGAGTTCCGCAGATTGTATCTGCATTTTAGATTGGCTGCCGTGCTCGGAGCGTTGCGAGGAAGCTTAGCACTTCTATACTGTTTTATTTTCATTATTTTACAAATAGTTTCTCTCTGTCTGTAGCGCTAATTCAATTTCTTTTAACGTTTCCTTTGGACGTGTTTTAATTAGAGAGGACAGAATCAAAGGGGCTTTTATTATGTAAAATTACTTAAGACTTCGTTTTGTAGATCAATTAGATGTATTCTTAATTAAGTTCCGACCGGTGTTTGAGAACATCCTTTTGCGCTGATTTTTTTTAAATTATTTCAGATATAATGCAGCGAATTCCTCCTCATTTTCTGCATTTAAACTTTCAGAAAGTTTCAAACATTTTTCCTTAATAAATGCACTGGCAAAAAATACCACAACCAAAACAAAAAACTTAATTACACGAGACAGTATGAGAAATCCAGCGAATTGTAAAACAAAGCTGTGGTTTGAGATAGCGCGGGCCGAGGCGAGGTCGCCGACTGATACTTATTACTAAATCTTTTAAGCTCGCCTGCCCGCCCCTCCCAGGATATACCGCGATATATTTCGCCCGAGCTCTCGCTAGCACACGATCCACGAACAAACTGAGAATTTCAATTTGAGGAAATATTACACATACATTTTACGTGGAGTTGCTACCGGTAGTTGATCTCGGGCACGTTTCGGGTAGTTTGTCTTCGTTGGTTCAATCTTAGCGGATATTAGCGCTGTTTTATACAGAGTTATGATATCTTACATTGACGTGTATAGCTTGAATACATGTTGAAGTGCAGTGTGTGTAGCATGCAAGCAGGTAGAAAATTGTTGTGGCAGGATTAGAACACTCATTCAGATAAAGAAGTAGTTATTATTATACAGGCAGACGTAGGTTGACAAGCGGGTTTTATATGTAACGTGAAAGTCGGTCATCTGTTTACAAGGTAGACCGATGACCTGGTGAAGATCACAGGGATCTGCTAGAGACTGGATGGAGGTGCACAGGACCGATTGATGCATGTCGACGTGTGTCCAAAGACGCTTGAGGGAAGTTACGTCTGAAATGACCGTCTTACAGCTGAAATGATAATGATGATGCAAAAGCAACTCCTATCTTAGCTCTAATACGCTTATTAATTACTGAGTTCGACCTCGGAGAAACAAATCAAAGAACACAGCAACATGTCGACAAAACTTTACATCGGAACCAAAAGGCCTGTCCAGCTGAACGGAATGGACCTATGTTTTCGAAACCTGTTGACGAATAGTATTCGCCTGAATGATTGATGGTACAGTGGGGATAGTGACTGTGAGTGAATGGGTTCTGAGTTACGGGTCGCTGGGTCCAATTCAGATCGGAACAAATACATTGGCGTTTGTATTGTATGGCTTCATAAGGTTTCTACTTTCTGAGTATCTGAGGATACTAGACATAATTCTAGGGCGAGAAGTTGACATTAAATAGGTTTTTTGTGGTTTGATCGCGGCAGATCCAGAAAGAGAAAGCGGGATGATCTCTGATAAAGAGATCTCGCCGCCGCAGCCCACGAGGTCTACCTCTTCTCAATGGACTGGTCCAAATCGCTGTAGATTAACCTTCGTCCTGCAAAAGGATAAGGTTGCGAGATAATGTCAAAGACATATAAAATATAATAAATTGTTGGTATTCGATTCGGCAGACACATAATACAACACTAAAGGATTGGCTCAGTAAATAAGTACCTATTATGTAAAAAAGTTATTAAAACAAGCTTTTCGAACTGAAATGTATTATCATTTATCAATACACATCTAATGAGTCCAAACGCAATGGTACTGTCTTGTCTGATTGAGGAGTTGGTATGGCCACCTTCAGGCTCCATCGTGAGACCAGCTGCATAGTACCATATCATATAAATGTTTCTAAACTTGTATGCCAACTCACACAACGTAAACTTACAAAGTACCTATCTCATGATCCCTCACGGGATAGGTACTTTGAAGGTTTACTCGTACGTTGTGTGTTTGCTTGTTGTGTTTGCTCCCGCATTACCTGTCGCTGTGATTATTAATTGATTGTCATCATTTTATTTATTGCCTTTATATTTTAAGTACGTTTTTATGTATATACTAAATAGCATATCTTTTATATATTTTTTTTAACACTGGTATTGTCACACCAATGACAGCTCCACTTCGTGTCCAGTAATTACTGTCCATACCAATAGCCGTATTGCGTAAGTGCTCAAAGAGTTTAAACTATCCAACCGACCAAATCGACCAATCACATGCGAGATGAATGACGCGATGTGGATTTTCGTTTTGTGTGATTGGCCGATTTGGTCGGTTGGATAGAGTTTAAACTCTTTGCGTACTTACTCAATACGGCTGCAGGTTGCCTGGAAGAGATCGTGGAATGCGACAACGCCGCCCATTGTATATGTTTTTAGTTTTAAGTTTCCTTTATAAATGTAACATATGGTGTACAATAAAGTTTACAATATATAAATAAATACGCCAAATTTCAGCTTAATCGGATGCCAGGAAGTGCTTGAGAAATGAATAACTAGTTCCCGGACACACATACGAAAATAAGGTAATATATTCATCATCAGCCCTATCATGTTCGCACAGCTAGGAAGCAGGCATTTTCCCTAAAAAAAGAAAAGAAAGCTTGTAATCAATACATATAATAAATCTGTAGAAAAGTTGTTTTTGTACATAGAAAATATTTCCAAAAAAAAAAGGCTGTTTAAGAAATGTTAACCCATCTCCAGCATTTTTAGAATTTTGTCTGTTTCTCTGTTTAGTTGTGCACGCATCACTTAAAATGTAAGAAACCAATGTAGATAACTTTTATACATAAAAATTGTGAGTACCTTGAAGTATGACTTAGTTCGTTTCATCGGAATCGGTTCACTCTATCAGTTAGTTAGATGAATTAAAAGTATTCAAGAAGTAAAATATCACAACACACGCAATTCAGATACAAGGACAGTTGAACTCTATATTCGACAGATGGCAAAAAACTTACCTCTTCCGCGGATAATCGTCAAATGCACAACGCATTTGACAATTATCCGCGGAAGAGGTAAGTAGGGTAGGTAGGTAGGTCTAAGTAAGTAGGGTAGGTATAATAGTTCTCGCCAAACTTCTTGGCCGCGCTAAAGTTGGCTATAATGCGCAGTAGTAAATCTCATACAAAACAGCACCGCGCCGTGCCTTGCGCATGGAAAAGCCAAGAAGTTTGACGACAACTATAAGTAGGTTAGGTAGTTGACTTGACGAAAGCAAAGCCGTGGGCACAGCTAGTAATAAATAAAATACATAAATAGCAAACATTTGAAAACAAATTAATTCTGCGAATCTTATTTAATAATTCCAACGACATTTCACACAATTACCATTGAAATTCGAACGTTAAATGAAACATGGCCAGTTTTGAAAATTTAATGATCATTTACTGTGTTGACTTAAGCGTACTGCGAGCGTCCATTAATATTATCCTAACTAATGGCAAAACGCGAGAGTACCGGATTAAATACGAGAAAATTACTTAAAATAGCAAGACTCAATTAACTTAATCGGCCTTTCATCGAATTTATAAACTGTTAAATGGAGAAAGATTCTTGTTTTGGAATCTGACCTCTGCCTTTTGACCTCCTCCAATTTATATACTGTCAAGAGGATTACAGGAACATTCTTTGTATGAACAATAACATTATTCAGAGAAAGCATTGAAAACTGTTGTGCGGGTATAAATGGTGTAGTTGTTGGCCCATAAATGTCAACTGTTCAACTGTAGCTTTTGTTCTGTAGTGGGCGTTTAAAGAACGATTTTCTTGAGAAGCTTCTGCCGCCCACATGTTTTGAATTTGAATTGTATATGTTGGCCATGTTGGCTATGTTGGCCAATTCCTGGTGGCAACAAAATATTTGTCTCGATTTCGCCAACCTATATTTTCATTCATTCAGACTGCTGTTTGTTTTACATCTATACTCGTACTAATATTATAAAAATGAAGAGTTTGTTTGAACGCGCTAATCTCAGGAACTACTGGTTGGAATTTAAAAAAATTTTTTGGGTTTGATAGTCCATTTATTGAGAAAGGTTATAAGCTATATAACATCAGGCTACAACCGATAGGAGCGGAGCATAAATGAAAAATGTTGCAAAAATGAGAGCCTTTTTGAGAGCTTCCTTTGCGTGCGCTACGTAAGCGGTTAAAGTTAC
Organism: Orthosia gracilis; assembly: GCA_947562075.1. Taxonomy (NCBI): domain Eukaryota; kingdom Metazoa; phylum Arthropoda; class Insecta; order Lepidoptera; family Noctuidae; genus Orthosia; species Orthosia gracilis. The sequence goes on along the minus strand of OX387264.1, from coordinate 66,065,696 downwards.
GTAATAATCATATATGTAGTGTAGGTAGGGTAGGGTAGGTAGGTTAAATGGGTAGGTAGGTAGTGAGTTGACGGGAGCGAAGCCGCGTGGAACAGCTAGTTTCTTATAAACTGTCACGGTCGCCGAAAATTCTATTATTAGTCTTGTCTATACAACCAAGACTGTGACAGCCAAGAGGAACAGAGCTTTAGTGTAAACAAAATGTGGAACTTTTTATCTTATAGTCCATCAAACAACAGAAGCGAAAATTGTCTCGACGTTTAAATGGAAAAGGTAAGATCCGTCTATTGGGATCGTGATAGCCTGATTCGGGTTGTAGTAAACCGATTTACGTCGCTGAGCCGTGGTAATCTGTGGATTCCTTCGGAGAGCACGCACAATATTGAGCAGATTGAGAATAACCAGCTTACGGGAATCACACTTCAATTGGACGACGAACGTAAAGGAACTGGATCGTTTTCGGTTAATACAATTGAATTAAATTTAAACTGGTCTTTACTGGGGAAGATTGGATTATTCCGTTCTATTTTGTGAAAGAACCATGTAGATCGATCGTACTGCAAAGACAAGTTCTCTGGTTTTATTTCTTAAAGGGCCACCCCTCGCCGATCGTAACCTTGTCTTATCAGTGGCTCACAATGCTCGTTAAGCCATATCATTGACATTATATGAATAAGACAAGATATCTATTCGAAGACGTGAGATCTACCAATCTGAAATGGTTTGAATTCCAGCAACGAACATTATAGAACGATTATGTTATGTTTTATGAATAAGATTAAAGTTTCAAGACATAAAGATGTCTCCCATTCAGTTTTAGGTTTCCAAACGCATTCCATTACTTTGTAACATAAGCAGACACTCCAAAAATCCAAGCATTTCCCAAGATTGAAACGCGATACATCAAACGTTCTAAAATAACATTTTCTTGTTTACACATAAAGTACGAGTATAATATATAGGACAGACTAATTTCAGGGTGACTTACTAACTCATTTATCAACGTCTCTCCTAAACAGCTGAACCCACTAAAATGAAATTCTGCAAGGGATGTATCTTTAACGGAGGAGAGAAATTTTTACAACATTTTTATTCTGAGGAAAATTACCTTACTCGGCACTGTAGCTTCACAACTTTGTGGACAAACTGAATATAATTCTATAGTAATATTATAAAGCTGACGAGTTTGTTAGTTTGAACGCGCTATTCTCAGTAACTACTGGTTGGTGTTGAAAAATTCTTTTTGTGTTGGATAGTCCATTTATCGAGGAAAGTTGTAGGCTATATAACATCCCGCTAAGACCAATAGGAGCGGAGCATAAATGAAAAATGATGCACAAACGGGCAAAATTATTCTATTTTGAGAGCTTCCGTTGCGTGCGCTGCGTAAGCGGTTAAAGTTACGCAACAATTATGTATGTAGTGTAGGTAGGGTAAATTGGTAGGTAGGTAGCCAGTTGACGGGAGCGAAGCCGCGTGGGACAGCTATTATATATATAGAATAAGTGTAACATGGCTTTACGAAAACAAAGTTGTTGTTTAAGACGTCGCGTCATTATATCGGGACATTTTCTTTTTTTTTTGTTTTTTCTTGCTTGTTTTGTTGTTTTTGTATGCTTGTCATGTGTTTTTCATGTGTGTCGTTGTGTGTGTATGTATACTAATATTGCAGAGATGTAAAATTGTTTGCAAAAGATTATGGATGGATAGTGATCCGGTACTGAAAATTCTTTTGCTAGTAGCTATACGATCGCCGAGTATATTATATACTACTTTATTTCGGGTAATACGTTTCCTGTGGCCAAAGGAACAAAGCCACGGATCCATATCAATAAAAGTCATTTTTTTAAAAGAATATTCGCGGTTACTAACACATACAAGCATTCAGTTGCATCAATTCAGCAAAGGGATTTTTTTCAGCGGAATTGCAAAGAAGTTATCGCCTTTAAAATTAAAACGAGCAACGAGTTCCGTATACACTAATTTATACCCTAGTATTTTTCCTACCCTAAAACATCTACTACCTACTTTAAATTACTGCGGCTCTCTTAAACGCCGAAGCTGAAACGAGTCTTAGTTAGTATTCAAGCGCTTGTCATCATATCACTTCAGGCGACGTGATACCACATCGTTTACAACGCGTCTCGCGACACGCATGCTTATGAGTCTCTATAAAATAGCGTTGCGTCGGAAACATCCTTGGAGAGATAGTACGAAATTCTACTGCAAAAATCTGTAGGTATTATATGTTGGTTGATACAAATTGATTTTTAGAATGATTCTTGATAGAAGAAGAGGCAGGGTTGCCTGGCAATATCTAGACGAATTTTTTCAATCTTTTTCCCCATACTAGGAAGGAACTTCTACTGAACCGCGGGTGCGTATGCAACATTAGCTAGCTCTCAGTTAGCTGTCATTTATGGGTTGCCAGGTTGCTGGCAACCCAAAGATTGCGACCAACTGATTGAACTAGCTTTTATTCGGGATCTTAGGCTACGAGGAGCTACGGATACGGATATAAGTGAGTTGTGTTCTGTGAGGACGATGTGTCGATAGGCTGGTTGCGCACTAGGCTTCTGACAACTGTAGAGCTATAGAAGAGGAAGTTGCTATAAAATAACGTCGGGAACAACCTTGGAGCGAGGAGCTATGGGCAGTAAGATAAGTGCGGTTTGTTCTATGGTACGATGTGTCGGTAGGTTGATTGTACACTAGACTAGTAGACAATTTTAGAGCTTTATAAGTTTTTAAGCTGACATGGTCACAATCATTAGAATTAATATTTGTTTCGGGATATTTACCATGTATATTTTGGTTGATATTTTGTTTTTTTGGCGCTTGTAACGATGCCGAAATATCGAGCTCTCAACCAAAATATACATAGTAAATATCCCGAAACAAATATTGATTCTAATTTTAGAGCTAAAGGCGATGAGTTTCTTTAAAATAGCGTCGGGTACAACCTCAGGGAGAGCAGCTACAGGTAGTAAGATAAGTGCGTTGTGTTCTATTTGGACGATGTGTCAGTTGGTAGGCTGGTAATACACTAGACTAGTGGACAAATTTAGAGCTAAAGACGAGGAGTTGCAATAATAGCGTCGGTAGCAACCTTGGAGCGAGGAGCTACGGGTAGTAAGATAATTGCGGTGTGTTCTATGGAACGATGTGTCGGTAGGTTGGTTGTACACTAGACCAGTAGACAACTTTAGAGCTAAAGGCGATGGGTTGCTCTAAAATAGCGTCGGGAACAACCTTGAGAGAGTAGCTACGGATAACGAGATAAGTGCGTTGCACATTTGGCTACTTAACTTTAGAATTAGTTTTATTGTGGTACTTGTTTTCTATCATATCTTAAACATTTTAAATCTTCAAGTAGTGGATTTTTTATTAAATAAATTCATTCGACAATTCCTGGTAGTATATCAGTGATTATAAAAGAGGTAAAATGGTTTATTTGTCTTTAGGAGTTCATCTCTGTAAGTAAAGCCTCGATAACTAAAATTGTTTCATAGGTAGATGCAGCCGCATGGTTCTTATTCCAATAAAAACACAGCTTCAGCCGTATTGCGTCAGTGAATACGGCAACGCAAAGAGTTTGACTGCTATCCAATCGCCCAAATCGACCAATCACACAGACGGAAATCCTCATCGATACATTCACCTCGCATGTGATTGGTCGACTTGGTCGCACAGCTGCTGGTCTTTGATAAACTGAAATATGTATCGTCACTAAGATTTACTAGTGGCACGTTTTTACCGTATGGGAAACTGGGGTGGCTTTGTTCTACGGGCAATTTGGCACATACATATTATAAAGCCCCTAAATATATTCGGTTGATTAAAAAAATCAAACCTTTCTCTACTATTAGTTCTACTGCCTCGGCTTGTATTACTTCAGTAGACTTGAAATTACCATTTTAAAACAATTTGAGATGCTAAGTACCTTTATTATTTTTATGAACCAATTCTTCCGTAGGATCAAATCGGCCCAGTCTCCCCTTATTTTTTTTGTTGGTTTGTGAAATCATCTAATCATCCAGTGACTTCTCCCGCTCTGGATGAAGCGGGAGGACGTGTTAAACTTTTACTGACTAAAACCCACCCGTGTTCCTTCAGTTGGTTGAGCCAGGGCCGTGATAACTGTGTCTTTGAAATTTAAAACAGTTTCAATAACGTTTTAAAACCATCATTGTTCTATTATGACCGAGTTGTACAAGACGAATAGCGCCTTCCCTTTCACAAAGGAATCGTGATGGCGCGGGCGTAGAGACGTACGAGAGTACCCCTGATCTTGAACTCTAACAGCATTATGCTAAAAACACAAGATGTTGATTATTCCGTAGAGAAAAACAATCTCTGTTTATTAATTCAAGGAAAGCCATCGAGATTTTCTGTACCGAGGTTTATTTTTAATGCAAATTGGCAGTTGTCTCGAAGCAAAAGGAAATGTATATTATTTTGTAGTGTTGTTTTTACTGCTACACTTCGGTAATCGTAATAAGAAAATAATTAAACGAGAATTTATGTCCTGTCATCCAACGAATTTATTTGTTTTTCACTTCGTTTTATTATTCTTTTCCTTTAGATTTGATCTGATTTTTATGACCGTTTCGTTTTATACTGATAGAGGAAGTAATTCACATAAAAAAACTAAGAAGTTTTAGTTGAGAACGCTAATTTCGACGACGTCGACGTATATTTAAGATGCTGATCATTTTTGAGAGTTCCGTACCCAAAGTGTAAAAATGGGACCCTATTACTAAGACTTCACGATCCGTCTGTCTGTCTGCCCGTCTGTCACCAGGCTGTATCTCACGAACCGTGATAGGTGGACACTTGAAATTTTCACAGATGATGTATTTTTGTTGCCGCTGTAACAGCAAATACTAAAAATAGAATAAAATAAATATTTAAGTGGGGCTCCCATACAACAAACGTGATTATTTGCCGTTTTTTGCGATAATGGTACGGAACACATCGTGCGCGAGTCCGACTCGCACTTGGCCGGTTTTTTCATGAGCAATATATCTTAAATAGTTTATAGTATCAACATGTGGCCTGTTTCTTAGAATAAGCCAAAAGCTATTGCTAAAAGAAATCAATCTAGGTTAGAACCTTATCATCATAAAAATGTTCTGTATTTATTTATTTTTCCGGCTAAACGAATAGGATACAGATAGGTCCATAAATGCTGAAAGATATCAAATTGACGAAAATTGGGACAGGCTGTCCCAAAAAATTAAGAAGCAAAAATTCTTGTAACAAAATAAAACTCAACTTGAAAGTTCTTTAGAATAAACAGAAGTGAAATTTCTAGCGCCAGTTCTTCTCAAAGCAATTTACAAAATTGAATTAACCGAAAAAACACAAAAAAAGAATTAAAACAACAAGAAGTGTCAACTTAAGTGTCTTAGCGACTCTCAAGCCTTTGGCGCAAGGCCAAAAAACACACTTTCAGGGTCAATGTCTGCGATATTACTTTGTTTGTTGTTTTCCCCCTTCGAATCTCATAATGTACTGACGTCGCACTGATACACACTTTCAAGGGTTGATTTAGGGGAGAGGGGAGGGGGGGGGGCGCAGCGGCAATTGCTTTCAAAGACTGTTCAAATAAGACAAGGAGCTGAGACTTGGAGAGTTTGATACCGCTACCGCTAGCATTGTTTCTTTTTGCGTACCTAAGTAATACAATTTTATTTTTCATTATATTTGTAATAGCAAGTGATTTTTATGGTTATTGCGTTTCGGATATGTTTTAATGATTATCAATATCTCAAATACTGAATAAAATTAAGAATGAATAGGTGTACACCTCCTTGCTGCTCTGGCCCTTGTGCCCCTCCAGAAATAAATCCTGGATCCGCCTTTGCACATTTCTTTCTTTACGACATTAACGATAAAGGTTACTTTGTGATAGTGTCAGATCAGTTTGATGGGATGTTTTCTGTACCTTCACGATGCGGAAGCAAGCAGTTTGGCTCGATACTCGTAGTATAACTTTATATTACTTAATACGGATTGGAAATGTGTCTTTAGGGTTCCGTACCCAAAGGGTAAAAACGGGACCCTATTATTAAGACTCCGCGGTCCGTCTGTCTGTCTGTCTATCTGTCACCAGGCTGTATTTCATGAGCCATGATAGCTAGACAGTTGAAATGTTCACAGATGACGTACTTATAATGCCGCTATAACAACAAATACTAAAAACAGAATAATATAAATATTTGAGTGGGGCTCCCATGCAACAAACGTGATTTTTTTGCTACTTTTTGTGATAATGATACGGAACCCCTTGTGCGCGAGTCCGACTCGCACTTGGCCGGATTTTTTATAGAAATGGAGTTCGAAAATATCATTATTTTTTGCTCTTGAACTTTGGGTGGGGAAAACATTGCATGAGGTATATGGTGAATAGAACCTGTATTTGTTATTTACGCCTACAGTGAAATCATATACATTTTGGATGTTTACTACTCAATCATGCCTAATTGGCAAAATATGGAAGAAAAGTGGCATGGAACAATTGGCACATGGGTAGACCATGTCTTGGATTCGGATAATGGTTAGTTTTTATCCTGTAGGACGATCTCTTGGGAAGATTTTCATTTTCATTCGGATTCAGAAGCCTCAGGCAGAAGCTTGTCGTTCTATATACAAAGTTGATACGACAGAGGGGCTTTCCTTGATACTGCCTATACTAGGTACCATTCTCAAGCTCTGTACCAAAAATCAATTAAATAGGAGCAGTAGTTTAGTCGCAAATGATTTTTTAAGTTTTTGCTCCGCTTGAACACGATGTATCTTTCCTAACAGCTGATTATGTCTATACGCATAGGTCATGCACCTTAAAACGATAAATGTGAGTAAAACCTACGACGCGTTGTTGCCGGCTTGCCGCTTTGTTACCGCCTAGGTATCTAAGGTCTAAGGTTTTATTCTGATTTGTAAGCTATTTAGTCTGTTTGAAAAAAAAAAACTCATTTATGGTGCTTTTGATTTTTATACCTTATCGAATTAATACTAAACACGTATAGTATACGTAGTGTAATTTAATGCCCCTCTGTCATATCAACTCTGTGTACAGGGTTGGCATCAAAGAAACACTTATCTGGGCGATAGATTAGGAGAAACAAAAATGTTTTTTGGTACTTTTTGACTTACTGTAAATAGCTCCAAATAACCCCATGTTTTGTTTGTGCCACGATTTTTGGCCCATCCTGTATATGTCACAACCCTTTTCGAACGCCGCGTTCCCGATTTCACGACTCAATTGAACAAATCGAAGGTCAATTCGATAAAGGAGGGTGCACAGACCGGACTTGTGGCAGGAACCATTTTGTTATTCTGGTCGAGCCAGCGGCCGCCTGTGCCATGAATAACTGATCTATGGAGGTGTATTATAGATCTGTGAACTTTTTTGTCTGTGGACTTTTTGCTCAAGTTTGAAGGATACAGACGTGTGTCGCATCATTTAGACTTGGGACATTTGTACTGATTCGATTGATTGATTATCTACCTGTCTCAATTTAGTTCGTTTGTAAGACTAGTCTTATTGTATTAAGGGTTTGGAGGGTATTTTCTGGGGTAGTATTGACCAGGACGTCTTTGGAATATCTATGAATTGAAGACAAAGTACGAAGTGTCTTGGAACTTCGAAATTCTTCTTCTGCCTAGCCTTTTCCCAACTATATTGGGGTCGGCTTCCAGTCTTACCGGATTCAGCTGAGCACCAGTGTTTTACATGGAGCGACTGCCTATCTGACCTCCACAACCCAGTAACTGGGTAACACGGTACCCCTTGACAAGACTGGTGTCAGATCTCAGGCTTCTGACTACCTGTAACGACTGTCAAAGATCTTCAAATGACAGTCGGGACCAACGGCTTAACTTGCTTTCCGAGGCACGGAGGAAACTCGGTATGTTGAAAATGGTCACCCATCCACGGACCGACCTCGTCAAGCATTGCTTAACCTTGAAGTTCGATCCGTGCGGCTGTTAATATTTAGCCAGGAGCTCCTCCTTCGAAATTATACCAGTATAACTATTATTTCAGTATAAACTTTATCCGTAACTTTAGGGATTGTCGATGTTGTCGTCAACCAAAATTTAGGCGTTGTTTTTTTTACTGCGATGAGTATGTCGGTTTCTTATGAAGGGATTTACCTACGAGATAAAGCTGTGGATGCGGGTCGTGTCACCTTTGTGTGGCCTGTCAGACGAGATAACAAAAACGCTACCGTTTACATTTCGTATCAAACGCAGACGGTGCGTGCTTAGCTCGCGTCATTGCCTTTATGCCTTCGGTCTCGGTGAACCACAATTCCTAACTTTGCTGCTATGGAATTTAATTCTTAGAGACTTCCAAAGGGTAATTCTGAACTGCGGATACATGGAGAAATGTGCAAAGTTACGTGTACTCTTTTCATTTCACGCTTGGCTTGGCGAGCACGCGTGGCTTGCCAAGCGTTCGGCTAAGCGTCCTTTTTAAGCTGAGGTAGACCATCGGCGGTTTATCGGCTAAATGTTTTGTTGGGTCCACATCGGGCACACCAATTTTCGTCGATCGACAGCTCTGTCAACGTTGAGCGCGCAAGTGTTTATTAAATGATGCTATTGTTGTACGAACCACTTTTTTTTTCTAGCGTATGAACCTTGTGGTTAACATTTATTCTAGGGGTCTTTAAGTCAAGAGTGAGTAGGTTAGTTCTAGGCAAGCGTGCTTCACCGTCGACAACATCATCGCTGACCATCAGGTGAGATAGTGGTCAAACGCGTGCCTAACGACAATAAAAAAAAAATTCGCTGTCAATCCAAATCCAACATTTTATTTATTGAAATTATTTAACTCTAGGTGGAGTGACGACCTGGAAAAGGCTGCAGGAGACGGTGGATGCGAAACGCATAGGACCGATCAGTGTGGCGACGCTTGGGGAATGCCTTACGGCTGAAATGATGAACCATGCGTCCACCATTCATCATCATCACCAGCCTTTTTTTAAATGTTCCTTCTGCTAGGACACAGGCCTCCTCTCTGCGAGAGAAGGAGTGGACCTTAATCCACGACGCGGGTCCAGTGCGAGTTGGTTGATGGCATATACATCATTACCAAGATTAAAATAATGATCTAGGTCTTTTAGAAATAAATGAATTCTTACATACTTACGTAAATATAATTCAATGATGGGCAATGGAACAAGAGTTTACATAAAATAAGTTTATTGTATTAAGTGTGGTGTGGCCTGTTGGGTAATCCCTCTCTGAAGAAACTCACAAAATTCGGGATCCCTATTTATAATATTACTTAAGACTACTCTGTCCATCAATCATACTCCCTTGAGTACCAGAGTTCTTATCAAAGCTCGCAGATAGTTCCAACTACTCCACTGCTCAAGCGCTCAAGGTGGCTTCAAAATGAGTGTCAAGGTGACGATGGATTCAATGCGGGTGCACAACTTTGCATTGTACTCCGCGCTAACCTTAGAGCAGATTTATCTGCTAAGACGTACACAAGGACCAGATGATCTCATAACATCATGCCTGGTTTTCCCAAAGCACAGGTGAGAATTAGGAAACGTGCTCTGCCCTCATTATGCCAATTAAGTTTACAAATGCGCTATGAGATAATGCGACTCGGATACTTATTGCAATATTATGTCGCATTGACCCGTTGCACCAGTGTGTGGAACCACAGACATAAATCTAACTAGATAACGCAAGTCCCTCCATCTGTATGAAAACCAAGCGTGCCATTATTTCACACACAATTTACAAACAAATTTACTTACCAATGAAAGAAAAAATTTCCAATGCCTCGACCAAATTTTTCTATACAGTCTTTACAGCTCATTAGGCATTTTTCTAGATTTCGGTGGATTTCCGGTGCCGATAATGCTAAAAGTACGATCATTGATCGTAATTTTACACCGTTTTTTGACATGCGAAGTATATACAATCGCGTCATCTAGTTAGATTTATATCTGTGGTGTGTTGAGCTTAATGCCATTAACCAGGCCAGTTCCAGACACAAAACCAGACTGCTACGTAAAGATTTCTTACTGTATTCCTCCTTTGACATGTAATTAGTAACTATAATATGAATATTATCCGTTCGCTGCTTCCAGCCTTCCATAACTGTGATTTAGATTTCCACGAACGATTTCATCGTTAATTTTTAATAACCGTGCCACCCGATCTATCTTAAGCCACGTAAGTGAAATCCTAGATTCACCGGTAATCGTCGAGCTGTCAGCGTTACGTCTTCGTTCCTCGTATGCGGGTTAATGGTTTTGATTCGATGATTAAGCCGCTCAAGATCGCTCGAGCGTCGTATTCGCGGAGTACGCTTCACCTATTTCGATTTTAACGTTATTGCCGGCAGCCGGCACACTGTTGAGTATTGCTGAGTTGAGTGTTAGGTAGCTACCGCGGTTGAGCGTAATCTGTTTGCGTGTTTGTAATTGTTCAGATAATCTCAAGATAGGTTAAATAACAGTGTATTAGATTGAGAATTGGGGTTTTCATTCGCTCATTAAACTGTTTTATTAGCGGTATTACTCGAGTGTGTTGCGAAGTTAATTAAGTATGTTTTGAGATAAATTCATGATTGATCCAAAAGCTTATTTTGGATTTATAGACGGTTTGATTGAAGCAATCGTAAATTCATTAGACTTTATTGGTGGATTACTGTTGAAACTACATACTTGTGTCCCTTGTCATTTTAACTTAACATTCGAGTCAAAATTAAATCTAAATTCCAATAGACTACAAAGCTGTGCAAAGTTAACAAATTCTATTAAATTTAATTATTGGAGTGTATCGTAAATAAGGCTAATCCGTGTGCGAGCCGTGTGGCGCGTCCGAGCCCGCTGAATTCACGAGATTCAATTAATTGGGCCAGAAGAATTTAAATGACCACTGATTGAATGCCGGCTCTCTTTTACTGAAGCTTTTCAGGCACACCCGTATCCTAACGGGGTTCTTTATCTGTGTGAATATTAAAATATTCAGCGTGCGAAATTAGTGTATTGCCTTTTCGCCTTTTTTTCGAGTGCTATTGTGAATCTCGATTAATATTATAAAGAGGTAAAATTGTTTCTCTGGATGTAGGACTTCAATTACAAAAATTATTTCACGGAAAAACGCTCGGTTCTTGTGGGAAAATAAATAAAAATAAAATTCGTTCTTGTGGGAGGACCTCCAAATAATAGGTACTACACATATCAAAAGTGTCTAGGGTCTGTTAAGTACATTTTTAACTATAAAATCTATTATTCTAGTCTGGCCTGACTTCAGGCTTCTTACTTGAATTCCTTTGGTCAAGTTAACAACATACTAACATAACAAGAAACATAACAACGTTAACATATTTTATAAAAATTAAGAAGAATTGCAATTTTTGCAAATTGTGGGTAATTAACCTAAAGCAATAAAAAACTTTTTAACAAAAAATCAAACCGACTTCCAAAACAAAACACTACATAGCTTTTTCCATAACGCAAAAAAATGGTCCCTAAGAAAGACATCGACTTCCAAAAATAAAGTTATTTTTCACATTGTAATTTTTTTATTTGGAAGTCGGTAGTATTTTTTGTAATAAAGTTTTTATTAATAAAAATTTAAAGAAAATTCTTTATTCAAATCGTGAAATTTACAAAAAAGAATCCATAACGATCCAAAAAAGTTAAAATAATAATCCTCAATTGCGGCGATCCTTGATCCCTGGACTCTTTTGATGAGTGTGTTTGATTTAATATCTACTTAAATACGAAGTTTGTAAAACCGGTTATAACGCCCAATTGCACGAACAACTTAACTCAAAGTTATGTTAAAATAACATTTTGGCATAGAATATTGACAATTTAACTTAGTGTTAGTAACCAACTCTGTGTAAGTTTTTCGTGCAAGTGGGCCTAAGAAAAGAAAGAAATATACCAACTGGCGTAGGAGATCAATTAAATTGGAGGATTTAATAAAAATAAACTTGATTGAAGATACCTACCGCTTTATGCAGTTAAACATTTCTATTTATAATATTATTTTAATCCTGTTTACTTGGGGCCAAATTGAGGTTTATTTTTGTCTTTGTAGAGAATAGATTTATTTCGGGAAAATGTGTCATCGTTCTCTGATCCTTTTTTATTATATACTGAGGCGCATCTATCATCATCAGCGCTCGTGCTTCAGATGAGTGATTTGATTTTCTTCTAGAATTTTCTGTCCCATTTTTATTTACCTACCTATTATAGTTTCGGTGAATACATAGTAGTACTGGGGTAGTACTTAATGTCGTTGGAGGTATTAGTTTAAGATACCTCCTTTAAATTTTTGGCTTAAGCTGTCCATTTCATAGATCAGCGAAGATCTCTGCCGGCAAGCCCATTCCATATTTGCTTGACTGTAAAAAAATTGCATTCACAATTTTAAAATGCGCTGTCATCTAAACTACTTAATAGTCTAAGAGTCTTACAAAGAATTTTGAATACTTAAAAGTTTCAGTTTTTATAATACTTGAATACTAAAAGAAGCAGGCAGCTCTCGGATATATTTTTTACTTCGCAAAGCGCCTTAAGCGCTTACCTTTTCTCGCTCGGTGGCGCCACAAAGGTCATTTTCGATTAACAGTAAATGTCTCTTTACAGCTAGTTACATTTTAAAGTAGTTAAAAAATGCTTTACCTTTTTGCACTTAGCTAAATGAGCACAACTTAATGTGTGTGTGGTTTATGCGAATTGCGACACCTAAGTTCTGTTTTTGGAACGAAAATTATCGCAAAAATAATGTAACAAATTGGCAACATCCAATCGCGTTACTTGATTTCCATCTAATCTGTGACTTTCCGGTAACCGGGGGGCAAAGACCTTATACTTCTTACTACTAGACTTGTGTACCAAATTGTTTTGTTTAGCAAAAATGAGATCTATCATCGTACACCTAGGTTAGCTATTGCCTTATAAGCGGTAGCTAGCCAAAAACGTCCTGGCGAGAGGGTTTCTGCTGGTAATGTGTCCTTGTCTGACGTCTTGCCAGCTCAAGTAATCATTGGGTTTAGTAGAAACGGTAGAAAATTTTATATTTTTCTTTTCTATGTTTTACCAAAACGAACGATTCATAAACTTTGAAACGTATTTAAATATTTTTACAGTTCCTATAAATAATCAATTAGTTGTGTTTAAAAAATTATAATTAATACTAAGGGTAGTTCCTTAAATGTTTACGCACGGTAATACTAAATGTAAGATGGTGGTTTGCTCTCTTGTTTGTTTGGTTGATCCTCGTGTTTCGATTTGCGATAGTGTAAATTTTCATGTTAAACCTGTTTGTTTTTCAAATGGTGAACTCCTCCAGCGCAGCAGTTAACAATTTCGGAGAAATTATGTCTCCCTGACTCACACCGCGCTGGAGAAGGATAAGTTACGAGGTCTGATCCTGAAGACAGACTGACATGGTGGCGTATTTGTACAAACATTTCAACACCTCAATGTACCGGCAGTTGATCTGGCACCGTTGGAGAGACTGCAGCACAGCCCAAGTCTCGATCGGATCGAAGGCTTTCTCGTAGTCGACAAACGCTAAGCAGAGAGGCAGGTTGTACTCTTCGGCTTCTGTATAACCTGCCACGGCGTATGTATATGGTCTACGGTGCTAAAGCCTTTTCGGCATCCGACTTGTTCGGGAGGCTAAAAATCGTCGAAACTGCGCGTGAGACGATTCGTGATCACTCTTGAAATCAACTTGTAGACATGGCTATCAAGTGAGACGGGCCTATAGTTCTTCAGCTGGCCATTGTCACCCTTCTTGAAAAAGAGTACAACCACACCCCCGCACCATGCCTGTGGCGTTTTGCCTTCGAGTATGACGGAATCGAACAGCTTTTGAAGGGCCTTGAAGACCTGTTTCCCACCCGCCTTGAGGAGTTTGACCGTGATTCCGTCATCACACGGTGTCTTGTTGTTTTTAAGCTGTTTCAGAGCCTTCCTAATCTCGTACAGGTTGACGTCCGGGTTGTCTTCGGTATAGTGTTGGGTCAATCTAGCTCTTGGGTCGTTTGCTTGATTCGCAACGGGTTTGCTGATTCAAGTGCACAACTGCCCGTAGAATGTCTCGATCTCCCTGAGAAGTCCCGGTTTGGCGAATACGATCCTGCCATTGTCAGTCTTCATCGTTAATCGTTCTTCGTCAGTTTCGTGAGCTGGCTCTGCCCAATAGCCAGATCCCTTGAAAATGCCTTGGAGCCTTTATTTCGCTTAATCGCGTCTTTTTATTAAAGTGGTGGATCTCCAAATCCTTGAAAAGAGACCTTTATCAAGGATTTAGAGATCCGTTTATTAAACTGCCGGTATTTGCACTCCTCATCTGAAGACTGCAGGATCATCTCACGCCTCTTCTTCATAAGCTTGAGAGTACGATCAGAGAGCTTTTTGTTTTTATCTGTACGATGAGTCTTAAAGAACGAGACTTGAGGAGACTTGGGATTTGAGGAATATCGAGTCTTCCCCCTCTCTTCGGACTTCAGATAACCCTATAATGATACTCCATCGTAACCGGCTCAATTTCTCTTCGAGTTCGGTGACCTTCTCGTCGGTCCGGAGTGTTGTTCGTTGCTAGGTCCAGTCGTCGGTATTTGTTGGGGAAGCCCGGGTCTCGTTCGGGATTCTAAGCACCCCTTGCCATGCCGTAACCTTGTCCGCTACCGTTGTCGAGTGTAGGCAGGCTGCCGGGCACAAGGGGCTATTTTTATTTTGTGCTGTTCATAGGGAGTGTTTTGCCATAATCGCCACGCTTTGCAGGCGGGTTGGCGGGTTGGCGGGTTGGCTGTTACAAATTCACGAGAACGCTGCTGCCCATTCTCTGGTTTGTCCCTTAGTCGCCTCTTACGACATCCACGGGAAGATATGGGATGGTAAGTGGGTGTTATTCACGAAAATTGTACATAACGGATATGAAAAAAATATGAAAACAAATTTAATGTAACAGAAAAGATAACAGATAGGAATTGTAAGGACTAGTACATAATACGTATAAAAATAAAATTTTGTTTAATTTAATGGGTCTTAACGTCATTCATTTTATTCAGGTGGTTAATAAAAAACTATTATTTTGTTTTTTTAAATTTTTCTTCGTGATTATGCAACTCCTTAAATTTCTGAGAGTTAATTTTATAACACCTTATATATGCAGCTTTACCTTTTCATATCTGTTACGTATCAGAGAAAAGTAACGGAGAAATAACATATATGAACATTTAGCTCGTGTCTAACTTACAAACTACTTTGTAGAATCGTCATTAATTAGTTTTAAAAAATTCCTTCTACCGATTTCACTTCTGCAATCACGATTCTTTTCTCATAATAATATAAAACCTGGAAAGTACTTACCGAATTAAGATAGACCACGAAAACAAATATCACAAATAAATGTCGAATTATAACGTTACGCACAAAATTGATCGCACTGAGTGAAAAAACAAAATGGCCGAATTCACAGTCACGCCATCTGTTTACAGTGTTTGTTGTGTAATGTTGCCAGTAAATAATTTTATTTCTAAGTTGGAAATAATGTTGTAATACTGTAACCGAGATGAAAAACAGAGATGAATAGAATATTGGACTTCCATTTAATTATGTAAATAAAATATATTAAATACTCTTTGTTTTATTTATTATAAAGAATAATCAATTTTAATGGATTAACATACTAAAAAAATACTAATTTTTATACTAACACGATTAGATTTTATTAAATATATTTTTAATGTTACTAAAGTAAAAATGGACATGATGATTTGTTTATGAAATTTCTGTGGACACAATATAAAATTTGAAATATTTTAATATCTTCTACTTTCGATTACTTTACTGAGTATTATAAACTATAGTTCTATACTTTTAGAATTAGAGCGAATAAAATTGAGCTAATATTGAAATGGCAAATAAAAAATAATCGAGCTGGACGCGGAAAGGGAAGCAAATGTACAATTTTCGTGAATAACACCCAAGTGATGTAGATTCCAAAAAATATACACACGATGTTTTTTTTTTATTTTTTTTTATTTACAATAAATTAGGTAGGTGTATGTAGCGAAGTAAGGTAGCATTAATATAACAGGATACTTACACGTTTTTACAAGCAATTGTCCCGTGTTCTATTTGGAAACCTCATTAAAGAGAGTCACTACCAACGGGAGCCCTCTCGCGCAGACTGGTTTTTGCGCCTTAGTGTACAGTCTAATAGTAAGAAGTATAAGGTCTTTGCCGGAGGATAACCTTCTTATTTGTGTAACAGCATCGTCCTTTGATAAATTAAACCTCAAATTGAATATTTACCCCATGTTTCGTCACGAATGTAAAAATACCTTAACGGAATGGTTAAAATTATCTATGATGAAATTGAACTTTTATTTTCCAGAGTATGCTAAAAAAACCAGTACTCAATCATAACATACATCAGTTCGTCATTTATTATTACACACACACCACGCTCATCCATCCTTCCACACATACACACACACTAACAATACACATACTTGAAAATGCTACAATAACTAAACTCAATTTTTGTACTGTAGAACAATTGTATGAGAAACAATAAAATATTTTTCTTTTTTTAACATTTGATTACTTAGAAGATTCATATTCGAATGCTGATAATGCATAGGTACTAAATTCGAAATTATGGAAAAAAATATAGTTATAACTTTCAACTATATTTACTAAAACATTTCGTACGTACACAGTCGTAATGCCGTATCATCACTAAATACAAGATGGCGGCTCAATTTCCGCGGGAAAAACTGCGTGGCTCCGCCGGGAACCAATTGCCGTCTAACAAGCAGCCCCTGAGACTAAGCTGTTAAGCCTTGATTTAATGCTGGCCCCAGGATTTGGATAATCTCGCTCAATTTTTAGTTTATTCCACTGTTTAATTTTAATCATCGAAAGATAAGACTTTACAATAATTTGCGTTCGATCTTTAGGTTAGTTGTTAGTTTGTTTTGGGTACTTTGGGCAACTCTGTCTAAGTAAACTATAAAACTAAACAGGTAAAATTGTTTGTTTGTCTCTGAGCGAAAAATTGTAAGTACAAGCTTTCATATTCCAAAAAGACTTTTAACAAGCTATTTAACCCTTAATAACTAAATATTTGCCCGCTCGACTACGCATACCTCTGCAAAAGTCGAATTTAAATAATAATAATAAATTTAATTTTCCATTTTTCTAAACTTCCCGGGACCCTAAGATCTCAGCTCTAACTCTATCTTTCTAATTAACATAAAAAACCTACCCTGTAAAGATATTTTGTCAATTGATACGAAATATATGGCTAAATTAAGCCGATATATACGCCTCAATGTTAACGCAGTACTGGCCGTGCGCCCGCTCGGAGCCAAAATATCAATATTTAACTTCCTTTTGAACAGTTTTGTTTGCAAAATAATGTTTTATTTACATATGTTATTTCAGTTATGAAGAAATTCCAGCAATCATTTTTCTGGAGGAGGAGTATCCAAAAGTTGCGAAAAATATCGTGTTGCTAATTATTTTTTAAAACAAGACTATTTGTTATACGAAAAAACCATGTTTAAAAAATAATGTACATGAAACAATAATATAGGTTTATATTTTTTTTCAAACCTTTTAACCTAGCCTTTACTAAGGAGTATGCCTTAGAAAGTTACTATTTTACGGCACTAAAGCGGATATAGGCCTTTAATGAATATTTTTATAGAAAATTTTCTTTTATTTAAAACACAGTAAAGACAAAATCGTCACATCGTTATGTAATAAACCTGTATCTATATTGACGGATCACAAATAGTAGATTGCTGCATCGAGCGCAAAGTGAGTTAATAAGGGCCTACATACGCTTTAGTGCCGTAAAACGGTAACTTTCTAAAGCATACTCCCCAAACGACGTGGATGTTTTAAAATAATTTTACACAGAAAATTTGATGGCTGGAATTTCTTCATAACTGACATAGCATATGTAAATCAAATAATATTTTGCAAACAAAACTGTTCCAAAGGAGGTTCAATATTGATATTTTGGCATTGAGAGGGCGCATGGTTAGTACTGCGTTTACATTGGGGCGTATATATCGCCTTAATGCACGAGTGTTATGTTGGGGCCCGAGCGCATACGAGGGCACTAAATTAAACGAGTGCATTAATTAGTCACTTTAGCAAGGTGCGTAATCTACTTTTCTTTCAACTACCAATCTATCTACCGTGATAAATATAACTACTCAAAATAAAAACTCAGGTTAATGAAAACAAAGTTATCCCGCGACGTTTGCGGCAAAAGGTTATTAACAATTTCATTTGCAGCTGTATTTATACTTTCTGGAGTAGAATTCATATCGCTATCGCTGTCTATTTCCATTTTTTTAAACTTTTGTTGCTAAATATGAAGTATCAAAGTTTTACAATGGTACAAAATGCGCGCTATTTGTTTTTTCCATCAAGTCGATTTTATTCAGCCGATTTTTATTTTCAGCCAGTATCTTTTTGCTTTTTCTTTAAACTTAATGGGACTCGTTAAACCTCTGTGGTAAATTTATATCTTAATAAAAAATAAAAAACAGCGAATTTATGAAAAACTGTGCAACAATGAGTTTTCATATAACATTTCTGCACTCTTTATGTTCTAAGCAAAAAATACGTTCTTTGTGATCGGTTTTGTAGTGATTAATGTAAACATTACTACGTAGTTGAAAAAAAAATCAACTGTCCCGTTATTCTCAATATGATGCCTTTGTGAGACCTGTGACTAATAAAAAAAAGCTTTATTGATGATGTTTAGTAACTTCGTTACTCCAAAACAAAGTTTAGTTATCTAGGATTAAAAATTGCATTGTCACGAGAAAAAAACGTGTGTGCAAAAATTCAGATCAATCGTACACTGGGAAGTGGGTCAAGTTTAACTTGTAATGTAAGATTTGATTACAGACATTGGGACAGGTGAAACTTAATAAAAGCTTGTAATAAGATTGAAAGCTAATCTAACACTAAATGCTATTTAAGCTATGTTTTAGCCCGAAAAAACGTCCGGTAATGTTGCTGAGGGATACACTACGGCAGCAGAGATTATCTATCTTTACTTTATATTATAATGCTGAAGAGTTTGTTTGTTTGAACGCGCTAATCTTAGAAACTACTGGTTGGAATTGAAAAATTCTTTTTGTGTTGTACTGCCCATTTATCGAGGGAGGTTAAAGGCTATATAAAATCACGCTACGACCAATAGGAGCGGAGCGTAAATGAAAAATGTTGCAAAAACGAGAAAAAATTATTCCTTTTTGAGAGATTCCGTTGCGTGCGTTGCCTAGTGTAGGTAGGGTGTGGTAGGTAGGGTATATGGGTAGGTACGTAGCCAGTTGACGGGAGCGAAGCCGCATGCTAGTCTATAACAAAAATAAAAATAATTAATTGATTGTGCCAGTCACCCCCTGCTATTTTATAGCCGTGTAGTTCAAGAGTGGTCATGCAGGGGCCAGTAGTCCTCCTATCGTTTTAGGCAATCGATCCACTAAATCTAACAAACCCATAGCCCATATATGTTTCTCCATATTTTGCACTAGTCCTGCACCAACCGGGGATTGCCCTTGGGTGCACTTGCGCAGTGCATACAGGGATAATCGTCAGTAGTTGTCACATTTCCTGAAACATGCCTAACAAAGCCTCTGCGTGTTGGCTTCGGCCCCTCGCATGTCTTTCAAAGGACCGGGATCCCAGGGTCCCGAGATTGTCGAAGTCATAACAATAATAAAATAAAAAACTAATATTCTATTTACATAAATCTCTTCGGGGCTCAATCAGATTTTTCAAGCTACTTCATAAAGGATTAGTATGTTTGTTACGCGATTACGCCGCCAATAATGAACCGATATTGATAATTGTTTTATTTTTATTTGAAAGCTGGTGCTCTCATGTGGGCCCATTTAAATTTGATCAAGATCTGACGAGTAGTTTTTAAGTTATCCTTAATAATGTGTATTTTCATGGTAAAATAAGGTACCAAAGCATAAAAACATATTTAACCAACTTCCAAAAAAAAAAACAACAAAAGGAAAAACAATTTTCTTTACGACAGTTGGCGTCAAAAATGAAAAAAAAAAAAATTTGTTACCAAAGACACAGCTTCCGAAAAGAAAGTTGTCTTTTTGGAAATCGGTTTAATTTTTTTCGTAAAAAGATTTTTCAATAAACTAATTAACTACGGAAATAGCCAAAACAAAATCTCATACCAGTAAGGTATAATTCAAGTTTTTTTTGCCCACAGTGTGTACCAGAGAGTCGTACATTCATACGACGATGGAGTCAATGTAGCTGTGACGTCACGCTACGATCCCACTGGCTACGAAAGCAGTCACGCCAACGTATGGTCCGGGTATATTGTAGCCTTTTACACCCGTTGAGAGCAGTGGTGGCGTAGTGGTAGCGGCCGCGACTTACAAATTGTAGGTCGTGAGTTCGACATCAAGCAGGCACTTTACTTTGTGTAAATTATTTCATCACCACTGCTCTCAAAACGGTGAAGCAAAACATCGTGAGGAAACCGGCATGTCCTAGAACCAAAAAATCGAAGACATGTGACATCCACCAACCCGCACTGGGTCCGCGTGTTCGATTAGGGCCCATTCCCTCTCACAGAGAGGAAGCCTGTGTCCCAGCAGTGGGAACATTAAAAGGCCGATGAAGATGATGATGATGATGAATAAAAATAGTAGTGTTTTATCATTTTAATAAAATTTTGAATGTTAAGTGTGAGACTCTAGACGCGTCAATCGATGTCTGCGATGGTGATGGTCGAAATGCCAAAGTGTAAGCGATTGATCACGTGACATTTCGATAGCGCCTGGCATTGCCAGACATTATTGAAATTTTTCCAATCGCTATGGCAACGCTTTCATTGAGAGAATGTCAGTTGTCTAGACAAGAGGTTCTTGTCACGTTTTACTGTTAACATCTTTGTCCATACTGTCTATATAGGTAGTTACGCCTGAAGCTTACCGAACCGATACAACCATTGTTCTCACAGCACTAGCAATTAGTTTGAGGTTTACCCGACCACTTGAGAGGCGATGGCAATTAATTAGCATACACGTAAACTAGCCCGACATGGGTTAAGTACACCTCCGGCCATGTTGTACACTACGTATTATTCATGATATTACATAATAATAAATTATTTATTTATCTAGACATCAAAATACAGTGAAATTTAACCTAATGCACAATCTTGAATGGAAAAAGATGTCTGAGATAGGTAAGACCCTGTTATTTATTATTAGATTATCCTTTTTACATTTAGGAATATTAATCGTAAAAATACAAAAAAAATGTGTTTAAAGACTCTTTACAAAATCGAAACATAAGAATTAAGTTGAAAGAAGAATATAATAAGAATAAATGAAATTCGAAGAAGATTAAATTTATATAGAATTAAAATCAATGAAAAATAAAGGAAAAAAATATTAATTCAGCGACATATACAAAAGAAGTATATTATTCACTGGAAGGTATGTAGAAACAGTAAGCATGTAACCGTAAAAAAATGAGTATAATGTTATATATTTAATACAATAAAATGTTATATCCAACTGCGGATGCCTTTAAAAGTATCTTAGGGAGCTTTCTGATGGCGTGAAGCAATTTGAATTCGATCGATTGTTGATAGGCGACATCACGCACGCATCTGATAAGAAAATTTCAAGTGCAAGTCGGTCGAATCGAATTGTCATTGCGTCCATGTGAACGCACAAGCAAAAAATCGCTTTCGGTATAAATCGAATCGCGTCGAGCTATCAGGACGGTCACTTAGGGACAGCAATCGTATTCTCAAACGTAAGTAAATCTGTGGAAACAAATCTGATAGTATATGTGTCACATGCAGTCACACGGTAAATCTTAGGATTTACCACAGAGACTTGAAAATTATTACTTTTGAATAATTTTTATTTATTTTACTTATTTATTTATCCATTTATTTCAGGCATCAAGGCCCATATCAATATATACAATACTATATTTACACTAGCTGACCCCCGGGGCTTCGCTCCCGTCTATTGGCTACCTACCTACCTACACTACCTACCCTACCCACCTACCCTACCCTACCCTACCCTACCCACCTACCCTACCCTACCTACCCTACCTACCCTACCTACCCTACCTACCCTACTCTACCTACCCTACCCTACCCTACGCTACCCTACCTACCTACCCTACCCTACCTACCCTAACCTACTACCCTACCCTACCAACCCTACCCTATCTACCCTACCCTACCCACCCTACTCTACCTACCCTACTCTATCTACCCAACCCTACCCGGCAAACGTTGTCTTTGATCAGTTTTCGACCGGAGAGGAAAAATGATTAAATTACTAAAATGGCTATTAAAAAATAAGGGTTGATCGTAGAAGGGTGAAAATTGAGGATTGTATGTATTTTTGTATGTTGTATCATACAAAAATTTTGTCTAAAAAATAAATAAAAAAATTTTGGGGTGGACTACCCCTAACATTTAGGGGGATGAAAAATAGATGTTGGCCGATTCTCATAGATACCGGATAAGCACAAAAAATTTCATCAAAATCGGTCAAGCCGTTTCGGAGGAGTATGGCAACGAAAACTGTGACACGAGTATTTTATATATTAGATAAAAAAAAAACTTAAAAATACTTTAAATATATATAATATAATTATCTAAAACTAATGCACACGAAGTTTAGTGTCGGCGTCGTGTTTCGCTGACTGGTGTCACGTAGCTGGCCACGAAACCGGCGGTACACAACACCCTTCGGCCAAAACTCTTCCTTGAGGAACATTTCGAGTCCATGCGTCGGAACACGCACCACGAACGACTTAAAGTTCGTGTTATGACGCGGCTCCAATCTCTCGACCCTCAAAGTCCAGTTGACCTTGACGCGCATTTACTCCACGACGTCCTCAACCTTCGTGGAGTGGTGCAGTCTGGACACATACAGCAGCGTCGTCGGGATTGCTGGACGCAGCAGCATGTTGGGTCCTGCCAGCGCAGTACCGCACTGGTTCCGACAAGCCCCACTCTAGGAATTTCTGCATGTATCGTGGGTGCGTTTACAAACATATAAACTCACATACACAAACACCCAGAGCCGGAACAACTATCTGTACAACTATCTTTTTATAAGTCTATTGCTGGTAAAAGCCAGAAATTTGAGATTATCTAAAATCATTACAGACTTTAACCAGTAAAATTTGGTAAATATTAGGTTTTACCAGTAAATCCTAGGTTTTGACGTAGTTCGGTCTATTACAGTAACATGTTAGGCTTTCTAAAAAGTTTTGTTCACCTCCTAGGCTGATATGATTAAATTGCAAATTGAATACGGTCTGAATCCTTTTAGGGTACGATTATCTGTATTTAGAAATATCATTGTCTTAGAACTAGTAGACACTTTAGTACGCAAACAACACATATAATCCAATCTCCTGAAATACTTCAGCAAATATATATATTTTGTAAACGGGATTCTGCTCATGTAATTGGAATAACAATGATTTTAGGCAAACAATCTTTTATTAGCAAAATGAAAGGTCACAGATTTCTGTTGTTCATACAAACGGACCCATATTACGAGTGTCATTTGTTTTCATTAAACATTTCATTAGGTTTCTAAATGGTGTTGATTTTCAACGGGCGGGCGTCGCTCTGTGAGTTTGTTTTAGTATTTACCGAGTCGGCAGCAATGATAATAGATACAAATAACTTCGGGCAACGATGTACGGATTTTGAATGGCCTGGACAACGGTCTGAACGCACTTTACAGGAATTTAAACGTAGGACCGATGTATTGTTTAAAATATGGAACCTGGAGAAAAGAAACTGAATATGGTAAAATGTGTATAATTATCATTAACAATTAATGGTAGTTAGGTAGAATTTATTCTCGCAATCAAAAGTGTTCTTATCAAAACGCCTCAGCAATGCGGGTGAATTGCTGAGCCATTACCTATCTACAGGCGTTGTTTGGAGATCAAGAGTTAAGTTAAACTGCCTTTCTGCAACCGGCTAAATACAACAACTGCAATGAGCCGTAAGTAAGAGATTTATTGACAACAACTGACATTCTTTTGATAGAAGTTAGTGTCCATATTTTACAGCAAAATTCGTAGTTAAAGTGTGGGTATATATTACTGAAAAGACACACGGTGAAAAATATTTATAACCAACGGAAGAAGAGGGGTATTATAAGTTTGAAGTGTGTACATTTATGTTTGTGTATTTTGTGTATCTGTCTGTACAAGCATAGCTCCTAAACGGATGAACTGATTTTGATACAGATTTTCTGTTTTCGTTTGTAATGTAACTTTAATGAGAGAGTGTAGTTAGCTATGTTTGATGAAAATCGGCTTAGCCGTTCATTAGTCATGTATTTACTGTTTGAATCGGGGTATTTTCGTAAGATATCGTGTCATAATGTTTGTAAACGTTTGTGAAATTACGTGTTCGATATGTTTGCGATCGAAGCGTGTCTACTACTAGATAAATTATGTTGTTTAAAACGCGTGAAATAAAAATGTGTCGGGGTTTTCTTATTTTTTTAAATTTTACTTGTATTATTTTAATTAGCCGTTTCTGTCCCACCGTTCCTGTCCTTCTAGTACTCTTTGCCACGCTTACTTGAACCAGCTCTTATATGGTACAAAGTCTGATGGTATGGTAAAAGTACAAACATAATAAAACAACAATAAATCACTGTACCTATAATAAACACCTGAGTTATGATCCAAGTTATCGAAGTACAAGTCCATAACTCGCTTGATGGCGTGTAGTCAAGTTTTTATTCGCACTGTTTTATTTACACAACAGTAAATGCCCCATAAACCACGAAATTCGTTTCTAAGTACTTAGAGATAAATCTTCTTAGTACTTGAAGACGGAGCTTCTCTAAAAGTATGAATAAGATAATCTATAACACGCTCACAACTTCAGTATCTTATGTAAAACAATCAATCTGCATAGCATTTTCTAAACTATTTTGGGTCCGGGTTCCAGTCTAACCCTCAGTTTCCCAGCTCAAAATTATCGCAGAATTAGTGTGAAAAATTGTCAAGCAACCTTTATCTGCTGTGATTGGTTGAATGAATTTTCAACAGCCAATCACAGTAGATAACGCGTGCTTGACAATTTGCCACATTAATACTGCGATAACTTTGAGCTGGGAAACTGAGGGTAAGCCCTCTTACGCACTAGCGGATGGCCACCTGAAGGTTCATTTGAGCGGCAAGCAGCCTGGAGCGGTTGGAATAGCGGCTGACCGCCATGGCGGCCAACCGCGGTGAAACCGCGTCAAGTGGTTGGACCATTCATGTACGTACAAAGAGCGGGACCCTCGACTCTAGGGCTTAGGATATTAAATTAATGTATAATTATGCTTATAGAAACTCAGAAACAGTTAAAACTTAGTTTATTTTACGACAAATACTTAAAGGAAAAAAAACGTGTTGTTAGTACTTAATTATGATTTTTTATTTAAATAATTGTTATTTTGTATAATTTTACTGTTTGTTTTTAAGAATTTTAAATATAGCCTAATGCACTAAATAATTACATAAGTTTCGTTCCTTTATTTTCGTAAACATAGGAGAGCCCGCTGGTAGTACGAGTACCTTTGCTTCAAGTGAGCTCCACTCCTTTATCTTTGGAGTACAAAATCTAAATAATTTGGGATGCACAAAATTAGCTCTAAATAATTAGACGGTGTGCAAAGCCCAAGGGTCGAAGGTCCCGTTCTGCGTATATGCATACATCAACAGTGGCTTGCCGCAAACTGAACAGCTCATGAACGGCTAGTGCGTATGAGATGGCGGCCAGCCGCGCGGTCAACCACCGCGGTTGAAATTTTATGGCGGTTAAGTGCGTACGATAACAAGCAGTTGCATATTAAAATGGTAAAGCGGCTAGCAGCGCGGTTAGCCGCCTTAGAGTTTAACCACTTGTGTGTAAGAGGGCTAACCCGATTCCGCTGAGTATCAGTGTTTTCAACCTCCGACTGAACCAGAGAGCTGTTAAAAGTACGACGTGTGTACCTGTGTGTTTATGTATTTTTGTATATCTATGCCATCATAGTTCCTAAACGGATGAACCGATTTTGATTTCGTTTGTTTTTTTTAAAGGTGACTTTATCGAGAGTGTTATTAGCTATATTTGATGAAATTGGTTCAGCCGTTCTAAGTTTATTTTCTTTTATTTATAGATGGAAGTGCGGAGTCTCCTAATATAAACAATTCCTTGCTTAAAAGGGGATCTCCAATAATATGTATCGAAATGAATTTTGTAATTGAAATTAACATTTTTTTTTTGAACACTGTTTTCTATTTGTTTATTACCTACTAATCAATAAAATTGACGATTAATGATCATTTGAAATTAAAATTGTTAATAAATAATAAAATATAAACATTTTGAATTTACTGTTTGATTCGGGGTGTTTTCGCAAGATGTCGTTTCATAATTACGTGTTTAATAAATTGTCGAGCAAAGCGTGTCTACAACTAGATAAATTATTTAGCATGAAATTGAAATGTGTCGGAGGATCTTTACGACTACGTTATGTTGCTACTACGTTCCGTTCGCTCTTTATGGTGGTTGGTCAGTTCGCGCACTATACGAGAGCTTACCCCCACTACGCCAAAACCTTGCCAAGTTATATGCCGGGGTCTATAAACATAACTGGCAAACTGTGGGTATACTCTAGATGAGTAAGTGCCGATTTCCGAATTGAGTATTTGAGGTTAAGGAGGTGTCAAACCCTATTTTAATACCAAATTTTGACAGATTTTCAGGCTAATGTATAGTTTGACAGACACTCAACTCGTTTTTTACCTCAAATACTCAATTCAGAAATCAGCACTAATCAGCCCTAAATTTTTCCTTTTTTATTAATTTTTAGGCTCGTGCTTGACCACTGTCTTACCTGTTGGTAAGCGATGATGTGGTCGACCGTGAAACATGCTTGCCAAGTAATAACCTATTCACTCTTGACTTAAAGACTCCTAGATTGTAGCTGTCGGGAAACACAGACTCCGGCAAAGCCTTCTAGGAAAAGGTATGATGTTAGGTAAGTACTACTGAAAACTAAAAACCGAAATGAAAGACATTGCCATAGCCCGAGACAAAATTCTGAACATAGACCCTTCTCTTGCCACCATAACTTCTTAAAAGCATACCTATTCAATTTCGTCATTGTTCATAAAACTCATTCTCTTTGGCTTGTTTCATTCGTAATTAAATCTTTTCCAAATTGATGGTTCTTCGGTATTACAAACCTCTTCAAACCTATTTATAATTCTTGTTTTGTTGTTTAATTGTTTGTGGGTTGCCAACCGTCAAAGACTTTATCGGTACAATTAGCATTCGATGTTATAAGCATCCTTTCACAGATAATTAATCATCTATTTCTTCTTCTTTCTTTTTCCATCCACTTTGTTGACCAAGGTTGTATAAAAGTTCAACAGGACTTAGTGCAAAGTATTTTATTTGGTATTCTGGGGATAATGTAGATACATCCATCAGCTTTCGTGCCAGTTAGACTGGGCAATTAATCAGGCAGCGTTGAGCAATAACATTCCAGTTATTTAGTTCGAAACAAAAACAATGAACACACACATGACTTAACGAAAACAAAGTAAACTGTACAACATTAGTGTTGTTGAGACTTGGGTGCAACTGTCGACTCATTATTAATGATATGTTTATAATTTTTTACGCAATGCTCATTTTAATCGATATTTTATTAATATCGATATCCATAGGGACTATAAGTTTGACGAATGTTCCTGTGACGCTAAATCTTCGTCCAATTTCTAAAATACGTCATCATTTATGGTGCTGATTACTGAGTTATACCAAAAGTAAGGGGACTATCAACATTCAGTGTAAAGAGTGTCTAATGCTGGATAGGCCTCCCCCAAGCGTCATCTTCAACCGTCAACCACTTCTGCATTATTGAAAACTAAAAAAACTACGTTTGTAAAATGTTCCTTAATAATTCGTGAACGTTGCTCATTCCAAATAATTATTAAATTATCGATACTTTTCATTTTACATCCCTAGAGTAGTTACAGCTATATTAAATACCACCCACACAAAGGCTTGTTTGTCTATTCATTAGGGATATTTCAATTAATGCATTGGAATTAGTCGAATCGGCATTTTGGGCTTATTCTGCTTTAACACTAATTTACAATGTTAATTACGTAATTATGATCGAGCATTTAGAAAACCGCAACTATGTTTGAACTGTCGCATTATCACCACGCTTGTTATGTTAGGGGGACAGGATGGTATGGAACACGAAAACGTGTTGCGCCGACCCCGAGTAACATTGGATAAGGGCAAGAAGATGATGAAGTTAGGTGGATTACAAGAGTCATTTTTCTTCATTGTTGGTAAGTGCTTACATGACCATATGAATTAACATAAACGAAGCAAAAGTAACGGAAGGATAGGTAGTAAGTATATTATAGTTTTAATTTAATTCGTCTTATATTATTTTAATGTTATACACTGGATGCCTGCCCTCTATAATCGTCAACTTTCTCTGAAAGAGAACTCAGAATTGAGTTAAGCTCGCCTTTGTACAGTTAAGGGTCAAAAGTGCAGTTACACTCTACGAAAACAGCAGCGGCAATTTTTCTTTAGGCAGTTAAAATTCAACTTTTGACGGTAAGTAGGTATAATCTATATTTTAATTTATTTACAACATTTTAAATCAGTTGTGGATAATTTAATTTCTTCTACAAAAACTAGCCATTTGAATTTTGGGAGAGTAAGGCATGTACTTTATTATCAAATGTATGTAAAGTGGTTTTTTGGTGTATAATAAAGAATTAAGAAGGACCGTAGTCTAAGTTATAGTGTGTAATTACTAATTACATTATTATAAGTTAAGTTTTTATTCCATTTAGTTTGTATTCGAATATTCATTGCAGTCGACTATTTGTCCTTCTTCTTAGTCGTTAAGCTCGTGGCAGAGCGGTCGTGGTCGTCATGAAGTACTCGTATTGGTAGTATATGCGGCAGATGTAATGCGTCTCACAATGTCTCGACACCTTTCCCGATTAGAAGCCATCCGGGTACATTCGTGCACGGGACCGCCCACAGCAGTCTTGATCTGGTCGGTCCAACGCATGGGTGTCCTACCACGCGGTCTAGTGCCTTCAACTTTTCCTTGGACGACTAACCGCTCTATGGACTGACTGTCTCGCCTTGAAACGTGTCCGAAGAAAGTGAGCATGGGACTGTACTATTGCGGACATTTGTCCTAGGAACTTTGGGACTATTTGTCCTAGCAAAACTGAAATGTTTGAATTATTGTCAGTCAAGAAAAAACGGTCAGCGCTATTGGCTTATTTTTAAGTGAGCGAGATAAAGTAAATACTTAGTTTTACTGTAAAAGATATAGAGTATTGCAGAAAAGTGAGGACCGAGAGCAGTGGTGGCCCAGTGGTAGCGGTCACGACTTACAAATTGTAAGTCGTGAGTTCAGATCTAGGCAGGCGCTTTACTTTGTTTAAATTATTTCATCATCACTGTTCTCAAACGTTGAAGGAAAACATTGTGAGGAAACAGGCATGTCCTAGAGCCAAACTTTCGAAAAGATGTGACGTCCATCAATCCGCACTTGGCCCGCGTGGTGGATTTTGGCCCATTGCCTCTCACAGAGAGGAAGCCTGTGTCCCAGTAGTAGGAAAATCAAAAGGCTGATGATGATAAGTACCGGGTATTATTTCACCGTTCACCGTCAACAGTAGCATTAGTAGCGTTCTGTAGTTTCTGTCTACCCCCATTGGGAAATGGGCGTCAAATTATGTATGTATGTAGATTAGTGGTGTTTATTTGTATTGTTTATTAATCTATTGTCTAGTTATTGCGTATTTTAAATAACACACATTCCATAAAAAGGTTTCCTATCAGCTTGTTTTTATTTTCTCTCGATTTTGACAGCCAACTGATTAAGAAGGTATCAGTAAATTATTTTTGTCTACAGCTTCTGACATTTTATAAGTGTCCATTTTGTGTGTTTAGTGTGTAGGTGAAAAAGAACAAATTTTGAATTCAAGCATCAATCCGCAAACTTTCGTCCGACTAAGCACTAAATAGAGCTAAACTCAATTCCGGCCAGATGACACAGTTACCGCGTGACGAATCCCGGTGCCACCGCATTCCTATTTCCTGTCTGAACGTTTTCACTAACTACCCTCATTTGTTTACTAGAACATTTTATTGGCAAAACATTTTCAAACATCATGGACGGACAAATTGCATTTGAAATTGAATAATATATTGAATCATATTGAGCGTGACAGTACTTGAATTTTCGAGAATTAATATATTTTGTGTTAATATGCTGTTAACCTATTTGTTATTATTTATTATGAGGGTTATTAATATAATAATTTGTTATCAAAAGTTGTTCACGTTGTTTTTCCTGTAACATTTTACCACGGTTAAATGATTTGCTAAGGGAAAATAAACAGCTATCTAGACTTTAAAAAAATATCTATATTCCATTTGAGATAACATTTAAATAATCTCATTTTACAGCCCGTTCAACCGATTTTGACTTCTATTGCGTTGGTGATATGACAAATACATCTGTATAAACAGTTAAGTTTTGGTTACAGGTTTATGCTTTTTATGCTATTCTTATATTTCACTCAAAATCAGTTGAACGGACTGTAAAAAAGGATTGTAGAAATTTTTAATGTTATTTCAAATGGAATATAATGTGGCAGTCACTGCATTGTCTAATCTTAACCTACTTTACTTTATCTAACCTTATGAAACACTTTATTAAAAAAGCTACGAGCAATTATATTATGAATATTAAATTACAATATTAAAATATACAACCCTGAAACCACGCTCAATAAATCCTAAAATAATCTATATTACAAACTACGCGCTACGTCGTAGCAATCGCGTAGCATCGTAGCACCGTAGCGCTACGAGACTACATATTTGAGAAGCGGAGTGTCGCGAAGGCAATCGAAGTCGCTTTGAGCCGCGCTTCAGGTAGCAAACTACTTAGAGAAAGTGCAAAATTCTGCATAAAGCCACTGTGCAACGAACCGAACTAAAACCTTTGAACTTCTTTGATTCGTGAAAGGTTTACGATTTGACGGCGGTGTCATTTACCTCCGACAACGTCTGATTTATCTTGTACAAAGGATGTCTGCAAGTAGAAAGTAAGGTCTTCTTAGTAAATGCTGACTAAGGTCCGGTTTTTTTATCCGTAGTTAACTCAACCAATGGGTAAATATGCTAACCAATAGTTTAAAATTTCGATAAAGCGCGTTTATTCAAACAGTCGAAATTTTGAACTAATAAATAAGTTTTTTATTTAATTCAATTGTACAAGAAAGCACTTGTCTAAACAGGTTGCGTTACAACTAGCGAAAATAGTGTTTACCATGAACTCTGGCACCAAATGTAAGATTTAACTTGTGTTTAGGATGCCAGCGTCCTCGCCTATAATTTGAACATGTAATAGCACTTGTAAGACGAACACAGTACAATTATCATTATTAAATTATAATAAACTCACTAGCTAATGCAGCTATGATGTGGCCTAATTATGTACTATGTATGGATGTGTGTATGTGTGTAAGGGAGAGGTAAGTATTATGATGAAAACTTGTGTTTATGTAAGTCTTTATGAATGTAATTATAAACATATTACTTTATTAACTATATTAGGGTGACCTGTCAAACGTCGATTGCACACCATGTGTGCAGATGACAATACAATTAAAAATTTCTATTCTGTCTGATAACTAGTGGTTAGCATATTTAAACATTGGTTGTGTTAACTACGGATAAAAACTGGGCCTTAGCAGGTTAACATATGCTTGAGGTTTTAGTAGCTACAAGTTTGGTTTTGCAAAAAGCGATGTCGTATATGAACTTATTTTACTTTTATCACTTGTGCAAGGCTGATTCGCAATGAGTAATTGCAATAAAACGTACACGTGTTACCTCACGATTAAAACAAACAAACCTGCATAAACTCGAAAACGATCGCAAACACGTATGAAAAGCAATCTACTCGCAAACCAATTACGAAATTGCTATGTTTATGTAAAAACGTGCTCAAAAAATGTAACACACAAATTACTTTGTTTTTCAGTTAGCGTCTGTGCCCCGGTAGAAAGCGTATAAATCAAAGTTTGTTCAAGCGCTGCGTTGTAGCGCTGTTGCGCTGTATAGCAGTATTTATGACGTAAAGCATCGTCCACACCGTAGCACAAGTCATAGTCCGCACGGTCATATTTCGTAAGATATGTAATAGGTAAATATGAGCCAGAAAGAGATGGCGGGATGACCTGGACTCCTTTTTATATTATTATAGGATTGGCCGGCAATCACAGTAGACCAAGAGAAGTGGAAGACTGTAACTGCCTCAGAGACGTGTAATAAAATAAAATAAAAAAATCCGATATCATTTTTGTAAGTGGTACTTTATTTGCCAAGTGAATCAGGACATGGGCGAATGGGACTTAAAAGTGTCTTCACACTTAAAAGTAAATAAAGAAGGTAGCTGAGGCAAAATTATAATTACGTAGATTAGAAGCATACTAGTTGTTTCAGAACAAGATGTTGAAAAAACTGATTTCACAAAAAAAAATACAACCGATTTCCATAAAAAAAAACTTCAATTTCGGAAGTCGGTGTTTTTGGCTTTGTTTCTTCGTGTTTTGACACCGACTTCTGAAACTGAAGTTATTTTTAACCTTTTAGAGCTTTTTTTGAAAGTCGGTTGTACTGTTTTGTAAAAACAGTTTATACCTTTGAATTTTTGACTGTGGTACATAATGAGCAAGTTACTTAATGCACAAAGTTATGCGAGAATAGATTACATGAATAACATAAAAACTTGAACATAACCGGTGAAATGAGAGCGTAGTAGGTACCAGCGGCGTGATCTTATGTTATGAAATGGCGTAAACAATAAACAGACATGTGATTGCAGCAATTTCGAGAGTTTTGCCGTTGTTTGTAGTTATGTTGTATATCTCCGAAGTTCAAATGAAACCACATGGGAAGCACCAGCTTTTAAATAAAAAAGAATCGACTTACCTAGTAAAAAGTTCTGAGGTGACACACATAAAAAAGACAGTAGAATTGCTAACCTCCTACTTTTGAAGTCGGTTAAAAAAAGGTAGAAAGTATTTTTATTAAAGATCAAGTAATTTGTTCAGGGTAATTTGTACAACTTGTGAACAGGTGATTTTGACGTTTGGCGATTTGTGTGTCGTACTTTTTTCGTTGACAATAGCCAGCTCATTATGAGCTTAGTCCTGAGGCATGGCCTTAAAACAAAATGTTAATGATGTGATTTCATGAGGTTTCACAATATTCACTTGAGTTCAGCATAAAATAACAGGCTTGCTTGACAGGAAACGTATTCTTTTCGTGGTAAAAAGTAACCTATAAACTTAACATTGGTGAAACTTTGTATAAGTAAGTAATACAATTACCGTAATTGGAACAGTATTACAAACAAATAAATAATAAAAATATAACTTTTTATAATACTAGTAAATAAACTTGCGCGATAAGTATGAAAGATTTATTGGCGCTAACATAATTATGAGCTTTATATTCAATTGTTTTTACTATTGCCCACACATAAGATTTGATAAGTAGATTAATCAATTATAACATTATTAAGATGTCGTATGAGGCAGATGCAGGACGCACGGGACTGGGCAATGTGGCGACGCTTGGGAGAGGCCTTTGTCCAGCAGTGGACGTCTTTCGGCTGATATGATGATGATGAGGCAAATCTCGGGTCCATTTGGTTGTTATACTGAAACAACGGAGGTACATGTGTTCTGTTCCGATTTGTTACCCGTACCGAACTATACGGTTAAATATTAATGAAAAGATAGAAATGCGGTAAAACAAACATTTATTTATTGGTGCAGTGACACAATATTTTATGTGCACAGAACTTTTTTTCTAAACAACAACTATTCCGATCCATTTGTTAGTTTGCAATGCAGGACAGGCCACATAGCCGTCACCGTTTGCATGGCATTAGCAGGATGTTGCTATGTTTTTATAGGACTTTGTGTGGCCGTGGAGTGCACGGGAATGTTGTGTGCTACAGGTTTGCTAGCACAAGAATAGCTTACTACTACGTGAATTATATTAAAAAAAAGACTTAAGACTTGGTGAGTTAATGAAGCGAGATTAGAGTTAGAATTATTTATTTCATGTTAGATTTATTATCTAAGAAACAGTTTTTTTTATCACAGTAATGCCATCTACATGTATAATATTAAATTTAGTATCAACTATACACAACAATAACAGTATATTTACCCACGTCCGTGTGTCAATAGCGCGGTGCCAACTTTAAATCAGCGTTGGGTATCTGACGCCCAGCAAATGCTGAGTTGGTAACCCTTTCGGTGTGGGCACGCCCAGCGCAGCTCTACTTCAACGTTGTTTGTAGTTTTTTACTGTTCTTCCCTGTTACTTTGTAATTGTTGCTGTTGTGTTGTGTCGAATAAATGTTTTCTATTCCATTCTTTAAAGTATAGTGTCACATCATTTTTAAACGCCGACAAAAAATATTGAAACTATCAACCTAACAGAAAAAAATAAGCGATGAATGGGAGCGATGACACCGAACCGCCACAGGGTTCAAAAACCCAACTCAACCTCCTTATCTGTGACCTCGCCCTTACATTTCGCAGCAAATCGTTTTTACATCCAATAATATCGTGCGCGATATTCACAATAAGGAGTGCCGAGATATATGAGAGTAAATGATCGCATTTATCCGCTCGAGTTTTTCATGAAGTGATATGAATGCGATGTACTGGTACAGCTGCTGTTTTCAATGCGGAAAAATAATTCTGAAACACGAAATAAACGACGATCTCATGTGGATTGCGATGTTTCGAGCTTCATTCTTGCTTTTATTCAGAACACGTTGAGCCTAAAATAGTAACTTTTATCCTTAGAATTGCGGTTTATCAAATTATAATCAGAATTCGTTGTTATAAATGTAGCTAACAATGTTGCACGTTGATTACATTAATAATCTACTTAATCTACCCTCCGCAATAAACGTAAACTCTTTATTTTTTGCAGTTAAAGCATAAACAAGTTATGTCGTCTTCGTTTAATGATTTTCGCGAATATTTCGGCAGGCGAGGTCCCGGACAATCAACGCTAAAAGCACCATTGTCAATTTTAATGAAAACCTCCGAGATATCAACTTTGTTTCGGGCCATTGTCGGAAGACGCCGTCTGCCGAAGTAACAACGAGTTTTGTTGTGTCACCGACGAACTTCTATTTGACCAAATTGTTCATCACACTTTATTTTTGTGGGAAACGAGATTGAAGTCCTATTAAAACTAGATAAATTGATTGTTACATTACCTACTGGAGGAGTTGTCTGTTAAATGCAACAATTTCTTAAATTCGTTATATGACTGTTCATAATCAAATAAGACAATGTCACTTGGCGAGCTTAAGATCTCTAAACATCGAGATTTGATCTGGGGCGCTTGAATACCACAAACAATTATTTGCATCCCCGGCAACCTAATTGCGTAAGTGAATTCGGCAAGGCAAAAGGTTTGGGCTTGGTATTTACCAATGAAAGCGTCCAATAATATTTGGCAATACCTAATTATTTAAAGAGAATTTGTCATAATCTTTCATGAGGTCAAACCCTTTGCCTTGCCGAATTCACTTACGCAATAACCTGCGGGTAGTTTTTGTAAAATAACTACATATTAGATACTGTGTCGTAATAGGAAATCTTACGCTACTTACGCTAGTAGGATGAGAATACGCGCTAAGTTAATTATAATAATTAAGGTTCAACGGTCGGGTCTATTCATTACAGGATAAAGGATAATAGGGTGTTTACTCTGAGAAAACAGGAAATATCGTGGAAAACTGAGGCGGATCGGTCAGAATGATCAGTATTTACATTTTCGTCTTATCATTGAAATTATGTTATCACGAAAGTACAGGGTGGCTAAATTCGATGTGATGATGAAAACGTAAAATTGTCTTTATTTCGAAAGTTATCAGATCTTTTTTCAAAATTATATTATTCGGGCTTCGCAATTTTGTATGCATAGCAACACCTACTCAATCTTCACCTGTTTGCTGGCTAAAACAGGGCTAGTCTACTAAGCGTGAAAAGTTAAAATTCTTCTGCCTAAAAAAATGCCACGCCTGTTTTGATAGAATGTGACTGCACTTTTGACCCTTAACTGTACAGTCAAGGGTCAAAAGTGCAGTCATACTCGCCCAAAACTCAAATGGCTAGTTTTTGTAGAAAAAGTTAAATTATCCAGAACTGATTTAATATTTTGTATAGAAATTAAAGTATAGATTATTCCTACTAGCCGCGAAAAGTTGAATTTCTGCTGCCTACAAAAAAAATGCCTTTTTTGTTTTGGTAGAGTGTGACTGCACTTTTGACCCTTAACTGTACCTTTAACATCTATAAATATGGATGCCAAACAACAGCAAAAATTGGCCACAATTCGAAATGATGGCAGAAAAAGTTGTATACGTCGGATTTGGCCACCTTATATTATGTGATAAATCAACTTACTTAATCTAAAATGTCTGCGGTGTGCGATTTACATCACAGTAGACTAGGCAGACCTAATATAGATGGATTATTCTCCTTCTTAAATTACTTTATGTAAGACCGACATCTTTCATGGATACATAATACGCTTTTTTCATGGATACATAATACGACAATAACCATTTTTTTCGGATCCCGTTACTTCCAGACGGTCTTGTTATTAGATAAGCCTATCAAACATTTAGGGGTATGTTGGTTCAGTGTAGTAAATGCAATCAGAGGTGAAAGGCATCTCTGTTGCTTTGTCCGAGTTCCCTGGGGTGGTAGCATCGTTGTAACAAACGGTTATAGCTTTTACACGACGTGGCGAGTACCCCCAGGTACCCTCAACGCTCGACGGACCGAACACTGTCCAAGAAGCCCCAAATACTACTGGGTTTACTGGTTTCTACATTTAAACAGTTTGAAATAGTTTTGTGTTTCTTATTTCCGTTTTA
The DNA here is from genome assembly GCA_947562075.1 of Orthosia gracilis. NCBI lineage: Eukaryota > Metazoa > Arthropoda > Insecta > Lepidoptera > Noctuidae > Orthosia > Orthosia gracilis. Next base: position 66,028,576 of record OX387264.1, on the reverse strand, counting down.
GCTGGACGAACGGTGGTTTCATTAAAAACTGGTTTTATTGTGGAAGGAAATAACTTCATAGGTGATAAAAGGTTATGGAAAATACATTTTAATTTGTGTTTATAACAAACAAGGCTTTTTCTCGAAGATACTCGTATAATGTAGTTGGTATGAACACGGTTTTCAATGTACCTACACTTTATTTTTAACCTACAAATGTTCGAAAATCGTGAGTATAAATCAAGTAACATACAACAATACCTACCACAACAGTAACCGGAGTACAATATATTTTATGAAGATCCTATCACCAGTTATGGTATGCTACATTCTCTGCACTTGTGTACTATCGTGAATGCAGTAACCATTATTTATATGACACAGGGTGAGATCTTGAGATAGGACTGCGGACCAGAACCCAAATCACCTCAATTTAGTAGTATTAAGAAATGGTTAAAACTCTCACTTCCTTCCATTTTCTATGTAAAGCTATTTCTATTGCCACACCATATCCACCAAGCACTCAAAGCATTGTTGGCGAGGTAATTTCCCAGCGAATCAATATGCCTCAATCAACTAACTAGTGGTACGGTGAGGTGTATTCGCAACTGAACACACACTGGAACATGCAACTGTTTTAGTTTATCATGGATCTTAATTTCTGAAGTTCTTAGTCTGAGGAAGAGGTCGTTTGGAAGTTTGGAGTATAGAAAGAAAGATCGAAAAATGTTAATTTGCGCTAGGCACAATGCAGACCATAAAAAAGGAAAAACTTAAATATAAATACAGAGTGTGCGTCACAACACTCACAACTTCGCAAAGCGGTCATCGCTCAGGATAATGCTGTACTCGCGTGCGAGACAGCCACAGTGCTGGTTTTCAGCGATAGCCGGTGTCGACTTGATAACGCCGAACCAATGATACCTTAGGGGCAAGTGACGGAGCGAACAGTTTAATTTATAAATAAAATAAATAAATAAATGAGACTACCAATGCGACAACATTGATTGATGAGATTAACAATGCGACAACATTGATTGATGAGATTAACAATGCGACGCCATCCCTCTCTATCGGCTGTGTGTGCGCCTCGTCGGGACAAAGAACTGGAGTACTCGAGTTTGGACTATAGCCGATAGACGCTGCCTGATACCAAGTTCTTGAAGGATGGATATGTTAGTGTGAAACTCAGTCCACGACACTCCAAGCATTTTTCTCCAGCACCACATTTCCAGAGCGTCTATTCTCTTCCTCTCAGTGTACCTCAGCGTCCAGGTCTCGGCTGCATTTAGAAATATGGGGAATACAAGTGCCCGTATGAGCCGGGTTTTCGTGGCGAGGGAACATATTCCCGGGATAAAAAGTATTCTATTTGCTATTCCTGACTATTATCCGTTCTAGCGTGAAGAGGTAACAAACATACACTCTCACAAACTTATGCCTTAATTATTGTGATATGTTCAGGTTTTCTCACGATGTTTTCTTTCACCAAACCAGTTTAATCCAAGACAAGACAGGACAAGAGTGGCAAGAGTCACCAGCGAATATCTTCCAATATATTTTAAGTTTATTTGTATTTTTTGGAGTGGCAATCGCAAACCGGAAGACGTTGCGTTGGACGGCCTCCCACCAGTTGGACTGATGACCTGGTGAAGGTTGCGGGGATCCGCTGGATGCGAAACGCACGGGACCGATCAATGTGGCGATGCTTGGGGGAGGCTTATGTCCAGCAGTGGACGTCTTTCGGCTGATAAGATGATAACGATGATACTTTAAGTCATAAATAATGTAGTTAGTCAGTACTATAGAGCCTTATAAAAAAGCGTAGGCATAGAGAATGTCAGAGGACTCCATTGATACAGACGGCGATACACGATAATAAGTAGCTGTGAGAAAAACAAAATAATAACATGAATTATGTGTTTACTCGCCATCTTGGATGTTCAATTCATTTTCGATATCTGTCAGCATTATTTTGTAGATTTGATTTTGGTAACGGATTTCTGTTTTGTGGTAACTGTGGTACGTAAATCTTTTTGTACTTCTCCGTTTTTGATTGGGAGTTAGATTTTTTTCGGTGGACATGTTTTTTAATTCATTAGTTTGAATGTTTTTTTACAAAAATGCTGTCAGACCGTATACCGTATATTCGGTAGCATTCAAATCACGGAGAGAAGATTTTGGAATGTTTTGTAGTGAGTATTTACACTTTTGCAGGTTAAAATAAATTCACAATGGCTGTCTGGAAATATTTTTGTGGTTGCAACTTGATAAGTCAAGTACTCATAGTTTCATTATTGGTACGTTTTTAAGATACTTATTTTCAATGTAAATTCTAAGAATAATTGTTTATATTCAGGACTGCTGCGTCTTCTATTTCTAACACGTATGATGTCGGAAATAGAACAATCAGACAGCCCACACTTTTCCTCATATAACCGCAATTCTTCGAACTCGCTTTGTTTTACCCGTAAGATCGATATGGCCCATTAAATGCTCGCCAGGCTTATAAGTTCAACAGGTAATCTATATTCATACATCACCGCCAATCGGGATCGCGCGTCAATTGCTTTGTCTTCGCATGTAGTCAGTAAATTAAGTTATCAGAGTTACGGAAATTCACATTTTCTGGTTGGAGAAAGAGGATAATTTTTGTAGCTTACTGTGTAAAACTTGTGTAAAAGTTGTGTAAAACGGCGATACATATCTGTGGTTAGAAAGGAGGCCTTTTGCGATGGGTTGTGTGAAACAGCGTTACATATCTATCGCTAGAAAGGAGGACTATTGTCATGTGTTTTGTGAAATGGCGTTATATATTTATTGCTAGAAATGAGGACTATTGTGATTGACTGTGTGAAACGGCGTTACATATTTTATTATATTACATATGGCTAGAAAGGAGGACTATAGTGATGGGTGGTGTGAAACGGCGTTACATATCTTTGGCTGGAAAGAGAACTATTTAATTTGATAGAAAACAGAGATGGAAGAAGACACGCAGGAGGATGATGTATAAAAAGTTAGTTTCTGAACGAAATTAACTATCCTTGTGATTTTGATACAGGGTGTTAGTAAGCTCTAAGGTTATCTAATTAAGAGAACTTAAGCTTAATTTGCTGAAACATGAAGAAAAAGATTAGTTGTTTTTAATAAACATCGTGAAAAGTCGCTTTGTTTCTCCTTAATTTCAGAGTGTATAAGCGGCTTATCGTGAGGTGTCATCTAAAGCTCTTTGTCACTAATTGAGGGTCCTTACTGTCTTCCTTTTCTTTCTTTTAATTTGTAAGTAAAAAAGCTTATCTTTACTAGCCAGTGTAAGAAATAAAGACCTAAATAAAAATCAACTAGGCAACATTGAAAGGCCTAAATAAATCGAATTTCCACTTCATCGAATACCATTAATTGAATGTCCAAACGATCCAACATTCATTACATCGAAATATGTTTAGAAAAATAGTTCTTGAGACGGGTCTGTATTCATTGAAAATGCCTACAGTAACAAAATTGCGATAAGTAACTAGGTAATGTGTAATCTATACTAATCTTATAAAAAGATCAAATTGATTTTTGTAGAAAGAATATTTTTCAGTACTTCTAGAGGTTAAGAAGTACTGAAAAATATTTCATTGATAAAAAGCTTTAATATCACCAACTAGCTGTCCCACGCGGCTTCGCTCCCGTCAACTGGCTACCTACATATCTTACCCTACCTACATGAATGTTGCGTTACTTTAACCGCTTACGCAGCGCACGCAACGGAAGCTCACTAAATAGAATAATTTTTCACGATTTTGCATCATTTTTCATTTATGCTCTTCTCCTATTGGTCATACCGTAATGTTATATAGCCTATAAATGGACTATCCAATACAATTTTTTTCGATTCCAACCAGTAGTTCCTGAGATTAGCGCGTTCAAACAAACAAACAAACTCTTCAGCTTTATAATATTAGTATAGATGAAGAAAGTACTAGTGGCTACTTATTATCCCATTTAACTCATGCCTGACTCTTCGTAATAATCACTTGTCAAACCAGTATGGCGACGAGAAACTTTTTTCCTCGTCTTCACACCGCGGTTGCAAAGTTGTGGTCACGGGAACAAGCTAGTCGGTAACCTAAAATGCAGAGGATACGTTTATCATATTTAGGGAACCCAATGCTATTAAATGAGCGCAAATCAAAATTCCAGATTGCTCTCTTAAGTTCAGAGCTTAACGAGCCGGTATACCCCAGTCTTCTGCCGACATTACTAGCTAGGCTACAATTTGGCCAAGTTTGTCCCACAGTCAATTGAGGCTGCAGTATTCACAGTTTCGCAGCTGAACTCATTGACGTCCTCTCCAAAGTTGTACCACAACACCCGGTTCGCCGCTCCCCGCATGCAATCCACAGCTGCATTCTATTGTCTGTTTGTTTATTGTAGAGTGTCTCTACAACAACTGATGCTATTTAGTTTTTTAACCTCTCTAGGTTAATAAACTAAATAGAGGCTTCAGTTGTATCTTGGGCACTGCAGAAAGTTTCATTCTGTCAGCGATGACGATTCTCAAAATTCAGAAATTGTACCGCATTTCAATCCAATACATTTTGTATTTATTGATAATCGTTGTCGCTGTTAGAATGTCACTTTGTCATTCTTTCTTTTCTTTCTTTGTCTCCCTTTCTTTTTCTCTCTTTTCTCATCCCTTCTCGGTCTTTTTCTTTCTTTGTCTCTTTCTTTCCTATTCTCATTCTTTCTCTCTCTTTCTTTATTTTTGTCTTTAAAGGACTGGAGAATGAGAGGCGTGCTCAAAATCCAACAGTTCCACGGTTGACGTGTCCTTATTGATAACACGAGCTTTATTTTAGCCTAAAATTTTTGGAGAGATAAACAGACACACAGGCCTAACTAAATTGCAACCCAGGAAGAAAAAAAAATGGTGAAACACAACGTGAGTGGGGAGACGTGTTTCATTCTCATATGTTGTTTATATCCCAAGAAAAAACTGTAGACATACGAGAAAAAAGGGTTCCGTACTTCAAAGAAGTCTGAGACAAGTCTAAAGAGAATACGACGGGCATACACTCCCATATATCCATAAAAGGGAACATTTAGAGGAGAACGAGCGAGCGAAGTCACAATTTAATCCCGTTCGAGGTCGTTCTGTTCGTATATAGCCGCGGCTCAGTTGTAGATTTAAATGGTATATCTTTATATGTAAAACACATGGGGTCGCGTTGCCGGAGTATGACAATTATGATAATGTCAAAAAATATTTAAGGAAGGCAGGGCTTATAAAAATATCCTTTTTGAGTGAGGTTTTTGGCTTCCAACTTGAGAGGAAGGCATGGCTTAAGATATCTATTCCGTGGTTGAAGGGGAATCTGCCTATTGCTGTAATGATTGGGATGTTGACTGAAAATAATATTTTTGTCCGTCAGGTAGATTAATATAAAATATTGGACCCTATTTTTCTTTTGACGATTAAACATAACGTGACGACGATGCAGTGCGTTGAAATATCGTTTGACGTCACCCGTTTGTACACTTTATACTGCTACATATTCTTTATGTATTATCAATAGTTTTCTCAGCGCACGCCAAATAATGAATTTTATTGGCAAATTTTTGCTACTTTGGGTTACATTATTGCAGTTTTCGTAAGGATCTCCGGAATAATGTAGCTTTCCAAAGGTGAAAGAATTTTTCATATCTGTCCAGTGTTTTCGGAGCCTATTCGATAGAAACAAACAAATAAAAAATCTTTCCTCTTTATAATATCGGTATAGATGAAGGACTACAACTTTACAATTCCCTACCAAAAAATATAAAAGAGGCTAAAACTAACTTACAATTTAAAGCATTATTAAAGAAACACATCTTCGACAGCTCCAACATAAATAAATAAAATAGTGAATAAATAAATAAAACAGTAAACATATTGTATTGTAAATAAAAATCAAAACACCTAGTTTTGTATAGTGTGAATGGTGCTTAATATGATGCAGAACCGCATCCGGTTCCAGGTTACGGCTGTTTTTTTTTTTAATTTTGGAGTAAATCATAGAGAACTGGAAAGGATAAACAATTATCACTAGGAATATGAAATAAGACAGTTCAGATTTGTCTAATCAACATATAATATTTGCAATTTTTCATAAAAAAACAGTCTTCAGTAACAGTACTAGGTACGTTTCTTTATAATTTTGTTACATTAAAAACTAGCAGGTATGTTCTTGTCTTTATATTTTTTTTGGCTTATATATTGTGATATTCTGCTGTGCAGATCCACATCCTTTTAGTATACTTACGTTTTATAACACTATACAAACCACACCTTCATATCTTTTGATATTGTATCAACTCATGCGATTCATTTTTATGTATTCTTTTATACTGTTGCACCTGAAAAGCATACTTTTAGTTATCTCTGATTGTTTTAATATTCCATAACTTATTTATATCGCTAATTTCTAAAATCGTAGAATATTTTATACTCTGACATTTTCATCTGAATTGACATCTGTCTGTCCAATTTATTTTTCTTAAGCCATAGACATAACATGCCATGAACTAGGCATTCTATAAGCTCGTTGTACATTATCTTTAAAATAAGGGCAGCGGCAGACTGCCCCCTCTTTAAACCGTTTTTAATTCGTTCTGGTCATGTAATTGATATTTTGAATTTGCAATTCGGAGAAGATTCAGGTGATGAAAAACAGGCGCCAGTTTTTTAGTTTGGTTATGGGTTTTGTTAGAGAAGTCTAAATTGTTGTTGCTTGAGTCTTTTTATTTAGTCAATTGGTCTAAATACTTGAATTCTAGCCTGATCAGTTCAGTGTAACTAGCATCTATATTTAACGTACCCACTGTGTTTTCTAACTTTCAATACTTACTAGTATCTGACAATAAACTTTGTGTGAGTGTAATACTGTGTATCATTTGTCCGACGCCTTGCCTACCCCTGCAGAAGGGCTCGCGGTTCGGCGTGTAACGCTAAAGCCCGATTCCTCAACACTCCTTGCTGCCTGCCTTCCTGCCTACCTACCGGTACGTGGTGCATGAACTGCAGCAGACAAGACTACAGTGGTGCGCGCGCCTACAGCACATCCGCCAGAGGGACGCGCAGGTTGCGCACGCCGTTCAAGTCGGCCTACTGTTCACAGTAGTGATTGAAGGCCACAGCGGATCCCATAGTTGAACGTGTTGCAGGGGTGGTACGTCGTACGAAGCCGGCACTATGTTTTATACCCAATATCTTTTTTTATATACCTATAATTCTTATATTTTATTAACGTTACAATATCGAAAACCAATGAGCATTAGCGAATCATTTTTTTTTTATAATCTTTAGGCTCGCGTTTGATCACTATCTGCACAAATTGCCGTAAAATTAAAACGTTAGGAGAATTAAGCAAACAATATTAATATTTTTTGCTCGTTTGCGATTTTTTTCATCGTTACTGCTACCATACTGAATGTAATGCCGGTGAAAGTACTTAATTAGGATTCTTCCGCGGCAAATGTCTTTAATTCCTGAACTTATTTTAAATCGAAGAAATAATGTGTTTTCGTTTTTTTTTAAAGAACCGGGGGAACCGGGTTTATTCCTTCTGCAATTACCGGGTAGAACCAGGTGCATGCCCTAGTGCTTAACAGCTTATAATATTTAAAAATGTAAATTTTAAACAAAATCGAATGCGCTTCGTGCGCCCTGGAAATTTCTAATAATTACAATTGTTATTAAATCCAAACTTCTATTTCTCGTCAAGCGATTATATGTTAATCTTTTGAGAAGTTAATGATATTTAAACCGTAAAAAAAAGGGCTCACATGAGCGAAGCCATTGGAAAAAGCTAGCCTTGCAAAATATTATGATATTTGGAAGTACAGCTTTGACAAAAACATATCCTTATCTCACATACAATGAAATAACATTCCCAAAAAAAGCCATTAGCCACCTGTAGCATTCAGTCAACAAAACATGGCCGAAAGGAAACGTATGTAACATCAAACAAAGCGTGTTAGTAACAACTAACTAAACGTGGTCGAAGGAGATAACTCAGTTAAGCCATATTTACAGAGAGCGGGCGATTCATTAGACGAGCGGACGGAGCGGGCGGAGCCGTGGTACAAACTAGACGAGTGAGGGAATGTTCGCTATAGAGACTTTTGTTAGATAGGGCGCAGGATAAGTACCATTAACAACGGGTAATACAAAAATAATTGTTGATATAGAATAGTATGTATTTGATGACATAGTTAGGTATACTATTTATGATGTTTAGTACACTTGACAGCCCGTCCTCATCTCCTCTCGTTAAGACCATCCAAAAAAGGTTGTCTGTAAGAGATTGCTCTGTGCTCACACACACACACCCTGTGTGCATTCTTTTTATAAATGTTTATCCTGGTATCAATAAACTATTGAAACAATAAATAATAAGAACACAATTGTGGATATAAAGTAGTTTCAATCTAGCGTAGCAATAGCAGTCACTACCCTTTCCTATCTTCTCATATACCTGATTAAAACAATATATAATATTAAATATACACTTGTCGTAAGAAAAAAGCGTGAACACGATAGATTCAGGTAGGCTTCATAACATTATTCTCGTTATTGAAGTTAAAAATGCCAATAAAAGTTGGTACATGCCCGCTATTGCCGTGTTAAACCGCAATAAACAGAGTGAAATTGGATCTGCCATGCCAAAAAAATGGTGCTAGCAAACAACAGACATATTTCTTGACATGTCAATAATTATTGTAATTTTCTCAGCATGTCACAAACCCATGGCCCTCTCCTAAGTTCGCCACAATATTGGCTACCATATCCAATCTGTCCAAGTCCATCTAAATGGTTTCTTAGTTCCTAAACATTGTAGCAACAACTCGGAGCCTGAATTAGTGCCATGTTGATGGCAATAAGGTCGTCCTCTATTTTATGGGACCTAAACAGAACTAACGAAATGTGGGTGTCGGTACTGTAGGTACACCTCTGCAAAACACTTCGATCATCATCATCAACATGATCATTTTAGCCGAAGCCGAAGCCGGGCCCAAGCTTCGCCACACTGTCGGTCCTGTTTTGTCCCTTCGATAATAGATTGAAATAGAGGTGTGTTGTTATGCAATAGATATAGAGCAGTGGTGGTCCAGTGCTAACGGCCGCAACCTACGTGTCATACGTACAGGCAGGCGCTTTACTTTGTGTAAATTATTTCATCACCACTGATTTTAAAACGGTGAAGAAAAACATCGTGAGTAAACCGATATGTCTTAGAACCAAAGATTCGAAGACATGTGACACCAACCAACCTGCACTGGGCCCGCGTGGTGGATTAAGGCCCATTACCACAGAGTGATGAGAGAGGTCTCACAGAGAGGATGCCTGTGTCCCAACAGTGGGAACATTATAAGACTGATGATGATGTTATGCAATATAAACATAGACAACATAGTACTGTTACAATAGCTAAACAAAAAAATACTACCGACTTCCAAATAAAAACACTACAAAGTGAAAAATAATTTCAATTTCGGCAGTCTGTGTTCCGGTTTTTCTTTCTTCGTTTTTTGACACCGACTGCCGAAATTGAAGTTATTTTTTACTTTGTAGTGTTTTTATTTGGAAGTCGGATGTATTTTTTTGTAAAAATGTTAATATTTTTATTTTGGTACATAATAAGCAAGTTCTATAGTAAGGTACCTATATTGCCCAAAGTTATGCCAGAATATATTACCCGAATAACATAAAATTTGAAAATAACCGGTGAAATGAGAGTGTATCAGAGTAAACTGTAGACATCTGTGTACCCCTTTAGAGCGTACAGGCGTGATGTTATGTTATGAAATAGTATAAACAATAAACAGACATGCTATTGCAGCAATCCCGAGAGATTTGCTGTCGTTTATTGAAGTGTTCTGTTGTATATCTCTGAAGTTCTGAATGGACAAATTTGGGAACATACTCTTTCAAACAATAACACAATTTACGAAATCGGTCCACAATTGACGGAGAAATCGGTGAACATACACAAAAAATAAAACAAATATAAAGTCGAACATGGAACCTCCTCCTTTTTGAAAAGTCTGTTAAAAAGAATACCACAACGCAGGTTCCACGTAGCGGATCCCAACGGCAACCACGGTCGCCGTTCCACGGTCAACCACAAACGCTATGCGTTCGGTCTGGTAACATTCTTTGTACATAGTTGTCTTTATAGCCCGCTCCTCGCTCTCAGTGTGAGCAAGGATTAAAGTTAGTTTAGTACAAGCACTCGACGCTTTGCGGTAACGGCGGATAAAGCAATTCAGTTATCTCCCACCTGTGTTAGACGTGTCTGTTTCAGATATAGACGTATAGTTCTATATTCTTTAAGGTTCTTGTCAATCAAGCAGTATTTGGTTTTCTGAGTTTCTTGTATTTGCTGAGAGGGAGAAGACTGCCTGATAGATATATTTATAGATTCTTGTGTGGGTTTTGGTATGACATGGGGTCCTCGGATCGATTCGTTTTAGGTTTCGGGTAGTTCGAATACTATGTTATGAATTTTTCGGTTAGTTTCTCAGTAGTAGTTGTGGGGCAATTGAGGCTCTAGACAAGTTCATTCGATGTCAGCGATGACGTTAGTCGAACAACCAAATGTAAGGTCACATGACATTTCTATAGCGCTTGACAATCCCTTACATCATAATACGACAAAGTACGTAGGTAAGCGTCGCATCGGCGCGCCAAATACACACATCAAAAGTGTCTAGGGATCAAATACGTTTTAGACTATCACCGCAATATTGAGGATCATTATTTCAACTTCTTCTTTAGTGAATTTCACTATTTGAAGAATTTTCTTTAAATTTTGATTGAAAATAGAAAATTAACTGTCAATCAGGATTCCTATAAAAGTGTGTAATAGCTTTTTTATAAAATACATTACAACTTTTGTATCGGAACTGAAATAAAATTGATCGATATGGAACGACGACATCATTTGACACGAGAAGAGATGATGAGAGCCGTCGAAATGTTGCAAGCTGGTTCCATGCAACGTACTGTGGCTGTCGCTTTTGGTACTACACAGAGCGTCATAAGCCGCCTCTGTACACGCTATCGTATCACAGGCAGCGTGGCCGCGTGACATGGAGGACGATCTCGCATCACCATTCGCAGACAGGACCGTTACTTCCAAAATACTGCTCGACGAAACCGTAGTACCATGACCGCCATGATGTTCGCTACGAGGCTCCACAGCTCAGGTTATGCGTTCCCGAAGGCTGCTGGGAGTTCCACCCTGCTATCGTAGGGCCCGTTACAATGGTCTCGCGAACACAGAAATTAGGAGGAAGATGACTGGTGTTAAGTTTGCTTTTCCGATGAATCTTCTTTCGGTATGAGGCTGGATACAAGACGTACTCGAGTTTGGAGGACCTCTCGACGTCAAGGACATTTGAAATTTTGTCAGGAAGACATTTATATGAAAAGGGAACAATAATGGTTTGGGCCGGTATCTGAATCGGTGGCAGAGCCGATCTCATTTGGATCAGGGGCAGCCTCAATGCTCATATTTATGCGGAGAGGATTTTTTCAGACGTGATCATCCTTTTGAGACGCCGGTTGGGTGATTCGCTTCTATTAATGCACGACAATGCACGTCAACACACAGCTGGAGTCGTAACACGCACTCTTGCCGATGCTCGCATCAACTTTCTACCGTGGCCTGCTCAATCACCAGACCTCAACCCATGGAATATGCTCCAAACATGGTATGGATGCCGTGCACCCCACAATAACTTTTTGACTTGTTAGAAAGAACGTGGACGCCCATTCATCAAAGTTATTTTGATAAACTGATTTTAAGCATGCCAAATCGCCGCGATTGTATGATTCGTGTCAGTGGGCGAAACACAGTTTTTTTTTAACATAACAATTAAAAATCCTTTTTTTTCCCTTTTTCGTCATTTAATTGCCGACATTAAGGTTAATTTGTATTTTTCTTATTTTTTACAAAATATAGGTATAAGTTGTTAACTTAAACATAGCCAGTCTGCAGGAGTAGATTTGGTACATATTAATTGGATAATGTTTTATAGTTAAAAATTTACTTAATTCACACTTTTTATGTGTGAATATAAAAGACAAAAAAAAACTACCTATGTCCTTTGTAGACTTTGAAACATCCACATCCAACCTATGTGCCCGAACTGGATTCATAAAAAAGGCTATACTGCGAAGATGGTTTTAGACCGTTAAAACAATGCATTAGAGACATAAAAAAAATACCGGGTACCCACTAGTATTTGAATTTTTTTCAATCGCTAACGCTGTTGATACAGACACTGGTCTAGAGTCTTAGCTCTGTGTTCCGATGATTTGTATGTGGGTATACATACAGTAACAGTAATGCTCACCCCTTCAGGGAATAAATAAAAGCGTGGTAATACCTTCTTCTTCGTCGGTACACTCTTAGCAGAGCGGTCGAGGTAATCACGTTGCAGTGAGACTTCGGGTTGCCATAATTTACTTAACGATGCGACGCCATCCCTCTCTATCGGCTGTTATTCATGTGCATTCATGCAATGGGCCACCCACTGCAGGCCAATCTGGTGAATGAATTTAACTGTCTTGGATCCCGCAACGAAATTAATCAGAAAAGAATAATGGAGGAGTAGGAAAAAATACAAATTCCGGGACTTCGTCGAGTTTCATTGCCTCGGCGCTTTTTTGGTGGTCGCCACTGTTGATTCTGGCTCTCAGGAGTTGCAGTAGTTTGGGAATTGTGCGGTGAGATTGTCCCAAATTTAGGCTTAATCTAGTAGGTCCATCGCATGGGCGCCCTGCTGCTTGCTCTCGTTCCTGCCACTCTACCCTGAACTAGACGCCGCTCGATAGAGTCGTTGCCTCGTCGGGACACGTGTCCAAAGAACTGGAGTACTTGAGCTTGGACTATAGCCAATAGATGCTGCCTGACACCGAGTTCTTGAAGGATGGATATGTTAGTGCGAAACTCAGTCCACGACACCACGATGTTACCTTATGTTCTTCTTTAAAGCGGATCCTTATCTATCTTAGATTACGTAACCCCGTTTTCGTCCTGATTGGATAATATATAAAGAAGGAGGCTTAAGTACATTTTTAAACCCCGACAAAAAGAGAGGGGTGTTATATATTTGATTTATTTATTCAGGAATAAGTAAAAGTTACATATTTAAAACTTATTACTAATATTATAAGAACATGATATAAATGCGCAATTTACATCGTTTTCCACATCATATAAAGTATGAAGTTAGTTTTGAGCAAACGATACAAAACAATGAAACAAATAAGTTTACATTCTGTTACAGTAACAATTTAAAGCATTTTATTGCTTTAATAAGGCAGTTGCAAAATTTATTAGTGGGCATTGCAAATATGTCCAAGTCGATAAATAGTTCATTAAAACCAATACAAATACAACGCAGGAGCACGCTGGCTCCAGCGTTCGTTCGACCAGAAGAAACAGCGAAAAGTGGGTTAAACGCATCTAACTGTTTGAATCGGAGTTTTTCGCAAGATATCGTCTCATAATTATTACGTGTTTCGATGGATTGTCTATTGAAGCATGTCTACTACTAGGTAAATTATATGGAGTTTAAAAACCATAAAATAAAAATGTTTCGGGGTTTTTCTTAATTATTTTTTTTTCTTATTAGTTCGTCCAGATTGGACAATGTTTGCAGAAAGAGGTTTAAGTAATTATTTATTCGTCTCTTTTCCTAAAGCTACGTCGTTCCTTGTTCGAGTGTGACCCAATTTTATGAGGCACAAAAACAGGACTGCCCTTATTTCTCTAGACATTCAGAAAATTTGGGGCGTAGCGAGAAGCTCTCCATTTATTTGTAATTGTCATATTATTCTTACATAGTTAAGTATGTACTTACTTTGTAGGAACATAATTGTCGCAAATTATACTTTGTTTAACTTACAAAGTGATTAATTTAAGATGTTTTATTTCTAACAGTAACTGGATTGGATAAATATCTATTAAGTCTTAGCTGCACTGTAAGGCCGCTTGAACACGCTGAGAATATTCACCGGACCTCCGCAAGAATCCGTGTTGTACACGATAAGAATTTTATTGGACCTAGGCATGATTCTTGTCTACCGCAGACAAGACTTTTTCTTGTTTAGCACCTTGGCAGTGTACATAGTTCGTGTGTAGAAACGACATGAATTCTTGCGTAGGTCCAGTAAATTTTCTTAGCGTGTACAAGCGCCGTAAGAATTCGTAAACTCAAAACGCCACTACCTCCCTATTTATAGATAACACGAAATAAACTACGCATGATAGTTGAAATTGTTTTCATTGGCAATATCTCAATATATCCCAAGCAAGGTGGTTTATGTTAGATTCGATAAAACATCCAAATAAATAAATATTTTGCGTAGGACGAATAATATCTTCGAGTCAACGATCTTGTTATTTCAGAAGAAAAATAATATGTTGTACAAACACACTGATAACTTTATTTCATTCTTATGAATTGTTCTTTTTCTTTTGCTTTTCTAAAACGGGCCTGTCGAGTTAAATGAGAAAATATTTAATATAAAAGCTGTGTTGCGTCAAGTTTAATTTTTGGTTGAAAAACTAAAATAAAACGTTGTTATTTTGAGTGTGATAGCTCGTTGACCATACTGTTGGTTGTATGTATTTCAAAAGAATACCTAGGCCCTAGACAAATGCATTTTTCTCAGTTCCAGAGGAAAACAAGCGTCAGCCACTAGTTGTTTGGCATTTTTGCTGAACTCGGCTTTTTGTGGCGCAGCCGTGAGGCACATTTTCATGCTAACTTCTTACGTCAGACTTTACACTTTTTTTTATTTAATTTTATTTGTATTGTTTTGGATGTATATGATTATGAATTACCTATATTGTATATATTTTGGTCTGTGCTAAATAAATGTTTTTTTCTTTCTATCATCGAAAGCGTGGCGATGAATCTCGCGCACCGCCATATTTTTTGTCGCGACACGATATATTTTCTACCTAGTATTGTTGTGTTAATAAGTTGAATAAACCATTAATAAGTAGAGGTCGATATTTCATTGTATCGCCCACAACCTTTATGCGGTCGAAGCCGCTGGAAAAAGCGAGTTTTAAAGGAATTATTTTTTTACTACCGAGCTAGCTTGTTTTATAAGCTTTTAGTTATTTTCACCCGTCCCGGTGTCTATAATCAAATCTTCCAAGTGGATCAACCACTTCTCATTATCCGATTGAGCTCAAATTTTGCAAACATCGTTGTTTCTAGTGACAATTTTTTTTTTTTTTAATGTTATAGCTTGCTTAAAAAACTTTTACAACCTTTGGTTAAAATTTCCATTTGGGCCGGGCCTCGAATCTCTCCTGGTTTAACCTCCACCACCGGGGATCTACAGACACCCACAACTATTGCCGTCAAGTCGCTGACATCTTCTTTTTCCTTTGTGGAGATATTACGCAGCTCATTTACGGCTGACCTGTGATTTTCACGCATATCTAGAATTTGTTTTTCCAGCCGGTCCATATATATTCGCTGCTCAGAACGTTCACTCTCTACCCTCCCCGTACTACCTCTTATGTCTTCGTATTTGGCGTTCATTAATTTTGCAGACTCCTCAAGTTCAGTCTTGAAGTTATGCAATTCTTCGTTTTGAACTCTCAATTTGGTTAGTTCGAGGGTAATGAAGTTTTCTAAAATACTTTTCTGGTTTAAGTTCTATTTTGCAAGCATTGTCCGTATCTCCTCCTTAAAATCATCAAGTTCGCTTGTGGAACTAAAATCTAAACACGGGCGCTTGGTTGAACTTTGTTGTGTGTCAATGTACTCAGATTCACACGGTAGAGTCGCAATATTAGGGCTTGGTGAAGCACACTGATTTTCAATCGTAGGGGCAGGCTGAGCAGATGATGATGTTATTTTTATTTTAGGCATTTTACAAAACAAATTGGTTTTATTTTAGAGTATTTGTATATCTAGGCACGCATAGGCAACGTAGTATACAAGTAATTTATGCAGTGCAGGCCAGCGCAGCGTAATAAAAGCGCGTAGCAGTTAAAACATTCGTAGCGATCGTAGCAGCAAAGCGCGTATCCGAATTTCCAAGTGCCGAATGTCGTCCGATGACGTCAACATTGATTTGGCGCTGTCACCAAGTCCGTCGTCTCAACGCTCGGTGTTCATGGTTCGGTTCTCAGTGGGCGATGTTGACTTCTCGAGATTTGCAAAATCCTGATGTTGATTTGGTTGAATCACTAAAAGCCGACAGCAAAATACAGCACTATAAAAGTTTGTTAAAAAAAATCTGTTTACAAGCTTATATTTACTTTTATCTGTCCGGGTGTCTGTAACCAAAACTCGCAACATAAATTTTGCCCACTTCCCAGTATCCGATTGAGCTGAAATTTTGCACACATTGTTGTTTCTCGTGACAATGCAATGTTTAATGCAAATGTTTGTTTCAAAAATCATTTTACAAGCTTTTGTTTACTTTCACCTGTCCCAGGGTCTAAAATGAAATCTTTCAAGTTAAATTTGACCCACGATTAAATGGTTTGCTGAAATTTAGCACACATATTTTGCTTTCGTGATGTGATGGGAACTTTTTAATAGAAAAGCTGTGTTTTAAGTAAAAAGTATAAATCTTATTCAAGTAAAGGAGAGAAAAAAATAGTATTTTCGTACATAGTTTTTATTCTAGTAAATGTAAATAAACATAAAGTAGAACATATTATTTGGTTCCAGTACCACCTGAATAGCAGTCGCGACGCAGCTGAACGTTAATCATCACGACACTTGAATAATGTCGTACTTCCCCAGGGAACTAACTAAATTATCCTTTATATGCTTCTCTGTCTTCGTTGCTACAATCATAAAATACGTTTTTTTTCTTAGATAAGACACAACAAACAGTTATTGTGAACTATTACTAATTGACTGACAACTTAACGTTGATTATAGGTTGATTGTGTATTTAGTTGTGTAACCTTAAAAAGCAAACTTTAGTTATTTAAAAATAAGCTTTAATAAAATACAAAAGTTCGCAAAATCCAATATTTTCTTTCAGTGTGGGTATGTAATAAAGATATCTTATTTATTAACTACAAGCGTAGCTTCGCACGGGAAAAATTATATCACAAACCTGCCTCGTTTATCGCTCTTTTTTATTTTTAGTGAAAACGTATCAAATCCGTTTCGTGGTTGAGAAGACGTACGTGGATACAGGCTTTTTTATGGCCGTTTCGCAATTCAACCAAAGTGATTGGCTACTGCTTATCCGGGCGATCCTGTGAAGACTAAACTAAAGCCAGGAAAACCAGAGCAATAAAAGCTAAACCTAAGCGACCACGCTGAGGGCTACCCCCAGGTACCCCACGCTGAGGGCTCAGGGCGTCACTGGTGATAAAAGTGACGGGGCCCGGTGGGGCCGATGCCTATCTGGGTCGCGGATAAATTTGTAAGAGAGTTACCGCGGCCCTGGCACAAGCAACTGAAGGAACACGGGAGGGTTTTATTCAGTAAAATTCGACTACACAGACAGAGTCTGACAGTGATTTTTTTTTTAGACACTAAAGTCACCACCTGATAACAAATAAATAAAAGTCCTTTACAACTGTCTACCAATGTATTCCAATATTTCAAACCGATACGAAAAAAATGTAAAGGCAGTGTCACTAACACGATCAAAACAAACGTATCGCGGTAAGGAGCTTCCGTGACCCGTTCATTTGGCATTCAGTAATGAGATTTACATGATTTAAACGGATAAAATTGTTCTACGCCTAAACTTTTCATTTGAGACCAAAATTATCGATTTATTCTGTTTCCGTCATGATGGCCCAGTGGCTAAGACCACGCCTCTTGTGCTTAAGGTCGTGGGTTCGAATCCGGGCAAGGACCAATGTGACTTTTTCAAATTCATATGTACTTTCCAAGTTTATCTTGGACATTGCTGACAACGGTGAAGGAAAACATCGTGAGGAAACTTAGACTTATAGTGAGTTTATAAGATTGTGCTCCATTGGTGTAATTGCTGCAAGGCGTTCCAGTGCGAGGATAAACTAATAAATAAATAAATTAATACCAACAACTAATACCATTGGTTTTTTTTCAATTCATATTTATTTTCTAGTCTGAATGGATACCATTGTTTGAACTAATACCAAAACAAGTTCAAAAATATAAGGTACAGTCAGTAAAAATGCTTTGTATGTAAGTAATTATAAGACCTTGAAAAAAAAAACTGTTAAATCCAATTTTTTTTTATAATTTTGGTTCCTTCTTGTTCCTGTATAATATATATTTTTTACTAATATCTAAACTAGAACAATTTATTTACAATCTAAAAAAAATATGTCAGAAAATTAACTCTAATAAATATTTCATGTAAATTTTAATATAAATATAAAAAGTTACATGAAATATTTATTATTCAATAGGTACGTAATTATTTACGCCTACCAATTTTAATAAATCAAAACGAAGTCAGATAATTTTTTCGCAAAAACAAATAACTTGTAATCTAGCAATTGTAAAATATCACAGAAAATTAAGTTTTTGTTTTTGATTTTCATATAGCAATTGAATGTGCTAATATTCACGAATATAGAACACTAAGAACCATTGGTGTAAATGCAATTCTATAACATCGCCTACGTCCGTACAGAAACTGGCCATGTCCATGATTAGATTTGACTAAGCTAACTGTACCAAATTCAAGTTGTTAGTATTCGTTCGCACTTTAAATTTATTTGTTTATCCATTCGGAATAGAAAATAAATACGAGTTGAAACAAATACCAGTGGTATTAGTTGTTGATATTAGAACGGATTAAATCATAATATCTCAATAAACAAAAATAACGTAAGGTACAAGTTGGAACAATGACTTTTATTTTTTTGTTATATGAAGACCTTAGGGACCTATTTAGAGAAGAGATATTCATACCTACAATCTACATATTATTATGAGTATATCCTAAAGTTGTAATTTCATGGTAAGGAACACGATCCCTCTGGGTTTCCCTTTTCTAATTGGCTAATTACTAACCGTCCTTCTAGAAAATTTGTTTTATGTCAAATCCCAGAAAACATTAATTTTAATTCATTATTTTGTTTACTTCAGGAAACGCATTTTTGTGTCGGTACGTTTTCGAGGATTTTAAGAATTTCTTTATCATCTTAATTATCTTTTTTGTTTCCAGAAACGGTAACATATTTTAGAAGTGAAAACTTCTTTAGCCGCGTCGAGCGATTTTTGGTAAGGGCAAAGCTTTTGGGTTTGCTTCATCGAGATGCTAATGTGACTATGCCCTAGACAAGTGACATTTTATCATCAAAAAGGTGGCAATAGCGATTGGAAGGATGTCAAAAATGTGTGAGAATGTCAAACGCGAGCGAAATGTCTCGTGATCAATCCTTTACATTTTAGCGTTTCGGCCGTAGCCATCGCTGACATCGAATGACAGTTTTCTAGAGCCACGGGTCACCGACATGCGGCGACGCGCAGAAGCCTATTTATTATTAGCAGACACTTATGCCAAAGTTTTAAGTTTCCGCTTCAGTCGGCAGTATTATTGCCGGCACGTAACTTAGCAAGAGTCGTTTTTTAGGTCTCTTTTATTACCAAGCGGGTCTCGGGAAACATTTAGCACTGTTCCAAGCGCGCGATTGGTTGGCAGGTGGTTGGTCAGTACGCGCACTATGTGCGAACTTACACCCACTACGCAAAAACCTTGCCAAGTCACATGCCGGGGAATATACCCCTGGTTTATTTTGGGTGTTTTTCCTACTTCTCCCTTATTATTTTTTGATTAATTTCGTTGTGGGACCCAAGACAATTAAATACATTTTACGGGACTTCGTCGAGCTTCATTGCCTCGGCACTTTTTGGTGATCCACTGTTGATTCTGGCTTTCAGGAGTTGCAGTGGTTGAGATACGTTTGGTCAGTTACGTCGTGCCGTTAGTTAGTCGTAGCGTTTTTCTTCTGATTAAGTTGATTATTTTTATAAGTACATCGATCGCGTTTGGTTCCGTTCCAGGGCTATAGATGGTGTTAGCAGCGACTTGCAAGTAATAGAGTTTTCTCGGTTCGTGACAATTTTTTTCTTTAAATAAAATAGTTGTTTTAAAGTATATTTGTTGCACGTTTTTAAAGTTTTGTTGTACTAAAATGTGTTACAATACAAATAAAAAAATCTAGTGGCATGCCTCAGAAATTTAAAACCGCGCCATATTGTAATCTATTTTAAATGAGCCCTTTTCCCTCTCCCCTTAGTATATGTAAGTTTGTTTTGTTATTAGTCATAAGATTAGAAAATATTCAATCGTATATATTATTTGAATTATAAATAAACACTATTTTAAATGATCCGTTCAAATAATCTTTGAAATATGAGCTATGAGCCCAATATATGGAATATTGGGCTCATAGTTATTAGTAATTCCGCGCTTAGAAGAGTTGATTACAGAACGCTTAGCTCTGGGAACCCGTGCCATGGTTGACTAGGTTTTTTTCAGTTTTCTTGTTCTTTCTAGTAAACAGAAAAATTTCATCAACCATTAGGTTAGGTTCTGTAAAATTTCGCTCACATTGATTGCCGTTTGACCTCTCTCCCTGTCTAATCTTTTGGGAAATCAGATTTACTCAGCGCGATATTATCAGTTTAAAGGGGGATCAGTGAATGCTGCACCCTTGGGACCAAACAGTCGTTTATTTTTTGCTAAGAATTATCCGAAGACGGCTTACATATATCTACCTACTTACTTTTTCATCTGAAGGGATGAGGGTAGGAACACAAATTAAAGGCTCGAAGGGCAACATAACATCACGCCCGTAGGTATTCTCGTCAGGGTTGGGCAGATATGTAGCAAAAATACACAACGTTTGGCCAGTTGTGATGAGGAGGCTTCCATTAATTACGTACGGTGATTTTGAGGGTTTTTCGACCTCCCTTCCCTCCAAAGTGCGATGTCGTGAAGATTGGGTCGACCTCCTCGCGAATCGTTGTGTGTAAATATAATTTTCTTAATTATTTTAATCCGAAGACCACTAAGAACGTAGTCTGGAATCACAGTGAGAAAATCGAATAGTAAAATACCTACTTAAATAGAAAAGAATAAAATTTGTAAAAGAATAATAGAAAATAATAATATACATTCTATTGCATTATGCCTTCGATCAATAATATACTTGGTAAACAATCCCATACAAACCTTGTTTTTAAAATTGACGTCAATTGTGTCTAGGTAATTTTTAGAATTCTAGTTAAAATAAATATACGTTAATGCAAATTCAACCTTCAAAGCAATGTTTAAAGTTGCATACACAAAATTGCGAAATATTCAAAAACCTTCAAAATTGCATGCAAAATAGCTAAAGCGCTGTATATAAGCAATAAAATAAAATTAGCAGACGATAAAATAAATACTACTTGGAAAATAATAAATAATGAAACAGGTTGAAAAAAACAGCGTAATACTGAAATTAATTTAGCAACTGCACATGGTCCCATACAATCAGATGTAGAGGTAGCTCAGGAATTTGAAAACATTTTTGTTAATATTCCTCTTAAAACTATAGCAGCTTTAAACTCCTCACCCACGCTCTCTACTGCGTTACTTAGAAATAATGTAAATGCATGCCCTATTTAACTTTCATATTTAACACTAGTGTCGATCAAGGAATTATTCCGGACCTCATGAAATACAGTAAAGTAGTTCCATTGTTTAAATTCGGGTATAGCAAAGAAGCCAATAATCATAGGCCAGTGTCAATTCTGCCGGTACTCAGTAAAGCCTTCGAAAAGTTAATGTTCAACCAATTGTTGCGTCATTTTAACAAACATTCCATCTTTCATGATCAACAGTACGGTTTCACCAAAGGGCGTTGCACAACTGACGTTGGCGTCACCATAATAAAGAACAACATGGGAGGAAGCACAAGACGCCATTGGCATCTTTTGCGACCTCTCGAAAGCGTTCGATTGCGTTAACCATAAGACACTATTGTTGAAACTCTAGCACGAAGGGATTAGACATACGGCCCTTGAGTTACTTAGATCATATCTGAAAGCCCGACAACTTAAAGTTCAGGTGAACGGCGTAAACTAACTAGGGTCTGAAATGACAATGGGCGTTCCTCAAGGCTCTATATTGGGTCCATTCCTCTTTTTAGTTTACTTTAATGATTTGCCCCAATTATTACAAAATCAACCGAAGATCGTGTTAATTGCTGATGACACATCTTTGATATTTAAAATAGATCACAAAATCCTGATGATGTGAATAAGTCTATTCATTAGGTCCAAACTTGGTTCACGGCAAACAGTTTGGTACTAAATGAAAAAAAAACCAAATGTTTTAGACACACATTGCCGAATGTCAGAAATAGCGAACGCGACATCATATTGAATAGAGAAAAGCTGAACTAAGTAAATCAAACAGTTTTCCTAGGAATCACTCTGGACGACGAATTACAATGGGAGCCTCACATAAAATCTCTTGCGGTAACCCGCTTATGCTGTTAGGAAAATAAGACAGTTAACGGATGTAGAAACCGCGCGTTTTGTATATTTTAGTTACTTTCACAGCATTACGTCATACGGTATTTTAATGTGGGGTCGGGCGGCTGACATTGAATTGCATAAGAGGGCTCTCAGAGCCATATATAAGTTAAGTCACCGAGAATCTCTTAGGGAGCTATTTAAAAAGATTAATATTATGACAGTTTCTTGCCAATTCATTTATGAAAATAATTTGTATGTAAGGAAAAAAATATAAATCACTTTAGTAAAGTTAGTGATAGACACAGTTGTAATAATAGAAATAAAGATAAGTTAAATCAACCATCTTATAGATAAGCTAAATTACACGCATCTTTCATGGGGTACTGTGTTAAATTCTATAACAAAATACCTCGTGAGATATTAAAACTAAATGAAAGAAAATTTAAAACAATAGTTAAAAGTACACTTTGTAAACAAGAATATTACAAATTAGATGATTATATTCAAGATAAGAATGTTTGGACACATTCTGGTCCTGCTCCATAGGGCAATCCTTAGTGTAGACAAAGTCAAACTGGTTGATTTGTATTATATTCATAATTATAGTAACGCTTTATTTTTTCTACTCTTTCTGTTAAAAAAAAAAATTGACTCGCACACAGTTCCGTTGTTGAATTAGGTAATTTACCTATCTTTGCAATATTTGTAAGTAGGTGAGAACCATGTTCCTATTTATCAAGTGAAGGAATTTACCTGTTAGTGCTTGTAATACTTATATGTAGTGTAGTAGTGCTAGGTGCATCGTCCTCACGTATATGAATTTATTAATGTATGTAGTTTAATATTGTAAAACACATATTTTGTTAAAAAGAGTAAGTATGGAGTTTCTTGTGCGTTATTATCCATAAGAAGCTACGTAATTAATGGGTGCCCTCTAAGCCTTATGGTACAGGGGCCTGCAGACCTCATATCCAGACTCTGTCGACAAATTCTACATGAAACGCATATAATAACACTTTCCCGACCCTAGAATGGAACCCAAGACCTTATGTTCAGCAGCAGCGCTTGCGACCCCTGCAAAAACTGAGCCACTCACCATTGTCATATTGCTCGAGGTCTCTGTCATTAACATCATTGTTAAGATGGCGGATTAACCCTTTGAGTTTCTGATACGTGGATAGATCTACGCGAGACACAATGGCTCAAAATCGAAGTCAAATCGTTTAAATTTATCAAAAATTTAGATTTACAAGTAATAATAATTGATTTTATCGTCCATTCGGAAAAGTTCCTTGCTATGGAGAAGAACGGATAAAAAAAACAGGGTTCAATTTCAAAATAAAATTGTTTTTCAATATTTACATCTTTCTTCTTTTTCGTGTGAGGATGTGGTCACCTCTTGTGTCAGAGTTAATAAAGCCACCTCTGGGAACCCATTAGGCCTCTAACTTAGCTATTTCTGACCTACATTAACTATATAAAGTCCAGGTTTCCCCACGAAGTTTTCCTTCACCGTTGCCTATGATGTCCAAGATAAGCTTAGAAAGTACATATGTATTTGAATAAGTCACAGTGCTAAGAAAGAACAGAATTTATATACATAGATTAATTCATATACGTGAGAACGATGCACCCAGAATAACACTATATAGTGTACATACTACATATAAGTATAAAGAATTACAAGTACTTACAGGTACATTCATTCATTTGTCAAATAGGAACATGGTTCTCACATATTTACAAATATTGCAAACATACTCGTAGGTAAAATACATGATTCAACAACAATGGAAAAGGGTGTACGCAATTTCTTAAAACAAAAAAAGAAGGCTTTTTAATGCTTCAGTAATTACAGCATTCAACCGGTTAAATTAAGAATTTGTTGGTTTGTTTTGTGTCTGAGGTTAAATCTAATAATAATAGAACCTATAATAAATAGTCAAATTGTATCGTTGAAAACACATAATTATGATAGAATTGGTTCTCTTCCCGAAATTTGTAATTTATACGCAGTACAATTTCATACGGAGAATTATTTGAAGGAAACACGAGTAGTATTTTTAATATTCCAAGTAGGTTCGTGCTTTCTGCCAATAATAATAAAACTTTTAGTTTCAAATATTATCTACTTAAAAAACATCCATCATACTAATATTATAAATGTGAATGTAAGTTTGTTTGTTACGCTTTCACGCAAAAACTACTGAACCGAACATCATGAAACTTTGTACATATATTCTTGGAGGTATTAGAAGTAACCTATGATACTTTTAATTAAAAAAAAAATGGCTTCACTGCGAGCGAAGCCGCGGGTAAAAGCTAGTACTTAATATTATAAATGGGAAAGTAACCCTTTTTGTCTGTTACCCTTTCACGCTTAAACCGCTGAGCTGATTGAGATGAAATTTGGCATGGAGATAGTTTGAGACCTTGGGAACGACATATGGTCGATTTGCCGCAGAAATCGTCCTTAAGCGAAGGTTTGTATTGCGAAATAATATTTAATCAAGTATTAATGCTACGCAGAGGAAGCTGCGGGCAAAGCACTTATATTATAAAGGCGAAAGTTTGTGAGTGTGTAAGTGTATTTGTATGTTTGTCACTCTTTCACGCAAAAACTACTGAACGGGTCTGAATGAAATTTGGCACAGATATAAATTATAGTCTGGAATAGCACATATGACTTTTATTATTTATCCCGGGAATATGTTCCTTTGGGATAATTTTCGACATTCACGCGGGCGGAGCCGCTGGCAGAAGCTAGTAACATAAAAAATAAACAGGCCTCAGTAGTTTTCATAGTAATGCTGAGGCATCCTGCTGATTTTATTGCTTAATGTATTAGATCGTAAACATATAGTTTGCCAAATATGAACATTACAATATGTTTATTGGAGTGATATTGTTTATAGATGGCACAAAAAGACAGACGGTCGAGAAATCCCGAAAAACAAAAGGCTTCCAATTATTTCGATCACACATAAACTCCCATTTTTAGGGTTCTGTAATAATTGCAAATCAGCATGAGCAAACCATTTTAAATAATTTTAACTTTATAGTTTAAATTGCATGTTTGTTTGTAATGAGTAATCTCCGGAAGTACCGATCCGATTTGGAAAATTCCTTCTCTAATAGAAAGTTCGTTGAGTATAGGGTAGTATAGTATAGTTTTTATCCCAAAAAAATTACGGGTTCTAAAAATTATGTGGAGTGCGCTACGTGAGTGAAGTCTCGGGCAAAACGCAAACATATAAGCTGAAGTGCCCTAAGTGGGTACTTGGGTATACTCCTGCGCTTTCGAGGACTTTATGAACGCCACCGATGCTGCAATGTGGGCTACCGCGCATAATTTTGCCGCTAGAGGTACTGCACGCTGGTGTGGCGTGAAGTCTTCAGCGACGGTGAAAAAAAACATGGTGAGGAAAGCTGGACTTATAGTGAGCTTATTAGAAGATTGTACCCCATAGGTATAATTACTGCAAGCCGTTCCAGTGCGAGTACAAACGAATAAATAAATGTCAAATTTCATAGTTTTTGGCTTTTAGCGCGAGTTTATTGAAAAAAAATTATTTTTGTGAATATTTTCCAAATATGGCAGATTATGATAGGTACGGGATTTACCAACCACTGCTATAAAAGAGTTTTTGTTTGGGAAAAAGTAATTCTCCTTTTTTCGAAATAAAAGGAACTGCGCAAAACAGATTTTATATTTAAACGCACTTCTACGGCATTAGAAATGATTTAATGCACAC
This sequence comes from Orthosia gracilis, assembly GCA_947562075.1. Lineage (NCBI taxonomy): Eukaryota > Metazoa > Arthropoda > Insecta > Lepidoptera > Noctuidae > Orthosia > Orthosia gracilis. The sequence goes on along the minus strand of OX387264.1, from coordinate 66,002,330 downwards.
TTACGTGCGCGTTATAGTAACGTTTAACACTATATTTATTGACCTTAGTCAACGATGCAAGTTTAAACTGCCGCTAATTAGTATATCCTTATTAATGTGGCCACCTACTGACCACAATTATATCTAAAGAGTCAGCCAGTCAGAACAGCCAACCATGGATACCATATAGAACAAATCGATTAAAAAAGATTTATGATCCAATGAGCCAATACAAAATTTGGAAATGGAAGCCGTTGGCAGGGCCTATCGTTTGTGTCAAATAAATTGAAGCCCTTTTCGGTACGTTACGTCCCCGAGCCGGCAGTAATGTGATTTCAGTTGCGATTTTACGCTCAAAATAACTTTCAGGACGGATGTGCACTACTGATTTACTTTTAGGTTATCGAATTTTGAGGAAAATCGTGTGTACCTTGTACATCCATTTTTCATAACAGAATGAAGGTAGGTAAGTTACCTACCGTACCTTACCTTAGGGTGAATTCATTAAATTAATTAAACTACTTTAAATCAAATCAGAAAGGTTACCAGACTCTTGATCATATTGATTAGAAAAATAATTACAATAGTTATCATTGCAAAGTGACACGCGATTTTGTACGAAATTTTGAGCAACTAGTAGATGGAGTCGAAAGGTTTTGGGTCGTGACTGCTTACCGTAAAACACAGCGTTAGAAGACCTTTTGCCCAACCCAATAACTTTGGTGATGACCGCGGTAATCCGTTAGATGCGAGACGTATAAGAGCGGACTATGCGGCGATACTTGGGAGAGGCAACTTTACTTGCCTTGCAAATGTAGCTCTTACTTCATACGTACAACATTCTAGATTCTATCATCTTAATAATATTATAAATGTATCCCACCGTAGTATCTCCACCTTGACGTCGTGGTGGGGCTTGCGTGCTCCAATGAACTCTAGGTCAGTGCCAAAGTAGAGGTGGGGTAAGGTGAGGTGCCAGACTAAGAGAGATACAATCCGCAGGGCAGCTTTGTGGCGAGCTGGTGGGTAGTGGCGACCCCAATGACCTGATCTCCAGGGAGAAGTCTTGTCCCTCGTCTCCGGCTTGCCTTTATTGGCAGGTCGGTGTGAACACTGACGGGGAACAGAGTACCCATCTCTCTCTTGCCTTAATTGGCTGGTTTGAGTGGAGATTCGCAAGAGAAAAATGTGCTCGGAGGAAGGAAGTAAACCCAGTAAGATGCTGATAGGGATCTTGATCGGACTGCCGGCATTATCCTGATAGCCGTGGTATACCTCTCCGCTCCTCAAAAAGTGCTAGCAACTGTCTATTAATTAGGTGTGCAAGTAATCCCCTGCCATTTTATACCCGTGTAGATCAACATTGGTCAGGCAGGGGCCAATAGTCCTTCTTTAGTTTTAGGTAATCAATCCACGAAACCTCCCGAACCCATAGCCCAATATGTTTTGTCTCCAAATTCTGCAATAGTACTGCACCAGCCGGGGATTATCCTTGGGTGCTTTTCGTGAAGTGACTAGTGCATACAGGGATAATTGCCGGTTGGTATCACATTTCATCCTACATATCTAACAAGGCCTCTGCGAGTTAGTTTCGGTCACTGATACGCCTTTCAAAGGTCCGGGACCCTAGGTTCGCGAGAATCTCAAAGTCAAAACTATAAATGCGAAAGTTTGGATGGATGGATAAATGGATGGATGTATGTTTGTTACTCAATCACGCCAGAATGACTCAAAGTCAAAACTATAAATGCGAAAGTTTGGATGGATGGATAAATGGATGGATGTATGTTTGTTACTCAATCACGCCAGAATGGCTGTACGGATCGGGATGAGATATGGCACAGAGATAAATATATTATAGTCTAAAATAAACACATAGACTTTTCATGCCAGTATAATTTTCCCTCACCCTCCCTTTTCAAAACACTTTTCACGTCATTTTATTAACGTCGGCCTACATGAACCTACCTATCATGTAGACGCCTCATTCTCAACAAGTCCCCTGTACCTACCGACTAGACGCGCATGTAGCTCAGCTCAGCAATCTGCCCGTGTTCGCCCGCCCTTACACGGCTCGATATCGTCTCTATAAAACATGATGCAATCATGTGACTCCGCTCTCAACCCGCTTCAGGTACAATCTCGGTGATCTGATTGTGCCAGGCGACCACCTTTTCCAATTGCCTATTTATTTCAGACTTATCTTGAAACACTTGGCAATTTATTTCAAGTTTTTTTTAGGAAAAGTATTTGATTTTTGAGGATTCTACCTATATTTTAAGACTTTTCTTGAAATTTTTGGCCTGCTTGTGGAATGTTATACTTAGGTATCAGTCCATCAATCCAGCATATTATATCGGTCCACTGATGGACTTAAGTGTCACCCAAGTTCTACCACATACCAGCTAGGTACGTACCGTTAGTACTTAAAAACTAAAACCCGGCTACTGAAGAATCACGCTCTAAAAAGTACAAAACAACTAAGTATTTACCGTACAACGTACCGTACGTATTTAAGAAAAATTTACCGTACAACAAACACTTAGCGATGCCGCGCAGTCGGGTAAAAATTTGGTTTTCATGACTTTGACGGGAAATATCTCGCAAACAGTACGCTTGATAAAAATGTGATGTACCAAACCCTACCTTCATTTAAAAATACCACACATGATAGGGTGGGGAGAAGATATTTTTTTTTGTTCTTGACTGCCTGCCCCCCTAGAGAGCGCCATATTCAATTTAATGTATCTTCGTATAGCCTATAACCAGCGGACAAACAAGACGCTTCGAACAACACCTCATTTGTCAAATTATGTTAAGTAGTTTAGAAGTAATGAGGGCACTGATGAACATACATACCCACATACCGGTCAAAAACATACCTTTTGCTTCGCCGTAGTCGGGTAAAAATTGAATACCTATGCCAGAAAATTATGAAAATTTAAATAACATATCATGAGTGGGAAAACTTACATATTGTAAAGTAGAAATTAGTGTTATGTCTAAAAGCATTTATTTGTATAAAATATTGATAATGAAATGTCTAATAAATACGAATAATATTTATAAGACGTTAATGCGTGACAGGCGTGACTGGAAATATTTGTTTTAGCTATTTTGTGATGCGTAGGACCAAAATTAAAACCTCTTCACAAACTTTAATTTTCAAATATCCAGTTGTCAGTTCGAGATAGGTCAGTTCTCGCCAAACTTCTTGGCCGCTCGGAAGTTGGTTTTCCGATGCGCAAGGTACGGATCGGTAAAGTTTTTGTATGAGATTTACCCTTGCGCAGTCATTGTAGTCAACTTCAGGGCGGCCAAGAAGTTTGTCTAGAACTATACACCAAGTAGATATCTGATGAAAAACTAATTTTTATTTGAAGGTATTTTAGAAACACTAGAATTCTCTTCTTCTTTTCGTAACGATTAACTCAAATTTAGTTTCAATTATTAAAATTTTGTACGATCAATATGGGCTACTTAAACAGCTCTGTCACTCACCATGTTTAGATAGCTCTAATAATATATTCACATATTCATAAGCCACTATTGTCAGGATAGTGGAGATTTTTATATTGACAAAGCTAACATACTCAGTACGAACTTGTTTGAACAAATCTCCTTCGATAGAGAGTCAATAAAACGAAACGATTCACATAACAACGGCGATAACCTCGTAAAACGCAATGCAACGAAAGCTGCTCGTTTCCCTATAAATAACGGACAAAATGTACATATATTATATCAATCTGCCTAGCATTTTTCCATCTATGTTGGCTTCGATTGCCAGTCGAACTGGATTCAGCTGAGTACTAGTAATTAACATGGAGCGACTGCTAATCTGACCTCCACAACCCAGTAACTGGGCAAAACAATACCACTTGGCCAGACTGGTGTCAATTTCAGGCTTCTGACTACCCGTACCAACGACGATATAACCACTTGACGGCGCATACAGTGCCCCGACGCTCGAAAACTATTAGTATTTTGTCGCCTATGTAAAGGCTTCGGTACTAGTAACCATTTTAGTTGTGTCCAGTTATTAGACCTGTACGCACGCTAAATAAATACAAATTGTTTTATCTTTTTATTGCAATTATAACGCATAAAAATGCCCTCATGCGCCGTAAAGGGGTATGGGAAACATGCCAAGACTTCTAGTTACAAAAAGGATGGCATAACTTTTCATCGGTAAGTAAACAGTACGAAAATTATTTTTAATATAATCAGATTATGAGACACCGCAGGGATCTAGTTAAAATGGTGGATGGGGTAAACGAGCACACTTTTGAGACCCGCGTTGATGTCTTTTGGAAAAGTCTCGCTCTTTCACTAGACAATTCTAATGCTTCTATCCCTTTCTCTCCCTTTGTATTTTTATCGTAAATATCTGTGCTGTTACTTTTAATAGCTGAAGTCGATATCGATAATAATAAAATTAAACTTAATAAAAAATGTATGAAAAAATATCTATCTACTTTTAACCGACTTAAAAAAAGGAGGGTGTTCTCAGTTCGTCGAATTTTCTTATGTATTATGTTCCCGGATTACTCGTAGACGGCTTGACCGATTTGGAAAAATACTTTTTGTTTCTCTATGTCCCCGACACACATATTTATATTTGTAATTGATTGTTTTTTATTAAATAATATTTATATGATTTTAATTGAGAATTTTTAATAATGTTAAAATCCATTTTATCGATATCGACAATTTTCCCTTAATCGAGTTGATCAACCCTAACGATAGCCATACCTACGCAACTTACTTTGAACTGACCAATTGCAGCCGCGCGTTCTTCCTCGTCTCCCGGCCCGCGGTAGTGAGTCGTGTGCTTAGAAGAAATAGGCCTATAAGCTCTCTAGTGGTTATATTCTCTTTGACCCGTACCGACTGTCAAAGATCTTCAAATGATAGCCGGGACCAACGGCTGAGCGTGCTTTCCGAGGCACGGAGGAAATTCGAAACGTAAAGATGGTCACCCATCCACGGACCGACCTCGTCAAGCGTTGCTTAACCTTGAAGATCGACCCGTACGGGTATTTAGCCACGAGCTCCTCTACACAAAACATACATAAACAGGGTTTTTAATTCGCTGGCAAAATTTTAGGATGTGACAGTACATAAAAATTATGACCAATAATGAATAAGACCAATGAATCTGAAATTACAAAAAGTTGTACATTGTATTTTGTTTTGTGTTCTATATATCTTTGATGTTTTTAGTGACAATTTTTTTATATGAAACGTTTGTTTTCATATGAATCACATTTCACACTACATAAAGCCGAAAGTTTGTGAATGTGTGTGCGTTTGTATGTTTGTTACTTCTTCACGCTGAAACGACTGGACGGTTCTGGATGAAATTTGGCACAAAGATAGATTATAGTCAGGAAAAGCACATATTATACTTTTTATCCCGGGATTGTGTTCCCTCACGATAAATTTCGACTTTCACGCGGGCTAAGCCGATAGCAGAAGCTAGCGTCAATATAAAAAGCTAACAGATCAGGTCAGAACAGGTCAGGTGCGTTGTGTTTATTGTGCATCTTATACACGCATGGTTGAGAGTAAATTGGCATGCGTGTATGACAAGATATGACCGTAAACGAAGCAAAATTAGTGTGTAAGGATAGTAATTCGTAACCGGTAGCATTCTGTAGTTTCTGCCTACTCCCATGTAGAAAAGGCGTGAGATTATAAATGTTACATACATTAATAATCGTACTTTCACTCCTGAAAGGTTACCAATGAATTAAAAGCCTGTATACTACGACCAGTAAACTACCGTACTGCTGAAACACTGGGCGCCCGGCCAAATGATTCAGGGTGTAAGCAAGCTGGATTAAACCTAACTTATGACCTCTTCATTGTGTTTGCTGATGTTTGTCGGTCCTAGCGATATTTTGGTATACGTAACTTGTTATTAGAATATTGTAGGAGTACACCAACATACATTAGGTAACAACACACACGCGTTAGGTATAAGTTATTTGTTTATTCAGCATCATTAAGGACCGGATTATATGCAACATAAATAGCTTGAAATATGCATGCAAATTAGTATTAAAAATTGTTAAAAAATATTTTCAAAAACTAAAAGCCCGACTACTGAAAAATAACGCACTAAAAAGTACGAAACAAGAAAATATTTCTGTAAATTTACAGTGGTCGTTAGGTACTTTGCAGAATGTATTGTTTTGTTACGGTGGGTGGCATACGACCACGATCAATTTACGGGAATATTTTCTTGTTTTGAACTTTTTAGGACGTTATTTTTCAGTAGTCGGGTTCTTGATTTTTTGAACTTGTTTGTTTGATTGTCCAGTCCAGTAGGCAAAACTCCTCTAAGCATATTTCAACTTTTCAATTTGCCAATCCCTGACCTGTCTGATGTCTCTTCTAAATCGGAGTATACAGGCTGAAATTTGAATAGTTGTTTGCCCGCGGCAGAACAATTTGCCATCAGTAGTACTATCGAAGCAGTTAAAATTAACAAATAAAAATGTTTTTGTTTTAAAATAATAATAAAAAGAAATTATCAACTCGAAAGCGTGTGAAACAATAGTAATTTCCTAGAGGTAAAAGACCGCGCAACCCATCACCCTCCCCGGCTCGCGCTTCTATTGGTTCGCCGGTTAACTATCGTGGGTTACAATTGGCTTGACGTCGCTTTCGAGTTTTGTTTTTCACAATTGTTAATCTGCCATTTCTTGATTCTAATAGTACATTTTCTGCAGCGGCCAGCTAAAGAGGCATTGATGGACGAACGTGTAAATAAAGACCACCGACCACCGACTTCGAAAAATAAAGTTATGTTTCGCTTTGCATTTGTTCTGAAAGTCAGTAAGTTTTTATTGTTACAAAGTTATTTATTTTTCTCATTTTAGTTTAAGTACTTCATAATGAACATGTACCGTATGGTGCCGGACGTTAAGAATTTCACCATCCCATATCTGCCCGTGGGTGTCGTAAGAGGCGACTAAGGGACAAACCAGAGAATGGGCAGCAGCATTCTCTGTGCGCTTCATAACAAACTGCGATCGCCAACCCGCCTGCCAAGCGTGGCAATTACGGCAATCCTCCCCAAACCGATAAATAGCGCGTTATTACAGTAGGCCCGTGAGTGTCTTCTATTCATACATCGACAAAATAACTTAATATTTTTAGTAAGACTTTTCATTTATTTATGTATATATTGTATTGGTTATATTAATAAATTACGTAACAAAAAACCCTCATGCATAAAATGGTTATCATTCAATGCATTCAATACTCAATTAGCTGCATATTTAATCACAAATAACACTATTCCCTAAAGCTGAATACATTGGATGGGTACATCATAATTATACATAGTTTAAGAACTTTGTATAATTTACTTTAGATATTGTTCTCACGTAAGTGACTTTGGGCCTCTATATGATGTACTCCTTCTTCAAAAAGCGTGAACACAGGAAGTGGACCTGGCAGAGCCCTGATGGTGCATCAAAAAATGAGATTGACTTTATCATGTCAACCAAGAAGCAAATGTTCAATGATGTCTCTGTGATCAATTCGGTAAAAACCGGGAGCGATTACCGCATGGTAAGAGGCACATTGAACATTAATATTAAGCTTGAAAGGTCTCGACTGATGAAGGCCACGCTCCGTCCAGCACAGATTCAGGTCCAAAACCCCGAGAGCTTTCAGCTCGAACTCCAGAATCGTTTCGAGTGCCTAGGTAGCTCCGTGGACGAATAGCGACGGGTTCGTGGAAGCTGTCCATACGATCGGGTCTAAGTTTTTAAAGCCCCGTCGTACAGATAGAAACAAAAAGCTCTCTGATCCTACCCTCAAGCTTATGAAGGAGAGGCGTGAGATAATCCTGCAGTCTTCAGGTGAGGCGTGCAAATACCGGCAGCTCAATAGACAGATCTCTAAATCCTTGAAAAGAGACCTCCGCCGCTTTAATACCGAGCATATTAAAGACACAATTGAGCGAAATAAAGGCTCCAAGGTTTTTCAAGAGATCTGGCTATTGGGCAGAGCCAGCTCACGAAACTGAAGACCGGCGATAGCAGGATCGTATCCGCCAAACCGGAGCTTCTGAGGGAGATCGTGACATTCTATGGGCAGTTGTACACATCAATCAGCAAGCCCGTTGCGAGTCTAGCAAACGACCCAAGAGCTAGATTGACCCGTCACTATACCGAAGATATCCCGGACATCAGCCTGTACGAGATTAGGATGGCTCTGAAACAGCTTAAAAACAACAAGGCGCCGGGTGATGACGGAATCACGGCTGAACTCCTGAAGGCGGGTGGAAAACGGGGTGTACTCGAGGGCAAAACGCCACAGGCATGGTGCAGGGGTGTGGTGGTACTCTTCTTCAAGAAGGGCGACAATGCCCGGCTGAAGAACTATAAGGCCCATCTCACTTCTTAGCCATGTCTACAAGTTGTTTTCAAGAGTCATCACGAATCGTCTCGCGCGCAGGTTTGATGATTTCCAGCCTCCCGAACAAGCCGGATTCCGAAAAGGCTTTAGCACCGTAGACCACATACATACGCTGCGTCAGGTTATACAGAAGACCGAAGAGTATAACCTGCCTCTCTGTTTAGCGTTTGTGGACTACGAGAAAGCCTTCGATTCGATCGAGACTTGGGCTGTACTGCAGTCTCTCCAACGATGCCAGATCGACTACCGGTACATTCAGGTGTTGAATGTTTGTACAAAAACGCCACCATGTCAGTCCGTCTTCAGGATCAGACCTCGAAACCAATCCTTCTCCAGCGTGGCGTGAGACAGGGAGACGTCATTTCTCCGAAACTGTTCACTGCTGCGCTGGAGGATGTATTCAAGGTTCTGGACTGGAGGGGCCTAGGCATCAACGTTAATGGCGAGTACATCACTCACCTTTGGTTTGCCGACGACATAGTGGTCATGGCTGAGACCATGGAAAGCCTCAGTAAAATGCTCGATGACCTCAGTAAAGCTTCCGAAAGAGTGGGTCTTAAAATGAACATGAACAAAACCAAGGTCATGGTGAACGCCCATGTAGCACCCACTCTTATCAAGATCGGAGACTCTACACTCGAAGTTGTAGACGATTATGTCTACCTGGGACAAACGGTCCAGTTGGGTAGGTCCAACTTCGAGAAAGAGGTCAACCGTCGAATCCGACTCGGCTGGGCGGCGTTCGGGAAGTTGCGTGGTATCTTCTCGTCCAATTTACCGCAGTGTCTCAAGACAAAAGTCTATGACCAGTGTGTGTTGCCAGTGATCACCTATGGGACCGAGACATGTTCGCTCACAATGGGCCTTATCAGAAAGCTTAAAGTCACCCAAAGGGCAATGGAGAGGGTTATGCTCGGAATTTCCTTGCGTGATCACGTCAGAAATGATGATATCCGCAGGAGAACTAAAGTTACCGACATAGCCCGGAGAATTGCTAAACTTAAGTGGCAGTGGGCAGGGCACATTGCTCGCAGAACGGATGGCCGATGGGGCCGAAAAGTTCTGGAATGGCGACCGTGAACCGGAAGACAATACGTTGGAAGGCCTCCCACTAGGTAGACCGATGACCTGGTTAAGGTTGCGGGAAGGCGTTGGATGCGAGACGCACGGGATCGGTCAATGTGGCGACGCCTCGGAGAGGCCTATGTCCAGCAGTGGACGTCTTTCGGCTGAAATGATGATGATGAAGTGACTTTGTGTCTTTTTTAACCGACTTCAAAAAAGGAAGAGGTTATCAATTCGTCGGAAACCTTTTTTTTTTCGTGGATGTTCCCCGATTACTCAAAGATGCCTGGGCTGATTTGGGAAATTCTTCTTTTGTTTGAAAGGGTATACTACCCAGTTGGTCAATTATTCATAAGGTCAGGATTTGATGATGGAATCTTGGAGAAATCGAGGGCATATTGGTATAGCTAGGGCATAGGTATAGCGATTTTGGTATTTTCATCAACAATGCAATCATTTGCACTCAGAAAGTATCATTTGGTGAAGTGGAACTGGTGAAGAAGACCACAGATGGCGAATGGAACTCCTTAATGCTAAATATGTCATGGGTATAAGATATCTCGAATAGTTAAACGACTATGATGAAGCAAATACTTACTGATGAAATTGGTACCATCGAACTGATCTGATGATGAAGCCGGCAGGTAGTCACTAGAACACCGAAATGAAACAATGTATCCTATTCGTGTTTGGCCTTATTTGAATCGTCATGATATGTTCTTTGGATATGATTGTTATGGCAATTGGAGGTAAGTATCTAACAAAACTAAAAAGAGATAAATAAAAAACTTTTTACGAATAAAACAAACCGACTTCCAAAAAAAAACACTACAAAGTCGGTGTTGAAACACGGAAAACAATAGGTACCAAAGACACCGACTTCGGAAATGAAAGTTAATTTTCGCTTAGTAGTGTTTTTTTGGAAGTCGGTTTGTTTTTTTGTTAATTGAGAATAAATATCTTTAAACCTAAACCTCTAATCGAATATACTACGTTTAATGAACATGATTATGCGCTTCTCCACATACCTAATACACAGGTACGTTAAGTGGTGCCATTTTTATCAAGATCCTTGTTAATATTCTTATCACTGGTCAAAAAGCACGCAACATCAGCTTTCCTATGTTCGAAAGTTATAAACATCATCCACTATGACCTGTCTGGCAATTCCAGCACTATTGTCTAACAGCGCATTGCATTGTTATTGTCTTGCAGTCGTTGTGTTCGTAATTTATAATGTTTTCTGTTTGTTTACAGGTCTCCAGCCTAAAGTCACCGATCAAGTTTGTTTGCCGCGAGCCGAACTGACTGAGTGCCGCTGCTTTTGTGCTCATTGAGCTAAACTTGGTTGATTAAATTAGGTTTTTATTAGAATATGAGTTCTCCAGTTTCGGGAAAAAGAAAAAGAACGAGTCCTTCAGTTCCCCAAAAACAAAACTATTCACGGGTTAACGGTCAATTAACTCAGTCAAACTATTACTACGATTTTGTGGGGCTTAGTTTATAAGTCACTTACCATTATGTGAATATAAATAAATAAAAGAAATAAAAATTGTGTTCATACTACATATACATATACAAATAAAAAAAATAAAAATTGTGTTCATACTTACATATACATATACAAATAAAAAAAAGAAATATTGTGATCTAAGGCTTTTTTAAGGTTTTTTTGCAGCGGCATTACTGCAGTGGCCAGCGAAAGAGGCATTGATGGACGAACGTGTAAATATGGGCCGAAGCGAAGCCGAGGCACACATACTTAAGTCCATCAATGCCTAGTTGCGGCCAAGGCTTGTATAGTACTTTTCTCAAATAACGCGCGGAAATTAAAACTAAGTACATAGTGCCTAGAACTCATTTTGTCAAATACAATTGCTTTCAAAATCAATGACGAATATTTGCCTTGTTAAAGTGTTCATTTTTGTTTATTTTTCAAAAAACATCTTTTTATTTGCAAGCCAGTTCGAAATTTAAATAAAACCTTTGATAAGTTACCTCCTTGGTTGCCATATTTTGGCGTAAAATATCGTTCCATTTTTAAATTACACGACAGATATGAGTTTTCTATGTAATTTATTTGACCGCAAAACATGACAGATATGGATTTTCATAAAAAATTTGCCGCTGCTCGCATGTATTTGGTCAGTACAGCAATTTTGGTTTATATCGAAGAAGGTTGTCAAAATAATGCTCAAATTGCCAAGCCTGTTTGAGAAAACAGATAATTTATATGTCCAAACATGAGTTTACATACAATAGGCATGCATGATGTTCACAATAATTTCATTTCGCACTGTCATATTTTGCCTAGTCAGCCCTACAAATTGTTTATTTGACAAAGTTACATTAATTACAACAATTACATTCATTATCCTAAAAGACAACAGGTTAATGTTTATCTTAATTAAAACATAAAGTGACTTAAAAAAAAGATCGAAATGAATAAAATAGCGTAATGTCAGATACAATTAAACAAAACACGCAACAGCTAAAAAAAACGGAATTCATAAGTTAAAATAATTTCAAAAAAGCAAATTGAATAATGTCAGATATAATTCAATCATAAAATGTCCACCATTATTTATTGCACCAAGTGCAACCCCATATCATGTCCAGGCTATCTCTTTCCATTCTGGGTTGCCTGGAAGAGATCGCAGAACGCGATAAGGCCGCCTGTTGTATGTTTGTGTCTATTTTAAGGTTTCTGTATGTATTGTTTTTATTATCTTGGTGTACAATAAAGTATATATATAAATAATGTCACAACAAAAAAAGAAAAAGTGAAATAAATAGATTAAAATAATGCCAAAAAGTAAAACTGTGAGATAAAAAAAAAATCAAACAATGTTCTAGAAAATGGAATTGAATTCATAAAGATAAAATTTAATCATACAGTCATAAAAAAGAAACAAAATTATTTCTTAAGAATATCAGAAAAACATCAATTAAAATTGATATATAATAATAAGGAAAGATAAACTCATAGAATAATAAGCAAAAGTTCAAAAAATACAACTGAATTTTTGGTCGCGCGACTGTGAAACGAGTGCGCGTTTTCTTCCCTCAAGGTCGTTGCAACTGTCCCCGTCTTACGGGCACAAGTTGCCTTCCGCCATCTTTAACAAAATAACCTATATGCGAGAAAGTTTTGTTCCAAACTTATGATAAGAATGTGCCCGTTTTCGTACAATGGCCTCAACCGAACAATATTGTTTTACTGCTGCTTCGTGCTGGGAATGAACTAACTATTTATGATCTTTAAACCTTGCTTCTTCTTCCTCTATACGTGTCGTCGATACTTATTGACACAATTCAGAAACAATCCTTTAATGTTCTATTGGGCCGTTCAAGTTTTACGTAAGCAGATTTATTACAATTATTAACCCCCCCCCCTCCCTCTTGTCAGCAAAAGTAAGCAAAGCTCATACCCGTAAACATTGGTATACGAATTTTCTTTTAATGTAAGTATTCTGTTTTATTTATTGATTCATGAGCAGTTATAATTCTAGAAATAAGAAAATAAGCTTAGGATAGAGGACTTCAACGCACATACTATTCATTTAAACAAACTTTATTGACACTATATTCAAAATATATATATAATATGCGTTTCGTTTTCAGGCATAGACAATGTGTGGGTTTTCATATGAGTAAAAAAAAAAAATTATTACTGCTGCAGTAATCACCATCTTCACCCCGCCACCCCCATGTCATCAAAAATAAGCAAAGCATAGACCCTCCCCCGCCCCCTATAGTTCTTAGGTAATATTTGAACGGTCCCTATGTTACGGATATACATGATTTTTTGTCGTTATTTTATTTTTATATATTTTTACATAGATACATCAATAAATAGTATTCTATTTTTAAACCCGGCTACCGTTTGTGCAAACTGGAATTTGTACAAGTAAAATAAACGTTTATTTATATAGATCGTAGGTACAGTAAATAAGATGTGACAGTTAAAATATGGGTGATCCTTATAAAATCTACCTTGTATCAGGAATGCAAACATTATTTAATGAGATGCAATGATATTATAGTTAAATTATTTTTGATATAACAATAGTTGGCATGGTGCATTCACATTACAATAAATTAATTAAAATATCTAAGTATAATATAATAGGTATGGCATTCATAAATTGAAACAATGTCATAATTAGGTAAGAATGTCAAATTAAGTAATATCAGGCTAAGGAGTACAAAATAATATGTCAGTGTCATTTAGAAAGTCATTTACAGAATAGTAGGTAGCATTTTGCAATTAATCATTCTGTCAGTTTATTTTTAAAGTTTCGCATTGCTTCATTTTTAATTATGTAAGGTATTTTGTTAGATATTATTGGGCCCATATTGATAACACTTTTTTTCTGTAATGCAGTATTACAACTCTCAACATGTAGTACATATTTATACTGACTTCTTAGAGGTCTCTTTCTATCTTCTGACTCTGCAGTGAAAATGTTAATGTTACATTTAACGAAAATTGTGACTTCTAAAATGTACATAGCCGTGAAAGAACCATCCGTCACTTTCATATTAAGCATTGCCCTTAAGCATTGCTTTTGGGCCTTGAACACCTGTTCTCGTAGAGTACAGTTTACCCAAACGATTATTCCGTATCTTAAAGTGGACGCGGTTCATCAACCACACGGCCCCTAGACGCCTAATAAAGCGAGCGATGTCTGTCAACACATATTACTAAAAGATCTTATATAGGTCGCTTCTCGACAATTTCGAATTAGTAGCGACCATTTCTGAAACCGTAAGCACTGCCGCGTCAGGCAATTACAAATTGTTAAAATAAATATTATAATGGCCCCTTGTAACATGTACATGTACGTTGGTGTGGTAACAACAGCCAGAACCCGAGTTTCACGAAAAATGGCATAATATTTCATCGGTAAGTTAATAGTTACATAATCATATTTATTTTCTGATAATATGGGCCGGCTTAGTTCGACGTGCCGCCCGCGCAAAACGACTGACTGAGGGATCAGCTACGGCCGTTGCCGCTCGCCTCTTCTAAGTTGGCGAAGGGGGAAGCGCAGACCAGGGCAGCGTGACACGGTGCGGTGGGACGGCTGGTGGAGCGCTACCGCGAGGACTTTACTACTGCAGCTCATGCACCACGTTCGGTAGGTAGGCAGAAGGCAGGCAGCAAGGAGTGTCAAGGAACCGGGCTGTAGCGTTACACGCCGTAGATACGCAGGTATACGGAAGGCAGGAAGGCAGTCAGCAAGGAATGTCGAGGAATCGGGCTGTGGCGTTACACGCCGTAGATACGAACCCTCCTACGGAGATAGGCAAGGCATCGGACAAATGATACACAGTATATCACACACAATATATTTAACTGGAGCACTTCAGAAAGTAATACACTTACACAAGCTGTAAATTCACAGTTTTGAGAGTTTTCAGAATAGAAAATAGCTTAATATAATAGCTTTTAGTCTAAAGCTGTGGAATGAATACCACACAGTAAGGGTCGCACCTACGGTAGATTTTCCAATAGTGAAACCGAATTGATTGTTATGAAATTTTGGTCCGTCCGGTAGCAAACGTGGAACGATAAGGCGCTCCAGGAGTTTTCCCAAAGATGGAAGTAATGTTTTGGACCGGTACGACTTTGGGTCGTCCGGGGGTTTGTCGCCACTTTTCGGGCAGATTCGTATAATTCCACGTCGCCTTAAACAAGGAAATACGCCCTCCGCAATACAACGCTTGTAAACGGTTAAAATCGCATCACCGGCTATTTTACACGCTTCTATAATCATCCGATTTGATGTTTTATCTTCACGTGATGATTTGTTGAGTGGTAACCTCTTGACAATGTTAATAAATTCGCAGTGGATGGAAGGTCTGCCGCTGTTGATTCAGGTGGTACAGCTGCCAACCCTGTGATCTGTTGTTTACTAGATTGGTTATAACATACGCGGATATGCTCAATTTTTTACAAACCTCTTCGGCTTGAGGTTTCCAAGTCAACTGGCTGTCTATCAATATACCCAAAAATTTTGAAACTTTTACCTGGTCAATAATACAGTTATTACATTCTATTGTTACATTTGGTACTGATGTGCATTGATAAAAATGCATTACGTTAGTTTTTTGCGGGTTAATTACTAGATTATTTTCGTCAAGCCAATTTACAATGTCCCTAAGGGTATTATTTATGGCCTGTTCATATTAAGTAAGATGGCGTCTAATTTATGGCCTGTTCATATTAAGTAAGATGGCGTCTAATTGAGCCTTAACCGTTAGATAGTTTGAGAGTATGGATGTTTTTTATTGTTATACGCAAAACTACAGAACAGATTTCGATGAAACTTTACAGTAATATAGTTTACGCATCAGAAAAACACATTGGGTTTTTGATTGATTTGATTTGATATCTGCCCACGCGGGCGGAGCCGCGTGCGGCAGCTATTAGTAATTAAAATGGATATAATTATTCCGTAGGTATCATAAAGAAAACTTTGTGTCACTTCCCCTTAACGAGGTCGATTACCATGTATGTAGTAATTTATTCATGGCCACAATTATTGAGGATACAGCCACAACACAAAAGCATTTTCTAAGAAAAGAAAAAAATATACAATTCCAGAACGCGGTCACCCTGTTTTATTAGCCTCTTAAAACATTGTAAGATGAATTATTATAAACTCTTCCGAACTTAGGATTAAAGGGATTTGCATTAAGATAGGAGAAGCGTTCTAGGTTAAAAAGTTTGTCATTTGAGTTATATTTTTAAGCGTCGTTAAGTTGTGGCGGTTTCAAAAAAGGCAAAAAAGGATTGAGGTGAAAACATTTTGTTTTAAACTCGACGGAAGACAGTACTATTTTGTTGTATTTATTGGATTACTAGCAGCCCGCCTAGGTTTTACCCAGGTTATTTATACAAGATATGTAGCCAAGATGTGAGCAGTGGTGGCCCAGTGGTATCGGCCGCGACTAACAAGCTGTATGTCGTGGGTTCGAGCCCAGGCAGGCGGTTTACTTTGTGTAAATTATTTCATCACCACTGCTCTCAAAACGGCGAAGGAAAACATCGTGAGGAAACCGGCATGTCCTAGAACCAAAAATTCGAAGACATGCCCATTCCCTCTCACAGAGAGGAGGAGATTTTTTCAGATGGTGTTGTGGTTAACGGGGTTACCTACCCTTCCCATACACACAAACTCACAAACGCGTCTTTATAATATTATTATGTACCTATCTTGTTCTACTGTTGAAGTTCAAGACATGAATATGATCACCAAATCAGTTCTCTGCAAAAACGATATCGAAAATCAATCTTCTTACAATAAAAGCAATATTTATTGGATGTGATACCTCATCATAAAATATTCAAGACTGCGACCCTGCCCTTTACGAAAGTTCAGATAAAATACAATATTCATTCAGCATCGAAAATAGCACCGACACGCACATTTCTCCATATATAGTCAACATAAATAGAATGAGATCCCACGGCAAAAATCTGCAGGTTACTTTTTGATAAAATTTGATTTTCATGAATCATTCTTGATAGCGGCTTGCACAGCTTGCGGCTCTGAGAGCTGACAAACTTTTTTTTCATACTTTCTACATTACTTTTTTTTAAATAGCGTTGAATTCACTTGTCAAACTTATATATTTCAGGTTAGCTATCAAAAATAAAGTTCAATTTATTGAATAATAGTAATTGGGGCTAAATATTTTCAGGCAACTGTGCAAAATTGCATTCTAAATCATGAAAATTAAGGTATATGAAAAACAATAGTACCTGAATATCTTTATAGAGAGATCTTAGGCTAAAAGTAGTATCACAAAAATATCAGTATCAATTGTTGTAATGGCAGCGATGCGTAACTTATCAGCAGTAGTTAGCATTCATGTGTACGTCTCATGGACGTGCTGTGGGGGATAATATCTTCCGGCACGGGTCGCGTAGGCGTCTATCTTAAGCGGCGTTATTCCTACATACTCGTAATACGTAAAAAACAATATGATATCTGTCTGTCCGTTAGTGTACTTAATTAATATGTGAAGATACGGATTTAGAATAAAAACTTGGAGATATTTTCTGGTTAGGCTTTTAGTAACTTATTTTTTACGTTTACAGCTAGGGCGATACAAATGGCTTGTAATTGGAGAGACTTATGTCCAGCGGTGGACTCCTGTAGGCTGATGATGATGACAACTAGGCACGTATACCTATCAGCGTCAAGTGATGTCATGGCAGATATACGCAACGTATAGGGAGCAGATAGCATTTACATTGTACGTCTCATAGACGTGCTGGAGGATAATATCTTCCGGCATGAGCTGCATAGGCGTTTGTCATAAGCGACGTTTTCTCTACGTTACATTAACTTACGAGAAATTTTAGAAGTTGCGGTTATCTTTTTAGGGTTTCGTAACCAACAAGGAAACTTTATAGTTTCGCCATGTCCGTCTGTCCGTCCGGCCGTTTTTTTTTTCATTTATCCCATAGTGTGGGGTCATAGATATAATAAACAAGGAGATATGCCCGGTAGACGAAAATATATCGGAATCCTGTGTCTCCAGTTTGCCCCTACCACACGGCAACTACTACACATGCAGTTCAGTAAAGGCAATAGATACGCAGTCGCGCACACACCCGCATTTCTTAAATCAGAACGTACTACACAATAAATTATAAACCTTATCCCTTCAGGCACAGCGTGTATATACCAATCACCGTACAAATTACGCACCCAAAAACATTGGCGCTATCGTTGTGCTATGCAAAAGCAATTTATTTTACATACACGCTACTGACTAAATCGGAAAGTTATCGATTCGCCCATTTATTATTGTACAATTTTTTTTTGGGTACTTGAAAATAAATAAAAAACGGTATGTCCAGAAAATGTTATAGTTAAAACAAATATGCAGCTAAAAATAAAAATTATTAAGTAAATCAAAAAATTCCAACAATCAAAAATCCGGTTACTTTGGTTTAGGCTTTCTAACGTATTGAAACAGGAGGTATTGTTGAACCCTGCTAGTGCTATGGTGTTTAATCACCGACCTGTAAAGTGGAGGTATTTTTGCAGCACTTGACACTTTGATATTATTGGGGTTGCATTTTTTGTCAAAAAGTTGGTTACGCATTTACTACTACGCTGTAAAATAATCAAAATAAGTAATAAACATAATTTCACATCGATCTTCCAACCGGGTTAAAACGGTTAACAATTTGAAAAATAAACTATAATAGCAATATATCATTCGATAATCGACATTGTTGTCGATAGCCTACGTTAGTGGATCTGCACAAGCACATCACTAACTCGTCGCAAAAAGCAGCGGCCGTACTATGCGATGCGTTCGCTTAGTAAAGTATCGGTTTGTGATTTTTACATTGCTTGTCCAGTCACTTAGCGACAAACTTAGGTAGTGTTTAAGAAGCAATGTATTTAACGCAAAAATTGTACAGTCGTTTTGATATTTGAAAACAAAATAACATAGTAGAACCAAGAAATATTTTACGATATGTTGTTTTTCATGAATTTAAAGACAAATATAGAAAAATATTTGTACTAACGTATGGTAAGTGATTCCATGATTTTTAACGTTTTGGTTTAGGCTTCGGTTTTTACAAGAAACCACTGAACAACACGGCATTCTTTTAATTTTTCACGATCACGGTCGAAAGCGCACTAGTTCGCGGAGACGGCCATTTGTCTATGACATGCACCGTCAGACCACGTCGCGCGGACACCGACGCGCCCCCTTGCCACTTCTCCTGTATTTTATATTTCTATGTGTGGGGTATTGTTGGAAAGGCCATTCAAAAATATTACGGGTCTGTGGAAATCATTTTTCGATTCAGGGATCCATTTGCATAAAATTAAGCTTTAAATTGCTAATGTTTATTATAGTACCCTGCCAGCTAAATGGTTGGGTTTGGATATGTGAAAAAAAGAAAACTATCACAACTAAGTAGGCTTTACAAGTTTACGAGAAATATTCGATGAACATATAAAATGTACTTGGAAAAATAAACATTTTGTTTATTTATGTATGAGGTCAATAGTTTTCGAGCGGCAAAGTTAATTTTGTCCCTTCGTTAGTGCAATGTTCGGTGCTTTCATTGTTTATGAACATTAGTAATGTTACCTATTTATTTTATTTAATGTAGCTGTTTATATGGAACCCTCTGTGCGCGAGTCAGACTCACTTGGCTGGTTTTTTATTTTTTATTTACGGTATCGTATGACGCTGACAAGTCTACAAATATGACAACTGTGACGGTATTGGCCTCGTAACAGTCATCCATGAACTGTCAACTGAGTTATGACACCTGTGACGGTATTGGCCTCGTAACAGTCTTCCATGAACTGTCCACTGAGTTATGACACCTGTGACGGTATTGGCCTCGTAACAGTTATCCATGAACTGACAATTGAGTTATGACACCTGTGACGGTATTGGCCTCGTAACAGTCTTCCATGAACTGTCCACTGAGTTATAACACCTGTGACGGTATTGGCCTCGTAACAGTCTTCCATGAACTGTCAACTGAGTTATGACACCTGTGACGGTATTGGCCTCGTAACAGTCTTCCATGAACTGTCAACTGAGTTATGACACCTGTGACGGTATTGGCCTCGTAACAGTCATCCATGAACTGTCAACTGAGTTATGACACCTGTGACGGTATTGGTCTCGTAACAGTCTTCCATGAACTGTCCACTGAGTTATGACACCTGTGACGGTATTGGCCTCGTTACAGTCTTCCATGAACTGTCAACTGAATTATGACACCTGTGACGGTATTGGCCTCGTAACAGTCATCCAGGAACTGTCAACTGAGTTATGACACCTGTGACGGTATTGGCCTCGTAACAGTCTTCCATGAACTGTCCACTGAGTTATGACACCTGTGACGGTATTGGCCTCGTTACAGTCTTCCATGAACTGTCAACTGAGTTATGACACCTGTGACGGTATTGGCCTCGTAACAGTCATCCATGAACTGTCAACTGAGTTATGACACCTGTGACGGTATTGGCCTCGTAACAGTCTTCCATGAACTGTCCACTGAGTTATGACACCTGTGACGGTATTGGCCTCGTTACAGTCTTCCATGAACTGTCAACTGAGTTATGACACCTATGACGGTATTGGCCTCGTAACAGTCTTCTATGAACTGAGTTAACATCAGTACTTGACCGGAACAAGATCGCGTGGCCACCTACTGAGCCCAAAACATATAAAGAATTCACTGTAAACTCGAGAAAAAAAATATCTTTTTGTTATTTTTTTTATTATTGATAGGCTTGCGCTTGACCACTATCTCACCTGATGGTAAACGCTCATGTGGTCGACGATGTAGCACGCTTACC
Organism: Orthosia gracilis; assembly: GCA_947562075.1. Classification (NCBI taxonomy): domain Eukaryota; kingdom Metazoa; phylum Arthropoda; class Insecta; order Lepidoptera; family Noctuidae; genus Orthosia; species Orthosia gracilis. The sequence continues at coordinate 65,981,481 of OX387264.1, read as the reverse complement.
TAGAAGAGACCTATTCACTCCTGACTTAAAGACTTCCAGGTTGCAGCTATCAGGAAATACAAACTCCGGCAGGGAATTCCACTCCTTAGCTGTACGCATAATAAAAGTATTCAAAAAACGTACCGATGACATGTCGCCGTGCGTCTTGTAGTCTGATGATGGAACGGGCTAGGAGGAATTAGTTTATGCAATTCCCTCGCACACACCCCGAAATGTAATCGATAAAAAACGCGCAGACTGGCGACTTGGCGCCGATGTTCAAGGCTCTAGAGCCTAGACTCGACCAGTATCTCATTGCCGATGAGCCTCTTGGCCCGTTTTTTCGATCGACTCTAGTGCATCCAGCTGGTACTTGGCAGATCCGTCCCAGAGATGAGAGCAGTACTCCATGCATAACCGAACTTGCGCTTGATACAAGTTGAGCAACTGTTCTGGCGTGAAGTACCGTCTCACCTTGGCAAGGATCACTAACTTTTTGGCAGCCAGTTGAGCTTTTGCTTCAATGAATGGACAAAATGATATTTATCTCTGGTTAAGGCTATAATCACAGGATGTTCCTAAAAGCTAAGCCTAACAGGTTTCAGCATACAGATTCTAAACTAGAGCTAACAAAGAGTTAACATAATATAAAACGTCAATACTTTAGTAAAACAAGTTCTGGAGTGCCGACCACCTACTGGAAGACGCAGCGGCAGCGTTGGAAAGCCTCCCTCTAGGTGGACCGATGACCTTGTTTGAGGCTGCGGGAATCTGGTGGATCCGAGACGCACAGGACCGATCAGTGTCGTGATGATTGGGGGGGCCTATGTCCGGCAGTGGACGTTTTTCGCCTGAAATGATGATGGTGATGAATACTTTATAAAAATCTTGGTTACGCACGTGATTGCCAGCATAGACCTGTGTTTAGGCCACTCTCATCTGCTCGACAATCTAATGCGTACTATAGTTGTACCAATCATCAAAAATAAAACTGGTGATACATCAGACGTAAACAACTGTAGACCGATTTCTCTAGCCACAGTGGTCGCCAAAGTGCTGGACAGTCTGCTTGGTCAGCACCTGGATAAACACGTCTCGCTAAACGACGCGCAGTTCGGCTTCAGGCCGGGGCTTTCCACCGAAAGCGCTATCCTGTGCCTCATGCAGACTGTACAGTATTACACGAGTAAAAAAACCTCAGTGTTTGCATGCTACCTTGATTTATCAAGAGCGTTCGATCTTGTGTCGTACGATATTCTATGGGGAAAGTTAAGGGATGAAACTTATCTACCTAGGGAAATTGTGTTATTATTATGCATTGGTATAACAATCAAAAGAATTTTGTAAGATGGGCGGGCGCTCTCTCGGGGGAGTACGGACTGGAGTGCGGGGTGGGGCTGACCTCTCACATATGCTGGTGCTGCTGAGCCCATCGATTGGTGCCTTACGAAGGCTCCTGAAAGTGTGTGAGTCCTACACGGTGACTCATGGGCTAAAATACAACACAAAAAAGAGTGAAATAATGGTTTTCAGGCCGGACAACAAGAGATATACATTCGTTCCGAATTTCACCTTATGTGTGTACCTACCACATAAGGTGAAATTCGCTCTCTAAATAAAGTTGAGCATTTTAAGTATTTGGGCCACTGGGTCACTGAGGACCTTCAGGACAGTGTGGATATTGAAAAGGAGCGCAGGGCGTTGTCTGTCCGATGCAACATGTTGGCCCGCAGGTTTTCATGGTGCACGGGGATTGTCAAAGTTGCGCTTTTAAAGCGTACTGTCAGTCCTTTTACACCTGCAGCCTGTGGGTTAACTCTACACAGCGGACATACAGCGATCTGCGCGTTCAATACAATAACGCGTTCCGGGTGCTGATGGGGCTGCCGCGCCACTGCAGTGATTCTGCGATGTTCGCGGCGGCGGGCACAGATGGATTTGCTCGCTGGCGGGCCGGTGGGACTCTCCGATGCTGGCTCGCTGGATACGGCTGCACGCTGTCGTATAGTGGTTTGTCACCATCATCGGGGAGTCTACCGGACCTGCCAATTACTTTTTTATTGAATGTGACGAAATAATGTTAATGATATAATTATTATTATTGTACGTCAATTAATTATTACTAACACTAGTTTGTAAGCTCGCAATTGTACTAACAAGTATGGATGTAATCGTTAGATGAATCTGAAATAAATGATTTATTATTATTATGCCCTTTATTCATTTAATTTCTTATTTACTACCTATATTTTTAATTATTTCTATAAAACAATTAAAAAAAAGCATTAAAAATATAAAAAATAGAAGCCCACCGGTATCGGGAACAGGGTCCAAGCTACCGGCGGTCAGGCCTCCACAGAGAGGAACCTCCTAACAATACGAGCCGTGTCCAGCAATACTGCTTTCTGGATCAGGCCCTTGACCCAGCCGCCTAACGAGAGCCTCCTAAGGTGTTGGTCGAGGCTCGTGGCTATTAAGCCATTGGCCGACACGACTATCGGGACAATGATCGCTGTGTCCACATCCCACATGTCGACAACCTCGCGAGCCAAGTCAAGATACTTGATTTGCTTATCTTTCTCGGCTTTCACGAGGTTCCCGTCATGCGGGACGGTAATATCAACTTACTTATTATTATTATTATAGGCAGTTCAAGTCTAAACCCAGTACGACATTTAAAGTAACTGACTTTACCTGCAGTATATCTGGGAATCTGGAATTCATCCCGGTATAATGTTTGCTTGGGATCAGAAAACACTTTTAGCGCGGGCGAAGCCGCTGGCAGAAGCTAGTAATCAATAAACGTGCCTAGCTTTTTTCCAACTACATTTGGGTCGGCTTACAATCTAACCGAATGCATGTGAAATACTGAACACCAGTATTTTTAACTCCAGACGGAAAACGAGGGGTGTTATAAGTTTGACGTGTGTACCTGTGTGTTTGTGTATATGTGTATCTGTCTGTGCATCATAGCTCCTAAACGCATTAACCGATTTTGATTTAGTTTGTTTTTGTTTGAAATGTGACTTTGAGAGTGTTTTAGCTATAGTTGATGAAAACCGGTTCAGCCGTTTAAAAGTTATGGGCGTTTTAATGTTTGAATCGGGGTATTTTCGCAAGATATCGTGTCATAATTAAGTGTTAGATAGATATCGATCGAAGCGTGTCTACTATTACATAAATTATGTAGTTTAAAAAGCATGAAATAAAAATGTATTGGCGGTTTAAAAAAATATAAATTTAACTTGTACATGGAACGACTCCTCTTTTTGACTTCCATTACCCGGTTTTGTCTAAATGTTTTGTAATATTTAGAATTCCATCTACTGAAATACGATATCTAGTCAGAATGGTGTCACTCGGGAGCCAATCCGAAGCAAGGCAATCATTGCGAAGTCGGAGCTGCATGCGAATGCCGGCTACACGGGAATGCTATTCGAAAAACAATTGAACGAAACAAATGAAAAGCGAATGATAAGAATGTATTTGAACTGTATGTGTAATACGTACAACAGATAGATGTGTGATGTATCTGCAAATGTATAAAGACGAAAAAGCAACTGTGTGAATTTAATCGCAAAAGGAGTGTTTTATTTCTATTGGATTTCCTGGTGGCTTAGTGACACGGAGATCTGGAGAAAATCTGAAGCCAACATTTTAAGAATTATGTGCTATTATTTAGGTAACGCTTGCCCATTAAGGGCCCATAAACGAGCATAGGAAAATAATTATGTTCTTTTAATATGTCCGTGTCTGTGGGTGTGTCTTCTATTTTCTGGAACTCAAATGTAGGAACTTGAGATTTAAGATCAGGTTGGTAATTTTCGATTTATAAGCCACTGCGACCTGCCCAGGCTTTGCACAGACACATAAGTTGACAAATTATAGACACATAAGCAGCCTAGTTTATCATATTCCTTTCTATTTGAGAAAATTGCATCAAAATATGTTGCGCGCTTTAGAATAAGTAAGTGGAGAAAAAGGTAGAGGCAGACCGAGACTTTGTTTTATACTATTTAGAGATATTAAAGAACAAACTTTTCAGTAGCCTCCTGACCATTTCATCGAGACATTGGAGAGCCTCCCACTTGGGGACGCGTTCTCATGGCTGACCTGAAAAACTCTAAAAAATAATCTAAATTAAATACTCCGCACTCAGGTTGGCCGCAACAAAGGCAACCTCCACAGTTAGAGGTTCTCCGATGGTTCCGATATCCAGGGCTTTTGCACCCTCTCTCCGCAGACCATGGCCACCTTTCCTCCTGTACCGCATGCCCTGTAAGCTGTACATGTGAGGCCCTTACGGCTGCGTCAGCGATTGGTATTTAATGCCGTAGCTAAATACTCGACTAAATATAATATTTATAAACTGTAAGTATATGCTATCAATACGCTAACAAGAAACATCCCTTTAATTCATCATCATCATCATCATATCAGCCGAAAAACGCCCACTGCTGGACAAAGGCCATCTCCAAGCATCACATTGATCGGTCCCGTGCGTCTCACATCCAGCGGATCCCCGTAACTTTCACCAGGTCATCGGTCCACCTGGTGGGAGGCCTTTCAGAGCAACATCTTCTGATTCGCGGTCGCCACTCCAAAACCTTTCTGCCCCATTGGCCATCTGTTCTGCGAGCAATATGCCCTGCCATTGCCACATAAGTTTGGCAATTCTTCGGGCTATATCGGTAACCCTGGTTCTGTTGCGGATTTCTACATTTCTGATTCGATAACGCAAGGAAAAGTCCGACCATAGCCCTCTCGATTGCCTTTTGGGTGACTGTAAGCTTTCTGATGAAGCCCATTATGAGCGACCACGTCTCAGAGCCATAGGTCATCACTGGCAACACACACTTGTTATAGACTTTCGTCTTGAGACAATGTAAGACACTGGTAAGTTGGACGAGAAGATACCACGCAACTTCCCAAACGCTGTCCAGCCGAGTCGGATTTGACGGTTGACCTCTTTCTCGTAGTTGAACCTACCCAACTGGATCGCAGTTTGTCCCAGGTAGACATAGTCATCCACAACTTCGAGTATAGGAGCCCTTTCATACATAAAGAAGAAATTTAAATAACAAAGCGTAGTTGTTTCAAATATCAACTTATTATCGACTTCATACAAAATTCAGCAATATTTTCTCTTCGTTAAAAGACTCACACGTCGACATAATTGATATTATTATTGTTATTATCGATAATACCGAGAATAATGGGCGGTAATACAGCAATACGGGTAATACGCCTGATTGCCCCAATATCGTTATTGTTTCAATGAGTCTTAACTGCTGAAGTAATTAGTCTACAATACACTGCTATTAGCGATAACTTGGGCTAACGTGGTGGGTTAGCGAGGAAGTTACCCTCAATTTCTGAATTAAGCATTTGAAGTTGAGTATTTGTCAAACTGTACTTAACCCTGAAAATCTGTCATAATTTGGCACTTATGTAGGGTTTGGCACGTTCTTAACGCCAAATACTCAATAGTTAAATATGCTTTTAGATTGACTAGATGCAGGCTTACTGTTACTACAAGGCTTAGGTACTCCAGATTTCTGACCTAAGAATTCAATGTTGAGTATTTGTCAATCTTTAATTTAGCCTAAAAACTTGTCAAAAGTGTGTCCAGTTTTGGCCATTCGTGAACACGATGCTATAAAAATACAATAATGAATTTGTATGAATCAACACGGTAAAAAAAATCATTTTTTCTTAATTATCAATAAAACAATATTGCTACAACCGTACGGTGGGCCATCGAATAGGTCGTATGCTGTGCACATACCATGACCATTATTTGGTTTTTAAGTTGGGCAAGTTGTCAAGAACATATTAATCCACCTGCCCAGTTTTGCCATATTATTTACTAATAACTTATGAATCTGAATAATTATAATAAATTCATTTAAAAAAATCATGTTTTATTTCATACATAGCCTGTTTCAATTAAACGTTAAATAAATATCTAAATATACAACTTGATCAATCCAGATCATTATTATGGTCAATGTGGCGATGCTTGGGGGAGGCCTATGTCCAGTAGTGGACGTCTTTTGGCTGATATGATGATGGCGAAGACATCTTGATACAAAATAGGCTTATATACTTATTCTTACTGATATGAGCTGTAAAACCAATCAAAAATTACGAGCTGAAGTGTTACGCACGAGTGGTTATGTCCCTATAGAAATTGGACAATCCCCGTTGGCAATTAAGTAGGGTTTGACACGTTTTTAATACCAAATACCCTATTCAAAAACCAGTCCTTATAGTTTTAAATGTATGTAAGTCTTGTAAAACAAGGGCAATTAAGGATACGTATTTATTTGACGACTCCCAATTATATGGTATGTTTTCGCTATGAATCGTCCCAATATATCCCATACTACTATTAAAGTCTATAATATGTGTTGACCTTTGTTAATCAATCAATCAACGACTAGACGCCTTAACGGATTTGGACAAAACTTTGTACACGGGTAGACCATGGGTCTGGGTATTGGGTGTTCGTAATTTCCCCACCTATGTCGTGATCCAGATCATAATGGTAGGTATTAGGTGGGTTTCTCGGATGGCAACGAACTTCATTGTGCATGTGGCATCTTTCCACAGACCTCGGCCCACGGCGCCTAAGAAGTAGGAGCAAGACGTAATAATATGATATATCTATAATCATTTTAATCTCCGTTCCCGTTACCGTGAAATTATCTCTGACTTTCAGGCAGGTAAAGTCACAATTAAAAGCAACCAAAAATTCAAATAGAAAATCTCGTGCCATGGTTTTGGAATTCAAAAAGAATTTTAACGCCCGCCACAAATAAAATATGTGATGAAAACATTTGAGTGTTACAATATTCCTGGCAGGTACAAACAATATTTGTAAATCCAATAAAATGGCTCGGAATGTAAACAGTCAAATGTATATTGAATTTAATCGTACGTTGAGCGACGAATAGTTGAAATTCCATCATAAAAAGTCAAATAGATGCAAAATGCAGTCTTTTTTTACTTTTAAAATATTCTAACAGTTGTCTGTGGTTTTGCTGATAAAGTAGGTATATTAGGTTATATTATTATTTATAAGGGGAAAACCAACAGTGAATCATTATATATTTTTTTATCAAATATCTATTACAAAAAATTACGACCAAATGTATAACCAACTACATTTCCCACGGAATATACATAAAAAAAATTGCATGCGATTTAACACTTTCATGGGGTCAAGCCCTTTGTCTTTGCCGAATTCACTAACGAAGTTAAGCTGCAGGTCCCACGAATAGGGGTCGAGCTTATTGCCATCACCCGGTCATGGACTCCGGGCTGCTATTGAGATAGCCCAGATGAAAAACCCTAATAACACTTTTGGCCGACCCGGGATTCGAATGCAGGACTTCATGCTCAGCAGTATGACATGCAACCACTGGACCAACGAGGCAGATACCGTTAGTATTTATTTACTTAAAAAGAAAAAAACTGCATTACTGCACTCTGGAACTAGTATCAAACTCCTGTATTTTTTAATAATAGCAATCTAGCCATTTCAACAGAAATAATAATCCATATAGGAACGGCCAACTGTTCCACGTTGCATTGTACACTGTGGAGCATTTTAATGGGCACCACAAATTGCCCTGAGTGCCTCCATATCCACTAGAATGAATAGCGGGTATCTTTGTGTACTGTGTAGGCTTTCCACGTGAATTTCGGTACATTCGAGGCCATTTTAATTGACCAATTATACAGACTCTTCCGATGAATGAAAAGAGGTTGTAAGCGTCTGCTAGTTAGCCATCTTTTAAATTTAAAAAAGGAATTGAAATTCCCACGTCGTTGTATAGCAAAAATGTGTACATGGAAACTGGGCAGTGAACTTATTAAAGTTACCTATTGAACTAAACTAAATTTTATCAGTTTTTAAAAGAAGAAAACTAAGTAGATAACGAGTTACTTATAAAACAGGGTTCAATTACCAACGCTTCACAAAACGCAAGTCAAGTGAGTGTTGTTGGCAATTAATTCACCCAATCACATTTTTTTTTTGATAATTCTCTTTACAGAAATTAAACCTTAGTAGTGTGCAATTAAATAATGTAAGAAAGAAATCAATTGCGATAACATAGCTCATCTTACACAAGTAAAATTAAAAAAAAAAACCCCGACACATATTTATTTCATGCTACATAATTTATCTAGTAGTAGACACGCTTTTAACACGTTTTTATGAAAACACCCCAATTAAAACTGTAAATCGCCTATAACTTTAGAACCGCTGAACCGATTTTCATCAAACATAGCTAAGAACACTTTCAATAAAGTCACCTTTCAAACAGAAAAAAAATGAAATCAAAATCAGTTCATCCGTTTAGAAGCTATGATGCCCCAGACCTACACAAATACACATATAAACAAACACACAGGCACACAAGTCAAACTTATAACACCCCTCTTTTTCTGTCGGGGGATAAAAAATATTACGATTGACATGACAGTAATAAATAAAAATATGAATAAAGATTTCGATTTTATTAGCAAAAAGTAATCACTGCACGCTACTTGTAATATGACGTAAATAAAATACAAATTCACAAATGAAAAGTGACGGCTACATTGAGTATTTAAGAATGTGTCTCTAAAAGAAAAGTTTATCGGACGATCCTTGGATAGTTTAATCCACAGCTTTAATTTATTAACGTAGTAGCAGACGAACTTCTGAACTAAGTGAAAAGTATTTCGCATTAATTTGAGCCTTATCTTTATAACAATAGCCATAAATTATCTTGTTTTGGCACAATTTTAATTAATGGCAGAACACTATACACATGATATTTTAGACAGATCGTAAGGAACAATATTATATATAACGATACAGATTGGGATAGCATGATGGGAGACGGAACGTATTGCGCAGACCCCAAGTAACATGGGACAAGGACAGGACGATACTGATGATCTGAGGTAACAATACTATCGATACAGGACGAATGTCGAAACAAGAAAAAGTTATAAAAGTTTCATAACACTTCATAATGTATGAACAGTATATCACATATATGAAGTAAACATAACTTAACAATAACTAGACAATGAGATAGAACTGGTTTAAAATATAAAAAAATAAACAATGTAATAGGTAGTACCAAAGCTATTGATACCTAATCCTATATTTCTCTAAAAACTTTAAATCCAGGGATAGAACCTGGCTTACTAACTCATTCACATTAAAAAGCACTTTAAAAGAATAAATATCAATTGATAAGCCACGTTCTCCGAATTAGAATAACTCTGGGTGGCCATAAAGAGGTTTTTCATCAAAGAAATCCTAAATTTTATTGCTAAAATGTAGTCTTATCTTCACCCTGTATTGGTTCAGGCGCCTTTATCCTAAAAAGGAATATTCATAAAAACCCCCTTTTGTGGACATTGTCGTCCTTTTTGTCTGGTCTGTGTAGCGTGCACGCACGACTCAACATCAGTCTTTTTTAACAATACATAGAGCATTTCTATCTTCTGTCTCTTGATTCTTTTTTTTCTGTTTGAATTTCGAATTTGTTTATGTTGGTTTAAAATTATAATGTGGTTATCGGACTAATTCAAAGTCAAAAGTCAAAGTCAAATGTTTTTATTTCGACTAGGCCATTATGCGGCACTGTCGAAAGTTAAAAATTAAAATTAACAAGTTATAAAATTTGATTCTACCGTGCATTCGGAAAAGTTAATTGTTATGGAGAAGAATGAAAAAAAGCTTTTACAATATTAAAGTAAATACATTAATAAATTCATATACGTGAGGACGATGCACCTAGCACTACTATACAAGTATTACAAGCACTAACAAGTAAATTCCTTCACTTGAAAAATAGGAACATGGTTCTCACATACTCACAAATATTGCAAACATAGGTAAATTATCTAATTAAAAAATTACAAACACCAACAACGAACAGTGTGCGAGTCATATTTTTTGAAAAACAAAAAGTGTAGATAAATATAAAATAAAGCGTTAGTATAATTATGAATATAATACAAATCAACCAGTTTGACTTTGTCCACACTAACGATTGCTCTGTGGAGCAGGACCAGCATGTTTCCAAGCATTCTTATCCTGAATGTAGTCATCTAATTTGTAATATGCTTGTTCACAAAGTGTACTTTTAACTATTGTTTTAATTTTAATTTTCTTTCATTTAGTTTTAATATCTCACAAGGTATTTTGTTATAGAATTTAACACAGTACCCCATGAAAGATATGTGTTCTTTAGCTAATCTATAAGATGGTTAATCTAACATATTTTTATTTCTAGTATTACAATTGTGTCTATCACTAACTTTACTAAAGAGATTTATATTTTTCCTTACATACATAATATTTTCATAAATTAATTGGCAAGAAACTGTCATAATATTAATCTTTTTAAATAGCTCCCAAAGAGATTCTCGGTGACTCAAATTATATATGGCCCTGACAGCTCTCTTTTGCAACATAAATATTGTTTCAATGTCTGCCGCCCGACCCCACAGTAAAATACCGTATGACATAATGCTGTGAAAGTAACTAAAATAGACCAAACGCGCGGTTTCTGTATCCATTAACTGTCTTATCTTTCTAACAGCATAAGCGGCTGAGCTCAGCCGACCCGCAAGAGATGTTATATGAGGCCCCCATTGTAATTTGTCGTCTAGAGTGATTCCTAGGAAAACTGTTTGATTTACATATTCCAGCTTTTCTCCATTCAATATGATGTCGGATTCGCTACTTCTGACATTCGGCAATGTGAATCTAATACATTTGGTTAATAATTTGGGTAGGGTTGTGTTTTGTAAACGTTGGCTGTAGCTTGATTAATTTAAACATGAAATCAATGGGTATACATTCACAATACCTAATCACTAAATAAGTAGACACGTCTCTCATGATGGATTAATTGAATAAAATATTAATTTCAGCACAAACCCAAAACAAAACTTTTATTAATTAAGTTATTCAATCCGAAAATTAAATATGCATTAGGATTAGCGCCTGTCTGAATGCAGGTAAGAAATTAATAACACGGCCCAAACATAACACCAAAAATTAACATAAATTGGATTATTCTAAGAAAAACTCTGTCGTATTAACAAAGACGAGAAAGTAATCAAGAAATTTTAAATTAAATTAGCGGGTGAAAGTCATTAAAGCACCAAGACACCGGTTAACTGGGACCCGACGAAAGCCGAAGTTAAACGAAGTCTCTTCGGCCACTCGGTAATTTCATAAATGAAGCTAAACAAAAATAAAGCACTCCAAAGAATAAAGTTTGAAAGAAACAGCGGAGCTTTTTATCGAAGAAAAAATGCTTTACAAGCATTTTGTTTCAATCGTTTTAAAGAAGATAAAAGTAGGTTTATTCAATAATTCGATGGCTATTGACCTATTCTGGGAAGTATGAGATCCGTAAATGAAACCTTAAAAAATAAAATATTATAACGAAATCGAATCACCTAAAAAGCCTTGGAAACGCAGTTCTTCGATGCCTCTTGACCCTTTCAATTCAAATATTTTGTTAAAAACAGTCAAGTTAAATTATAAAAACGTAATAGCCGATGATTTTGTCCGACCTTTCGAAACAAAGCAACCCGGAATCTGAGTAGCCTCGGATTTCTTCCACAACAGTTTCAAGTTCCTTTAGATTTAAACTTATCTGACGGAGCGCTCTTCGAGATATCTCGAAGACTGCTAATACTTTTGATGCTGCAACATTAACTCTATAATTCTTGGGATTTCTGGGCAATCTACTTGGTTAGTCTTACAGTGTTTTTTTTTAAATACGATGTTAACTGATTCTTAGGAAATGTTTGACTTTTGATGAATAAACTTACTGTTTGCTGTAGGAAAATCAATTTGTCTAGTTTTAGGCATGAACTTAAGTAAATTATAAAGAATTTATTTACATATCGTACGATAGAAAGAGATTTCAAGAAAGTATTAAGTTCAGAAAGGATACATATGTAGCCAAGATCAGAGAGAGCCATGGAGGAGGTTTTGTCGAAACACACGTTGATACGAGGGAATGATAACCAGGTGGCGAGAATGAATAGTACATAATTTTAACTATTGCGTAAATAGATTATAATAATATGACAGTAAAATCAAGTATATTGTAAATAGATTTAGTAACCATGAATAAAGACTTATTTTATTTAATATCGGTATTTCTCATGTTTGATACTTAATTGCCAAAATCATTTAAATAAAATTGTAGTATGAACATAAGCGCTCTTATCGTTTGTTTAACAGAAAATTGTCTCCAGACTTATCCGTAATAGACATAACATTTTCAAAATCTATAACACATTTCGAACCCAAGCAAAAACACTCCATATCTAGTAGACATAGAGTCTAATACCCCTCGATATTTAGTTTTAAGATAAGCGCACGACTGCTTGAGACAGGCACTCCCATCTTCGTCTACTTGAAGTGCCAGCACGTAGGTTTGTTGGCTCTCTGTGCATAAATCCCGGATAAGCTGGGATATGAACTGTGCTTACAACTCTGCGTAGTTGGAAATCAGGCGGGATCCTTGTAAGACTTACGATGTATACCGCGGAGACTGTAAGTAGTGTGGGGGGAACTAATAAAATCTTGTCTTGTAACACTTTACTGTTTATTGTGCTTCAATGACAGTATAAAGGGCTTTGCGTTGGACGTTTTCATGTTATTCTGTAGGATAAGTAGTTTATTCTGACAAAAACTATAACTGAAATAAACTTGGAATAATGTTTATGAATATAGGCGAAAAATTTAACGAAAGCTGAATCATCTTTACTAAGTTTTATGTGGAATTAACTAACAGTTTTTATTTAAGAAAATCTCAATTGCTTAGCACAAGGCTGATTTCTGAATTGAGTATGTGAGGTAAGGAAGGAGTTAAGTATTTGTCAAACTATACTTAAGCCTTAAAACCTGTCAAAATTTGCCATCAAAATAGGGCTTAGGGTTCTTAAACACAAATACTTAATTCAGATAGCGGCCCAGTCTTTATTACAATTTTATTTAGAAATATTGAATTTAGAATCTACGTCCCCCATGACACATAATATAATACTAGCATACAGATGCCTCATCCCATACAAAGAAACCGTGCCGACGTAGCTAGCATTTTTCGTCTGATTAATTTGATATTTTTTTGTACATCGAACGCGTTCGGTTCTGATTCACGGTGATAGATAGATGGTGTTAGCAGCGAATTGCAAGTAAAAGGGTTTACTAGGTTCGTGAATATTTTTTCGTTAAATACAGTGAAGGTTCGTTTTATCGTATTTTTTTGCACGTTTTTACAATTTTTTTTTGCACCAAAATGTGTTGCAATGCAAATTTTAACAATCGAGTGGAAAGCCTCAAAAATTTAAAAATGCGCCACCTTTTTTGGCAACAATTTTAAATGATCCGTTCAAATTATTTTTGAAATGTGAATTAAGAGCCCAATATTCCATAATTTTGTGCTCAGGAGAGTTGATTAAAAATGAAACATACTATTTTAATGTTCAATTCCAGAAAACGTTATTTTTACACACATTCAATAACAGATAGGTGCATATAGCGCCACTAAGTGAGATTTGTTTGAACTAAATTTTCTTTCTTAGCAATCAGACCCCGTGCCCGTGACAACGGTGAAGTGAGTTTTGAAACCATGCATGGCTCTAGAGATATCCTCTTCATGGTCTCTACCTCGTCGTCGGGGTTTGCTGAGCTCGGGGCGGAGACCTGTATTTGCGAATATGTTGAGGATATTCTGAGTATAAGATACGCCACCCTGTTCGACACACTCTCGATCTTCACCACGTTGTTCACAAGGGATTTGTGGAAGATAAGCCAGACACCACCCTGGGACTGCCGGTCACCCTCTCGGAATAGATAGGCTACCGCATTTGATTATTATCGAGTCCTGCCTCTCTCTTCAGACTTCAGATAACCCTGTAATACTCCATCGTAACCTGCTCAGTTCTTCCTCGAGTTCGGCTAACTTCTCGTCGGTCCGAAGTGTTCGCGTGTTATATGTTGCCAGGTTCAGTGATCGGTGTTTATTGGGGTAGCCGGATCCACTCCGGAGATTCTTCGCACCTCTTGCCATGCCATCGCCTCGACCGCTACCGTAGGCCGTAGGGATAGTTGGCTTACCGGGCACTCGGGCCGTTTTTAGTTGTGCTATTCATTTTTTTTGAGGGGGTTTGCCTTCATCTCCACGCTTGGCAGGCGGGTTGGTGATCGCAGTTTGTTGTTAAAGTGCACAGAGAACGCTGCTGCCCATTCTCTGGTGTTTCCCTTAGTCGCCTTTTACGACACCCACGGGTAGATATGGGATAGTGAATTTCTTTACGCCCGACCGACCGACTGCAATGGTACCGTATGGTACGGTACCATTGCAGTTTCACTTAATAAAAATCGCTCATCGGTGTGATATAAATCGAATATGAATCTTAAAATAAAAATGGACAAAACCAAGATCATGGTGAATGCCCATGTAACACCCGTTCCTATCAAGATCGGAGACTCTACACTCGAAGTTGTAGACGATCATGTCAGTCTGGGACAAAAGGAACCAGTTGGGTAGGTCCGACTTCGAGAAACAAGTCAACCTTCGAATCCGACTCGGCTGGGTGACGTTCGGGAAGTTGCGCGGCATCTTTTCGTCCAATATACCGCAATGTCTCAAGACAAAAGTCAATGACCGTGTGTTCCACCCCGGTGGGTTTGTTACCCACAGTGAAGCGAAGAGGAACCCGAGGAGGGGCCGCTCGTCAGGGCTTTTGCCGGTTAAACCGACGACGTAGCGGCCAACTAGTAGGTTGCGGTGCCACTTGGTAACAGGCGACATGGCAACTGAGGCGGGCCGCGATGTCTTTTTGTGCGTTCCAGGTCCCGGCGATATCGTGGCTGAGGGTTGGAGGCCGCGGCGGGTGCGCCGCTCTCCGTACCTGCCGTGGCCTGGACGGGGTCGCCACCGCCTCATCGCATCAGAAATGAGGATATCCTCAGGGTACCAAAGTTACCAGCATAGCCCGAAGAATTGCAAAACTTAAATGGCAGTGGGCAGGGCACATTGCTCGCAGAACGGATAGCCGCTGGGGCCGGAAAGTTCTGGAATGGCGACCGCGAACCGGAAGACGATGGGTTGGAAGGCCTCCCACTAGATGGACCGATGACACGGTTAAGGTTGCGAGAAGGCGCCGGATGCGAGACGCACGGGATCGATCAATGTGGCGACGCTTGGGGGAGGCCAATGCCCACAAGTGGACGTCTTTCGGCTGAAATGATGATGATGATGATAAATCAAATTTAATCATTTTTAAATCCCGTCGCGCCAACAGCAAATGGCCTTAGAAGCAAAATATTGCCAAATACCATAACAATAAGTATATTTAAGGGAGCTCTAGTCGGTCATTCTTACATACAAACGGCGATGGCGATTACTCCACTGCTTGACGGTGTACGTTCAAAATAAAATGTATTTTTAAATAAAATATATAATTGATATTAATTTGTCTCATCATTATCTAACCCTGTACGTAAAAAAAATAAAAAATCACCATTTAATTTAAAAACGTTACATATTTCAACACTAATTTTAATACATCTTTGGGCGATTACAAAGCAGTCACCATACAGGGATAGATTAAAAATGCAAATAATTTTATTTTGAATAGATACATTCAGTACTTTTTTCATGATATCCCATATTCCTAAAGATCTGTTTATAAAATTTCACGCGTTCGTTTTTTCTAAATCATCATCCATTTATTGTACTATGCGCACTAGCTTCTTACTGCTAAGCACAGGCAGCGTCTATCCCTTTCCCATGTGTTGTCGGAAGTTATAGCAGTCATTTTAATCCCAGCCACAAAATAGGTCATGCCGTCGACCACCCTTAAGACCAGATTCCTAGACCACAACCAAAAATAAAACATTTCTGTTAAAACAAACGACAGTCGTGCAAAAGAATAAACCACTGCTATTGTTCTCAGCGAGACTGTTAAAGAGATATATAAAACTTTATGTAAGGTGCATCTGGGAGCCAGCAGTAATGAAACTGGCCCCTGAGAAGAACGGCGGCGGATGGAAGTATCCATAAGACAATCGAACATGAAATCCCTTTTCCCAAAACGTGCTGAACCCAGTCATCGTTTCGTTTTATTAGAATTTATGTGCATTTCAACATTGTCTCAATGTTTTAGTGTCTAAGATTAAAGTGTGGATGTTGGAGTTTTAGTGTCGTTTATCTTAGAGATCTTAGAGTTGCATGCACTCATTAAACATCAAAGTTTGTTTTTGCTTGTGTCTGCAATTTGTGGCTTTTAAATTGCTAATTGTGGTTTTTGTTGTGGTGCATAGGATTGGTAATCTATTTCAGCGTCAATATTTCCAATCATCCAATATACTCAACTAGCTTTATCCCACGGCTCCACTTCAGTGGTGCCACAGAAGACGCGCAATTGCCCGAGGTGTAAAAAGTAGCCTTGGTCTCTCACCGGTAATGTATCTTTCTATCAAATAAATAATTTTAGTAGTGGGA
This sequence comes from Orthosia gracilis, assembly GCA_947562075.1. Taxonomy (NCBI): domain Eukaryota; kingdom Metazoa; phylum Arthropoda; class Insecta; order Lepidoptera; family Noctuidae; genus Orthosia; species Orthosia gracilis. The sequence continues at coordinate 65,964,949 of OX387264.1, read as the reverse complement.
TCACCACAGCTCTCAAAACGGTGAAGGAAAAAATCGTGAGGAAACCGGCATGTCCTGGATCCAAAAATTCGAAGACATGTGACAACCAAAAACAAGCACTGGGCCCGTGTGATGGATTACGGCCCATTCCCTCTCACAGGAGGTCTGTTTCCCAGCAGTGGGCACATTAGAAGGCTGCTGATGATGATGGTGATGAGTAGTCGGATCAGTAGTTCCAGGGATAATATTTTGCAATCATCATCATCTTCCTTTTTTTAGATTAGGTTAAAAAAAAAAACGGGCTGGTATCCGCAACACCATGACCGAGCGCGTATTTTCCTTTTTTACTTCGTGGTATATCATCCAATGACTTCGCCCGCTCTCGGTGAAGTGGGAGGGCGTGTCAGACTTTAACTGACTAAAACCCACCCGTGTTCTTTCAGTTGCTTAAGCCAGCAAGCCCCTTTCCAATTTATCCGCGACCATCATCATCTTTTCTGCCCATGTTAATAGGGGTTGGCTCAACACGTTCTCTTCTTCTATTTCGTTCTGTTTGTGGCACGCTATCACTGACTTCTTTTTCATTAGCATAAGTATGTATTTGTGTATCTATTAAAATATCATTGTACCAATCTATCAGTCAATATTGGTAATTGTATTTGTTACACCAATGACAACCCCATTTTTTGTCCAGGTAATCACTGTCCATTCCAGGTTGCCCGGAAGAGATCGCGGAATACGATAAGGCCGCACGTTGTATGTATTATGTATTAGTACCTGGGCGACCGAGCTCTGCTCGGGTGAAAATAGAGAAAACGACGTCATCTAAAAATGAAACCTAGCTAGATCGATTTATCGCCCCCGAAACCCCCTGCAGTCTAAATTTCATGAAAATCGTTGGAGCCGTTTCCGAGATTCAGATTATATATATACATATTTACAAGAATTGCCCGTTTACAGGTATTATGATGTATCACTCTTACACAATCCGTCTATCTTTGCTTTGGCCTACCTCTCCCTCTCCGTCTATTCACATTTATGCTAACTCTTTTATTAACATAATATTTGTAATGAAATAATATTTTACAATCAAACAGGTAATATTAGATCTTTGTAATATTTAGATTTAAGATAGCGACTTGTGCATCTACTATTGCTTGAACGTTCGGAATGTAGGTACTATACTCTGATTTTTAATTTTGTAGACTAAACTGACATTTGGGGGGTTGTCAATTTATCTTTACATAAAAATAGTTACGTATCCTGACTTTCCTGAGTGATCGAAAGTAGATCAAAAATCGAAGTAGATCGAAAATGGAACTATTTCAAGGCAAAACAATTACATTTGTTAAGAACTAGCGGCCCGTATTTAGATTCGACTCTTTTATGTCAGACTTCATTTTATCGATCGCATTTATTTTATTATTGATTTCATATTTAACACAATAAAAGTTTATGTACTGTGTGTATGATTACTGTTACATTTAAATATCATCATCTGCCTAGCCTTTTCCCAATTATTGTTGGGGTCGGCTTCCAGTCTTACCGGATTCAGCTGAGTACCAGTTTTTAAATAGAGCGACTGTTACATTTAAATATATTACGTTTATATTCATAAAACATTTATTTACACCAATTAGTAAAATTAAATTAAGGAGTCGCTTATGATTGAGCCTTACCTACAACTCTAAGCACCGCGCTTGCAACATTAAAAAAAAATGAGGTCATTGGCAGCTGTCAGTTTAGTCTACGAAATTATAAATCACAGTATAGACTTGTTCGATAAAATCCCGCTTCATTAACTACGCGACTAGTGGGTAATTTTGTTGGCTCATGCTCTAATCAACTTAATAATCTAGCGCCCGTTAATTACACACTGTGTCTTCATTATTGTGCATACATAATTGACAAGCAATTTGTTGTAACTAGTCTACATGGTCACACCAACACACACACTACACTACGGCTTCATTTTTACTCAGCATTCGCATTATAACCGAATAAAAAAAAAATAAAAAAAATATATATAAAAAGTCAGTTATTTAATAAACAATATTTTTATTCTCAAAACATTCATTGCAGGCACGGTGATCTGATGCTACATGAACGAGCTTTCGTGAAGGCATGACCCACCGCCCGTTCGATGTCAACCTCTACTCCACGCCCTGTGCATGAACAAAGCAGCAGAAGAATTGATCTGTATTTGTTTTATAGCATTCAATAAATAAAATTGTAGCAGCACCAACGCCGCCATTTATGAACTAATGATGTGATGTCACACTAATTCTGCATCGCGCAAGTAAAGTTTTCGGCACGATTCGAACACATACAACAGTCCGAAAATAACCATTGGGCAGTTACCCGGACCCACACACAACACCCGATCTGGTTTGAGGATCCTCCCTTTTCTATGGAGTTTTGTGGGACTTCACACCCTGTTCTACATATCTTCTAAAAATCCTACTTCCTATCACAGAGATCATAATTATTGCCTCATGAATAAATCATTAGAGAAAGATGTCACATAGCTTATCATCACGCCCCGGGCTAGCCGAAAATCTTTTAAAAACGCCAGCTTTTATTTTTGCATATTCCGTGCTCGTGGTAATGAATTGCTTTTTAGGGTCCGTACCCAAAGTTCCTATCCTATCCTACTTCCTATTCCTACTAATTCCTACTAATCATACTAATATTATAAATGTGAATGTAAGTTTGTTTGTTACGCTTTCACGCGAAAACTACTGAACCGATCATCACGAAACTTTGTACATATATTTTAGGAGGTATTAGAAGTAACATAGGATACTTTTTATTAAAAAAAAAAATAATGGCTACACTGCGAGCGAAGCCGCGCGTAAAACTAAATGCGAAAGTTTGTGAGGATGGATGTATGTTTGTTACTCTTTTACGCAAAAACTACTAAACGGATTAGGATGAAACTTCACAGTAATATAGGTTAGACATCAGAATAACACATAGGCTACAATTTATAATGATTTTATGTAATTTGGTCATAATATAACGATAAATATCAAGTAAGTCGAAAAAATTCTGCCCTCTGAGAGCTATCCGTATATAAACCGTTGGAGATACACAAATATAATGTAACGTAGGATTTTTTGTCTTAAATAGTTCTAAATAAAAGTGCTTAACAGCATATATCTATCTTTTATGTGGATTAAAAATTAATAAATGACCATAAAAATTAGAGATTCATATGAAAATAAAATCACATAAAATTCATTCTTGGCGTGCGCTGAGAAAACTGTTGCTGATACCTAAAAAATATGTACTGCATGATTAAGTAGGGTAGGGTAAGTGGGGTTCGGTAGGTAGAGTTGGGTAGATAGGGTAGGGTAGGTAGTGTTGGGTGGATAGAGTAGGTATAGTAGGTAGGGTAGGTAGGTATCCAATAGACGGGAGCGAAGCCCCGGGGGTCAGCTAGTTATTAATAAATAGACAAACCAAACACAACCTTAACCACCGACTCTAGAAATATTAACGGAGATCATAATGAAAGAAGGATTTTTTGAAAATCATCCCCTAAATATGGGTAAAATAGAAAATTAAAGTTGGTAAGGACATTCCTCATATGATTTGCATGTAGACAAAAATCATACATTTAAAGGAATTATTTCATTCCATTTTTTTAAACTGTTATCTTTAAAATGAAATAAAAAATCAAAGTAAAATAACCAATCCAACTGATATAAATTTTTGTTTTTTTTTGCGTTCTGTTCGAAAGTGATAATTTCGACTCCGTATCAAAATGTCCTACTAACAAAACGACATATGAACAGATCGTCCTATTCTCAAAACGACTTAGTAGCAAAACGTCCTTTACACTAAAGAACGGGAATGGTACAGTCATACCAAACAAATATTAGATTTTTGTAGGAATAATTTTATTCATATTTTTCTGGAGAATGTTAAATTTAAAATAAAATAAAATAAGATAAGTCAAATAAAAAAGGATATAATGTGTTGTTTTTGCTGTGTTCAGTTCGTATATAATTTTCAATTTAAGTTATAAATCGGTCCAAGTGTAGAAATTCTTATTGATGTTCTCCGCCGTGGAGCGGGCGGAGGATTCTATCAGATTCATACCTTTGATCTGGGCGTTGGAGTGCTTGCGCAATTCATCACACTTCCCCGGCCAGGTAATAGCCCGCATAATCTGATGCAGACCTTGTCACCCCTGTGGCCGTAAACGGTCGAAGCTCCTCTTGGAAGGTAAGCGCGGCACACGGCGAGGTCAGTTATGGACCCAGACGCCCTAGTTTGACACTTGCATATCACACCTTGTGGCAGCCGGTCATCATGTCGTGATTTTCGATACCCGGTGCATCTGATACGGATAGGGAGGGAGACAAGAACTGTCACTTCCGATCGTGGACTGGACCACGACCGGAAGCTAGTCGTTATTCGTAGCAACGACTGCCGCGACGACGTCACGGCGCTGCAGAATCCAGGCTGTGAACTTCTCCAGCCATAAGAGTTTTTTGTTCCATTAAATCCTTTATCAGATCTGAAGTATTTTTAACACCGTCATCAGACCGTTGACCCGCCATAATGCAATGATGCTTTGATTCTTCTTTTTGCTTCAATTTTACTTTTAAAATAAATAATTAGCCATGACGAAAAATCGTCTGTATTTTTTCAGTTCATCTATACTTTCACAGTAGGACATTCTGCTAATAGGACTATTTGTTAACAGGTCATTTTGAGAATATCACGTTCTGCTCATAGGTCGTTTTGTGAATAGGACGTTTTGATACCGAGTAATTTTGGGGACTCGTTATCAAAAGGTCTGGGTGCTAAGATGTCAATTTGGCAGACATAGCCAAGACATGGCAGAATACCTCTTTTGTCAACTGTACTTCCTTCTTTATGATCGTATCGCCCGTTGCGTGGGATAGCACAGGGTCCGACCTTCGGCCACAAACCATTAATTGCTCCGAGCTTACCGCCTTGGGTTAGATTAATTCGGTCGAGATAACTGACGCGAGCGGCATACTTTACTGACTGATATACTTGGAACCTTTATTACGTAATGATTACTTTTAATTAATTTTATAGGGTTCTGCTTAGTATTATTTATCCATCCGTACTAAATACTAATATACGAGTACTTTTCTTATCTCAAGGGAACATTATAACGGGATGAAAAACGCCTATGTGCTATTCTACACTATAATCTATCTCTTTGCTAAATTTTATCCAAATCCCTTCAGCCGTTCTGGCGTGATCGAGTAACAAATATCCATCCGAACTTTCGCAGTTATAAAAATAGCTGCCACCCGCGGATCCGCCCGCGAGGTATTAGTACTTCTCCTAATCCTACTACTATTGTAAACATGAAAGTTTGTGAGGCTGGATGGATGGATGGATGGATGTTTGTTACTTTTTCAAGCAAAATTAAGTATTATATTAAAAAAAAACTCATAAACTTTCACGTTTATAATAGTAGTAGAATTAGTAAGATCTCTGTGTCGATCTATCTGTTAGTGACGTTTGCCTAAACAGCCAAACCAATTTTGTATTAAAGCGTTAGATTGGACCTTGGAAAAGGACAAAGAATACTTTTTATCCCGAGAGTACGTTCTCTTAGGCCCGTATTTCGGATATTCTTACTCGACTCAAACTCAAAATTGGCCACACCTAATAATGAACTGCCAACCAATCACAGTCTCGAGTTTGCCATATGATTCTGCAGCTTGACATATATGTACTCAAAAGATCAAGAGATCAGATGCCCCAGACGTTACTGAATTCTTTCAAATGAAAGTCCAAGTTAGCAAGTACGATTACGTTCCAAATACATGCTAACACTACTCAATTCCGCTGATTTGTTAAAAGAATTCGGTAACGTTTGAGGCGTCTAGAATCTTGGAATTGAACGTAAAAAAACAAGCCAACCAATCACAACTGTCCATTTCCAGTTTGAGTTGAGTTGAGTTGAGCATGAGCATCTTGAATACCGGCCTTAGTATAATTGCAGAATTTCACAAATATTGGCGATGGTGAGGTTAGAAAGGAGGTCATTATTGAGATATCGACAAATAAAGATATATGGAACAAAACATGCTGAGCCGTCCCAAAAAATAAATTGGGATAATGGTAAAAGGATGATGATATTTTTCAAAAGGTTGGCGATCAATGATTTAAAGAAGAACCTAATGTTGTTAACAGCAACATAGAGGAGACTTAGTACAAAGTATAAAAGGTGTCCATTACTAGACAAAGGACTCTCCCAAGCGTCGAATTAATTACTAGCTCCTTACCAGCTTCGCTCCCGGGGCCCAACCTACAGAACCTTTTGATTTTTTTCGTGATAAAAAGTAGCCTATGACACCTAGGAATAATGTGGCTTTTCGTAGGTGAAAGAATGTTAAGAATAGTTGTCCCACGCGGCTTCGCTCCCGTCAACTGGCTAAGTACTTACCCATCTACTCTACCTACCATACCCTACCTACATATATGATTGTTGCGTAACTTTAACCGCTTACGCAGCGCACGCAACGGAAGCTCTCAAAAAGGAATAGTTTTTGCCAGCTTTTGCAACATTTTTCATTTATGCTCCGCTCCTGATGGTCGTAGCGTGATGTTATATAGCCTATAACCTTCCTCGATATATGAACTATCTAACACAAAAATAATTTTTCAATTCCAACTAGTAGTTCCTGAGATAAGCGACGTTCTAACAAACAAACAAACTCTTCAGCTTTATAATATTAGTATAGATTAAGTTAATCCATTACAAACAATTTCACAAACAATCAAATCTTTCCTCTATAAAACATTAGTGTAGATTGCTTTAAAATTACCAGAAAATGCTAAGATGAAGCTAGGTAAGTAAAAAATGAACCTAATTTTTTTTATAAGCCTATTCCAATCGAAACTTACTAAATTACTTTGTTATTTTTTAATTCATATTATAATTCTAAAATAACCTAAGAGGCTTCGATAAATAGTAAACAAACCCAGTGTATCAATGTGGGATAATATCACGGATAATTTACGTATAAACAAACTTTATTTACATACGTCACTCCAATAACCCTTCGGGAACATAACCGAGATTGTTTACATAGAGATTTTACGTTTTGGGTAACATCAGATTGACAAGTCATGTTATATCCACCGGATCCCAAGGATAAGGGGAACAGTTGACGGCTTAATGCCACAGATAATAAATAATGCGCAAGGAACAGTATCTCAACTTCGTATAATCAAACGGTCAGTATAGGTTGAGGCCACAGACATAAATCCAATTAGATGACGCGATTGTAAGTACTTCGCGTGCCAAAAAACGAAGTAAAGTTAAGATCAATGATTTTAATCTGAGCATTTCATTTAGCATTATCGGCACCGGGAATCACCGAAATCTAGAAAAAATCCTTTTTTATGCCACATTGAGCTGTAAAGAATGTATAGAAAAAGTTGACCGAGTCATTGGAATTGTTTTCTTTCATTGGTAAGAAATTTTGTTTTTAAATAGTTTGTGAAAAAGTGGCACGCTTGGTTTTCATGCAGATGGAAGAACTTGCGCTATCTAGTTAGATTTATGTCTGTGGATGAGACCTTATCCAGGGTGTACGGCGCACGGTGACTATAATAGGGAGGGTGCGAGCGCGGTGGCGGGAGCGATTTGGTGGCCATCAAGCTGATGCTCCATGGTGCATTGCGTTCCATCGTCGCAACGCATCAACGCAATGTTTGCCACAACTGCGTTGCGACGACGAACGACGCTGCAATGCAAAAAAAGACACCGACTTTGGAAAATAAAGTTATGGGCACGGAGTTCCTTATCGCACGTTATAGTTCTGATTTGTTTGCGGGTTGAGAGGCTAGAAAGAAAAAGTGTAACAATGAAAAAAAACGACACCAAAAACCGACACCTTTTTGCAGTGATTTTTGAGCTACTGCCCGATCACGGAAACTAAAACTTTTTTCAATGGATTCAGCCTTCCGTCAATTTTGAGAATATGCAAAACTATTTATAATTTTAAAGTTTAAATACACTTTTTTATTATTAATATAGATAAATATAAAAAAAAAATGCGTGATAATTGTGCGAGGCACAGCGTGTTGCATGCAGGACAGTACAAGCGAAGATCCGCACAAAAAGCAGACGCCGGAGGCGCACGAAGAAAACCGAAGACGTACGAGCGCTTGCAGCCGATATTATGTGTTTACACTGAGCATCAGCTGTGCTATTGTTATTTCATTTTCGTCATATTTTACGAAACTGAAACACTGTAAATTTCATTAATCGAACTCCGTTTCAACCGGGTGTCCGTACGACACCTCTCCTTTTTTTTCGCTTTGTGGTGTTTTGTTTTTAAAGAAAGTTATTTTTCGCTTTATAGGGTTTTGTTCTGAAATTCAACAATGGATCGGAACAAATACTGTCCGTCGTGCGTCATCGCACCGGAGCTCCGACAGCGCAGCATCACCTTCCCCTTGCTTCTTCTCTTGTCCGTCGATCCACTGAAACGCCAATAGAAACGCGCGAGGACGCAACGCCTTATGTGACATGTCACAAAAACCTGATAATATGTAAAACGCAATGCACTAATGAGCCCACAGCTTAGGCACTTGTCCCATCACTTACGATCAGCGAGCAGCGAGTAAGCTACAACCTAGATACGATTTGGCTAAAAGCGAGTTTGTAGTTCCGATAGTTTTACCTCTCGGTTATGAGCGAGTGTTTTTGTGCCACGGGCGATTACTCGCGCCACTCGCTCGGGCGGTCAGTCCTGCACGCTTTGGTTGGTTGGTCTCTCGGCGTGAGTTTTGACCGCCAAGCGAGCATCGCCAAGCGAGTATCGCTGGGCGAGTATTATCTTTGATAGCTCTTGTCACTGCGACAAACTTGTGGTGAGAGAGTATTTGCCGGCAGTTTGAACAGTAAGCGATCCTAGTTGAATAATTTGATAATAAAAATATAAATGTGTCTCTTATATTGACACGGGATCTGTATTTTTTTTAATTGCCTCACACGAGTTGTTGTAGCAGGCAGTAAACACTAGACATGTTTCTTCAGGGCTAAAACAACAGACTACTCGCTAGCGAGGCCGCGCCGGCCGTCAAGTCACGGCGCCTGCCATAGTCACTTCAGTATGGACGTAGGTACATATGTATAGTAATGTATACCTACATACATACCTACCTATTCACAATTTTTTCCTATAGGGGTAGGCAAACCACCTAGTATGATACTAACATTCTCCTTATGCTAAGTTTAAGTTAAACGGCATTTAAATATATTTGGTATTTCACGTCTTATCATCCGCACAAGCTCCGCACCCTGCCCGAGGCCTAAGTGCAAGCCTATCACTCCACATGACACTGTTCTGGGTACTTTTGCCATCCTTTGTCAAAAAGCGGCTACGCCTGTAGGCGTGTGCCACAACCACAAGGGGACCACTCTGCATTGCATTATTCATACGTGTAGTCAAGGCGCGAACTCTTGGTAGGCACACGCTGTTACACCGTTTGATAATAGAGTACACAGCATGTGGCTTGCCATTTGCGGTTTTAGCATATACTATAACCCGCCTGCAGTTAATCTTAGGGTGCAAACAGATTGCGGTCGATCAACGTCTACTATGTCGCCTTGTGAGGAAATATGGGCAGAGTGCGCCGACTGAATTTCCTTAGTAAAAAATCATAATTCGAGGTTTGACCCTCGTCTATTTCCTCCTCCAATATTGAACCATTTTAAAAGATATTCCGTAAAATGAAACATATATACTATGCCCCTATGTTTTCTTTTTTTGATGATACACTGTCTTTAGAAGCACTAGAACTCTCAGAAAATGCTCAAAATTGCGCTGTCAACAGAGGCTTAGTGTACAAATATGACAAATATAAATGAACAAAAGGAAAACATAAGGGCGTAGTATATAACTTACTTTTTCAGTTTATGGAATATCTTTTAAATTGGTCCAATATTGGAGGAAAAGATAGAATAGAGCCGAATTATGACTTTTTACTAAGGAAATTTAGTCGGCGCTTTCTGCCCATATTTCCTCTTAAGGCACTTGTCCCACCGCTGACGATCAGCGAGAAGCGAATAAAACTAGAAACTAAAAACGAGTTGGCGAGCAACGAGTAGCGAGTGTGTGGTACCGATAATTTTAGCAATCGGTTATGGGCGAGTGTTTATGTGCGACGGGCGTTTACTCGCGCTACTCGCTTGGGCGGCCGCGTGAGTTTTGACCGCCAAGCGAGCAAGCGAGCATCGCTGAGCGAGTATAACTTTGATAGCTCTTCGCCGCTGCGAAATGTTGTGCTGGCAGAGTACTTGCCGGTAGTGTGAACAGCCAGCGATCAAGCTTCCTCCCGAGATCAGGATCACCACCAGTCGGTATGCATTCAAGCGGAAATTGCGGATTTACTTTCAAAACAACTAAGCAGAATCATCTCACTTTCTTCTTTTGTGTTACTTTATAAATGTATATATTTATGTATGTAAATATATTATTTTTTGCAATACATATGTACGTGTATTTATTAAACCTATTTTAGTATGTTATATAATAACTGGTTTTATCTTTATTATTAAACAATGCACCTGCCATGTTATCTCTTCACCACTCTTGGTTGACTGGTAGAGAATGCCTAAGGCATTAAGTCCGCCTTTGTACCTTTTGTGCATGAAGTCTAAATAAATAAATAAACTATTACTATATGTGTCTCTTTTATTGACACGGGATTTTATATCTATTGAACATTTCTTCAGCGAGAAAATAGTCGACAGCTAATCGTTTACTCGTCGGCGGTGGGACAAGTGTCTATAACATGTTGCCTTATTCATCAAACTTCTCAAAAGTCACATAGCTTCTGTCTGTGGTTTTACCAAAAGGAAAGCCAAAAATTGCAACAAGAGAAAGTACCGGGAATATATTCTGTTGATGTAGTTTTTACTTTGGTTGAAAAGTATACTAATACTAGTAATAATAATAAAGTAATGGAGGAGCTCGTGGCTAAATAATAACAGCCGCACGGGTCGATCTTCAAGGTTAAGCAACGCTTGACGAGGTCGGTCCGTGGATGGGTGACCATTTTCAATATACCGAATTTCCTTCATGCCTCGGATAGCACGCTAAGCCGTTGGTCCCGGCTGTCATTTGAAGATCTTTGACAGTCGTTACGGGTAGTCATAAACCTGAGATCTGACACCAGTCTTGCCAAGGGGTACCGTGTTACCCAGTTACTGGGTTGTGGAGATCAGATAGGCAGTCGCTCCACGTAAAACTAGTGCTCAGCTGAATCCGGTATGACTGGAAGCCGACCCCAATATAGTTGGGAAAAGGCTAGGCAGATTGATTGATTGAAAAGTATACTATGTCCTTATATGGACCATGATTTACTAGAGTGTAAGTTTCATTTAATTTCAAACCTTTCGGTGAATTTATTAACGAACATACAGACTTCAACATTCGTATTATTAGTTTTTTTTATAAATTGAATCGTATCCTAACTTTCCTAGAGTAAGTTTGCCTTAGATTGACGATCGACCCTTTAACACTGTAACTTGGCGACTTGGAGCATGGAAAAGTTCCACTTGCTTGCATGGAAAGTTGCACTTGAAAGATACTGTGATACCTAAGTCCTTCAATCCCGGGTTATTAAAAGCCGGTTTGTATAAATAGTCCGGGCTAGGCCGTGGGACCTTGACACGGGACAGCGGGACTCCCCTCTCCGTGCATTGAATGCACACCCTTCCCTGATAACGCCTCGCAACAAGGTTGTCGATGGTAATTAGTTGCGTTCGATTGACTTTAGAGGTCTTCCTCGATCGATTCATTAGTCTACCTCTACGATATATTCAAAGCTTAAGCATTCTTCTTCTTCTTCCTGCCCTTGTCCCATGTTACTTGGGGTCGGCGCAACACGTTTTCTTCTTCCATATCATCCTGTCCCCCGTCACGCTATCACTGACTCCCTTTTCTTTCATATCACTCCTCACACAGTCCATCCATCTTTTCTTTGGCCGTCCCCTCCCTCTCCATCCATCCACATTTATATTCATAACTCTTTTAGTAACATGCGTTTCATCCCTCCTCATCATATGACCATACCAGGACAAACGGTTTCCTTTCAACTTTTCTGTCACTGGCGCCACTTTCAAACTTCCTCTAATATACTCATTTCTCACTTTATCCATTCTCGTCACTCCACACATCCATCTCAACATTCTCATCTCTGCTACATGCAATCTCTTTTCATCCATCTTTTTCACAGCCCAACATTCTGATCCATACAGTACGACAGGTCTAATCACGGACTTGTAGATTTTCCCCTTTAACTTTAGGGGCATCCGTGGGTCGCAAGTTGTTCCAGTGACCTGTCGCCATTTCATCCATCCCGAGTTGATCCGGTGCGTTACGTCTCGGTCTATTTCGCCATCCCCTTGGATAAGCGACCCTAGGTACCGGAAGTCGGAGCACATCGGTATTTGTGTTCCAGCGAGGGCTAGAGGCACGGAACTGGAGAGACCGCCAAAATCGCAGAACAAATATTCGGTTTTAGATCTGCTCAATTTCAAGCCAACACTCTCCAGTCTGTGCCACCACATCTCCAATCTACTCTGGACCTCTAGGCCACTCTCGGCAACCAGCACAATGTCATCGGCAAACAGCATACACCAGGGTGCCTCTTCCTGTATGTCCGACGTCAGCGCGTCCATTATCATCAGGAAGAGGTAAGGACTGAGAGCCGACCCTTGGTGCAAGCCGACTGCCACACTGAAGCTGCCAGTAGTTCCCACTGTAGATCGGACTTGGGTACTGCATCGACTGTACATCGCTCGGATCAACTGTACATACTTCCCAGGCACACCTTTCTTCTTAAGGGCCCACCACAAAACCTCACGGGGCACCCGGTCGTATGCCTTTTCGAGGTCAATGAATACCATGTGCAAGTTTTTATGTGCACTTCTATATTTCTCGCACAACTGGCGGATTGCGAAAATGGCATCCGTTGTACCCCGACCAGGCATAAAACCGAATTGGTTCTGCGATATTTCACTCTCTTCTCTCAGCCGCCTTTCAATCACTTTCTCCCATGCTTTCATACTATGTGACATTAGCTTTATTCCTCTATAGTTGCTGCACTCCAGCACATCCCCTTTGTTTTTAAAGATGGGCACTAACGAACTATTGCACCATTCATCAGGTATGGCTTCTTCCCGTAACAACTTATTGAAGAATAAAGCTAACCACGTCCATCCATCTACGCGCAATGTCTTCCACACTTCAACTGGTATTCCGTCCGGACCAACCGCTTTGCCATTCTTCATTCCATTTACTGCTATTCTTACTTCCTCCATACTAACCATTCTCACTAACCCCTCATTCACAGGTTTATTTTCTAACATACCACTCCAGTTATTTTCCTCATTCATCAGTTTCTCAAAGTATTCCTTCCACCTATCCTTAATTTTTTCATCATCAGAAAGAATCATTCCAGCCTCATCTTTTATACATCTTATCTGACAGACATCTCTCGCCCTTTTCTCCCTAGCTCTAGCAACCCGGTACAGATCCTTTTGGCCTGCTGGACTATCCAGCGCGTCGTATAGCTTGTCCTGAGCTTTTGCTCTCGCTATAGCCACAGCTTTCTTAGCTTTTTTCTTTGCAGTATCATACTCACCCTTTTTTGCAACTTTCAAACTAGGATTATCTTGTTCTACACTTTGCCATTCCTTAAATTTTTTCTTCTTTTCCTTTAACACATTCTGTATTTCTGTTGACCACCACCATGTATCCCTATCTATTGTGCCCCTACCTTTCGTCTCTCCCAAAATATCCTTCCCCGCACACCTAATACACCAAGCCATCTCCTTCCAACTTTCGTTTACACTTCGATCTTCCATGTCTCCCATCTCTATCATTTTGTCTACGACTCGTTCTCGAAACTTTTTCGCACAATCATTCTTCTCTAGCATATGCCATTTTATTTTAGGAGGGGGACGCTCTTTGCTTTTGGTACACTGTATTTTTACTACTTGTGTCATAACCAGGAGTCTGTGCTGAGACACCAAGTCTTCTCCTGGCAGCACTTTGCAATCTTTGACGTGCTGTATGCTGTTACGTCTGACGAGAAGGTAGTCGATTTGGGTTTTGTGGTTACCACTTTTGTAAGTGATGAGATGTTCGTCTTTTTTCTGGAACCAAGTGTTAGCTACTGCCAGGTCAAATGCAGTAGCGGATTGAAGTAGCGGATTGAAGCAATCAAAAAATCAAAGCTTAAGCATATCTATATATATATAAAACTGAATCCCGATTTCCCTTGGTCACGGCATCACGCGTGAACGTCTGGACCAATTCCGCTGATTCTTTTTTTGTTGTGTTTGTTATTGTTGGACGAAGGTTCTTATGAAAGAGAAATTTAATAAAAAAAATTGTAGATAGGTAGGGTAGGTATGTAGGTAGGGTAGGTATGTAGGTAGGATAGATATGTAGGTAGAGTAGGTATGGAGGTAGGGTAGGTATATAGGTAGGATAGGTATGTAGGTAGGGTAAGTATGTAGGTAGGGTAGGTATGTAGGTATGTAGGTATGTAGGTAGGGTAGGTATATAGGTAGGATAGGTATGTAGGTATAGTAAGTATGTAGGTAGGGTAGGTATGTAGGTAGGGTAGGTATGTAGGTAGGGTAGGTATGTAGGTAGGGTAGGTATGTAGGTAGGGTAGATATGTAGGTAGTGTAGGTAAGGTAGGGTAGGTAAGATAGGGTAGGTAGGGCAGGGTAGGTAAGGTTGGGAAGGTAAGGTAGGGTAGGTAAGGTAGGGTAGGTAAAGTAGAGTAAGTAAGGTAGGGTAAGTAAGGTAGGGTAGGTAAGGTAGGGTAGGCTAGGTAGGGTAGGTAAGGTAGGGTAGGTAAGGTAGGGTAGGTAGGGTAGGTTAGGTAAGGTAGGGTAGGTAAGGTAGGGTAGGGGGATCCCCTCACAGTGCTTACGTCCACGTCGTATCCCCTGGAAACGTCCCAGTTCTGACCACCGTAACGGAGTGGCAGACTGGGCACGGCCAAATTGCACTGTGCGATCGTAGCGAATCTATTGCCTTGTCGTGTACGATATTGCCGAGAAATGTCTAAATCTGCGCGGGACGCCCGCGGGCGGTTCTTAAAAGGCCCTTCTCAGGGCCAACCCAAAGGCCCTTCTCAGGGCCAACCCAAAGGCCCTTCTCAGGGCCAACCAAAAGGCCCTTCTCAGGGCCAACGCGACGCTTCAGCGTCGGAAGAAGGGCGGACCTTCTGCGATGAAAGGGTGGTAGAGTTGACGGACTCCGACAACGACTCCATTATGTCGGACGCGAGTTCGACGGTTGCCGAGAGAGAATCTCGGCGCAGAAAGCGGGCCTTTCTGAAGGATGGTTCCGATGGCTCCTCGGCCTCGGGTTCGGCGAAGGAGCCCGCGAGGAAGGTCAAGGCAAAGAAGCCGACGACAATAGCGGACACCCACGACGTGGGTCTCGCTGGCGCCCAACGTCAGTTGGATCTGGCAAGGCGGACTCAGCTCCAGCAGGAGCTGGAGGAGCAGGTTGCGGCCAAAGAGGAGCGGGCGCGCGTCAACCGTGCCAAGTCCGGGTACGGTGCGTCCCGCGTCCTGTACGCCGACCACTCCCTGCTGGAGCTGGAGCGGATGGCCGAAGAGGACGAAGAGGGCATCGTGGAAGTCGCCTCCAAGTCCTCAAACCTGAAGGGGACATTCCAAAAGTCCCTAAAATGCCGGGCCGCGAGCATGCGCAGCATCGTTGCGGAACTGGTGCAGCGGAAGGCTTCCGATGAAACGCGGCAACTGCAGGCGAAAGTTGATCGCCTGCGGTCGGAGGTCAGCCAGCTGCACCTTAAGCTGGCTGAAGCCACGGCCCGGCCAACACAAGCCGAGCCGAGACCTGCGGCAGAGGGCCCCGCCTCCTCCATCAACCTTGAGGAAACTCTTCGCAGGGTTATGGTGGAGGAGAGGGCCTTCGTCAGAGCCTGCATAGCAGGCATCGAAGACCGGCTCCTGCCGGAGAAAAGCCTCCGACCGCCGCTTGCGGCGGACAAGAGGCAAGGCGAGCCGGGGCCGACCTCTCAGGAGGAGGACGCCCTCCTCCCTTCCACCACTCCGACCAACCAGCAGGGCTGGACGAGGGTCGTCGGCAAGGGGAAGGGCAAAGGCAAAAAGACGGCAGCGGTCGTCCCTGCCGTCCCCGCCACCACCCCTCCCAGCCAGTCGCAGTCGACTGGCAAGGGAAAGGGGAAGGGGAAGGGGAAAAGATCCCCCCCAGCCGTCCCCGCCACCACCCCTCCCAGCCAGTCGCAGTCGACTGGTAAGGGAAAGGGGAAGGGGAAGAGCTCCCCCCCAGCCGGCACCAAGAGGAACCTCGTTCCTCCCAAGACCGCAGCCGTTGTGGTGACGCTCACCGCGGAGGCTGCGGAGCGGGGCGAGACGTACGCGTCCGTCATGATGCGGGCGCGTACCAACGCCGATCCCACCAAACTGGGGATCGGCAAAGTCTCATGCCGTCGGACACAGGCGGGAGCTCGTATATTCGAATTCCCAGGGGCGGAGGGCGGCAAGAACGCGGACCTCTTCGCAGCTAAGCTGCAGGAGGTCATCGCAGACGCGGCCAAGGTGGCCAGGCCGGTGAAGTCGGCGGCCATAGAGGTGACCAATCTGGACGATTCGGTCACCAAAGAGGAGGTGGTGGCGGCGGTCGCAGCCATAGGGGGCTGCGACGTCGCAGCGGTGCAAGGCCGGGGCATCAGGCCCGGCCGCGGCGGCATGGGCGCCATTCGCCTGGAGTGCCCAGTCGCCGCCGCCAAAGCCGTCCTCGATAAGGGACGGCTAGCCGTCGGCTTCAGCTCGGGTGTAGTCCGGGCACTTGCAGTACAGCCCCTGCGGTGCTTCAGGTGCTTCGGCATCGGACACACCCGGGCCCTCTGTCCGTCCAGCGTAGACAGGACGGACAGCTGCTACCGCTGCGGCAAGGAGGGCCATAAGGCCGCCTCCTGCAAGGCCGCCACGCCGCACTGCGCGGTTTGTGCAGCCAGTGGCCGCCCAGCAGGCCACATTATGAAGGGGAGGAATTGTAATCCTCCCCCGAAGAGGGGCAAAGTGCAGGCGACGACCCGGCCTGTCACTGCCACCGCCGTCCCAGAGGCTAGGACCACGGCGGCCGTGGAGGAGGGGGGTGCGATGTCCGACTAATGCAAAGGGTCGAACATCGCATCCTCCAGGCGAACACCAACCACTGCAGAGCGGCCCAGGATCTGCTGATGCAGACCGTGGCTGAGTGGTTGGTGGACGTGGCGGTGGTTGCCGAGCCGTACTCGATACCTGGCCATTGGCTGGGTGATCGGGACGGCTTGGTGGCGTTGGTGTCGCGGCCTGCCACGGACTCCCCTCCCCTCTCGCTTTTAGAGAGGGGACCGGGATACGTGGCCGCCGCGTGGGGAGACATAGCCCTGGTTGGGGTCTATTTCTCCCCTAACCGCCCTCTAAGGGACTTCGAGAATTTTCTCGAAGTCCTAACGGCAGTCGTCGGGAGGGCGGCACCGCGTCAGGTCGTCGTGTTGGGCGACCTGAACGCCAAGTCAGTGGCCTGGGGCAACCCGGCCACCTCTTGCAACGTCCGGGGACGCGCTGCCGAATTTTGGGCGGCGTCGTGCGGTGTGTCCCTCCTAAACAGGGGGGATGTTCACACGTGTGTGCGGCAGCGGGGAGGGTCAGTGGTTGACGTCTCGTTTGCCACCCCCGTGCTAGCCGCCCGCGTTGTGAACTGGCGGGTGGAGATGGTGGAGACCATGTCGGACCACCGCTACGTGCGGTTCGACATCTCCACCCAGGGCCCGCGGGGAGTTATGGCCCGTTCGGGCCAATCTCCCTTCCCGCGATGGGCTCTCACCCGCCTAGACCGAGAGGCAGCTCAGGAGGCGGCGTTCCTCCAGGACTGGCTCTCGCCCCCTGTGGAGGCCCTGGACGTTGACGCCGCAGCGGTCCAGCTCCGAGGGTCCCTGACCGAGGTATGCAATTCTAGCATGCCTCGGTCACGCCGTCCGCCTCCACGTCGCGCCGTATATTGGTGGACGGAGGAGCTGGCGGGGCTCCGGGCCGCCTGCGTGGCGGCCAGACGGGCCTACACGCGGAGTCGGCGGCGCACCAACCGATCACAGGCCGGGGAGGACCGCCTCTACGCCTCCTACCTGGAGGCAAAGACGGTCCTCAAGTCGGCGATGTGCGCCGCCAAGGACTCGGCGAGGGCTGAGATGCTGGAGGGCCTCGACAGGGATCCGTATGGGAGGCCATATAAGGCGGCGCGGAACCAACTGCGCCCCTTTGGTCCCCCAGTGACGGAGACCCTGGAGCCGGCGTTGCTGGATGGGGTGGTCCGGTCCCTGTTTCCGCGCAGGGCCGACTTCACCCCACCAACGATGAACCCCCCAGGTGGGGTGGTGGCAGCGCCGGAGGAGGAGGTCCCTCCGGTATCGGTGGAGGAACTTCGCGCGGGGATCCTGAGCCTCCGCGCGAAGAAGACGGCTCCTGGACCGGATGGCGTCCCCGCACGGGTGGTGGCCATCGCAGCGTCCCTCATGGAGGAAAGGTTTCGGGACCTCTTCAGCGCGTGTCTTACGGCTGGGAGGTTCCCGAAACTGTGGAAGGAGGGGCAATTGTGCCTCCTCCGGAAAGAGGGACGCCCGGTGGACTCCCCCTCGGCATACCGGCCCATCGTTCTGCTCGATGAGGTCGGTAAATTGTTCGAGGGGATCATCGCCACCCGGCTAAATAGCCAGTTGCGGGAGGTAGGGCCGGACCTGTCGGACGCCCAGTTCGGATTTCGACGGGGGCGTTCGACGGTCGACGCCTTGGCCCTGCTGAAGGTCCAGGTGCAGGAGGCGGTGGAGTCGGGGGGCGGAGTGTTGGCGGTGTCATTCGACATCGCCAACGCCTTCAACTCCGTGCCCCACTCTACCATATTGGAGGCACTCCGATACCACGGAGTGCCCCAATATCTGCGGGTGATCCTGGCCAGCTACTTGGAGGACCGATAGGTCCTCCTCGTGGACAAGACGGCCAGGATCAGGCGCTACGGCGCGGAGTCCGGTGTTCCGCAGGGGTCGGTTCTAGGCCCTCCCCTGTGGAACATCGGTTTTGACTGGCTCCTGCGAGGAGCCCTCCTCCAGGGCACGGGTGTCATCTGTTACGCAGATGACACTCTCCTCACTGCCCGGGGGAGGAGCTTTGGGGAGGCGGCCTGTTTGGCCTCGGCGGGCGGATCCTTGGTCGCAGAGAGGATCCGCCGCCTGGGATTGAGGGTGGCGCTGAACAAGACCGAGGCCGTGTTCTTCCACGGGCCTCGGCAGCGCTGCCCTCCAGATGCCCACATCGTCGTGGAGGGCGTCCGAATAGCGGTGAAGGCCCAGATGAAATATCTGGGCCTAGTGCTGGACAGCAGGTGGCGCTTCGGCCCGCACTTTAGCGGGCTGTCGACGCGCCTGCTGAAAGCCGCGGACGCCCTCTCATGGCTCCTCCCCAACCTCGGGGGGCCGAGCGGACGGTGCCGGCGACTGTATGCCGGCATCCTGCGCAGCATGGCCCTGTATGGGGCACCCATCTGGGCGGACTCCCTCCAGAGGAGGGAGAATGCAACCGCCATCCGCAGGCCACAAAGGGCCATTGCACAGCGGGTGGCGAGGGCCTACCGCTCAGTGGGCTTCTCGGCGGCGTGCGCTCTGGCGGGCACCCCTCCCTGGGAGTTGGAGGCATGGGTGCTCGCCAGAGTGTACGAGTGGACGGCGCGGCGTAGGGCGCAGGGAGAGCGCCCCGCCGCAGAAGAGCGGGAGGCCGTGCGGCGGGAGGCGAGGGACGCCATCGTCCTCCATTGGGCGGAGGACCTCGCCACCGCCGCCTTTGGACGCCGGACGCTGGACGCGCTCGGGCCAGTCTTGCAGGGCTGGCTCGAGCGGCCACATGGTTTCCTCTCGTTCCGTTTGGTGCAGGTGTTGTCCGGACATGGTTGTTTCGGAACGCACCTGCACCGGATCCGGAGGGAGGAAACCCCGGCGTGCCACCACTGCGGCGCGGCAGAGGACACGGCGCAGCACACCCTCGAGGTGTGCCCAGCTTGGGCTGAGCTGCGCCGTGCCCTGATCGATGTGATCGGACAGGACCTCTCGCTTCCCAGCGTGGTCTACTCCATGCTGGGGAGTGAGGAGGCCTGGGCGGCGGTTGCCTCCTTTTGCGAGGTCGTGATGTCGCAAAAGGAGGCGGCGGAGCGGGCGCGGGAGGACGATCCTCTCGCGCCGCCGCACCGCAGGCGAAGAAGGGGTGGGAGAAGGCGGTTGTACGATCGTCTCCTCCCACCTCCTGGTGGTGACTAGCGGGCGACAGGCGCGGGGGCGCCTTCGCTCGCATTGCACGAGTCACCACCCTCGTCGGGCGGGAACGGCCGAGCACTCGCGGTCGTTCCCGGGCCCCTCCACTGAGGGAGGGGCGTGAAGGCCCCGCTGTAAAGGCGGGCGGTCGTCGGCGGGGGACTGGACGTAAAGGCTCTGCCAGTTTCCCAGTCCTCCTCCAATTCAAGACGATGCGGGAGTGCCGCTGGGTTATTTTAGTGGGTATACCGGATTCATTCCGGGGAGCCCCACATACCCCCCCCATTCCCCCAATGGGTGGGTATGCGTAATGCATTTTTTCCCAGCGAGATCAAAAAAAAAAAAAAAAAAAAAAAAAAAAAAAAAAAAAAAAAAAAAGGTAAGGTAGGGTAGGGTAGGCAGATGACGGGAGCGAAGCCGCGGGCACAGCTAATACCAAATAAAAGTAACTTTTTTATGGTACAAACGTTGAAAACAAAACAGATTTTTTAAAATATCACTTTTTGTACGGCTACTCGTATCACAGAGTTATATGCAATGTAGGATTTTCTATGATCTTCTCACATAATGTTGCTACAAGGTTGTCTAGGACAAACTTATTAAGGGCCTTTCATCACTTTAGTGCCATAAAACGGTTACTTTCTAAAGCATATTCCTTAGTAACGGCTTGGTTAAAAGGTTTGAAAAATATATTTTATTATTTGCGAAACATGGTTTTTTCGTTTAACTAATAGTTTTGCTTTAAACAAAAAATAATAAAAAACTTTTCTACAAAAATTACAACCGACTTCCAAACAAAAACACTACAAAGTAAAAAATAACTTCAATTTCGGAAGTCGGTGTTTCTGTTTTCGTTTCTTCGTTTTTTGACACCGACTTCCGAAATTGAAGTTATTTTTTACTTTGTAGTGTTTTTGTTTGGAAGTCGGTTGTAATTTTTGTAGAAAAGTTTTTTATTTTCCACTTTTTAGTTGTGGTAGATAATAGACCAGTTCTATAGGCTAGGTACCTACGCGTATAGTGCCCAAAGTGAAGCTAGAATAGATTAACCCAAGACATGAAACTTATACAAAATCGGTGCAATGAAAGTATACCAGGGTGAACTGTTCACACCTGCGTACCCCTTTAGAGCGTACCAGTGTGATGTTATGTTATGAAATGGTGTAAACAATAAACAGACATGCGATTAGATCTATCCTGAGTGATTTGCCGTCATTTATTGAAGAGTTCTGATGTATTTCTCCGAAGTTCTTCATCAGATCTTGATGAAAATTAAATGGGACCACACGACAAGCACCAGCTTTCAATTAAAAAAAGAATCATCAAAATCGGTTCACCCAATGAAAAGTTCTGAGGTAACAAACATAAAAAAAAAAAATACAGTCGAATTGAGAACCTCCTCCTTTTTGCGAAGTCGGTTAAAAACACAATATTATTTCGCTTCTTTTGAATACTCCTCCAAAACGACTTGGAGGTTTAAAAATATTTTTACTGAGTAAAAATGATGGCTAGAATTTCTTCATAACTGAAATAGCAGTAAATTAAAGAATATAAATCTATACTTTAATTTATATACAAAATATTATATCAGTTGTGGATAATTTAACTTCTTCTACAAAAACTAGTCATTTCAGTTTTGGGAGAGTATGACTGCATTTTTGGCCCTTGACTGTACCTCTAAATACCATGAAAATCATTTACAGCCAAAGTAAATCTCATGATAATTCCAATAAGGCTAAACACGACTATGATCCAATGTTTTATATTGGAGTTCCAGTGCCTACCTTCCGGCTTCATCATCAGATCAGCTCTATGTTACCATTTTCATCAGTACCTACCATTTATTTATAAGTTTTTGCTTCATCATATTCAGTTAGCTATTCGATATATCTTATACCCGTGATATGGAGTTCCAGTGGCCATCTGTGGTCTTCTTCATCAGTTCCATTTCACCAAATGATACTTACTGAGTGTAAAGGATTGCATTGTTGATAAAAATACCAAAATCGCTATATGTATGCCTATAATATTTGAGGAAATCCTTCGATTTCTCTGGGATGCCTTCATCATATCCTGTCTCCTTATCATGTTACTATCCTTGGGGTATCTCCTCTCCAACAAAAAAAGAATCATCAAATTCGGTTCATAAAACGACGAAGTTATCCGCGAACACACACAAAAAAAAATATATATACCGTCGAATTGAGAAACCTCGTCCCTTTTTGAAGTCGGTTAAAAACAGACAGTATTCCGACTGAATTTAATACCACAATACAGCATAATAAAGCTAGAATAAAACGCAAACAAAACATACAAATTAATATAACTTGCCACAACACGACAGTAGATAAACAGCTCTACTTACTCAAGAATTCGCTAAGTCGGGGACACTAACAAAACATCGTCTTGTTTTTTTAACCCGACCACGCAAAACATGGTGTTATGTTTTTAGGGCCTACCCCAGTTCTAGACACACGGCAGTGTTTCCGCCAAGTTTGCAAAAAAGGGCGGATTATATTCCGCGTACCATTCAGACCCCTTTCGATCTCGTTTGTGACCACTTTTTCTACTAAACAGTTCTATGATAGAATTGGGTTATTTTTCTCAATAATCCTACTATATTAGGTTTTACAAAATAGTAGAACTAAAGGGAGACTTTATCCAGTCGACTTGGCAAGTTTTAACCCACCAACTTTAATTTAGTCAAATAACTTGGCAACTCTCACTATTGAGTATCAAAAAACATAAAATTATTAGGAATGTTTCGACTAGTCCGCGACTAGTCGATAAAGCCGATCAGCCAGTCAATTTCGTAGTCGGCGATTAGTCGACGACTATTCGGCAAAGAGCGCCGATAGCTTCTTCATTCAAATTCAAATTCAAATAGCCTTTATTTCTGATACATAAATTAAATTATAAAATCGTTATTACAGTATTATCACATTTTTTATTATTACGTAATGCATGCGTTTATTTAATGTCATGTTAGTAATAAAATTCATGATATATACAGAGATAACTTAAGTTGTTCTATGTAGTTCAGACAAATAGTAATTGCATTTATTGAATACTTCTTACTTTGTATTTATTTTTATTTTTTGGGTTTAAGTTTCTCATCGAGTTTCTGAAGATAGTGTTTTCTAAAATTTACAACGGCTGGTTGGTGCAAACATCTCACCTATCGCAATATTCATGTCTCTTGATTTTGAGTCTTCACGTGACCTTGTAAAGCAAAACTATTTTCAATATTTTTCTGGCTTTTCTGACGTAAACTTACCTCTTACGACACTGAAGTGACGGAGTAGACACTGTTGAAGGTAGTTCTTCTACTTGGATTTGCGATTGGGAGGAATCGTCTGTGGTCAAACATATGATCACAGAACCTAACTGAAGTATCAGGGTTGGATGTCGGTATTTGATATTGCTGTTCATACTCGTAGTATTTCCTGTTTGCCCTGCCCATCACGAGAAATTATCAGTTGGCACTGATTCACTTGACTTTACGGGAATCATTGCACAATTTGTCAAAAACAAAACCATACACGAGAGTTTCTCTTTGCTAAGATTAATAATTACTGAGCTATTTCACTTTAATGAATAATAACAGCATTGGTTTTATTTTTTACACAAAAGCATCGCTCTGACCCGTGCAAAAGCAAAATTCATAAAACCAATACGATGTAATCAAAAAATGTTCCAACACGCTCGCAGGCGGTGGTTGCGACTTGCGCGCGAATGAGATGTAAACGAAGCGTCACGAAAATTGCCGAATACCCTCGAAACCGAGATCAGCCTTTTTACAACCGACTAATCGGCTAGTCATATTCACCACTTCTCTTAAAAATATTTGTTTGTAAAGAAACAGAAGCAGAAGCGTTGTGCATGATAGGAATTGGATTACAGTTAGATCAAACTTCTTTTATCGGCGAAGCCGTTTTAAATAACTTGGCTTCCTTTCACATTTATGTTTTTGGTTTGGGTGTTGATACAACATCGGGAGGAGTTAAATGGCCGCCAAAAACTCCTATAAGTGAGACCGACATAAATAGTCCTTAATCTGATGGTACGATCGTTTTTCTTAGGTTAAATATAGCCAGGCTCAGCCACTTATGTAACAATGGAATCTTTTGGCTCGAAGTGAGACAGTGTGTCCTTGAGGGCTTGTATTACTATAGATAGAGGAAGTTGAGGATTTAGTAATAAGTTTTTTAGAGTCGCGTTAATATTGACAGCGAATATGCGAGCGTGCAGATTATTCTGATTTCTCTTCATTTGTTTCTATCCTTGAAAAGACATATGACG
Source organism: Orthosia gracilis (assembly GCA_947562075.1). Classification (NCBI taxonomy): domain Eukaryota; kingdom Metazoa; phylum Arthropoda; class Insecta; order Lepidoptera; family Noctuidae; genus Orthosia; species Orthosia gracilis. The sequence goes on along the minus strand of OX387264.1, from coordinate 65,940,295 downwards.
CTTTATGCCACGAAAGGTTACGCAGAGATGTGCCTTTAGGAAGTTTAGTCTATTGTCATCAACCGAGAAAAAATCAAACCCTGCGCTGCTTCTGATAAATCCAAAGAAAAACCGGCCAAGTGCGTGTCGGACTGCGCACATTTAGAGTTCCATACCAAATGTATAATATATTGGTATTTGTAAATAAAATATACGTAATAATTAACATTATCATCAAGTTCCAATGGGAAGTTAAAACAATTCTTCGGAACAAAATTTCATGACAGACGACGGACAGATAGACGGACACGTGAGTGACAGAAATAGGGCTCTGTGTGAAGCCTTTGGGTACGGAACCCTAAAAACGACTAGTAAAATAGCACAGCGGCTATATGATTAATTTTGTAAAAAAAAATTTAACTCTTGTCAAAAATATTACATCCTTCGGAACACACAGATATGAGAGAAAATGATGATAAGAGTTTACGCGTGAGGACCCATTTCTGAATTCGATACTGGATCAAAAATATGTTTTCTAAAGACGGAAATAATACAGCTAAAATCACCGTGAATACAAAAAGTGGCCACATTTAACCCATCCTTTCGAAGTTAATCAGGGACCCAGTTCTATTTCTAAAGGCCACCTACGCACGAGGTAACAGTTACCCATTTCTATATTTGCACGCGTTTATCTAATCTGGGCCAGTGTGTACGTATCGCTAATTTAATTACTGAAGGTGTTAAAAGTGGCCCTTTACCCAAAAGGAATAAGCTTTATAATACGAGGGGATTACTTTTTAACCGACTTCCCAAAAAGGAGGAGATTATCAATTCGACTGTATTTTTTTATGTGTGTTATCTCAGAACTTTTTACTAGGTAAACCGATATTGATGTTTTTTTTTTTATTGTCAATAGGCTCGCGCTTGACCGCTATTTATTTAAAAGCTGGTTCTTGTCATGTGTCCCATTTAATAGAGATTTGATGAAGATCTTCGGAGATATACATCAGAACTCTTCAATAAATGACGGCAAATCATTCGGAATTGTTGCAATCGCATGTCTGTTTATTGTTTACACCATTTCATAACATGTAGCACACTGTTACGCTGTAAATGGTTACGCAGGTGTGAGAAGTTCACCCTGGTATACTCTCATAACACTGATTTTATTTATGTTTCATGTTATTGGGTTTATCTACTCTGGCATCACTTTGGGCATTATAGATACCTAGCCTATAGAACTGATCCACTGTGTACCATAGCTAAAAAATGAAAAATAAAAAACGTTTTTAACAAAAAATTATAACCAATTTCCAAATGAAAACACTACAAAGTAAAAAATAACTTCATTTTCGGAAATCGGTGTCAAAAATCAAAGAAAAGAAAACAGGAACAACGACTTCCGAAATTGAAGTTATTTTTCACTTTGCAGTTGTTTGAAAATCGAAGGAAAATGTTGCACTGTAATGGTTTTTTTTCTAATTTTACCTATCCACGAATGTAAAGTACGTGTTTATACTCGTACAATATTTTTTGAATTCATATTTGGAACATTACGTTGTGAGTGAAGATAAACTTATTTTAATGTTGACATTATTTTTAGTACAGTTTCAGTATTGTAAGTGAATAGGGTTACTATTTAAGCCCCAAGTAAACTATTTTTTTTCTGCAGGATAGTAACCTCGGGTGCCCTAAACTTCCGAACTTGCTTCGCTCGCTCTTGGACTCATTCGTTGAAAATAACGGCACCGCTTACAATATATTATGCTAACTGATTATATAAGTATAAATAAGTGGTAAGTGGAAACTTGTATATTTTACTACTCCTCCGTTATTCTTTTCTGATCAATTTAGTTTCGGGATCCAAGACAGTTAAATTCATTCTCCGGGACTTCGTCGAGCTTCATTGCCTCAGCGCTTTTCTGGTAGTCGCCACTGTTGATTCTGGTTTTCAGGAGTTGTAGTAGTTTGGAAATTGTGCGGTGGCATATTTCCAAAATAATAAAATAGCTGATTCTATAATGAATATATCTGAATGTGAAAATAATGTTTTTGCGGATATTTCTTGCTGGCCGAATATTTCAAATAAAAACGATACTTATCTACCCTGATTATCGAATACCCAACCGTAACGTAGCAATATTCATAACGACCAGAGATTGAGATATATAATGAAGTTAAAATCAGTATTCATTACATTACCCGATTTTACTTGACTTGATTCATATTGCCCGGGCATTATACACAGTGCCTTGATTAATCACTTGGTCCTTGACATACTCTACTAGAGGTGAACCTCTGCCTAATTTGCGGGCACACAAGCTTGATTTTATGTGTTACAATCAAATTTCCTGAGTTAGTAAATCCTAAATTCACTGTCAGACGACGCAAAGCCTTAAAACGTTGGGTTTAGAAGCTTGCTTACTCGACTTCCTTATAAAAAGAAGGAAGCATTTTTGGGTACATATCCTAATGATAGTAATTATAAATAATAATCTTTATTTGAAACAAAAACACATACAATAATTTAAATTGTATACTGAAATAGCTGCATTAGTGAGACACTGTGTCGCAGCTATTAACGCCTACCTAGGGAGACAGAAGATACAACTCAACGCATAGATAATATAAGGGCATTAAATTGTTTAAGGAAGTTTTGACGATGGGAAATCCCATCAAGGAAACGATTTATTACTTACCCGTTAAGATAATTATTTAAAACATGATGAGATGAAGAACCTTTGTAACAATAAAATTTGAACATGTATCACTTTCTTGACCACAACACGAATGTTTTGTTATCGTAACGACGTTCTTGCGAATCTACAGAATGTCATACAACAAAACTAAATTAAGGACAATTTTCAACTTTATGCCTCTTCTTTTAGAGCACATATCAACATTTTAGTTCCATCTTTCAAACCCATAAAGGTGGGCTCGAGAGAATGATCTAGCCATAGGGTTATCTTTAAACGGTGTTTTTACTGAAACATAATAAAATTTTCTCTGAGCAAACTGACCTTTTCACCCACGCCTTAGAAGCCACAAAGCCAGACTGGTTCCAACTAATAAAATTATGTGGTTTAGCAAATTAACTCTTAAAGGATTCAAGGTGAGTTTTAAGTGCGGGCGTTTCTTTGTATGGGACAGAATATAAAAAAAACGGGCCGAGTGCGTGACGGACTTCGCACACTAAGGGTTCCGATCCAAACCGCAAAATCAAGTTGGTTGTAATAAGAAAATTAGGAAATTTCTTCAAAGAAAAATCTGATTTATCGTTCTAGGTCATTGCGAAGTTGAAAAATTCTGTGGAACAAAATGTTGTAATAAAACTGACTTTGGTGGCTTCTCATTCCTATGCTTTCCAATATTTAAAAAAAGTAAAAATTTCAGTTTTTTTCTACTCAATGAGCTCTACACAAATATTTTTTTCCACCAAAAAATAAAATGTCATATGGCTTTGGGTCAATAAGATGTTTATACTGTGAAAATTTGAAGACTTTAGCTCCAACCGTTTGGCTGTAAAACATGTATGACAGACGGCAGACAAACAGACGGACAGACACATGAGTGACAGAAATAGGGTTCCGTTTTACATTTAGTGTACGGAACCCCAAAAAGGGAAAATGCCCACCTCTTTATTAGGTGGGCTTTTTTTAAACATGAGTAATTTGAAGTCTTGCTTCTTAAATAGATTACATTTATTTGTATGTTGTTTGGATCTGTGGGATGACGAACTAAGTTTAAAGTTACATAAAATGCCCGATTTTTTAATTAAGAATCTTAAATTATGTATTTGTCAAAGTTTTCTATATAACCCGAAAAAAAAACCTTTGGCCGTTGGCCAATATTTTGCAGGAACTGTGTGCATGAAACTAAAGAGTAATTCAGGTCTATAGGCCGCACGTAATGGTGCGTCCACACTACACAGACTTTGCACAGAGTTGACATACATTGATACTGACATTTGTCAGTACTGTTGTGTTGCATAGACAAAATTCTATAAAGGTTGATGAAAGTCTGTGCAAAAGTCTGTGTAGTGTAAACGCATCATAAGCCTTGCGTAGAACGGAGCTTCAATGCACTGTAAGCCCAGCTTATACTGGTTTTGTTACCAGTCATGTCCAGCCTACTGTACAAACAGCTTAGGAAACAAATGTACAGACTTTCTTTTTTTCTAGTATAAGAAGATCAAGTGAATGACATTGTGACGGTTAATGAGGCAGGAAGATTATTTAAGAATATCAAGTCTAGACTAAAAACAGTCCCAGAGGTGTCTTCAATTCTGCATAATGGTTATATTTGATATTTAAATGTAGTCCGGGGTGAAATAACCCGACGGACTTAATCTCGCGGCTAGGGATTACTCCTGGGGGGACGTTTAACATCTCACCCTACCGAATTACCACAAATGGTCGGAACCGCTTTGATATTTCGCTTTTCTAGATTACTTATCTTTTTCAGCTATTTAGCAAAACTTTATTATTGCACAAAATCTTTTAAATAAATATGATAATGTTAGAAAAATGGTATCCCAAACTTCAGTTTCGAATCTACGGGTTTAGATTCAGTGAAATGGAACGTCTCTCTACCTACTTTCCTTTTTCTTTAACGTAGCTACACTAGGAATGACTCCTGTATCGTGGGCGTGCTTACAAACATTTAAACTCACATGCACTAACAGCCAGACAACTATCTGTAGAATATACAAATATTTGTACCGTGCGGGACTTGAATCCGCGACATGAAGCGCATCAGTCCATCGTTCAGCCCGTGCCGCCAAATTAGTAAGTTATAGTTGTATTATATTTGCTCTAAAACATAAAAATGGTGATCTTACTGTATCTGATCTTAATGGTAACTACGGGACCAGGTTAGCAGATTCGTTCAGGATAAGGCGGGAGGAAAAGCCCAGGTGTCACCATTGTGTGGATCGCCCGAAGAACATGGTAGGGTAGAGCATACGGTGGAGGTCTGCCCCGCTTAGGCGGAGCAACGCCGTGTCCTCGTGGAGGCAATCGGTGGAGGCGATCTCTCGCGTCCGGCCCTGGTTCAGGCCATGGTACTCCGGTACATCGGAGGCGGAACGCGTGAGGGAGACGCAACGGAGACTACCTCATGCCCTAAGCCACCGAGGAGACGCCCTGGGCGTCGGGAGTCGCAAGTCGATTCCCGGCCACCGTAGGCGCGGGCTTACCGACGGCGAGTAATGGGTAGCTCGCTGTCTGATAAGAAACAAGCCCGAGTCGACGGCGTGTAGTGTTCCACGCGCGCCTCAAAGAGATGGCAGCAAAAATTGACGGGATCCGCTAGAGCCAGTGCCTGACTAGGTCGCGGATAAATTTCAAAAAGAGTTACGAGTACTGCGGTCTTGGCTCAAGCAACTGAAGGAACACAGGTGGGTTTTAATCAGTAAAAGTCTGACACACCCTCCTGCTTCACCCAGAGCGAGAGAAGTCATTGGATGATTTCCCACCGTAAAAAAAGGGTGGCAGATTCACCAGAGCTCTTACAGAGTGTCGGAGACTCGGAATTGTTGCAATCGCATGTCTGTTTATTGTTTACACCATTTCATAACATAGCACACTGTTACGCTGTAAAAGGTTACGCAGGTGTGAGCAGTTCACCCTGGTATACTCTCATAACACTGATTTTATTTATGTTTCATGTTATTGGGTTTATCTACTCTGGCATCACTTTGGGCATTCTAGATACCTAGCCTACAGAAATGATCCACTATGTACCACAGCTAAAAAGTGAAAAATAAAAAAGTTTTTTACAAAAATGTACAACCGATTTCCAAACGAAAACACTACAAAGTAAAAAATAACTTAATTTTCGGAAGTCGGTGTCAATAATCAAAGAAAAGAAAACAGGAACACCGACTTCCGAAATTGAAGTTATTTTTCACTTTGTTGTCCTTTTATTTGGAACTCGGTTGTATTTCTTTTTCCTCAGTTCGGGCATCGTTATTATTTTTTCATCTGAAATTATTCAGTAACAGCCCGAAATCTGGGCTTGTGCTCGGTTGATGGCTATAGGCTCGTCCCCAATATAGGACTTAAGCAAAACTGGAAAAATGTGATATTGACGTTATGGACCAAGTGATTATTACGGCATTATTCATAATGCCCAGACGATTTGAAAAATGGCCAATATGGGTAGGCACTTTGCTAAAAACATTTATGGGCAGGATAATAAAAAGATGTGTTTTATTATAGTAGTTTATGCAATGGTCATATAATAGGGGTTATTAAACCACTAGCGTGGGTTTATCACATAAGGCGAAGGTGGTAACAATAACACGCGAGTGTTTTAATACCTTATTATATACCGTTGCATACACTATTTTAGTTTCACTTAAACAGTTGAAATTAAACAAAAGTGGAAACGCAAAAAATATATAGTATGGCGGCCAATTTAGATTCTCATTGCGCATGACTGCGCAGCGCGCGCCAGCGCGCGCCTCCATAGACAATGACACTACTTTTCTACATTAAGTCAATGAGCCCATAAGCGCCATTAAATTAAAAATTAAATGTGTGCTATAAAAATTAAAAAAATATTTTATGATGCAGTTGTTTGAAAATCGAAGGAAAATGTTGCACTGTAACGGTTTTTTTTTCTAATTTTACCTATCCACGAATGTAAAGTACGTGTTTATACTCGTACAATATTTTTTGAATTCATAAATGGAACATTACGTTGTGAGTGAAGATAAAATTATTTTTATGTTGACATTGATTTTAGTATAGTTTCAGTATGGTAAGTGAATAGGGTTACTATTTAAGCACCAAGTCGACTATTTCTGTCTGCAGGATAGTAACCTCAGGGTGCCTAAAACTTTCGAGCGTGCTTCGCTCGCTCTTGGACTAATTCGTTGAAAATAGCGGCACCGCTTACAAATATTATATTATGCTAACTGATTCTATAAGTATAAATAAGTGGTAAGTGGCAATTTATATATTTGCCTACTCCTCCGTTATTCTTTTCTGATCAATTTCGTTACGGGATCCAAGACAGTTAAATTCATTCTCCGGGACTTCGTCGAGCTTCATTGCCTCAGCGCTTTTCTGGTAGTCGCCACTGTTGATTCAGGTTTTCAGGAGTTGTAGTAGTATGGGAATTGTGCGGTGGCATTTTTCCAAAATAATAAAATAACCGATTCTATAATCCTGAATGTGAAAATAATGTTTTCGCGGATATTTCTTGCTGACCGCATATTTAAAATAAAAACGATACTAATCTACCATGATTATCAAATACCCAGCCGTAACGTAGCAATATTCATAATGACCAGAGACTGTTATAAATAATGAAGTTAAAATCAGTATTCATTACATTACCCGATTTTACTTGACGTGATTCATAATGCCCGGACATTATACATAGTGTCTTGATTAATCACTTGGTCCTTGACATACTCTACTACAGGTGAACCTCTGCCTAATTTGCGGGCACACAAGCTTGATTTTATGTGTTACAATCAAATTTCCTGTGTTAGTAAATCCTAAATTCACTGTCAGACGACGCACAGCCTTAAAACGTTGGGTTTAGAAGCTTGCTCACACGACTTCCTTATAAAAGAAGGAAGCATTTTTGGGTACATATCCTAAAGTTAGTAATTATAAATAATAATCTTTATTTGAAACAAAAACACATACAATAATTTAAATTGTATACTGAAATAGCTGCATTAGTGAGACACTGTATCGCAGCTATTAACGCCCACTGGAGACAGAAGATACAACTCAACGAATAGATAATATAAGGGCATTAAATTGTTTAAGGAAGTTTTGACGATGGGAAATCCCATCAAGGAAACGATTTATTACTTACCCGTTAAGATAATTATTTAAAACATGATGAGATGAAGAACCTTTGTAACAATAAAATTTGAACATGTATCACTTTCTTGACCACAACACGAATGTTTTGTTATCGTAACGACGTTTTTGCGAATCTACAGAGTGTCATACAACAAAACTAAATTAAGGACAATTTTCAACTTTATGCCTCTTCTTTTAGAGCACATATCAACATTTTAGTTCCATCTTTCAAACCCACAAAGGTGGGCTCGAGAGAATTATCTGGCCATAGGGTTATCTTTAAACAGTGCTGTTACTGAAACATAATAAAATTTTCCCTGAGCAAATTGACCTTTTCACCCACGCCTTAGAAGCCACAAAGCCAGACTGGTTCCAACTAATAAAATTATGTGGTTTAACAAATTAACTCTTAAAGGATTCAAGGTGAGTTTTAAGTGCGGGCGTTTCTTTGTATGAGACAGAATATAAAAAAAACAGGCCGAGTGCGTGACGGACTTCGCACATTAAGGGTTCCGAAAATCAAGTTGGTTGTTATAGGAAAAATTAGGAAATTTCAAAGAAAAATCTGATTTATCGATATATTGGTATTTGTTGGTAAAATATACGTAATAATAAACATTATCACCAAATTTCAAGTTTCTAGGTCAATGCGAAGTTGAAAAAATCTGTGGAACAAAATTATGTAATAAAACTGACTTTGGTGGCTTCTCATTCCTTTACTTTCCAATATTTTTTAAAAATAAAATTTCAGTTTTTTTCTACTCAATGAGCTCTACACAAATGTTTTTTTTCCACCAAAAAATATAATATAATATGGCTTTGGGTCAACAAGATGTTTATACTGTGAAAATTTGAAGACTTTAGCTCCAACCGTTTGGCTGTAAAACCTGTATGACAGCCGGCAGACAAACAGACGGACAGACACATGAGTGACAGAAATAGGGTTCCGTTTTACATTTAGTGTACGGAACCCCAAAAAGGGAAAATGCCCACCTTTTTATTAGGTGAGCTTTTTTTAGACATGAGTAATTTGAAGTCGTGCTTCTTAAATAGATTACATTTATTTGTATGTTGCTGTGGGATGACAAACTAAGTTTAAAATTACGCTAGAGAATTTCTTTCAGATTAACAAACGTATAAAATGCCCGATTTTTTAATTAAGAATTTTAAATTATGTATTTGTCAAAGTTTTCTATATAACACGAAAAAAAACCTTTGGCCGTTGGCCAATATTTTGCAGGAACTGTGTGCATGAAACTAAAGTGTATATCAGTTCTATATGCCGCACGTAATGGTGCGTCCACACTACACAGACTTTGCACAGAGTTGACATACATTGATACTGACATTTGTCTGAAAATTCTATATAAGTTGATGAAAGTCTGTGCAAAAGTCTGTGTAGTTTTAACGCATCATAAGCCTTGCGTAGAACGGAGCTTCAATGCACTGTAAGCCCAGCTTATACTGGTTTCATCACAAGTCATGTCTGGCCTACTGTACAAACAGCTTAGGAAACGAATGTACAGACTTTCTTTTTTTCTAGTATAAGAAGGTCAAGTGAATGACATTGTGACGGTTAATGAGGCTGGAAGATTATTTAAGAATATCAATTCTAGACCAAACATAGTCCCAGGGGTGCCTTCATTTCTGCATAATAGTTATATTTGATATTTAAATGTAGTCCGGGGTGAAATAACCCGACGGACTTAATCTCGCGGCTAGGGATTACTCCTGGGGGGACGTTTAACATCTCACCCTACCGAATTACCACAAATGGTCGGAACCGCTTTGATATTTCGCTTTTCTAGATTACTTATCTTTTTCAGCTATATAGCAAAAGTTTATTCTTGCACAAAATCTTTTAAATAAATATGATAATGTTAGAAAAATGGTATCCAAAACTTAAGTTTCGTATCTACGGGTTTAGATTCAGTGAAATGGAACGTCTCTCTACCTACTTTCCTTTTTCTTTAACGTAGCTACACTAGGAATGACTCCTGTATCGTGGGCGTGCTTACAAACATTTAAACTCACATGCACTAACAGCCAGACAACTATCTGTAGAATATACAAATATTTGTACCGTGCGGGACTTGAATCCGCGACATTAAGCGCATCAGTCCATCGTTCAGTCAGTGCCGCCAAATTATTAAGTTATCATGAGCATGAAGGCTTATTTATAAGACGTCAATCGGTACTAACATTTAAAATGTCAGATTTACGCGTATTTGCTCTAAAACTTAAAAATGGTGATCTTACTGTATCTGATCTTAACGGATCTCCTTCAGGATAAGGCGGGAGGAAAAGCCCAGGTATCACCATTGTGTGGATCGCCCGAAGAACATGGTAGAGCATACGGTGGAGGTCTGCCCCGCTTAGGCGGAGCAACGCCGTGTCCTCGTGGAGGCAATCGGTGGAGGTGATCTCTCGCGTCCGGCCCTGGTTCAAGCCATGGTACTCCGGTACATCGGTCTCCTTCTTCTGCGAAGCATTAATGCTCGCGAAGGGATGAGGCGGAACGCGTGAGGGAGGCGCAACGGAGACTCCCTCACGCCCCAAGCTAACAAGGAGACGCCCTGGGCGTCGGGAGTCGCAAACCGATTTCTGGCCACGGTAGGCGCGGCCTTACGAGTAATGGGTAGCTCGCTGTCCGATAAAAAACAAGCCCGAGTCGAGGGCGTGCTGTATTCCACGCGCGCCTCAAAGAGATGTCAGCAAAAACTCCGCTAGAGCCAGTGCCTGTCTGGGTCGCGGATAAATTTGAAAAAGAGTTATGAAGGAACACGGGTGGGTTTTAATCAATAAAAGTCTGACACGCCCTCCTGCTTCACCCAGAGCGAGAGAAGTCTTTGGATGATTTCCCACCGTAAAAATAATGTCGCAGATTCACCGGAGCTCTTTCAGAGTGGTTGCCGGACCAAGAACCAGATGGATGGACAAACTAGGCCAGGCCACGGAAGCATAGTACAATAGAAAAGGAGCCATACTCAGCAGTGTGTGAAACAAGGCTGTAAATCATGATGATGATCATTTTTTTACCTACAAGTGCTATAAAAAAACAAGTTAAACCGAATATCATACCCAAAATCATCACATAGTGCCATCAAAAATTTATTAGTCAATAGAAACTTCGAACGGGTGAACTTTAAATCCGATTCTTTGAAATAAATGGCCAAAGTTTTGTTCGATAAAGTTTATAACGGTACACAGCTGGCTATTTTCTGGCAATGCATTTACTTTTGTGACTTACGGAGGTTACATTTTATGAATAAGCCTTTTACATTTCGTGACTAAATAATAACAGCCACATGGGTCGATCTTTAAGGTTAAGCAACGCTTGCCGAGGTCGGTCCGTGGATGGGTGACCATCTTTACACAGCGAGATTCCTCCGTGCCTCGGAAAGCACATTAAGCCTTTGGTCTCGGCTGTAATTTGAAGATCGTTGACAGTCATTACGGGTTCTTTTGCTAAGGGGTTTCGTGTTACCCAGTTCGTGGATTAGGTTAGGTTATAAGGCCGTCAAACCCCTTTCCCCACCCTAAGCTCCGAAGGGGGGCTCTGTAGCCATGGCTTGGTCACCCACGGTGAAGTGAAGAGGAACCCGAGGAGAGGCCGCTCGTCAGGGCTTTTGCCGATTAAGCCAGCGAAGTAGCGGCCAACAAGTAGGTTGCGGTGCCCCTTGGGCGACATCATACATATGTTAAATTTTATGAAGAAATACTCTCATCATGAAAATTTTATGTAGATATCAAGTCATTTGCATGCTGTGTCTATCGCATCATATTGTATACTATGCTTGTATCATAGTGCTTGTATTATTAGAATAAACAGTGTAACAATTGTAGATAGGCCAATAAATAAATAAATAAATTTCTCGTGATTTGCTATCGAGGTAAAGGAAAGATTCATCACAACCTTTATCAATAATTAATTTCTTTCTTCGTCGGTACATTCTTGGCAGAGCGGTTGTGGTCCTCATGTTGCAGTCAACTTCGGGCTGGCATAATTCGCTTAACGATTCGACGCCATCCCTCTCTGTCGGCTGTTATTATGTAGGGCACTCAAGCAATGGGCCACCTATTGCAGACTTATTCTGGTCGGTCCATCGCAAAGGCGACCTGCCTCATGCTCTCGTTGTTTCCACTCTACCCTGAACTACAAACCTGTCGATAGAGTCGTTGCCTCGTCAATACTTAATAGTAAAACCAAAATCTCATTTTTAACCACCGGTGGAAAAAGAGGGGTGTTATAAGTTTGACGTGTGTTTGTGTATCTGTAAGTGGCATCATAGCTCCTAAACGGATGATAATTACGTGTTCAATTGATTGTCGATCGAAGCGAATAATAGACATGAAAGAAAAACGTGTCGCGGTTTTTAAATTATTAAAATTTTACTTGTCCTATGCAATCATTTTTCCAAAGAAAAGTGCTTAATGTGTTTGGATGTTTGTAAATCAATCACACATCAACGTCTGAACGAATTGAGATGGAAGTTGAAATACGGCTAGACCCATTAGCTTGGATTAGGACAGGACGGTAATATTTTTTTCCCGGTAATAAGTTTCCATGGAATATTCAAGCCACTAACAAAAGCGGGTGATCCTATATATTACAAATGTTCATAAACAAACCTTACATGACGTCTTAAAGCATTACTGTTATAAGCATTTATAAAACAATAATCGCGTGTTACTTACTGTACGTACACAGTTTATGCCCAAGTAATTCGTTTTCCAACTTTACGTCCCTTTTACGCACTCAGCTAATGCTTTTACAATACTATATTTTTCTAAACAACACAACACCATTAAACAGACGTGCACAGCATAGAAATACTGCAATAAAGGAGGTTTATTATTTCTTAATCTAAAGGCGTGTTGCACACAGGAAATGTACCACAGTTATGGCACTTCTGCAATAACTCCTTCTGGTAGAAATATTTAATTTGCAAAAAAAAAAAATACAACTCCTAGAAACGATTAGGAATCATATTTTTTTTTACCTATTCAGAATTTTACGCTAATTTCAAGTCATTTAGTACATTTCTCAACCGATACATCTTTTGAGAGAACTGCTCAAAAGTTTTACCCCGGTAGCTCAATAGCCAATATTGCTTGAAATTGCTAAGTACAGTCAAGGATCAAAAGTGCAGTCGTATTCCAGCAAAACCAAAGTGTTTAAAATTTATTTTTAGAAGGTCTATTAGAAATTAGGGGGATAAATACACAATACACAACAATTACATTACATTACAATTTTTGCTCATTTGTTGGTCATGTCCAACAATATTATATTTCCACTGTCACCAGTATCAGCAACCCTCCAAGATGACCTAAATCACAATAGCATGTTATCGATACTGCAATCGTCACAGTAACAAACTTTCGCGACATCGTACTTCACAATGGTAAACATTCGCAGTAACGTACATCGCAGTAAAGAACTTTCGTGATAACGTACTTCGCAATGGTAAACTTTCGCAGTAACGTACATCGCGGTAATGAACTTCGCAGCAATGGGGTACACCCATTATTTTCTAATCCAATTCAACATCCAAATACTGGGTCTTTGGAGGTACGCAGAACATGACCTCCAACCAGACGGATGTTGTTTCTAGTCGGGGTCATGGCAACGGCCCGACGGATGTTGTTGGACTGTTGTATGTGTTCAAATCGTGCCGGAAACTTTTTAGCTTTTCTTGCGCGTTGCAGGATTTGTGTGACGTCAGATCATTTAAACCACGACTGATTTAATCTATAGCATAGAATCTAAGTATATTTTTCATTTATGTTCCGCTCCTTTTGGTCGTAGCGTGATTTAATATAGCCTATAACCATCCTCGATAAATGGACTATCCAACACAAACATATTTTTTCAATTCCAACCAGTAGTTCCTGAGATTAGCGCGTTCAAACAAACAAACTCTTCAGCTTTATAATATTAGTATAGATAATGCCAAACCTGTTATTGGTAGCACAATTTAATAATAACGTGTATTCTTATTCTTGTAATAATTTCTAAGAAAGACTCCTACGTGACTCGTGCCAGATAAATAAAATACTCTTACACTGGAATCCCTAATATTACTCGACGTAAATAGATTTCATTAAGCCTGAGGTCTATTATGGCAACATGTTTATATAATTTTTCTTTTAAAATAGAACAGACTCCTACGCAACTCGTGTAAGAAGATAAATGGGTCAGATGGGACTTGTAACATGAATGTATTTGTTACGGGTTTAAAATAGCACATTATATGTATTTTCACATTCATTATTGTTGTGTTGAATAAACCTAAAGATAATGTTGATATTGCAGTATAATTGATATTAAAAAACGCCTGCGACATCATCATCATCATCATTCCAGCCAAAAGACGTCAACTGCTGGCAAAGACGGCTTCAGGCAGCTATCTTTTGCTGTTTTATAGGTAGTACTTACGAATTTTAAGAAATACTTGCTATTACTAAATCGAATAAGAATTATGGTTTCCTTTTTAGTCTACACTATATAATATTATAAAGCTGAAGAGATTGTTTGTTTGTTTGAACGCGCTAATCTTAGGAACTACGGGTTGGAATTGAAAATTATTTTTGTGTTGGATAGTCCATTTATCGAGGAAGGTTATAGGCTATATAACATCACGCTACGACCAATAGGAGCGGAGCATAAATGAAAAATGTTGCAAAAACGGAAAAAATATTCCTTTATGAGAGCTTCCGCTGCGTGCGCTGCGTAAGAGGTTAAAGTTACGCAACAATCATGTAGGTAGTATAGGTAGGGTTGGGTAGGTAGGGTTATTGGGTAGGTAGGTAGCTAGTTGACGGGAGCGAAGCCGCGTGGGACAGTTAGTCATTTATAAAACTTCATAAGTGTTATTGCTACCTACCTTTTATTTTGTTTACGGGGGTGAACCTTCAAATCGCGTCTGGACTTTTGGGGAAAAGGCCAGGGAGTGTGAAATTTTTACCTCACTAAAACCATCCTGGTGATCACCATCAGCTCGTAGAATGGGTCCCGTAACCTTTTAAAAAACAAGCCCGAGGATCCCTCTATGCAAAATCTTTTAGGTTACTTCCCTGAGTAGCCTGAAAAACCGCCTCCTCTGAGCATCGTTGTGCAAGGCAGCACGTGTTCACTGTGCCACCGTCCTTCCTGCAGTCACTTGGTGTTGAAGAAAGTATCTAGTCCAGATTACACTTACCGATGGCTGCAAACCCAGAACCATTACGGTCCAAATAGCAGGCAAGAGTTTTTTTATTTGCAGTAGCCGATCGCTCAACCACTCCGCCATCTACGTCGCCATGAATGTGGGTGGCCTTATATAAATAGGCGGGCAATTAAGAAGTTGCTCAATTTACAGGGTACCTACAGTTCACGATGATATCGTTAGAGGCATTAAAAAATTCAAACAAGTTTTATCACAAGGCATGAATAATGACACATTTTGGCGCTAAACAAACAGACAAATATTAAAGAAAATTTTACACAATCTGAGTCTCAGTTTTGGGTGGGTACGGGTTGAAGAAGAGAGAGAGGCAGAGAGATATATAATGTATCTGAATCTAACATAAGTACTTTAAAATATCGGCAATGTCGTCTGTAATAATAAACCAGTTAATCCTGAGTCCCAAATAAACAGTTATCTATAAACACTGTCATGTTATTCTTCTCAGTTTATCTTCAGACGCCCGTAGTGTAAAATGGGCCGTTCGTATGTTATTTTGTTTTGATTAAGTTGGCGGTAGACGAGGCCAACGCTGATGTGACCTTTGGAGATTATAATATACTGAGGCTGTATCATTTGCTATCTAAAAAAAAATGACAGTCTTTGAGGAGCTGAAAGATTTCATAAAGATAATCAACTTTTGTTTTGTAACTAAAGGATCTGATTCCACAGAAGGTTCATTTTTCGTTCATTTTCGTCTTTCATTCGGCACTTTTCACTCGAAATGAAACGTTTCAACACAAAATGAAACAAGAGTGCGGAATGAATTCATTAATGAACCGATCCAACGATGTTGGATATTGGCATTCTACACATGTATATGTATTTTCTATGTTTATCTTGGACATCGCTGACAACGGTGAAGTAAAACATCGTGAGGAAGCCTGGTCTTATAGTTTGTATAAGAAAGTTTGTGCTTCACTGGTGTAATTGCTGCAAGATGTTCCAGTGCGAGGATAAACAAATAAATAAATAAACATATATCGCAGCTGAGGGTTGGAGGCCGCGGTGGGATAGGAGTATTGCGGTGCGCCGCTATCCCTACCTTCCGCGGCCTGGACGAGGTCACTACCGTCTGATGACGAACGCGGTGGGTCCGCAGGGGAGGAGGAATGTCGGTATAGCGTTGGCCACTCTCCCTATCCCCTGCACCCGAAAAGTTGTGGGCGGCAGGCAGGGGGACCAAGGGTGCCATACACAGTATTTTCTGACGCCCATGTGCTGGTTTGGTCCATGGGGTGGTCACGGCGTGCCATGTGTTCTGTAGCACCGGTGATGGGGGTACTTTCCATAGGAGAGTCCGGTGACGGACAGCCGCAGTGGGTTCGCGGATGAGTACTTATGCGTCCGTTCCCGACAAAAGCGGCACAGGAGGACACCATGGAGTTTTAGTGGGTTGGAGTCCCCCATAACAACGCTATATCCCCGTGTATGCATGAGCATTTCTCTACGCAAAAAAAAAGACAAAAATGACGAACAACGAACGAACATTAACGATGTTAATGTTCTTAACTACGTCATTCCAGCTAAGCCGTGTGAACATGAAATGTAAGAGAAATGAAGCAGTTCAATTGAGAGTCGCTAGGTTTGACAGAAATGGTAATATTGTTCACTAGTTTGGCTGTAGAGTAAATTAGGTACCTAAAGCTCTAGATGACATTGAGCCCTTCGTCTGAAATACCAGCATAAGTACTGTTTCATGCAAAAATGGAGTATAGTAGTCACAGCGGATCTTTGTGTCTTTGAATTTGGCTCTGCAAACCATTGCGCAAGAAACAGTTTGTCATCGAGTATACTGCATAGAGTCAGATAGATAGGACGATGCGACAAACGTAAGCGAATAAAAGAGGCAGTAATACAGCGCTACGAGTATCTTCATCTTCAACATTGACACAAAAAAAGATACTGCGCAGGGTCTTACAGCCGACACAAAGATCCGCTTTGAGTATTATACCGGTTTACCCATAGTAAGGTTGTTTATATTTATCACTAGCTTTTTCCCGCGGCTTCACTCCCGTGGCTTATCCGACAGGAACCGTGCATTTTTATAGGATAAAACTCTATGACACTCAACTATATTGTAGCTTTCTATCGGTGAAGGAGTATTCATAATGCGAACAGGGTTTCTAGAGAATATCCAAACAAAAATATAAACAATTTAAGTCTTCAAAATATTAGTTAAGATAAGTTTCACCTAGTTAAAGTTTAGATAAGTTTACAAAAGCACAATTTGAATCTTTCACCGATTCAGATTATGTTTATTCGAATGTAGTAACTACTATAACGAAACGCACTACATCCGATCCGTGTTCGTGAAATTTCGGTGCCGAAGTAACCGTAGATCTTCTTGTAGGCAAGCTTACTTACTCACTACATGCGAACTCTATCCGTCATTATTCAGAACATTTTGAACTTGGAACTCCAATCAAGGACACGGATCAGATGTAGTGGGTAACCTAATTTATACTAAAATATGGTAAAACCCGTTTTGTGGAACACTAATTTCTGAAATAATAAGTGTCGGACGGATAATAAGGAGGAGGAGGAGTGGGTATATTATACCCTGCTGGGACTCAGGTTCTTTCTCTTAGAAATCAATCTAACTTTTTTTTATTGCGACGAGAATGCTCATGTATACTGCGCTACCAAGGGGAGATAGCGCAGTTTTGTGGGACATCAACCCACTAAAACTCCACGGTGTCCTACTGTGCCGCTTATGACGGGAACACGGGCACGAATTAGCACTCGTCCGTGAACCCGCCGCGGCTGTCCGTCACTGGACCCTTCTCTGGGGAACACGTTGCACGCCGTGACCACCCCAGGGACCAAATCAGCACATAGGCGCCAGACGACCCATGTATGGCATCCTTAGTCCCCCTGTGACAGGTCAGGTCAGTGGCCCCGCCATCTACCACTTTTCAGCCGTAGGGGATAGGGACCTCCCCTGCGGCCCAACCGCGTCCGCTATCAGACAGTGATGGCCCAGTCCAGGCCGCGGAAGGTAGGGAGAGGCAATACCGGCACTCTTCTCCCGCCGCAGCTTTCAACCCATGTCACCTCTGTTACCAAGCGGTACCGCAACCTACGTGTCGGCCGCTGCGTCGTCGGCTTAATCGGCTAAAGCCCTGACGAGCGGGCTCTCCTCAGGTTCCTCTTCGCTCCACCGTGGATGACCAAGCCACGTGGGCCCTCCCGCCTCGACAACGTGGGAACCCACCTACCTAGCATTTACCCGACTATTTTGGGGTCGGCTTCTAGACTAACCGGATTAAGCTGACCACCAGTATTTTATATGGAGTGACTACCTATCTGACCTCCACAACCCAGTATCTGAAACACGATACCCCATGCGAAGGTTGGTGTCAGATTTCTGGCTTCTATCTGTTACAAAACTGTCACAGATATTTTTTTCTAGCGAAGTACAGAAGCTCATAGAGAATCAAAACCAATTTAAGACTGATTTGAACAAGAAATAAATATCCAAATCCAAAAATACTTAAAAATTTCAAGTTCGATAAAAAGTACCTAGTCGAAACTTTAAATTGTGTTCTTGGACACTTTTGCCCTGAAGGCGTCATAATAATAATAATGTAGGTATGTCATTAAAATGTTCGTAAAAGCTTTTGTGCGTAATAATAGCATCCAGTTATTAAAAGTTTATGTGAAGAAATAATTTTCGTTCATATTTAAATTCAACAATACTCGAATAAGGCACGCTGAAGAAGATGCTTATGTTGTAAGAAATAACGATGTTTCGGTTGTATTCAGCCCTGGAGCTATGTCTTGTACTTATGTGCATTTTTCTTTTAAATTTCCTCAGATTTTGGCGTTCTCCTAAATTGGCGGCTGTGTGAGGCTTTTTGTTAGTGGTGTCTCATCCCATACAAAGAAACCGTGCCGATGTACTGTACTGATTATACTGATTATTTTTTGTACATCGATCGCGTTCGGTTCCATTCTATGGATATAGATAGTGATCTATCTATCGCCGTGGAACGGAACCGAACGCGATCGATTTACAAAAAATAATCTGTATAATCAGATGAAAAACGCTAGGTACGTCGGCACGGTTTATTTGTACGGGATGAGGCATCTGCATACTAGTATTATATTATCTGTACTTATACTTAAGAAACGCTCATAACGGAGCTGACGGTAAACCTTAATAATTTTTATTTTTTCACTATGGTTTGTATTTTATTTCTACTTACCAATTTATTTGATTGAAAAAGTGTACCAGTGTTCTTTGTATTTTTAATAGATTATGGGATTACATCAAGAGAGTGGGCAACAGTTTTTTTCTGATTATTCTTTGAGTATGTCAAGCAACGGATTTTTTTTTCATGTAGATAATTTTTTTTTTCGAGTATAAAATAAAAGTGGTTGTTATGCTAATTTTTGCCCGACTGCCATGAAGAGTTATTTTATTTACAGTTTATTCAACATCATATTTTTAACAGCCCAAAGACTTCCATTGCTAGACATAGAATTCCCCCCAGTGTCGCTTATTCCCGGTCCTAAGAGTCTCGCATCTAGCAGGTGCCCGCAGCCTTCACCAGATCATCGGCTCACCTTTTTGGCAGCCTTCCAACACTGCGTCTCACAGCAATAGCAAGTGTATTGTGATACTTACGTAATCATCTTCCTGCCCTTATCCCATGTTACTTGGGGTCGGCGCAACCCGTTTTCTTCTTCCATACCGTCCTGTCCGCTGCTACGCTATCACTGACTCCATTTTCTTTGGTCAAATCGAAGCTCCAGAATCTTGAAGTTCGTCGCAGAGTTGCCAGCTTATCGGTTTTTATCGGTTACATTTCGGGGAGTGTGTGATGGCATTGCATGATTTGAATCCGCCCAGCCCGTTCCATCATCAGACAACCAGACACACGGCGATGCGTCATGAGTACATGGTGGACATCCCACCCATACGCACAAAACGTTTTGCGGACACTTTTATTATGCGTACAGCTAAGGAGTGGAATTCCCTGCCGGAGTCTGTGTTTCCCGATAGCTATAATCTAGGGGTCTTTAAATCAAGAGTGAATAGGTTACTTCTAGGCAAGCGTGCTTCACCGTCGACCACATCATCGTTTACCATCAGGTGAGATAGTGGTCAAGCGCGAGCCTATTGATAATAAAAAAAAAATCACTCCTCACACAGTCCATCCATCTTTTCTTTGGCCTTCCTCTCCCTCCTTCACATTTATATTCATAAATCCTATATAATATCACGTATTTGGAAGGATTCTTAAATAAAACCATTTAATAGAAAAAATACTTTATATAAATTTATACGACAACCCATTTTAAATTAGTTTTACATATACATATAATAATTTATTCACAATATTGAAATACAATTTATAATCTAGCTGTAGCGAGAAGTATACATTTATATTAATTTAAAATGCTTTACCTGAGTACTTATGTACAGTATTAGGTACTACTGCGTACGTGTAAGACAGGCACACACTGGTATGATAAATAAGGGTTGAAACAATTGAGACTAGCTTTCAATCTCAGAAGGTCCATTGGCCAGATTCATGATGGATCGATTTTACGATTTTTTTGACATTAGTTTTATTTATTTAAAAAAAAGTAAAAAATGGATCGTATGCGAATTTTTTATTTGGAAAAATTATTGTTATTTATTTATTATTTTAGTATGTTTTTTTTTAATATTAAAATTAAAAAAACAAACAAAATTGTTTGACGAGTTGGGAACAGAAGAGTGAAAACCTTAAAGAAAAAATACGATAAGTATTTAGGATAAGTATTTATCGTATTTTTTTTAAGAAGTGGTCGATGTTAGTTTCGCCATTTGCGAGCTACATTTGCACGAATAAAATGCAATTATCATTTTGAATGCTCGTTTTGCGACGTTTAAATTAGGACCTTTTTTCAAATCTTTCTTAACGGGCACAATTGAGTGAAGTCAATGTTGACTTTTGATGTAAAATGTGCAGTATCTATAAAAGATGCACTGTATTTTTATTAATGTTCGTATTGATGCCATGATTCCTATCTTTTTCACTATTGCTTGTGCGGTGGCGCAGCTCATACACACACCAAATCCTATAGTAGTACACATTCATCCAGTATTAATTTAAATAATTACTAAGCTGGTTCTCGTTTGGCGAAATTTCACTTTTAATATAATCTCACCCATATTTTATAAGGTTTTCAGGAAGTCAAGCCAGTTTACCACATAATGCAATTATCCTCCTGTTGTTTTTAATAAGTTTTATGATTAAAGCTTTCGCTTCGTGAAAAAGGGCAGAATAGAATAAGATCCATAATGGGTCTGGCTCTCAAAAAGTTCTTTTGAAAATAATTTCGGTAGATCCCGTTTTGAAATCAGGATCCAATGATCAAACAATCGTCACTAAATCCATCATGAAATTGGCCTATGGATATTCTGAGATTGAACGGAGACTAGTAAGGTCTTGCGGGCGATGCACTATACGAAATAAACTGCTTATACTGTTAGTACACTTCTAGTACACCTTTAGTTATCATTCTAGTCTTCATGTGAATTCAAGATAGCAACCAGAGGGACAACCCTCGTTTTTTTAAAGAACGCATTTCAATCTTAGTCCAAGTCTGTTAAAAATACCTTAAAGGCCGATTCACATTGCAGATATCAGTGAAGTCAGAGCTCTGGCACAGTACCGCCACTGTGGTAATTATTCTTTTATAAACATTCCTTATGTACACACTATGGAGGGTAGAGTAAAGGAGAACGATCTCTGTGTAAGAAAAAGAGTACATGAAAATGTACTAAATAAGGGTGGCGCTATTGTAGCCACGGAGTAAATTTTGCAATCTCGCCGGTGTCTGCAAATTTATGTAAACAAATAATTTTTACGTGTTGATTGAATACAAAAAAAAAACAATTGCTAAAAAAGTGAATATTTCATAAAAAAACATTATACATACTGTTGGCTTGAAATAAGACGGATACTGAGCTAAATTATTTTGTTTATTTTTCAATTTACCGCCACTCGGACAACTTTTCACCACGCAAATTTCCCCATTATTGTTCAAATGTTTTAAAATGTTTATGAACTGATACATTCGTACCATACCCATTACCGACGCTAGCGCCATTTTGTAACTATTATTTAGAACCTATAGCTGGACACTTTTTCAACTTCATCCCATGTGAAATCGTTCTCCTTTAAGCTGGGTACAAATTAACGGACGCGGCTGACGGACGCGACTGAAAGCCACGACATAAAGAGTATCTGGGTAATTAATGTACATTGCATTGTGTAAACCATCGGACGTGCGTGCGTGCGAGGTTATAAATAGAAATGGGAGATAAACTTATCGAGTGTGTCCGCAATAGAGAATTGCATCCTCACTTTTACTACTCGACATGTTTCGTGAACATAATCTTCGTTGAATAAGCTTTATTGTCTATGGCATAAGCGCTCGGACGCGTCCGCAATCCGCGTCCTAAACGACTGTGCACACGTATCAGTCGCGGTTGCTAGTCGCGTCCGTCAGCCGCGTCCTATAATTTGTTGCTAGCTTAACTCTACCCTCCATAGCACACATCACCACACCACTGTGTCAGTGAAGACAGACTCTCAGTATCGTTCATAGAGAATGTATGAATGAATAATTATTTGGGTATTTGACTGGCTTACTTATCTCGCGGTTCACATCAGTGTGCTAACAACTTGATTACAAGGTACCTATAAGAGTATTAATTTTTGCCTTTAAACATCCAAATATTTTACTTTATACACTGATTTTAAGTGTCGTAAACTTTCAAGAGAGAGTTGTTTTCAAATCTTTTGTCTTATCGTTACATTTTTAAATAAAGGTTCAAGGGTCGTTTAAAAAATTCTCTGCAATGTAGAGATTGAAAGTTCATTAAATAAGCCGACTAATAAAATGACTAGATAATGTTACACATTTCGGTGGAAGAATATAATTTTACAGAAGAAACTAATTCTAAATAGGATTCTAAATAAGGGTAACTAAACAATATGTTAACTATGATTATTACACTTTGAGATCTGATATCAAAATAGTACAAAAATAAATAGAAGGGAGCGTTCTTATCAGTCTTAAAAGCTCACCTACATTGGAGAGAAGAGGTCAAGGTCGTTCCTAGGGAAGAGCACAGTGCTTCGAGACGCCAAGGTAGCCAGCTAGAGAACACAAAGCCAGGACTTGCCATATAAACCAAGCATGTCAGTAAGATGTCATCAAATTGACGGTCGGTGACAGTTCCGACTATAATTATGACCATAGGCAATGAAGCAATTTTTTTACTGTATTCATGTCGCTGCTGGATATCGGGCGCATGGTATTGCCATTGAATTATTGCAAACACCGTAATAGTAATAAATCTTGTTAGATACATAATATCTCGATATATTTTCTATAGATCATTTCAAATACAATCATTCCCAACCAAATTCGATAGTTCACTATGTTTCCTTGCCATATTGAAAATAGAGTTTATAATATCACGCGATTTTTTATAAACTTGCGGTTTTTGCAATAATCCGACGACATTTTTTTAATTAGCAATGGTCTCTAGTCAGTGCCTGCGGGCGGCGTAGAGTTCCACCTTTTGTGGGGAGGAGTGACCTTGGCAAAGATTTCAGAACAAGTTAAAAAATAATTAATTACGCAACGAATGATAACGATGTTATTTTGCTGAAAGTTATTTGGAAGTTATGATAAAATGCTTGGAATAAACAAAATCTTCAACACGTTTGGAGTAACGATAACTTCAGGGTAATTTGCGGTGTTTGTACGAGTAAAGCTTTACAACCCGTAGGTATTTCTTAAGTAGAAAAAAATGTCTGATATGAAATATAAATCATATTCAGCCTCTAACGATTCCAATGCGGTGACACACGCTTCCTCTCTGTGAGAGAGAGATTGAGCCGAAATCAACCACGCGGATGCAGTGCGGCAGTCTTATTAAGTATCTTGCAAGAACAAAACGATAGCGATTTTTGCGCAATAATTACTTTTCAATACAGAAAGAGTTTTCGGCGTTGTTTTTTTTAAGCATTTGACAAACAGCGAGCGATTAGCAAACGATTGTGTAGGACCTACCATACTGTAGGTAATGCCGACTTTTGTGAAATAAAGCGTTTGATTGCACGATCATTGCTCATTGCTTTTTCTTACGTAATAAGCCTGCCGGTTCACATTGACATTTTCGGTTCTAGTACAGTACGACCATAGTGATTTAATTTATCAAACAATATTTTTTTAAATACGGCCTTTAAAAAATATGTGGTTTAAAATGGAAATAGGAACAGATTCCATTAATATTTTCAAAGCAAATTTACATACATACTTCGACAGTTAACATACCAACATGAAGAAACTACCTACATTACACAAACAATTTGACAACATACAACGCTAAAGTAATCTGATAAACTTAACAACACATAAATATGATTATTATGATGGAAGGAATGTTTAGACCACTATGATAAAATCTAAAGTATTACATACAACAATAATTTTAACATATTTATAGCTATTTACATTTTAAGATTATTATAACTAAAATAGATGTTAACCAAAAGTGCTAGCTGGCTCTTTTTATTTATTTGACGATAGGCTCGCATTTGACCATTATGGTTTTATAAATGGAAGAAATCATCTATACTAATATTATAAATGTGAATGTAAGTTTGTTTGTTACGCTTTCACGCAAAAACTACTGAACCGATCATCATGAAACTTTGTACATATATTTTTGGAGGTATTAGAAGTAACATCGCATACTTTTTATTAAAAAAAAATAAAAAACATAATGGCTTCACTGCGAGCGAAGCCGCGGGTAAAAGCTAGTCCTCTATAAATCTTTTAAATTGAATTTAGAATGCTTTATGTTTAAAACTTTTCGAAAGGAATTGTTCGACGTTTAAAAATCATGGCTACCTCAGTCAGTTTTATTGAAAACTATAATCTCCGGCACCTAAGTTGGCAAGGGTCGTTAGATGCGCACAAGTCGTTTTTTAGGTATGAAGCGGGGCGCGGGGAGCGTTTAGGACTGATCCGAGCGCGCGATTGGTTGGTCAGTTAACACAAGGATCGACTGACCAATCGTGTCGCGTCTACGTTCCGTTTGCTCTATATGGTCAAAGTCAAAGACAAAGTCAAAACCTTTATTGCGAACTAAATTTATAATTTTGGTGTTATGTGTGGTGGTTGGTCAGTTCGCGG
The DNA here is from genome assembly GCA_947562075.1 of Orthosia gracilis. Taxonomy (NCBI): domain Eukaryota; kingdom Metazoa; phylum Arthropoda; class Insecta; order Lepidoptera; family Noctuidae; genus Orthosia; species Orthosia gracilis. The sequence goes on along the minus strand of OX387264.1, from coordinate 65,915,043 downwards.
AATATGCGCGAGCTTTCCCCCACTACACCAAAACCTTGCCAACTTACTTGCCGGACGGACCCGTTATTTTTTCGGGATAAAAGTAGCCTATGACGCTCAAGAGAAATGTAGCTCTCTACTGGTGAAAGAATTTTCAAAATCTGTTCAGTAGTTCCAGAGATTTTTTACAAACAAACTCTCAAACCTCTTTATAATATTATTAGTATAGATTGAACATTAACGTTTACATATAGTTATCTGCAGATGAACATCATTTAATCATAACTTTATTGTTTCAAACTAACCTGGTATCCATTTTCATTTTAGTTTCAAGTAAATAAACAAACTGGCTTTATTTTCGTGGGATAATGCTGATTGCTAATTAATCACACTTACAATTATTAGCTAATGCTAATAATTTCAACACACAAACATCTGACTGCTCAACCAATTCCATTTTCAAAATTATTTGCACTAACAAGTTAAAATACTTAATTTTATTTTATTATTTGTTGAAACAATGATATTTTTAAGAGCTTGTTGATTGAATTAGTACGCTTATATATATACGCTTGTTTATTTTATCTGTATGTATTTTATATAAATGTAATAATTGGTGATTTTTCACCGAATATATTACGATCTATGCAAAATCTTTGGATCTTGTCACTTTTTCAAACATAATACCAGCCTGACACTGGCTCACTGCAGAGTGAAAGGGCTCTTCTCATACAGAGAAGACACGAGCATAAATTACCACACTTGATCAAGGTGGGTAGGTGATATCAGACATAGTAAGACATATATTATTATTTACAGGTCATGGTTTCTCACGATGTTTTCCTTCACCGATGTCAGCGATATCTAAGATAAACTTTGAATGAATGTTTGTATTGACAAACATCTAGTTATCGCATTCATCATCATCATCATCATATCAGCCGAAAGACGTCCACTGCTGGACATAGGCCTCTCCCGAGCTTCGCCTCATTGACCGGTCCCGTGCGTCTTGCATCCAGCGGATCCGGTCCAGCTAATTTATTTATTTAAACTTCATGTACAATGGTGATACGTAGGCGGACTTAATGCAGCAAGGCATTCTCTACCAGTCAACCTTTGATGGTAGAGAATGGGAGGCCTTCCAACATAACGTCTTCCAATTCACGGTCACCACTCCAGAACTTTTCTATCCCATCGGCTACCCGTTCTGCGAGCAATATGCCCTGCCCACTGTCAATTAAGTTCCGCAATTCTTCGGGCAATTTCGGTAACCCTGGTTCTCTTGCAGATCTGTATTTGAAACATTTCCGATTCGATCACGCAAGGAAACTCCGAGCATAGCCCTCTCCATTGCCCTTTGGGTGACTGTAAGCTTTCTGATGAGGCCTATTGCGAGCGACCACGTCTCAGAGTCATAGGTCATCACTGGCAACGCACACTGGCTATCGTATTGTGTGATAATAAAATAAATGTACGTTAAAAAAACGCATAGCTAGCACTCATTTGTTTAACACCACTGAACATATTTGGTATTGCTATGAGTATTGGAATGTTTAAATGAACAATGTTCTCATTATTTACAGTTTAATGAAGCGCATGTATTCCCACTTGACGTAATTACATTATGGCACTATGTTAAGCATTACAGGGTGACAACATTACAAATGTACAGTACATATACACAACTAATCAGTAAATCACAGCTCCTGATTGAAAATTTTCCCGTGGAAAGTCTTGACTAGAATTAATATTATTGGCTGTTATTTGAGATTGCCTTGACTCAGAAAACTCCTCTTTGATTTACATTAAAGCTTCTAGATCGTATAAAACCGCAAGAGGTTCTCTCTCACTATTATAGAATCGAAATAGTTAGTTATTTCAGCATATTCTTTATTCAAAAGTAAATGTTCTTCATTTCTTCATTGGTATCTTGAATGACATACGAAGTACAAGATTTTGACGTCTTTAACGTCAAAGTTTCTGAAAAGTCGCTATTCGCGCTCCTAGCACGTTGAAACGTTGATTTTCAGAGAGAGGCTAGAGTCACATTATGTTGCTAAGTATATTAATAGTGGCAAAAATCAAAGCAATATCAAACACCCAGCCACATGACACATTCAACAATCTACATTTATATACAATGAAGACTAAACTACCTAGTTTGAGATCACGTCCGCTTTGGTTTGGTACGTCACTTTCTTTTTACTTGCTTTACGTTTGATCGAGGGGTTCCTACTGTCACTTTCAAGGCTCACTTCACTGACGGATTCGGAGTCGTGGCAGTATGGGACCACGTCAGTGCATAAGTGACGTTCAACGCACGGTAAGGGTTCGTCGAAGGAGGTGTGGTCTATAGTCCTCATGCGGTAAGGGTCCGGGCACGGAGGCCGGTCGCCGCGGCGCGAGCGCGACGATCGGCGATCCCTGCATCAGGAGCAGCGCCCACGAGGCGCGCGGAACGTGCCCGCGCGCGCCTGGTGTCACAAGCGACACATCTCGTGCTGCGACACCGACGAATACATCATAGTCGACACCGGGTACTGAAATTTAAACCTCGCATAAGCTTTTGTAACCAGAATAGTTCTGCTGCAGTGCTATTCTGTTAAATATCACCGTGAAAACTTAGAACTCAGCTGTCAAGTCAGTCCCTATGACATGGAGGTTCCATAGTGCAATGACATTTAAATTGCAGCTCAACTCACTCACCTCATATTTAAGCTTCCACGGTGAGGTTATTACAGAATAGACACGGCAGTAACAAAAGTGACAGCAATCAAGTTGTTGGAGACCATAAAATGTGAGTTTTATTGCTTTCGCAACATAGAGTTTTTATTAGAGTCGTTTCAAGCGGAAAGGGAGAATTTGATCAGAATCATGCATTTGACAACACGTTGGGATGGAGAAAGTTTTTGTAAAGAGAACACGAAAAATTTAGAAAAGATGGTTAATTTCTGGGGACTCGTAAAATATTTATTTCAAATACTAATCAAGTAGTAAGTCAAATACATGTCACAAAAGTGATGCTATGTTTTGAACTTAATTGAACTTTCAGCCACGAAGCTTGTACGTATCGCCGTGACAGAATGATGAATGTAATTCATTACATTAAAACATCATAATGAATTAAGTTCCATAATTAATATGACACAGTATGATATCCATAGAATCCAAGTCATGCAAACCACCGATTAGAAAAGAAATCATAGAAAAATAAACACAATAGAAAAGCATGCAAAATTCAAGCGTTGTCGTTGTTAGTATATAATGATACAGGAATGAGAAGCGTCGAAGAGTAGTCAGAGAGTCGGGTTGTTATGTTTCTTAGTTGACAATGATACGAGTGCAGACAAATTGTTGTAAGAGCGTGGACAGTAACAAGGGCGGGGACACACAGAGCACGCCGAGACAGAGTGCAATATGTGATAACAAGTCTGCACGTACCTCACACGAGTGTATCCTATCCCTTACTATGACCGTGTCAACATCTACTTAATATCACGGCTGAGATTAATCTCCTTCACGGTTCTGAATGACTCCTAATTCGCATAAAGTATTCTAGAAAGTTTTGGAAGATACGAATTTAATTTTTGCATCAAGGCACTTGGAAATATGGAGGAGAATCGAAGCGATGTATAAAAGGAGTTAATTCGCTATATGTAAGTTTGCTCGCAGGAGTTCTGTCTAAGTTGTTGAATGCCCATCAGTTCGCTTGAGGAGTAATAACGTCGTGTCGTACGCAACTGAAAGTAAAAGAACAAATTCATGACAATCTAAGAAAAAGCAATTTAATTCGCAACTGAATTAGAAATTCCTTTTGTTTAAGGTATTTTTAGTTGAAGAAAAAACTCGATTTCTATTAAGTTTTGTAGGTAAAGTTAAATACTCACTTGGGACTGTTTGAAGCGAAGTTGCGGCTGATATTTCCGTCGCAACTTTCTTGGGCAGCACACGCACAGAATTCTAAGGAATGCCCTGGAACAATAAATTTATATAATTATTTTCATTATTATGGAACAATATAATTATTTTCAAGTTAAATGCAGCAGTTTTTAGCATTATCTAAGTAACTTTACTACGCTCAATTAACAATCTTGTAATGAAATTGTTAATTAAAACAGTTAAAAGACGATCTTGGATCTAACTAAGAATTTAGTCGTAGAAAAATAAGATTATGATTTTAATCATTTTCTTAATAAAGTTGGAGTTAACTTGGATAATTTTGAGTGTATCTCAACAAAATAGATTGTATATTGTAATTGGCTTGTAACGGTAGACTTAATAAACGTTAATTTAAATAATTAAATCCACAAACGAAGGGAGTTATCATCATCATCATCATTTCAGCCGAAAGACGTCCACTGCTGGACATAGCAGTGGACGTGCTGCTTCCCCCAGGCGTCACCACATTGACCGCAAAAGTGAGTCATAGTTTACGTTAATTGAATTGATGAAAAGCAATTGTTTGTGTAATGTATCATTAATTATCACTAAAATTCAGACCCAAAATAATATTTAGTTGAACTGACACTGGCAGTTGGATAAAGTAAAAATGTTCACTTTGTACTACACGGTAAAAGTAACTGTACACTTGGAGCTGTCAATGTCATTCTGACGTTCGACTCTTGCTATTGGCTTAGGAGGCGATCCGCGCGCGTTGGCGGGAGTGAGTCGCTTGAAATAGTAAGAAGACGTAGTAATATATGCACTGCAAAGTTATTTTGACCGTGTAGTATGCGCAACTTTTGCAAAAAAAACAACATAGGTAGGTATATTCTCTGTCAAAAAAAGCCGAGGAAAAGTGTATTCTTTTCTGAGTAGAATTAAAAAAAAAAAACACTACTTCTAAAACATATAACCAACTGACAAACTTTACTCATAAAGATGATCTTATCATAATTGAAACCATAAATACTGACATTAATAATCGTACATCAAAACTACGTCGCCCGCAGCTAAGTTATCAGCTCACAAAAAAAGTAAATAAATTACCTAGTCTAATTTTATTTCAGTTCACCCGATTGAATATGATTTATCTGGTCGCCGAAATTGACCTCCCCATTGTCTGGGGTGCAATATTTCATCGCGAAGGTCGAGTAAAAAGTATCTGGGCCATTCTACTTTTTGAGGGACAATTTGCAAGTACCGAAAAACGACTAAGTACGTTACGAGCATCAAAGATGAACAATGTTGTTACATACTCGTATATAGATACTTATTAAATAAACTAATAAGCTCGTTATTGGCTTATCACTATTATCATCAACCTTTTTAATGTTCCCACTGCTGGGAAAAAGGGCCACCTCTCTGTGAGAGGCAATGGGCCTTAATCCACCAAGCGGGCCAAATGCGGGTTGGTGGATGTCGCATGTATTCGAAAGGCCGGACTTATACGGTCTCGGAATTAAGTATTTGGACTAGAGTCGAAATCATGTTAAATCCTACATCAATGTCCAAGTTTGATACAGATTCACATTTTAGCACAATTATTTTGACGACAACCTGGTCTGTTTGCCCATATGGCAAAGGCCTCCTCCATTGCTTTTCATTCTCTAGATAGACATCCAATTACATCCTGGTCCACGCTTTCCCTACTGTTGCTGCTATGTCATCGTCTCAAAACTGTCTTCCGTGTTTCCTTTTTGCGTCCCTGGGATACCAAAAAATAAGGTGTCACTCCATTTTTCAGTACCTCTTATTATGTGGCCTGTCCATTTCCACTTGAGTTGCCGAATCCTGGTTATGAAATCGTCTACTTTTGTGCGCTTTCTTATTGTCTCATTTCTTATTCTGTCGCTTTTCAGGTTAAATTAGAGTTTGTAAAATACTCAATTATAAATTCTTACTTCATAAACCAGGTGAGGTGTTGACTTTGCTTAACATAATATTTAATATAATTAAAAAAAGTTTTTTTTTACAACTGTGTTTTCACTCAAGGGCAGGTTTTGGTCCGTGGAAGAGTAGAATGGCCCGTCCGTTCCTTGCTTGGAAAACAGTTTTCGAAGAAGTCCAAAAAGAGCAAACTAAGCGAAGGTTTGCAAAGAAATTGATCGAATGAACGAATGATAGGAACAGTTCATTAACATTGTAATTCGGCGTTCCGTTCTGATGGGCTCGATTCGATTAAAACTCGCGGCTCGAGATTTGAAATGAACGAGATGCCGCTTCACCTAATAGTAGGCGATATACTTTTGAAATTGCTTTGCTTTGGGGTTTATCTGCATTTAAGGTATAACATGCTTTAATAGCATGCAAAATAATATGCATTGCAGGCTCTAGATAAAATTATCTTAAAGTTCAAAATGGAGGATTGACATGCGCTGCCGAAATGTCATGTGTCAATCCCTTACATTTTGAAAATCGTTATAGCTATTAGACTCTGTCACTTTGTCTAGAGCTTTGGGAGATTTTATAAATAAATAAATCATGTTTGATATGCATATTGTATGCGAGGCCAGTAAATGAGGGATTTGTCGCGTTTGAATTTGCCACTAGGGGCGCTGGTGTAGAGTGAGGTCTTTAAAATGTCACACATAGTTTTTACATTTTTAGCGCAAGTTTATTTATATATTTTTTTTTGTTGATGTGAATATTTTCCAAATATGGCAGACTATGAAGGTACAGGTTATACCAATCACTGCACTGCTTTTATGTTTCGCAAAATTTTATCCTTGCATTTTTCGAAAAAACAATGTGCAGTTTCGCACAGCCCCGCGCAGAACTGCAGCATAGGTACTCGATTTTATATTAAGGGCCTACATCCGCTTTAGTGCCGTAAAACGGTAACTTTCTAAAGCATACTCCTTAGTAACAGCTAGGTTAAAAGGATTTACAAAAATGTACATTTATAATTGTTTCATGTACATTATTTTCTAACGGATAATATTTTTGTGTTTACCAAAAATCTAAAGGTACATCTATGTATGCATTTCTAAAATATTGATCTTAAACCCGTTTAATTGTTTTACTATAATTAAACTACTCGGCCAACAAAATATGTTACATCAAACAAATTCCAAATTAACACCAAGATATAACACTTTTTTATTGTAGTGCGCTGCAAATATTCTATTGTAACAATAACTATTTTATTCTTCCCCGAAAAATACTGATCGTGCACCAAATATTCCTGCTCGGGAGCTTAGGGTACCCCGACACGGACAGGTTAGGTTCGAACGAGATGACGTGAGCTGAAGTGAGCGAGCAAAGCGAGCGAACTCAGCTCCCGTCATCTCGTTCGTGTTAGGTTACTTTAGACCCTGCGGACGGAAATAGGAGCCCCGCGCAGAGGGGCTCCGTCGACTATGTTGCCAAAGTACTATACATTTTGCAGTGCATTATCTGAAGTAAAACTAAAAAAATAAATGCTTGTTTTTAAAATTAGGTGTATTACTATTTTTACAAATTTGCAACAGTTGTTAAATAGATGCTCGTTATGACATATTTTAATGAACATATTTTGGTGCACATTCAGTATATTTGGTGGAACACAGGCAAAATTAGGTAAATGAAATGGGAATAAATTGAAGTACTTTTAAATACCATCCTTTTCTAACCATGGTTTTTTAACAAATAGTTTTGATTTAAAAAAAAAATTTGCAACACGATATTTTTCGCAACTTTTGAATACTCCTACAAAACGACTGGAATGTTTAAAAATATTTTTACACAAAAAAAATGATAGCTGGAATTTCTTCATAACTGAAATAGCATATGTAAATCAAACAATATTTTGCAAACAAAACTGTTCAAAAAGAGATTCAATATTGATATTTTGGCTCCGAGCGGGCGCACGGCTAGTACCTACTGCGTTAACATCGGGGCGTATATATCGCCTTAACAAAATTTAACAGCTATATTTATGGACCTTACTCACCAGTGGCGCCAACAGGCGAACACAAAAACGGCAGCCCTCATTGTACAAGTAGGTATGGCCTTTCTGACAATCAGAAAGAAAATCGTCTTCAATATGACGATGCTATTCTGGTACCTATAATGAAATTGCAAAATTGGTGGAAAGTTAGCCAACGGAGATCAAGTTAAGCCTCCAACTATTTTACGGTTCGGAGAAATGTCATATCGGGGAAATTCGGGATTCCCTTTTATTTTTTGCAAGGTTAGATACCTGCCTTCATAAACAAACTCAACGTTTGTTTTGTGTTACAAAATTCATTTATAATAGTGAATTGTTGAATAATTTTATTGTCAGCTGTTTTGGGAACCCTTTGGCCCGGCGCGCGACGATGGGAAGAGACCAGACGGGATGACCATAATGCCTTGGAAGGAGGGTAGGCCTTTGGTGTGGGATGCAGCATGTGTCGACACCCTTGCGCCATCCCATCTTCTTAGCACGGCGGGCTGTGCTGGGGCAGCTGCTGCTGGTGCAGAAAACCTCAAACGGCGCAAATACAAGAACCTTATTGGTAGCTATATATTTCGAGCCGTTCGTGGTTAAAACATTAGGTCCATGTGGTCCGAGTGCTCATCGATTATTTCGAGATGTAAGCAAACGGTAAGTCGACTTTTCTCGTGACCAGAAGGCTGGGCTTTTCCTCGGCCAGAGAATCAGCATTGCCATCCAACATGGCAATGCTGCCAGCGTTCTGGGCACTTTTCACGTTGACAGCGATGTTGACGAATTTTTTGACGCCCAATGACCCTTGCCCTTTTATACGCGTTCGTAGATTTATTTTTAATTTTTATTCAAATGTATATACAGTTAGTTATTGTTAATTATGTATTTTATACTATGTAAATTTGTATATTGGCAATAAAACTTTCATTTATAATAATTGAATCAATCTTTGATTTCATAAATCTGTAGCGCGTATTTCTATACCAATATTGCTACAAGTTACGACTGACATTTCGATGTAAAAGACATTCATTTTCTTTTTATTTATTTTTTTCATCGGATTGTGATTGATAAAACAATAATAATACCAAATTGTACATTATTATTTATCTTTTTCGTTCGACTAAAGGTTCGCCTTGCGAGATAGAATATTGAATAAGACATCTATTTTTCATTTGTGTGTGTCTTTGGTTATATACTTGATACCTAATTAAGTCTTTTTACAAAACTCATTTACAAACAATTGGAGAGATACTGTGATTTATTTAGGTAATTATTATTTAACATATAATAAAATTATCCATTAAAAAAACTTTTTTTAAAACAACCTTTTTTCGTATTCTTCTCAGCAAATCCTTTCATTTGATACCCATGTCATGGCAGTGCACAAAAAATAACTATCCGTCATCTTGGACCGTCCGCCATGTTGAATTTATCACGTCACTTCGCTAATCATGCATTGTCATCCAAACTAAACGTGAAAATAAAACTTTATCTTACCTCGGTGGTGGATTAAATGCTTTAAGCAGCAGTTGCAAGATTTAACACGAACACACTTACATACATACATTGCAAGTTAAATAAAAGCGTATAATAACAAAATTTCTCTCCCTGCTTACTCCAAAAACCGATCAAATTATGTGACGTAATTAACACATTCTAGCTCTAATTCGACACACTGATAAGCCTAATAACATTAATTAACAACCTGCTCACAAGCCAATTTCGATGAAAATTTTAATCTGTAGATTCCATATACCGACAATATTGATGTTGCAGGTTATGGGCAGGTCGCATATTGTGTTTACAGCCAGCGTGTTGCGGGCGGCTTGGCGGGAAACAACATGGAGGCAAGAGCTCAAACTCGCTCTTTAATCAAGCCTGTTCACATGTAAATACCTCACTATACTCGAATACTGGCAGTCTATACTTGTCTATGCCGCCACGCCAACCAAGTTTTCAAAAGAAGAACTAGAAAAATTCATTCACGAATATATTTTGCATTTTCATGTGTAGTTTGTATATGATGAGATATCAGGGGTGGAAAACATTTTTAATTTACGTTTCTGAATACGAAAATCAGCGGAGGTGTCAGAGTTTATTTTTGTTTTTTCGTGGATGAAACTAGTTTTGGGATCTGTGTTGAATTAAGCTCGGGTAGACGGGCAGCATCCAAATGTTTTTGGAAACAAAAACCTCGGTAAGTTTCACATGAATATATTTTATCAGAAGGGAAAACATTATCACCGTTTCTACGCCACCTTATTTTTGTTCCTTCTTTAAGGCTCGCGATCAGGCATTATCTTAACTATTGGTAATAAAATACCTCCAGGTTTTAATTGTACTTAATTTCGTATGTTACCTTGTTATTATATAGCCACAAATGACTCAAATCTCACTCACCTAATTAATTACACCTATTTTTAAAGAGGCCAATGGTTAGATATTACGTTAAATTCACCAACGCGGCTCATTCTCTAATTTGAGGTTACAAAGGGAAGCCCAGCAAACAAGTAATGAAATTTCAATTGTGGAGGTTTTCCTCTTTGTCGGCGGCGATGTAATATTAACGGCTTTTATTTTAGAACCGCATGTAGATACTCATAATTATATCTAGTTTATGAAGACAACTGTACGAAATATTAGGAAGGCTTGTTAAGTTTCATGCTTTATCTTATATGCTTTTCTTCGAGTGTAATAAGAAAGTAAGTTTGGAGGAAAAATGATTTTGGGATGGTTTCTTAATTTAGTATGTAGTGTACTTTAATGCCTAAGGTCACACCGTCAGTAGTGGAGTACAACATCATCGACATTTTGTTAGAAGATATTTAAATGCCCGTCGTTTCCGCCGCCGCGTGCAACGCTAGAGGACCTACTACTCTGAACGCCTCTCGCACACCGCGCCTCTCCGTAAACAGAAAAAAAGTCTGACGCGCCGTGAGATGCCACGCGACGCTGCCACGCACCTCGCGTTGCACCGCGTCTCCAGAAACGAGGCCTAAGGTGCAGTTTGACGAATACTTATTTTTTACCAATCGTGGGGTAACTACTGTTTAATTTTACCTTGAGCCATTGAAAACATACAGAAAGGCTCATCCTCTACGTACGAAAAAGTTTTCAAAGTTTATGCCCTAAATTAAAATATAATGAATACGTAAATTATTAAAATGAGGCAAACAAGAATAGAAATATAATGAATGAACCATTTCAATCTTCATAAAAGGTAATTTTCATGCGCAGAAAAATACATAAAATGAACAACAAAACCGTGCCACGTAATCTGTATGAAATTCAAAATTGTTGAAGGGCCCGGTAGGTTTCACAAAGGATTTTCGGCGAAAAATCTCGACAATGCAGCTTGATATGCAGGATCGCGAATGATGTTGCTTTTTAATTTTAGTTATTTGACTTATTCTTAACTGCAATATTCACGGTGGCAAAATGCACGGTGGGATAAACCATTGGAAAACGAAGTAAATTTATACCTTAAACATAATTGGTAAAATTCGTTTTCAGTAAAAAAATGTGTCGATCTTTGAAAAGTAGGTGCAAATAATAGGTACGAGTCCATCTAATCTTCAAGCATTTTTCTTTTAAATAGGTTTTCTGTCTCAGAAAACCTTTGAGAGTGAGTAACGGTGTTAATGCAAGTGCCTCTCTAACAGTTCTCACCTGCGCTCTATTAGCCTATTAAATTTTATGATTTTATTGCCACTACGCTGGACATTCAAAGCCCTCCGAAAATATCAAGATAAACTTAAAATATGAACAATTTTCGAAAAGAGAGCCATAGACAATTTACCAATTAAGTTTTGTTCTAAAAAATGTAGAGGAAGCTTCTGTGGCCAGAAGTATCCAATAGACAAATCGAAAATTTTGAAAATGGAATTTAGCGGCTTTCGCTTAGTCAATTTGGAAATGAACATATGTACCGAAGTTTTGAGAATAAAATCGTAAACTTTTGTTTTTAAAAGAAAGTGTGACTAGGTGTTTTATAAGTTTTTATTAACCGACTTCTTTTAACTTATGTAAGTATGTAAGTGTGTTCGGGTCAAATCTTGCAACTGAATTTTAAACCAGTTATCTTCAACCGTAAGATAAAATAATAATATGAAATTTTGCATTCACGTTTAGTTTGGATGACAATTCATGGTTAGTTAAGTGACGTCATTCTCAATCTAATATGGCGGACAGCCCAAGATGGCGGAACATTTATTTTTGATGAACTCCCATGATTTTGGTATCAAATGAAAGGGTTTGCTGAGAAGAATACGAAAAAACTTGTTTAAAAAAAAGACTTTTTAATTAATAATTTTATTTAGTTGATGATCAACATCATTATGTTATTCGAAATGATTCTTAAGAAATCATATTTGTATATGTGATCCTAGATATAACATAGTGTAATACGCCCTTAAACTAAAATGCCAACTAAGAAAAGAAAAGCCTGGTCACTTCTTTATAAAAAAAATACCCTTCATTTAAGTTTAATATGAAAAAACAGTAACGGTAGAATAACCTTATAATATTATATCCCTTCATTCCTAATAAACCTTCCAATATTAAGGGCTAATTTACATCACATTAAGTGTGAATCGAGTTCGGCGAACAAAAGCAATTTTTCACTCGACCGCTTAGCACGGGGGAAATGGCGAAATACGCCGAAGAAAAAGGTACAAATACAGCGCTTTTGATCGCTAATTTATCGCCTACAGGTGGGATAATAGCATTATACGAGACTATGAGGAAAAAGAAGTCAATAGAAATTGATGCATTGGCGTCGATATTAATGTAGATACCGTCCTCGGAATAAATTACGTGAACTTGTTTGGCAATCTGCCGTTTTTATTCCAAGTATATTAAAATTTTAGTGTGTGTGTGTGTGGAGTGTGTGTAGTGTATGTGTATGTGTGTAGTATTTTAATTTATTGTTATTGTGCTTGTTTAGTAGTGTTATTTAGCAAAGATACATGGCGTATTACCTATTGTACTCTTTATTGTACATTAAAGATTTGTGATTAATGTGGTAGCTATTCAGGCAGTTATTTAGCTATGTAGATAGTACAAAATACTTTATAACTACAAATATATAGTGGTTAAGAGGGCGTGGATGGCCAAATCCAAAACTGTGAAAATAGCGAAAAACACTCAAAGGAGTCACGAGCCAGATTTGTTTTTTTTTTTTATTGTCAATAGGCTCGCGTTTGACCACTATCTCACCTGATGGTAAGCGATGATGTGGTCACGATGAAGCACGCTTGCCTAGAAGTAACCTATTCACTCTCGGCTTAAAGACCCCTAGATTGTAGCTATCGGGAAACACAGACTCCGGCAGGGAATTCCACTCCTTAGCTGTACGCATAATGAAAGTGTCCCCAAAACGTTTTGTGCGTATGGGTGGGATGTCCACCATGTACCGATGACGCATCGCCGTGCCGTGTGTGATGAACACTAAAACTGCATAAATGATTTTTGAAAAATCAATATTCCTAGCATGGAATCGAACCCGTTTATTTTGGAGAAAAACACACGCTGCGTTATGCTCATCATCTGACTAAGGTAAAAGCCAGCCCTTGAATCACTCGAAGTTTCAACTAGGTGTTTACGCAGACCTTTGAAAAATGCGTGAGCACAAAATGACAAAGAGTTTCAACGTCTAACAGCTCAAAATATAATATCAGATGAGGTTAATATCTGTCCGCCGCTTGAGGTTCTCTGCAGCAGCAGCGGCAGCGCCAGCAGCACGACGAGCTAGGAACATGGGATGGTGCAAGAGTAGCGACGCAAGTCGCATTCCACAATAGAAGCCTACCCATCTTCCATGGAAACAAATACATGCCATCTGGTCTTTTGCCATCGGTGCGTGCAAGGCCATGAGGTTCTAACAGGGCTGGAACGTCGATGTTAACAAGAGCATGCCGGATGATGTCGTTGATGTTCGCACGCTGCGCTATCCGATCCAGACTTAGCTGCATGACACCCGTGGTAACCGAAGCTGTTGACAACTTCACCACAGTGGCAGCGATGAAGAGAGCAACAGAGCACCTAGACGTAGGGAAGCAGCGAAGTCGAAAGTAGTGTCGTCAAGAAAGAATCTATGTTCGACGACAGTATTGAGTGAAGCCAGAGACCCGAATTCCACTCACCCTCAGCCAGCAGGCGCGCACGCTCGGCTTTTGTTTTATTTTAGTTTTTAATAAAAAAAAACGTTGCCCCACACTAGGAATTTCTTCCTGTATCGTGGGTGCATTTACAAACATATAAACTCACATACACAAACACCTAGTGCCGGAACAACTATCTGTAGGTCATACAAATATTTGTTCCGTGCGGGAATCGAACCCGCGACACGCAGCGCAGCAGTCAATCGCTCAACCATTGCGCCAAGCGTGCGCCCTGAGTGCGGCATGAGTTGCAGATGTGGCAATTAGGTTTACCTGAACTGCTCTGCAGAGCGTTTCGTCTCTGGGATGATGGTTTGTCGGGTGGATTGAAATTCGGGCAAGCTAGTCTCCAGGTGCGTCCTACCTGTTATGACCTACGGTGCCGATACGTGGACATACAATACGGTTGGTTCATCAGTTCAAAGTTGCTCAGCGAGCTATGGAAAGTGCTATGCTTGGAGTCTCTCTGAGAAGAAAGGCCGAAACAAACTCAGAGGTGGGCCGGCCATATTAGTCGTAGAACCGATGACCGTTGGGTAAACGTGTTCTTGAGTGGAGGCCGCGAACTGGTACTGGTATACGTAAGGTAGTACACCCTCAGGCTTGGTGGAGCGACGATCTTCGCAGGGTGGCTGGTAGCAGCTGGATGACAGTTGCCTAAAATCGAACCAATTGGCGTGCACTTGGAGAGGCCTATGTCCAGCAGTGGACTGTTATAGGCTGATGATGATGAGTCTCCAGGCATCAATAGGCTCGGTGAAGCATAGTACATCAAAATCAATCGGTATGGAAGCTAGAATATTCCTGATTAATTTCTCAGTGCCATGGACCGAGGATATAAATGCCGGTAAATGAGGCCTCCCATACGGATGCGCAGAGTAGCTTGAGCCCAAGCTCGGTCGTCATTTAAAATTAAAGTGAGTGTATGACGGATAAATTGGTCCAGTTTTTCTAAAAGGTGAGGGTGTTTCCAGAGATGAGAAGGAAATATTTGGGGTCAAAACAAAAATAACCATGATGACCGAATGCATGTTAATTTGGAGCAACTTTTTCGTATTGTCGTTTCGTTGAAATTTTGTATTTTTTCCTCAATAAAAGTAGGAAAGGAATCATCGAAGACTGGACAGCCAAGAAAACGAAGGGAATTTTTGTCAATAATTTTGATTGGTTGTGGTAGCTTGTTATTTCCATCTCGTATTTATTTTATAACACTTAACATAATCTTAGGGCAGAGATCTCCATCATTTGACCAGTAATGTTTAAGTCCTATGTAATAGGAGGCGCGCCTGTTGCCATCAAATAAAACATATGCCTTATGCTGCATATGCATTTTGCATTTGCGGGGAGCCTTTTTGGCCTCGTACAGGGTTTTATTTTTATTATTGTTTAATTTTTTGTTTATTTCTCGTGTCTCCTGTGCGGGTCACAAATAAATGTTTTTTCTTTCTTTCTTTCTATATAATGAAAAATATACTGTATCAATCGACGTGTTTGGACAAAAGATGTGGCCTCAGTAAGGTTTTAAATAATTCACGCAAACAAACCAAGAGGTTGGGTATTATTTATTCGCACAATTAGCTGACCGCAATGAATGGGTGGATTTTAATAATTGTGGTTATCCTTTTGATATTTGAGTTAAAACTGAAAATGATATTTTAACGCATGCTTTTTGTGGTTTAGGTACAATAAGTAATTTTTTTATACTAAAAATGTAACTAGTGTGGAAAACTTTTAAATGAACATAATATGTTCATTTAAAAGTTTTCCACACTATTATAACAAATAATGTGCCGAAATATTCATGTCATGTAATTGTATGTTTGACTAATCTTTTGGAAATAATAATTTAAGGTTTCTTTTTCTTTAACGTAAACTTCTTCACTCCAATTGGCTCGGGGTATAAGTAACGAAAAAGGCCCTCGACTAATGCCTATATAACAAGTTATAACTATCAATCTGATTGAATCGAGGGGAAGAATTGACTAGAATATATAAAATATATAATAAAATACAATATAAAACATACTTGCTCTTGCATTTAACTTTCGACACTGGCAGAGTCGTCGACATCGGCTTTGCTTGCCTTATAAAAATATAAAAGACTTAAAATTTAAAGACTAAGACATATTGTTTTAATTTTATTGACTGTTTTGTGCCTTAACTCTTTTAAATTCTAAAGTTTGTTGACTTTATAATCGCTTAAAAAACCTTAACAACCTCAAGAAAAATTCTTCATAAAAAGAAATATCTGGTGTTGCCAGTGCATGCAAGGAATCAATTTGTAAGACCATTAATTAAATAGCACGGGTAAATTGAAGCTGACACGAATGGTTCGCAGCACAATGTGATAAATTGTGACTTCCAACGATGTTTGTTTTTGTTATTTTTGCAGGATCCCCGCAATTTGGTGTGCAGCTATCTAAAAACTTTTAAATGAATGTGCGCTGAGTATCGAAAATTTAATTCAAAGTGTAAATTTAACCACAGAACTTTATTTGTAACATAATATATTGTACCTTCATACCTAGCTGCAAATACTCATTTGGAATTTTTAAATTTACAGTGAAACAATTTCTATTAAAATTACAAATTTGGGGAAAGTATAATGTTCATCGAAGACATTTTTCTTTCTAAAAATGTAATTATTTATTAAATGTGACGTTTAATAAGTAAGACTGGTGTAGGTCTTGCCAAAGGGTACCGTGTTACCCAGTTACTGGGTTGTGGAGGTCAGATAGGCCGTCGCTCCACGTAAAACACTAGTGCTCAGCTGAATCCGGTAAGACTGGACGCCGACCCCGATATAGTTGGGAAAAGGCTAGGCAGATTGATTGTTTAATAAGCGCTACAATGTTGAACAATTTACGAAAAATGTTATGTTATGTTATGTTATTACTCTAAAACATAAAATGTCTCATACAAAAGTCACATGCCTCCTATTGTTAGATTTAACCCGTGTTACTGAAAGGCAGGAAAACATTTACGCATTTTTCAGTTCCAGGGGCAAAATAAACCATGATTTATGATAACTTTGTCACGTTTTAAAAGGTCGAGGGGAACCTTTAAACGCATTCCATTCTGCCACGCATTTTTACTTGATATATAGGATGAATCTGTTTTTTATTTTTTAGGATGTAAAATGTTTCTGTAATTTTTAAATTTGCAGAGAAAATGTATCGGCAAAAATAAATACAAACTTTTTTAAAGGACGGAATTCCAATTTATGGTTGTTTTATTTTGCGTCACGGTACTTAAACCATAGGGATTTGTTTATGAAGAATGAGTTATAGTTTCACAAATAAGATGAGAGACTTAGTAGAAGTCAGCTAGACTGGTAATTCTTGCCTATTATTTAACAAAACAGAAGTGAGAGTTTCAAAACAGGATGCCAACTTGAAACAGCTGAAGAATTACTAACAGTTGACTGCGTGATTAGAAGGTTTAGCTAAATATTTCTGTTGCTCTTAGATTTTAAATGTAAAAGTGTCTTATGTTTGAATGTTTATCAATCACGCCTCAACAACTAAAATGTACAAAACTTGGTATAGATAGTTCAACTCATCTGTGCGCGCGGTGCCATGTGTGCGTGCTTGTAATCATACAGCTCTATCACGACGACTGTCCAAAGAGTAATATAATAAATACAGAAGCGACTGCCGCGTCACTGCCACACAAATTAAAGCTGTTAAAAAGCGCAAGCACACATGGCTCCGCGCGCACAGATGAGTTGAACTATCTATACTAAGGTAGACCATGATCAGAGGCTATGGACAAAGTGTCATTATAATTATCAGCGAAGGCGATGGTCGACATGCCAAAATGTCAGGGATTGGTCATGTGACATTTCGATAGCGCTTGACATTCCCATAAATTTTTGAAATATTCTAATCGCAATATTGACGATTTCGTTGCTAGAATGTCACTATTCTAGAGCCTTTGAATAAGGACATAGGATACGTTTCATCCTGTTAGTTTATTCCCTTGGGATAATTGCCGGCAGTCATACGGGTGAAGTTGTAGTTGAAACTTAATTCCCTTGCCAAGTGTAAATAACAAAGTTAAGTGAGAGCACTACACACTACTATCACGAAGTAAGTGAGCTTGCGTGGCTGTAGCTCAGACGCCGTATTTGTGTCAATTAAGTATTCCTTGCCTCGCAAAGTCGCACACTTCTTACACAGCTTGCAAAATATTTGTACAGTGTGATAATAAATTGTGTTTTTACCCGGCTGCAAGGAAAGGGTTGTTTTTCTCGCGTATCTTGTATGTTTATATGTGTATGTATGTATGTAATATTCTTTATTACCTCGTATCGCCAGATTGTGGAGGTTGTATTTTTTTTTTCTTCGAAACCCATCGAGTGTGGTATCAAAATGAAGGGTTTTTAAAGGTGGTTACAAAAATATATGCCACTTATATGTTTAAAAGTCATTCGAATATAAAAATATAACTAAAAATTTGTAACTAATAAAAGTTAATAAAATCAAAAAACCCGACTGCAACTCTTCGGTATCAAAATTAAAGGTTTTAGAGGTGATCACAAAAATGTATGCCACTTACATGTTTAAGAGTAATTCGTAAAAAAAATACGAAGTATAGTAAATAAAAAAAAATTAAAAGATGTAAACAACAAGAAAATTATATATATAACTGCACAGTGCATGTGTGAGTACTTTTAATACTTTATACCTGTATGCATTGTAGTGATTCCAGGGTACATCGTTCTCATATATGAATTTATGAATGCCGCCCTTTGTATGTGTATTAGACTTAAGTTTGTTTTTGTTAATGTATTTTATGGTGTACAATAAAGTATGTATATAATAAATAAATACTTATTGTAAAACACCATTTTTTTTAAAGAGTAAATATTGAGTTTCTTGTCTGTTCCTTTCCATTACAAGATACTTTTCTGAATGGACGGTAGAATCAATTGTTATTACTTGTAAATTTAAATTGTTGACGTTCAAGTGCCGCTTAATGGCCTCGTTGAATTAAATATATTTGAATTTGTATGAAATACCGCACCGCGTAATACTCTTAAAATACGGGTGCAATTTAATACGTTGAGGAAATTAATGGGTCTAAATAGCGCTAATGAGTGCCAAGCAGTAGTTTTGCGTCGAGTTCCATTCGCATACAACTGTGTTCACAGCATTAATTAGTATAATGTAATAAACCGCCGTTTCTTTAGCTGGTTAGTCGAAGCAGCTCATATTAAAATTTACAAAATGTATGAAATAAAACTTTGTTTTGTAGGAAAAATGAATTGCTTAAAACATTTTGTAAATAGTGTGTACATTGTAAGCGATATAAAGTTAAGTACTGCATATTAAAGTATTTTATAAAGAAAGAAATCCATTGCTCGTAGACCTGTGACCTAAAAAGGATGAGGTTCACTATTGCTTTTATATGTATAATAATTCATGTTACAGTAAATAAATGATAAATTATTTTATTTCTGTAAGTAGGTTTGTACAAACACTTTTACATGTCGATCATATTTTTTTAAACGAGATGAAGTCGGCGTTTCCTATCTGACTACTTTGAGTAGAAAGGCCGAAACAAACTCAGAAGTCACAGTCTCTTTTAAAGTCCAGACAAGATCTTAGTTAGATCATGTGAAGACCATGTAGACTGAAGTTTGAAATGGTCTTTTGAAGAAAGAACCAGCCAGATTGAGTGGACCTGTCCAGTCAGTCCACGCATTTGTCAATAACCGTGCAGCTCAACTCAGAATTTAAGGAGCTCAACGATTCGACGAACAGTACCAAAGAAAGGACATTCGGGTAGGCCGCATAAACTACTCAAACTGCCAGACCATGATTAAAACTAACTTAGATAAATTAAAAACAAACAAAAAGTATGATCCACATAGTCTTCACATTAACAATATTTTTTTTTTTTTATTATCATTAGGCTCGCGCTTGACCACTATCTCACCTGATGGTAAGCGATGATGTGGTCGACGGTGAAGCACGCTTGCCTAGAAGTAACTAATTAAAATAAAATAAAATAATACTTTAAAAAGTAAATATTCTGGTCATTGCAAGAAAACAAAAAGAAAATACTAAATTCACGTAATTCGTCGGCGGCATTTCCCCACAACAGAATAGCGTACGACATTACACTATGAAAACAGCATATGCTGCGGAGCTTAGCTTTTTTGACAATTTATCTATATGTGGGCCCCACTGAAGCTTAGCATCCAAAGTTAAGCCTAAGAATACTGTGCTATTTTCAGGATTCAATTCTTCGCCCTTTACGAACACATCAGATTTCACCTGCCTAACGTGAGGTAGGGTACACTTAATGCATTTGGTTTTTTTGCATTAAGTAGTAAATTATTAACATTGAACCAGTGAACTACTTTTGAGATCGCGCTATTTACATCGTCAGTAACCAGCTCCTGACGTTTAAGTTTTAACAAAAGTGAAGTACCATCTGCAAACAACACTATATCATGGTTATCCTTTAATTAAAAGTTTGAGATCTATTAGTTTCTACATAGCAAGTGATATTAAGGTTACACTAGTCGATCATTCTTCCATACAAACGTAGTCTAGCGATTGTACTCTCTCTCACTCTACTGTTTGACGATGTACGTTCAAAATAAAAAACGACATCAATTTGTCTCATAATTATCTAGCCCCATATGGAAAAAAAAGTAAAACAATAATATATTTAAAAATTATGAGCGTCGATAGTTTCATATTTCAACACTAATTTTAACGTATTTTTGGGTAGAAATAAAGACCATAACTAGAAGGAAAAGTGCAAAACGGCCTCCATACGGAGATAGATAAGTAATTCAACAATGCAAATAATTTTATTTTGAAAATATACATTTAGTCGTTTTTTCATGATATCTACTCCCAAAGGTCTATTTATAAAATTTCGCGAGCTCGTTTTCGTCCTAAATCATCATCCATTTCGATACTAACTTGCAAAAGTGCTAATTCGTACGCGAACTAGCTTTTTCCTGCTCATCACAGCGTCTATCTCTTTCGCACGTGTTGTCGGATTAGATAGCATGCATTTTAACCTCGCGCACAAAATAGTGCGTGCCGTCGACTAGGGGGACCTTAACTACAAATCCGCTTTTAGCAAGCTTAGTGAGTATTAAAAGAGGCCTTTTCAATAAATCACAATTTTGATATAAAATATGGAAAAAGACTCTAGATTTATTTCTCGACCATGCCAATAATTTTAACAGACTTTCCAAAAAGGAGGAGGTACTATGTTCGAATGTTTTTTTTCACCGTTTTCTCCGTGAATTGTGGACCGATTTTGAAAATTATTTTTGTTATTGAAATATTACTTTTAGTTAGTTTAGATTTTTGGACTCTTTAACTGTCATCATAAATAATTTCTGATAAAAATTGCAAAAATAAACCAATATCTAAACGTCCTAGCCACAGCGTGTTCCACCCATCCGTGTTCGGACCGTAGCAACAGCAGCTTAACTCCTCATATTTCGTCAACTCATTTAAGACAGAGCATGTTACCATGTACCTCTAAATTCTTGTATTGAAATAGAGCGACCACGAAACTTGTGTCTTCGAGACACACGGCCTGAAACTTTACCAATTCGGTATCTAGTTGGGATGTTTACTAAAACATTCCAAGTAAATACTACTAAATACACGTATATATTACAGGTTTTATTAACAAAACATGGGCAAAATAAATGCTAGAATAGATTTTCCTGCGGCTTGGCTCGTTTTTCCGAGATAAAACATACCTTAGTCACTCAGTGATATCTTTATATTTGTGAAAGTATTTTCGTATTCGGATGGAAAGAAGAAAGAAATTAAAAGTGTTTATTGTCACAAAACCTGACATTTCATTACATAAATTATGCTTAAATAAACATAATCGGTAAGGTTCAACCCACCTATATCAGTTCCACTTTCATCCTCGAACTACAGGCAGAATACATATATCATGCGAGCGAGCAAGGACTTCAATAAATTGTGTAAAGAGTACTCTTTTGACCCATTCAATACCAAGAGCAGCGTGGCACGTAGACAGCTAAACCTTGACTTTTTCAATATGTAATATTAATATTCATATACCTAAACCTAATTCTTTCAGCATTTCTTTTTGTAAAATTAGTTGATTGGCTGTAAGTGTGTTACTCTACTGCTATCCGTGAAAACCTGTAATTGGCTTTTTGTCTCTTATTCCATGAATAACGCTCTTTTGTATAGCTGTTGGTTTTCCAAGAATAAATAAATAAGTAAATAATACATAACATAAATGTCCTCTGAAAAATTTCAGATGGAAGAACCTAATAACAGCTTGCCCGATCTTGGAACAGAACCCAAGACCTCACACTCAGCTGTAGCACTTGCGATCACTGGACTAACGAGACAAACAAATAAACAAACAAACATCAAATAAACAGTAAATTGTAATCTCTTATTAGTATTTGTTTATACCGTTGCTATGTTCATTAGAAAGGTATATTAAAGTTAATGAACTAATCATTAAGGTTATCTTCGGAAATGGCAGTATATTTCGGAAGGCAAAATAGGCCTTTTTGGGCTATCTTTAATGAGTTTCAGCCTATTTAACAGCTGGACTGCGTGTAACTTATTTCGTTTTAAAAGGGTTTATTTCAAAATTCAACAGTGTTAATGTAAAGAGCAGAATATTTACTCATTATTTTTAATTTTATAATGTGCACATACAGGTGGTTAGATGAAATAAATATATAAAAAATGCAGGCCTGTCGGGCACAGCAAAATTTTAACTAAGTAGGAAAGAGGAAGAGTGTCTTAATAATTTTTCTTAGTAGGTACTAAATATTTAAATGATTTCCCATTAAAATTATGTACAACTAGCTGTCCCACGCGGCTTCGCTTCCGTCAACTGGCTACCTATTTGCGCATCTACCCTACCTACACTACATACATCATTGTTGCGTAACTTAAACAGTTTACGCAGCGCACGCAACGGAAGCTCTCAAAAAGGAATATTTTTGCCCATTTTTACAGAATTTTTCATTTATGCTCCGCTCCTATTGGTCGTAGCGTGATGTTATATTATAACCTATAACCTTCCTCGATAAATGGACTATCCAACACAAAAATATTTTTTCAATACCAACGAGTAGTTCCTGAGTTTTGCGCGTTCAAACAAGCAAACAAAGTCTTCAGCTTTATAATATTAGTAAGTATAGATATGTATTAAGGTTATTGCCCTATGTGGATGGAGGGAAAGAAGAAGGCCAAAGGAAAGAGGGATGGACTGAGTGAGGACTGATATAAAATAAAAGGGAATCAGTGATAGCGTGACGGTTGACAGGACGGCGTCGATGAAGAAAAAGTGTTGCGCCGACCCCAAGAAACATGAGACAAGGGCAGGGAAATGATGATGATGATGATTTATTAAAGCTATTCACATATACCAATGTAATTGATCCACTTTAGTGAGTAAAAATTTACTTGATTTTACAAAGACGCAAGCAAATCTAATTTAAACGCGCTTTTATTAGATTTGCTTGTGTCTTTCACAGCGAGTTTCGTAGCGAGACAGTTATCGTAGCGATCATAGCTGGCGTAGACACCGACTACGCCCTGTATTTCTGTATTCAACGACTTGCCAATTAAGAGGAGCTTCTATTTCTATATTCGACTGCAGATATTTAAAAAATCATTTTTAGAAAAAAATACTACCAACTTCCAAATTAGAAAACTACAAAGTGCAACTTTTGTGTAACTTTTTTGGAAGTCGGTGTCCATGATGCAAAAAAATGGTACCTATGAAAGACACCGACTTCCAAAAAAGTTATTTTTAACTTTGTAGTTTTCTTATTTGGAAGTCGGTAGTATTTTTTTCTAAAAATGTTTTTATTTTTCACTTTTTAGTTGTACCTAATAGCAAGTTGTTTAGTAAGTTACCTTAACGCCGGAATAGATAACCCGAATATCATGAAACTTGAACATAACCGGTGAAATGAGAGATCTGCGTACCCCTTAAGAGCGTACTGGCGTGATGTTATGTTATGAAATGGTATAAACAGACATGCGATTGCAGCAATCCTGAGAGATTTGCCGTTATTTATTGAAGAGTTCTTTTGTATATCTCCGAAGTTCATCATCGGATCTTTAACAAATTATTTAATAAAGTGGCACCACATGAAAAGTACCAGCTTTCCAATAAAAAAAGAATAATCGAAAATGGTTCACCTACTAAAAAGTTCTGAGGTGACACACATAAAAAAAAATATAGTCGGATTGATAACCTCCTCGTTTTTGAAAAAAATATACTGACTTCCAAGTTCCAAAGCAAAACTTTAGAGAGCGAAAACTTACTTTTAAGTCTGTGTCTTTGGTACCTATTGTTATCGTTAAAAAAATAACATAATAGTTTATTTCAAATAAACCTAAGAAAAAAGATGACTTAAATTGTCAACCAAAAAAAAAGATGACTCTAGTTGAAAAATTCGCAAGCGTCAGTAGGTCTCAATGGTGAAGAATTTGCAAGAAACTCCACGGACACTGTTTTCCATCAATTTCAATTACAATAAACAATGGCAATACTCTCGGAATTGCTGCAATCATAGTTTGTTTATTGTTTACGCCATTTCATAACATAACATCACGCCGTTACACTCTAAAGGGGTACAAAGATGTGTACAATTCGCCCTGGTACACTCTCATTTCACCGGTTATGTCCAAGTTTTATTTTATTCGTGTAATCTATTCTGGCATAACTTTGTGCCCCTTACTCTATAGTAAGGGGCACAAAGTTTAAGTTCTATAACTTACTCATTATGTGAGACTAGCTTCTGCCAGCGGCTTCGCCAACGTGAATGTTACATATTTCCGAGATAAAAGTGTTCTATGTGTTATTCCAGACTATAATCTATCTGCGTGCCAAATTTCATCCAGATCCGTCCAGCCGTTTGAGCGTGAAAAAATAAGAAACTTACAAACACACACACTGTGTAACAACTAAAAAGTGAAAAATAAAAACTATTTTACAAAAAAATACAACCAGGAAGTCTCCAAAAAAAAAACACTACAAAGTCAGTTGTATTTTTTTTTCAAAAGGTTTTTCTACCACTATTGTATTAATCCGTGGTTTGGCTCCCGTGGGTTATCCACCAGAAACCGTGCATTTTTCGGGAGGAAAGCCTATAGCACTTGATACCTTTACCAAAAAGATGTGCACCCATCCACGGACCAACCTCTGCAACCGTTGCTTACCCTTAAAGATCGATCCGTACGGCTGGGCTGTTATTACCGACCCGTAGGCAACTATTTATTTTGAACCTTTCAATCTCTCCGCCGTTTAATAAAGGTTTTATTTATAAATTTAATGCCGAAAGGTTTTGATACGAGTAATTTAATACGGTACCCCGAATCTCCCTTGGAATCTGGAAGCTTAACAAAATGGGACCGGGTAGGAAGTTTTACGATTTAATGGATTAGTGGCTCAGGCTAGTTGGGATAATGTATTAGACAAACTGTAATGAGCAAAGGTTTTGTAGTCAGTAGTGTGGATGGCTTGCTTGACTAGCTTTCATAATTATTAAGGACAAAATTCCAACATTTAGCTGAGCGATGATTGTTTTGTGCGTATGTGCAAATACTTTTTTCTTGTGTTTTTCTTCCATTATTAGTTTTGTTATGGTATGTGTGATGCCTGGTGCAAAAAAGAAATCTTAATTTTTTTTTCAAACTTACTGCAGGCAAAAGAGGTCAGTGTCTTTAGTGTCCTTTTTGCGTGAACTTGTCCGAAATTTTCATTTTACAGATCTCATATTTTTATGAAGGTCGTAAGGTTTATTTTTTCTAGAGGCAATAAACAAAAAGAGATTATTGAAAATCACTTATGCAATCATGAATCTTTGTAATAAGATTACAAAGATTCATGATCATGATGATTCATCTTACTAATATTATAAATGTGAAAGTTTGGATAGGATGGATGTATGTTTGTTACTTAACCACGCCAGAACGACGGCTGAACAGATCTGAATGGCATAGAGATAAATTAAAGTTTGGAATAGTACATAGGCTACTTTTCATCCCTGTATAATGTTCCCTTGTGTGGGATAAGAAAACACTTAACGCGGGCGAAACCGCCGGCAGAATCTAGTCGTGACTAATATTATAAATGCGAATGTGATTTTTTATTACGCTTTCGCGCCTTTTAAGCTGAATAGATTTTGATGAATCTTGATATATGGATTGACCGGAACCTGGATTAGGATATAGAAGAAATTTTCCTGTCGGTTTAGTGTTCCCTTGGGATAATAAAACACTTGTCACGTGGGCGAATCCGCGGGTAGAACCTAGTATTATATAATGTAACTGTTTGTTGTTTGTGGTGTTTTCTACCAGCGTGCCACTATTTATTGTTTTTCAAATATTGATGCACATGCTGAGGTAGGAGCCTTTTGGTCTCGGACGGAGCCTTTTGTTTTTATTATTGTGTAAGGGCCTTCCACCGCTTTAGTGCCGTTAAACGGTTACTTTCTAAAGCATACTCCGTGATGGCTAGGTTAAAAGGTTAAAAAAAAATATACATTATTCATGAAACATACTTTTTTCGTATCATCATCATAATCAGCCATTTATAATGTTCCCATTGCTGGGACTCAGGCCTCCTCTCTGTGAGAGGGAATGGGCCGTAATCTACCACCCGGGCCCAATGTGGCTTGGTGGCTGTCACGTGTTAAAAATAATTAACAACACTATATGTTTTCGCTACTTATGGATTCGCCAAAACGACTTGGTTGTTTACAATATTTTTACATAGATATATTTAGGACTAGAATTTCTTCATAACTGAAATAGCATATTTTGTAATTCAAAGAATATTTTGCAAACAAAACTGTCCTACAGGAGGTTCAATATTGATATTCGAGCTCCGAGCGACCACACGGCCAGTACTGCGTTAACATTGGAAAATTTATTAATATACGCCTTAACTAATTTTCCTATTTTTGTTTATCTCTCGTGTCTCCTGTGCGGTTCACAAATGAATATATTTTATTTCTTTTATTCATTCCATTACCATAAAATATCCATCTTAAAACAATGCTCTAATCATATACCACAAATTAATTTATTATCCTAACTACAACTCATATGGCAATACACTCAACTTCACAACTTTAACAACAGTGGGCAACACTGCGCTGAGCAAACTTGTCAGTTCCGCCAACACTCCGAGTCCAACCGGAACTGGAAGCTCGTCGCTACACGAGTATGTGCTTGTACCTACTTATGTTGCACTGCCAACCACATAATAACAGTCGCACTTGTATTGTAAAACCTACTTTACTGTAACAGCATAAGGTCCATTTTAAGAATAAACTGATATCATTGTCGGTTTCAAAGGAAGCTAAGTAAACGTTTTGAGGAAGTCTCCGAGTAGTTTAGAACAATGTCACAATACAAATTATTTGAATTGCGAGGATAAAGTGCTAATATAGTGCTAGCCTGTAATGATATATTACTTTCCAAGCGAGTTTTGAACTGAAATAAAAGTAGATTTATAAGTTTTAGTTTGACGTATTGCGTCATGATAGTTCAGAATTCGTATATTAATCTAACACTAAGGGCACACTGAGGCTTTGCCGATATCATAATAATTTGTAGCCTATATTAATTTGGCAAAATGTGCAGTTAAGGGTCAAAAGTGCAGTCATAGTCTACCAAAACAGCAACGGAAATTTTTTAATAGGCTATATAGGTAACAAACATATATCCATCCATCTAAACTTTCGCTTGAATATAATTAGCTTCTGCCAGCGGCTTCGCCCGCGTGAAAATCGAAAATTATCCCGAGAGAACCTATTCCCGGAATAAAACGTATCCTATGTGCTATTCCTGACCATAATCTATCTCTGTGCCAAATTTCATCCAGATCCGTCCAGTCGTTTGAGCGTGAAGAAGTAACAAACATACAAACACACACAAACACACACACTCACTCACAAACTTTCGCCTTTAGAATATTAGTGTGATTAGTAAGATTAACTCTTAACTGAATACCAAGTGAAAGGGTCAAGAACGCCCCTTACCGCGATACGTTTGTTTGATCTTGTTAGCGACACTGCACTTACATTTTATTCGTATCGTTTTGAAATATTGGTATACATTGGTCGACAGTTGTTAACGACTTTAATTATTTGGAATGTGGCGGTGACTTTATCCTACTAGACTCTCTTAAAGGTATTAATTCAAGCACTACCATCATTGCACCATTTTAAAAAGAATAATTATCAGAAAAGATCGTACCTAGCTATGCCTAAAAGCGTTTCTACTTTTCTCACCATTACAGCCTACAGTTACACGCTTTCAGTAACACAATAGTGACCACAATAGGCTATAGAAGTAGATAGCAATTGCCAGCGTTCATTATAAACTGGTCCAAAACAATGGCGTAATGTTGCCGTATAGACGGTTGCAACAAAGAGCTGTGGTGCCACAGACATAAATCTAACTAGATGACGCGATTGTATGTACTTCACGTGCCAAAAAACGGAGTAAAGTTACGATCAATGATCGTTATCTGAGCTTTTCATTTAGCATTATCGGCAGCGGAAATCCAACGAAATCTAGAAAAATGCCTTTTTTGAAAACACTTGCTCATAAAGTGGCTCTAATTTCACCGCATTTAGGCACAGACACCTGTAATTAAACTGTGACTTTTTCATTGCTATTATTCACAAGTGAGTTACAGAGTTTTTATTTTTATTTTAATGGTTGTAGTTTATAGATCGTGCTCAATAGTACAAATAAAATAAAGTACCTATTGCTTGCTCATTTCATGCAACTTCGTATTTAAATAGATAATTTCAACTTGTACGTGGTTAATAAATAAAACTTTCACTCAAATATAACTTTCGTTTTCTCTGTAATAAAGGATTCCTTGAATTCCCCATTTTATACGTGGCTAAAACGCTATCCGCGAAAAGCCAAAAAAAGAAACCTCATTATTTTAGTCTATGGCCGATCGCCATAGTTAGATGCGCACGCATAGGAAAACTGATAAATTTTGCCCGCCATTGCGAAAAATTTTTCACAACTCGTTTTTACAATTGAAATTACAGATTTTATTGATTAAAATGTCTACAAGTACTAATTATGAAGAAAATGATTTATGTTGTACACCGCTCGATATAAGAAGCCTTTAACGTTATGGAAAGTTTACTACCTGAAAACTCCAAGGAAAAATATTTTTTTGTGTTATTTTCTACACAAGTGTATTGAAAAACGTCGTTTGATACACGTGTGTATTGATGATTACAGTCCTCGGCCTTTCAATATGAAATAGTGTTAGCTATCTGTGAAGTAAGAAATATATATTTTGTATTAGACTCGCGAACGAATCGACGCGCGACATTCGAAGTCACGTCCCGTGCAAGATTTGTCTCAGTTTGAGCTGTGCGTTTTATGTAGGCCGTAAAAGTATAAACAATGATGTATAGTGCCTAGGGGTCGTAATTTTGACATTTAGACTGGTTTTGCAACAAAGAGCCGTGGTGATACACGTTGGAAAATTGTTCCAAATTACGATATAGGATGCTTTTTGTTCCAATAATACTTGCTATGGATAATCTTCAACTTAAAATGTTTTTTTTTTAAGTTTTTGTTGTGCACTTGGATGCAAATCATATGCTCTACGCAACTGAGGTTCGTTGTTAGAGAACATAATTATGGGTTAAGCTGGCCTTTGTCTATAATCTGTCCTATTGTATTTTGAACGTTTTGTGTACAATAAAGAACAAGAATACGGGCGAAGCCGTTTGCAAAACTAGGGTATTAAGCAATCTTAAACAGAATAAGTCCATTTATTTAGTTTTCTATGAAAGCTAGGAAACAGATTTCATGGAAATCCCACGAAACCGGTTTAATTACTTTTTCCAGACGGAGGTGTACAGGTAAGCGTCGTTCCTAAAGTAGGATAAAGGGTAGGTACCTTCCAAGAAAAATAATTATACTTGCCAAGTAGAAGAATGCGGGTGACAAATAAGGAAAGTTAAGGTCTAAGCTTTTATAAAGAAAATTTGCTTCTGCTACCGGCTTCGCCCGCATGAAAGTCGATAATTACACCAAGGAAACGTTCTCTCGGTATAAAAGTATCCTAGATTCTTCTCTAGGGTCCGATCTATCGCTATGCCTCAAATTCATCAAAATTGGTTTAGCGGTTGGGACGTAAAAGCGTGACAAACAGACGGATAGATAGAATATTGGTCTACAATTTCCCATAGCTGAGCAAAGTGTTCACCCAAATCCTTCCAAGTATTCATTTCCTGAGCCACGTTGGACCAGCTCTTAAAGTAGGCGTCTAGGTCGTCTAGCTACTTCTTTCTGGACCGGCATCAGCGGCGGCGGTGCCGTTTATCCTCAGTGTTACATTTGCATTTTCTTTTTTTAATTCAGAAAATTTACAATCCATTTCTTAACAAATACTTATATACTAGTGTTAATAATACATTTCAAATCAATTTGTAGTATTGGCTGTAATTTTTGCCTACTTTGAACTACGTTTTATAAAACAATTTGAGAAACTTGGTCAGTCAACTTCATCCACCCTAGGGCAAAAACACCTTTTACACAGGCTATATACTAAAAGTTCCAAGCCAATATTGGGTTAGGTCTTTTTCCAAGCTCCCAACAAACAAAGCCCCCATTCACAACGGAATAACCATATTAAAGTTAAGCTAAAAACTGTGAAGCGTCCAATAAAAAGAGCTGGTTCATATAGTCACTTTCAATACGTGCGCGGTAACAACAGTGGCATTTGCTATTTCATATTGTTTTGCTGGCTGACTAGTTAAACATGGGACATCTTTAAAGATTTTAGTTATTTACTTATTATTTACACTATTTTTTTTAAGCCATTTTTTTTTTATTAAAATCGCGCCTTGGTATTCGATCTATTTTTATAAAATACTAAAACCCGCTCCGGTTTCGCACATATTTCAGCCAATTTTCACAAAACCTCAATGAATTAGATCTAATCCAAACATCACTTCGTCCATTGGTGAAAACTGTATGAAAATCCGTTCGGTAGATATTCAGTTTACCGCGTACAGACAGACGGACGTGGCGAGGGGACTTTCTTTTACCATAATTACTAACTTTTACCCGCGGCTTCGCTATGTTACTTCTAATACCTCCAAGAATATATGTACAAAGTTTCATGATGATCCGTTCAGTAGTTTTTGCGTGAAAGCGTAACAAACAAACTTACATTCACATTTATAATATTAGTATGAAGTATGATAGATGTAATGACATTACTAAGGATACTCACATGGTACTCACATTCACTGACACTTGATTGTAACTACAATTTAACTAATCATATTTTTTATTCTTGACATATTATGAACTAACTTTTTCCTGGCTTCTCCTCCTTGGTATCTCGCAGAAACTGTAGATTATTCAGGATAAACATTTGCTTAATGCACTTAGACATTGTGTAACTTTCTACCAGTGAAATAACTTTCGTAATCGGATCCAGAAATTAATTCAAACAAACAAACAATTGTGTCTCTATATATTATTACTAGCTTCTGCCCGCGGCTTCGCCCGCGTATAAAGTATTTTCTTATCCCAAAGGAACACTAAACCGGTTTGAAAAGCCTATGTACTATTCCAAAGTATAATCTATCCATATGCCAGATTTCATCCAGACCTGTTCAGCCGTTCTGGCGTGATTGAATAACAAACGTACATCCACATATCCAAATTTTTGCCGTTGTAATATTAGTTAGATATTAGTTTAGATAACCTTTCTTGCCCTTGACTAAGTTCCTAGCTTCACCAGTCAGTCTTTATATCCACAAGCACGCCGTGACTTGCCAGAGTAATACTTCGGCGCCCCGAACATTCACAATTCATATTCGTCTGCGACGGCTCCCAAATTAGATCATGTTTTAGGTACTATGAATTATGTAGCACATATTTTCATTACTTCGCCGCTCCAACAAAAGGCTATAAATAGCCTTGTTTTGAGCCCAGAACAATTACGTTATTAGTGGCCGTGTAATTATTTAAATAGGCACCTGGATTAAATATGTATGAACGAGTACTGTTTGTTGGTGTAAATATTGTATTCATGTTAATGAAATTCTTAACGTTTTTGGGATAAACAGTGATATTGTCCCTTTGCTTTTTTTTAAAGAAAAATTGTTGTCAAGTTTTATTTTTGAAAGATGGATCGAAGTCTAAACTAAACTATTATAGTACTAGCTGTACCACGCGGCTTCGCTCCCGTCAACTGGCTATCTACCTACCTATTTACCCTACCTACCCTACCTACCCTACCTATCCTACCGTACCTACAATACATACATGATTGTTGGGTAACTTTAACCGCTTACGCAGCGCACGCAACGGAAGCTCCCAAAAAGGAATAATTTTGCCCATTTTTGCAACATTTATCATTTAAGCTCCGCTCCTATTGGTCGTAGCGTGATGTTATATAGCCTATAACCTTCCTCGATAAATTTACTATCCAAAACAAATATAATTTTTCAATTCTAACCAGTGTTCCTGAGATTAGCGCGTTCAAACAAACAAACTCTTCAGCTTTATATTATTAGTAGGTATAGATATGAAATAAAAGTTCTTTAAAATTCAGGGACACCCCAATCGAGACTGTAATATTCTGTTCATAACAACGAAACTAGAAATATTTATGAAGATTTCGAATAAGATTAAATATAACGACATTGTTCTGTGTAATGTTTGTCAATACCCCAATAAATATAAAGGTTTAGCTATTGCTTACGCTGACTATAAAAATCGTCACTTTCAAAAAAGAACATAATTTGATTTATTAACATAATACCGCGCACTAAAAAACTAGTATATTGCCAGTGCGTAGAAAACTGCGCAATTTGTGGTATTGTCAGATGACAAAAAGGCGTCGTTTGGCCTCCGGAGTCCTCCATTTGGAGGGTAGAACCCTCCAGAGGTCGTAACACTTTTTTATTCGTAAGATAACGATGGCAGTAAAATGTAAAGTGATTTCGTTTTTCTGAACACGATAGCGGTGTTGTTAACATTGTTATGAAATGCATTAACTATTACAAAGGTTGCGGTGAAAGATTAAAGGGATGGTTGAAGAGCTTCACGTTTGTTTTAATGTTCTTAACGGATTGTGGCGTGAAAGTTGTGGGGAATTAAATAAGTTTTGTTGTTTTTGGTAATTAACTAGCTTCTGCCCTAGGCTTTGCTCGCGTGAAAGGCGTTTTATTATCCCAAGGGATTTATTACCGGGATGAAAAGTTTTTTGTCCCTATTCAGGTCAAAGTCTATGCGTGTGCCAAGTTTAATTAAAATCCGTCCAGCGTTTTATAAGAGAAAACGACAATCTTTTGCTTTTATATATTGATGTTGTCAATTCATTGAGACAAAGGCTCAGCTGGCTGCCAAAAAGTTAAGGATCCTTGCAAAGGTGAGACGGTACTTCACGTCAGAACAGTTGCTCAACTTGTATCAAGCGCAAATTCGATCATGCATGTAGTGCTGCTCTCATCTCTGGGACGGATCTGCCAAGTACCAGCTGGATGCACGAGATTCGATCAAAAAACGGGTCAAGAGGTTCATCGGTAATGAGGTACTGATCGAGTCTAGGCTCCAGAGCCTTGAACATCGGCGCCGAGTTGCCAGCCTGTCGGTTTTATATCGGTTACATTTCGAAGAGTGTGCGTTGCTTGAACTTATTCCTCCTGGCCCATTCCATTATCGGACTACAAGATGCACGGTGATGTGTCATCGGTACACGGTGGACATCCCACCCATACGCGCCAAACGTTTTGGGAATACTTTTATTATGCGTACAGCAAAAGAGTGGAATTCCCTACCGGAATCTGCATTTCCTGATAGCTACAACCTGCGAGTCTTTAAGTCAAGAGTGAATAGGCTTCATCGTCGACCATCGCTTACCATCAGGTGAGATAGTGGTCAAGCGCAAGCCTATCAATAAAATTAAATATAAAAATAATGTAACAATAATAATTTTAAAAATGTGAGATGAAAATGTGAAATATAATAGTTGTTATTACTAAAATAGTACTAACAACTATTATATTTTTTAGAATAGTATTTATGCCAAGTTTCAAGATTATTGACCCAAGAAATCAGATTCTTCCATGCAAATTTCAACACCCCCTAAATTATCATTTGGGGGTTGTTTCGAAAAAATTATAATGACAACTTTTAGTATTTACTTATATTACTATTTGTACCAAGTATCAAGAATTTTGGCCGAAGGAATAAGATTTTTACCCCTTAAGGGATGGAATTTCCAAAAATAATTTCTTAGTGCTCACTTACGTCACTTGCACCTCCCTGCCAAATTTAATGCTTCTAAGCTTAGCGGTTTTGGCTGTGCGTTTATCGATCAGTCAGTCAAACATTCAGTTTCTTTTATCATATAAAAAGCTATTTAAAAAGTACGTAAATAAATTGAATAAAGGAAATAAAAAATAAAATTATAATGCAAAATTTCGG
The DNA here is from genome assembly GCA_947562075.1 of Orthosia gracilis. NCBI lineage: Eukaryota > Metazoa > Arthropoda > Insecta > Lepidoptera > Noctuidae > Orthosia > Orthosia gracilis. Next base: position 65,880,550 of record OX387264.1, on the reverse strand, counting down.
TCGTTCAATTCACATAGGAAACCCTTAAGGTGAAATAATAAAAAAAACAGGTAAAATAACAGGTCGTTTAAACACATTTCAGATTAAACCATGCTGTGTCCGATACATCTTACATACCAAAACTTGGCGTTTATCAATAACATATAAGACTACCATTCATTGTACATCTTCCATAGACTTAAAGCGTCAAAGCAAGAGAGCCGAGACTCCTTTCACAAGACAATGGCGACTGTGTGCTCGAGAATCCGTGGCCAACACTTGACGAACAAAAGACAACTTAGCCGTCTTGTTCTGCCAACATAACGGCAAAAACTATTAGTGCTCTAACTAAACTAATTTAGGTTCGTGCTTGCAAGGCTGCAAGGAGGTGGGTACAATTTAATTATGGAACACAAAAGATGGTTTTAGAAATTTAAAATGATGGGGACAAAAAATCTGTTCTACTAGGAATTAAACATTAACAAAGATAGTGTACTATCAATTTTACGTAAAATATGCGCTTTGAAAATTCTGGTAGGTAACATTTTTACAAATTAATGTCTAAAGAAATATTTCATCATCATCATAAGCCTATTAATGATCCAACTGCTGGGACACCGGTCTGCTCTTTGCGAGAGGGAATGCTCCGTAATCCACCACGCGGGCCCAGTGCGGGTTGGTGGATATCAAGTGTCTTTGAATTTTTGGTTCTAAGACATGCCAGTTTCCTCACGATGTTGTCCTTCACCGTTTGGAGAGCAGTTGGTGCTGAAATTATTTACACGAATTAAAGCGCCAGCCTGGGTTGGAACCCACCACCTACAACTTGTAAGTCGCAGCCGTAACCACTGGCCCACCACTGCTCTTAGGAAATATTTAAGGAGATATATTTCTGTACCCTTGACAAAGAGTAAATTCACGCACGAAGATTTTTCAAATACTTAGTACTATAATGTAAGATTCTTGAAATAAATTGCGTCAAAATAAGCCCGCCAAAATAACAGCTTTGTTTGTGAGACTTCAAGGCCTAAATTCAGCCAAAGCTACTTAACTTAAGTAACAGTGCAAAGATCTAGAAACAGTATTCTAGATGTTCCTTGTACCAGCTTAAAAATAAAACTGTCCTATCCAGTTTGCCGACCGACACAAGTTTTATTAAATTAAAAGCCGGCAGATCCTGAAAACCAATAATTGGATTGAGACCTATTTTTCTTGACGATGTCGGCTCTGGTTGGGTTTATGATGAAAAGAGTATTTTGATTTGAAGTTTTTATGCCTATAACGTTAATATAAGGGAATATATCATAATATAACTTAGCTTTCGGTTCTTATTCTTTTCGAGTCGATGGAAAAATTTTAAAACATTTTGGAGCCGGTTGCCGACCAAATTAATTGCAGCATCAGTGGCGTTCATAAGGTCTTCTAAAGTGCAGATTTCGGAATCGGTTGATTTACCGAATATTTTAAATATGATTTTAATATTTGTATACGTAGATGTATATAGTAGGTACAATGTATAAGTAGTTTGATCCTAATAATCAAAGTTTGAAATAAGCTTTGTAGAAAAAATTGCAATAGGTTTTCATTTACTTATTAAAATAACAAAATATTCGAGAAACTTCAGCCAGTCAGTTGTTTTCCAAAACAAATCGAGATTAACTGAGTTGTATTTCCAAAATTAGTTATTTTATCATAAGCTGGGCTCACAGTTATCTCGCTGAAGGTTATCTGTTAACATTCATGGACTACGTGAGAGCGAGATGAGTTCGCAACTAGCTGAAATTTTCATAAAGTAAGTACGCGTAGCTACATCTTGGTAGCTTCATGTCCATGTGGTTACCAGGGTTACCGGTCGAGGGTATGTGCAATTGTGGGATATCTGTTCCCACGGGTTTTGTTAAAGATAAAAAAACATAAGACTCAACAAATGAACAAAAATCCAAAAAAAAGCCACTTGTTTTTTAAATTTTTAAAAGTATATTTATTTTGCCTTTTTTTGGTATACCCCATTAACTGATCTTGAATTTATAGGCGTTTCCTATTCTAGCTTATACTTTTTTTTTGTTCACCATGCGATTTTAGAGCCATAAGCAGATGGGTTGTGTGCGTGGTTGTCGAGTGACGTTCGTCTTCCCAACGGAAGACGAACCTCACTCGACTCTTCATTAATAACTTGCTTTATTTCTGTGTGAAAGTAATAAAACAGTATATATTTCATCTATCCGTTCATGTTAAGGCTATCTGGCAAAGTTCTCTGACTATGTTAACACCACCATCTTTTTCTTTCACAACTTTGTCCCATTTACTTGGGGTCATCGCTCCTTAGAGCAGTGCACAGTCTTGAGCTGTGCTGGCGTCTAATGGTACTTCTTTCAGGACTTTTTAAACCTAGGTTAAACAAGTCGCACCAGCACTACATATAAACTACAAAACAGATTGTAAATTAACATACAAGTACAATCTGTTTTGTAGTTTCATCACATAAAACGGTAATGATCTTACTTCTCACTAATATTATAAATGCTAAAGTTAGGATGGATGTATGTTCGTTACTCAATCGCGCCAAAACGGCTGAACGGATCTGGATTAAATTTGGCACAGATATAGATTATGGTCTGGAAAAGCACATAGGCTTTCTATCCCGGTATAATGTTCCCTTGGGATTTACAAAATACCTTCCACGTGGGCGCAGCTGCTGGCAGAATCTAGTGTAAAATAAAGAGTAGGTTATTTATCTGAAGTGTGATTATAAAATGTTATTAAACAAGGTATAGATTATATACCTTGTCAAATAACATTTTATAAAAGCTACATAACAAAACAAAAGCGACTATAGAACTATCATTTGTTTTTCTGCAGTATGCAGACAAATCTGGTTGCGTGACAAGTTGCCCCATTCTCGGGTATTATTTATAGTCTATGTCAGTTGACCACGAACAAAGTGATAATGTATTACGTTTAGCCATGCATCTTGGCTATTAAAGACGAGTAGAAATCATAACAGAGTTAACATAACCTCCAACAAAATAAATGCACTTATATTATATTTATAATTGTATTGGTTAGCCAGTTTTAAATAAAAGAAAGTATGCAAGAGGATGAATTCAAGAAGAAAATAAGTATGAAGAATAAAAGTGCGAGAGGAATGAAAGAGGAATGGCACGAATGAAGTTTGCAAAGAATAGGCACCAATAATGTTGGTGGGGATTAGTGACAAGAAAAAAAAAAAAAAAAAAAGAAAGAAAGAAAATTTGTTTAATTGGCACAAAACGATATACATAATTATATGATATACGTGCTTAAGCTAAACCCTTAATAAAAGTATTAGTAGTAATAAATTTATGTTAGTAAAGACGATAACCAAAGTTAGATACAATATGTTACTGTTAAATTTATACATGGTATCGTGTAACCGAGTACATGGATTGTGGTGGTCAGTGACTTCATTTAAAATACTAGTAGTGAGTTGCCTCCAGTCAGACTTGTAGCTGACCCCAAAATAAACGTGGAAAGGCTTGGCAGATGACGACCTGACTGACCAGACATCATTTTGATTAGGTAACAACAACAAATCTAAACAACTAGGTATAAATAACATAACATAACATTTATTGGACAAAATCAGAACTTAGCCTACTACAGTTTCAATACCAAAAACATAACATATAAGAGGCTGCTAACCGAAATGAACTCCTGGTTGCCAAACTAGGTAAAAACCTGTATCTTGGAAATCAGTGCTCTTCCAATGAACATAACAAGGACACACAGATGAAACCTGCTTTGCTAAGTAGGTAGGTATTAGTATAATAGCTTACATATTTTTGACAACATCAAGACTTCTAAAGAGCGTCGTTGAAAGAAATCAAAGAATGCCACGTGCAGCGAACCCTTGATAACGTTTTGTAAACATCTCATGCACCTTTTCACGCACATCTCACGCGTAGGGAGCGATAGCGAGCATTACACCGTTGTCATTTTTGGAGAACAAATCCACTAAGATCAGTAAAAACCTATGTCCTTTTGGAACCCTCTTGCACTTTGTGCTATTAATCACTTTTTTGTACTTATTCTCTCTTTATTGTGATTAAAACGATTAAAAGCATATTTGATCACAATGATTCTTGTTAAAATATTTTCGTCTGTGTCTGTTTTATAAAGTGAATCTGACCCTTAGATTTTTATTTTCGCAGATTATAAAAAAAATCCCAACCCAGAACTATAAAACTTCTTTGATCATTTTCAAACGAAAAAAGTAATTTCCTTAAAAACCAAATTGCCCAAAAAGGGGACTTCGTAAAATAATTGCTTAAAAATACATTTTAAAAAGCAAAAAGGATTAAAAAACCCAATAATAATTTAGTAGGCTCTGTATAATTTTTAATTTCCTGGCGTCCATCTTGGTCTCAGGATAATTATTTTCCGTGCGACTTGGCTGAGTAATTGCCATCCGTCGTTTTTGTAAACGGTACATTAAACTAATGCGACAGATACATTTGTCTCTCGGACAGACCTTATTTAGGAAATGAAGACTTCCGAAATTCTTTCTCGCTTTGTTACTTTATTATTTTATTTGAAAGAAAGAAAAAATATTTATTTACTCCAACTTTTTTATCTAGATACGCGGCAGCGTCAAGCAAAGCAAATGGCAGCACTTTTGTCATCTTAGTAACTCAAAATTTATTTAACATTTTTTTAAATTTTTTTTATATAGAATTATGTAGAATAACCAGAATCCACAATTTCATAAATATAGCTCAAACGGTTATTGAGATATTTACGTCTAAAACCCGTTATTTTTATCAAGACTGTTGGATAGATAAAAAACCCAACCCACATCCAGATGACCTGGAAAGCTGAAATTTGGCCTACAGCTGAGTAGTTATGTGTAAACAAATGAAAAAATAAAAAGCAATGATTTTTTACAATTTGATGTATTTACCAAGCAATCGATTTTTATTAACATCTTCGCGTTTCGAAATAATAGTAGCAAAAACTTTTTCTTTCACAGCAGAATTGATTCCGTGATTAAATTTCGCTTTTAACTCGATTACGGCGAAGTCAAAACGAGAGTTATAATTCTTACCCGACTATTTAAGAGAAATGTTATGATTTTAACCGGTTTGTATCTATGAATCTTACGAGAGAACGGGCAGCGGCGTTCTCTGCGCATTGTAACAACTATACTGTGATCGCCAATCCGCCTGTCAAGCGTAGCGATTATGGCAAAACCTCCCAAAAATAAATAGCGCAACTAAGAAATGGCCCAGTAGCCTGTCGACCCTCGGCTATGGTAGCTGTAGGCTTTTCAACTAAGAATTATTATTGTTTACAAAAAGTATGTAATGATATGCCATCAAAAACATAAATGTGAAAATGGGAGCGAAGTTCAATACTAAGAATATGCTGGTTGTTGACTTCGCTGACAAAAGAATTGAGATCTAAATGGGTGCCAAGTTCTGTAGATAACCCTGAAATTTATTTGTAAGAACATACAACTACTCTTGGTTGACTAGTAGAGAATGCCTCAGGCATTAAGTCCGCCTATGTACCTTGTATGGTGCATGAAGTTTTAATAAATAAATACAACATCGTTAGATAACGACGCTAGCTATTCAAAAGACACCCGCGACCAACAGCTTAACGTATTTTCCGAGGCACAGAGTAGTCTCGATATGTTTTTGATGATCACCCATCCACGGACTTACCTCGGCAAGGGTTACTTAACCTTGAAGAGCGACCCGTGTGTCGCAGTCATTACTTAACCGCGAGCTCCTCGTGATGTACAGGAAGTGGTAAATGACGTTAACTTTCTCCAATACTGAAAGGAACTATGGAAGTCACTAATGTGATTCCAGAGGTCACTAAATTCTCATTAAACACTCATAAACTAAATTGTTAACAGTTGTAGTTCACAATTAAAAACTTTGTTGTAAGTTGTTAAACAATCGTTAGTTTTAAACGGTTTCAGTAATTAGAGAACATGGTTTGGGAAGTTAAATATTTTATATCCAGCCATCCCAAAGTGTTTAAAAGTAAGACGCGTAATACCTATAGTGTAAATCAAATCAAATCAAAATGTTTATTTGCCAGAAATACACAGTTTTGAAGGGAAGATGTTAAAGCCTAAAAGTGGCTGTATTCTGCCTGCAAGCAAGCGTGCAAATAAATTATTTATAATAAAAAAATAAACATGAAATTAAATTAAAAAGAAATAATATTTAAAAAAAATAACAAAAATTAAAAAAAATACCATGAAATAAATTAACATGTTAAAACTAAAATTTGTATAAAATACTGACATTATTATTTAATAAACCATTATTTCTATGTTCTATAAATTCCCTAACACTATCAAAACAACAGTTTAGTAGCCACTCTGTCAATTTTGCACGAGTAAGTAGGTCTTCTTTTTTCCCAGAGAATGGCAAATTCACATTACATATTTAACTAGCGATCCGTCCCGGCTTCGCATGGGACACATTGACAAATTATACATACACACAAACTTTCTTCGTTTATCGCTCTTTCTGAGTGAAAACCGTATGTAAATCAGAAGCGTGATTTAGAAGAGTTAAGCGGAGGAACAGTGATATTGTATGTATGTAAGTGTGTTCGGGTCAAATCTTGCAACTGAATTTTAAAGCAGTTCTCCTCCACCGATTAAGATTAAATTTTGCATACACGTTTAGTTTGGATGACAATGCAAGGTTAGCTAAGTGACGTCGTTATAAATCCAATATGGAGGAGGGCCCAAGATGGCGGATTAGTTATTTTTTGTGCACTGATATGATATATATAGGTATCAAATGAAAGGATTTGCTGAGAAGAATATGAAAAAGCTTGTTTTGAAAAAAGATTTTTAATGAATAATTTATATTCATTAACATTTTTTAGATTATCGGAAGTTGAGAAAATATAAGAAATGGTTAAAACAGTATCAAGTATTGAACCAAACTATGATGATGGTAGATTAAGAAGCTTAGAGAATTAAAAATACACCGAAATTAGTAATTCTTTGAAATAAAATTTAAAAATTATTTACATATAAATTGATGTGACTGAGCCTTTTCGTATGGGACGTGTATTCACTATCGCTCGTGTCCACTTGAGATAATTTTTGAACTGATTTAATTTGTAAGCGAAAAGTGGTCATCGGACTGTGAAGTATTGTCCATGGTCTGGCCAATAATTGCATGAAACGTTTATCTGTTTGCATATCGTCATATGTCCATGAATTCAATCAAGTTATGGACTTTTTCTTTCCCGCTGGATGGGGTATGAAAGGATAATTGTGTTAAACCCCTCCGCACACGAATCGTAAGTGTAGTCGTCTCGTAAGCGTATCGGTTCGAAGAAACGAGTACGAGACCCGCAGATTTCTACAGACTAATCGTCGGGCGTCGCGTAGATATATCGTTTTGTTAGTGAAATAATGATTAGTTATAATGATGTTAATATAGTCACTGGAACCAGATGTTTTCGATAGATTTATTGATATCTTACTTTTTCTTTAGACGAAGAAGATTTTTTATTGTGTCAAACAATTTTTTATTTTATATTATGTCAGAAGAAAAAAAGTGAAGTGAAGAAAATTTTATCGCATAATTTGAAACTGAATCATTCAGGATACAACACTATTTTTAAGTAACGATATGGTGGCAAGTGGTAACCCACCAAATATAATTTTAGTCTTTGAAATTAAAATTGAGAGATTAAAATTTATATATACATTTTTACGCTTGCTTTTTTAAGCCAGTACCTACGCTACGACTATCGTACTGACAATAAAAATCTCAAACAATTCGCTGCAGCAAAGCTTCATATGCGGACTTGTTTGAACATGTACGTGCTCGTATTGCTCGTGTTGCTTACGATGCTAAGCCGTGTGCGGAGGGGCTTAATTTGCTCCTTTTTGTAGTCGCTTTCACAGTTTTGGGAGCAGTGGTGCTGAAATAATTTACACAAAATGCCTGTTTGGGTCCGAACTACGACCAAAAATTCGTAAGTCACGCCGTTTCTGTTGGGCCATTCCTGCTCTTACTGACTAGTATACCTACGCCACAACAGTCATCCATTCCTTTTATTTATCAACAGTGCCAGAAAGCCTATTGAAATTAATCTGATCTTAAATGCCGTTACTCAAATAGTACAAAAGTCACCCAATCACCGAAATGTTAGCTGACTGAGCTTAAAGCGGTATTCGCGCCAAACACAGATCGATGGCGGGATCAGCCCGTGTTTTGACACGGCTTATGCACGGCCATTCTGATTGGCATCACGAAATGTTCTGTATCAAGCATGCTGCGGGCGAATTGTCCGTTTGTTTGATAGACATGTTGTGTTTGCCGATTGTTTGTTTATTAAGCACTTTACCGAGGTTTTCGGTTGTTAGTTGATTAAATCATGTATTAATGGATGGTAGCAATGGCTCTATAGGAAGGTTCCCTATCCATTTGCATAAAATTTTAAGACCTAATATATCTTTGCATAATTTTGTTTGGCATAATTACATTTTCGCATAATATAATTACGCATAACAGCTTACGCATAATTTTTTTAGGCATAATTTCTCTAACCATAATAATGATTAAGCATAATATTCTAAAGCATAAATTTATGAAGCATAAAGTTCTAAAGCATAACTTTTTTAAGCATAATATCCTAAAGCATAAATTTATTTACACATATAGCATGCAAGCAAGCATACAGCATGCAAGCAAGCATGCAGCATGCAATCAAGCATGCAGCATGCAGCATTCAAGCGAGCAGGCAACATGCAGCAGGCAGGGTTTCTGTCTCGGCTCCGGCGCTGCGGGCCTCCGGCGGCCCCACGCGTGCTATTCGTCGCAGACGGCTTTCGCTCACCACCTCGCTCGCAGCCGCCTGCTCCTCAGCCCGTGGGCCGCCTCGCCCCTACGCGCCTACGCGATTTTAAATTACACTCTAGGGGTAGGACAAACAAGACTACGTAGAGTCGGTTTTGCAGCAATTCGGTTCTGTCACTAACTTTTGTTGCACATCATATTAAATTTTTACCCAACAATAATAATTAATTGTTACAGAAACTATAGCAAATTGGTTTGATCAGAATTAAGTATTGGGCGCTACAAGTTCACCACCACCATTTCCACCCAAAGTCTGGAGTACGTATCTACTAGAAAAGGAAAATAGACCTAGGACACAAAATCATGCAGAGGTATGGCACAATAGATTTGCACATTTTGTGGGAAAACACCATCCTGGATTTTATTTTTTGGCAAAAAAGGTCGTTCAAGAAATAAAACATCAAACCATTTAAATAGATAAACTGGATGTCGGAACATCACTCATAACAAAAAAAAAAGGAAATACACGGACAAAACCAAAAGAATTGAAAAAATTATTAGTAAAAAAGATGAGTATACTTCTAAACTAGCATATTTACAAGCAATTGCTAAAAATATACACCTAAAATAAATAATTATACATAATTAAGGACCACTGTTTCAATCAGTTAACTTCTATCTGAGGAATAACCGCCATATTTATTTCGCATAATAGAAGTTAACTGATTAACATATTTTTTATACAAAAACTGTCAAAACATCTAATATATTCTTCAGATAAAAGTTATAAATATCATAACATTATTTAACTTAAATAAAAATCGTTTAAGTTACATAATGTTATGTACAATAAATCATTTGCATGAAAATTGTATTTGTTATTTATATTAATTGTATGCCTAAATATTATTATGCTAATAGTCATTAGGCCTACTAACGTTATGCTAATAGTCATTAGGCCTACTAACGTTATGCTAATAGTCATTAGGCCTACTAACGTTATGCGAAACAAATTTATGCCAAAACAAATAAGTCTTTAAGATGATTACGCCAACATAAAATGTATGCCTACAAAAATTATGCCGAAGTATTATTATGCCAAAACAAATTGTGCCAATATCGTTATGTCGAAGTATATTAGGACAAAGAACATTATGCGAAAAGAAGGGATCCCCTATAGGAATCGCGGGTAGCAGGGATACAGGTTAATCATCTCACGTACAACAGAAAGCGTATAGTTAAACAAACCACTATTTAATTGGATTGTGTTGATAAGGTACCTGTGCCATTCTGATTCTGATTTATTACCTGTTTATATAATTGTTTGTGGGAGATATAATGTAATTCCTACTTTTTATAATATTTGAGTATCTTTTGAGTTACTCCCTGTTTAATAAGTTTGTGTATTGACTACGCGCTCCCTGCCACTGACAAGCAAGCCGCATTATAAAAGAGTGACCAAGAGGCTTGATCGTTCAATTTTGGTTTGACTTCGGACTTGAACGGTCAGGTAAGTTTTGATTGCTCTTGATTTATTATTAATGTGATAAATGTGATAATGTTGTGTACTGATGATATTCATTATTAATGTGCGTCTAGTTTTTACGCAATAATATTGTGGCAAGTATTTTACTGAAGTTATGTTGCTTTGATTAAAATATGGTCTAATTTATGCATTGGTTTTATTCCATTCAGTTTTACCCTCACATTTGCTTATAACCTCACATTTTGTTCTTTTCACCCTCACATCAGAAGCGAGATCGAGCGCCCATGTATTAACACATTTTCCACTTCTCTTGAGTTTCAGTACGATGTCAACCGTTCCGGAAACCTCTGATGCCACTTCTAAATTGGCTGATCCTTGGCGTGCGAGTCACCTGGCAGCAGATGCAAGAGGACACGGGTCTTCAAGCTCGAATACTCCAGGACCGGAAAATCAGGGCAGTAACATTTTTTCTTCATTTTATAACGACTAACGTGAAAGAAATGACAGTTATTTCTTCAGACTAAAATTACCGATCCGACGGTACAAATTTTGCATCCATTACATCGTGCAAGAAATTTAACAAGCATTTATATCTACCCTCTTTTGAAATTTTGCAAATTTTGCATCCATTACATCGTGCAAGAAATTTAACAAACATTTATATCTACCCTCTTTTGATCATGATGATGCTATTAAGTGTCATGTTGACGATTTTAAGTCGGAATATACATCAAGTCTTATCTTATTCCATCATTTGCAGATGCATCCTGATTCTATGATGACCTTACTGCCTTCATGAAGTCTACGAGCTACAAGAAAAGCAGCTTGGCCGAATAGGCATCGTGTAAACGCGAGTTGGCGAAGAAGGCTGTTGGCGTGAAAGTGACAGAGCTGCATTTGGTGGACGCCGTGAAATCAGGTGTGTTGGACTTTCGTGTTATATCAGTTTTGTGACGACTGACACTTAAAACGTTGCTTTTCTTATAACTGTAAAAATCCAGTACATGATTCTGCTGATCACAATTTTCATGCTAAAAGACTAAACATAACTCGCAAGGTTATAACTATAAGACATAGCGATGTCAAATGTGCTCTTATCTTAAGGAATCTACTACTAATAGTGAATCTGATAGGACCTCTACTTATAATGACCAAACCAAGAAAGTGCCAACTGGTCTAACCCCTAAAAGCTCGCACTTTTTATCCTTTGCAAAAATTGTTGTTTTAAACTAAAACCAAACAATCGGTTAAATTCTTAATTGTTGCGAAAAGCCATCTAAGATTGGTAAAATCGATGGTCTCTACTTTGTCTCTTTGATAGTTGAACAGAATGCTCATTGATGCGTTAGTCTTGAAGATTCCACCAGTGGCAAAATATTTATCAAAACGATATTACGCGGAGTTGGAGGAAATGCATTTAGTTATATTCTTATCAAAACTAATCTGATTTTTGTTAATGACCTGAACTAGGAGCTTGAGCTCGTATTGGTGCCTGATAACTATATTCAATTTCTTATTTATTCCTTTTAGGTGAGAATCTTTTTGACATTACTTTTTGACATATAAGCAGTATTTACTATCCGATTATAAAACCAAAATTTATAAAACTGCTTAAAGCATTAATTTGGTTGAATAAAAAAAAAATATGCAAAACCTATACTGAAATTGATGTGGATTCCATTTTAAAAGGTCGTGTACTAAATATATTGAAATCTTATTTTGACCTTTTTACATCGGGGAATTCAGTAACAAAAATAAGTTCAAAAGAAATTCATATCGTATTGATATATCTAGCGAATGTCAAAATGATTGTGCAAGTTTTATAAGATAATAGGATCATTCGTGTCAGTAAATCTCTTTTCTCTAGACCTATTTTGTTGGTTAAAAAAAAAAAGGTAGGTACAGGCTCTGTCTCGATCAGAAGACTATCTATCTTCTTCAACTCTTGTCCATGAAGGTCTTGATAGTTTGAAAAAAGGTATACCTAATTCTGTAACTGGACTGGTTTTAAGATTTTCCTAATTTCTCAAAACAAAAAAATTAAATATGTATCTGGGTTGAATTATTTCCAATGTTATGGTTAGACCCAGTCCTGTGAAAGTAAAAACCCTTATAAAGTATCACTGTTTGTCACACAGTGATACAGGTTCGCCAATTTTGTGACCATTCATGATATTTTAAAGTTTTCCTGAACTTTTCTCAAACGATGAGTCCCTTATATAGTACTAGCAGTTTTGGAAGTGCGTTGATCGATCAGTCAGTCGGTTACTACTTTTATAAATATATAGATAATTAAGGCCGTTGCCAAGTGGAACTAGATATCAAACATTATCTCTATTCTAAACCAAGTTTGTCCACATATTATAACCCAACTACGTTTTGGTGCTGTTCTATTCTAAAAACTTGATACTCTACTAAGAGTCGTAGTGCTTCTGTGTGCACACCACCAATACCGAGCAGTGATGTCAATAATTGTGCGAGTTTGAAATTTTGGCAGTGGTTCAGCCTTAAAACATTTTAAGGCTCTACCTATACGGTCAGAGTTTTGGGCTCGATACTGGTTGTAATCCCGTGTTCATTGATGGTGGGCATACTTGCAATCATTCGGCTTTGAGATTGGGTGTCGTAAAGGAAAGCGCATACCACACGTACCTATATTTTCTCAGTAGGAACCCTGCAATTTTCAACATAGATTGTTTTTGAAACCAAATAATTGATAGGTTCAATAAAACTGCCAGTATAGAAACGATTAGCTTCAAGCAATGATACAATAATGTTTAGAATTTATAATGCAAAAGATACAAATACAAAGAAATTGTTGTTTCTTCTAAAATATAATGGCACTCCATTCAGTTATTCTATACCCCCCTTAAGCACTTAGGCTGGGCGAAAAACTTAAAGAAGGTACGCGAACAGTTTTGGTTTCCATTGCCAAACATGTCCAAAGATGTTCTTAGGTATGTTGAGAATTGGCACACTTGTCCGATCAACAAGATTTAATCTGGTTTCCATCATGTTACCCAGCATCCCATTGATAAAATACCTTATCATTTCCATACTGTATCTACAGTATGGAAATGCCTGAGTTCCCATATGGACACCTCGGGCAAACTAACTGACAACAAACTCTTTTTCAAAGTATTTTTGGTAAAACATGAGGAACTCGTGGCTAAATATGCCGCATGGGTCGATTTTTATGGTTAAGCAACGCTTGCCCAGGTCGGTCCGTGGATGGGTTACCATCTTAACATACCGAGATATCCCCGTGATTCAGTAAGCGTGTTAAGCCGTCGGTCCCGGCTGTTATTGAAAGATCATTGACAGTCGTTACGGTTAAATCTGACAAGTCTTGACAAAGAATATTGTGTTACCCAGTTAATAGATTGTGGAGGTCACATAGGCAGTCGCTCCATGCAAAATACTGGTACTCTGCTAAATCCAGTTGATCTGGAAGGCGACGTCAACAAAGTTGGTAAAAGGCTAGGCAGATTGATTTTTGCTTTATAAAACCTGTGAGTATCCTAACTGCAAATTCTTTTTCGTAAACTGTCTGAAAGATTTTATCTTTACCTTCGGAACCCCCAATAGAATAATTTGTGATCAAGCGATGTCATACACTGGAAAATATTTTTGGTTTTTTGGCCAAAATTGGTCAATTGATTACATTACATCATTGCAACTGGTGTCAGTCGTGCAAATGGCCATGTCGAAAGGCTAATGAAAGTCCTAACTGACTGTTTCACGGTAGTCGAAAATAACTCCCCAAGAAGCTGGAAGTAACCCATTGGGGAAGTCCAACTTGCAATTGATTGTACATTTAATAAAACCTCTGGACCAACTTCCTTTCAGCTCTTGGGTCGCGATCAATCGTCTCCAGTTATTTCTGGACTAAATTATGTTGTTTTATTTTACTTTATAATGATGTTAAACACATGGACCTTATGCTTATCGGGAAGTACCGATTCTTCGTTATCGGTGATATTACAACATTCACATGCTATAATGAAACTCCTTTCATAAGGGTCCATGCGTTATATGTAATATTCATGACAATGAATAGTACATTATAAAAGTGCACAAAACTGGAAATGATTACTAGTATGTTTCTCACGAAAATCGGAGACTTGTTCCTCCAGTGTGCTGTGAGCTGGCAGAATCACTAGATTCTGGACATTATTATTGTTAACTTTAGTTAGTAACTTTTTGCCTCGTACGCGCCCGTAACATTCTGGCCAGGTGTTGGGCGAGTGCTTGGTAATGAGTATGCTATAGTTTATTTTATGCCGCGCCTTCATGTAAGGCTTATTACCGAGGCAATGTTTATGATTTGTGATAAATGCCGCGCCTTATTGCAAGGCTTTTTACCGAGGCAATGTTATCACGTTATTTTATGCCGCGCCTTCATGTAAGGCTTATTACCGAGGCAATGTTTATGATTTGTGATAAATGCCGCGCCTTATTGCAAGGCTTTTTACCGAGGCAATGTTATCACGTTATTTTATGCCGCGCCTTCATGTAAGGCTTATTACCGAGGCAATGTTTATGATTTGTGATAAATGCCGCGCCTTATTGCAAGGCTTTTTACCGAGGCAATGTTATCACGTTATTTTGTGCCGCGCCTTCATGTAAGGCTTATTACCGAGGCAATCTTTTGGTGATTATTCTTGTTGATTTATTCAAATTGTTAATCACCTAAGAAATTGTTATGTTATAATGAACCACTAAAATGTACATATACCATCAAATTTTTATTCACGAGCCGTACCGGCTGCTCGTCAGAATGGCCGTGTGGGAGATATAATGTAATTCCTACTTTTTATAATATTTGAGTATCTTTTGAGTTACTCCCTGTTTAATAAGTTTGTGTATTGACTACGCGCTCCCTGCCACTGACAAGCAAGCCGCATTATAAAAGAGTGACCAAGAGGCTTGATCGTTCAATTTTGGTTTGACTTCGGACTTGAACGGTCAGGTAAGTTTTGATTGCTCTTGATTTATTATTAATGTGATAAATGTGATAATGTTGTGTACTGATGATATTCATTATTAATGTGCGTCTAGTTTTTACGCAATAATATTGTGGCAAGTATTTTACTGAAGTTATGTTGCTTTGATTAAAATATGGTCTAATTTATGCATTGGTTTTATTCCATTCAGTTTTACCCTCACATTTGCTTATAACCTCACATTTTGTTCTTTTCACCCTCACATGTTATATCAGAAGTTCTTCTCCTTTTCGTGTGAGGTGTGACCACCTCTGGTGTCAGAGTTAATTAAGCCGCCTCTGAGAACCCCACAGGCCTCTAACTTGGCTATTTCAGACTTACATTAACTATATAAGTCCAGGTTTCCTCACGATGTTTTCTTGCACCGATGCCTGTGATGTCCAGGATAAACTTCGAAAGTACATATGAATTTGGAAAAGTCACATTAGTTCTTGCCCGGATTTGAACCGTTGACCTCAAGCACGACAGGCGAGGTCTTAGCCACTGGGCCACCACGACATACTTAGCAGACGTTTACCCAGCCTGACAAATTAATATTCTTAATTCCAAAAATGGAAATAAATACTAAGTCATCCTGAATCGAACTTATCGTGGTCGAGAAAAAAAATACTAATAAAAACAATATAAATAAAAGTATATTTTTGAGAAAGGGCAGTGACCGCTAAAACTATTCTATAATGGATAACTATACCTTTTTATACTTATCAACACTGCCAGTGAAGTCGTATCGTTAGCTCTTGTAAGTTAAGATTTATAATGTCATCCACCGGAAAAAACACCGTACTGAAACCTGGTTTGCGAAACCCGCAACACAATGTACTAAGAAAAATAAAAGTTCCAGCTAGCAGTAGCAACAAAACTAAACATAGTCTATTTTAGGGTAAAAGTCATTGACCCATAGCAGATCCTGACACATTATAACGAAGGAAGGACCAATAAAAGATGCAATATGATACTCAAACCGTTGCCAACGTCTCGTATTGTGTACCTTTTATCAAAGAACAAAACGGTTGCTGCTGTACAGAGTACAAAGAAGTCTGGAACAGATACCATGTCATCGTTACAAACATGACCACATATTTTATTAGTTGTTATGTAGGGGTCATCCGCATTCTAGGGAAACTATACTTTGTAGGTATTGATTTTTGTGATGATTCAGGTATAATTTTTTAACTTCTTCTTCTGCCTAGCCTTTTCCCAACTATATTGGGGTCGACTTCCAGTCTTACCGGATTCAGCTGTGTACCAGTGTTTTACATGGAGCGACTGCCTATCTGACCTCCACAACCCAGTAACTGGGTAACACGGTACCCCTTGGCAAGACTGGTGTCAGATCGCAGGCTTCTAACTACCCGTAACGACTGTCATAGATCTTCAAATGACAGCCGGGACCAACGGCTTAACGTGCTTTTCCGAGGCACGGAGGAAACTCGGTATGTTGAAAATGGTCACCCATCCACGGACCGACCTCGTCAAGCATTGCTTAACCTTGAAGTTTGATTCGTGCGGCTGTTATTATTTAGCCACGAGCTCCTCTAATTTTTTAACTTATTTTACTTTATTTTATTTTTCTTCTGGAATCGAAATAATGATGTACCCGTTAGCTCAATTTTTGTATGCAAATAGCTTTCTGAGAGGTTTGGCGCTGTATACCGAGAAACAGGTTTTTACCTAGTTCGGTTGCAGATGCTCCTACATTGTATTGAACTTATAATAGATTGCTAGTTTTAAAAGTTTAGTTGTAAAATAAAAAAAAATAAAAAAAATACATGATGCTTATCTTGCTAATTATTATAAATGCGAAAGTTTGAATATGTGGATGTTTATTACTCAATTACGCCTGAACGGCTGAATGGATCTAGATGAAATTTTGCACAAAGATATATTATAGTCAAGAATAGCACTTACAATCTTTTTATCCCGGGAATATGTTCCATCGGGATAATTTTCGAATTTCACGTGGGCGAATCCGCTGGCAGAAGCTTGTATTTAATAATATAAAGAGAATAATTGTTTTTTAGGGTTCCGTATCCGAAGGGTCCAAACGGAGCCCCATTGCTGTCACTCATGTGTCCATCTGTCTGCCTGTCCGTCTGTCTGTCGTCTGTTACACGGGTTTTACAGACAAACGATTGGAGCTACAGTATTTACATTTTCACAGTATAAGCAGCTTGTTGACCCAAAGCCATGCAAAATGACAATTTTTTTTAAAATATTTTTAAGGGAGGCTCTCCAGCAGCAAAAGGCGAACGTTAATATTTTTTTTGATAACTTTGTTAAGAGTTCGTTAAGTAGATACATACTGTATTTTTAGTTTAAAAAATATACTTAATAAACTTAAAATTTGGTGAAAATGTTTATTATTACGTATATTTTACTAACAAATACCAATGCATTGATAAATCAGATTTTTTCTTTGAAATTTCTTCATTTTTCCTATTACAACCAACTAAATAATAATATAATAGTCCTTCTATAGTTTTAGGTAATCGATCCACGAAACCTACCAAACACATAGCCAAACGTGTTTTGTCTCCATATTCTGCAATAGTCCTGCACCAGCCGGGGATTGTCCTTGGGTGCTCACTGCTGCATACAGGGATAATCGCCGGTTAGTGAAATTTCATCCTACATTTCTAACAAGGCCTCTGCGAGTTGGTTTCGGCCACTGGTACGCTTTTCAAACGTCCGGGAGCCTAGGGTCCCGAGATTCTCAATGAAATAAAAATATTAATGGTTTAACAATAATGGTTTGGTACGGAACCCAAAATGTGCGACATCCGACACGCACATGGTCGGTTTCATGTTTGTTGAAGGTAATCTCTGAAATTTCTGATTCAGTAAAAAAATCATTTATTGATAAATAACTTCTCTATCGTCATAGCTACTACGCAACTTTTTATACCGAAAAAACGTACGAATTTTGTGGAATACACCATAGACATAAATTTAACTAGATAACGCAAGTCCCTCCATCTGTATGAAAACCAAGCGTGCCACATTTTCACAAACAGTTTAAAAACAAATTTACTTACCAATGAAAGAAAAAATTTCTAATGCCTCGGCCAACTTTTTCTTTACATTTTTACAGCTCAATATGGCATAAAAAGGCATTTTTCTAGATTTCGGTGGATTTCCGATGCCGATAATGCTAAATGAAAAGCTCATATAACGATCATTGATCGTAACTTTACTCCGTTTTTTGGCAGGCGAAGTACATACAATCGCGTCATCTAGTTAGATTTACATCTGTGGGATAGACCGAGGCAGCGAAGCCAAGGAAAAAGGCTAATAAAGAAACTTACAAACAACTTCACATGTTAAATTATAAAGCAGTAGCTTTATTGCGTAAGTGAGTTCGGCAGCGCAAAGGGAACAACTCCATGAAAAAGTATGACACATTTCCTTTGATTTTTTTCGGTATTGCGTCAATAATTTAGAAAGGATAAGTCTTCCACCCTATGAGTTGAATTCTCATATCCATTCCATGCCCTATCGCTTTTCGAGTGTATTACGCGATACGAAAGTCGTTATTTTAAAGGTTTCGTCACCCTTACCTATGTGTTCTTTGCCGAAATTATTATTACGCAATCAGGCTACAGATTCACAACATAAAGTATGCCTCATTCTTGTTTGAGTTATAACAACTGTAAAACATTGTCTGAAGTAGCCCATTTGAAATTCATTTGATAAATGTTGATGAGATGGTAGATCAGCATCTTAGTACACAAGAACCCGACAAGAAGCCGAAAACAAGCCCAACTTAACACAAACTAAAACTTAGCCTACACTACTTAATTCCTCAGCCGTTAAGTACACTAAGTACGGGGCGATCACTTTTTTTACTTAAACAGTTCTTCGAGGAAAACTGGCCTCGTTCGCTGCCAGTCCACAGATAAGTAGGTACAGAAAGTCGATTTACAAAGAGGGCGAAAATGCACGAACACATAATACTTAAGTCTTGACAGACATCACTTGCACTGAGTACAAACGCCCTGAGGCCTTAGACAAGTGACTTTCTATCATCGGAAGCGTGGCGATAGCAATTGGAAAAATATCAAAAATGTGTTGGAATGTCAAACGCTATCGAAATGTCTCGTGATCAATCGTATACATTTTGCCATTTCGACGATCGCCTAAAGCTTTGCTCTCTTCATCGTAACGTACAAAACTGTGAACATAATTATTCCTTACCGCTGACACATACTGCAACGGACAAAAGACCATAGACTACATTCACTTGTGTGGTGTAAGTCACCTTTATATCACCTATGTGAGTGCGCTAGTTTTCGATAGTTGTTCGGAGTTAAACTTTTGCAGATATTATTCTGTGGCCGACCAATCGGCGTCTATAACTTTAAGTGGATTATACAGGCGTTGAAAATCACTGGAGGCTCGGCCGCTTTCCTATCAGATTATGATTAATAGAATTTGCATGTTAAATTAATCAGGAATGCTTTCACCGCTCTTGGATGTTAGGTGTTTGAGACACGGTAATGATAATTTTGAGTTCTTATTAGCTTTTTTGCACGGCTTGACTCTTGTGCTCTATTCCATAATGCATAAAATCTTATACTTTCATATTCAGTGATGGTGTCTCTCAAAAAAAATAACCAAGGCAAATGTATTCAGTGAAATAATTTGCATAATTCTATTTAGTCCGTCAGTGAGATTATTAAATAATATTGGACATATATTTTTTGCTTGCGCAAATAAATAAAAATTGACAAAAATAAAGCGCATCAAATTTCAGGAGTGGGGGCTTGTGACGTCACTTTGTCAGTATAAAGTGTAGCTTGGCGTGACGTCACACGATATTTCAACGCACTGTATCGTAGTAATTTTTTGTTTAATTAAATTTTTTCGTCATCAGCCCTATTAATACTTCCAGATTCGATTCCCAATATTAATTTAATTGTGGGGACAATCGCAGTAAAAAGCTACTACAGTACTAAGTTAATATAGTTGACCAATTTTACGACATTGTAGCTGGCGTAGCTGTAACTGCTACGGCGTAGCAAGCATCAGTTACGCCGTAGCGATGTTTATGATGTAGGTAGGTGGCTTATTAACTCGTAAAAACGATGTAAACATTCTGCTTGCTGTGTTTTTAACAAACTTTTATTACAAGCTTCATTCAACTTCCCTTGTTAGTTAGTAATTTGGTTGGTACAATCTTGCAACTGTTTGTTTTGGATGACAATGCACGGTTAGCCAAGGGACATCATTCTAAATCCAAAGATTGCTTCTAGACAAGCGTGCTTTCACCATTGACCACATTATCGCTTACCATCAGGCGAGATAGTGGTCAAACGCGCCTATGGTTAAACAAAATAAAAAAATAACAATATGGCGGACACCCAAAGATGGCGGTCCAATTTATTTTTATGTACCCTTGTGATATGGTTATCAAAAAATTAAAGGGTTTGCTCAGAAAAACACGAAAAATAAACAAATTGTTTTTAAATTTTTTTGTGGATTACAACTACAGAACAGATAAAAGAGGACTTCTATCTGTTCTGTGGTTGCAACAATGTAGTGGTAACTTTTTCATGATTTGTTTATCCCAAAAACTCTGAAAACTACATTGTGCAAACTTAGATCAAGTTAATTCCTGTTCAGGTTGACTCAACACCGCGTTATCCATAATGGATGACCCTGACCTCACATATGACATACAAGACATTGAGACACTGGAGATAGATGTGCTGAAGAATTTAACTCGAATTCTTTCGGGAGCAAGAATGTGATACATCTTACTTTTTACAGGGCATATCTCAGAGAATGACGAAAAAATATCTCAAAGCCTTTAGACTGAGACAGATTTTCTCTTGATGTTAAATTAAAATGGATTTGGTCTTAAGACAGATTTATTCAAACAATGTTTTTGTTTCAGCATTCTATGGGTACATAAATCATTGTTTTGATTTTATGTTAAACCACAACCAGAGACAGCAAGTATTTCACCCGACTGCGCGCCCTAAAGGAGGGTTATGTGTTTATCAGTCTATGTATGTATGTTTGTTCCTATGTAGCGTTCTAGAGACCAAAAACGTGGGCCAATTTTGATGATTCTTACGTAAATTGCTTCGTCTTCGTAAACCTTGCAAGTGTCACTGGCTATATTAAAATTGAAGAACTCATAATGACTGCTTTATTGGTCTATTAGTGGGAAGCGCTACTACTGAGCACAATGTCCTGGATTCGATTCCGCTGGTCCAAAGTGCTTGAGGTTTCCGTGTGGCATTTCTTAGTAAAAGCTCCGAGTTAGGATTTCTGAACGGTTGATGGCAATAAGCTATTTGTTAGACAGAATTTTAATATACCGGATTAAGTATCTATATATATGTACTATATTAGCATATGGCATTATTTACGAAAGCAGATGATGAATTCTCGAAACCGGCGCGACCCTCACAGGCTCCCCTTGAATCACCGTATCTATAAAAAAAACTGCATCAAAATCCGTTGCATAGTTTATATATCTAAGCATACATAGGGACAGACAGACAGCGGGAAGCGACTTTGTTTTATACTATGTAGTGATTTAGGTAGACCGCTTAGCTCTTCGGGGAACAACGGCATGATGTTGTGATCTGTTAAGGTTGATAAATCATTAATCTATCTAACCCGTCTGCGTCGTGACGTGAAATCTGGCGAATTAATAAACCTTCACAAACGTAACGTGGCGTGCAATAAATCCGGGGTTTACGACTCCCACCCTCCTTACCCTACCCACACAGTCAGGGAATTTAGTTTAATTTAATTTGAGTATAGGCAATGTATACGTAAAGTGTGGCTTTCAAAGAGACGACTTGATTGGTTCGTTTCCAAGAATGAAACTGGAAAAATCACGGATATAAATCTAACTAGATGATGCGAATGTAAAGGGTAAAATGGTTGAAAATTGGACTGCCTGAGTACGCTTCATTCGAGCCAGCCGTTAAGCCCATATGCACGAAATCATGTTTAAGCACTCGAGGGCATAAGAATATGTTTTAAACAAAATCAATACCAGTGCAATGAAATTTGTTATTACGTTTTCTTTCATTTTAAAAACCAAACCTCTAAAAAAAGCACCTAAAAGAAATTAAAAAAAAAAACAAAATTATTTGTGACCCGCACAGGAAATACGAGAGATAAGCAAAAACAAAAAAATCAACAATAATAAAAAATAATACCACGTACGAGACCAAAAAAGTGTATTTACTACGCGTGTCAAAGAAAGTAGTAAAACCGTTTGTAAACATTGAGAAAATTCACCGGGCCTACGCAAGAATTTTTGTCGTACACGACCAATTCATCATTCACGACAAGAATTTAGTCGGTCTACTAGGCACGAATTTTGTCTAGCATAGACAAGATTTTTTCTTGTTCAGCACCGTTTTCTACACAATTCGTGTGTAGAAAAGACTCGAATTGTTGCGTAGACCCGGTGACTTTTCAGAGGGCGTACAAGTGGTCTAAAATTGAGAGCAATGCTCCTACTTTGAGCTATTTAATTTAGCGTTATCGGCACCGGACAGCAAACTAAATACAGAAAAAATGCCTAATTGTGCCGTATTAAGCTGTAAAAACTCTACAAAAAAAGTTGGCCGAAACAATGGAAACATTTAAATGCTTTCATCGGTAAGTTTATGTGTGGGATTTTTCGCGGGATTTTTTCGAGTAAAGTTCATTGGCTGTTTTAATTATTCGCAAATTAATTCCTAGTAAACATTGTGATGTGAAATTGGTGTAGTTTTGTGTCTCAAGTGTTTATGCAACTGAAAAAATATCGGAATCATTGTAACAGGTGCTACCTTGGTAAAAGTGGAGCTGAAAATGATAATTCATCAAAGCTTGGCTATAAGACCGACTCAATATATATTTGCTGCCAAATATTCCAAAAAACATTGGAATGTGTTACATTCGCTTTCTAATGCAAACAAAAAGTTTTTTGTGTAAAGGGCTGTATAAAAAAAACTAAAGGAACTAACCGTGACACTGGCTAAATGCACAAACCGATGCAAAAAAAAAGATTGTATTTGAAAAAGTGCCACACTTGGTTTACAAAGAGATTGATTGACTTGCAATATCTAGTTAGATTTATGTCTGTGGGAATAAATTCTGGGAATGGATTCTGAATGGTGAAGTTATATATACATTTTTTTTATTACTATTAAATGCCATTTCTTGGTATTAACAAATTCTCCTAAAAATACGTTGTCAAAATATCTTGATTGTTTTAAAGTGTAGCTTTGAAAGATACGGTTCCATATCTTGGAATTAATTTGAAGTTGAGTATTTCTCAAATTAGTTAAAGTCAAACTTAAAAAAACTGTCGGAGCTGGATACATATTCGCGAGATAGCTGACCAAAACCAAATGTATCCTTCGACATCACAGCATGACTTTCTTCGTGTTAACGTCTTTTTAGTTCGCTTATTAGGCAATCGGATTTTTTGGTTTTCGAATGAACTTTTTTTATTCATAACTTTTAATTGACAGTTTTTTTTCGAATTAGGTACATTTAAATTTATAAGTGTGATATGTTTTTGAAATCACCTCTTAAAAGCCTTTATTTTAATAACCCATATGATGGGATTGGAAGAAAAAGTATTGGGCCCCACAATATGGCGCCCAAAATCCGTCATTTTTCTATTTTCCAATTTCAATCTAGCCAGTGACACACGCAAGGTTAAGACGAATCGATTGTCGCAAGAATCATTAAAATCGGCCAACGCGTTTGGTCTCTAGAACGTCACATAGGAACAAACATACATACATAGACTGATAAACACATTACCGTCCTTCGGCAGTCTGATAAAAGAACCTGTCAATCTTTGGCAGTCAAGTAGGGTTCGTTCCTCGATACCTACTCCATTCAGAAACCGGGCCATGATCATGTTCTATTAAAGTCATGAATGCCTTATTTTCTCAGGATCCTTCTTCCATTATTCAATTACATTATAGTCCCAAAATCCTATTGACAGAAGACAAAAAAGATGGATCGTGACATAATTCATCCAATGCATTATATAGAGACCGGAAACCTTCATAGATTTCTGCCTCAGGATATTTTCATACAAATGACTCTATGAATCTCAACACAAAATAGTGTTATTTGTTTATTTAATAAATTCTGGCTGGCTGCCAGTTATTACTAAGTCAAGTACTAACATAAAACTACTAAGGGCGGTCAGTGACTGACCAATAAAGATTCTGGAGGCAAATCTCAGAAGTGACTTCCATAAAACAGATATACGAATGTAAATGGCATTGTCGTTGTGATCTGATTAAGTAAACAGGGCTGTTTAATTTGCTGATTGTGATTGGATGAAATGTTTGAGGGTTTGTTTAAATACAAGGGAACTAGACAATTAGGGACGTAAAAAATATTCATCATTAGGGACCATCTTGATGGTGCGATCCAATTTAGTTTGCGTCGATAGACGATGTCGTTCAAGTACTTTTAACCGAATTCAAAAAGGAGGAGGTTCGCAATTCCACTGTATTTTTTTTACTTGTGTTACAGATGGTTTTAACGCTCACCACCGCAGCTTCGGCTTGCTGTGGCGGCGAGCGTTATTAAACCACCTGCTCCTCAGCTCACGGGTCACCTCGCCCCTCCGCGCCAAAGCGGACTTCAATTACACTGTATGGGTAGGGCAGACAAGACTACGTGGAGTCGGTTTTGCAGCGATTCGTTTCTGTCACTAACTTTTGTACTACTTTGTCAAAATGTTATTGACATTTTAAGAAACTATTTTAATTTTAATTTATGGTTAAAAATGCTTTTTTAAAGAAATGGCAATATGCCTCGTAAAATTATTACAAATGAAATTGCGCCATCTTCATTTTTTTTTGTGAATTTTACCAAATAATCGTCGCTCTAAATAAACGTTACGCTAAACGAAATTATGCCAAACAAAATTCTGCCAGCATAAAAGTATGCCATCTTAAATTCGATAAAGAAGATTATGATGTGAAGATGTGTGTAATGCCAAATAAATTTAGGCGCATCAAGATTCTGCCAGATAAAGGGAACCCGTAGCGAAAAGTCT
Source organism: Orthosia gracilis (assembly GCA_947562075.1). Classification (NCBI taxonomy): domain Eukaryota; kingdom Metazoa; phylum Arthropoda; class Insecta; order Lepidoptera; family Noctuidae; genus Orthosia; species Orthosia gracilis. The sequence goes on along the minus strand of OX387264.1, from coordinate 65,855,209 downwards.
CCAAAATGTCAAACTCAACAACAGTTGAGTCACTCGTCAGCCACTCATAACACAAACATGTGTTATGAGTGGCCGGATATTTTTCCAAATTATATTATTGTTGTGTATATTTTGCGATACCTCGGATTAGTTATGGCAAAAATGAGTAACATGTCAATTAATGTCAGTGCCTTAAGGTATTAAATGTGATTTAAATGTAAACTTGGTTTTCACGCCCGTGGTAGGTACGTACCAAACATTAACAGCTATACTTCTGGACCTTAATTAAGGTTTCAAGTTTAAACTGACGTTAATTAGTTTATCCTCAAAGCATCGCATTACGTCCTTGTTCTTACTTACAATTTCGCTTAAGTCGAGCTATCAAGAAGGTCGCGAAGTATTTGAATCTCACTACTTTTATAAACGCGAATATTTTTGAGGATGGATGGATGTTTGTAACTTTTTCACGCCAGTACGGCTGAACGGATCTTGATGAAATTTGGCACAGAGATAGATTATAATAAGTAATAGCACATAGACTACATTTTTTTCCGCCTATCACGCGGGCGAAGCCACTGGCAGAAGCTAGTTTCAGATAATTAACATATGTAAGCAAAGTAATGACAATAACTATGAAACGATGACCAAAGGTTTTAGGCAAAGTGTCATTGTATCAGCGATGGTGATTATCTAAATGTTTGGGATACATCATCATCATCATTTCAGCCAAAAGACGTCCACTGCTGGACATAGGCCTACCCTAGCGTCGCCACACTGATCGGTATTGTGTGTCTTACACCCACCGGACTCCCGCAGCCTTGACTAGGTCGTCCCTCCACTTAGAAGGAGGCCTACCAACGCAACGTCTTCCGGTTCGCGGCGCCACTCCAGAACTTTCGGCCCAAACGGCCATACGTTCTGCAAGCGATGTGCCCTGCCCACTGCCAACGAACTTTCGTTTGGCAATTCTTCGGGCTATGTCGGTAACCTTGGTTCTCTTGCGGATGTCTTCATTTCTGATTCGATCACTCAAGGAAAATATGAGCACAGCTCTCTCCATTGCCCTTTGGGTGACTGTAGGATTTCTGATGAGGCCCATTGCGAGCGACCACGTCTCAGAACTATAGGTCATAACTGGCAACTTACACTAGTCATAGACTTTCGTCTTGAGACACTGTGGTAAGTTGGACGTGAAGAGACCGCGCAACTTCCCAAACGCTGCCCAGCCGAGTTGGATTCGACGGTTGACCTCTTTCTCGAAGTTGGCCCACTGTGAGCGACCACAATCAATTGATATTTCAATAATACTTGGCATTCGCTATCGTGAAGGTTTTTTTGAAAAAATGTCACTTGTCTGAGCGTCATAACACGACAGTCACTGGTGGAAAGTTTTTCTTCACAAAACTAAAAAAAAAACGAATTCGAAAAAGCATTTTCGCAGATACTTTCCTTGAAACATTCTTTGCGTAAATTATCTGAAATTCCAATGATCAGTGTAACTGTTTTTAACTAAACTTTATACAGTCCAACCAAATACGATAAAATTGGGCAATGTCTCTTGAAAAACAGTTCCAAAGTATGTTTATTTCATTTAAGAAGCTTTTTAAGTACGTCTATAAAACAAGTTTGGCTGTTTACTTCAGAGTAACCTAATAAACCCACTATAAATTAGGTTAACTGTATACAAAGCGTGAACAAATCCGAATTAAGTCGAAAGCAGCTCACGCGACGTTATCAAACATGTCAACAATCTTACACCTCCAAGCCTGGCGGTTGCTCGAATATTACTGCAAACTTGAGATATTTCGTAACGTTAGTATATGAATTTATATACCAAAGTAACCGACCTGGCACGAAGTATTGGGAAACTCAAGTAGCAGGGCACTTGGGTTTGAAATGGGACTGGAGGTTTTGTAGTGGGGACTGATTACCGAAAAACATAGCGTTAGAAGCCTCTTACAAGGTGGGCCATTGATTTGGTGAACGCCGTAGGAGTCTGTTGGATCAAGACCAATTGTTTTTTGCAAATTAGAAGACAGAAGGGCTTATAGTTTTATACTTTAGTTGAACCATAGATCACAAATATTGTAACTTGACCTATGGTTACAGAATCAGGTGAAAGTTATTCATTATTTTTTTTAAATAGATGTTGCACAAAAGCGTATGATATTTCGGTACTGTTGCAAGCACCATGATCACGGATAAACCCCGCGCGTAAATATCCCGCTTCTAATGTTAATGTTAGTGACCATGACAGTTTAAAAACTTATATAGCAGAACTTAAGGTAAGGAGCACTATGTGGCCAAAAAGCGTTTGCGAAGAGGAGATAGCAGCCTTGAAACGCTAGTCATTTTTGGCAATACCAAAGGAAAGAGAGCACGAGGCCGGTCGCCAACACGATGGTCTGACCAAGTGAAAGAAGCATATCTCCTCAAGCAAATTCCAGCAGGTGGTGGTGGCAACTTTGGACCAGAATCGATGGAGGCAGATTTTCCGCTCAAAGGGGTTCAGTGGCCACGATCCTCAGTAATGAGGGACCACTGAAGAAGAAGAAGGTAAGGAGTTCGAAACTCCCATCTATAGGTAAGTTTGTATAAGTTTGTATCTTTGGATAAAGTAGCAACTTTATTTTGAGACAAGAGCTGTCGTTGAATGGGACATCTTTTTGCTAACTGACAGCCCGTATGTATTCATAAAAATCCAGCCAGGGAATAATATTTATGAATAAAAAATATGTCAATATAGAAAGAAAGAAAGAAAGAAAAAGTATTTAATTGTCACAAAACGACATACAATATAAATATATGCTTATGCTAAACCCTTAACAGTAGTATTAGTAGTACTTAAAGTAAGTTAGTAAAGATGAGAAATAAATAAAATAATACCATTTACTACCTACATTTTGAATATAACAGAAAAGAAATAGGGTGAAAAAAAAAATGCCAGGCAGATGCATGTCGTGATTGTGGCAAAAAGGCTTCCACTCAGCATAATGCTGTGCCGTGGGGATCCACAGCACGGCGCTGATTTTCAGTGGTCGCCTAGGAAGTGACGTACGGAAACCAAATGATCACAACCATCTGCACCTGTCACGACTTGCCCAGATAGTGAAATTCTGGCCGGTCAAAGTTTTGAATTTAATCGATACGTAAAGAAAAACCAAGTGCGAGCCGGACTCGCGCACTGAGGTTCCATACAAACGGCTTCATACAACAAAATAATTGAATAACATAATCACAAACTATAAGGGCACCGAACATTGCTCTAACGATAGGATAAACAGAATAGAGGGACTAAATTATCTTTGCCGTTGGAAAACTCCCCTACCAACTGCAAATAAGTTAATAATCTTCTTTTTTTGATGTAGGTTCAAATATACGGCTTTCGGATTTTTTCCTTTACTTGTGCTATAAGAAATTGCTTCTTGCCAAATTTCATGATTCTAGGTCAACGTGCCCTGTAGATTTTGATTCCCTTGCGATTATATATTATGCATCATTATAACGGCCGTATCTCTTTATTGAGTTGATCTAGAAGATTGATTTTTTTACAGCTGCAAGGGGTTGTAAACTCGAGTAAACAAAATTAATTTCAACTCGATAACTCCACGCGTTCCCGAGATAAAGACTGACGGTTCCGTTTTTTCCTTTGAGGTACGAACTATAAAAATCACTAAAACATATCTCATCATCATTCACTTGTCATTATCACAATTTATTTGGGGTATCCACAATATTTCTTCTTGTTCCATACTTCTTTGGATTCTTTCTCCCTTTATAGTCATATCACATTCATACTCAAAATTTTCCGAAAAAGATACCGTGATTATAAATCATTCGTGATGGTTGTGTTTTGTCTTGTGTATCAAATAGGGAAATTGTATTCTAAAACCAACAAGAAGTCCTTCAAAAGACACAATAAACAAGGATTTAACGCTTGTTTATCGAGAGTGGCAAAACTTTCTGATACTAGATAAATCCGTGTTTAACTTTCGATCCCACAAACCCATGTTTAGCGCGGTTTAAATCTAAACTAAACACGAAACTGGTTTAGGGTTGTACTAAAAGTTTTAACCATGTTTTTTTGTTATTGACAAATGGTTTCATTTTGTGTTGTTTGTTTGGTTGATTCTGAAAATGTCGTGAGGAAAGTTTTGAGTATAATATATGGATGGCTTTAGGAATACAGGAAGACAAAAAATATGATGGATGGATTTTATAAAAGACTAGCTTTTGACAGCGACTTCACCCGCATGAAACTGAAAAATATCCCGAGGGAACATATTCCCGGGATAAAAAATCATATGTGCTATTCCTGACTATAATCTATCACTGAGCCAAATTTCATCTAGATCCGTTCAGCCGTTCTGGCGTGATTGAGTTACAAACGAATATCCTCACTATCACATTTATTATATTGTTAACTAGTATGAAGAAAGATTAGTTTAGATAATATATCAATTCTTCCAATAAAATTCCATCCATCTGTATCGGCATTGTAACTAACTGTCCGCATTGAGAGTGGTAGACGATACTAACTGTGGGTACGGGTAGATATGGATAAGAAAGTGGTGATTACTAAGATAATATACGGCGCCTAACAGAAAAGTATAGGAAAAAAAAGAGGCCAATCCCAAATGGTTAAGGGCAAGATGATATTTGAAGGTGTAAATCATAATAGATTGAGTCTAATCCTGAAACTTCAAGCGTTAAGACTATGATACATAATCCACAACTATTTGGATCGTTACCTAAGCTAAAGCTACATTACTAGTACATGATATTTACTTAATACCGATGTTTTATACCTAAGAACAATGTGACTTTGCCTAAGTATAAACCTGTCAAACGCTGCCTTCGAACTTAGTCCATATAATTACAGTACTCCTTTTTTCTTAATGTCCTTCGGCAAACTTCGTTTTTCGTCAGTCTTCGGCTTTCTTCAGTTGCCCTTTTGACCGGACGCACTAAATCAACTTGGAAGTATATAGAGTTGTTAGCTTATTGTAACTTATTTTAAAAATGGGAGGAAAGCTGCTAATGGAAAATAAGAAAATAGTTTTACAGCTCTATATAATTCACACGGAAATCGAAACGAAAACAACAATAAAGTACTTAGTTCTGAATTCAAATTATTATACACGATAAATCTAATAATTGATGGACATGGAAATAATAGCATTCATTTGTGTTCGGAAATGCGATGATTGCCGAGGGACATTAAGAAAATAGTTGAACTGTACGTGAACAGAATAGAATCTAACGTTATTACTTTTAATATGAAACTCATATTTCTGTAGTTTAATAACAAAGTTTGTTTTATCGAATTTCAGCTTTTACTGTCAAAAACGAAACCACACTTGTGAATTATAGCCTCACGCTCGCGTGCACAGAGCATGGAGTCGAAGCGACTAGAAGCGCCAACTAAATTTCTAAACCAATATAATAAAGAGGACAAAAATTGTTTGTTTTTAAACCACGACGGAAAAAGAAGATTGTTATAAGTTTGACGTGTGTACCTGTGTGTTTGTTGTATCTGTCTGTAGCATAGCTCCTAAACGGATAAACCGATTATGACTTCGTGTTATTCTGTTTGAAAGTAAAGTCACCTTTCATCATCAAGAGTGTATCAGCTATAAAAAATCAATCTGCCTATCGTTTTACCGACTATAAGAGTGTATCAGCTATGTTTGATGAAAATACCGTTCAAAGTTATCGGCGTTTTACTGTTTGAATTGCGGTGTTTTGGCAAGATATCTTGTCATAATAATTACGTGTTCAATAGATTGTCAACCGAAGCGTGTCAACTATAAAATATGTAGCATGAAATAAAAATGTGTTGGGAGTTATTAAAATTTCTAAACTTTACTTGTGTATGTTTGTAAAAGGCAATCTCTGAACGTACTGAATCGAGTACGAAAATTCTTTCGCAGTTGGGATTTACATTATCGCTGAGTATGAAAGGCTTTTCCTTACAAAAAATAAACGGGAGCGAAACCGGGGGTAAAATCTAGTAACTAACTATAAATAATCGTTGCCAAACGATTTGCAGCCAGTGCAAGTTAGCAAACCGGATTTCGGTATTAACTCTAGAATACCTATTAGGCGCCAAAAAAAAAGTTTTATTAGGCTTACACACAACGCGAAGTTGATGAAAATTCGTTTAAAAGTCGCGTTGGGGTCATAAAGTTGTTTTTGGTCCATAGACTGGATTTGTATGTCGAAGACATAGTTAATGTTAGGGAGGAATTATATTGTACAAGGTTTTGCCAGCGGCTTCGCCTGCGTGAAACTTATCGAAAGGTAACATACACCCAGGCTAAATTCCAGTGTCCTAATGCAGAACCAATAAACCCGTGTCCTAATGAGACAGGCAGGGCACGATATACCTGTTTGCCAAGGTTCATTCAAATCCATTTAGCAATTAAAATGTGATAATGTAGCAACAGACAGACGTACTTTTTATTTTGCATTTTTAATATTAGTATGGATTATTTAATATGATTTTTTTCCACTGATGACTACATACCAAAATTATAAAAACGTGCTCAATCGGTGTGCCATTTTGGGTTGGCCAGTTATAGGTCGCCGTTCAGTGTCATCTCACAAGATTCGACTCAAACGGTGATCGAATATGAATGAATTCTCCTACATAATCGCAAATACAGCTTGTTACTGTTGGGAATCAAAGTAAATAATACATTTATTTAGAGTCTCAACAGTAGTTTGTTATATTTTCTGCAAATCATCAAAAAGCTATATGTTTTTGACATTGTTTGTAATATCACCCATAAACACACAACACTCATAAACAAAAATTGTATATTATGAAAACTCAGTAAACTCATCTTACTGTCCATAAAATTTTCAACACAATACAACTTTTTAAAATCCCTCGCACAGAAACGGGGTGCTTTTAAAACGTGAACTCAATAGAGGTTCAAAGTAAACTTTGTAAATTCGAGAGGGGGCGGGGGGGGAGCAATAATTGACGACGTATTATAACTGTTATGTCGTGTCGTGTAATATTTCCAAGGATTTGTTTTGCTGTTGAAACATTTAGTGTTGTTTTGTGATTATATCTTATCGTGTTTGTGTTTAACAGCTATATTTGGGATTGGCATTTTGTATTAATAGTTTTACAATTGCCAAACTGAAATGGCAGTGGGCAGGGCACATTGCTCGAACGGATGATCGATGGGGTCAAAAAGTTCAGGAGTGAGCGAGGAGTGAGGTGAGTTGGCGTCCGCGACCCGGAGGACGCAATGTTGGAAGGAGCGATGACCTGATTTTGAGGCTGCGGAAATTTTGTAGATGCGAGACACACAGTAGCGATCAGTGTGGCGACGCTTGGGACAGGACTATGTCAAGCAGTGCACGACTTTCGGCTGAAATGATGATGATGATGAGTTTTACAATAAATGTTTTTTTAGAATGTGGTTCATGAGTTCATTTTAGTAGGTACGAGGGTCATGAGTTGAAGTCTCATACACACACCAAATCGTGAAATCCAAGAAGCGATCTAATTAGAGGGTATAAAGTAAACTTTGTAAATCCAAAGATATGGCAAGTGTTGTGCTGTATTGTGTCGTTAGAGAATTTAGCGATACTTCATGATTTTATGTTGTCGTGTACACTAGACAGCGGTTGTGGTTAGGATTTAGTTGAGATTTTGGCTTTTTAGTTTTACAATTTTCACGTTTTGAGAAGGGAAGTTTTTAGCAAGAGGTTCAAGACTTGACGGATTGTGATCATCTGAGCAGTGGTGGTCCCGTGGTAACGGCCACGACTTACAAGTTGTAGGTCGTGGGTTCGAACCCAGTCTGGTGCTTTACTTTGTGTAAATTATTTCATCATCGTTTTCATCCCAAAACGGTGAAGGAAAACATCGCATCGTGAGGAGACCGGCATGTCCTAGGACCAACAAATTCTAAGACATGTAACATCCACCAACCCGCACTGGGCCCGCGTGGTGGATTATGGTCCATTCCCTCTCACAGAGAGGAAGCCAGTGTTCCAGCAGTGGGAACATTAAAAGGATCATGATGATGCTGAATCATCTAAGACTTTAAAGTCGTGGGTGAGACTGAGCCTTGTCAAGTAAATTTCTCCAGAGCGACCTATTTCCTGTTTTATATCTCCACTTTCTTACTCATACAGTTACAAAATCTTTTCTACACGATATAACCATCTGAACTTGAGCCGACCACTGTTTTATTTGATCGGATCAAAATATACAAAGGATGTTGTCTCTCAACATTCCAATTTAATATGACGCTATGTAATTAGTTTAATTCCGTTTTAACAGAGTCAGTAAAATAATGCTAGAGCTTTTAACCTCCTATAAAACTATTTACAAATTGCTTTCCGACAATCAGTATTTTCATTACTAGTAATTTGGATACCAAACTACTACTGTACTACAAAACTAATGTCCTGAACTCCAAGCAGAATATCGTAAGTCCCAAAAGTCCTAAAACGTATTTTAAACCCTATATCCCTAACTTAAAAGTTCTATTTTGTAAATCACATTGGTCGGTTCCATATTTCTGTGGTAAAATACTGGATATATTATGGTATTAAGTGCGTTCCCTTTGCTACTGGCAGCCAGTGACTAGGGCTATTAACTGGGTCACTAGTACACTGTCAACCTGCTAATGGGTTCATTTCTCGTGTAATCAGTTATACTAATTCATTCACTGTTATGTTTTGCTTTTAACGATGATTTGTGAGTGTGAGATTATGAGTAGGCAATATTTGTAAATGGTTTGAATTATTGCTTAAGTATACACAGGGGTAAAAAGAAAAAACCGAACTGGAAGACAATGTTTTGGGAGGCCTCACACTGCGTGGACCGATGATCTGCAAAGGTTGCAGGAATCCGCTGGATGCGAGATAAGTCAATGTGGTAGCGCCTGGGGGAGGCCTATGTCCAACAGTGAACGTCTTTCAACTGAATTGAGGAAGATGATGATACACATGGGTATTTCGGAAGGCCAAAGAAAAGATGTATTTATTTATTTATTTAAATTTCATGTAAAAAAAGATACATAATGTCGAATATAGAACCTCCTTCTTTTTGGGCAGTGGGTTAAAAAGTACCATGGCGGACTTAATGCCTTAGGCATTCTATACGAGTCAACCGAGTCAACCGCTAAGTATGGATTTTGTGAGGAGAGATTTGAAAGACCAGGGGTCAAGAATACGTCACAGGTGACAAAACGGAATATAAGAAAAGGTGTTGCACCGAATGCAAGCAACGTGAGGCAAAGGAAGGCAGATGATGCTATACAGGGGTAATTATGAAGACAGTTGGAGGCAAAATTGTACCGAGTGTTTACACTCCCGAAGACCGCATTACTTGGAGATACGTCGTATGCGGTCGTGATGCTCAGCAATGAGGAAACGATGAAGAAGGAAAGGTAAATGGGGCGGACTATTAATATACCGACAATCATTCAGGGATAGTTTGATTGCTAGTTTGATTGCTATAACATTTAAAAAAAACTTGTACAATAGGACTAACTCTGAAATAGAAATGAGAAATCAACTGTCCCCTACATAGTGTACAGATATGTCGACCTATTTATACAGAATAACTGTTTGAAATAATATACGAAACCAAAAAATATCATATAAACAAACTTTGACAATCTTCACACATTTTAATTTTAAAAGAAATGTTGTTTTGTAAAAATCTAACAAACACAATTCCACTACTCATTTTCTCGCCCAAACATTCATTTCAAATCAATTCATTTTAAACCTACGTCAAAAATTCGTAAGTGCAAATGATTTAATGCTGCTTTATTCATGTCGTAATCAAGGAAGGGTTTTAGTAAAAACATTTAGGTGCCAACGACTAAGTTATTTTTGTTTTCTTAGTTATTTCTAGCAAGCAAAACCATGCACATATTTTGAAAATGTGTATCAAGCAAAATTGCCCCTGCTCACATTATTTGTGCAAAGCCAAACATTCCCGCTCAAACCAATTCATTTTACTTACTTATATAAACCAGCCGCGACAAAAAGTCGTCAGTGCAAATGATTTAATGGGGTCTCATCCATATCGTAATCAGGGGCGACTGATTTATCGTCGCATTGTTATTCCACGCACGACCAGACACATGTCAGGAGATTCTACTGAACTCATGTAATCGACACGGTGCGCTCTCGGCTGTCATTTTAACGGTACGTGGTTATGAAGGCGGTTCTAGCGTGGATCTATGTTATAATGATATGAATAGTCGGGCCTAGTAAGTTTAACATATTCGTTTTTCCCGTCTGTCTGTTTACCCGTTAAGTTCTTCTAAGCTTCAAATTGAATTTGGAAGCGATACTGCCAGCATTTAGAGAATATAAGGTGTTAAAAAGCTACTCTAAGAATTTCGTGAGGCAAAAATAAGATAAATGAAATATTTGATAATAGTAGATTGTCAATGATGATGATGCATCATCATCATCATGCATGATGATATGATGATGTTGCATCGAGCGCAAAGTGAGTTATTAATGCATGCGAGGGCACCAAATTAACACGAGTGCATTAATTACTCACTTAAGCGAGGTGCGTAATCTACTTTTCTTTCAACTACCAATCTACCTACCGTGTTAAAATATACCTACTCAAAATAAAGCCTCAAGATATTGAAACATATTTATCCCGCGACTTTTGCGGCAAAAGGTTATTTACAATTTAATATCTGTATTTATACTTTCTGGAGTAGAATTCATATCGCTATCGCTGTCTATTTCCATTTTTTTTTTAAATAAATGATCATAAGAAGAGTTCTGAACATAATCTTGATAATTTTACTTGTGTTCTTCCACACACGCTATGCATGTTCCTATAAAACTGTTGCAAGCGGCATGATACCGATAGTTTCACTGTTTTACTGGTTCTAGACACATGATATCTATTTGATCTATATTATAGACTATTTGCATTGAAATAGCAAGCACTGAAGTAAAATGTCTAACGGATTTTGATACGCTGGCGTCGCGTCGCGTCGTCGTAAATAATATCCTTTGAGAGAATTTACAAAATTGTGACATAATAATATGCATTTTTAGTGTAGTGTTCTCGGTCTAGAAGTGCTGTGCTTAGTATAAATGAGTATAAATCTATACTAATATTATAAAGCTGAAGATTTTGTTTGTTTGAACGCGCTAATCTCAGGAACTACTGGTTGGAATTGAAAAAATATTTTTTTCTTTTGTGTTGGATTGTCCATTTATCGAGGAAGGTAGGCTATATAAGATCACGCTACGACCAATAGGAGCGGAGCATAAATGAAAAATGTTGCAAAAACGGGCAAATTTATTCCTTATTGAGAGCTTCCGTTGCGTGCGCCGCGTAAGCGGTTAAAGTTACGCAACAATCATGTATGTAGTCTAGATATGGTAGGGTAGGTAGGGTAAATGGGAGGTAGGTAGGTTGACGGGAGCGAAGCCGCGTGGGATAGCTAGTTAAAAATAATTGCATTATTCGTGTAGGTTTTATCAAAGCATGACCAACATCTTTTTCTTCGTATGATGATGACAGGACACTGTCCTGTCATCATCATATGGTAACCAAATTTACAATAAGCTGTCCTGAGGACAGCTTATTGTAAATTTGGTTACCGAGTTTATTCAAGTATTAACCATAATTTTTTTACGGTTTAAATTTGGCGTAACCTTATTTCGCGTTTATTAGTAAGGGCTTTAGTGTGGGCGGGTCGAAGTAATATCTGATGATCAGGTTTCTTCGAGAAATATTTAAACAAGATTACAGTACCCAGTAATTACAAAAAAGTAAAGATATAATAAAATTCCGCCCCACATTGTCGGAACAAGGTTTTATGTTTGATATCCCCCAGCCAGTGGCTCCCAGAAAAGGCTTAATGAAGCGCACGGAGCGGGCTCTCTGTAACTACCCCGTCGGGCCTGTGTACAGTTAACAACCTTTGTCGTGAAATGTTGCCACAGCTTAAATTAAAACCGGTCAAGTGAGAGTTGAACTTTGAACTTGCACCTACCGGTCGTTTAAAAGCCTTTTACAAGTTCAAAAAAGGAACAGGTTCTCGTTTCGATGGTAGCTTGTGTGATGTTATAATTTGCTATATTCTTGTAAGATCGAGTGAATGTGAGTAGGTATTCTTTTATCAGGCATTGTGGAACTATTTAATTTATTTGAATAAAAGGCTCCACAGTATTTCCTTAATAGTTTAAAACGCAAATTACGCGCTTAGTCGTAGTAACAACCCGTTGAAACTAAACTAACTAAACTAAGAATTTAATAAAGATTTGAAGATATATAAACTTATCAATGGATCAAAACAAATAACCCACGCTTGATACTATTAGGTTTTCTATGTTTTGTTAGTGATACTCGAAATAGCAACACAACTTGGCAAGTGACAACTTTGGTTTTAAAAATATAAGTAACTTTTTAAACATAATTAGTGAAATTTACAGGTGGAAGGAAAGGTGCACCTCTGCCTACACGGAAATTACAGGCGTGATATTATGTACGTTAATTACTCTTTGAAAGTATTTCCTCATTTCAGCCGTATAGAATTCACCAAAGAAACGGAACCAGTGGACCGCAGAGGTTACCCGATTCTGTTAACGTCGGGTCAATTTATTATTGGCCGGTTCTCGGACGCGTGGGTAGTAATACAGCTAAGCAATATGAATTGAACTGTTGTCTACGGACTTGGTGAGTTTTGATGCATCATAGTCTGACCGGATTAGTTGTTTGTTATAGGGCTAAAATATCTTCGGAAAATTTAAAAGAGAAATATGAAAAGAAAAAATTAATCCGACTTCTAAAGCAAAACACTACAAAGCGAAAAATAACTTTTAATCCGAAGTCGGTGTCTTTGGTACCTACTGTATTTCGTTTTCAGACACCGACTTCGGAAAAAAAAGTTATTTTCGTTTTTTAGTGTTTTGCTTCAGAAGTCGCTTTAATTTTTTTGTTAAAAAGATTTTTTAATTTACAATTTTTAGTGGTACATAATGGACAAGTTCTATAGTAAATAAATCGAATAACATGTAACTTGAACATAACCGGTGGAATGAGAGTGTACTAGGGTGAACTGTACACACCTGCGTACCCGTTTAGAGCAAACTGGCGTGATGGTATATTATAAAATAGTGTAAACAATAAACAGACATGCGATTGCAGCAATCCCGAGAGATTTGCCGTCATTTATAAAAGAGTTCTGTTGTATATCTCCGAAGTTATTCATCAGAGCTTGATGAAATTTAAATGGGACCACATGACAAGCATCAGCTTTCAAATAAAAAAAAATTCGGTTCAACTACTAAAAAGTTCGGAGGTAACAAACATAAAAAAATACAGTCGAATTGATAACCTCCTCCTTATTGGGCAGTCGGTTAAAAAAGGGTAGCTTCCTTTCCTCCTTCCTTTATCTTTGTCTCCTATTGTAGGGCAAAGGACCTAGGTTCTTACTATGGACCTATAATAAAAATAAAATAACTCCGTTAGATTGATAAATTTAAAAATATTCAATGAATTTTTAGTCCTATTATATTAAAATTTATAACCCAAATTGATATCTTTATTGTTCAACTGGTGAACTTGATTTTTTCAAAGAATGTTGAAAGTCAAAATTAATAAATCAACAACGTAAAATTCTTTTAAAAATGTTTCTAAGATATACCGTCAGTTTGAAGTGCCTATAAAAGTAAGTGGTCAATAAAAACTTGGAACATGAAACGTTATCCTTAGAAACTTAAGTGAATCGTTTCAATTTTTACATCACTTTGACAACATGTAACAATGATGCAACTAGTCCAGTTTACCAGCTTTTCTCTGCATTGAACCCGTTATTAAATAATCGTGTCAAAACATTTGTAATCTCGATTTAGATATGACAGATGAATTGCATTTTTTGTTGCCTAACTCGATTATGAATCACAAACAAACGATCACTGTTCAACTGTAATAACCTATTTTAATATAGACTGTTATACAGAAATAGAGACTCTAGAAAAAGTTAAATCTATAGATATGGTGTTTACAAGTGCTACCGAAATGTCGTGTATATAATCCATTACTACTTTTCGGCTTTCATTGTAGCTGAAAGAACGTCACGTTGTCTAAAGCGTCTGAGACTATAAGTTCATTCGTTCTACGTACCTTCTGAAGTCTCTGCTCCAACACGCATAGATGACAGGGTTCATGGAGGAGTTGACCCAACCCAGCCACGTGACCACCACGTTCACGATCTCCTCGTGCGCGATGCACGCCGAGCATATTCCCGACAGCAGGTTCACCACGAAAAACGGCAGCCAACACACTATGAACACACCCATCACTATACCTAACGTCTTCGCCGCCTTCTTCTCTTTGGCAAACTTTGCCAACTTACGAGACAGCGAAAAGTTTTTCGGCAAATGTTTGCCATGCGTCACATTGGTCAAACGCGTGGACGAACGCGATAGACCATTGTTTTGTAGCGCAGTCAGAGGCTCTTGATCAGCCTCCTCCGGCGTACACACTCCGTGACACGCGTCACTACGCTGCCGCACTGTTCCACCTCTGTGTATTCGCAACGTCAACTCTAACTCACCACTAGGTCTCATCACTTGCTTAGTACCGATTTTAAGAGAACGCGTCTGAATAGTCGCTGCACGATATATACGATAATAAGTGAACACCATCACAAAGAGAGGCAAATAAAACGATATTGTCGATGAAAATATTATGTACTCTAAGTTTTCCGTGAACGGACACTTGTAGTCGGGCACTTCTTCGACACGCACGGCGCGCCACCACGCGATGGCAGGGAACGATATCGCGCCAGAACACACCCACACGGCCGCGATAAGGAAGGCGGCCTTCCGTCCACTCATACGCATTGGATATGTTATGGGGTCCGTAATGGCCCAGTACCGGTCTAACGAGATCACGCACAGATTCAAAATGGAGGCCGTACTGAACAACACGTCTAGAGAACGCCACACGTCACACCAGTCCACTCCGAAGAACCACGTGTGTTCTAACACTTCATATAAAGCCGAGAATGGCATCACTACGAGACCGACTAGGCAGTCAGCTACCGCGAGAGACGTCACGAAGTAGTTAGTGGATGTATGGAGGTAGCGCTCGCGGACCACGGCGAGGATCACGAGCATGTTGCCGAACACTGTCGTTAGAGAGAACAGTAGGAGGAAGGAGACAAGGACTGCTCTGTCCTGGAGGAGTTTGATATAGTCGTTCCAAGGTTCCTCAGGGTCGCCGGTTATGTTGTAAACAGTGCTGTTGTCAAAGGTGTTGTTGTAGTCGATGGTGTTAGCTGCGTCGACGGCAGCGCGGCCGGTGTCCAGGGTGTACTCCACGCCGCGGTACAGGACGTCCAGTTGGCCTCTTGCCACTAGTACATCCGGATCCGTCGCGTTCATATTTTTCCGATAGTCAGTTGCTCACTAGCGCCATGGTGAGTGTTTATGCTTCCCTTGTTTCGCCCGCAGCCATTTTGAGATTACGTTCTTGGCAGGCATTGTTTTCCAGTATTCCAATTTCTGGCACATGTATCGTTGGTATATTTTTTGTAGCTCGCAAATATGCTTCGCCACAGTCTGAAACAAAAAAAAAAGCGGCGTTAGGACCTATACAGTTGTATTACAATTTTACATTGGGTTGTGAAATTTAGTTTTAAAAGGCTGTATCATATATTACAAGAGAAAATCAAATCGGAGAGTGTAACGGTAAATTTAAACTATTTCAACGCTTTTAAGCAAACTTTTATGATATCAGAAGTTTGTGTGTGTGTTAGGTGTGTCATTGCCACGGGGGGTGATCGTCACTTGTTTAGCGTCATCGTCGACAGGTGGCCTTGCGACATAAATAGCACCCAGAGCAACCGGCGAGATCAAACGAATTGTGTGCCATGGACTGTGACAGCTCCGTCCACATGAGGGCACCTAAACCGCCCCCCGCTGCGCCCCGCGACCTTACCCCGCACCCCCCGAACTTTACGATAACTCGTAGCTCGAGTCATCCCTCGTGTAATGGAAATAAACAGGTGTGTTTCAGTTACGCAATTAAGATATGGATACATTTGTGGATGCCGTAAAATGTAGCTGATCTCATTTATTTATCTTATACTGTACCTATATTTACAGAGGTTTTGAAAGAGGCTGTATTGATTAGTATTGGGCTCACTGATTGTGGTACATCGGGGAGTTCTTAAAAATATGCAGACTTTTTTATATGTACAGGCCCCTGATTTCTGAATTAAGAATTTGAAGTTGAGTGTGTCAAACTTTGACATTCTATAATGGTTTGACACGTTCTTAACTCCAATTAATACTGAATTCAGAAATCGGTGCTTAGTGTTCATAGTTTGGCAGTGATAATTGAGAATGATAGCGAGTCAAAATGTTTTGCTTAGGCATTCTGAAAAAGTAATACGAATTTAAAAAATCAAAATTTTAAATAATATTTTTCAAACAAAACCTTTAAAATATCTCATACCTATTCATATTTTAATAGGAGTTTTTCGGTTTTGAAATAAAAACTCGTTGAAGAAAGCAAACATCGTCATAAACTTCTAATTGACAATTTAGGAGTTAGAGAGACTTGTGAAAATATTATTAAATCCTAAACTCAATATATTTTTACAGGGATGGAGCCGGTTTATCATTTTTGTTATTCGGTTTATGAGTATTCTTTTAATGAGCGAAAGTTTGTATGTTACCGACGCGTTGGCCATTTCCATGTGAAAATGCGCGTATCCAAGTTTTTTTTAAACACTGCCTCACACTAGGAATTTCTCCCTGTATCTTGGGTGCGTTTACAAACATTTAAAATCACGCCAACCACGACCGCCAACCGCCAACCTTGACAACGACCGACCGCGTGTAAAGAGTCGTTGACATACAGGTGCATAAACGAACATTCAATGAAAGACAATATTGATATGGCTTGTAGCTGATAACGTTTGAGTGTGAGATGTATATAAAAAAACGTATGTGGTCAGGGGATCCCCGTCAGGAGCGAAGTTCTTCACGCATTTTTGAACTCCGAATGTAATTCGACCGAAACAAAATCCTATATCCTAATACCTACAGAAAGGGGCCATCATCTTCATCATTATCAGCACTTAATGTTCCCACTGCTGGGACACAAACACCTCTCCCTTAGAGAGGTAATGGGCCATAATCCACTACGCGGGTCCGGTGCGGTTTGGTGGATCACATGACTTCGAATTTTAGGGTCTAGGATATCCCAGTTTCCTCACGATGTTTTCCTTCACCGTTTTTAGAGCAATTGTGATGAAATAATGTACACAAAGTAAAGTGTGTATTTGGGTTCAAAACAACGACCTACGACACGTAAGCCGGGGCCGTTACCACTGAGCCACCACTGCTCTCAAGGCGAGGGAGAAAAAGGTATGGAGGGGGTATAAAGCAAAAATCTTACGTGACGTTACATTGTCTTTCGAATCACAACTACCGCACTTCGTTCCAAAAACACGTACTACACCGACTACAAATAAATTGGCTTAAGAGCTCGATGGTGACGTTTCTTCATTCATTCTTTCTTTCTTTTTGATAACACCTGAACTGTGCTTATCTACCTATCCAATAAAATTAGCCTGTTATGTCTCACTACTAGGCAACTGTAATAAAATATTTCAAATTAACGTAACTCTATTTACTCTAGAAGATACTTAAATTCAATTTGGCAAACCATTATTGTCAATTTAAACTTAACTCCTGAATTTGACTATTAACTTCATAAGTTGTAAACAAGGCTAAGTCAAATTCAAAAATAATATCATGCATTAATTATTCAAAAGCAATTAAAGTTCACTTATTAAGTTTTGAAAGTAAATAGTTTTGTTTGTTTAATCGTGTTGCTTGATGAACTGAACTAAGATACTAAATATTTTAGTTGGACGAGGTAAATATACAAATTAATTATTGTTGAAAAGTTAAATCCGACAGAGATAATAAGTTGTAATTGGTTGCTACGATCGCGTAGCCAGTTGCTACGGAGGGTTACGTCAATTGCTACGCAGCTCTACGCCAAATTGTTATGCAGCGCTTCGCCAACTGCTACGCGGTTTCCTCCTAAGTATTTTATTTCTTTAATTTTGCAGTGACCAAATCCTTTAATTTACTCTATAGAATAGGTGACATTTAACTCATTTAAAATATTTCAGGGTTTGAAAGTAATACTCGTAAATTTGAATAAAATACTTACACCTCATACAAGATTATCAATGAGTTTAAAAGTCACCGTGTATATTTATCTAATACAGAATTGTTCTGATGGAAGTTCTAAGGCCGACCGCAGTTGCTAGGCCTAAATCGAGTTAAAATATTTTAACCATTGTCCACCGACTCGTAACGTACGAAAATCCTGTTTGGAACTAAGTACCCCGAAGCTAAGTACTGACTCCTGTTAAATGGCCACTGGTTCCCCTTAGATTAGTTTCGACTGGCGAGGACACATGTATAGCTAACTACAGCCAAGTAATAGCTTTAATAACTTCAGTTGACGGGCTGTTGCCACCGGGCGTTTTTTGTATTTAATACAGTACGAGCATAATTTGTGTTTTAGACCATAATATGTATTTGTGATTAAAAAAAAACAACATGTAGATATGAATCGGAAAATCCATAATTTGCAGAAAAAATTATGATTAAGAGGCGAATTTAATCCGTCAATCGCCGCAACAAACAAACAAACACGTGTTCAATATTGGAATCACAGACAACCCACCACTCTGCACAGGTTGGTTTACGCCGAAGAATCATCCTTTAATGCGAGGCCTTAGCTTCCCAACGTGCTCTGGAGCTGCAAGACTTAAGCTGGCTACCAAGTCAGGCCACGCTCAAAAGACAGATACAGAATGGGAGGCTAAGTGCGGATAATTCCACTGAGCTCACCAATCGAGCCTTCTGAATAAGACTATTAACGGACCCGAACATATTTGGTTTAACAAGACAATATCGAACAATGTGTCCGGCATCAATAATCATCATTATATCAGCCGAAAGACGTCCACTGCTGGACATAGGCCTCCCCCAAGCATCGCCACATTGACCGGTCCCGTGCGTCCCGCATCCAGCGGATCCCCGCACCCTTCACCAGGTCATCGGTCCGCCTGGTGGGAGGCCTTCCAACGCAACGTCTTACGGTTCGTGGTCGCCACTCCAGAACCTTTCTGCCCCATCGGCCATCCGCTACAATAATACAATTGATCAAATCAGCCAAGCAATCGATTTGTTGACTCGATACAACATCATCTCGTTACGACAGCTACTCGAAACAAGTTGATACAAAATGCATGAGAGACTCAATAAGCATAATGGCTTTAGTCTAATCGAAGCGATTAATGTGTTAACAGCTGATTGTGAGGCTGATTGGGGTTAAGAACGGTCAGTAGTTGACAATTTGTGGAGTAACTAGTTACTAGGACTTGATGATGATTTGGTTATCATGATGGATCTCAATTTATTATTGGTGGAAGTATGATTGGTACTTCGTTTGCGGTTCGTCTCTTCATAACAATTAGGCTGCGTTCACACGGCATTGTACTGCATTTTTCTCGCCAAACTTTTTGGCCGCCCTGAAGTTGGTTACAATGGCTGCGTAGTAGTAAATATCATACAAAAACAGCACCTTTTCGTGCCTTGCGCATCGGAAAATACAAACACTATAATACTACTGTTATAAGATCTTTGTTATACACATGTGATATGCAATAAAGAATTGAATTGAATTGAAAACCAACTTCAGGGCGGCCTAAAAGTTTGGCGGCCGCTGTAATACTGGGATCACACGTCACAAGGCATTACACCGAACGTTTTTTAGGGTAGGTATCAACAGCGGGATATTTCCGTTTGAACAACAGCTTAGGATCAATTTTTTTTTTTTTTTTATGCTTGTAATGTATATTTTGTTGTTTTTATTGTTATTGTCTTAGGCGTTCACATGTTCATTTTATCAGAAAAATGTGTGTCAAACGTGATGGCAACAAAGTATTTTTTCTGTAGCTGAAAATTCCAAGCCTGATATTGATTGTATGTTTTCTTTATTATATTTATATTTTCTTTTGTATCCTTTTCATCCTTTTTTGAAAACACTATCATGTATTTTTCTGGTTAGCAGATACATACACATTTTGATCGTTTTAATCCCGTGGGGGATCGATCCGGTGCATGAAACAGTATCGATTTGTAAAGACAAAACAAAACGAAAGATATTTTTGCCCTTTTTAGTGCTTTGCTTTGGAAGCCGGTTTACTTTTTTGTGTTTCATTTTTATTTTATCTTTACAAATCGATACTGTTTTATGCACCGGATCGACAATGTTTTACACCAATTGTTATAATTGACACGGTATTTCACAAATATATTTTGTATATTTGTGAAAATGTCGCTGCAAAATAGCATCACACCTCTGAGTAGCTCCAGTAAAACAGCTTGTTCTACAAACATCAAAAACACTACATTACACAAAAGTGACATCAGAATTCACTTTCACCAGGATTTGCAAGGAAAGCGTCTGGTCCATTAATTCAACACAGCGCTGCTTCGTATCCGGTATACGAGGCAGCGCTGTGTATACCCGACTGCTCCCGAAGTTACCCGATACTACCCGAAGTTACACGAAGTTCCCCGAATGCGCCCGTGTGAGGCACGATTACAGACGACACGCGAACAAGCTATCAATCACGGAATACCCAACTACGTTTTGGTTTATTCGTTTCTTATATTGTTCTGCGAAGTTAAATGTGATTTTGGAGTTTTTTCGATTTAGTTTCAGTCAGTTCAATCAAATTTTGGTGTAGCTTTTTCTTCCACGTTTTAAAGCGATACTTGCCCCTAGTTTATAGAGCGATTTTTTACGATCTTTAAAATTTGTCACCTAATTATAACATTCGTCCACAAACTGGACATTATCCAGATTGCTTCTTTAATGCCAACAATACGTACACAAACTACAATATTTAAATTCACTCTCATTCTGTTAAAAACGTAAAATTATTGTTGCTTCCCCGTGACAAAGTTATTGAAGACTATTTATTTTCCTACGCTTTCTTTTTTTTAGGTTCTTGAGTGGCAAAGGCATATCCAAAGGTGCAGTATAAGAAGGTCTCCCAAAAGGTGGACCGATGACGTGAGGAGGAACGTAGGAGTCCGCTGGATACCAGAAGCACAGGGCCGGCGTTGTGACCAGCTTGAGGAAGGCCTAAAGGCAGCAAAATTGATGATGGAGTTGTCTCCAAAATTAGCCACTTATATGAACTGACAGATAGCTAATCTATACTATTATATTATAAAGCTGAAGAGTTTGTTTGTTTGAACGCGCTAATCTCAGGAACTACTGGTTGAAATTGAAAAATTATTTTTATTATGGATAGTCCATTTATCGACGAAGGTTAGGCTATATAACATCACGCTACAGCTAATAGAAGCGGAGCAAAAATGAAAAATGTTGCGAAAACGGGCAAAATTATTCCTTTTTGAAAGCTTCCGTTGCGTGCGCTGCGTAAGCGGTTAAAGTTACGCAACAATCATGTTTGTAGTGTAGGTACGGTAGGGTTGGTAGGGTAAATGGGTAGGTAGGTAGCCAGTTGACGGGAGCGAAGCCGCGTAGGATCAGTAAAATTTGAGATTGGGTTATCTAGTTTCTTATAAACTAAATTACTGTAAAATTTGAGACACCTGAATATATAAACTGCCATTTTACAAAAAGTCGTTGTAACATAGATATTTTTCTGTGCGTATCTTGTAGTTTAGTAGTAATCTATACTCTATACTAAAAATATTACAGAGAGGAAAGACTTTTTTGTTTGTTTGTTGGTACCGAATAAGCGCCGAAACTACTGGACCGATTGTAACCAGTTTTTCACCAATAGAAAGCTAAATTATCAGGTAGTAACCTAAGCTATAATTTGTTTTGAATATAATTTAAGCTATGATTTTTCAAAAAAATCAGAGATCCTCAAGAAAATTGCAATAATGAAACACAAAGTTGTAAAATTTTGCTTATAAAATTCATTATTTGGCTTGCGCTGAGAAAACTATTGACGAAACGTAAAACTTATTTACTACAATATGATTAAAGTACTCATTATTACCTATAAAAAACTGCAAATGAATATATCTAACTATCATAGGTAAGTCACAATAGCAGCTTTTGTGTTCTAAAATTTAATTAGATTGCCGGTAGAAACAAAAGTTGGTTACATTCGTATCGTAGTATTAATTTATATTCAAATAAATAGTTTAAAAAATTGGTAGGTAAGGTGGGGTAGGATAGGTAGTTTGGTAGGTAGAGTAGGTGGGTAGGTAGGCAGGTAGGGTAGGTAGGTATTTAGGTAGGGTAGGTGGGTAGATAGCAAGTTGACGGGAGCGAATCCGCGGGGGACAGCGAGTAAAATATATAATAAATATACTGCAAGCCAAAAGCACACAAAAATCTCCAAATGTGAGTCTGCACCGAGTTTCCCCTTCGTGGTAGCATCCCAAATGATTGATAGACCTACATTCTTGCGGCCGTGGAAGACAATGTGGCAGGCACCGATATGGTGAGGCGCGAGGCGGTAGGACGTCCTAATTTGAACGGGGGTATGCGTGTCATTCATTATTGTCAGAGTCTTTTATTTAGACTGCTTGTAGGGTGCACGCACATTTTTCTCCATTTTTCCGTTTTGTATCGTGCAGCTACGAGTAGCTTCTTGTTTTTGACTGAAAGACCTTAATAATTAAAAAGTTGTTCCAACGAAATGGTTCTATTGAAATAAATGCTTTGCAAACATGCATGGGGGACACGTAGTCAAAAAACCCATCATCTCCGATGGAGACTGCGGACTATGTGGAGACATTTCTTGTCGGGGCGCTTGGGATGCTCAGAGGGAAGCGTTATTTGATATCCGTGTCATAGACTAACGCTCCTTCTTATATTTTACGCCCTGTTGCCTCTGTACTAAAATCTGCCGAAGACCAAAAAATAAAAAATATTCAAACGCTTGTGAATTGCTACATGCTACATTCACCCCTCTTGTTACATCCGTTGATGGAGTCTTCGTCTTCTTAAATTTATTTATTTGTTTATTTATTTAAACTTCATGTACAATGGTGATACATAAGCGGACTAAATGCAGCAAGGCATTCTCTAACAGTCAACCTTTGGGTTTAAAAGACACAACAGTGGAAGGAGTACAAAACAAAAAAATTAAACAATGGACAATTATTAAAATCGAATATTAATAAACTATCTAACTAATAAAATACATAAATATTTTCTAAAACAATAGACTAATACGCTTAAATGGATTCTACACTTAAATGAAAATTTATTCTCAGCTTTTTTTATGTCAAGGGTAAGCACGTTCCAGAGTTTTATAGTAGAGACAGTGTAAGAATTAGATAGAAACCCAGACAAATGTTTACCTTCGTAAAACGTCTTGGAACTGCAATCGCTGATCACTGGAATAGGTCCTTTAGTGTAGTGATGGGTTGGCTAAGATCAAGAATCATCGTCTCAATAATCCGTGCCACTAGCATGTGCATTCGGGGCACAAGACATAAATTTAAACCAATACCCAAGTTATTCGGCTTCGACGATGGAGCAGCCCTACCTACACAAGACTGATGTAGATAAGGCCGACGAACTAGGAAGATGTCGATTGCAATATATCGCGATGGATAAATGAGCTTGTTTTATAAGATAATTAATCAATAATTTGACAGTAGACTAGTTACATATTATTTTGTATTGTTTTTTCTCTTGGTATTTATATATAAAAGTATGTTTTTATTTATTTATTTTTTGTCGATAGGCTCGCGTTTGACCACTACCTCGCCTGATGGTAAGCAATGATGTAGCCTACGGTGAAGCACGCTTGCCTAGAAGTAACCTATTCCCTGGTCTACAAAAATAAAATGCTTTGATTTAAAGTTTGAATTTGGAACACCATGAGACCTTAGCGTTCTTCTTTTGTTATTTTTTTTTTTGTAATGCCGCTTACGCACAGACTTGCCATAAAGTGGCTGTATCACAAATAAATATTTTACAGACAATCGCCTCACGATTTTTTCCCATATAACATCACGTTGTATTCCCAGATGAGTTAGGTAGAGATTTATCAACCAATAAAATAGTTACCCATTTATCGTTAGCTATGTTTAATTTCATGTTTTAGGGACCGAACCTATTTCCTTAAATCAGAAATAAATCCAGATTCCTGAAAAATGTCAGATGGAAAAGTCCATTAACACTTCGCTGGACCCAGGATCGAAACCAGGACCTTCACGTCCTCAACTCAACAGTAGCGGCAAACCGGCTGTAATTATACCTATTATTGTTTATAAATAATACATTTTTTCTCCAGAAACGAGCAGCTTGTAATAAGAACAGCACTCAGTTATAAGTGAGATATGATCATACGTAAGAAGATATCGCTCACTCATTCAATTTCCTAACGGCTTCAGTAAAGAGTGCACGGAATGAAAGGCGAGTGTAAAGCTAAAAATGTCGGGAAGCAAGAGGCATTCATGTTTTGCTAAAGTTAGGTAGGTTTCTAGGTATGTTTAGAACTGTTTGAAATGTATGAGCGATTGTGGGAAGAGGCATTCGATAGTTTTTATTCAAATTATTGGTCGTACATACATCGTACTGCTATAATAATCGTGAAAGTTTAAGAGGATGGATGGATAGATGTATACATGTTTATTACTTTTACAACAAAATTATCAACGTAACAACATTGAGCACAACAAAGATTTAAAAACCGTTTTATTTCATAAAAAATTGCTACATATTTTTTCTAGTAGCAAGAAATACATCAAGGAATACTTAATATATATTTGCTTCGATCGACAATCTGTCGAACACGTAATTATGACACGACTAGCTGACCCACGCGGCTTCGCTCCCGTCAACTGGCGACCTATCTACCCTACCTACCCTACCCTATTTACCCTACAAACATGAATGTTGCGTAACTTTAACCGCTTACGCAGCGCACACAACGGAAGCTCTCAAAAAAGAATATTTTGCCCGTTTTTTCCAACATTTTTAATTTATACTCGTGGTCGTAGCGTGATGTTATATAGCCTTCCTCGATAAATGGACTATCCAACATAAAAATAATTTTTCAATTCCAACCAGTACTTCCTGAGATTAGCCCGTTCAAACAAACAAACACACAAACCCTTCAGCTTTATAATATTAGTATAGATTTCTTGCGAAAATACCATGATTCAAATAGTTAATTAAACGCTAACTTTTATACTACTTACTAAAACTATAACTTTTGAACGGCTGAACCGATTTTCATCAAATATAGCTTAAATACACTCAAAAGTCACCTTTCAAACGAAGAAACCTAACTCAAAATCGGTTCATCCGTTTAGAAGTTATAATGTCACAGACAGATAAACAAACACACAGGTACACACGTCAAAGTTATAGCATCCCTCTTTTTCCTTCGGGATTAAAAATAAAATCCATAGAACAATTAGGACAAATTCTCATACAAGAACTGTGGCTCAGTGCCACAGTTCTTGTATGAGAATTTGTTGATTATAGAGCTGAAGAGTTTGTTTGTTTGAACGCGCTAATCTCAGGAACTACTGGTTGGAATTGAAAAATTCTTTTTGTGTTGGATAGCCCATTTATCGAGGAAGTTTATAGGCTACATAACATCACGGTACAACCAATCAGAGCGGAGCATTAATGAAAAATGTAGCAAAAAAATATTCCTTTTTGAGAGTTTCCGTTGCGTGCGCTGAGTAAACAGTTTAGATGGGTAAGTAGGTAGCCGGTTTACGGGAGCGAAGCCGCTTGGGACAGCTAGTCTTAGATAATATAATAATATGAATTCTGTGAATTAAATCCCGTCCATCTTTATCGGTATAGCACCTACCCTATTTGTCTCTTCGTAGCGTGGTAGTGTTTAACTCTAATTTGTGTGCCCTTCACTCGATCTTGAGTGTCCCTTTCTCCATTGGAAATAGGGAAAATATCGATATATATATCTTAGTTATGATAACATTTCTGTGAATTAAATTCCATCCATTCTTATCGGTATAGCACCAACCCTGTCCGTCACGTCGGAGTGTCGTAGTATTAAGCTAACTCGTATTCACTTAACTCCGTGGACAATAAGGAAAATATCGATACTTATCTTAGATAAATTAACAATTCTTTAAATTAAATTACATCTATCTTTGTCAGTATAGCTTTATACTACCACACTCGGAACGGATAGGGTTGGTCCCTATCCGTTCCGAGTGTGGTAGTACTCGTATTAAGCTATAATTCACGTGCACATCACTCAATCTCGAGTGTCCCTCACTCCGAGAGAGCCGGCAATTATTGGACGACGGGGCACGCATACTCACAGCTTCGAAGACAAAATAAATCTTCGGTTACCCATCATAATGCTTAATTGCTAATAAAGTTTTGATTTACGTTCTATCCAACGGAGACTCGTTGTGCGTTGAAGGAGATTTAAGGGTGGTGATATGTAAAGTGTGGTTGATTCATAGTATTTTTACCCGAATCTTCTTCTTGGTTGCGCTCTTTCTTACTGAATGTCGTGTCTCTGAACATCCCTTGTGGCTTTATGCACGATTCCACTTCAATCGGTATCTTTACCCGAATACGGCGAAGCAAAAGGGCGGGTCATGCTTTTGACCGGTATGTATATTCACTGTTCCCTCATAACTTCTAAAATACTTATCATAATTTGACAAATGAGGTGTCGTTGAAAGCGTCTTGTTTGTCCGCTGGTTAATGGCTATGTGACGTCACATTAAATTGAATATGGACGAAGCACGAAGTCAAACACAAAAAATATTTTTCACACCACTCCAGGGATTTTAAAATGAAAGTGGAGTTTGGTACAACATATTTTTGTCAAGCGTAACGTTCGCGAGATATATCCTGTCAAAGTCATAAAAACTATTTTTTTACCCGACTACGGTGGTATGTATGCATTTGTTTGCATTTATGTTCCCTCATAACTTCTAAACTACTTATAATAATTTGACAAAACTAAATAAGGTATCGTTGGAAGCGCCGTTTGTCCGGATATAGGCTATCGCTGACATCAAATTATATTAAATATCAAAAAAAACCCCGTGCGACACCAAACAGGCTTCACACTTTTACCTACTCTTTCGTAAAATACAGGCGTTTGTTTTACGGCAGAATTTATTTTGTATGAAGAATGATGGACATATGCAGCAATGAGAATTGTTGCGTATGTATTATACAGAATAGCTGTTTCCAACAGATACATTAGGAATAATTGATCGTGATAAATGTGATTCAAGCCTTATATTATAGGGCAATCTCCCCAAAATTAGCTTGTAAATCTGATCAGCTGTCTTTAAATGGCTATTTACGAAGGTTACACGAGCCTATCCGACACTCGTCCCACGCAAATTGAAACTTAACGCGTATAATCTGGTACCAACAATGGCCGCCTTAATCCCCTGACACCGAAACTTTAACCCGAAGTCAACAAACAATATTAACAAATCAGTAACAATATTTAACACTACACCACGCCTAGTATTCCCGGAAGGGTAAGATAGAGGCATACTGCAACACCAGCATTTTGGTAGTTATATTTAAGTCTCATGGTATAGGGGGCAAGGTTATTGGCATCAACCGGGTACTAATTTAGAACAAGGGCCGATGAAATCCCAGATGGCCCGAACATGGATTTTATGTGGATTCTAATCTAGCAGTTCATACTTGGCAACTCAGTAGATAACAGTATAGCAATTCAGCAATTCTTCTTCGTCGGTGCACTCTTGGCAGAGCGGTCGTGGTCATCATGTTGCAGTGAGACTTCGGGTTGCCATAATTTGCTTAGCGATGCGACGCCATCCCTCTCTATCGGCTGTGCTCGTGCGCACTCATGCAATGGGCCATCCACAGCAGACTTAATCTGCATTAAAATCAGCAATAGAAGCAATATAATTGTCATCAACATCATCATTTCACCCGTAAACTGCTGAACATAGGCCTCACCCAAGTGTCGCCCCATCGGCCAATCCTGTGCGTCTCATATCCAGGGAATTCTCCCAGCCTTAACCTATCATCTTCTGTTTATATAAAAATCAATTGCTGTTCGTTAGCCTCGCTAAAACTCAAAAACGGCTGGACCGATTTGGATATTCTTTTTGTGTTTTGTTAGCCCCAATACAGGGAAGGTTTAAAAAAAAATGACCTAGAAGAGTAGGTAGGTAGGGTAGGTACTAGGTAGGGTAGGCAGGTAAGGTCGGGAGGTAACGAAGATGGTAGCGAAGCCGCGGACAACGCTAGTAGTAAATAAATCAATAACAATACGCCATGATTATTTTATTAAATCTCAACAATAACCGGTTCAAACTAGTTTGTCTTGAATTATTGTGAGCATTTCTTTTCTCCTTCAGCGAGTCTTTTATACGAGTCGAGTCATTTCGGGGCGACAGTAACAAATCTGTCAGTTTTGCCAAGGGGAGGCCTCGCGATGATTTATATAGGAACCCGTAGGAACAAGGACTAACAAGGCAGCTACGTCAAAGCTGTCGTTCGACTAAATTGCGAGTTTTGTTTATAATGGTGATTCTGGTTACAGGGTTTTGGTTTGAGACCTTGTGTCTTCATGGGTTTTTTTAATAACAATATGGAAGGATTTTAAGCGATTACAATGACTATGATTGAGGTAGACCTTAGTGCTGAAAAGTGCATTTTTTTTCTTGTTTAATACTAAAGACCGAGCTCTGCTCTGGTGAAAATAGAGAAAACGACGTTTTCTAAAAACTAAACCTAGCTAGATCGATTTTTTTTTTTTTTATTGTTGATAGGCTTACGCTTGACCACTATCTCACCTGATGGTAAGCGATGATGTGGTCGACGATGAAGTACGCTTGCCTTGAAGAAACCTATTCACTCTTGACTTGGAGACTCCCAGGTTGTCAGGTTGTTGTTGTGAGCTATCGGGATTTATCGCCCCTGAAAGAAAACAGGGTCTTACAACTAAATTTCATGAAAATCCGTTCCCGAGATTCAGTTTATATATATATAAATATATACAAGAATTGCTCGTTTGTATTAGATTTATTCAAGAGTGTGTATTAAACACACTCTTGAAAAAATCTAATCTAATACCTAAGGCAAGCGTAATGCCATTAAATGCACATTCTTGATTAATTTGAAAACTTAAATGGTAACCACCATTTCAAATTATCTACTCTTAGTAAACAGTTCTTTAAATATGAAAAATATAATATTTTGTCATTGCCCAAAAAAATAGGTCCTCCAAATGAGTAAATACCTAAAAAAGTCGAAATAATCCGCGTCAGAAAATTGCTGTTCCAATTCTCACGTTAATGCACTAGAGAACACAAAAGACAGAACTTAACCTTTGTCACAGAGTAGGTAGTTGGAACTAACGTCGAATATTATGATTAATGGCCCTTACCCGCCTCTTGCCAATCCGGGCCCCACCTGTTCAGGTAACCTATTTCTCAGAAACCCGGTAATTACGGTGAACTAATCATCCACTTTGAATACCTACCCGTTTTTTTGTAATGAACAGGATTTGGGAGCGTGATTAGGGTTGCTAACCGTACTTTAATATAGAGTATTGTACTTTATTTCGCTTAGACTTTCTTTATAATCTACAAAAAAAGAGGAGATAACGTACTATTTATACCCTATTTTTTTATTCTGATTTTGAATACAATTTAATGAATACCTGCCGTTTTTCTCTATTCGGAAATAATTTGTAAAGCGATGGGAAGCGAAAACTACGAGCTTCATTGAAATTAATGTCTAGCAATCGTGCAATTATTTTCAAAACAAAGAAAAAATGTTGTTTACACAAAAAGTTCTGTTTTGAAAAGAACAATAAATATTTTAAGTTTCCTTATTTCCTTCTACATACTGTGTCTTCGTATATCATCCAACTTTCTTGTCGCAGGTCTGCAGGAAGAAATTTCTTTTGAAATAAGCAGTACCTTTGTACTCTTTTATCTGTATTATTTATTTTCTCTATTAAGTGTTTTGTGTGTACATAAATAAATAAATAAATATACTCGTTTTATAAGTTTGTAGTCATCATTCACCCCTCACTTAAATCAGATACTCTAGTTCTTCTAAAAAGTTGGTGACCCTAAGAGTGATTGAAGAAGGATTAATTAGGAATGAGGGCAACGTCAGTTATGTGCTACGGTTGGATATGTTAATGATGATGATAGATAATTTATTTGTAACTTTCTAAATGGAACCTGATAAGATATAAGCTATTAATCAGGATTTACCTTTTAAAGGCTGGTAAAGGAATTCGCTTGTCACCTAGTTGTTTTTGATTCTTGGATAAGCCGAATCGAATTAATATAATAAATGCGAAAGTCTATAAATGTTGTACACTCGTATGTTAACCAGCCACGCTTCAGCAGTTTAACGGGTTGGATAAAATAAAGGTACTTTAAATCCTGCTAGTGTATCCTGTGGCTTAATTTTGAATTGAACTATGCGGGGTAAGGCGCTGGACTAAGCATATCTTAGAAAAACTAAATACTTTGTCCACAATATAAAGATAGCTACCTAAGCAGAGTTATAATTGATTATTTTGCAATTAAAATGGAAGTGTTCTCAACGCTTTACAAAAAAATATTTGTCTTAAAAAAATCACTTATGAAACATTGTATAATACACACAATGGATCTTTGTGTCTCTGAATTGGCTGCAAGACCCTGCGCAGTAGCTATTTATCTGTCAATGTAAAAAATTGAGGATAGCATTATATAACTGTCTCTTTCACTCGCTTACGTTTGCCGCATCGTCCTATCTCGCTTACTCTATGCAGTATACTCGATGACAAACTGTTTCTTGCGCAATGGTAGGCAGAGACAACTTCAGAGACACAAAGATCCGTTGTGACTAAAATAAGTACCTGTCTGCAGTGAGGTATACTCGCAGTGACTGTCGATTAACAGCTAGAAGCACTAAGACAACAAAAGCGTCTATTTCTTAGTAATATCTAAGTCTCGTAAACAATGAATCATACTGCCTAGCCTTTTCCCAGAGCTACATTGGAGTCAGCTTTCAGTCTAACTGATGCAGCTGAATACGGGGATTTTAAATAGACTGATTACCAATCTGGCCTCCAAAACCCAGTAACTGGGTAACACGATACCCATTTACTGGGCTGGCAAGAATAGTGTCAGATTTTTTGCCTTCTGTCTACTCGTAACGACTATCAAAAACCTACAAATGACTGCTGAGAGGCTAAGCTTAACGTGTTTTACGAGGCACGGAGCAATTATGATATTTAATGGATGCTCATCCATCCACGGACTAACCTTGGCAGATATTGCTTAACCTTGAAGATCAACCCGTACAGCTGATATTACGAAGCCACGAGCTCCTCCACGTCTTGTCCTCGTAACCAATGACGAACAAACACAACAGCGATTGTGTAACTATTAAAGGTTAACGCAATCGATTTTATTTGACATTTGAACCAGAGGAACCGACAATAAATTGAGTTTGATTCCGAGCATTGTCTGTTATATAATTATTTGGAATTCTATTTTGCAGCACACTTTGGAAGTATCCAAAAAGAATTAGAAGAAAGATTCGAAGAGGTCTTAGATTTTTTTAATAGATTCCACTTAAAAGTAGTAGGAGTCTAGGCTTTAGAAGCTCAAAAATCGGCGCCGAGTTGCCAGCCTGTCTGTTTTTAATCGGTTACATTTCGGCGGGTGTGCGTTGGAATTTTATGAACTAATTCCTCCTAGCCCGTTCCATCATCGGACTACAAGACGCACGTCGATGCGTCTTCGGTACATGGTGGAGATCCCACCCATACGCACCAAACGTTTTTGGAGTTCTTTTATTATGCGTACAGCAAAGTAGTGGAATTCCCTGCCGGAGTCTGTATTTCCTGATAGCTACAACTTGGGAGTCTTCAAGGCAAGAGTGAATAGGTTTCTTCTAGGCAAGCGTGCTTCATCGTCAACCACATCATCGCTTACCATCAAGTGAGATAGTGGTCAAGCGCAAGCCTATCAAAAAAAAAGGCCTCCAAGTATCTGAACTAATCTATACCAATATTATAAAGAGGAAAGATTTTTTTGTTTGTTTGTACCGAATAGGCTCCGAAACTGCTAGACCGATTTAAGAATGCTTTCACCTATGGAAAGCTACATTATTCCCGAGTAATATAGGCTATAATATATTTTCAAAATATTAGAGATTCTTATGAAAATTGCAATAATGTAACCCAAAGTAGCAAAATGTTATGAAGGAACTTGAAACGTTCTTTGAGATAAGAGGTTGTTGTAGGATTGTATAGAATACTGTAAAGCTGAAATAAAATATGAGAATCCCGGTGAAGACGTATGGGAAGCCACTTGAGCTTTGTCCGAAATCCAGAAATGTGATCATATTTGCGCAGGCCGAATATAAATCTTATGCAAAGGTTTTGAAGACGCTCAAGTTTATCTAGTTGTGCCTAGGTGAGATCGAGATAACTGACATCAGCATTTTCAAGGATAGGAAGCAGAAGGGACCGTGCCAGCGCAATTTTAGTGGCAGTGGGAAGAAATTTTCGCAATCGTCTAAGGGCCTAGCAGTTGCAAAAATTTTGCAGCTTTCGTCCTGAAGCTGCGGACCCTAAGACAGATTTCTGTCGATCCAAACCCCAAGGTTCTTACTTTCTCAAATATTGAAATAATAGTTCGGTATGTAGGGTATATAGGAAATAAGCAGTGCCTTTGTATTCTGTTGTTTTGATGTGTTGTCTCTGGGCATTATACTGTTTATACATTAATTATTAAATAGCAGCACCCCCCTGTCAGTGTCATCCAAGTGCCAAGATCGACGAAAGAAAGACGAAGTATCTTTTATTTAATGCTGAAAATAACAAAAATCTAGACCTTTTAATCAAAATTAATCAATCTATTTTATAACCCACATGTTTAAATTTTAAAACTAATGTGTCCCATGTATTGTGTTGCCATAATTAAATAACAATACTGAAGTCGCTTGCGTGATAAATTTTCCAGGCTCTAATAAATTTATTAATATAGGAGCAACCTCAGTGTTTACCACGAAGAAATTATTAGCCAGCCGGAAAATTAAGTTTTTGTATTAATTAATATTTCTATGTAGCAGTAGGTAATGTTTCAAATAGAATAGTACCTGATTATTATATTCTCATTTCTAGCTCCCGACGGAAAAGAGGGGCGGTATAAGATTCATATTATGTGTATTCCTGTGTGTATATATGTATTTGAGTATCTGTCTGTGGCATCATAGCTCCTTAACAGATAAACCGATTTTGTTTTTTTTTTTTAATTGTGACTTTATCGAGCGTGATCTTAGCTATGTTTAATGAAAATCGGTTCAGCCGTTCAGAAGTTATTTGGCGTTTTGCTGTTTGAATCGGGCTGCCTCTCAAGATATCGTGTCATAATTTCGTGCTCAATAGATTGTCGATCGAAGCGTGTCTTCTACTAGATAAATTATGTAGTATGAAATAAAATATGTTGAGGGCTTTTTAAATTTTACTTGTCTGATACACATGTTTGTGAAAAAGTATCTATTAGATTTTGCAACCTCATGAATTGTTTTTTTGAATTGTTATGTATAGTTACCGTACATTTGTTTATCTTATGGCTGTAGTTATGAAAACAGACTTGGAAGTACGTTTCAAAATGTATTATTGAATGAATCTATTGCCGTCAATTATATTCTCCTATGTACGAGATGTACTAAATATTAATAAAATTAGCATGTCTAGAAGAGAAATTAAACAATTTTTTTTTTGTTCTGAAAGCAATGTTGAGTGTTTGTTTAGATATTTGTTAAACGTTATCTCTAGAAGATCCGATCAGTTTACCACAATTCCTTCACTCATAGACAACGCTGCTCCATACTTATCAAAAACGCAAAATTTCTTTAGCATATGCCACGGGAGTGGAATCACGGACAAAAGCAAGTGATTCAAAAAGTTTCAACGTCTAAAATTATCTTCTTTTTTTTTTAAGAATTTGACTCACACACTGTTCCGTTGGTGTTGAATTAGGTATTTTACCTATGTTTGCAATATTTGTAAGTATGTGAGAACCATGTTCCTATTTATCAAATTAATAAATTTACCTGTTAATGCTTTTAATACTTTATACCTGTACGTAGTATAGTGTATAGTGCTATTCTGGGTGCATCGTCCTCACATATATGAATTTATTAAATTTTTTAAAAAGAGTAAGTATGGGGTTTCTTGTGCATTCTTCTCCATAACAAGCTACTTTTCCGAATGCACGGTAGAATCAATTTTTATTTTATGATTTGTTACTTTTAATTCTGACGTTCAAAAGTGCCGCTTTTTGGCCCAGTTGAATAAATATATTTGACTTTGACTTTGAATTACAGACTCAGAAAACACACCTTAGCCACTCGCCTAAATAATAACACCTATAAGTCCAAATAAAGTAGTCGTACATACATTGACGCCAAGTGCCTAATAAATACAGTAGCTCCCACCGTCCAACGTAATGGCGGCTAATAGACTGGTCCCTATTATTACTGGAGCGTTAGTTTCGCGTATAATAACTGATATTAGGCCGATCTATTGTCACCGTTATGGATAGTTTACACGATGAGAGTTTCTTGCCTCGAAAGTCGAATATGAAAAGCTGACGAGAATAAGCAAATGGTCGGCTGGTCAATTCTATAAATATCACACCGTGATGACATAGGTGGAGTAAGCTCGGAGTGACCTGTCATTTCAACTAGGGAAAATGTTACTAGCATGGTTGGTGTGCAGGATGATGTAGATCAATAAATCAGATGAGTCAAATAACTTTAACTTTACTTTTAATAAGTCAAAAACTTTGATGAGTTACTTGATTGGAATTTTAGATAGATAATTTAGTATTTCATACATTTCGTTGTTAGTAATAATTATGTACATATTATTTCTTGAGTTTCATGGTATTTTTCTAGAATAACGAGCCGTTCCCATGGTAAAGTTTTGTTAAACCGTAATATAGATGTATTGTTTATAACGTTGTAAAAATAAATTTGATTAATGTTTTATAATTTTCGGAAAGGTCGATATTATAGCGAGCATTGTAAACCGTACCCTGCTAATGTTTTTGTTTTTATTGTAGGCATTTACTGGACCCAAAAGTAATTATGTACCGTTCTGTAGATTATGAATAGTGTAGAAAGTGCCCGGAGTAAAGGAATATTCCATTGTATACGAACCGAAGAAGTCGGCTCCTACAAAAAGGTCCGTGTGGCTCTGGATAGGCACAGTTGGCACTCGGCAACAGAGATCTCAAAAATATAAATTCTTCAAGATACAGCAAGCCAAGAAAACAAAGTGTTTCACTCTCTCCACCAATCACAGTCAATAGTTAATGTACACAGAAGCGTGCACAGTTGGAATGACAACTCACTTGAACTAAGTTATCACGGTGAGATGTCTACAGAATAGTACTACTGTACCCTCCCTCCTCCTACTGTCTTCTAGGCTCATAGCTAAGTATTTCTTGAGGAGAGGATCACCCAAACCTAAAAAAAAATATCGGTTGTGCAATCAAAAAATTAATTTGTATTTTATATCACAGTAGGTAAGAAAATATGATCTGACGAGTCTGACATCTATCTTAATTTTTATATTCTAGTTAAACTTAGTTTCTCCGTTTAGGACCGATTTCACCAATGAAACTAATCGCTAGTAGAACTAAAGGTTTCGACCAATCAGAACACTGTATTTGCATAAACTGAGTTTAGTTGAACTAATCGCGATTAGTTTCATTGGTGAAATCGGCCTTTAGTGTGATTTCGTTAGATCGATAAACACCAGTTTAGCCTACAATACTCGTCTGGATATTTTCGCGCTTCATTCTTGTTGGCGTGAGCAACTCTTCTAGTGTAAATGAGCCTTTACTTAACAGTGGATCGGGCACAAATTGTATTAGTAATCTAGGTACTAGATACCTAAAATGAGACTTATAGAATGTCTAAATTGCCTGAAAAGCTATTAAATAAAACTGTGAAGGTTTATAACGCGTACCTTCGTAATCGCTGTTCGTAATTGACAACTATCCATACATGCTAGTTTACATGCGAAAGTAACTCTGTTACTGTAATTTGATATGGAGATAATTGGAAACTCCGGCAAGGACATATAATAGTTTTTATTTTATTTATTTTAACCATTTATGCACACACACATAAACAGACAAGAAGAAAAAACAGAAAATAGGTCCATAGGTGATGCTTATTTCTAATGAAATCTCTTCCAGCATACCTGCGAAAGAAAAGATGAAAAAAAGAGATGTAGACAACGTGGGTAGACGGGAAAAATAAACATATAAAACAATGCAGAGCTAAATAATAAACAAAAAGTATTAGCCACAAATAAAATATATTGTCATTTACATACATACTCTGTGGTATTCTGCTGTAAAGACCAACATCTTTTAGTTTATTTACGTTTTATATTGCTATACAAACCACACCTTTTTATCTTATGAAATTGTATCAACTCATGTGACTCATTTTTATGTATTCTTTAGCACCTGAAAAGCAAACTTTTAGTTATCTCTGATTATTTTAACATCCACAACTTATTTTTACCGCTAATTTGTAAAATCTTAGAATTTTTTATACTCTGACATTTTCATCTGATCTGACATCTGTCTGTCCAATTTATTTTCTTATGCCATAGACATAACATACCGTGGACACTTTCTTCTACAAATCTTCAAAATAAGGGCAGTGGCAGACTGGCCCTTCTATAAACCGTATTTTATTAGTTCTGGTCATGATTTCTTATAATTGAGATTTGAATTTCAGAAGATATGACTCAGAACGAGGAAAAACGGGTGTCAGTTTTTTAGGTTGGATTTGGATTTTGGGTTTTGCTAGTGAAGCCTACATTTTTGTTGCTTGAGTATTTTTATTTAAACAATTTGTCTAAATACTTGAATTCTAGCATGATCAGTTCAGTGTAACTTGCATGTATATTTACCGTACCCACTATGTGTTCTAACTTTCAATATTTACCAGTATCTGACAATAAAAATTTAAGTGTAATACTGCGTATAATTTGTCCGACGCCTTGCCTACCCCTGTAGGAGGGTTCGCTGTTCGACGTGTAATGCCACAGCCCGGTTCCACAACACTCCTTGCTGCCTGCCTTCCTGCCTACTACCGGTACGTTGTGCATGAGCTGCGGCAGAAAAGACTTCAGTGGCGCGCGCGGCAAAAGCGCGACCGTTGCGCACGCCGTTCACGTCAGCCCACTGCTCACGGTATCTACGGCCTCAGCGGATCCCATAGTTGGACGTGTTGCAGAGGTGGTACGTCATACGAAGCCAGCCCTAAGTTTATTTATACCCAATATCTTTTTTATATAGCTTTAATTCTTAATGATTAATTTTTTTTAACGTTACAACACATAAAATAAATATTAAAACAATAACTATCTACCAACAAAAGTTTTTATCTTGAGAGAAATAATTTTTCAAGTAAGGCGGCCCAAACACCGCAAAAGTATTTACTAATACTACGCAAAAGAAGTGGTGGGCAAAAGCTAATGATTCTATAAACATAAGTCCGGGTTAATTTATGTTTTGAGTTAAAGTGGTACTAAATGGGTTACTGGCTAAAGTAACCCATTTAGTACCACTTTAACTCAAAACAAAATACCTTAGTAACAACCCGGTAATGTTTGTAATGAAAAAGATTATTTATCCCGGTAGTAATTAGACTTAAACCTAAACAAGATTTAGAATTAGGAAGGTTGGCCTTATAAATATCTTTTACAACCTATATTTTACAAAATTTGTAAGAGACAGGTTGATCCTCATTAAATGAGGATTACCTTCTATCTTTTACAAAATTAAGATTTTCTGAAATTCCGGGCACCTCTCAAAGCAATTATGTTTTCCGATGTCAATTAAATTGACTTGAACGTCACGTTAACGTCATAAGTTACGTTTTGGAAGGAAAAACCTCTGCCAAATAAAGTGATGCCAACTGGTGGCGTGAAATTTCCTGAAACCCCTCATAGCTGACTGTTTCCAAATTACATTGTAGCATTAAAACAGCTATTCAATGTACGTTTCTTGAGCCCAATTAACAACGCTTGTCATGATTCTAACTAATTTCGAGGGGGCTTTGCATAATACAATTAGCTGCTTTTCATAGGCATAGGTAGTGGGACAGCAGCCAAACGTGCATGGTAACCAATCTCATGAGGCATACGTGTCACTGCAAATAAGAGGCTTATAGTGTAAATAGCACAATACCTTAGAGAGTGGCGACTTGCATTTGTGTTAAATGCAAATTATTTTACCAAATTAACAAGTTTTTTTATGTCTTAGAGTGGGATACAATCAGGCGATCGATGTAAATCCATTGTCATCTTTCTACATCTGCAATACCAGAGGGAATAACTTCATCAGGGACCCCTGTTTATTTATTTATAAATACTTTATTGTACACCAAGATAAAAAACATTACATACGGAAACCTTAAAATAAAAACAAGCATACAACAGGCGGTCTTATCGCGTTCTGCGATCTCTTCCATGCAACGCAGAATGGAGAGAGATAGCCTGGAAACGACATGGGGTTGCACTTTGTGCAATTTTAAAAGTAAATAATTAGTTTCAAACATAGGAAGCACAAAATATAAAATACTTAAATGTATACATACATACATATAAATATACAGGCAAGAAAAAAATACAGCTTCGATAAGATAAGATCACAGTGACAGGTAGTACTCCTTTACCAGTCTTTTAAAGATCGGTATTGATTGCGTGCGTTTTACTGTCACAGGCAATGCCTTTCGTGTGGGAGTCACATAAAAACTGAAATCGGTTTTTGAGGTAAAGAGGGGTAGACGGACAAAATAGTATTTTATACAGGAGGGAAAGCATTCCAGCGAAGGCGAATTGTCAACCACTTGAGTTTCTCGCAGAATTCAGAAAAAATGTCATATTTGCGCAAATCAAATATGAATCTTATACAAAAATTTTGAAGTCGCTCAAGTTTATCAAGTTATACTTCAGTGAGGTCAAGATAGCTGGCATCAAGGATGGGTAGAAGAAGAGATTGTGCAAGCGCAATCTTGGTAGCAGTCAGCAGAAAATTACGCAGTCTCCTCAGAGGTCCAGCAGACGTGAATAGCTTGCGGCTAACTTGCTGTAGCTAGGCAGTCCAAGAGAAGTTCCTGTCAATGAATATCCCCAAATTCTTCACCTTCTCGTTAAATGGTACAATAGAGTTGTCAAAAAACTTGGGGAAGAGTCGTCCAGTCGATCCTTGAGACCATTGAACTGCCCACCACCAAAAGTTGCGTTTTTATAGGTCTCACCGCAAGTCCGTGCCTCTTACTCCAGTCGCATATACGGACCAGATCACTATTTATAGTCAAGATAGCCTCAGATGGATTACCAAGAGGAGATCGCGTGTAAATTTGAAGATCATCGTCTCAATCATCTGCATAAAGGTGGTAGGAAGAAATTAATTCGTTGGATATTGAGTTAATAAAAACTGCAAAAAGTAAGGGGGATAGAACGCCGCCATGAGGTTCCCCGGCAAAATACCAGGAAGGCAAGGTCTCTCCAATGCAAATACGTTGTCGGCGACCAAACAGGTAACTACGATACCAGTCAACAACAGATGAAGATATGTTAAGAGAGCAAAGGACGCCAAGTATAATATCGAAATTCACGGCATTACTGAAATCCCGTAGAGCCAAAACCGTTAGATTGTCCATCTCCATGGCAGACCTTATATCGTCCGTAATATTCAGAAGCGCTGTAGTTGTGCTATGACCAGGGCGGAAGCCGGACTGGAAGGGGTTAAGGAGATTATTTTTGGAGAGAAAGGTGCTTATTTGGTTGTGGATTAACCGTTCCAGGACTTTGGATAGGAATGGCAAGAAGGATATTATACGATATTCAGAGAAGGATGTGGGATTGGGCTTTTTAGGTAAAGGAATTACTTGAGCATCTTTCCATGAGTTTGGAAAGACACTGCATGACGCAGAGAAATTGAGGATATGGCAAATGACGGGAAGGATAATGTCCAGCACCGGGAGTAGCATTTTACGGCTGGTACTGTTGCTTCCTACTGCATTTGATGAAATCGAATCACATGCAGAAAATTGACCAAAAACAAATGGAGAATAACTGAGAGTCGGGAGAGATGAAAGATGATTCAACGTATTTAATTTAGTTGTCCTATCAAAAT
The DNA here is from genome assembly GCA_947562075.1 of Orthosia gracilis. NCBI lineage: Eukaryota > Metazoa > Arthropoda > Insecta > Lepidoptera > Noctuidae > Orthosia > Orthosia gracilis. The sequence goes on along the minus strand of OX387264.1, from coordinate 65,814,961 downwards.
TGGACGAAGTAGTAAAATGATTATTCATTGAGTCAATATTTACATCTTCAGGGATAGTTTCTTGTCGGGATTTACCGACTCCTAATGACCTAAGAAATTTCCAAACTTTGGAAGCGTCCCCATTTTGGACAGAATCATGTATATGTTCCATTCCACGTCTTACATGCTAACGGTAGTAATAATTGTTAAACATGATGTATATGAACTTTTCAACACATTTTTGTAAGCAAAATGAATAATAAAACATATCAAATATCCGCGCGTTAATTTCGCGGTAAGTGGCGTCGCGTCCACTAAACGAATAGCCGTCATTACAACGAAAAAACTCAACACAAACTGTGTTATTCTGTGTAGAATTTCAGTCACAACCGCCATAAAACAGCCGTTAAATGTTGATTTTCTCGTGAATGAAATAAAACCGCAATAAACGGCACGTAGCCTACCGCGCCGGCTCCTACCCCGTTACGAGAGGGTAGCAAACATTATGCAAAGTAGAAAATCCCATTTAGCACGTGTTTCACCGTGTCGCCTCACGCCAAAGGTCTCAAACAACGTAATAGACTTGTTTATAAAACGGAAAGTGAATTCTCTCCCCTCGATACAATGATTTTCTTTTTACATCAGCACACCACACATTTTTTTTCCTAAAATCGCCGGAAAATTTCACTTTTCTGTTTGCGTGTAACATACTGCCACTGCGACTTTATTTCTTTTCTTTTAAGTGAAAATAATAGACACTTGGAGCAAAGAAACACTATAAAAAGATTAGTGATCGTTCCTTGCCAAATTGTGCTGAGTGTTCGCAAAAGTTGTGACATAAAACATTGGTTTATCGAGGTCGGAGCAAGACATTGAGTCATTCAATAACTCAACCCTTTGGAAAGCTCTCTGATTTCATTTAAGAGTTACTGGCTGATAAGACTGGTTTGCTTGAGCTCGTTCTAAATTTAAACTCTTACCCATTTAATTGAAATCCGATTGTGCCGAGTCATTGAGTAGACCCGTCAAAATTAATGGAACGCCATTCCTTCGCGTTTGCTGACTGCAATGCCATCAAAATATTGAATGCCTGTTACTTCCTCGAACTTTTTCCTGAAGAAATATTCGATTGAGTGTTGAATAATTCGATCCTCTCATAAACTACGTCGATACGTCTTCGAGCCGAAGTTCTGTGATTTATTGTAATGTAGAAGAAAAATATTTCTATTGTTGTTTCATAAGCTTCAATTGTTATGAACGAATCTGTACTATTGTGTACATTTATGAATGGCTTCCATCTTGGAGTAAAATACACAATATTTTATTTAAATTGAGTATATCTACATACAACAAAGTACTACTCTGTATAATTACCCTGTAGTCTCTAAATAGTTACCATTAAGTAACGCAGAAGTCACTGCATTCACTTTAAAATCTATAAAATTTTCTTGAAATGTAGGGATCATAATATATTGAAGGCAGCCTCTGCTCGGGATCGCTTCATAAATCCATACCTAACTTAAACGAGTTCCTCTAACAAGTTTTTTTTTTTCAAGAAGAGATGTCAGTTAAGTGAAAATGTCAGGAGCATCAACCAGTGAATAAATTAAGATTTATAATCGGTATTAATATTGATGCCTTTAATGTGGAATAACCCATTAATACTAGTCAATAACCCTAGATGTTTAAGGCGCCTCCCCGAGCAAAACGCGGCGCTAGCCGTTTTTGTGCAGTTTTTAGGAGTCATCTACTCGATATTTAAAAAGAAATATAAACTAACTAGCTTTTGCCCGCGGCTTCGCTCGCGTTAAGCATTTTTTTTTTTTTTTTTTTCGGGACCGGTCAATGTGGCGACGCTTGGGGGAGGCCTATGTCCAGCAGTGGACGTCTTTCGGCTGATATGATGATATTTTTTGCGGCTTTACTTTTGTTTAGCGTGTGTAAAAAATTAGGGCCTACAAAACTTCTTTGTAAACAATATTCTTAACTAATCTGTCATTAGGCGCTAAAACTATCAAGCTATTGGGTGAACTTACTCGTGAGCACGCAACATAAAACTGTCCATGAGAGAAGCAATGTTCTCTCAAGTCAATACCCGCAAATTTGAGAGTTTGCCCCTGAGACTTATTTATTGTCATGGCAAAGCAGACTTTTAGGGGAAACTGTAATCGTTTAAATTCGAACGGGATATCATTCGGTATTAATGGGATTCGTGGTATAAATACAGTTTCTCCTTTCGCACACCCAGTTAATATAGTGGCTTCCACTATATTGCGATGTAACGCTTTCACTTGCAGTCTCGTACCGTTACAAAGTTTTGGTGGTTTTAAATTTCGCAACAACATAATTGGAGTGCCCACACGCAGAATAAGCTTATGATAAGGCAAACCTGGCGGTTTCAATGAATTTAAAAATTCTACAGGGTAATTAGTAGCGTCATCTGTATTAACCACAGTATCAATCGAATTATAGACCTTTTCTTCGCCCTCTAACGACATGAGCAGGATATCGTTGATAGCTGCTGCTTGATCGTTCTTTGGAGTAAGTATGGCACGCTCACATAACCATTCAATAGGCTTGTCATGTATATGAATAATGTCTGGATAAACTTTAGACAGTAATTCTTGAACCGTTGTAACAACTGTGCACAATTCTTCCGGGATGGTTATCATTCCATCAAACGATGGAAAATCACCATTACCGATTTTAAGAAGGAGATCAGAAAATCTACCAGCAGACTTATCCCCGCCCAAATGTGCTCTCATGTTTTTAGAGAGCTTAAGAATATTAACCTGGGGCCACAAATTGGATTTCTTAATGCACGACTTTACTTCGTCAGCTCTGGTTCCTTTTGGCACCACTGGTAGAGTCTGTCGAAAGTCTCCAGCCAGCAAAACTGTTACGCCACCCATTAATTTTGTATTTCCCCTTATATCCTTTAGTGATCTGTTTAAGGCTTCAATACCACCTTTATGAGCCATCGTTATTTCGTCCCACACGATTATTTTTGTACTCTTTAAAACTTCAGCAAAATTACTTTGTTTGGAGATGTTGCAAATGGGTGTTTCAGCAGTGATTAAATTAAGTGGTAACTTAAAAGTAGCATGAGCAGTTCGACCACCTTTGAGTAATGTAGCAGCTATGCCGGACGACGCCACAGCCAGGGCAATGCCGTGAGTACTTCTTACTTTCGCCAAAAGTAAATTAATAAGGAAGGTTTTACCAGTTCCGCCTGGAGCGTCTAAGAAGAATAATCGACCGTCATTTGCATCTACACTTGTGATAATTTTATTGTAAACTTCCTGTTGCTCGTCATTCAAGGATACTTCATTTTTTCTTACTGCCTCTTCTAAGGCCACTGTATCGTAACTGGTCTCCTTCACGTACTCTCTATTTCCAAATTGTATTGATGTTATTGGCTGAGGTAATCCATACTCTTTAAGAGGACGGCCGCCTAATGATAATACGGCATCCTGTAATACCGACAGGCATTTGTTAAATATCAGGTCCGATGAGTGCTCTACATCCACGTCACCTTGCCTTTCCAGCTGTTTTTTAAAGTCCTCAGAAAGGTATTCTTTGTATTTCTCCCAAAGACATAAGGGGTCGGAAACCTGGCAGAAGAATAAAATTATAGCAAAAAGCTCTCGAATAATATGCGGTGTTTGACAAAGTGCTGCCTCTTCAAGAGCTGAATCCAAATGCCGATCATCTTCGAGTAAACCTAGAGCCTTGCACGCGGATTGGAAAGTGGGATGTAAGTGACCATCTACAGTTTTCATCGCTTCAAATGAAATTGGGCCTCTGATCTCATGTAGAAGCATTCGAAGGTGGTAGCATTCTGTATTGTTTGGATGAACAGTATAAACCCTACCTAGAACGTGTTCTTTTTTGACCCCTGACCATCCTTCAACATTCACTCCTCTTTTCCTTCTCTGAAACGATCGCTTGTTCCAAACGTAATACGCAGGGACTTCCGAGTATAGCAATGTTTTGGCAAAGTCATCCACGTTACACAGATCGAAAAAGGAGAGGAGTGTAGTTGTAGGAGGACTACTCAATTTGTCGCACAAGTTCTGCTCATTAAAATAAATTCTCTGTCCATTTTCTAAATGGACAGCAAGGTGCACTACAGGAGGAAAACGCTCATGTATTGGGAATTCAAGGATTCGCCAAACTGCTTCAGCTGAACTTATATATCGACCACTTGCGTAGGTTGTAACTTCATCCTTCTCATCCTTCCCGTTCTCTAAAGTAAACGTAGCCTGATCTGACCCTTTATTAACATATTTGCAAACGTATTTGATTGACTTCACTGAATGACAATACTCTACGTTCACGTGAGCGTTACATGTTCTTAATAGCACTGGATTATAAGGAACTACCCAACGATTATCTATTGATACACCCTTGATATTGACAGAGAATCCGCCGTCATCCAGAGAACGTCTCCTGTACTGCGGATAACCATCATCACCGGTTTGAGTTTCCTTAATAAGAGGCTTGGGATAACGTTTGCTACAAGAATTATCTTTCATGCATTGAGAATTTCGGTTTAAACTTCCACAGGGGCCATGTATCATATTACTTTTAACAATTTCGTAAAGCTCAGGATCACGATTGGGGTTAGGTATTTCAGCACAAATAATATTGTTAATTTGATCCGGAGTGATGCGATATTGAAGCCATAAAAGTATATGAATATGCGGAAGACCTCGCTTTTGCCATTCCGTCGAATACATATAACATCTCACTTCACCGAATATTTTTCCTTTTATCAACAAATCCATGACCTTTTTTACTTTTAATCGAAAGACACGCGAAATAATATCGTATCGATCATGAGATTTTTGTCCTGAAAGTAAGTGCTCATTTATGTCACTCCAGCGTGGGTTACATGTAAAAGTAATAAAAAGGTCGGGACGACCGTAATGTCTAACATAGGTCATGGCGTCTTGCGTTTTTTCGTGCATGTATCTTGGACCACCAGTGAAAGATGATGGAAGTACTACCATTTGTCCCAGCTGATTTGCTTCAGTATCTTGCCGTCCAATTGCATCTTTTAAATGAATATAATTATCTGCGCGCAATTTGGCTTGATTGTTTTTTATGTAGTTTAGTCTTTCAGTTTCTATTTTTGCGTATTCATCTACCAAATATTGACTAAAAAGAGCGCGATATTTAACCAAAAAGTTATCTTCTCCTTCTCTGATCATTATTCTGTATGAATAAAAACTTACAGCAGAGACTGTTTTTTTCAAGGGCAACTTTGTTGTGGGATTGCATTGTTGTATGTTGATTGAATAGCCATCGTCCCCCCAGCAAAACATCAACGGGTACTGCAGCGCGTCATAAGCTCGATGTATCTCACTGATACGCTGAAGTGAGTTACTTCGGCTTTCGAGGATGATGTCTCTTCGGTTAAAATGCTGATCTACCAATACTACAGCCACTTCATTTGCCGTTGGTGCATTAAATCTGCCTCTGTGTTCTCTTTGTGGTTTTTTATCTGCATGTATTACAACCTTGAATGACTCTGAAGGCGATATTTTATCAATGGCTGTTTTTAGATCTTTTATGTATGGGTTCACCTCATGTAACATAAGCTGCAATTGTTTGATTAAATTTGGTTTCAAATCAGGAAATTTAGAACATCGAATATTTGCTTCTCTATCATCTTCACCGACGAAATAAATTTGCAGAAACTGTGCATCCTGCCCAGATTCAGGTAATATACTTCCAATTAAATGATAGACTTGTCCTTGAACTTTAAAAGTTGGTGAAAAACCGCCTTCTTTTATTTGTTTTCCACCAAAGGAAGTCATTTGAAAACAGGCATTATATTTTCGGATATTATCCATGAAGTGTACATGATTTGGGTGTAAATCATTAACCAGACTGTAAAGTGGTTCAGGCAGTTGTTTAAACGGCTCAAGTTGTACTTTACCGGCGCTACAACACATGCCAGGTGTCTCATCTTTCCACTTCAAAGCGTTACACCACTGACACTTGTACGTCATAGAACCTAAGACTACACTGCTGTCAGTTCCATAAGCAATATCTGGGTCATACGCCAAACCCGAAAGCAACTTGCTTCTCCATACACGCTGAATTGTATTTTCTCTATACCGTGACTGAATCACTCTATGCACATCAGTATTCCTGGCCTGATATAGTGCAGCAGATTGCCTGTGTTTTTCAGGGTTTGCAGCCTGGTAGGTGGCGATAGATTGCCTGTGTTTTTCAGGGTGTGCAGCCTGGTAGGTGGCGACAGCTTGCCTGTGTTTTTCAGGGTGTGCAGCCAGGTAGGTGGCGACAGCTTGCCTCTGTACATCAGGGTGTTTTTTCTTATATTCAGACACAGCTTTACGGTGGGATTCAGGTTGAGTTTGTCTATATTTTTTTTGTGCCTTTTTTATTTGATTATTTCGTGTGTAATTAGTAAACCTTGCCCTACGTTTGTTTTTCTTTTTTTCTATTAATGTCACAGACTCAGACAATAAACTTCCTGTTAAATTTTCATCATAATTTAATGAAGATACTATAGGTACCTCCTGACAACCCTTTTCAACTTTAAGTTGCGAAGGTGTATCAATTGCAAAATCATGTTCTTCTACAGCTACCTCCATACGACGCCGAGTAATTTTCTGTGCTGCTATGGGAAGATAGGCATCAAAATGCCCACTGGACAAATCTTGGCTGAATCGTAATCGCCTAACCGGATAATTGTTAGATCCAGATTCCGTATATATGAGACCGTTTCTATAAACTTCAAACTTAAATGGGAATATTAATCCTGCTGCTATTAACTCACAAAGTCCGCCATAAGTAGCATTTTTTATCATATCAGCAAAATATTCGTCAGGTGTTAAGTAGTTATTACCATTCCTGTCATGGGTCATAATTGAAAACTGGCTCCAGTCATTAACCACATATCTGACAATGTCTGAACGCACCTCCATCGCTCTATCTTGTGTTCCGTACATTAAATAAGAGAGAGCACGAAACAAACATGCACCGTCACCAACAATAGGGACGACAGTACATTCTTCAACTTCTCCATTAACGTTCAGATTTTCTTTAGCCATTTTAAAAAAGTCGTACTGACAAAACCTATACTTAAACCAAACGAAAACAAAACAAATGCCAAATACAACCAAAACAATTTTAACGACCAACAACATCCAACCAACTGTGTACAACTAACCTATCTGACGACGAAAGTTAAATAATTACTGGAGTGGGTCATTAATCCGCGGAAAATCTTAACACCGCGATTCAGAAAAATGACTTAATTGCACAACGCCATCTACTGTCAAAATTTAGAACTAAAAATTATTTTGTTCGTCATTAGTTCCATTAGGTACTAATAGTTCAAACTAATACATTTACATCCTCCATCATCCCGGTAAGCGGACGTCTTCATCATAGTAGCTCCAACCTTTAATTTCAGTTCAATCAGTCGAAAATCTAAGAAGTTTTATACAAACTTTTATCCCCTATTTTATCCCCTTAGGGGTGGAATGTATCAAAATCCTTTCTTAGGGGATGCCTACATCATAGTAGCTATATGCATGCAAAGTCTCAGCCCGATCGGTCTAAAATTGACAAAGTTTCATACAAACTTTCATCCCCTGTTTTATCCCCTTGGGGGTAGAATTTATCAAAATCCTTTCTTAGCGGATGCCTACGTCATAACATCTACCTGCATGCCAAATTTCAGCCCGATCCGTCCAGTGGTTTGGGCTGTGCGTTGATAGATCACTATGTCAGTCAGTCAGTCACCTTTGAGTTTTATATATTTAGATAAAAATACATTGAATGTCTACATAATATTGATACCAAAATGGTACTTTTTTTTTTTTTGAAGAATATTATATAGTATATGTTTCACTAATGTCCTTCCAACAAAACCAGAAAAATAAGAAATAATGATCGATAGCATGCATTTCCTCGTAAACTGTTCATTAATTAATTTTTTACTAACACTAATGGATAGACAAATTAATAACGAACATTTTGTGCGTTTATTTTTTTCAAAAGACCATAATTTGTACTTAATTTTATAAAGATTTTATTCTAATATATGGGCGTATTCACTACTGTAACTCATGCGTCACCAGTGTGCCGCTAGGGCACTAGGAATGCTCAAGGTTTTTTGGTCAGGTTACGGCCTTAAGTAAATAAATTTTTCACTTGTAATATCAAGTAAAACATCGATTTACTTAAGCATCTCTTAATTTTCCCAGAACCAGCAAAATATTTATTTTCCTAAGTTATCATTTTCAAAAGTTAATTGCATATTAATTAACTGAGACTAAATATTTAAAATCGACTGGAGAAGAATTTGAATAATGTTGTGCCGCATATAATGCTAAAATTTCGAGGGCAATGACGAGCTCTGCAGAAATAAAAAGTGTTTTCGGAATGAGAGTAATAAAGATGCAAATTTTAAGGGAATTACAGCACAGGGCGAATTAGTCTTGTGTTAATGAAATACAGAGGTCTTTGTGGGCCGAGCACGCATACATTGAGGACGGGATCCTGTTCTCAATATGAGTTTCGTTCTTTTCTCTGGAAATAAATTGAGTTTTATTTTAGTATCAGTAAATAACAATATACTACATTAAGTAACCGGATAAGTGGGCAGGGCACATTGCTCGCAGAACGGATGGTCGATGGGGCCGAAAAGTTCTGGAATGGCGACCGCGAACCGGAAGACGATACGTTGGAAGGCCTCCCACTAGGTGGACCGATGACCTGGTTAAGGTTGCGGGAAGGCGCTGGATGCGAGACGCACGGGATCGGTCAATGTGGCGACGCCTGGGGGAGGCCTATGTCCAGCAGTGGACGTCTTTCGGCTGAAATGATGATGATGATGATGAATAACCGGATAAACAGACAGCGACTTTGTTTCATACGTTTTATTGATAGTTCTTTATATATTTATGTGAAGTATATTGTTATTTACTAATACTTATATACTTCTTCAAAACCTCGCAACGGATTTTTCATGCAGTTTTCAGTCATAGGAAAAGCGATAAATGAGGAAAGTTTGTGTATATAATTTGTCCCGTACGAGGACGGGGTGGATTGCAAGTTGTACTAAACATAACTACGTGATGTACATTATGATTAGGTTTAAAAAAATTAATTGAATTTGATTCAATTTTAAGTTTATTCCATTTGGCAATTTTTTGAAATTTATTCGAATGTTCGAATCCGCTTTTGAAAAAATTAAGAAAAATAATAGGATTGGTAGGTGGGAACAGAAAACGATAGCAAAACTTTGGAGATACGACACTACGAACGTGTACCTAAGAAATAGATTATCAATAATTATTTTATGAACCGTTACCATTTTGTGCCCATTTTGTCCCGTTGAGACCATGGGCGGTTATGGGGACTGAGGCCAAGAAGCTCATTAGCGAGATACGGCACAAGCTCCGTGACAAAACGGGTGACCCCTGCTCCGGCTCCTTCTTGGTTCAAAGGTTGGCCATTGCCATCCAACGCGGCAATGAAGCAAGCGTTATGGACACCTTTGCGCCGGGAACAGTTAGGGGCTGGTTATTTGACTAGTCATAGGACGTGGCGTGGTAGTTATAAATTAATATTTAATCTCCTTTTGTCGTAAGTAGATGAAATAAATTGTTTTTTGTACTTTTAAGTTAGGCATGATTTCACACATCAACAAATTGTTTTATTTAAACAAAATATTATTTTATTTAAATAAAATAATTATTGATAATCTGATTGTTGAAGGAATAAATTAGTATGCGATTTTAACGCGAATATTTATTATTTACTCTTTGATTATTCTTCTATCTGCTACTCTTGACCACAATTGATTGCTCGCTATTTTATTTATCCTAGTCCTGTTGATATTTTGTTAGTTTACTATATTATATACAAACACAAAATAAAATAAAAAAGGAAGAAAGGACAATTAGGCGTCGAACTATACTGTCATCACGAGAATACTGGCAGCATTGTCCCATTGAATGGCAAGGCTTTATTTAAGAAACAAATTCAAATTGATGTATTCTATTCACAAATTGGTAAGATAAATATATACTGAAAGAAACATATCCACTGTCGATTTGTGTGCTAGACACATTTCTTTGTTAAATATCAAGTGATGCAAGACTGCTCAGTATGGACCATTAACCCACAATGCAGGAGATATGGAGAATACATTAGGAAAGTGCACTCATACATATGGAAATACGCGCAACTTGATCGAACGTACTGTTACAATAGGCAAATCTATATTTTTTCGTTCTTTTTAATACCTTTTTAATTACTTAGGTACTTTGTTCGTATGGGTGTCCGGTTACAAATTAGAAATCCATTTCACTGAAAAATATATTTGGGACATGTGAACTTCATACTAAAAGAAATATTAAAAAAGCAAACTTGAGCAAATAGAAAAAAAAATAAAAAATAATACAAACTAGTTTTGTTGCTACTAAGAAAAAAGCCGGCCAAGTGCGAATTTGAGTCGCGCTCAGGCGGTTCCATATAAAGAGACCATAAAAATACCAAAATAAATAGGTAACATTAATAACGTTCATAAATGAAAGCACCGAACATAGCTCTAACGAAAGGACAAAATTAACTTTGCCGTTCGAAAAATATTGTTCCCATACATCAATATACTAAAAATTTACTTTTCCATGTACGTTTTATAAGTTGGTTGACTATTAATCGTAAACCTGTAAAGATTACTTAGCTGTGATAGTTTTCCTTTTAACTTCGTTATATACACTGCGGCTGTCAATTTTTTCACATATACACTTGACTCTAACAAAAATTAGACATTTAAAGCTTAATTGTATGCAAACAGATCCCTGAATCGAAAAATGGTTTTCACATACCCATAATATTTTTGAATGGCCTATCCAACGATACCCCTCACCACGTGACAGAGGGAAAAAGAAACCTCCCCACTATACGTGTACAGGTTTTTTTCATGTTTTTATTTTATCACTTTGTCGGCGTGATTAATACGTATTAATATGTCAAATGATAGCTTTCTAGTACTAAAAATCTCTGAACTAAGCTGCGGAGAGACGGACGGACATGACGAAATTATAAGGGTTCCTTGTTGACTACGGAACACTAAAAAGATCTGAAGTCTTTATTTTTTTTCAGTGTTCCTGCCAGCTGATCAAGCTTTAACTTGGGTTACTTTTTTAACTTTAGAGATAATACAGTAATATGGTACCATGGAGCTGATCATGCAGCCGGAAGGTGGCCAAGAGAACTCCACAGCCCATCACCGTCATGATTGGGCTCATCATCATAATCAGCCATAGCAGTCCACTGCTGGACATAGACCTCTCCAATCGCACGCCATTTGTCTCGATTTTCGGTAGCTTTCATCCAGCTGCTACCAGCCACTTTGCGAAGATTGTGTTATTTTTTTCGAGTTTTTTTTTGTTTGGAGTCATTGGATTATCTATTGTTAAGTGATTGCTATTACATTTTTCATACTGATGAAAGATAAACGGTGTCGAAATGGATGCTAAGTCGTTAGTAGACAGAACAGTACTCTATCACTAATGAAACCATGTTCTAACGCTCTCGACATGATTGATCACTCCTCCCTTATCACACACTGGAATATTGATGAACTACATAGTGAAAGTATTCAGTAAGAATTTTTATTCATCGTAATAAAACTTAACTTTAATGATTTTGTTTATTTGGAACTTTATAGGATCAATATGGAACAAATAAATAATGGACGTTTTTCAGTATTTACGTTTTACATTCGTTTTGGAACTTTTTAAGGCTGTTTTATGGCGGGCCTTGGACTTGAAATGTTTCTTCCTAGTTTATAATATCTACGTCACATCTGTTAGATTAATTAATATGCAAACTAATCAAATTTTTGTTTACCACTCCTCTTTTTAGGTTTCCGTACCCAGAGAGAAAAACGGGATCCTATTACTAAGATTCCGCGGTCCGCCTGTCTGTCACCAGGCCAATGTATGTCATGAACCGTGATAGCTAGATTAACATTTTCACAGATGATGTATTTTTGTTGGCGCTATAACCACAAATACTATAAACAGAATAAAATAAATATTTAACTGGGGCTCCCATACAACAAACGTGATTTTTTTGCCGTTTTTTGCGATAATGATACTTAACACTTCGTGCGCGAGTCCGACTCGAACTTGGCCGGTTTTTTCTAATTTCACAAGCTTAATACCCTTTTTATATTTTTAATTGAAAACCTCTTCAAACGCGTTGGGCGATTTTTGGTAGGTACAAAACTTACGGGTTCGCTTCACCCACATGATAAGTGACGTGTTGCGCCAATGAAACATTTGCGGCTAGTTTTTCCAAAGTTTTAAGTTTTCAATTCTGTTGCCAATGCCCACGACTGCCTATTATTTTCATGCAAGTAATTATTAAGTAAACTGTGCAAATTTTCACATGATTTAAAACAAACGAAACGTGCCAAATAAATGTCTAACTAAGGTATAAGTACTTCTAACAATGACAATAACTCGATAAACTAGACCGCACCGTATTTCACTTCCCGGCGTAAAACAGAGACTAAAATAATCGTAAAACAAAAGCGCTTATAACGTAAATACTATTAATTCTACTATCCTACTAATATTATAAATGCGAAAGTTTGTGAGGATGGATGGATGTATGTTTGTTACTCTTTCACGCAAAAACTACTAAACGGATTTGGATGAAACTTCACAGTAATATAGGTTATACATCAGAATAACACATAGGCTACAATTTATAATGATTTTTTGTAATTTGGTCATAATATAACGATAAATATCAAGAAAGTCGGAAAAAAATCTGCCCTCTGAGAGCTATCTTCGCGTGCGCTGCCTAAACCGTTGGAGATACACAAATAAAATGTACAGTAAGATTATTTGTCTTAAATAGTTCTAAATAAAAGTCCTTGACAGCATATATCTACCTTTTATGTGGAAGCCACTATGACCAAAAAAATTAGAGATTCTTATGAAAATTACAATAATGTAACCCAAAGTAGCAAAATGTTGCATATAAAATTCATTCTTTGGCGTGCGCTGTGAAAACTATTGATGATTCATTAAAAATATGTACTACATGATTAGGTAGGGTAGATAGGGTAGGGTAGGTGGCTAGCGTAGGTGGGTAGAGTAGGTATGGTAGGTAGGGTAGGTAGGTAGGTACCCAATTGACGGGGTGAAGCCCCGGGGGTCGGCTAGTTTGTTATAAGAGGGAAACTGGGTCATCGGACTGAATTATATAATGATGAGAACACTAATCTCAGATTTTTAATTTCGTAGACTCAACTGGCATTTGGGCCATTTCATCGTTACATAAAAATAGTGTCGACGTCTGAGAGTTCGAAAATCGAATTAGATCGAAAATAGAACTATTTCACGGCAGTGAAATTACATTTGTTAAGAAACTAGCGGCCCTTATTTAATTTTTACTCATTTATGGCAGACTTCGATCTATCGATCGCATTTATTTTATTGTTGATTTATTATTTATTACAACATAAATTTATGATCTATGTGTATTAATACTGTTATATTTAAATATATAACATTCATATTTATAAAACATCAAATGGTAAAATAAAATTGAAATCATGTCACATCGATTTGATGAATCACATAAGATTGTGCCTTACCTAGAATTCTATGCTCCGCACTTGCAACATTAAAAAAAATAAGGTCATTGGCAGCTGTCAGTTTAGTCTACGAAATAAATAATCACAATTATATAAATATTGAATCGATAGGTGTTGAAGATTTTTCATCACCTGGTTCTTGATGATACATAATTATTTGCGTACATAAACTCATGCCATTTTTTTAGACACTACAGAACGTCACCTGCCATGATCCCCAAGATCATGTATCAATGAACATTTACGCATAATAGGTCTTTACTTTGTTCACATAAAAATCTATGACATAAGACCTAAGACCCTTTAAAAGCGAGCTGTCTTGAGAAGATAAAGATGGTTTAAGGATTACCGGTGAAACGTGGTACCTTTTATGTGCTGCGCCTTTGATAGTACGTCTCGAGGGGAAACGACTAATGACTTCAACGTATCACTATCTAAGTACTGTTGAGGCTATGTTGGAAATAAAGTAGAGAACATCTCTTAGTAAGATTTCAATGAAAACCTGATCCTAACCGTAATAACTAGCCTACTAGTTCTCAATGCTGAGACATTGGTCTTCTTACGGTGAGAGTAATTGGGCTCAAAGTGAGTTAGTGGATGTTACATCCACTATAAAAATAAATGTGAAAGTCTGTATGTTGGATGTTTGTTTTATAATAACGGTTCAACGACAACTGATTTGGATGAAAATTGGTACAAAGACAACCCATAACCTGGATTAGTATTTTGTCGGTGTCTTTCGTACCCATTGTTTTCTGGTATTCGACACCGAATTCGGAAAAGAAAGTTATTTTTCGCTTTGCAGTGTTTTGTTTTGGAAGTCAGTTTAATTTTTGTTAAAAAGTTTTTTATTTTCCTCGTTTTAGTTTTGGTAGGTATTCCCAATTACCATGAAAACCACTTATAGCAAAAGTACACCTCATGACTATTCCAATAAGCCCAAACACGACTATGAGTTTTAGTGGCCACTGTAGTTTTCTTCATCAGTTCCACTTCACCGAATGATACTTTCTGAGTGCAAATGATTGCATTGTTGATAAAAAATACCTTTTCCTTTAATATTTGAGAAGTTCCCTCGATTTCTTTAGTATACCATCATCAGATCTTGGTTTCCTTATCATGGTACCACCCTTGAGATACCTCCTTTCCAACATAAAAATAATCATCAAAATCGGTTCATAAACGACGAAGTTATCCGCGAACACACATAAAAAAAAATATATATACGGTCGAATTGAGAAACATCCTTCTTTTTGGAAAGTCGACTAAAAAAGAATCCTAAGGTAAAGTAACTTTTACTGTGGGCAAAGTAGCTTTGAAGAGAAGACTTACACGTTTGCTTTACTCCTAAGCTCACTGAATTGAGAGATTTTGAGGAAACCGAACAAGCTTATTGCCGCACTAAAAGGGCTTTTACCGGCACTCCCTACCTTTCAATTTCTCAAAAACAACTGACACTCAATACGTCACAAACAATATCAATTAATACATCGAAACTTTGTTAAGAGGTGGAAAACAAAAGACTTTACACTAGAGGACAAGTTCCGTTGGACAAACACGAAGTTCGGGGATATAGTTGACAACTACTTGCATCAAGGAACTGGGTCGCTCAACTGTGCCCGCTTTGGAACAACTATGGCAACTCCTTCGGTATCGTCAAATGTAAAATGATACAAGTTACCACGGTCCGGTGGTTTATGGGTCTCTTGTTGATCTACGTTGAACTTATATCCAAAAACTTTGGGTAAAGACAAAGTAATAAATCAAAGAGATTACGTACCAATTGATCTTAAATATTAGGATAATATTCATGAGACCAAATATATTGTTCTTTAAAAATGGTAACGTAGGTATTTTGGTTATATTCTAGATAAAAAAATCCTCATTATCATACCTAGACAAAAATATTAAGTTTTTCTTTCCCAATATGCACAAAATTACGGTGGTTGCTGATCAAAAATTTGTTTATATTTTCAGGTCCACCAATCCCATTAATTAAACCCCATAAATCTTAATATCAATGCAATAATATGGCAACAATAATTACATACGAATGTGCCAACTAATTATGTGCCATTTCCACGGCACGGTGCTGTACGCAGGCAATTAATTTTCTCAGTGGCAACACTCGGGTACATGTTGTGTTGTGTGTCAGTGCATGACGTGGCGACGTGGCCCGTTACTCGTTAGACAAGGAACTTCATTAGAAGCAGGCAGTATTGATTACTGCTTGCTGAATCATTGTTTTCTCATTAAATATGGTATAACGATGTCATCAGCTGTTACCGATGTAGCCGATCATGGCTATTGTCTGTTAAGGGGGCAAGGAATTAGTGAAGGCAGGGCCGATAGTATTTGAAATATTTAGTAAGAGCAATCGAGAGAATAATATTTCCCAACTTATTTTAATTACACAGCTAAGGCACTAAGGTCAGTTCTTCTTGGAACCTAGACTTAGCTCCAAATTACCTTTATAAATCACTATGACTAAGATGGTATTCTAAGTGCTTATTCTGAGGGTAGAACTTTAGTGCAGAAAGAGCACTTGATGACATAGACATAGTGTCATTGGACGTTATCAGTCCCAAATATGTTGGTCTTATGACAGCCGTCATCTTTCAGCGAACGTCACTTAGTCTAACTTGAACCCTAATCTTTACTATAGTAAACAGAAAATCCGAATAAAAAATCTCGGTCGAAAACGCCATTAATAATATCTTTCAAACTGGGATTCTATCGCATCGAAGCACACTTTATTTTCCCAATATAACAATAATAATTTAACACTTAATCACAAAGTTTGAGTTGATACTCAAAACTTGCATCAGATGACAAGCCGTTAGTAACTTTGTTTTATTAATGAATGTCGTTAAAATATAATTAATTGCTTTTGCTTTTATAGCTCTTTATTGTTTGTCATAATTTTATAACGTGTCGAAGTACTAATTGCGAATTTTACAAATGTTTGTGATAAAATATTTATATTGTTTGTTCGTTATACAATAGTTGCCCAACTCAATTAATTATGAGTATTCTTGCAAAACGTTATACATAATTAATAATGTTAACGAGTTCCTGACCATAAATAGGTACAGTACATCGAACTCGAAAAACGTCTGTTAAGTACCTAAAGCGTAGTTTCTTTTGTTTAACCGACTTCAATAAAGGGGGGTTCTCAAAATGACAGCTTTATTTAAATTTCTGATGAACCTCTTGACCTGATTGGTGATAGATGTGGTCTACGATGGAGAGAGCGAGATGTCCGTTCACACTTGCTTTGAAGGCTGACGGATTTCCGTAAAGTCCTGCAACCTCCAAACTAAGGATCCTCAGACCAGAAGGGGTGCTGCGTTTGGCCCCGGCAACTTCTCAACGGTTGTTGATGGACGGATTGTTGTATGCTTTCAAATTTCGCCGAAAACTGCTTACACGATGCAGGTTCTTTAGTTCTTATTAGGTTTTTTAGATCTTATGTATGGAAATATATACCTAGATGTCGCTACAAACACAGAAGCTGGCAGAGACTCCAACACTTTGGCTGTGCGTTTAATAAAGGTGGTTTTACACCGGTAGGATATGCGAGAATGGGGATGTGAACGCAACGCTTAGCGCAGATGTCGCTGGCGGAGCAATGGCTGCTGTCAAATAGTTTTTGCTTTGTTTACATCACGTTTTTTTGTTATTTTTTAAGTTGTAAACTGGTCTATCATCGTTATTGATAATATGTTTTGTCCCTGGAAGCTTAAGGAATCGAAAGACGAACTAAAAAAATGAGGAGCAAGGATAACTGGAAAGAAAACAGATCTTATTGAGAGGCAGACTTTTACATAGTAAAATATTTTTCCTCGGTGATATGTTCTAGATTTGGATATTTTTTTAGCTGTAACGAGTTAATTCTTACTTGATTCATGGTAGAAAAAATTACAAAAATGAGAGAATATTACTTAAATTTTGATTATTTATAATTATTATTATTTTATTAATTTATGATTATTTGGTTAGAAGTTTTATTTTATTTTCGGCAATCAAAGCTTCTGAAGTCCAAGCAAATGACATTCCTGCTGTAGAACTTTATCAATACGTTCCTAGCTCCACAATATCGCCGAAGATTATATATACAGGGTGTTTGGAAGGGAGCTGTACATACGCCTAGGGTAGAAACTAGGGATAGTCTGCTACCTACCCCCGCCCATTATATTGACCTTGGCCTCAAGGTTTTTTTTTAATTTATTATTATTTTTTATTTGACTTTTTTATGATTTTTTGACTAAAACTACCTGTAGCTCAAAATCTATCCATGGGACCGGTCGGCTAATGGTCTTGTTTTAATCGTTAGAGTCTTAGGGTCCTGCAAAAAATTATTTTACACCAGAAAATTGTGGAGAAGAAAAGTTATGGGGCCTGAAGTACCGTAGTAAGGTAAAGAAATAATTTTAAGGGCAACTTTCTATGGGGTTTAAAAAAAAACTAACAGGGTTGGAGTTCTTCTGATTTTTTTAAAACATCCTCAGTCCATGCCCTTTCTAACGATATGCTAAAAGTGTAATTATCACTTTTAGTTTTAAAGTTATTAATTAATTTCCGCAACTAGGGCACTTCAAGCAAAAATTTCAACTAATGAAAATTAAATGTGTTCGATCGTAAAAGGATGGCAAATGAAACAAAAAATTTGGTAATGACTAATGTCATTAAATTACAAATTTTAATTAATTACTAATTTTAATTAATTACAAATTTTGTTCAAATTGATGACCATTGACCTGTAAACATGCTCGGCACCTCTTCCTCATCTCCACGGTCACCGTTCTAAGCAGCAGTTCCTCGCGCATTGTATCGAATGCGGCGTGGATCCTGTTAATTAGAACCTCCCTTGTTGGTACTTCTTCTGCGTACACCAACTCTTTCGCCCTTCCCCAGACGTAGAAGTCGAGTGGGGTAAGGTCAGGCGACCTTGGGGGCCAGGGAATTGGCCCACCCCGACCAATCCAAGAATTAGGAAAGCAGTTGTCCAGAAGCTCCCTCACTGCTAGGCTCCAATGAGCAGGACAGCCGTCGTGCTGGAAGACTATGGGCCGATCTTCGTCAAACACTTCTTCCGCTAAATCACTAATTCTACGTACGTGTACGCAGAAGAAGTACCAACAAGGGAGGTTCTAATTAACAGGATCCACGCCGCATTCGATACAATGCGCGAGGAACTGCTGCTTAGAACGGTGACCGTGGAGATGAGGAAGAGGTGCCGAGCATGTTTACAGGTCAATGGTCATCAATTTGAACAAAATTTGTAATTAATTAAAATTAGTAATTAATTAAAATTTGTAATTTAATGACATTAGTCATTACCAAATTTTTTGTTTCATTTGCCATCCTTTTACGATCGAACACATTTAATTTTCATTAGTTGAAATTTTTGCTTGAAGTGCCCTAGTTGCGGAAATTAATTAATAACTTTAAAACTAAAAGTGATAATTACACTTTTAGCATATCGTTAGAAAGGGCATGGACTGAGGATGTTTTAAAAAAATCAGAAGAACTCCAACCCTGTTAGTTTTTTTTTAAACCCCATAGAAAGTTGCCCTTAAAATTATTTCTTTACCTTACTACGGTACTTCAGGCCCCATAACTTTTCTTCTCCACAATTTTCTGGTGTAAAATAATTTTTTGCAGGACCCTAAGACTCTAACGATTAAAACAAGACCATTAGCCGACCGGTCCCATGGATAGATTTTGAGCTACAGGTAGTTTTAGTCAAAAAATCATAAAAAAGTCAAATAAAAAATAATAATAAATTAAAAAAAAACCTTGAGGCCAAGGTCAATATAATGGGTGGGGGTAGGTAGCAGACTATCCCTAGTTTCTACCCTAGGCGTATGTACAGCTCCCTTCCAAACACCCTGTATAATCAGAGTTACTTTGACAGGTACATAACATAACCTAAAAATATGTATAACCTTTTCCCAGTATTTTTTAGCGTTGTATCTTTGGGAAATAAATTAACACCGGGGATGGTACATCCTGGTACAGCACTCAGAGGCATATTTAGAGAAAATTAAAATTTACTGAAACAGGTTACAAAATGTATGGATTTGACAGGTTTGATTAGCTATAGCGACGATGCGCCACCTATCGTGAAAAATATGCAGTTCACATCCCCATTGAAATCACACCGAAAGATGACCATCGCTATACCGCGCCGTCTCGCGATGGCCAGCGCTGTCTCGCGTCGGCTCGCGATATCACGCGCCGTCCATCGCTACCACTCGCTGGCTCGTAAGTAGCAGCTGGGAGCTGGAGAGTCTGGAGATTATAGTATGCAGCTATGTCTCGCGATGTTCGGAGCGAGACTGCGCGTGCCAGCGCGATCCATCGCAAAACATCGCGAGTCATTGCTTGCCGGAGAGAGACCGTGCAGGTCCTCGATTTGTGTATCCGTTTTACATAGTAAATAAATACTCTATTCTTAGAGAAATAAAGTTCAATACTGTGCTAACAAATATTTCGATTCTCGTCTCTCACATCCTGGCGCATCTAAACCAAAGATGGGCAGGACGCGGTTAGAAATTGTCACCTTAAATGCGGAAGAGAAGCACTTAGTGCTACTAGTTGGTAATCGGTAATATCGGTATGCCTGTGTCTCTTTGTAAAACACGATGCATATTTTTTACGTCCAGGAACTGTAACTACCTATTTATACCAACTACGCAAAATACATTCACGTTTCGATATAAGATATCAGGGACACTTTCACTTTTATTATTTGTGTTATCTAAATGACATCACGGCCATAAAGATGTGGTAGCAAAAATATTTGGTTTTTATTTAGAAATACCTTTTATGTTCGTGGTTTCAAATAAAATATTGTTTTTGCGTGACTGGGACCCAGGGTTCATAAGAAGTAGATAGTTCGCAAGAACTGAAAAAATTCAGTACATTTTTCTACAATGCATGATCGATATAACATGGCGGGCAAGTCATCAATCAAAATTTTTCAAGTACTACGTGGTTGTTTTTTTATCGAATACATCATTGCCTTCAAGTGATTTCTTTCAAACGATATTCAACGATACTCAACCATAAGTTTTGATGTAATTCTAGAATTGTGTTATGATTATTATGACAGCTGTCAGTTTGAATTTGAAATTCGAAATGGAGATTGTTCTAGAATACGAGCCATTGAGACATTCATTTATCTTGTAACTTTTATCATTTGCTCTGTTTTTAGCATTTATCAGTAGTTTCGTGTCTACTGCTAGATATTAGGCTTAGGTCCCTTATAGATTTTATCCAAGCACTTATTTTGTGTTATTCGAATTATTAATCGCTCTAATGCTTCGTTGGTCTAGTGGTTGCAATTTTTCATGATCTTGATTTTGAATTCGATGCCCAAATTGTATAAAGTGATTGGGTTTTTTTGTTACGTCTCAGTGGCAGGCACAAGCGGTGTCTGGATTTGAGCCCGATTGATAGCAGTACGCCCACCCCTAAAATGTTTGACTTACTAATGACATATTCTAGATTTATTATTTTGATTTGAATTTAATTATTTTGGTTTGTATTATTAATATTTGCATGCCATTATATAAGGCAAACATGACGTGCTGTAATTTTTAAAAATTTTAACATATCTTACATATTGATAATTATTTGTTGTGTGTACTGTACTCATGTTTGAACAAATAAATGATTACTTAATTAAACATAACTCACATCTAATTTCATAACATCTCTGTCTAATGCTACGGTAACAATAATGTGGCGTGTCGTGTAGTAGCGCGGAAAACACCAATCAAACGACTTTGTTCAAGCTTTGTGCATCAGAAGGCGCCACGACACGCCACGACACGTGAAAATGTTTAAGCTTTTCTCTTCGAGGAATACCAACGTGATCTTTTATTATATTGGTATACAATCTAAATCATAGTCTGATTTACTATATTGGGCCGTTAAAGGGGCCTCCTCTAATGTGCCACAAATAAGCTTTTAATTCAAGTGTGCGCAGGTTTACCACAGTAATTAGCCGCTGTGATCGGCAAATTCGATGAAAGCTGTGTTTTGGGTTGGTCTGAACATACTTTAGATGTAAATGTCTACATTTTGCCTATTATTATATCTAGGTATTTGTAGAAACAGTTAATTTTATTCAGTTTAGAAAAAATAAGGAACCTATGCTTTGCTCTTTTTAATCACTGCTGCATGTTTTTATCCGGTATATTTATTTATTTGCAATTTCAATAGCTTATTACTAATTTACATAAGTAGATGTACACATCACTGTCAATGAACAGCCCAGTGCAGTTGCATCAACGTTACGAGCATCTTGGTAAAAACACACACACACACTGCACAGTGACAGCAAGACAATGACACGATGATCGTCGTGATGGTGACAATTATCTCGTGTCCAGTCGACCGTCAAGATCACCGAATCGGCGAAAGTCAATTGTTTTTACCCGACTGCCGAAGGAGGGTAATGTGTGTATCAGTCTACAGACCAAACGCGTTGACCGATTTTGATGATTCTTACGTCAATCGATTCGTCATAACCTTGCGAGTGTCACTGGTTAGATTAAAATTGGAAAATAAAAAAATGGCGGATTTTGGGCGCTATAATGTGGGTCAACAATTTTTTTGTTTTCTTACAAGCCCATCGTGTGGAAATCAAAATAAAGGCTTTTAAGAGGTGATTTCAAAAATATATGACACTTATATGTTTAAATGTACCTTATTCTAAAAAAAAATAACCAAAAAATTATAAATTAAAAAAGTTAATTGCAAAGCTCAAAAAACCCGACTGCTTAAAAAGCGAGCTAAAAGACGTAAACATGAAGAAAATCATGCTGCGCAGTCGGAGGATACATCTGGTTTTGGTCAGTCAGCTCGCGAACATTACATGTATCCTCCGACTGCACAGCATGATTTTCTTCTTGTTTACGTCTTTTTAGTTCGCTTTTTAAGCAGTCGGGTTTGTTTTATTTTTTTTAATTAAACTTATTTTTCTATAGTGTCTGCTAATTAGCACTCAAACCCCTTGACCAGAGAATCAATCGAATTGCCTCGTCCAATTGACACATTATAAAGCATGTCGCTTTTATTTGCCATTAACATTTTCCTCCGAATTTGCTCCCGCCACATTTTTACAGGATCCCGGTATAAAACGTAGCCTCTGGCACTTAGTGATACAATATATCTTTTCGGCTCCAGAGATTACGTTTTACAACCATAAAAATAATTTTACCTCCATAAAAAATCAGTAGGCAAACATGGAACCAAACGAGGATCATTAACGCGCCGTGCTTAATTAAAACAACAAAAAACAGCGGCAAACACTTTACCTATGTTCTCAATTGCCTCCCCGTTAAAAAGAACAAGAAAAAATAAATATTATCGCGAGAAACAACGCAGGGAACTTCTGTTGGAATCGGATTAAGTACTTTGACTGGTCACTTTCGGCTGGCGGTGGCGGTGTAGCGATGGTATTTTAAAGTTAGGCGCTTAAAGAAACAAAGCTTTTGTTTCGATTCTGTTTTCCCTTTTTCCAAGTGCTCCTTGAACCTTTTCCGGGCAAAATATTTTGTTGAAAAAATGGTAGGTACACTTACTTAGGGTGCTTTCCACGATGTCCGCATAGCCATTACTACTTACTTTTTTATTTTGTTAAGAAAAAAGGTTGCCCCACACTAGTAATTACTCCTTTATCGTGGGTTCGTTTACAAATATTTCCACAACTCACACACACAAATAGACCCGGAACAATTATCTGTAGGCCATACAAATATTTGTTCCTGGCGGGAATCGAACGCAAAACAGCCAACCGCTTAGCCAGTACGGCAACCGTGCCGACAAAATCAAAAATAGAACAGAAAAATAATATACTTTTTCTTTTTTGGTAAAATCCCACTGCATTATGCCCAAACCACTGCAACTCTAGAAAGCCAGATTCATCAGTGGCGACCAACAGAAAAGCGCCGAGGCAATGAAAAATATGATGAGTATGTTTACGGGGACTTATGGTTTGTAACTTTTGAAACAAGCTTTACCATTTAATTTAATAAACCCAAAGCAAAGTTTATTATCCCATTCATTAAAATGGAAATAAGAACATAGATATTATTCGCTAACAAAGTCATCAAGGAAGCGACTATGAAGATTGCCTGCTGAAGGAAACCTTTGGCACGCAGGCTGGCACAAAAATAGTGCTGGCTGGCTTTAAAAACTCATTCAAATTTAGAATCGGTTTGAAAGCAGCGGGGCAGATTTGATTTAGGAGAGCTAATGTAAAGACGTAATTTGATTATACGTAAAAGTAAAGTAAAGTTATATACTTAATTAGTTATTATATTTAAAGTCCACCACGCATGTCTGGTCCTTGGAGCTGCCTCAGACACTTCCCATAGCATTGTTTGTGACTATTTTAAGTATGATATGCAATAAGTGCTTCTTTCGTATTGCCCAATCTTACTCAATAATGCCTACTTACAGATACCGGCACGGTTCTTGAGCGCTCGGCGGAAGAGTGGGGATCGCTTTGCGCATCGTACACTTATGACAAATAAAACGCACACCCGTTTATTATTTATTTTTTCTAAGTTACGGTCTACGTAATTTCTTACTTATAAGATTAAATAATGATTTATTAAATTGAGAAATGAAAATTGAGATCAAAAAAAAAAGGTAACTAACAAAAGTATTTCTAATTTAAAATTATAACTTAGTTCTTATAGTTTGTCAAAAATTACTAAAAAATCTACAACGTACCTACATACTTTTTTTTGTTAACATTTTTGACCTCTAATTTCTTTTGTTCATTAATGAAATGAAAAACAATATAGTTTGTAAGTATAGTAGTATAGTTAGTAATTAAAAATAATAGTTTTGCTATAATTACAAACTGACATTAATTTTTTTCCTGCTATATTTTCGATAAATATCACCTTTTATTATTATAACAAAGGTCTAATTAATAAAAAAATCACATAACATATTTGAGTTCAAAGTTACCAGATAATTTAAAATGATGCAGTTTAAAATTTGTAGCAATTAAATTGGCCGGAATTGTACTCGTCGTCGTGAGGTACGTGCAACAAGAGTAAAGAACGAATCACGACTTACGGCTATGACGCGATACGCTACGGGCCAATCACTGCATTTTCCCCGCCCCCGCGCCACACTTCATACCACCAGAGGGACCCAATAATTCACTTTTGCGCACGTGAAGCTCAGCGCTCAAGAACCGTGCCGATGATTGTACATCGTTATTGTTCCCAATAACAAAGCAAACAGACTGGTCCATAATGATCCTTTGACAGAGAAGCCCGCACGGCGCTCATCACTACCATGGTCGGTAGTCAAAGAACTCATTAAACGTCAAACACACGACTGTTATTCGTTGCATGTAAAGTATGGGTCATGATGTAATTATAGATAGCTCAAAAGATCTTGTTGGACATTGGTGCAACATGTAAGACTGTATAATGTTACTATTTATAACATAACACCACGAACCATAACTTCACCAACTTCTGGAAGGGTTGGGCAGATGAGCCCTTATAGCAGAGCGCGGCAAGTACTTTTAAATGGGATCCGGATAGAGTTGTTTTTTATCGAAGTCCCGAAAAATAATACTCATAATAAGTACCTACTTACCAGTTGTTTTTTTTTATTTTGAATAATGAAAGATAAGGTGATTATAAAAACACAAATAGACAGGTATTTTTAAAAATTGCTGCGAGAATTTACCGTGCTGGCTTGAGCCAGTTTATTACAGTTTGGTTCACGCGGGGAGCAGCAGATGAAGAAATTCCAGAATAACAGTTTTCCTGATCCTAGAATCGACATCAAGCTCAGCAGTAGGGCTTACGATTATTATACAGTTTATAGGGATGATTCCGTGGTAGAAAAATTATAATTCTATTTAGTCCATCAGCGAGATTATCAAATAATATTAGACACGTATTTTTGGACATTTGATAGATTTTTTTTGTCATCATGCCTATTGTAGAGAGAGAAAACGAACCTGCAAGGTTAATACACATTAACCATGCAGGTTTATTTTCCCTCTCTACATTATTTTTATATTTAAAATCAAATCAAATCAAATCAAAATATTTATTTGCCAGAAAATACATTGTTTAACAAGGAAAGATCTTAAAGCCTTAAAGTCATTGTATTCTGCCCAAGCAAGCGTGCAAATTACTTTCAATAATAAAGTCATTGAGTTTTTAGACATCATACCCAAAACAAAATTGCAAACATTAGATAAAAAAAAAAAACCAGACCAAACCAAAACAATATTGATGCATTCTTATACTTTCAATTGTCAGATTATAAAATTTAAACATTAAATAAATCAAAATGTCAATAATTAAAATAAAAAATGCGAATCATTAAAATTAAATGTCAATGAAATATATTTAAATGTCAATAACTAAAATTCCAATGCTTTCAATTGACAGATTATATACTCAGCAATAATTAAAAAAAAAAAAAAGATGGCAATAAAATAAATTAGTGTCAATAATTAAAATTGAAAATGTCGAACAAATAAATCAAAATGTCAACAACTGAAATTTTAAAATGTCAATCAAATTAAAATGTATTAATCAATATACGTATGTTATTACAATTATCATTTCAATTATTCATTTAATAAATAAATATTCTTTATTTACATTCTTAACAGTAATTATGTCTATGCTCTATAAATTCCTTAAGGCTATAGAAGCAACTATTTTGTAGCCAATCTGTCAATTTGATTTTAAAAACATTACCCTGCAATAATTTTATTTCATCTGGTATGTTATTATAAATCAATATACACATATTATACACATTTTTCTTGTAAATATCTTTATGACCAGATGGATGATATAATAGGTTGCGAAACTTGGCCCTTTTTTGTCTTGGCACAACTTCCCTATGTTGCATAAAATAATGCATGTGTTTCTTTGTAAAGATGCAGATGTCTCGTATGTACATACAGGGCAGTGGCAGAATTTTACTTTTTTTAAAGAGAGGTTTACAGCTATCTAAAAACCATGACTTGTTTATGACCCGGATGCAACGTTTCTGGAGCTTAAAAACTCTGTCGGTATCGGTCGAGTTACCCCACATGATAAGACCATAGCTTAGAATAGATGACACATAGCCATGGTAAGCTGAAAGAGCAGCTTCTACAGAAACATTTTGTCGTAGCTTTTTTAAAGCAAACACAAACCTATCAAGTTTCTGGCATATATGTTCCACATGGCTTTTCCAATTGAGATTTCTGTCTATATTAATACCTAAAAATTTTATTTCATCCACTTGTTGTAATTTTTCATCGTTATACCTAATATCTAAAGCAAATTTTTTAGTATTATACGAGTTAAATTCCATTAATTTTGTCTTACAAATATTTATATTTATGTCATTATTTGCCATCCAGCTAATTATATCTGACAGGGTTTTTTCAGTAACAGATTTGTAATTGATTTTATCCTGGCACTTTAATATAATAGTTGTATCATCTGCAAAAAGAATACATTTCTGCTTAGTGGCCTCCGGAAGACCATTTATGTAGAGTAAGAAAAGCAAAGGACCGAGAATACTACCCTGAGGCACACCAGTCTTATTTATTATTGCTACTGATTTAAATTTCTCTTTAGAATATATTCTGTAACCTTTCTTTACAACTTTAGATATCTCTGTATATTGCTTCCTATTACTCAAATAGCTAGATATCCATTCATATGCCTTGCCCCTTATGCCGTAGAAATCTAATTTGTTTAATAGCTTAGCATGATTAACAAAATCAAAGGCCTTACTCATATCTAAGAATAATGACACTGCAGGATTGCCATTGTTAATAGTTTCAGTCACAAGTTTAATAAAGTTGAAGATGGCAAGAGCAGTTGAACAACCTTTACGGAAACCAAACTGTTCTTTGCACAATATGTCATGTCTACTGAGAAAATTATTCAACCTAATATGCATAGCCTTCTCAAAAATTTTAGATATGATGGGTACTATCGTAATAGGCCGGTAGTTATTTGGATCTGACTTATTTCCCCTTTTAAATAGTGGTTTTACGATAGACATTTTGAGCTGATCAGGAAAAACACCTTCCAAAAAAAGATAGGTTTATAACATGTGCTAGTGGATGACATATAGAGCTAGCACAAGCCTTCAAAACCTGTGTCGCGACACCGTCATATCCGCTAGTTTTGCTATTATTTAGGGACATTATAATTTTATAGACTTCTTCCGCATCTATAGGACTTAGAAAAATAGTGTTAAGATTTTTGTTTTTTGATTAAGCTTAATATTATTAGAATTAAATGATTGATTAGATGTCAAATTAATAAAATAGTCATTAAATATATTGCAAATGTCAGATGGATTATTATATGTCACATTATTAGAATTTATTTCATCAATGTCATTTCTATACAAATTATTATTATTTATCGTTGAAGATATTGCATTCCAAGTGGCTTTACATTTATTCTTATGCTTTTGTATACGTCTTGTATTCATTAATTTCTGAGCTTTCTGTGCACATCGTTTGAACATATGGTTATAAAGTTTGTATATTTTCTCATTATGTTTTTTATTCGTTTTACAAGTTCTAAATTTTAAATAAAGTTGTCTTTTCGTTTTGCTGGATTTTTTAAAGCCTTTTGTTATCCAGTTTTGTGTAACTGGTTTATTATTAACTTTAACCTTAATGACCGGAATGCACAGATCGTAATATAATGTGAATGTTTCATAAATTAAATTGAAGGCTTCTGTTAGAGTATCCGAGTCAAATGTTTCCAAAAATGAGAGAGAAGACATACATTCGCAAAATTTCTTAAGATTTGCCGTGCAGTAGTCACGTTTTAATTCAGACCAACAAGATATTGGTTTGTGTTTATTCGTCTTTATAGTAACAGTTTGTGCTGTTTCGTGATCTGACAAGCTTCGGTGAAGAATTTCTGACTGAACACTTTGTATGTTACTTGCAATTTGGTCAATGCACGAGTTCGCCCGAGTTGGTGATTTTATGTGTGCTTCAAAATTGTAGTTACTAAGTATACTTAAAAGTTCCTTTGATACGGAATTATCCTTTAAAATATCTATATTCCAATCACCACATTTTTTTTTTTCCTCTTGTATTGGTCTGTCAAGTAATTTAGCAAATGGTCAAGTTTATGAAGAAACATACTGTTTTGCGCCTTTCTTTGATCGGGTATTCTGTAGATATTTACAACTATCAGGCTCAAACCAATTACCTCTACGCCACAGCATTCAAAATAGAATTCCGTAGCTATACCTGAAGGGATACTTAATGATTTTGTGTCAAATACCTTATTAGTCAGAATACACGTACCCTCTCTACATTTATCTCGACTAAATACTGCAGCCAATTTAAAATTATCGAGTTTGATGTTAGCTTCCGTACCTTTCTTAACAAAAGTTTCACTAAACATAGAATATCTACCTCCTTGTTTTTTCCTACTAATTCAGATAAAGTTACTTCTATCATGTCTAGTTTGTTGCAGAGGCCGGCTATATTTTGGTGTAGGATTCGTAGATTACTATGTCGGCAATCCTGTTTTGATTTACCATAATTAATGACGGGAACGGAAATCTTACTAACGGGGGACTTAGGAACGAAAAAATGTGTTATTGTTACATTTCCATGAAGTGAACTTCGTGCAGCTAAAGCTAGTTTTGTAGTCTTTTCATATTGCATATAATCAATTTCTATATTATGTTTGTAAGTAATTAATTCTAATTCTGAGAGCCTTTTATAATAATTTATATCTAACTGATTTACTTCAATAAACTTACAATTCTTAAAACTTTTTGTGAACAGTTTTAGTTCATAATTAAGTTTTTTTAACATTTAGATATCTATTTTCTGTAATATTCAATAACAATATTGTACAATTGCTTAAACTACACAAAGTACTACACAAATTAGTTATCAACAAGTATGGATTTTTGTCATGTTTACCAACTGAGAGTATAACAATGTCATTGTCAGATAGTGTGTGTGATAGATTCTCTGGATTCCGTAGGATCTCGCATGAAGAAGCATAAGGCTGAACTTTACCCTGGATGTTGCAATGAAATTCTTCAAATAGGCTCGCACTTGACGGCTATCTCACCTGATGGTAAGCGATGATGTGGTCGACGGTGAAGCACGCTTGCCTAGCAGTAACCTATTCACTCTCTAGTCTTAAAGACCCCTAGAATGTAGCTATCGAGAAAAACATGTTCCGGCAGGAAATCCCACTCCTTAGCTGTACG
This sequence comes from Orthosia gracilis, assembly GCA_947562075.1. Classification (NCBI taxonomy): domain Eukaryota; kingdom Metazoa; phylum Arthropoda; class Insecta; order Lepidoptera; family Noctuidae; genus Orthosia; species Orthosia gracilis. Next base: position 65,785,038 of record OX387264.1, on the reverse strand, counting down.
CATAATAAAGGTATTTCCAATGTGTGTATGTATCCATGGCGCATCGCCATACGTCTTGTAGCACTATGATGAAACGGGCTTGACGGAATTAGACATACATGCCATCGCCCCGAAAAACAACCGATAAAAAAACCGACAAACTGGCAATTCGGCGACGATGTTCAAGGCTTGGTCCGCTTTCCGATGGACTCTAGTGCATCAACCTGGTATTTGGCAAATGCGCCCCATATATCTAATAAACGGCCTAAGCGGAATATTTGCAAAATTCTAACCCTACCAAAAATACGGGTCTAATGTTATTTGATAATTTCACTGACGGACTAAATTTTCTTCCCACGAAACATCCATATTCAACCGATTTTCACCCGTCTTAGAAAATACGTGTGCGATATCACCTATCGTTGCAATTTTGTTACCATTATATTGCATCGCGCCATCAGGCTGCTCCCTAAATCTAATTGCTATAAAACAAAACAAAATTTGAATTCAAATTAAAGTAACTGCAATAGTTAAAATTGACAGCGGGTTCAATTAAGAAAACGTTAAGAATAGTTTGAGTAAGCGTTTCTTTGATATTCTTTTTCTGTATTTTTTTTTAATTTTTTTTTATTTGTTACGTTTTGAGTCATATCTTTTTTATTTTAAACTCTCGCTGTATTTTATGCAATTTTTTATATATGTGAAAACTTTTAATTTGCCGTTTTTTGCATGTTGTTTCTGCGTATTTATTGTGTTAGCTGTAAGTTTTCCTAAGATTAATAAAATAAAATAAATTAACTTTAGATTATTTTATATATATTTACAAGTTCAAGTTACTTCCACAGTATCCAAGCGATTTTGTTGAGGCACGACCACGAAACTCCGGAAGCAATCAATCAGATACGTTGAAGGTCATAATAGTTGTTTCGGTTCCTGTAAACGTGTGCACGAGACATCCATCAAAGTCGGATCATTCATCAGCTGGACCTGGCCGATGGTCGGGTGCTGCTGACACTACATAAATGGAAAAACATTGCAGATTTATTTGTAGCATACAGAATGGACTGGTATTTTTCATATTCAGGTATGAAGTGAATACGGGTAGAAAATTTAGAGGAACAAACCGATCGTGCGGCTAGCACAACAGTTGACATGGTACTGATGCCTTGTACTCTTCTTCTAGAATTCTGGTTGGACCACGTCATATGATTACAGACTGCATGCATGTGACGTTACAGTGTCACCTTGGTTACTGCGGATAGATTAAAGAGATTAGCATAAGCTGAACAGCAATGAAAAATATCACTTTTATGAACAGATAGTTCACAAAAAGTGATATTGTTCAGTTCATTATGAATGCCCGTGGTTTGTAGCAGCTCAAACGCCAGGCACTGAGAAAATTCTGTCAGGATTACGTGCTATGTAGAAAATGCCATGACAAAATAATAATGAAGTAGGAACAAATTCGTCTATGCCATCATCAGCCTTATAAAGTTCGCAGTGCTGGGAAAGGCCTTACCCTCAGTATGAGAGGAAATTGGCCTTAATCTACCACGCGGGCCCTGTGCGGGTTGGTGGATGTCACATGTCTTCGAATTTTTGGTTCTAACACACGTCAGTTTCTTTACAATGTTTTCCTTCGCCATTTTTAGAGCAGTGCTGATAACCCATGAGATACGATATATGATAGTTCAAACCCACGTGGTACGACATGTAAGTCGGGGCCATTACCACTGGGCCTCCTCTGTATTATATTTTTAACCGACTTCGCAAAAAGGAGGAGGTTATCAATTCGACTGTATTCTTATTTTTATGTTTGTTACCTCAGAACTTTTTTATTGGGTGAACCGATTTTGATGATTCGAAAGCTGGTGCTTGTCATGTGGTCCCATTTAATTTACATCAAGATCTGATGAAGAACTTTGGAGAAATACATCAGAACTCTTCAATAAATGAGGGCAAATCACTCGGGATAGATGCAATCGCATGTCTGTTTATTGTTTACACCATTTCATAACATAACATCACACTGGTACGCTCTAAGGGGTTACACAGGTGTGAACAGTTCACCCTGGTATACTCTCATCGCGCCGGTTTTGTTTAAGTTTCATGTAGTACCTAGCCAATAGAACTGGTCCATTATGTACCACAACTAAAAAGTGAAAAATAAAAAAAACCTTTTTAACAACCGACTTCCAAACAAAATACTAGAAAGTGAAAAATAACATCAATTTCGGAAGTCGGTGTCAAAAAAAGAAGGAACGAAAAGCAGGAACATTGACTTCCGAAATTGTAGTTATTTTTCACTTTCTAGTGTTTTTGTTTGGAAGTCGGTTGTAATTTTTGTAAAAAAGTTTTTTATATACCAACTTATTCTGGCGCCTTCGCTTCCATTTATCAATATGTAACCCGCCGATGCTTCCACATGGAAGTAAAAAAGCACACCAAAAATAAATGTAAAGCAAAAGATAAGAATCTTCAGCATTGCCGCATTGACTGCCATAAATCAGGTTCAGCCAGTGTCACTGACATTAGGTAAGTAGGTACACAAAAAGGAAAACGTTGGTACAAAATTCTTCAAATTCGAAATAATTCCATAAATGTCAAACCGCCGTAGGTAAGGAAAACATATTTTTGTAAATCTATATTTAGATAAAAGTGTAATAATGGTTAAGGCCATTAGTGCTTAACGTAAGGGAATCGAAAAGACATTAGGTTCAGTCATTCGAGAAGCTAAAATCGATATTAAGACCATAATGGCGTTGGAGGGAATTAGATAAGTGATGAATATTGTAATTATCACTGAAAGGTATAAGCATTTTTTTTGTTTTAGGCTATGTCGTTTTCCTCACGATTCTTAATTGTTTATTGTACACCATAAAGAACAATGATTTAATACCAATAGAAAAGGGGTATAATTTAGACGGTCATCAAAAATATTTTTAAGACTCTAAGCTTAGGCACCAAATAAAATAATTGGTTCCCAAAATGGATCAACGGTCACCAAATTCTATCCAACTCAAAGATTAATATACCGGGTGTATTCGTGTTTTTAACGAATTAGTCCAAGAGCGAGCGAAGCGAGCTCAGGAGCTTAGGGCACCCCGACACGGACAGGTTAGGTTCGAACGAGATGACGGGAGCTGAAGTGAGCGAGCAAAGCGAGCGAACTCGGCTCCCGTCATCTCGTTCGTGTTAGGTTACTTTAGACCCTGCGGACGGAAATAGGAGCCCCGCGCAGCGGGGCTCCGTCGACTTTAAAGGCGTCCATATATTTTTTTGGCAGTCAATAATACGAAAAAATGGATTTATTTCATAATATTTTAGGAAACGTTATTTGGTGACCATTTATCCATTTTGGTAACCGTTTAGAATTTTTTTGGTAGTAAAATAGGTACTTTTTTGGGCGGTGTTTAAACACAAGCCATAGAAAAGTACATGTACAAATGTGAGCTAATCCCAATGTAGACTTCTCTGATAGCAAACCCTAGAGTAAAAGAGAATGATGACAAAAAAGGGTAGGATACAGTGAGCAGTTTTAAAATAATGGTTTTCCTTTATCGTTTTGAGATCAGTAATGATGAAATAAATTATACATAAGACTAGGAAAATAACACTGTGGTAAAATTTTAATACAATAGCAATCAGCCAAATTGGGCAGCCATGGAAAACTGTAGTAACATTTACTATAAAGAAATTTTCAATGACGCGTTAGTCATAAAAAGAATCTAAATGTGGGGTTATTATAGAAATTGCCGGTAAATAATTTTCGAACAGTGTTTCTTTGAATTGCTGTGGTTGGCTGATCGATAACATGTGGTGGTAACCCCGTCAATATATGAACATTAGACGGAAATAGAAATAAACTTTATTTTAATAGACTATAGTGTCTGAAATTAGTTTTTATGATAATTGGAAATGAGGGCAATGTATATTAACAAAGAAATCGTGTTTTAATTAATCAGCAGGAATAATTATATATTTTTAATTAAATAAAAAGCTTGAACAACTGCTGCATATGAACGGATTTTTTTTAGTTAATACACTTAGTTACCAAAGTTTTGGTTGATAGTTACGTGGTAATTGGAACTTGCAAACTTAGCTTACTAGCAACAAAACAGAGTTTTGCTATTGGGTTATAAGTTTTGTATTATTTTATTTGTGTTTATTTGTATTATTTTACTTGTGATTGTTAAAGTTTGCTTAAATTTTAAGTTACACCACCACCACCAACCCGCATTGGGCCCGCGTGGTGGATTATGGCCCTTTCCCTCTCACAGAGAGGAAGGCCTGTGTCCCAGCAGTGGGAAAATTAAAAAGGGCTGATGATGATAGCATCTTTCTGCCTTCATCCCAATTTATTTTGGGTCTTCCCTAATACAATCATCAAAACTTAAAAAAATCTTTGGGAAACTTGTTTTTGTACTCGAAAATATTTCCAAAAAAATAGCCAGAGTGTTAAAGGAAAACCAACAGAACCCATTTTTGCATTTTTGGAATTTTGGTCTGATAGTCGGTTTGTCTGTTTATCGGTTTATTTGTGCACGCATCACGTAAAGTGCACGAAACCAATGTAGATAACTTTTATACATAAAAATTGAATATTACTTAGTTTTTGTTTCATCACAATCGGTTCACTCTATCAAAACTTAGATGAATTTAAAATGTTCAAGAAGTAAAATTATCACAACATACGCGATTCAGATACTCGAACAGTTGAACTCCATTTTAGATAGATGGCGTTGTGCATTTGAAGTCATTTTCTTTATTGCGGTGTTAAGATTCTCCGCGAAAGAATGACCCTAGAAAAAAAATGGTAAGTAGGTAGAGTAGGCAGGCATGTAAGTAAGATAGGCAGACACGTAAGTAGGGTAGACAGGAACGTAAGTAAGGTAGGTAGTAAGGTAAGCAGGATTTCGGTTTTTCGGCTTCGATCCCGTCAACTGCTTACCTTACCCGGATAGGCAGTTGACGGGAGCGAAGCCGTGGGAACAGCTAGTAATAAATAAAATTATCACATCCCCCATTTTTTTGTTATTTTATTTTTCACACGATCTTTGCATCCTTTCTTATATTATCTTTCTTTTTATCCTATATGCTCTCGCTTGCCCACTATCTAAACTGATGGTAAGCGATGAAGTGGTCGACGGTAAAACACGCTTGCCTAGAAATAACCTATTCACTCTTGACTTAAAGATCTTATCTTATACAGTCCACGTTCATACATCAAAATATTCTTAACATGACCCTCATTTATAGTATGATCTTATTAATCTGCCAAGCACGTTTCATTAGGACAAGATATTTTACTACGCAATTAAGATTATTCGTGATATTCATTCACTATATTATAAGTAGACATTAATAATGCCAGCCAGTCCCACTACAAGGGAAAAGCTTCTTCTTAATTCCACATTAACTGGGGTCTGGGGAACCACGAATTTCACGCCAAATGCTTTCGGGGCGATGATATTTCCCAAGTTTATTGCCTTATCATAAATTATAATTGAATTATTTAAGGTTTCCTGAATAATGTTCCCACCCCTTTATTTATATTTAGAACTTGAGGATATTTTTAGTAATGTACCTAGTATATTATTACTACTAATATTGCAAATGATATTTTTATAGCTTCACTAGAAGACTACTGGTTCAGTTATGCCGAGGTACTCGTTCAATTGGGCATTTGTGGCCATTTATCGTTTTAAGAGACGGAATCTAACACGAAGAACACTTTTAAATAGCTACAAGTACGTGTCACGTCAGAAAGAAGTTAAAAGTTGAAAAGTCAAAAATTGGGACATTTTGTAAAATTATAGTTAGTCATCGATATGAAAACACCCGACGATCGAATATCTTAGTGACAATTATTTACCTATGTCAATAAAAATCATTTGATTATTTGAATGCCCGTAGGTATTTTTAAGGAACGTTCGTATTCGCCTCTCAGTCACAATATCGATCTCAAAAACACCTCTTGTTACACGTTTTTGACATTGATTGGCTCCGAGATGATGTATTATTAAGGCCCACTTGCAATTAAATTGACAAAATTGAATGGCAGACTGTCAATTTAACCTCCTGTTAGCAATTCATTCTGAGTTAAGTTTTTCGTGCACATGGGCCTAAGAGGTAGGAGTTTCTACTATTAGCCTTTAGGTATTTTAATTTCTCCAACTTCAATTTCCACGATACACCAGACAAACTCCAAGCAAATTCTGCCCCATACATAAAAGATCTCATTTGTTGCCTCACTCGAGAACTTTGTAATTGCAATGAGAGTCGATCTGCGACGGAAACATTAAGTTGATTCGTTACAACGTTTGGCTTGCCCTCGGGGTATATCGGAGTTCCCATATACATACTTATAAGACCGTACGGTTAGTTAGGATGACGGAAGGACAGGCATTTGTTACTTTCTTTTATTGATCTTTTTGTGTCTCGTGATTATTTATTTATCATTTCGCATTTTGGTACAGAACATCTCAGGGGAGGTCGTGCTCAATCTCGTTAACGTAGACGTAATTTTGTATTGGAACTGGTTAAATGCCGTCTGGTAAAAGTTAGATGAAACTCTTTTTTTGTATAGAAATTGATATAAGAGAATGTTTCGGTTAACGCAATCATTTCGCTGCAGATTTGTTAGGTTAGCTTAGGCTGGCCGCCTGCCCCCCCGGTGGGTTCCCGCATTGTCGAGGCGGGGGGGCTCAGTAACCGTGGCTTGGACAACCACGGTGAAGCGAAGAGGAACCCGAGGAGGGGCCGCTCGTCAGGGCTTTTGCCGACAAGCCGACGACGTAGCGGCCAATAAGTAGGTTGCGGTGGCGTATGGGCGCCATCGCAACTGAGGCGGGTCGCGATGTGGTACAGTAGGCATCGTGGCTGAGGGTTGGAGGCCGCGGCGGGAGAGGAGTGCCGGTATTACGGAGCGCCGCTCGCCCTACCCACCGCGGCCTGCGCGGGGTCGCCACCGTCTGATGGCGGATGCGGTGGGGCCGCAGGGGAGGAGGAGTGTCGGTATAGCGTTGGCCGCTCTCCCTATCTCCTGCGGCCGAAAAGTGGTAGGTGGCGGGGCCACTGTCCTGACCCGTCACAGGGGGACCAAGGGTGCCATACACGGGGTCGTCTGGCGCCCATGTGCTGGTTTGGTCCCTGAGGTGGTCACGGCGTACAGTGTGTTCTGGTGCGCCGGTGATGGGGGGTAAACCCCAGAGGAGGGTCCGGAGACGGACAGCCGCGGCGGGTCCGCGGTTGTATGCTAACGCGTTCCCGTGTTCCCGCCATAAGCGGCACAGGAGGTCACCGTGGAGTTTTAGTGGGTTAGAGTCCCACATAACTGCGCTATCTCCCCGTGGTAGCGCAGTATGCATGAGCATTTCTCCACGCAAAAAAAAAAAAAAAAAAAAAAAAAAAAAGGCTGGCCGCCTGGGGTTAGTATGTGGCAGTTTATATTTCGTTACAATAACAAATCAATAATATATAATGTCGTTCCGTAACCAATATTGTACCATGTAACGCATCTCGTGCGGAAACCGCCGATTTGTACACACCCAAGCAACTGCTTTAGTGTTCGTCAGTGTATGATTCGACCAGACAATATAAGTAGGTTACTACCTACAATATCTTAGATTATCATAAACCTCACAAGGTGGATGAATGTAGATTTTAGGTATTGTGCAGAAAAGCTGCTCAACATCATAAGCTGAAGTCATGTCCTAGAAGGTTTATAATGGACAGTTTTATGAGTTTCTGAAATCCGTCAGATATGAGAGAGGTCAGATCGTTGGATGGGCTATAATCGTTTCATTTCTGCAATAGCAGTCCTTACCATTTCCAATTTTTTTTTCTTACAGTAAAAATTAAATGTACTAAGTATACGATTATAATATTTATCCCTTACTATTTCTCATCATTATCATCATCATCATCATATCAGCCGAAAGACGTCCACTGCTGGACATAGGCCTACCGCAAGCGTCGCCACATTGGCCGGTCCCGTGCGACTCGCAACCAGCAGATCCCCGCAACCTTCACCTGGTCATCGGTCCATCTAGTGGGAGGCCTTCCAACGCAACGTCTTCTGGTTCACGGTCGCCACTCCAAAACCTTTCTGCCCCATCGGCCATCCGTTCTGCGAGCAATGTGCCCTGCCCACTGCCACTTAAGTTTAAAAAATCTTCTCTTGTGGATCTCTACATATCTGATTCGATCACGCAAGGAAATGCCGAGCATAGCCTTCTCCATTGCCCTTTGAGTGACTGTAAGGTTTCTGATGAGGCCCATTGTAATCGACCACGCCTCAGAGCCATATGTCATCACCGGCAACACACACAATGTGCCCTGCCCACTGCCATTTAAGTTTCGCAATGAGGCCCATTGTAAGCGACCACGTTTCGATCCCATAGTTGATCACTGGCAACACACACCGGTCATAGAATTTTGTCTTGAGACACTGTAGTAAGTTGGACGAAAAGATACCGCGCAACTTGCCGAACGCTGCCCAGCCGAGTCGGATTCGACGGTTGACCTCTTTCTCGAAGTTGGCCCTACCCAAATGGATCGTTTGTCCCACGTAGACATAGTCGTCCACAACTTCGAGTATAGAGTCTCCGACCTTGATAGGAATGTGTATAACATGGGCATTCAACATCACCATCCAGGTTCATCCTAAGACCCACGCTTTCGGAAGCTCTACTGAAGTTATCGAGCATTGTACTGAGGTCCTCCATGGTCTCAACCATAACCACTATATCATCGGCAAACCGAAGGTGGTTGATGTATTCGCCATTGACGTTGATGCCAGAACCTTGAAGATCCTCCAGTATATGAGGTCTCCCTGTCCCACACCTCGCTGCAGAAGGACGGGTTCCGAGGTCTGATCCTGAAGTCGAACTGACATGGTGGCGTTTTTGTATAAACACTTCAACACTTCAAAGTACCGGTAGTCAATTTGGCACCGTTGAAGAGGCAGTACAGCCCAAGTCTCGATCGAATCGAAGTCTTTCTCGTAGTCCACAAACGCTGAACAGAGAGGCAGGTTGTACTCTTCGGTCTTTTGTTTAATTTGTCGCAGCGTATGCATGTGGTCTACGGTGCTGAACCCTTTAAGGAAACCGGCTTGTTCGGGAGACTTGAAATCGCCAAACCTGCGCGCGAGACGATTCGTGATGACTCTTGAAAACAGTAGTTCTTCAGTAGGGCATTGTCATCCTTCTTGAAGAAAACCACAACAACACCCCTGCATCATGCCCGTGGTGTTTTCCCCTCGAGTATGACGGAATCAAACAGCTTCTGAAGGGCCTTAAGTACTGGTTTTCCACCCGCCTTCAGGAGTTCGGCAGTAGTTCCGTCGTCACCCGGTGCCTTGTTGTTCTTAAGCTGCTTCAGAGCCATCCTAATCTCATACAGGCTGACGTCCGGAATTTCTTCGGTATAGTGTCGGGTCAATTTAGCTCTTGGGTCATTAGCTAGATTCGTGACGGGTTTAATGGTTGACGTGTATCTACTATTTCTCATACATACCAAAAATAAAACCCGAGCCGAGATATAATCCGTTATAGCCAGCTTATTTAAGTTGTGACAACTCATCACAGAATAACAGATGGGAATGTTCAGTCTCTGTACGTTTTTAGATTACTTTTTGAATGCCTACATGCGTGGTGGGACGATACGTCAATTTTTTTGTGTCAGACTGAATAACCTATATTTTTGTGCCAGTTCTACAAAATACAATCTGTTTGATTGTTTTTGTTTTACTGGGCAGATACTGTGTAAAAAGTGTCACGGTTTTTTTTTAAAGGTGGATTCTAAATTGGAGTGGCATGTTTATGGCTATTTTCACTAACATTAAGCAAAGTACACAGGATGGTTCAAAATTTCGCGAAATATTTTGCTTAAAACATTTTCACAAAAAAATAACCGAATTCCAAAGCAAAACACTAAAAAGTGTAAAAATAACTTTCGTTTCGGAAGTCCGTGTAACACCGACTCCACCGTTCGTTTTTCAGCAACAGCTCTTGAGTTTTGAAACCAAAATTTTTGGCTGTAAACATGGCTTTTTCGTGTAACTAATAGTTCGGCTTAAAAAAAAAATAACACGATATTTTTTTCGCGACTTTTGCCTAGTCCTCCAAAACGACTTGTATCTTAAAAAATATTTTTACTCAGAAACAATTATGGTTAGAATTTTTCTTAACCTATATAGGTTATGTAAATTAAAAAATATTTTGCAAACAAAACTGTCCAAAAGGAGGTCCAATATTGTTATTCTGTTTCCGAGCGGGCGCACGGCCAGTATCGCGTTAACATTGGGAATATATATGCCCTAATGTCACACATAGACCAGTCCCGTGTGTCTCGCATCCACCGGATTTCCGCTACCTTAACCAAATAATAGGCTCACCTAGTGGGAGGCCTTCCAACGCAGTATTTTCCGGTACGCGGTCGCCACTCCAGAACTTTTCGGCGCCATCGACCATCCATTCTGCGAGCCACTTTAGTTTGCCAATTCTTCAGGCTATGTTGGTAACTTTACAAAACAGAGACCTTATCGGTTGTTTAAAAAACAGCTCTACGCTCTTCTACGCTTTGGTCGAAACCGGGCATTACACTCAACGTTTCCCTTAAAAAACTATAATTTCCGAACACCTGTTTGAACTAGCATGTAAAACCAATAACATTGAATCGGCTATCACAAGTCTATACCGGGATTAATAACCGGTTGGACTTGGCAGCAATATTCCCGATACCTAGCACAAGCTCGCTTCGACATATTGTCAATAAAACCTTACGCCGTAAACTTTGTGTGTTTTTATTAAAAAATCGGTTTATCCATAAATCAAGTAGTTAAATCCATTTTTATAAACGTACTGAACCGGGATTTTTGGCTGAAGAAAGGGGATGCCTTTACACAGTACTAAGTGATTTTGGGTAGAAATGATGATGGCCTGCATATTCCATTGGACGTATGAAGTTCTTAATACAGCTGTAAGGAGTAGGCAATTTGTTAGCCAATTTGCTAAGTTATTTTAATTCTATCCTACTATAATATTAATATTTAATATCCTATTCTACTAGCAATATTGTAAATGTTTATGAGATTGTTACACTTTCACGCAAAAAATGCTGAACAGATTTTGATGAAAATTGACAGTAAAATATTTTTCTCAAACATTCTTGGAAATTTGAGCATTATTTTGACAACCTTCTTCGAGATAAATTGAAATTGCAGTACTGGCCAAATACATGCGAGCAATGGCCGGCAAAAGTTGTATGAAAATCCATGTCTGTTGTGTTTAGCGTCCAAATAAATTACATAGTTAACTCATATCTGTCGTGTATTTTAAAAATGGAACGATCTTTTTCTCCGAAACATGGAAACCAAGGAGGTAACTTATCAAAGGTTTTATTTAAATTTCGAACTTGCTTGCAAATAGAAAGCTACTTATTGAAAAAAAAAAACAAATGAACAATTTAAGACTTAACATGCATTGCGATTTTTATTCGCGCGGTTTTTTGTAGTATTATTCCTGCGCGATTTTTTTACCGCAATGCGTGCAGCTTCATACAATTCCATAGACCGCAGAATGGGCGAGAAAAAATCACGCAAATAAAAATCGCAGTGCGTGCTACGCCGTCGTTCGTCATTGATTTTGAAGAGTATTTGACAAAATGAGTTCTAGGTACTACTTAGTTTTAATTTCCGCGCATTATTTGAGAAAAGTACTATACAAGCCTTGGCCACAACTAGGCATTGATGGACTTACGTATGTGCATTTACACGTTCGTACAACTATGCCTCTTTTGCTGGCCGAGTAATATACTAATATATGTCGGGTTTAGTCAATAGTACGGACGTCAAAACAAATTACAGACACGCCCCTGGCGGAAAATCAAGAACAACTACGCATTAGAGCGCTTTTTCTAACCACTAGCGTGGTGGGGACAGCAGAATATGGCACTGGCAGTTGAGTACTGACCACCTTAGAACTAAGACGTCGTATAATCACTGTCGATCCGTAATATTAGTAAGCAAGATTGTAACTGTGACTATTTGAGAGAGTCTTTGAATAAACTCAGTGTATTGAATAATTTGTGTGATTTCGATTTCACGATTGTACCCACCGACCTGCCCATACACGATGTCTTAACCTTAGGGCATCCTGACTTGCCGATGGTTGCGACATATATATAGTTTAAATCAGAATAACACATATACAGGCTATCACACTATTATTATAAAGGTGAAAGTTTGTGAGTGTGTTTGTATGTTTGTTATTCTATCACTAAAAAATGAGATAGATTAGTCTGAAATAGCACACAGGATACTTTTTACCCCGAGAATATGTTCCCATGGGACAATTTTCGGTAATAAAAATGGCAGAAGCTGGTAATTTATAAAGATACTAAGTAGTACTTAACGCGGGCGTAGTCGCCGGTGGCAACTAGTTACTCGTATTTAAGTAATAGTATCCATGCACTCTCAATCTGCAATGAAGTAGTGGTGGCCCAGTGGTTACGGCGCCGACTTTCTTGTCATTGTAGGTCGTGGGTTCGAACCTAGGCAAGTACTTTACTTTGAGTAAATTATTTCAGCACCACTGTTCTAAAAACGGTGAAGGAAAACATCGTGGGGAAACCGGCATGTCCTAGAACCAAAAATCCGAAGACATCGCCAAACCACACAGGGCCCACGTGGTCGATTACAGCCCGTTCCCTCTCACAGAGACGAGGCCAGCTATGTCCCAGCAGTGGGGACTTTAAAAGACTGATGATGATGATGATCCATGGACTCTGATGATGGATATTTGATTCAACAAAGATCAAATTAAGGGATGTATATGCTCTGTTTGTTCCACTGACTGATTTCTAAATAGTTAATTGGTTATGAACCTCACTCAGGAAACGGTGAAGAATAGGCTTAACCAATAAGCCTAATATATATATATAATAATTGACTTTACTTCAATATAATTATTACTAAGAACGTTCACAGGCATAGTATTTCAATAGAAAACGCAAAATCTCTCTCTTTTTACCCCACTGCCGAATGAGGGTAATATGTTTATCAGTCTATGTATGTATGTATGTTTCTATGTGCCGTCCTGGAGACCAAACGCGTAGGCCGATTTTGATGATTCTTACGGCAATCTTTTTAACTTTGAGAGTGCCACTGGCTACATTAAAATTGAAAATAAAAAGTGGGGTTTTTGGGCGCCAAATTGTGGCGTCCCAGTTTCTTTTACATGAAATCCCATCTATACTTGTAAAGCCTGCTTAGCTGTGATAGTTTTCCTTTTAATTTCGCTTTTCGCCGTGATTTTTTTTCATAAAGCCAAAAGCAACCATTACGCTGGTTAATTTAACGCAAACGTACTATTTTTGTATGGCCTATCCAACGATACCCCGCACCATGGAATAGACGAGAAATAAAAATCCCCACTTTACGTCTAAAGCACCCGAAGAAATTTTTTTTTCTTAATTTTTTTAACCACTTTGTCGGCATTATTAATATGTATATCTATGCCAAATTAAAACTTCCTAGTACTAAGAGTCTCTGTGCTAAGCTGCGGACGGACAGACGGACATAGCGAATCTATAAGGGTTCCTTGTTGACTTTGGAATCCTAAAATTCCACAAACATTTCACAGACTAATGTACTAAGGTACATAGGGGTAGGTCTGAAAAGTTAGTCTTGTGAATACGTAAAGTTTTTTATTATAATTGGCTAATCAATTTTCAAGACTTTGGACTTGAAAGTTTTTACGAAATATCTCCCTGTTAACGCTCCGCTCTTATCCTATCCTTGAAGAATGGTCTGACCGTAACCATACTATCAGATACGACAACCATATGACCAGATGCATGAACGTAAAGGAAGCAACACACGCGTCAGGTGAGATAGTGGTCAAGCGCAAGCATACCAAAAAAAAAAACGAATCACAGGAGGCGTTATGTAGTTTATGCCGAGAATTTATGTGTATATGCTTGTAGATCAAACTAAATAACAGATAATATTAAGTATTATTGATATGTGCTACAAAGTCTATTTTAAGCATTGTTTCTATTGTTAGACTAGACAAACAAAATATAATTGTGGCGCAGATGTTTTGTCCAAGTTCAATATATACATTGAATCCCTTACCATATTGAAAAGCGAGACCTAGATTACGTACTTTAGCCGGCCCCAAATGCTAGAACTGTGCCTAATGTAGGATAGACCAACTGTTTTTAGATTTGCAATCAATCTCTCTAGCATCTGTCAGTAGCAGGATTTTTCAATTAAAATTAATCGTGTTTGAAAACGGGGGATTTCTATTTAAACGATTACGTTAAAGTATATGTTTTATAGAATTTATATCATAGACAAAGTGGTTAATCAAGGCACTATGTATTATGTACGGGCAATATGAATCAAGTCAAGTGAAATAAAAACTATAAGTTTTTAAGCTGACGAGGTTATAATCATTAAAATTAATATTTATTTCGGAATATTTACCATGTATACTTAGATTTTGGTTGAGAGCTCGATATTATCCCGAAACAAATATTAATTGTTATAAATACTGATGTAAACGTAATTATGTATAACATTATGAAATGATTTTTACGAAACTTTTATACTAATGTAACGTTACTTTTATATTTTGAGATGATTGTTACGTAACTTTTAGGCAATTTGATAATTATGGTACATTGATATGGTTTTTATTTTAAATATACGGTCAGCTAGAAATATCTGCGAAAAAGCATAGCAAATTTATATTATTTGTACAATCGGAGAGCATAAAATAATACATATTTGTTTTTTAAGATGTGCCGCTATTTTCAACGAAATAGTACAAGAGCGAGCGAAGCGAGCTCGGGAGCTTGGGGCACCCCGACATGGATAGTTTAGGTTACTATAGACCCTGCAGACAGAAATGGAAGCCCCGAATAATAACAAAACTGTAACTCCCGGAAAACCTCACGTTAATTAAACACAAAAAATTCAATCCAATATTAAGAAATATCCATACAAATATTATGAAAGTAACTCAGTGTGTTTGTTTCTTACCATTTCAAGACTTAACGGCCGAACGTATTTGGATGAAACTTAACACACGGGCAGGCCGTGTCCTGGATTAGAACTTGACTTGATACTACAGTAGTATGTTCCCTTGGGATAATCTTCGAAATTCACGCGGGCAAAGTCGCGGGTAGAAGCTAAAATTAAAAACAAATAATTCATTCAAACAAAATGCAGACTGCAGCTCATCAATAACAATAATATTCTGACGTCATAATAGTTATCATTAGTCTGTGATTATGACGACACAGCAGCCAATACGATCCTCCCACATAGAACAACATAACCGACTCTTGGCAATCTGCCATAATCACCAGTACTGATACCCAGATTCGCTAACACACTCACTACATACGTAGGTACACTAGGATTTATGGAAAATGCATTTGTTTGTATAGAAGTGATTGGGACACACTAGAGTATTGGTCTATTGATTCAGGTAGACGCTTCCAGTCTTAGGTAGGTCAAGGATGATGCGTTGAAGCGCACGTTCAAATGTGAATATTTATGAAAACTGGGTTAAGCTCTTTCGTGTACCAGATTGGTATAGTGACTTTGAGGATGACTTCTTGTCACTGAATTAATTCAGATTAAATTGTGCAGTACTTTGTTACTGGCACATTTTTTTTTGTTGCCCGTAGTTGTTACGGCTTTTTGCCTAACCGACTGTATCGTCAAATATATACAAAAACTTGTAAGTGTGTGTGTTGTGTGTGTGTTTGTATGTTTGTTACTTCTTCACGCTCAAACGGATGGACGGATCTGGATGAAATTTTTCACTGAGATAGATTATAGTCAGGAATAGCTCATAGGATACTTTTTATCCCGGGCATATGTTCCCTCGGTATAATCTTCGAAATTCACGGAGGCGAAGCTAGACTTTACTTATAAATACTGCTACTATTATAAACGCGAAAGTTTGTGAGGATGGATGTTTGGATGTTTGTTACTCTTTCACGCCAAAACTACTAATCCCGGCTGAGCAAGATTTTATTGGATTTTTCCAATTTCTCTGTAGCCGCCACATTTTTGTGTACTATAAGAGCTCCTCTGCTCTACCTTTCAGGGAATACGGGCATGAAGTTATGTTTATGTTTGTTAGGGTAAGACGAGGACAGTTGCCACAGGGGTATAGTTGCCCGGGGAACCCCCCACAGCGCTTACGTCCTCGTCGTGTTCCCTGGAAACGTCCCAGTTCTGACCACCGTAACGGAGTGGCAGACTGGGTACGGCTAAAGTGCGCTGTGCGTCGTAGTCTTTTGTTTTTATTATTTGCGGTAACTGCGACACCTGCGGAGGCTATCATGCCAAAGCCTGCGCGGGACGCCCTCGGGCATTTTATTAAAAAAGGCCCTTCTCAGGGCCAACCCAACGGCCCTTCTCAGGGCCAACCCAACGGCCCTTCTCAGGGCCAACCAAAAGGCCCTTCTCAGGGCCACCCAAAAGGCCCTTCTAAGGGCCAACGCGACGCTTCAGCGTCGGAGGAAGGGCGGACCTTCTATGGAGAAGGGGCGGACGAGTTGTCGGACTCCGACAGCGAGTCCGTTTTGTCGGTAGCCAGCTCGATGGAGGTCGAGCAAGGTCGATCAAAATCGCGGAAGCGGGCCTTCCTCAAGGAAGGGTCAGATGGCTCCTCGGCCTCAGGTTCGGCAAAGGAGCCAAAAAAGAAGGCCAAGGCCAAGAAGGCGACGATGGCAGCGGATACCCACGACGTGGGTCTGGCAAACGCCCAACGCCAGTTGGACCTGGCTCGGCGGACGCAGCTCCAGCAGGAGCTGGAGGAGCGGGTGGCCGCGAAGGAGCAACAAGCTCGCGTCGCCCGGGTCAAATCTGGTTACGGTGCGTCCCGCGTTGTGTACGCGGACCACTCATTGGCTGAACTTGAGCGGATGGCGAAGGAGGACGAAGAGGAGATAGTGGTGGTCGCCTCAAAGTCCTCCAATCTAAAAGGGACGTTTCAGAAGTCCCTGAAATGCCGGGCCGCTAGCATGCGATGCATCGTAGAGGAGCTGGTTCAGCGCCAGGCGACCGACGAAACGCGGCAACTGCAGGCGAGGGTCGATCGCCTGCAGGCAGAGGTCAGCCAGCTCCACCAGAAGCTGGCTGAAGCCACGGCCCTGCCAACCCAGGCCGAGCCGAGACCAGCGGCAGAGGGCCCCTCCGCCTCCAACCTCGAGGATATCATTCGCAAGGTTGTGATGGAGGAGAGGGCCTTTACGAGGGCCTGCCTAGCAGGCATAGAGGACCGGCTCCTGCCGGAGAAAAACCTCCGACCGCCGCTTGCGGCGGACAAGAGACGCGAGGTGCCGGGGCCCACCTCACAGAGGGAGGAGGACCCTTTTTTACCCGCCACCACCCCGTCCAACCAGCAGGGCTGGACGAGGGTCGTCGGCGGGAAGGGGAAGGGCAAGGGCAAAGGGGCGGCAGCTGTCGTCCCGGCCGTCCCCGCCACCACTACCCCAGCCAGCCAGTCACAGACGACAGGCAAAGCTAAAGGGAAGGGCAAGGGCAAAGGAGCGGCAGCGGCCGTCCCTGCCGTTCCCGCCACCACCACCCTTCCCAGCCAGTCGCAGGCGACCGGCAAAGGGAAGGGGAAGGGAAAAGGGAAAGGGCCGCTCCCCAAGGCCGCCAGCGCTGCTCCCACAGCCAAAACCGCCGGCACCAGGAGGAAACTCGTTCCTCCAAAGA
This sequence comes from Orthosia gracilis, assembly GCA_947562075.1. NCBI lineage: Eukaryota > Metazoa > Arthropoda > Insecta > Lepidoptera > Noctuidae > Orthosia > Orthosia gracilis. The sequence goes on along the minus strand of OX387264.1, from coordinate 65,767,304 downwards.
CCGCAGCTGTCGTGGTGACACTCACCGCGGAGGCTGCGGAGCGCGGCGAGACATACGCGTCCGTATTGTTGCGGGCGCGCGCCAATGCCGATCCCAACCAACTGGGGATCGGCAAGGTCTCTTGCCGGCGGACCCAAGCCGGGGCTCGAATCTTCGAGTTCCCGGGGGCAGAGGGCAGTGCACACGCAGACCTCTTCGCAACAAAGTTGCAAGAGGTCATCGCGGACGCGGCCAAGGTGGCCAGGCCCGTGAAGACGGCGGCCTTAGAGGTGGCCGACCTGGACGACACCGTCACCAAGGAGGAGGTGGTGGCGGCGGTCGCAGCAATCGGAGGCTGCAACGTCGCAGCGGTGAAAGGCCGGGACATCAGGCCCGGCCGCGGCGGCATGGGTACCATTCGCCTGGAGTGCCCAGTCGCCGCTGCCAAAGCCGTCCTTGACAAAGGACGGCTTAACGTAGGCTTCAGCTCGGGTGCAGTCCGGGCACTTGTGGCACAGCCCTTGCGTTGCTACAGGTGCTTCGGAGTCGGGCACACCCGAGCCCTCTGTCCGTCAACGGTAGACCGGACAGAGAGCTGTTACCGCTGCGGCAAGGACGGCCATAAGTCCGCCACGTGCAAGGCCGCCGCACCGCACTGCGCTGTGTGTGCCGCCAGTGGCCGCCCGGCAGGCCACGTCATGAAGGGGAGGATGTGCAATCCTCCCCCTAAGAGGGGAAAAAGGCAGGCGCCGAGCACGCCTGCCGCTACCACCGCCGTGCCCGAGGTTGGGCATTCGGCTGCTGCGGATGAAGAGGGGGGTGCGATGTCCGATTGATGGATAGAGTCGAACATCGCATCCTCCAGGCGAACACCAACCACTGCAGGGCGGCCCAGGATATACTGATGCAGATCATGGCCGAGTGGTTGGTGGACGTGGCGGTGGTCGCCGAGCCTTACTCGGTCCCCAGTCGTTGGCTGGGCGATCGGGACGGCTTGGTGGCGTTGGTGGCGCGGTCTTCTACGGACTCCCCTCCCCTCTCGCTCTTAGAGAGGGGACCGGGATACGTGGCCGCCGCGTGGGGGGCCATAGCCCTCGTTGGGGTCTATTTCTCCCCAAACCGCCCTCTCTCGGACTTTGAGGACTTCCTCGAGGTCCTCACCGCAGTCGTAGGGAGGGCGGCGCCGCGCCAGGTCGCCGTAATGGGCGACCTGAACGCCAAGTCGGAGGCTTGGGGCAACCCGGCTGCCTCGTGCAACGTCCGGGGACGCGCCGCCGAATTTTGGTCGGCCTCGTGCGGCGTGTCCCTCCTCAACAGGGGGGCGGTCCACACGTGTGTGCGGCAACGGGGTGGGTCGGTGGTAGACGTCTCATTTGCCACCCCTGCCCTAGCCGCCCGCGTCGTGAACTGGCGGGTGGAGACGGTGGAGACTTTGTCGGACCACCGATATGTGCGGTTCGACATCTCCACCGGCCCCCGGGGGGGGACGGCCCGCTCTGGCCAATCTCCCTTCCCGCGATGGGCTCTCACCCGTCTGGACCGGGAGGCAGCCAAGGAGGCGGCCTTTCTCCAGGACTGGCTCTCGCCCCCTGTCGAGCCTGTCCTGGACGTGGACGCCGCAGCAGTCCAGCTCCGCGGCTCTCTGACCGAGGTGTGCAACGCCAGCATGCCTCGGTCACACCGTCCGCCTCCCCGTCGCGGCGTCTATTGGTGGACGGAGGAGCTGGCGGGGCTGCGGGCCGCCTGCGTGGCGGCCAGAAGGGCCTATATGCGGAGCCGGCGGCGCACTACCCGATCTCAGACCGGGGGGGACCGCCTCTACGCCTCTTACCTAGAGGCAAAGGCGGTCCTCAAGTCGGCGATGTGCGCCGCCAAGGACTCGGCGAGGGCCGAGATGCTGGAGGGCCTCGATAGGGATCCGTTTGGGAGGCCATATAAGGCGGCGCGTAACCAACTGCGCCCCTTTGGCCCCCCACTAACGGAGACCCTGGAGCCGGCGTTGCTGGATGGGGTGGTCCGGTCCCTGTTTCCGCGCAGGGCCGACTTCACCCCACCAACGATGAACCCCCCAGGGGGGGTGGTGGCAGCGCCGGAGGAGGAGGTCCCTCCGGTATCGGTGGAGGAACTTCGCGCGGGGATCCTGAGCCTCCGCGCGAAGAAGACGGCTCCTGGACCGGATGGCGTCCCCGCACGGGTGGTGGCCATCGCAGCGTCCCTCATGGAGGAAAGGTTTCGGGACCTCTTCAGCGCGTGTCTTACGGCTGGGAGGTTCCCGAAACTGTGGAAGGAGGGGCAATTGTGCCTCCTCCGGAAAGAGGGACGCCCGGTGGACTCCCCCTCGGCATACCGGCCCATCGTTCTGCTCGATGAGGTCGGTAAATTGTTCGAGGGGATCATCGCCACCCGGCTAAATAGCCAGTTGCGGGAGGTAGGGCCGGACCTGTCGGACGCCCAGTTCGGATTTCGACGAGGGCGTTCGACGGTCGACGCCTTGGCCCTGCTGAAGGTCCAGGTGCAGGAGGCGGTGGAGTCGGGGGGCGGAGTGTTGGCGGTGTCATTCGACATCGCCAACGCCTTCAACTCCGTGCCCCACTCTACCATATTGGAGGCACTCCGATACCACGGAGTGCCCCAATATCTGCGGGTGATCCTGGCCAGCTACTTGGAGGACCGAGAGGTCCTCCTCGTGGACAAGACGGCCAGGATCAGGCGCTACGGCGCGGAGTCCGGTGTTCCGCAGGGGTCGGTTCTAGGCCCTCCCCTGTGGAACATCGGTTTTGACTGGCTCCTGCGAGGAGCCCTCCTCCAGGGCACGAGTGTCATCTGTTACGCAGATGACACTCTCCTCACTGCCCGGGGGAGGAGCTTTGGGGAGGCGGCCTGTTTGGCCTCGGCGGGCGGATCCTTGGTTGCAGAGAGGATCCGCCGCCTGGGATTGAGGGTGGCGCTGAACAAGACCGAGGCCGTGTTCTTCCACGGGCCTCGGCAGCGCTGCCCTCCAGATGCCCATATCGTCGTGGAGGGCGTCCGAATAGCGGTGAAGGCCCAGATGAAATATCTGGGCCTAGTGCTGGACAGCAGGTGGCGCTTCGGCCCGCACTTCAGCGGGCTGTCGACGCGCCTGCTGAAAGCCGCGGACGCCCTCTCATGGCTCCTCCCCAACCTCGGGGGGCCGAGCGGACGGTGCCGGCGACTGTATGCCGGCATCCTACGCAGCATGGCCCTGTACGGGGCGCCCATCTGGGCGGACTCCCTCCAGAGGAGGGAGAATGCAACCGCCATCCGCAGGCCACAAAGGGCCATTGCACAGCGGGTGGCGAGGGCGTACCGCTCAGTGGGCTTTTCGGCGGCGTGCGCTCTGGCCGGCACCCCTCCCTGGGAGTTGGAGGCATGGGTGCTCGCCAGAGTGTACGATTGGACGGTGCGGCGTAGGGCGCTGGGTGAGCGCCCCGCCATGGAGGAGCGGGAGGCCGTGCGGCGGGAGGCGAGGGACGCCATCGTCCTCCATTGGGCGGAGGACCTCGCCACCGCCGCCTTTGGACGCCGGACGCTGGACGCGCTCGGGCCAGTCCTGCAGGGCTGGCTCGAGCGGCCACATGGTTTCCTCTCGTTCCGTCTGGTGCAGGTGTTGTCCGGACATGGTTGTTTCGGAACGCACCTGCACCGGATCCGGAGGGAGGAAACCCCAGCGTGCCACCACTGCGGTGCGGTGGAGGACACGGCGCAGCACACCTTGGAGGTGTGCTCGGCTTGGGCTGAGCTGCGCCGTGCCCTGACCGATGTGATCGGGCGGGACCTCTCACTTCCCAGCGTGGTCTACTCCATGCTGGGGAGTGAGGAGGCCTGGGCGGCGGTTGCCTCCTTTTGCGAGGTCGTGATGTCGCAAAAGGAGGCGGCGGAGCGGGCGCGGGAGGACGATCCTCTCGCGCCGCCGCACCGCAGGCGAAGAAGGGGTGGGAGAAGGCGGTTGTACGATCGTCTCCTCCCACCTCCTGGTGGTGACTAGCGGGCGACAGGCGCGGGGGCGCCTTCGCTCGCATTGCACGAGTCACCACCCTCGTCGGGCGGGAACGGCCGAGCACTCGCGGTCGTTCCCGGGCCCCTCCACTGAGGGAGGGGCGTGAAGGCCCCGCTGTAAAGGCGGGCGGTCGTCGGCGGGGGACTGGACGTAAAGGCTCTGCCAGTTTCCCAGTCCTCCTCCAATTCAAGACGATGCGGGAGTGCCGCTGGGTTATTTTAGTGGGTATACCGGATTCATTCCGGGGAGTCCCACATACCCCCCCCCATTCCCCCAATGGGTGGGTATGCGTAATGCATTTTTTCCCAGCGAGATAAAAAAAAAAAAAAAAAAAAAAGGGGTATAGTTGCCCCGATTATAATTACTCTAGTTTTGCGGATGAATCGCATGCTATTTTATTAAACAATCGAAAGGTTCTCCAAATATCACTAAGTTGACCGAATCTCATGTCTCTGTGCAATTGCATGGGGAGGCAAAATGCGATCAAAGTTTTTGCGAGGTAGATGGCCGGTTTATCGGCGGGGCATCTATCCTAAACGTAATTTACAAGGATTAGGCAGATATCACCCTCTATGTGGGATACCTGTCCCAAAATATAGAGGTCTGCAAAAATCACTACTTCTCTGGAAATATTAAAGATAATGTTTTTTTTATTTTTCGTAGATAAAAACCGAATTAACAGCCAGTATTACAAAAAAAATAACTGTTTTGCTTTTTGACGGCACATTAAACAAAATAAAATTAAACAAAATTTTCAAAAACATTACAATCATACTTATTCAAATAAAAATTTCGAGCTAAAACAACTTCACCCGGAAAATGATTTTGTCGATGGCAGTCAAATGCGGTCCTCGCCGGTTTTTCGATAATTGGATTGTCATTTGAGTTTTAAAGCTGAAATAAGCGCATCTGTATCCACAGATAAGATAGATAGACGTAGATATTCATCAGTAGATTATTATTATTACTATTGCCCCGCCAGGCTTTGCCAACCAGGCTTAATAATTTATAGCTTATTACCATCTCGAATAATGTACCTTAAAAATGACGAAAGTTTTTATCAAATAGGGGTAGTGGTTCCAGATATCTTTAGTATCATATCAATCTAATTATCATATCAAATCAATCTTTATTATCGACTAGCAATCCGCCCGCCAGTTCGTACGCGTTATCTCGTTTATCCTATAAGTGATTTTCTTATGTGCAGTTAGTGAAGGCGACCAAAAATAAACTATTATTAAATCAATAAAAAAATTGGGCATCGAAGATATACAGGTTTCATTAGATTGGGATGATTATTTATTTGACATAAGAAATAATTAATTTCAGGTTACAGCCACAAAGTGTAATACTCCATTAAAACTTAATAACCCCTTTTTGCCCCGTTGAGGGTTGAGTTTTGAACAACCCAAATATGTTATTCACTCTTTTCTTCGTTCTTTTTTTTTTCGTTATGTTAGTTAGATTGCGCAGTACGATCCCTCAAAAAAACTTTGACATCCCGTAATCCTATCTGAGAGGTAGTTTATATGTAAATTTTGATTATTTACCTTATCCCAAGGAATTCGACATTTCTTACAAAACAAATTTGCCCCTTTTCACCTTCTATATGACTGAATTGCAGAAAATTTCTGCTTAGTGCTCCCCTAGAACGTACTCCCCTACGAATAATAGGTCAAAAATAAAACCCGGTCCAGTAAGATTATTAGTTTGGGATTAGTATAGAAAAACTTTTATTGACAACCTTTATTGTTTACTCAGGTTGGTATTTGTGTCAACTTTCAAATTTAGTAACCCACGAAATAAGATTTTTCGAAAACAATTTAACACCTCCTAAATCGTCTTTTGGGGTTAGTTTCGAAAAACTTATACTGACAACCTATGTTTATTGAGGTCGGTATTTATGTCAACCTTCAAATTTATTAACCCAAGAAATAAGATTCTTTATAAACACTTTAATTTCCCGTATATCGTCTTTTGGGGGTAATTTCAAAAAATAAATAATTATAACCTTAATTGATTATCGAGGTTGGTATTTATGTCAAGTTTAATACTACAATACGAATGTAACCAACTTTTGTTTCTATCGGCGATCTAGTAAAATTTTAGAAAACAAAAGCTGCTATTGTGACTTAACTATGATAGTAACATAAATGTTCTGTCCAAGTCTGTTTTGTAGTTAATAATGAGTTGTTTAATCATGTAGTACATAATTTATATGTATCATCAATAGTTTTCTCAGCGCACGCCAAATAATGAATTTTATAGGGAAAATATTGCTACTTTGAGTTACAATATTTCAATTTTCTTATGGATTTCTATTTTTTTTGGAAATAAATTAAAGCCTAACCTGGGAATAACATAGCATTCAATAGGTGAAAGAATTTTTAAAATCGGACTGGTAGTTTCGGAGCCTGTTCGGTACAAACATACAAAAAAACAAAAAATTCTTTCCTCTTTATAATATTGTTTTAGATTTCAGTCGATTAAAACGGACAAACTTAAAAACTACGGTGATTTTAATAATTCTAAAAAGATATTCAAAAGCAGAAATTCTGAGTAAAGGACAGGTAGGTGATGATTTAAATGCATCGAAATATACATACTACATTAAATCACGCCTTTTTTCCATGGAAGACACACTACAGAACGCCAGTAATTAGTGTCCGACCGAAAGTTCAGTTTTGCTTTCGGTCGAGTTTCGGCAAAAAAACGAATTTCGATTTAGTTTCGGTTTCGGCGGCAAACCTGCCGAAAATACGACTGAAACCGAAACTGCAATCAGGAGTTCTCGCGCTGTGATATTTCATGTTCAGCACGTTAAATTCCTTCCAAGCGAGTAATAGACGAAGATATTTTGCCGTGTCCACGTGCCTAATCATGTCGTGACTGGCTTTTGTTTGCAGTTCGTTTTGTTTTTTGTTTTCGTGTGATCTATTTTGAATTCGGTATGTTATACTTATTTTTCCTTCAAAACATGATCTTTGTAAGGAAGTTTCGGTTTCGGTTTCAGCCGAAACTGAGACAAGCCGATATTCGGTTTCGGTTTCGGTCGTAAAACGAGTTTCAGTCCGGCACTACCACCAAAACAATACAAATCACTATATAAATACCTACAAGTTTAAAAAGCCTGTAAATTTAATACGATCCTCCGTTGACTATACAAAATCTTTTCCATCCAAATTATCACGTAGGTACACATAAATTATCTCGGAAAAAGCAATAAACGGGCAATAAATTTTATATTCTGGAATGGTGTCACTTGAATATTTAATGAGAAACTCATATCTATTGAAATCGTTACTTTTCCCCAGCCATATAACTTACTTATGACTTTTATTGGCTGTGAATGTTTAAAATCTATAAATTTTTGATCAAACTCACCAATCTATTCAACCATTGTAAGCAACTCTAAAGCCAAAAAAAAACAGTGGCCAAAACCGCAAAAGCAGAGAGAAGTCTTGGAGAAACGATTCAATGTCTTGGATCCCGCAACGAAAATTTCTAATTGTAATAAAAAAGTCTAATTGTAATCTATAAAATTGTTGAACAAACTTAACAAACTTACATTCTCATTTATAATATTACTAGCTTTTACCCGCGGCTTCGCTCTCAGTGAAGCCATTTTTTTTTTTTTTAAATAAGATCTATCCTATGTTACTTCTAATATCTCCAAGAATATATCACAAAGTTGCATGATGATCGGTTCAGTAGTTTTTGCGTGAAAGCGTAACAAACAAACTTACATTCACATTTATATTATTAGTATGACTAGCTTTTACCCGTGGCTTCGCTCGCAGTGAAGACATTAAAAAAAAAACGTAAAAAGAATCCTATGTTTTTTTTTTTTTTTCTTTTGATTGGTTTGCTCTTGACTCTAGTCTAGGTCAATGACAGAGACAGAGTCGACGATGGAGTGAGCTTACCCAGAAGAAGCCTGTTCACTCTAACTTTGAAGATATTCGGGTTAAATGCGTTCGGAAACACAGACGCAGGTAGTGAGTTCCATTCATTCGCTGTGCGCATTATAAAGGATATTTGGAAGCGCTTGGTGCGAATTGGTGGAATGGCAACAAGGTAAGGATGTTACTTCTAATACCTCCAGGAATATATGTACAAAGTTTCATGATGATCGGTTCAGTAGTTTTTGCGTGAAAGCGTAACAAACAAACATACAAGAAAATATAGAAGTAAGGATAGACTCGCGTTTGACCACTATCCCGCCTGATGGATCCCGCTACGAAAACGTAAATCTAATTTTTATATTGAACTTCAATTAGTCTACTTTAGTCAGTAAACTAAGTGTTTTGGAGTGATTATTAAACTTTACAGGTTAAATACCTAATAAATTAATGTGTTAATAAATTATTAGAGATCTGCTTGTTGTAAGCACCTTAACTCATATCTTAATATTACATTTGCATGCCAACTTATGGCGAAATGTGTCATTGTGCTAATAACTTATTTATACCATCTTTTGTACCGAATTTAATGCAAATAAATGGCTTTGACTTTGACTTTGAAACAAGAATATATTATAATATATTGATGTGCCCACCATTACACAAATATTTATTGGACTACAGAAACATATGTCCCAAAATTGCGAAGCAGAATATAAAGCACAATTTTCAGCAGTTGCAGCATAAAACCTTTTCTGTATTTTTAGTGGGATTCTTCTTTATTAACAGAAAGTCAAACAAGAAGTGATAACTTTCCAACATCGTAATAATATGAAAAAAGATTTTCACACACTCACAAAAGTGGCTGAATATGAGTCGAGAAGAATCCTGAAAAGTTCAGGTCATAATCTGTATCGATAGAATCAGTCTGACTAGGTAGTGTGACGACTCTGCTCATTTAAAGGCAAACTCCTTGCTTATATTAAGAATGGCAACAGATAACACAGTCTTGAAAGGTAACTGAAATCCGAATATAAAAATAAATGAAAATGTTTTTGCTAGGCTTTGTTTGTCAATTCGATAGTAGCCGCCTTTGGGCAGGCATGTTGTTGAATTAATATATGATTTAAAAGTAATTTCTGCGTATCATTCGTAGCACCCTGGCTACGTCCCTTGCAGTAGCTAGCTAGCATAGTTGGGCAAAGCCATCTATATAGATATATGCTTCCAGTCTAATCGGATGTAAGTGAATACCAGTGTGTGACGTAAAACGACTGCCTATATAACCTTCGTACCGCCGGCTCCACATTTTGGCGCCAACGTAGGTCCCAACAACACTCGTCAACGTGTGGTTCTAGAAAATTGCATTGGCGCCAACATTGGGGCGAGTGTTTGTAGTAGGCCGCCCGCTGTAAAGGCGGGCGGTCGTCGGCGGGGGACTGGACGTAAAGGCTCTGCCAGTTTCCCAGTCCTCCTCCAATTCAAGACGATGCGGGAGTGCCGCTGGGTTATTTTAGTGGGTATACCGGATTCATTCCGGGGAGTCCCACATACCCCCCCCCATTCCCCCAATGGGTGGGTATGCGTAATGCATTTTTTCCCAGCGAGATCAAAAAAAAAAAAAAAAAAAAAAAAGGCCGACCCGTGTCGGTTATATCAAAGGAATCTGTGCCAACGTTCGCGATCCATTCACACGTTGGTGATTTGCTCAGTCCTCTTGCAACACGCGTCGAGTGTTTCAAGATGTGCCGTCATCCACCATCAATTTTTTTTTTTTTTTTATTGTAAATAGGCTCGCGCTTGACCACTATCTCACCTGATGGTAAGCGATGATGTGGTCGACGGTGAAGCACGCTTGCTTAGAAGTAACCTATAATTTTGACATGTTTTTTCTTTTTATTCAACAAATATGAATTAAAATATGCACTCAGTACTGTAAAAGCGCTTACAGCAATTTCGTATCGGACATAGTTAGCAATTTCGTAGATAGAAATAGTTTAGTAGCCAATATGTGTACGCCTCACCAATTAACCGACAATGTTGGTACGAGCGCTAGGACCAACGTGTGGTGCTGGTGTAACAGTAACTTGATAACACGATACCTCTTATATGACCGTTATGACTTCAGGCTCCCTTCCCATAACGACTCCTAAGAGCAAGACAATAAAAATTATCATGTCCATTTATTTGTTTCCATAATTTTACTTCGAAAAATATTAAAAGTCGTTTCCTAATCAACGTCAAAAAAATTCTAAGCGCTCCATTTCTGTGGAAAACGTACGGATGCCGATAACTGCTGCGCGACTGTGCGTAGTCATCTGTGAGTCTGTGACGTTTAACAAAAGCCGGCCCAACAATGGCGCGTCCGACTCGATCGGACAAATTGACATATTTCTGTCCGTTTCGTAGTGTGAGCTGATGTGCGGCCTGTGAATGTTCTGCGGTTTACTGTATCTATGTATGGACGTAATGGTATTTTTAAATGAAATAAAATGGTCTATGTTGTGGTAGGAATTTGACATTCATCAATACGCTGGGCTTTTACATTAAAAAGCAAAATTAAAAATTTTGAAAAAACCTACGACGGTTAAAAAATAATTGAAAAAGGATAAAAAAAATCCAAGAATATCCGTTGGTAATTTTTTAGCGCTATACTTACACCCTTAATGGATAGGCCGTGCCCCTTCAGTGGGGACCTTTAGAAGTTGATGATGATACTTATTTTTATTTACGATGAAATTTAAAATAATGATGGCAGCCCCCGACGGATATTCTTGGGTTTTTAAACTATTTTATCCTTTTTCAATTTCTTTTTAAACTTCGTGGGTTCTTTCACAAATTTTAATTTTGCTATTTCAAAACTTTTAGAGAGCAAAGATATTAAATAGGATTTATATAAAATTGGACTAGAAGTTTTGAGAAAAATAGTAAAATGGATTTGTACAAGCAATGTTTGCTGCAGCGCCCCCTGGTGATTTGTCACCGTAACATCTACTTAAGAACATGCACCAATCAAACCCACACCCATAACTGAAAACTGCATCAAAATCGGACTAGTAGTTTTGAAGAAAAATGGTAACATGGATTTGCACAAACAATATTTGCTGCAGCGCCCCCGGTGAGTTGTCACCGTAACACGTATCTAAGAACATGCACCAATCAAATCCGAACCTATAACTGAAAACTGCATCAAAATCGGACTAGTAGTTTTGGACAAAAATGGCAACATGGATTTGCACAAACATCCTCTCACCCCAAACGCATATACCGTCTCCGTTCCGTCGTGGGTAATGAAATATCGTAGAGATTGAAAGTTTGCCGCAGTATTTAGCATACCGTTGATATTAATTGAAAACTCGTCATTTATTCCATCTAAAGGAAAAGAAGTTAAAGATTTTCAAGTATATACTCGTAATTCATTAAGCTGCATGTAAATAATTTTGGGAAAGGACAAAAAAAAAACCATTGTCATTAAAATGGCAATAGTGGTGATGACAGGGTACAAAAATTTACTTACAAATTAAAAAAAAACCCGACACAAAAGCCTCTAAAAAGCAAAAAATAAACCTCGTACTCGCGTCGGGAAACCGCCAACGCTTACAGCAGTTTATTTAATTTACATAACGTTTCCCCGACGCTTCTTTTATGCTTTTTAGAGGCTTTTGTGTCAAGGGTTTATTAATTTATAATTTAAGTTTTATTTCATGCTTTTTAAACTACATATAATAAACCTGGTAGTAGATACACTTCAATCGGCAATCTATCGAAACAAGTAATAATGTACAAGTAATGTTTGCTGCAGCCAAAAACCAGATTTAAAGAGTAAAATGCAGATAACTTTTGAACGGCTGAACCGATTTTATTCAAACATAGCTAAGAACACTCTCGACAAAGTCATCTTTCAGACAGCAAAAAACTTAATCAAAATCGGTCCATCCGTTTAGGAGCTATGATGCCACAGACAGACACACAGATACACAATAACACACGTCAAACTTATAACACCCCTCTTTTTCTGTCGGGGGTTAAAAATAACAGTCCTTCAATATGTTATTTAATGATGGTAAGGCATATATGCAAGATAATATATATGTTACGGCTAATACCCGAAGTGCGGCTACACCTAGTATTAGCCGGAGCTTAGGGCACCCCGACACGGACAGGTTAGGTTCGAACGAGATGACGGGAGCTGAAGTGAGCGAGCAAAGCGAGCGAACTCAGCTCCCGTCATCTCGTTCGTGTTAGGTTACTTTAGACCCTGCGGACGGAAATAGCCGTCGCGTGGCTACACCTAGTTCTAACCGGCTAAAACTAGGTGTAGCCGCACTAATACTAGGTGTAGCCGCACTTCGGGTATTAGCCGTAACATATACATTGTTACAACGAAAATAGGTTGTCTAGCAAAATCTCGTGCCGATGGTATTAACAAAGTCCCACCATCTAAAATCTAGGCAACCATGGATTCAATCAACTTTTTGATAGAGCAACCTTATACGGTTGCATCGGACATAAAATAACCTTTCTTTTGATAAGTAATAAGTAAATTAAATAACTGATGAGGGTATATAAATAACTTACTCATCTGTTTATACCTGGCAACTCCATAGTTAGGCAGAGGGAAATACAGGCAACCTTTATTTTTTCAATGCCTTGGGATATATTTCTCAGCTAATGCTCAATTTTCATAAATAACCAATCGAGGAAGTTGATCGAAAATACAAAATATGCATTAACATCATCGGTACGCGATTTAGCTAGGAAACCTATTTGCAATGTATCAAGGTATATATTATCTAGAATATTTTCTTTACCATCATTAAATAATATATGAGGGTATATATTTCTTATACCCCATCATGGACATGATGAAAAAAATTATAACATTTTGTGATTTGCTTTGTCAAATTAATAATTTGTTTTTCATTATATACCTGCAATCAGCCTCTGGGCTTTAATCAGATTGGTTGTTTCTTCATTTAACAGTTTGAGATTCTTTACACCCTGCGATGCGTCATCTCATTGTGCATCAGTGATATTATATTAACGATCCAGTAGTATCACAGACAGTTCATTTTTGTGTGGCTAGAGTATTTGCTTGTAAGACTTGCAGGATATCTCTACAACTTCTTTAATAGTGGGGATTTGTAAATAATCATGTACTTCTATGTTCTTTGTGAACCAAAGAGCCAAGCTCAGATTTTTAATGTTTTGTTTTGGAAGCGTTGTAGGATGTCCATGTTTAAGTGGCTTGCCGAACCCCAGAGTTCTATACGATATGTCCATTATATGGGTCTTAGGACGCAATTTTTGGATCAATAATTTATTTTCTAAGCTAAGAGATGGCTACCTGCCCAAAAGCCAGTAGATGTCTCCAAGTTTTCTGTTTTCTTGATCCCTTTTGGCCTTAATGCGCTCGCGCCAGGTAAGTCTTCTGTCAATGTGCATGCCTAGGTATTTGACTGTACATTTCTGTGGAAGGGAATTTCCACCAGGTGTAACTGTTGGGCACTCGCCTCTTCTTAGACCGAAGGTAATGTGGACGGACTTGGCAGCACTGGCCCTTCTTCACTTTTTCAACCATAATCCAATAACATCCAGGTGTTCTTGGCTTTTTATGGATGCTCGGATAGGGTCTTTATCACAGGATAGTACTGCAGTGTCGTCAGCATAAGTTGCGGTAACAATTTGCTTTGAGGTGGGTAGGTCAGCAGTGTAAACTGTGTTCAAAGCAGGACTATTTAATAAATAAATTACTTAGATAAAGCGCTTTATATTTAGATAGTTGGGGGCTAGCTACGTTAAGCCTTCGTAAAAAATTGACCAAGGCGTCACATCATGCGACATATCGACTCAATGTATCGTCGTAATGACGGACGAAACAGATTTTTTAAGTCAACATCCCTATTTTGCCCGTTTGAAAGCATTTCGTGTAAAAGTACCCACAAATAAGAAAAATACCGGGCAAGTGCGTGTCGGACTTCGCACGTTTAGAGTTCCGTATCAAACCGCAAAATCAAGCTGGTTGTAATAGGAAAAATGAGGGAATCTGATTTGTCAATATATTGCTATTAAGATTCTGGTAAAATATACGCAATAATAAATATTTTCACCAAATTTCAAGTTCATAGGGCAATAGGAAGTTAAAAAATTCTTCGGAACATTTTTTTTTTAAATGCTGAATTTGGTGGCTTCTCATTCCTTTGTTTCAAATACAAAAAAAACAGCATTTATCTACTCAACGAGCTCTAAACAACGATACCCCACCCCCTTTATCTGTATGGAAGCCTCTATTAAAAACATATAAAAATATTTTTTGACAATTGGTATGGCTTTGGCTCAACAAAATGCTTATACGGTGAAAATTTGAAGACTAGCTCCCAAATGTTTGGCTGTAAAACCTGTGTGACAGACGACGAACAGACAGAGACGTGAGTGACAGCAAAAGGGCTCCATTCGGACCCTTAAAACGGGGTACGGATCCCTAAAAACAACAGCCAATCGATTGTCACCAGTTTTGAAAACTCACTCTGTGTATCTAAATGCCTTGTCGCCTCCACAGCATAGCAAATATCTCAAGGCGAAAAGGACAGACAGCGACAAACAAGAATTTTCATTACAAAATTCCTAGACTTTGAGACCTAACTCGTCCTTTGCAAACTGTGCTGCCTTCAAATATTCTCACAAGTCAACGTGGAAGTTAAGATTGTATGTCATATTGTCACCTTGTAAATGAATACCCAATAATTAAAGCAGCATTGTCTTAAATCACACTAGCCAGGTTAACGAATTGATTCTATAAAATAAGCTTATTTACCGATGTTTTTGTTTCAGTGCTTATACCTATAGAATAAATTTAATAAAAGAACAATTAAAAAACAAAAACACTATCGAAAACGTACCCAATAGCGATTTAAGTATACTTCTTTTAATTCTACATCAAACTTTTGAAATCTAAATTAAGAACATCTTAGACTTCTTAGGGTTCCGTAGCCAAATGGCAAAAAACGGAACCCTTATGGATTCGTCATGTCTGTCTGTCCGTCCGTACGTCACAGCCACTTTTTTTCGAAACTGTAAGAACTATGCTGTTGAAACTTGGTCTTTCTTTGTTAAGTAGATGTATTCTGTGAATCGCATTAAGATTTTTACAGAAAAATAGGAAAAAAAAACAATAAATGTTGGCGGTTCCCCATACTTAGAACTGAAACTCAATTTTTTTTTTCATCAAACCCATACGTGGGGTATCTATGGATAGGTCTTCAAAAATTATATATGAGGTTTCTCATATCATTTTTTTCTAGACTGAATAGTTTGCACAAGAGACACTTCTAAAGTGGAAAAATGTGTCCCCCTCCCCCTGTAACTTCTAAAATAAGAGAATGATAAAATTAAAAAAATATATGATGTACATTACCATATAAACTTCTACCGAGAATTGGTTTGAACGAGATCAAGTAAGTAGTTTTTTTTAATACGTCATAAATCGTAAACCGCAATTTACCCAGTACGGAACCCTTCGTGCGCGAGTCCGACTCGCACTTGGCCGGTTTTTTACACAATCACTTAAATTTTCTACTTAAAACACTTTATTTTAATGCGCAGGTAAGTTTTTGCAGAGTCCAAAATGTTTTCGGTAAGAATGGATTTGCTGAATCCTCTTACCTCAGGTGATCTGCAATTTGCTGCGCGACAGAATTTAAACTAAATTACAAGAGCATTACTGTTACGTTTTCTATTCTTTGTTAAATCGAAAAACTATTGAAGTCTAAAGTATTTATTTAAGTCTAGCTTCGTTTTACGGCTTTGCTTGCGTTGTGTGTCTGTTGACAGGAATCGTGAAATTTTTCGGGTTATTTTTTTTTGTGACACAGCAATAGTCTATATCAGACATTCTCACTAAAATACACAGTTTTATAATAGAAAAACTGATAAAGTGACATTTCGATAGCGTTTGACATTTCAATACATTTTTGAGGTTTTTTCCAATCGCTATCGACGCTTTCGTTGACAAGAAGTCACTTGTCTAGGGAATCCAGCGGCTCTAGGCAAGTAGCATTCGATGTCTGCGATGGCAATGGTCGAAATCCCAAAACGTAAGGGATTGATCAAGTGACATTTCGATAGCGTTTGACATTCCCATAAATTTATGACGTTTTTTAAATCGCTATCACCATGCTTTCGTTGATAGAATGTCACTTGTCTAGGGCCTCCAGATGCTCTACACAAGTGGCATTCCATGTCAGCGATAGCGATGGTAGAAATTCTGTAACGTTAGGGTTTGATCACGTGATATTTCAATAGCGTTTGACATTCCCATGCATTTTTGACGTTTTTTAAATCGCTATCACCATGCTTTCGTTGATAGAATGTCACTTGTCTAGGGCCTCCAGATGCTCTAGACAAGTGGCATTCGATGTCAGCGATGGTGATGGTTGAAATTCTGTAACGTTAGGGTTTGATCACGTGACATTTCAATAGCGTTTGACATTCCCATGCATTTTTGACGTTTTTTAAATCGCTATCACCATGCTTTCGTTGATAGAATGTCACTTGTCTAGGGCCTCCAGAGGCTCTAGGCAAGTAGCATTCCATGTCAGCGATAGCGATGGTCGAAATTCTGTAACGTTAGGGTTTGATCACATAACATTTCGATAGCGTTTGATATTCCCATACATTGTTGACGTTTTTTAAATAGCTGTCACCACGCTTTCGTTGATAGAATGTCACTTGTCTAGGGCCTCCAGACTTTGCAGCAACCGAAGGTAGATACAAACGATTCGCACTGATAACATTTAACGACTGTATCTCTGTCAAATGCGACATCTTTTACAGCTGGAAAGCGCAATATGTTACGCTTTATTTACTACGGGTGATAAATTTACTTTTATGACTGTCTTATTTTTACAAGTAAACTTCGGAGCACCGCCGACACTGTCGGAATTTTCCCGTTTTTTTCATACGTAACGTTTCGTCGCCGTCAATAAACAATTTTATTGGTATTTTGTGAGGGCGACGTGAACGCGTTCACCCGTCAAAAATCCCCATCGGGTGAATGTAGTTTTAAATTTAAAATAACGCTTTTAACTTTTGGTACACGGGTTTTCACTTTTGCCTGTCGAAAAAGAAAGGATTTTCAGTTTTATCAATCGGTATTTTTATGTGACACAAAAGGCCAACTGTGTATCAAGCTAATGTTATCTATAAAAGAGTTATCAGTAGGCTTATAAGCCTAAAAAGAAATTCGCATAACAATAATCATCAAAATAACCTAAATAATTGAACCGCAATATACTAAACAATTTGTTAAAATATTAAATCGTGGAACAAAAGCAGTCAATCACAGGCCGTAATAACATCGCAAAACATTTGCATTTTATTGAAATACACTCAGATTTGCATCACAAAAGATATCGATACCCGATTAATCAAACAACAGCGAAATGAAACCGTCAAAGAAATTTCATATACCGTATTTATAGAACAAAAAATAAATACATAAGAATTATTGCTTTCTTTAATCTTTCATTAAAATATTCTAGAATAAAGATTCAACTTTGATCTCAGAATATCATTAGTCAAATGGTAAGGAAAATCTGGGTAAGTAATCCCATTAAGAAAAATTAAATAAAGTATTATTTTATTTGCATGAGTAACTGAACTCCTGAACTTGGCTTTGACTCCTTAATTTTATGTATGGGATCATGTTCTGCGTAGCGCTGTCGTAGTCGCGTAGCCGCGTAGGCCTGCGTAGGCGTGCTACGATTTTGCTACGCCGTCAGCTAAGTAAATAGTTCGATGTGGATTGTTTTTGCGTGGGCGACGATATACGATATGTTATTTTAGGGTATGTAATAATAATAAAGATTCTATACGAACTTTTGTGAGACAGCATTACTTTAAAAAACGAACGGTATGTTAATAAAGACCTGACCGATTAGCAAGCAGTCAAAGTGAAACAATTATTAAGTAGGTATAAAAATATGTGTTTTTCAATTTTTAAAGGTCGTCTTATTACAATCAAGTAGAGAGATTTTATCAATAAATTATAAAAAATTAAAGGGACACTTAAGTGACAATCAATATATAGTTAGTTCTTCAGTTAGATAACCTAAAGATATTGGACATGTATTTTCTTTTGCAACGTAAAAAAAAATATGACGATACAGTGCGTCGAAATATCGTGTGACGTTACGGTGTGCTACTCTTTATACCGACAAAGTGACGTCACAAGCCCTCACTCCTGAACTTTGTCAATTTTTATTTATTTGATAAAGTAAAAAATACGTGTCCAATATTAGGCCCCAGACCCTAGCCCGTTCCATCATCGGACTACAAGACGTACGGCGATGCGTCATCGATACATAGTGGACATCCCACCCATACGCACCAAGCCTTTTGGGAATACTTTTATTATGCACACAGCAAAAGAGTGGAATTCCCTGCCAGAGTCTGTATTTCCTGATAGCTACAACCTCGGAGTCTTCAAGTCAAGAGTGAATAGGTTACTTCTAGGCAAGCGTGCTTCACCGTCGACCACATCATAGCTTATCATCAGGTGAAATAGTGGTCAAGCGCAAGCCTATACGAAATAAAAACAAATAAAAAATTGGTAATCACTGATACTAAATAGAATTATCATTTTTCATTGAAAGAAACAGCCCTATCAGGTATATATACTCGTAGATCAACTCATCTTTACACGTGGCGCTATGTGTGGGTTGTTTGATCGGACGTCGACTGCTGAGTCACTGCCACACAAATACATAATGTATAATAATATAATACAAGCGCACGCGCAGCGGACGCACACATGGCGCCGCGCACACTGTTGAGTTGAACTACCTATATAAGTTTGGCCTACTATTTAGTAAACAAAAGTAAACCAAAATAAACAACTTTTATATCAAAATAACTATGCATATAAAGTAGATGTGAATTCCTAAAGTAGCACAACATAACCGTATAAAGGTAGTGCCTATAAAAGGGAAAACACAACATTTGTGAAGGGACCACTACCCACTACACATAAACCCAGTTCTTGTCAAAAGTTTATGTTAGTTTCATTGACCACTAAACCGTATGAAATAATATGTAGATAATTGAATGTTTTGTGCTTCTAGCATCCGGATTCCTGCGACCTTCACCATTGGGACACTTTGTGGGAGGTCCAAGTACGGATAGACATCGATGTGTGATGAAGTAGGCCCATGAGTCTGTTGCCCAAATGAAGCCCGACTGAAGAAATTGTTTTCGTAAGCGGCCACAGATGCTGACGGGGTCCGTATAATTTCATGCGGACTAATACATGGCAGCGGCAGCGTGACGAAATGTGCAATTACGCCAACCCCCCGGCCAAAGGTAGCTGATGAACATTACACCGTTAGGTTTGAATCAGTAAGACCTCTCTACTCACCCCGGAGCGACAGTTATCCATGAGGATTTACACACGATAAAAAAGAAGAAAATGGGGTACATGTTGATAGGTAGACAATGGTCGTATTTCGGCTGAAACGATAATGACTCTTGTGATTCAGTATAAACAAGTTGAAGTACTATAAAGTTAAAAACTCAAACCCTACTACGGATAAGTGACTACAGAACTGACGGTTGATCAAAATCGGCTAAAACAATAACAGTGGTCGAGCTAGTGTCGCGGGTTCGTTTTTTTTACAATTAGTTGTTCCGAGTCTGTTTTCGTAAGTTTAAATGTTTATACCCACGATACAGGAGTAATTCCTAGTGTGGGTTAATCTTTATAAAAAAAAAAACATACAGTTCATCCTAACCTTGTACGGTAGGTATAAGACTGCCATTGTACTCACACAATTATTTATTGTGCAACTATTTTGGTGTTCATTCTTTCCTTTTTTTATCTTTTAACTAACATAACTGGACTCCGGACGTAACTAAACAATTCATAATGGACCCTGGACAGTATTACAAAAAAGGAATTTACAAATATCTTTCCGTAGGGAGGCTGCCTGTCCACTTGGGAGATCAAGACAGTGGAGCGGAGTTGCGGATTGTATCTGTCCATAGAAGCGGAGTTAGGTAGCGGAGCAGAGAGAGAAAGAAATGCAGAGCGGAGTAACGGAGCAGAGTAGCGAGGCAGAGTAGCGGAGCGGAGTAACGGAGCGGAGTAGCGGACAGTGTTTTTTCATACGCGGAACTCGGTTCGGTCCTCTCCACTTCCCCCAAAGAGTTTTGATGCCGTCGATCGACCAATCACTACACGCGAGTTGAAGGAGCAATGTAGATTTCCGTCTATGTAGTTGGTCGATTGATGCCGGTCAAACCCTTTGCCTTGCCGAATTCTCTTACGCAATTAGGCCGCTGGTCAACTACTCGAACTCTGCGTGGCGTCGAATTGGGTTGGTGCGAAAAAAATCATCTCTTATAAACATGCCCTTGGAGAACGTAACATCAGTATCAAAAGTACTTATCATATGTCCTCATCCAGGTGATGTAGACTATGAGGAACGGGAACCCGTGTAGCAAATATCATGCAAATCATTTCAGCCATTGAGGCGTGATTAATTGAAGAGGAATCCTCCAAATATCACTTTTACATTTTAATGCTGTTGCCAGCGGCTTCGCCCGCGCGAAAACTGTTTTTTTATCCCTTGGGAACATTATACAGGGATAAAAATATGTGCTATTCCAGACTTTAATCTATCTCTCTGCCAAATTTCATCAAGATCCATTCAGCTGGCGTGCTTGAATAACAAACATCCAACCGTCCAAACTTTCTCATTTATAATATTAATAAACATTTCTCATCCAAACAATCGTAACACTATTTATATAAAGAAATGGGAAGACGTCATTTAAAAAATACGCAAATAAATAGTTGGCAGTTTTATCATGATTATCAGCCTTTTAATGTTCCCACTGCTGGGACACATACCTCCTCTCTATGAGAGGGAATGGACCGTAATCTCCCACGCAGGCCCAGTGCGGATTGGTGGATGTCACATGTCTTCGAATTCTTGGTTCTAAGACATGCCGGTTTCCTCACGATGTTTTCCTTCACCGTTTTGAGAGCAGTAGTGATGAAATCATTTACAAAAAGTAAAGCGCCTGCCTGGGTTCGAATCCACGATACGTAATTCGGGGCCACATTTCCAAATTTGAATTTAAATTGTCGAATAAATTAAATGAAATTTCCAATGTGTTTTCCGTCGGAATTTCTGCACACGATATTTTTTTTTTTTGAATATTTGGTTTTATTAATAGTTACTGTTAACTTGGCACTGCGACAATCTACCAAAGCCAATAAAGTCGCGTATCCATGCGAATATCGGTACCGCAAGCTAAACTTATAAGTCGTTTAAACCCGAAAACACATCATGGGCTTAGTGTGACGTAACGTATCATAAACGTCAATTTGTATTGAAACTGGATAAGCGCCGTCTTGTGACAGTAAAGAGAAAGAAAAGAAAAATGAGTTTATTGGCATTAAAAACAAAAACACCTCAAAATTAAACAAAATATTTTTTTTTAACTATTAATGCCAAAAGGGCCTCAGCTCAGAATAATGCCAAATAGAAATACAGGGTATACCGCCTAACGCTGATTTTCAGCTGCAGCCCACGAGTGCCATACGCTTGAAAACACCAACAAACATTTATAATATACATTTTTTTTTGTATACAAATTGACATAAGAGATCGCTTAAGTTATCATGATCGAGTGCGTTAAAAAACTCGGAATAAGCACACCGAAGTTTTTAGCTTATTTCCTTCTTTTCTTGTTACAAAATGAACTTTGGTTCTTAAATGTCTTAAGAACTTAGCATTCAACGTTGGCTCGATGTCAATGCCCTAAAAATGAAGATTGAAAAATGCATTTTGCATTTATTCGGATATTATTATTGAGGGTGGGTCTTATGGCAACACTGGAGTAGATTTTATTATGGAGTGAATATAATAGTTGCTTGAGTTCTTGTAACTAACTTTACATCGACTCTTACTTGACACAATTGACAGAGATATCACAAACATAAAAAAAAAACATACATAATGTCGAATATAGAACCTCCTCCTTTTTGGGCAGTTGGTTAATTAAAGAAAATATTAAA
Organism: Orthosia gracilis; assembly: GCA_947562075.1. NCBI lineage: Eukaryota > Metazoa > Arthropoda > Insecta > Lepidoptera > Noctuidae > Orthosia > Orthosia gracilis. The sequence continues at coordinate 65,745,325 of OX387264.1, read as the reverse complement.
ACAAACAATATTCAATTCCCCTAAAAAAACTGACTTAAACAATTTACAATCATTTTATTTAGCTTGCAGTTTAATCAAAATGGAAAACTGTGGGTACATTTCCAGTATTACATTATATTTACTATTTTTTACATTCGCGTGGGTTAAATCGAACGGTCATATAACAAAGTGTCAAACGTTCACTTCATGTTACAAATTGTAATCGGACCACATTGTAAAATGTACAAACAGCGATAAACAATATTGTTAAAAAAAAAGTTAATTTAAAAAATCTAAAAACCCGACTACCCGACCCAGACGTAAACAAGATGAAAATCTTGCTGTGCAGTCGGAGGATACATATTCACGATCTGGCTGACCAAAACCAGATGTATCCTCCGACTGCACAGCTAGATTTTCATCTTGTTTACGTCTTTTTAGTTCGCTTTTTAAGCAGTCGGGTTTTTAGATATTTTGAATTTACTTTTTTTATTCACAACTTTTTAGTTATTTTTTTTAGAATTAGTTACATTTAAACACATAAGAGTTATATATTTTTGAAATCACCTTAAAACTCTTTTTAAAACCCTTTACTTTGATACCCCACACGAAAGGATTGGATGAAAAAAAAATTAGGTCCCCCACATTATGGCGCCCAAAGTCCGCCATTTTTCTATTATCCAGCCATGTAGCCAGTGACACTCGCAGGGTTAAGACGAATCGATTGACGTAAGAATCATAAAAATCGGCCAACGCCTTTAGTCTCTAGAACGCCACATAGGAACAAATATACATACATACATACATAGACTGAAAAACATATTACCCTCCTTCAGAAGTCGGGTAACAACATCCATCCAGTCCATTAGAAAGTCGTCACTGTAGAAAAGAAAGTTAGTGTCGAAAATACACAACTACAGCACAAATTTTAACGAAATTTACTGTAATATAGTTTATACATCAAATCAGCATATAGACTTTGATTCTTAAGAATATTAGGGGCAAGCACTAATTCCACGCGGGCGGCATCTAGAAACGCAGATATACAAAAATGCGTCTCATGGCAAGCTACTACGACCCTAATAAACCGACTCTTTTCGATTTGTTTCCGTTCAAAACATATAATTTACGTACCGAAGTCAATATTTTACAGAAACTTCTCCAAATCAACAAATCAGCAGCACTTCTAAATCTCCATTTACCAATTTAATTCCCCTCTATTACCGCACCCAAGACACCACTAAATTTGGTCTTAAATGTCCGAGAGAAAGCTTACACAAATATTCACATTATCAGCTTCAGCATATCATTTTTACTACCCATTAAATTCTAAAGAAAACTTAGAAACATAAAATTCATTTACTGAAATTCCTCGTTAATGAAGAGGCGAATGTGAATTAGTATCGCTACGGATTCTAAAACTTTCGAAATTTAATGCAATATGTAATGGGTGCATTGCGAATTAAAAGTTTTTTGTGGTAAATAGTTGAAAGGGAAACGTGGTTGAGAGTTAGACGTACAATTGTATGTATAACTGTGCTTATTTAAAAAGTAACTAATGTATTCAGTAGCTTCGAGGTAAAGTTAACCCCGGTTGCAGACCCAGAGCTAACCAAAGTTTGTTTAGTTAAGTTCGCATAGGTGAGGTATTTTCTATACTGGTTACATAGTTTATGATCAGCACACAAGTATAAAAAACCAGCTTAGTGCGTGTCAGACTTCGCAAATTTAGGGTTCCGTACCAATCTATCAACATATTGGTATTTGTTAGTAAAATATACGTAATCATGAACATTATCGCCAAATTTCAAGTTTATAGATCACTGGGAAGTTAAAATTTTCGCAACAAAATGTTTGACAGATGACAGACAGATGTACATGCGAGTAACAGCAATAGGGCGCCGTTTGGACCCTTCTGGAACGGAACCCTAAAATTACATCAGCTATGTAAACTTATCGTAAAGTAACTTATGAGTAATTTAGCTCTTGGTCTACGATCGGCTTTATACTCGAACAATAAACAAAACGTGGTGGGTAAGTAACGGCGATGAACATAAAGTTAAGAACAGAGCAATGAAGAGATTCGCGGGAGTATCAAGGTTACCAACATAACCCGAAGAATTGGCAAACTTAAGAAAGGCTCTGCAATGGCGACTGCGTACCGAATCACATATCATTGGAAAACCACAAACAAGGCTTACGACACGACGCCATGATGAGAGCTGCGTGAGTACTTGGGATGCAAGAAGTATTGGGTGATGTGGCGACAAGCATTGAATGTCTTTCGGCTGAAACGATGATGATGATAAAGCAAAGTGCTGAAGTAATTATATAAATATAATTAACTAGATTCTGCCCGCAGCTTCGCCCGCGAAAAAAGTGTTTTATCATCCCAAGGGAATGCAAATCCTATGTCCTTTCCAGGGTATCAAACTATCTACATGTCTGTCACCTAACTCGGTTCAGTCTCGAGATTACTCCCTACAAACTCAAAAACTATACATCTGTAAAATATTAGTACCTATAGATTTATCTAAGTCTCTGCATTTTACATTATTAACCACATCACTTTGCTGGGTGCGGTGAGCACACAGAACAAGACTGCAAAAAAATTATCTGCACAGCTTTACATTCTCTTTTTAGGGCAAGCTGTAGCTCCTGCCCGATTCACATCATAATGGGTTCATTGGGGATGAACTCAAGCAGGGTGATTAGTTTACGTCCAAAACTTCGGGACATGCTATTTATTTCCTCGCCCAATTAGTTAAGAACCCCATGTCAATTGGTGAGCTATCTTCCCGTTGTCTATTACTGTAACAAATAGGGATATATTGACACCATTAGACTGGTTGCACACCAATAGCTAAGCTAAGTTACAGTTTCATTGTAATTTTTAGGGTTCCAAGAATCCAAACGGAGCCCTATTGCTGTCACTCACATATCTGTCTGTCCGTCTGTCTGTACGGTTCAAGCAATTTTCATAGTATAAGTATCTTGTTGACACGAGACAAATGTCAAACAATATTTTTACTGCTTTTTTAGGGTGACTCCCATACAACTAAAGGTGGGGGAGCGAAAAAAAATAAAATAATATAATAGTAATAATATAAAAATAATCTTTATTTAGAATTCGTTGTGTAAATAAATACTGGATTTTTGTATTTTCGAAGAATTTTTTAACTCCCCATTGACCTATGAACTTCAAATTTGGTAATAAAATTTATTATTACGTATATTTTACTAGCAAATACCAATATATTGTTAAATCAGATTTTTTTTTGTAATTCCTTCATTTTTCCTATTACAACCAACTTGATTTTACGGTTTGGTGCGGAACCCTAAACGTGCGAAGTCCGACACACACTTGGCCGGTTTTTGTGCATACTTATTTTAGTTAAGTTTATATAAGTTTGTAGCGCAAAAGTATGAAAAATAATCTCGGCTATGCGAGTTAGACTAAACTAACTTCGTTCTCGGTCGGCAACAGCCACGTGAATTGTGCGTAATACACGTGGGTTTGTAACTGGGGTAAGGATTTGAATTGTACTTGATGGCCTCCTAATCGACATTCAATACCGTAGCTTTCCCTATGTTTTTTGTCACTTCTGTTTATTAAAATAAGAACATCTGCTGTTTTTTTTTCTCTTTTTCATATCTTCGATGGAGCATAATTTTCCAGCACCGATGCATCGTCAGTGCTAAACTAAATAACTCGAATAATATTTTGATAAGTTCACTTTGCGCCGCGCGCCGTCGACGAGAGTCAACACATCCGGGCCTTCGTATTTTCACAGCACTCTTTAAAATATCGAATGATAAACAGCTAACTACGCCAAAGGGAAACTTTTTAAGCAAATATTACGTTTATTTTTTTATTTATTTAGTTGGAATTTAATGTGACTCATGTCTGATTGCTAAAAATTTACTAGTTTAGAAGAGTACCTATGTCTAATATCGAAGTTTTAAAGAAGGAATTTAGTAAAAATAAGGAATACCAATTAAGCTTTACAGTAAAATAATATTTCGTGTATGTTCACCGATATCTCCGTCAATTGTGAACCGATTTTGAAAATTCTTTTTTTGTTTGATAGAGTATGTTCTAAAATTGGTCCCATTTTAATTTGGCGAAGATTTGATGAAGAACTTCGGAGATATACAACAGAACTCTTCAATAAATAACGGGAAATCTCTCGGGATTGCTGCAATCGCATGTCTGTTTATTGTTTATACCATTTCATAACATAACGCCATGCTAGTACGATCAAAAGGGGTACAGTTCACCTTGGTACACTCTCATTTCACCGGTTATGTTCAAGTTCCCTGGTATTTGAGTAATCTATTCTGGCATTATACGAGTAAGTACCTTACTTAAGACTTGCCTATTAGGTACTACTAAAAAGTGAAAAATAAAAAAACTTTTTAACAAAAAAACTACCGACTTACCAATAACTTTCCTTTTCGATGTCGGTGTCCATAACGAAAAAATGGTACCTACCATAGACACCGACGTCGAAAAAAAAAGGTATTTTTCTCTTTGTAGTGTTTTTAGTTGGAAGTCGGTAATATTTTTTTGTAAAAAGTTTTTCCTAATAATGATGACATATTTAATCTATGAGTCGATTGACAAACAGGCCATGAGGCTTATCGGCAACGATGCACTCGTTGAATCAAAGCTCCAGAGCCTCGAACATCGCCGAGTTGCCAGCCTGTCGGTTTTTTATCGTTTACATTTCGGGCACCAGTTAGTTACATTGTTAAATTTATGCTTCATATTCTTTGCTTCATACATATTGTGAAGCAAACACTAAAAAAATAGGCAAAGTACACGTTGATTGTACACACAAAAAAATGTCTTTGTTGGTGTACCCTGCAATCCTATCTGATTTACTTTGTGTACATGGTAGACATCCCACTCATACGCACAAAGCGTTTTGCAAATACTTTCATTGTGCGTGCAGCTACGGAGTGGAATTTACTGCCGGAGTCTTTTTTTCCTGATATCTACAATCTAGAATTATTTAAGTCAAGAGTGAATAGATTGGTTCTAAGTGATTCACCGTCGGCAACATCATCGCTTACTATCAGGCGAGAAAGTGATCAAACGCGAGCCTATAACATAAAAAAACAAACCGTCACCAACCTAAAATTATAAAGAGTTAAAGCTCTTTATAATTTTGCTTTACTCTTTATAAGTTGTTCTTTCTTTGGGGTAATCAATGAAAGTCATGAACTTAACAAGAAAATTATTTCGCTAAAAGAAAATTACACTATTGTGGAGTGCTATCGGCTAAAATATCTACTACATGAACTGACACAATTACAAAAAAAAATGTTGTTTCGAACAAAACCTTGCCGAAATTTCTATTAATTGTGGTCGAGGTAGAATCCACAGATCACTCGCTCTGCACTCCAATATTTTGCAGCAAAACAATCGATAGCAATTGTAATAAACGATCTACTTGACAGTGGCAATAAAGTAAATGTTTCCACTACATTCGTTTCATGAAGGAAAAACTGCGTTTCTGTAATGGCAAACAATCCTGTCAACAGTATTACAACCAAGCTCTATAATCCATAAATAAGGAAACGAAGAAAAATATACGAAAAATGAAAGTACTCGGCGAAATATTAAAGGCTGGGAATATTCGCCAGTGTCTTCAAAAGCCTAATAGAACAGAAACCTCAAGTAGGGCTTGACAAACGGTCAAATGAAAGAAAAGGTAAGATATTCATACAGCCTTCAAACCAAGCAAACACTTTAATCGCCAATTTAGCAACCGATTACCTTTTCAAACCAATTTGCTTTAAGAACACTTTGCAATTAGAACTGGCATCGTAAGCTTTGAAGCCAATAAAGATGATCTCTTCATGGATTTTCAAACTGAGAAAACGGATGAAGGCAGTAAACAAATACGAAAAAAAAACGAAATTCCTTTTTCAAATTAAAGATAATTTTTGCTATGAAATATCATTTGTAGCATACCAAGTAAGGTAAACTACAAATGATATTTCATAGCAAAAGTTGAAACGGGATTGGCAATCAAATCAATAGCGAGCCATCGAATCTACTTTGTACAGAGTGGGGCCGCATCCGACCAACGGAGTGAAATTTAAAGGGTCATAAATATACGGCCTTAAAACTCGGATCGATTTTATTAGACTTATTTTTAGATAACGATCAGGTTGTTTAACATTTAATAAACGGCAGATACAATGTTAAGATTTGATTTTGTGTTTAGGTATAATTTTATTATTGCAGTCATGAATAAAGGGGTCTCGCAAAGGGGCCGTGGCGTTTTTGGTGTCATTAGCTGATCCCTTGTTGCCCTTTTGTAATATCGTCACTGCTATTACAATTAAAAAGGGACAAACTAATTAAGCCTTACAATCTCCTACAACCATCTAATCCCAGGTCGGTAAAATTCTGCCAACGTCTGTTGTATATACTTAGGTACTTATCATATACTCCTGGGTGTTTATCATTGCCATAACCAGCAATTTGCTTTCCTATGATATGGCATAAGCCCTCGCTTTCCCGGAACAGGAACCGAGATAAAGCGTAGCCTAGGGCACCCAGTAATTCAAAAAGTAAAAATAAAAATTTCCAAAAGTCCACGATTTTTTTTATTTCGTACTTTTTAAACTACATTATTTATCTAGTAGAAGACACGCTTCTATCAATTATCTATCAAGCACGTAATTATGACACGATATGTTGTGCAAATAACATGATTCAAACAGTAAAACGCCCATATCTTTTGAACGACTGAACCGATTTTCATCAAACATAGCTAAGAACACTCCCGATAGTGTCGCCTTTCAAACAAAAAAATCAAAATCAGTTCATACGTTTAGGAGCTATGATGCCACAGGCAGATACACAAATAGACTTATACACAAACACACAGGTCCACAAGTCAAACTTATAACACTCCTCTTTTTCCGTCGGGGTTAAAAACGAGGAGGTTCTATGTTCGAGTAAATGTATTTTTTCTATGTATGATCACCGATTTCTTCGTCAATTGAGGACCGATTTAAAAAAGTATTTTTGTGTTTGAATAAGTACTTTTCCTAAGTAGTCCCATATCAATTTGGTAATGATCTGATGAAGAACTTTGGCGATATACAATAAAACTCTAAAATAAATGACAGTAAATCTCTCGGGATTGCTGTATTCGCATGTCTGTTTATTTCACATTACTATAGAACTTACCAACTTACTTAAAAACTTTATTACAAAAAAAAATACAACCAACTTCACAAAAAAAACACTACAAAGTGAAAAATAACTTCAATATTGAAAGTTGGCGTCAAAAAACAAAGAAACGAAAACAGAAAGAACATCCGAAATTGAAGTTGTTTTTCATTTTGTAGTGTTTGTATTTGGAAGTTGGTAGAGTTTTTTAAAAAAAGCTAGAGCTAGAGAGCTAGATCTGTTAAATAATTTTTGATTATCGAAATAGTAGTTCCAGAGATGATATAAACATGAGAGCCAACAAACAAACAATTTTAGCTCTTTGTAATATTCTTTTAGATGACCATAACATGAATGAATATGAACTGACGAATATTGTTAAATGTTGAAAGGATTTTTACGCCCAGTTATACTGCTGGTCATTATGGTGAGGTTCGGGATTTCCATATATATATTTTTTTTAATTTAGCAATGTAATCGCTCTAGACCTTCGATTACGCATGACGAACAAGGAAACATGATGTCTACGATAGAATGAGCGTGCCCAGAAGATGGCTGTAAAATCATGCTTTGAAAGCTGTCAGGATATAGGCTATTAAGTGTGTAATGTTCGAATAGGGATGATTCCTGGGTAGTAAAATTATCATTCAATTTAGTCCGTCAGTGAGATTATCAAATAATATTATATCCGTATTTTTTGCTTTATCAAATAAATATAAAATTTCAAAAATAAAGCGCATCAAAGTTCAGGAGTGGGGGCTTGTGACATCACTTTGTCAGTATAAAGTATAGCACACCGTGACGTCACACGATATTTCAACGTACTATATCGTATTTTTTTTCTAATTGTTAATCAGTATTTGTATGTATGTATGTTTGATCCTATGTGGCGTTCTAGAGACCAAACGCGTTGGCAGATTTTGATGAATCTAACGTCAATCGATTCGTCTTAAACCTCCGAGTGTCACTGGCTACATTAAAATTGGAAAATAGAAAAATGGCGGATTTTGGGCGCCATATTGTAAGGGACCAATTTTTTTTTTTTTCCAAACTCATCGCGTGGAGTATAAAAATAATGATTTTTAAGAGGTGATTACTAACACTTATATGTTTAAATGTACCTAATTCTAAAAAAAAAATACTGAGAAGTTGTGAATAAAAATTATTTAAAAGTGCTTACGACTTTTTAGTACCCTTTTTAAGCAGTCGGTTTTTTTGTTATATTTAAATATTTTATTATTTATTTACGTGGCAAAAGAAAAAAATACGTGTCCAACATTTTTAGGTTATCTAACTGACAGACTAAATAGATATTTATTGTCAACTACCCTATTCACACTTCATTATAGTACTTTTTAACACCAATGTAAATAACATTATTAAAGTACTTCTGAAACACATCATTGTCGAGAGCCAAACATTGGTGTTTTTCTTTCGCGAGTTCAATTAAAGTTTAAACTTTGCTTATTCAGACTAAGTCAGATGAATTGTGCTAAGTGGTAAGTCAATTATTAACTTAACTCAAACTTGATGACTTTGATGGAGAAGACGTTGATAAAAATATATTGGGTTAAAATTATTTGCAGACAGTTTATCTTAAATCAGTTTTTGAATATGAATACATTATTATTTTTTTCCTTCTGTCTAATATAGAGTCAAACCTTAATTCATGGTAAATCTATACTATTATTATAAAGCTGAAGAGTTAGTTTGTTTGTTTGAACGCGCTAATCTCAGGAACTTGTTGGAATGGAAAAAATCTTTTTGTGTTGGATATTCCATTTATCGAGGAAGGTTATAGGCTATATAACATCACGCTACGACCAATAGGAACGGAGCATAAATGAAAAATGTTGCAAAAACGGGAAAAATATTGAGAGCTTTCGTTGCGTGCGCTGCGTAAGTGGTTAAAGTTGCGCAAAATTCATGTATTTAGGGTAGGGAACGGTATGTCGGTAGCCAGTTGACGGGAGCGAAGCCGCGTGGGACAGCTAGTAATTATAATAAAAATATAATTAATAGTGTAATTATTGTAGATACAAAGTTCGTTTTACCTGCTTACCACGAAACATCAACTACGAAGTATTTCTGCTGCTAGTCTAATCAGATGTAGCTGAATACGAGTAATAACATAGAGCTAACGCATTGCTGATATCCGAAACTCTGTCACAACGATACCCCATGGCTGGACTAGTTGTTATTATAGATTTTCAGGCTGTTATTAATAAACAAAAGACAGCCTGCCTACCATGACTGAAACATTTATTTTTAATCAAAATCAAAAAAAAATCAAAATCAAAATAGTTTATTTCAAATAAACCTTAAAGGTACTTTTGAATTGTCAAACAACAAAGAAATATGACTCTAGTTGCAAATTCGCAAACGTCAGTAGATCTCAATGGAGAAGAATTTGCAAGAAACTCCACGGACACTCTTTTCCATCAGTTTCAATTACAAGTTTTTGGTTACATCATTCTTGTTAAAAAAAAAAAAAAAAAACATATATGTGAGAACGATGCAAAAAGACGTGCAACGAAAAGCGCCTAGAGTAACAAACAATTTCAACATAAAAATGCAATGACAGGCCGAGGCAGCTAAGTTTTGACCAATCCCAACTGATGGCGCCCGTTCACGAACATGACGCATGGATCGGCACCACTCAGCTCAACCATTATGGAGGGAACCGAATGATCCAACACATGTGCCACCATCAGAGAGAAATTAGAGAGAGCATGACACACTCAAATGCCAGGGCACACAGAAGTCAACCAACGACACATAGGTAGATTTACAGTTGGAACATAGTACTCACACATGTGCTGTGCAGTTATATAATACTAAAAGAAATTGAGTTTATACAATACAAATATATTCATACAGTCTTCAGCAGCTCCAACAATACTGCAAAACTTTTCTGCCCATCACTAATTGTTTTTGCGCCCTAATGGCTGCGGAGCGGGACCAGCATTTAGCCAAGCATTTTTATCAGCGATGTAATCCCCCAACTTATAATATGCTTGCCTGCATAGTGTGCGTTTTATACAAGTTTTAAATTTTGTCTCATTCAGTTCTAGAATGTGGGGAGGTATTTTATTGTAACATTTTATACAGTACCCCATAAAAGATGATGCTACTTTAGCCAGCCTGAAACCTGGCTGGATTAATTGGTCCCTATTTCTAGTAACATAATTATGTCTGTCGCCGTTTTTACTGAAAAGATGTAAATTTTTTCTAACGTACATGATGTTTTCATAAATATATTGACAAGGTACCGTCATGATGTTAATGTCCTTAAACAGTTCCCTTAGAGAATCGCGCCGGCGAAGATTGTATATCGCTCTGATGGCTCGTTTTTGCAGAATAAAAATTGACTCAATGTCTGCAGCCCTTCCCCATAGTAAGATACCGTAAGACATTATACTATGAAAGTAGCTAAAATAGACTAGCCTCGCGGTATCTACATCAGTAAACTGACGAATTTTTCTAACAGCATAAGCTGCCGAACTTAGCCGCCCTGCAAGTGATATTAAATGAGGACCCCATTGCAACCCTGAGTCTAGCGTGATCCCCAGGAATACCGTTTTATCGACAAATTCTAGCTTCTCCCTACCCAAGATAATGTCACAATCAGTACTTTTGACATTCGGCAAGGCAAATTTTACGCACTTAGTCTTTTTAGCATTTAAAACTAAATTATTAGCCGTGAACCAATTTTGAACCAGTCGCAAGACGTCATTTACGTCGTCAACGTTACTCGTACGTCTATTTATCTTAAAAATCAAAGAAGTGTCATCAGCAAATAACACCATGTTTAAATTGTTATTCAATAGATGGGGTAAATCGTTAATGTAGACTAGGAATAAGAAAGGACCCAAAATTGAACCCTGGGGTACCCCCATTTTCACGGTTAACCCGGACGAATTGACACCGTTTATTTGAACTAATTGCTGTCTATCATTTAAATAAGATTTTACTAAACTCAACGCTGATTGGCCTAGCCCGTAATGCTCAAGTTTCATAAGTAATGTTACATGATTAACGCAATCAAACGCTTTCGACAGGTCGCAGAAAACACCTATAGCATCTTGTGCCTCTTCCCACGCATCAAAGATGTGTTTTAATAAGGTGACACCAGCGTCGGTCGTACAACGTCCTTTGGTAAAACCATACTGTTTATCGTGTAGGATGTTATTCGTATTAAAATGAATGAGCATTTGATTTAGCATTATCTTTTCAAATATCTTGCTGAAAACCGGCAGCACCGATACTGGTCTATAATTATTCGTGTCTTTACTGTCCCCGGATTTAAAAAGTGGTATAACCTTACTATGTTTCATTAGATCCGGGAAGACTCCTTGGTCTACACACAAATTAAAAATTAAAGCTAAGTACGGCGCTATAGTCTGAATAATGGAGGTACAAACTTTGATGGACATCCCCCATAGATCTTCGGTCAGTTTGATCTTGATTTGCTTAAAAGCTTTTATTACTGATATTGGGTTTATATGTGAAAAGTTAAATTCAGTCGGGCAGGCTGAAACGTTAGCGTTTAATAAACCAGAAGCAAGCGAGGGCAAAGAATTTAAGGTTTCAGTAGTTTTAATTGGGATACTGGTAAAGAAATTTACAAATTCTTGAGCAACTTTTTTGTTATCTCTAATAAGTCCATGTGTAGTTTCAAGCGTGTAATCAGTATTATTTCTTTTGTTCCTATTCGTTTCATTGTTTATAATTTTCCAAACTGTCTTGATTTTATTTTCTGCGGTTTTAACCTTATTGCCAATGTATAAAGCCTTAGCTACTTTACACGTATTTCTAAAAATTCTTGAATATGTAGCAACATACTTATTAAAAGTTTCAGTGTTAATATAAGGCTTAAGGCCATACAGCTCGTAAAGTCTTTCCCTACTTTTCCTGAGTCCTTTAGTCGCCCAGTCACTGAATAAAAACTTAGGACTTATAGTTTTAGTTTTCTTCTTAAAAGTATTATTGAACTCTGTTTGAACTACTGAGAAAACTTTTTTATATAAAATATTACCATCATTCACTGTGAGGTCTTGATCACTTAACTTACTAATTAAAATGCTGTTAAATTTATTTAATTTACCAGATGTTATTGGTCTGGATTGAATCTGCACTTGTTGTTTTGATATGTTGGCCTCAAAGGTTACCAGTAGCCCACTATGATCCGAAGGCAGACAATTTATAATGGCTTTGTCTAAGTAGTCGCAACAACAAAAAACATTATCAATACATGTAGCAGTAGTCACAGTTGTTCGGGTTGGTTCCATAAACACATGTGACAAATTAAATGATTTGAAGAGATTTAATAATCTACTGCTCTCTGAATTATTTTCTAAAATATTTATATTAAAGTCACCACAGATTATGACTAGTTTATTACCAGTTGCAAGTTTTGCCAAAACATCTTCCATCACTGATTCAAATATTGAGTAGTTTCCATAATTGGGGGGGGGATCATCTTGAGATGCCCAATCCTCACGTAAAGTTTGATTCTCATCCAATGATATTCTAGTAAACAGATATTTTATGAGCGTGCACATTGTGAAGCATTGAATATGTCCTAGTTGGGACGTATAGTCTTTAGTCTATGTTACGCATGGCGAAGAGCGATACGCTTTGTTGAAAAAAAAACAAAATTTTAAAAAATGCCATCGTGTATTTAGAAAGTGTACCAATTAAGATACCAAAGTACATAAAACAGAAGGGATCTCATACCATATGTAAGGTGTATAGCAACCTCAATTTACTAATTTATTTATTTTATTTCCTAATATTCTGATATTTGGAGGTTAGAAAAAGAAATAAACATTGCTGGTCAGAATAATGTTTGTTTACATTCACACGCAAGTGACAAACACTAACTGTCTCTTTTTTTCTTGTTGGTTTTATCAAGCCATCCCTTTCGACTTGTAGTGAAATATCAGGTGAATGAAAAGTGTGTATTATGTGCTGCCGCTGCTGTGCGGAACACTTTTTTCGGTTGTTTTGTGAGTGTATAACGTATCTGTTTACTAGAATATCATTTTTCTCATCACATTCAGCCCATTACTAAATTATTATTTTTAAATCAGACAAAATGCCTGTTTCAGCTCAATGATTACTTCCTGAAAGGCTTAAAATGTAACGAACGGACACAATAACGAGGTTTTTATGAATTAATTTGTGCAAGCGTCCCTCTGATATTTGTGATTTAAACAGACACGAATTTATCGCGGTAAACCTTCCCTGGCTATCTGTGTCGTCTATTGTTTCTCCCCTTTTGTTGCGTGACATATTGTAAAAAAAATCATTACAAATGATACTGGTCGGAAAAGTTGGAATTAACTGGGTCATGTTTTGTTTTTAGAAGAGATTTTTTTAAATTCCTGTGCAATGTGTGCCAAGTATTAGCAACACAGTTTCGGCTGTCATTACCATTATAGTTGTCACGGACAGTCTCTTTTTAACCGACTTTCCAAAAAGGAGGAGGTTCAATGCTCGACTTCGTTTGTTTTTTTTGCGTATGTTCATTTTTTGTGATTTCAATTCGTAAATAAACTGTTATTTTTAATTTCGTAGACTAAACTGACTTTTGGGAGGTTGTCACTTTTTGTTACATAAAAATAGTGACGTACCCTGGATATCCTGAGTGATCGAAAGTTAATCGAAAATCGAAGTAGATCGAAAATGAAACTAATTCACGGCAAAGAAAAATAACTTGGTTTAGAAACTAGCGGCCCTTATTAAGTTTCTACTCATTTATGTCAGACTTCATTTTATCCATCGCATTTATATTATTGTTGATTTCCTCTCAATTCTGATCTTTATTTATAGATGTATTTACATATTATACATAAATATATCTATATATTTTACAATTATGTATTTATATTTGTATATATCCACCATTAAACTATTTGTGTAGGTGCGCTAATTTTTTATTTTTTTATTTTCCAGTTCTCACACACTTTTGTCTACATTTCTTTTTCATTTTTCCTTTTCGCGGGTCTGCTGGCAGAAATTTCTTAAGAAATAAGCAGTTCCCTTGTACTCTATTGTCTTTATGTATTATACTGTGTGTGTACATTAATTATTAAATAAATAAATTTAACACAATAAAAGTTTATGAACTATGTGTTTGAATACTGTTGTATTTAAATATATTACGGTTTTATATTCATAAAACATTTATTTACACCAATTAGTAAAATTATATTGAGGATTCATGTCACATCGATTCGATGAATCACTTATGATTGAGCCTTACCTACAACACTATGCTCCGCGCTTGCAACATTTTAAAAAAGTAACGTCATTGGCAGCTGTCAGTTTAGTCTACGAAATTAAAAATCACATTATAGGTATTTTATAGGACTTCCAAAAAGAAAGTTATTTTTCACTTTGTAGTTTTTTTATTGGAATCGATAGTATTTTTTTGTTTTTTTTTTTTTATATATTTATTGTAAGCTTATATTACCTCGCTTTCGTATGTGTGTCCGGTAACCAGTAATCCATTTTTTCGAGCATTTCCTGCCATGATGAAAATTTTCGTACTTATGTAACTTTAAAAACATTGAAATAATATGGTAGTAGTGGAGTTGTTTTAAAATGGATTCGGAAGGTGGCCACTGCAGCTCCTCAACCGGCTCACCATCGTGTTTTGGCTCATTGGATGTGTATTGACAAGTGAAATTACATTTAATACCTTTCAATCCTCTTTATTTATTCTTAGGTTATACTCAAATATTGACAATGTTGTGTCTAGCAGTGTCCCCTGAGACGTCTTAGCGCTTTCTGGATCTAATGCAGTGCGTTTCAAATTCAGTTTCTAGTAACTTTATTTGCATTTTATCCTAGTTTGGAGCCTCGGCCGGAACTAAACTATTAGGCAGGCGAATAAAAAAATACTGCACCAATCGAGCCAATTCAATAATTGTGGGTAAAACTTATTCATCACATTTTTGCAGCACTACCGTTACCAAATCCATTCAAATGCGTGTTTGGAATTGTCACATTTTGGCAGAATGGACATTATCAAATTAATTCAAATGCAACTATGACCATGAAAGCTACAAAGCAAGGTAGGCACGCATGGAGAGCTCATTTTCGTGCGGCATGTACAGTCACAGTAAAAATAGGTTCGTCACCAAACCACATTATCGAATGAATTTTGTCATAAAGCCAATATTATGGCAATACTCCCAGTTGCTTATTTAAATATGATACTGACAATTAGAATAAAATAAATGGGTTTATTATTCATGAAATGGCCACACCATAATGATTTTGGTGTGGTAAGAAATGGTTTTGGTTTTATATCAATTAGTCATGTTGGTATAAAGTTGCTTTCTGATCATTGTTTCATGTAGTTAATTTAAATATACCTAGTTTTCTATGCAGTAACAATCTCAGATCCTCTGTTTCAAAAGTATTGTGAGTTCTGACTAGATAAATGAAAGATAAGTTTCTTCTAGGCAAGCGTGCTTCATCGTCGACCACATCATCGCTTACCAGCAGGTGAGATAGTGGTCAAACGCAAGCCTATCATCAATAAAAAAAATATGAAAACTGACGAAGTTATGAACGACTGGATTGTACATTTGTACATAAAAGAGCAGATATAAATCTTGTCAGCCAATGCTACAGACATAAAAGCTTTACGAGGACGCAAGACAAGTATTGTACTTTTATTTGCATGCATGGAGTCGCGACAGCGCCAAACGACGCACGCAGTACAGTCTTAATAAACAAAGAAATGTGCTCTCCCTGGATTTTTATTGTGACGACACTTTGCAATTTCTTATTTTGTAAAATCGTGAGTGGAACTGTCGAAAGTGAATTACTTATGTGAAATGATTTAGTTTAAAAGCTTCATTGTTATGAGGTTATTGAAACTTTACTTTATATTTTTTTATCTACACTAAAGCAAATGCCAACCTCTTCATTCTGTCCACACAAACTGGAATTGCCCAAAACTAACGAAATACCATTAACGTTTATCCTATTCGTTAAATTTATTTTTCAAAAATCCTTCCTTTTTACCCGACTGCCGAACGAGGGTAATGTGTTTATCAATATATGTATGGATATATGTTTGTTCCTTTGTGCGTTCTAGAGACCAAACGCGTTGGCAGATTTTGATGATTCAACGTCAATCGATTCGTCTTAACCATGCGAGTGTTACTGGCTACATTATAATTGTAAAATAGAAAAATGGCGGCTTTTGGGCGATAGATTTTTGGGCCCAATTTTCGTTTTTCTTCCAAACCCATCGTGTGGGATATCCCAAACCAAAGTAAAGGGGTTTAGAGGTAATTTCAAAAATATATAACACTTATATGTTTACATGTACCTAATTCGATAAAAAGTTATAAATAAAAATAGTTAATTAAAAAAATCAAAAATCCCGACTGCTTTAGAAGCGAACTATAAAGACGTGCAGTCGAAGATACATCAGGTTTTGGTCGGCCAGCTCGCGATTATGTAGGACTTCGCAGCATGATTTTCTTCTTGTTTACGTCTTTTTAGTTCGCTTCTAAAGCAGTCAGGTTATTTGATTTTTTGATTTCTCAACTTCATCGTATTCTTAATGAAACCGTGTAGTTTAGAAGAACAAGAAGAGAACAATCATTACCAACAGCTTTTCGTGAACTGTACTGTGAGAGACGATTCACGACGCGCCGTGTTTCAATAGAGGTCCTAAATCTCGAATAGTGTAGTTCTTTGTGTCGCGCATTTCAGCGACGACATTTTTGCGACGGAAAAAGCACTTAACCTATAATTGTGTGCTTATATGTAAAATAGTTTGAGATGGATTCTACGCCTGAATGTATATATTCGCTGGGGCTTTCTTTAATTCTTGTTGAGATTGTGAATAGTGGGCGAGCTTACAATGGCTCTTATGATTTAATTCGAAAATAAATCTTTTATGTGTGTCTTGCGATTTTTTATGTAATTATAGCAATGTTGTTAGACCATAGAGTTTGGTTAGGTAGTTGTGGTGTGATCATAGATTTAGTTTTTTTTTTGCTACGGTATGATTACCCACAAGTGTTCCCGAAATTATTTTTATATTATATTAGAAAATAATGCTATAACTTCATAGGACGATATTCTAAATCATTTGGGTATACTTAGGTACAAACATATATTTTTTAAATGTACCTATACCTTGCGGTTTTTCTCATACATTTAATTGTAAACCATCTTTTCCTTACTAATATTATAAATGTGAATGTAAGTTTGTTTGTTATGTTTTCACGCAAAAACTACTGAACCAATCATCATGAAACTTTTGAACATATATTCTTGGAGGTATTAGAAGTAACATAGGATACTTTTTATTAAAAAAAATTATTTTTCCCAAAAAAAAAAAAACTGTTTTAAATACTACACAGGGGAGAAAACTTAAAGTCCGAAATTTCATTTTTAATTACATTTTGTAATAGTTAATTTATTAAACCAGCAATTAAGTTCTGGGTGGCCAATTTGTTTAACATCATAGTAATCTTGTATATTTATTTAATACTAGCTATTATCCGTGACTTCGTCCGCGTCAAACTCGTATTTTTTTATATATTTTTTTATTTTTCCACAGGAACTGTGAATTTTGCCGGGATAAAAAGTAGGCTATGCTATTACTCTTTATAACATCACCAATCTACCAGTGAAAGTCTCATCAAAATCGGTCCAGATGTATCAGCGATTACCCAGAACAGACAGACAGACAAAAATCTTAAAAATTGTGTATTTTTTATTAGTAAACGTTTTTATTTTGATATTATATAATTATAGACACTTCAATTTGATTTATTTTTTAAATTCTTAATGATTATTATCGTTGTGAAATCTCTAGCAAAGTTATTATATCGTAAACCAATATAATATTATGTTGGTGATCTTCTTTTTTGTATTGCCGCTGTAAAAATCTTTATTTTATCGTTTTTTACTATTTTTTTAACTTTCAGCCGCCTATTTACCATAGCTGACAGGAGACAGGTGAAAGATGACACCTGATAATCCGTTAATTTTGCACGTTTCTTTCATTTAATGTATGCTATAGTAAACTGTTCCAAAACATGTGTCAATTATGTAATTTTTAACCAATAATGTCGCATTGTCAGTTATTAGGGCCCAGGTTTAATTTTGTGATATAATGGAATGCTTTATAAAACACGTTCACGAGAAGGAGAAAAGAAAGTGCTGTGAATAAAAAGTCTTAGTAGCACAATGTTGTACAACAGAATGTGTAAGGTGATAGGGGCACATACGCGGCGACCATTGCAATTCTGACTACGTTGCACTTCTATTTGCAGCACACGTACGACTTTTGCTTACCTCTCCCGTGTGGCTTTAAAAATGGCGTTAGGATTTAAAATTCATATGAGTTTTATAACAAAAATCCCTGAATGAAAATAAAAGCAGTTTTGCGCTAGCAACACCGTCATGTCTTCTTAATGTAGAAAATTTCCTTGAAAAACAAAACTATTTGAAAATATGGCCGCGGATTTCCATTTTTAAATTGAAATCACTTACAAAACTGGCCATTAACAATCCAGACAGCAACTTTTCTGTTTTTACTGGGGACAAACGACAGTGGATTCAATTAATTGTGTCACTAGTTATAACTTTGTTGTAACAAAAAAGTTTATTCATTTATTATTTCTATTATGTTATTGTTAAGTTACAATTTCAGGAGATGCTAAACGGTTGTAGGCGTGAGTTTTAATTAATATGCCAGCTTACAATCTGTTATTATAATGTAAGTACTATCTACAAAGTTGGTAAATCTGTCGAAATTATTCTAATAGGTATTGAACAGTAGGTTAATTTTCTTTTACCGGGCTTGTAATAATATTTTTTCTTGCCTCTTTCAGATATTTTTTGTGTATAATTTTATTGATATTTTTAGACCCAAATATAAACAAGCAATCTACCTAGAGGGCCAAATTAATATAAACTAAAGACTGAACTCATTGCATCAGGTTAATAACTCGGGTCTACCTTTTATAGAAAAACTTTTTTGTCATAATATTATTATGCATAACAACGGATAGCATAAACTGCATTTCGCAGAAAATCGTTTGGCATACACTCATTTATCATACATTAGCTGTCCCACGCGGCTTTGCTCTCGTCAACTGGCTACCTACCCATCTACCCTACCTACCTACCCTACATACATGATTGTTGCGTAACTTAAACCGTTTACGCATCGCACGCAACGGAGCTCTCAAAAAGATTTATTTTTCTCGTTTTTGCAACATTTTTCATTTATGCTCCGCTCCTATTGGTCATAGCGTGATGTTATATAGCCTATAACCTGCCTCGATAACACAATTTTGTAAGTCAGAATCATCTTTAGGCATAAATTTCATATCGCCAGTCATTAAAAGGCAGAACCACCAAATCGCAGAAAGTTTACTGTCAGAATTGGTCTTTTTGAAATGTATGCCTCATATCCATAATAATTGATATACTCATCTATCAAATTACAGTAAATTCATAGTTAGAATAGTTTTGTATTTTTTACCATACTAATAAATTTGGATCCACTAAACCTATCAAACCCATAACCCAATACATTTTTCTCCATATTTCGTAATAGTCCTGTACCAACCGGGGATTGTCCTTGGGTGCATTTGCGTAGTGCATCCAGGGATAATAGTTGTTTGGTGTAACATTTCCTGATACATGCCTAACAAGGCCTCTGCGAGTTGGCTTCGGCCCCTCGCACACCTTTCAAAGGACCGGGACCCCAGGGTCCCGAGATTGTCGGAATCATGTAAAAAAATTAATAAAAGCAATTTATTTTGCTGTATGAAGCATGCAAACAAGCATACACCATGCATGCAGCAAGCATGCAGCATGCAAGCGAGCATGCAGCATACAGCAGGCATGGTTTCTGTCACGGCTCCGGCGCAAGAGCATGAAATATCTAATATTTTGGTACTTTTTTATATAATTCGATTTATCTAAATTCCTTTTTTGTCTATTTATATTTTGTTTGATTAATTTTTGTGCTTTCATCAATATGAGCAGGCAATATGATAAAAACTATTGAAATAATTAAATTGACTGGGCCTTCTGAATAATGCCCATCTCTTATTGGGCCGGTTAATAAAAGGTGTGTATTTTTTTTAAATTATTTTAATGTTGACTTTGGTGTTAATATAGAACAGATAAGTACGATTAGTATTTAAGCAACAAAGTCAACGTAGCCCCGCTGCGTGGGGCTCCTATTTCTGTCTGCAGGGTCTAATCTAATCTAACCTATCCGTGTCGGGGTGCCCTAAGCTCCCGAGCTCGCTTCGCTCGCTCTTGGACTGATTCATTGGCTGTAATTGTCAAATTGCCCAAAAAGAGGATCATATATTATTTTTATATACCAAATATTAATTAAGTATGTATAAACACAATTATTATGTTACTTTGAATGTAGTTCATTTATAATTTATTTGTTGACCAACTAATATAGACGCAATAATTAATATAAAAACTAAACATAAAAAACACATCATTTAATTTTAATAGTGCTCATTTACAATATATCAATTAGATTTTGGAAGATCAAATAATATTGACCCATAAAATTATTCCAAATGAATTTCTGCCATCTTCATAATTATGCCAAGTGAAATATGCCAAATAAAATTCTGCCATCTTAAAAGTATGCCAATGTAAATTCGGACATACAAACATTCGGCCAAACAACAATTATATTAAATATTTTTTATGCCTTAAAAATATTCGTTTAAAGAAGATTAAGCCAAGAGTGTTATGCCAAATAAATTTCTGAGCATCAATATTCTGCCAGATAGGGAGAACCTTAATAACTCGTCTTATCTACTCGTCTAAGATGTTAAATAAAAATCCGTATCATCATCATCATTACAGCCGAAAGACTTTCACAGCTGGACATATGCCTCCCCCAGAATCCATATACCTCGCAATCGCATTGTGATAATTTTCGATACAATACTACCTCACAAACTATAAGAATGCCCAACCTTTAAGTACTTACTGTTCATCCTCATTCTAAAATAAATTTACTAAACCACTTTACGAGCCGCCTCCCTCGTGGCCATAAACCAGTAGCAATGGAACCTCTCCAGGGAGGCGAGCTGCAACAACTTGCCGCCAGCACTCGCTACTAGAAGCTATTTAGTATTGCCGCAGACACCCGCGCGGTTCACCAGAACTACTTATCCACAATTGAATTTTATCAACTTATTGGCTCCGTTGCAACTATCTATGTTTGAAAGAAAAACCGATACATTTCAAATTGCTCCCTCACCTGGAGCGTTCGCCTGTAATGTAATATTTTAGATTCGAAATTGAGCATTACATTACGATACTGCCTCACTGACTGACGAGCATTCGCTTGTAATTTAACATTAGATTCGATTTTGATCATTTAGTTGATGCCACAAGGGAAACCGATCACGTTTCCGATTTTTTTTGTCGAAATCTATTGACCAACGGCTTTGTTGCTATATGCATTATTTGACATATTTTTAGATCATCGAAGTATCAGGTGACATAAATATTATTATATCGAACTACATTTCGCCGATTTACAAAATATCTTCTTGCTTTTGGCCGAAGCCTCTTTCGAACTTTTTTCATTTGCCAAATTATTTATTTGCCATATTTTCACCACACCGAAACAACATTTTACGGAATATTATTTGGTCACAAATATATAGCCGGTTACTTGGTAGCATTTCCAATTTCAAATTGAAATAGTGTCATAAAAAGTCAATATGTTGTGCTAAAAAATTTAGTTTCAAAATACAGAAACGAATCGCTGCAAAACCGACTTCACGCAGTCTTGTCTGTGTTTACATATTTATTTTGAAATTTCGTGCCAATGATTTATTAAAACCTGTCATGCATTTAACATTTTTATTAATAAATTATTTCAACGAATTAGTCCAAGAGCGAACGAAGCGAACTTTGGAATTTAGGGCACTCCGATACGAGGTGTTCATTTTAGGTTACTTTAGAACCTGCAGACAGAAATAGGAGCCCGGCACAGTGGGGCTCCGTCGACAGTTTTATGTAAATATAATTAGGGTAAACAAAAGTATGCCATGTTATATTATGTCTTAATTTTTTTTACAAATGGATAGGGAACGATGAAATAATGTGAAAAAACATGTTAATTAAAACAGATATGTTATTTCGGACAAATGTTATTTCGGCTAAGTGTGAATGAAACGTCGGTGTAACGAAACATATTGAATTGATAAAAGGTCAACTGAGACAGTGGCAGACGTGACTTTTATGAAGTAAAAAAAAAGAAACGATAGTATTTGAAAAGTTATGCCTGAAATAAAATTCGGTCAAATATTTTTCGAACTTATGATAGGTAACCGTTAACAAGTGGTGCGCATTGATGTTACAAGTTTTATTAAAATATTACACATTGTGTCAAGTATTATCATCAAGTTGCGCACTGTAATGCTTGGTTCTCTTTCCTCACTGATAATGCTCGACTCTGTAACGTTACGTTTACTGTAGCGTTAGTTCAGCGTTTTTAATTTTGAAGTTATTATTACTTATAACGTTAAGCTTGTATGGTGTATGGAGCTAAAAGAATGATACAATTTATCAATTTTCACATCATAACAAAACTTTTATTGACTTAGCTGACAAAATATTTGGGACCGGCGTTGCTTCACGGTGTCTTTTAGCATTTTTTTTTCAAATGAACTGTAATTAAAACTTTGAATACGTTTGGAAAAAAATCTCGTCCGTTTGTTGGTAGGTATTTTGGTAATAAGTTAATGGCTATTAAATAACTCGATCTGTTAAGAGTTGCTGACCATATAAAAGCATAAGGCGACTTTGATATAAACATTTTAACTTTGAAATTGCCAAAATTATTGCGATACAAAATGTTCAGCACGGGCTAAAGGCGTTCGTGTCGGTACCGCAGATTAACTTATTTTTTTTTGTTCTTTTTAAGCTCTCGTTTGACCACCACCTAATGGTATGCGGTGATGTGGTGGTGGTGGATAACCCTTGCTTCTTTTTTTGTGGTGGTAAATTATCCAATGACTTCTCCCGCTCTGGGTGAAGCGGGAAGGCGTGTCAGACTTTTACTGACTAAAACTCATTCGTGTTCCTTCAGTTGCTTGTGCCAGGGCCGCGGTAACTCTCTTTCAAATTTATCCGCGACCCAGACAGGCATCGGCCCTAGCGGGCCCCGTTAACTTTGCTGACATCTCTTTGAGGCGCGCGTGGAACACTACGCGCCGTGGACATCTCTTGCCTAGAAATAACTGAATCGTCGACCATCAAACGCGACCCTATCATGTTGAAAAAAGGCTAGTTCTAAGCCAGCGTTCACTAGACTTAAATAATAAAAGAGAAAATAAACCTATTTATCTACAGTAAAAGTCTCATTAGGATTAAAATGTTCCCAAAACCGAAAAACAAAAAAAAATAACATCATGGCCCAAATTCCAACCCTTTCGTTTCCGCGACAGCCAAATACGGGCGCTGCGAAGCTTTTAATCCTCTTAAAGGTTTGACACTCTATTATGGTCTTTATTTTACCGGATTAAAGTTCATTATAATTTATTTTGTAGCTAAGGACCAGTGCCGCGATTTCGTGTCCATTTAGACACTTTTGTGATGATAATTATATTATTTAGTGACATATGATGATTAAAAAAATCACGTTAGTTTTGCGATGACCTTAGTATTTCTTCATTAGAAAGCTACTACCTATCAATGATACCTATAATGATGTGATCAAAAGGGTGATTCGCATTTTTAATGAACGTTCGCAATCTAATCTCGGCCTCTATCAGTCATCTAAATATTATTTTATCAACTCCCATAACGTAAAGTTCCAAATATGAAATGAAAAGTAATATTAATAACGCATTGACAGACTTTATAGCTTATAGGTACATGCTACATTATCTGTGGCACACTATATAAATTGTCTTTTGGCGCCATATTTCAAATTGAGTTTTTGAGGTTTTTGTTAAATTAGTGTATGAATCTGCACATGATCAGGTAAGTATTAAAAAAAATTGTGATACTTTTTATTATAAACCTCGCCTGTGTCTTGGTTAATAAATTCTCACTCATGTTTTAATAATCTTTGTTATGTTAGTATCATAAATTACTATTGTATGTTAAATACCTACTTAGGACATAATCGGAGGGCCAATTCCCGTATTTTAGAGGAAGGCTCGCAATCTCATATCTGTCAGAATCTGAACCTCTAATGGCTCTACATATTGACATTGACTGTCGATTTGTCACCTAGTGAGATTGCGATTTGCATTTTGAAGGATACAGGGAAAAAACAGGGAATGTCCTAATTAAAAGATTTTGAGAAAAACGCAGTTAAAAGTTTAGAAGTATCCAATTTTTATCTTATTCTTTGCCGGTATGTCATGGACATTCCCGGTTCTTTTCGTTTCGGCCATAAACAAAAACTTCTTTTTGGCGCCTTACGTTTACTTTTAAAAAAAGTTAGTGATTGAGAATAAAACTACCATAGTTAAGATTTGCTTGCCAAAAATTATAGAAAAATTAACAACTTGTGACATTCCCTGTTCTTTGCCGGTACCCTTCATTTGGAGGTTTTTGGCAAGAAAAATGGCCTTTTGGTAATGATCTAAACCGTTTACCTTTAGGCAGTTTACTTATTTACTCTATAGCCGGCCTTCCAATAAATATTCTAAAGTGTTTCGGAGACAAAAAATATTGCTTCCATTTACTTAATAATACAATCTTTTTAGAATAAACTGTAAGCAAGATTTGTCTATAACTTAGTTTTATTAGCGTATATATCAACATGACAGCTGCATATTTAATATATATCGAAGCTATGAGATATGGCTCGGGATCGAGTAGTTTAAAAATGTATTGGGGACTATGTCCAGTCTAGTATCCTGTAGGTGACGTTTATGGCAGCGAATATTTATGTTTTAGAGACGCCATGTGTCCGATGGGATTTCCCATCGGTAAAAATGACTAAATTCTGCTGCTGAACATAATGTAGGTAAATCTTGAAGATAACTGCAGTGGAAAGTAAGAAGTTTACTTAATTAATCGACTTTAAAATCCTAGTATACCTACGAATTTATGACTCATTATAATTAGATTAGAATGAAAATAAATTATTCATTAAAATAACATTTCTTTTATAACAAGCTTTTTCTTATTATTCTCAGCAAACCCTTTCATTTGACACCATGGCAGTGCACAAAAAATAACTAATCCGCCATCTTGTGCCGTCCGCCATATTAGATTTAAAATGGCGTCACTTAGCTAAGCATGCATTGTCATCTAAACTAAATGTGTATGCAAAATTTCACCTAAATCGGTGGAGGATAACTTCTTTAAATTTCAGTTTCAAGATTTGAACCGAACACACTTACATACATACATTGCAAGTTAAATAAAAGCATGTAATAATAATAACGCCGACCTATTCATTTGTTTAAACATTCCTTTGCGTGTCTAAAATCTAGTTTAGCTTTGATATATCGTGTTATGTTAGACACACCTGTAGCGTATTATTAGCCAAGTTCATAATGCCATGAAATTATGTACTTAGTTGTATAATTAAATCATTGCATGTGTCATATTACTTAGAATTTCTATAAAATTGTTATAACTGACGCATATTTTATTTGAGTGCCAAGAAAATTACTTTATAACTAATTTTAGTTATCAAGTAATTTTCTTGGAACTTATGAAGATTTTTTTAAATTGAAATTGGAGTAGTTTTGTGAGATTTTGCAGGCTTTCAATTAGTGGGAATAGAGTCATGTAAATTATATTCAGGAATTAATTATTCCGTAGAAATTTCTCTAGGAATGAAATTTATTTTCGATTTAAAAAATATTTTTATATATGTAAGTAGGTATTAGTATTTATTGTTTTAGTATTTATTTCACCAATATGTTTGTTTACATTATTATGACAGTAGGTATATTTAATTTGTTATCGGTATTGTTTATTAGTTATTACTTAGTTATGAATCGTTTTATGTTTATTATTTTTCAACTCTACACACTATGTCTACATCTCTTTTTTTTCATCTTTCCTTTCGCAGGTATGCTGCAAGAGATTTCTATAGAAATAAGCATCACCTATGTACCTATTTTTCCGTTTCTTCTTGTTGTCTGTATATTATGTGTGTGTGTGTGCATAAATGGTTAAATAAAAAATAAAAAATCTCAATACGGGAACCGTAAATAAAGCCATGAAGATTTTATCTTTTAAATGATTATTTAGTGATATCTTATACAACGACAATAAATTAACTTATTACTCTACCTGTACAAAAGCACATGATCGTCACTTTGGTTAGTAATGAAAACAATTTAAAGGTTTAATTGCCAATGAGCATGCGGAATAAATGAACAATCAGCGAAGCATTGCGGTGGGCAGTCCAGCAATCAATATTGTGTGCTAATAGCCCGACTCCTGTTTCCCATCGGCTATACTTAGAGCTATGCTGTCGTCCTTTATCTAGAGTGTCGCTAACTGACAAAATCATATTTTGCAAGTTTTTATTTACATTCACCTGTCCGGGAATCTGTAAACAAATCTTGCAAGTTAAATTTGACCCACTTCCCAGTTTCCGATTCAGCTGAAAATTGGCACACACGTTTGTTTCTTCTGACAATACAGTTTTTTTTTTAATTGCAAAAAAAAAACGCGAATTAATAAAAATCGATGCTGTTTATCAACTACAAACCATAGGGGAGGTAAGCCTAAAACGGGTACGCTAAGGGACATGTGAAATAAAAAATACTTAGAAACGTAAAATGTACTAAATAGTTTTACTAAAGGAAATGTTTATTTAATATAGTATATAAAAAAATAACAAACATAACCATTCTCTTCAACAATTTTAGAAAAACAGAAATTAGGAGACCCTTCCAAATACCCGTTTTGCCCTTATATGGGGCCTAAATCAGGTACCTCATCAGGGCATAACGGGTAGAGGCTATATAATGAGAACAATCAACTTAATTTTATAGTTTTACAATATTTATTAACATAAAATCACTTATATTTTCATTTAAGCGTCTTAAATTATTAATCAGACTCATATTCAATCTTATCTTGTTTAAACTATAAATCATCTTTGGCAACAAACAGCTACTAAGAAGAATTTAAAAATAAACTAGAGTACCTATTGTTATTTTTATAGTTTTACAAAATACTTTAACATGAGATCACTTATATTTGCTCATTAAAACTTCCTAAATGTTTAATTAGACCCGTATTCAATCTTTAATCTTGTTTAAATTATAAATCATCGGTGGAACAAAACAACTAAATAAAAACTAGTAAATAAGAATTAAATAAAAACTAAATTACTCTTGGCAGGCATCACAGTAATAATTGCCTCTGCCAGAATAAGAAGTGCACGCTTCGTGAGCCCACATGTCACAATCGTCACACCTGATCCAATCTTCTAGAGGTGGTTCAGTATATAGTTCAGCACAGACTAAGCAAGCGTATTCAGTTTTGTCATTCTGACTGTTTTTTGGACCACGTTTGGATCTTACCTGTCTCTTGTTGGTATTACTACAACAAGCTATTACTTCCTTCTTATTAGTGCTGGGTTCCTTTAAATTTTTCTTCACTGCCTTAAGTTTAGTGTTAGTAGGTTTCTTCTTTTTGTTTTCTTTTTCCCTAAGTTCCTCTTTTACTGGTATCATAACCATCTAATAAAATACAATATAACCATCTAGAATAAAACAAACCAAAAATCTTAATTAAAACCTCATTTCAACCACCCAAACTACTTACATGTCCATACTAGGGCAAATCGGGTACATACCCGTTTTACCCCTACCCGTTATGCCCAAACGCATGTTTTTATTTTTAACCGCCATAACCTCAAAACCAAATGCAGGAATGCCACAAGTTTTTTTAATTTAGATGCATAATTCCTTACAAAATCACAACACAAAACTTAAGTAAACATAATCCATACAATATTGGAGTATTCACTGTTACCAAAAGTCATTTTTTTTTAGTAAAACCATCAAAAATATTGTTTTCAATCTTACCTTGCAAGCGCTTGCGTCACAGCGGAGAGCCGACTGCCTGTGATTGGCCGACTGTCACGCCACCTCGCTGCACTTGTACATTCTCACTAATAGACGTAACACGCACACAAACAAGCATACCCGATTTAGGCGGGGTACCCGATTTAGGCTTATCTCCCCTAAGTTTCCGGTGTCAAAAAATAGAGAGAGTTGTGCAACTTCGTAGGCACATTGTTGGTTTTAGTCAATGTCTTATTACTATCAAAAATCGGTTTGTAAACTAAGAAATTATGGGCATTTTAATTTTTTTTATATCAGGTATAATAGTAGAAATATGTTGCTTAAACAGGAAGATAGACAATTTTTTTCTTGTTGCCTACGGTGGCATTAATAACTCAAAATCGGCCAAATGTCAGATAGTGGCATTCTAGCTATAGAATGGTAGTATGTGCAATCGTTATTGGCATCTCGCATGCTCACTGCAATTGGAAAATACATGAAATTGCTCTTTTTCTACTTATTCCATAATGGGTATTTGTCATCACGATTGTATTACTGAAATAGGTAGCCGTAGTTTTGCGAAAAAGTTTTTTGTCGGTCGATTTTTAAATACGGAACACGGTGGTCATCATTAAAAGAAATTTTAAAGAGGACCAAATTTAGCGATTGTTCAATGAAGAATTATTATTATTAATTATTTATTGTATTTCCTGATAGCTACAACCTGGGAGTCTTCAAGTCAAGAACGAATAGATTTCTTCTAGGCAAGCGTGCTTCATCGTCGACCACATCATCGCTTACCAGATGAGATAGTGGTCAAGCGCAGGCAGACCATCAAAAAAAAAAATACATTAGTATACGGAAAGTACAGGTACAGGGTTAGTTTTTTAAGTGTGGATGGCCAAATCCGAATCTATGAGGAATATCGGAAACACATAAAGAAGTCACGAGGCCGATTTTGATGAAAACTAAAACTGCATCATTGGATTTTGGAAAAATCAATATTCCTAGCCAGAAAACGAACCCGTTGATTTTGAAAAAAAGACACTAACTGTATTATTACACCAGTCGATAGTGTCGCTAATAGGAAACAAATTCTGCGAAGTAAAGGCATATGGCAAACTTAAGCAAAAGGCTATTTTTTAACAAATGACTACACCATGACTATAACAAAAAAACTTTAACGCTTTGAAGTTTTGATAAGATTTAGTGGCTGAATGGAAGAGCAAGAGCTAGATTGACCCGTCACTATACCGATGATATCCCGGACGTCAAACAGCTTAAAAAACAAGGCGCCGGGTGATGACGGAATCACGGCTGAACTCCTGAAGGCGGGTGGAAAACCGGTCCTTAAGGGCCTTCAGAAGGTGTTTGATTCCGTCATACTCGAGGGCAAAACGCCACAGGCATGGTGCAGGGGTGTGGTGGCACTCTTCTTCAAAAAGGGCTACAATGCCCGGCTGTAGAACTATAGGCCCATCTCACTTCTTAGCCATGTCTACAAGTTGTTTTCAATAGTCAACACGAATCGTCTAGCGCGCAGGTTTGACGATATCCAGCTTCCCGAACAAGCCGGATTCCGAAAAAGCTTTAGCACCGTAGACCACATACATACGCTGCGGCAGGTTACACAGAAGACCAAAGAGTGTATGGAGTATGGGGAAGATTTAGTGGCTGAATGGGTCATGAATCAAACAGTTCGATTGTACATAGGTGTAGGAAGATCTACCTGCTCCTCTGCCTACTCATTCAATGAATACAAACGTGATGTTATGTTTAATAATACTTAACTCACTCATTAATACAAATTTATTACTAGAATAAATTCTCGCTGGCTCTCTAATACACTATTTAATATTAATTATTAGCAAGAGACAAGGCCTGAACATAATACAAGCAATTTGGAACGTCGAACTACCCTCATAACTAATGTAAATGATCTCATTTGACAGTGTCACCATTCTATTGGAGATAAATTAGATTATTAGTTTTCTTGATGCTTGAAAATATTTTTTAACCAATTTAATGGACATGTTTTCTTTAATTGGCCAATTTTTATCACTTTCTAGCTTTTTGCTTCTTTTTTATTCAAACTTTCATGGAAAAGTTCAGAGATCACGTCCAGATTCACGCTCAAACGGATGGACGGATCTAGATGAAATTTAACACAGAGATAGATTATAGTCAGGAATAGCACATAGGATACTTTTAGCAGGGAATATGTTCCCTCGGCAAAATTTTTGATTTTCACGCGGGCGAAGCCGCTGGCAGAAGCTAGTAACTTTATAAGTAAAAAGTGGTAAACTAATACCTTTTTCTTTTCAAATCGATGGAAAATTCATTATATACGGTATTTTGGGTCCAGTACGTGGCCACCCCGATTGCGGCGTCAGTGGTGAGCATAAGGTCTTCAAAGAGCTGGTGTTTGGGCACATTCCTTCGTTAATGAAAAATATTAACATTCAAGTCAAGCTTACCCGACATTTGTTATCCTTCAGTTCGAAAGGTTTCAACAGACGAGGACAAACAGCATGACATTCCGAATAAGAAAGTGCTTAGCGAATTATTTTTTTGCAAGATAAAGGATCTTTTGTCCTGTTAACGACCAATTTTTGACAAAATAATGGGTTTTTGTTTGAAAGGATCCATGTTCTGTGTGGTGCAATGAACAAGCTTCTACAAGTGATTGTAGTAAGCGTTCGGTCGAGTCTATTCAAGGCAATACACCATGCTAAAATGAACCTGCTGAATGCCTCGGGAGTGTCGTGTCAGAGACTGGGGGTAGTGAAGAGGACATCGCATCACGGATCGCCAAAGCCCGAGCTACCTTCGCGCAGCTGAGACCTGTTTGGCAATCGCGGAAACTGACCCGAAGGTTTAAACTCAAAATCTTCGGGTCCAATGTCAAATCCGTGCTGGTCTACGGGTGCGAAATGTGGAAGGTCACAAAGGACATTTCACGCCAAATACAAGTCTTCGACAACCGCTGTCTCCGTCGCATGCTCGGCATTTACTGGCCCGAGACCATCTCCAACGTAGAGCTGTTGGAGAAAGGCCACGAGAGCCTGATCAACCGCCAGACCAAGCGTCGCAAGTGAAGATGGATTGTCCACACGCTCCGAAAGGGTCCCGATTTGGGTCCCGACCCAAGCAAGCTTTGGACTGGAATCCCCACGGGAAAAAAAAGCGTGGCCGTCCCCGTCAAACCTGGCATTGCACCGTGTTGGCAGAAACGACGAGCATCGGAATGACATGGAGCGAGGTGAAGCGTGAAGCTCAAGGCCGATCGCGATGGAGGACATTTATGGACGCCCTCTGCCCCATCTAGGGGTTATAGGACATTAAGTCAAGTAAGTCATAGCTTTCCATGAATAAATATTTTTTTGTACTGTCGCTTGTCGTTATGAGAAAAACATAACAAACTAAAAGTAGCTCACTTACACGACCCCGCTCCAACACCGCTCTCGCAAAATACCGCTTTACGACGAAGATAGTCGCCAACGATCTTGAGGGAACAAAACACTCACTCGCTTCACACCCGCACGACAAAAATTCTATATTTTTACTTTCGATATTATTCTAAGACTTTTAAAAAATCCTCAGATCAAAATGTAGATAATTAAATTGTCTTTGAGATCAATGTGATAATTTCATCAAAATACGTCCGGCGGTTTTGGTGCGATTGTCGTATTTTTGTCCATGTCAGACTGTAACTTTACAAATTAATTACACGATGTTATACGAATAAAACTCAAAACGTTCTTAGATCAATTTTTTTAAGGAAATGGTCTAGTATAACATTATAATATTTTTCCAAAAAAATAATGACAAGTCATTTAGACGTGATTCCCATTTTGATTGATTCCCAGATTGATTCAAAATCAGCAACTGAAGGTATCGGCACCTTAAACGGAGATGACTGCTCTCTGTCCACTAGCAGGCCAGCAGGCAAGCAGGTAACTCCGACAGCTAGCAGGCAACTAGCTGTCCCCACGCTTACAGCTAGCAGTCAACTACTCTGTCTACGAGCCGACAACGTGCTTCAAGCGAGTCGTCTGCGTGCGTACACCGCGCGGGTCACCCGTATGGCATGAATATCGGCATCTCGGAATTTCGGAACGAAATTAGCGATATTTCAATTCCGATACTGATTGATCCAATATCGGAATCTCGAGATCATTAATACATCTATATTTTAGCTCATTGTGAAGCGCGGAACGCGATAGCTTGGTTAAACCCGTTGACTACGGTGAGTAGCAGTGATCGGATAATTGGGCGCTTAATTACTTGAACTGAATCCCGGCTTTACAGTCCCGAGATTACTAAAAATATTACCAATAAGAGTAAATTGAACCCATTGTAGCAATTATATTTTCATTGAATAACTCTTAGGTTGCGGAAATCGCGCGCTAGACGCACGGGATCGGTCAATATGGCGACACTTAAGATGAACGCTTTGACATTATTTTTTCATACTTTTGAGAAGACTGTTTCGGAACAAATACCAATCCTTGTTAAACTTTCTCTCAAATCTCTATTGTGTTACTAGCTTAGAACCCTCAATAAATTAAAGCTTAATATGTTTTAGTCTTCTGCTTGAATAAAATAAAAAACAACAAATTAATCTATCCGATCACTAACCTGTTGGATTGATCTACTACTTGATTACATTATCAGTTATCTTACTGATATTCCATTGATTATATATTTTAATTTATAATTATTATTAGATAATTTTATTTTACCATTGCTATATTATTTTATTAAGTTTATTGTAGTTGCTTTACAAAATAAGTTTATCTCGGCAATACAGGATTCATTTAACTTAAACAATAATGCTCAAGCTGTACTGACAAAAATCAATGCGGTAATCGTTGATCACAACGATACCTATTCCAATTAAATTCTCCTGATTATGAAGTATCAAATGAAGAAGACTATGCTTAGAATGTATTCTAGTCTATTCAAAAACAATAAACATAATAGGAAAAAGCAGAAATAATGTTTCAATATTTTGTTAGACATCTCCTTTATCCCATGGATTTGGCTAGTGATACTTATACTGAATTAATAAATCATTATTACTCTCTAATCGGGACTACTCTGAGATTGATCGACAAGCATTTATTTTGTGTTTTTTTAACATTGTCCTTTTTTTCAGATAGGCATTACGTTAGTAGTTATTCTTTCTAGGGAACAAATGTGAACTTTAGTTAAATAAGTGCCCGATTATCCAGTCATTGCTGAATAGAGAGAAACACAATAGGAAATGTTATTACGTCTCGGCATAGACGTGTTTATTTATTTTACTTAATGCAATCTCATACCGAATTTGTACAGTCTAAAAAGATGCACGATATTTAACGAATGAGCGCAATTCCGATATTGAGATCTAATATCGGAAATCAATATCGGAATTGAAAAACTTTCTATATTACATTCCCTAGTCACTCGCTTGAAGCGCGTGGTAAGTATGCGGTAAGCGAGACGTAAACTATCTAGTGGTACGATGGTGGTGAGCTCGCTTTGGAACAACACGTATAATAAGTATTCATTGGCTAGGTAACCTAGATTAACTTCAATAAATTACAATTATAAGTATTTACTCAACTTATTTCACCATTATTCTCAACTCACAATGAAGTATAATAAAACTCCCTCAATATATTATATCAAAGTAATAAGATTTTCTTTTCTATTTCTCAGTTATCGTTCAGAGTTTGTGATATACGCCCGGTGGCAGCTGTCAAATCATTGCGAACACAAAAGGTGCTCGATAAAGCTATATCGATCCACTAATACGAATATTCTGTATATTTTACTCGCATTTGAATTGTGTCATTGATTGGATTTTGTGAATTTACAAATAATGCTGTTATTAATATTCATAAATGTAGGTTTACGAGAAAGATGAATGGATGATTTTCCTAGTATGTTTTTATGGATTTTTATTATTATTGTCAGTTAATTTGAGTTTGTACCTATGTAGGCCGCTGCAAACACAATTTGGCAAAATGTGGTTTTATAGACCTGTCTGAAACCCAGTGTGAGTGCGGTGCCCCTTTGCAGAATACGGTACACATGCTGGAGTGTCCCAAGTGCCCAAACACCAGCTCTTTGGAAGACCTTATGCTCGCCACTGACGCCGCATTCGGGGTGGCCACTGGACCCAAAATACCGTATATAAAGAGTTTTTCATGGACTTGAAAAGAAGTAGGTATTAGTTTACCACTTTTTACTTATAGAGTTACTAGCTTCTGCCAGCGGCTTCGCCCGCGTGAAAGTCGAAAATTTTGCCGAGGGAACATATTCCCGGATAAAAAGTATCCTATGTGCCATTCCTGACTATAATCTACCGCTGTGCAAAATTTCACTAGATCCGTCCAGAAGTTTGAGCGTGAAGAAGTAACAAACATACAAACATACACACTAACAAACTTTCCCCTTTATATTATTAGTGTGATTTGAAGTGTGACAGTGTGATGTTAGTAGTTAGATTTTAGCTTGCATCTTGCAACTGCAATATTTTTTTCATAAATACATGCTGTAGCCAGTTCGTCGGATTGACCCTTTTATGAAGTATAAGTATATATGTAAGCTGTCCCATGCGGCTTCGCTCCCGTCAACTGCACACGCAACAGAAGCTCTCAAAAAGGAATATCTTTTCCCGTTTTTGCAACATTTTTCATTTATGCTCCGCTCCTATAGCCTATAATCTTCCTCGATAAATGGACTATCAGACCCAAAAATATTTTTTCAATTGCAACCAGTAGTTCCTAAGATTAGAGCGTTCAAACAAACAAACAAACAAACAAACTCTTCAGCTTTATAATAATATATATAGTATAGATAATCGGAATCGTAATGAAATGGGCAATTGTGCGATCTGACTATTTTGTTGTTTAAGCATGTCTAAACTTTAAGCAATGTTGAAAAGTGTGGAGGAACGTGTTTGGTATAATATAATATAAGCATATGAGACAGCAATAGATTAGATTTAAACGGTAATAGAAGAAACAACACAGAAGTTAAAACAAGGATTTCACGTCTTTGTCGGCTTAAAGAACCGGCCCGTTTGGGGTTCCGTGCCAAAGAAAAAATCTGATTTATCAATATTTATTTACTTTATTTATTTAACTAACACACACTGTCTTACAGGTTGAACCCAATACAATAGAGTGGTTAAAATTTTAATCTAAAATCAGACTTTACTTAAATATATAATAATTATGTAAACCTAACTTCTAACACTATCATAATCTTCTAAACTAATATAAAATAAAACTTCACAAATCTAAATTTTAATTATAACTAGCAAAAGTCAACAAAACTCTTGCAAATCCACTCAAATTGTACGAAAATATGTCAAGCCTCTCATGCAATTCGTTGAGCACACAGATTGTGCGGGTGAAAGGTGTTTTTGCCCATAGATTGACTCTAGCAGCAGGCACGGCCAGCAGTGGCGGCCGCCGCTGCCTCCACATGTACCGATTTGGCACGTACAGCTTCAGGTGACGAAGCACACCCGGGTAATCTGCTACTCTACGCAGGAGCTTTAGTGCATACGCCGCGAGTGTAAATTCCCGGCGAGTGTAAATATATTGGTATATATTTGTAAAATATACGTCAGTTGAAAGTTAAAAAAATCTTCGGCACAAAATTATGTGACATACGACGGACAGACAGACGGACACGTGAATTAATGCAATACGGCTCCGTTTGGACTCACTGGGTACGGAACCCTAAAAAGCACGTCTCATTCACTTTTAGTAGCACAATTAACCGTTTCCATCACTAGTGTACCTTGTAACTACTATAAGAAAATAAACATAGATCACGCCAACTCATCAACGTTGCTATCCAGCCAGACAGACGATTAAATTTTAAGTGTGTACTTATTTGCGTCATAACATCGCTAGGTTTTAGAATAGCCACTTGAACTGAACTCCAGTCAATGTTATGATCCTAATTTGGGATCGTTTATCGATTGTTAAGACTGGTTATCAAATACTATTTTAGTTATAGTGTTACTGCGGCAAATAATGGCTGTTTAAAGAATACGAGCTTTACAATACCTGGGGTTTTATACAAAGTGACACTTTCGTGCGAGAGCCAGGGGAAACGCTGTACATTGAGTTTTCAAGCAAAATATTTTATGATTGAACTCAGTACTGACAGTCGTGTATGTCATCCTCGCAGGCTCTCGTGCGAGAGTGTACAGCCGGCATTACGAATTGTCAAAAGTCCGAATGTTTGAGGATGGCAACGTGACATTTTTGAAGTGCATATAATTATGACAATCCCATACTTTGTATGAATTTCTCGTCAAGCGTTTTATCTCATAAAATATAATTTTATCTAGGCACTGAGGGCTTTCATATGACACAGTATATTATCGAGCTTTGGATTCTGTCACAGAGGTATGACTGATAGATGACACTACAAAACCCGTTGTACCATAATTAACTATCAAACATGTTCCAAGTGAAAACACATCTTTATCGTTAATAATTGAATCTAATTTTTTTTTTATTTATTATTTATCTGCGACCGCAAGAACAACTCTGTATTCGTTTAAATCAAACAATTATTATTAACAATTTGTACTTACTATGATGTTAACATTCAATCTTTTAGCGGTTCTAAAATAAATAACAAACTCTAAAAATCTATTCAGAATTGAGGGAATCGCTAATAATGTAAGGAAACAGGAACGAAAAACCACAGACTTTGTTATAACAACCAACTAATATTATAAAACTGAAGAGTTTGTTTGTTTGAACGCGCTAATCTCAGGAACTGCTGGTTGGAATTGAAAAATTATTTTTGTGTTGGATAGTCCATTTATTGAGAAAGGTTATACAACATCACGCTACAACCAATAGATTCCGATCATTAGTATTCATTCCGGACATTGGGTTGCCATTGGGATGGTTTGCGTTGTTGATCGATCTTCATGTCCTTGTTTCATATTTTATGAATATAATTCTTATTTCAAATAATTATTCAAAAAAGAAAAGAAAAACTGTTATTCATTTATTTTAGTTAAAGCCAGGTCCAAATCTCCTAGATGTTAATCTAAGTAGCTTTGATAGACTCTATCAATAAATTCTAGAATATATTCGAAACTTAGGTCTCTTCCATAGACAATGGCGATATTATACAAACGATTGAAGAACCACAAACCTTGAGCACGGTATCAGCATGACTGTCGAAAACTAAGTCGCGAATTCTATTTCTGCACTGCAAATTCATTTTGGGTTTTGGTGGCAGACACCAAAATTGTTTGAGCTTATATATTTTTCCTTATAACGCTTTTTGAATTTGAGTAACCCTTCATTTCAACCTAACCTATCAATCAAGTCAATCTGCTGAACATTTTTCAATGTGAATGTCATTAGTTGTCGAATGCAGTATTCCATTACTGCACTCTCTATTACGTGGGACTTAAAAACGTAACTGGCAACTATACGTGTACCTCCACCTCTGACTAACCCTTAGGAGAATGCAGATATAATGATGTTATGTATGTATCATAGCAGCTACCAAAATATATATTATGCGACCATGGTCTACAGAAAACGTTCATATATTTTCGTAGACGATCGAATTGCTACGCCGTAGCTGATATGACGTCACAGCTACGAGGTTACGGTTTCTATAAAGTCGTAGCAGATCACCAATTTGCTACCCTTCGGCGCATTTCCTCAAGTCCTACAAAAATGTCAAAACCAGGAACCAATTTTTCTTTGAAAGTTTAACCTTTGATCTAAAGACATTTATCGACATCTTTTAAAAGATAAAAATTCACTTAAATAATTCGTAAAAATATCTCTGCCTTAAACCTCTCTCTCTTAATACCTTCTTTTATTTCATCAGAAAAATCCGAAAGCTTAATAAGGATTGTAATTTAAATACAATACGATTTTGATTCCGAAAAATCTGTCTCGCTGCGAAAATATTTGGACCCTCATAATTTAGATCAAATCAAATATTTGACGACAAACTTTTTAACTTTATGATTTCAGCACAATGTTACAAAAAAAGCTGTATTTTCGTAAGGAGGCCAAACTTTGAAAGTGTTATAGAATATATTTATGGAATCTATACGTAGATATTTTATGAAAACGTTAAAAATCCTACTAATATTATGAAAGTGAAAGACTGTATTTTTTATGTTTGCTTATCAATTACCCATCAACGGCTGAACAGATTAAGATAAATTTTGTAACATAGATAGACCTTGAACTGGATTAGAACAAAGAATACTTTTTATACCGTTATCACGTTTTCGTGGGATAATTTCCGACCATCACGCGAGAGAAGCTACTAGTAGAATCTAGTATAAGCATCAGGGCCTTTTAATGTTCCAACTGCTGGCACACAGGCGTCCTCTCTGTGTGAGGGAATGGGCCTTAAGCCACCACGCAGGCCCATGCGGGATCTAGTAAAAAAAAGTGTAGATTATATATCGATTGTATGCCAGTACCGAGACACTGCAGCGATAAATATGTTTTTTAAAATTTAATGTAGCATTGTAGCTCGCATTTATAGCCTCACTACTAGTAAATTACTTTATATAATTAACACTTACTGCTTCCGCGAGAAAATGCCAGCATACGAGCAACAGGTAAACAATGGATTTTTTAATTTTTTAAAAAGCTTCTTCATGCCACTTTGCCTTTGAAATGCCCTGAGAACTACCATTGAAATGAAAAACAAAATCTACTTAACACCCAATTTCAAATTCTCGTACGTTCAGCAGTTTAAGCCTGAAATTGCCATTAAAAGTATTTTGTTAAAACAGTTTTAGTTTTTTTCCATCAACGAATTAGGCAATAATTATTATCATACATACTGATATTATACATGTGAAAGTTCCTTTGTTTGTCTGTCTGTTTGTTACTTTTTCACGCCTAGACCACTGAACCAATTTGAGGGAATTTTGGTATGAAGATTGATTGGATATTGGAGAAGGCACCCAGAATGACGTACCCTTACGATAAATTCCGAATTTAACGCGGTCGAAGCTGACAAAAGCTATTCAGTAATAAATAATAAACGAAAATGAACTACGTGATATCACGCCTGCGGCACGGGGACCTAGCGCTAGGAATGAAAATTTGGTTCAAATAAATATCACTAGATGGCGCGGTATGCATCGATTTGTTATTGAATTGTATAAAAAAATGACATTTACTAGAATTGGTCAGAAAAATTCTATGTTCTTGTTTAATCAACCCTCCTAAGCACACAATTATGGAATATTGTATACATTTCAAAGATTATTTGAACGGATCATTTAAAATTGATTCCAATATGGCTGATGGCGCGGCCTATTTTTGAAGCAAACCACTCGACTTCTTAAATTTGTTTTGTAACACATATTCGTACAATGTAAATTCGTGCAAAGAAATACTATACGATGTTAACACCATCTATAGCCGTAGAACGGAACCGAACGCGATCGATGTACTTTCAGTAAATAGTCCGTATAGTCGAAAAACGTCGGCAGTTTCTTTGTATGGGATGAGGCATCTGTATGTGCTAGTAATTATATTATCTGTGACTGCGGTATTTATAGTAACACGCACTTCTTGCCAGATATATTTTAGGCGCAGATACCCTTGAGTGGCTAATTTTAAAATGAGAATCTCATCTAAACGGCCAGTCAACATTTTCTTGGGAATGAAATTATTATATGAGACCATTTTCTTAACAATTTGATCTAAGAAAATTTTGAGATTTATTCGTAAAACATAGTGTATTTAATTTGTATAGTTATGCCTAACACGGGCAAAAAAACGACATTCGCACCAAACCGGAGTATTTTAATGAAATTTTCACCATCTCAAAGACAATTTAATTATCTACATTTTGATCTAAGACTTTTTTTTTAAGTCATAGAGTAATAAGGAAAGTACAAAAAACTACAGAATTTTGGGTCGCGCGGCTGTGAAACGAGTGAGCGTTTTGATCCCTAGGGGTCGTTGGCGTCGTCGTTGGTCGTCTTTAGGTTATACTAGTCGATCATTCTTCCATACAAACGTAGTCTGGCGATTACTCCACTGTTTGATAATGTTCGTTCAAAATAAAAAAAATATATCAATTTGTCTCATCATTATCTAGCCCTGTATGGAAACAAAAAAGTAATATATATATATATTTGAAAGTTATGAGCGGGAATAAATACCATAAGAAGAAGGAAAATTGCAAAACGGCCTCCATACAGGGATAGATTAGTAATTCAACAATGCAAATAATTTTATTTTGGAAATATACATTTAGTCGTTTTTTCATGATATCTAGACTCCCAAAGGTCTGTTTATAAAATTTCGCGCGCTCGTTTTCGTCCTAAATCATCATCCATTTTGATAAAAATTTGCAAAAGTGCTAATTCGTACGCGAACTAGCTTCTTACTGCTCCTCACAGCATCTATCTCTTTCGCACGTGTTGTCGGATGAGATAGCATGCATTTTAACCTCGCGCACAAAATAGTTCGTGCCGTCGACTAGGGCAACCTTAATACGTCGTCGCACATAATAGGTGGCGAGTCTACTGTCGGACAAAAACTGAGACATTGGGCTGCTGCTGGGAAAACTCCAATTCCAGAGAAAATAAAAACCAATAACAATTGACGAAAACAAACTAAGTAATTAATATGTTTTGACAAAATGGATTCATCACCGCACAGTGCATTCGTCATATTGTTTCAACAAGATATCAACAATATCCTTAATTAAAATCATCCTGATACGACTTTAATTAAACATTGCCTTTCGACGTTGCTGTTATCTTGTTCATCAATTCTCGTTCTTTGTTCCTTGTGACTTGCGAATACAAATAGAATCTGAGAGCTTAGTGCTCGGTCACACAGAAGTACATTTTACGTCGCTGACGTATGTAGTTGTATGAGTGAGTTCACACACATGATGGTATTCCAGAGCCAGTAAAACCGATCCGTCAAAACATACATCAGTCCGTTTTGCAGGTTTACGGGCTTTACAGATTTTACAGGATACCAATAATGGCGTGATTTCCTCCGACGAAAAAGATGATGGTAACACAATACAACACGAGGACGTCCGTCCTTGAAGAAAATTGGTGGTGACTAAATGTGGTGTGAACATTACCCCCAGTAGCGACGGATTGGTTAAAAAGGTATTGTAAATGCGGTGTGAACATCACCTCCAGTAGCGACGGATACGTTAAAAATGATGCTGGAAATACGGATGTTCTGTGTGAACATACACTTAGACTGAGCATGGAGTTCTGAGAGCTTAACGAAATCAGCGATGGTGAAGAGTCCAAAGTTAAGTTAAAAATTATTTCCAGAATAATTTTTAACGTATCCGTCGCTACTGGAGCAAATTAGAGGTTCTAGACCTAGGAAGTCTGGTTTAAGTAGGTTTCGATTCACAGGTTCAATGTATTATTGGACTTTTATCATCACTAAATACAGATCGTTTCAAGTCTTCATATGTTGTACCTGGTTGATGACAATAGGTTTACCTTTCGAACATAACTGGCGAAATTTTGGCGAACTACACCTCTGTCACCCCTTCGGGAAATACCACCGTGATGTCATGTCCTTGCTTAAGAAGCGTCGTAAATCACGATCAACCCTTGTAATGTGACGACACAATTTTTGCACAAAGTTGCTTTTTGAAATTTGAGCGAAGAGAGGTTGAAAGTAGTTATAAGTAGGTATAGGATCATGGCTACGTGGACAAAGGCCTTTAATTGCATTAGACTAGGTTTCAGTAAGAAGGTTTTTAACTTTATAATCATTTCACAAAAAGACGAAAAAATTTGATTAATTTAGTTTTTTTAATTTTACTTTTTAGGTTTTCATTTAATTGTTAAATCTTTTGTTTTTGTAGGTGGGTCTACTGATATATACCTTCCGAACCTAGGTTAATTTCTATACTTGTTTCATAGCTCAAATCAATGTTTTTAGGATTTTGATATCTTGATACGTCATTTCAATTTCTTTTAGTATTTGTAGAATTCCACCAAATGCAATCATGGTATCGACATATGCTCCGTATGGTCTAATCTTCTACCTTTTTAGCATTCAATTCAGTCCCTATCAGACTGAAACGAAATAAAAGTCAACCGCCTCTAAACCGAACATTTCAGGATTTTTAGTTGACGACATGACTACCTACGTTTTTCTCTAAAAATAATTACCTACTCCCAATACTTTGAACCGATTCGAAATTCGAAAATGTTCTCCTTTGTGGCCGTTTTTATTAGAATTACGTAAAATAACATTTTATTCGTAAAGTTACATCAAAGGGTTTCGATTGCGTTGATTTTCTCTTTGTTTCATTTGGTGATTGTAAAATCAAAATTGTCAATGTCAATTTTGCCAATTTGTGTTAAGTCGTAATGATTTGCTATACAGAACGTCTCTTGCTACAATCCTTACATATTTCTTTTACATAATTTGTGTTCATATATCTAGTCATAACCCCACGCAAGTAATGGCTTATCTTACCTTGTGGAGGGGCCGAGAAATAACTTCGACCCATTGGGATCTTTTGTGGTCCCCTAGACGAAGTACTCATAATAAATATTAAGATTTATAATCGTGACAATCTATGAAGGCCGATGACGTTTCTCATTTGGAATGCCGCAATAACTTTGTACGTAAGAAATTAAAAATCAAATTTATAATCCTATTTAATTACTATGTTACCCATACACTAAAATGAAAAGTGTCAGTCGTAAGCATGAAATCGGATTATTATTAAGTATTTTTATTAAGCATATGTTCACGCAGTACCTGCTTAATGATATAAATAACAGTTAAAAAAAAAACTAAAAAAACACTTTTAGAAAACCTAAAAATAAAGTAGAAAATAATTTTCAATAAATTTAAATATGGAATAGTGTGAGTAACAAAAAAAGTATTTCATTGTAAAAAAGTGTGAGGTGCTGTTTGAAATATTTTCAAAATGATTCTACTTTTAACAGTATCGGCCGTAAAATATTATAAAAATTAACATCAAGGATCCCACGCTTTTTTTACAATTAAATAGATATTTTTGTTAATATCACACTATTCTTAATTTAAATTGATTGAAAATTATTTTCTACTGTTTTAGTTTGGTTTTCTATAAAAGCGTGTTGTTTAGTTTTTTTATCTGTTATTATTTATCACTTTTTAATTCAATTTACCATTAAAGCGTGTATTAACCGACTGTCCAAAAAAGAGGAGGTTATAAATTCGTTTATATGTATATTTAATGTATGTTCGGGCATAACTCCGCCATATATTAACGGATTTGCAAAATTCTGTTAAGTTTATTCCGAAATGCTCACATTTAAATTTGGTAAAGATCTTCGGAGATATACAACAGAACTTTTCGATAAATGACAGCAAATGTCTCAGGATTGCCGCAATCTCAATGTCTGTTTATTGTGTACACCATTTCATGATATACCATCACGCTAGTATGCTCTTAACGGGTACGCAGATGTGTACATTTCACCCTGGTACACTCTCATGGCACCTGTTATATTCAAGTTATATGTTAATGGGGTAATCTATTCTGGCATTACTGTTGGCATTATAGGTACCTTACTATGTAAATTGTCCTTTATGTATCACAAAAAAATATAAAAATTAAATACTTTTTACAAAATAATACAACCGACTTCCAAATAAAAACACTACAAATTGTAAAATTACTTCAATTTCGAAAGTCGGTGTGAAGAAACGAAAATATTTTTTTGTAAAAAAGTTGTTTTGGTTTTCGAAACGACAATTCATTAGTGCAACCACCTCCCTGTGATGGGAGTGGGTATCTTATTATGGTGCCTACTGCCTTCCCTGGATGTGATAGCCATTTCTCAGGCCCCCTTTCTGGAACATTTGTTTGATACGCGTACTTGGCGCATGACACTACCGTATTATCGGATGTAACAAAAATTCAGCCTTGGTACTTGGCACAAAGACACTACCGGGTATCGGATATAAAAAAACCCCTAATCCTGGAGATCCTGGTAAGGATAATGAGACAAACTATTTAAATTATTGCATTGTCATCGGGCCTTGATAGGAGGTGAAAATCACGTTCAAAGATTCCGTTACATAAATACATACAAAATTTATTACTTTTATGACACTAGATTATATTAGTTTTTTTTACGTAGATAAAAGTATATACAATGTATAAAAAAAATAATGAACTAAGACTAGAAACATATACACTAAAACCCAAAACTACGCACTAATAAAACCTAAAAATATACTAAGCTAAAATATGGCGTCGAAAACCTCCTCCACATCGTTTTCCACTGGTAAAGGGCCCAAAAGACTGGCAGTATTGTTGTGTGGCAATGCTTATTCTCTGACCAAGGTAAAAGCCAGCCCTTGGGTCACGCGAAGTGTCAAC
The DNA here is from genome assembly GCA_947562075.1 of Orthosia gracilis. Lineage (NCBI taxonomy): Eukaryota > Metazoa > Arthropoda > Insecta > Lepidoptera > Noctuidae > Orthosia > Orthosia gracilis. The sequence continues at coordinate 65,700,697 of OX387264.1, read as the reverse complement.
AAGGCGTTTGTCAAATCTTTAAACAAAGTGTGAGCACTCGGACCCCACGGACCAAGAGTTTCAACCCCAAACGGCTCGAAAATATAAATATCGATGATGTTATTATATTTCCGCCACTTGAGGTTCTCTGCAGCCGCACCGGCAGCGCCAGCACAACACGACAAGCTTGGAAGATGTGATGGCGCAAGAGTATCGACGCAAGTAGCGTCCCACACTAAAGGCCTACCCATCTCCCGTGGAAACAAAGACATCCAGTCCGGTCTATTGTCATCGTCGCGTGCCAGGCCATTTGGTTCTAATACGGCCGGAACGCCAACGGTGACTAGAGCACGTCGGATGATGTCGTTTAAGTTTCCGTGACGCGCTATGCGATCCGAATTTCGGGTGCATGAAAGACCTTGGTGACAGAGGCTGTTGACAACTTCGCCACAGTGACAACGATGAGGAGTATATCAGGGAGCGCCAAGACGTAGGGAAGCAGCGAGGCGGAAAGTAGTTTCGTCAAACAAGGTGCCTATGTTCGACGACGGTAGTGCGTTAAGCCAAAGGCCCGACTCCCACTCACCCACAGCAAACGAGCGCGCTAGGCAGGAGTGGCAGAAGTGGCAATTTGGTTTTCCTGAACTGCTATGCAGAGCGGCTCATCCCACCGTTTCTGGGATGATGGGTAGTCGGGGAGATTACGATTCGGACAAGCGAGTCTCCAAGCATCAATAGCCTCTCCCACATTAAAATTATCAGTCGGGTGCTAGGATATTCCTGATTAATTTCTCAGTACCGTACTCTAATCGTGTTAAAATAGTAGTATGAAATTACATGCTTTTAATCGTGAAATCTGCATAATTAGTATAACAATATAGCACTTCAACAAGTAAAACTTGAGCAAACGGCGAATTTACTAGAGACGTTGATTATTTTTCCTTAGTTAGCAATGAAACCTGGCTTTCGAATCGAAGGCAGGAGCCACTTCACGGATTTCCCGACAGCCAAAGTTGTTGCTCAAAAAGACGTAGTAAAAAGTTTTCATGTCTATGAACACTGAAATGAATCATTCAAATAAAAATGTTGGCCAAAAGCTGCCAGTTTTTTTTTATTACCATCCAAAAATGTTCAGGATTTAGTTATCAATGCAAATTATATACCAAAATATAATAGGCATAAAATACCAGAGATGCCTGGGAAAAACTTACTTACTATGCTACTATAAAAAATACCTTTGGCTTGTCACAGTCCAGACAAGACAAGATAGGCTTCTGTCTGAGTCCAATCAAAGCAAGTCAGGAAGTTTCATATTTATTACCTGTAAGAGAAAAAAAAAACATTAATTATATTCTAAAAAGAAAACACTTTTTTACTTCTGAAATCAGACAGTTGTGTCAGCTAATCTAACGAGCCTAGCTGTCTATTGTGTGATCAGCTTTAATGTGGAAAACAAAGGAGCCGACACTTTTATGTGGCTATAATCATATAACATTCACACAATGCCTGAAAACCCTTTTTGTCTTTTACATAGGCTGTCCACAAAAGCCCGACTCAAAAGTACAATAAAATACGAGATGAATGAGAACCTTATAACAACCCACATTCAAAACTTTCAAATTAAGTTTCATAGCTGATGGCGCTAGTAGTCACGTCAACATCGAGTCCGTATTTTAAAATTATTTAAAAATAGTATAAATTATAGTTTAATTTAATGATAAAACTAAGTGTATTTTGAGAGGACACATTGATACAGCAGAGACATTGTTATCAGGTGAACCGATAAACAATCATCTGTGATATCAAAATGAAACAAATTGTTTGCATGAACAGTGTTAAACTTTTTCAAAACAATTGAAATCTATACTAATATTATAAAGATGAAGAGTTTGTTTGAACGCGCTAATCTCAGGAATTACTGGTTGGAATTGAAAAATTATTTTTTGTGTTCGATAGTCCATTTATCGAGGAAGGTTATAGGTTATATAACATCACGCTACAACCAATAGGAGCGGAGCATAATTTGAAAAATGTTGCAAAAACGGGCAAAATGAATGCAATTCCTTTTTGAGAGCCTCCGTTGCGTGCGCTGCGTAAGCGGTTCAAGTTACGCAACAATCATGTATGTAGTGTACGTACGGTAGGGTAGGTAGGGTAAATGGGTAGGTAGGTAGCCAGTTGACGGGAGCGAAACCGCGTGGGACATCTAGTCTAATTGTAAAGTGTTGTAGTATTTGTTTGTATAAATAATACCTAAATCAGTGATAGACTGCATATTTTGTAATAAACATAAACAGAAAGTGATATAAACTGCGACTGCAAAGAACAAAGACGATTCAAATTTAAACCGTCCCGTACACCACAAAAGAAACAAAGAAATTGGACTTTGAACCCAATTGCCACTTTACCTGTTTATGTCATTTGACGCATCATACATCTAGTAGCTAATGCTTTCCTATTTAGGCTTCTGTTACTAATGATCGCATGGCCTAGCGGCTGTAGCTTACGCTTCTGTCTCGTGCGCCTGTAGGCACTGCATTCAAACCCCGCTTCTAACACTGTCTTTTTAAAGGTTTGCTTTGTTAATTAGTAAATTACAACAAAATGAATTTCTTCGAGAATTCTCTGCGATGAAAACGAACGAAATCATTGTCAGAGACGGCAGTTAACGATATCAGTACTAACGACGTTAGTTGTAATAACACGACACTAGAGTGCACCACAACCACCACCAACAGTATGCCAAACATATCGGATGATGAGGAGAATGATAAAGAACAAAACTTACAGCGGGAAATCGGAGAACTAAAGTCACAACTTTTGGCAGCCCATGACGAGATAAACAATTTATCAATAGAAAATAGCGAGTTAAAGCAAACCATTCATACTTTAAATAACAAATATCAACTAGTGAAGAACGCAACAAGGAAGTTAACCAGTGAAATTGGAACTCCTAAAAATAATGTGAGATTGTCTACTACCTACAAAGAACAGCATTCTAAAACTATTTTGTTGGATCTAAGAAGAAATACCGTACAAGAAGGCTACAAACGAGGATCTACTTCTAATAGAGTAACAATTGCATTGAAGTTTGCTAAAGAAGCTATTGAAAGTCATCAGAAAAATGATAACTACTCGTCTCAACTACAAGCCAAGAAAAATAAATTGTGTATAATAAGTAATAAAACTAACAAAGTATTATCCATAGCACACAACGCCTTTCCAAAACATCAGATATGCCATTGTATAACAACTAACTGTGGAATAAGTACGCTTGTTAGTAATCTAGATTCAAAATTAACTAATTATACTATGCAAGACTATAGTGTAATTCTAATAGGTAATGAAGATTTTAATGTAACTAAAAGCTATTCAGACCTAATTTGCAACATTAGGGAAAATCTTCTAATGTTATCTCACACAAATATAATTCTATGTCTGCCCACGTGTAAGTGCAATGATTATTCTAGTATGTTCAACCGGAGAATTGAAATGTTATATAGCTTACTATATCATGACATACAAATTTATGCATAATAACAATTGTGGAATGAAAACAATTTTTGACAATTTGTAATATCAAATTATGGACCCTGACATTTTAAATAATACAATTCCTGAAACTGAAACGAATCCTGGAATTCAATATACCCCAAAGAAACCTGATTTTTTTCATGTATAAAATAAAAATATAAACATCCTTCATCAAAACATAAATGGACTTGCTAGGAAAATGGATCTGTTATCATTATCTCTGATGTCACTCCAAGACGCAAAAAATCCAGTAGATGTCGTATATCCCACAGAGCATAATATGTTGAATACTGATACGGATTTAATCGATATTCCTAACTTTATTCAGGAATCCTTCTTCTCAAGGAATAATCGTCGAGGGGGTTCATATATAGTACATAATAATCATGCGTTTAAACCAATTACTACACTTAAACAATATTGCATCGAAGGCATTCTGGAATGCTCAGGCATTGAACTCCTAAGTCATAATATAATAGTACTTTGTATATACCGACCACCAAGGTCAAAAACAGATGACTTAAACACATTTTTCGACACTTTAAACCGACTACTTGGGCAGTTCTGCTACAGTAAAAAGAAAATAATAGTTTGTGGAGACTTTAACATAAATGTATTAAATAAAAACAAGATGACTACAATGTTCATGGAAACACTAGCTTGTCACAACCTACATTTAGGATTATTTGAGCCAACAAGGACTATTAGTGGAGCATGCATAGATAATTTCGTGTATAACATTCGTGGATATAAATGTAAAACTATGGAGTTTGCCTTATCAGATCACACGGCACAATTACTTACTTGTCCGTAAAACTTAGCTGCTCTCTAAAATATTGGTATGTTAAAAAGCGAGATTACAGTAAAGATAAATTAAGAAATTCAATAATTGCATTAATTCGATTTCGTTTCGTGACGTTTTTGAAAATAATGACCCGCAGAAAGATTTTGACATTTTTTGTGACATATTTACCTTATTTTATTATCATTGTTTTCCATATATTCGAATTAAAATAAATTCTCAAATACTAGCCCGATGGATGACTAAAGGAATCAGAAAATGCTGTAAGCGTAACTAGAAGTTATATGGAAGTATCATAAGAATCGAAATGAAATAAATAAAACCAATTTTAAAAACTTTGCGAGTAGATTACAACGTGTTATAAAATTAACAAAAAAGTTTCAGAATAATTACTTTATCCATACAGCTCAAAACAAATGCAGGGCTACTTGGAATGTTATTAATAAAACAATGTGTAATGTACCAAAAAGCCAAATCAATCAAATTTATATAGACGGTGAACACTGTACGGATGATCCGCAGACCATTGCGGACAGTTTAATAAAAAAAAAATATAGACCAATTAAAAGGGAATACAAGTTGTACAAATAAAACAGGGTCCTTACTTAATCACTCGAAAACATTATTTATGTATCCAACTACACCCCATGAAATACACAAAATCATTTTAAACGGAGCTTCTGAGGGAGATCGAGACATTCTATGGGCAGTTGTACACATCAGTCAGCAAGCCCGTTGCGAGTCTAGCAAACGACCCAAGAGCTAGATTGACCCGTCACTATACCGAAGATATCCCGGATGTCAGCCTGTACGAGATTAGGATGGCTCTGAAACAGCTTAAAAACAACAAGGCGCCGGGTGATGACGGAATCACGGCTGTACTCCTGAAGGCGGGTGGAAAACCGGACCTTAAGGCCCTTCAGAAGCTGTTTGATTCCGTCATACTCGAGGGCAAAACGCCACAAGCATGGTGCAGGGGTGTGGTGGTACTTTTCTTCAAGAAGGGCGACAATGCCCGGCTGAAGAACTATAGGCCCATCTCACTTCTTAGCCATGTCTACAAGTTGTTTTCAAGAGTCATCACAAATCGTCTCGCGCGCAGGTTTGATGATTTCCAGCCTCCCGAACAAGCCGGATTCCGAAAAGGCTTTAGCACCGAAGACCACATACATACGCTGCGGCAGGTTATACAGAAGACCGAAGAGTATAACCTGCCTCTCTGTTTAGCGTTTGTGGACTACGAGAAAGCCTTCGATTCGATCGAGACTTGGGCTGTACTGCAGTCTCTCCAACGGTGCCAGATCGACTACCGGTACATTGAGGTGTTGAAGTGTTTGTACAAAAACGCCACCATGTCAGTCCGTCTTCAGGATCAGACCTCGAAACCAATCCTTCTCCAGCGTGGCGTGAGACAGGGAGACGTCATTTCTCCGAAACTGTTCACTGCTGCGCTGGAGGATGTATTCAAGGTTCTGGACTGGAGGGGCCTAGGCATCAACGTTAATGGCGAGTACATCACTCACCTTCGGTTTGCCGACGACATAGTGGTCATGGCTGAGACCATGAAAAGCCTCAGTAAAATGCTCGATGACCTCAGTAAAGCTTCCGAAAGAGTGGGTCTTAAAATGAACATGGACAAAACCAAGATCATGGTGAACGCCCATGTAGCACCCACTCCTATCAAGATCGGAGACTCTACACTCGAAGTTGTAGACGATTATGTCTACCTTGGACAAACGATCCAGTTGGGTAGGTCCAACTTCGAGAAAGAGGTCAACCGTCGAATCCGACTCGGCTGGGCGGCGTTCGGGAAGTTGCGTGGTATCTTCTCGTCCAATTTACCGCAGTGTCTCAAGACAAAAGTCTTTGACCAGTGTGTGTTGCCAGTGATCACCTATGGGACCGAGACATGGTCGCTCACAATGGGCCTTATCAGAAAGCTTAAAGTCACCCAAAGGGCAATGGAGAGGGCTATGCTCGGCATTTCCTTGCGTGATCACGTCAGAAATGATGATATCCGCAGGAGAACTAAAGTTACCGACATAGCCCGGAGAATTGCTAAACTTAAGTGGCAGTGGGCAGGGCACATTGCTCGCAGAACGGATGGCCGATGGGGCCGAAAAGTTCTGGAATGGCGACTGCGAACCGGAAGACGATACGTTGGAAGGCCTCCCACTAGGTGGACCGATGATCTGGTTAAGGTTGCGGGAAGGCGCTGGATGCGAGACGCACGGGATCGGTCAATGTGGTGACGCCTGGGGGAGGCCTATGTCCAGCAGTGGACGTCTTTCGGCTGAAATGATGATGATTTTAAACTTAAAAAATACCAATAGTACTGGATATGATAATATATCGACTAAAATTTTAAAACAAGCACCAATTAAATTATCCTACATATTAAGTCATGTCATTAACCTGTCAATCATTAATGGTCACTTTCCTGATAGACTTAAGTTAACAATCATTAAACCTCTTTTCAAGAAAGATGATCTACCTACCTACCTACAATACCTCCCCTACTGACCTACAATATGAATTGCTATAGGCCCATAGCATTAGTACCGGTGCTTTCTAAGGTCTATGAAAGAGTTATTTATGTCAGGATAAATAGAATAGAATAGAATAGAATACTCTTTATTATGTACACCATAAAAGTTACAGAAAGTATAGAAGAAGTAAACATTACACTGGGTGACACAATGGGCGACCTTATCGCTAAAAGCGATCTTTTCAAGGCAACCTTTGGATGGATTTTAAAAATGAAAGGAAAACAGCACTGTAGGTAGTCTTCCGAAAGAGTGGGTCTTAAAATGAACATGGACAAAACCAAGAATGACTATTTTGAAAACTTCGATTTATTTGCTAAAGAGTAGATTGGTTTTAGGAAAAATAAAACCATTAATATGGCCGTCTTCGATTTTCTGAGCACAGTTATGAGTAGCTTAGACAATAAAATTTCGGTGTGCGCATTGTATATGGATCTAAGTAAATCGTTTGATTACGTGGTTTACCAAATTCTGTTAAATAGTTATGGAATTCGGGGTACTTCACTAGAACTGATAGCTTCTTATCTTACCAACAGAAAGCAGTCCACTTTAGTTACTCGAGTATGCACTAAAACCAGAAAAGAAATTAACTACACATCGGAATACAGAGAAATTAAACAAGGCGTCCCGCAAGGAAGTGTTTTGGGCCCTCTGCTATTCATCATTTATATAAATGACCTCCCAAAAGTAACCAATCCACCCTATATACTTTTTGGTGATGATAGTATTGTCGTTTTTACAAGGAAGGATAAAGAGTCCCTAGAAAAAGATGTAAACAGCACTCTAAGTGATATTTTAAAATGGCTAACTAATAAGAATTTGAAAATTAACTTTGACAAAACTAAAATTATGACATTTCGCAATCGTAAAGCCCAATTTACTGACATTAATATACATTATACAGGGAACAAAATAAATAAGATAGCAACTACAAAATTCTTAGGCATGTCAATTGATTATATTTGAATTTGAAGGCACATGTTGATACTTTAAATCAAAAATTAAATAAACAATCATACGCCTTACATATGCTGGTAAAAACGGTAAACACCTCTGCTATACTTGCAGCATACCATGGCTACGTGGGATCTTTGATAAAGTATGGTATTACATTCTGGGGTCATTCCACCAATAAGGATTCAAGGCGCAAAATCGGTGTATTAGGGGTATGTTTAATATCAACCAAACTGATAGCTGCAGACCATATTTTATCAAGTTTAATATATTAACATTGCCGTTTCTCTACATTTATGAGATTGCTAGCTTTGTAAGAACTAACAAACATCTTTTTGATAAGTACAGAAGTAGGCGGCATAGAGATAAAATTTGTTGCAAATCTTACAAGACAGCCTTATATTCCAAAAGCATTTTCAGTATGGCGCCGCGAGTATAAAATCACTTGCCAAAGTCCATACTAGAAACTCCATCCATCGATGAATTCAAAAAGAAATTTAAGAGATTATTGCTATGTAAATGTTATTATAGTATTCAGAATTATTTAAAAGAGGATGTAAGGACATATTGTTGATGTGACTAGTAAACTAATTTTATTATTTATTTACAAATGTATCTTGACATTCTCATTTAATACATGACATTTAATTTTTGATTAATCTAGTGACATTATTATTTACTTCATGATTGTTGTGTTTCATTTTTATTTGCCGTAGTGAAGTTACCAAATAATTCACGAATTTAATTATTACATATTTTTATTACTTAATCATTTTTCATAAATGTATCTTGACATCCTATATTTAATTCTTCTATTGACATTATTGATAGCTTCATTTGTTATGTATCATTGTTATTTGCCACGCGGTGAAATTAACAAAACAAATAAATTGGAAGTGTGTTGTTAATTATAAATTATTTTATGCAAGTAAATGTGTGTAATAAAGCTTGTGATTTGTATGCCTCAAGGAGTAATATGGTTGGACCTTGCTATATTTTAAGACCTCTATGTAATTACCCATATTAGCAAATAAATGATTATGATAGCTGTAGACGAGGTAGATATAAAGAAACTTTTAATCAGTTAAATAAACCGATTTCCAAAACAAAATACTACAACGCGACAACTAACTTTCCGTTTTTGACACCGACTTTCGATATGGAAGTTATTTTTCGCTTTATAGTGTTTTGTTTTGGAAGTCGGTTTAATGTTCATGTTAAAAAGATTTTTTTTAATTTTATCTTTTTAACCGACTTCAAAAAAAGTGTAGGTTCTCAATTCTTCGGCAACTTTTTTTAGGGTTCCGTACCTCGAAGGGAAAAAACGGAACCCTTATAGGATCACTTTGTTGTCCGTCTGTCTGTCTGTCAGGACCCTTTTTCTCAGGAACGCGTGAAGGTATCAAGCCGAAATTTATATCAAATACTCAAGTCTACTGTCTCTTAAAGCTGTGAAAAAACTTCTAAGCCAACGCAATCAAAAGATACAGTCGTTTATGCCGCAAATTTCCGAAAATTTTCGACACTCGCAAGGGAATCAAAATCTACTTCCCGTGAACTCAGAATCTTGAAATTTGGTACGAAGCAACGTCTTATAGCACAGATAAAGGAATAATTGCGAAAACCGTAAATTTTGAGTATATAATAAAAATATTTTTAATCATTTTAAACTTACTACCCCTTTCCTCATGAACGCGTAGAGGTATTAAATTGAAATTCATATCAAATACTCAGGTCTATAATACCTTTAAGCTGAGGTTTGTACGGAACCGTCGGTGTCCGACTCGCACTTGGCCAGTTTTTTTTAGTTTTGGTTTCTTATTTATTACCATGAAAAGACGTTATTAAGAATTACTCAAAGATTACTAGTCAGATCTTGGCCAAATTCAAATAGGACCACATGAGAAGCACCGGCTTACAAATAAAAAAAAGAATCATCAAAATCAGTTCGCCTAGTAAAAAGTTTTGAGGTAACTCACATAAAAAATACAGTTGAATTGAGAACCCCCTCATTTTTGAAGTCGGTTAAAAAGAAACGAATTTCTTTACAAGACTGCATTTTCTCGACCAGCCTTTCTGTTATTCCACCATTCCTCATTGTTCGTATTCGAGTCTAATTGAAATCTTTCATTCACCATTGTCATGTTCTTTTTCCATGTTGTTTTTGTTTGATATCCATTGAATCCCTTCTTGCCGAAATCGGAAAGTAACGACTGTTGGTCCCACAATGTCTAATCAGGGTTAAAATCGAAAGAGGTTATTTGGTCGAATAATTCAGATTTGGAAACTCATCTTCTTTTGTTGGTTTGATTCCGATCTTTGTGATGAAGAGAGCAATTAAATTTTCTGGTTATACGAGTAATACAATTTGGAGAAGGATTTTGAAGCGTGGGTTGCTTAGGTAAATCAAACAGAAAATACAGACTTTTCTATAACAAAGGAACAGAATTTTTCGTGCGTAGGTAGTGCCTACGTACTCTTTGTGAAACCTTACAAATGCTGATCAAAACAGAAAATGAACGAATATTATCTTAAGTTAATTGAAGCGAGATTATTGAAAGCCATTATTTTGTTAAGATAAACTTAATCAATTTTGGATACCTGCAATAATTAATTGATAGAAATGGATCTAATATCTTTACTTAAGGTTAACAACTGTTAGGTATGAAATTCAAATATTAGTAATGAGATTTTGAATTAAAAGCCTAGCTTTATAACTGCGAAGTGTAACTATATACTTCAACGCATGAAAAATGGGCCATGTTTAATTTAGAGCCGTATTATTCTTAACTTATAATATATGAAAATAAGTGGACAAGCTTGTTGACATTGTCAACAACTATGAAGCCTAAGGAAGCTCGTTAGCCGACGTAAGGCACTCCGAACTACCAGTTTAAGGGGTGTTAACATTCAGCCAGTCATAAAGTTTTCGCTGTTCTGAACATTATACGAAGGAAAAAGCTGTCCGCCTAGCGAAAACATCTATTTTGTATTGTGTTGGATCGTTTCGTCAGACATTAACTGAAATTTACGACCAGCCAATTTTAGACGGATTTAAGTACTTGCCCTTAATATACGTGCCACTGTAGATACTTTCGATGGGAACTGATCGAAACAAAATATTTTTACTGTCGCGCCATCTCGATGCCGACGCGATGGCTCGGAGATCGGTTTATATTCGAAATTCGAATATTTTGACAGACTGATGGAGGGTTTAAATAAAAAAAGAGCGACGCTTTCATTAGCAGTTTCAAAAACTTGACTTACTTTTGATGTTGAAAATTTTTTCACAATATTTTGTTGTGTACTTAGACTTTTTGGTTTATGACTAAATTGCAATAGCAACAACCGATGTATAATGTAGATATGCAGATTGCATAAGTTTCGTCTATTGTATCTAGATTATTCACATCATGATATCGACTGAAATTATTATATTAATAGTAACCGTTAACGATCAAGGATCATTTTCTTTCGGAATGACATAATATTAGTATATGTATATACGTATATATTTATATTTTGTACTTATTTGTGTATGTATATTTATGATTTATTTTATATTACTCTAAAATTGTACACTGGACTACTTCTCTTCTTCCTTTTGTAAACTCTCTTTATCACTCTAAGCTTTGCTGGTACTCGTAGAAAACTCTTCTTAGATTTAAGCTCGCCTTTGTACATCAACTTTATAATCACTCAAGTTGTATATGTAATTTTCTTTTTTTTGTGTACAATAAAGAATTAATACATTTGTTTAATTAACCTATGTTGTCTCACTGCTGGACAAAGATTTCACCCATAACTTTTCACTCTTTCCGATGTTTTGTCTTCAAATATAGTTACTTATTATGGTTATCTACTTGGTATTTAAACCTAAATATTCAAATCATCTCTATTACTTATTTTCATCCCATTTACTGGCATTTACAGTCCGTATGTAAGGTGTAAGTATCTCATAGCACATCGAGAGAATTTAGCTTAACCTTTTACATTTCTTATAGGTTAGGTAGACCTTTAATCGCCCCACACTACGTTTAAGGATTCATTTAACTTTTGTTCAGGGCACTTGACTCCCGGTGGGTCTTGCCCTTCACCGAAATTAGCTGGCAAATGATCCGTGAAAACCTATTCGGTTTTAATGTAGGTAATTTTCTCATAAATATCATGAAACTCAGTATTTTGCGCCTATTTTTATATTAGAATGCCAGAGAATACCAACGCGTACTGGGCCCGCGTGGTGGATTAAGGCCCATTACCTCTCACAGAGAGGATTCATGTGTCCCAGCAGTGGGAACATTATAAGGCTGATTATGACCAAGGAATAGACTAAAGTAACATTCTGCCTAGTCACAATATATATTATATTTGAATTATCACACTTAATATTATCAAGATTTGTGAGTGTGTGTGTGTTTGTATGTTTGTTACTTCTTGACACTCATACGGCTGGACGGATTTGGATGAAATTGGCACAGAGGAGGAGGAGAGAGAGGAGGATTGGAATTATACGAGTGGACGGTAGATACGAATTGGTGGTTTCTATGGAGAAGAACTAGCTAGACCCCCAGGTTAGTATTTAAAAACTAAATCGACAACCATATAAAAAAATATTTCTAGTATTTTTTTCCAGTATTGACAAAATAGTATTTCCTTTCAAATTTTTGAAGGCTCGCGTTCAAGACAATTCCCTAGATATAGGAGCACTTCTCCCTTTTTTCATGTTTCTATCTCAAGGAATTTTGTCGATGCATCTTCTGCCAGTCACTGAGTCACTTCCGGCATTGATGTATTCGCAACGGAAGTAAGTTGCCAACAGAACAGACGACACGTATGTAGTCATTTACCAAATTATTAATATTCCAAAAGATGGTGATGTAGTCTCACAGCCCACGATTTCGCTTGCAATTTACTACAATATTGTGTGGATCAAGAAAACGTGATTTCTTGGAAGGCAAGGAAAAATACTTATGTTCCTTATAATTAATTTTAATGTTAAACCTTGTGCAATGTGTTTTTTTTTTTTTCTTAGAAAACAGGTATGTTGTTTTTAACTCCGAAAAATAGGTGTGTTATAAGTACGACGTGTCGTATGTGTGCGTGTGTTTTCGTCTGTTTGTGTATTTGTGTGTTTTTGTATTTGTGTATCTGTTTGTGGCATAGCTCCTAAACGAATGATTCTATTTTGATTTCGTTCTTTTTTATTGATAGGTTTCTTTATAGATCTTAGCTATGTTTGACGAAAATCCGTTCAAAAGTTATGGGCGTTTGAATTTTTTGGATTAGGGTGTTTTTGCAAGATATCGTGTTATAATTAGGTGTTCAATAGATTGTCGATCGAAGCGTGTCTACTACTAGATAAATTATGTAACATAAAATAAAAATGTGTCGGGGTTTTTTGCGTGCAAATAATGTATTGCTGCTAATGTTTTCAATAATGGTTTATTCTGTAACAAAAAAAAAATTATCATAAACATAATCAGCCTATTATTTTCCCACTGCTGGGACACAGGACTTCTCCCTGGGAGAGAGTCAGGACCGTAATCCTCTGTGGGTTGGTGGATGTCACATATTTTCGAATTTTAGTTCTAGAATACGCTGGTTTCCTCACGATGTTTAATGTTAGTTTAATTCATAATACCTAACATGTCACTAAACGATAAACGAACTCTTATTTCTTCTGTCAACAATAAATGGTTTATCCTATTATATTAATAGGCACGTGTTTATGAGTGGTAGTTAACATTCAAACCACGAGTTCGTAAGGAGGGACAGGAAGTGTAATATTGACTAAGTGTCAAGTTTAATTTATGTCCATTTGTTCTTCCGGGAACAGCACGTGGCTTGAGGAAAACGTCGGGAAAATTAAAAGAAAATGAGAACTTATTATGTCTTTTCCGTACTAGGGTTTCATAATATTTTTGTTTTGTAAAGGGGCCGACAAGTTCTGATGTGGCAACTGTGTACCGCAGCGATGGAAGGCCACCTTCTAGGTGGACCCGCCGGAATCCGTTGGATGGGAGACGCACAGCGCCGGTCGATATGTTCATACTTGGGAGAGGTTATGTTCAGCAGTGGACGTCTTTTTACCTGAATGCCGTAGTAAGGTAATGTGTTTATCAGTCTATGTATGTATGTTTGTTTCTTTGTGATTCTTACGACAATCGATTCGTCTTAACCTTGCGGATGTCACTGGCTAAATTAAAATTGGAAAATAGAAAAATGGCAGATTTTGGGCGCCATATTGTGGAGGCCCAATATTATAAAAAGTGTGGTTGAAGTTCGTCGGAAACAATGATCCGTTTACAACAGGGTTGCTATTTATCGTGTGATACTGCCAATTTCTATTAGTAACCATAGGGTGTCTAACACACTTTCCGTTGCGATATTGTAGAAAAAAATCGATTGATTGGAGTGTTAGGCGGGCGTAAGGCTTGATATTTCTCAACAATTGTTACGTATTCCTTGCGAATGACGAAGTTGCGGTCTCTTGTCTTTGTATTAGGCAAATTAATTAATAGTTAGTCATCTGAATGCTTCTCAATGTTTTTATATTAAGTTTTGCTAGTTCATTTGTTCGATATGCTCCGTATATATACCAAAAATAAGAACGACCTGTAACGTAAAGAGTATTGTAGTAGATAATTTTTATTAATAAAATTGTTATGCATACACAAATTATGCCTATCAACATCTACTGATTACGTATTAGATTTTGTTAAGTAGTTGATTAATATAATTAAGTAGATACTGAATGCGCAACTGAGTTACTTTTGCCGCCAAATATATGGAAACGGGTGCTTCGTGAAGAACTTTTCAATTTTAGATGCTGTGAAAACCTTAGATTTTTAAGGTTGATGACCAGATGAGGCTCTTTTTAAAAATGCCACTTATTTAGGATAGGACTGGTGTCCATATGTATATCTTTTTTGTTGCTTTTAGCATTGAATACGTACTCCATCATAGAGTGCTTGATTTCTTGGTCTCGGATAATTCAATAAAATATACCAGCAAAACGTTTTCTGAGAAAGTGTTAGCTCCTTTAGCTAGTCGCTACGTGTTAAACATATCGTACTGTTTCAAATACTTCTCGCGAGATTGTTGAGGGAGAAAGCTCATTTGCGCATTATTAACAGTTTCAGTCAATTCTGTTGGCGTCAAATAAACTTCCTCGTCGCTAGAATCACTCATTTTAGGTTTTTCACTTGATTTCAAGTTTCTTCTTTTTAACCTAAGGTCTTAACAATATGACATGAAAAGAAAATGGCGCGCTCAAAGCAAATTAAAAAAAGTACGACAAGGAGGTTCCGAGTCTGACTTTTTAACAAATTAAAAAAGGTTGTATGATAAATTCGGCACCATGGAGGTAGAAGTAAATAGGTTTAATGATGTTTTGAATTCACAAACTTAATGCACACGATGTTCTAAATTCAATTTACTTTATCCTCTAGCGGATAAAAACGGCTTTTGCACTTAGATATCGAAGAGCAAAAAAAATCTTTCCGAGATGGGGAGATGAAAAATAATTACACTTATATTCAAATGTTAAAATGTAATTTGAAAAAAAAAACTATAAAGTTATAAATTTAAATAGTTTATTCAAAAATCCCGACTAAAGGCACAAGAAAACAAGAAGAAAATCATGCTGTGCAGTCGGAGGATACATCTGATTTTGGTCAGCAAGCTCGCGAATATGTATCATCCGACTGCACAGCATGATTTTCTTCTTGTTTACGTCTTTTTAGTTCGCTTTTTAAGCAGTCGGGTTTTTCAATTATTTGTATTAACTTTTTTGGCATTAATGATGATAATGATTTCGTGATGAGCAAGCTCTTGACCTCGATCTCGCCTGATGAAAAGGGATAGATAATGTTTTCGATGGAAAGAATGAGCTCAGCTCACTCGGGTTATGGGTTGTACTCGTACTATCCAAACCCTATTCCCAAGAACGTTTCATGTGGTTGAAACAGTTTTGTTCAGTTAAAGTTACTTTTCGACACAAGAATTACTAACTTTGCACTCAGCTATGCGCGGTTACAAATGTGTAGTTCAAATAAGGCTTTGAGGATAAGTTTAGGATAAACGAAATACATTATTTAAGGTCTTGTAGAGATTACAGATAAGAATTATTCAGAGGGCAAAAATCTCTGAAAATTCGTAAAAGTCGACAGCCGATCGAATTCATGGATTTTGTTATTCCTTCTGTAGTTAAATGACTAATAAGCTTCATAAATATGTAAGTAATGTTTTCTAGAATATCCCGATTTCCTAAGCTTCTTGACCGAAGAAGAATGGAGTGTCGTCGCAACGAACAAGGGGAAATATTCGACCGCCACCAACTTTCTTTAATTGAACAGACACCTAAAGTAGAAGAAGACTAGAAGAGAATTATTCTAATAATTTGTCCAATGCCATGTTATTTTAATGAAAAACAATAACAGAGTAGACAAAACCATTTTATCACGACCAAACATCACAAAAATACGGACAACAATACAATAACAGTCCGACACAACAATCATAACTTCGATATTTTCCGATATTAGAGATGAGGGCACAAATTTTAGAATCGTCTGCGGACGACATTTGGCCAAGCCTTTGCCTCTGTCACTTTATTGGCAATACATGGCCGCCCGATGAAAAACACACGCTCTCGGGCTACAAGCGAAATCTGATAAATGAAATGTGCCATTTCGTCGGCGAAAACGTCTACCTCCGTGCATGTGTATTATTTCACTGTTTTCCGATTGCCAGGTTTGTGTGTTTGGGGACTGGAACATGGCAAAGTGTGTGTGAATTGGTAGCTCACTTTTCCTTGCTTTGTCTGTGTGATTTATCATCATTCTTTTGCTATTATGCCAATTTATATTTGGTCTTTGCAACATCTTCCATACTTTTCTATATTCCAATCTTAGTTTTCACCCCGTTATACGTTTTCCAAAAAAGTCATCTTGCCAAGATCCTCCTTTATTTTATCTGTAACTTATAGGTGCATCATTTGTAACGTTTGAATAAAAGATGGTGAGGTCCTCAGTAGTTTTATTTTAGTAATTGTCACAGGTTTTACTATTATATTATAGGTAGTTAGTACGACCTCTTTAGTGTGTCTTCTTTTGATGTGTCAGAGGAGGCGGGGTGACGCTTCTCAATTGAAGTTAAAATGGTGAGTTCCGTTTCTATCACATCTGTATACCAACAAATTGTTTCTACTTGAATTCAATGTCAATTCCAGGTCAATTCATTCACAATGACAATGACGACGTTTACGTGCCTCAATTATACACGTCACAAAAACTCCTCACATGGCTTGTAACATTCATTTTAAAAGTACACTCGCTAAAGCTCCTCAAACATTACTGAACCACGTAAACTCAGCGCTTACAAGGCATCCATAAAACCATGAAAGGAAATTTTAATGGCCGCCAGGTGACTTTGCGTTTATTCAACAAGGAAATAATGGAGACGCGCGATAAACGTAAGTAAGCCTTCGTCGAGCCGTGTTACACGTATGCCGTCAATTTAGAGCAGCATTATGCCGCGTAATAGGCCATTAATGTCTTAGAATGGAGAAGCCTGACTATGAAAAACTATGTAGTTACAGCAGTAAAGCTTAGTAAACAGAGTGATGTATGTTTGAAACCCTTACATTTTACGGCGCTTTGCAGATGGCGCAACTTTAGTTGAGGCAACAATCATTTTGTTGAAAAAAAAGTTGCCAATTGCTACAGCCAGATAGCCCGGTTTACGATTGCCACAATTTTATGGCAATCTGTGAGCAACTTTGATAGCTGAGTTGCTCAATCTACGCTACGTATAGTGTGATGATGGATATCGAATAAGCAGCACTTGTTCTTTTATTAAGTCGAACGCGGCGACGTAATAAAATGAAATGAATCTTCTTCTTCTTTCTTTCTTTACAAAACCAATTTCAATTCGACAGTTGCTAGTTGCGGCAGTTAGAAACTAACTTAGTCATCGATTGCAGCAACTGAAAACTCTTATCTATCACCGGAACTCGCAACTCGAGTTGCTACGTGTGCGCAGTTCCATTGAGATATATGTAAACAGAAAGTTGACAGTTGCTGCAATAATTGCTCCATCTGTAAAGCGCTTAAAGCTTTGGACACGCGATCATTTGTCTTGCGGTGTCTAAACGTGGACACATGCCCGATATTTAGTTTGGTGTGTTGCGATTTTATTCGGAATTCAGATTTGCTTGTTTTTCGGACACTTCGGTTTGTGAAGTACAGAAGCGTTAAATGAGTGGTTCGGTAATGGGCACCTATCATCATCATTATGATATCAGCCGAAATCCGTACACTGCTGAATATAGGCCACTCACCCGTCAAGTGACTCCACATCGACCGGCCCTGTGCGTCTCGCATCTAGCGGATTCCTTCAACCTTAACAAGGTCATTAGTCCACATAGTGGGAGGCTTTCCAACGCAGGGTCATTGGCATGTATCTTCTGCTAATCGCAGTCATTATTCTAAACTGGCGTATCTGTTGCTAAGCAGTGTGTAAGAATTTGTTATGATATAGTAAAGTTCTCATGATGTCTTCTATGTTCAGATCTGTTAATGATTTTGGGAAAATATTATTACTATATTGAGTAAGTAGGTAATACGCAGAAGCATAATCACAAAATTAAACATATTTATGAATCATATCTATATTCTTATTCCGCAACTGTCCCGAATCTGTTCATTCGAGATTACGAAGCAGTCTTCATTCACAACTTTATGCGAAGGAACTCGAAATAGAATAACAATAAAAGTATCTCAACTTATATCGTCGCAATAACTGTATAATATTATTATCTTACAAGGGATAGTCGAGATTTTCTCGAGGATATTGTCCATTTTATTACATTCTCGGTGTCCCTTAGATAATTGTAACTTTTCAACGACCCGCGATACAGTCGGATTATCATAAATGACAACATCGATCTTTTTAATTGTTTTTCATATACCACTTATTATTAGGGTAACCCTGACAAAAAAGTTAAGCCAAAATAAAAAAATGCGAAGTTGTCAGCTTTCAAAATTATTGTACCGAAACAGCAAACGAGACATCACTAATATTATCAGACGTCACAAGTACAAGACAGAAGCGCTACTACAACCACTCCGTGATATTTAGTACAAATGACGTTTAGCGTGACAAGCTTTGAAAAATCACTTCAAAAGTGTTCTTCGTCTCTTTTTTCTAGCGATGTTGTTTTCTTTTAACAAATCGTGTGTTTTAGTAACATCTTTCAAAACGCAGCGCCTCGTTGGACGAGGGATCGCAAGCTCTACTGCTGAGTGTGAGATCCTGAGTTCGATTCCCAGGTCATGCAAACCATTGTTGGATTGTTCCATCTTGTTGGAATTCATTTTTAAACTTGCTTCTGACAGCTTTTCGCCCGCATGGAACGTATTTTATCATTCCAAGGGAACATTATACCGGAATGAAAACTATAATCAATCTCTGTGCAAAATTTCAATCAGATCCGATAAGCCGTTCTGACGTGATTGCGTAACAAACATACATTCACTCTTCCACACACACATCGAAACTTTAACATTTATTATATTAGTAAGATTGTTATTATTCTGACATTCCGTGTGGGTATGGCGGAAGTCATTTCAACAAAAAGATTTGTATGTTTGTAACGAATAAACTCAAAAATTATTGGTCCGATTTCACCATTAGAACACTACATTATCCCTGAGTAACATAGGCTGTATTTATTACAAGAAAAAAATAGAGATTCCTAAGAAACTGTAACCATAAGTAGCAAAATTATTTTACCTATAAAATTCATTATTTGGCGTGCGCTGAGAAAACTATTCATGATACATACAAAATATGTACTACATGATTAAAGTATTTATTATCCTCTACAAAAAAGTCGAGAAGGGAATACATCTAACTATCATAGTTAAGACACAATAGCAGCTTTTGTGTTTTAAAATTTAATTAGATCGCCGGTAGAAAAGTTGATTACATTCGTATCACAGTATTAATTCTTATTCAAATAAATAGTTTAATCATCAAGGGTAGCAGTAAATGGTCTGTGAACGAAAAAAAAAGAATTTGTAGATAGGGTAGGTGGATAGGTAGATAGGGCAGGGTAGGTAGGTACGTAGGGTAGGTAGGTATGTGGGGTAGGTTAGGTAGGGCGGGTAGGGTAGGTGGGTAGCTAGCCAGTTGATGGGAGCGAAGCCGCGAGGGACAGCTAGTACTTAATAAAATAAACAAATAAATACAACGTAACATCATTAAAACTAGAAAAACACCACAAATCATTCAGACTGACACATCAAAAGAAAACTGAAAAATAAGTGTTTTTATTTCGAATACTCAAAAATTTTAAGCTGAAAACATTTTACTTGATATGTAAGTAAAAACGCAGAGATCCCGCGTTGAATAAACAATGGGTACTTTTTCAAAAAGCACATTATTCTTTTTTTACGAGAGTAGTGAAAAACACTTGTATCCTCTGATTAATGACTTGAACTAGACCCGTGGCCACATTTATTGGCTTAAAATGTCAGAACTGTCTGACCTTAGACTTAGAAGGCACGACTTGTAATTTACAACTTAGTACCTAATTCTCAAATTCTGCCCTTCATAAAAGCTTAGTGTGAACAAGCTTAATTTTGATCATTTCATTTACTAGCACTGATTTTATTGATCTACTTAACGTACACAGTATAGGCCTATTCATCATAATTTTAGTCGAAAGACGTTTACTTCTGGACTTAGGCTTATTTTTAACCCTTGACAGAAAAAGAAGGGTGAATAAGTTTGACGTGTGTACCTGTGTGTTTGCGTATTAGTATATATGTGTACCTGACTGTGGCATCATCGATCCTAAACGGATTAACGGATTTTGATATAGTTCATCATGGTCCATAGATATACGAAGGAACAAGATGTAATGAAACTTATGCATCAACGTTTTAACATAGGCAGCAAGGTTTTGCTACAAAATCCAAATTACGTACAAGCCTCTGTCTATCCCTTCTAGTGTATACAGGCGTGATGTTGTTTGATCTAAATTTAAATAAATACCCGACGTCACGAGTGTGTCGCCATTTTTAGGGTTGCGTAGTGGGGTATTCTGCTGTATAGAGCCATATCTTTTAGTCTATTTACGTTTTATATTACTATACAAACCACATCTTTTTATATTTTGAAATTGTATCAATTCATGTGACTCACTTTTATGTATTCTTTGATACTGTTAGCACCTGAAAAGCATACTTTTGTTATCTTTGATTGTTTTAACATCCACAACTTAATTTGTAATACTAAATCTAATCTTTTATACTAAATATTTTATACTTTGACATTTTCATCAGATCTGACATCTATCTGTCCAATTCATTTTCTTAAACCTTAGACATAACATACCATGGACACTTTTCTTCAATTTTTAAAATAAGGGCAGCGGAAGACTGCCCCCTCTGTAAACCGTTTTTTTTATTCGTTCTGTTCATATAATTGGGATTTGAATTTGAAATTAGGAAGATATGACACAGAACGAGGAAAAACGGACGTCAGTTTTGAGTTGGATTCGGGCTGTGAACGCCGAAACTCGGTTGACTACTTAATATTACCAAATACACTATATTATCTGAAAAACTCTTTAAACTGATATTTAGTAGTGGAGTGCCGTAAGATTTATACCTCGGAATCCAGGGCCAGTCAATGAATCTTTATAAAAACTTTGGAAATGTGTTTTCAATAGTACCTATATAACAAAATGTTAAAAAAAAAAAATTGTGCGATCTCAATATTTTTTTTTTGATTTTTTGGAAAAACGTTGCCCCACACTAGAAATTTCTTTCTGTATCGTGGGTGCGTTTACAAACATATAATATACATTTGTGAAGTTCACATACACAACACCCAGAGCCGGAACAACTATCTGTAGGTCATACAAATATTTGTTTCGTGCGGGAATCGAAACCGCGACACGCAGCGCAGCAGTCAATTGCTCAACCACTGCGCCAACCGTGCGCCCAATTTATTAATTATTATTATAAATAATTATTAATTTTTCGGTATTTTCCTTTATTTAAATGAGTTTAAGGTTATATTTTAAAAAGGAGAACTATTACAACCTTGATCTTGGGTCTCTAGGGACTGCAGGTATAAAGATGAGGGGAGGGGAATGTGGCTAGAGAATGCAACAGCAGCTGTTCGGTGTTGTTAACGCGAGCCCTAACAGAATAGTACACGTCGCAACTTGCTAGGCTCAATACGTAGCTGTTATTGTGGGCTCCAAAATAAAAATTCTGATTTTTGTTTATTTGAAATTATTGTATACATTACTGTGCCGTAAGTGTGATAAAAATTAATTACTGAACATTATTGAGTTTTATAAACTTTCAAAATAGTGGCATAGATAGTAAGCCCACAATGTGGCTCCGAAAAGCCGCCATTTTTCAATTTTCCAATTTTAATGGAGGTAATGACGCTCGCAAGGTTAAGATTTACGTAAGAATCATCAAAATCGGCCAACCCGTTTGGTCTCTGGAACGCCAGATACATACATAGATACACTCCTCTCTGTGAGAGGGAATGGGCCGTAATCGACCACGCGGGCCCAGTGCGGGTTGGTGGATGTCTTTGCATTTTTGGTTCTAAGACATGCCATGTTTCCTCACGATGTTTGCCTTCACCGTTTTGAGAGCAGTGGTGATGAAACAATTTACACAAAGTAAAGTGCCTGCCTGGGTTCGAACCCACGACCCACAACTTGTAACATGCAAAACAGGATGCGGAGCATCTTGTGGGTTGTGGTTTAAACTGCATTGCTGCTTGCCTAGAATGCAATGGTGACAGCTGTACTAATCCTTTACCTACAATCTACATCAACGAGATCGACGACGACGACAATAATGTAATAATGTAATAGTTGATGATATTTTTTTTTTTGTAAATCGTTATTTTTTGCGAAAATCTAATAAATTAACATTAAAGTTACTATGCAAATATAATTTATTAAATATAAAATTGAAATCTTTACTATAAACATTTTATTCCCCCTTCCACCTCTTATTTTCCAGTAAATTGTTGTAATCGAGATCGGAAATTTTTTATTTTTTAACTTTTTTATTTGAGCTTTTAATAATTCAGTAAAACACTCGTTATACAGATTCATTGACTGGCCCTGGGTTCCGAGGTTTTACAATTTTTATGCCGTACAGCGCTCCACTATAGCCTGTGAATGTTTTTCAAATCTTCGAAGTGCAATAAATATAATTTATTGAGTTTTGGTTGCGAAATTTCAAGGACACATATTTTAGCCTTGAATTACAAAGTGTATTCTTATCCACAAAGTACTAATAAAATTGTAATGAATGCAGTTTGTGAAAGAGTGTTATAAATCCCTAAGAAGACTAAAAAAAATAACAATTATACACTCAAGTGAACTTTTTACTGTTATAATAACAAGTTGTGCCAGTCTGGTACGTGGTGTTTGAACTGCGGCAGACAGGTCCTCAGCGGCGCGGCGGATTGCGCGCTAAGGCCGCGTGCGCCCTCCAACAGTACGCGCAGGGTGCGCACGCTGAACACGAGGGCCCACATCTCGCGGTAGCGCTCCAGAAGCCGTCCCATCGCACCGTATCACGCCACCCTGGCCTGCAGTTGCCCCTTCGCCAACTTGGAAGAGGTCCCTCAGTCAGTAGTTTTGCGTGGGCGGTACATCGTACGAAGCCGGCCCTTATATTTATCTTTTCTATTAACGTTACAGTAGTCAACAAGGAACCCTTATAGTTTCGCCATGTCCGTCTGTCCGTCCGTCCGTCCGCAGCTTAGTCCAGAGATCTTAGTACTAGAAAGCTATAATTTGGCAAGAATATACATATTAATCACGCCGACAAAGTGGTAAAATATAAAAAAGAAAAAAAAAATTTTTTACTCCTGTACACGTATAGTTTTTTTTCTCGTCTATCCCATGATGTGGAGTATCTATGGATAGGTCTTCAAAAATATAACGGGTCTGTGATTATTTTTTTTCGATTTAGGGATCCGTTTACGTAATATTAAACTTTAAATTGCTAATTCTTTTTAAAGTCAAGTGTTCTCCTGCCAGCTAAAAGGTTGCTTTTGGATATGTGAAAAAATTCACGGCAGTAGTATTTATAACGAAATTAAAAGTAGAAAACTATCACAGCTAAGTAGGCTTTACAAGTTTATGAGTAATAGTCGACCAACTTATAAAATGTACTTGGAAAAGTAAAAATGTTATATACTTAGTATGTATGTAGCTGTTTATACGGAACCTTCTGTGCGCGAGTCATCTCGCAGTGAACCGGGTTTTTTCTTTCAAATACATTTTTGTATCTTCCCTTTTGTTTTTAAAACACATAAATGTTTTCCGATACAATACTTAAATATTTTTCTTCGTTCCCAAAAACACCGCCGTAATAATATCAAACACATGTCTGGAATATCATAAATTATAATTTACCCGAGTTCGACACATAACTCGCTTTCTGGGATTCCAAATCGGATTTCAACATAATTTTTGCAAATAAAATTTACGGTTCATATTTCTTGCGCATCTTTTAGTGATGTGACACTGACTGATAAATTTTATTTTATCATGTTGAGTCTTATACGGATTGTTGATATTAGAATATTTTACCTAAAGTAGTACACATGACAACGTTTTATCTGCATGAACGGACTGCGCAGTCCATTTGTGTAGTTTTATTGATGATGGGTAAGACAATTGGCGCAGATTTTTTGATTGGTGCAAATGATCGCAGTTACAATTCGATAGATTGTTGTCGATCGTGTGCACAGTTTTACCGTAGTGTGCGGATGGAAGTCGGAGCAATCAATTGCTGCAAAAAATGTCGCAAGAAGTTTGAAGCGGAATCCGTGAGTTATTGGCAGAGTTTATCCAGTGCTATAAAAATCATGTTTGCTTGTGGAATAAGAAAAGTAAAGATTTTCACAACCACAATAACAAAAATACTGCCTACGATAGGCTAATTGATAAGTACAAACCTATTGACCCTAATGCCAACAGGGAGACAATGGTGAAGACAATAAATAACCTGCGGACTTCTTACTTGCGGACATGTTTCTCTTCTGTAATGATAAAGATATAGTAGACGTGTGGACACACTTTGGACGTTCGATAAACTGCACAAACGGACTGCGTAGTCAAATCGCTACAATAAATCGTTTTTTTGACGTGTGTACCGGCCTTCAGTTTGCCGAATGATCAACATAACTTCACCACTATCAAACCTGAAAATTTTTTATCACTGTCTCTTTGTATTTATGACTCCAAAGATCAAAAAAACTCGTTAATATTGCAAAAATCCTATATTTCGGTAAGGTAAATAATTAGTATAAAATCTACAGCCAAAGACATTGGTGACATAACCTATTCCAAAACGCAAACGAATGATAAACAAGAAAAAAAAACTCACAGACATCACTAAAAATCGATAAAAAGTACTGTCTCTCACAAGTCATGTGGTATTAAAAGTTGGAGCGCGGTGTAGCGGCGCTTCTCTAATCCCGGGCGACGGCTGCTCCTGAAGACTTACAATCACGAACTTTATGATACTACATCATTATACAGATTACAATAATTATGACGTGTATTTGAAAGCTATAGGAGGGCGGGAAATGAGTGATCATAATTACAGGTTTTCTTGAATATATTACCACCATCATCTTCCTGCCCTTGTCCCATGATACTTGGGGTCGGCAAAACAGGTTTTATTTTTCCATTTATAATATTATCGTTAATTTATTATCAAATGACACGTTTTTTTTTCCTGATGTAGGCAGTGAGCTTAGTCACAAAGCACTAAGACGTATCGTCGTCCACTGCTAGAGGGAGAATTATCAAAAAATAAACATACAATTGAAGCGAATCAGTGAATGAATAAATATACGTCGTAGAAGTCGTATAGTATTTTCTTCAGCCCCTGGCTGCGTCCCCCTTTTACACTACCGTTACCTCATAGAATTTGACGGCTCTTGACAATTCCGACAGTGACTATGGGGGTATTACAGTCATATTTTTATGATAATGTAATATAAACTTATGAATCATAATATGATTCATAAGTTTAAGTTTAAGACGATATTATCGTTTCTGATAAAAGATTTTTGACATTTACTGTTAAATAGGATCATAGAAACAGGAGCAGGACGGATCTAGACAAGACATATAGCTCTGTCTATTTTTCACTGTCGCACTATGATAATTATAATACATCATGGTAAAGGCCCCTGGTCCTGCACTAATTAATTTATTTTCATAATTTCCTGATGCAAAATCCGTCCATAAAATTTGATTTTGCCTTTTCAGTATTGCTACTGCCTTATTCTGATTTCAAAGGCAATTCATTATTGTGATGGTTTTATTGACGGAATCAAGTAAGTATAACGAAATTTTAGCTTAAGTTCACAATATGCTTAGTGGATGTGGAATTCTAAAATTATTGTTGGAAACACTGCTGTACACACTGCCAAAGCAATAGTAGTACACAAAACCGACTTGTCTTCCATTGCAACCAAATATGTCAAAACATAGGATTAAAGAACTATGATAATGTAATAATACATTGTAAAATACACATATATGATTGTAGAGGTCATATATTTAGGATAAGATATAGGATCCTATGTATGATCCTAGATATATGATAATGTAATACCCCCCTATGCTATGACAGCCAATACTTGTGCTCAGCGCACGTTACGTGGGCAAAAATATAATAGGTGAATAATATATGGTATAATTACAAAATCTCTAACATTTACAAGATAAAACATCTGAATCTATAAATATTTATTAGATATTTTGATTTGATGAGTTAATATAATAAACGATTGATATAATTTTAAAACAACTAATTTTTATAAGCATAACATATATTGAATATAATGTCGTTAGATATACCACTCAAAAGATATTAAACCTATTTTGTCTAATATGATAAAAACGCCTAATAGAAACACGAAACAAAATTGCATGTATACACATTACGGCTTAGTCAATCATTTATTCATTTTTATACTAAATATCACGTTTATACTAAATTTAATTTTATAATACATTTTCTAAACCAGTCACAAAGTGATCATAACGGTATTGTTTTACATATTTTTATTGAACTTAAAAGTTGCTTTTGCATCGTCTCCGGCGCTGCGGGAAGTGCAACCCCTTCGTAACAAAGGTAAGGCACCCATGCTCACCTCCGCAGCTTCGGCTTGCTGGTTGCCCATGCTTTGTTACAGAGGGCGGGGGTTGCTCTCCCTTTGCGCCTTCGATTTTTATATACCCTCTAGGGGTTGCAGCCAAAAGACTACGTGAAGTCGGGGTGCCCTAATTCGGTTTTAGACCCGCGATCAATATATATATTAAACGATAGACCTGATTTTCGATTAAATAAACGTTATATCCAATAACGTTACACGAAATCAGTTTTGAAGTATATAAATGTTATATGTAAAGAAATTATATCTCACATTTGTTACATTTTGTGAACGTTATATAAATGAAAATATACCAAATAACTTTATACGATATGAGACGCACCCAATACATTTAATAATGGCATCTAGTTGCTATGGTGTGGATGAAGAAATCGTGTTGCGCCGACCCCAAATAACACGGGATAAGTGCAGGAAGATGATGATGAATGGCATCTAGTTACTGCCAGCTTGGCGATTCCAAGCTCTATAAGGCTTTATTATACCGCAAGTTATATTACGAAAACTTCAATTTGTATCATAAATAAATCCGAGCTTAAAAAGCCTATAAAATACCAACTTGCTCGTAGTTCATGAAAAATTCGACAGTAAAACAGATCCTACAACGTCCTCATTTTACGCCTAATTTAATAAAAATGTAATTAGGAAAATTTCTTCGAAAATGTTCCATGATTAAAAATAAGTTTCATTCGGTACGCATAACTACGTAGAATTTTCTCGAATGAACGAATCCTGCTGAAATCCATTTCTCTGGATTACGAGCGGAATGCGTGAAATAATTATCTTTCCCGCGCACCATGATAGATGCCGATGACTTTTTTAGGAATTTCTGCTATTCTATTTAATTCCTTTTTGTTCTTGTTTAATTCCGCCAAAGATATTGATAGCTATCTTATATAAAAATATTGCTTCTAGGAATATTTGGATCATTAAATACGTTGTATCTCTATTTTATAAATTTATTAGACCCAAAATTTTTTCACGCTGTCGCTGAAGCGTTAACTAGAGATTTTCCGTGTCTATCTTTCCCTTCAACTAAACATGCATTCAATACATAACCGAAAAGTACTACAGCAAACAAAAGATGGTAACTCAGTAGCTCTCAGCGTCAATCATTTTTATCACGTCAATCAAAGCAGTGGACAACACAGCGCTATTCCCTGCGGTGGACTATTGATAGAGTTATATTCTCAAAGTAATGAGGGTCGGCTATGTACACAAAGCAAATCAGGTTTGCAGGGCACACCAACATAGATATTAATGTTTGCTTCACAATAATCCGTTGTCCATGCACACACTTGCAATTTCTTATTACTTTAATATTGCGGGGAATCTGAAGCATAAATTTAGCTAATATAACTATGGTCTTCGAGGCGCATTAGTCTAGCGTGCGGTATATAATATCTTACGCCCAGGCGCCATAAGATCGAATCCGGATGCCGACGGCTAATATTTTTGTATGTTTTAATAAATTATTTTACATTTGTTTCTTCAATTTATTGCTTAACTATTAGCAAGTCTTTTTATACTTGATTTGGAATATGTTAATTGTCTAACCTCTAAAAATGACAAATCATACATAGTAGTTGTTCATCGTCATAATGCTATTGAATTTCGGGCTTTCGTTACGTTTTTAGACATTATACCCTGCAAGATTGGAGAAGTGCTTTTATTTGTGAATCACTTTACTATACTTAAGAGCTGAGATAATTATTTTGCATGAGGAAAACGTTTCAATTTGTGAAATTGCGAGGCGTTTAATGATATCGCCATCGGTGAGTAACAAAATGTTTTTATTATGTTTAGAAGTTTAATATTTTTAAATAATTCACATGTTATTGATTGTTGTTTTTTGTAATAATATTTTATAATTTTTCACGGATAAGAACTGAGCAATTGTGCTTCCATCGTTATGCAGATTCGGGAAGCATTGATCCTCGCCGACCGGGACCAAAAGCTAGATTCGCATACACAGATGCCAAAGCGCGGCACCGTGATATATTTGCTTGGCATATGGCTGAGCCATTCCTCACTAGTTCACTACTCGTTGCAGAGCGACTAAACATAACGTGACATTACAAACTGTACGGAACCTCTTGCGTGCAACTGGTGTGAAATGTTGTAGGCCAGCCAAAAAAAAACAAGGAATTTTTACAGATATTCACAGGCAAAACCGGGTACGCTTCGCAATAAAACATTAGGATTTCGATTGATGCAATAATGTATTTATATTTAGCGATGAAAAATGTTTTAAGTCAGACAAGGTCGCAAAATATTGTGGCGAAAAGATGATGAGGGTTATATAATAAAAAAAAAATACAATGATTTGGGATATTGCGGATGGATGCCATCAATGGGTCCCGGTGAATTAGTGCAGTAGGGGGTCGCAATACCAGCCAAGGTTACTTGGACAAAACATGATGCTACCAACTGTGCGCATCGCATACCCGCAAAAACACATTTTCTTCGTGCATGACAACTGCGTTGTGCATCGCGCGTGTTAGAATATGAAGTACGTGTGACGTCATTAAATCATTAATTTTCACTTTTTAAGAACAATGGTTTGGTAGAACTTTCTTTCTTTCTTTACAAAATACAAACTGTCTTATTTATTAAGCATCTACCGACAAATGTCGAAGTACCTATCTAAATTATTATCGTATTTTCAAATACCTACAATTGTTAGAGTACCCACTTAAGTAAATTTTGTTGTGTGGACAGGAAATAACTCTAAAATTACACTAAAGCCACAGTCATGATATTCCTATAAAGTATTAAGTAATTTGTAATGATCATTATGATATATCCTGGATTTTATATTGCTATTTTAGTATTAAAAGTCATTTGAGACAATTGGTACAAGACTGTCAGTTAGTATCAATATTCTTTCGAATATTGATTAAGAATGACTAGATGGGCGATATTAAATTCCTTAATTGACTTGATACGTTTTAAAAAGGTTTCATTACTTAAGAATTGATTCTTGACCTAATTGTGAGGTTATTTATAGCAGTGTGGAAAATGGTGGGGATACCGCGCCATTTTCTTGCATTTGACGTATTGAGACAAGTCGACTCGTTACTATAAATAGTGGGTAATTTGTAAGTTGACTGAACACTTGGTTGTGAGCTACAAGCCAGTATAGACCAGTTATTATATTGTTATATTGTTTTCCTGAATTGTTATATTTTGTGAAAGATGGACTATACAAGCTACACGTAAGTTATTTCATATTATAACTTGATTATTGCTAATGGTTGTGTTGAAACTCTATCCGTTTCATATTATGGTATTTATTCCTAATGACCATAATATGATACGTCATGTGAAATGTTACAAGATTCATCATATAATAGTAATAGTGGAATTAGATCTTTATTGTGATAAACAATATTTATATGATTATAAAAGATATCTATATATACTATAGAAGAGCTTCCGTGGAGTTTCTTGCCCTTCTTCTCCACGAGAACTAGGTTTAGCGAACGGGCGGTAAGCTCTCTTGAGCCAAGCCTAATTGAAATAAATACCTAGTCTTGTCTTTCTGTGCTTTTATTCATAAATCCTTTCCCTTATAAACCACATACATAGGAACTCTGATACATACTTTTTTAATAACCAGTGACCATCTCGACATATTATATCGATACTTTTACATAGGGTTCCTTCATGAATCTATCACGCGCGACTTGTGCAAAGTCAGTTTAACGTCCAAGAAAATTTTACTGTGATTGAATGGCTATAAAAAAAGTCGTGCACGAATCGGCTATTTATAAAAAAAAAACAGGGGGCGATTAAATTTGTTTTATGTGAGTGATGTTACTGTTAGTGAGATTACAGTAATTAAATTTGTATCTTAAAATCTAACTTACTAACATGTTTATTCATATCACTAATAAGTAAATTACTCACTTGAGTATCAAAAATAACTTTAATTCTTGTCCGACTTAGAATATTTGTCATGCACAAAACTTTATAATTTGTGATTATAATTTAAAAAAAACCTAGTCAGTAAATATTGTTGATTTCTTCTTAAAAATTGTTTAATTTTTACTTCTATATATTTTTTCTCCAATAATGTTCTTATCAGGTAAATTACAAAAATATATTTTTTATTAAATTGAAAAAAAATGGTTTTATTGAAAAAAGTTAACGCGTTGGTGAGATTCGACCCTGAGACCTTTGATTTACCAGACGATTGCTTAAACACTCATGCCACGAGATCAGTTAGTTACATTGTTAAATTTATGCTTCATATTCTTTGCTTCATATATATTATGAAGCAAACACTAATAAAATAGGCGAAGTAATACACTCATTTATTTTACGCACACGAAACATCTATGTTGGTGTGCCCTGCAAACCTATCCGATTTGCTTTGTGTACGTATTCATTCGGGGGCTCCTTTTCACATTTGATTCAAGAAAATTGACGGATTGGACCCGTGTTTTGTATTGAGGTATTTAGTTACTATGAGTTTCCTTCCTGTCAATCCCAGTGATCGTTTAAAAGCTTGGGATAGTGATATCAATACAGAAATATCTTGTTGTGTAAACGTAGATTTAACTCAATTCTTACTAGCACTTTGCGTGTTTTGTTTTGCTCGAAACATCCGGAGTATACCAACAATTAATAAAAAAAAACTTTTTAAACAAAAAAATAAACTGACTTCAAAAGCAAAACACTAAAAAGTGCAAAGTAACGTTTTAAAAAGTCGGTTTATTTTTTGTAAAAAGTTTTTATTTCTCTATTTTAAGTTTTAGAACATCATCACTAAAAATGAGCAATTTCTATAGTACTGTACCTAAAGGATTGACAAAATACCCATAATAGCTAAATTTACACATTCGTGCTATTTGTCGCTCAGGAGTTCGGTTGTATGCTCTATATCTTGAAAATTGCTGAACCGATTTTGATGATACTTCCACTTTTCCCTAAGTTGAGAGATACTCAAACCAACACAAAAATAATGAACACGATCCGACAAGCAGTTTCGGAGAAATTTGTGGACAAACATACTGTTTTTAATGTACAGCAAAATATACAATATTTTACGCACTTCTGATACTTTTCCTACCAAAACAGGGATACAAATGAGTCACCCGCCCACAGACTACCAGTAACACTGGATAGATTGCGACAGGTCGACAGCAAATAGCGTATCCACACCATATTAATACGTTTCTCTTGCCTGACCCGCCCCACGATTTACTAATATATTGTTCACATAAATATCCATGAAGATGCCAGGGCACATTATTGAAAGGACGATAGCGCTAACGAATTTTGGAACCACGATCACTGCACCCATGAACATTGAAAAGTGATTCCAGTGTGAGGTTTTTAGTGTTCCGTGTAGGTAGGAATTTTGTCGTATCCAGAAAAAAAAAATGATCTTTCTCTTACAAATCTAAACTAGGTTGTATTTTAAGGATCTTCGTTCAAAGATTGGGTTTTGGCAGTACTGATCTAACTAAAAAACTTCGAATTCTCCGAATTTGACGACGAATTTTTTTCACTGCCCTATAAGCGATTCAGCGACCGTGCATTCGATTCCAAAGGGATCGTGAATTCTCCGGGATTTCGATCCCTCTGGAATCAGCCACTGGAAAAAAACTAAATAAAATATAAATCATCTAATGGGTTTATCTTCGAAAATAAGTAATACCATCCCTAATCTTAGCTTCTAATGCACGATTTCCAAGCAAAGTTTGCGCGAGGTGACATCTGCACTGGACTTGCACTGCAAAAAACTTTCCGCAAGTTTTCCAACTAAAGCTGTCAAAAAGTCAAGTTGGCGATAAAACTTGCTATTGGAAAAAATACGAAATAACTTCGATCAGTAATTCGGTTGCCATGGTGCCAAGCGTGGACTCGATGGTTACGTATAAACATTTATCTCAGTAGGATTACGTTAGTGGTAAATATCGAGCTGATAAGATAATGTTTCGATTCTACACGTAGATATTGATAATAGTAATGTTTTCTAGTTATAGCCCGCGGTTCAACTTGCTTTCTAGAAAAACGATGTCATGAACAAGAATAGGTACAAGGGATCTGAACCCCTGTGTAAGGTACTTCTTTTGGATCCAATCCTGTTACTTAGTACATATCAATGGTATTCTAATAAACAGATATGTTATGAGCGCGCGCATTATGAAGACTCGAATACGTCTCAATCGGGACGTATAGTCTTTAGTCTATGTCACGCATGGCAAAGAGCGATACGCTTTGTTGAAACAAAAACAAAATTTAAAAAATGCCATCGTGTGTACTTAGAAAGTGTACCAATTATGATAACAAAATACATAAAACAAAAGGGATCTCATACCATATGTAAGTACGCAATACACCTCAATTTACTATTTTTTTTTTCCTAATATTCTGATATTTGGAGGTTAGAAAAAGAAAAACACATTTAGGGTCAGAATGATGTTCATTTACATTCACACGCAAGCAATAAACACTGGCTTTCTCTTTTTTTCTTGTTGGTTTTATCAAGCCTTCTCTTTCGACTTGTAGTGAAATGTCAGATGAATGAAAAGTGTGTATGTGTGCTGCCGCTGCTATGCGGAACACTTTTTACTGTTGTTTTGTGAGTGTGTAACGTATCTGTTTACTAGAATATCATTGGTACATATCTTATCTATGCGAAAAATGTCACCCTAACTCCATTGAGTAAAAAACATCATACCACACTTTATCAGTTCTTATAATAAAGAAGAAAGCATTTCTACCATTTCTTCTCTCGCAAAAACCAATAAGTTTTTGCCGAAGGCCATACCCAACAATATGGGGAAATGCTACCTAAATCGATTTCTGATGCGTTTTAACTTATAAAAGGTACCGCCTGAACAGCCATCTCGAAACGTCTTAGCTTTCCGATTCCCGTCGAGACAGGAAGATTGTTTCCACCAAAAACTTTCAAGAAGTCAAGATGAATATCGAACTTTCTCGGTTTATAATTGGTTTAACTTACATTCTATTAGTATAAATTAACTCGACTGTTGAAATTAAAACTTTAATTCGTACTTGGAAGTTTGTTGAGAGCGCCTATAACTTTGGCTTGCTATCTACGTCCTATGCACAATTGCGTCCGAGATATTTTCTTTCTGTTCTCATTTACTTCACACAATGACTTGCAGAATGTTCTTTTTTTAAATTAACCCAGTTTGCATCGCGGGGTACGTGAGATAAGCTGGCAATTGTAAGATGTTAATGTAAAGGAGAAACAAAGACTTGGGCACAAGGCCAAGGATCTTCATTACCACACCACAGTAAACAAAGGATCTGCAGAAAACCGATGCAATAAATAGATCCATGAAATTACACTTTATGAGAACTATGTTTTGTCTTGTGCTTCTTCTTTGCTATTGAACAATGAAGATATTTTGGGCAAATGAACTAGTCACGTAAGTGGCTCTAGCGTCCTCAAAGTGCTCCCAAAAGTTTTTAAAAGCACTAATAATATCGCAATTTTTTTATGAAAAAAACCACATCTCAAAAATAAAATTTAGAAGAATTTTCCTGTTTTAGAAATCTCTTTACTTATAGAACATGGTCCTTTCAACTAAGCGGTTCAGCAATTTCAGAAAACATCGTCCTTGAACTTAAAATAACATCAGAAGTGGGAGCGATTCTTAATCCGCTCACAGTCGACCGTGTTTATAGAGGTTATCTCTCCTCCCGACTATAAGGTACTATAAGTACCTATTTTATGCAGGATGACTAGTTAAACGAAGAACATGTTGAAAAATATTCAGAACTAACTTTTATCCACGGTTTCGCCCGCGTATACATCGAACATTATTCCATAAATTCGTGAGACGTGATTGGTAAACATAGAGACTTTAATATCAGTAAAGGTAGGAAGAAGATTATTCAGTATTTGTAGGTTTTAAAAGAATCTAGTAAGGACTATTGACAATCTATACAATTCAATAAAATTGAGGTACCTGTATGTAATATCAAAATAACAACGTTTTATTGAATGCATGAGAAAGGATACACGGTACTAATAACAAATACGCAATTTTTAAGATTTCTGTCCGTCTGTTTGTTCCGGGTAATCTCTGAAATTGCTTGACCGATATTGACGGAAAAGAAGGCTACTGCAGCCCTATCCCACAAACTCTTCAATTATTACAATAATTTCATTTTTCAAGTTTGGAAACATTTGTGTTGAATACCTAGTTTACTTTTTATGAATTATTATTTATCGTGTCCCTGAATACGTCCCTTGTTTAACCAGTCACCCTGTATACTACAGTTAACTATAGGCTGTTCTGTCGCCTTGGAGCGTCTCATCCAATTTATCGCGAGTATTTCTGAGGGACCATTCGTATGTCTCAAGTGATAACGCCCTCTGTTAGATTGGGATTGAGGCCTGATAGATGTTGTATTGGATTCGTGCTTATCTATGAGTTTGTGTGTAGAAGAACATTTTGGGAATTAAAAATATTGTAATTGCCTGTCTCTAAATTAATCTCAAGATTTACTGGATTATTTTCAAATAAGTCGCCGGAATATGATTGGGCGAGAGCAGTGGTGGACCAGTGGTTAAGGCCCTGCCTTACGAGTCTTAGGTCTTGGGTTCCATAGACAGGTGCATTACTTTATAATTTGTTTCATCATCACTGCTCTCAGAACGGTGAAAGAAAACATCGTGAGGAAACCGGCATGTCATAAAAACTAAAAATTAAAAGGCATGTGACATCTACCAACCTGCACTGGGCCCACGTGGTAGATTATAAAATACAATCGGAGAATCTAAAATTAAGTATACCTATGCATTCCACATCCTTCTTCGGCAAATCTTTTAAAGTTCAAGCAGCTCGTTTGTGGAATGCATTACCTATGGAAGTGAGGCGTGCTCAATCCTTACCAACATTTAAAAAATGGTGAAGGAGAATTTCCTTTCACTATAATTAGTCTTCTCCTTTCTCTATGATATTTTTGTTATTTATTAGTATATTATGTATTATTGTATGTATGTATTTTATGTTGTTATGTCTAAGTATTATTATCTAAGATATGTTGTACACTAACAACCCTAAATTCCTCTCCTCTCGTTCAGTCCATCCAAAGGTTGTCTGTAATAGATTGTCCTGTGCGATACGACCGCCCATT
Source organism: Orthosia gracilis (assembly GCA_947562075.1). NCBI lineage: Eukaryota > Metazoa > Arthropoda > Insecta > Lepidoptera > Noctuidae > Orthosia > Orthosia gracilis. The sequence continues at coordinate 65,664,502 of OX387264.1, read as the reverse complement.
GCACACTTGCTTTTATGATTTTTGTCCTGTATATATATTTTTGTAATAATAATAATAGTAATTATGGTCTATACCCATTCGCAGAGACGAGGTCGTATCCCAGTATTGGGAATATTTTATAGGCTGATTATTCTATTATGCTTTAAATTAACGGATTGGATTATTCACACAGTCCCAAACTTTTAGACAAAAAATAATTTTCCACAGACAATGAGAAAACTTGTCTCTTTATTGCAATCCCATCCCTTTGCCTCTCAAAAATATTTTGACTGGTTCCCATAACAATAACTTTTAAACCCTATTCGTTCAGCTCTTTCATTACCGGCTTTAAGCCCTTTCATTTTCACAAATAAAAGTTATTTGTTTGGAAAGAGTTGGGACGCTGTAAAAACTTGGCGGGATCTAAAGGGTTCGGTTCAACCGCCCGGGGGTCTACGGGGGCTCTAGAGTACCTAGTCGCCCTCATAACACCCACAGCTGAGGCCTTTTGTACAAATGTTTTAATACCATCGCTTTCTATTTATCTTCTTAGTAATATATCTCTTAGTAATATATGATATCGGAAACTTCTGGGAGTTTCTATCGAATTACGTAGAGCGTATAATAAATCTAATTTAAGCCCTTGTGGGTCTGCCCTTTTCAACTAATAAGATAATTTCCATACTACACTAAGTTTGGAATCAATTCTTAAATGTTTAACCCTCTCCGCTCCTCTCTCTAGCTCCGTATTTTTCTTTCTAGTCTAGCTCAGAACTTAAAATCTGAAAGCTTACTGCAGTGTCTTAAGTCTATATGAACCAGTAAACTCCGTCGTCGCAGCTAAAGAAATCCGTCTTAATTTCTTTGTCCAGGTGAATTTAGTTTAGAACATCGTGAAACAAGTTTCCATTTGCAAAAATTGAGTGTGATTTTATAAAGGATAGGAATGGTTCCGGGGTAAAAAAAATGATCGCGTCAGATTATCAAAAAATATTGGACACTTATTTTTTGCTTTAATAAAATAGTACAAAGATAAAGCGCATTAAAGTTCACTAGTTCATTTCAACGCACTGTATCCTCGTCATTTTAGGTTTTCGTGACAAAAGAAAAATACATGTCCAATATTTTTTATTAATCTACCTGACGGTCTAAAATAAAATTTTTAGTCATCATCCGTATTACTAACTCATCATTAGATCGCTTTGTAACAAGTTATGAACAGTCTGTTATGCATTGTGATGGTCTGCCCAAGGAAATTTCCACCGATTTTCAATTGCCGTGAAAACGGATTGTTTAGTACGTACTCACAACTAAATCTCCCCGGGGGCGGGCGGTGCGAAAACAATTCATTTTTGTACGAGGATACCCATTCCGGTTATTACAATTTATTGTCTGAAATTATATCCGCAATTCGTTACAACCTTTGTGTTAAGCTGTAAAGGTCACGATCAAATGTATTATTCTTTCTGGAATATTCTGTTTCTACATTTTCAGGAATACGAGTACATATCTATCTTACTTATCCTATTAATCTTAACTATTACAAATGCGAAAGTTTGTGAGGATGGATGGATGGATGTTTGTTACTCTTTTACGCAAAAACTACTGAATGGATTTGGGTGATATTTGACACACTGATAGTTTATAACCTGGGCTAACACATAAAATATTTAGTTTTTATCATGTAGTATATTCCTTTGGATATTTATTTATTAATTAAAATAGCACAGCCACATCACATGCATTACACATCGTAAGAACAAAGTAGACAATTTAAGGACTAATGCAAATGACAAATACGGCGTAAATACTTGTGATAACATTGCCACCCAGTAATAACAAATGTCTAGTATTAATTAAGATAAATATTTGACACAAAGTACCTCATAAAATTTAAAAAGTATAAGTTAGTTTCTTAGATATAGTTTAAAATCAGTAAAATAATTAAATAAGGTAAAAAATATAGAATACAATAAAATTAAATTATAATAATTAAAACCATTAAAAGATCAAAAGCATAATGTCAATCAAAATTATAAAGTAAAAATAGAAATTATCAAAAAAAAGAATACAAAAATCAAAAAGTCACGAGTCAAAGTCATTAAGGAATAAAATACAAAATAAAAATCATTAAAAAAGTCACAAGTCAATAAAATAAAATCATTAAGGAAAAAATACATAATAAAAATCATTAAAAAAGTCAATAAAATAAAATTATTAAGGAATAAAATACAAAATAAAAATCATTAAAAAAATAAAATCAATCATCATCAAAAATAAGTCAAAAATAAAGTCAATAAAATGCAAAATCAAAATGGACAATAGGTAATATGCATGTAATTTTTCTAAAAATGAAAAAACCATATTTAAAAAAATACTTAAAAATACCATATTAATAAAAATAAATTATAATAATAATATGATTATTCTTAATACTGAAATACTTAATATCTCTAGTAAACAAATACGAAATATTTTTTTTAATATGGATCAGAAACGAAGTTATAAAGCTTCAAAATTGAGAATTAGAAAGAGAAGTCTGACGTGCTATCTGACGTCAGATGGCACGACGCCCATACAACTGCCATAGGAAACGGTTTTATCATAGAAAGGGACAGATATGTTTCTTTAAATTTTTTCGATCAATTTTGATTCTGTTTTCACTATTAGTATTATATTTTAGTGTTTTAAACTGGTCAAATTAAAAATATTTTTTTCATGTATATTCCATATTGTCGACGTTCATGCGGGCGAAGCATAAACTATTGTTAAATATATCTACGTCGAGTTACGAAATTAAACAAAAATCACTATTGTGTGAAACAGTGACTTAAACGGAGTTTTTGTTGAATCCGGCTCGAAGGACCAGACATTTTTGGGAGATAAATGGATATTTTTTCACTGAAACTATTTTCTTTCTTATAAACAAAAAGATTTTACATGAGAACAGTGATCAACGTCCAAGGATTAACCATTCCCATAACTATAAGATATAAGTAGCTCCAAGATTTAGAGTTAAATATTTATCATACAAATCCGTACCATCTAAGGACGAGGGCACAAAACATCTTAAGCTGGTACACGAGTGTGGGTTGGAAATCCTCAGGGTATTCGTCACAAGGTAAACTGCCATTACACTGAGACCCGTATTATTTTATAGAGTCATTTGTTACGGGAAAGAGGGAATGTTAAATTATTTCTTGTCGATTCTGAGTAGGTAGCTATTCTCTTTATTATACCTAATATCAGTCTGGTATAATGGTGAAAGAAAATGTTTACATGTTCGTACCGTATAAAGCTGAGTCTGAGTCAAACGTAGACTGATTTATGTTCTGACCTTAAAGACCAGAAATTCTCTTTGAACGCCTACACCAATAAAACGTCCTAAATAGGAGCTACCTTGGGTGAAAGCACGGCGTTTGCCAATTCACTGACATTTATAGTGCTCTAAGATTATTAAAATTTGACAGTTCTCTTATCGGCTGTGTCCAAAGTGACACCTCTCCACCTCTCACGTCAAGGACCTTCAGTATATAATTAATGTTCGCCGCCATATTTTTTCTTTGTCCTGATAATGTTTTTAGGAAGACTAAGCCAAAATCAAAAAGTTTTCAAATTAATTACCGTGGCCGCATTGTTGATACTGCAGACAATTTGGTATTAAAACTAAGAGTGTACCTAAATGTCCCATCATAAATTCAAGTTAAAATATTTAACTGAAATACCTCGACAATTTTCGACACAAATATTTAGAAAACCGCTCCTGCAAACGAAATGGCCCCGAATGGCAATAACGGGAACCTATGCAAAGAATCTTAGAAGCCATACAATAAATACTCGATACTACGAATTCCAACATGCCCAAAAATAAAACCCAGTTAGTACAACTTTTCGGCGGAGATATTCGGAGATTTGTTACATTATTTAGCAGGACCCAGATAAATGAGGAATAAACTGGCATCATGAATAAACAAGATAACTGGATGCTACAAAGTCTTGCGGGTGGAATACTTTAGGGTGCTAATTATACTCTCCTTGGTTTAAGTACGTTAAGGGAAGGAACGTAATTTCGTGTATATTATACGTGTAAATAGGCACTAGGTAAGTAGTTACTGTGGGTTGTGTCTGAGATACCTCTCAGGACCGGGTCGATGGGTCTTCAATATTTGTTAGTATGTGAGCACAGTACAAACATTTTCTTAATTCCCCTTGGCAAACTTCATGTTTCTAATTCGTCGGATTTCTATCAGTTGCCCTTTGCACTTTGTGCAGACCGGACGCCTTCAATCAACTTGGAAGTATATAGAACAAAATAACAATAAAGTACCTATTTCTGAATTCAAATTTTTATATACTCGATAAATCTAATAATAGACGGACATGGAAATTAGCATTCGTTTGCATTCAGAAATGCGATAATTGCCGAGGGACATTAAGAAAATAGTTGTACTGTACCATTTGTCTCTATTTATCAAATGAATAACAATCTACCTTATTGCTCGTAATACTTTGTACCTATACGTACTCTAGGTGCCGTCCTCACGTATATTTAATGAATTAATATAAACCAAATATTATAAATTTTCTAGAACTTTTTTTTAAGAGTTATTGTGATGTTTCTTGTCCGTTCTTCTGCATAACAAAGAACGTTTGCAAATCGAAAATCAAGTATTATTATTTTATACCTACTTTTAAATTTTTGACATTCAGTCGTTTAATGTCCGATTATGCCCATTTTTCGCCGCCGGAAACCCTTTGTTGCACATTTTATCGAAATCGTTAGAGCTGTTTACGAGAACGTGATTATATATAGGTACATACAAATATTGCTCGTTTAATTATATAGGATTAGATATAAATGATTTGACATCGACTTAAATGAATTATAACGTTCTAAAACTGTAAACCGATTCTAAATTCGAATGAGTGCCGAAATCCAGCCAGAACTATTTTTCTGCCAGCCTGCATGCCTTCAGCACGCAACCATTACTACAAAATAGAAGCTCAACGTGACTACCGTCTACAAACTAAAGTCAAACATGGCATGGATTAATGCTTTGGATGCGACGGACTCCGAACCGATCGACGAGGAAATATTAAGGGGAGACCCATATCATCCGGTATATGATAAACGTGCCACAAAACTGAGCAGATGCCATCAATAAAATCACGATCTCACGTTTTTTTATGCGCGCAGCCAAAGTGTGAAACTCTCTGTCAGCCTCTGTGATATATCACCCGTCAGCCTTCTGAGTAAGATTGAACAAGCATCTTAAAGGCTCGTTCGACCATCATAGACATCATATAGCAAAACCTGATTCAAACCATAATAATAAAAAGAAACAAAATTTACTTTGAGATCAATCTACTTAGTCGTCTTTTCCCTACTATGTTAGGGTTGAACGCCATTCTAACCAGATGCAGCTGAGCAGCCAATATTTTATATGGAGCGACTGCCCACCTGACCTCCATAACCCAGTAACTGGGTAATACGATGCCCCTTTGGCAAGACTGGAGTCAAATTGCCTTACTTCTTTCCAACAATCTGTAACAACTGTCAACAATGTACAAATGACAGCCGGGACCAACAGCAACATTTTTATGTCATTCATTTAGTGGTGTCTTACTTAAACGTTACTAAAGTCGGTAAAGTATGAATCGATTGATCGAATGATACAGCCAGAAAGTGTTGCAAGTGAATATTTTACGTCAAATACCACCGTCCAATCGGAGCTGTGTGTGACTACCGTTAGTTCATAACACGTATAGTGACTACTTTTCTTAAGAACTACCGTTAGTTAATAAAACGCGTCGGAAGTTGTCTTTCAAATAAAAAGTCACAAATGTCAGGTAAAGTCCGTTGATTAATACAACAGTGCTGATTGAATACATCACCTTAAGACAAATAGGTATCTTGAACACGAAACTTTATAGGCGTCATTGCTTTCAAACAAATACATAAATCTTGAAGCAGCGTCGTCTCAGTTTCGTCTTATAGTTGAGCTTTAAAATTAGCGAGCTGTACTAGTTTGAAATTATATAAAACTTACTCGTTAAAGACAATGTATTTTATGCGCATGATGACAAGAATGACCCGTATTATGACAAGAATAAAATAATGATCATAACATTTAAAAGTACTCTTGTGGAAATACTAAATGATTATACTACTTTAAAATAATATTTTCGCTAGAAAGATTATTTTAAATGCGGCCATTACCAAGTTCTAACATAAAAATATAGCACTTACTTATCGGTTTACAGCCATCATTGACTGAAACCGTTTATCCAGTTTCAGCATTATGCTGTAGCCGCTGTTTTAAAGGCCATAACCCAGATTATTACCGACTATCAGATCATAGCGTTAATCTAACTAATAAAATCTGCTAACTACTTGTACTACAAATATAATTAATATTAATGACCTAGCCTTTGAGGCGGTTATCTGCCGTGTTCCACGCAATGATAGTCAGAAACTTCGTCAATTTATTATGATGGAAAAACTCGTTTGAACAAGGAAAGTTACGCAAGTGGTAACTTGGACACTTTTAGTGGACTGGGCGGACCATTAATAGGACCCTACTGCGGTAATTCGGTTGTGAAAGATGACGGAGCAAAATAAACAAGGTATAGACACAACGTAAGTAAGCGGTGGCGCGCCGCAGACAGAGAGTCCACTACGAACAAAGCGACATTTTGCACGCACACATTGACATTACGATTTTACCAGGTTTCTTGCGCATTATTGGAAAAGCTCAGTCAAGGCTGTCACGAGTGCTAGCGCAGGCGTTTGTTACGTCATTCAGTCTTTTGGAAGAAGTTCAATATCTTACCAATATTATAAATGCAAAAGTTTGAATAGATGTGTGTATGTTTGTTACTCAATCACACCAGAACGGCTGAACGGATCTTTATGAAATTTGTCACAACTTTTTATAGCGAGGATACATTATGTTACTATAATTTTCACCCGGTCAAACCTGCTGGCAGAAGCTACTTATCACATATTTTTCAATGTCTTGCACATGTATTTAAAGCAAATGTGAATTTTCTACACATTTAAATACAATAATCGTATATAAACAAGGTCACAATCGAAGATTTCTAATTCTAATCTACCAATCTTTTATTATTAAAATCACAACAGAGGTACATAATTTACTAAAATAATTTAAAAAATATACTTTCTTGTTTTAAAAATAAAACGAATATTTTAATTAATTTATATTTTGAGGTATAAACGGCTTCACTGATAATTTACAGGGAAACCTAAATGAAAATCCTAAGTCCTAGGGAACACTCGGCACGCGGGTCCGACTCGTACTTGTCTGGTTATTATTTTCTCCATTTAGCTTATTGGTTGTATAATTGTCGGCAAAGGATGGACAGCTTAATCTAGACACACGTCAGTGAGCGATGAAGCCAATGTAAGGAATCCTGATATTACATAAAGATGTTCTTCTACACTATACACTAATAATATTTTAAAGAGGAAAGATTTGTTTGTAAGTTTTTTTTGTAATGGATAAACTTAAAAACAGCTAAACCGATTTTGAAAATTCTTTGACCAGTAGAAAGCTACATTATTACTGAGTGACATCGACAAATTTTTCAGGAGCGAAGCCGCGCAGGTTAGCTAGTAAGTTATAAAGGTAAAAAAAAGTTCAAGATGACAAGTTAAAAATTTAATATCTAAGAAAACAAAAAAAAAATATAATTCCATAGACGACAAAACTGTACATTGTAGCTTTGTTTAAGGAAAGGCTTTGAAACTTGTCACTCTTCTAGACTCTTCTTCGTCGAACTTGTCGCCTTCGTTTTCACATTTATGTTTCTGTCGAGTTTGGAGGCTTTTCACATTTTATGTTTTTGTGGGATCATTATTACACCGCCGTCTTATGTGGATTTGAGATCTTTAAATGGATATTTGATGCTGTCTGCCCTCTAAGGCATGTAAGCATGATATAATGTATGTTCAGACGAATCGATATATTTGTGTTTGTAACTTATACTACCTGCTTTTTTTAAATTCGTAATCAATATAGTAGCAACCCTGTTGAATCTGTCAAATATAGGTGTCAATTTTCGAAACGGAAGGAGTGGCCCGTCTGTATATTTTCTATTTTGTGGTATGGAGGATAACTGGGGTCTTAATATGATGTGTTAAAATTGTGATGGTTTCGCTTTGAAAAAGAGACAGTACATATAGAGGAGTATTCGACCTGCATAGCTCCGTCTCTTTCATCATGATGGTTTTAAGATGGATCTACTATATCGAGCTTGTTTTTAAAGCTTTACTTGTTCTATCTAAAATTGAAATGAGGGATTATAGACACCACCGACATAGTACAAGTGAGGTGGTCTTATCCAAACAATGGTCCACCCTGTTGGAGTCTCGGAAGTGTCCACACACCTGCATTTTTGAGGGCCTGCACTACGCCACTGGTGCCGTAATTGGCGTGGCAACCTTCTGGGCTTAACACAATAACATATATTTAACGCGAAAAAAAATAAGAACTTCAGACATAAAGTTAGTTCATTAATACAAGCTCATTTTCACTACATAATTTAGCTCGAAAACATCCATTTAACCCCCAGGTCAACAGGGCATACAAATGCTTTCAACAGAATTCTAACATTCCCAAGAAGACTCTTCGCCTTTGTCTCGTCCGAAACTACAAAAATCTAATAAACTGTCAAAACGATCAGATATCACTTAATGAATACACCATAAAGTAATATTTATTCGCAATAAAATTTCGCAAATATTGTTATAAGATGACCAGGGTTTATTGGCTACCGAGCTGTTGGTTATTGGCAACATTACTAAGGCGAAACACATTAGAGGTGAAGAAATAACTACTAATATAAAAGTTGGTAATGGATTTCGAAGAGGCTGTGGAAGCAAGTTTTACGTCTTGGTAAACGATAGCTATGATATTGGATAAATCCTTATATTTCCTTGGAAAATCCTTGTAGTTCCGTTATTGGGTTTTCAAATTAGGAATTTCTCAGTAGCACTCAGGAGTCTGGACATGTACTTAATTTATTTATACAATTTATTGACATGATATTTTTTTTTATTCCTAATGATTTTGACTATGGTTGCAATTAGTTAATTATTTTGTTGACATGATTATTGTTTATTCCTAATGATTTTGACTGTGATTGTATTTAATTTATTATTTTGCTGACATGATTATTTCTTATTCCTATTTTTTTACTATGATTGCATTTAATGAATATAATGTTTAATTCCGAATGTTTTGATTAAGTACCTTTTTTTATGTCTAATTATTTTGTTGGCATAATAATATTTATTTCCGAATCTTTTTAATTATTGCTGCATTAATTTTCTGTCTTTTTTTTTAATTTTTATGTTTAACTGAACAATTTTGCATGCCATAAAGTAAAATGAACCAGGACTGTCTACAAAAATTACCATCTTATATGTATACCTACATTATTGGCAATAAAAGATTTTACAAGGGACTTAAAAATTACTGGCAAAATGTGTGTGTATTTAAAGTGCTCCTCTGACTAACCCTTTGTGTGTATTGCCCATATAGGCGTAGTGTTATTTTTTCTAAAAATCATATGTAAAGCAATTTGAAAACTAGCTCGCATTGCTAGACCTAAAAACAACTACAAAACCCAGCACAAAATAGTCAAAGTAAAAAATCACAAATCAAAATAAATGACCGCGCCAGCGTCGGTCGTTTATTCGTCTATTCACACTGAAAACTCTCCCGTTTCACAACTTTTATTCAGGATTTAAAAAAGCCTCGCTTCCATTTGTTTGTCAACTACTTTTATTATTAACATAACAAAAAACCGGCCCATTCAATCAGTAGATTTGAAACACTAGGTACCTTCAGTTTTATGTTCGTCGGCACAAGAGAAACGATTTAGTTCTTATACATTGCCGGGTTAGTAGACGGAGCGTATTTTCGCTAAGGCTATTAACCTTGATCAAAGAAAGGACAAAAGTCGTTCAGTATCCGTGTACGTTGGCAAAACTGTGTCGTTCCACAGTAATGGGGTTTTTGTACTGCATTCCGTCGCGAAACAACGAGTTTTCCTCTACAATACTGTGAAGTACACACTTACACATAAAAGTATAAAATACTACAACGCAACATCGCATCGTGTGGAAATCATTTATTTGGGCGTTGTGCTAAATATTTTCGTGCATTCCTTTTAATTAAATTCCTTACGGGACTTACATGGATTTTCCGATTTTCCTTTGCTCTTGTTTACATTATATAAAATGGTATGAGCATTGTTTTTCCCTCTGTAGAACGCAAGAAGCCAATTTAATGTTGCAAACGCCAGCGTTATGCTGGTCACGTTCGAATATTAATTTCCTTTATTCACAAACTTACTAAAGTTTCGGTGGTCGTAAATAAATGTGAAATATGCCATACAAGTTAATACTCATTTCAAAGTAAACCAAGTCCGGTTGAACGTTCCATATATCATAGTGTCTGACTTTATGGCTGTTTGGTAGCGATGCCATAATCACAATGTTACTGGAGAGGTGGACAGAGAGATTGCTGGGCGGTACGTAGGCAATTTATTATACTTTATTTAACTGGCAACTTGGATTAAGGAAAATACGGGAAAGTGATAAAACACCCTATCTAGGCTCTGTAAATAAATTGAGATAAAAAATGAAGCCAATTTCTACTCGGGCTCCACGTTCAAGGCACGGGAATGCATTTGAAATATGAGCAGAGGGAAAATCTGCTACCTGCTTGGGGCCTTCACTGGTCACTTTGGAACCAACGACATGCTCATGAAGATGGGTCTAACCGCGACACCCATGTGAATGTTGTGTGGGGAACATACGGAAAGCATGGAGCACCTTCTGTGCACATGCGATGCACTGGCTAATAAGCGAATGAGTCTCCTAGGGGTAGGATATCCAAGACCAGAAGACTCATATCGTCTAATCTCGTTGTAAAACTCATGAAGAAGATTTTTAACGAGATAAGGGAGGAGTAAGTTATCTAGTGGACCACAAAAGATCCCGATGGGTTGAAGTGTCCGAGTTATTTCTCGGCCCCTCCACAAGATAAGATAAGAAGCCAATTTCATCAAGAAGAAATCCATCTGAAAACAAATGCCACGGTTAGGCACTCCTTCTAATAAATAATCAAGCAGCACCATGTATCTGTCACGCGTGGAGGAACTCCATTAATCTGCTAATAATAATTACATTTACCTACCAGAAACTCCATATGAAGCCTCAAAGATTCCTCGTAGCGAATGAATATTACATTATTATAATTTATCCACCTTTTACCCCTCGCGGATAACGTAGGTATGTCTATAAAAATAACATACGGATGTACTCATATGCTCTCAATATCACGTAATTCTTGGTGCTGCCAAACCTTCGTGTACCATCGTCATTTAGGTACCTATTCATCATTCAGGGACATATTCATCAACAGAGTTCTAGGTTACTACATACTGGTCGAAAAGATAAAGACGGGATGATTTTTAGTATCCTTCCAGAGAGCAGTCCAGTGACTACAAACCTACTTGCCATACCACTAAAATAAGATTTATATAAAAATAATCAAAGAAATGTTCATGCCCCAATAATTGGAGTAAGTAAGAAGTAATAATTTATTTCAACATAATATGTATAACAAGTGGTCTTAGGTATATAGGTTTCTTAAATAACATTAACTGCTTACATTTGTGTCACAGGAATTCTTTCTAATTAACTGCCCAGATGTGGCACTCCCTATTATATAGTATGATTATTTTATAGGGATCCTTCATATAATAAACCTCTTGAAGACACATTGATGCAAAGATACGACAAACTTTCGTCGAAATGAAACCTTGGCTCTAGAATATCTTGTGCACACATCGCGGGAATATCATACAGACTTATCTTGCAGGCCGCAAGTACGCCTAGCCTCGGCCCTAATGTAACCACTGGCGCTAGCCGCAAATATCTAGAGTTATCACACTTATTTAAGTGTGTGTGTGGGACCTTATTTATGTTGCCGACAGACACAGTGTGTCTTCTAACAAAAAATCCGGGACGTATCTTTTTTGTGCATGTAATACTTTTAATAAACGTACAAGTTTGCTGTTCCCCGCAGCTTCGCTCCAGTGGACCACCCCACAAAACCCGTTTTCTGGATTAAAAAATTGCCTATGTCACTCAGGAATAATGTAGCTTTCTATTGGTGAAAGATTTTTTTAAATCGGTCCAGTAGTTTCGGAACCTATTTGGTACAAACAAACAAACAATACGTCTTTCCTCCTTATAATATTACTGACCCCCGCGGCTTTGCTCCCGTCAACTGGCTATCTAACTACCTACCAACCTACTCACCTGCCCTGCCGATCAACCACCTACCCTACTCTACCCTATCCTACATACCCTACTCCACCTACCTACCCACCCACCTAACCTACCTATCTAGGTAGGTAAGTAAGTAGGTACCTATCTGCCCACCTTCCATACCTACCCTACCAGACCTACCCTACTCTACCTACCAATTTGTAAAACTATTTCTTTGAATAAAAATTAATACTACAATACGAATGTTACCAACTTTTATTTCTGCCGCGGATCTAATTAAATTTTAGAGCACAAAAACTGCTATTGTGACTTAACTATGATAGTGAGAGAGAGAATATATCTCTCGCAGACTTTTTGTATTTAATAACGTGTTTTAATCATGTATTACATAATTTTTATGTATCATCAATAGTTTTCTCAGAGTACGCCAAACAATGAATTTTTTAGGCAAAATTTTGCTACTTTGGGTTACATTATTGCAATTTTCATAAGGATCTCTAATTTCATGAAAATAATTTATAGCCTATGTTACTCGGGAATAATGTAGCTTTCCATTGGTGAAAGAATTTTTAAAATCGGTCCAGTAGTTTCGGAGCCTATTCGGTACAAACAAACACACAAAAAAATCTTTCCTCTTTATAATATTGGTATAGATTATGTTAGTATTAGTATAGATTAAAAAAAAATATTTCTACTTCCGATGTGGTAAATTAGTAGCGAAACTTGCATTGCCACATTTGTACGAAAAGTAAAATGCATGCGTGTAAATACACTGCATCGTGAACCTAAAAGCGGTACAATAAGAGCGAGTTTTCAAGTGAGTGTGTTAAAATTAAGGTTCTCTACTTATATCTTCTATGTCTTTATCAACAACCGAACAGTTTCTATACTGAGTTTATTATAACTGGCATAAAACAACGTGAAGATAGTCGAAAAAATCGCAGCGATAAAACAACCAATAATCTATTTATTACATGGAACAGCACTTAGCTGAGCCACTTTTGTGGAAGACACCCGCTTTACCTTCGATGGAACATAAATCAATCAATTACCTTGTATTTTGGACAGTAAAATATTAGAACTAGAGGTTACTACCGACGTTAAGTATGCCTATCTATTTTATAACCTATTTTTGGAACAAATCAAAGGGTAAAGAGTATTTTTAGCATGCAATAGTCGATCGTGGGTTAAATCTAGTCAAAACTTTTTTTTTGTAAATTTATTCCATCACCACTGTTCTCAAAACGATGAAGCAAAACACCTCCTCCACTGGTCACATATAAATATTTGTTCTTTATTTATTTAGAACATTGTAAGGATATTGTCATGACCCGCTCTAGGCCCACGTAGTGGGTTGTTGCCCACTCCCTCTCACCGACTTGAGCCCTCTGTCCCAACAGTGAGAACATTATAGGCTAATTATACTTTCATTATATCTTTCCAGACACCTTTTGCCTGAAATGAAATATTTAACACAAAATACATCAGGTTAAAAATATTTTTTTTGAATACGGTATACATTATATTATAGAAACCATTTATAAGTAAACCAATATACAAAAACAAGGAGAAAATTCCACGAAAACTTGAGCCATATTTTTGCCAACAAACAAGGCTATATTTGCGAATCCATAGACCGGTAAAAACAAAATTTAGGCGCCCTTAACGACCGTATCTAGAAAGTTCGAGACTCCAAACGTATACCAACGACTGGCAAAACAGGATTTGAGGAAAACTTACAGACAAATCCCTTGAGCACAAGAATTATTATTTAACTAGCTTCTGCCAGCGGCTTTGCCCGCGTGAAAGTCGAAAATTATCCCGAGGGAATATGTTCCCGGGATGAAAAGTATCCTATGTACTATTCCTGACTATAATCTATCTCTGTGCCAAATTTCATCCAGATCTGTCCAGCCGTTTGAGCGTGAAGAAGTAAAAAACATACAAACACACACACACACACACTCACAAACTTTCGCCCTTATAATATTTGTGTGAAGTGTGATAAGAAAACCTGCCTCGTTGGTCTACTGGTAGGTACTGCTAACCATGGGCTCCTGGGTTCGAATTCTGGATCGGGCAAAGTGCTTTTGGGTTTTCCATCTGGAATTTCTTAGCTACAGCCCAAAATCTGGACTTGTGCCTGGTTGAAGTTGAATAGGCTCCCCCCCCAACACATGAGGCCTAAACATAACTGGCGAACTTTGGGTGCTATAGGACCACCTCTGCTCAACCCTTCCATGAACACAGGCGTGATGTTATGTTATAGAAGGAAGCTACTATAAAAAGTTATTGGTGTTTGTTCTTCACTGATATCAAAACTTATGTAAAGGTGATCCCCCCTTAAGAAGTAGTTTGAAAAGCCTTTTGTAAAAGAAAGTCTATTACAGCACTGACGAAATATTGACTGATAAATTAATCTGACTTGTTTGAAATATCCAGATTTTATTCCTAATTACTTTGACATTTAATAATTGAGATCTGACACCAGTCTTGCCAAGGGGCACCGTGTTACCCAGTTACTGAGTTGTGGAGGTCAGACAGGCAGTCGCTCCACGTAAAACACTAGTGCTCAACTGAATCCGGTAAGGCTGGAAGCCGACCCCAATATACGAGTAGTTGGGAAAAGGCTTGGCAGATTGATTGATTTTAACATTTAATTGAATAATTTTATATACATTTCTGTGACGAGTTGATGACACTATGTTGTTAGTATATTTAAATTTTTAAGATTATCAATTGTTTTGTTTAATGGATAAGTTTATAATTATTTGATGTTTACTTATTTGTACGCCGTTGACGCAAAACATGACAGTGATCAATTTAATGTAACATCTTGCATGTGTGAGTATACAAATAAAAATGATCTGATCTTATCTTATTTTATCCCTGGAGCATTCGCCTGTAATTTAACATTTCAGATTCGATTTTCTCAAATTGTAGCTGCATGGTATCATGTAAATACTCGATTCTCGGTAACTTAAGTGACAGTGGGCAGGGCGCATTGCTGGCAGAACGGATGGCCGATGGGGCTGAAAAGTTCTGGAATGGCGACCGCGAACCGGAAGACGTTGCGTTGGAAGGCCTCGCACTTGATAAACCGATGACCATGTGAAGGTTGCAGGGATCCACTGGTTGCGAGACGCACGGGA
This sequence comes from Orthosia gracilis, assembly GCA_947562075.1. NCBI lineage: Eukaryota > Metazoa > Arthropoda > Insecta > Lepidoptera > Noctuidae > Orthosia > Orthosia gracilis. The sequence continues at coordinate 65,649,040 of OX387264.1, read as the reverse complement.
TCGGTCAAATTAGCGACGCCTGGGAGAGGCCTATAGAGGTCCAGCAGTGGACGTCTTTCGGCAGAAATGATTATGATGGCTCGGTTCTCTTCCCTCATCTATGTAATGCTTGAATCTGTAACATTACAGGTTGCGCACTGTAATGCTCGATTTCCCTCTCTTAATGATGTAATGCTCGACTCTGTAATGTTACATTACAGGCGAATGCTCGAAGTGAGGTAGCATCTTTATAAATACGAAAGGGACTCTTGTCTATCGTTTATTTGTTACGTTTTCAGACCATTCAATACTTTTTGTTGTAGACAAGGTTGGACCTTGCAAATGGACATAGAAGGAAAAAAAAATTATGATGTAGAAAGAATAAATTATGGATAAATTAAACCCTTAACAATACTATTAGTGGTACATAATCGACTTTTTAACACTGGCATTCTTAAACTCAGCAGCGAACGACGACGCCTCGTTCACAACTGTTGTCGACAAACAGTGCTCGCGTGTAAAATAAAATGAAAGCGCCGCCAAAAGTATTCATACTTTTGGCGGCGCTTGTGTTACTTGAAGAAGATGAACAAGACGGCCATGATTCAATCAATAACTCGTCTTTTGCTTGATGAAATTTCGCCATTTTTTACACTGACACTGTTTGATACGACCTTCACGCTGCAATGGTTTGAAATAACTAGAGACGCGGCGTAAGACTTTAAATGCTGCTTACGACGTCCACACGCCGACGTCAGCGTGTGACATAGACCACTACAGTATATACACTATAGTAAGCTTTGTGATGCGTCGTACAGCGTCACACTGTAAGCGGCCAATTGCGCTTATAGGAGACATCAACTTTAGGGTACTATTTATTCCGGGACTACTTAAGTTCCCTTGGGGTAATTTCCAACATAAAAGCTGGCGAAGCCGCTGTTACAAGCAAGTAAATTAATATTGCTAATACTTTCTATAACTTTTGTAGCTAGAATGCGTGTTGTTTCAAATAAAAGCAATCCCTTATGAGACATAAATTCCAACATGGAGCGGTAATACAATCTCAACCTTGAACCGTACGCATCAAGACAAACCTTAGTTATTTTCTTAAGCCTTTTACATGAGGTTAAGGCTCAGTTTTTATTACGCAAATAAATATGACAAAAAGATGTGATTGGATAAATGTGGATGGATAGAGAGGGAGGGGAAGGCCAAAGAAAAATGAAATGTGTGGAGAGTGCTATGAAACAAAAGGGATAGATAAAGATGAAGATATTTATTGCTCAAACACGTGTATACATGCAAGAATAAATAATACGTGCATCCTGCATGCACGTATTATTTATTCTTAATTAAAAAAACACAAAAGGTTCAGACATGTTTGCCACATTCTATGGCGTGCAAAATATTTTGAAATTAATATCATGAACAATTACAATAAAAATTAATTTGAACACAATAATTACAGAATGTCAACAATAAAAAAAAACTATAAACTGAAAATAATTATTAAAAAGTTAAAAAATATCATTCAGATGTCAATTAACAGTAATATAAGTCAAAATTATGTAAAAATATCAAACAAATGTCAAGTAAAAAATGTATATCAAATCTATGTTAAATATTAAATAAATGTCAAATAAAAAATGTATAATAAATCTATGTAAAAATATAAAAAAGGGAGTCAAGTGATAGCTTAGTGACGGGTGACAGAACGGTATGGAAGAAGAAAATGTGTTGCGCCGACTTGACTGTGATTGGTCATATTTTCATCAGCCAATCGTATCTCGATATGCATTTAATTTGTGTCACGTCGATAATTTCATTGCGGAAACCGAGTGTATCTAAGTGCCGCGACACGCAGCACAGCAGCCGATCGATCAACCACTATGTCAACCATGTCATCAAATATACGAAAACGATTGTTCTCCAAAGCTTCTTTTTGCTGTAAAAGCAAAGGACATTGTGATCACGAAGGCTCTACGCAATTAGGTTACCAGTAAAAAACATGTCGTTTGATAAATTTTGTAATTAGGTACATGTGTTCCGATTTATGGTCCCTGGGGCATACCCAGGTTACCGGAGCGCTTTTACGTGTACTAACGAGGCTAGGATCGGATTTTATGTGTTACTATGTAAAAGGGTCTCGGGCAAGAAATGTCGAAAAAGCATAGTAAATTAGTAGAGATTGGTGTCTCCTTTCCTAAAACAATGAAACTTATTTTCTAAAAGATTAATTACTTAGGACATGTTAATTACTTCAGAATTGTTCTCTAATTTCTGGCAGTTTTCGGAGAAAATTCTTAATTCTTAATTGTACATAAAAATGACATACAACAGACAGAATAATATAAAATAAATCATAAATATACTTACACACATAAGTACAAAAATACATATACTAATATTGTGTCATTTCGAAACAAAATGACCCTTGATTTTCCTCTTGAAGATATTCAGAGACCTGTCGCGTAGGGAATGTGGGCGAATGTTCTAGAGACGCACAGTAGTAACAGAGAAGGAGCCATCATAGCGGCTGGAAGTGTGACGTGGGTTACGAAGGAGAAATGAAGTGGAAGTACCTACTCAAACCTTCACGAAGGAGGATTAGGAATCTGTAGCATAGTATAGAGAAGGTATAGGATATAAGTATCTTGACGACGATGCATCGGCAGCCACTTCAAAATTCCTTATGCTCTTTTCCTTAAAAAATAAAACTATTCTTATTTAATCTAAATTATTTAGTAATCTTTCACCGACGGGTTATTTGAACTTCTTTGATTCCCAAACGTAACACGACCGTACGCAGTACCATTTTGTCGTGAAATGTGATATTCTACCCGGAATTACCCTTGCGAGTACTATCGCTTTTTCAAAGTAACCAACTAAACAAAGCAAATAGATGGATACGCCCAATTTCTCGAAACAAACGGCAGACAATGTGACAAAAATTAAATGGAAGTCAAGTGATGCAGTTGCCTGTTGAAAATTCATCTATCCAATCACAGCAGCGGGTTTGAGAATATTTTACTTTTAATTTTCGTTTCCTCCATAACCACCAAAAGAAAGGCTCTTGACCAGAAATTAAGAAACCTATACTGGCTTATGGGACACAAGTCTCAGCGAACTCTGGAAAACAAACTGTTGTTGTACAAGTGTATCCATAAGCCTATCTGAACTTATATATGACTTACAGCTGTGGGGCCCTGCATCCACATCTAACATAGACATTCTACAACGTTTCCAGTAAGAAACCCTACGTATGATAACTGGAGCCCCATGGTACATGACCAATAATCGCATTCACCACGATCTAAAGATAAAAACTGTAAGAGAGGAAATCAAAGACTCACTACTGACGTACACTGAAGGAATCCGTAAACATCCCAACCAACAGACAAGAAGCTTAATGGAAGAACAACCAACGAAAACGTTTAAAAGACTCAATAGACATGCCCCACAAGATCTTCTTTAAAAAAAGGAATATAAATTGATAAACATGGACGTATCACTGAATAATATACCATGCACGACAAATATCCAATTACATAACTCCAGCTTAATGTCGAAAAGACAGCTTGCAGGAAAAAAAAGAGAAAAATTCAAAAAATCAAATAACCCGACTGTCAAAGACTGCGAAGCGAACTAAAAAGACGTAAACAAGAAGAAAATAATGTTGTGCCGTCGGAACAAAACATATTCGCGAACTGGCTGTCCAAAACCAGATGTATTTTATATATTTTCCAATTTTAATGTAGCCTCAATGACACTCGCAGGGTTAACACGAATAAATTGACGTAAGAATCATCAAAACCGGCCAACACGTTTGGTCTCTAGAACGCCACATAGGCCCAAACATAGATACATACATACACACATACATAGACTGATATACACATTACCCTCCTTCGGCAGTCGGGAAAAAGAAAGAATTTTCTCTTCCAAATTTAGACCGATCTGTTTTCTAGTTTCTGTTTTCAGTTTTGTGTTTCTTTAACTCAAACCTGTGTATTTGTTCCTGTAGCTCTATGTGTCATATTTAAAACTAAGTATGCGATTAGGTAGACTTATTCGTGTTGAGTGGTAATGGCCATTTAAAAAGGTATTTATTTGATAAAAGTACGTAGTAAGTTTGGTTTGCCTTTGTACAAGGTAATCGAGACTTTACTTTATAACACGTTTTTATGTTGGATATATTTTATGTTTTACGGCATTACCAACACCTGTTTAATTTTATGATCGTTTGATTACACACTCGTGTAGATTGACTTTTTTCAACCGGCGTTATTTCTGGTATTCATTTATGTTAGCACTAGCTGTCCCACGCGGCTACCTACCTACCCATTTACCCTACCTAGCCTACCCTACCTACACTACATACATGATTGTTGTGTAACTTTAACCGCTTACGCAGCGCACGCAACGGAAGCTCTCAAAAAGCAATTTTGCCCGTTTTTGCTACATTTTTCATGTATGCTCCGCTCCTATTGGTCGTAGCGTGATGTTATATAGCCTATAGCCTTCCTCGATAAATGGAGTATCCAACACAAAAAGATGTTTTCAATTCCAATCAATAGTTCCTGAGACTAGCGCGTTCAAACAAACAAACAAACAAACTCTTCAGCTTTGTAATATTAAGTATAAATAATTCGAGAAAATCTCAGGTTTTTGTGATTTCGGCTGAAAAAACGTCCACTTTAAATTAGATTTTATATCCAATGTATTTTTTTTTCTATCGCTTTATTCTTTTAATATGGCTAATAGAATTTAATTTTAATAGAAAGCTCTTTAGAGCTTGCGCTAAGAACTATATTCTACAAAAAAGATGATTAAAATTAGATTAGTCTTCACAAATTTCGTTGAGACCTAAAACTTTTTAATACATTTTTAAATCGTGTTATACACTGATTATTTTTTATTCACAAACTTTAGTAAGATGTTTTCAAACTACCAAAAAGAAAATTAAATATTCATAGTGGCGATGCGACAAAGTATGTTTTAACATTTTCGTTTAAAAAAAAACCAGCCAAGTGCGAGTCGAACTCGCGCACCGAGGGTTTCGTACAAACCTCAGCTTAAAGGTATTATAGACCTGAGTATTTGATATGAATTTCATTTTAATACCTCTACGTGTTCATGAGGAAAGGGGTAGTAAGTTAAAAATTATTAAAAATGCTTTTACTATATGATGTTACTAATAATTTATGGTTTTCGCAATTATTCCTTTATCTGTGCTATAAGACGTTGCTTCGTACCAAATTTCAAGATTCTGAGTTCACGGGACCCTGTAGGTTTTGATTCCCTAGCGAGTGTCGAAAATTTGCGGAAATTTGCGGCATGAAAGGCGTTGGCTCAGAAGTTTGATTTTTTCACAGCTTTAAAGGACAGTAGACCTGAATATTTGATATAAATTTCAGCTTGATACCTCCACGCGTTCCTGAGAAAAAGGGTTTTGACAGACGGACAAGACAGACAGACGGTTACATTTTTCCTTTCTAGGTACGGAACCCTAATAAGCCTTAACTATACTCTGATCAAGATGAAATACGAAATATGTACAATATTTACTAAAAAACCGGCCAATTGCGTGTCGGACTTCGCACATTTATGGTACGTACGAAGTGTCAAGTCAATGGGAAGTTAAAAAACCTTCGGCACAAAATTTTGTGACAGTCGACGGACAGATAGACAGGTGAGTGACAGCAATAGGGTGTCGTTTGGACCCTTCGGGTACGAAACCCTAAAAACCACTGTCAGCTCTATCAGTTGACAGCAGGTGTGAAAATTTTAAGTTCGCTCTAATCTAATCTTCTAGTCCTATGACCTTGGGTATTTTATGTTGTCAAACATCTTTCATCTGAAATTGTCTCTCTGAAATATTTCTCTAACTCAGTGAAAAAGACGTTTTTTTGACACTGTAGGCTCGCGCTTGACCACTATCTCACCTGATGGTAAGCGATGATGTGGTCGAAGGTGAATCACGCTTGCCTAGAAAAAAACCTATTCACTCTTGACTTAAAGACCCCTAGATTGAATTTTTCGGGAAACACAGACTCCAGCAGGGAATTCCACTCCTTAGCTAAACGCACAATAAAATTGTTCCCAATGTACAAAAAATTCAACATTCTATCAAGAATTCGTTTTATTTTTGTTGTTGAGTAGAGCGTAGCCCTAAAAAAATGCCGCTTTACTCTGTTAGTAAACATTGTATCTTCAAAATGGCTGATAGGATTACGAAAGTATAACTGACACAAAATTACTCTGCCTATTTTTGTACTGACGTAGGTTACACTCGTATATACAGTCCCGAAAAAATGCGTAGTTTTTGAGAACAGAAAACATGTATCTTATGAACGAGATCTAAGTCTTAATAAATTCAAATCATTCATTAAACGTAATTTGTGCCAGAAAGCGTTTTATACTAGTAAAGATTACGTTGAAAACAAAAAGGCTTCGGATTGAGCTGCTCCAATTAATTTTGATTTTTTTATATTTTGCACCGTGAATTTTTGTTTTCAATTTTGTTTAATTTTGTTTTTTTCTTTTTTTTGGTTTTCTTGCAATGACAAGAATATTTACTTTTTAAAGTATTATATTATTTTATTTTAATTATTGTAAATGTGAAGACTATGTGGATCATTCTTTTTTTGTTTTTAATTTTTAATTTATCTTAGTTTTTAATCATGGTCTGGCAGTTTCAGTAGTTGCGGCCTACCCGAATGTCCTTCCTTTGGTATTGTTCGTCAAATCGTTGAGCTCCTTATTCTGAGTTGAGCTGCTAGGTTATTGACAAATGCGTGCACTGACTGGACAGGTCCACTCAATCTGGCTGGTTCTTTCCTCAAAAGACCATTTCAGACATCAGTCTACATGGTCTTCACATGATCTAAATAAGATTTTGTCTGGACTTTAAGAGACTATGACCTCTGAGTTTGTTTCGGCCTTTCTTCTCAGAGTTGTCAGATAAGAAACGCCGACCTCATCTAGTTTTAAAAAATATGATTAACATGTAAAAGTATTTGTACAAACCAACTTACAGAAATAAAACCATTTATGATTTAAACAACTGGGACTTACTGTATATAAAGTTCTTTAGACATAAGCCACAAAGTGTTTCAGTTCTTATTTTGGTCGGCACAGCCGATTGTCCTTTAAATAGTTAACTAAATATTTTCATTCATTAAAAATTAACGACTTTTTGGAGTGATACGATATCATCGCCAAGCAAGCATTGTCATGTCATTGTTTTTCACAGTCCCTATACCAGGCCGTCAAGGCAATGAAACAAGAAAACTCATGACTTTTATTAAAATTCGGACCTCAGAATATTCAATTGTAAATGTAACTCCACTAATGAATATTTAACACAGTGTTTACAAATGCGGTTTCTTCTATTGAAATAAAATAAAAGTAATTTAGGTTAAGTTTTAATATTATATGAAGCGGTTGAAAGTAGTTAGCTCGTTGTGGGCGGCGCTTAGGGAACAAAGGCTCAAACACACACAAGGATGTAATTAATGAGGCTTTGAGGGCTCGCGTTTAATCTAACTAAATCATCATTGCTGTAATCATATTTTCAGCCGACTTCAAAAAAGGAGGAGGTTCTCAATTCGACTGTATATTTTTTAAGCAATTACTCGGTCAATTGTGGACCGATTTTAAAAATTATATTTGTGTTTGAAAGAGTATACTCCCAAGGTGGTCCCACTTCCACACAGTCAGAATCTGATGGTGGCATCCCATGGAAATCGAGGTAACTCCTCAAATACATATAGCGATTTTGGTATTTTCATTTGCATTGCAATTATTTGCACTCAGACTGTATCATTTTGTGAAGTGGAACTGATGAAGAAAACCACAGATGACCACTGGAACTATTTACTGACAAGTATGTCACGGGTATCTCGAATAGTTTTTCGACTATGATGAAGTATATACTTAGAAATAAATGGTACTGATGAAAATGTACCATCGAACAGATCTGATGATGATACCGGAGAGTAAGCACTGCAATAAAGAAAAAAAAATATATATATATCCTAGTCATGTTTGGCCTTATTGGCATTAACGTACTCTTTAATGTACTCTGGCTATAAATGATTTTCATGATAATTAAAGGTACCATAACTAAAAAGAGAGAAAAAAACTTAAACAAAAAAAACACCGTCTTCCAAACAAAACAAGACGAAAAATAACTTTCATTTCCGACGTCGGTGTTGAACAACGAAAAACAATATGTACCAGACATCGACTTCGGAAAAGAAATTAACTTTTCGCTTTTAAGTGTTTTTTTTTTTTAAGTTGGTTATTTATTTTTGTTCAGGCTTTTATCTACTATCCATAATAAGTTTGAGTATTGTGTGAAGGATGATTATTTTTATAAAGGGGGTGACTTCTGAGAAAACGCCTAAGGGAGGTTACGCACTGCATCCGATCCGAAGCCGAGAAATGTCGGTTCGAAGTAGTCGTAGTAGGTACTACTTGTAGAAGTAGTTGCACTAGATCCAAAATCTATCCGTCATAATCCAGAACATTTTTCTCATTCGGATAGAACTTGGAACTAAAAATTCAGATTCGGAACGGATGCAGTGCGGAACCGCACTAACCGAGAAGTATAAAAGAAAAAGACATATACCGCCGACCCCAAATAAAGCGGGTTATGCTTTAAGAGCGGAACATTGATATTAAGTTAAAACTTGTGTCCTAGTGAAATTCAGGCCATGGTACACCCCTGTTACAAGTGCAGGCGTGATTGTAAAAGACTGTATGTTTGGATGATATTTTCACATTTATTACATTTGTAAGACAGGATATAATACTGCACCCATATAAAATAAGACCTTGAATAATATAGCGTCTACTATTTTTTAATTGGGTTAACTGAGAAGTTTCTCTAGAACGCGAGTAAAATCCAAGTAACAGACCATAAATCATAAATTTGAAAATTGATTGCGTTAAACTTTGAGCATTGTTAAACGGGTCGAAATTTAAAATTTTATGTACACAGACAACCTTGTTACGTACATTTGAAACTCTGGGTAAGGTCAAGTTCGCCATATTTTAAGGAATGCTGGCAATATTAATATTTTATAGGACGTTACTGAAATGTTATGCGAACTTTCTGAAATCTAATAAATAAGGTGCGGACAGTACAACTTGTGTGGCTGTTCCCGATGTTGTAAGGACACGTGAATTTTTATGAAATAACTCGTATCCCGGCTTCATCCGATACAATTTTGTTTTTACTTAAGTGTGGGAAAGAGGTGTTATAGAATGCATTGTCTATAGCATAAGCATAATCCTATAGTCTTTGCACTGCTGGGACACCTCCCTTCCCTTCCTCTCTGTGAGAGGGAATGAGCCTACCAACCGGGGCCTGTGCGGGTTGGTACTAGTAGATGTCACATGTCTTTGTATTTTATGATGATGTTTTCCTTCACCCTTATTTACCGCTCTATCGTTTAATAATAGAGAATAATAGATTTTTTCGTAGGTATCATTTTTGTGCGTTACAGACACCGACTTCCAAAAATAAATTAATTTTTCACTTTGTAGTTTTCTAATTTGGAAGTCGGTAGTATTTTTTTTGTAAAAAAGTTTTTTATTTTTAACCTTTTAGTTGTTCCTAACTAATAGGCAAGTTGTTTAGTAAGTTACCTTAACGCCAGAATAGATTAGCCGAATATCATGAAACTTGAACATAAAGGGTGAAATGTGAGATCTGCGTACCCCTCAAGAGCGTACTGGCGTGATGTTATGTTATGAAATGGTATAAACAATAAACAGACATGCGATTGCAGCAATCCCGAGAGTTTTCCCGTTATTTATTGAAGAGTTTTGTTGTATATCTTCGAAGTACTTCATCAAAGCTTCACAAAATTAAATTTGACCAATTTCGAAACATACACTTTCATACAAAAAAAGAATTTTAAAATCAGTCCACAATTGACGGAGATATCGGTGAACATATATATAAAAAAAAAACGTACAAAAAGTCGAACATATAACCTACTCCTTTTTGGTGAGTCGGTTAAAAAATGGCGCAGTCTTAAACGCTGGGTTTGAAAGCATGATTTCATTCCAAAAAAATCCCTATAGAGATAGCTAGTGTGACGAGCTGTCATCACAACCAAAATGAAAGTGAGCACTATGGAAGGACTTTTATAGCAAATCTCCCTAAAGAAGAAATTTTGTTTGGATGATTGTTTTTTCGTTGGCAATTCCATCAGCAACCTGGATTATTCCGAATTGGTTTGTAGAGCAATTCAAAAAATAAAGACACAATCAATATGCCTTGCCCTTTGCCGACTATACTGGGGCTTCCAGTCAAATGCAGCTGAGTACCAGTACGTTACATCACTGCCTATATGACCACTACAACCCAGTGATAGGGCAACACGGTAGCCCTTGGCAAGACTGGTGCTAGATTTTCTGGCTTCTGACTATCCGTAACGACAGTCAAAGTTCTTCAAATGACAGCCGGGACCAAGGCATGTAGGAGTTTCGGTATGTAATGGTTGGTCACCCATCAGCTGACCGGACACAAGGACACATTTGCAGTTAAAACTATTCAATTGAACAGAAAAAATCAAATATTCGGCGCTTTTAGTCAATGGTCATAAAATTGAAATCCCTATTCCCTAGTGAAGATTTATCAGTACCCTTCCAAGAGGGTTTTCAATTTAAAATGGCCGTCTGTAAGATAAATCTTGTTTCAAACACTAATCATTTGGGTCCAACGCGTTGGTACTTAACTGGATTTTTCCACAGCCTTGATTTATTATAAAAAACGCAACCATTGTTGAATTTCCGGTTTGAGAGATAAGTTACTATCTCTATGGCAACATTGACGGTCACCCTTGGTCCCTTTACCGGTTTTTACACGTCAAATCATGCTAAAAGATTATGCAAAAGTATTATGCGGGTATGCAGTGGGTCATAGCATTTTTTTAGATAAAATTTTACTCCTTGTCCCATGTGATTTTTATGTAAATAAGTGTGAAAGCTTTCCTTCATTTCATGTCGTACGATTTCAGGCTGCATTCGATAGATAGGCCGCTCTATCACGTTCAGGCATGGTATAAAACGTGAGCAAGGGACTTATGACTATACTAAGTAGTACCAATAGAGTAGCATTTGTTTTTGGATATTAATTCCGTGCTCGTAAGGTTGAAAAATGCCCAACTGCCTTGACGGACTAGTGTCGCAAGCTCTACTACTGCGCATGGAGTCTTGGATTCGATTCCCGGTTCGAGTAAAGTGTTATTGGATTTTTAGGGTCCGTCTGTCTGTCACCGGCCCTATCTCATGAACCGTGATAGCTAAACAGTTGAAATTTTTAGAGATGATGTATTTCTGTTCACGCTATAACAACAAATAAATATTTAAGAATAAAAATTGAATAAAATAAATATTTAAGTGGGGCTCCCATACAATAAACGTAATTTTTTTGCCGTTTTTTGCGACAATGTTACGGAATCCTTCGTGCACGAGTCCGACTCGCACTTGACCGGCTTTTTTGTTTTTTAGAGACTCATCCTCCAATACATGGAACATAAACACAGCAGGCAAAATTAAAGGTCAGTAAAGTCACAGATAATATAATACTAACATACAGATGCCTCATCCCATACAAAGAAACCGAGCCACGTAACTAGCGTTTTTCATCTGATACCGATTATTTTTTGTAAATCGATCGCGTTCGGTTCCGTTCCACGGCGATAGATAGATCACCAACAATCAACCGATATCGATAGATAAATCAAATAATCAGTATAATCAGTACAGTACGTCGGGACAGTTTCTTTGTATGGGATGAGACCCCACGGTTAAGTATACCTTAACTTGACTCTTATTTTTGTACATATACTTCATCTTTGTTCTGATTTCACCAAAAAACTTGTTTGTTTTCGTAGGCCAAAACCACAGAGGGCATGAATTCCAGAAAATGCTTAACGTTATTATTAACTTACATATAGCATGAGGGTGAAACTGTGGATGACACTTTTATTGGTCTCTTTCAATTCGTGGAGGCAGAACTGGGCGTTGAATTTTTTAGTGCCATCGACTATTTTACTCATTTTTGTTTGTAAAACATTAAATAATTATTCTTTAAAAATATCATGCTGTGAAATGGATATAAAAAGAGCTTCAGGTTTTGAGATCTCTGTACCACATTTTAGTTACCTTTGTTCACACATTGTGAATTTATGTTAAAACCCATTGTAAGAGAAAAATGATTCATGAATAAGTGATATTGTTTATTTATAATTCAAATAATATATACAATTGAATATTGCCGTTTGGGATTGAGACATTAGCACACACACAGCACAGCCCATAGCTTACTAAGCGTGTACGCGGACAGGTGGGACTCTCCACTGCTGCGTCACTGGATGCGCTTGCACACTGCCTTGTGAGCAGTGAACAGTTCCTCCGCGTCAAATTTTAATGTGTTGCCTCTTTTGTGTTGTCACTGGTTATTGTTTGTATCTTTTTATGTGTTGTAATTGTTTTCTTCTTTGTATTTTGTGTTGTTTATTTTGTACTGTTTATTGTAAGTGTTGAAAATAAACGATAATTTATTTTATTTTTATTTTATTAGGTTCATGGGGTCCGAGTGCTCACCGATTGTTTCGAGATATAAGTAAACGGTTAGTCGACTGTTCGCGTGACCAGAGACCTGGCCTTTTCTTCAGCCAGAGAATCAGCATTGCCATTCAGCGTGGCAATGCTGCCAGCGTTCTGGGCACGTTTTCCATTGACATCGATGTGGACGAATTTTTTGATGCGCAATGAGCCCTTTTCCCTCTCCCCTTTGTATATGTAAGTTTGTTTTGTTATTAGTCATAAGATTAGAAATATTCAAGAGAAAATAAATAAATCCTACTAGTCCTACTTGTAATATAAAGGTAAAAGTTTGAGAAGATAGATGGATGTTTGTCTTTAGGCCAAAACTTCTGAACAGTTTTTGAAGAATATTTATAGTAATATAGCTTATAGATCAGAGTAACAACATAGGGTATAATTTATACTGATATATAGGAAGTACTAATTCCACGGCGGCACGTAATAGCAAATTCATATATTGGTTGATTATTGTTGCCGTTAGCGAATTCGATATCGGGCATGTTTTCCGATCCCGATTTCAAGATTGACGAAAAGCGATCCCTGGATCCCGGGATAATTAAAGGGTTTAATGATTTAGGAAAACAGGAAAACTTTTTTTTATAATATAATATTATAAAAAAAAAGTTTTTTTTTAATCATAAAACCTTTCTTTTTATACTGACATTATGCAGCTTTGCTGTACCAAAATTCTTGTTATGACGGTTTGCTTTCATTTACGTTTTCGTAAATACCTTAAAAAGTAACGAAAAGTTCAGACAATAATAAATACGGTTATTATTTATTATGTGACATAATTTCTCGTCCATTTATGAATAAACAAAGTATTAACGTTGAAAACCGAAAATGGTATGTAATTCGTTTCAATAAATTATTTAAAAAAAAAATGCCTACTTAGCTATTACGGCTTCAACACTTAACTTTCTCTCTGCACGCCAACAAAAAAAAAACAGACATAACAAACAGATATCAGCTGATTGACACGGACAGCGCGCGTTTCGTTCAAAAACCATAAGTGACAGGACGGCGTGTGTTTCGTTAAAAACTATGTAAAGTTTTATTCTAATCCCGAAAAATGATCCGAGATCCCGGGATCCCGAAAATCGAATTGGCCGTTGCCGTTTTAGCTTTAACTAATTATTTCCTAAAACTGCCGCCCGCCAATCTTTTATCAGCTCTGATCAACCTATCAGGCAGATATTTCTAACAAACCGTCTTTGACTTTGAGTGGATTTCTTTTTCGACATTTCAGGGTTGATCCCATAGTAAAAATTGCTCATAGTGATAGGTACAATGACCCTTTTTCAATTTTTGCGTTGTTTCTGTTTAATAAAATAAAATAAGAAAGCGTTTTATTCCTTGCATTTGTTTGTACAGTATTAACATAATTTCTAGCAGGCATTTGTGTTTCTTGTGTTAAATGTATTTGTTAGTACCTATTCTTATTTTGCAAGAACACCAGCAGCCTAATTGCGTAAGTGAATTCGGCAAGGCAAAGGGTTTTGACGCCATCAATCGACTAATCACATGCGAGATGAAAAAAGATCTCCAAAGATGTCCATGTGTATATGTCTTTTGCTATTTGGCTCCAATTTGAGCCGGCTGTTCTTATAGCCTGATCCTTGAATCCTATCGTTTTAGTGGTATGCCTCTGCTTCTTTTCCCTTGTGGACCCTTCCATAAGGTTGCTCTTAGGGTTCACCGTTGTTTTTGATAAACCCTATATATTCAGAGACTGAAAAGCCTGCCCTTATCCGCTCATTTCTCTTTATACGAACTAAATACTCTGCCAGATAATTAATAAATAATAACTCTGCTAGGTAATGCATACTACGCAAAGTCTTCGTGTAAAGGAATGAGTATGCTAGAGCCTACGTGATCTTCAACTAATAAGACACTCATTAAAGATCGATCATCTAATAGCACATGTAACGAACTTCGAACACGTGCTTCAATATCCGATTATCAATATAATTAATACACAAGTTCGTCGGAGTATTCGTTAGCTTTACTTACGTGTTGTTTTCTTAGCGAGCTTAAGGCGCAGATACCCCTGAGTAGCTGATTTTAAAATGAGAATCACGTCAAAACGGCTAGTTGTAATTTTTTAGAAAAAATATATGTTACATAAGACCATTTTCTTAATAATTTGATATAAGAAAATTTTGAGTTTTATTCTTATAACATGTTGTAATTAATTTGTAAAGTTATGTCTAAAACGGACACAAACACGACAATCGCGCCCAAACCGTTGGGCGTATTTTAATCAAATCGACACCATCTCAAAGAAAAATTAATTATCTACATTTTAATCTGAAGCTTTTTTTTTTAAACTCATAGAATAATAAGAAAAGTACAATAAACTACAAAATTTTGGGTCGCGCGGGTGTGAAACGAGTGCGCGTTTTGTTCCCTCAAGGTCGTTGGCGTTAGTCGTCGCCTTAAGAGGAAGGTTGTCGTAAAAAGCAATAGGGATGGATTTCCTACTAAATCAGATGTTTTTTTAAGCAAAATATTTATAATGGAGGCATAGATTTGAATACACACAAGAAACACGGTACCTATTTTTAATGTCTCGGGCACGCTACCGCTTCCGAAGTGTTCGCTTTGGTCTAGTATGACTTAAAAAGTACGGTCCACCCCATCCTTAATGTGTATAAGTAAATGAATGCAGATATAATTTCTTGGAAATCGCGGTCGTGACTCGTAACTACTATTTAACTTTTATACTTCCCCTTTAGGGTAAGAACTTTTAAAAGTTCTTCTTTAGTGCCGTACTTTCGTAGTATAAGGAACTTTTGCAAAATGCCGTAATTTTATAAAGACCATAAACCCATAGGTTTAGACTGTACCATTTTGTATACGGTTTCAAATATTTTAGGTATGAGATTACCTATAACAATAGCACTTCTTTTCCACACTAAAACTTAATATCCAGTGAACTACCTGCGTGTGATCATTCGCCTGTATCCGCAAAAAGATCGATTATCAAAGCGATCCGTATTATCAAAGCGTTAGCGTATTGTGTGCAGAGTTGCGGAGTTACTGCGAGCTATAAATCGCACCGCAACGCTGCGAGTGATAGCCGGTCTTTTAATTTTGAAGAGTTATAAACAACGCCTTCTATTTGTGGTTTCCGTAACTTATTGCGCATCGTTAATACGCCTTTATTTTGAATATAATTTTCTGTCTCTTTAGTTACATTGCCTCAGGCGCGGATACAGGAGGGGGAGAGGCAAGGGGGCAGTATTCCCCCCTGCAATGGGCCACGACCAAACTTAGTCCAAAACTCCTTAATAGACACAAAGATGGCTTTAACCTATATTTTCATTTGTACTTATATTTTTTTTTTATTGTTTATAGGCTCGCGCTTGACCACTATCTCACCTGATAGTAAGCGATGATGTGGTCGACGGTGAAGCACGCTTGCCTAGAAGTAACCTATTCACTCTTGACTTAAAGACCCCTAGATTGTAGCTATTGTAGATATAATTCAGAAATTGATAAATTGTCGTCATCCTTAGAAGAATGGAAAAATTGGTGTTTTTTTTTCTACTGGAGGCACTTAGTCAAGCACCATGTGGTCATAAATAAGGGGCATGGCTTACTACAAGTACTTCGAGTTAAGGTCCCTTCGCTCGCTCTTGTGCAGACGCGTTTTCAAGCATTAGTTTCATCAAAAAAGCTATCGTAAAACAAATCAAGGTTATTTTAATTACTAATATATACCTTTTTTTCAGTTTATGGAATATCTTTTAAAGTGGTCCAATATTGGAGGAGGAAATACGCGAGAGCCAAACCTCGAATTATTACTTTTTACTTTATTCAGCCGGATGTCTGCGACAACATTTCCTCTTAATTGGCAAGAAATTCAATGATTCCAATTTTGATTTATATTCTTCTTGTATAGCTCGTGGCTAAATAATAACAGCCGCACGGGTCCATCTTCAAGGTTAAGCAACACTTGACGAGGTCGGTCCGTGGATGGGTGACCATTTTCAACATACCGAGTTTCCTCCGTGCCTCGGAAAGCACGTTAAGCCGTTGGTCCCGGCTGTCATTTGAAGATCTTTGACAGTCAGAAGCTTCAGATCTGACAACCAGTCTTGCCAAGGGGTACCGTGTTTCCCAGTTACTGGGTTGTGGAGGTCAGATAGGCAGTCACTCCATGTAAAACACTAGTGCTCAGCTGAATCCGGTAAGGCTGGAAGCCGACCCCAATATAGTTGGGAAAAGGCTAGGCAGGTTGATTGATTCTTCTTGTATAGCTGTAGGGTGCTGTAGGTAAATAAGGTCTAAAAGTGGCACTGTTGAAGGAAAAGTAGTGTGAAAATTGGTCGTCACGGTATGGGTATCTGATGCGGATGAGTGAGAAATACTTCGTAAGGGAAGTGTTACGTATAATTTAATAATATATCGTTAATAATAATGTAATACCGTTTTTTTATAGCATACCGCACAAAATACAATAAAATATCTTAAAAATATAAAAAGCACACAGTCGCTTATTTGCCTGAACTAGGTTGAACTGGTGTTTCAGCTTAAAAGTGCTTATAACTTATAATAACAATAAAATAACAATGGGTGTAACTTATTTATGAAGAACTTAAATTACGTTTTAAAGACACAGCAAAAATATTATTTAGTTACAACCAGGAGATATTCTGTCTCTCCGTAAGAAATGCTAAGTAGATGATTTAGAATTATTTTTACAGCTAAAATAATTTATGCATACTTTATTTTCTATTTAATCTATTGTACAGAAATTGACCTTAGATTTTTTTTACAAAGACATATTTTGAGAATGCATTAGAATTGCAGATAATGTCATTTGTAGTTGATATTGTAGTACAGTATGAATGTGGATGGGCTATAAGAAGAGGGGAAGATCAAAGATACGGTGAGTGGTTTGTCGAAAATATTTATGGCTGGAATGGGTAACTACTAAGACAAAGAATAAAATGAAAAAAAGAAATGTTATGGTGTTGCCACCAAATAAATTAGGATAATGGCTGCCGTGCTGCTGGGTAGACCTCTGCAGTTTTCATTTTCTCAATGAAAAAAATCTTTTTCACAAATAATAAACCGATTTCAAAAGCAAAACATCAAACAGTGCAAAATATCTTTCGTGTCAGTGAAGTCGGTGTCTTTGGTACCTCTTGTTTTTATCATTATTCGACACCAACTTCGGAAACGAAAGTAATTTTGCACTTTTTAGTGTTTTACTTTTGAAGTCGATTATAAATAATTGATAAAATACCCATAACAACTCAATTTACACAATCGTGCTGTTTGTCGCTAAGGAGTTCGGTTGTACGCTCCATTTCTTGTAAACTGCTGGACTGATTTTGATGAATCGTGCACTATACTATACTATATATACTATACTCTTCTACTAATTTGAAATATATTCAATCGATCCGATAAGTAATTTCGGAAAAATGCGTGGACAAACATACATACAAAAAACATAAATAAACGTATGAAATATGGCACACGTGTTTAGAAGCCCACATAGAATAACATATGTGAATATTGTGCAGTTCCAACAATATTACATATTTACATATCATGAACAGCTCCTTTTTTTTAAGTCGGTAATTATAGAGAGAAAAATAGTATTCGCAATTTAAAACTAACTTAACGAAGAAGTGACATCATCATCGAACCGTGTTGATCAGAAGTCAGGACGCGTCGTGTTCCACATTAGAGAAACTTAATTCATATTCAACGCGTCATAAAAATGTTCCCGCATAATAAATAAAACATGTATTATATAACCCTGATATTGGAAATCCCACCCTTTTGGTTCAGTGTAAGATTATGTAAAATTCTTTCTCCTACTTTCTCCATATTTTATTATAAGTTTTATATTACCTTGCTTTTGTATGTGCGTGTAAGCTGAAATTTGGCGTACTTATGTAAGTTTGATAAAAAAACTTTTTACAAAAAATACCACCGACTTCCAAAAAAAAAACTACATAGTGAAAAATACTTCTGCCGTGTTACCTTAGGGCCGCGTTCTATATCTCTTACTTTTCGCAGTTTTTAACTCAATATCCAAAGAAATAATTTCTTCCTACCACCTTTATGCGGATGATCTTCAAATTTACACGCGATCTCCTCTTGGTAATCTATCTGAGGCTATCTTGACTATAAATAGTGATCTGGCCCGTATATGTGACTGGAGCAAGAGGCACGGACTTGCGGTGAACTCTATAAAAATGCAATGTTTGGTGGTGAGCAGTTCAAAGTTGGTCTCTCGACTGGACGACTCTTCCCCAAGTTTCTTTTGACAAATATGATGTACCCTTTAACGAGAATGTTAGGAACTTGGGGATATTCATTGACAAGTACTCTTGGACTTCTCAGCTACAGGAAGCTAGCCGCAAGCTATTCGCATCTGCTGGATCTCTGAGGAGACTGCGTAATTTTCTGCCGACTACCACCAAGATTGCGCTTGCGCAATCTCTTCTCCTACCCATCCTTGATTATGCTGATGCCAGCTTTCTTGACCTCACTGAAGTACAACTTGATAAACTTGAGCGTCTTAAATTTTTTGGTATTAGGTTCATATGTAACAACAGTGTATGTATGTAACAAGTAATATTAGATAGGTATGTATGTTTATATATGAGCTTATGTATAATACTATTAAATTAATATCGTAATATATTTTTTATTTATGTATTTATATTTTAATGTAGCATTACACCACAAACTACCCCCTGTTTTATTCTTAGATAATTATGTCCATCCAAAGGTTGTCTGGTAGATATCGCTGTCAGCGATAAGGCCGCCTTTGTACCCGTAGTTATAAGTGTTATTGTAAAAGAGATGTGTAACTTCATTTTTTGGTGTACAATAAAGTATATTCTATTCTATTCATGTTTGGTTTGCGCAAATATGACCATATTTCTGAATTCCGCGAGAAAATCAAGTGGTTGCCAATTCGCCTTCGCTGGAATGCCCTCCTGTATAACATACTATTTTTTCCGTCTACCACTCTTTACTCAAAAACCGATTTCACTTTTTATGTGACTCCCACACGAAAGTTCATAGGTGATCGGATAACATGAAACTTAAAATGTCTATGCATTCCACTATCTTCCTGGACAAATCTTTTACTGTCTTGGCCGCTCGTCTATGGAATGCATTGCCTGTAATAATAAAACGCGCGCATTCACTACCGATCTTTAAAAGACTGGCAAAGGAGGACTACCTGTCACTGTGATCTTATTCTTGTTGGAGCTGTTTTTTTTGCCTGTATATTTATGTGTATGTATGTATGTATCTATTTTAGTATTTTATGTTTAGTGCTTACTATGTTTGTAACTTATTATTTTCTTTAAACTTGCACCAAGTGCAACCCCATGTCGTGTCCAGGCTATCTCTCTCCATTCTGGATAAATAAGGCCGCCTGTTGTATGTTTGTTTTTATTTTAAGATTTCCGTCTGTATTACTGTTTTATCTTGGTGTACAATAAAGTATATAAAAATAAAATAAATAAATACATAGATATCAATTTGTCTCATCATTATCTAGCCCTGTATGGAAACAAAAAGAAAAAAAAATGTATATATATTTGAAAGTTATGAGCGTCGAAAGTTCCATATTTCAACAATAATTTTAACGCATCTTTGGGCGCAAATAAATACCATAAGAAAGAAAATTGCGAAACAGCCACCTCATAGGGATAGATTAGTAGTTCAACAATGCAAATAATTTTATTTTTAAAATATACATTTAGTCGTTTTTTCATGATATTCATTCTACCAAAGGTCTGTTTATTAAATTTCGCGCACTCGTTTTCGTCCTAAATCATCATCCATTTCGCAACAAATTTTCAAAAGTGCTAATTCGTACGCGAACTAGCTTCTTACTTGCTTATAGTCATCTCTTTCGCACGTGTTTTCGGATGAGATATCATGCATTTTAACCCCGCGCACAATTTAGTTTGTTCCGTCGACTGGGGCAACTCTTAATAAGAAAAATCACACTAGTAGTATAAAGGCGAAAGTTTGTGAGTGCGTGTGTGTGTGATTGTATGTTTGTTACTTCTTCACGCTCATACAGCTGGACGAATGTGGATGAAATTTGGCACAGAGATTGATTATAGTCTGGAATAACACATAGGGTACTTTTTATCGCGGGAATATATTCCCTTGGGATAATTTTCGACATTCGCGCGAGCGAAGCCGCTGGCAGAAGCTAGTTAATAAATAAACCTAGACTAGAAGTATTTGTACAAAAACGCCAACATGTGATTCTGACTTCAGGATCAGACCTCGAAACCTAGCCTTCTGCAACGAGATGTGAGACAAGTTACAGAAAGAAAGAAATAAATCATATCATTTTTTTTAAAAATTTTTGGTTACATTTTGTCTTTATAATTTCAGATGCAAATCTCTCAAAAATACAAATACTCTGATTGCCAGTGACAAGAGATAAAACTGGGGCCTTAACATGACGTGTCAAAACTGTTTATTTGTCTTGTATAGCTCATCCCTCTCTCTTAATGAAACGAACGACGATTCGGCTAGTTATCACAGACAAAAGTCAATTGATTTAGGTACAACTTAGTTATTTTTTAAACAAAATTATCAATGGGAAAACCATAAGCGGGCATCGATAGCAAACGTAGCGAAAGGCGAACATTCTCAGAATCGCCATTAGTCTTGCAGGCGCCCCGACTTCGATCGATTTTATCATTTCCAACAGCACGGTTAAGGCGGCGTCGTTCGGGACAAACAATAAAACTCTAGTTAAATAAAATAAAAGTTGCCAAATCTATTTAGTTTGGGGCTACGGAAAAAATATATTTTAATATTGACCATTTTTCCTATAGAACTTGTCTGTTTCCGAAACACGTTTTTGAAAAAAAATCTCTGTATAAATTATCGAGAAATTACCTCATACATTGACCTTATAAAAATATTATCTGTATTACTTTGGAAAGCGTATGTCAATAAAATTAGTAATAATAAATAATCATATTTTAATGCATAACTTGGTGTTTTTTAATTTTAAGTTTTTTGAGTGCAAGCATTGTGTCGTCGCACATCTGTTTCTTTTCTAAGCAGTCAGACATAGACCGCTCTTTACGTCCTTCACAGCCTTAATCATCATGAATAATACGGTTTTACATAAATATATTTCTTAAGTGACGGTTCGAAACCAAGTATGATTAAAATTCAAGCAATTTCTTAGGCTAAACGTAACATAAATACAAGCAGAGAAATGTCTGTCGTCGGCCGGTCGAAATGTCAAGTAATGTGAAAGTCAGACGGCTTGGTTTGGTTCATCGAAAAGGTCGATCGAACATTTAAATTAATAAAAAAAAAAATTGTTACTACAAAAATTCATATTTAAAATACAAGCTAGTGAGGAGCCCCTAAGCAGGATACGGCCCACCTCTTGTCTGCCCTGCATGCCCACCACCTGTATCAGGATTTGAACGTGTCAAATGACTGAGCTATCCAAGTAGCTACATTCTGGTCGAACAAAATCTGAATAGTTAAGATTATAAGGCGCAGATACCCCTCAGTACCTGATTTTAAAATGAGAATCACGTCTAAACGGCTAGTTATAATTTTTTGGAAAAATATATGATATATTAAGATAAAGACCATTTTCTTAATAATTTGATCTGAGAAAATTTTGAGTTTTATTCGTATAACACAGTAAAATTAATTTGTTAAGTTATGTCTAACACGGACAAAAAAAACGACAATCGCACCAAAACAGCTGGGCGTATTTTAATTAAATTATCGCCATCTCAAAGAATGATCAGAGCCTTTTTTTAAAGTCATATAATATGAAGAATGTTCAAAAAACTACTGAATTTTGGGTGGCGCAAGTGTGTAACAAGTGCGCGTTTAGTTCCCTCAAGGTCGTTGGCGACTGTCATCGTTAAACAGAAGAATAGCTTTGCTTAGGACTTTCTAGACATTTATTAAAAGAAACAACAAAGCCAAACAAATCCCAATACATAGTGTTAACCAAGTTTTTCTCCAAAACGTTTTGCTGAATAGTTTGGCCGAAACTAAAAGCTTCTATAAATACACCTCTATTGTGTTCAAAATAACCACACGTGTTACAGTCAGACAGATTTCCATTAAAGAGGTTATTATAAGACTTAATATAGTTCGTATCTTTCATATTAGCCTCTTTCAAAAGAGGTCTATAGTCTTTTATATTAGCCTCTCTCAAGGTGGTATATTCGGCATTACAATAACTAACTTAATAGGTTAGTAAAAAGGTAATGTGAGTCATAAACACGTCACACAGATTTATTTTGGCCTATAAAGTCAAAAAGACGATTCCTTCTAATTCTTATTTATGTCATAGTTTGTTAAGGAACACGTTATTATGTATTTAATATTAGAAGTGTTATACTAGGTATATTTTTCTAATTCTAAGTCTAATTTTTCTACCGATAAAATATTCATAAAACCTAACTGCCTACCTATATGTCAAAATTCGTGTCGAATACCTTGGGACCTAAAACGTTTTCCATATGGACGACACACGTCTAAGAATTTTATATTCAAGAAGTTCTAAACCGTTCATAGATACTTAGATTCTGTAAGCCATTTTAGTTAAGTTTAGCCAAGTTAGAGACCATTACTCCTTCCAACACTAGGTATTAAACATTTTGGAAATACTTTCATTATGCGTACAGCTAAGGAATAGAATTCCCTGCCAGAGTTTGTGATTCCCGATAGCTACAACCTAAGGGTTTTTAAGTCAAGACTAAATAGGTAACTTCTAGGCAAGCGTGGGCCACCGTCGACCACATCATCGCTTACCATCAGGTGAGATAGTGGTCAAGTGCGAGCCTATCTTTAATAAAAAAAGTATTATCCTATCCTCTCATTTCGTGTCGGCGCAACATTTCTTCTTCTTTTTACCCGACTGCCGAAGGCTGTTAATGCGTTTATCAGTCTATGTATATCTGTATGTTTGTTCAATTGATTCGTCTTAAACTTGCGAGTGGAGTCTTTGGTAGGTACCAATTTTTTGCGTTATGGACACGGACTTCCAAAAATAAAGTTATTTTTCACTTTGTAGTTTTCTTATTTGGAAGTCGGTAGTATTTTTTTGTAAATAAGTTTTTTTATTTTTCACTTTTTAGTTGTACCTACCTAATAGGCAAGTAGTTAAGTAAGGTACCTATAATGCCAGAATATGTTACCCAAATGTCGTGAAACTGAACATAACCCGTGAAATGAAAGTGTGAACTGTACACATCTGCGTACACCTTTAGAGCGTACTGGCATGATGTTATGTTATGAAATGGTATAAACAATAAACAATCGCATGTGATTGCAGCAATCCCGAGAGATTTGCCTTAATTTATTGAAGAGTTATGTTGTATATCTCCGAAGTTCTTCATCAGATCTTCACCAAATTAAAATGGGACCAACTTCGAAACATACTTTTTCAAAAAAAAAAAGAATTTTCAAAATCGTTCCACAATTGATGGAGGTCCACAATTGTCCATAAAAAAGAAACAAACTTGAAGTCGAACATAGAACCTCCTGCTTTTCGGTAAGTCGGTTAAAAAATGGTTGATTTTGGGCGGCATATTGTGGAGGCCCAATTTTTTCTTCTTCCAAACCTATCGTGTGGGTTATCAAAATAAAGGGATTTAAGATATGATTTCAAAAATATATAACACTTAGATGATTAAATGTAACAAATTCGAAAAAAAAATGTTAACTAAAAAGTTATAATCAAATACTCGTAAAAGTAAATTCAAGAAATAAAAAAACCCGACTGCTTAAGAAGCGAACTAAAAAAACGTTACAAGAAGAAAATCATGCTGTGCAGTCGGAGGATAAACATTCGCGAGTTGGCTGACCAAAACCAGATGTATCCTCCAACTGCACAGAATGATTTTGTTCTTGTTTTTTATGCTTGTGTGTTAGTCGTCATGTCAGTTGTCACTCCTTACTGGACATAGTCATTTTACACGCAGTCCATTCACCGTCTTCTTTGGTCTGCCTCTACTCTTATAGCCATCCATTTTCATACACAAAACTTTCCTCACACATGTTCCTCATTATTTCGCATTACATGACAACCGACTTCCACAAACTTTTCAACCATCGGTGTGTCACGGGCCTACTCATTAGACACATATTCATCACCGTACGTAAAAATTGTAATGTTAAAGACAATTGCAATGACAATTTCCACCGTGTGAATAGGTGAGTGTGTCATTTTTTTTTTAATTTTCAAATGCACATACTCCTGGTATTAGCTTTTACATTTAGTGCGACGTTCGCTCCCTTGTTTCCTGTTTAATCTCACAGATTGCTTCGTTGCAAGTTTTATTATTCTGTGACATTGTGTGTAAGCTGTAGAAGGAATGATCCTATGTGAACTGGGTTCACAAAATTTTGAACTTGTCCCCATCACCACGTCACGACGTCGTCAACGTGGAACGGTGCGGTATTGCGGCGCGGTGCACTGACGTGACGTGCTAATGCACGGTACGCCAACGTCCCCTCGGAACGACACGTCGTACGTCGTCGGAAGCAGTCCATGGCGATGCGCTCGCTTAGTTGATGTTTAAATGTCTTAGCGATAGATGTGCAAAAAAGATGCCAAAAATGCTGAAACTACAAGAAACGAAACTAAACGTTGTTTCGTCTCGTCAGGAATGCTGAAAAATGTGTCGGAATTTTACAAGGCACGACAACGTGTAACGTTGCGGCATATTATCATCATCATCTCTTCAGCACGTCACACCAACGCGACACCGTACCGTTCCTCGTTTAAGTGTTGACGTGTGACGTCGTGACGTGGTGATGGGGACAAGCCCTTATTTTGTAACTTTAGAATAATTACTGATAAGTCTACGCCGCCTGCTAAATTCTTACGCACCCCTTTTGTTTCGTTTCGAAAAACACGCACGTGTTTGACAAGATATATGATAGATATATGTACCTACTCGAAACCGGCGTTAGGAGTGCACCTGACAATTAGGTACTACGCCCCTGAAAGTGAAAAGAACACGTCAGGGGAAGGCGAGTGACCTTTTCCCTGACGTGTAAAGGAGAGTGAATGCACGAAATAAAGTGAATGGTGCTATATATGCGTTTGTGATGTCATTCGATGACCAAAGCGGGTCAATTAAATGTTCACAACAGTGTGCTGATGGAAGTGAAGGTGTCGTATGGCAAAAAAGACATAAAACAAGTAGAATAAATGTTTTAAAAATGCGTACCTTGCGAAGTACGTGTGGTGTAACTTTAAATGATAGATTGAGGAATGATGTTATAAGACAACGTTCTGGTATAAGGTTGCCCTAGTCGATCATTCTTCCATACAAACGTAGTATGGCGATAACTCCACTGTTTGAAGATGTACGTTCAAAATAAAAAATGATATCAATTGGTCTCATCATTATCTGCGCCTGTATGGAAACAAAAAGTAAAAAATAAAAATTTGGAAGTTATGGGAGTCAAAAGTACCATATTTCAACACTAATTTTAACGCATCTTTGGGCGCAAATAAATACCACAAGAAGAATGAAAATAGCAAAACAGTCACCATACAGGGATAGATTAGTAGTTCAACAATACATACAAAATTATTTTAAAATATACATTTAGTAGTTTTTTCATGATATCCAATGTCCCAAAGGTCTGTTTATAAAAATTCCGCGCGCTCGTTTTCTTCCTAAATCATCATCCATTTCGCTACAAATTTGCATTAGTGCTAATTCGTACGCGAACAAGCTTCTTACTGCTCATCATAGCGTCTATCTCTTTCGCACCTGTTGTTGGATAAGATAGCATGCTTTTTAAACCCACGCACAATATAGTTCGTGCCGTCGACTAGGGAAGCCTTAAAAGCAGAACTTAGTAACAAAAATTAAAAAGAGTATGCTTGAGTAAATATGGTTTGGTCATGTTGAGAGAATGAATGAACGGCGACTAACAAAACGTATTTACGAGGTAGACGTGAGTGGAATGGCCAGGAGGGGACGGCCTAGAAAGCAAATGAAGCAAAATGAGTATGTAAAGATCGTAGCAGGTGACGTTCTGCAGTTTCTGCCTACCCCCATGGGAAATGTCGTTAGTTTAAGTATGCATGTTACAATCATCGGCACGGTTCTTGAGCGCTGAGCTTCACGTGCGCAAAAGTGAATTATTGGGTCCCTCTGGTGGTATGAAGTGAGGCGCGGGGGCGGGGAAAGTGCAGTGATTGGCCCGTAGCGTATCGCGTCATAGCCGACAGTCGTGATTCGTTCTTTACTCTTGTTGCATGTACCTCACGACGACGAGTACAATTCCGGCCATTTTAATTGCTACACATTTTTAAACTGCATCATTTTAAATTATCTGGTAAGTTGGAACTCAAATATGTTATGTGATTTTTTTATTAATTAGACCTTTGTTATAATAATAAAAGGTGATATTTATCGAAAATATAGCAGAAAAAAAATTAATGTCAGTTTGTAATTATAGCAAAACTATTATTTTTCATTACTAACTATACTACTATACTTACAAACTATATTGTTTTTCATTTCATTAATGAACAAATGAAATTAGAGGTCAAAAATGTTAACAAAAAAAAGTATGTAGGTACGTTGTAGATTTTTTAGTAATTTTTGACAAACTATAAGAACTAAGTTATAATTTTAAACTAGAAATACTTTTGTTAGTTACCTTTTTTTTTATCACAATTTCCATTTCTCAATTTAATAAATCATTATTTAATCTTATAAGTAAGAAATTACGTAGACCGTAACTTAGAAAAAATAAATAATAAACGGGTGTGCGTTTTATTTGTCATAAGTGTACGATGCGCAAAGCGATCCCCACTCTTCCGCCGAGCGCTCAAGAACCGTGCCGGTATCTGTATGTATGGATATACTACGCACTTGACCTTTCTGAAGAACATCAACAGTAAGGTCTGTATATGTGCTTCAAGAGCGTTCCCTCTTGGCGTTTCCGGATGTATGTTGATAATTTACATCGCCACGCATTGTACCAACTGAAACCGGATCCACTCAAACTTTCCTTTTAAAGAACTCATACCTGCCTATTTAAATGTTTAACATGTTTTGATTCTAATTTTGTAAGCTGTGGTAAGTGGTTAGACCCTCTTTGTGCCAAGACTACTCTACACATTTTGGCCAGTTTTCAAGACCAAAATACAACCCTGCGTAACTACAGGCCAGACAAAATAAAACATACTAAGTACACCTACAGGTTGTCTTTTCAAAAGATTCATGTTTATTTTCTTTTGTCATACTTTTTGCAGGCAACTTGTGCTGTCAATTGCGTCCTCACCAAAAAAGTAATGAGATAAAATTCAGACTGGGTGTTGGATTTTTTAAACATAATTCAAGTTTTCGTAATTTTCATGTTTTTATTTTATTTTTCAATGGTTTGTTATCTTTTTTGCTTTCAGTGTAAAACTTGTCTAAAGAATGCATTTATTCCACGCTGCTCTAGGTTTTTTTAAGGTGACAAGATAAGTTCTGGCGAAATGGAGGTATTATATTCTATTCTATACAATACTTTTACGAAATAATTTAGGTATATTTTTTGTTCTTCTTCGTCGTATCGATGATTCCAAAATTATATGTATATTGACCTGAATTCCGCCACATCAACAGCGTTGTCATTTGCCTTACATTGTTTATTATATTATAAGTTTAGTTTGGTATAACAGCTACCAAATTAAAAAAGTATAAGCAGGCGTGCTGCAAGAGAATTGGCCGAAAAGAGCCACAGCCTGCCGCGCCGCCGATTTCTAATGTTCAAGACCCAACCAGAACATCAGGAACCAGCGACGCGGTAGGCCTAAACTCCATTTGAAATAACATTAGACATGTTTCCAAATCTTTTTACAGTCCATTCAACCGATTTTGATTTCTATCCCCTAAACATAAGGATGACATAAAAAGCATAAACCTGTTACCAAAACCAACTGTTTACTACAGCTACCATTTGTCGAATCACCAACGCAATAGAAATCAAAATCGGTTGAACGGGATGTAAAATGGGCTAATTTAAACGTTTAATGTTATTGCAAATGGAGTATAGAAGGTCATGGCGAGACGAAAAGAAGCTTACAATTTGTGTACTATTACCATCTTGTGTTCCGCATTTAAGGCGTATATATTCCCCAATGCTAACGCAGTACTGGCCGTGCACGCACTCGGAGCCAGACTATTAGAATTCAACCTCCTTTTGGACAGTTTTGTTTGCAAAATATTATTTGATTTGCATAAGCATAATTGAGTTATTTTTCTGTGTATTATTTTTTAACATCCAAGAAGTTTTGAAGCCATCCAAAAGTAGCAAAAACATATCGTGTTGTTAATTTTTTTTTTTAAGCAAATCTATTAGTTACACGAAAATCCGTTTTTTACAAATAATGTACATGAATCAATACCTATCCGTTACTAAGGAGTACATTTTAGAAAGTAACCATTTTACGGTATCAAAGCGATGGAAGGCTAATGAAGTGGCGGAAGGTAATGAAAATAAATTACTTAGACAATTCGGATTGCGGATTGCTGAGAGAAAGAATGGACACAACGAGCTCAGAATGAATAAATAATCCATGTCTACAAGTAATGTGTATAAATTATGCTTGAATTCGTATCGTGTTACCGAACTATACTTACAGAGCCAAATATAATTTTCCCCTAAAGAGATCTTAATTATTCTAATTAACACAAGCTACTTTCCTCAAGTTAATATCTCAGTACAAAGGTACGAGGTAGCTTTTTAATAGGCTCATGTCATCCATGTTATTAGCGAAACTGACTAAAAATAGAAGGCACTTTATGGTAAGCCTCCTGCCATCCGTGCTATCATTAAAGTTGACTAACACACAGAAAGGGGCTTTGAGAAAAATGTGCTTAAAATTCGTTTTTAGAACGCCTAGCTAAAATATTTGAAAGGTTAAATACATATTATCTATACTAATATTATAAAGCTGAAGAGTTTGTTTGTTTGAACGCGCTAATCTCAGGAACTACTTGTTGGAATTGAAAAAGTATTTTTGTGTTGGATAGTCCATTTATCGAGGAAGGTTATAGGTTATATAACATCACGCTACGACCAATAGGAGCGGATCATAAATGAAAAATATTGCAAAAACGGGAAAAAATATTCCTTTTTGAGAGCTACCGTTGCGTGCGCTGCGTAAACGGTTTAAGTTACGCAACAATCATGTATGTATGTATGGTAGGTAGGGTAGATGCGTAAGTAGGTAGCCAGTTGACGGGAGCGAAGCCGCGTGGGACAGCTAGTAATGAATATGAGCAACTAAAATTTTAAAATCTCTAAAGTATTTAAAACAAAGTCACTGTTTGCCTCTGTCTGTTTCTTCGATTAGTTCTTCTAAATCACCGAGTGGATTTTGGTTGTCACTGATAGAAAAACCGATCGAAAACGAAGAAAGTTTGTGTATATAATTTTTCCTATGGGAAGCCTTGCCGGGCCAGCAGCAAAATAAACACGTGACCTCTGATCCAACTTAACAGACAGTGGTGTCGCTAGGGACTTTGTTGCGCCACTTCTTCTCAGTTAAAACACTAGGAAATGGTGACAGGCGGAAATTTTGGGATCCAGTTGGTAGGTCTAAACTGCAACCGTCAATCCGACTAGGCTGGGTGGCGTTCGGGAAGTTGCGCGGTATCTGCTCGTCCAATATACCGCAGTGTCTCAAGACAAAAAGTCTATGACCAATGATGTTGCCAATGATCACCTATGGGACCGAGACGTGTTCGCTCGTAATGGGCCTTTGTCAGAAAGCTTAAAGTCACCCAAAGGGCGATGGTGAGGGCTATGCTCGGAGTTTCCTTGCGTGATCGCATCAGAAATGAGGATATCTGCAGGAGAACTATATCGACATAGCCCGAAGAATTGCAAAACTGAAATTGCAGTGGGCAGGGCATTGCTCGCAGAACGGATGGCCGATGGGGCCCGAAAAGTTCTGGAATGGCGACCGCAAACGGGAAGACAATGCGTTGGAAGGTATCCCACTAGGTGTACCGATGACCTGGTTAAGGTTGCGGGATCGTGCTGGATGCGAGACGCACGGGATCGGTCAATGTGGCGACGCCTGGGGGAGGCCTATTCCGTAACTCCTTCAATGAAGTTACGGCCCGCCCGAAAGGAGTCCGGCACTTCGGCGTGAACCCTACTCCGTAATGATTTAATTTTTCGGACGGGTAAAAACATATCGGGAGTAGGCACAACTATCAAATTGCGCTGTCATTAGTAGTTCGGGCCCCGAACAAATCATGTGTCCGTATGTGCCGAAACTACGTACTTCGTGCTTAGGGATTAGACCCCCTGGTCTGGGCAACTGCCCATCAGTTGTCGTTAAACTATTGTATGTGTTCAAATCGGGCCGAAAACTCTGCACAAGGATTTCGTGTGACGTCAGGTCATTTATGTGGCAGCATAGATACAAGACCATCATCATCATCACATCATCAGCCTATTAATGTTCCCACTGCTGGGACACTGGCCTCCTCTCTGTGAGAGGGGATGGGCCGTAATCCACTACGCGGGCCCAGTGCGCGTTGGTGGATGTCACATGTCTTCGAATGTTTAGTCCTAGGACATGCCGGTTTCCTCACGATGTTTTCCTTCACCGTTTTTGAGAGCAGTGGTGATGAAATAATTTACACAAAGTAAAGCGGCTCTCTGAGTTCGAACCCACGACCTACAACTTGCAAGTCACGGTCAATACCACTGGGCTACCACTGCTCTAATACAAGACGATGCAAATATAATTATGAAGTTATGAACAACGTTTTGGAGAACTTCAATCTGCCCAATTTCAATCTACCAATCCCTTCAGAAATAGCCTGTACCTTCATTAACCTATCTTGTTACATGATTAACATGTTCGCAAGTGCTTATAACTGAATCAATATTGTTGCAAGCGAGCCTACCGGCCAGCCTCGCTGGGCTGCCGCCAAATAACCGCGATTGCGTTATCAACTATATTAAATTATTATCCTTCTATTATCTGTATTTTAGCATTAGGCTGTATTTTATTTGGCTGGACTTAACAAAAATAAGTGAATATAATGATGGTGTTAGCAATAGGGAACCTTACTGCCAGATTTTCTCGCTAAGTGGTGCATTGCATAAAATAGACAAAGGCTTCTATCCCGCCTATGGTTATGTGACTGTTTTTGAGATTATTCTGTGTTTGAAATACTCCTTAGCATGTTTTTTACTTATTGGTATTGTTAGGTTAGGTTAGGTTAAAAAAAAACGGGCTGGTTTCCGCAACTCCACGACCAAGCGCGTATTTTGCGCACGGATTGGTATTGTTATAAAATATATTTATGTTTACATCGTTGAAACTATTGAAAAACCGCCAAACATATTAAAAAATCCATCATTTAAACTTATTGTTTTGTCGTTTATTAATGTCACCTGCCATTGGCTTTGCATATGATTTCTTATTGAAATGGTAGGTAGTTTATGCCAGCTAAGCAATGCAGTCTCATCCTTATTGGAATGGATTTCATTTCAGTTCAACTCTAGCAAGTCTGCCCCACTGTCCCCTTACTGTCTGACTAATATTTTTAGGAGGACATGATCACATGAACTACTCAGATATTTCATTTCTATTTGTGCCAACACGAAAGATGATCATAACTTTATCAATAAAATCCATGAAATCTCTGTTCAAATCAAAAATCGAATCAAATTAATTCTTTTTTATAAATGTGGGTTACAATAAGATGAACAACATTACAATAAGATCGTGAAATATTGTATTACAATTGAGCCGTACATTCTGACCAGGCATGCAAAATTTTACTGAATAAATAAGAAACGGATTACATTAGAAAAATACATTGAATGAAATTAAAATATCATTATTTATCTTAATAATTTGTGTTTATACACACACTCGTATTGCCTATATATAACAAAATAAATGTCAGCAAAAAAAAAATCTAAACTGCATGAATAAATATACTCATATACTAACAAGTACACATCTACCAAGTGCCTACCAATAGTATTTGTGCGGGATCCCGTGTGTACCTTCCCTCGCAAATGTAGATACACACTCCATCCCCCGAGAACCTTTAGATCCTCGGATCTTTACAATGTTTGCTCGAGGACCAACTATTTATACGCCACCATTTTGTCAAGCGGTTGAGTATACTTGTGTTAGACAAATAAGGATGTAGGAAAAGAAGAAGTATGAAATTTTTAAAAATGTTTAATAACAGAGAGGATGTTGGAGGTTTCTATGGTACATTGTCTTAGTAATTGGAACAAAATAAACCTATTATTCATAGGTACCGTGTTTGAAGTGCTTTCAGGAACGGTGAAAAGGAATTACACAATACAGATTCGAGTTCTTCTTATAAAGAGTTAACTGAGACTGAGTTGTATATCATTGAGAATTTTTCAGAGTTTTAAAAGAATATCGGCCGTTTGGGCTAGCTACATATTTTGACTTTGGGTACAACTCGAAAAGTAACCATTGTTTCATGACTTTCACTTCTTCTTCTTCTTTGTCGATGATGCTTTAATGATTCAAAAATTAAATATACTTGTGTGTAATATATGTTTGTGAAGTTTCTTGTCCGTTCTTCTCCATAGCAAGCTACATTTCGGAATAGTCGGTAGAATCAATTATTATTACTTTTAAATTATTATTTTTTGACGTTCAAAAGTAAATGGCCTAATTGAATAAAAAATAAATGTTTCTTTTTTATTTATTTTTTTGAATTACCTCACAAGTCTATTTTTTTAAGTAAAACTTTCACAAAATATTTACATGTTACACAGATTTCCTGCGATGTATCTTATTTTAAAGATATCTTAAAGTTTTTAAATATTCTTCGTGAGAAGACACTTTTACCCCTAAAATATCTTGCCTATATTATTTTCTATAATCAAAAAAAAATGATCAAGTTTTCTTAATACTAATTATAAGTTTAACTTTCAATTTAAATATTGAATGAGGTGATTAAACGTGACACTTCAATTGCCCAAAGGGGTTGTCTCGACTAGTTTTGTACTCCCAAACTTAACCGATAAGTGATATTGATTACAAACTTAGGGCAATTATAGTTAAATATTAATGAATTGGGTCGCTTGTTAGAACTTTTATTGACTTAACTCTGCCACATTTAAAAGTAGGTAAGTGTAAAGGGTGTTTTCTTTAAACTGGGTCAGTACTCGTTTGGTAAAATCCGAATCCATAAATATATTTATAACCGACTTTCCAAAAGGAAGAGATTCTAAATCCGACTGTATGTTTGTTTTATTAGGTAAGTAAAACTGTAAAACTGATAAATAAAAAACTTAACATTATAAGCGGGATATTTACCATGTTTAGTGTTTTTTACGAGTTTCCGATATTTCAGTGCTGTAGCAAGCACCGAAACACCCACCCGCAATAACTTCAGTTTATAATTAGTAAATATACCGCTTATAATGTTAATGTTAGTGTTAGTGACCATGACAGTTTAAAAATTAATAAAAAACTTTGTTCCAAAAAGTACAACCGACTTCCAAATAAAAACACTACACATTGAAAAATAAATACAATTTCAGAAGTCGGTGTTCCTATTTTCTTTTTTTGGTACCGACTTTGAAAATTGAAGTTATTTTTCACTTTGTAGTGTTTATATTTGTTTTTTTTTTGCATTTGCCATATTTGTGCTGTCAAGTTTTTTTCCCTATAGAAAAAAATGATCCTTCAGTGAAACTGATTGGGTACTTAAAAAACAGATTTGTTTTTTTTATGGCCATTGACTAAAAAAAACTATTTCGATGAAAAAGAGCTAAAAGTTCCTTAGACGGTATTCCCGTTTCTGTTTTGCATTCGGATTTCCCGTTATAGTCACAGTTTTTTAAAAACACCCTTAGCCTGTCGGTATAGGCTCAAACATAAAAACATGAAAAATAAAAACTTTTTCAAAAAAAAAATTACTATCGACTTCCAAATAAAAACAAAATTGAAAATAGTCTATGTCACTCCGGCATTATGCAGCTTTTTACTAGTGAAAGAATTTTTAAATCAGTTTAGTAGTTTCTGAGTTTAACCATTACAAACAAACTTACAAACAAATCTTTCCTCTTTGTAATATTAGTGTAGAAGAACTAGTATATAAGAAGAAGAGAGAAGTATATTTAAGTAATTTCAGGCTTACATTGGCTGTACCTACATCGCTCACTCACGTGTTTTGTTTAGATAAAGCTTAATTAATGTTATAATTCTGATCCTCAACTTTATTGAAAGTTAAAAGAACAAAATTAAAGGCGTGAATGAATAAAATTGACAAAGTTAAGGCGAAAATACAATAGCTAACATATACTAAATCACGAGGTCCCAGCGCCAACATACAAAATTTGGTTCAAACAAATATCGCTAGATGGCACGATATGCAGCGATTTGTTATTGAATTGTTTGTAAAATGATATTTGAATGATAAAAAACATATGTTTTTGTTTAATTATCTATTCTAAGCACAAAACTATGGAATATTGGTCCCTTTATTCACATTTCAAAGATTATTTGAACGGATCATTTAAAATAGATTCCAATAAATAGTTTTAAATTTCTGAGGCATACCCCTCGATTTTTTTACATTTGTATTGTAACACATTTTGGTACAATGAAACTGTAAAAACTTACAAAAAATACTATAAAACATCGTTACTGAATTTAAAGAAAAAAAATTTCACGACCCAAGAAAACTCTTTTACTAGCAAGTCGCTGCTGAAGTGAGCGATCGAGGTGCTTATAAAAATAATCAGCTCAATCAGACGAAAAACGCTGATTACGTCGGCACGTACGGCACGGTTTCTTTGTATGGGTTTGCATCTGTATGCTAGTATTATATTATCTGTGACTAAATAATTCGTCTACTTATGTCTTTATGAAAATATTCATTTATTCAAAAAGAGTTGTCTAAAATGTGTAAATTTTTCGTTTCGTGTCTAGAAACAATAGTATTGTTCATTTATTCAAATTCTTTCGGGACACAATAATAGGAAAAACAGTTTTATGTAATTCATAAATTTTAAGGAAATCCTTCACACAATGGCATTTTTTAAAAATCACATACCTTCACACGTGAACCACAAAATATAATAACAATTTTAAAACATCTTTTTCACTAATATCAGCAAAATTTACAAAATAAGTGTTAATATTTTTATATATTAATATTTTTTTTTATATTTTATATTATAAATGCAAATGTTTGAATGGATGGATGTTTGTTACACAATCACGCCAGAACGGCTGAACAGATCTGGACTAAATTTGGCAGAGAGATAGATTATAGTCTGGAATAGCACAAAGGCTACTTTTCATTACGGTATAATGTTCGCTAGGGATAAAAAAGCACTTTTCACGAGGGGAAAGCCGCTGGCAGAACCTGGTAGTTAATAAAACCAACTTAGCCATTGAGGACGTAGATAATGAATTAGTGAATAACACAAAAAGAGAACACAATTTCACAAATTCGCTTAATCCTCTACCAACTTGGAAATGAACTGAACGAGTAATAGAGGTCAGGCGACAGTCGTTTCATAAACCCATTAGCATTCTATAAAACCATAATGTCTTTAATTATAGAGCTCCTAATGACTGCACCATCAATCTTTCTTTCAGTTAAGGAGTAGACGACGTTTAAAAATATACCTGTGACGAATATAGGCCTGGGACCGAATAATGAATGACAACAGTAAAATATCTTTGACGAACAGGTAAAGGACTCTGACCGATTTAATAACGTAAAACCCGACTACTGATAAAAACCGGCCAAGTGCGAGTCGGACTCGCGCACGAAGGGTTCTGTACCGTTATCGCAAAAAATCACGTTTGTTGTATGGGATCACTTAAATATTTATTTTATTCTGTTTTAGTATTTGTTGTTATAGCGGCAACAGAAATACATTATCTGAGAAAATTTCAACTATGTCGCTATCACGGTTCATGAGACACAGCCTGGTGACAGACAGTCAGACGGACAGTGAAGTCTTAGTAATAGGGTTCCGTTTTAACCCTTTGGGTACGGAACCCTAAAAACATCCTCTAAATAGTGTAAAACAAAAAAATATTCTCATCTCAAATTGTTATGTACAAACTATCCGATATGTATCGGATATTAAGCAACTTACATGATTGTAATAAGTACTCTATTTTATTGCATTTTAAACATATTCATAGTGGTGTTCAGAGGATAATAGTGGTCGTATGCCACCCTACCGTAACAAAACAATACATTCTGCAAAGTAGCATACGACCAACAAACACTGCGACCCTGTAGTCGGGTAAAAATTTGTTATCATGACTTTGACGGGATATATCTCGCAAGCGGTACGCATGTCAAAAATATGATGTAGCAAACCCTACCTTCATTTTAAAATCCCTGTTCAATGAACACATGATGGGGTGGGACGACAATATTAATATTTAATGTGACGTCACATAACCTATTACCAGCCAACAAACAAGATGCTTCCAACAACACTTCATTTGTCAAATTATTGTAAGTAGTTTAGAATTTATGAGGGAACAGATGAACATACAAACATACCGGTCAAAAACATAATCCTCCCTTTTGCTTCGCCTTAGTCGGGTAAAATGGAAATTTTCGTAATCATAAGCCGTCCAGATAAATTGTTGACAACAGCATATTTTAATGAAAACAATTGACTTATTGGTAAGCTGGTTGAAGTCTCTCCCTCTCACAAATGAACATTGTTCTACCTACCTGGTTCTACAAAATAGCATCTTCCGGTTCCTTACAAGTAAAATTACAGAATTATAATATTATAGAAGGGACCCGTCGACCTTCGTCGAATTTATTCGTTAGTACGATTCGCGCAGATTTGGCAAAAAATACTTTGGCTTGAAGCCAGTGAAGCGGCACGCATGCCTACATCAAGAACAGTAAATCTTCCAGTGAAGTTACATCCACGACCTTCTCCAGTATCTATTGTGGATATAGATAAGATTATCAGAAATTAGCTTTATGTACAGATTTGTTTTGTACGCAGTTTATGTGTCAAGGATCATTATTATATAGATGTCAAGGATGTATTCAATGTAACCCAGTATGTCCCCCTACTAACCTATGAATAAGATCCATATCAGACTGTACCTTTTCTAAAACCGAACACTTTTCTATTCAATGAATCGTCGAACTCGATTTACGGTCAAACTTATCACTACGTGACCGACTCCAAATAATATTCCCTCAGCTCAGGAAAAGGCCGTCTATTTTAAAATTTACTCGTTCAAGATATTGGCTTTTGAGGAAAATATATCCAGACCATCAAATTTTGGTGTAAGTGAATTTTCATTTTCCATCAGCATCAATGAATGGATCGCGATGAAAAAATAAATGCATTATGAACCAGAACATTCTCGATGGTGTAAAACGAGAGAAAAATTAACTACTGCTACCTATAAAAAAGGAAAAAACCATTACGCGCCGAAGATACAAGAGAGTGGTTACGATTTCACCTGCAACACTGGGATCACCAATGCGTTACCAACTTTATAAGATCCTTTCCAAGTTTCTATTAAAAAAATCCTATTATAAAAACATGAGATGCTTCTATGGGAATTTGAGACTTTATAAGCTTTGTTCTTAGAGCTACATTAACCTGACCTCCACGACCATAACGATGGTCATTGACAACCAGGGTTTGAGCCGTAAAACGCGTTTTTTCGTCTTTTATTTTTTCGAGTTCTCTATTGCTACTTTAAGACGTTACCAGACAATTTAATGTTAATGATATGGCCGAGACTAGAAGCTAAATCGGTTTTGTATTCAGATTTTCAGAAATTTCGAAATAATGAAAACTTGGCAATAGGTTCAGTAATTGATTTCCATGCAATTATTGGTATTTCAAAGAATCACAAACAGAGGCACCACTTAGGTAATGAAATGGGAAGTTTTCTCGTATATTTAATAGAAATCCGATGTCAAATGGAATCGACAAACAGACCAAATTTTTCGAAAACTGGATTAACCACGAATAATCCGATTCGAACGAAAGTATTTGGCAATACTTTAAGTGAACGCAAACTGAGTTCGAATCCTTTTATTAAATGCAGAAACAGAGATCGATCGTGAGCTAGATATATTTAACTTCTTTGTACTTAAGTGAAACTGCTCATTTAAACACATCTTCGCCAATACATTAACTATGATACAGATCAAAAGCCCCAACTCCCAGGTGTCCAACAAAAGCAATTTGTCAAGCAATCGCACTTGGAAATAATTTGAGACGCTGACGAGATGACGGGATGGACGTACTCTAAATTATAGTTAGCTAACTGCAATACAATTGCCCGTTTAACTCGCTCCCAAACTCCCCGAACTTTAACCATTAGAACGCTATAACTCAGCCGTGTTTTCGCTGTTCTAGTTTTCATTTCAACATTTGGTCGTCTAATTACAAACTGTAAATTCACTCAGAGCTAAATTATGCTTCATCATCGGGTTCCAAACTGGACCCGTTTTGGCTAAAACTTTTTTGTTCTGTACGGTTTCATTTGTCAGTTTACTTAATTGAGTAATTGCTTCAGAAATTAATTTCAATTTAATTCGTAATCTCTGTTTTTGTACGGAAACAATTCGAACTTTAATGTCGCCTCCTAAATCCTTTTTGACACGAACTTATTTGCTTGTGAAATGTGTTTTATGCAGTAGGTTTCACTAATAAATATATAATGTTCGTTTAAGCATAGCAAACCGTTATAATATAAAATTCTTCATTTCTTTGCATATAATAAGGTCATTAAAAGTGTCATTGGTGCTTCTTTTATTTACGATAATTTTAATGCAAGACCACTCAAAGGGCATTGCAAAACCTTTGTCATTTTTCAGCGCGCAGATTTCCCGTAATTATAATATGCTTACAGGGGTTAACGTAGTAAAAAATGGCAAGTGATTCCTTATTTCTTGATTAAATAAAATCATTATATTAAAATAAGACAAAACGTGTTCAACGCCTTCACACCACAGTTAATTGTCAATACCTAACTTGACAGTCTTAATTACCAGGGACAAGTAAAAACTGCAGACGAGAACTTACCTGTTACGACATTCTGTTACAATTTTCTTTTCTTCCATAACTTTCACTAGTCCGTGACACAAAAACTAATAAACCTTATACCATCTTTATTTTAATTTTCACTTCAAATTTTACATATTTTCTTTTGAATTATTCTTTCTTTTTTCCACTAAATCATATTCAACCCATACTTGCGAACTGTTTTACAAAGAAATAAAAAAAAAATTGTCACTATACGTTTTTGAGTATTGTTTTTTCAAGCAAATACAGCGTTTATATTTTTTAATGCGTGTTAAGTCTATGATAAGTTTTTCGCGGGAAAGCTCGGCAATGGCGGCAAACGTTAGCGTGGGGACAGCACCCGCGCTTTCCTCGAGGCTACTAGCGGTCGGAGCGGAGATAGCCCGCTTCGCTTGTGCGCGGCGCGATGCGCGGGTTCGCATTACATTTGCACATTTACAACGTAGTTCGGAATTGCTACTGTAATCGTTGAGAACGCACAGTTATAATGATATTGAGGAGGAATATTGGATACTTTGTTGGGAATTATAGTAAAACTTTGCTAATTTAAATTGTTTTTGTAACGTTTGCATATCCCCGAGAACAGAGTCTCAAAATTTTACTGGCTTTATCATAACAATACATATTATACTAACGAAGCAACGCAAATTATTTGTCAAAGTTCAGTATTGGTGCAATATATTCAAAAGACAAACGTAGGTTGTGACACAATTTGAATTATTTTTAATTACCGCGAGTTACCTCTCTGGTATGATAAATTAATCAACGGTACCTGTTGCTTATTTTAAACAGGAGTATAGAACCTGTAGGTACGGCAAACCACTTATTAATTGCTTTCTAAAAATAACTTTGACAATATATATGAATTGAGATTTCATTTAAACGACTTTAATAAAAATAATAAATATACTATAATTAGATTGTTCTAGAAAGAAACGATCTTTATAATTCAAATTATTCATTTAATTTTTTTTCAGCATCTTTTAACACACCTCAAGGTCTTTTTCTCCTTTCCAATTTTCTCTGCTTATTTAAAAAATCAAAAAACCCGACTGCTTGAAAAGCAAACTAAAAAGACGTAAACAGGAAGACATTCGTGCTGTGCAGTCGGAGGATACATATTCGCGAGCTGGCTGGCCAAAACCAGATGTATCCTCCGTCTGCACAGCATGCATTTCTTCTTGTTTACGTCTTTTTAGTTAGCTTTTCAAGCAGTCGGGTTTTTGATTTTTTTAATTAACTTTTTATACAACTTTTTAGTAAATTGTTTTTTAGAATTAGTTACATTTAAACATATAAGTATTATTTATTATTGACGTATGAACCATCAAAATCGGCCAACGCGTTTGGTCTCTAGAACGCCACATAGGAAAAAACATACATAATACATACATAGACAAGAAAGGAAAAATAATTATAATTTTTTCCCACATATGTATGATAATATTGTGAATTGTATTTGAATACCATTTAAATTGCTTGTGTCTTTCCTCTTTTTTAAAATCTTTTTTTTAATATTTATGTAAGAATATCATTTGCAATGTTGTAATAATGAATTATAACTAATATGACTTAGAATTGAATTTGTAGTATGTATAAATAATTTGGAATATTTTAATAATGTATCGAGTCTAATATGACTAATTGTGTTTTAACTTCTGATTTATATTTTATTATTGTATGCCTCAACGGCGGGACATAGCTGAACTTATTTTAATTATTTAAGACCTGTATTTATGATGTATACCTATAGTCCACAATGAAGATGGTTTGATTTGATTTGATTTGATAGACTGATAAACACATTACCCTCCTTCGGCAGTCGGGTAAAAAAGTACTCTGTGGCTTTGTCAGTCTGGGTCTTTTTGCCGCGACCTCAAAAGGAGTCGCCGGATGTTTGCCGGGACTCACATTGCGGTTGATTTATCCCATAAACGTTCGACTTGCGGCAGGAGTGTCCGATTATTATAATACCTACGATATTTCTAAAGATACGAGTACCTACTGACTATAGCCCGATAGCTGTTTACCGACCCCTCAGTATAAGCTATTATTTATTCTGTGGTATAAGTTCTGGGCTGTGCAAATAAAATGTTCGGTTCTATTGATCACTTACAATGGCTTGGCTAGATAGCCAACTATAAGTTATTTTAGTGGCAGCTGATATGCGTAGGTATTTTCGCACTAGTTAAGTTTTGCGAATTTCTGTCAAATAATACACCTCCTAATCATGTGGAGACACAGATTACATCATCCTACTTTCAGACACAGTAACTAAATGATTATTCATGTTGTTGTGTTTATTTATACATGTTTATGGTAATTAAAAAAAACCGGCCAAGTGCGAGGCGAATTTTGTCGTTGGAAAACAGTTGTCCCCATACATCGACATAAGTCGCAGTCAGTTTACTCACTGAGAATAAGTTACTATTTTTTTTTGTATTCAGGTACACATTTACAGTTTTCGGATTTTTTACCTTTACTTGTGATGTAAGAAGTTGCTTCTTGCCAAATTTCATGATTCAAGGACAAGGGGAAGGATCCTGCACGGTTTGATTCCCTTGCGAGTATCAAATATGCGTTATAAACGGCTGTATCTTTTCTTTGCTTTGATTTAGTAGTTTGATTTTTTCAGTGCTCCAAGGGGTTGCCGACTGAATAAATTCAAGTTTCTACCTCCAGGCGTTTTAGAGAAAGGACACGGACACACAGACAGACAGACAGACACCGAAGTGATCCTATAAGAGTTAGTAGCGGCACTAACGC
Source organism: Orthosia gracilis (assembly GCA_947562075.1). NCBI lineage: Eukaryota > Metazoa > Arthropoda > Insecta > Lepidoptera > Noctuidae > Orthosia > Orthosia gracilis. The sequence continues at coordinate 65,606,572 of OX387264.1, read as the reverse complement.
CGCCACTCACGAACTAATGACATGACGTCACACAAATCCTGCATCGCGCAAGAAAGAAAGAAAGAAAAGTGTTTATTCGCCACAAAAACGACATACAAATTTTTGATTTTTCCTTAAATTAAACCTTTAACAATAGTATTAGTAAGTTCTTAAATTACGTTAGTAAAGAAAAGTAAGATTAACATAAAATACCAAATTTGAGTACCTGATGATGAATAAGTAAAAGCAGATGCATGTCGTGACTGTGACAAGAAGGCTTCCAGTCAGCATAATGCTGTGCCGTGGGAGACCCACAGCATAGCGCTGAGTTTCTGTTGTCGCCTAGGACTTCTAGAGGAAAGCAAAGTTTTCGGCGCGATCTGATTACATACAACAGTCCGACAATAACCGTTGGGCAGTTGCCCGGACCAGACTCAATACCCGTCTGGTCGCAGGATCCTCCCTTTTCTATGGAGGTTTGTGGGACTTTCCGCCCTCTTCCGCATACCTCCAAATGTTTTTTTTCTTTTGAGGAACGGAACCCTAATAAGGCTGAAAATGTTAATCTTACTAGGGGTATCTCCAGCATCTAGGTAGGTCGATTGTAGGTGTAAAGATAAGATTGGTGATCGCTCCATGTGACAAAAGTATTCATGTGCATCCAGTCCAATTATAAGTAACCTCCAACATAATATTATGAATAAGAAACTGAAAGACTGAAGGAACCTGTATTCTTGTTCAATATTCCGGTTATTCTTAAAACTTTTTTCAGTTCTTATGTAAAGAACAGTTAAGCTGCTATAGTCATACTGAGCCTTCAGGCTTTTATACATATTGTTACAAGATAAGGCAACGCCATCTTGTGACGAGAGGAAGAACTAAGTAGTTACTAGTGGCACCATCTAGTATCGAATAGCGGAACTAATCTTAACGGAGTTTCTAGTCGCTTCGGGAACATTGAGTTCGAATGTCGATTGTTCTGGAAGATTCTCGAATTATCTAGAACCATATGGAACGTTCCAGAAACATCTTCCGTGCTATATAAAGATTGGTCGGGTTTGTCGTGAGTCAGTTTCGATTGAAAAGCGATACAGTGCGATTGGAAAAGAAAAATAGTGCGAAGTAATAGAATTGTTTAATAAGTGTTTTGTAATAAGTGTGATTAATTGAAGTCTGCTGTATAAATAATTTATCCCTGAACCACAGCTCGTAACAATATATACTCGTACCTACTCCACGGAAACGTACCATTATATTTTTTCTATATCTTAATCCAGGCTATGATCTACCTGTGTTTAGCCGTCGAGGCGAGATTGCCAAATAAACATCTAAACATACGCCATCTTATTAATAAACGTGGACTTAGGTAAGATTAACTTTATTCTAAGCATTAGGTATTGTTACGGATGGAAAGCAAAGATGGATGGCGGGATTATACTAATCTGACTCTAGTCTCGGTCTAAACGTTAACCGTGGTGCTAGCATAAAACAGAAATTATACAGAAGGGCCACCCCCGCCGTTTCAAAAATTGACACCTTAAGGTCTATCCACACATATCAGGGCCGTGCCCGGGACGTGACAGGGCCGTGGCCGTGCTAAGACCGTGCATCCGAGTCCCGTCGGGGACTTTCTGTTCACACAAGACAGGGATGTGACAGGACCGTGCACAGGCCGCGACCTTCCATCTGTGCCCCTCGGTCACCATTATGTTTTCGTATCAGAGTATCGCTTCAGTGTAGTGAAGTGAAATAGAAATTAAAATATGCAATATACGTCATGTCTTTGTTTAATACAAAGGAGTTGATTGCGATTGCAATTGCTCTAGATGGAAATGGAAGAGGTACAAGACGTACAAAACTCTATATGTGCGTTCTGCCTCTATTAACAACTTGTCATTCATATTTTTTAAAGAAAAAATCGACAACGTGCAGGGAAAATATCGGCACACCCGTGCTCGTCACGGCGACGGCCCAGGCATTGAAGCTATTTAAGCAACCAAATACACTGCAGGCTTAATAGTAGCGTTCATTTATTTTGTCAATACTTGACCACAAAGTAGAAAGAACAGAATTTAAGGTCGCCGCAGCTTACGTAAATAGCTACACAAAGGATAGGATAGATGGACCACTTTTCCTCACTTAGACTCGCATTTGGCATTTTACGTGCAGGCCTCCTCTTTTTGAGAGGGAATGGGCCGTAATCCACCACGTGGGCCCAATGCATGTTTGTTGATTGTTTCTGAGAGCAGTGATGATGTGGTAATTCACACAAAGTAAAGCGCCTGCCTGGGTTCGAACCAACGACCTACAACTTGTAAGGCGTGGCCACCACTGATACATTTATGTATCAAATTACATGTACCTATGTCCCATAAAATAGATGTACTCTGTGCTATGTCCTTCAGATGGCCTGACAATTGTTGACATCCAGATCCTTTATAAATACTAATGAATTTAAAGTATATTCGGTCTGTTACAATTAATAAAGGTAACCCAGCCAATGCAACCTCGTTACAGTACTTTATGAATGACGAGACAAACGCCAGCACAAAGCACTCGTGACAGCCGCGACTGAGCTCGGTCCAATATTGCCCAAGAACCGCTGTAAAATCAAAATGTCAATGTGTGTGTACAAAATGACGCTTTGTTCGTAGTGGCATCTCTGTCTGCGGCGCCGCCGCTTACGTACTTTGTGGTGCTAGCTAGTTTAAGGTCGGATTAAAATTGGATTAAAAGTGTATACATGGCTACTACAATTATTATGTTTGATTGATATTTTGTTCGTTGTGATTTGATTATGAAAATTTTTAGTTTAAAATAAATATTATGTATTTACATTCACAATCATTCCATATTTTGTTGTTTATCCCTTCTTATTCGAGTAATATATCAAAAAAATTACAGCGTAAGGCTAGACAGGAAACATTACATTTTCAGGAATTGGCCTGAAGGAGATGTCGTTAATACTTAGGTATTTTATTAACATTAGTATGAGGGGTACACTCGTCATCAGATCTATCAAACCACTACGAATATTAAAAATTAGCTGTTGCCCGCGACTTCGTCTGCGTAGCATTAGTACTTCTAATAGCCTATTTTTAATGTCGCGCAATAATATTGTAGTGTGGGTCGCCTTACTTTAGAAATTATTGGTTCACTATACAAAGTTCCACCTCCCTTGCCACCCCTATAAGGATGGTTGCCGGGATAAAAACTATCCCATGTCCTTCCCAGGGTCTCAAACTAACTGCATTGAGATAATTATGTATTACAAATTAACTCAATGACTAACTCCATCCAAAATCGGTTCAGCGGTTTAAGCGTGAAAAGGTAACAGACAGACAGACAGAGAAGAAGAATATTTTATTATATGCGATATAAGTTGAAATTGTTGAGATAAATTTAAAATTGCCTCCTTAACTTTCAAAACTGTATGACAGATGTCACTCTTTGTTTCATTCTTGTACTTTCTTGGTTTCATTCACTGGTTCATTTTTTTTTACTTTTAAATTCAACTGAGTCGCTATAGCTTAAGCATCCAAAAGTAAGGAATGAATAGTTAGTCCGTGGTTATTCCATATTTATTAATAACATTGCTAAAGCTAAGTTTATCCTTAGTTACTCCAGGATTAGTTAGCCCAAGAGTAACGTCGGAGTAAGCTGGTAATACACCATTTTTATTAATAAGACGGACGGTGTTTTAATTTTTTTATCGTATATAGGCTTGCGCTTGACTAATACTTAATGGGTATAATTTAGACGGTCATCAAAAATATTTTTAAGACTCTAAGCTTAGGCACCAAATAAAATAATTGGTTCCCAAAATGGATCAACGGTCACCAAATTCTATCCAACTCAAAGATTAATATACCGGGTGTATTCGTGTTTTTAACGAATTAGTCCAAGAGCGAGCGAAGCGAGCTCAGGAGCTTAGGGCACCCCGACACGGACAGGTTAGGTTCGAACGAGATGACGGGAGCCGAAGTGAGCGAGCAAAGCGAGCGAACTCGGCTCCCGTCATCTCGTTCGTGTTAGGTTACTTTAGACCCTGCGGACGGAAATAGGAGCCCCGCGCAGCGGGGCTCCGTCGACTTTAAAGGCGTCCATATATTTTTTTGGCAGTCAATAATACGAAAAAATGGATTTATTTCATAATATTTTAGGAAACGTTATTTGGTGACCATTTATCCATTTTGGTAACCGTTTAGAATTTTTTTGGTAGTAAAATAGGTACTTTTTTGGGCGGTGTTTAAACACAAGCCATACTTAATTTTTCTCATAGTGTCTTATTATCACATCCGCTAAATAGTATTCTGTTTTTTTTTTTAATATCTATTAATAGAATAGGATAGGGTCATATTATCATATCCGTTGTATTATATACCATTATTATATAGAGCAATTATATTCTGTTTTTTTTTATATTACTAGAATAGGTTAGGGTCATATTATCATATCCGTTGTATTATATACCATTATTATATAGAGCGAAGTCCAAAAAGGATGAAATAATGTAGTGTCAGGTTTTCAGTACCTCTACTTTAGTTATGCTCACTCGTTCAGGCCTATAGATTACAATACTTTTGGAACGTACGAGATGACAAATAGTCTCCATTATGCTTACGTTACACGTCTCTCGGGCTATAGACCACATTGAAGTTGTTCCTGTAATGAAGACCAACCTTAGCAGTGATTCGAGAGAATTTTGTTGGCAACAACGGCTTTTGTACGTTCTACATAGTCATGGCTTACTAGGCAAGCTTTACGGGTAGTGGCTTAAGTACTTTTTACGACACATCAAGTGCTCTTGAAAATAAAATGTCACTTTATTACGGTTCCGTATTTTGTTTCTATCAAACAAATCTATCAAATCTTGCGTTAGGAACGATCGTGTGATTGGACAGTGTCTAATGGGATTTTCCATCCGTTGCTAGTTGTTTGCCACTTGGCTCGTTTTCAAAGAATTCAAGTCTAAAATTGCTGTGGCTAGGGTGGAAAATACAGGGAATTTACTCAAATTATAGGTCAACTTTTTCTGTGACTGACGGGCAAAGGGCGCAATGCAATGACGTGGACACGTGCTTAGTGGACGTGACAGCTTTAATAAGAAAACAATGTTCCACTTAACATGAGGTGTCCCGTGACCATCAAACAAAAAGACACGTATTCTGGTACCAAACAACAATAACAAAATCCTTCCACAACATTTCAGTAGATTCAATATCAAGTATACATATTCCACACAATCAACTTTATCCAATAATTTAGATAACACTAAAAATATAACATGTACTTACAAAAATATTTCCCCTTACTATCTAACGCTTGTACCTACAAAACTCATTGACAAGGTTGATAAGAATATTATATCCACAACACATTGATACATCGACCTTAAAGATATAAAGCTAAAGGTGAAAATTCCATGACTAGGGCATAGTGGCCAGTTATCGTTTTGAATTTCGGCCTCATTAAAACCTCTTCAATATATAACCTACTTTTTTACATCAAAGTGTAAAAATATACCACAAAACCTAACAAAACACATTGGAAGGTTTTGTTCAGGGTTGCCAACCTTTCAGTTTCGACAGTAGATTTACGGATTTTGCTTATTTTTTGGCCTCCAAATCTACAGTATTTTATTTATTATAATGTATGATTTATTTACAAGTTTATTAACTTAAATTGATTAAAAGTTTGTTTGTTATATATACATATTATTGCTAAATATATATATATTGTTTTATGTAATAATTATTTTGTTTGTTCATAATTCCGTAAGTGTTTTTTTTATAATTACTTACTATAAAAATACAAAATAAGCAAAAGCTGAAGATTTTACGTTTTCTTATGAATATGTTAACTTACCTATATTCCATTTGAAATAACATTAGACATCTAAATGATCCCATTTTACAGTCCGTTCAACCGATTTTGACTTCTATTGCGTTGGTGATATGACAAATGGCAGCTGTATTAATATGCTAGTTTTGGTAACACCATTATGCTTTTTATGCCATCCTTATACTTATGGGATAGAACTCAAAATCGGTTGAACGGACTGTAAAAAGGGGTTGTAAAAAATTCTAATGTTATTTCAAATGGAGTACAGTTACAGTTTTCTTTTTAAAAGTTAAAAGACTATTCCTATTAAGCATAAACTTGGCGAAGGTAAGTTTGGCAATATAAAGAGTATGGATTATATGGAGCTGGTCTCATAATGGAGCCGGAAGGTGGCCACAGCAACTCCTCAACCAGACAAGATAGGACGGCTTGGATCTAGTATCGGTTGGCAGAAGGAAGGGGGTAAAAGGTAAAAGAAGGTGGGAGGGGGCTTTGTTATGTAAGGGCGAAGGGGTTGCACCTCCCGCAGCGCCGGAGACTTTAAGGTGTTTTGAGGTTAGGTTACAATCATTTGTTTTTCTCAAGAACGGTGTGTTACCTTTTCATGGGACTGCAGCCAGGGGAGAGGTGGCACCGCCCCCTTCCCTCTCCACCTCCTACCAACTGATAATAAATTTTACCGTTTTTACTTAATACTTATTCTGAGCTTGTTTACAGTTTTCTATATGATAGTGCTGGTCAACCCTAGTTCTGTTCCTTTTTCAAATATTCAATGAATATTAATTGGTACTTGATACGGCTCGGTCGATGGTCGTCGTTTACAAGTTTATTAACTTAAATTGATTAAAAGTTTGTTTGTTATATATACATATTATTGCTAAATATATATATATTGTTTTATGTAATAATTATTTTGTTTGTTCATAATTCCGTAAGTGTTTTTTTTATAATTACTTACTATAAAAATACAAAATAAGCAAAAGCTGAAGATTTTACGTTTTCTTATGAATATGTTAACTTACCTATATTCCATTTGAAATAACATTAGACATCTAAATGATCCCATTTTACAGTCCGTTCAACCGATTTTGACTTCTATTGCGTTGGTGATATGACAAATGGCAGCTGTATTAATATGCTAGTTTTGGTAACACCATTATGCTTTTTATGCCATCCTTATACTTATGGGATAGAACTCAAAATCGGTTGAACGGACTGTAAAAAGGGGTTGTAAAAAATTCTAATGTTATTTCAAATGGAGTACAGTTACAGTTTTCTTTTTAAAAGTTAAAAGACTATTCCTATTAAGCATAAACTTGGCGAAGGTAAGTTTGGCAATATAAAGAGTATGGATTATATGGAGCTGGTCTCATAATGGAGCCGGAAGGTGGCCACAGCAACTCCTCAACCAGACAAGATAGGACGGCTTGGATCTAGTATCGGTTGGCAGAAGGAAGGGGGTAAAAGGTAAAAGAAGGTGGGAGGGGGCTTTGTTATGTAAGGGCGAAGGGGTTGCACCTCCCGCAGCGCCGGAGACTTTAAGGTGTTTTGAGGTTAGGTTACAATCATTTGTTTTTCTCAAGAACGGTGTGTTACCTTTTCATGGGACTGCAGCCAGGGGAGAGGTGGCACCGCCCCCTTCCCTCTCCACCTCCTACCAACTGATAATAAATTTTACCGTTTTTACTTAATACTTATTCTGAGCTTGTTTACAGTTTTCTATATGATAGTGCTGGTCAACCCTAGTTCTGTTCCTTTTTCAAATATTCAATGAATATTAATTGGTACTTGATACGGCTCGGTCGATGGTCGTCCATTCCTTTGACGGACCTAGACGAAGCTCATAGCCTTTTCCAATTAAAATTAAGTCATAGGCAATAAATAGTAAATGAAGGCACGTAGGTAATTGCTTATTTACGGTAAATATATTGTAATAAGAGTGTGTTGCTAGTTAAAAGCACAATTTTAATTGAGTAAATAATCATAGGTAAAATATATTTTCAAAACACTAATCTTGGTGGAAGACTAATCATAATTAGGGTAATCAGGTTAAATATTCTCTTCTTCTTATTCGTTGTCTTCATTAATGAAGGTCGAGCCCGTCTTGCAAAGCTTTTACAGAGTCATTGACGAGCTGCTTCCAATCCTATATGTCTTCGGCTCTTCTCAGGGCAGTGGTCATCGTCAATATTCTAATGCATACTTATTTCGATTCCTTGGCGATCGATCAATGACAGCACCATTAACATTTATCTATGGATCCTGTAAAATTGGTAAATTAGAAACACGTGGTGTGTGACGTCATCACCCTATTTATAACGACGATTAGATAAATAATCAAAAAATATATTAATAAAATCTTATGATATTTTCTATTCCAGGATTTTCTACAAGTAAATTCATCCTATTCATTATGTTTGTAAGAACCTAACCTACCGAACTCGCACACGAAGGGTTCCTTACCATTATCGCAAAAAAACGGCAATAAAATCACGTTTGTTGTATGGGAGCCCCACTTAAATACTTATTTTATTGTGTTTTTAGTATCTGGTGTTATTATAGCGGCAACAGAAATACATCATCTGTGAAAATTTCAACTGTCTAGCTATCACGGTTCATGAGATACAGCCTGGTGACAGACGGACAGACAGACAGACAGACGTATCGTGGAGTCTTAGTAATAGGGTCCCGTTTTTACCCTTTGGTTACGGAACCCTAAAAATGCTTTAGTTGAGGCAGAACTGCTCCAAATCTTTCTTTATTAAAAAAAAAACAATTAAAAATCTACGATCACTTCAACATTTTACAAACAGTTATCGATCAAAGCAAAAAAAACGTTGGTGATTTATTATTTTGTGCGTAACACGCATTCTTACGCACGGCGCGTTATTTTTATAACATTGCTGTTCCGGCATTGGACGAATGGGTGCGGTAACCCACCAATGACGTATATACCTTTCTCTTTTTAAACTTGTCCAATGTTCATGTCTTATTGAATGGACTATTTCGGCACTTCTGTCAGCTGGCTCGTTGGTCTAGGGGTATGATTTTCGCTTAGGGTGCGAGAGGTCCCGGGTTCAAATCCCGGACGAGCCCAAATTTTTTGTTTTATTTTTAGTTTTTATTAATGTAATTTTCGACTGTACGGCGTCCATTTTACACAGAACTATTAAACGTTTGATAGTTTTTTGTATTTTCGATATTTATAGAATAAAAGTTCTTGAAATACTGTATGTATTTATACTGTATGTTAATACTGAACGCCATAGTATCTTCGATAACACCCACTGACTGATAAGGTGAAGGAAAAAATATCAAATAACACGATAATCGCTATTCTCAAACATGATTGACATAATTATTATATATTTAAGTAATTAGATACAATGTGTAAATCCCACGCAAGATCAATCACAAAATGAGTAGGCAGCCTGACCCCACTGGCATTCAAGATTTATCAATAATAGCTTCACACTTTTTCTTTCTTTTTAGGGTTCCGTACCAAGGGTAAAAACGGGACCCTATTACTAAGACTCCGCGGTCTGTCTGTCTGTCACCAGGTTCTATCTCATGAACCGTGATAGCTAGGCAGTTGAAATTTTCACAATTGAAGTATTTTCGTTGCCGCTATAATAACAAATACTAAAAACAGAATAAAATAATTATTTAAGTGAGGCTTCCATACAACAAACCTTTTTTTTGCCGTTTTTATTGCTATAATGGTACGGAAACCTTCGTGCGTGAGTCCTTCTCGCACTTGGCCGGTTTTTTCTTTCTTTACTAGGTACTAATATAAACGTAAAAGTTTGTGAAGATGGGTACATGAATGGATGGATGTTTGTTACTCTGTCACGCTAAAACTACAGAATAGATTTTGATGAAACTTTACAAAGATATAGCTTATACACCAGAATAACACATAAGCTATAATTTATGAAGATATTAGGAGAAGTACTAATACAACGCGGGCGGAGCCGTGGGTGGCAGTTAGTTAAAACATAAAGAGCGAAGTTATGAATTAAGTAACCACCCACACACAAACTCCAATCGACCTATTTGCCGTAATAACACTGAGGCCGATATTATCATAATTAACTAACCAAAGGTTAAAATAACATTAAAACAAAACGCGCCTTTGTACGAATTAATTCATGCTTAACGAGCTGTTAATCTCGGTTCGCTTTAACGAGCTGTTAAAACTTTGAAGCTGTAGGTGTGAAGATTTACCTAATCGCGTGGCAGACATCTATCTTTTCGGTGTCTTTAACACATACACTGTATTTTAACACCGTAAGTGTGTAGAGGCATGTTCACATTTAATGTTTGTACATAAATACCACCGTCCTATAGCTGGAGTGCCACTACATATCATTTGGCCGAAAGTTTAAGTTTTCAGTAACTCCGTAATCAGCAAAAATTCTCTATAGATCTATATACGCCTTGTATACGCAGTATGTATATTTATGTAGAATCTGCACATCATATCTTATGGCAGAATATTCTTTGGCAGAGTGAAAGTAATATTATGTTGGATAGAGTACAGGCTGCTTATTATACGGACCTTGTGGACCTAGAACAAATAGTAATGGCAGGTGCCCATACATTATTTTAGCTGAGATTAAATTCGTACGTCATTAAATGAAAAATATCTGGTTTAACTCAGGGTGATGTTCTGAATTAGTTTGGGCAATAATTTTTGTTCGGGAATGTCGAGAATAATAGATATTCAGTCGTAAACTTTTGTAGGTTATGTCAGGGTAACTTTTAATAATGTATTTAATAGGTAATATTATTCCGTTGGTTCCGTATAAACAGCTAAATTTATCAAAATAAATACCTTACATTACGAAAGTTCATAAACAATGAAAGCACCGAACATTGCTCGAAATAATGTAATGTTTAACTTGTGTAATTGTCCAATAATAGAATTATGTAATGTAAAGATGATGCAATTGTTAATTAATAATATAATATTTTATTCATTTTATTATAATATTGGCACACCTGCCATGGTAGGATATGGTCTAAAGAACTTTTATAAAAAATGTCACCCTGAAAACTACCCATATTTCGCAAATAAATGATTTTAATTTTCGTTTTTTTTTTTTTTGAATGTACAAATTTAACTTTGCCATTGGATAACTGTTGTCCCCATACATCAATATACATTTTTTTTTTACTTTTCCAAGTACATTTTATAAGTTGGTCGACTATTCGACTATATAGTCGGAAACTTGTAAAACATACTCAGCTGTGATATTTTTCCAATTAATTTCGTTATATATACTACTGTCGTGAATTATTTCAGATATCCAAAAGTAACCATATAGCTGGCAGGGGTGGGACACTTGACTCAAAAATTAGCAATTTAAAGCTTAATTTTACGCTTAACGGATCCCTGAATCGAAAAATGGTTTTCACAGAGCCGTAATATTTTTGAATGGCCTATCTAATGATACCCTACACCGTGAGATAAACGAGAGATAAACAACATCCCCATTTACGTGTACAGGAGGAAAAGTAAAAAAAAATCTTTTTCATGGTTTTATTTTACCACTTTGTCGGCGTGATTAATATGTATATCCATGCCAAATTATAGCTTTCTAGTAGTAAGTCTCTGTGCTAAGCTGTGGTTGGACGGATGGACGGACAGACGGACATGTAGGAGGAGTTCGCATCGGCGTCGGGTTGACGATGAAGTACCTGGGACTCGTTCTCGACAGCCGATGAAATTTCGGAGAACATTTCCGACGTTTGGCTCCCAAACTCAACCGGGCTGGGGCTGCTCTCAAACGGCTCCTGCCCAACCTTGGGGGTCCAGACGCCTCCTGCCGGAGGCTCTACGCGGGGATCGTTCGGTCCATGGCCCTCTACGGGGCGCCGGTGTGGGCGCCGTCGCTGCAAAAGCGACCGGCGACCAAACTGAACGGCTGCCAGAGGGTCATGGCAATACGGATGGTGCGGGGTTACCGCACGATCTCCCGCGAAGCGGCGAGCCTTCTGGCTGGCCTACCACCGTGGGATCTGGAGGCAAAAGTCCTTGCACACATGCATGACATGCGCGTGGAGATGCAACGCCGGGGTGAAAGTCCGCTGCCGCGACAGGTCGAGGTATGGCGGACAGAGCTCCGGCGGGATCTCACGGTGAAATGGCGTCAGCGACTATTGCAACCCAGTGCTGGGCACGCCACCATAATGGCGGTAAGTCCCCTCTTTGAGGCGTGGCTGGAAAGACCTCACGGCGTCCTTACCTTCCGCATGACGCAGGTCCTCACCGGACATGGCAAGTTCGGGAGGTTCCTGCATCGGATCCAAGCGGAAGAGTCGCCCGGGTGCCGCCACTGTGCGGAACGCCCGGAGGACACAGTGGAGCACACAGTCGAGGTGTGCCCTGCTTGGGCAGAGCACCGCCGTGCCCTCGTGGGGGCGATCGGCGGCGGAGACCTCTCGCGCCGGGCCTTGGTTCAGGCCATGGTCCGGAGCGAGGAGGAGTGGCAGGCGGTCGCCTCCTTCTGCGAAGCAGTAATGCTAGCAAAGGAGGAGGCCGACCGCATCAGGCAACGGCGCCCTCGCCGCCGCCGCCGGGATCCCAATCCCGATATCCAGCCACCGTAGACGCGGGCTCGTGGACAGCGAGCCATGGGTAGCTCGCTGTCCGATCGTCCGGTAACTACCCGGACCGAGCCAAGGCGTCGACGGCGCGCACTGTTCCCGCGCGCCTCAAGGAGTTGTCAGCAAAGAGAGGGGCCCAGCTGGGTCGAAGCCTACCGGGGTTCGGGGTTATCTGAAAGGAAGCTAGAGCACCGGTACGAAGGCTAGAAGGAACGGCGCGGGGTTTTTAGTCAGTACAAGTCTGACACTATCTCCCGCTCCACCCAAGAGCGGGATTTGTCATAAGATGATTTTACCCGTCGACAAAAAAAAAAAAAAAAAAAAAAAAGACGGACATGGCGAAACTATAGAATGTTGACTACCGAAAATAAAATGCTTTCACTGCTAGAAAACTATTTTATCCCTGAGTTAATTTATTAGTTAAGTTTATTTTTTACCTTCTACAAATAAACCATTTTAGTAGAATATAGAAGGCCTTGAGGGAGAACTTTGCCCAGCAGTGGTACAGCAAAGGGAAGACAAAAAAATATTTGACCAACATAAAAACTTGATTTTTAGACATTAACCTCTCAGGTTAATAAGAAAACTAATCAAGGTACACGTGCAAATTTTATTTCTATCAAGTTTTCTGCGATGCATACCTTTCAAGACCACCTACAACCTACGTTCATTCATATTGATTATAACAGACTCATTATGTATGAAGGCATTCCTTATATATTCCCCAGAATTTCCTTCACCTACAAAGGTCAGGTAAAAATAGTCGTGCTTGCATCCCAGAGACTGAGGGAAATAAAATTGTAATAGAATTAAACAGTATAAGGATTAAAAGGGATTAAAAAGCTCAGTAGTGAATGTTAAATATGTTACAACTATTTAAGGATGGAAAATAAGGCTTCAGACAGAAGGTGCGACACGATACTGCGACAACGATGCGAGGATGCGTTTTCATTTTTTGTCTTCTTTTGTATTGAAATTAAAATTAAAATTATTTCTAGTGAAATTAAAATTGCGCCTGAATTCTTTCATTTTCCTTTCTTTTATTTCTTCATAAATTAAAAGAAAAACAATTATAATAAAATAAAATTTAATTTTTATCATTTATTTTTTTATTATTATCCTTACTAATATTATAAATGTGAATGTAAGTTTGTTTGTTACGATTTCACGCAAAAACTACTGAACCGATCATCATGAAACTTTGTACATATATTCTTGGAGGTATTAGAAGGATAATTAATAATAATAAAAAAAAAATGGCTTCTCTGCGAGCGAAGCCGCGGGTAAAAGCTAGTAATAAATAATTAACTGGCTTAAGCAAGAGTGAACTTCTAAACTAGGTTTATGCACCTGTATCGTAGAAGCCAATTATGAAAGAAATAAGCTAGACACCTATAGTGCTATCGCGCTATAGTGTAGTTTCTGAAACTTAACTTCGCATACTCAATTGGGAAACCGAGGGTTCAATCCAACTTTTTCTTTTTATTTCAGATACAAAAGAAGACAGAAAATGAAAACGCATCCTCGCATCGTTGTCGCAGTATCGTGTCGCACCTTCTGTCTGAATCCTTATTTTCCATCCTTAAATATTTTACGAAGAAAGAAATCCGCCGTTAAATTATTGTTGAAGAGCAAGACTCAAACGGGACGTAAAATAACGTTGATTAAACGAATTCATTTACTTATAATTATTATAATTGGCTGCTCCGCACAGATTCTGCCGACAGAGTCAGAACTCTGAATGAAGTAATTAATAGTTTCGGCAAATTAAACAACAATATTTGGCATCCATTTATCATGTTGAGCATGAATTGGCGGCGTGGCATCAACAGATTCCAATTCTTCTTCACTTTATTTTAAACAAATTAATAAGTTTTTAAGACATTAATAGGTACGAAGGTGTAACTCCAACCACCACGCAGCTGCTCACATACTTTGTGCTCCAACCTTGCAAAGTGGGTCTACCGGGACGGAACAAAAGCAGGTTGTGACTGCGGAGCCGAGTCGCAAACTATGCTCCACCTCCTATCCTACTGTAGGTACTCTGTGCACCAAAACATGCAGCCAAAGTGACATACGCGGTGCCATAGACAATGCCGTGCAAGTGGCAAAGTTTTGGGGCGGTAAAATCTAAATAAATGACGTGCCAGCGTAATGAAGAAGACTAAGTAGGTACGTCCTTAAGACCCTGTGAGCTTAGTGCGACTTTTTCTCACGCTCAAGCGTATTAACGTATGGTTGCGGACGTAACTTGGCAAGAGTCGTTAGATGCGCACACGTCGTTTTGTAGGTCTCTTTGATTTGGTCTCGTCCAAGGGGGACGCGGGGAACGTTTAGCACCGTTCCAAGCGCGTGATTGGTCGGTCAGTTGACACAAGAATCGACTGATCGATCGCGTCGCGTCCACGTTCCGTTCGATCCATATGGTGGTGGGTTAGTTCACGCACTAGGCTATGCGCGAACTTACCCACACTACGCCAAAACCTTGCCATATTACATGCCGGGGATTATAAACAACAATTTGTTTTGAATCTGGATAAGCGGCGTCTGGTGATTGTAAGGAGAAACCTCTTTTATTGTATATGATAAGAACCAAGTGATTAATATGGCATTATTCATAATGCGCAGACAATTTAAAAATGCCCAATAGGCACTATGCTCGATAAAGTCGATGGTTGGTTTTTATCAGTATTCATTACATTGCCCGATTTGACTTGATTAGTCATAGTGCACTGATGAATCATTTGGTCCATGACTTATAAATTTTGACATAAGAGATCGTTTATGTCGATCGAGTACTTAAAAAACATCAACAGCCCAGGGGCTGTATGGTCGATGTTAAAAAATCTCTGAATAAGCCTACAGTTTCTGGAACGAAGTTTTTCTACCAGATTCTGTGATTGGTTGCAAGAATTTACTTACAACAGCCAAACACATTACTTGACTTGCGTTAAAACATAGAGTAACTAAGTGCTCACATGGAGAAGTGAAGACTCCGTAATACTCCAAACACAACGACATTATCTATGAAGCAATTACCATCCGAATATATAAAATATTCTAAACACCTCCTAAACGGGGCATATCCAAAGTATATTATAAGGAGGGATACCCTTTGCCTACCCTTTCGAAAAAAAATACAATTTCACGTGATTTAACCACTAAACATGGCGAGTATTCCGTGATTCCAAGCACGTTTTCACGTGGTTTTCAGTTACAGAATAAAGCGCCTGATTCTTTTAAACGAGCTATTTGTTACAATTCAGAGTTATTTTGTATCGGGGAAGTGTTTTCGAATCAGTTTGTTTTGGTGGAATAAATTTGTTCTGTTTCTGTTTCTGAAACGTTGAATTGAATTCAATAATGCCTGTTTTGAAATTCCCTCCAAAAGTCTAGAAGAGACTTAATCGGGAATAAAACTTGAATCATATTAGGTAGGTATATCACAGTACTAAACTTCTATACGATATAATGTATGATGAGTGGGCTTGAATCAATCATAGAAAATGGTAACCAGCTTTGCACACTCTGGATTAAGATATAATTATAATTAAGTTATATTAAAATTTCTGTTTCATTTAGAATAATAATATGGTTTTTATTATTATATTTATCAGTCTATTGTTTTAGAAAATATTTATGTATTTTATAAGTTTGATAATAATATCCGATTTTAATTATTGTTATTTTCTTTTACTCCTGCCACTGTTGTGTCCTTTTTAACCCAAAGGTTGATAGGTAGAGTATGCCTTGATGCATTAAGTCCGCCTATATATCACCATTGTACATGAAGTTTAAATAAATAAATAAATAAAATTATGTAATGGCTTTTTTACCTAGCAACTCTGTATTATTATACCACAAGTTTCTTGTGCATGCAAATATCCCAATCCAATCCCGAAAAACTCGAAATTATGCAAATGCAGACCGTCTAATTTAATCCATTAGCATAAACAACAAAAGCTTCAGAGGCAAACAACAAAAACTCTCCAAATTTTTACCATAATTTATTGTCTTAAAATTATTAAAATAAATAAATTAAACTAAGAGTGGTAAGCAAGCGACCACCCGCGACAAGTACTGAGGAAATTCATTTAAATCCTCAAAGCCAGGCACAGTCTAATTGGCTTTCGAAGTCGAAACAAAATTTATAAAATAAACACAATTTTCTGCCATAACTTCATAACAGCTGAATAGAGTTATCGGCGGAAACTGCAGGTTCTTAACAAACTAGAATGAGCAAATAAAAATGTCCCTGTTTTTGCAACTAATTCGAATCTTTCTTGATACAAACACTAAACATATTTAGATTCTTATTTTATTATAATCGATGCAGTCTTTTACACGATTTTAAGGCAGTGATACACTTTAATCTCAATGTTTTTTTTCTTTTGCTGCTTTCTTACCAAACGATAATTTAATTAGGAATGATTGAGTTTTTTACGTGTTCGTGTTCCCAATTAAACGCATCTTTTAAAGTAAGAAACACAGTATTTACATCAGTAAATATCTACCCTAAACATCACAATAAGTCTACCCACTAATAATATAGAGACGCAAGAAAACATTGGCGTATTATGTTGCGACATGATAACAAAATACGACAATATTGTTCAGTAACCTAAAACTTCGTAAATACGATCATTATTATGATTCATTGCGTAGAGGAGAGACACCATTTTATCAAAATCAAGGCACCGAGCAGCCAGACACATAAAATCCATAGTAGAAGCCTAATTTTTGCATCATATTGAATTTCATAAAGGCGGAAAATCAAGGCCAAACTACTAGAAGAGGGTCCTGCTAACCGCGTCTAGAACTCAAAGACTTTTCCTAGAATATTGATTAACAGCTTCAATTTTCATGGTCAGAATTCTCATTATCTAATTGCTCCTTTATTGGCAGCCATCTTGAATCTACATGCAATACCCGACTCATTCCAGATTGAAGTGAGATGCAGCCCGCAGTCGAGCAACATAATTTATCAGCTTACTTGCAAGGCGAATAAGATTTCGATCAAACGGTATCTCTACAATGACCACTAAGGCATCCTGTTCACGTGCGATTAGTCTAAGGCTCGCAGTCAGCTCGGTCGGCGTTGTCGGGCCAGTCGCAAACGTTCAATTTGACGTTGAACACTGTTCCTGGTTGGCAGGTGAATTGCATTCCTTCGCCGTTGACGCAGCGCCAGTACTGGGAAAAGATAGATTATTAAATTTTTCATAAAATTAGAGGAACCAAGTAATAACAAGACAAAGTTCCGCCATAACTTTTTAAAGAGACTAATTAATTAAAGAGACTAATAGATTCTACGGAACAGAAATAAACGTGGAATGTAAAACATTTTTCTTTTATAATTTGTTTATACCTTGTTGCACTTCTTCTTGTCAGGCACATAATCGTCTTCAGAGTTGCACACATCTTGGTTATCGATCTCGTTCTCCTGCAAAATTTCGGCATTATTAACACCAAACTCTAAAGTTCAAAAATATTTCTAATATATTCTAAACAATCTTACAATGGGTTGTTCAGGAGCTGCAGCAGGTTTCTCAGTTGCCTCAGGAGCCTTAGGAGGCTCTGGTCTCACGGCGATATCGTTCTCATCATCCTCAATCTGGACGACATGGGGCGCCTTTGTCGTGGTCGTAGTCGCAGGCTTACGCGTGGTAGTCTTGGTAGTAGTGGCGGGCTTTGCAGTCGTGACTATCGGCTCTCCCTCGGCCGGGTCGGACGTCGTCGACGGCGGGCGCGCCCATTCAGGCTAAGATTTATATCAATATGAGTAATGGACCATCCATTTGTTTCTGTTGCGATTAATCGCGCGTGTCTACTTCGTTGGGAAAAGTTTATTAGTCAACTGTATTTATGGTTTCCAGTTAGGAAAACCAAAGGGATAAAAATCGTAATTCATTATGACGGATCGGTTTCAAATATTTTGTTCGGAACAATGGATGTTCAATGCGTGTATTAGTTAACTGGGTATTTTTACTTTTTTGGTTTCTTTACTGACACAGTAAAATGCTATCTACCACAATGTGGTCTGGGAATTTCGCTTCTACGAGTATATGATGAATTAATTAAAAAATCTTACCGTAGGTGTAGTGTTTCCTGTACGAGGTGGTGGTACGGTGTAAGTGCTCATATGCTTATGCAGAAGCTTCATCAGAGGGTTCTCTGCTCCACAAAGTCCCTTGAAGTCGTCCATGTCGATAGCCCAAGTCATGGCTCCGAGGTAGCCCTTCTCCTTGATCCAGTTCATCTTGATCTCCACACTGCGCGGGTCTTCATAGCCGACCCATTGGGTTCCCTTGTAGGCATAGGGGCACTTTCCTGCCTCGTCCCATTTCTTAGTCCAGCCGGAGCCTTCTTTGTCGACCTCGGTACAGATCTATAACAAAAAGTGATGCGAAAATGATGTGCCGCTGACTGAGAAAATTCAAAGCTCTTCATTTGGTATCACCATAATCGTAATCAGCCTGTAATGCACACAAGTCTTCTCTCTGTGGTATATATTTGGTAATTTCCTATACGTCGAAAACTTTTACCAAATAAACAACATTTTTGCTCAAAACATTAATCTCTTCTACGAACAAACACAAACAAAATTTTTAAACAGTTACACGTGTTTTCAGGTAACCGTTGAATGAATAGGATTAAATTGAGGAAAACAATTAAATAATGATCCACGCGAGAAGCTACGTTGCTATGTTGTAGTTTGAAGGGTGGCGATGTAATTACTGGCACATGTAACTTTTTAGTTTCGTCTCTGAGAGACAGCTTCACATCTGCAATATCTTTGATATTTTCGATAACATAGGCAGCGGTAACTACTTTGCATTAAGTGAGACTTGTTTACTATTCAATCGAATAAAATCAAAGATAATCTTCAATAAAAATACATAACATCCCCCGTAGACCGTCTCATGTTTTCCCCGTAGACTTTAGCCGGAGTGTACATGGTACACCCACATTTTCCAGTTATGTTTAACCCCTTGAGTGTCCCGAAATATGGATCCACGCGAAACACAATGGCTTTTTAATTGTTGCCGTAATTATGGCTATCAGCCAGTTAAGTCACAATTATTAAGAGGCGAGCTTATTGCCATCAAACCAGGAACCAGTCCCGCAGTCATATTCCGTAATGAATTCGGCAAGGCAAATGGCAAAGAGTATGAAAAATCGACCAATCACATGCGAGATGAAAGACGCGATGTGGATTTCCGTCTATGTGATTGTTCGATTTTTCATACTCTTTGCCCATTGCCTTGTGGAATTAATTATGAAATAAGGCTGCCGGGCTACTCTAAAGAATAACAGCTTTAGAGGTATTCAGAAGAGGGTGCAAAGTCCCGTATCTTCCATTGAAAAGGGAGGATCCTTCGACCAGACGAGCTGCACAATAGTCGTAGGTGGACTGTTGTAAGTGCTCAAATCGAGGCAAAAACTCTGCTTGCGCGATGCAGGATTTTGTGTGGTGTCAGACCATTAGTTAATATGTGGCGGCAAAGAAGCCGTTATACAGTCATGACTTAATAAGTTACCTCATAATAAGCCCAGAATCCAGTAGCATTGGTGTAGGGAGCAGGGTCTCCACCTCCGGCCTCCTTGTTGATATAGGTACCGAGCCCGTAGTTGTTATTACCAGCTGACAGAGTGAATGAACGGCCGTAGAACGGAATACCGACGACCAGCTTGTTGCTGGGGCAACCCTTCTCTTCCCAGAGAGCTAAGCCGTCGTTCTGCAAAAAAACATTGAAGCTTTAATTTTAATTTGTCAATTTTCTTTTGACGTTGTTTCCATTTTTCAAAGAAGGAGTCGATCCTTTTGTCTATTGAATTGTCCACGGTAATAACTGCAATCTTAGAATCTTTTATAAGTTCAAACAAAATCAGTTTTCTTTTCGTAATGATGTACCAATTACACAATATAATCAATGATCCTAAATTTACTCACCACATTAAGTTTCTCATAAGCAAACTGGTCATGAGGACGTTTGTACAAAGGCGAGTGCACATCAGCGAAGCCGGCCCAGTTTCCTCTCAGATCGTACGACATCACGTGAATAGCATCCAGCTCTCTGTAACACACGTATATCTTAGCAGTCTCAAGTTTGAAAGCACTTCAGAACTCAGAACAATGTTTGTTTTTCTTTTTAAGCTTCCTTCCAGTATTATTTATGTACTGCCAGTAACTTTGTAGCGATAAAAGTGTTCCAAACTATTAAACTGTTCCAAACTTTTTCGTTGTTGCAAAATATGAAGTTAATTGCTTATGAAACATGGCTGAGCTGGGTAGTTTTATAAAGGATTTTGTTGGGGACTGATTAATTAAAAGCGCTTTTTGAGTGAAGTTATTTCATGAAAGGAAATAAAGCTTTCATTTTTAACATATGGAATATTGTGTTACAAATCCTCCTTATCTAACTAAATCAGTATTATTATTTACATATGCCCGTAATATCCCAGTCCAGGGTAAAAGCCGTCTTTTCATTTTCTCCGTCTATTGCAATATCTGGCCAATCCTTTAGGACAGAGTCTAACTATCGTCACGCCATTTTAAGCCACGTGAGCACATTCGCAAGAAGTTTGCAGAATCATCACAGAATTGATTTGTTGGTTTCTCAATAACATTGTCTATTTATGTTGTATGTATCTATATATTTATATCATATTCTTTTTCTGTACTTTTCCTTTCATTTAGTATGCTTATTTTTATCTGTACACCACCCTAAGGTCAACTGATAGAAAATGCCTAAGGCATTAAGTCCGCCTTTGTACTTGTGCATGAATTTTTAATAAATTAACTATAGAATGTCTCCCAAATACTAAAAACTGCCATCATTAACCCTAAACTCTATTTGAAATAACACTAGACATGTTTCCAAATCTTTTTACAGTCCGTTTAACCGATTTTGAGTTCTATCCCGTAAACATAAGGATGACATAAAAAGCATAAACCTGTTACCAAAACCAACTGTTTACTACAGCTACCATTTGTCGTATCACCAACGCAATAGATGTCAAAATCGGTTGAACGGGCTGTAAAATGGGCTAATTTAAACGTCTAATGCTATCGCAAATGGAGTATACTTACTGGCAAAGATCCGGTACATGGTATCCCTCCATCAGCCTGAAGTTCGCGAGAGGTACGGCAGCAGTCAGTTCCCATCCCTTCTTCTCTCTAATGAAGGCCCTCCTTAGTTCCTGCACGAGAAAGAGGAACCGATCCTTGTCGGAGAAGGAACCACCACGATCAGCTGCACCGGGGTACTCCCAGTCGAGATCCAAACCGTCGAACTTGTACTTCTTTAGGAAATCTGTGGAAAGAATAATAAGAAATAAATAATACCAGCCTGTTACTGAGGATAAAGTATCTTCTCATACAGAGAAGGCACGCGTATTAATCACCACGCTTGCTCAAGGTGGGTTGGCGATTTCAGAGTTCCAAGTTTCCTCAAGTGGAAATAATATAGAGAAATTTTTATAAGATCTAGGATAGCTGCTGGACCCCTTTTCCACACTTAGACTCGCATTTGGTCCGTTGTACGAGCAGGCCTCCTCTATGTGAGAGGGTATGGGCCGTAATTCACCACGTGGGCCCCGTGCATGTTGGTGGATGTGATTGGTCTTCGAATTTTTGGTTCTAAGACATGCCGGTTTCCTCACGATGTTTTCTTTCGCCGTTTTTAGAGCAGTGGTAATGAAATAATTTACACAAAGTAAAGCGCCTGCCGGGGTTCGAACCCACGACCTACAACTTGTAAGTCGCGACCGTTGCCACTGGGCCACCACTGCTTTATAAGATCTATGTAATAGTTTAAGTTTCAAATATCTTTGTAGATAAGCTCGGGTCGCTCACACTAAGATAATGATCTCTCATTTAACTAAGGTTTTACAAGAAACTCCTCTATTGATCAGCGGTCTTAATACCTATAAGCTCTGCGGTTTCCAGATAACAGCTAAAACTCTCACTTAACTAATTTTGAAGTCAATGCTTGGGACTAAGATGTCTAGACGAAAAAGAATATCCTAATATAATGGAATGTCGGATACGATGCGAGCTCCAAGTTGGAATAACCTATTCTCGCATCTCGATATGGATATTTTGACAAACATTATATTTACATACACCAAATTCGCGAATATTGATATTATATTTTGTTTGCCTACTTTTGGAAGACGTTACGCGAAAATTGAAAAATAGATTGAATACCGAGTCCCTTGACACAATTTGCGGGTCTGCTATTTAATAAAACAATCTCTGGAAATCTTAGTTGAATGAGAATTTATATAAGCAAAATTGTTTGAATCATATCGGGTTTTATAGACATTTGTCTATGATTGGTTCTTGTTATTAATCAGAAAATTGACAATCGATGGAAATGTTTTCCTTCCGCTTTTATTCTAAAACATACGAAATCCAAGTAGCTCAGTTTCTCAATAACTACAACTTAATGCTTTAAACATTTCGCTCGCTGCAATTCTCGTAGTATCGACACAGAAAATATCCAGCCTGCAAACAAATTCCACCCTATTGTGATTTCTTTTATTTTCCCTGTTGGAGACGCTACACGAAACTATGTTAACAATAAAATAAGGAATCTTGGTAACGTATGAGGAAATATATATTATACGAAAACACACAACAGTGCATAATTTACGGCTAGATTGTGACTCAGAGCACTTGATACATTTTATTGGGTAAACGTCCTTGTTTTGTGGGTAGCCTACATATTATATTGTTTTCCTATTCCGAAGATATCACAATGGTTAGCGCAAAGTGCGTTTTGCTGACGAACAGCACTTGAGTGACAAATAGATAATCCATGTGGTTTATACAATTTCTAACCAATTTCTTACACCGTTAAAACCCATTTACGTATGTAGAAAATAAACTGATGTAAGAATTACAGAAACAGACAAAAACTTAGTATCTTTATAAACTTCTTAGGCGAGATCCTTAATAAATATATTAGGTAATGAAACCGCCATTGTATCCATATTTTTTTTTTTTGTAAAATTGATGTTTGGTGTACAATAAAGTCTGTTCTATTCTATTCTATGAGTAAAACCTAAGTGCAGTTACTCACAGAATCATTAAGCCGTTGGTCTCGGCTGACAGAAGTCAGAAACCTGAGATCTGACACCAGACAGGCGAGCACTGCCTACTGTGACAGGCTTGAGTTACACATTTTTATCAACGTTTGAGAGCAAAAACCGTGATGAAATGCGTGGCTCAAGACTATCACAGAGGCCGTGCTGGCCCGGCAGTCTTGCCAAGGGGTATCGTGTTACCCAGTTACTGGGTAGTCAGATAGACAGTCGCTCCTTGTAAAATACTGATATTCAGCTACACCGCGAAACTGATAACCCACTTCAACTTAGTTAGGAAAAGGCATGCAGAATGATTGACTCGTCTTACTCACCGACAACGCTCCTGACGAAGGTCATCCTGGACTGTTTCTGAGCGACCATGTGGGAATACTTGGAGCCACCCTCGGCCCAGCCACCCACGGCTACCATGAACTTGATATCGGGGTGAGAGTTGCGCAGAGACGTGAAATTTCTGAATCCATTCTTCTCTACGTCCAGCTGTAAAAATGTTATTGTATGAATATTATAATAATAAAGGCAAACGTTCGTGAGTGTGTGTGTTTGTATATCTGTTACTTTTTCACGCTCAAACGGCTGAACGGGTCTTTATGAAATTTGGCACAGAGATAGATCTGGAATAGCACATAGAATAATTTTTTATCCCGGGAATGTGTTCTTTTGGGATAATTTTAGACTTTCACGCGAGCGAAGCTGCTGGCAGAAGCTAGTCTAGTGTATAATTTAATTAATATTACCCATTGATCCAATGCACGAGTTGATCCATAAAGTACATACTACTAGATACATCCAAAATATCCATAATAACATTATAAATGCGCAAGTAACTCTGCCTGTCTTTCTATTTATTACGGTTTCACGTTTGATTAATTTTGTTACAGATATGACTGTGTATGTTGGACCTTGGAGAAGAACATAGAATACTTTTAATCCTGGGAGTTCGTTCCCTTGGGATAATTTTAGACTTTCAAAAGGTCGAAATGGAACCTAACCATTACAATTCCATCCATTATAAATACCCTCTACAAAAAAAAACCTCTAACAAGTACAAAACTCGCATCGGGGGCTTAGAACACTCTCGAAAAATTCAACTTTCAAACAAAAATTTACTAAAATCAACAATCGGTTTATCCGTTTAGGAGGTATGATGACAGACACACAAATACACAGTAACAAACGTCAAACTGAAAATGAGGGGTAATATACAGTATACCCCTCTTTTTCCGTCAGTGATTAAAAAACAGACTTCATTGATAAGCAACCCTCTTAATTTTAATAATATCTTTGTTTCTCACCTCAGGATCAATGATGAGGACCTCGTTGCTCTTCTCGGTGACGCCGATGAAGGAGTAAATGATGTGAGTGCAGAGGTCCACGGGCATATCCTCGATGCCGTAACGGCCCACGCCAGGCCGGTACACCGCCCAGTTGCTGAAGTAGCATACTATGCGCGCTTTGCTGTCCGCTGATGAAAAAAAATAGTATCTAGGTATAAACTCTCCATGGACAAATGTCGACGGCAAGAAGGAGTCAGACAGACCCCATACAGGATGGTCGAACAAGTTGGACAAAACAAGCCATCAGTGGTCCATAGTAGAGCTTAATCTAAAAGCTAGACAGACTTTTGCGCAGTAGTTGAATGATGCAAGCTAACAGATACAAATACAATAAGACAGCTATAGAACTGAGGAGTACTATTAAAAAAAACGTCCGGTAATCTTGTAAAAGTCTTGGCTCATCTCGTTTTGAGGAAAAAAGAAGTCGGTAGTATTTTTTTGTAAAAAGATTTTTTATTTTTCAGTTTTTAGTTGGACTTACCTAATAGGCAAGTTTTTAGTAAGGTACCTATAACGCCAGAATAGATAACCCGAATATCATGAAACATGAACATAACTGATGCAATGAGAAGTCTGCGTACCCTTTAAGAGCGTACTGGCGTGATGTTATGTTATGAAATGGTATAAACAAAAAACAGATATGCGATTGCAGCAATCCCGAGAGATTTGGCGATATTTATTGAAGAGTTCTGTTGTATATCTTCGATATTCTTCATCAGATCTTTACCAAAATTAAATGGGAACAATTTTGAAACATACTCTTTCAAACAATAAACAAGAATTTTCGAAATCGGTCCACAATTGATGGAGATATCGGTGAAGATACATAAAAAAAAATACATACATAATGTCGAACATAGAACCTTCTCCTTTTTGGGAAGTCGGTTAAAAAAGGTGATAACGGCAGCCGGCAATCTGGCCCAATGGATTAACTTAGCTAGACCTTCGCTATAAGATATCGTAAAAGGTGCCTTAGGAGCAAATAGGCAAGATTCAATATTCACAACACGTTGTGCAATTACTAATCCACGTTCCAAAGATGAAAGCATAACTGCATTACCTAAGATTGATGATGACGCATAACAAGTTAAGGTGGGAGCTAATAATGATAAATATGACGCCAAAGAATCTGTTTTCTAGTAATATTTTTTTTTCAAGTTAGTAAAATGTCAAAAAATTGAATTACAAATATATTAAATAAAAAATAATGGCCAACTTTGTAACATAGCTTGGGACTGTCTAATTCCAAACTAGGCGGTAGCTACTAACTCGGATAGCATTTCATTCCCATATATAAATTGTGCATATTTATTATTTAGTGACCATGTAAAGTTGAAAACCGAATATTTATTGGCCTTCCTAATTTTTTCATCTGTTTCATCAATTTTCAGCCAAAACTAAAATATCAACACAAACAAGTTCACCGTCAATACAAAGACGGATTACAAGTAAGTTTGTACAATAGTTGCAACACGATAAGCAGGGTTTAACCCCAACTTAGTCGCCAGTTAACCGGCAGATTGATTTATGTCGGCTAACCCTTTGTTATGAAGAGCCGTTAATCCATCGGTCGCTGAGCTACCATTGGTAAGCTTTAGCGTCAGATAAGTCACCTCAAGTCGTGAGGAGAGACATTAATTATTCTGGGAGATAAGATTAATATTGATGGCTTTATCTTACTGCTGTTATTTCTTGCTTTTGACTGTCTTTCAATACGTTTTGGTAACTTTAGAGTAAGAACATTGCACTGAGTAATTCTCTGTATTTTTCAAGTTTTCCTACAACACTTGGATCATCATTTTCTCGCCCTTATATACTTTTTATTTTGTTTGTTTCCTTACATCACTTGGACCTCCACCTTTATTATTTATTTTTCTTCCAAAAGCTTGCCTTCTTTTATTTTGTATATTTTTGTTGTTTTAAATAATGTGTTCTTACCTTCAATTGCAGTCGTTGCGACCGCCAGGACGGCCAACGTCGCTAGTATCGCTCTCATTTTGAACCTGTTGACAAACAAAACAAGTGTGTTTATTACTATGAAAACAATATTCAGTCTGTACTAGATCACATTTGAAGTACAACAATGTTTCACCAGTTACGTTTTAAGACTTATGTTGTATGAAACAACAACAGCAATGCCAATCTGCAACTGTACCACTGCAATGCGAAAGTATTTTCTTATACAGAGAAGGTAGGAAAATGTTCATTAAATATTAGGTTTATCTTTTAGAACACTATCACAAGTCATCTTAAGAGCTCACATTCCGAGAACATCTGAACCACACTGATATAAAATCAATAAAAAGTCTAAGTCTGATTTCCAGTTTAAAACAACATCTAATACAGGTTTTAACCTGGACCTTAAAACAAGTTTTCTACCTGGCGTTTCCTTCTTACATATTTACAATGTAAAATTAATGATCTAGCAGTATATCTAAGTAACTAGTAAGCCAGTACAGTTACCCATTTCCCATGGCACTTGGGTGTCAGACAGGGTTGTACCGTATAAGAATAACGGATACGATTCACGACGGTTCCACATTCCATGGCTTATTATATAGTCTACTTATTGGGATTATTATGGAGGTATGTATACCTTAGAACTTGCCTGCAACGGAACCTGTATGGTATCTGGTCGATAAAGCCTTCAATTTATTTACTTGTTCTCTAAATGTATTAATTTGTTTTAGTCTCTTTGGTTTCGTCTCAACTTTATTCTTTATACGTGATTTTGCGGGTAAATAATATCAATGGGATCTCCGTAATACTGCACGTTTATCAAAATTACAGCAAATAAACTAAACACTTTATAGACGGATATCCCAGATGCCCAGACATTGAGTACCTACTGTTAGTATGTACTTTGAACATACGCATACTTGCAAGATTGGGCCGACGGCCAATTTTCAGATATCAGATGCTAAAGGTAGATACGTAAAAATTTTACACACTTACTACTAAAAATCTACTTACTACTCACAGTATCCGAGCTGATTTTTATGGATCCAATAGGAAATAGAAATCATACTGCCAGGCATTTTCCATCGGCGGTTATTTCTACCAGACACGTCAAAAATCGTAAAAAAATCACGTAACTATCCTTAGTCCATCCGTCTTGATACCTAGGAAACTATTTGAAACCTTTTTGAACCAGGTAGACACACCGTATCGGCCGAACATGCATTAAAATGTCGCTGTGAGTTTTTATATCGTTTTTATGATCAAAAATAAAAATAAATCATGATAAAAATAAAAAAAATCATAAAAAATAGAAAATAACTTTGACAAGTTTTCCTTGTTTATTACACGAAAGACCAATCTCGATTTTTAAAATAAGTTATTGCTAAAATACATACTAAAAACTCTTTGGCACAAAATGCACCAAAAGTTTTGTCGTTATAAACAACACCGTTTAACAAACAGGAACATACATGTAACAATACTTCCATTCCAAATAATCTTAACAATATTAAAGTCTGATGTTTGAATGACTGTTCACGCCTCAATGTTCTACTTGATTAATATCAAACTTGCGACACGAGGAGACTATATCTTGGATTATATACCTAATTTTATGATTATTTACCTAAGGTTTTTCTGCCCAATAGTACGCCCGTTGAGAAAATTGCCGACTTTCACGCGAAGAATGCCGCTTGCAGAAGCTAATAGCTTCAATATAATAAGGTAATAAACAACATTATTACACTGCCGTCGCACGCGCAGGCTGCGGTACTCGTACAAGCGCCGGCACTAACGGTACAGCCGCTCTAGATGTGTCACCATCACCTACTGACCCCAACCTCTCATTGTCACAAACTAGGCTTCTTCTTATACCTACTTACTACCTAACCAATCACAATAGAATGCCATCGAAAAAATGTGCCGAACTTATCCGACTTCCTTCTAAGAACTATCACTTGAATGTCATCGAGAAAAAAGTAAAAGTTATATCAAGAGCGTTGCTAAGTTATTATAGAATGCTGATGAGTTGTAAAAACTGCTGATTCAAGGGTGAATTAAATGAGATAATAAGATGTTCATGTATTGTAATTCTCCAGATATAAAAGCACTGTGCAGATGAACTATCAAATACGTACTGCTAACTATGCAACAAAAGGTCTATGTAAAATACTGTACGGAATTGTTGTTTCCTGTAAGAAAGTATACAAAACCATTCGTATTTTAGAAATTAACTTTGAAACGTTAATTAATGCACATATGTTAATGAATGCATGATTTAATTTTGAAATTTTCTAGAAGAAACTTTAGAATTTAATTTAATATAAAGAGATAAACTTTCGAAAACAACGTACCTACTCTGCCACTCTACCTACGCCTGGGGGAAATCTATGTCCAGCAGTGGGACGTCTTTTGGCTTAAATTATGATGATAATGATGTACCTACCATACAAGAAATCAAAAGTTCAAGAAACGAAAACTAATCTAAAACAAAAGGCACTTTTCTGAAACAGTTTCGAGCCATTAGAAGTAAAACAATGACTAGCTAAACCTCGTAATGGCTTAGCGGAAAATAGATTTTCGCACTCGCTTAACTTCAAATCTGTTTGATCGTTTGCAACAATAGCCGAAGTACGCCACTTAATAGTGTAGATACCTTCATAGTGGCTTCAAATGGAGATCTTTCTAAACGGTTTATTGATATAAGAAACAGTTCTAAATTCAAATTGACACTAAATATTTTGAATACAGCGCAGCTATATTTAAAAGTGACTTGAAGCATATCTACTATACCATTTAATTCAATAACAATAGTACTAACATCGTTTGCTATGTCGCAATGAACTAAAAGGCGTTCAGCCTTGATATTATTTGAGAATCCTCGTTCTCGATTCTCGCCCTAAGCATTTGATGTAAAATGTCGCGAGACAATATTTGTATCGTATTAAACGAGCAATATTTATATATACCTATACATATTTTTAATCACGTTATCGAAAACGGCTCTATCGATTTGGATAAAATAGCAATAAAAGGGGTTTCGGGGCCGAAAAATCGATCTAGCTAGGTCTAATATCGAATAAAAACAAATTGAAAAAATTGTAACCGATTGACCGAGAGAATGTACTTTTTTCATTAAATGTTCATCTACAAAGATGGAGCTAGATCTCCTGTTAACATAAACTTCATTAAAATTATTGTAGGTAGGATTAAAGGAAATTAGTATTCAATGCATCTTCGTAGTTGTTGGATAGAATATTATTGTCTCATCTGAAACCATTAAAAGGGTTCGTGCAGACATGCGTGGGTTCTATTCCGCTATAAAGTAAGATAAACCTAATATAGCTTTGAACAGACATACATAAACAACTGCAGTTTTATTGTGTTGTTTGGATATTACAATAAAGCATTCTATCTTCAAATAAAGGAATACTTTCTAGACAAAGCTTCAAAGGATTAAAAAATAAACGTGTATTTGTGTTGAAGAATGCGTTTCTAACATGAATATGAATTCATACAGTATAAAAATGTGAATATAAAAAAAAACATTTAAAATTATTGACTTTCGCAGATTAGCAAAAATGTCAAACCGTGTTCCACTGTATAAATTTTAGGTATACTTGATCGGTTTATACCAGAAATTAATATTTATAATTTGGTGACACCGAACGCCAGTGCTAATTCTCGGAACAATAAGAAACCGGTTGGACATCTGGGGTCCATCAGCAATGCAAATTGAGCATCAGGGGCTGACTCAGACAATGGATGTATAGCTGGCACCAAATGAAAGCATATAATTATGTCCAGTAAATATGTTCTTTATTTCTTTGTCCCGTTAGCAGGTTCTATATAGGCTAAAATAATAGAATAAAGAGAGAAGTAAGTGAAGAGATTAAGAGAGCTTATTCCGTGTTGTGGATATTAGTCAGTCACGACAGTTTTAGCAAATCTACAAAAAAGATATAATACATTTGCAGATTACACTGGCACTGGTTACAAGACTGTAAGTGTAATTTATTAGTGTTTCGTACCCGAAGGGTCCAAACGGATCCCTTTTGCTGTCAGTTACGTGTCCGTCTGTTTGTCCGACGTCTGTCACAAATTATTGTTCCGAATTTTTGTTTTAACTTCCCATTGACCTATAATCTTGAGATTTGGTGATAATGTTCATTATTACGTATATTTTACAAACAAATACTAATATATTCTACACTTGGTTTGACCAAATGCGTGTCGGAATTCGCACATTTACGGTGCGAATGTGCGAAGTCCGACACGCGCCTATCCAGTTTTTTATGTTTCCTAAATAATAACTAATAGCTAAATAATAACAACCGCACTGGTCGATCATCAAGGTTAACGCTTGACAAGATCGGTCCGTGGATGGGTGACCATTTCAACATACTGAGTTTACTCCGTGCCTCGGAAAGCACCTTACACCGTTGGTCCCGGCTGTCATTAGATCTTTGATAGTCGTTACGGGTACACAGAAGCTTGAGATCTGACACCAGTCTAGCCAAAGGGTACCGTGTTATCCAGTTACTGGGTTGTGGAGGTCAGATAGGCAGTCGCTCCAGACTGAAAGCCGACCCCAATATAGTTGGGAAAAGGCTAGGCAGATTGATTGATCTTTTGCATAATCAAATATTTGTCTAGCATTAAAAGTTTGGTAGTTATTAGAACTAAGCTCCGAAAGTCTGGGCTTGTTACTGATGGCATTAGACTCGCCACCTCTTACATTTGACTTAACATAACGAAATACCTCTGCTCAACCCTTCGGGAAATACTGGCGTGATGTTATGTAATGGTACATTGTTATATATTACTAGCGGTGCCCCCGACTTCGCTCTTGTCAACTGCCTACCCTACTCGCCTTGCTACCTACCCAACCTACCTATTCTACTAAGATTTTTTCTAGTGGCATTCATCCGCGGAAAAAATGACGTCAAATGCATAACGCCATCTATCGAATATGGAGTTCAACTGTACGACTATCTGAATTGCGTGTACTGTGATATTTCACTTCTTGAACTCTTTAAATTCATCTAACTTTTGATAGAGTAAACCGATTGCGATGAAACAAAGACTAAGCAATACTTTACGTTACGCACAATTTTTTTGTGTAATGGTTATCTACATTTGTTACGTACATTTTACGTGATTCGCACATATAAACAGACAAACACACAAAAAATCCAAAAATGTTGGAAATAGGTTCTGTTGGTTATCCTTTAACACTCTAGCTATTTTTTAGCAAATATTTCCAAAAACGACTTTTCTACAGATTTATTAGTACGTATTGTTAACACACTCTTTTAAATTATTGTTAATAATTGATTATGATGATGATGTTATTTAATTCGTCTTATAACAAAATATAAACAGCACAACATCAATTCCCTACTGATCATGAATAATTTATATAAAATTCAGGAAAATACACGGGTTGTGTTCCAAAAGGAAATGCTTGCCAAAACATTGACACAACACGTTACCTACTCGTATGTTTATTTACTTGGCCCGAGAGTAATGTCTTCTAATATTTACTTTATTTCTCATGATACAAGGTATTTTATTGAAAATCCTTGCATGAATAACATTTCAAAAAATGTGTCACAGATTTTAGAAAATATTGTATTAATTCCTAATAAAATGAAATAAATATTTTTATGTTTGTATGTTTGTGTTTCAATTACGCAAAAACAGCTGAACGGCTTTAAATGCACAGAAATGGATTAACACATAGGATATTTTTTTACCCGAAACTAAACTCCGAATAATAAACCCTTGGGTTAATGAACTCTTTTCACGCAGGCGACCGGCGAAGCCGCGGGAGAACTATTTTTTTAAATAATTAATTAGATGAAATAGTTTGTTTGTTTGTGGGTTCTTCCCTATAGGTTCTGATCCGTTCACGAAAAATCTTTTACTTACTAAGTTTAAAACAATGGAACACGTAAATGTTGGACAAAAAGAAATATTGCATGAAACTTCAAAAGCATTTAAGATGCCAACACTAGAAGTTATGAATGTCTTTTATTTTTAAAATTCCTAGTGCAAGACAGCCATTTTTCATACCCCGCAACAATACATAGTTCTCATAACAATATAGAGGTATCTATAACGAAAACATTACACTTCCCTTCTCTATAATCACTACGTTTGTACAGACAGCTAAAAAGTGTATTATGAAGGAATGACATCTTGGAAATAAAAAGCAATATTTGTATTTTTAGTGTAGCCTATTAAAGTAAAATTTAAAATCAACACTCAATACAGTTTTTAACCAAGAAAGAGATATTGAGATGCCTGCAAATATAGATGTATGAAAGAATAAGACCTATTATGCCGATCCCAAATTAGGATAATGGCAGGATGATGATGATGACGTAAATTCAGTTCCGAATGGTCTCATTTTAAAGAAATTAAAACATGGTACTGTAAAAGGGGGATGCAGCCAAAGGCTGAAACAAATACTATTCGACTTCTACGACGTATATTTATTAAAACGTGCTGCGCGCCCGGACGAGCAACCTGTTCGGCCGCTGACACCTAAAGCTGGCGACTTACATTTATTTTAAGTTTGGAAGGAAATCGAATACAGAATATTTAGAAATATATTGAACGCGTGTAGTTTTTTGTTTAGCGGGCACTTCTGTGAGGGCCGACCTACGAGCGGCACGTTTTAATAAATATACGTCGTAGAAGTCGAATAGTATTTATTTAAGCCTTTGGCTGCATCCCCCTTTTACAGTACCATCCCAGAAGCACGTCAAATCAAAATCAAATAAAATATTTGCATAAATAAGACTTACACGTCGTGCTTTAAAAATATTGTAGTTGGAAAATTAACCGCCACCTTATCTCTTTTGTCGATGATATTACTCAATTGGCAGTCGCATCGAAGCTCCTCGCTCAATTACTGAGAAGTAATAAACTGCCAAAGGCTTGAGTACAAATGTCAGGAATGTCTCAGCCCTATTGCATTGTAGTGGAATTTATTAGTCTTTTCCGACATTTTATTTAATTGTGGCATAAAGGATGAGATAATTATAATGTGCTTGTCAAAAGTCATTTTATTACGATTCAAAGTAATGCACGAATGTTTGGATATTTATATGTATCTACTTGGCTTCTAAAACTTACCTAATATACTCTAAGACATTTGACACTAACAAAGAGATTTTTGCCGTTATTATGGCGACTTACTCGATTGGATTGGAGGAAGTTTCTTTCTTAAGGACGGGCATATGGGTCTTACTTACGAGTATATTAATTTTACAACAACCACTTCGGCAAAATATGTTTTCATAAAACTTGTCCATTTCATCCTCTTGATTAAAAATCCACTTCAACCAATGTGCTTTAAATGCACGCAAATAAAACTACAAATATTTCATTTCCATTGAAAACATCAAATCAAACATTTTAGGCACGTTTTTAAAACCCTTTGCCCGGGTCTACCGCAAACAATTCGTCAGTAATGTCAATAGCATCAACTTTATACTGGACGCAATACCGTGTGTCACATAATTGAGTACCATACGCGACTCACCGGTGAGTTCGCATTGATACCAGTGGCACCCTGACTGAATACTAAAGACTGGATGAGTTCACTAGTGTCGTTATCCTGCAGCTAAGGTCACCGGCCGAAAGTGAAAAGCCTTTGTCCATCTATGGTGCCTTCGCTCCCATTAAAAGACAAAACCCTTGCCCGTGACAGGAGTCCTAAGGTGCGATTATGGCGCGTTTCATAATACATATAACATTATGAATACTAAACGCGAATGAGTTAGGTATCGTGAGTTGAGCATTGATGAATACAAAAAGATAAGTTGTTACGCTTAGAAAAATATAAACTACGATCGATAAAACTAGAACTTTAACAATTGGAACTCTGTTTTATTCAGAAAACCGTTCATTTGGCTCGGCGAAGTTACATTTTTATAAATTAATTATTTTAAAAATTTCAGCAGTTATTAGCGATAGTTAGACAGGACTGATATATCTCATGCCTGAGACTGAAATTGTAATTTTATGAACGGTTTTATCCTCAAGTAATTATAAAAAATGAATTATTACACAATTCATTATTACTATCTTTCTTTAAAGCTTTATCTCATATAGGTACATTTTTTTTATAAATTATCGACATAATGGAATTATTCTCGGCTAATATTTTAAGAAATGGGTAACTAAGTAGTAACCCATTTCTTAAAATAATAAGTATGTGTAGATTTGACTTCCTTTCAGCAAAATTGTGATTAATTTCAACAGCGAAATGCTTAGTAAATCAAAAAAATGACGAATGAAAATGTTTTACAAATAAATTACATTGTTATGTCAATATCAATGAACGGAAGTTATTTTAATTACGCATCTTTTGTTTAAAAAGAGCGTTAACAATTCAGTTCCACTGTTTGATATAAGCGATTTAGTTTCTACAAAAAAAAACTTTACTAATATAATGTGATACTAAGCTTCAACAACAGTTTTTGTGCTGAAAGGCAATGGTCTAAAAAAAATAAACCTTTGACAAAAATATAAATCAAACTATCAAAATATAATTTTCCTTCCCGGGAAAAACAAACCGAAAATACGTATATACTTGGCAATTCTGAAGGCTCAGTGAAGAAAATTACAAAACGGAACTATAAAATTTTTCTGCAACATTATAATTTCATTTCCGAATAAAAAAGACAACAAATTAATTAGCAAACAGCATATCGTTTAAATAGCGCGTTTATTGGCGTTGCTGTTACTGAACTGTTATTAAGTTAATAAATGCACGCGATGTTATTGTTCCAGCTTTTCAACGATTTATGCAAATATTTTAATCGTCATGTCAAATTGTGTGATCAATTTTTATACATTACTTTTGCCCGCGATTGCGCTCCCGGTTTTATCCCGCAGGAATCGAGCATTTCGGGAAAAAAACTGGGTGAGTATAGGTTCAATAGTTTTTGCAATAAGATCAGTAGATAATTTTAATTTTAAATTTAAATTTTTAAACAAATAAATTTCTCGCTATATTTATGTAGAATGTTAGTTTAGTTTTACTTTTTAAGTGTAGTTTAATATTTGCAAATTAGCGAAACGATAATTAAAAGCAATATGAATTAATTTAGTATGTTTTAGAGACGCCATTTAAGAACTATCGAAAGTCAATAAAATTATCATAAAGCAATCGTAATATTGAACACTTTCACTGAACAGCAGTCATGTTCAAAAGATACAGATGCTGTGATGAATATTTATACAAGGTGCGAATATATTATGCTTCTTAATTTTATAAACAAACATAATAAAAGTTGGCTGACTGCCTGCGGTGGCGCCGGTAATCGTCGTGTGTTTACTTTGGTGTTGATGGCAAAGCTAGGTACATATTATTATTATATATAAACATAATAATATTGTTGGATGAACCAATGATGACACCGGTGGAATACGCATTCAGTTCACATTCGGAAATGTAATATACATTTCACATCATTTTAAATTTGTTGAGCTAGAAAAATACAATTTGAGTGTGATCACTTTTAATAAAATTCTATATTTTCTTTTATAATTTTTGACATTGAACATAGAGAAATTGTTTTTATTTTATTTCATGGAAACGAAAAACGTTAACAACAAGATTTTTTACCAAATAATTTAATTAAGTTAGCCTAAAAGACTAAGGCACATTTTAAACTGCAACTTGTTATTTTACATTAAATATTAAGTTATGATTAAGAACAGTGGCTTTTTTTAGCTAGAAATTGTTTTTGCTTCAAAATGTGAACTTGAGAAAAACTTTTTTTAACTTTAAAGTCCACTGAAAAACCGACTAAAGACGAATGTGTCAAACCCAACTTTAATGCCAAAATTAGACAAAAACTCAACTTCAAATTCTTAATTCAAAAACCAGGGATGTCT
Source organism: Orthosia gracilis (assembly GCA_947562075.1). NCBI lineage: Eukaryota > Metazoa > Arthropoda > Insecta > Lepidoptera > Noctuidae > Orthosia > Orthosia gracilis. The sequence continues at coordinate 65,569,811 of OX387264.1, read as the reverse complement.
GTTCTAATTTTAAAAAGCCTTTTTCAAAAATGCGTGTATGAAAGTGCTGTACTCACAGTTGCGGTGTTGCGGCGGGCGGCCAGCGTGTGATTGTGTGTCTCTGCTCGCTGCAGCCGGTTATATGCGCACACGCAACTCCGCCCGCCGTCACAGGGTGTAAACAAATGCTAATTCTTTCCTGCTTCTTCTTTATTTTGTATTTATTTATTTCAGCGAAAAAAACATAAAACGATATGTGCAATGAATTTGGTATTTACGTTTGTTAAATTCTTTCGGTGTCTTGCGCGGTTCATGCTCTGCTCATTTGATATGGAGTACAATGAAAATGAAACGAATTATGTATGGTGGTACGAGTATGGCTCTTCTGCTCCTAACCATTCCAGCACGTCTTCATATTTTAAGGACTTAATTACAAGTTTGTTGAACCCTTAGCCATTATCTTAGTTGAACTCATAATATAGACAGCGTTCTTTCCAGTCAGATTTTTTTACAGCCGTTTAAAAATAATATTGATTTAAATGAGGTAAGGTTTTATTTAAGAAATTTGCTGCTTAGCTCGTTTGACAAATTTAATTTAATTATGCGATGTTTTTTTTAGGGTTCCGTAGTCAACAAGGAAATCTTATAGTTTCGCCATGTCCAGACTGACAGTAAATCCGTCCGTCCGTCCGCAGCTTAGCTCAGAGACTCTTGGTACTAGAAAGCTATAATTTGGCATGGATATACATATTAATCACGCCGTCAAAGTAGTAAAATAAAACTAAGAGAAATTATTTTTTAGGGTACCTCCTGTACACGTAAAGTGAGGATGTTTTTTTTCTCCTCTATGCCATGGTGTAGGATATCGTTGGATAGGCCATTCAAAAATATTACGGGTCTGTGAAATCAATTTTTCAATTCCGGGATCTGTTTGCGTATAATTAAACTTTAAACGGATAATTTTTGTTAGAGTCAAGTGTAGTGCAGGGGCGGGGGCCCCTGCTGCCAGCTAAATGGTTGCTTTTGGATATGTGAAAAATTCCACGGCAGTAGTATATACAACGAAATTAAAAGGAAAACTATCACAGCTAAGCAGACTTTACAAGTTTACGAGTATTAGACGACCAACTTATAAAATGTATATGGACAAAAAAAAATATGTATGGAGACAACATGTTCCATGCTTTCATTGTTTATGAACGTGTTATCTATTTATTTTGGTGAATGTAGCTGTTTATACGGAACTCTCTGTGCGCGAGTCAGACTCGCACTTGGGAGTTTTTTTTAATTTATTTAGTTTATTACAGCTGTAAGTCTTCTATGCTCTATTAAATAAGTAACTGCACATAAGATCAGTATCAATTATTGAAAGAAACAGCCTGTATAGTGGTTGATCGATGATACTGCGCATGCGACGCTCCCCAAAAGTGCAATGTATCAAACAATGAGATCAATGGTGGGTGCCGGGGTCGACCAACGGTCCCCAAACCAGTCTCCAAGGGAAAGGCTCTAAATACCTGATTACATTTAATTTATGTCAATGATAAAAATGTCCCGTTCACTCTGCACTCCCGAATATAATTGTCCCTTGACTTGAACACAAATGAGAATTAATATCACGGTCTTGGTACTTGTAACTGTATGGTTATTGAGATTATATGGAAATTATTTTACTGCGTTTTCATTGCGTTTCGGTACCAAAAATAAGTTTTTTATGTTGTTAAAGATATGTAAGTTCAACGTACTTGGTTAACAAGTTTCTTACCCTCAAAACCTAAAACAAAACCCATGAAGGTAAGTAAAAACCTGTGTAGTATAAATGTAAGGAACAGAAACGTCATCAGTAAAGCGGAGCGCTTGATAAAATAATAAAGTGACAAACTGGACCACCGGTGCTACTTAAGGGAAGGACGTCAGAAAAACATTGTCTCACGGACACATGCCTAACTCCGCAAGTACTAAAAAGCGGCCAAGTGCGTGCCGGACTTCGCTCATTTAGGGTTCCGTACCCAAAAAAAATCTGATTTGTTTTAAAAATATATGTAATAACTAGCTTTTACCCGCGGCTTCGCTCGCAGAGAATCTATTTTTTTTTAATAAAAGGTATCCTATGTTACTTCTAATACCTCCAAGAATATATGTAAAAAGTTTCATGTTGATCGGTTCAGTAGTTTTTGCGTGAAAGCGTACCTAACAAACAAACTTACATTCACTTTTATAATATTAGTATAGATAAACATTATTACCAAACTTCAAGTTCGTAGGTCAATAGGCAGTCAAAGAATTCATCGAAATAAAATTGTGTGACAGACGACGAACAGACAGACAGACAGGCACGTGAGTGACAGCAATAGGGCTCCGTTCGGACCCATCGGGTACGGAACCCTAAAAACTTGGCAGAAGCTTTCCCTTTTAGCTTCATATCGGCTAACTCTACCTACTTGTTTCCACAAAGTAGTCTCAAAGTGAAAATATTTATGCGAAAAACAAGTCTTATAATGACCTAGTAACTGGAGATATTCTAATAGTCCCATTTATCATGTTTTTGCCTTCTCTCAGATCGTAACACGGCCTCTCGCCGCCCGTAAAATTAGGATATGAATTATTATAATTACTTTTGTAAGCTTATCCTAATTTGTGCTTAATGAAACCCTGTTTAGAGGGTGACGAGGCTAAGTAGGCAACTAGGTGTATTATCAATGGTTGAGTTTTATTCATAACGACTGTTTACGTTGGACCTAATTTGTATTAAACGAGTCGATAGTAGGCAACTATGAGGAGAATTTGTGAGATTCTAGTGAAAATTATATTTACATAAACATGGACTTCTGTTTAGGGTTCCGTGGTCAACAAGGAACTCATAGTATGGGGTATCGTTGGATAGGCCATTCAAAAATATTACGGCTCTGTAAAAACCATTTTTCGATTCAGGGATCCGTTTGCGTAAAATTAAGCTTTAAATTGCTCATTTTTGTTAGAGTCAAGTGTCTCTCCCTGCCAGCTAAATGGTTGCTTTTGGGTATGTGAAAAAAATTCACGGCAGTAGTATATAGAGGAAGTGTTTTCTAAGTGGACGTGGATGGCCAAATCTGGAACTATGATGTTGCGGCAAACAATCAAAGTAGTCACGAGGGCGATTTTAATGAAAACTAAAACATTACTACATTTTTGAAAAATCAATATTCTTAGCCAGGAATCAATCCCGTTAATATTGAAAAAAAAACACTGCATTATTACACCATTCGATAGTGTCGCTAATAAGAATCAAATTCTGCGAAGTAACTTAAGGTTGCCCTAGTCGACGGCACGAACTATTTTGTGCGCGGGGTTAAAATGCATGCTATCTCATCCGAAAACACGTGCGAAAGAGATAAATGCTGTGATAAGCTGTAAGAAGCTGGTTCACGTACGAATTAGCACTTTTGCAAGTTTGTAGTGAAATGTCTGATGATTTAGGACGAAAACGAGCGTGCGAAATTTTATAAACAGACCTTTGGGAATCTAGATATCATGTAAAAACCACTGAATGTATATTTTCAAAATAAAATTATTTGCATTGTTGAACTACTAATCTATTCCTGTATGATGGCTGTTTTTCAATTTTCTTTATTCTTATGGTATTTATTGCCGCCCAAAGATGCATTAAAGTCAGTGTTGAAATATGGAACTTTCGACGCTCATAACTATTAAATAACTTTTTTTTCCATACAGGGCTAGATAATGATGAGACAAATTGATATATTTATTTAGTTTGAACGTACATCGTCAAACAGTGGAGTAATCGCCAGACTACGTTTGTATGAAAGAATGATCGACTAGTGTAACCTTAAGGAAATGGCTAATTTTCAACAAAATACTTATTTTTCCTACGTTTAGTATGACTAAACTACTTAAGTATGACTCCTTTGAGTGTTTTCCGCTATTCCTCATAATTTCGGCTTTGGCCATCCACGGCCAATTAAAGTCTTACCCTGTATAACGAAATTAAAAGGAAAACTATCACAGCTAAGTAGGCTTTACAAGTTTACGAGTAATGGTCGACCAACTTATAAAATGTACTTGGAAAAGTAAAAATTTTGTATACTGATGTATGGGGACAACAGTTTTCGAACGGCAAAGTTAGTTTTGTCCCTTCGTTAGCGCAATGTTCGGTGCTTTCATTGTTTATGAACGTTAGTCATCATCATCATCATCAACCTATTAATTTCCCCACTGCTGGGACACAGGCACCCTCTCTGTGAGAGGAAATGGGCCGTTATCCACCACGCGGGCCCAGTGCGGGTTGGTGGATGTCACATGTATTCGAATTTTTGGTTCTAAGACACGCCGGTTTCCTTACGACGTTTCCCTTCACCGTTTTGATAGCAGTGGTGATGAAATAATTTTTACACAAAGTAAAAAAGTTTACGCATGCCTGGGTTCGAACCCACGACCCACAACTTGTAATTCACGGCCGATAACACTGGGCCACTACTGCTCTCACTCTCTATCTCTCAATGTTACCTATTTAATTTGGTGAATGTATCTGTTTATACGGAACCCTCTGAGCGACTCGCAATTAGCCGGTTTTATTTTTGTTATCGGGGGGTAACCTTCAAAAGGCAGATGGAAATTTGGAAAAAAGACCAGGGTCCGTGGGGTTTTAATCTCACTAAAACTCCATGGTGATCACCATCAGCACCCCCTCTACAAAAAACACAAAAACACCCCAGAACCCCCTCTCTATTTAACACTGGTTAGGGTAAATCCCTAGGGAAAAGTCTCCCATATGACAAACATTTCATATGAAAGATTAAATTTTGAATGTTAGCCTAGTACAGTCTGAACAAACAAACAGTTCCTCAAATATAATATAGTTAACGCGCTATTGGCCTACTCAGATTAGAGTTACCATAACTTTTCAAGGATGACAAACATATCTTATGTCTCCTATATTTATTTCGCTTGTGTACATATTTTCTTTGACATTGTTAAAAGTTATAAATCAGTTAATCTACAACTAAATTGGGGGACTTTATGTCAAAACTGAAAAGGTTATTCTAGACAAACGTGCATAATGAGCATGCCAAAATAAACAGATAAGGATAATGTACGATACTATTAAAACATTACCGGGTGCTAAAATATCGAGAGGAAACCTGGACTTAAATATAGTTTTCAACACACTTGCTCGTAAAGTGAGTCTTATTACATCGATTTTAGGGCCATAGACCGAGCTATAACACACATGTGCTTAATAACATTATACACTGGTGCGTAATAGAATTATCCCTACAAAGTTAAAATAGTACCTTTCTGCAACTTCGCAAATGTGTGAAAAAACGTCGTGTGAAACTCGTGAGCTCTGCTCATTACACGCTCGGCTGAATTACACCCTTGCCTACGGCTCGGGCTGCATTCCACAGCCTCGTGTGTAATGAGCAACTTAGCTCACTTGTATCATTATATACTATAATGTAAGTCTGAAATAATCAAGAGGACTGTATTTTTCCCAGAGGCGGCTTAAATAACTCTGTCACCAGAGGTGTCCACATCCTCACAGGAAAAGAAGAAGAAGACCAGGTGCTCGAAGCTGTGAATTCAGGAAACAATAAAAACTCCCCATTTTAATTTTCTCATAACGCTTAGCAAGATAGACCCTCAGTTTCCCAGCTCAAAATTGTCGCAGAATTAATGTGACAAATTGTCAAGCACGCTTTATCTGCTGTGATTGGTTGAATGAATTTTCAACAGCCAATCACAGCAGTTAACGCGTGCTTGACAATTTGTCTCATTAATTCTGCGATAATTTTGAGCTGGGAAACTGAGGAAGAGAGTCGTAGAATGTATAGAGAAAAACATCTTTCGATATTTGTCAATAAATCTAGAATAATTCACAACAAATCTATTATCACAATGATGCGTAAAACGGAATAATTGCATTCACTTCTAACTGTTATTTAAATAAGCGTTGTGTCATTTAATAGAGTCCCAAATAATTGAAAAACTAAACCGTAGTACCGTTGGACACTTAGTAGAAGGCTTTGGTACTCAATCGCTCATACAACACTTTGAATTTGCATTCTATTGGTCTATTGACATTTGAGATGAATCGTCGCACGCGCCGATTGTCTCCGGAGTCAAGAATAACGGAAGGAAGACTCGCGGCATTGAACTGCATCCACGTAGCGCCCGCGCCTCTGCGTACGCGCAGGGAATCGTAATCACTTCGGTGGAGACAAAGAGTTGTGTCCCCGTGTTGATCGGTACTTACCTCGTGGAATTATCAGGAAATCGGCAGAAATTTTAATTAAACTGATCTTTTTAACGGTTTTAATTGGCGGTTATTTTTGAATTCACTGTTTGAACTTGGAATGTTTTTTTCACATATTTTAAAACGAATACCAATTCCAATTTTAAAATTATTGTCAGTTTTTAATAAATATTGATATCATGATATTTTTACGTTTTAATTTTGAAGAATTTAAATACTTGCATATTGCATACGGACTTTCGCACTAGACGAAAAAATCTAAGCAACTGGCTGCGTGCTGCAAATTGCTACAAATGGGGGAAGGGTTACAAACGGAACAACTAATTAAAATAGTTTTACATCTGATTGAACACATCGGGATTACATAAAAAAACGGTAAAAAATAGCAATGCTCCTCGGATATAAATAGTATTCATTTATATGGTAAATTATTATACTTATGCTGCATAAAAAAGAGATTATGTTCTTATGGGTCTAGTGAATGCAAGAGTGGATACCTATTATGTAGAATTCCTGGATTTGAATTTTTCATTTTTGTCAAGGGATTTAAGTTGAACGATCTCTGGCTATAGGTTAGCCAGCATCTATTTCTCTTTATCAGTGAACTTTATTTATATTATTTTTTTAATTATTTCAAAAGTAGCTATACTCCAACCAATTATTATTGTGATACGATCATATATTTACGTATGGGTAGTACTAAATTTTTAATGAAGTAGCACTAGACATCGTAAAAACAAAACTACACTCCGACTCCTCAAATTTTTCATGATCTGTCAAAATCATATTACTTTCTTTTTATTTTATTGGTTCATAAATATTCTACAGACATTTGTTACTGTCTTGGCTGGCTGACTTTTAAAATATTTAAAGAAAACAATCAAACAGTGATTTATTGTGAATAAATCTTATACCTATAAGATAAAGTAATTGGTTTTTTTAATTGCAAGATTTAAATTAATCAATCTTGCTGAATCTTGCAAGTAATTGCAAGTAAAAAGAATATTTAGAGATGTATATGAACGAGGGGTTTTCTGCGATGTGCAATCAATCACGTCGGGAACCATTCAATAAACTGTGTTAACGGCGTCTTAACGATCATTAGTGGCCTTACACGTAAAGGTTACAGTTTTTTCGATCAATTTTCATGATAGCTAACGTATCTCAACATGGATATCACATAAAATATTATTTTCTTAAGGGAAAATATGGACGGAGAACGCCGACTGAATTGCCTTAGTAAAAAAAACTTTTTACAAAAAAATACTACCGACTTCCAAATAAAAAAACTATAATGTGAAAAATAACTTTATTCTTGTAGGTACCTTTCGTAGTTACCAATTTATTGCGTTTTTTTCACTTTTTAGTTGTACCTACCTAACGGGCAAGTTGTTTAGTAAGGTACCTATAACGACATAATAGATAACCCGAATATCATGAAATTTGAACATAACAGGTGAAATGATAGATCTACGTACCCCTTAAGATAGTAATGTCGTGATGTTTTGTTATGAAATGGTATAAACAATAAACAGACATGCGATTGCAGCAATCCCGAGATATTTGCCGTTATTTATTGAAGAGTTATGTCGTATATCTTCGAAGTTCTTCATCAGATCTTCACCAAATCAATTTGGGATCAATTTCGGCTCATATTCTTTCAAACAAAAAAATAATTTGCAAAATCGGTCCACAATTGACGGAGATATCGGTGAACATACTTAAAAAAAAAACATACATAATGTCGAACATAGAACCTCCTCCTTTTTGGGAAGTCGGTTAATAAGTCATAATTCGAGGTTTGGCTCTCGTCCTATTTCTTCCTCCAATATTGGAACCATTTAAAAGATATTCCATAAACTGGCAAAATAAGCTCCTATGTTTTCCTTCTCACATTAATGTTTGTCAAATTTGTACATTAAAAATGCTCAAAATTGCGCTGTCAACAGAGGCTCTGTTGACAGCGCAATTTTGAGCATTTTTAGAGGGTTCGAAGCACCAGCTTCTAAAGATAATGTATCATCAAAAAGGAAAACATAGGGGCATACATATATATCTTTCATTTTCAGTTTATGGAACATCTTTTAAATTGTTCCAATATTGGAGGAGAAAATAGGCGAGAGCTCGAATTATGAATTCTTACTAAGGAAATTCAGTCGGCGCTCTCTGCCCATAAGAGGTACTCAGAGTATTTTATTGTGTTGGTAACCAAACCGTACTCCATTTGGCATTCCCATCGACTAAATATCTTACTCCCATACAAACTTTCATCCCCGCATAAGCATAATAAATCTAATAAGTATAATGTTACTGCTTGAGACACAGTAGACCTCAATCTCTGGGAAAGTGTAACGCCGTAACGGGTCCATAGCTGGTTGGCGAATGTCACATGTCTTTGAATGTTTGGCTCACGCTGTTTTCCTTCACCATTTTTTAAGAGTCGTTCTTTAATGCTCATTTCATCATTCCATAACTTCTTGTCTCTTGTTCAAAATTGTATGCTTCTAGACCCAGTGGTTTAAACAGTACGATGTCTGTCAGTGAATGAAATTGAGATTTTTATTTAGCATCTTAGCAAGCTCCAACTTCAATTAACTAAGCTGACCGCACTGCCCCCGATAGTAAAAAGGACGTAACTGACATTTTTTCTAAAATTGAGATATATACATTGCCGGAATGAGGCAAAAAAGACGGCTGATATTTTTTATTTTATTTTTATCTCATTTAGTTTCGGTTGATCATTTATACTTTAACTAAAATGAACGGACACATTTTGATGGAAGTAAAATTAAAAGACGTATTTGCTTAGGTGAGTCTAGTCTTTCAATGAATAACTACTTTGATCGAGAAGTTAAAAGGCGCATCTATTCATTAAGTGCCGCGTGTGACAATGAAAAGACGTAACTGGCTATTGCCTTTCAGTTCATTTAAAAAATAGTGCTAATATTAGGAGAAAAGGACGTATTTACCACTTGCGCCTTTTCAATTTAGTACATCACTTCTTTCAGTAGACGTATGTGGTATTAATTGAATAGCCGTAACAGCGAAGGTACTAAGGATGAAAGTCATAGATAATAAAATGCGCCTTTTATTCTTAAAATTAATATTATGAAAATAGCTTTTGTATTTGGTGAATTGGTGAAAGGGCGCATATTGTGTCTAACGACTTTTCTACTTTGTTCTAGGTGATTAGCCTATTTTTTTGCTTCTTTATGAAAAATAAAAAAAATATAATAATTATTAATACTAAAATATTATAAAACTATATTAAGAGGAGATAGGGACCGAAAAAATTACATTCACAGAATTTTGATATTCGCAATAACTAAATCTCAGCATGGGTTTTCCCGTTTTTCAACTTAAAATATTTTTGTCTCCGTATTTACTTTTTATCAGATGGGTCTTTCTTATTATCGGGGTCAGCGCAGTTCTTAGCGTTTCACAAACCCTAGATTAGTCGCTTTCATAAGGTTTCTACTTATAATTTTGTTTTATTCCAGGTAGGTAGGTACTCGTAATGAATGAAGATTCTTCGTTGTGTCCATAACAGTCTTCTCAACCGATGAATTACCTACTTAAGAGCGCTCTTATTTTGGAGAACAATAAGATTATATTTGTTTCGGTACCGTGTATCGGGAAGCAGTTGGCCGTGCACAGGATCTTTCTGCGGTAGTGTTGGGTTGCCGACACAGCAGTCTGTGACTTTGAGAGAAGAGAGCATGCACCAGTACTTACACACTGCACACACACTTGTGCACTTATCTTCGGCGTCAATGGCTAGTCTGCGCTGCAATTGACCGAAATCCGTTGTACCATGTCATACGTTGGAAGGCCTCCCACTAGGCGGACCGATGACCTGGTTAAGGTTGCGGGAAGGCGCTGGATGCGAGACGCACGGGATCGGTCAATGTGGCGACGCCTGGGGGAGGCCTATGTCCAGCAGTGGACGCCTTTCGGCTGAAATGATTTATTTATTTATTTAACAATATATCAAGGGAACTGAACGCGATGATTTCGATTATTTATTTATCTATTTCATCCAACGTTTCGGCCGTGTTGCAACGACCGTGGTCCCGGTTAGAAAAACCAAAATCCCGTGATATATTGCTTTTCAATTATGAAACGCGAAAGTTTTAAAGTTAAGATTGCCATGTTGTTAAAAAATGTCAGAGTAGAGTTGATTAAGAAGAACATGTTTCTAATTAAAAAGGATAATAAAGCAGTGTGACACAAAATCTTTCATTAATTCAACTTCAACATCGTAACTGCAATCCATCATTCAACCGCGCTTATCGCTGTCAACTGCTGGTCAAAAGCTTCTCCCAAGTTTCATAAAGATAAAGTTAGACATTGAATATTTGCTTTTGTTGTCTGACTTGCAAAATTTGATTTTAGTGTTGATCTAGGGATCACTCTGTGGAATAATTGTTTCTGTTAGGTAAGTAACTTTCTGAAGGCATCTCATAATATTTTCACAGACTTAGCAAACATATTGATCTTTCAACTGTAGTTATCAACTCTAAAAATAAAGGCACTGATTTAAAGAGGCAGTTGTAAATAGCGGTTTTGGTAAGTTAAAAATTATAAATGGCACGTTTAATAACTAGTTCAGCAGTTAAAACTAAACAGTAAAGTAAACAAAAATGAGTAATAAAAAATAATGAAATGGATCAGTGAATATAAAACTGAGCAGGAAAATAATTAAATGGGCGATAAAAATTATTGAACGAGCGGTTACGTGTGGGCAGTAATAAATCGGAATTTGTCGGTAAGAAATCTCATTCTAAGCAATTCTATAAACAATGAGGTGGTAAAGTCATAGTTCAGCTCCCGTCATCTCCTTCGAACCTAACCTGTCCGTGTCGGGGTGCCATATGCTCCCGAGCTCGCTTCGCTCGCTCTTGGACTGATTGATTGAAAGCAATTTTTTTTTATCTTTGTCTTTGTTTCAAATATATAATAGGTGCAAGTACGATTAGTACTTTAGCAACATAGTCGACGCCGAACTATTTATCGAACCGTTCATTCCATCATTTTTACCGCTCATTCAGTTATTGGACTGCTCAATTATTTTTAGAATTGACATTGTATTATAAAATAACCGACAAATTGTTTTTTTTATTACTGTCCATGTTTTACTGTCGCAATAATTAATCAACCGCCATTAAATTAAATAACTGCTCAATATGTTTTTCAACTGATCATAATAACATCTCGAATATTTAAATAACAGCTCAAAAAATTAGTTCCCAAACTAAACTATATGCTGGGTGCATACTAAATTTAGGGTTGTCAGATAAAGCCGGCCTAAGTCAGGCTTTTTGGTAGCGTGTACGGCCAAATTAGATGGTGTCGAGCCTGCCCGGGTATTGTGAGGCTATTAAAATTTGATCTTTTTTGGAGAATGGAAAATGAGCTTTTAAAACAGATGTCAACCAAAAATATTAATTACTTTATTTTACAATGAATTTAAGTTTATTTAGTTCATTAGTGTTTTGTTTAATTTTGTTTTTAATTGCAAAATGTAATAGTAGTAATCTAAAAATGAATAGTAATGAAAAAGGAAAACTTATTCATTAAATTAGTTATTTCATTAACATTTTAAAAGTTTTTTTATGGTAAATGATAAAAAACCTGGTTTACCTTAAAAAAATAATTTCTTGTCTCAGACTAAACAAATAAAGATGTCCGGATGTCCAAATAATTTCTGGCTTTACTGATTGGTCTGTCCTGGTTTTCGGTTTTAAGACCGAGCAACCCTAACTTCATACCGTAGTTGAAGCTAGCGCTATCTGTTAGATTCTCAACGTACTAAAACGATAGTAAGTCTTCAGTCCCTAGCCAAGCCTTAGACTCATGAGAAATATTTGTATTGGGGAAACTCAAAATTCTAGGTTTTACCTGAAAATTTTCTTAATGCAAATACAATAACAATATAGCTAAGGGATATTTTAGTTACTCATGTAAAATTAATTACTGTTTGGAACAGGAACGATAAGGTTTCCTCAGAGCCTCGTATAGTGTTAGGTAATACATGAGTAATTGAAATCACCCTAGACCAGCAGCCTCGTTGCGTAAGTGAATTCGGCATGGTTTTGACACTATCAATCGACCAGTCACATGCGAGATGAAAGATGCGATGTAGATTTCCGACTATGTGATTGGTCGACTGATGGGGTCAAACCCTTTGCCTTGCCGAATTCACTTAATAAATTAGGCTGCATTGAGGGATTTTCAGAATATTTTCTGGAGCAGCGCATAGTTTGGGTTTGGTCCGTTTGAGGATAATATTAGGCTCGCTCGCTCTTATGTTAATAAGTCCTACATAATCCACGTGACGGGTATGTGAATGTCAATAAACAGCCATTGCTGCTTTTGCAAATCTTAATTATGATGATTACCAGCTTGACTGTATTTTTCAGACTCTTACACCACAAAACAACACTGTGTTCTGCAGCTAATTTGAGCCGAGGCGCTGCAGTGACATTTCGTCACGCTCCCTCGGTCATGTTTGTGCTTGTATGAATTCATGCGGACCTTGTCACCCTCTGTGGCCACCTTCGACTGCAATTTCTGTTCGAGCAAGAGACTCTCCAAGTCCTCCGTGAAACGTAGATGGACCTGCTTCGTTGCCAACAAGTCAATTTGTAGGGTCCGTGCCCACTCAACCCGATTAGACTCGACCGGAAGAATAATAACAGATATTTTAGGTGTTGATTTTTTTATACACATATTATTTAAATTTTACAAGCTCTGTGGTGCAAGCGCTAAATCAACACTTTTCTACCTGACTATACATCGACGTTTTTACACCTATCAAAACAGAAATATGCAAGTATCGGGTATACTGTATAGTATAGTATAGCTTCGGGTCTAATCGGGTCGAGTGGGCACGAACCCAATTTGAATGGGAAAATCAAAACAAGGAATAAAAAAAACACATAAGTAATACAGCATATTTATTTATTTTCAGATGTGAACAACATACGCGCTATAATTACAAGGACTGATGTAAAATTGGATAGAGTCAATAATATAAAACAATATGCACAATTCCCTGTAGGTATTTACATAACAACTCATCTTAAGGCAGTCAAAATAGTATTCTAATATGGGGGCTTTTGTAAGTAGGCTACGTCGTTCGAAGCAAGCAGCTTTACTGACTATAAAAAATACTTTAAGTCTCATGTACAAACTAATTGAATTAAAAGAAACAGTTGATATTAAACAAAATAAGACACAATACGGTGTGGAAAGTTAATGTGAATCCTGAAGGGAATGTACCCAAAATATTCAAACTTTCAATTTTACTCGGAGCAAACATTAGATTTTTGGTTAATAAGTAATTTAAAAAAGTGTTAAGTTTGAGAAGTGATGGGAGGCCTTCTCTCAAGAGTGGGACAGAACAGGGCACCAAAAAAGTAATTCGCAGGAGTAGCTTCAACTTTCCATCAAGTGTAGGTAAAGTAACAATACCATAAGTTATTGTTAACCTTTTGTCTTTAGATTAAAACAATTTCTCAGAAAAATACATTCTGAGTTACACCTACTACGATTATTTCGCCACTTGCTTCTATAAGATCGATAAAAATTTTCAACAGTCAATTAATAAGCTTTAGCATATAGCTAAATATAAAGTTTATATATACTCAGAATCATTCGTTGAATATTAGGGGCTACAGTTCTATGACCTAACTCTAATACATATTGAAGTAGAAACCATTCTTGAATACGGGCAGTCTACTTATAAGGCAATATATATCATTATATTGGGGAATAGCAAGTTCTAATAAATGTTCCCTTTAAGTATATTTTTCTTATTTTACTCTTGTTATTTTATGGCTAAATGTGCCTAAAGGCTATATTATAGTTTATATGTATAGATTTTTAGGAATTGATAACAATTTATCATTCAGGAATCGTATCTATGGTTTTATTAATATAATTTGAATTGATAAGAAATTTATTCCGTCACAAGTTGAAATAAGTAAGTGAGGAAATAAGTTTTTTTTTCATATCAATGCTATTCATTATAATAAATATCTCCTACGATACAATAATTCGGGAAACACCAGTGTTTCAAAATCAAAGTATAGGTACGTATGATTGAAATTCACTAGTAAATATATTTTTGGAAGTTCATAGCGTTTCACCATAGAAAAAAGTTTTCTTAGGATGTATAATTGACAGTAAAAAAGTAAAAACAAATGAATATTGACGTGGATAAGATACAGTCTTTGGAGGTTTAAGGAAGTGATGATTTGATCGTCAAAAATTAATTAAAAGGGGCAAAAGGGCAAGGTTTCCTATAAATAACTCTATGAAATCTTAATTTGTGAATTATATTTTCTAACACACATTGTTATAGGCAAATGATTACTGGCAGTCTAAATAGCTACAAAAATACCGATAAAAAATTAGAAATGCGAATACATGGCACTAAACAACGTTTTGATTTTATATAAAAGTAATTCTGTTCTCCTAAAAATATAAAAATAATTATACATTTTCAAATGGTAAAAGCTAATTGTACAAATAATTGTAACTTTGAACTGAACTAAGAAGCTACAGAAACGATTATAGGCAGGAATACTTAAAGCTTTTAAGACATTGTGAACATTGATACATTTACTGCCTAGGGTTGCCACAGCGTGACTTCATTTTGCAGTAAATATTGTCGTCCTCAACTTTTCCTATTAAAATTCCACCAATAAAAGATGACATTATAGCCCATAAATCGAAAATTACGAAATAAAAATTGTCGCAAAGGGTCCCCTCGTCGTTAATGCTACACTTATCTTTCTCAATTTGTTCGTTATCGTCTGCAAAATGTAGTCGAAGATAATTATAACGTTCCTTAAATAGTAAATCTTCCTCTAATGAAACATTAATTCTATCAATGAGTTATTAGCATTTACCTTATAATCGCGTATATTTGAATCACAAACCGATTCGTTGCTTCAGCTACCAAATAAAACGAAGCAGGTTAGATATATTTGATATATAAAGTTTTCACATAAATTCATACAATACTAGGTACAAAAGTAATTGACGAGCTACATATTATGTGCATACTATAAACTAAACGAAGACGTAAGTACACAAAAATTAAATTAGATAAAACGTAATGTATTATTAATATTTACATTAAAATACAGACAAATTAAACGAAATAATACTAAAACGCATTGTCATTCGTTATCTAAAGTTATAATAATAATAATATAAATGTGCACTTTCTATTCAATAAACATGGCAACTGTATACATCATAATGTCATCTAGGTACAATTCGCTATATCTTAACTCTAAAGTAACAATTCAAGGCCTTTTATATAGAAGACTTGTGTTATATACCATAAAAAAGGTTTTTTTTTTAATAATTGCATACCGCTATTTTCAATACATTGAAGGATTTTAAAGAGAATTCTCTTTAAAATCCGTCTGTACATCTCAACATGGTAATAGACAATAGTTGTGTCTATATGTGGTAGAAGGTGTTGCCGTTCAAAATATTGAGCTTAACGGTATGTCAAAACTAACTGGCCAAAATAACAGTTTAAGTATATCTTTTACAGTGTCATTTGTATTTCTACAAAATATAACATCGCTAAGGAATGTCCAAAATATTGAGCAAGTGCTACAAAATATACCAATTCCTATTTACGTCCTAGCAGTTACTTACAAATTCATGTAAATGATATTTTGATAGATATGTGGAACGCACAATGCAAGTCGAATTTATTCCAACAAAGTACATTAAATTATCTACATAGTTCCTACGCATATAAAGATGGAAATTCACAAAATATCAAACTTTTCTGTAACACACTATTTTCCACTGATACGAGTACAATTTTGTAAGCAGTCAAATGATGGATCGAGCCTTTCTCATTCTCACACGAATAAATTATGTACTAAAACATTGACACAACTAAACACCACATAATGCACTTATTATATAACCGTAGATTCAATTATAGACCGTAATATTTCTATATAGGATTTGAATAATATGTATTTGATTTATAATCATCTACAAACATACGAAAAAACTATTACAATAATATTTTATTTTCTATTAATTGAACATTCTACATTGACCGCTTATAGATTATTTAAAGCCCAGCTTGGTTATATGTTTCAATTTTTAGTGAAGGTGTTAAATACGAGTATATCAATACAAGTATGTTTAAAGTACGTAGATACCTTCGTACCACTTTATTCGCTAAAGATGTACTAAGTCAAAAACAGCCAAAATACCAATATGATCATTTATGTTGATGTTACTTTGATTATCATTTATCAAAGAACCCTAAGCGGCAATTACGATCCAGCTTTATTCTTTGAAAAGTCATGGTTATTCATAAAGGTTTCGAAGATTTCCATAGTTTTAGGTGAAGAAATTGTCTCTTTGTTGGTAGATAGGCAGCTCTACGTCAGGTGAACGATCATCCAAGTCGTCAGCATTACCATTTTGAGGCAGTTCTTCTAACGCTTTAACTGATAGAATAAAATAAAAATAAACTATTAGTTACGATTCATAGAAAAAAAAACTCTTAATTCAAATCACCATTCACACATCAAAATGCAAACAAAAACAATGCAACTATTAATGATATTGGACTAAAAATAAATATAAGTGAGCTACTCACAACAAAATGCAAAAAACGAAACCATGCCGCAACACACTGGGTAGTGGATATCTTCGAAGAACCGTCCGAGTAGCCAATAAACTTATGTGACATATTTTTGAGGGATTTGAATAAAATTAATGTATTAATGGAAAGGGGCACAGAGCACCATCTAGCAAAAATCATCGCTATACAGCTACTTTCATTGATGAATATATTCTTGAAGAATGATGCTGCTGTACCCAGGTTGAATTAATGGAAGTGGATAAAATGGAGAGGAGATGTGAAATGTGCAGGTGTAAGTGTAAGTGTCTGGCTATCAGTGGTTGGATGCGGACGGTCCTTGCTCAGTGTTGGTTCCTGCACAAACACGACAAACAACATCAAGCAAACGGTTACAGGCGTGACACACACGTGTTTAGGTTAGTCACATCAAACACACAACAATTGCTACTTTGAAAATGGGAAATACGTCAAAATGGCAATTCTGTGTAAAAATTAAGAAAATCAAAACGTGAGACATTCATACAATGTTTGGAGTCTACATGAACATTTAGTGTTATATTGCATAAGGTGATATTAAACATTTATTTGCAGTTACGAGTACAAATATTTAGGCGTGTACACTAGATTGCCAAAACATTTGTCTGGTGTAAGCTTTAGAAAACATGTTTTTTTTTCTTTGTTGTCTTTAATACAACAACATCAAAAAATTATGATGCAATAGGAAATGTTTATTTACATAAATAAAATACAATTGTTGAATAATTAAAACGTATGACAATTTAGTGCACCCAAAATCTGATCCATTGATCCATAATCCGTACCTTAGGCTTATGAAAAATTTTATACATAGGTACCGAAATTGTAAGAAGATACTGATATGATTAAAGAATCATAAAATAATAAAACAGACTTATACAAACACCTTGAGATATTTAAACAAACTTAAACAAAATTACAATAAGTACAACAGTAACAGTAACAATGGAAGGCAAAACTAATATGAAGCAACGTCCTTACCGGCGATGATTTTGCTCATCTCAGTGACCTGCTTGGCGAGTAACTGGTTCATTTGTAGCAAGTGCTCCCGTTGCCGCTTCTCGCCAGCGTCCGGACTCTAACGGTCATCATACAAGCACACACATGTAGGACTGTGCTGTTTTACATATTTACAGCCAACATTCGAAGCGGCTATATAAGCTTTTGAGGTGTTTTCAGACAGAATGGAAATTTTCATATAAATAGTATCAATTATACAATATTTTGTTTTTATAAGAGGACAAATGTTTATTTTCAATAAAACTAGATCCCTTAATGAGCTCATAAAACATTTAAACCTCATCGAACATTTTCGATATGGTAGAAATCAAATCGAGAGTGCCTTACATTCCATCTGCAAACACCAAACTATTTATTTCTATACATTATTTTCAGATTTCAAGTCTAAGACTCTAGGGTAATCGGTCAAGAGTAGAATGAACATGCAAAAGTATAAAAAAGTTCATTCCAACAACAATGAAAGCAGAGCGAGCGAGTTTAGGGTGCATCGTTTAATATAGTGAACGTACGAGTATATGAGGACTGAATGCATCAGATGTACAGAATGAACAGTACCAACTATACGAAGTAAGTAACTATGTGGATGATGAACTATTTCCAACTGAGAGAGATGAAGAAAGACTATGAAGAAGCATTGCTTAAAAATTTGGAAGAGAAGGTGAAACAATATCGTGTATAGCAAATACACATGGTAACTGCACCAAGACATTCAAGTAAGACCAGTACAAGTAGTAATCGGAAATAGTCATAATTCATACATTCATAGAATGTATTCCTTGTTATTCATAGAACTCAGGAAGTAACGCATCGTAAATCTACTTCGGAAGTGAATCGAAATGATGTAACAGGTGTATTATGCATACCTTGCTGGGGTCAGCCGATGTGCCTGTCAACATTTTCTTTATTGACTCCACTTTCTCTTGCCTCTTTTGTTGTTCCTCTGGTGATAATTCTGGGGGCTGCGAGAATAATTTTAGATTAGTAGATTACTAGATGCAAATTTTTGTATATTTTAAGTTTGTATCATATTATTTGTCTACAATCTTTTTTAGGTCTACCGTATGTTCGTGAATACATTTCGTGTTTTCGATATATTAAGACTATTTTTGTTTTTCATTCGTTTTTAATTGAATTAATTTGTTAATTTGGTACTTGGATGTTGTACACAATGCAACCGATTCCGGAACAACACGATCACTAAGTAATCCGAAATAAAACATGAACTAGAAAGTATGTTACACAATCGTGCTTTATTGGTTCGATTATTCAGGTAACAATTAGACAAACGAGAGTAAGAACAAGTTTGTATGAATACTTATACTTGGGTACTATTAAAAGTACTATTAAATCTGTTTTTCATCCCGATAAAATGCCTGACACATTTCTATATTAACTGTCGATATAGGGTAATTAGAAGCTTGAAAGTCCGAAAGTTACTGAGTTGTGGAGGACAGTTATGCAGCTGTCCCATGTCTAAAACAGGTACAGCTGAATAAACTATTACTTGAAAACCGACCTATAAAAAATTCTAGGCAGAATGATGGTTTTCCTCCGAACTACACTTGTATACCTCGTGGAGCAAGTTACTCAAGTCCGCTGTTTGGGAATATGCCACTTATAATCTTACCTTCTCCGGTATATATCTCTCTGGGATGAGGATTTTCTGTGGGGCTGCTAGCAGCTGATCGATGGTGTTATCAGCCAGCCTCAACGCGTGAGGTGGTAGAGCTGAACGCACCACGTCCGGTGCGGCGCCGCGCAGTGCTCGCTCCATGTCCGCGTCGTCTACTGAACGACCCATCTTCTGGACAGAATGCTCAGGTATAGTTTTTGTTATAAAAGTGGAGATTATGTTCTTGTAAAGAGTTTGATTATTTCAAATACTGGGGGAGGCCTATGTCCAGCAGTGGAGGTCTTTCGGCTGAAATGATGATGAGGAAGACAACAAATACTTGTATTAATAATAAATCGTAATATCGGACGAATATTATTATTATGTATATAATAATAATATTCGTCCGATATTTAATTCACAGAGAAGAACTGTGTAAGAGATTGCGGGTAGTATGGGATTAGAAATTGTTGTTCTGTTGCAAACAAATATCTCTTATTAGAAATTAGAAACACCTTTGCAGCTGTTTTGTTTGAGGGTTTGTTAATACATCTAATTAATTTCAACGCCAAGTAAAGCTCCCTCTGCAATATGATGGTTCGGAATAACATTAACGTACAACTAATACTTACATCTTGATTGTACGCATCCTTAGGCATTTCATTTAACGTCTTAGCACTAAGATGGTGTGGTGCTGTATAGTGCCTCCTCTTCTCCTTCGGTACTTGACGCCTATGCAAAGAGCTGTTCTTCGGAGCATCGCCGGCCATCTCCGTGATGATCTGCTTAGCAGCCTCACTCTTGAAGATCGGAGACAACTCCATGTGTGACCTCGTCAGACTGACCACACTGCTGGTCTTGGATAAGGGATCATTAGTCAAGGTCCTGGCGCTATCCGTGGGACTATTCAAGTACTGTGTTGATAAAGACATGTTACGATCGTATCCAGACCTATCATAGCTTTTATTATAGCTACTGCTCAAAGAAGACATATTTTGTGAGTAATCGTAATTGGAGAGAGATGGACTCGATATATATTTGGGGCTTAGATCCATATTAGGTTGTAAGTAGTTATTGTCACGTCTAACGCCGTAAACTTGTTCATAGTGTTCGTTGCGGGGTAATGACGTTGATCGAGAATAGTTCAGGGACTGTACGAGCTCTTCTTCTAAGAATTGGTCTAAGTTAGCAGTGATGTTGTTTGTGGGCCAGTCGGACATTGGCTGCAGGGAACGCTCCCTGTCTCGTTGACGACGTTCGCTCTCCCGCTTGACGATGCGGACTGTTTTTATCTCTTGTTTTTCGACGTTTGTGAGGTTACCTGCAAACAAATCGCAGCTTATTAGTGAATCATGATAACATAATTTTTGTCTTTGGTGATTGGAATTTTTTCAGCTGTTATATACCCTTTTGCTAATAATTTAATGGGACCAACCCAGAAATCGCGAAAAAAGTTAGCTGCTCCAAAATGTACTGAGCACTTGTTTTTTTTTCATGATTTTACGATAAATCCCTTAATAAAAGTTTTTATACCATTCCCCCTCTAAAAAGCTTATTTTATTCACTGAAAACAGTGAATAAAAAACACTTTTAATCACTGTTTTGGTGTTTGAATTTAGAACACACCAATACATATTCTACCTCCAACTCAATGCTATACAACCTCCTTGCGCATAAAATACTCGATGCAAACTTCTTGTGCAAAGAATATTCGATTTTCAAACTCCTTTGTCGATTTAATTTTGAGTTTGTTTATATTTATGATTTTAATAATGATGTTGACTTTGGTCTAGGATATTTAGTGAATACTTATTTAGATTGTAATTCTAATATTAATTGCATTGGTGCTTAATTAATTATAATTATGTAACGTAACGGAGATGGTCACTGGCGTCTGAAACACACTAGCTCAGCTTAAATTTACAAAAAATGTGGAATTTGAGGTTTCTCATTTTTTCTAAAATTTTAAGGTAATTAACCACTTATTTATTATTTATTTATTTATTTATTTAAACTTCATGTACAATGGTGATACATAGGCGGACTTAATGCAGCAAGGCATTCTCTACCAGTCAACCTTTGGGTTAAAAAGGACACAACAGTGGTAGGGGTACAAAATAAAAAAATGAAAAAGAACAATTATTAAAATCTGATATTAATAAACTATCTAACTAATAAAATACATAAATATTTTCTAAAACAATAGACTAATAAATATTATAATAAATACCATATAATTATTTTAAATGAAACAGAAATTTAAATATAATAACTATGACGAAGACCGAGCTACGTAAGAGAGGACAAGTAATAGTTCCGGATTCTACGCTTAAATGAAAATTTATTCTCATTCTCGTTCTCATTTCTTTATTCATTTATTCTTCTAAATTTATTTATTATTATCTTTGTGCTTTTTGCTTAAATCTTTCTTTTTCTCGCAGTCATGGTATAAAATATAGTATGCAACTCTTGAATAAAACGGATTTATATCGAGGACCATGAATCACTCGCGTCGCTCAGGATTCTAACACTTGAATCACTCGCTATGCTCGTGATTCAATCATCATGAATCACTCCCTACGGTCGTGATTCAGTTTTTAGAATCCTTCACTTGTTCTTGATTCATCAATGGCCCTCGCTTTAAATCCGTCCTTTATTCACTAGTTGCATAATATACTATTCATAATTATGAGTCCAATATCCCTTAGATTTATTGTTTAATCTGTTACATGATGTATAGAAAGAGTATCTAAGATGGATTTAATTTACTTAAATGGACTCTCTCACATGGTCAAAAAATACTCGGTCTACTCACTAAATCCAGCATGTTGCAAGTCCTCACTGTTAAGCGGCGAAGTGACGTCGGCACCAGGTCCCCTAGTATCCACATACAAGGGAGTCTCAACGTTGGATGGCTCGTAATGCCCCGGTGGCATCAGCGGGCCTACGTCGTAATCGTAGTCGGAGTGACCGTGGTCGATAGTGTGACCGGTGTCGAGATTGGTTTCCTGCCAGGACGACATGGGGCGTTTGCCTAGAAAAAAGAATTAAAAACGGTTATATAACATTTAACTCATAGACATTGACACCAGGTTCCAGATTATATATTGGATCCTATTAGCCTATTTTCATTAAGGAGCCTAGATTTTGGGATGGAACTTTATGAAACGATTTGTTGGCAAGCAGAGAAGTAAATTCTGTTTTCTCATAATGGTAACTATCTTAATTAATGCCTAATGTATGTCCCACTGCTGAGCAAAAGCTTCCTTTTCGCCTTCCAAACCTCTCAGTTTTGGGCGATTTTTGCCCATTTTTGATCCGCAAACGTGATCAGATGGTCACTCCACAATCGCCGCGATCGATCTTGATGGAAACGTCCTGGCTTAGGCTTTCCACTGAGTGACGACTTAAGCCCATCTCTGCAGGTGCATTCTCCAGTATTATAATAGTGAGTTTGCTTACCGGGCATAGCATCATGAGTGTTCTGCAAGGCATGAGACTGCTGAGTCAGGTGTCTGACGGCGCGGCTTAGCTCCTGTCGCTGACGCTGCAACGCTGTTACAAGCTGTTGAACGCGTGAAACTTCTGCAATCAAACATTAACCTATTAGTACCGAATTTTGGCCTTCAATGTCTAAGATTTTAAAGATGTTACTGTTTTTGAACCGCTCAATGTTGGCTATACAACGGTATTACGGTACATGGCACATTCAATTTTAGAACATTTCGAATTTATAGAAAGTCGTCTCTATCCGCTAACCCTGAATTATAATTTATTGCTTACTAGCGACCTTCCTTTTACTCCAATTTCACGACTGTTAATCTCACATAGGGTGGAGGGTCCGCTTATTTGTCTGTTTCCTTCCACTTATTTTTATTGCGTTGCTTAAAGACTACTTACTTCTGTTACAGCTCGCGCTGGAGCTGCAGCAGCTTGTGCTCTAGACGAGCATTGTCTGCTACTGTAAGTGTATAATCTTGAACTTACCATCTTCCAGCATGGCGGTGGGGTTAGTGGCGTGATGCTGGTGACCTGCAGCTCGCCTCGCCTGCAGCGCGCGTCTCAATTGCTGCAGCTCACGCTCTAGGCGAGCATTGTCTGCGACAGTCTGCTCCAATTTCTGTATTTAAAATTTTAAGTTGATTGCAGTGCTTCATTTACTTTTACGTTCTTTTTATCATGCGTTTAAAAACGAAAACCAAAAATTTCTACGTGGTAAAACATGCAATTTGGTATATGTACATAATTTTAATATGCATAGGTAAATATATTTTTAAAACTGTACAACACACTCGATAACAATTTCATTCTATAGAGTAGTGCAATATGAAAAGTCATAAAAAATATAAGGTAGGTACTAAAATATGTAAACGCAAGTAAATAAACAAAAAATAAAAGTGCATGATATAGACGAAAACCTTATAAACCTTAGAATTGTGTGCCAACATCTGTTGCACGCGCCCCAGTTCCTCCTCGAGACCTCCCGCACTTTGTTGTTGGTTGTTGGTGGGAGCCGACCTTCGTGTAGGGACAGGGTTGCCGTCAAGATTCAACTCTCCTTTGTGGACGCTGTCCAACTTACCGCGGACACCTAGAAACATAAACCGTGTCGTATATGTTACCACCCCGTACCTTCACGTAAGTCGTTCATAAGTATTTTGTCGTGAAAAGTTAACATACCAGAAAGTAAGTTCTCTATAGCATCTTTATCAGTTTTTAGTCCTTGTAGAATGGCAGCTTCGTCAGATAGTTCTTGCTCTAATGCCCACAGTTCAGCCACTCTCGCTCTAGCTGCTTCTGTTTCCAAAGACTTTCCGGCGGCTACACTTTCTAGCCATCTGAAAAATCCATTAATTTATATATCAATCAAAATTGGCATAATATTGAGACCTTTAATAACTGCACTACATCGAAGTTAAAAATTGAAAATGATTCATGAATCATCGACACGATGAAGAAGAAGAATATCTGTTATCAGCCTGTCAGTGGAAAAATGGGCAGGACCTTACCTTTGCTGTTCCAGGGCGTGTTCAGCTAGAACTTTCTGTCTTAGCCTCTGGTTCCTTTCCAGCCTTTCGATGGTAGAACCAGGTCGATTGTAAAGAGATCCTAACTTAACCATATTGTCCACTAACTGTACAAGAGGTTTGCTTTTTTCGTACTGGTGTTCCAATTCCATTAATTGATTTTTGAGAAATTCGAGCCTTTGAAGACTTTCTTCGCGTTCCATTGCTTTTAGTGAACTGAGGCAATCCTACAAAGAAATAACATTATAAATGTGAGAACATAGACTTTAAATTACATTCAACTCAAATTGACTAAACAAGGTACATACAACGAAAAACTACTTAAAAGAAAATCAAACAAAAAATAATGCAACTAAACAAAGAATAAATAAAAGCATAAACAAACACCTCAATGCTACTGATTTGGGCGCAACACTGCTCGATGGCCCGATGGGTCGCCGCATGGCGTCGTCGTAATTGAATCAAGAGCAACACCAATTCTTCATGAGTTCGACCAAGCAGTTCTCCAGCAGTAGGAATCTCACCTAACTGCTCATTTTGATTTTGACTCGGCTGCTGCTGTCCCCGTTGCTAATATAATAATACAAAACGAAACACAAATGATAAAGCAAACCGCACAATAATAAAATAAATAAATAAATGAAGGCTAACTAAGAAACAAAACAAAAATGAACACAATAAAATAACTACTACAATATTGACCACTTATTGTCCACATACCATATCATCATTTTCAGTGTTCCTTCGAACTCGAGGACTTACAGCTCTTATAGGTTGCTGAGAAGCTCTAGATGGTGATCTGGCTGAAGCCCAAGAGTCCTCTGTTGTACTCAATGCATGTAACTGTAAAATAAATTTGATTAACATTAACGGTAAGTATAAAATTTTACCTCTTTCTGTTGCTAAATGAAACATATTGATAGGTGATGTTGTAGGGTATGATGAATTTCTAAACGATCTTACATTTTGCTGAGACGTTGACATTTGTTGTGAGCCGTAATGATCATTAGATTGTTTATCTTCTACCCATCTGACCCTCGGGCTCACTGCACGTACCGGTATGTTGGCATCCCGGCTGTTCCTTCCAATGGACGTGTTACTTCCGAGAAAAGCTTTCTTTGACAATGCTTGCTGTGTTGTAGTGTTATTGTTTGTACCAGATTCCGTATGCGCGCCTGACATTGTCATAGAAGCTGAAAGAATTACTTTCGTAAGATTCAAAGCACACAAAATTATTATTTTTTGGTTTTATCCAATTCATTTCAGTCAAAATTCGAGAGGTAAACATGATAAAGTGTGTATCGTGTTTCAGTGCGCGTATTAGTAGAAATATTGATTGCTATTTACAAAATAAAAACACAATCCATGTTAAAGTCGCATGCTTGGTTTGTCTTTACACCTTATCGTGTTTCAACCCTTCCTTCAAACCAAATCTAATTTTAAATTAAATTGATATGAAAAACATAAAAATGCCAAATTATTTACATTTCCAAAAATTTGAAACAATGACTTTGCTTTGCTTTAATATTGTAACAGGAATATAACTTACATAGTGTACCTTACAGGACCATAGAATGTTAGAGGATACCTTCATTGCTTGCACTATCAGTTCCAGTGTCCGTACTACAGGCAGCGTCCCCGCCCGCACTAGCACCTGAACCCCGCACGCGACCTACTCTGCCTTTCATTAAACCACTAGACATCAAATCCCACTGTCTAAGCTTCTCCCTATCAATTTCAAACTTTTTCTTATTTCTTTCTTCAGCTTCGCAAGATCTCCTTTTGTTTGTGAGAACGATCGGATTATTTGGTTCAACTGCTAGTTGTTCATAAACACCTTCGTCTGATTGTTTTAATGACATTTCCGCGCTTTCAGCTAGGCTTACATACACATCATTGTCGTCTAACTTTTGTTCTTCTTCTAAAAAGTTGCAAAGAAAACCAGATTTACCTTCCCTATTTCTTAAAACTCTGCCTTGTATGTCACAATTTACATAGGTGACATTTCTACTTATTTTATTTGAACCATCTTTCTTAACTCTTTTGATGCTACTCATGCCGCAGGCTTCATTTATCTTAGCAGATAGCGACGTTCCCGCAGGCATTGAGTCTAAATCGTCCATGGATCGAGCATGCCTGTGAGAGACACGTCTTAAGTTATCTCTCCACAGGGTATCCTCGTCCCAGTGTTTATCTCCTTGGCAAACAACATTTTCATAAGCACCTACGTCTGCTTCAGCGTCATAATATACGGTATTTGATGAATTCCCGCTACAGTGGGATGACATACTTGTGCTAGACAGTTTTATTAAGGAATTTGCATTGGACTCTGGCGAAGAGTTTTCATGATTACTATGACTACTTGAATTTCTTTTACAGCCAAGGCCCGATAAATTCATTGATTCTGGAATTTTAGAATTCCTGCCACCAGTAGACTCGTATATATTTTTCATATCAATCTCAGGATCCTTATCAGCTGCGCTCAAAAACTCAACAGACACACTTCTAGCTGTAGCAGCTAATTCAAAAGATGGTTCTGATAACATAAGTTGATTATTTCGAATGGGGTTATGAATATGTGAGATATCATTTTTCTTATGCAATGGTCCCCTGCGCCGTTGGTTATTCAGTTTCCGATGAAGGTTAGTGTTTTTCAAGTAATGAGAAGTAGGTAAAACGTTAATATGCTCTTGTGAAGAGAGGTCAGAGTAGTAATAAGGAGCACTGTGTTCCGTAGAACTTTCTCTGCTATGAAATCCTGTTGAGGTTGACGAGGCATTTGCTTCATTTCCTGTGCGAAGCGTTATCTTTTCGTTTTCAAATTCCTTTACTTTATCCGAGAAATCTTCGTTGTTTAAGTTTTTACTTAAAAGTTTTTCTTCATCGTAGTTTTTACAATAATAGGACATTGGTGACTTAGGTATACCAGATGAACTACAAGAGCTTTGTGAACCTGTGTAGCTAGACGTTTGTTCACTTATATGACGGAATTGTTGTCCAATGGAATTTCTGCTTCCAAAGCTGTTTAAACTACTGTTCTGATTTATAGGAGTACTTGAAGAGCGAGTGTGTGTGGCAGTTTGTAGAGCAGCTTGAATCACATTATCCTTATAATTAGATGTTTCTGGGGCTGAAGTATTTAAATGAGAGTGCCCTTGAATACTCAAGTTTTGCATTTCACTTGTGCCAGCTTGTAAATTATCTAAATATCTATCTAAATCTACAAACGTAGGAACATCATTATTAAAAGGCAATTCGGCCTTTACTAATTCAAATAGTGATTCATCAGAAAGAGGTCTTCTTTTTATCATCATTTCTAAATCTCGATATCCCATAGGATTTCTAAAGTCGATAGCTGCATCGCTTTCATTCAGACTTGTAACCTCAGAAGATAAATTAGACGGTATTAAATCAAACTTACTACTAACATCTGATTCGAGTGATAATCGAGACGAACCTTGATCTGCACTATAACTTCTCAAAGAATCTGTTTCAATGCTGCTTGAATGATTATAATGATCAAGTAAAGTACTGCTGAGTAAATTACTAGAACTGCCATTCATTTTATTAATGTCGTTAGTAAGACTTGCTCTACTATTTCTAATTTTCTCTCCCCTAGAAAGCGTGTCATGAATAGATGTTCGACTTCCATAAATCATTAGCGATGTAGTTTTTCGTTTTACGGTATTCATTTTCTGATTCTCACTTGTTAACATTTTCAAAATAGAATTGTCGTATGACATATCTGATTTGTCCAACTTCTCTAGAATATATTTCGAAAGAGCGTCATCCGATAAATCTTCACAAGGAGGAGAAGAACTTGGAACCGGTGGAGGTGTAGCTAGTTCGCTGTCGGTACTATCGTGAACATCTAAAGTACTTTTGCTACTGCTTAAATAGTATGAAGCCGGCCGAAATGTATCTGATATACTAAACCTACTGAAGGGTGAATCCAAAGAAGCATCTTTGTTTGCTTCGTCGTCAACATCAGAACTCTCAGATTTATCTTTTGAGCTCTTATCAGTTTTCACAGCTCTTTTTAGCGTGTGATTTTTCGAGTCAGCAAAGTTCGATGCAGTATCCAATAGTTTAGTACTTGCAGTCTCATCTTGAGATTTGATTTCATTGGATAAGACGTTATTAAGTTCCATATAAACTGGTTCTACTTTTCCGTTATTTACACAAACTACTTCATATGCCTGATTATCATCATCTTCATTTCCTAAATTCATTTCAACGTATGGGTTGTCTTCATATCCATGCGGCATAGTCTGATTGAACGCACTAAAACTTTCGAATATAGCTTTGTGAGGAGGTTCGTTCACAGACATTTTTCTGGGACTCATAGGCAAATAATGGTTTTCACCAGAACCACTAACCGGAGGTGTTTCTGATTTTGAGTCAACTTCTTCTTGCACAGCGTCATTGGTTTCTTTCGTATCACTATTTTCTGTCTCGTCATGATTTTGTTGTGTATTCGAATTTTCGTCATCAGAGTCTAACAATACTTCGTCTAAATCGTTATCAGTGTATTCCATTTGTGTTTCAGACTCAGCTTCACTGTCTTCTGTTTCGTATCCATCTTCAGACATGGTTGGAGGAGGTTTATCTTGTACTTCTTCTTGTTCCGATCCAAACGCGGTATTTTCATAATCATTTACGTTGTCTTCCAAGTCCACTTTAGGAATAGATATTGTACAAAGAATATTTTGGTAAGTATTTTCAGTGGTATCTGACTTTTTTATCTCTTCGTTCTTCGAAGAGTTTACCACTTGATCAATTTGTGCAATAGAGGGCGCGTGTGGGGTTATAGGTCGCATAATGATAGGACTTGTTAGGTTCACTTTTTGAGACCTTCCTGCCTGCATTTCTCTGGGTTTTTGCAGATCAGTGCCCGATGTTCCCTCTGAGGTGCAAAAGTGAAACCGATAATTACTATTTCAATAGTAATTATTCAATACATAATAATGGTTCAAAGTGTTCCTTATGGTCACCACAATGTTAGTATATTTGGCTTTGGGTGTTAGAGTGATGCAAACTACTCAAGATAACCAACAAGAACTAAAATTCGTAACCCACCACCGAATAGTAAACCAGTAAAATTATGTTAGTGGCACAATGACCCCGCAGGCAGGAAGGTACCTCTCCGCAAAGCGAAGTCATCATAATGCTACTGCAGGTGTTCATGATAATATAATACACATAAAAATAATGAATAAATCTTTTCTTATTATATGGCATTTTCATTATTTTAAATAAAAGGATAAGAGGAAAACAGTACTGTACGCGCCCATATTATTTGTTGAATTATTATAAATGAATGATCTTAGAATTTTGTAAATGAAGGCATGATTTCGAATGTTTGCGTAAAATAATGTTTTTAATAGATTGTTAATGCTATGCAATATTCTTTTGAAACACATTTTTTTTTTCAAAACGTAGTTTTATAAAAATATATAAGACGAAGTTTCGCTGTGTCTGTTCATGCAAAACATTACAAAAAAAAATTATGGAATAAACAGATTCATGCTCCTTTCACACTTGCTTGGGATACCAATATTGTCCATTCTAATCTTCATTTTTTTAACCATGCTACAAATAATAACTACCTACAAACAAATCACAAACATAGGAAAAAAAACTTGAAAACAATTGCCATCACATACCTTCATCGTCAGAAGAATAGCTATTGTAGGAAGCATTCGTATATGTCTTGGGCTTATATTGATCTGATCTTAAAGATTGACGACTATGGTTAAGAGATCTTGCCAATGATATTGTAGCCGGAGTACTTTTCCTGGTTAGAGGCGATTGCAACATCCTTTGCTTCCATTCCAACAATCGTTTCATTGATTCTTCGCGCTGGAAAATAGAAAATACAGGCAATTAAATCCATACTAATATTATAAATGCAAAAGTAACTCTATCTATCGGTCTGTCTGTCTATATGTTTCCTTTTCACGCTTAAACTACTGATGGTTCATTTTAGATGAAATTTTGTTTGGAGATCATTTGAAGCCTTGGGAAGGACATAAGAATGTTTTATCCCGGAAATGATCCTTAAGAGGGTGGAAAGAGAGGTGAAAGTTTGTATGGTGAATAGACTATTCAAAGCACTAATGCTACGCAGATGAAGTCGCGGGCAAAACCTAGTTTATTATATACCGAAAACTAACATGAGCCTTGGGCACAGCATGCCCAAACAAACACAAAGATTCTTGGTATATAATTTTGTTTACCTGTTGCACTTTCTTTTCGCCTTCCTTTTCCGGGGCTGTCGAAGGCAACCTCGCACTTGCAGATCTCATGAAACCATCAGCATTAGTATCATATTTAGTCGCTTCCTTAACATAACCACTAACATTGGACCCATCGCTCATCACACTGCCACTTCTGTTCATATACTCTTTCTGTATCTCCTTCTCTTTTAATGTCCAATTAGAATTCAATGCCTCTAGATCACCATATTTTGAATTGTAGCTGACATTATCCCCAGACCTAGTAAACTCCGCTTCGTAGTTGTTATTTGTCATTTGAGAATAGGCCGTACTGAGTTGCTTCTTTGCCAAACCGCTAGCATATTTCGCAAGAGGAATCTCCATATTTCTTGGAGCAACACTCGGAACTAGTCCTTGCGTCAGGTACTGTGCAGATTGGCGCATTTTCTCTGCATAGCTTTCTTCGGAATAATACCTGTCTGAACTTGGATCGTAATATGAATTGATGTCCAGACTAGACTTGGGTCGTTGTGGCGGTTCCTTGTATGTTTCATACGCTGAGCGAGCGGGTGCAGTTTTGTTCAACATATCTGCTTTTGATTCGTATTCGAGAAAATCTGCACTATGGGGTCTTGGCATTGATGGTTGTATTCCACTGGATTGCATCTTCTTTCTCCTAAGCACTGACGGCCCACTGAAAGTTTTCTCCTGGGACTGAAAAGAAGACAAGACTATGTTTTAAAATTAGGTAAATAATGTAGTAATTAAAACAATGTTAGATTTATTAACATAAAGATTTAAATGCACCAAATTGTGTTTTTACTTACATAATTTCCAGTACTTCTTTGTTGCTGTTGCTGTTGTAGTTGCTGTTGTTGCTGTTGTAGTTGTTGCTGTTGTAGTTGTTGCTGTTGAAATTGTTGCTGTTGCTGCAGTTGTTGTTGATGATGACTAGAAATACTAACACCATCGCGATCTTGGGATGGATTCGGAGATTTGGCGTACGTTTTACCATATTCATTTTCGGTAGCGTATTGTGAATATACGTCCTCATAATCTCCCATCTTTCCTTTATTATAAGCAGCCATCGTTGTTGATCTACCATATGCATCCGGCGTCCGCCTCTCAGCTAACAAGCGTTCGTTGATAGCACTCCCCGCTCTTCCAGGCCTTGAACTTAGTTCCCCATACAAATCTCTGTTATAAGCGTTCAAATCTATATTCGACTTAGCATTATTTCTGTTTTCAGCTACAATTTCACTGTGAATCAATTCTACTGATCTTTCCTCTTTTGTATTGGATCGAGAATTTTTATTCTGAATTTCATTTCGTTCTTCTTTAGAGGAAACATCCTGAGGAGTCGTATCTTGAAGGAATGGATTACGTTGCGATTGCCTCTCGTATATTTGTTCTCTGTTCTCTTGTGCCACTTGCTGGTGACTTAGATTCCTATCAAAGTAAGGTGACTGCGCATTAGACTTATACATGGATGAGGTACTGGGTTGGTTGTTCTCAAGTTTGTCAGTAACTGTGTTTGTTAATGGCAGAGAGAGATGTTGCGTATCGTATGGTGGTCGTTTAGTCTGATACTGTGGTTGTTGTTGTACTGGCGGTGGAGATTGTGGACTGCGAGTGTATGTGGGCTCTTGGTTTGGACTGGCTGGATAATTTGCGTGGTCTTGATATCGTGCGTGATTTGTGCCTTGACTATAGTGTGATGCTGGCTTTTTGAGTAAGTCATAGTTTGGATCGTACCTGTAATGCATTGAAATCAAAAAGTATAGTTTATTTATTTTAATCTGTAATAGGACACAAATAATTTAATAGAAATATTCTTACATGTCTGGACTTGGTGAATTGTAGCCTTCATTGGAGCGCCTCGGCTTAGGTGGTGCGTTAGCGTAGGTAGGGATTTCATCGCCATCCTGAAGCAAAACAAGTATTTACAACCATAATTCATATAGTACGCTGTTAGTAATTGACACCGAGCTATCAATTGTGATACATTTACTAAATGCAATCTGAACAGGTATTTAATTTTACAATCAATTTGCAGCGGCGTCCTCGGCACTATTATCTGCAGTTATAACGACCATGTAATGGCTGTCCTTGGTTCCGCTCTAGCAAACTAATTGCCGATCACCTGCACCGGTACAAAATACGTGCTTACAATAATACCCACCTCTGTCTTCGCAGCTGTCCGATCGCTCTGTTTTTGCGGTCGCTCACTGAAAATAGACAGTAATGGATTTTATAGAATCAACAGATTTGAACTTTAAACAACTGTTCCAATATATCACTATCAATCGTTAAGTCAACATTAATCAGTAACAGGAATCAACAAAGCGGAACTATCTAGTGATCTGATATCGAAGGTAATCTTACTTGGGGCTTTGCATTAGTGCGGCCATGGTCAACGCCTTCACCCATTTCATCATAGCCTCCTGATCTGGTGCCGCCAGGATGTAAGTCCTCATGTTTGCATGCTCCAGTTTAAAAGCATACTTCCGCAGTACTTTGTCTTCCGAAGTGCAACCAGATACTCTATAAGATGGTAAGAGTACTGAGCCAAGTAGTTTCTCCTCGTCTTGACCTATAACAAAAAAAAAACATACACATTAATACAATACAAACGGGAGAAAAACAACAGACTTTTTACTGTTTCATCAAGTGAATAAACTCCCGTAGTAACAATATGGCATTGTGTATTGTTGTTTTTACTTACTTTTATAGTAGAACAGGCAATACTCCGACAGCACGAACCATCGCTTCCTCCAGACTTTCAATCCGTCTGACCCTTGTTTGTAAAGTATGCCGGACATAGTTACTGGAGCTGATGGTATTCGTTGCGCTATAGGTGACCGCAGCGCTTGATTACCGCCGCTACTTCTCCTACTGTCAGAAGACGGCGATTTCACGCTAGGACTACTAGATTCGCTTGACTTCATGGGCGATGCGACACCCATGTTATTTTTATGGCTTTGGTTGTTAAAATCCGATGGTGGAGACTGACTTTTCCCTTGGTCAGCTTCGATTTGCCTTCTGTATTGTTGTTCCTGCTCTCTGTATTCTGCTTGCTGATTTTGATTCCATTGGGTTTCATATTGCCTGTTTTGTTTCTCATAATCTTTATATTCATTGTTTTTAGCATAACTGTCGATGTCTTTTTGTATATCCGGGCTACTATATTCTTTGAAGTCGTTTTTACTACTGTATCGATCTGTAACCGATAAGTCTCTATACGAGCCGTCAGAGTATATACTGTTTTGTAAGTTAGGTGGTGGTTGAACTCCGTGGATTTGTTGAAGCAACAGTTGCCGTTCAGCAAACTTCTGCTGTTGATGCATCTGTGCCTGATTTTGATAATGAAGTTGTTGTTGCAGTTTCATCTGCTGAATTTCACTGTACTGTCTCCGTAATAACTCAGTGTTACTCTGTGGTCCTGTCCTATTCGAATATGGTAGATATGGCTTGGATCCGTACTGATTAGGGTTAACATTAGGCCTATACATAGGTTGATGATTTTGGTATATTTGATTGGTGTCTTTCGGTGGGTTGCGTTTTAAATAATCTTGATAGACCTCCGCGTTGTATCCCTTAGGGATATTGTGGAGTAGCTCGTGATTTACATTTTGATCTGTGTGTACCTCTGTTCTTTCGTGTCTCGGAGGTGACTGCGGATAATTATAGTTATCATTTGCTCCGTAATGCCTGGCGTAATCGTGATTGTGTCCAGTGCCATATAAATCGTGCCTATTTTCAAGGAGCGGAGATCGTGCATTCATGTTCGAGTGATACTGACTCTGCAGTAATTGGTGCATGACGCCATTTGGTTGTATTTGGCCTGTTTGTGAAGAACTTAGGTGGGTGAGTTGTGGATGCTGCTGAGAGTAGATCTGCTCAGGGTGCACATGATGCGCCATGAGGTGTTGCTGGGTCAGCGGCTGCTGAGTCGCTGGCGCGATCTTCTTGTTCTCCATTTGGTATTGGCTCTGTGCTGCGGGTGGATCAAGCCTGAAACAAAAAGAAACGAAAATGAAGCTATTATTTTATAGTGACAGGGTTATTCACCGTTGACATGTATAGCATAATAAAATGTTATGTAGAATGTGGTCGCGTGTTCGATAACATGAACCGAAACGATTCAATTTGAGCTGCTTAATGGAAACGTTATCATCGTGGCTTTGATAACGCGCATTGGAAGAAGTATTGTATATGTTGAGAAGCATACTGCGTGCAGTCACGTAACAATTTGTGGCGCCCTGTCTGTGCCGTGTAACACAATAACTGCCAAGCATTCAGGCTCCAATATTTTTGTGATGTTTTTTTATACAATTAAATTTTAATACGTGAAAATATTTCGTAATCATAGCAAGTCACACTTGATAAGCTATTAATTCATAGAATGTTGCTGTTGTTGTTGTTTTGGTTAGTTAAGTAAGTGTTAGAGTTGAAAATACTTGAGAAAGTGAACAACAAATGAAATCTTATACCTACTACCTTATCTATTTTGGTATCAGTCTGCGTGTTATGGTGTTATCATGCAACCCTTATTGTAAAACACGTAAAAAGCCTATTTTTATGGCAGTGTTGGCACCATGTTGGCACGCAAAATAAAGGTATTTTATAGTCACTTCCCACGCAAATATCAGGCACGCTGAAAAACTTGCCAGCTGTGTGTGAATTTATTAATAGTCTAGCTTCTTATGACAACCTTATAAAAAACTTTTTATCATTACGCGCTGAATGAACATGAGTTTCCAAGAAATGAACTACAAATACTTATTTGCACACTACACACAGTGTATTCGCAATTCGCCATCCGGGATGGGATTGTCAATCTACGCACACTTCTCGTCATGAAAAAATCAATCTCATGAAAAGATAAAAATATTGTTTTAAAACGACAACATTTTCGATAAAATCGCGGTTCTATTTTTTCTAAAATCGGACTCCCATCATATGGTTCTCTAAAGTTCCACCTTAAAAAATATAAATACCTATCTAAATAGTTAGTACCTACCTAACTATCAAGTACAAAGGTGTTAACTGTGTAGATATTGGCAACATGCATTGTGTAAATTAATGGTAAACAAACCATTTTGAAGTGTCATCGACCTAATTAAATTATCTTTGATTATGATTATATTTAGGTAAGACGTTTTTGTTAACTATTATATCAATATTGACTCAAGTACATAACACGATTTTGTTACCTACTTGCATAATCTCATAGGTAAGTATTCAAACAAATAAGACGATTATTTAATGGAGTACTTATCAATATGTCTAATCTTTGTTCAACTATATTAGGATCGGCTTAACGGGTCGGGTAACACGATACCCATTGGCAAGATTAGTAAAATTTCAGACTTCGGACTATCCGTTACGACTGTCATGACAGTTGGGACCAAAGTTTTGGAAAAAAATCCGGCCAAGTGCGAGTCGGACTCGGGCACCGATGGTTTCGTACAAACCTCAGTTTAAAGGTAGTAAGGATCTGATAATTTGATATGAATTTCAATTTAATTCCTCTACGCGTTCATGAGGAAAGGGGTAGTAAGTTTAAAATTATTAAAAATATTTTTATTATATGATGTAACTAAATATTTACGGTTTTCGCAATTATTCCTTTATCTGTGTTATAAGTACCAAATTTCAAGATTTTGAGTTCACGGGAAGTACCCTGTAGGTTTTGATTCCCTTGCGAGTGTCGAATATTTGCGGAAATTTGCGGCAGAAACGGCTGTATCTTTTGATTGCGTTGGCTTCGATGTTTGATTTTTTCACAGCTTTAAGGGACTGTAGACCTGAATATTTGATATATATTTCAGCTTGATGACTCCACACGTTCCTGAGATAAGGGTCTTGACAGACAGACAGACGGACGGACGGACGGACAACAAAGTGATAAGGGTTCCGTTTTTTCCTTTCGAGGAACCCTAAAAAATATGTTACATTAAACCATTTTCTTAATAATTTGACCTAAGAAAATTTTAAGTTTTATTCATATAACATAGTGTAATTAATTTGTCACAATCGCACAAAAACCGCCGGGCGTATTTTAATGAAATTGTCACTATCTCAAAGACAATTTAACTATCTACATTTTGATCTAAGGCTTTTTTTAAAGTCATGGAATTAAAAAACAGTACAAAAGACTACTGAATTTTGTGTCGCGCGGGTGTAAAACGAGTGAACGTTTTGTTCCCTCAAGTTCGTTGGCGACTATCGTCGTCTTAACGTGTTTTCCAAGGCATGGAGTAGTCTCGGTGCCGGTGGGTCAAGAATGGTCACCCATCCACGGACCGACAGTCAGCAAGCGATGCTTAACTTCGAAGATCGTCCCGTGCGGTGTTATTATTTAGCCACGAGCTCCTCCATTTAAGGGGATTACCTAATTGATTGATAAATCTAAGATAATCTAATCAAAAATTTTGGGGTTGAGTTTGGGTAGAAAAATGATAATTCTATTTAGTCCGTCAGTGAGATTATCAAATAATATTGGACCCGTATTTTTTTGCTTTATCAAATAAATTAAATTTAACAAAGATAAAGCGCATCAAAGTTCAGATGTGGTGGCTTGTGACGTCACTTTGTGAGTACAAAGTGTAGCACACCGTGACGTCACACGATATTTCAACGCACTGTATCGTCATCACTTTATGTTAACGTGTCAAAAGAAAAATACGTGTCCAATATTTTTATCAATCTACCTGACGGACAAAAAATAAATTGTTAGCTAACTACCCTATTAATAAAACCATCGACGAAACACACACATAACATCAATCTCTCTACCTCCAGATGATATGAAACATCAGTTTCATAACTTGCTACACACGAGTCACTCTCATCCTGACCAATAATGAGCTTCGATCCATCATTCATCTCACGCAGCATCCGGCATGAAAGCGACCACTACTGTCTAATGACCGGAAGATGCTAGCATCTAAGTCGGCAGTCGTTGTGTTCATCTGCTTGTGTGAGACTGCTTCCTTTTCGTGACCATAATGAGTCATGTCAATCATTGACTTTGATCGTGGAGTAGAAGAAGTGCGCTTGCGCACGTTTGCGAGAAAGTGGAAGTGTTTTATTATGCTTCTTCCTAAGCTTAAGTCATATAGTTAGTCATAAAATGAAGGATTCCTACATTATGCATTGAAGATTTTTTTGGTGTATGATCAAAGCAATGATAACTACATTATATAGATATAAGAGGGCCTAGACAAAGTTAAATTGTATAATCGATAACAATAGAGATGTTTCCTGGGAAGAAAAATGATAATTGTGTAATATTGGACACGTAGTTTTTGCTTTAGCAAATCAATAAAAATTGACAAAGTTAAAGCGCATCAAAGTTCAGAAAGGGGCTGGGGGCCTGTGACGTCACGTTCTTAGTATAAAATGTAGCACAACGTGACGTCACACGATATTTCAACGCACTGTATCGGCGTCACTTTATGTTAACTTGACAACTAATATTATAAAGAGCGAGCCAGATTTTTTGAGTTTGTTCAGACGTATGGGGTAATATCTGGGACCACTCTATTTAAAAGATGCATAATACCAGATGGTTATAGGCTGGTTCATTATGTATGAGTTTGCCTGGCGGTCCACTAGTCAGTGTATATGTTACGGCTAATACACGAAGTGCGGCTACACCTAGTATTAGCCGGGCTTAGGGCACCCCGACACGGACAGGTTAGGTTCGAACGAGATGACGGGAGCTAAAGTGAGCGAGCAAAGCGAGCGAACTCAGCTCCCGTCATCTCGTTCGTGTTAGGTTACTTTAGACCCTGCGGACGGAAATAGACTATGTTGCGTGGCTACACCTAGTTCTAACCGGCTAAAACTAGGTGTAGCCTAGTTCTAACCGGCTAAAACTAGGTGTAGCCGCACTTCGGGTATTAGCCGTAACATATACCATAACACTTTTATCTACAGCTCGAGGAAGGTCTATGTCTCAGCACTTAATAAAATGAAAATACATACGAGTATTAGAGTTGCACACACTTTTAAACAAAGTGCGCGAAGAAAAGTTAATCTTTGCAAAAACATTGTCGACTTCTATCGAGAAAGTTACAACAGAAGCTAATAAAAGATATAATAAAAAAGTAAACTAGACGATAGTCACCGTCTAGACATTCAGAATATTTCCGATGGGTGACAGTCGTCTATACGTAATGTATTGCCTACTAATCTGTTATA
Organism: Orthosia gracilis; assembly: GCA_947562075.1. Taxonomy (NCBI): domain Eukaryota; kingdom Metazoa; phylum Arthropoda; class Insecta; order Lepidoptera; family Noctuidae; genus Orthosia; species Orthosia gracilis. Next base: position 65,530,816 of record OX387264.1, on the reverse strand, counting down.
TCTACATTCTAACGACTTCCATGCATTATGTACGATGACAACTAATTATATTCCATGCAGATTCTCTGCTGCATTCCTGAAAGCTCTTATTTCCGGCTAATTAGTTACCTAGGTCTTAAATAAGTAATGAGTGACGCAAGTGACCTAAATATACTTTTGCTCGACGGATTTATAAACTCGTAGTTCGTGCCAACGCGCAACAGGATATTATGAAGGATAGACTCTGATTAAAAGCTTTGGAATCTATTAAGTCGTTAATGTTATAGCCAGCCATAAAGTGGGTGAGAACCGACATATTAGGATTTTATTATGACTATAAAAATGTTTTCTGCTAATAATAAGAATGGCTCATCAAACTATCTCGTAATCAGGAGAATGGCTTCTATTTCTTACACATACCATTATCAGTGTTATCAGTTTTATCAGTGTTAAAAGCGCAAAAAAGATGCGTTCGCGCAATTGCTGGTATTTTTGTTCCTGAATCATGCGAACCATATTGTAAAAAGTTTAAAATTCTGACCTCTCCATCAACTTACATCTATGAAGTTGCGGTATTTGTTAAAATAAATAAAAATCTATTCGGTGAACTAAAATAAAAAAGATATACACTTAAAATATCTAGTATACCAAATAGAACTGCTCTTCTGAGCAAAAGTCTTTTCGGTATGGCATCTAAAATTTATAATAGGATACCTGTGGGCATTTTAAACACCAAGGAACTGCCACGGTTCAACTAAAAATTACGTAATTTTTTCATTGAAAAAGCTTACTACACGATCCAAGATTTTCTTAACAATTAGTACCTACTACAATCTGTCACCATGCACCTAATTCTTATTTTGTAAGATTTGCTTTATATATGATACCTATGATTATTTTGCATGTTGACTTAATTATTGTATGCCTACAGGGCAAGACATAATGGAACTGTAATTTACCTAACATCTGTCTGTATAACCTATGCCCACAATAAAAAGATTTGATTTGATTTGATTTGACCACGCAATATACTTCACAAAGGTTTGCCATATTTGTATTAAAAAAAGAAGTCAATGGCATCTTACTTTCTTCCACCGATATCCGTTATCGGTGAAGCCAAGGTAACTAATCACAGTTCACGCGAACTAAATACCAAGACTGACCGAGACAAACATTAAATAAACTTTGGCAAATCATCAAATTTCGCACGCACTGAAAATAACCCAGACGTTCCAAATATTAAATTGAGTGATCCGTTCAGTTTTTGTTGTTTCCGAAGTGTTAAATATCAAGAAATTAGTCTGCACGCAATGGTTCTTAGTGCTAGGTTGTAAATAGTGTAATTATGGGTGATATTGTTCGGGCTGTGGCTTGGCCGAGAGTTGGTCCAGTTGGCATCGGGCCAACAATGCGGCGGGCCCGTTTGCACCATGAGACGACCCGCGATTAATCTGCCGTTCAATGTCAATCCTACCTTAGGATGACCTACATTCGAGAACGTGTATGATGCTCTGATTATTTGGTGTATCAAAGGTGATATTTTGAGGTGCGATTGTGAAAGCGAGTGTTTGTTGTCATAGTATATGACGGCCTTTAGAACTTCTAGTTTCTCTACGTTTTCTCAAAATAACGCCTGTTATACGTACAATATTACAATTATTATGCAAGCAAGGCGTGAATGGTTAAATCATATGCACAATCAAAACCATCCGCATCATCTTGTCTATCAAAATGCCCACGAAAGCTTTACAGCATCAAGCTTCATCAAGCTGACAAGACAAGACGGACAGAGTGACAGCTGACTGTTCAAATTGTCAGTCACTGACTGATATTACACCATCTACGAGCATGTTAACATAATTTATGTAATCTTACACCTCGATTATCTAATGAAATTACTTAAAACAATTAAAATTTAAAATAAATAAAACCTGAGTTAAAGTCAGTGAAATTCGAATGTAATTAAGTACTTAATTAGTTGTTTACAATGCTTATGTAAGTGTTAATTTTAATTGTGAACGCATTACCATAACTAAATATTAATGACACTGCACCCAAAATAATAAAGTGGCTGAGAGATTCGTTGTTGGCAACGACCATACGGCTTCATGGTCGTTGATTGTTTGGCTGTTGATGTCCTCCTCCCATCGTGTTCCTCATTATTGAGGTTCGTGATTCCCCGGTCTTCGTGCAAACAACTTCTTCTTCACCAATTTGCGCCATCTTTGGCGTCGTGGAGGGCATCGTACAGCTTGGTGTTTAACGATGAGCGGACTTGGTCTGACCATCTGTTTGGAATTCGACCTCTCGAACGTTTCCCTTCGATCTTGCCAGTAATCATCAGATGTTCGAGGTTGTTGGTAGTATAGAGGTAGGTAGGTAATTTTAGGACTATTGTAGAATAGGATAGAATAGATAGACCCATTTTCCGCACATAGACTCACATTTGGTCCGTTGTGCGTGCAGGCCTCCTCTCTGTGAGAGGCCGTAATCCACCACGCGGGTCCAGTGCAAGTTGGTGGATGTCACATGTCTACGAATTTTTGGTTCAAAGACATACCAGTTTCCTCACGATGTTTTCCTTCACCGTTTTGAGAGCAGTGGTGATGAAAATAATTTACAAAAAGTAAAGCCTGCCTGAGTTCGAACCGACGACCTACAATATAGACTATTAGATTAGATTATATTACTAGGACTATAGTATAGATTTCACCGAATTATTGCTTTCACACAGATACAATAAATCGCATGTGATTGTTGACTGTTTTATTTTTCTTTCTTTATAAAACAAGTATAAATTGTAAAATATCTAATATGAATGTATTAATTGTATTTGAAATACTCTGTTCACAATATATCGCGAGTTAATCCATACTAATATTATAAATGCGAAATTAACTGTTTGTTTGTTTGTCACCTTTTCACAACCAAACGGCTGAGTTGATTCAGATAAAATTTGGTATATAGGAAGTTTAAGACCCTGGGAAGGACTTAGTATAGTTTTATCCCGGTAGTGTGTTTATTTGGGATGATAAAACACTTACGTAGGTGAAACCGCGGGCAGAATCTAGTATAGCACGATTTAATACAATCCTTACGGTGTTTGTAATAATTCGATGACATAGATATTGCAAATATACGAAATTAATAACGAGAAAGTCTTCTTCATTTCCCATGTGGTATTAGACCCATCTAATAACACTTCGCACATAACTGTAGATTGTATATTTAGCACCAAACGTGCTATTCACTCTATGGGACTCATCAACGTTTGCCTCAATCCTCATTACAGCCTCTCTCAAGAAAAATAGACAAAGTCCCCGTAATGACGACACTATTCTGGTAAATGTTAATGGTACTTTAATAGTTGTTATAAAATGCTTAGGTAATCAACGCGCAACCTGTACCTAACTTGATTGGAACTTAGCTTACACACGCACATCTTAGCTAAGAACTTTCTAAGAATTAGGGATATGAGTAGTGTAAAGATTTCTAAGAAGTTTGCCGTTATTATAATTCTACACCATGCCCTAGTGAGATATTGAGCACGTAATGTAAATGAAACCACCAAACACAGAAAGTACGAGTACCTACACGCGGTACCGCAACACTAATAACACATTCGGAACACGATTTTCAAATAACATGTTCATTTGTTTATTTGTTTAACACTGCCGCCATTTTCATTCACAACGCACTGCTGATTGAAAGTTTAGAAAACTCTGACTCAGTTCTTACTCATTCTACTTCCAGTATCCGGGTTTCAACATTAAACTGACAATTTTCTAAAGACACCTCAATATCTGATAGTAAAATAAATTGGAAAAATATGAGAATGGTAATACAAAACCTTTAAATCAATCAATCTGCCTAGCCTTTTCCCAACTATATTGGGGTCGGTCTGACTACCCTTAACGACTGTCAAAAATCTTCAAATGACAGCCGGGACCGACGGTTTAACGTGCTTTCCGAGGCACGGAGGAAACTCGGTATGTCGAAAATGGACACCTATCCACGGACCAACCTCGTCAAGCGTTACTTAACTTTGAAAATCGACCCGTGCGGCTGTTTTTATTTAGCCACGAGCTCCTCTAAATACAAAACCTTTAAATGACCTACTTTAACCTAAATGCCAGCAAATCAAATTGATTCTGAGTCTAAAACAGTATCGGATGACATCATTGATGAAGCCATATTCATGTATAAGGCAGTCGTCACCTAAGCTGCTACAAATGGAACGATGCCTCGAACTCGAATGCAACGGGTATTGCTTAAATAATAAATATATACCCAATGATATTCTAGTAAACAGATACGTTATACACTCACAAAACAACCGAAAAAAGTGTTCCGCACAGCAGCGGCAGCACACATACACACTTTTGATTCATCTGACATTTCACTACAAGTCGAAAGCGATAGCTTGATAAAACCAACAAGAAAAATAGAGACAACTATTATTTGTCGCTTGCGTGTAAATGTAAACAAACATAATTCTGTCCACCAATGTTTTTTTCTTTTTCTAACCTCCAAATATCAGAATATAAGGAAAAAAAAAGAAATATTAGTAAATTGAGGTGTATTGTTTTTGTTTCAATAAAGCGTATCGCTCTTCGCCATACGAGACATAGACTAGAGACTATACGTCCCAATTAGGACGTACTCGAGTCTTCACAATGCGCGCGCTCATAACATATCTGTTTAGTAGAATATCATTGTATATACCAGTCTGTTAGTGTCCCACTGCAGGGCAAAGGACACACAGAGAAAGGCACGTGCATTAATTACCACGCTTAATCTATGCGGGTTGACGATTTCAAGCTTAAGTTAACTATAAATCTAGGTTTCCTCACGATGTTTTACAGTTTTCCTACACCGTTGTCAGCGATGTCCAAGATAAGGAGATCAACCACTTTCTTTAGAGCTTTGATAACAACGTTGTACAGCCGGTACCGACGTTGTATACCGACAGCAACAAAACTTATTTCAATATAAACCTTAATATACAAGAATACTCACAGAATTAACTTGCTTTTGATAACTAGTGGGATTGTCTAGATAACTTGATTCAAATATTAATATAAAACGGCTCTTTTCTGTAATTAATATCAAGACAAAATGCATTTCTTTTCTTATTGGGAACAACTTACTGCAGAACCTACTTTTGTCGACAGAGATGAATTAATTTGATGACACGGTTGGCGTAATGGTTGAGCGATCGGCTGCTGCGCTTCGTGTCGCGGGTTCGATTCCCGTACGGAACAAATATTTGTATGACCTACAGATAGTTGTTCCGGATCTGGGTGTCTTGTGTATGTGAGTTTAAATATTTTTAAACGCACTCACGATACAGATAGAAATTCCTCGTGTTGGGCAACGTTTTAAGAAAAATACAAAAATAAGAAGATTGTGCAAGGGGAATGTTATGAAAAATAATGTACAATGAAACAGAATGTACAACGCGGTACCAATTTGGTTGATCTCCTTTAGAAAGTACAGTTAAGGGTCAAAAGTGCAGTCATACTCTACCAAAAACACACATTTATTTTTTTGACAGAATTTTAACTTGTCACGGTTACTAGGTATAAACTATACTTGAATTTATATACAACATATGAAATCAGTTATGGATAATTTAACTTCTACAGAAACTAGCCATTTGAGTATTGGGAGAATAAGACTGCACTTTTGACCCTTGACTGTACATATAATTTGAAAAGATCAGAACATTGGTATTTGCGTAGATTTCTAGCATTAGAAGCGAAGTCCTAGCTACTGATATCGCTTTAAAGGAAATAATTAAGTAGACAATCAGTGGTTTGCTGGAGCATATATTGTATTATTACGATAGCCAGTGGCTAGAATCTTAGAGTTAAAATTAACCGCATCCTGTAAACTTTGCAGTCGCAAAATTATGCCAAAGTGCAATTAAATGGGTGTCTTAGCATGTAAATTGCGCCTGGATATAGACAAGATTGGCTGTCAGTTATCGAGTCACGTTCGTTATTACTGGCTTATTTGCTTTGCTATGTAAATCGTGAATAGAATGGGCACCCACGTTAGTTGGTACTAATTAATCGTTACAGTCGTAAAATGGTAGGACATACTCGATTTTTCTTACATTTTGTGTCTTCGACGAGTTCGTTAGTATCTATTTGACAATAATACTGCTCGCCCAACTTCTGGGCCGCCCTGAAGTTGGCTTTCCAATGCGCAAGGCATAAAACGTTGCTGTTTTTGTATGAGATTTACTACTGCACAGCCATTGTAGCCAACTTCAGTGTGGCCAAGAAGTTTGGCGAGAACTTATAATTAATACATTAACATTTCAAAATTATTACAAATTGTCGGGGGACATTGTTCAACGGATTAGAACATGTTCTAAGCAAGGTCGTTGTCACTTTGCTGCGTATTGCGCCTGTCTGTGGGAGACTGGAACTCCTGGAAGCCTTTATAGTTTGACTTAAAGTATCTAAGTAACTTATAAAACTTCAGATCCTTTGTCAAACGGTAGAGTTCTATTTATCTAACTTGTTTACAAGCTCTAAAACAATTGGCTTCAAGAGTTCCTCAGTCTAAACTTTAATTGTGGCAAGTGAGCGCTCTAGAACACTTTTGTTCCACTCAAGTCGCAGTTTGACAACTTTCAAGTAATTCGTGCTGAAAGTAACGTTTTCTTGTTTCTGAAGCATTTATAAAAGTTTTAATTACTTATCAAAAGTTTGATTTCTTTGGATGAATACGGATTGTTTACTTTTTACCCGACTACGGCGAAGCCAAAATTCCTTTTGGCTTCGCGTCGGGTTATGATATTAGCAGTCTATGTATGAATGTATATTTGTTCCTCTGTAGCACCTAAACTATTCATCAGATTTTGATGAATAAGATGTCAATCGATTCGTTATTATGGGCCAGTAACATAGGCTAAAAAAAACCGTAGTCGGATTACAGTTTTTGCTTGTATCAATTATGAACGGGATGATTTATAGCAATGTGTGTAACTTTTCAATCGTACGTTTTATTATTTACAATTTAACATGGTGATAAAGGGCGATGACCTATTGACATTATAGCATTGACAGCGTCAGATCAAATCGGATGCGCCATTTTGATATTCAATTTTCATACAACATGATGAATTACGTAAGTGAAGTAAGGTAAGTACGTACAATTTGCTTCATATTCTCTTGGGTTTCAAATAACAGTCCATCGGTTTTAGAATACGCACGGCATGAAATCAATATCACAGTGTAGTGTGTATGCAGTGTACCTATGTGTATGTAACCAACCTTATATAATCATGTGTATCCTAAAATAAAGGAGAGTATTATTTGAGCAGTCGTGTCTATCATTTCGCTCCACAAATACCTTCGACCTTACATGGCGACCCTGCCAGCGGGCATCGCCGCGCGATCGCCTTACCGACACCGCCGTGCCATATAAGGGTTGTACAGTGTAAACAATTGGACTAAGTAGAGTCAAGCTAAGATGAATTATAATAATTATTCACTAGCGTTAATAACGTTCGCGGTTGTGGCAAGTGGTATTTGGTTCGTTGCTTACGAAAAATACGGGTTCATTAAAAATGGGAACTACGCAAACTAAAGATGAAACCGTGATAGTGCAAAACGCAGCCGGAGGAACTAATAACGCGCATCTGGAAGAGGTGAAATTACATATTACCACCATCACCATACTGATGACTATAGTGGTGCTGGTTCTGGGACTCGGCGTGCTGTATTTTCTGCTGCAAATGTATCGGCGATGTCATGTACGCTGGATACATCAGGAGATGTACAGGAGTGCAATATCTAGAAGGTCAGGAGCGAGGCAATCTGGACCATCACTGGAGAAAGGACGGTCGAAGGGCGACATAGTGTGAAAACAAAGATAGCGGATACCATCGCACATCGGTTTACACATCATGGGTTTAAGTGAAAGTGAAAAAAAAGTGCTGAGTGTGTGAAAGTTCGAGGAAAAACAACGGGCATCGTAAAATGGACTCAGAACTTTATTAGATAAGTACATAATCGTAATAATAATAAACGTAGTAAATGATATGTTACATTGTACTAGTAACTATAATAAACGAAGTGATTAATTAAACAACTAATGATGGTAGGAAATGGCAGATGACTTAGAACAATTATATAAAAATTTGAAATGTATAAAAACATATTTAATTAAAATTGGCCCTAAACGAAGGCAAGGAAATGTATTAGAGAAAAAGTTGTGTGATTCAAAGGAAATTTATGACAAATATACTGATATAATAGAGAAGATATCAGACGATGTAAAGAAAGGTAAAGTAGGACAAAACGAACAGATATTAATAAATACATTTTGTATTGATTTTGAGTCATTGTATAAACAAATTTTAGATTTATCCTCTACGTCAAGTACGAGTAGTAGCGAGGATACAAAAATGGAGTCATTTGATTTGAAAGTAGCTCTTAGTTTATTACCTATGATACCAACTGACAATGAATGTTCGCTTAAACAATTTATTGATAATGTAGAATACTATAGCTCGTTATTGGCTAGTGATGAGTGTAAGAAGAAACTAGTACAGTTTGTTGTGAAGAGTAGGTTGTCTCAGAACGCTAAATTGCAGTTACAGTTAGATTATTCTAATGTTGATGATTTGGTAAAGGAAATGCGTAGAGTGTTACTGCCTAAAAAATCACCGTTTGCGATACAAAATAATATAAATCAATTAAAGCAAACAGAACTGTCAATTCAGGACTACGGAACCAAACTTTCGGAACTTTTCGTGGATTTGACGGTATCGCAAGCCGACGGTAACTTAGAGACATACAAAATAATTAAACCCTTGAATGAAAAGCAAGTTATCAAAAGGTTTGCCGATGGGTTGCGAAACCGCCGTCTTTCAACTATCATTGCAGCTAGGAACTACGAGTCGTTGAAGGACGCAATACAAGGTGCGAAGGATGAAGAAACATCCATAGCGGGACCGAGTTCGAGTTCTGGCGAGATCCTAGGTATGTATTCTCCTAGAGGAAGACAACAGAATTTCCGTAGTGGTTATCAAAATAATAATTACAACAGGACATATTATAACAGGGGTCGTAACAATGATTCCAGTGCTCGTCGAGGCTACCCTCGGGGGGGCCAGCAGGCGCATCAGCAGAGCCGCGGTGCACCACAGCGAGGCCGAGGATCACCATGGCGTGGTAGAGGTAGGAGCTATTATAGGAATCGCTGTAACCAAGGGATAAGCCAAACCCCTAAAGATACAAATAAACACGCGGTTAATGTTCTAACGGGACAGGAAAATGAAGAGTATGCAAATGAGTTTTTTCGTGAATAATAGAGTTATTCTCGCAACTGATACTAACTATTATATTAACTTAAGTTCTAATAGCAAAACTTATTCATGGTTAGTCGATACCGGTGCTACAATTTCGGCTATAAAATATAAATATGTTCTAGAACAAAACATTCCAGTCCAAAAAGAGGACATAGTCATACATGGAATTGGTGGCAAAGTCCATGCAATGGGATATGTTTGTTTAACGTTGTCATCGGGTGATCATCACCTTATTTGTAATAAGTTTTATGTTTTCGATACTCTACCATGTAGGGCTAATGGCATCATCGGACAAGATTTTATTAATAAACATAAGTCCATATTAGATTTCAGTAATAATACCTTAACATTGTTGACACAAAGTTCAATTAAAATAGTTTTACCTTTACTGAGTTATAAAAACACAATGGAAGTTTACCCAAGATGTGAATCCATACATTATTTTAAGACCGAATTCACAGAAGAGTGTGTAGTACATTCTAAGGAAATTAGTGACGGAATATTATTGGCCAGTTGCATAGCAACACCAGTTAATGGTCTAATACCGATTAAGATATTAAATACAACGGATAAGTTGTGTACCTTAACGGACATTAATCCATGTATAGAAAAATTAAACAACTACAATGTTTGCCAATTTGACAAATCAGAACGTGATGCAAGTAGAGTAAAACAATTGTTTTCGGTACTAAACCTCAAACATCTTAATAAGGAAGAGCAAATATCCATAGAAAAATTATGCGCGAAGTACTCGGATATATTTTATTTGCCAGGAGATAGATTAACTACAACAAGTATTTATAAACATACCATTAGTTTAAAACCAAATGTAACTTCTGAATTTACAAAGCCATATCGTTTACCACATTCACAGAAGGGAGAAATTAAGCAACAAATTGATAAAATGTTAAGAGAAAGGATCATAGAACCTTGTCGTAGCGAATGGTCTAGTCCAGTATTACTAGTTCCTAAAAAGACTGACGGTACAGGTCAGAAAAAGTGGCGACTAGTTATTGATTACCGAAAATTAAATAATTGTATTGAAGACGACAGGTTTCCACTTCCAAATATTTCCGAAATACTTGATTCGCTATCGGGTTCGGTATATTTTTCACATTTAGATATGTATCAAGGTTACTATAATATTGCACTAGAACAGGAAAGCAGAAAGTACACAGCATTCTGTTCAGGACAATACCAAATGACTCGTATGCCAATGGGTTTAAAAACGAGTCCAGGATCATTTTCCAGAATGATGACCATGGCTATGTCTGGCTTAACGTATGAAAAATGCCTTATTTATTTAGACGATTTAGTGGTCTTTGGTAGAAACTTAGATAGTCATAACAAGAATCTACAAGACGTTTTCGAACGACTGCGGAAAGTAAATTTAAAATTAAACCCGCAGAAATGTAATTTTTTAAAGAAGGAATTACTATACTTAGGCCATGTGGTATCAGGTAACGGTGTATTACCTGACCCGGATAAAATAAATGTAGTAAAAAAATATCCGTGTCCAACAAATATAGACGAGACGAGGAGGTTTGTTGCGTTTGTTAATTTCTATAGAAAATTCATTCCAAACTTTGCTGAGTTAGCTTATCCACTTAACAAATTATGTCGTAAAAATGCTTCTTTTATATGGGATGAAAAGTGTCAGTCGGCATTTGATAGTTTAAAAGGAAAAATCATATCCCCACCGATTTTACAATATCCGGATTTCACAGAACAAAATGAGTTTAATCTCCAGACAGACGCTTCTAATTATGCAATCGGAGCAATTTTGTCTAACAAAAATGGAAGACCAGTATCATTTGCAAGTAGATCACTAAACAAAGCGGAAATAAATTATCCAACAATCGATAAGGAATTGCTAGCTATAGTGTGGGCGATTAAACATTTTCGTCCCTATTTGTACGGAAAACATTTTAAAATATACACAGACCACAGACCTTTAATTTCATTATTTAACATGAAAGACCCATCAAGCAGGTTATTTAAATTTAGGTTATTACTAGAAGAATATGATTTTACGATAGAACATGTCAGGGGTACGGAAAATGCGGCAGCAGACGCATTGTCGAGAATTTCCATAACATGTAATGACTTAAAACAAATGCACGAGTCGTGTGTTTCAGTTATGACAAGAGCTCAGAAAAGAAACCAGATTGACAATAATTCTAAGATAGGAACGAGTGGCACAACTACAGTTCGGTCTGATCAACCAAACGTTGTAAGCACTCCTAGTACTAGTACTTTAAACGAGTCAGTGGAATTACGTTTTATTGATGCATGCAAGTTAGAAACAATTAGAAAAAGTGGTGAAACATGTAAAGAAAGTAATACATTTATGTACATTCCTAAGGAAAAAACTATCTATATTAAACATGTATCTTCTCCATCGCAAATATCGCGAGCCGAATTTGTGAGAGAGTTACAAGATTTTTGTAGAAGCGTAAATATTACGGAAATCTATTTAATAAAAAGTAATAAAAATAACATTTTTATAAAAAAGTTATTAAATGAAATAGATATAATGGAAAAGTGGACCGGACCACACTTACATATAGTAAAAGATGTACAACGAATAGAGAATAAAGAAGATAAACGAGTAATTTTGAACGATTTTCATCTCTTACCTACCAGTGGCCACGCGGGTACGAGACGAATGTTCAACAATATAAAAAAATATTACTATTGGACGGGATTAGAAGATGATATAAAAGAGTTTATAAAGAGGTGCGACAAATGTCAGAAACAAAAGTATTCACCGCACAATACCAAACAACCTATGGAAATAACAACAACAGCACATAGTGCCTTTGAAAAAATATATATTGACTTAGTAGGTCCTCTGGAAAGAGATAATTATAATTATAGTTATATCCTCACGTTGCAGTGTGAACTCACCAAATACATTGAGGCATATCCCTTAGTTACACGCAGAACGGAAGAAGTAGCGAAAGCGTTAGTTCATAATTTTATATTAAGGTATGGAGTACCGAAGGAGATAGCGACGGATCGGGGTACCGAGTTCCTGTCATCAACATTCAAGGAGGTATGTAATCTATTAAATATTAAACAACTAAACTCAACAGCATATCACCACCAAAGTATAGGTGCTTTGGAAAACACGCACAAGCATTTGAATTCATTTCTCCGTATTCAAACCGACAACCATCCAGAGACATGGAGTACATGGCTCCCATTTTGGTCATTTTGCTACAATACTTCAGTACATTCAGCAACAAAATATACCCCTTACGAGTTAGTTTTCGGAAAAAAGTGCTCGTTACCAAGCAATTTGACCAATAGGATTGTTGATCCACTATATAACATTGATTATTATCCATTAGAATTAAAATTTAGATTACAAAAGTCACAGAAAGATGCACGAGACAACTTACTCAAAAGTAAATTAAAACAAAAAGAACTATATGACAGAAATATAAATCCAGTTACTTACCGTCCTGATGATTTAGTTTTAGTTAAAAATAATATGTGTAATAAATTAGATAGTGTTTATACGGGACCATATAGAGTTATATCAGAAGAGTCACCAAATGTTAAAATAATAAAGAATGGTAATGTAGACACCATTCACAAAAACAGAACAAAATTGTATTATCCTAATCAGTAATTATCATGTTCTTGTGTAAATGTAAATGTATTATAAAAATAAAACAAAATGATAATTTTATTTTATTTTACCTCGCCATGGGAGGTGTAGTGTGTATGCAGTGTACCTATGTGTATGTAACCAACCTTATATAATCATGTGTATCCTAAAATAAAGGAGAGTATTATTTGAGCAGTCGTGTCTATCATTTCGCTCCACAAATACCTTCGACCTTACAACAGCATCCGACTGTAACTTATCTCGTCTGACGAGATTCGATACATCTATACCTACCTACTACGTATCTATAGGAGTTATGCTTGCCAAGCATATAACTATGTTCATAATCAAAACAACATATCAAAGCTATGAAAAATGATATCATTGAATTTTTTTTATGACAGACCCGCATTTCGCACTTCCGTATGTCATTTAAAAGTAAGAAGCAATCATATCAGATTTCTTTGAAATCATATTACCTATGTCTGCTGTAACTAACGCTTAAGTAATAAATCATAAAACTACTTCAAGTAAAATGACTAGTTCAAGTTCTTTGAAACTGGCAGGCACCTACTTTGCCATTCATAATCGCGACTTGCACTGCGCATGCGCTGCCTTTCAACGCTAACAAACAAATAAAAATAAAACTCTATGAATGACTTCATCCCATGAATACAGCATTTGAAACAAACAACACCCGAACAGAAAAAGATTAATGAGAAAAAAGGTGTGGGGGAAGATCAAAGCGCAATGCTGTCACTGTCACCGCTGCACCAGTAACTGTGCTGGCGTCGGGGCATCCGTTACCAATTGACAAATGTTGGTGGCAATGACGAAATTCCATTGACAGTTGGGGTATGTGAGATATTAAGGTGTACGATTCACCGCAGTGGAATGCTAAGGCAGTGTCGATTGGCGGAGCCGGTCCCGCACCGCGCGCGCTGGGTTCCCGCGGCGTTCCCGCGCATTCTTGCCGCCGAGGTGAACAACCGCCGCGCACGTCGTCGTCCTTGGAACCGCGTGCTCCTTTCTACACAGCCTCCGTCAACCCGTACTGAGGGTTGCCAGTGTGGCCAGTGTTGCCACATTTCCGTAGCAACTGGACGGGATAGGGCCCGGTTTGCGCCTTCCAATTAACGATGGTAATTACTATGGATATGTGAACGCGCTTGACTAATAACGGAAACTGTTTTAATCATAGAGAAGATATGGCTTATTTATATGTTACCTTATGTTTTTATTTTATCTTTGATATTTGTTGATAAGGTGCATTGAACTTAAATAAAATTGTATTAACAAACTGTAAGTACCTACATTTAGCTATTCGAAAAGCAACTTTTGCAAAAAAGGTCTAATATGAAAAAAACACGTGTGAAAACTCTCTACTGTCAACCCTACTCAGCCGTTGGACCAGCGTGCTTAGATAATTCACATGTCGGTGGTAAACTGTAACCTGAGTACCGTGACCATAGACGAGATGTCTTTGTGCGTACAACCGCACGGTGTGCGAGATTTTCTCACAGACGAAACAATATCCGATGGAATTTCGCGCAAATATGTAAAACTTTGCCCCACATAATTGGAATTCTCCACAAATTATGGTGTTTGTACGAGTTTACTCCCAAATATGACTACTGGCTACAAAGTGCGAAAATATTTTTTGAAGAAATTTAAGTTTCTAAAAACATTGACAATGTTGAATGAGTACAAAATTATGTTGAAATATGTGAGCATAACTTTCTCCTAAATTCACAAATAGCCATAAAAGTCATTACAAACACAAATAACATTGTATTTAAAAAATAATAAAAAAATGCGAAACAATAAATCAGTCTATTAAAACTAGCAATTTAACGGATTAAACAATTATAATTTTATGCTAATATTCACGGCACACTAACCACTTTCTACTAAGAATTCAGGCAGCGTGGAAAAAGTCAGCCATTCTTTAAATATTCTAAAGTAAAAACAACATCTCATCGTGAAACCTGTGCTTTTCGCAATATTCTAAAATTAATGGCAACATTTTGCAAATTTTTTTTACAAGCTGGCTGGTTTATGTCGTTATAAATTTTCATGTTTCGAACGTAAATTTAATGTCTGTCTGCAAAATAATGGAACAACACTACTTATTTGAGAAAAGCGTTAACGCTCGCCCGGTTACACGGGGAAATAGGGCTAAGGAGTTTTCCCGTAAAATTCATGAAACGGAGTCGCTTAAAGTGTCATTAGGACATTGAAATTAAGTGGTAATTAACCACTTTTCTTTCACAAGGTAACCGTCGCAGACCTTTCAGAGCAGTTAAAGAGTTGACATTTGTGAACATTGTACCGACCGACAGAGCATGAAAACTTGACAAAGAGAGTGTCCACAATAAGTTCTGTTTTTGTTGTCGCGATTGTACTCTACGCCTGCCGCCGCCGCCGGTCGGCCGCCAGTGTAGAATTACTTGTTACAGGTCGGAACTTCAAACAAAAAAGCCTCGTCTGTCTCCAGCGAGTTCACTAAACCAAAAACAATGGGACAAACCAGAAATTAACGGTAAATGTTTGTTTTAAGGAATACAAAAGAAAGTTACAAGTAACGTTGCCATGTAATCGAGTGATATTTACTTTTGTATCAATCATTACTTGCTCTTTATGGGATTGAAAGTTTACTACTGAACCGACTTATTGATGTTAACGGTATTCCAGTTCAAAAACGTATTACAAAATCAAGTTTCAGATGAAGTTATATACTTATCCATTAATGAAATGATGTAATTTAAAATTATATGCTTTCATAATACTGTATCATTATTAAGACATTTCGTTTATGGGTCGTTCGTTGTAAAAGTAAAAGCATTACCTACTTAAAATAATTTTGGACAGGTGGATTTAGGTTTTATGGTTTCCCAACAATAGAAATATGGAACTCATTCATAAGCTTTTGTAAGTAAACGTACTTAATTGTCTAATTGAAGAAAATATCGCTTCACAACTTTCTAAAGTTGAAATATTTTTTTGAATCAGTTCCGTGCTATTAATCAACCATTGAATCATTTTAATTAGGTGCAAGTCCACCTTGATCATATTAAGCGTCAGGCACATTGCAAAACTTTGGTATTAGTAACTGACCTTATCATTCTACAATCAAGTTTACGAATGAGAAAACATGCTAACACCCATATTATAATTCAACTTGACTCAGTCGCCATAACAACAGAAAGACTGACAGTGTAGGAAATAACAGTAAAATGGTGTGAAAATTGTTTTGAAAAAGCTTTCCTGTATTTTTGGCAGATTTAAAGCAGCGATTCATTGGATTAACATTTATTTAAATAAACAGCAATCTTAACGTAAATAATGGTTTTACAATAAAGCGTTCAAGCATTAAAACAATGGTGAATTTACGATAACGATTTCACATATATTTCAAATAAACCATCAATCATAAATTTAAGAAAGAACTACTGATCTTGGATTTATTTCATTTCATTTTTATGCTGTCAACTTAACAAAATAAGATTATTGATCACAATCTTGTAAGACTTCGTAGACAGCCCGACTGAATCACTGTAAAAATTATGACTTACATGGAAAAAGGAAAAGAAATGGATGGATTATTTGAACAAGGATTATATGATTTGAAAGGAGGTAACTATTGAAATTACGACAAATATATCAGGAGTGATATGAAAGAAAAGGGCATGATGGGTGACAGCCGGACAGGACGGTATGGAAGAAGAAAACATGTTGCGCCGACTCTAAGTAACGTGAGACAAGGGAAGGACAATGATGATATCTTACAGATACCGAAAAAGAAGACATGATATACCAATCATCATCACTCAATCATCAATCAATATACTAAATCTGTAGCAAAGTCGATTTTTCACATCAAAAAAAATTAAAAAAAATATCGCCTGGGTGTTAAAAGATAACCAACAGAAACTATTTCCAGCATTTCTGGAATTTTTGTCTGTTTGTCGACTTGTCTGCTTAGTTGTGCACGCATCGAGTGAAATATACGAAACCAACGTAGATAACTTATATACATACAAATTGTGCGTAACTTGAGTATACTTAGTTTTTGTTTCATCGCAATCGGTTAACTCTATCAAAGGATATATGAATTTAAAGTGTTCAAGAAGTAAAATATCACAATACACGCAATTCAGATACTCGGACAGTTGAACTCCATATTCGATAGATGGTATTGTGGATTTGACGTCATTTTCTGAATGACGGTGTTAAGATGCTCCGCGGAAGAATGACCTCAAAGAAAATTGGGAGGTAGGTAGGGTACCCTGGTAGGGATAGGTAGTTGACGGAAGGGAATCCGCAGGGAAAACTAGTCTCCAGTAAATTGCTATAAGAGCAGGAGGTTGATGATGAGATACGGCGAGCGTTTACGTAGTTATGTCTTACATTATTACAGCTGAATCAACCTATACATGGACCATTGTGGACTTAATAACCGCCACTGATGTCGCTATAAACGTGGCTACTCACAGACTGTAAAGGGTCAAAACCAGCCCTAGGTGTCTGACGCCCAGTAAAGGCTGAATTGGTAACGCTCTCGGAATGGATACGCGCAGCGCAATTTTACTGTATTATTTTTATTTTATTTTAACAATATTCTTCTCTTTACTCTCGTGTTTAATACTGTTGTATAGTGTCTGTGTCGAATAAATCTTACTAATATTATAAATGCGAAAGTTTTGATGGATGGATGTATGTTTGTTACTCAATCACGCCAGAACGGCTGAACGGGTCTAGATGAAATTTGCCACAGATTATAGCACATATGCTACTTTTATCCCGGTATAATGTTCACTTGGGATGATAAAATATTATACACGCGGGCGAAGCCGCTGGCAGAAGCTAGTGTTTTATATTTTAAAATTATATACGGGTTATACAGTAACTGAAAAATAAGGAGTACATGGCTACAAACGTAAGAAAGACTTGTTATTAGCCAAATGTCTTATGTTTGTAGCCTGCCGATCTCACAAACTCTCATAGCACTACTATCAATACGGATGCGTTGACAGTGATGTGGGTTTTATCAATCCCATTAACATACCGAACTAGTTTCGTTTGGTAAACTTGTTCACAAGACTGAGTCGTATGCTCTTTAACTCCGTAGAACAGTAAAATATTATAGCGACTTTATTTTTAGCTTTCTTTTAATATATTACGTTTTTATGAAACTGTTTTCGCTTGAATGTCATACAAGTTGCCATGAAGAAAAATCTTTTCATGACGGCGCATAAAAAAATAAGAGGGAGAGTGAGATTTTCTCAATGAAAACACAATCAAGTCACACACAAAACCAGAACTAATCTAGATAAAAGAGAAAACATATTATGCTAAAATTCGCCCAGAAACTTCAGCCATTTTGTTGATGTAAAAAAATATTCTTGAGACAACATCGTGTCATTTCGTAAATGAAATAACATTTCGCACCGTATCAATCTCTAAAAGGATACACAATATCTAAAAGGTTCACGACACCAATAAGATTCAAGTATCCACTTTGACTTATATTTTCTTGGTCGTTAGAACGCTCATACATTTTGATACGGACATAAACGGAATCGGTGCTAACCCCTGATTAAAGTAGAAATGGAAAGAATGGTATCGATACTCTTCATTGCGTTCAATCTTGCAAATGACATACGGGATCAGAGGACTTAACTTTTGAATCAAGCTGAACGGAGAGTTGCAATGCTTTGAATTTAGAAGGATCTGATAACTCTATGGTTTTATTATTAGCATGTTGGTATTATGACGGATTTTATTTGAATAGATCTGCGTGGGATCAGCGCTTTTATACTCGCGTTGCAGGCACATACCAACCCCACCTGTATGACATCACACCTCGATGTCAACGGACAAGATTGATTGAATTATCGATGAACATAGCATAGATATGCCAATATTTTAATCATATTAAATCTTGCTAGAATTCAATTAATTTGTCGCAAAGTTATGACAGTGGAGGTCAGTTATTGTCAATAGTTTTGCGATATAAAATATAGTCCATATTATGATAATCGAAAACATTTTATTTGCGAAGGCGGTTAGGGCATTGAATAATAAAAGGCACGAACCTCCTTGCGTCACGACTAGACTAGATCGAACACACCTGTTACTTTTGTAAATAAAAAAACTATTGTTGGATATTGTTGATTCAATTCGATTATATCTCATCATGGTATATACATATTCTGCTTTATGAAAATCCTACAATTTAGCTCGATTTTTCGATCATCTCGAAGCCATCCTACTTCTACAGTTAGATACTGGCCTTAGATCCTTCTTCTTAACGTGTCGATTTCAAATACTCTTCTTTATTAAATACCTTGCCTGTTCCATAATGCAGCCACGGCAACACCCTCCACTGACGCAGTCATGAACATTTAACAGGAGAGGAGGCCCTTATAAGCATTACATTAAAAGCATTAGACATATTGTCTGTTTCTGATGATCAGTTGCTACCCCGCCATTTCATTCCATCCTTCGATCATCGTATTTCAATAGAAAATATTGTTCCATTTAGTTGGTAATATCTGTTTAGTTTAACAGACATTTTACAAAACTTCGTGTAACTTACAGCTTATTCGGTACAGAAACATGACATGCATCTCCTAATTACAATATGCACATGCAATCCATTAGCATAATACAGAACATAAACATGCCATACAGCACTCTGTTTTAAAATAGTCTTATTACAAGATTGACGGGTTATTTATACCGGAGCACAAATACTGGCCAGGAACTGTCAAGGGATCCGTTCGAGGTGGCAGTGAGCCAGTCACGATTATCGTAGGGCTTAACGTGCTAACTGTCTATCGAAGTACCGGCGTTAAATAGATCAACAATGGTCTCCTGCGGATAGGCGATGTTAAATGGTGGTGCACGATCGTGGAGTTTAAGAATTCGATCCGGTGAAGGTTTTTTGTTATAAAATATCGTCTCATACCAATGTGATTTATTTTATTATGCATTCTCTACACAGGTTTACAGACTTACTAACATTGTGTTATTTATATTACTTAGTTCAATGTTTACACATACCCAGATAAGATCTATAACACGTAAAGAATAAGGCGGTCCATTATATGAACGCAGTAGCTCAAATTAATTTACATTTTACTATTAATTTCTCGCCTGCTTAAGCAAATGTTGGCGGCTGGTATGCAAGGACAAGTTTGGCCATGCTCAGTGATACATAATTCATTACAAAATGATCTGACACGCGCCTACCGTTGCGTGCTTTTTAACAACAATAATTTATTTAGGTAAATAGGTACCTAGCTAAACGAACATTGCCGATAACTATCGTTTGTTTGTAAAATGGTCCATTATTATCGTGCAATGTTTCAATCAATCAATCAATGAGCTCGTGTCTAAATAATAACAGTCACAATGATCAACCTTCAAGGTTAAGCAACGCTTGCCGAGGTCGGTCCGTGGATGGGTGACCATGTTTACATATTTTTCCGTGACTCGAAAAGCACGTTAAACCGTTGTTCCGGCTGTCATTTGAAGATCTTTGACAGTCGTTACGGATAGTCAGAAACCAGTAAATCTAACATCAGTCTGGCCAAGGGTTATCGTGTTGCCCAGTTACTGGGTTGTTGAAGTCAGATAAGCAGTCGCTCCATGTAAAATACTGGTACTCAGCTGAATCCGCTTAAACTGGAATCCGACCCCAACACAGTTGGGTAAAGGCTACGTATACTGATTTTTGATTGATTAATTTATTTATTATTATTATTTACTAGTTGACAGTTGTATCCGCGGCTTCGCTCCCGTCTCCCGTTAACTGACTGCCTACCCTACCCTACTTACCTCCCTACCCACCCTTTCTACCTTTTTTTCTAAGGTCATCATTCTTTCGCGGAGAATCTTAACACCGCCATTCAGAAAATGACTGCAAATGCACAACGCCATCTATCGAATATCGAGTTCAACTGTCCGAGTATCTGATTGATAATTTTACTTCTTGATCATTTTAATTTTCGAAATTCACTATCGACTAACGTTTCAATCAATCAATCAATTTGTTCTGCCACAGTCCACAGCTGGACAGGAGGTTTAAATTACTAATGAATTTGTGTTGCAGTCCGCGGCTAAGTATAGCACCCCATGATGTGTAATACTGTGTGTTTGGTGGATGGCGGAACCAGGTGATGGATAGCGGAGCGGTTCGTTTTACTAGCTTTGAACTTGAGCGTTTTCAACGTGATGCCATCCTATCTAAAGAGAGATTCTTTAAATAAGAGAAGAGTTTCTTTAAATAAAGGTCATTGGGCATAATCATGCCCAAGGTCGCTACGGAGGACTGGTGGACATTAACCAAAACAATTAAACTAAATATAATAATGTGACCTTTTATTGCATATATATATTTGATTCAAAATCGATGGAGAAAAATGTACCAAATCGTTTACAAAATATTAAAATCAAACTATTCCAGAGGACTTTATTTTTCATTTGCCATGTGTCATTACTTTTCAGAATTTGATTCTTATTAGTGACACTATCGGATCGTGTAATAATCAGCGTGTTTATTTTTTTCAAAATCAATGGGGTCGATTCCTGGCTAAGAATATTTGGTTTTCAAAAATCCCATAATGCAGTTTTAGTTTGCATCAAAACGGTCCCGAGACACCTTTGATCCACCGTTTCCGTGTCCCACCGTTTGTATCTTTTCTCATAGTTTCGGATTTGGCCCACTTGAAAAACTCACCCTGTCGATAACTTAACTATTTAACTATCGATAACTTTATTTTTTTTTCGACATTCCCGTGACTCACATTATTGTGATTAATTCCATAGTAAATCAGAGCCATATTACATTCTGCTATATTTCTTTTGTGTACGCCATGGGTATGGCTTCATACTAAGATGGCCCAATGACCTTTTCAAATATTTCACTTACATTTTCAAAAGAGATTTGAGGCTCTAGAAAAGTGACGTTTTAACAACGCAAGGGTCTCTATAGCGATTTAGATGAAATTTGGTATGAAGATAGTTTGAGAACCTGGGCAAGACTTGCAATTTTCAACCCCTTGACATGATAAAACAGTTTATACGCGGGCGAAGCCACGGGCTGAAGCTATTGGATAAATTTATTTAAACTTTATGCACAAGTGCAAAGGCGGACTTAATGCCTTAGGCATTTTCTACCAGTCGACCTTTATTATAATATTAAGCCATTGATATATTATATATCAATGTATTACGCCAACATAACTTAATCGGTACTCATACATATAACCTTCTGAGGTTTTATTATGTATGATCTCATCATGGCAGTAACAGCATACAGATCCATTATATCCCGCAACAATATAACTTTAACAATGAGCCGTTCGTGTTTACATTCTGCAGCCAAATAGCATTCGGTTAATAAATATAACAGTTTTACCCTACATTGTGACAAAATGCAGTTACGACCCACTTGGCAAGCGTGTGAGTTCTAATCGTGGTTTGATTTGCAGAAGCACTTTCTTGACTGAAGGAGATTTTCAGGCCAGACGGCCTATTAATATGTTAGTAATAGTGTATTAACATTTTGGAAGATAGCCCATAACAATTTTAGGGCTCATGATTATGATAAGCTATTAAAACTTTCTAGACAGACTTTGTGATATTAGCGATACCCGTATATGAATGTGAACGCACCCGGCCTTGCCCGTTAACATCGATTGTAGACCTTTTCGTACTGAAAATACTCTTAATAGAGCAGAAAGAATATACAAATTACATTTCTTATGGTTACCTCCTTAAAACGAATAGATCTTGAGAAAATTTGTTAAAAGACATAAAATCAAATTTTAAATACAGTTGGTTTTATGTCTTTTTAAAAAGTAATAATGTTTACTGAAAAGAAAATTGTACAACTTATTTCGCACTAAAAGCCTTTCCAGTATTTGCCGTACTGTGGCATCAGGTTTGACATCCGGCCCTGGCTAATATAATATCAATAATGTAAAATAATTCAAACATTTTATTAGTACTCCAGACAGCAATAAAACAATATTTTCGGCACCTAAAATATAGACTTCAACATTGAACACGCTCGTCATGAATTGCGAAAACGTGACTATGTACCGACCCTACTTGTTTAGCAGAGCGCTGTTCTATACACACTAATAATACCTAATAATATGCTGTGCAGGTAAATATATATGAATGGATGCTACAACTGACTTGGTAATAACAAAGGCTTCAATTGACGTAAACAGAGATAAGAATAGTAATGTGTATTCGGGGCACGTTGAAGTTAAGCAGCGTTTCGTAATAATTCAATACGAGGGTACTTCAGACCTGAAGATTAATTAAGGCCTCTCAAGTCAAAACCACTTGTCGAAGCTCGCTAATCTAATGTTGAATTATAAAACCAACATTCCGAAGAAATACGGTGGTTTTTCTTCATTTTTCTTGACAATTCTAAAGATGTACTAAGTATGATCTATTGTTGTTGTTGTGAATAAAACGACGGTCGTCGTCAATTTAAAGTGGCCGGAGGTATGGTTAGCATCACAAGGCATATAAAA
Source organism: Orthosia gracilis (assembly GCA_947562075.1). NCBI lineage: Eukaryota > Metazoa > Arthropoda > Insecta > Lepidoptera > Noctuidae > Orthosia > Orthosia gracilis. The sequence goes on along the minus strand of OX387264.1, from coordinate 65,507,328 downwards.
ACGTTTTTCCTTTTTGAAGGAATTTTTTGGAAGTCACTTTCGAGATTATTGTCTAAACTTTAGCTCATTATTAGTATTTTCGGTATTCTAGATAGTTTCATAATTTATATAGCATCCATTATTTCTTACACATAATATGACGCTTTTATGCCTCGAAGGGTTAAGCAGATGTACACCCAAATTTGCCAGTTTTCTTTTAAGTCCCATGTAGGGGGTGAGCGAATGAGGGTTTTTGTGCTCAATAGTTATTGGCGCCACTGGCGAGTAAGGTCCTTAAATATAGCTGTTAAGGGCCTACATACGCTTCAGTGCCGAAAAACGGTAACTTTCTAAAGCATACTCCTTAGTAACGGCTAGGTTTAAAGGTTTGAAAAAAAATTATATTTATTATTGTTTCATGTACATTATTTTTTAAACATGGTTTTTACGAATAACAAATAGTTTTGCTTTAAAAAAAAAAATAGCAACATGATATTTTTTGCAACTTTTGGATACTCCTCCAAAACGACATAGATGTATAAAAATATTTTTAGACAGAAATATTTATGGCTGCATTTTCTTCATAACTGACATAGCATATGTAAATCAAATAATATTTTGCAAACAAAACTGTTCAAAAGGAGGTTCAATATTGATATTGACATTTGGATAATTGGCATCGAGCGGGCGCACGGCCAGTACTGCGTTTACATTGGGGCGTATATATCGCCTTAAACGTTGTTTTTACGCGCACGGCAGCAAATTTTGAATTAGGTAAAATCATTTCTAATGGCGTAGAAGTGCGATTAAATATAAAATCGAGTATGCTGCAGTTTGGTGCAGTCCCTTTTATTCTAAAAAAAAGGAGATTAAAATTTATATAACAGTGGTGGGTAAAACCCGTACCTATCTTAATCTGCCATATTTGGTAAATATTCACAACAATAAAAAAATGTAAATCAATACAATATCAATGTAAAACAATAAAAAAACTATGGAATTCGACATTTTGAAGACCTGCCTCTACATTAGCACCCTAAGCGGCAAATTAAAACGTGGTAACCCTCATCACCCGGGTCCAAGTCCAGACTCCATTATTTTTAAGGTTCCAAAAAAGTCTGTCGATGTTCCTATTGAATAGGCAGACTCTCTCTGCAAATTGTCAGCATTCACGTGCCGAAGACATTACCTTAACTGCCATTTTTATTATAACGTGGAAATTGTACTATCTCTATATACTTAATATCGCATTAGAGACGTTATAGACGAATGGAATATTTTATGAAGAAAACACACCACCTGTTATTTTGAGACTCACTCACGTCTTGGTAATTTACTCTACAAAATTGAGAAGACTCACTTATTTAAATATACTGTGTTATTGGATTTTATGTAGTTAGTCAAGACATGAATATCTATAAGTTATATATTAGTCAGCATTCAGTGTATATTCCCCTATTGCGATAGGAGAATACCACAAAAAAGTAGCAATTTTATAAAAAAAAAAACCGGCCAAGTGTGTGTCGGACATCGCACATTTAGAGTTCCGTACCAAACCGCAAAAACAAGATGGTTGTAATAGGTAAAACGAGGAAATATAAAAAAAAATGTTTTATCAATATATTGATATTTGCTATTAAAATATACGTGATATTGAAAATTATCACCAATTTTGAAGTTCATAAGTCAATGGGAAGTTAAAAACCCTTCCGAACAAAATTTTGTAAAAAAACCTGACTTTGGGGGCTGGCTTCTCATTCCTTTGCTTTCCAATTTTTAGAACAAAAAAAGAACAGTATTTATCTACTCAATGAGTTTTAAACAACAATAGCCCACTCGATGGGATAAGGTTAGTTTTTACTGTTGTCCCCCCCCCTCACCTTTAGCTGTATGGGAACCCTTATAAAAAATATTTTTTTTATAATTGTTATGGTTTTGGGTCATCAAGATGCTAATACTGTAAAAAATTTAAGACTGTATCGTCAACCGTTTGGCTGTAATATCTGTATGACAGACGATGCACAGACATACGGCCACGTGAGTGACAGTAATAGGGCTCCGTTTGGACCTTCCGGTACGAAACCCTAAAAATATGCGAGCACTCCAGCGATTTTATCCTCGTGCCCTGACCCATTATGGCTTCAAAGAAAATTAGCGTAAAGCTTTGCTTTGGGTCATGATCATTGTAATGGTTGATCACAATACAGAGTGTAACTATGCGTGCCCCAAAGCCAAGCTTAATATACTTGTTAATGATATGTTCTATCCAAAAAAAGTACACATAGAAATGTATAATGTAATATGTAATGTATAGAAAAGCCAATTTATTTTACGTGCAGGCATGTATAATTGTGTACTTCATTTAAGCAACACGCATGCCGCGAATTGAGACAAAAGTCGTGAGAGAAGAAAGTTATATAGTCCCACTGACAGCTGAGACCGACTGACTTCATTACATTTCTTGTAAACAGGTAATTATGTAGCGGGGCCCTTACGTAACCAGTGGCGTAATTTTTGATAAACTTGTGTAAGACCGGTATAAATAAAGTAAAAAATTTAATACTTAATTAACTTTTACTGAGCGAAATGATTTACTGTTTCAAAAGCTTCACGTGGTTGAAACAACAGCTTACAGTTCATTACATAATAAAAATAATTTACCATTTCTGTATTATGATTAAAAATTACACCTACCATCTACGCTTTCACCCAAAAATAATAATTTCCATTAGCACGACCTCGGTCTCCAAAACATAAAAATCTTTTTAATTTTATAACATTTGTTACAACAGTAGAATATCATAGATATAAACCCAACATAAATATTTGAATTAGATTTCATAGCCTACGTGCTCCCATAGATAATATCGTCACGTCAGCCGACCGGAGTGACACAGAATCGTGAGAGATGAAAGTCATTGTCACACGCAGTACTCCAACTAATAATAGATATAATTGTGTACTAAGAAATTACCTATGTGCTTTATCTACATTAAATTTCTAAGCTAGTTTGTGAGCCTTCTGGTTATAGTTTTGTACTCTGTGGCACTGATTACGAAAATTCTTAGGTTAAGTTATTTTAGGAATTATCGTGTTCAATCTTCAGTGCGACAAGTAATTTCCTCTTGAAGAGGTTTATTTAGTAACCGGTATTTTGTCTTTTAAGACTGTCAACATTAGTGATGTACTAAAAATTTTGTGTTTAACACCCCAAAATCTCAACATTGAAATATTTCGCAAGACGTAAATTCTAGCATTTAATATGCAACGATTAAATTATGTGCGTCATAGAAATCAGTGCACAAATACTAAAGCAGCTGTAAACAAAGCAATGTAGGTAGGTAATAGATCATAAAAACCAGTGAGATATTCCTTGCCCCCGTGCGAACTGCGGAATTAGCACTAAGGCGTAAGGTATGCAATGCAAATTAATTTTACAACTCATAAAGTTTAGGTACGTCGTCTAGCTAAGCGTCGTCGGCATTTCGTGGTGTTATCATAACAAAATATCTAACATAACGTGCTCCTTATTATTATAAGTAACGCGACCCTTGAGTTCTTCCACGAAATATAACACCGTTGAATTCTTAAGAGGCTTTAGCTAAACGAGCGATTGCAGGTCAGGATTACCCAGGGAATAATGTTTAACTACTAAGTAACAATCTTTAACAAAATTACCTTTCGATTTAGCTTTAAACTGCAGTAAGTCAACAATGGCTAGTAAGACAAGAAGAGGCAAATGAACTTTGGCATTACGCTGAGAGTAAAGTGTTAAGTTCGATTTACAAACTTCTTGCCCGCCCTGAAGTTGGCTACTATGCACAGTAGTAAATCTCATACAAAAACAGCACCGATCCGTGCCTTGCGTTGCGCATCGGAAAGCCAACTTCAGGGCAGCCAAGGAGCTTGGCGAGAACTGTAAACCTTTTTAATTCTTCTGGATTCAATGCCTCTGTGAGCGTTGAAGTGAAATTCCTCCTTTGATTTCTTTTGTTGCGTCGTTGCACAATAATCGTTTTCATTTTATTCTTTGTTTTGTTGGTCCGTATCTTTCAAGCAGGTAAATAAGAAACCTTCCAAGCTCACGTCACGTCTTGATGCAAATATTTTGAAGCAACATCCTTGTTCTTACAAAAAATAAATTCTACACGTAATTTGTGGTGACTAAAGCGCAGGTATAAACCCTTAATCACCTTCATAAAAGTTTCAACAATGTTTACTATAGTCTGAAATTTTGTAACACTGGCGTCGGGTAAGTTCAAAATCCCTACAATATTCTGACACAAGGCTTATCGTCCTCCGTCTATCAGACGTGTGTGTTTTAGCAGGTTTAATGTTAGGGGCCTAGTTTATAATGTAAACAACCTTGTGGGTGGGGAGTAAGGCAAACTTGGTAACTGTGTATAGTCTCAAGATAAACGACTCTCCGGCTTTGCCTTCTCGGTCGCAGGTGTTACGTAAGTACCTGCAGTACTTATCGACCGGTCACCTAACTGCATACCATGTTGAGATGTACCTTCTGTAGGATCCATCTTAGTGTTCATATTTGATATTGTGGAAGAATGACTGGTGTGTGCAAACGTTCTTGATAGTAGGCTTGTGTCTATGACATCTTCGTGACTTCGGATAGGATAGGGGTGTTGCTCTATCTGCATTAACTGTCCAATAGGGTAGTTTACTGAAAATTAGTATTTTGACCATCAGGTAGATTAATTAAAAATATTAGACATGTTTTTTTTGACACGTAAACTTAAAGTGGCGACGACATAATGCGTTGAAATATCGTGACACGTTACGTCGCTAGTACACTTTATACTGCCTTAGTGTCGTCACAAGCAATCACTCCTGAACTTTGATGCGCTTTAACTTTATAAAGCAGATTTGGTAAAGCAAAAAATACGTATCCAATATTATTATATATATAATATCTTGGTGACGGATTAAATAGAATTATCATTTTTCTGCCCAGAAAACGTCCCTATTGATGTTTAAAAATTTGAAATATCTTCGAATTAAGCGAGCCACTGACGATGTCGCGGTAGTTTTTGGCCGGAAAAATTTAAACACCTGTCGTGATAGTGGCTTGAAGATAAAGGAGAACAGGCTGTTGATCTAAACATCTTGCATCAATGCTCATTCAATTCATCCAAGCACATAAAAGCGCTATCAAACCACACGAAGTCTTAAAAGCGCTGAAAGTTAAATTGCAGTCATGCAGACATCTTTTATGCTTTTACTCGTCGTCAAGTATTATTCTACGAACATTCGATTTACGGGCTATTTCCTCGCTTTACTGAGTAAATATTAAACGATCGTAATGGAGAATGTCGTAGACGATGTTTAATTTAGATATAAATCCCGTAGTACTACGAGTAAACTATGCTGTAAAACAGTTTGTACGTTATGGGCACTAACAATAGATTTGTACCTATAATGGTTTTATACTCCATGTTTGTATGTAAGAGATCGTCTATCAGTTTATTGCTTCGCCAAGCGAAACACCTTAAAAGGGTCGAGATCACATTTCGTTCTAAGAAATAAAGTGTTTAATCCAAGTTCCAACGTTCAAGCAGGAAGCTAATCTCCTGTGGCTGAGAAATAGGAAATATCTGATACCAGTTGACCTCAAATATTGAACTTTTACTAGGAAACAAGTCAAGTGACGGCTTTCCAAGCAACAGCTAATACATAAACAATTATTCACAAGTTTTATTCTTTATTTGTTAGAATGGCAAACTTGGTCAAACCTTTATTGTGCCTTGTAAAAGCTCCTGAACAAAATATCAACAGTGATCTCTATACTAGAGGTACGAAAAAGGAAGTCTTTGAAATGAGCAATTAATTAGAAACAGAAAATTTTAATTTTCTTCAAATAAAGTAATATACAATGATAGATTCAAAAGGAAATCAATAAATTCCCAAAAAAAGATCTTAGAAGTATGATGAATTCAAAACAATATGTCAAACATAAAAACATTCCATATAATGTAACAGAGAACAATACTATTAAAGTTTGATATAAGGTCGAAGATATAACTGAAACAGCAGAGATTCCATTTAAAGATACAAAGGTTCGATAGAAGGGAAACATCGGCTGCATTCCAATAGTCCTTTCACGCTTAGAATGCTTCGCAATAATCTGCGCAATGTGCCATCGGTTAAATGTCGAAGAACAGATTGCTTAGCGACCTCACATACATTCTGTTAATGGGAACGGAATATTTGCTGCGACTGCAAGACTGCAAATAACATCCAGCTTATTAAAAACCACTTGCGGTATAATAAAGAAGTAGGCATGTTCCCTAGTCGAGCCACCGCTGCAACTTTTTTCAGTATCCGCACTGAGAATGAGTCAATAATAAATTGGCGAGATGAATATATGTTTATGCTGTGTCTGTGTCATTCATATTCATAATATATGAGATATTATGAATATGTATGACTCCATCAGTTTTCAGCCACCTTAATCCTCGATGATTACCATTCGGCTCTAAAAATATGCATTATCAAATATTGTTCTTCGTGATACTGGTCAAGGAAAACAAAACAACCTTTACAGCAACCGCACCAAAACGAGAACTTGAAAGCAACAAAAAAGATGAAAATTTCAAACGGGCAAGGGCATATCAATTTGTACCAAAAACTAATTCAAATCATTAACCAAATTGGTGGCCTGGAGGTATTCAAATGACTATTGGAACAAACGCAACAAAACTGGAAAAGGAAAGAAAGTTTTTTGTTGAGTTGATCGTTGTGGAGGACAGAGTGTGCGAGCGCAGGCCACTCACCCTGCGATGCGCGGGGTAGGACATGAGGGGCGGGGAAATGCCACTACAACCCATACCTTGCCTCAGCTGTGAACCACGGAAGTGCCTCCTGTTACCTCTTTAATATATTCTTTATCAGATTCATCCGTTAGAGTAATGAAATTCTCATCCAAGCGAACATTTTTTTTTTCTGGATTTTTGTCTTCCCGAAAGCTTTTGACAAAATTGCAATCCCCTAAGATTGCAATTTTGTCAAAAGCATTAATTTCATCGTTCCAGGTTTTGAGATGTTTTATCAGTATCAAAGGCTCAATTTTTCTCTCGGATTGTTCGGTTCCAGAAGGCCTAAAGAACAAAATTGGTTTAACTTTACTCCACAAATGTTTATCTGTTATCCTTATCATGAACCTTTTTTGCAGTTATTTGTTTTCCTTGGCGCCTCTTTTCAACCGAAATTCATACCGTCCATACACTGTATCAAACATTTCACTTCATGTTTTTTCTTTAAGAGATTATTTTGTTGTTTTTTTTTACACAATGTCATTCTCAAGGGTGCCCGATGCATTTTGAACGAACCTTGCTCAATCATAGCGATGAAGTTGCACAATTTTGCAACCTTTAACTTATCTAGTGCTCAATCGTAAAGAATGAAAAGCAGTTTCATAACATTGAGGGACTTCAAATCATTTACTTTCAAAATATGAATCCAATCGGAAAGGGATTGCAAAAGTACAAAACTTCGTGAATTCCATTTGAGAGCGCCAATGACATTGACTTTAACTATTTCCCAGAAATAGCCATATCGTCATAAATGCAAATATTAGAAGGTTTCGTAACAACAAGTGCTTTTCAAACAAGTCTTCTGGCTTTGTGTATTCCACCGCCATTCAATACCGCACTACAGAACAAAGGTCTGGAGACAAAAAACTGGTACGAAAGGTCCGTTCAACTACCTGCTTGAAAGACAAATCGGCGTCAGGCCCCTCCGAGGTTGAATATTTGAAGTGATGAATACCGTACTTTGCAGTCGATGACACATCGCTGGCCCCACCATATTTGATGATGATGTGCCCAAATGTTTGCAAATTATTTCACCTATAATGATAGCAGCCGAATTGTCACATAGAATGACTCATCAGCGGAATAAAGAATCTCTTTTGAATACGGGTAATGAAGCCTCACATGTATCCGGCTATGCAAAAAGTCTGAACCATGAAATTCGCGGCAAAAACTGATTCTATAGCCAATAAACCATGTGCGCGCGAATTTTTGTCTAGTTCAATAGTTGAGGGTTATCATTCAATTCAATTTCAATTCATTCCATTCTTATTTTCAATTTGATTTTTTGGGTTCCGTTAGATTTCTTGTCTGATGCGGTCATGTTCAAACTTGTTCTGTTCCCTAATACCCGTACTGTTCATGGAAACAAAATAAATTGATAACCTTTGATATTGAGTTAATTCAAAAGTGGGTCATTCTCAAAACGTATCATCTAAATTCTATTCAAGTGCGTGTCTGCTGTAAGTTAAATTAAGAAACAAACAGATAACGTTAAGAACTGCGGTCCTGTGGTCTGTGGAGTATCTTTCGAGTTCTGTTGAGATGTAATAATAAAAACAAACGTGTTAGTGAAGCGAGTCCACCTGTTGACACCACACCTGGCGAAGGCACACACGGGGGTGCAGTGGCGACTGGCGTGCATTCGACCACCAATGTTTATCTCATCTACAAATATTTAAACGTCGCGTGACTGAACTTGAGATGCATTCGAGCCGCCTCGGTGAAAATTCCTTTACGACTTAAAAGAGATAAAAAGTTCAAGATCCTTTTCTAAAGCCTCTTATACCGACTATAATTAATATACTAAACTAGTCAAACAACTGTCTAGTAACTAGTACAATATCCGGTTTGCCGTACCTTATACGCTGGCTGCATCAAACACTCTTCTGCCTCGGAGGATGTATTGCTTCATTTACTGCATTATTTTAAATAACACTAAGTTATAGAAACACTAGTGACACTTTACACTAAACACAAAAACTTTTTAAACTAATTGATTATTTCTTCTACTGCTTTTCACTCGTTTCCTGTTACTTCAGTAACAACTTTTTCTTACTTGTTGACTACTTTTCATTTATGATTATCACTTTTATTGTTTTATGTTACCGCATTTACAATTAGATTAATTTCGATTAGTGATTGTATCGGAGAACGCTCGCGGCCGTCCGCCGTCGACTGTTGGAGTAGTAACGTACTAGCATCGCGGCAACCACCACACTGGGTGGGAGGAGGACCATGAGACAGTGCTACGGGCAACGCATGTGTTAGAGGGAGACGACGACAAACATCATCACTGGCACATCTATAAAGCAACTAATGAAAACTGTCCTGCAAACAAATTAAATAACTCACAAAGTTGAGGGCCTCCATTTTTACCGTATAATACCGGTTTTACCTGTGTCCGACGGCGTGCCAATAAGGTAATTTGAATTCCAGTAGAGTGAAAAAGACGGAGATCTGTGTCGAAGGCTTTATACATTTAAGTCGTAAGGGTTACAGTTCGAAAGAAAATGTTAATAAATTAAATTTGAATACTGGGTTCGTTAACGGTCACAACGAGTCTTCGAGTGAAACGAGAGATTTTAATATCGTCTAGTGATGATAATAACAAACCGGTAACACCTCGTTTGGTTATCATCGATTCTTAATTTGGTTGTCTTTAAAATTTTCTCACCGCACAACAATAGAGTGCGAGCACTTTCTAAACGCAATTACATTCCTAAAATACATAGAAACAAAATAAGCGCTAAATCGGCTAATTCAATAATCGCGTTACGGTAAGTCAACAAACAGCATTTCGTTGTGCAAACCTTAGCACAACGCACCGGTTGTGCTTGGCATGATTCAAGATACAAGAACGTGGCTACTCTTCTATTTGGCTTTCTTACAAAGAAAAGCTTCTTCACTTTTACCAATTAGCTTGGAGGCGAATGAGCGTTCGACAGACGCGGCTTTGTTGCCCAAAACAAGTGAAAATCTACTCGATATCGACACACTTTCGATACACCTGCTACGGACTTCTATTGTGTAACGACATTTTATACAGTATTTCTATTATTGTTCTTTTAACGCACTGAATGAAAAAATTGTACAAACAGATTTTCGTAGGCAGAAGCTTTTATTGCACAATGATCTTAGCATCTTTAGTTTCGCTTATGGCTCAATTAGGTAGATCAATTGGAAAGACATCTAAAAACATTCTAAAAAATTGTTTTAAACGTACAGACTTTTCAAAATTTTATGATGAGCGTAGCATTAGCAATTAAAATTGCACGTTTTCATATTCTATTTATTTATTTTATTATTAATGTACACACAGAAAATACATACTTAAAAATATCATGACAAGGGAGTAGAAAGGTACTGCTTATTTCTTAAGAAATTTCTACCAGCAGACCCGCGAAAAGGAGAAATTAAGAAGAAATGTAGACAAATAGTGTGTCAGAACAGGAAGAGAAAAAAAGTGAACGAATAACCTAAGATATAATACACATAAACATATAGTGTAAGTGATATATACTTAAATAAATACATAACTCTAAAATATATAGATACTTAATATATAAACATATGCTTATAAAATATCAGATTTGAGAGGAAAGATAGTATTTAGATCTCTGATGCTAGGCGGAATAGAGTTCCACAATTTTACAGCAGGGACAGAGAAGCAACGAATATTACATTCTATTGAATATAATATAATATTCGTTGCATATTCTAAAATTTAGCGTCGTTTAATCTTGCAGGTCAAGGTTTTTCGAAAGCTCGAAAAGTTTAATTCTTTGCTTTTGATGTTTTGTGAAATTGCTGTTTACAATTCCAAAATGCAAATCAAATGGAAGCATTGAACTATAAGAAGCACAAAGTGTGCCATCAGGGTGCGTTGTATCCGTATTCTGTAAGCTTTCATTGTTTCTAATGGTCACTTCTAGTTCTCGCCTCTACCATGTTATTATTATCACTTTAACATTAATTAGCTGCTTTGTAAGTGGGTGGTAAGAGTGGTAATACGTACCCTTCAAAAGGTAATGTTGATTGATTGAAAAACTTGCCTTCTCTGGGAGTAAGTACTATCTAATTTTCACCTCCATCAGTGTTATTTTCTTCTGAATAGCATGCATCTACTAATTACTTTTACATTTCTTTTTAGAACTTAACTCCAAAGAAAAAATGCTCTGTTTACATAAATTGGGAAAAGAGAAAGTAAATCACTTTCCGATTTCTACACCTTTTTACAAGAACACAAATTACCTTGAAGAAAAATAGTCTTATCGTAAATTATTTGGACGTGCATAACATTCCTAGTTACAAGGTAGTAGTACTTGTTTCAAATTGGTCAAAGAGAATATTAGAAAGAAGCTGAATGCAAATAATCTGTTTAACAGTCACGTTCAGTTTTTGCCGACGATGTCGTCAAAAGGTTCAATGAATAAAAGGACAACCCGTGTCTAAAGCTTCGTTGAAGAATTATGTCAATTAAAATGAGACGTAGTCAAGTTTTCCTGGTGTGCTCGTTGTGACAAAATAACCTTCAAAATATATGGCAAATATATTCAGTCGATCTCGAACACTGGCATTGTTCGTGGCTCCACAACTAAAGACGGATATGACCCAAGTGAAGGGAATACGTCAGCTCCGACGTACCAATTTTCGCCAGATGTCACTGCGTGATCAGCATGGTATAAGAGCTATGAGCCAATGGAAATCGAACCGACAACTGACCCCTTTCTCTGATGAATAGTAATGACCCTACTTGGATTGTTCACGGTGCGACTCATGCCAACATATCGCTTATATATGCATCAGAGACAGCTTTTGTGGGTTGCGGCGTGCCACCAGATTCGTCATAAACGTGTCCAAGTTTGATATTGATGATATCGATTAATACACGTGAATCTTACGAGGTCTCTTCCACGGTTATGATGACAGTACGGTACAATATATCGACATTTCTTACCTATATACGACGCACCGACCCCAGCAAGATAAAGCACCATATTTCTTCTTAGCTAGTCGAAAGCTATCTAAATTGTCTCCTCTGTTGACAGCTTATGTACCAAAGTTTTAGTAAATCTTCCGAATCTTTTCTATATCACCTTACACCTACTTAAGCGGATTTCACCATATGCTAATTTTTCTTCATTTCTTAAATTGATTCGCCTAATAAAACCAATTTATTATGAATTGGATTTAAAGCGTTTGTTACACGAAAGGCTTCGCCGATGAAGGCTGAGGAGGTCTTAATCCATTTACCATCTTTAACACAACAGCTTTTAACCTTAAAACCGGAATTCTTAGCCGTCCTTTCTGTACGCCTTTACTTACGTTTTTACCGCATAATGAGTCTCTTATAAGGCATACTTGTATATTAAAGACAAGATATGTGTGCAATGAAGGGTCTAACTTGCTTGCCGTGATCCAATCTCCTAATTGGGAGTCATTTATGCTGCCGTTTGTGGCTAGCGTCCAGTTTACAATTTCCAACTATATAAGCGCTGACAAAAGCCGAAAAGCAGCCTTCCAAAAATACTCAAGTATAAATAATAAATGGAAGTATTGATCGTGTGAGACAATATACGCAGTACGCTTTATCAAATTAATGGTTGTACCTATATCAAATCAACACAGTACAATGTAAACTAATGTTATTTTGATGGCGAGCGTGCCAGCAGTTTAGCTTATAAGTGTTTCTTTCCTTTGTAAAGCCAATATCTAAAAAGCTTTGATATGAAAGTAGGACAAAGTCTTGGACAATTTAATTTGACCTTCGGGGGATATGGGAGCACTCAGGATTTGAACTGGGATATATAATGCAAAAGGTAAAATTGCCGCTAAGGAACTTTTGTCAGATATTGATACTCATCCTAAAAATACCAAGCCGCGTGAAAATACCAAGCCCATAGCAGCATAGCATAACGTAATAGACGTATAGCATCTCAAATAGATGAGGATTCAAATTGAACATGAAATTTCAATTTCGCAACCTCCATTTTGGTAGCAAACGGATTTTCGTAAACGACGGTCGAGTTGTGAGACCGAATCCGACCGATTTCAAACCATAATTTACTTTCCCTGCCAAAAACAACGTTTGATCTACGATAAGATGAACGACGTCGATTGTTGCAGTGTAACTGCGGACCTATTAAAAGATTAAAGAAATTCTATTAACGTAGAAATAGACCTGTTTTGCACAATTAACTATGGAAATAAAGGAATCAGTCTAAATGGGTTTTCGCAATGTATAACGACGAAACTTCGTATTTTCTGACTTGACTTGAAATGCATCAAGTTGCATGCAGTAAAACAATGATGGAAAGCAAATGCATTTTGTATGATTTTTGCGGTTACAAAACCCCAATTAACTAAATGCGCAAATCGTAAAAATAACGACAATGACACATAAGATATACCCGCCTACCACGTTGCTTTCAAGTATCATGCATAATCAAATAAACGCAGAGATGGAAATATTGTAAACAGTATACAACAAACTCAAAATGACGCGATTTCCAATCTCAGAGCTGATTCACCAAATACCTAAAACACATCAAATCTGCAGTTTACCCAACAGCTGGTTTCAGTGCAAAATGTAAATTGGATTAATAATTGGTTCAGTCATTTTGTCCGCCTTCGATAGTTTGGATAATTTTATTGGCATCATTTCATTATCTCTTCATTATACCAATATCTCCTATTTCTGTCATTTCTTTTAATATCCGCCATCCGGTACAAATATAAACTTAGCAGACATCAACACAGCCTACGCAAAGTCTGTTATTTTCTAACAATTCGTCTAGACTATTCATTAATGGTAGTCGCTGTGGCACTGACGCTAGACGTCGCGACACTATGGAGTTGAAGCTAACGCCCGAACAATGGAAATGCTGAAATATTACACCGGAATCGGACGTTTTATTTTAGGAAACCTTCGAAAACGGACGGCGGAAACTTTGTCTTACGTTGCACTAAAATAGAGACAATTCCAGACTTCTATTTTGTACCGAATTATTTTATTATTTATATGTGTATAAGAGCTAAGTTGAGATTTTAGCTTAGGTAGGAAAATTCTATTTTCATTTGTTTCATTTTAGTCTTCAACGTAAATGCGTAAGCAAATCGTTCATCAAGCAATCAAGCATTCATTTGTTTCTGCAATTATTGAAGTTTACTTCATAAACAGCAATTAATTAGCTAGAACCAAGACGAAGAGCTAGCACGTAACTAACCAAACAAACGTATTGTGATATGTGAAGTTCTATATACCGAGCCGTGGCTTTGTGGTGGATGAAACGCGTGACAGGCGACAGTTGCCATAGTGCAAGTAGTGGGTAGGTTACACGAGAGAGGCAGCTGTCACCGAGTGACTGCTAGTTCGCAGCCGCAGATAACGAAACTAGAACCACTTTAATATTTCATACGGCGAAGAAACAACGGTGGCGGTCACTTTGTTTTCCATTGGCACGAAAATAACTCACAGAGACAACGATCGATATTTAAGTCTGACTGTTTAAAGCTTTCGAAGACAGCTTCTAAACGAGAAACTACAGTTGAGATACAATGTGCTTCCTTATAGCCTTCAACTATCTTACTAGATGTAAGCTCCATCCATACCAACTAGGTGTAGGATCGGCGTAAGAAATACGTCTCGGTAAATAACAGCTCACTTGAGACGTGAGTTCTTATTTTGTTCAGTTTGTCATAGTAAGTACTGTAAATGTAGTGTAATTAATTATATATTCATGCGGACGTTATTTTGCATTGATTTTGTACGTGACCCGTTATCTAGTTGGTTATTGTTGATCGGAGCTAATAACATTTATTTTAGCAGCAGAAAGTAACGGAAAAGTTTATGAAATATTAACATGCGCAAGACCTTTAGCTTTCCTTATGTGCTTTTAACGTATCGTGTTGTCGATATACCACGTAACAGAGATATCAAATAGGAAACTTTTACATCGTTTTTCATAAAACCACATCATTTACAAGCAGCATTCATCGTCTGTAGAAGCCATTTCTGCCATAAACCGACCGGATGGGACTCTTTAATGATACAACGTATAAACTAGGAAAAGTCTCATTTAGTCGCCATTTTAGTAGAAAACTTACAGCTTTTAAAACTTGTTCTACATCTGCACTGGTGAAGTTATAATTTGTGACGTCTTAAAATTTTGCAGCATAGCTATAATGTGATTTTTAATTTCGTATATCTATGATTTCGTAAACTGACAGCTGCCAATGACATTTTTTTTTTTTAAATGTTGCAAGCGCGGAGCATAGTGTTGTAGGGACTCAATCAAGTGTTTCATCGAATCGATGTGACATGACTCCTCAATTTAATTTTACTTATTTGTGTAAATAAAAATTTTATGAATATAAACGTAATATATATAAATATACAAGTATTCATACACATAATACATAAACTTTTATTGTATTAAATATGAAATCAACAATATAATAAATGCGATTGATAAAATGAAGTCTGACGTAAATGATCAGAAACTAAACAAGGGCCGCTTGTTTCTTAAGAAATTGTTTTTCTGCCGTGAAAGAGTTCTACTTAGATTTTCGATCAACTTTCGATTACTCAGGATAGTCAGGATACGACACTATTTTTAGGTAACGATAAAGGGACAACCCCCCAAATGTCAGTTTAGTCTACGAAATTAAAAATCAGAGTATAAAGACTTTTGTTATGATGTAGTAAGTATAAACTCATAATTACTAAACTGTTCGTATGGAACCATTAAATCTCAATTATGAGACTCGATCAATTTCCCTAATGATACTTAATGATTTAAACACCACACGATTTTAAACCAGCACTCATTTTATCACGACACTTCATTTAAATGGAGTTAGGCAGAACAATCGATCAGGCGATCCTAGGAAAGCACGTACACATAACATAAAAAAATCCGATTCGATTTCAATACAATAAAATATTTTATTAGGTACTGTATTGTAACAAAAGTGTTATGATAATGCCACCTTTCTTTTCATAAGAATTGATCCGAACAGTACTATATTATTGACACGTGGACTGTTTAATTTAATGTAATATCCATAAATATTTCTATTTTTTTTTTTTGGTATTGTTTATCATCCAATGACTTCTCCCGCTCTGGAAGAAGCGGGAGGGCGTGTCGGAATTTTACTGAGTAAAACCCATCCGTGTTCCTTCAGATGCTTGAACCAGGGCTACGGTAACTCCCTTTCAAATTAATCCGTGACCAAGAGTATAAGGCCTAAATGCAGACGGGCAGACAGCCAAAACATAAAAATACAGACAAAAAATAGGGAAAGACATAAAACCCTAAAACTTTAACAGACTGATCTCTGATAGATAAAAAGTACAGCACTGAATTTATTAAGTATTGTCTCAATATAACACAAAAGACAATAAATAAAAATAAATAGTTAACAAGAACGCTCAAAACCGTATATAATAATATATAGTAGGAAGCATAAGGAATTATAGAACCTATAGATAAAATAGAAACAAGATGTCATTGGGAACATGCTGTATAATCTGTTAGGAAAAGTCTGTATATCTTACTTCTTATCTTACTAATCTTATCTTGCTATCTTACTCTTACTATATCTATATCTATACTAATATTATAAAGAGGTAAAATTTGTAAGTTTGTAAGTTTGTATGTAGGGGGTAATCTCTGGAACTTATGAACCATATCTAAAAATTTTTTCACTGGTAGAAAGCTACATTATTCCTGAGTGCTATAGGCTATAAATTATTTTTATAACATGTATATTAACCGAGCTATCACAACTTTTGTCTAGCAAGTCGGAAAGAAAGACCTCATAAAATTGAATTATTTGCATGCGCTGCCTAAACAGCTGCTTAAAATTATAAACAATGTATGGCAACCTGGTTCGTCTTAATTATTTCTACAAAAAAGTCCGCGATACCATACTTCTATCTTTTATATTTTATCTTTTATACTCCTTTTATTATTTAAAAAAAGTATTTTTTCGGCTTACTTACGTTTGGTTGATTATTTGAGCAACAAAATTTTAATTCTTATCACAATAAATTATTTCAGCATCACAAGGACATCATACAGATAATATTTGCCATTTACAGTATGTCAATTGGTCATACAGTTTCGGAGATAATATAAAATTACTAAAACGCAAAATGCCAATATTTTTTTTGGACGCCCCAGGAGGTACAGGGAAAACATTCCTCGCTAATTTAATATTAGCATATGTTAGGCAATCCGGGAAAATAGCTCTGGCAGTGGCTTCTTCTGGGATTGCTGCTACTTTATTGAGCGACGGTAAAACTGCGCACTCTACCTTCAAACTCCCATTGACAGTTTCATTGGAGCAACAGTCGGTATGTTCGATACGCAAAAATGGGCCCATTGGTCAGTTGTTACAGAATACGTCGTTGATAATGTGGGACGAATGTACCATGAGTCATAGAGCTCATGTTGAAGCAGTGGATCGAACACTTAAGGACTTGAGAAACTCAGCCGCTGTCATGGGTGGTGTCACTTTTGTGTTTGCAGGTGACTTTCGCCAGACACTTCCTGTCATCACAAAAGGGACACGTGCAGATATCATACAGGCATGTCTAAAATCATCGCCCCTATGGAGTATAATTCAAACTTTAAATTTACGTACGAACATGAGAGTCCACGTTTTCGGAAATACGGATAACGATTTTCCACAACAGCTGCTCAAAGTTGGAGAAGGATCTTTTTCTTCTCGAACCTTGGGCGCTAACTCTGCGGAAATCGTTATAAATGAGTCTCTGGGTCGTATAGTTCACAGTCTGCAGCAGCTTATAGATGCAGTATATCCTGACCTTGAATATTTACTAGATAGGGACATTCATTGGCTTTGTTCAAGGGCTATCGTCTCACCAAGGAACGATACAGTCAATGAAATCAATAATCTAATTTTGCAAAAAGTCCCCGGCCACGGCAAAATCTACAAGTCCATTGATACAGTGTGTAATATCGAAGATGCAGTCCACTATCCGCAGGAATTTTTAAATTCCCTTAAACCATCTGGCCTGCCACCTCACGAACTGCTATTGAAAACCGGAACGCCTATCATGCTTTTAAGAAATTTAAGCCCACCTAACCTGTGCAATGGCACAAGGCTACTAATAAAAGATTTAAAAGATAACCTAATTGTGGCGACCATTCTCATCGGCCCAGGAGCTGGCCAGTTGGCGCACATTCCAAGAATTCCAATGATTCCGACAGACCTACCTATATCGTTCAAACGACTCCAGTTTCCAATAAAAACATCATTTGCCCTGACTATTAACAAGTCCCAGGGACAAACATTCTCTTTGGTTGGCATTGACCTACGAACAGAATGTTTTTCCCATGGGCAATTATATGTTGGTCTATCAAGAGTTGGATCATCCGAAAAGCAGATTATTTTGCTACCGGAAAATAAAACAACCTTAAACATTGTATACAGAGAAGCTTTAAATTAAATAGGTACCTAACTTAAATTATACATATAATAGTAATTGATGGTTTGTATTTTTATATACTAAAGCATATAATTTTATTAGTATCCGTGTTGTGATGGATTAAAATATACATAATAATATATAATGTCATCGTACCATTTCAACCCGAGGGTGCTGTAAAAAGCAACTAAGGGATTAACCTTGAGCAGACAAGAGAACTTCGGTAATCTTCGAAATTACTGATCCGATTCCAAAAATTATTTTACTAATGGGAAGCTACAGTAGTGTCGAGTGTAATCTTATGTTTAAACAAGAAATTTTCCGCGGACGAAGTCGCGGGCAGATGCTAGTAATATTATAAATGCGAAAGTTTGTTTGGATGGATGTATGTTTGTTACTCAATAACGCCAAAACCGCTGAATGGATCTGGATGAAATTTGGAACAGAGATAGATTACAGTCTGGAATAGCACATAGGCTTTTTATCCCGGGATAATGTTCCCTTGGGATAAAAAATACTTTACACGCGGGCGAAGCCGCTGTCAGAAGCTAGTAAATAAATGAACTAAGAAACTCGTCATGTAAAAGATAAAAGAAATTTAATAGAGAATAAAAAAATATGTACAAATTGAACCTAGAATAAGGATGAGTCTCTAAGATCTCGGATTATGTCCGAGGGAGATTTGTGTAAGGCAGGAGGAAGTTTTAGTCAGTTGGAGCCTGACACTACAAAAACTGGCTCGTATTGTGAGTTAGCCTGGGTATTAGTCCGACTGGATTTCCCCTCCTGCCACTAAAAAAAAGGCAGACGGGCGTGAATCGTGATGCAAAAATGCGACGCCTATGTGACGACCATTTTTAGAGAAAATTGTTTTACGACATACATATTTCGTGTCGTATTCAGTGTCGCATTGTCCCGTCGCACCTGTCTACCTTAAATAAGCTTCAGAAATCAATAACAAACAGTATTAATATAAAAATAATAGTATAAAATTAACACTCACCATTCCCAAAGATGCACGAGGCAGTCGAACATGACACAGCCATGTTCCGTGCTCATGCACGAAGCTGCCGGTGCTGCGGTCGCCATCTTGGATCCAGCACTAATCTCCAACTACCCTCTCATTTATAATTTCACTTGCATACAAGCACCGAAACAATCCGATGGTGGCGACGCCTAGCAATTTTGTGAAGGTAATCTCTGGAAAGAGAAAAGTGCCAATTAGACTTGATAAGGTCGTGAACATTGTGATGAAATGAGATGAAAGTGAAATTATAGGCGGTGTGACGGTGAGATGTTTGGGTAGCGACAGTACTTTTGGGTGTCATTTGATACTTGTAGGTCCGAATACTCAAAAGATGCTTAATTTTGAGATGCTCTTAAAAGTATTTCGGTTTTTGTAATTAACTTAAAAATGAGGGACCTGAAGGTGTCTCAAAACTGAGTATCGCTTGGGCAATCGAAAGTTAATTTGTAAAAAAGATATTGTCAACGTACAGATTAGGAATAGGGTTCAAAGCCGAGCAAGTACCAATGTGATTTTTTCAAATTCATATGTAGGTACTTTTTAAGTTTATCTTGGATATCACAGGCAATAATAAAGGAAAACATCGTAAGGAAACCGGACTTATATAATTAATGTAAGCCTGAAATAGCCAAGTTATGTGTGGTTTCCAGAGGCGGCTTAATTAACTCTGACACCAGAGGTGGCCACATCCTCACACGAAAAAGAAAGAAGGCGTAGGAAATACAAATCGGTCAAAATAACTGTGCACTTCACCCCCACTCCTACCTACCCGCGTGGCACCATTCTTTCTCCTCGTACGCCAATAGCGAGAGTCGAACATCAGAGTGACGTGGCAATGCTAAAAGATTTACGCTCAGGTGACCGGAATAAAATCTACTAAACGTGAAAAGTTAAAAACGCCCTGTAATAGACAATAAGTGCCCTAATTAAATTAATCCTCTTTGATTGCAGCTGTTTATCAAAGTGTTAACTAAAGCAGAAGTAGGTAATTGTATGTAATTTAACTGCCACTTAATTTAACGAGCCTTAAAAAACTAACTGACTAAAATGATTGAAATGACGCACTATTAATTAAATAAATTATGACACTAAGTTCGCCTTCCTATTACATGGGATTTAAATATAAATGGCGAAATTCGAGAAATACTTGCGAGGGGATAAGTTTTGACAAAAATATTGTATTTTTCGTAGTCGGCGGATTCAGATTTATTTTTAACTAGCTTCTGCCAGCGGCTTCGCCCGCGTGGAAGTTAAAAATTATCCCGAGGGAACATATTCCCGGTATAAAAAGTATTCTTTGTGCTATTTCTGACTATAATCTATATCTGTGCCAAATTTCATCCAGATCCGTCCAGCCGTTTGAGCGTGAAGAAGTAACCACACACAGTACAAACACACACACACACACACACTCACTTAGTGCGATGGTAGGTATTTCTATAATAATAACCACGATTGTAGAATAATACACTCTGGTTTGACGTTGCAAGTAATGCAAGTGGTGGTTATCTATAGATGGCCAGCATTTCATCAGGAAGCTCCTACAATTTTGATCAACCGCAAGAATACCTCAGAAACGAACAGGTATTTGTGGTAAAGTAACGGTATTAAATACATTCCTTTCAAACTTTACTTGATATCTTCTCTCTAGTTGCACGTTTTACAGAAAAGTGCATTACCTGCTACGGTTACATTTGGTTCGATATTAATAGCTCTGACTAAAATTGCCTCAAATAAATTAAATCCTGCAATAGTAGTAAATGTTCATTAGTGCTCATAAACACGTTTCTAACTGGCTGAAGTATTAATTTCATTTAAATTATTAACGACATTTAAATGAATGGTATTCTGCTATTTTATTATATGCATGCAAAACTGACATGGAAATTGTTATAGATTCGGGTCGTCTATCCTGCAGCAACCTGAATGCCAAAGAGCAATATATATAGCTCCTAGGTCAAGAATCATAGATACGGTGCTGTGTAGAGGCCCCAGCAGGAGGCAATGGGTCCACCTTAATAGAGCAGTAATAGCCGTGAAAGAACTGGCGTCCATCAGGCAACTATTACAATAAATTTCCCTTGCCAAAATACAGCTCATCGGTTGTTATGGCTAAAGAAACTGTTCTGCAATATTTTTTTATTTACATAGGCTCGCGCTTGACCATTGTCTCATCTGATAGTAAGCGATGACGTCGTCGACGTTGTAGTACGCTTGCCTAGAAGTAAAATATTTACTCTTGCCTTAAAGAAACCGAAGTTGCAGGAAACATAGTCTCCGGCAGCGAATTCCACTCATTAGGCCGCTATCCCACTGGCGTTTTACGAGCGATGGCGTTCCTTCGACGTTGACGTCGCGAGGCTCGAGTGGCAAGCGTTAGCGCTGAGACTTCGCAACGTTAACGACGCGTCAACGCGACGGTAACGTTGCGTTTTTTTGGAGTCTGCGCAGAGTCGATGCTGCGCAGACATTGGAAGAACGCCAACGCTCGTAAACGCCAGTGGGAAAGCGGCGTTAGCTGTAGGTACGCATAATGAAAATATTTCCAAAACGTTTAGTACGTAATGGTGGGATATCCACGCTGTACCGATTACTATGTAGTATATTATGAAGCTAATGCTGCTATACAAAGAAAACCACATGCGTCGATCAAAATGTCCCAAATTCGAACACCAATAAGTCTTTTTGGGGCGGTTTAACGCTACATTAACTAATGACGAGTTTAAGTAATGGTCTTACTGGACAGAGCCTCTGTAATAATATGCTATCATTTCCATAATACACTATTAACGTACACGCAGTTAATGTAATCTATACCACGGTACAACATGTACCAAAGACAAGCTCGGAGATAGTGGGACACTTAATAATTCACAAAGGGCCGTGTAGCGGTCGCCGGTCGACGCGATCTGCTCTATTTCGACCATAGACCGTCATCAAGGTTGCCATTGCCTTGTTCACAGTACCATTAAAAACGTATGAGTAAAAAACCTTGTTGAAAAATCATGAACATATTCTGAAAATTAACACCACTGCAGACAAATTATGGACAAGTGGTCGACATTCAAACTTTTGGATGTGTTGCAAGCATGCAACCTTTTTCTTTAACGATGCACTTAGAAATGCTGCAAATCAAGCACATTGTTTGCTAAAAAATGTAGACATAGAGAAAAGCACGAAACGTTTGACCTCTAACCTATCAGTTCGGACATCAGGTCCTACCTACTTACTGAAGTTTCAGTATGCCTTGACCAAAAAAGGGGCAAACCCGCACGGTTTTACAAGCTTATTCATCCCACGTAAACATTATATCTGGGAAACTAATGAAACTGGTTACAACGACACACTTAACACAGGTGGGCAGCGAGCATTTAGAGGTTATTGGAATCTTGAAATCTAACAATTTATGGTGGTCTTTAACTTTATGTGACACCTCGCTTTGTTAGCACATGGGGCTTTACAATCTGTGTAGTTTAACCGGACTTTACCTGTTTTTCTCATTACTGTGGCAGTGTTGCGCCTAAAGGAATCTCTTAACCGATTTTTGACTTTAAACTAAGGCTAGATTCCTATTCTAACCACAAGGCAGTCCTCGACTATAACACTAAATTCTGAATAAAGAATTTCACATTTTGCACGGTAGAATCAATTTTTATTACTTGTTAATTTTAATTGTTGACGTTCGAAAGGGCCGCTTAATGGCCTAGTCGAAATAAAAACATTTGACTTTAGACTTTCAAGTTGAGTGTTAGTCAAACTCTTCTTTAGCCTGGAAAAGTCAAACTTTGGCATTATAGTAAGATTTGACGCGTTCAACACCGAATACTCAATTCTAAAACCGTATTCCCCAAATCTGATATTCTCCCGTAGCAAAGACGAGGTAAGTTTGGTGCCCCTTAACAGGTCATCTGGCATTTCCTTTTCTGCCCGTCATTTACAACTCGGAAATTAAATGAAATAAACAACCAGGCTGGCCCGCAGGCTTATTATGTAAGAAACAGCAATCAGCAATCATCGCGCGATCAAACGCTTTATGTACGCTTTATGTGTTTTTTGTTGTGTATAGTAGGTCCCACACAATCGTTTGTTAATCGCTCGCTGTTAGTCAAATGAACATATTACTAAAAAATTGCCGAAATCTCTAAGCCTTCTGTATTTAAGAGCAATTATTGCGCAAAGATCACTATGGTTTTGCTCTTGCTAGATACGTGATAAGTCTGCCGATCGACGGATTATATTAACGTTGCCTATTGACGAAAAGATGAAGCGCCTAAGGGATTTTTAATTTAGACATATTTCAATCACCATGCGACACCATAAAATGGAAATGTCCCCCATAACAAGTAAACCGAATCCAATAAAGTGCACCCTTATCTACTGAGAGGGGGCACCCTTTGGAAAATTTGCGAATTCAGATGCAAACGGAAATAGGGAACACCATCGCCTCGGGCAAGTGTTTTATGAAATGTGTAGTTGTGTGTACAGTCTACCCTATCGGTTATCCATGGAAAACTAGGGGATATAAAATAAAAACCAACTTCAATATCAGTATATTTTTATTTAAGTCAAAATACTAACTATAAGTCCAGGTTTCCTTAAGATGTTTTCCTTCACCGTTGTCAGCGATGTCTAAGATAAACTTAGAAAGTACATATGACTTGAAAAAGTCACATTGGTACTTGCTCGGATTTGAAACCACGACCTCAAGCACGAGGGGCGAGGTCTTAACCACTGGGCCACCTCGACGTAATGTAGTATGTCGAGGTGGCCCAGTGAGTTTGTGAGGTTGTAGGGGGTAATCTCTGGATCTACTGAACCGATTTATATAAAATTTGGCATGAAGATAGTTACCCTGGGAAAGACAAAGGATAGTTTGCATTCCCTTGGGTAAAACACTTTATACGCGGGCGAAACCGCGCAGAAGCTAGTCATTATATAAAATTTCCTTCCATCTGGAAGATAGAGCATCTATATCCATCTTCAGCGCGTATTCATTTTGTCCAAACTCGGTCTAACTGGCCTTTACACTTACTTAAATATGAATAGTTCCTAACATTTACATTATAAACCTCGACAAGCATTTCGCCTAAACCTGTCAAGATTGGCGTGAATCGTTCATTACAGGATTAACAGCTCGACCGGTAAGTAATGCCGATTACACGCCAAACGCAAGCGGCTAACTGTAATGTAGTTCTCCATGGTTGTCTTATTTCGTAAACAAACACAGTAGGTACGAAAAATGCATGTTTTCGCACCACTTGAACTTCTGATTCTGACATCGGAATCTTTATCTAAATAACCATTTAATCATACCATGTCAGATGAGGCTACGAAAGAAAGCGTCGCAAAGTTTGTCACAGACCACAAACACATTGGCTGTCTAATACCAGTCTGGAACACTCCAAGAAATGCCTGAGCTCTACGTTCAAAGCACGGAAATGCATTTGGAATATGAGCAGGGGGCAAACCCGCAATCTGCTTGGGCCTTTACTGGCCGCTTTGGAACCAACGATATGCTCATGAAAATGGGCCTAACCGCGACACCCATGTGCGGGTTGTGTGGGGAACATACGGAACGCATGGAGCACCTTCTGTGCACATGCGATGCACTGGCTGGTAAGCGAATAAGTCTCCTAGGGGATGGATATCCAAGAACAGAAGACTATACACTCATATCTCCTAGTCTCGTTGTAAAACTCATGAATATGGTTTTCAACGAGATTGGGTAGGAGTATTTTATCTAGGGGAACACAAAAGATCACAATGGGTCGAAGTGTCCGAGTTATTTCTCGGCCCCTCCACAAGATAAGTTAATTTAAGAAGCGTCGCAAAAGCGATTGGCAAAACGTCATAAATGTATCGGATTGTCAAGCGCTATCGAAATGTCATCGTGATTTTGGCATGTCAACCATTGCCATCGCTGACAATGAATGACACTTGTTTAAAGCCTCTGGTCGTGAACTATAGTGGCCTATTATGTAGGGCACTCAATAGTTACCGCACCACCTAAATAAAGACAGGCAAGGCATGTAGCAAATACACCTTTATAGGCCCGTCATCCAATATGAGTGGGACAGACAGATTATCGAAAAACTGCCATAAACTCAAAAATAATACTTTTTAAAATATAAATTTTCTCATTTCCGTACGCCATATTTGTTTATCATGTTTATTTGTTTACAAAACATGATAAACAAATAAAAACACACCGTATCTGTAGTTCTATAAGCACGTATTGTTTTTTGTCAAAACTGACAGTTATCAGATGATCGGGGCTTGGGGCGTGCAGCCAGACAGTGAAAGTGTCCCTACCGAACGGTTAGCGGTACTTTAGTTAAGTACCTTCAGGCCGGAGGGACCAGCTTTAAGTTCTTGCTGAGACTTTCATGATTTACGTCTGCCACTCTGAAGTTTCTGCTTTGTACAATTTCACTTTTTGAAAGGGATGTTCGGAAGGCCTATATCCATTAGTGGACGTCTTTCGGCTAAAAAGATGAGTATGATGACGGTTCAAGAAAGCACTTAACGTAAAAGTTTATAAAAAGAAAACCAATCTATTTGTAATATTCCCTCAAGACTAGCCATGAAATATTTTCACATCAAAAATATTTAAACATTCCTTGAACCTTGACCATACTACTTTAATTAATTAAATATCTCTTTAAGCCATAAAAATCCCAACACCTATTTATACTGACGTCCTATAATTTTTATAAATAACAAATTAACTCAGAGTTAACGCTAACACGTGACCAAATAACAAATAAGTCGTACATAATTGACCGGATTAGCTACAAAGCCAGAGTTAGTAAGATAACACAAAGTAGCGCAAGCGAGCTTTAATAGGTCCTATCTTAACCCATTATCTAATCGTAAACGTCATAAGGAAGCCCTTTTATGATGACAGCATTCAAATCTACGCAGTAGTATTATATTATCTGTGGCAGTAGTTTTAAAACTGTCTTTTACAGCCCATTAAAACGCTTGACATCTATAAATCTGTTTTCCCGCCTTTCACTCATCCGTACGAATGGGTAATGGTCACCCTACACAAACTTTTCTCTCGTGGTCGTCACACTTGAGTCTATCGGTGTTTGACTGGTTGCCGACTTATCGTCGTCCGTCGGTAAACAGCTTTCCTCGCGAAGGGCCGCTGACTTTCGACCATTCATGAGGTTCAACCAGTCCCATATGATAAAACAAACGGACAATTATCAAGAGTGAAAGCAAAAATGTAACGCTTTAAACCTTTAATCAGTGAGCCGTTTCAGATGGAAAGTAAATCAACTGGCTCAACTTGGAAGTTATGAAATTGAGAGATTCTGCGAAGCCTTCCGGCGTACCTACGTCGTTGCTTGCAGCGCTGCCAATTAATATTGCATAATGTTCATGAGACGCTAAAAAAGAGCTTTGAGAATCTTTGCAATTTTCCGGCAAGCACTTTGAAAGATCATCTAGTTAAAACTGCGAGGAGAAATAAAAAAACAGCGAGAAATATCCACTTGACATATTAAAAATAATAACAACGAATGTACATCAAAACAATATTGAATATTGTTTTGATGTACAATAAAGAATTAAGAATGTTTAGATTGCAGCATTTCAGATCAGTCCCACGGAAATGAAGCAATATCTCGAGACAGTTGTAAATCGCCAAAGTGTAGTCGTTTGGCAGCGCGCCCCTATCCCCTAAGAGTCGGAGGTGATGGATTTGGCACGTATTTAGACAAGGGTGGCAGTGGCACCGTGCCACAGACTCACGGTCAATGACACTCACGATTTCAGAACCAATTTCGAGGGATGGACATTATGGGAACGGCTGATTGGGACATGCGGAATTACGACTGCCGCAACATTTGTGTTAGCTTATCTTTTTTTTCTAGAAAATTAGGGCATTAAGAGATGAAGAAACTTACTACCTACATAGAAGAAGAATTTCTAATAATTATAATTACTTGGTAAATCTCCAAAAACAAATGTAATAGGTAACTGCGGAAATATTTTGATGACTCGTGAAAATTGCGCGACACCAAAACAAATCGCAGGAAGTGTAAAAGCTCGCAGAGTAGTTATCACGAAAGAAAAAACAAAATATTTTACAGAAATCAAAAACAGAATCGTTACGTTAGATATTTTGTATTAAATTTATTCACCGATAATTTAATAAAAAAAAAATCTATGCTGATGCGTTTTGCGTAGTAATCAAAAGCAAAATCAACTCTCGGTCTAATAAAACTGAGAAATCAAAATAAAATTAACACGAAAATATAACACAGGCGTAGATCCTACACGATGGCGATAACTAGGTCATCTCAACGTGCCAATAATTATTTCTTACCTAGACTGAAGCGATTTTGCGACGCACTTGTTTATGGTTCTGAACACATCGTGGAAACTTCACGAAATCACTAGCACAACAAATGATAGATCCAACAAAAAATCATAAGGGAATGTTTGGGTGAATTTATGATATTTTAAAGGTGAAAATTGTTGATTTTGTCGTACAAAAGCGGTGTATCGATTGAGCGGCGCTTCAACACGGAATGAGCCTGCCCGCCACCCCATGCGCGCGTTTTCCACGCTTTCCCGCCACCGGGCTCCCTACCGGGGTGGTTTAGAAACTCTTGCCGCGCGATCTACTGCGCATTTTGTTTGTTTTATATTAACTTATAACATCATCTGATCTTGTTACATTGCGTGGCATACAGATAGTTTTCAGGAAAAAATGTGTATGTTTTGTGTACCTACATGTTTTAAATTCATGTTCAGCAAACAGACTCCGTGAACATGAATTTAATTTAAGAGATCGTGAAATTGCAGGATATGAAAATAAGAAAGAAAGAAAAGAGAGAATATTATTAAATAACTTGCCAACCAAGAAATTTTAAAAATCCTATACAAAATTAATACTTACTAATAAAATATTTAGTAGTGCAACAAAAAAAAATCATATTAAATTTCACTTCAAGTGAAATAAAATCACAGCACATAATTATAATAATTATAATCCGACCAAATTCTTTAGCCTCGTCTTTTTAATTTTATGAAAACTTAAATCCATTACATTTGCTATCTGTTGATGTGTAAGGCATCGTTGCCTTTAGAAATAAACAGATCTAGTAATGGGGGTTGAGCTCGTTAACGTTGGGGTGGGTTAGGGAGCGGTGCCACCCTCCCCCCCTCCCTCCGCACTGTTCCCGCGCTCCCCGCTCTCCCTACCAACAACGAGTGTTTTCACAACAACGCACCCACGCTGCACTAACCTCCTCTTGGCAACTAAGTACATCCTTTAACTTCACTTGAGCATCATAATTACAGCGTCGAGGTTTTTCATTCGTAGCTTTTTATTTTTATTTCAGAGTGATCGTTATTTTTTTATGAGGACTAACGTTACTGTAAGGTTGCCGACAACGACGCTTTTAAAATTAAATTGTCTTAAATTTACAAAAAATAAACGTACAATATACTTAAGTGAGTAACTTAAGATTAATATACAAAGATAGCACAGGTTTTAGGATTTTTGCCCGGTTGATGATTGACAGGTACCGGCCCGCCATTGTTAGCGGGCCGCATCGCCTATTGCGGCTGATTCAACGTCCTTCTTTAACGAAGCGCTTGGAACAAATGCGCTCCACCTCTGTAGGCCTGACTGGTCGGGGGACGACTCATCCCCAAGTTCGCTCTCACACTTCACTTTGGCAAGTCTTCATGGTGGTCGGAGATCGTTAAGCACCCTTCGACGCTCAGCTAGTCTTCTGGTGCGGGTGGAGTGGGATATATGCTCTCTCTCCTTTTCCACCGCCTCATTTACATGCACCACCACCTCATAAAAAGATGTGACAGCATTCCACGCGTTCCCACTGCCGACCATGGATTGAACTAGGGCCTGAAGCGAGAGATCCCCACGCCAATTGCCTCGACAAAGGCGCAGCAGCACCCGAACTGAGCACTCCTCTAGCGTATGCTGCACTTTGTCCTCGGGACAATCCATGCAGTGATGGCAAGCGGTAGTCCACTGTCAACTTATGCGACGTAGATACTTCCCGAAGCATCCATGCCAAAAAGCACCTGCGTCAGCCAGAAGCTTAGGCCACCATGTCATCTCTTCAGCTACTCTTCCAGAACAAGCCTTATAGCCGGTATTGTGGTGTGCCCTATTGGGTTGTGCAAGTCGCTCCCTCAATTCGGCCACTATGATCTAACGGAGCTCAGTTCTCCGCGCCTCTGTTGCCCGTGGAATCGGCCGTTGATCGCGCGTTAGTTCCTCCTTCCGCCAGCGATATAGAGGCGCAAGGGTTTTTGCGTCCAGATCCCAGGGCGTTGATCCGGCCAGAATGCGGGCCAATACCAATGCCGAAGCGTGATGAAATGCGGAAGCATTCCAGCACCCCGGTCAAAGGTAGCTGCAAATTACCGTGTACCCTTAGGCAAATAGAGTCTGACTGACACCTTCGCCCGCCCTGCTGTGGAAGACATTCATTCATGAAAATTTCCACAAGA
Organism: Orthosia gracilis; assembly: GCA_947562075.1. Taxonomy (NCBI): domain Eukaryota; kingdom Metazoa; phylum Arthropoda; class Insecta; order Lepidoptera; family Noctuidae; genus Orthosia; species Orthosia gracilis. The sequence continues at coordinate 65,477,537 of OX387264.1, read as the reverse complement.
TAAAAAGGGGTGTAGATCTTCAGCAATCCACCTCGAATAAGTTTGTTTACCCTATTCTTACGCATATAAAATAAACTTTGTCGACTTATGCAGTAAAACTCGTGAACTATAGAAGAATATGCAAGAGCGAGCGAAGCGTGCTCGAAAATTATGGCACTTCTGGCCTCGGGTATGGAAGATTCTCTAAAATTAGACTTTTTAACCGACTTCCCAAAAAGGAGGAGGTTCTATGTTCGACTTCATGTTTGTTTTTTTTTTTTTTTTTGTGTATGTTCACCGATATCTCCGTCAATTGTGGACCGATTTTGAAAATTCTTTTTTTGATTTTTAGAGTATGTTTCGAAATTGGTCCCATTTTAATTTGTTGAAGATCTGATGAAGAACTTCGGAGATATACAGCAGAACTCTTCAATAAATGAAGGCAAATCTCTCGGGATTGCTGCAACCGCATGTCTTTTTATTGTTTATACCATTTCATAACATAACATCACGCCAGTACGCTCTAAAGGGGTACACAGATGTGTACAGTTCACCTTGAAACACTTTCATTTCACAGGTTATGATCAAGTTTCATGGCATTCAGTTAATCTATTCTGGCATTACTACCTCACTAAAGCAAGTTGCTTAATAGGTACAACTAAAAAGTGAAAAATAAAAAATCTTTTTTACAAAAAAAATACTACCGACTTCCAACTAAAAACACTACAAAGTGAAAAATAACTTTCTTTTTCGAAGTCGGTGTCTTTGGTAGGTACCAATTTTTTTCGTTATGGACACCGACTTCGAAAAAGAAAGTAATTTTTCACTTTGTGGTGTTTTTAGTTGGAAGTCGGTAGTATTTTTTTTGTAAAAAAGATTTTTTTTTATATTTTGTTTACTTTATTTGAAAGCCAAGTGCAAGTGCACCTCCTTGTCCCCCTTGCCGATGAATTTCTTGTTATCATCAGTTTATTTCTAATATCTGATCGCCCGGCCTAGGCCCGGAACTACTGCCCCTTAGAGCAAATCCGCCACCGGGACACGTGAGTGACGGCACGGTTCCGTCCGAACCTTTCTGGCACGAAACCCCTTATAAACGATTGATCAACACCGTGTATGTACCGTGTATCGATAGATTCTAAGTTAATGGCGGCTGTGAAGTGCACTTTTCGCGTAGCAGTATACTCTAGCTATGTATAGCCACTCTACCATGAATTCACATGTTTTTTACGTTGACAGCTCTACATTCTTTCTGTCAGAAACGGCCACACCGAAACTTTTGCAAAACCACTTAAAACCAGTGGATTGGAAGATTCTTGGGCGAGATTCCAAAAGAATCTCGCTCTCCTCAAAAAATCAAATAAGGTCTCCTATATTATTTTTTTCGTGGTACGTAAAGGGTAAGTTGTTTGCGTTCGAGTGCGATACCGCAGCAGAGATGAGAAATCGCATTGCAATTGGAAAGCGTTGACGACGCTGCGTGAGGAGTGTGTCCAGCCTAACCGCATAAGTGAATTCGGCATGGCATAGGGTTTTGACCCTATTTGATCTAAACTCTTTGTCTTGCCGAGTTCGATCGCAATTAGGCTGCACGGACCCCACTTTTTTGCCTCGTGTCCACTCTGAAACTCTGCGCTCAGATCTGCGAGCGAGTTTGTGGCCACTTCGTGCCCTCTCGTTAGGGCTGAGCTTTTAAGGTAAGTTTGTACCTAATTAATGATACGCAAAACTTACCTATAAATTCCTCTTTTTTATCAATCCTCATCAGAATCGTTATTTTGATGAAAAAAGCTTAAGGCCCAGTTTCCCAGCCGCTTGTTACATTTCGAATTAGCTGACAATTTCTCACAAATTTATTTGGTTAACTTTTTTTTTGGTTAACTTGTTTTTGGATAGGTGACCCAGCACAGGTTAAGCAACACTTACTAAGGTTAGTCTTCGGATGGGTGACCACTTTTTTTTGGGTTCGAATATTTTTAGATGGGTTACCCCGCTAGGGTAAGCAACACTAACCAAGGTCAGTGTTTGGATGGGTGACCACTTTTTTTTGGTTCGCTTGTTTTTAGATGGGTGACCCCGCCAGGGTAAGCAACACATACCACGGCCAGTATTTGGATGGGTGACCCCGCCAGGGTAAGCAACACATACCACGGTCAGTATTTGGATGGGTGACCAGTATTTTCTTTGAATAAATTTTTTTTGGATGGGTGGCCTTTGTTGGCGGGATCAGCCATCCCGGCCGCAAGTACGAAGTACAAGGTACAGTCAACATGAATGCTTTGTGAGGAATTTTCGATTCCCAGATCAGCAACAGTTTTGTTTTTTATTTTTATTTACCTACACACAATTATTATCAAAAAACTATTTTTGATAATAATTGTGTAAAGTTTTTATAATTTAATTAATTTAAAAAGTTTGTAGTAACCTTCCTTTTTTTTAAATCTTGGTTATCAACTATAATTAATCTAATTAACATATTTTTTATAATTGAACCGATATCAAAGATTTCGCCGACCCTTGGCCGACCCATATTATTTTTTATCGTTATACGAGTAATAAGCATTTAAAATAATAATATTAATTTTAATCTGCGAATATTGATCAATATCCAACAATTATAAATTAGGCTCGTTGACAAGATTAACATCGAAAAAGGTTCTCAGAAACCCAAAACTGCTGTAACATGTGATTAATTCGAGATTTTTCTCAAATGTGGCAAATTGTCAAACACTTGTCACATTTGGGTGTTGAGAAACTCAAAGTAAAATTAACAGCCGATTATTCGTCGATTACGTTAACAGCCCAATAATTGAGAGCTAGGAAACCGGCAGTAAATCTCGTTTTCTTCCTTACCGTTATAAATACCTAAGTTAGTTTCACCAGTACCGAGTGATTAAAAATTATTTTATGTGACATCGATGTTTTCATTACATTCAAATAAACGCAGGGCAGCAATGTCACAGTCTTGTTGAATTTTGTTTGTTGGTGTGTGTGTAAGTATGTAGTAAATTATCTGCGGAGCGTTGAGGTAACGTTAACATTGCGCCCTCGAATAAGACAATATTTTGTAATCGATCATTACCAAGATTTCTCAACAAAAATGTACAAGTATTCACAGCGGATCTTTGTGTATCTGAAGTTAAGCTCTGCGAACAATTGCGCCAGAAAGTTTGTCTATACTGCATACAGTAAGCGAGATAGGAGTTTGCGTCAAATGTAAGCGAGTGAAAGAGGCAGTTATACAATGCCACGGGGTCACAGCGCTAACAAAAGAAATTTTTGTTTAAATAAATGTCATTAGGTGGCGCGATATGCATCGATTTGTTATTGAAAAATTTAAAATTAACATTTTCTAGAGATGATCATAAAAATTGTATGTTCTTGTTTCATCAACTCTGTGCACAAAATAATGAAATATTGGACTCTAATTCACATTTCCAATATTATTTGTACGGATCGTTCAAAATTGATTCCGATAGATGGCGCGTTTTAAATTTCTGAGGCATGCCAATCGATTTTTTAAATTTGTATTGTAGCACATTTTGGTACAATGAACTGCAAAAAAAATACTATAAAACAAATTGTCACTGTAGGTATCTATAGAAAAAAAATTTCACGAACCAGAAAAACCATTTTACTTGCAAGTCGCTGCTAACACCATCTATAGCCGTAGAACGGAACCGGACGCGATCAAAGTACTCATAAAAATAATCAGCATAATCATACGGAAAACCATCGGAAAACGCTAGCTACGTCGGCACGGTTTCTTTGTATGGGATGAGGCATCTGCATAAAAAAAAAACTACTCTAGCGTATCTGTATGCTAGAATTATACTTCAACATTGACACAAAAACAGCTACTGAGCAGGGACTTGCAGCCAACTTCAGAGACAAAGATCTGCTGTGACTGTGACAACTATAAGTTTTTTTTCGCCCTGAAATCGGGCATCGGGATTTTCACTATGGTTTTAGGATAATTTAGAATATAGTCGTTGGAAACACGAAAATACTAGTCCGTTTAGACCAGAGAGTTTGTATATTAAAATATTATCTCTCTGTGGTCCTGTCGGTGTGAAAAACTTCATTCATTTCATTCATTAAGTTTTTAAAACGCAACGGACGACGGGTGAATTCAGTGAATTGTGCATTGTTTGTGTTTCAAAATAGTTTGAAAAAGATCTAAGTACGGATAATTCGAAAACATGACTATGGCAAGGAAGAGGGAAGTGTTAGAATTGGAAGATAAAATAATAAATCACGAAGCATATGGCTCTGCGTAAGTGATTCTTACCCAAATAGAGAAGTAGTTATTTTAAGTGAGAATTTGTTTACCTACTTATTCTTTGCGTATTTCAGGTATAAATGGTCACCAAGAGACTTCGAACTCGGTTCAGCCCTTGGTCAAGGCAAATTCGGACACGTTCACGTCGCCAGAGAGAAGAAAACTGGCTTTTTGGTAGCCATCAAAACACTTTTCAAATCTCAGATTGTGAGATCGAAATGTGAACGACAAGTAATGCGAGAGATTGAAATTCAGTCGCATTTAAAGTAAGTACCAAGTTCAGTCACTTAACAGCCCATAAGCATAGCCTTTTGACATAAATTACCTGCTTAAAAGTTGCTGTTTGTAACTTGTTAGAGAGAACTCTTTCTATAATGCTTGTTCCTCTTCAGACACCCTAACATACTTCGTCTGCTGACCTGGTTCCACGATGAGCGTCGTATCTACTTAGTGGTTGAGTTTGCAGCCGGTGGCGAGCTGTACAAACATCTCACTAACTCACCCAAAGGTCGCTTCCCTGAAACCAAAGCTGCTAGATATATTTATCAGGTAAGATTCTAAGAGTTATATTATTATTCTAACAACTTTGACCGTCACCATGAAAAGCATTAATTGAAAAAGCAATTTTAATGTACCAATAAGTTGCCTCAATCCACTATATAAAATTGTGTTTCTTAACCAACAGAAGAAGCTATCAACTAATATTCTAATTGTTATAATCTGTTTGTTTGTTAATCAATCCCATGATTGGATTTCTACGAAAAGCATAGTTTTGGTCCCAGTAGAATGTTTCATTTGGATAATTTTTGCATTTAACTTAGGCCAAGTCACTGTTTAAATTACCCAAACAGAAGCAACTTTAACCAGTATGGAACTGTTAAAGTACACACAGTTAGTACAGATTATATCTCATATTCCAGGTTGCAGATGCTGTAGAGTACTGCCACCAACACCATGTGATCCACCGAGACATCAAGCCAGAGAACATACTGGTGGCATTCAGTGGAGACCTCAAACTTGCTGACTTTGGCTGGTCTGTGCATGCCCCTTCTGAGAGGTGAGTTTAAAGTAGAGTGGAACTACAGGAGAGCTATTCTGTAAAAATCTCATCTTGAAGACTAAATTGAAATGAAGTAAGCTTTAAATCGACAATCTGTCCAATCAAGGTATGACAGGTTCATTTCAAGCTCACTCTACCTATGTGTTCACAGTAAAATGTTTACAAAATAGACTGACTGATCCTCATTATTGTTTGGCCAAAATACAACCTCTGTTTTATATAAGCCTCCATTGAACATATTCTATGAATTGCTAATAACAATACTACAATGCTGATTCCATTTGATTGTCTTCAAGCATATCTTTTTTGGCAGTCTTGAATTCAAGGCAATAAATGCATAATGTCAAAAGGGCTATTTGAAAAGTTTCCATTTCCATTTTAATTACCTTTGCTCTTTCCGAATTAATTACGCAATAAGGCTGCTGAACCGATTTCGAGGTGTTGGCATGAATCCTCCATTTGGCAAGCCAGTGTTAAATTTCATCCAAACTCGCGACGCTTTGTTGGGGCAATTGCTACATGCCAGGATTGCGGTGTCATCTGCAATTGTCACTCCAGGGGATTGCGGTAGGTCTGCCGTGAAGAAAGTGTACAATACTGAACCAAGAACAGAGCCCAGGGGTAGTCCCGCTGGTATGTTATGGAAAGCAGAGGTGCTATTATCTTCCTTTACCTAAAATATTCTATCAGATAGGTACGATTCCAGAATGTTCTAAAAGGAGTGTGGCAAGTTTGATTTTATCTTGCATAGATGGACTCTCCCTTATGCCATACTCTGTCGAAGGCCTGTTGTACGTCGAGGATGACTGAGGAACAGTATTGTTTAGTTTCTAGAGCATTTCTGATAACGCGACACACTCTGTGAATTTGTTCTGTAGAGTCATGTTCTGGTCTGAAGTCAAACTGATGTTCAGGGATGATTGACCTTGAATTAAGGAGCCGGCGCAGCAGAATTTCCGGTTCGTTTGGGACGAAAACGTTCGCGAGGTGTTCAGCGAAAGCATTTGATTTTTCATGGTTTGTTCTAGCCCAAAGTGTTCCTTTAGTCGAAAACGTGGTTTTAGGTGTTTTGGCTGAATTTTGCTTCTGCATATCTTCCAGAGTGAATAAGCAGGCGTGCACATAAAATCCCTGTCTGTAACCACACTCAGGGATTTTATGTGTGTTTCTAAAGTAGTATCCTCTGCATCTTTGATGGCTTGTTTGAGGCCCGAAACAGGTGAAAGTGATCTATCATCAGGTATTTGTTATAATGTCTGATGTTAGATCACTTTCACCTGTTTTGCTGCTTTACTGTTTGGTACCGATTGCAGATTAATGAAGAAGGTGGATAAATTTGTATAGTTTCTCGGGTCCATATCTCGAGTTTATTTCGCCCAGTACTATGTTCCCAGTATTTTCGAATGCCTTCTTGATAGCTTGATGTGGGGTTGTGTGGTGTAAGTTTTTGATAACAAGCCTGAGATTGCTTCCATCTTTTCGATTAATGGTGTGCCCTATCAGGTTGTGTTCTGTGATCACTCTCATTAATTGTTTATAGATATTTATGTATGCTCTTGTAATTCTTAGCTGGTTTTTATTATTTATTTTATAGGCGAACTTTGTATTTTCAGCTACTGTTTCTAGGTCTACTAGTTTGTTGACATCGTCGGCCTCATAAACCATTATAGGTGGTGGTTTACTGACTTTTCTTTCCTTGGTCTGTGTCCTTTCTTCGGGACTTTTTTCCAACAGTAATCTTGGGACTCTTTCCCAATCGGGGGGTGACAAGTCCTGTGTTTCTTTTGGTATTCAGATAAGTTTGAACTTTCCTTTCCTTGGCAAGAGGCTGCTCGGGACTTTGATTAGTGTATCCCAGTGAGGAGCTCCTAGGTCGCCAGATAAACAGGTTTGGGTGAAAAGTTACAAGTTAGTTTATTTTACGACAAAAAATAAAATAAATATTACTTGTTGTTAGTATTTAATTACGAATTGTTATTCAATAATTTTACGAACTTTTATCTTTGTTCATTAGGTACAATGTATATTTTATGACCGGCATGTCTTAGAACCAAAAATTCGAAGACATGTGACATCCACCAACATGCACTGGGCCCGCGTGGTGGATTACGGCCCATTCCCTCTCACAGAGAGGAGGCCTGCACGTACAACAGACGGTTTTAAAAAAACAAAAAAATGCGAGTCTTAAGTGCGGAGAAGGGGTCTAGGGGGTCATCTATTCTATCCTTTTATCCTAGCCTAATGATCTAAATAACCTTTTATCCTTACTGTCCCTGTTCCCCGTCACGCCATCACTTACTCCCTTTTTTTTCATATCACTCCTCACACAGTCCATCCATCTTTTCTTTGGGCGTCCTCTCCCTCCATCCATCCACATTTATATTCAAAACTGTTTTAGTAAAAATGCGTTTCATCCTCCTCATCACATGACCATACCATTTTCTAAATTATATAGCTCTAAATACTTAACAATGCTTTCTCCTTGTTACAGGCGTAAAACCATGTGTGGTACATTAGACTACCTGCCTCCTGAGATGATCAAGCGTGAAGTCTATGACGTGTCCGTGGACCACTGGTGCATTGGAGTGCTATTGTACGAGTTCCTCGTAGGCAAGCCACCATTTGAAAGTGAGGGACAAGACAAGACTTATGCCAGGATCCTTGCTTTGGACATGGTGTATCCTAGTTATGTACCTGAAGGTGCAAAGGATCTTATTTCCAAGGTTAGTTACTCTTCCTTTTTATTATTGATAGGCTCGCGTTTGACTACTATCCCACCTTTTGGTAAGCGGTGATGTGGTTGACGGTGAAAAACCCTTGCCTGGAAGTAACCTATTCACTCTTGACTTTTAAGACCAGTCTGGGATGGCGAACCTTTATTAGAAAACGTGACATTTAAATTATATTTTTTTTTTATGTGACAGTGAAGTGCCACCAAATAATTTTGACTGTGTCTTAATTGAAAAAAAATAAAACTCTAAATGCTATGCATTAATCAATTCTTTGTTTGTACCCAGAAATTCTAATATTTATTTACGGTTTTATGTTGTATTTAAGTAAAAGTAGGAGTTGGTGTCATTTCTGCTGGTGCAAATTACCTAGATTCTAACTAACGTCATTTTAGCTTGCCCAAAATATTTTGTCGTGTGGTACCACAGACCATAGGTTCCATAGGTTCGCCTTCCCTGCCCTAGGTTGTAGCTCTTTTCAGTCATTTGAAAACAAGCCTGTCATGCTCCAACTACTGGGAGGAAATGCAACGTAATGAAAAACTACAGTGTGGGTTGGTGATTAGAAATTAAATAACGACCTTGAATATACACTGTTTTAAAACAGCTAAACAACAGTAAATTCCAAAAAATAATTCCATTTCAAAAACAACCCTTTTCATGGTTTATGTTGATGAAATTAGTTGCTAACTCAGTAACAAAGTAATTAAAATAATTTCATCAATTTGAGTTTTAAAAGTCGACCTTTCTAAATAGGTTTTATGTAGAGAGCTTTCATGATTCATTCCTTGTTGCAGCTCCTAAAACATTCAAGCAAAGACAGGTTATCGCTGGATGCTGTGAAAAAACACTACTGGGTGCAACAGTTCCAGACTAATGGCGCGTAGTATTCAAAGCGAAGTTTGTTAAGTTGCTCTTCTTTTTCGATTTGATTGACTCAAAATCAAATTTTGTTGAACCAGTAGTTAGCAACCTGTACAGCTCTTAGTACGAGATCGCACTGCTTAAATCTGCAGGTATCTGTCTTTTTGATAAAACTTAATTTTCATTAATGATACTGGATGGAGATAGGCTAGTATTGCAAGCCAATCTTGCAGTTATCTTTTCTGCTATAATTTTTTATTTATTTATTTGAGATGGGTTTGCACTTGAATCTAGTCTAGGTCAAAGACAAAGTCGACGATGGAGTGAGCTTGCCCAGAAGATGCCTGTTCACTCTAACTCTGAAGAGATTCGGGTTGAATGCGTTCGGGAACAGACGCGGGCAGTGAGTTCCACCCTTTTGCTGTGCATAAAAATTAAAGTTTTTTCAATAAGAAAGATATCTGTAGATTTAAACAGTATTAATTATAATTAGTAATTATCCATTAATGTATATTATTCAAATCATAGTAATAAATTTTACATATTTCAACAACATTTTATTTATTTATTTAAACATACATTTTACATAATTGGGTTTTTATACTTTTAGTAGCAATAGTATGAAAGGACACTTTAATACATTACCAATTTATCCTACAGTGCAGTCAGTTCATGTGGTTTTTTTGGATAGAAATTCCTTAATTACAGTAATCCACAATATTTTTGGCCAGTTTGAAGTTTTTACAATGACTTAGTAAAGTAGTAATTCTGATACAAAAATAGCAGCGCACCAAGCCATGCGCATTGGAAATCCTATCTTCAGGCTGGCCAAAAAATTAGCGACAACTGTACATGGTTAATAAAAATATCATCATATTTATTTATCACAATTTACACAAAACGTCTAGCTTTAATATCACCGTTTTATACATATCACAGAGTATAACCAAAGTTTTTAATCCAAGTGAGTCCATCCTTGGAGTTCTTCAAGGGTTTGTACTCGAGACCGATCCAATCAGTGTAGCCGTTGTTTTCCAACTGGGCGAGTACATATTTGTAGTTTATCTCTCCTTCGGTGTCTGGTTCGTTTCGGTTTGGCACTTGTGCTATCTGTAATCAAATGACCAGTTAAGGATTAATACACAAAACTTATACATAGAAGTTGATTACATTGATAAATATGTATTTATAAATAGAGCATTTGAAAGAAAGAAAGAAAATGTAACAAACTTTAAGTATGTAGTGGGCATATATTTGATTTACTATCAAGAATAGTACAGAAATTGCTGGAGTAAATAAGCTATGTATCTTTATTTTTTCTACGTAATATCCATATATCAACTATTTTGTAGACTGAAACCAATTAGTTGGTTATACTCATTTTTTATATTGGCGTTTAATGGGATGACCTGGGTGGCAGGTTTTTTAAACGTTTTTACAGAAAAAAAATATATTTTAATTTTTAAATATTAAAATATTATGGTCAAAATTGAATCGGAAATGCTTTTTTTTTTATTGAGGATTGTCTGTGACTTTCTTGGAGAAAGTTGTTAATTTACATGACCAGCAGCAGATTTTAAAATTTGGTCTCACGTTTCCGTTACATCCTGTATAGAAATGCAAAATCTTTTATGCAATTATCCAAATACAAAATTTCATCAAAATCGTTAGAATCGTTTCCGAGATACTAGAATTGCTCGTTTAAATAGATTCGATTACCTGCACATGACCAACATAAGGCATAAAGTTGGTGATGTTGTGAGAGATATCACCACATATTTGCTGTAAGTGAAAAACATCCAACATAAGTTTCAGGTTGGGGCTGTTGATGCGTTTGATGATGTCCAATGCTGAAACACAAATACATTATATTTACTAACGGGGCTAGAGAATAAGACTTGAATAAATATTGAACGACTGGTAGCATTCAAGATAACAATTATCAAGGAAAACTTTATATTATTTCAACTTAATTACATCAAAAATTAAATATATATATATTCAGTTTACAATCTTTTCCATTTTATGGTAAAAATTACAATGTAAATTAGAACTATTTCAAACATTCAATAAGGTCGAAAATATAAGTTTGTGATCCATACCTTTGTTAAAATCGCTCAAAAAATAATTTGGCACTGAGTATTGGTTAATAGGTTCAATAACACCAAGCAGGTTTTCATTCTTCAATACATCAGCTGCATACTTCAAATTCTTCTCATAAGTTTCCCAGTTTTGTGATGTGGCGTTCTGTAGCTTTCCAGCCATGATGTGTATTTTCCTGGCATTGAGAGCTTTGGCGTAGTTGACTGTGGTGTTGAAGTTTTCTTTGAATTCGTTCTCTTTTCCTGGCATTGCTGTTACTCCTAATTCTCCCTTAGATACATCACCTGAAAAACGATAAGTACCTAATTATGTACTTCTACAATTTCACACTATCACAAATGTAAAGATTTTGATTTCTTTTTCTCAGTATTTAACTCTCCAAAAATATATGATAATTTCTTGTTTACAAACCTGTCTTCAAATTGATCAACACTTGTTCAATGCCGGCTTTTTCCTTAGCATCCTTCACTTGCTCCACTGTCAAACCAAAAGGAAATCCAGTTTCCACGGCCTTGAATCCAGCGTCCTTAGCCAAGGCATATCTTTCTAGCATAGAGGATGCCTCCGTAAACATAAAAGACAAGTTTGCACAGAACTTCATCTTTCAAAACAAGTCTAAACTTAGAGGTTAGATGTTGCCTGATACACAGCTAACGTAACTGTGCGCGTTTAGTTATTGTTTTGTTTAAGAGGACCATTTTATACAAATACACTGATAACCTATCTCACCGCAAGTTGGTGCAAAACCTCAGTTTGTTATCTTTTGTTTATATAAATAGATATATTTTAACCTCAAAAAATCATAACATTTTAACCACAAAAAATATTTGGGGACCATTAACTGTAACATACCTATTTTGTCAGGTTTTTACCATTACACCAAGACTGGTCAGGTAAGACGACGTTAAGTGCATAAAATGAATTAAAACCTACTATTGACGCGAAATGGGCGTATCAAATACCCCTAACTATGCTATTGGCACCAGCATTTTAAACCCCGAAATAAATTTGAAGGTCCACAAGTCAGGATTAAACAGAATCGTTTTGCGGAATATGTTTTAAAGGTAGGCTATGGCCGGTTTTCATCCTGATCGAGATGAGGATGCTGAGATGGGCAGGAGGTGTCACACTTAAGGACAGAATAAGAAATGAGCATATTTGAGGATAGAATAGAATAAAATATACTTTCAAAAAATGAAGTTACACATCTCCTTTACAATAATACTTATTTCTACGGATACAAAGGCGGCCTTATCGCTGACAGCGATATCTACCAGACAACCTTTGGATGGACCTAAAGAACTTAGAATAAAACAGGGGGTAGTCTTTGCTCGGGCATAAGATTTTTACTTTATCAATCGATCAATCACTGCGAGATGAAAGACGCGATGTGGATTTCCGTCTATGTGATGGGTCGATTGATGACGGTCAAAACTCTTTGCCTTGCCGAATTCTCTTACGCAATTAGGCTGTGGGCATCCGATGGATGCGAGGCGCCCGGGATCGACCAGTTTGGCGACGCTTGGGGAAGGACAATGCCCAGCATTGGACTGTTTTCGACTAAAATGATGATGATGATGTGCTAATAAGTTTAAGTGAGCTGACCAGTACAGATAATCATGATTACCGAAGCACTGATAGCTTTACACGAGCAAAGTGCTCCTCGAGTGCAGATTGCTAATCGAACATTGCATAGAGGAAGACATGCACATTATACGAATAGGTACCAAGTAAAGCGGATGTTACTACCTAGTAGCAGTAGGTAGCTGGTGCTGTATTTGTAAGGATGAATGTTGCGATTTAGGTAACTAGACCTTGAATACTTAACTAAAATAAAGCCATCTAATATGGCTTATTCTGAAAAACATTACGGCCAACACAAGAATTCTTCAACATGTAAAACGGCACACAAGTACTGCTCGTTTGACCGAACAGTACTTATCTGTGTTTATAACTGTGCACTTGGCGCATCAGAGTTGTTTACTGAAAATAGTTTTTTGTCCGTCAGGTAGATTAATAAAAAATATTGGACACGTAAACATAAAGTGACGACGATATACTTAATGCATTGAAATATAGTGAAACGTCACGCCGCTAGTACACTTAATACTGCCTTAGTGACGTCACAAGCCCCCACTCCTGAACTTTGATGCGCTTTGTCTTTGTAAATTCTTATTGATTTGGTAATGCAAAAAATACGTGTCCAATATTATTTGATAATCCCACTGATGGACTAAATAAAATTATCATTTTTCTACCCAGGAAAAATCCCTATTTAGGCGCCCGAGGCGAATGCAGGGCGCCGCGTGGGTAGGCGGTAGTGGGGGTGAAGTGCACAGTTATTTTGACTGAGTTGTAAATAAAACACGTTTACTTTGTAATCTCTTTACTAATGTTCTATTTATTATTAGGTTCAGTTATTTATATCAAAATAATAATTTTATAACAATATCCTCGTGTATGTATGTCTCCTATAGAGTGATAAGCAAAATTTACCATGGATTGAACCATCCATGCATTTGCTATATCAACTAACGTCAAAATATTAAATTATAAAATAATCATAGGAAATGGCCACTTCTCATTTATTATTGATTTTATTATAAATATCGAAGCTGGTATTACCAAAAACTTATTTTAAAATGGAATGATCGTAATGCTACTTATATTATTACACTTAGATTAAAAAAATGCATTAAAATCCTGACAAATGCATGTGCTGGCAGTACACAGTCTTATAACAAGAGGTATTTGCGGTTATAACATTTTATATAAATATGTTTTTGATATTAACACAGCCATATTTTTATAATATTGTGTAGCTATAAACTAGATCAGTATTCTACGTACAATAAGTTCTTAATCAATAATTTGTGAACAGTTCTTTCAAAATAAGAAAGAAGTGTGCGATTTGAGCAGATGTTGCCAATACCCTGTAACGCACCTTTAACTGAGCTGTCATGGCAACCGTGTTACAATTAGTTGGAAGAAATGAATACTATCCGAATCGGCACGTTAGAATTACTTACATTTTACTTAAATAGAAGCATATAATTAGATGAATATCAATAGTCTTAACTCATCAAGAGGAAGACATTTCGAGAAGTCGATTAAAATTAAATTGCAAAATATAAGACGGACATTATTAATCGTTAAAAATTTAACAGCGAATATAAAAATAAATGGCGATCTTTAGTCTTAATAAAGCTTTGATTATACAACCGTACCGTTTCCTGTGCTTGTATTAAAAGAAGAATTGCAAGATGAGGAATTGAACAGAGGCCTTAGTGCGAGTTGTTAACGTATTCGATCGCGGTAGCTTAAACGTTCTCGTAAGTCAATTTGTATGCAAAAAAGTGGCTATCCATTACTGTCACCAGACGGCGCGTATCACGGCAAGTTTCAGTACAAATTGATGTTTACGTTAACACGATCGAACATGAGTAAAAACTGAGGCCTTAGTGCGAGTTTTTTAACGTACTCGATCACGCATCCGTTCTCTTAACGCACCCTTAGAATGAAAGTAACCTAATTCAAATACCTGTAACTGTTTTGTTATTTAGTGAGCTTAAGATGCCTACTCTAAAACAAAACCCTGTCGTGTAAAAGAGCCCGAATTATGAGTAAGAAAAGGACACCGGTCAACGGTCACATCGGTCGCTTTAGAACTCAATATTTTGATATAATTTTTTGAAGATTGACAAATCACATCATCAGCCTATTAATGTTCCCACTGCTGGGATACAGGCCTCTTCTCTGTGAGAGGGAATGGGCCGTAATCCACCACGTGGGCCCAGTGCGGGTTGGTGGATGTCACATGTCTTCGAATTTTTGATTCTAGGACATGCCGGTTTCCTCAAGATATTTTTTCCTTCACAGTTTTGAGAGCAGTGTTGATGAAATACTTTACACAAAGTAAAGCGCCTGCCTGGGCTCGAACCCACGACCAACAACTTGTAAGTCGCGGCTGATACCACTGGGCCACCACTTCTGCTGAAGATTTACTCATTTCCCACAAATTGCATTTTTGAAGTTAGGTCTCTTTCATTCTGTTGATGGTTTATGTCAATTTGTATACAAAAAGTGGTTTTCCATTACTGTCACCAGACGGCGCTTTTCAAGTTTCAATACAAATTGACGTTAACGCGACCGAGCACAACTGAGCCTTAGTGCGAGTTTTTTAACGTACTAAGCCCACAGGTCTTAAATATGTCATCTCTGAATAATGGCGCAAATATTGTCAAGACATTATTATAATCTATCCAATGACAACATTGCTCTAAGAAGCAGAAGGATATACTATCAAGTTACAAACAAGTGACAATAAAATGTGCGACTACCACTCGACTAATCGCAGTGTCACTGGAGACTTGGGCGCCAGTAGAAAGTCGAACTGAATGTCCAACTCGTCGTCAAACTCCACGCGCCATCTTTGCATTATCTGTGAAGATAGAGAAAAGAAAAGTGAATTTTTAGAGTTCTTCGACCTTTAAAGATAGAAAAAAGAATACTATTCCCAAAGGCAG
This sequence comes from Orthosia gracilis, assembly GCA_947562075.1. Classification (NCBI taxonomy): domain Eukaryota; kingdom Metazoa; phylum Arthropoda; class Insecta; order Lepidoptera; family Noctuidae; genus Orthosia; species Orthosia gracilis. The sequence goes on along the minus strand of OX387264.1, from coordinate 65,461,994 downwards.
CCGGAAAAGGAACTCAAAAAAGATCAAAGTACGGAGGATTCGGTGGAAAGCCTTAGTAAGCAAAAATCTTCCGGAGACAAATCTAGTGTTTCTGGGGATTACACAACATTCTTACTCTGGACGGATTCACCTCAATCTGCCAATAGATAAGTGGTTGAAATCACTTATGACCAGATAGAAGTAATACAATTTTCCTTACCTTGGCAAGAAGGAGATTTAACTCATGGTCCACGAAGCGTTTCCCGGGGCACATGCGTTTTCCTCGTCCGAAGGGAGCCACTAGATGAGAAGCATGGGGTTGTTTTATATCCAACCAGCGCTCCGGGATGAATTCGCGCGCACGCCAGAAGTTCTCCTCGTAACGGCACGCAACTCCCGTGTGAGCAAGAATGAATGTCTGTTAAATAAAACTTGTCTTACAAGTGGTGCGGAACAAAAACTACTCCCGAGATTACAAACCCATTTGACTACATTAAAAGGTAGTTCAGTAAATTTAATGGAATTTGAAATTTAATTGAAGGTGGAATCGGAAGCCTAAACGTCATCAAGCAGTGCGTCATTATAAGTGGGAATTCAAGCATCTACCCAGGTATAATCAAGAATACTAACAATCATATTACTAATTAATTTAATGACTTTAACTGAAATACTTTACGTCGGGTTTGAAACTGCACAAAGCTGTCTAAACGAAAAGTGTCAACAACCAACACTCACCTTAGCAGGCAATTTATGTCCAGCAATATCCATAGGCCCATCCAAAAGCCTGGCCAAAAATGGTGCAACCGGTAAAAGTCTGTAGGATTCATTGACAGCGGCCCCAAGAGAAGGGGCAGCTGCAAGGTCTGTGGCACTCAGGTTACTGCACGAAGGTAACTCGGAGCGAATTTTGCGCTGCCAGTCAGGCCGGCCGCTCAGCAAGTAAAGCAGGAAAACCAGGCTGTTTGCAAGCTGTTTACAATAGAAGTACTTGATAAGTAGCAGCTTCGCCCAAGTTAAAGTCGACAATTATTCCAAGGGGGCATACTTACTAAATAAAATAGGTACTAAGAAAGCTTTATTAGGGTATGTCAAACCAAATATTCACCAACAACATTCTTACTACCGAGATAAAAATTATCCTATGTCCTAATCAAGGCATGGTCTACACGTGTGTCAAGTTTCATTTAAATCCGTTCTGCCTTTGAGACTTGAAAAGGTAACCGACAGACCAATACTAGTATCTGTGGATAGAAATATTGGTCGGTTGTAAATTTACTGATGTTTAGGGAGGAAGCATCATACATGTAGCTATATTATGCACCATCATTCTAGACTACTAGGGACGAGGAAACAGTAGATGGACTTTTTGAGTTAATTCAAATTCCAAAGATGCTAATTAGACCCCGTCATGTCATGGCTTGCGCGAAGTTTTGTTGATATGAATTGTGGACAAAATGGCCGAGCACTAAAACTTGTAAGTCAGTGCGATTATTCCCAGGAATATAAATGCGATTGCCTAGAAAATTGATGACCGAAACCGTTTCAAAAACATTTGTACTTAATTTTTTTGTAATTCTCAATTCTCTCAAAATATTAGAAGCGTAGATACCGTCTCAATGCCAGCTGTGATAAAATCAATAACTGCGGCTTTCTTGTCCCTCATATCAAGGGCAGGGTTCTCCAAAATCTTGATGAAGATCTCCTGCATGGCATCATCTTCGGCAGTGCCTTGTCTCCTGTTCTTCGCTTCCTCCATCAGCTCCGATACTATCCTGCCAACAATTTGGTTTTTATTATTGCTATGCTAGACTGCATTTTAAATAATTGGGTATCTTGGTTTACGAATTGGAGCAGAATCTTGGTATTTTTTTTAAATAAATGGTTAAATGGAACCAAGATAATAAAAATCTCATCATGGTTTGGTAGACTAGACTAGACTAGACTAGACCGACTAGATCCAGACTAGTCTCTCAGACCAAATTTCTGCCACAGCGGCAAATCTCAGTTAAGACTAGCCATCGGCGCCGTAGATTCTCGTATATAGAATAGAATATACTTTATTGTACACCATAAAAGTTATACATATCTTTTATATGTAAAACTTACAATATACGGGTGGGTACAAAGGCGGTCTTATCGCTAACAGCGATATCTACCAGACAACCTTTGAATGGACTAAAAGAATTTACTATCTATCTATCTATTATTTTTTGTATATAGTGCGCAAACCCAGGCGCACTCTCTGTTCAATCCGACTCGACCGGAGAGAGATCGGGCATCAGACCTAGGACCAACGGCTTAACAAGCCATGAAATGGGGGTACCACATCACCATCTTCCAAACTCCGGGCCAAATACAAAGTAATAAAGGAAAACCCAATAAAACTTTTTGCCCGAACTGGGCATCGAACCCGAGACTTCACGTACCACGCTCAGCAGTCATACTTCCGACCGCGACTAACGAGGCAGTTTAATAATAGACTAGACATCATCAAGGCCAATTTTGGTTATTGTTGCGCTTTTGTCGCTGATTCATCATAAGCACACTACGGTGATACTGTATAGTTGGCGTTCTCGTAACAGCCACAAAAAGGTTCCTAACCTTCATCTATTTACTGCACAAAAAATTGGTCAAGGCTAAGAGGCTCGATTAAGGAAACCTTACATTTTATTAATCATGGAGCATTTACTTATATGAATGATATACATGAAGATATCCAATTTATCCAAAGGGATGTTTAATTTAAAAAAGAGCACGCGAAAACTCGGATGCTTAAAGTTATCATTATGAAACTTTCTCACTAATGATACCTTTTCAAATTGAACTTGAACGATCGGTAAACAATAAGTGCTTATCTGTAGGAATTCATCGTCCAATGTCACAATGTAAAACAGTCCGGTATCTTGGAAAAAACATTGTTCACGCATTGTGAATCCATCAATCACAGTCAATAACGTAAGTCGTAACTACTATATTTACGCATTGCTTCATTATTGAAATATGATAGGAGGAACTAACTCACGTATGAATGGTTTCCTCGCTTTTGACGAATGTCCTGTAGAGTGTGGTGGGTGCGAACTTCCAAAGCGGTGCACCATAGTAGGAGTCTCGTTGAGCCCTGAACAGAGCCTTCACGGCTGCTGCGAGGGTAGCTGCGCGGCCCGACATCCAACGCTCCAGGAAGCCAAGTCTAGAGCCAAGCATTAGACCGCATACCGCTGTAATAGTATGATTAAACATTACTCCCGAAATTCTGAAAATAAGACTGGTTGGACTACGGTCGCGGTGCCTATGGCACTTGTCCTACTGCTGAAGAGTAAGCGATTAGCTATCGACTATTTTCTCGTTGAAGTAACGTACAAAAGATATAAGATCCCGTGTCAATAAAAGAGACACTTATAGTACCTAATAGTTGATCGCTGGCTGTTCACACCGCCTGCGAGTACCTACTCTCTCATCACAAGTTTGTCGAAACGACAAGAGCTATCAAAGTTATACTCGCTACGCGATGCTCGCTTGGCGGTCAGAACTCACGTGAGACCAACCAGTAATTTTTTTGTATGAAAAATTAAATTCCTTGGGGATAAATTAAATAAGAAAATTAACATAATAAGTTTTTTTAAACTACTCCAATTTATAGGGTTACGGCGTGTTAGTTTTTTTTTTGAGGAATCTTACTGCGCAATTTGACTAAGATTAACGAAAAATAAATAAGAAGAAAAGAGTGAATAACATATTTGGTTTGTTAAAAACTTGACTCTCAGCGGGGCAAAGAAGTTATTAAGTTTTTAGGGATGAATTTTACTTTGTGGCGGTAACCAAATTTTTTTATTTCTTTAAGTCAAGTGACGAATCGTCCAAAACCAATGAACTCTCGGTATCTACGATACCCCATTTTTTATAGATTTCACATTAGCTTATTTATGGTTGCCTTTACTAAGTGCACATAAGAAAGTCATCTGTAGGATAAAATACGAAACCACGCGAACGAAGTCGCTGGCGGAGTGCTAGTTTCATAAATAAGGATTAATGCAATGTCTGCCGATTTCTACTCTCTTTAAGCTCTCATAATGAAAGATTAAACTTCTTACAAAATCATGTTGAATCATCTTCGTAGAATTCGAACAAACAACGTTTGAAAAGGTATGGCAACCCATGGCTAACTATGGAATACCGATATGAAGAAAGAATGTGGACATTTGGAGTGAGATACGCGACATAGCTTTCGGTCATTAGTCGAGAATAGATAATTGAACGCAGAGAATGGTTCTATGTAATCCGGTGCATCATTCTAAAGTTGATCGTTGCATTCCTCACGACGCCGACGCACGCACGCGAGTACGTTGGCCATCTAACGCTATTTTCTTCCTCAATATGACCCACATTCTTATCTCGACGAACGTCATTTTCTCGTCACTATTATCGCAAAACTGTCAGAATCTATTTAAGACCCACTGACTTTAGCATTTGAACTCCACGCAACAGGACAGGACATTAATTTATTAGATGCATTTGGTTTGATAAACATATTTCAAAGTACAAGGCTGCATGGAAACTCCTAAATAATAACGAAGACTTCGATTGTTATAAGTAGAGTCAACCGCCTTATTTCCTCGATCTTAATTTATGGTGAAAGGGTCAGTATTTCTGATCTGAAAAACCAGCATCCGGTTGAAATCATTGCTTGTCATGCATGACACAATTCTCATTAACACCACATACGAACTAAAATCACAAAACCCTGCATCCGCAAGCAGAGGTTTCGGCTCGATTTAAAAACATTATACAATAGTCCGCCAACAACCGTCCGGTCGGAGGATCCTCCCTTTACAATGGAGGTTTACGAGGCTTTACACTACACAAGTCGATAATAGAGCATCTCGACATTTGTTCTTTCTTTCGATTACAGCAATCTTCGCATCGCTTACTTTGAGAGTGTGAATCCGTCTGTAGATAGCTTATGGCTCCATACATATATTTAATTATCACAGGAATGCCTGTACTATCTGACGACACCATGAAATCTATTAGGATCGCAGTTGTAGACTCATAAGAAAATAACATGCATAAAATTTAACTTACATTCTAGCCCCACCCTGTTTACGAGTTGATCAAAGCCATTGACGGTTCCATCGCTCCGGCGACAGGTCTCCAGAAGAATGAGGAAGTCATCACAAATGTTGTTCAGCTCGGGGAAGAAGCCTTGCATAGTTTGAGGACTTGTCAGCTCTTTGGTCAAGTTGCGACGAAGATGATACCAAACCTCGCCTTGCCTGAAAACGATTTGAGATATTAAGTTACGGTAGCAACAGTAAAAATTAATAACGTGGTAGAGAATTCAGTGATGTGGCGTAATATCGGTCGTAGGTCCTGCTTTCAAATACGATATACATATAACCGTCTAGAGGCATAATCGTTGTCCAGGAAACCAATTTGGAAATACATACATTCGTTATGCGTACAGCTAAGGAGTGTCGGAGTCTGTGTTTCTACCTTTTTTTTTTGGGTAGAGAATTGCTCATGCATACTGCACTTCCACGGGGAGATAGTGCAGTTATGTGGGACTGTAACCCACTAAAACTCCACGGTGTCCTCCTGTGCCGCTTATGGCACACGGGAACACGGGCTCGCGTTAGCACTCACCGTGAACCCGCCGCGGCTGTCCGTTACCGGCGCACCAGGGCAATCTGTACGCCGTGGCCACCCCAGGGACCAAACCAGCACATGGGCGCCAGACGACCCCGTGTATGGCACCCTTGGTCCCCCTGTGATGGGTCAAGATCAATGGCCCCGCCACCTACCATTTTTCGGCCGCAGGGGATAGGGAGAGCAGCTAACGCAATACCTCCCCTGCGGCCCCACCGCGTCCGCCATCAGACGGTGGCGAACCCGTCCAGGCCGAGGAAGGTAGGGAGAGCGGCGCACCGCAATACCGGCACTCCTCTCCCGCCGCAGCCTCCAACCTTCAGCCGCGACATCGTATGGGACCTGAGACGCTTCATACGACATCGCGGCCCGCCGCAGTTGCGATGTCGCCTGTTACCAAGCGGCACCGCAACCTACTAGTTGGCCGCTACGTCGTCGGGTTAATCGGCAAAAGCCCTGACGAGCGCCCCGCCTCGGTTTCCTCTTCGCTTCACCGTAGGTGACCAAGCCACGGCTACTGAGCCCCTCCCGCCTCGACAATGCGGGAACCCAACGGGGGGTTGTATTTCTACCCAGGCTAACCTAGGGTATTTAAGTCAAGAGTGAATAGGTTACTTCTAGGAAAGTGTGCCTCACCGTCGATTATATCATCGCTTAGACTCTGTAGAATTCATAATTGGTATCCCTAAAAAGTGTTGTATGAGGTATGCTCTCACATCTGTCAATTTCAGATTGCTTACGCTGCACATTGTTTTTCACAAATGCAATTAGAGAAATGGTTAAACCTATTAGAAGTGAATTGTGAATTGGAAGCAGTTATAATATTACATGGCGAAGAAACGAAAGGTCTTCAATGCTTGTGTACTACCATGTCTGACATACGGATGCCAAACTTGGGCCATATCTGAACAACAACAAAACAAATTAAATATATGTCAGAATGGGATAGAGAGAAGCGTATTGGGAGTAAGAAGAAGGGATAAAATACAATTAAAAAAGATCAAAGGAAAGACTAAATTTGGTAACGTTCAATCAATATGCAGAAACTTGAAATGGCGTTGGACAGGACATATTTTGAGAGAAATTAAAGAGAAATGGAACAGAATAATAACGGAATGGTACCCTAGGAAAGCAGAAGAAGCAGAGGAAGACAGCCAAAGCGATGGGAAGACGATTTGAAGCAAGTAGCTGGGCCAGAATGGTTACGTACAGCAAAGGATAGAAACAAGTGGAAATCCTTAGAGGAGGCCTTTGTCGAAAGACAAGCTGTTAAGAGGGGAGATAAGCCGAATGCCGAGAATATGTTTTAGTTTAAGTTAATTTACAGTTTCTTACCTCTATCGTTATAATTTTAAGTAATGTTTGATCAAATAAGTTGAAATTAACAGCATTAAAGGCTTATTTTAAATTTATTTTTTTATTTTATAATATTACATGTTATGTAAACTCAAGAACAGCACGATGTAATTCTTAGCCAAAAACGACAATGTATCAAGATATTTTATTATTATTTTATTTATAACAAAGTAAACAATTTAATATCCATTTACAGTCTTAACACAAATCAGTGCAAAAAGGCAGCTATATAGCCTTTTTACTAATCCTAGGATATGATGAAAACGAAAAACTTCTTGTCGTCCCATCTTAGTTTTATTTTCACCTCCACACCACACCATTACTCCACAAGTCATAATAATTGAATTGTTTTTTTTTTGATAATTTAATAAGAATTAATAATAATCTAATAATAATTTATGTGAATAATAATCTAAAAATATTTTTTTTCGTAATTTTATAATAATTAATAATAATCTGAGAATAATTTAATTTAATAATACTTTAATAAGAAACATTCTAATCATTTAATAAGATTTTAATAATAATTGTAAAAATAATATGTATTCAATTTTTTCCCGTGTACCTACTATAGCAAAGGTACCAATAAAAGTAATTAAATGGACGAATAATCACAGTTTTGTTGGGGCGCCTTAGGCGTTTCGGCCGGTGAGTTTCATCCGATCCGGTCGCAACAGGAATATCATTATTATTAATATTTTTGAGTGGTGATTCGACTATATATATTTTTTTAAAGCAAATTTTGTACAGTCAGAATGATATAGTTATATTATTTAACTAAAAGTCAGGTATTTTTTGGAAAAAAAACAAAGCTTGATTAATATACCATTACAATAATCAACAGTTAACATGATAAATCACAATAATCAGTCTCATATATCAAGTAAAAAGCGAAACTGTGGTTTTGCAGGAATCACACAATGAGAAAACGGTCACTCGCAGTGATAAAACTGTATCAATCCACACTGCATCGAACTAAAGTGACTATTATTTACCAGGAATGAATCAGAATATAAACAAAATTACCTATCAAAAACACCAAAAAAAAACTGTCAAAATAAATTTTCATAGTACAGACGGTGTTTACCTTCCCCAAATTTTCGGCAACCCACATTTTTTAATAATGCGTAGTTATAATAGACAAACTTTACCATCAGGTTAGATAGTGGTCAAATGCGAGCCTATCTATAATAAAAAAAAACGTTACCGTCAGAATGGCTGGTGGCTTATGGCAAGCGGCTCTGAAAGCATATTCAAGAATTGCTTTTGTGAAAATATGAAGTACCTGGGCGACTGAGCTCTGCTCGGGTAAAAATAGAGACAACGACGTTTCCTAAAAATGAAACCTAGCTAGATCGATTTATCGCCCCTAAAACCCCCTGCATACTAAATTTCATGAAAATCGTTGGAGCCGTTTTATTATTAACGCCTGCACGAGTTGAACAAAACGCTTAACTAATAAAAAAAACTGTTACCTTTCCAAATTATTAAGCACTTCTTTGTACAAATTTAAATAATAAAAGCTATATTTTTTTACTTAATAAACTTTGTTTCGTATGTACGAAGCTCAAACTTAAATTCGTGAAAGTAGCAATTATTGATACAACAAACTTTTAGAAATTCTACTTCCTTCATGCTGAACACGGAGACCTCTATCCATCCTGACGTCAGAATGGCTAATCAAAGAAATATTATTTTTACTCTGAATGTATCATATGTAGCAAATAGACATTATGATGCTAACAAAAAAACTTAATCAAATATTGTTGCTACCTGCCTCTTCATCAACCTTGTACATCTCTTACAAAATTCACGAAATCCCATAAAACGAAACCTTGACCGTGGAACGTCATTATATTGATATTAACATTTATAGGTACGTTTAACCTAGCAGATCTTTAACTATGGCTGAATATGTATGTACAACTTCACTTAGGCCTTGAAAGCTCTACCTGCCGAATAGACGTGATCATTTTATAAATTGCACGCTAGTTATTTAGGCAATAATAGTTAGGCACACTCGCTTATTTCCTTTTATCAAAGAGTAACCTTGTGTCGGGAATATCTAGATTTGTTAAATAACTTTGAGCTTTGGATCTTAATAGATCATCATTAGTATCTATCATTATATTAATTGTGATTTATGATACTATATCTGTATTATTCGATGTGGCTTTTTTTTGCTATTAAATACCAATTGTTTTAAAAGGAACAACATATTAGATTGAAAATGATGAAGCATTGTTAAACATCATGATGAAACAGACTTTATTTACAGGCAAAGGCAACATTGCAAAATTATTAAACAATAGGGCCCATGTAACTGCGGAGTTTTAGTGAAGGCTTCGTGACTGAGTGAAGTACAAAGCCTTGCCAAAATGTCATGAGCACAAGACACAATGGTAGTTACTTCAACTCTTTAGACCCGAGAGTGCCCGACACTCGAGGTCCAGCCACCCGCTGTTAATGAATGCTTACTTAAAAGATAACCTAGTCTAACTAGGTATCTATGTCAATTACTCTCGACTTGAAATACAAGATGATTGGCGTTATCTGTAATCGGGCCGTCAACTTATTTATAACCTTCTCGGACATCTAAATAAGGCACTGCATGTACAGACCTTGAGATTAAAGGTTTTTTTAATGTAAGATAAACGAGACACGTGCTCTTGCGAACATTATGCTATGATTATCCATAGAAAACGAACACAAGTAAATCCTAGTCACGCTTATGGTCTGTAATAACATGAATATTCATGAATTGCTTTTGGATAGATACCGGTATTCGCCTGGTAAGTGATGAGATCAGGGAGACACTCTGGACACATCTGCTAGACTTCAGCCTTGGAAAAAGTTGCAGCCTTTACCTTACGATTACCTTGACCTCAACTCATGCCACATAGTAAAAAACGAGAAGTTCAACAACTCTCGTCATCTCCATCCAGCTTTTAGAGTTCTACTTACTCATTAACAAGTCCTGTGGAAGCATATATGTCGGGCCTGCTTCTTCGGTAGACCTGCACGATCTCGGTGGGGGGACGATAGGGTTGCTTGGCCGGCGACCGAAGCACGGCTTCCAAGGCTTCACGGTCCGCGATGTTGACAATATGTCCACCCCCAGGAGCCACCTCCAGGAATACCGGCCCGAAACGCCTGAACATATCTGTGTGCAAATCTCTCATTGTGACCGTAAACTAGCTTGTACATAAAAATAAAACACGTCAGCATAATATAAATAATCCATTAATTCGTCCAGAAACCATTTGGGAAGCTTTTGAAAAATTTTATATCATTAAAGGTTTCTTCAAAATGGCAAGCTTTTCTTGGGGTCATAACGTCCCTGGCTATCGCCGGACTTTATCAATAACATTAAAATTCCAGTATAAGACACTGAAAAGAAATTGGGACCAGGGTTATACTAGCATTAAAACTAGTTCATATTAATAATAACACGTTTTTTTTCTAATTAAAGTTTTTCTAATAAGTTAATACAGTTTGCTTTTTATAAAACTCTATTTATGTTGCTAATAATAAGAATAAAGTTCGCAAGTCCCGTCTTTTTTTTTTCAGTGTGTTGGTTCTTTTAAAAAGAGGTTCTACTAAAACATTATTGTAATGTCAGCTTGCGCTCCTCCGCAAAACATGACGCAAGATTTATTAACTCAGAGGAATGGGATAGTTCGCTTCTGTTTTGCTCTTCATCCTAATTGTGTTAATTATAATGTTATCAAAATAGCACAAACAGTGAGTGAACTATAAATAAATCGCCTTAAACTAGATCAAGTTATTTGTAACTGACATCAGAATATCTTATTAGTCTCGTAGCCTAATTATGTTTGTTCCATGATCAAGATAGCACAATCTTGACAATTCTCTATCAGGGGGGTGACCGTAAGCTCTTAGAGTAAGGTTATTTTGAGTGTGTGTAAGTGACAGATGTAAATAACATGTATACATCTGTCACTTAAGCGATCTCAAAATAACCTTACTCTAAGAGCTTATGGCCACCTCCCTGATGAGAACAGATTCATCACCAATTGACACTGGCACTAGAAATTTATTCGCAAATCAATCTGTCCTTCACTCATTCTATCGCACCATCATCATACTATCACACTTGCAAGGAATTGCTGCATGGAAAGACGGAAACCGCTCAAAGAATTTTAAGAAAATGACTCAAAGGATTTTTATTGAGACGCCTTTTATCAGATTTGCTTGCTAATAAAAACTTTTTGTTGTTTGTGTGTTATTGCTTGATTTTATTTAAACAACCGCTTTTTGAATATCTGTCGCTATAAATGAACTAGTTTAAAGTTTAGGTTCCCAAACGCTTGTTTGCTATTGCATGATTTTCTAAAATAGAACCGCTTAGTGCTTTTTCTGTCTAAAATTTCTTATAGTTGTCAAAAACATCATCATTTCACTGTCAAGGCATCCACTGTTGGACAATACTGGACATAGACCTCCCCCAAGCGTCGTCACATCAACCGGTCTTGTGCATCTCTCATCCATCGGATTCCCGCAACCACCACAAGGTCATCGATCAAAAACATAATTTCAATTAAAATCTCACCTTCATAAGCTTCATGCATCTTATTCATCTTATATGTACTCCAGTAGATCCATCGCGTTCCATAGTACGGGATCGCCTGGAATCCAGGCAGCGTCGTGGACTGCCTGCCTTCAGGCGGGCGCGTCATCAACAAGGCCACCATGACCAGCACCAGGATCACGACCAGCACCAAAGACGGTACGTAGGACCAGTCCACCAGTGGACCCGGCGGATTCTCCGCTCCCTAAAGAATATAGCATTTAAGAAAGGATAGCGTAATTATGTCAATTAGTGTACATGGTTCTCAATAGAGCTCTTCCATGAAGATGTTTAGTGAAATTGCTCTAATCTGAACCCGAACGAAATGAACATCGATGAATGAGGCATCTAAGTATCTAGACCACACATGAGACCGCACTAGGGTTTTTTGAGATAACCCTTTGCTATTAATTACCATAAACCACACGGTTGGCACAACGTAGTTACTGCCATTTTAATAAAAACAATCCACACAAGTTTATTGACCGCACTCGAATATTTGTGTACCTCCGTCGATTCTTTTAAATCTTTTTACCAATATCAGCTTCCCAAATCTTTGTTCAAGTTCAAGTTTTGGCTTTCAAGATTTTGTTTGGTATCGTGGTCGTTGACCCCGCGTGTATCCTTGCTGCGCGGCGCGTGCGTCGGCTGAGCGGAATCTGCGCCCGCGCGGATTCAGCACAGCCGCACACACACGCGCGGCGGCACAACGTTGACGCTTCGCTCTTGACATTGGATTTGCGTAACTGTCTCTCGTTACGTAATATTGCGCGGCCGCAGGCACCGGACACGGCGTCAACGGCCGACCATCTCAGCTCACTACCTAACTGCACGCAATGACAGCTAAATATGTGAGAAATTATCTCTCAAGTATCGAGCGATGCCGGTGCCACGAGTTTTTATCGCCATTTTAACGGATCCCGCATTTCACAGGAATTCCTAACTGGTACTGGAATTTAACGGGATTTCAACTTTCGCAAACCTGTTGCGAATTGTCAATGGCTTTGTAATATTGCAGAGCAATGCAAAAAAGGCATTAGTTACGACAATTGGTATCGAACGCGATTCAATTCTTCTCAGTGTGGAGACTGCGACAGCCTGATGGCACGCAGCACTTGCATTAAATTGTAGCAAGTAACAAATCATTTAAAGAGTAGCAACAAAAAGAGATTTACGAACTAATCCATAATTTACTTTAACCCTCATAAAATACGAGTGTCAAACAAAACTTAATAAACAACTTCTTTAATATTTTCCTTTCACTACAAAGTAATAATTTTTACAGTTCATATACATGAGGTGCATGCATGGCTGCTGTATGAGCCTGCATAACTAGTCCGATATAATGCAGATACAAACATATATATAAAGTACAGTTTATGTTCTTGTTGAAAATCACTCTTATCCTTTGTAGGTATTAAATGCAATAATTAATGAAACTGCACAACAGTTCATGGTTAACTACGATAAATTAAGTTATTTACTAATTTAAACCGGAGATTCAATAAATATTGATAGATAGGACGTTGTTGACAGTTTCTTAACTAAAGCTCGAATATAATGAGGTGATTAACCTTGCCTAGCCAAACATGATTACTGCTGCACTAGAAATGCGATTAACTAAGCCTATGACGGTCTACTGCGATGAAGAACCTAGGTCTAGAAAGTTTCCTTGCGATACCACTTCAACTCTGGTCATGTCACCGGACGCCTTCTAAGGGTTCAAACTCTTAAACATTCCTATCCATACTTGTCAAGAGAAACTTTTCTAGGCATGGTGATTAGGGCTTGCAATATCCGTTCATTTTTACTATCCGGATAGTACGGATATTAATATTTTACCATCCGGATTATCCGGATAATACGGATATTTTTTAGTTTTTGTTATAAATAAAACTAGTAAGCTTTTGTTACACGTTTTAATCAGTCTCTCAAGCAAAATGACAAAGAAATAAGAAACTATACCAATATTTCAAGTAATAATCACATAAAAAAACTAGTACACTTTCTAAAATTATACAATAAAACACTGATCATACCACAAAAATAATTTGTATCTATTCTTTTCAAATTAAAACAATTCTAATTAAAAGTGAGATCTTACATTTATCATAAATCACAACATCCCAATAAAATCAACCTATTTAAAACATAATAATTAAATAAAAATATCACTTTTCGTGGCAAATCAGCTCAATTATAAACAACAATAGTATAAATCAAATATAATAAAACAAAAATGTACAAAATATCTCGAAATTGTCAAATAATCAATTAACCCTTTATAAATAATATTACGTAATTCTTAAACTATTTTTTATCCAAATTTTGGTCACATAATCTAAAACGCTTTAAAAATGAGATCTTACATTTATCACAAATCACAACATCCCCCCAATAAAATCAACCTATTTAAAACATAATAATTAAATAAAAATATCTGTTTCATTGGCAAATCAGCTTAATTATGAAACAACAAATGTATAAATCAAATAACATAAAACAAAAATGATCAAAATATATCAAAATAATCAAATAATCTCTTCATAATATAATATTTCGCAATGCTTAAACTATTTTTTATCAAAATTTTGGTAATATGATCTTAAAAAGCTTAAACTATCTAATGAATCTTCTTTTATGGAAGTTCTTAAATGGTTACATAAATATCCTGTAGCAGAAAACACTCTTTCTGCTTCAACGCTGGTCGGTGGTATTGATAAAAGAAGATTGTAAACCCTTGCTAAATTCCTGCTCCTCTGCCCATTTCCATCAAATAGTGCCATCTCTACTCGAATTGTGGTGTCTAAATCATTTGTTGAAGAAGTCGGTTGCTGCGCAGAAGATGGCTGACTCATAAACCGGATGATTTCTTCTCGTAATTGGGTTTTAATTGATACGTTTACAGTTGAAGAAGAGCAACCTTCTGTATCTTGTGTATTGTCTGTTGAAGTTATGACTGTTTGATCTGATTGTTGTGTGTCAAAAAATGTAGAAATAATTTTAACAATCGTCAGTCTCACAGATTCGTTCGAAGGATTTTCAAAAGGATAGTCGTGTGTACTTCGCTGTTCATAAAAATTGTGAGGGTTGTGTAAATATGTCATTGTACCGATTATTTCTGGAACTCTTCGTTGTGATATCCTTCTTTGGAGTGATACTAGAAGTTCATTACTAATAATGCTATCTTTTTGCGATAATTTATGAATCATAAATTTTAACGCTGTCTCAGCAGTCAGTAAGTTTGCATTTTCTTCACAGATCGCTTCTACCGTAGCTTTGATTATATTAAGGGATTCCGAAATTTCTTTAAGATGTTTTAATTCCGTATCAGTAAAAGATATATCAGATTTAAAATCAATTAATGCTTTGAATACAGAATCTTTTAATAATAAGAACCGATCAATCATGTTAGCAAGACTGCTCCATCTTGTTTTGCAGTCTAAGATAAGACGAACATTCTTTTGTTCTCCTTCTGCGGTATACTTATAAAGCACCTCAGACTTGGTCGGTGATTTTTTAAACATCTTGACTACTTTTCTAACTCTTTTTATTATTTCGTTATAATCTTGGTTTCTTAAACAAACTTCAGTTCTACAACCGGTTGCATGTATATTACTTATAGCTACAATAAAACCTTCTTCACCATCGGAGTCTTCAATTTCTTGTACATCTACATCTTCTGTACTGTTATCATTATCAGTATCGTCTTGTATGACAACAGCTGGCTCTTTTTTATTATACAGAACGTCTAGAACTCCAAGCTGAATCCCGTGTGCATAACACAATTGGTGGTATAGTGGTGTTTTTTTTCCTAGAGCACACATCACCGAAGCGCCATCTGTCAACTTTGATTTGAGAAGGTTAAGGCAATTATCCGCCGTACCTTTGCCTGTCATCAACGAGAGTCCTAAATTTCTAAATGATTTGTTTTTAAACTGTGTCGAATGTATGTTTATGTTCATAAATCTTTTATTTTGAACTGATGTCCATTCATCTAGACTTACTGCAAAATTGCATTCTCTCGATTTCAATCGGTCCAATTCTATCTTTAGGTCTATCTTTAATTCTTCACAATGATTTAAAACAATCTTTTTAATTGTGTGGGGTGATTGTGGTAATTTTAACCCACTTTTTAAAAAAAGTTTACGCAATGTCTGAGATGTACAGAAAGCACTGAATGCAAATCCGTCTAGAGCTGCCAATTTAGAAATCATCACTTCCATACTCTCGTGCTCATCAGATTTAAAATAATCAACTATTTTAGCTTTTTTATTTGGTGTCACATTTTCTTCAGAATGAGACGTGGATGTGGATGCTTGTGTTGTCATAGTAATCGAACTTCTTGGCAGGCCAGTCGATGTGCCTTCTGGTATTGAAGTGCTTTGATTTTTAACATTAATTGAATGTTTTAATCGAAGGTGTTTTTAACATTAATTGAATGTTTTAATCGAAGGTGATTATGTAAAGATGATGTCGATCCTGCGATTTTAAAAACTTGTTTGCAAACATTGCATTGTGCCTTAGCACCATCAACACTGCGTTTAAAATGCTGCCAGACTGAGTTCTTCATTTGCGAACATTTTTTGTATTCAAAAAATTGAGTTTTGGATGCCATTTTTAGCTTAACTTAATATTTTTGATCAGAATAATCTGTAAACAAAAAAAAGCCCTATTTAATTTTAAGAATTATAGATTACACTATACGAGTACGTACATTACTATTAACAGCGATAGCGAAATGAAGAATCAAAGTTACTTACATGATTACATCTGACTGCATTGGCTTTTTACACAAACACAACACAACACCTCTCTACATGGAATACAACTTGTTTATGAGTGCGCGAAGGGCCGGGACGCCACCGGTTGATAATAACAATGAGGGGCTCAGCGTGGGTGAAAAGTTTAGAAAAAAAGACTGGTTTAAGTGAGAAGCGACCGTACTTGCGAAACAATACGATACAATATTGCAAATGCATGCAGTAGGGAGTTTAACATAAAGTTAACAAGTGTACAATGTTGTTATGATCTCTGTCACTAGATTGAATTATTGTGATTTGTGAAGTAAGTAAATAATTGCAAGTGATTAACTATATTAAAATAATATAACGCAATAACACTCATGTGTTTTACAACTTTTTATTTAATATTTAAAAGAGAAATACAACTATCCGTAAAATCCGGATAATTATGTTAGTCAAATCCGGATTGAAAATCAGCGGATATCCGGATAGTACGGATATCCGGATATCCGGATTGCAAGCCCTAATGGTGATACACTCTATAAGTGTTTTACTTTGTTCTTGTTTTTACTATCATCGATTTAAGAAAAAAATCATGCGCCTTGATCATTCAAAGTCGTCTATAATTGAACATCGGCGTCGACGTGGGGATGTTTTTCATCGCTAGCGCTGCTTATTGCTAATTATGCCTTGCGTCGTACATAGAACCACTGGGGCTAGCGTGGCCCACATATATGAAAATGCTTATAATATTACCAAGTACGTATCGATTGGCCAGTGTTTTGGGCTATTTTTGTTTTAATTGGTAGTTAATATGATAGATAATCCCCTTTTAAATTCTTAGATATTTAGAACTTGGGACGTAAAAGTTATAACTAGTTTTATTTTTTAAGGTTATGTACTAATGCACTAATGTAGATTGTTACATATAGATAAATGTTACATATTCTTACATAATGTGTAAAGTAAATTGTTTGTTGCTATCTTTGTAGTGTTTTACTTACCATTAAGGCGATATATCGCCCCAAGCAATGTTAACGCAGTACTGGCCGTGCGCCCGCTCGGACTCAAAATATCAATATTGAACCTCCTTTTGAACAGTTTTGTTTGCAAAATATTATTTGATTTACATATGCTATTTCAGTTATGAAGAAATTCCAGCCATCAATTTTTCTGTGTAAAAATATTTTTAAACATCCAAGTCGTTTTGGAGGAGTATCCAAAAGTTGCGAAAAATATTGTGTCGCTAATTATTTTTTAAAGCAAATCTGTTTGTTATACGAAAAAACCATGTTTATAAAATAATGTACCTACATGAAACAATAATACAATATTTTTTCAAACCTTTTAACCTAGCCGTTACTAAGGAGTATGCTTTAGAATGTTACCGTTTTACGGTACTAATGTGGATGTAGGCCCTTAAGTAGGTAGATTGAGATGAGGATCGTACCTACTCAGGGCATTAGATTCCTATGACCAGCAGCGGACTTCTACAGTTTGACAATGATGAATTTGATTATATTTAATGTTATTTGTATGTCTAAATAATAAATTATCATTTCAATAATTGTGTTATTTTACATAAGGCAACTTCTAAAAACATAACTGCGTTTAGTGTTCGATTTTATTACGTTAATTTATTAAAATCTTTTATTGATACTATTAATTAATCCGAAGTTCTAAAAATAGTAAAGTTATTTGAAAATAAATGGCTTAGTTGCCATAATAAATGGTAAACAAATTCTATAACCGAACAACAAAAAACTATGCGGTACCAAATCTGCCGTTCACCTTTGAAAATGCAGTCAGGTCAGATGTGAGGCAGAAAATGGCTAAAATGTGTCAATTGCTCACGAAATTGACATTGAAAATGGAAAAACTATTTAGATAGTACCTACAGCGGCGAAATTTGCGAGGTTTTTTGACCCAGAATTATATATACCTATCATCACCATCAAGATACTTTATCAATTTGCTCTTTTAAGATAAGCAAACTTTAAACATTCAATTAATAAGTGGAAACAAATGCTTTCAGCTTTCTCGTGTTATTGCCTGTCAGACTGCAAGGTCAAAAGATTTTCGGGCAAAAACCACACATGATTCACACAAAAGCAAATTTTAACAAACAATGTCACCAATGCAATGTGTCTATCTATATTTACAACGGTGCCATCAGGTTTAACGATCTAGTAACCTTCTATGCCATTACATTAGATATTATCAGTTAAGTACCTACATTGCAGATGTAGGTTTCTTAAGGCACGCATACAAACGCATACGGAATCGCAAACCGCGTCACAATTACAACCTTCGAAATGAATTGGTAAAATAACTGCCAGCTTGCTTTTCTTGTACCTGTTACGTCACTTTCTCCACGAATACACTCTCTAAAAGCTAACAAAAGTAATTAAAGTAAGGAACAACAAACAGACGCAACCCCAGACAGTGACTGTTCTTAATGGCATTACCTAATGATTCTTAATCGATTTACTGGAGCATACACTAAATATCATTTGAATTACAAATAAGTTGTTTTTGTGAATAATACGAATCAGTTCGCTCAGGTGCGAAGTGATGTGGAATGAACTTAATGTAAGTTGAAGGACAGTTCAGTTTCAACAAAGACGCCAGCACACCTTTTGGTAACGCGTCGTATGAAGAACGAGATAAGATAAAACGGTTAGTAATCCATCAAATAAACAGTGTATTCCCTGTTTCTCCTATCTCTGCATCTCGTAGTGCTCTACATTCAGTAAATGATCCCTCAAGGGCGTCCGATTTCTTCGTCACTCTTTAAATCGCACAGTCAATCACTTGCACAGCTTACTAAAATTTAAGTATACAATAGAATAGAAAACTTTTATTCGACACAGACACCAACAGCAACAAACACAAAGTAAAGAAAATAAATTTAAAAATAAAACAGATAAATTGCGCTGAGCGTGCCCAAAGCGAAAGGGTTACCAACTCAGCATTTTCACGTCACACTGATTCAGTTTTAATTAGGTCTGATTAAACGTAAAAAACACGCATAATAAAATTGAATGTAGTCAAAATGATTTTGATTATACCGGTACTTAATGCAAATAACTCGGTGATTGCCTGAAACGAGTATCGGTACAACAAATACACGTTCATTGAATCGACAGACACAAAGTCATCATTTAGTTTAATTCTAAATTGTCATTTATTTCTCAATGCAGTCTGATTGAATGTAACTTAATGACCCTAGGCATGCCCATTGTGATGACACCTAGTATTGCGTTCGGCAAAATAATAATTCTTCTTCTTCGACAAATCCCAACAATGACCAATGCTTCTACTTACTGGAAAGAGCTTTCAAAATATATGTAAGGTGTTAATAACTTCAAATCTATCTATATGTTTTGCGCCTTGCTTAGTTTCTATTTCAGTTAAAATATATAAAATAAAGTTATTTTCCTTGACGATTATCTTTGTGTAAATACATCGATGAGTAAACATTACAACCTTCCCTGTATTTTGCAAAATATTTTGGCAAATTTCCTTGTCGCTTGATACTTAATCCGTAAAGGTGTGGCGGAAATGGAGTATTTTAGTAAAAAGATAACAACACATCCTTGCATTTTGGTCTGTGTGTGTGAAACCATACCATTTGCTTATAAATGACAAATTAAATTAATGAAATGAAGATACCTACTATCTAAGTTCGAACATTTTGAGTGGCACTGACAAAACAAAAAGTTATATATATATTTCTGTTTCTCTCTAATGTTTGCTTCCAAATATTCGAGGTTATCTTAAAAGAGCAAATTGATAAAGTATCTTTATGGTGATGATAGGTATATATAATTCTGGGTCAAGAACCTCGTAAATTTCGCCGCTGTAGGTACCACCTAAATAGTTTTTCCATTTTCAATGTCAATTTCGTGAGCAATTGCTTTTGGGGGTTTTCGGTACAAACTTTTTATCCGCTGGAGTTGTTCTTTGAAATGGGGAAGTAGGGTAACTGAGCTGCTATAATCAACTAAACCAAATTGAATACTATAATAATAAAAGTACTAGTGAGCCGTACTTCTGGACACGGCGTATAGACAGGAGGTTCCTCTCTCAGGAGCCCTGACCACCGGTAGCTTGGACCCTGTTCGCGATATCGGTGGGCTACTATTTTTGTATTTTAAATGTTTTTTTCATTAATTTATTTTAGAATAATATGTAAAAAATTTAAAATATGTAAATATAATAAATAAAAAGAATATTTAAAAAAAATGATTTTCGATATTTATGAAAAAGCACTTGGGTAAAAGTAAAAAAAATATCTTAAGGAAAATTATAGTATTGAAATCAAAGTAGGTTTCTATAAAAACCGGGTTGGGTTCTTAGGTTAAGGATTTTTTAATAGTAAGTGGTCATCATTGATGAGGTACATATACATTCAATGAATGTATTTACATTGATCACTATTCTATCGATGTGTAATGCTACGATATCATAATTTCATCATATCATGCACTTTTTCAATATTTATTGAAACGTTTACAAATATTTCAGTAGGTACAAGCAAACACTTGACATTGGATAAGACACTATTTCTAGATGTCCTCACTGTGTACTTACGTAGGTACTTAGCCAGGTGACGAAACTGATGTACTTTTCCATTTAATAACAAATAGATATACCTACGCAAAATTATTAGCATTCTTTGATAACTCTATCTGTCGTAAATAAAAACCTTGTCTTAAATATTTTAAACAAGCCACAGCGGAGTTAAAAGGTTATCCTATACTGTTAAAAAAGGCTCAAGATGACTGTTCACAAAAAGAAATTAATGATACATGCACGAAACCCAAGACAGAACGAGCCTATCAGTAATAATAAAAAAAAAATACCGCAGGAAAATGAAGAGAGCCGACCCCAAAATAGTGGGACCAGGGCAGAAAGAAGAAGATCCCTTAGAGAGTTCAAGTACCCCAAATATAACGTTTATGATAAGTCATAAATATTATTTAATTCACTGGAAACACCAATGATAGAAACTATAAAGGTACCTAATGTAATATCTACTCACCTAAAACCACTAGATAAAAATTACACAAGTAGAGGGTGATCTGTGTTGTTGATTTTGGTCGCGCATATTTAGAAAACACTATACCTATATAATTTCTAAGGATGCAAAAACTGGAGTGCAGAACTAAGGTACAGTCATTTTCATGCTAGAATAAAAAAGGTCACTGATTGGAATTACTCTAATCTCCTATCTTCTTGCCTAAGTGTAAAAAGTTGGGTTTACAAGACAGCTTGGTTATCTACCCCATATTTTTCATCAGATTAATTTGACCTTAGGTTAAATTCTCTTTCATGAGTAGATTGGAACATAAGGGAACGAAAGACACGTGACTGGACGAAATCCAAGAGATTATGAATTTTTTGTTGCCCCACACTAGGAATTTCTTCCTGTACCGTGGGTGCGTTTACAAACATATAAATTCACAAACACTACACCCAAAATATTTTACTTATCTTCTGTCCTTATTAGCTGCTTATAATTAATGAAACACAAGCTTTGTATAGGGTACTCGTAGCATAGAAATATATAAATATTTAAAAATGATATCTTTGATGGGTAGTTACACAAATTGCCGACATTTAAACTTTGACACAGTGATTGTTTCTTTTCAATTTTTTTCATTTGTTATATTACGTAATGATTGGAAACATTTTAATAAAAAAAGTTATCTTTGTGATTAATAGGCCTGTAGATAAAATTCCCACAGTTAGACTTCATTGACAAGTCAGCGTTGTAAGGTCAATGAATTAAGAATGATACAACGATAATAGTAGGTATAGGAGTAAATAACAAAAAATCTTATGTTGGCTTCGTAGGCATAACGTGAGTAAATATTGTATGTGTAAGTTGGTATTACCACAGATAATAAAATACCTATTATGAAGTCGCAGCAATTCGTTTGTATTTAGGTACATTACTACATAAATATTTTTAGTTCAATTGTGCTTTCGGTAGGTTTAAATTGGAGCTAAATCATTAGCAGCTGATTATGTCATGAATTATTACAAATTCCCTGAAGTAAACTGGTGATGAACAAAAATTCCTTTGATAAATCTAAGCTGAAACTGGAGATTCCCTTAACCAGAAATTAAGTCGCTGCTTTTCAGACTTCCTCAAAGTTCATCCATGTTGTTCTTTGAGTATTTCAGCATTGACGTCATAGTATCTGCATGCACTTGTAACTTGCACATAATTTACATAAGGAACGCCGCGAAGGGATGCGTCGCGTCATTCTGTCAGCTGCATCAACTCTTCCGCGTTTATTGAGGCCGGTTCATGCGGTTCATCGTCGCTGTAATTGATTGCATTTCATCGCGCCCATGCGACTTACTCTCCGTTATTGCGAGACTAACTTTAATGTTCATTACTTATCGACATCAGAGCGGCGTACTTTGGACCTATCGGTGGCGTTTATATAAAACTTTTGCTGTATGGATTTTTCTAAAACTTATTAAGGTTATGTTTTCTACAGAGCCCCATTTGTTGTTATTTATTAATGACACTTGTTTACACGGCTTTTATACCCTAGCTGCATTGCGGAGAATATGCGTCTGCTGCTCGCATGAACTTTTAGAACATAAAAAATTTGAGTAAATAAAAAATTGGCCTTTCCTTAAATTTGCCGTAAGGCATTATTTCCTAGAATTTGATCCTTATTAGCGAAACTATCGAATGGTGTAAATAATACAGCGTGTGTTTTTCCTGGCTAGAAATAATGGTTTCTCAAAAATCCAATGATGCATAAGGAAAATTTAAGGAAAGATTTTTTTTACAAAATACTCAAATTTTTCAAGTTCTTGCGAGCAGCTGATGCATATTCCCCCTCCACGATGCAGCTGACGATTTTTTTTCAGCTCAGTATGATGACAACTATTTATGAAAGAAGTTTCAGCCGGCTTATTATTATTTTTATTTTTTACCACTTTTGTAACCCACACCAGCTGACGCTTAGTTCAATTATTAGTCATTCAATATCTATTGAAAAATATGACATTCGATCGCCATAAAAACACTACCTAAAATGCAGCACTACCGCCCGGTATAAAAAGTATATAAAAATCTGTCACGTGACACGTCCGATTTTAGAAATACTGTTTTACTTGAAAAAAGGTAGAACATCTTTGTCTAAAAAATTTAAACTAGAATAAGGTATTTTTTTATAGTTTTGTGTATCGGTTTCTATTATTTGTGGACCAACAGTAATACCTACCCAAACATGCTTTTCATCTTAGAATCCTTGATAACGATCTTCAAAAGTTTAAATCTTGCTTTCATACTTTCTTAGTTGATAGAGAAGTTTTCAGGTGAAAAACTTAAATGCGAGTGCAGGAAATGAATCTTTAAGACACACACACGTGAAACCCAATTTTAATTTGGTTTGCAACAAAAAATACAAAATATGAAGATATATTAAGCACTTTTTAACGAATTTTATTTTTTTGAATGTGAAAACTACCCACAAACGTTCCAAAATGGTTTTAAACTTAATAACTTTTTTCAAGTTGAATTATGATGACGTTTTCATTTAAATTTCGTTCAGGGTATGACTATGAAAAAAGTAAATATTAGTATGTAGTTAGAGATATTTAAAAATATTTTTCAATACTAATAATTTATATAAAATAGCTTACAAGCGAAAATGTATCTAACATTATACACAATAGATATTAGCTACATTTGGTTCTTGATAAAAAACATAAAACTATGCATGTATTCACAAAGCAATTCAATTTGCCAAAACCAGAACCGTTTATCATAGATAAACCATCCGTCTGTCAAGCGAATATTGGCACATTTTCTCCTCATTATTTATGAATGAGTAATTTAAATCGTCTTGTTTTAATTTTAAAGATCAAAGTGTCAATTAGCCAGTGGTATATTGATAAGCAAAACGATTTTGAATACAGAATGAAAAAAAATATAAAGAGGATTAAAAACCTTTTTAAAACTAGCTTTTAATGCACAAGAAAATATGAAATGTAATATCGCTTGTTAATAAATATCCAATGGGCCCAAAAACGATCGTGCTATCTTGTCTAGTGAAGAGTTGCTATGGCCACCTCACCTTCCGACTGCATCATGATACCATAATACCAGATTATTTTAATATATCCAAAGTTACACAAGGACGCCAAGTTTCAATTTAATTGGATGCTAGGTGAAGTGCGTGGGTTGCGGGGAGACAATGAAAACAAAGTGCCTGAAAAAGCGAATACTACTTGCCGGACACACATGCGAAAGCAAGGTAATATAAAGCTTGTAAGAACGTAACTCAAAATACATTATAGAATAAAATAAATTATGATACAGTTTTTCAGGGTAAGGCTAAAGACTGAACACAGAAAGGCCTGGTAGACGTAACTATAGCTAATACGTAGCTCAAGCGTAGAGGCTCTACGAATATAGGGACAGACAGTAGATATACACTCCAAACAAGAAACATAACTATAGTGATCATAGTCCATCCTTCTCCTTCAAGCGACTTCTACAACTCTCAGATTGATACACAGCGGTAATTGTATGACCTTTCACTGCGTAATAATTTTATTTGCAACTAAGAATCGTAACCCCCTTGATATTCGTTCTTTGTTATTTGTTTCAACTCCTCGATAGCATCAGCAATGCCATAGCAATTAATTTATATTTCAAGACTCAATTCAAGGCTTTTATCTGATGAAAGTCATTGAACGCATTAAGGAATCCTGGTATTTTATAGCTTTTGAGCTAGTTTAGGACTTATTCTCATGCTGATATTTAATCAAATTACAGTGACATCAACTTTAAATAAGACTTTAGTGTCTGCAAGCCAATACTTGTCCGAAAGAATACATTTTTCATTGAAATGCGATGGGATGAACCATGGATGGCTTTCATAGTGAATGACAGTTGTTATGACATTTATTGACAAGTTCAATGAAATATCAAGACAACAGTGAGGTTAAGAACTTTCAGATTAAATATAATTGGAGATTGTAGGTAGACTGGTATAGACAGTACAGTGTGCTTCCCTGCAGAGAGCGCGATGGCGCGGGCCGAGGGCGGCGCGCGATTTGTTTTGCTCCTCGAAGGCCGACCAGTCCCGGCCGTCTCGCCGCATCGGATATGTGTCACTATAACACTATACATACGTTTGCTTCCCTTCGTGTGACTTCCACACTGAGACTGGATATTAAGACAAAAAGATTCTGTGGACTATAACCCTGACCTCACCCGTTTCGAAAAGTTTGGTACAAAGAGATATTTTGTATAGATCGATAGTATGCCTAAGAACACATTCAAGGACTGACTTCCTACATGTGCAAACTCATGCTTACTAGGGCAGATTTCGTGATATGCTCTGCTTGCCAGCAAAATGGGTTAGGTAGTTGCATATTTGTTAATATGTAACATCGTAATAATACATTGATATAATTAAGAGTATAGTATAATCTTTAAGGTCAAACGAACATCAAAACTATTTTTGTGAATAGCTTTGAATGATTGTCACTATGTTTTGAAATGTAACAAAACTGCGTAGAAAATTGACTGGATTAAAAATAGTCGAAGAAAACAAGCAAGCATCAATACAAACAGGAACCGAGACACAGACCGAGACCTATAGATAAGCTTCAAGTCAATCAAAGCTGACAAACTAGGTTTTTTACTCTTATTGATTGAGAATATCAATGAGCTACACTTTCAAAAGAATACCAGTTCTTTATTTTTGATTTCTAAAAGCGGGTTGGCATCCCAACTGCGTAGGTTTAGTAAAGCCCCAATATAGCGCCATTATTTAGATAGCTACAATGAATTTTATATAACCAACAAAGATCGTCTCTAATCTAATCAACACAAAAAACAATAACAGTACAATACATTTAATTGAATAATAAACAACTTGTCCTTGTATGAAGTTCAAGGCAAACAGTAGGTCGATGAGATGCGCGTCATCAGCGCGATACAAAATTTTGTACGACGATGGTTTACGACCCGACTCGGCAATCCATTATCATATTAATAGGGTAGTTTTAGCCAACTAACCAGTTGTGGAAGGCCAACCATACCGCAAAATTGAAGCAGTGAAAAAGCAAAATCTCAAAATGCGATCATTATGTAGGTGGTTTTATCGGTGATCGAAAAGGAGCTATGGATTTATTACCAGCGTATATGTATTCATTAGCAGGCTTATTTAATTAGTTCCGAGACTCACCTTTTTTTCGTTATTTACACTTTTGCTGAGCTCAAAAACAATATTTTACCTATGGCGTAAAAGAAAAGCATTTAGTGTGTCCTGAAGTCGACTTTCATAGAACGTTTTGTGTTGTTAAAATTCGCAATAAATTAATATTTGATGGGGCAACCTATATGATGTAATAATATAAATTAATTGTATCCATCAAATTATCTAGATATTTGAGACAGTAATAACGCTGATGAACATCCGGTCACGCCTCTCAACACATGTTCGAAGCCGAACTGTGGCACGTGATATCACCAAATATCACACGTTTATCATCACAAAACTACTTATTTATAGAAGTATATATAATAATTGCCAATGCAAGTTCAATATTAACAATACTACAGAATACAATCGCCGTTTTCTAAATCAACTTTGTGCGACGAACTGATATCGTTCGCAATTATTCTTAATTAGTACCGGGTAAAAAATTAACCTTGAATCAGAGGCAGGAGTAAGCGACCGATTGAATATTAATATATAGCGATGAGTGAACATATGCTGAATATTCAACGTCTCGGTCAAGCAGTCTCACGCACTCCCGGAGCCCCGGAGCTGCCGAGAGCGCTTGTTTGGCAATAGGAAGCGACAGCAGCGCACTGCACCACAACAATATTACTACGGCTCAACACTGAGAGAAAAACTCATCTTCAGCTCCATAAATCGTCCTCACACTTTTCGCTCACTCCTATTAAGCAATCCAAGTTTCTTGATAGCAAAAAGTAAAACCAGAATTCAACTGCGAAACGAGAACCGTTTGCGATTTCGAATTCAATCGAATACCCCACATTTTTTTTTGTGAGGTCTTTCTTCTTCTTTGTTCATAAGAAGTTCTGCATTCTTATTAATGAAGTTAAATGTGGGCTAAATCTAAATATAGGTCGCTATTTGCATTTTAATTATATAGTTTATGTAAAGGTCAGAAATTATCAACCAATTATATACAAACACACGAAGGAAGTTGTGAACTTTACGAAAGTATTTCAACCGTAACTTTACCTAAGGATGAAATTCCCAGTTGACTTAATTGTTAGCAGTAGGGCCTGCATTACGCGGATCAAGTATTGTTACTAAATAGTATCGCAGTTCAGACTTTTCATTTAAAATTGTTTACCCAAGCAAAAATTCTATAAATTAATTGCGCCTCATAAACCAAACTGCAGCCATTTAGCGAGCTCTTTGGTTTACTTATTCTTTTCATAACGTATAGGGCAAACTTTACATGCAACAATTTAAACCTTTTTTTCGCGTCATTCGTCTGAAGAAAAACATCTATTAAAAATTAACTTGCAACATAACTTCTCCAAAACACGCAAGCTAGGCGAAGCGCTTCATAATTCGCAAGAAAAATGTCTGAATAATGTATATTTTCTATTTGCAGCCGTAACTTCTTACACTTTATGCCTCGGCTGGATCTTTGTGTCCGGGATAAAGCAGAGAAAACTAGTCATATAAATATCATTATTTATAATGTTATATTGCAAATAAAAACCCGTTCATATTCTGATAGGTAAGCATAGTACTATAGTACTTTCAATCTTGTCTGGAGATGGACCATGCACTCATGATACCTACCCACTTCAGATGTAGTCTATGAATTAAGTGCAAAAAAATAATTACCTACGTGCCTGCTCGCTTGGTACGTACGCTTTATTAAAAATTAAACATTATTAAATAATAAAAACCATACATAAAAAGGGGAACCGTAAAGTTTTTTTTTTTATTATCAATTATAGGTCACTTACCCACAAAACTAAAAGAGCTTCCGGAAGAGACATTGTAGCCAGCTTAACTTCACAACCAGACTGACAGAGGGAACACGCCGCGCTTTTTATTTATACACTTTTTGTTTACTAACATCACATAGGAATTCCTTTATCTGTGTCGATTGTCGATAGGTGGCTTATGCACGAGTTCTCTCACGGGAGTCGCCCGCCAGCCCGCGTCTCGCGAGCCTCGTTACTAACGACTGAGAACCCGCCAACACGTTGCGCCCCTATATACCTACTTACTTCTTGTTTTGCCTGAATGCTTTAATTCACGCTCTATATCCACGAATGAATAATTATGGATTGTGGATATCGAACAACAAGTTTAGTGTTCGTTGCATACGAATGGTCCACATGACTAACAGTCATCTTGATCGACTTTCTTACCGGCCACAAGCTGTGTTAGGTAATTGTATTGACCTAATTATGTTATCTATCGGGAAGGGCACTGTTGTGAAAAAGTAAGTGTAATCAACTCAAGGTTTACTGTGTAATACAGCATTCAGTAGGCCATGCCCCATAACCGTCCTATAACCTACGTTTATGAACGTTGTGAAGGGATCAGGTAAAATATTATACCTACCCACAATCATCTTAAACAATCAACTTAGTACTTTATGATGTTAAATAATAGTGCAAATATTGAATAAAAATAATTTACCGGCTTGATAAAAATTCAAGGGTGAATGTCCTAAAGATTTTATACAAGGTCATTATTCATGTAAAACTGTTGTCAACATTTTTTTTGTTAATCCATGAGACTTTCTAGACACATTTCTTTACAAAAATCGTGGCATAACAAGCAATAAGAAATGGGACTAAACCCAGGATAAGGCGAAACAAAACAAAACGGCAAGAGATGAAATTAGACCTTGCCAAATACTGAGGTCACCTTGTACCCAGCTCCCGGCTGAAGTTTGAAGGACACTCGGGTAGGTGACCTACAGGAGATACCTTCTACCCACAGCTGCT
The DNA here is from genome assembly GCA_947562075.1 of Orthosia gracilis. Classification (NCBI taxonomy): domain Eukaryota; kingdom Metazoa; phylum Arthropoda; class Insecta; order Lepidoptera; family Noctuidae; genus Orthosia; species Orthosia gracilis. The sequence goes on along the minus strand of OX387264.1, from coordinate 65,432,671 downwards.
ATGAATTAACCCCAACTCGTATTTTAGGCAGACATTCTTTCGACAAGCTTTCATCATTTTGTAAAAATATTTATAAACTGGCTGCACGCCCCGGCTTCGCTCTGGTTAGTATAGATTTTGTGATTTTCGATCAGGTAGATCAACAATTCATGTTTCTAATTTATTGGTAGTTAAAGAGTCTTTACCACACATGATTCCATATCCGGATATACTTCTTTTCTTTATGTTTCTGTTCTCCTGGTAGTTTGTTAAGTGTAACTGAGCTCCCGGAGGTCTCAGAGAGAATAAAAATGACCATACAAACTTTCATCCCCCTTTAGCGGATGAATTTCGAAAAAACTTTTGGGAAATAAATAAAAGTCACGAGGAGCCAGGTCGGGACTGTAAGGAAGATGCCTCACTAAATCCACACCTACCAAAGACAAATATTCAATAGTCCGTCTGGCCGAGTGAGCTGGAGCGTTGTCGTGAACTCGCGATGGAGTAGGATCCTGCTTCTTGGGCGCTGCTGTCTAACATTTGCCAAGACAACTCTCTCTGCCTAGCCTTTTCCCAACTATATTGGGTTCGGCTTCCAGTTATACCGGATTCAGCTGAGTACTAGTGTTTTACGTGGAGCGACTGCCTATCTGACCTCCACAACCCAGTAACTGGGTAACACGGTACCCCTTGGCAAGACTGGTGTCAGATCTCAAGCTTCTGACTACTCGTAACGACTGTCAAAGATCTTCAAATGACAGCCGGGACCAACGGCTTAACGTGCTTTCCGAGGCACGGAGGAAACTCGGTATGTTGAAAATGGTCACCCATCCACGGACCGACCTCGTCAAGCGTTGCTTAACCTTGAAGATCGTCCCGTGCGGCTGTTATTATTTAGCCACGAGCTCCTCCACGAGCCAAGACAACTGGTAAACAATAAATAACATACCAAACTGCAGTAACAGTCCTTTTATCTTCTATCACAATCGTTGCGAAATGACCCGTCCGTCCAAAATATGACGCATTCATCTTATTCCCTTGATTTCTTTACTTTTATATGCAAATCTTCGAAAGGAAACATTTATTGGTCAAACTATCTTTTAGTTTCGGGTTCGTAACAATATATCCAGCTTTCATCAACTGTGACGATGTCATATACAGCATTCGAGACACCTCCGTTATACTTTTCAAGCATTGAGCGCAGGACCGTCTTTACCCGGGGGTTTAAGAGGTGCGGTGCACCCGGGCGCAGAATCCTAGGGGGCGCAAGCCGACCGCTATAAATTTCGATAGGTACCAACTACACTGCCACGCGAGTGCGTCCGCGGGAACAGCTAGTTCATTATACATCATAGGTACTGTTTTACTAAAGACGCCGCATGCCAATGCCGTTTTTTTTTATAATCTATAGGCTCGCGTTTGACAACTATCTCACCTGATGGTATGCGATGATGTGATCGACGGTAAACAAAGAGAATATAACCACTAGAGAGCTTATAGGCCGATTTCTTCGAAGCACACGACTCACTACCGCGGGCCGGGAGACGAGGAAGAACGCGCGACTGCAATTGGTCAGTTCAAAGTAAGTTGCGTAGGTATGGCTATCGTTAGGGTTGATCAACTCGATTAAGGGAAAATTGTCGATATCGATAAAATGGATTTTAACATTATTAAAAATACTCAATTAAAATCATATAAATATTATTTAATAAAAATCAATCAATTACAAATATAAATATGTGTGTCGGGGACATAGAGAAACAAAAAGTATTTTTCCAAATCGGTCAAGCCGTCTACGAGTAATCCGGGAACATAATACATAAGAAAATTCGACGAACTGAGAACACCCTCCTTTTTTTAAGTCGGTTAAAAGTAGATAGATATTTTTTCATAAATTTTTTATTAAGTTTAATTTTATTATTATCGATATCGACTTCAGCTATTAAAAGTAACAGCACAGATATTTACGATAAAAATACAAAGGGAGAGAAAGGGATAGAAGCATTAGAGTTGTCTAGTGAAAGAGCGAGACTTTTCCAAAAGACATCAACGCGGGACTCAAAATTGTGCTCGTTTACCCCATCCACCATTTTAACTGGATCCCTGCGGTGTCTCATAATCTGATTAAATTAAAAATAATTTTCGTACTGTTTACTTACCGATGAAAAGTTATGCCATCCTTTTTGTAACTAGATGTCTTGGCATGTTTCCCATACCCCTTTACGGCGCATGAGGGCATTTTTATGCGTTATAATTGCAATAAAAAGATAAAACAATTTGTATTTATTTAGCGTGCATACAGGTCTAATAACTGGACACAACTAAAATGGTTACTAGTACCGAAGCCTTTACATAGGCGACAAAATACTAATAGTTTTCGAGCGTCGGGGCACTGTATGCGCCGTCAAGTGGTTATATCGTCGTTGACGGTAAAGCACGCTTGCCTAGAAAAATCCCTTCACTCTTGACTTAAAGACTCCTAGATTGTAGCTATCGGGAAACACGGACCCCGGCAGCGAATTCCACTCCTTAGCTGTACGCATAATAAAAGTGTCCCCAAAATGTTTTGTGCATATAGGTGGGAATGTCCACCATGTACCGACACGTGTCATACCGTTCACGACGTGCAAGTAGGGACACGAAAAAAGTTTCGATACTTTGTGATATCGAAGACATTTCTATTCGATTCCCATACTTTTGTACTCGATACTTTGCATTCGATACTTTTAGTCAATGAGTACTTCTTGGCAGGTATCGTATCGAATAATTCATTAAGTTTTAAATGGGTAATCTCAGAAATTACCCATTTAAAACTTACGACCTTACGGCTTATGTTTATGGTTATGGCAACGCCATCTAGTTCACTCGTTCTGAACCTTTTAGAACATTACATCGATCTTTGATAGGAATCGTTCCTTCCGTTCACAGTTAAATTCACAAAAATCCGAAAACGCTTATCACCAAAACGGCTCAATAAATTTTTATCTTGAAATGATTGTATGGAGGAGGAATCGGAACTTTAATTTATATGCCTAAAGTACTAAATAATTTAATTTTGTTTCAATATTTTTTTAATTTTTGAAGTTACAGTTGTCTTTTTCTATTATAGTATTAAATTTATGTACATATACCATTAGCTTTGCCATGTTATGTCCTACTGACGTTATTTACTGACTGAGATTGACCTATGACCTAAGAAAAATACTCGATAACTTGAAGTGTCGATACTTTTTAACCGACTTACCAAAGACTTTCTGTGTTCGACTTCATGTTTGTTTTTTTTGTGTATGAGTACCGATATCTCCGTCGATTGTGGACCGATTTTGAAAATTCTTTTTACAAAATCTTATTTTAATTTGTTGAAGATCTGATGAAGAACTTAGGAGATATACAACTGAACTCTTCAATAACTAACAGCAAATCTCGTGATTGCTGAAATCACATGTCTGTTTATTGTTTATACCATTTCATAACATAACATCAAGCCAGTGCGCTCTAAAGAGGTAGGCAGATGTGTACAGTTCACCTAAACACTGAAACTGAACATAACCGGTGAAATTTGGGTGTACCACACCCAAATTTCACCGGTTATGTTCAGTTTCATGATATTCGGGTAATCTATTCTGGCATTATAGGTACCTTACTAAACTACTTACATATTAGGTAGGCACAACTAAAAAGTGAAAAATAAAAAACTTCTTCACAAAAAAATACTACTGGCTTCCAAATAAGAAAACTACAAAGTGAAAAATAACTTTGTTTTTGGAAGTCGGTGTCTTTCATAGGCACCATTTTTTTGCGTTATGGACACCGACTTCCAAAAATAAAGCTATTTTTCACTTTTTAGTTTTCTTATTTGGAAGTCGGTAGTATTTTTTTGTATAAAAGTTTTGTTTCGATACTTTTATGAGTACCTACGATATTTTTTTTATCGATACTACTCATGAGTACAGTATCGATACTGTACTTATGAGTAGTATCGATACTACTACTTTCTATTCGATATCGTGTACCTACGTGGAAGTAAGTTTCACTATTATTAATACTCAACTAAGAATTTAAATTCAAAATGTACACTTCAATAATTCATTTCATTAGTTTATTACATTTGTGACAGCCGCTGAGTTTGCACTGAAAAATCTATTGAAAATTACTTTATGCTCCACCTTCATCGTTTGATTGTGATTTTGTGCAAATTATGTGTTTAAGGGCATGAACTTTCTTTAGTGTATTAAGTTAGTTAAATTCTCAAATAATTTTATGTCCGTGTTTCTTAACGTTTCAACATTTTTACATAAGATAAGATATATTTATTTGCCCAAACATTTGTATACATACAACAAATACCTAATTATATTTGCATGCAGGATGACAAAAAAAAAAAATAGAAAGGTTCAGCCATATTTGCCATACTATGGCGTGAGTATATATTTAACAGTTCCTGTTACAGTAGCTGAAGTTGATGGCTGTAGTGATGGTCTTTCTCAAACGAAATTATTTAAAAGCTATCTACGGTCAACCATAACAAAAGATAGATCGATAAACTTGGCAATTAGAAGTATAGAGTTAAAATAAACGACATAATTAAAAAATTTGCCAACTCAAAAGTCCGAAAAATTGAGATCAATGTTTAATTATTAGACAATAGGTACTATAAAATAATGACAAAATAAAAATATTGAGTATTTTTTTGTCTTTTGAATTGGCAAAAATGTAAGTCGTGTTTTTTTTGTATAATTTTATTTTCAGAGGAATAAATAAATGAGACGTTGACAATAGCGAATGGGAGCCGCATGTAGACTTTCGCACCCCGGTGACGAATATGCTTAAGACGGCCCTGATTGAGCGGCACCGATCCAATCGACGTCGTTTTTTATCTGCCGTCAAATTATGAGGTAACCTTATAATACAAAGCTTTCTGACGCTTAAATTTTCATGTAAGAGTTTTTGTATTGGACTCATACCAATCCATAAACTTGCCCGAATCTTTTGATATGTCACCCTTCAATCAGCTTCTATGAATATCAATCGCCGCAACAGCACCCACGTTATTATCAGTAGTCACCATAGAAGGACGCCCTTCTCGCGTACCGTCAGTGAGGTTGCTTCGACCACATTTAACTCATAAAACCAGGGGAGTGACCATAAGCTCTTAGAGCAAGGTTATTTTGAGTGTGGGTACGGGACAGATGTATGTGACTTGTTTACATCTGTCCCTTTTTTACAGTCAAACTATGATAGTTTTGACACGTCAGGGTACGGGGGCAGCTGTAAACAGTGGAAGGGGATGGGGCTTCGTCATTAAACGCTTATCGAAGTCTATCATAACACTGTTGTTGAGTAAGAACGAAAGCTGTAATCCAAGGTCGTAATAAATCATTGAGTGAAAATTTCCTCTAGTCAAATCCGTTTCGACGCACGACAGACACTTTTTAAATTACTGCCAATTTGTAAAAACGAATGAAATCATTACACATCTACTGAAATTTAAATAAATTTTTCATCGGCTGCTTTTCATACTGGCCTAATCTAAAATTTTTCAGTGTGACCCACGTAGATTAACAACACCACCTCAGAGATTTCTTGGTTTAAAAGTGTCTAACAAGTAGCAATTTTACCAACGAAAGCATCGCGATAGCGATTTGATAAATCCGGCCAAGTGCGAGTCGGGCTCGCCCACGAAGGTTTCCGTACCATTATAGCAAAAATATCGCGTTTTTTGTATGGGAGCCCCACTCAAATATTTATTTTATTCTGTTTTTAGTATTTGTTGTTATAGCGGTAACAGAAATACATCATCTGTGAAAATTTCAACTTTCTAGCTACCACGGTTCATGAGATACAGCCTAGTGACAGACAGACAGACGGACAATGGAGTCTTAGTGATAGGGTCCCGTTTTTACCCTTTGGGTACGGAACCCTAAAAGTCAAAAATGTCCCAAGCACTATCGAAATTTCACGTGATTAATCCCTTACGTTTTTCCATTTAACCATCGCCATGAGTGATAAATTAATGACACTTTGTCTAGAGCCTCTTGTCATATTTAATACAATAAAAGTAAGTTATCTTGCTTTATAAGATTCGGTAAATCTTTATCTAAATGTCTCGGCCAGTCTGGAGTTTCTCCAAGATAAATGACTCTCTTACGACTCTACTCACTGTACTAATTATTTCATAGTTGGAACACAAAATAGAAAGATGGTAACAAGACGTAACAATGGTGTAATAATCATCGCTTAAAAAAAAAACAAAGGCACCAAACTCGACAAAAACATAAATGTGACTGAGTGTGTGTGTGAGTCGGTATTCCTGTTTTCGTTTCTTCGTTTTTTGACACCGACTTCCGAAATTGAAGTTATTTTTCACTTTGTTTTTTTTTCACTTTTTACTTATGATACATAATGGACCAGTTCTATAGGCTAGGTTCCTATAATGCCCAAAGTGATGGCAGAATTGATTAACACAATAACATGAAACTTAAACATAACCCACCTGGACTGAGAGTATACCAGGGTGAACTGTTCACACCTTCGTACACCTTTAGAGCGTACCAGTATGATGTTGTGTTATGAAATGGTGTGAGCAATAAACAGACATGAGATTCCAGCTATCCCGAGTGCTTTGCCGTCATTTATTGAAGAGTTCTGATGTATATAACCGAATTTCTTTATCAGATCTTGATGAAATTGGAAATGGGACCACGTGACAAGCGCCAGCTTTTAAAAAGAATCATAGAAATCGGTTCACACAGTAAAAAGTTCTGAGGTAAAAAAAAACATTAAAAAAAAATAGTCGAATTGATAACCTCCTCCTTTTTGGGATTTCGGTTAAAAAGGCGCCAAGTTGGACGAAGAAGATTTGAGATCTAGAAGGGTGACAAGTTTCATAGCTTTTCCTTATATAAAACTACAATGTACAGTTTTTTCGTCTATGGACTTAAAATAATTGTTTTCTTAGATTTTGAATTTTTTACTTGTCATCTTGTTTTTTTTTTACCTTTATAACTTACTAGCTGTTCCTCGCACCTTCGCTCCCGTGACCCACCCGACAGGACCCATATTCGCGATTAAAAAAATAGCATATGTCACTCAGGAATAATGTAGCTTTCTACCGGTGAAAGAATTTCAAAATCGGTTTAGTTGTTTTTGAGTTTATCCATTACAAACAAACTAACAAACAAATCTTTGCTCTATATAATATTATTAGTGTATAGTGTAGAAGAACTACAGTAAGCATCCACCATCCAGTAATTCGCTCACTGACGTATGTCTAAATTATAGATTAAGATGTCCGTTTATATTTTAAAAAATAAATTATTAAAATATTCGTTACTATTTTTAAAACAAGAAAGTATTTTTTTTTTATTTTTTTTTTTGTAGATTATGTACCTCTGTTGTGATTTTAATAATAAAAGATTGGTAGATTAGAATTAGAAATCTTCGATTGTGACCTTGTTTATGTACGATTATTGTATTTAAATGTGTAGAAAATTTGCATTTGCTTTAAATACATGTGCAAGGCATTGAATAATGTATAATAAATAGCTTCTGCTAGCGGCTTCACCCGGGTAAAGTCGAAAATTATAAACATATGTTCCCTCGGGATAATTTTCGACTCGGGATAAAAATTTGTGTCAAACATCCTGATCCGCTCAGCCGTTCTAGCGTGATTAAGTAACAAATATACACACATCCATCCAAACTTTCGCATTTATATAATTAGTAAGATTTTGAACTTCTTCCAAAAGACTGAATGACGTGATAAACCCCCGCGCTTGCTCTCGTGACAGCCCTGACTGAGCTGTTCCAATAATGCTCAAGAATCCCTGTAAAATGGAAATGTCAATGTGTGCGTACAAAATGTCGCTTTGTTCGTAGTGGACTCTCTGTGTGCGCCGCTGCTTGCGTACTTTGTGGTTGGAATCATTTTACTAATATCGCTAATTGTAAAAGGGTTGGCCGGCTCTAACGATAACGAATACTTAGCTATTAAGCTATCACCAATTGATAAGGCGAGACGTAGACGTATCTAATAGCATTTTTGGCATAGGCAACAGTTGAGTTACGAACTCGCAAACATCAAGAACCAAATTATGTAACTCATTGCTCCTAGATCCGCGTTTTACATGGTTTTACACATTACTGAAAAGGAGTGAAGGCAAATATAATCACATCGACCAACAAGCGAATAAGAATTGGCAGCTACGTAGCAATAAAATGTTATACTCTTGAAAGGCTCATAACACAGCCTTGCTACCATCTTCAGATCTGCGGTGTAGGTCTGACTGGACATATCGAAGGCAGGAGACTGGTTCTAGCAGTTAAAACAATGATTGTTTCCCAAAACTCTCTGGTCTTTTCCCCAAAAGTCCAGGCGCCTTTTGAAGGTTTACCACAGTTAATAAAAAAAATGGACAGTATATTCACAAGCTGACTCTTGTCTCTGGCTTTTCGCAGGCTGATTAGTGCCGTACCAGCAGCGTATTTCGTAATTAAGTCGGCAAGGCAAAAGAAAATCGACCTACCGCATGCGAAATGAAAGACCTGATGTGGATTTCCGTCTATGTGATTGGTCGATTTTTCAAATACCCGAATTTCGAAATGCCGAATTCATCACGCAATAAGGCTGCAGGTGACTGGGGATAGGAACATTTGACAAGTTGTATCTTCAACGTAACGGTAAACCCTGGTTTTGTTTCGCCTCTGGGTCTTATTCCTTCAATTTGCCGAGCCTTTACATGTTCGGGTTGACTTCAGCTTATTCTGGGTTTATTCTCATTGCTCGTTTAGCCAACAAGAAGGAAATACTTTTTATGTTGTATATATGTGTGTCTAGAAAGTCTCACAAATTAACAAATTCAATAAGAAAAACATTGTTGATAATAGTTTCAAGTTGTGCTGATAAATCACCGAAACACGAACTTGTGTAAAATTTATACCTTTAGGACATTCACCCATTAATGTTTATCAAGGTATTAAATTACTATTCAATATTAACACTGTTATTTAACTTACTAAGTCGATTATTTAAGATGAATGTAGCTAGGCTGGAATAATAATCTTTTTCTGATCTCTGCACAGTATTCATAAAGGTATAGCGCGGTTATCGGTTTATGGGGCATGGCATACAATAGGTAGGTACTGTATTACACAGTAAACCTTGAACTAATTTCAATATTTTTTCACAATCGTGCCCTTACCGATAGATAATTTTATTAGGTCAATTCAATCACCTAACACGGTTTGTGACCGGTAAGAAAGTCGGGCAAGATGATTATTAGACATTGCACCATTCGTGCATACGAATGATGCAATGTTCTAATAATCATCAGGGTTTTCTTATTTTTATTCTACATTAACGATTTACCCCACCTATTGAAAAACAAACTAAAAATGGTGTAATTTGCTGATGACACTTCTTTGATTTTTAAGATAAATAGACGTATGATTAACGTTGCCGACGTAAATAATGCTTTATGGCAACTTCAAAATTGCAAAAAAAAATTAAGTGTGTAAAAATTGCCTTGCCGAATGTCAAAAGTTATGATTGTGACGTTATATTAAAGAAGGAGAAGCTAGAATTCGTCGATCAAATGGTTTTCCTGGGGATCACGCTAGACTCAAGGTTACAATGTGGAACTCATTTAATTAATATCACTTGCAGGGCGGTTAAGGTTACCCTAGTCGACGGCACGAAATATTTTGTGCGCTGGGTTAAAATGCATGCTATCTCATCCGACAACACATGCGAAAGAGATAGATGCATTTTTGCAAAATTGAAGCGAAATGAACGATGATTTAGGAAGAAAACGAGCGCACGAAATTTTATAAACAGACCTTTATTTGGTAGTCTGGATATTATGAAAAAACGACTAAATGTATATTTTCAAAATATCGATATCAACGTTTGTTCATTCGAATTTGAATAAAATTTCGTTGTTAATTCATTTTTGTTTTTATGTTTAGTATTTTTTGAGTATATGAACATAAATAGAAAGGTTAATATATAGCTCGAAACTTCTCCATTCCTTTCGTTTTCTACCTGCACTGATCATAACCCTTTTTTTGTTTCTGCTAATTTATTACTTTTGTTCAGTTATCTATTGCACGTCTATGTTCTTATTTTTTTAATATTTCTTTGACAGTCAGATCATGAGTAAACTCCTCGAGTTCTCGCTAGTGGTTCCCAAAAGAAGGAAATTGCAAGCAGAACGTGAAAACAAAAGTAAATAAACTATCGATTAAATACCCAAATTGACTTTACATTGACAGCTAAACAAGAACTTCCGCAAGATCCTGAAAAAACAGCAGAAGATTCTAGCTGTTTCATCAGGCGACACCATAGAATCTTCAAAAACTTGTAGTCACAATGAAGAGGAAGTAGGTTTTGTGGTTTCAATTTGACATTGGTCTTTGGCCTGATGTGATGAAATATTGGGCGAAGAAAGGTTCCACAAAACATATCTTCAATATCAGTCGCGAGATAATAGTGATTATTTATTGATTTTTTGTAATTTATCCTTTATTATTCTCAATCAGCATATTACTATCAATTTTTTTATTCTTATTTTGACATTCTTATTTTGGGTGAACTCATCTAACTTCGTGACAAAGGCATTTGAGTAATAAAATACCAATAAATTATTAATTAATTTAATTCAGTCTCAGCATGAGTTTTAATCGGTCTTTTATGAGGAATATTAGCACAAATAATCAGATTTTTTTCTAGAAACCTAAGAGTTATACCAAATTTACTAAACCAAGTCAACTTGCCTAATTCCGTGGTGACCTCTTTAAGTCCGTGATAGCTAATACTTTAATTCTGATATAACGGAATTAGGCAAGTTAACTTTATTTAAGTAGTACAATATTAATATTATAATAAAATTAACATAAACATAAAAAAAACAAGATAAACATTTTAGTAACATCTAGAATTATTCTTCGGCGCAACACATATCACACTTAAAAATCGTCTCAATAGCCTGTTTATAGCGTGTTCTTCTTGTTGGGGTCATCCATGATATATCTGAAAGTAAACAAGCAAATTAAAATAATAAATACGTACCTACCTGCTTAGATTTTAGCGTCTGCCCAAATTTGAGCTCATATTAATAAAAAAAAAGCTGCGAAATTTGGTAAATTACTCACGCAATTACGTGACAAGTCCAAAAAAAGTGTCACCCAATTCCGTGATAGCAAAATATAATATTGGCTCAAAGTCGTCATTTTAATTAAGACCAGATAAAAGTAATAAAATGACACCAATCTTGTCTACTACACTCAAAATAAGTCAATAATTTCAGTTAAAACCACAAATATTTGTACATAACTACTATAATTCTGTGATAGCACAGAAACCACTCAACCGCTAAAACGCTAATATTTTTGACGAACAAAATAAGCTCTAACACGAAAAAGACGCAGAACTATGACGATTTTTTTACTGCCACATCAAGGGAATATCAATTACAATTCATTTTATTAGAAAGAATCTAAAAAATCGGTTAAATACTTACATAAATACAGCAAAGTTCGCCACCAATTCACAAACACTGCCGAAACCGGCGAGATTCGCGCGCGAACTGCTAAAACCGTTAGCTGTTTCTATCTCGCTCACTCGAGCATCCCCAAACTTTACAGACGAATTTGAATTTTATCACAGAGGCTTAAGGTTGTATTTCAAACCATTGATTTCACTCGCATAGCCCTATGATAGCGCTCAAACCAAATATCACCGAATTAGGCGAGTCACAGAATTAGATGAGTTCACCCTATAGGTTACTTCTAGGCAAGCGTGCTTCACCGTCGACCACATCATCGCTTACCATCAGGTGAGATAGTGGTCAAGCGCGAGCCTATCGATAACAAAAAAAAAAATATTCACGCAAGCCTACCATAGTTTGGAACTCCGCCCGCGACTGCGTTCGCATGTTTTCGTATTTTATCCTACAGATGACTCTCTTATGTGCAGACAATTAGTTAAGGAGACCACAAAAAATAAAATTAAAATAAAAACCCGACTGCTTAAAAAGCGAACTAAAAAGACAGAAACAAGAAGATACTCATGCTGTGCAGTCGGAGGATACATATGCGCGAGCTGGCTGCCAAAACCAGATGTATCCTCCGACTGCAAAGCATGATTTTCTTCTTGTTTTCGTCTTTTTAGTTCGCTTTTTAAGCAGTCCGGTTTTTTGTTATTTTTAAATATATTTTTATTTACAACTTTTAAGTTATTTTTTTTTTAGAATTAGGTAGGTAGGACATATACATATAAGTGTTATAAATTTTTGTTATCACCTCTTAATATCCTTTATTTCGATACTCCACACGATGGGTTCGGCAGAAAAAAAAGATTTGGGCCCCCACAATATGGCGCCCAAAATCCGCCATTTTTCTATTTTCCAATTTTAATGTAGCCAGTGACACTCGCAGGGTTAAGACCAATCGATTGACGTGAGAATCATCAAAATCGGCCAACGCGTTTGGTCTTTAGAACGAACGCTACATAGGAACAAACAAACATACATACATACATAGACTGATGAACACATACCCTCCTTCGGCAGTCGGGTGAAAAGATAGATATTGTTAAATTTACTGTTCTCTAATCTGAGCCTGTAGGTATTCCACGGAGAGTTAGGCAAACATCCGTATCCATAAAAATCTAACCATTTGATTAGATTAACCACTGATTAGCCGATTCTATTTTCTAATTCTCCACAGAAAATTTGAATCAAGCCTCACGCCTGCATTTCCTTAAGGGGTCTTTAAGGCAAGAGTGAATATGTTATTTTTAGGCAAGCGAGCTTCACCTTCCACCTCATCATCGCTTACACCTGATTGGTGAGATAGTGGTGAAACGCAAGCTTTATAGTTAATAAAAATAGGATTTCCCATATTTCGCCTCTCAACTTTTTTTTTTTTTTTTATTATATTATTAGTAGGCTCGCGTTTGACGAGTATCTCGCCATATGACAAACGTGCACAGTGAAGCACGCTTGCCTAGAAGCACAAAGTACTCCAAGCGGCGCGGGGCGCGGCGACGCGGTGGCGGCACAAATCACAATGTTTAGTATACCCAAAACATTTAGTGGGTTTGGGTGAAATGTCCACCATGTGCGAATGGCGCATAAGTTTACGTCTTGTCTAGTCTGATGATGGAAAGGGCTAGGCGGAATTAAATAGTGCAATTCCATCGCACACTCTTCGAAACCGGCTTTGGAGCTTTGACTCGACCAGTGCATTATTGCCGATGAGCTTCTTGGCTCGTTTTTCGATCGACGCAACCTTAAAACTAACCATAGGTATAGTTAGATTGGCTTGAACACAATAATCTTTACATTGATATAGTTTATAACAAATTGCCTGATGGCTTCAAAACTCTCAGCCTCAGAACATTCAAATGTAAATTATTTAACTTTATTTTATAGAGCGAAGCCGCGGCCCATAGTGCCGCATTAATACACACCTATTAGCCTATATAAAACGAAAACAAATCTATCTTCTTACATAGATCATCAGTATGAGATTTCCTGTTACAGTTTTTGTCAATTATTATCCCCAAGAATTTTGCATCATCAATCTCTTCTATTGCTTCATTTCCATATTGTGTTTTAAGCCGTGGACACGTACCTACTGTTATAATTGCCTTCTTAATATCAATGTAAAGATTATTGTGTTCAAGCCAATCTAACTATACCTATGGTTAGTTTTAAGGTTGCGTCGATCGAAAAACGAGCCAAGAAGCTCATCGGCAATAATGCACTGGTCGAGTCAAAGCTCCAAAGCCGGTTTCGAAGAGTGTGCGATGGAATTGCACTATTTAATTCCGCCTAGCCCTTTCCATCATCAGACTAGACAAGACGTAAACTTATGCGCCATTCGCACATGGTGGACATTTCACCCAAACCCACTAAATGTTTTGGGTATACTAAACATTGTGATTTGTGCCGCCACCGCGTCGCCGCGCCCCGCGCCGCTTGGAGTACTTTGTGCTTCTAGGCAAGCGTGCTTCACTGTGCACGTTTGTCATATGGCGAGATACTCGTCAAACGCGAGCCTACTAATAATATAATAAAAAAAAAAAAAATAATTGAGAGGCGAAATATGGGAAATCCTATTTTTATTAACTATAAAGCTTGCGTTTCACCACTATCTCACCAATCAGGTGTAAGCGATGATGAGGTGGAAGGTGAAGCTCGCTTGCCTAAAAATAACATATTCACTCTTGCCTTAAAGACCCCTTAAGGAAATGCAGGCGTGAGGCTTGATTCAAATTTTCTGTGGAGAATTAGAAAATAGAATCGGCTAATCAGTGGTAACCAGTGACACTCGCAAGGTTAAGACAAAATCGGCCAACGCGTTTGGCCTTTAGAACACCACATAGGAACAAACATATCGACAGTGAAGTAACAATATCTAACTAACATTTTTGCGAATTTCACTTTATTGCTTAATCGTAGGTAAAATATGAAAGAGCTCTTATTTGCAAAGGTATAAGGCCTTAAATCCTCCTTATTTATGAGATCAGACTGCTTTTCTGTGCAACTTAAGTCTAAGTACCTACAGGTAAAGTACCTGATTACATAAAGATTGCCAATATATGCCCGATATTTAAAAGTAGATCCAAAAATCCCTTCAAACTATCGTCCGGTTTCCGTACTGACAGCTCTCCCAAAAATCCTTGAGAAAGTTGTAAACAAACGACTTCTTGCATACCTAGAACTAAACAGATTATTGTCGTACAATCAATACGGTTTTCAGGTTGGTAGGTCCACGGAGGATGCAGTAACCAACTTAGCCGATTTTATAAACCTCAATCTAGGTCAGGGATGGGCATGTACTGGTATCTTCCTGGACCTCGCCAAGGCATTTGATACAATATGTAGGAAAATCTTGATTAAAAAAATGTCGCTTCTGGGAGTTCGTGTCTCTGCCCCGGACTGGTTTACCTCATATCTCAATGATACAACGCAAAAAGTAGTGCTAGGCGAATACTCCAGTGACCCAAACTCAGTGCAATTTGGTTTGCGAAACTTATTAATAAAACAAGTATATATTTATTATTTATTAGGAGCACAATGTTATAATAAACTCACTATAAGTCCAGGTATCCTCACGATGTTTTCCTTCACCGTTGTCGACGATGTCCAAGTTTAACTTAGAAAGTACATATGAATTGAAAAATACACATTGGTACTTGTCCGGATTCGAACCTACGATCTCTAGCACGAGAGGCGAGGTCTTAGCCACTGGGCCACCACGACATATAAGTATGCCTCTTGACTTGACATATAAAGAAGAATCTCATTCTTTTTGTTAAATTTAAGAAATAAGATGTGTAAATTCATTTCAAACTGTTAATATTTATAAATGCAATGCCGTGTATCTACGCGATAAATACCATGTTCACAGTTAAATTTGAAACTAGAACTTCTATCTACATTTATATCCCTAACCTGAAATATTTAACCGAAATCATTATCACCATCACAAGCGCTGCCTTCTTAGTTTTTTTAAATATAAGTAACTTATTGATTCAAATGTTAAAAACTATATAATTGAAACGTTTTTTTCGCGTCCTGTAAAAATTGTAAAATCATTGTTTTGTAGTTATTAGATATTGATACTTCACCGTCGATACATACATACATGCATAGACTGATAAACACATTACATCCTTCGGCAGTCGGGTAAAAACAGCACCGCGCCGCGCCTATTTATGTATTAATTTATACCTATATACTTTATTGTACACTGGAACAAAAACAACTTGAAACTAAAAAATACACAATATACAACGGGCGGCCTTATCGTATCCCGTGATCGCTTCCAGGCAACCTGGAATGGGAATGGACAGTGGTTGCCTGGACATGACATGGGGTTGTCAGTGGTGCAACAATACCAACGATGAATTTAAAGATACAATAATACTTAACAAAAACACAAAAAGATATATATGCTATATGTTAGATACATAAATACATACGTCTTTAATATTTATGCATTGAAAATAAATGACGTTTGACAATCATAGACAAAATGTATGTCATAAAACTAAGAGCACGATTATAGACTTTTATTTAAACAAAGACAACGACTGAGCTCGTTAAATTGGTTCAATGCATTCCACAGAAGAGCAGCCTGGACAGTAAAAGATTTATGCATGAAAGCTACGGAATGCATTGGCATTTTAAGTCGCAAGTTATCCGATGGTGATGACCTTAGAGATTTCGTGTGGGAGTCGCAGATAAACTGTTAACGATCCTTGAGGTAAAGATGGGTGGATGGAGTTAAGAGCACAATAAACAAAAGAGAAAGAATTTGAGTAGGTATTCCAGCGAAGACGAATTGGCAACCACTTAAGGTTTACACGGAATTCGGAAACATGGTCAAATTTTCGCAAACCGATTAATGAAACTTATACAAAAATTTTGAAGTCACTCAAGTTTATCGCCTAGTGCATCGGAAAGCCAACTTCAGGGCGGCCAAGAAGTTTGGCGAGAACTTCGCGCCAGGGGGTTTTACTAACAAAAGTATAGTCCTCCGAGAACGAGAACTATACTTTTCTACTTCATAAAAGATACGTTGATCTCTGCGACAGCTGTCAGTATCAATATAGTAACAATAGCGCTTGACAGGCTAACATTAGCTTAACAATAACTTACACGTCAGTTTGACATATGTCGCAGTGATCAAGCTATCATAAAAGAAGTATACACTATACAAACATCCTTTTAAAATATTTTGTACGGTTCTTTCAAAGCAGTATGCAACGTTTTCAATTTACAAATTGATAAGATTTGCGGTTCATGTAAATGAAAACTGATAATTCATTCAATCTCATTTGAATATTTTTACTTTAATACAATTTTGTGTGTTATTTTAAACAAATCTTTAAATAAATGTTGATGCTTATATTAAAAGCAAACACGTTACTAATTAACACTTAACAGTAAGGTTTTGCCAGTGTAACGAAACGTAACGTTATATAGATATATATTTTTAATTTTTGCCTCACTATTTTAAAATTGACCTAATTTGTGTACTATGCGAAATAAATCGAAAACGCTAAAAGAAGTTAACATGAAAAGCTAATGCAAATAAGAAATTCAGTCTATGTAATTGTCAACAATCTGAATGCTGAGGTCAAATTCTTTCAGTACCTATCTATCACTGTCAAAATCCAACACGAAACTACTGTAGCGACGAAAGCTATACAATTAAAATAAGTGAAAAGGATAAGACTAATTAATATTCTTATACAAATATATTTTTGAGAAATATTTTAAAATGCAATTCAAGAATGTAACTCACGTGTTGTTCGATTTAGATGGATTACTTCTGGGTAAGTTTTACATGATATTGCGTGAGATTGTTAAAGGGTTGATAAAAACGCCGTTTACCTGGATATCTACCTTTCAGATTCTGAAATCTTATACACGGAGGCCTTTACTGCTGTTTGTGCAAAATATGGGAAAACCTTTACCTGGGAAGTTAAAGCCAGCCTTTTGGGATTCCAAGGTCACGAATGTGCGGAAAAAATTATTAAGACGTTGGCATTACCGATTACCAAGGAGGAATTTATGAAGGAGAGTTTCCAATATTATGAGGTACTGTTCCCTAAAGTGCAGCTTATGCCAGGTAAAATTAAAATTTGGATTTCAAAATGTTGTTGAACTGCATGATAAATGTGTAATAAATGAGTATTTTTTCATAATATTATGTAATGATTTGGTTAAAATAAATCACGTATTTAATTTGCATTAAGTAATTTGCTGACTACATGCAGTACAGTGGTAAAATGCAAATTTTCAGCTAAAAGTATGAGTGACTCACAATGAATTCTGATAACTGGCTTATGGTAGAATTAATAACAACACATTTTCATACAAGCAGCTTAATGATAATTCTTCTAGTCATTAAATAGCTTCAACTTCCTACAGCTGTTATAAAAAAAATCATTCCATTTTTAAAAATGGTACAAATCATTTGTTTTTCTTTTAATGGAAACCCTAAGATACATCTCAACTTCTTTCTAGCCCATACAAAGGTATATTGTTGCTTTAAATAAGCATTTATAAATGGCCCACTTCTCGCGATATTATCTTGTAAACCCCACATTACTAAATCCCTAAAAAACATTCCAAAACTGTTTACCCAAATTTATACTAAATAAAAGGAAAGGATATATAAATGATAAATTACAGGTGCAGAAAAGTTAGTGCAGCACTTACACAAAAAAGGAGTGCCAATTGCTCTAGCTACGAGTTCAAGTAAGGACAGTGTCGACATGAAGATGCAGAACCATCAGGAGTTCTTAAGTCTATTCCACCATCAGACCATGGGATCTACAGACCCTGAGGTTGTTAAGGGAAAGCCTGACCCAGCCATATTCCTTGTCTGTGCTTCTCGATTTCCTGACAAGCCAAAGCCAGAAGATGTGAGTTGATAACCTGAAATTTTTAGAGATGAACTTAAAAGTTCAGGTTGTTTATAGTAAAATTTTGAAAGAATGAACCATTGTGTAATTTAGTAGAAGCAAAAAAAATTATCTTATAGTTCATATTTGATTTGTGAGTTAGGGATGTTGTATGGTTTTCTCATGATGTGTTCTTATCTTTTCAGTGCCTTGTTTTTGAAGACGCTGTGAATGGTATAAAAGCAGCGAATGCAGCCAACATGCAAGTAGTGGCAGTGCCTGACCCACGCATAGAGGCTGATCAATTGCAGACTGCTACTTTGGTTCTCAAATCCTTGGAGGATTTCAAACCTGAGTTATTTGGTCTTCCAGCTTATGATTAAGGCAAACTGTTATTATAAGTATATGTTGGTGCTTGTATTTATAATATTGTCAATTGTCAATCATTCCAAATGATCAGTACTTATTGTTTTTGTATCTGCTGTTACTGTAAAAGCCCATAATACAGCAAAACTTAGGGTTTACCGATGAATATAATAATAGATTATTATATATATCAGAATAAATAATAGATTTTAAAACATTTCTGTTAAAAACATGCGAAAATTATTTTGAAATCATATAAGTATTTTACTATTAATGAATAAAAAAGTGAAGCTAATCAATTAGTCCTTGATTGTTCTCATTATTTCGTATCAAAGCGTGGAAATCCTAAGATTTACCGTGTGATTTGCTAGTAAAAGCCTGAACTGAGGGATTATAATAGATCTTTTCTTTTTACCATTAAAACTTGGTAGGTGTAAGGATTTATCGGTAAATCCTATGTTTTACGGTAATTCGGACTTTTAAAGTAACATATCTACTACCTAAATAGTACTTAAGTTTTTTTTTGTTGTTAAGCAAAACTGTTTGATAAACATTTAATGTTTTTCAAATGATCTGAATAAGATTTACATTATAATTAAACAGGCAGTATTACTCGACAGTACCTGAATGTGTTAAACATTGACCTCTTATGTCTAGTCATAATTAAATAAAAATACAAATCTTCACAGCACCAATATGTCGTTTTATTACTATTAGTATATTACACAATTAATGTATTTATGACTTATTTCATATTTCCTTAGCATTCGATTTACTTCAGACTAAACATCAAGATCTATAATATTATTTTTACTAAATATAAATAAAGACATTCTTCAATGACAAGATTCATCTTCTTATGCAATATTAACATAATACTACAATCAGTCATTGCTGAACATCAAACAAAATTGAGATAATTTAGTATTAGCTATGTTTTATTAATCATTCTTCTAAAATGGTGGTAGCCCGAACAGTTCTGGCCTGAAGTCTTCAACAGAGTCCAGTACGAGTGTAGCTTCTGTAGTACGCGAGCGATCCAGTCGGGGGTCGGGTACCATTACGACTTGCATGCCAGCCGCCCGCGCAGCCCTTACGCCGTTGATAGAATCCTCGAACACTAAACACTGAAAAATAAAAACACACAACAATTACAATTTGTCTTGAAATGTTAATAATTTTCAATTTAGTTTAAAACCAAAATAATAATAATAGACCGAAAATATGATAAAACTATCATTAGTTACTTGATGTGCTGATGTACGATACCCCAGCAAGAAAGTTGCTCCTAGAGTGATTTGAGTGGAACGTATTTATTGCGTAATCTGCTGTGAATGTGCGCCACATAAAAAAATTGTGTTGTCGTTTTGGGAAAAAAAAAACGTTGTTCCCGCAGGAAAATTCTAAACGAATGATCGGAGAGAGAAATATTATGCATGGGCAGAGGGCTTATATATGTGCATAAATGTGCGCTAAAAATGTAATTAGCGCGTCTTCAGATTTTCGAGATATTGCATTTCCTGCTGGAGTAACGCTTCGCAGAATCTTGTATATATACAACCATTGTATGTGCGCCTGTAGAATAAATATACACGAGTAGCCCTTTATTTGTGCTTATTTGTGACAAATATATTTAAGAAAACCCGAAAAAATATCGTAGCGCCTAAATGAGAAAACTTACAAACTCGTTGAAAACTGTATACGGTCCTTGACGCTTATGATAACCATAAAAAGTTTCAAAAGTGTATACGCAAGCGTTGTTGAATACTAATGCTAAAAGTCAAAACGGCGGTGTCATAACTTTGATGGCCAAATACAAGAAACAGGCTCAACCCAAGATGTGTAGGTGAAAACCACAGATTAGTGCGTTTAGTCAAAAACCTACAGTGAAAATATTCAGCTTGGAACGTTTCGCACTAAAGAGATTTAAACAAAAAACAAAACGTGTAAACAACGGCTTGTTATCCGACCAAATTAAAATGACTACAAAAAGCGACGGATTCGTACATATCGATGACCTTCTTAACTTTACCCACTAACCGGTTGAAACGTATTGTAGTACCGAGTACTACAATACGTTTCAACCGGTTACTGAAGTAGAAAAGAAGTAAAAAATAAACTTGTTATTAGAATATATTCTACTAGCTGTTTCCGCGACTTTGCACATGATAAGTTATGTACATAATAAAAAGTAGCCTTAGACGACGAATATTCGAGTGGTGTGGACGTTGAGCCGAACGTTACAAAGCTTACATGCAAACGCGAACTTCGGCAGGTGTGGACGGCGCAACGATTTTCGCGGAAACGGCTTGCTTTCGAATGTTCATGCAAATAAAACGCTCGAAAGCGAGTACTCAGATAATGAAATTAATGAGTATTTATTTAGGAATATTACTGGCCACTTATAAAGCAGGGAACAGTTCCTTGATCTTAAGTGTTTGTTACCTTTTTGGTCGTGAAAAATAGTTCAAGTAATGTGTGATGAATACTACAAAATTGAACCTACAGAAAAAAATCTATAAATTAAAAAACACAATAACACAACAGTAAAACAGACAAAGTTTCTACATACATTGATTCAATCCGCAGGTTAGATAAATTAACTTTATGTTTTTCAACATTACTAGAAGATTCCTTTTTTTCGCATCGCCACCGTCGCGTCGCAAGGAGTCGTTTTGTCTATCTAGGAGAAAGTGAGACAGCTAGTAAGCGTACGGTATTAGTGGGACAGACACAGATACATAAACGTCGCTCTATCATCAATAATGCGAAGTGTTTTTTTTTACTAGGCCGTCCGTTTGGGTTATCACGAGTCACGCGGGATCGCACTGTTACTATTGTTTAATTAAAAAAATTAAGTTGCTTGAATGTGGCGTAATAAATTAAGTACGGACATTAAATAATGAGTACCCACATCAACAAGCTTTCATCTAACATGGTCACAAGGTGCATTATATATATTGTTAATAAGCCTCCAAAATTAGGTCATACCAACACGCGCACCAATGTGACTTTTTCTAATTCATATGTACTTTCTAAGTTTATCTTGGCAATCAAAGCCAACGGTGAGGAAATCTGGACTTATATAGTTAATGTTAGTATGAAATAGCCAAGTCAGAGGACTGTGGGTTTCCCACAGCCAGCTTAATTAATTCTGACACCAGAGGTGGCCACATCCTCACACGAAAACATTTTGATTAAACGCACTAATCTGTGGTTTACACCTACACATCTTGGGTTGAGCCGGTTTCTTGTATTTTGCCGTCAAAGTTATGACACCGTCGTTTTGACTTTTAACAATATTATTCAATAACGCATTAGCATGCATAAACACTTTTGAAACTTTTTATGGTTATTATAAGCGTCAAGAAGGACCGTATACAGTTTTCAGCGAGCTTATACGTTTCCTTATTTAGGCGCTGCGATATTTTACGAATTTTCAAAAAAGCGCGATTATTTGAAAATTATAAATATTTTCTTAAATCAAATTCTCTCATATTCGCACAAATAAAGAGCTACTCGTGTATGATTATTCTACAGGCGCACATAAAATGGTTTTAGAAATAAACGATTCTGCAGAACGTTACTCCAAACAGGAAATGCTATACCTCGAAAACCTGAAGACGCACTAATTACATTTTCAGCGCACATTTATGCACACATATAAGCTCACTGCCATGCAAAATATTTCTCTCTCCAATCATTCGTTTAGAATTTTCCTGCTGGAACAGCGCTACTCCAGCCGGAATCGTTTTTTTTCCAAAACGACAACACGCGCTAATTTTAATTCAATTTTTTTATGTGTCGCACATTAGCAGCAGATTACGTACTAATTATACGTACCACTCATATCACTCTAGGAAACACTTTCTTGCTGGGATAACGTACACGATGTGCTGGCGCGCTTCTTTGTCCCGGACAATTACTGCCGGGGCAAAAGCACAGGCTGTTTGCAATGCCTCCGTGTCGCACCGTCGCACGTGCTAAGTCGCTAATATCTCGCACTCTGGTTGCGCTTAATGATCTCTTGTCTCTTGGATTCTAATCCAACAAGCGATCTGTTTACGGATGGATGGATGAAGATTTTATTGGTATGTCAGAAGTACTGTGAGATGAATTTATGAAAGTGTTGTTAACCTTCTTTTATTTATGTTTTCCATTAAAATTTTATTTTACTTTGTTTATTTTAATGTATTTTTATTGTTTTTTTTATTTTTATAATTTTAGTTACTGTACTTAATTGGTTTTAACACAACCATTGTCATTAAGTAAATAAATAAATCAAGATTTTATCACATTTGATGAATTAGCTACTCTATTGTAAACAAAATAAATTTCTAAATTCTCTGACAGCTATGTTATTTCAAACTATGGTTCTCGCCAAGGTTCTTGGCCGCCCTGAAGTTGGCACTCCGATGCGCAAGGCACAGCACGAAGCTTGTTTTCGTATGAGATTTACTACTACGTAGCCATTGTAGCCAACTTCAAGGCGGCCAGTAAGTTTGGCGAGAACAAATATTAGTCTTAAACAGTTGCATATGCAGAAGGTATTAATAAAGTAGGTACCTTCTCAGGAGCAGGTTTATCAGGAAACTTTTTGGCTGCGACGAAAAATATGTCTGGGTAAGGTTTCCCTTTCTTTACGTCGGGATCCGACGTACCCCAGGTTTTACAAGGCAACAGGTCAAATAACTCCTGATGGTTTACAGTCTTCAGATCATAGGACTCCTTGCTACTGCTCGTCGCTAACCCGATGCTAATATTGTTGTTGTGCAGATGATGAATCAGTTTTTCAACTCCTGTAAATCAAAACACTTATGAAGTTAAGACATAAATAGCATAGGTAAACTCGGGGGAGGCTGGATTGACCCAACGCCGAATGTATACGTACATCCGTGGTGGGGCGACCCGGACTGCCAGGCACTTCTTCTCATGCAACCGAGCGGGTGGGCAGGTTGCGGATAGCCCAACCCCGGCTGCGAGACCGACCGCTGTTAGTGGATGATCCCGCGGTCGGGGCATCTCCCAAAGAGATCCCGGACAAGAGAAGTTCCCGAAAGTCAAAATCCCAGGCTTAGGGTAACCCATTTACCATCGTCCCATGTGCCCATCACCCAACGAAGCCATCCCTCCATACCCGCATACATCCCGTCGATCCTTAAATCCCTAGGGCAACTCCCAGGCCTAGGGTGACCCACAAGGAACCCCCCCCCCATATCCATCAAATTCCTTCCCTCCTATCCCTTCGTCCCATCGTTCCCAGAGGAAGGGTAACCTCGATTCCAAAAAAGCCCACCCCCCGACAACATGAACATGCAGAGCGAAAGAGACAATACCCAGGTGGGTCCCGGCCAAGCCGGGGAATCCCACACCGCTTCGGCGGTTAGCTCCCAACGTATTATGGGGGGAGCATCAAACTGCATTGTTGACCAACTTATGCCGCGCTTTTCTGCGCGGCCGGCTGCTGACTTAGCGCCCAAATCACAGGCTGCGAATAACGCGCCCATTAACCCGACCCTGGCTGCGACTAACGCGCCCTTAATCCCGACACCGGCTGCGACTGACGCGCCAACACCCACTACACGGGGCATGCCCCCCGCGAACCTCTGGCAACAGAGCGTTGTGCGGAGCAGCTCCACTTACGTAGACAGTGACCCAGACCGACACACCAAATCAGACACGGGGAAAGACGACAGACCTGGCAGCTCTGCCACTCTCCCAGCTGCAGTCGATGAAGTACGCCCTGTAAAGGGCGGAAAAATCCCAGCCCGAGAGACTGAAGTAGGCGACCGAAAGCGTAGTTCTCGCGAAGGCAACAGCCAGCGCGAAGCGCGATCGGACGCTGAAGGGTGGGTACGCGTCCAGCCACGAGTACGCGCAGGGGCAACCCAGCGCGGAAAGGGGCCGGACGCGGGGCCACGCGACGGGCCGCTAGCACGCGAAGGGGAAACCCATCGCGACAAGCGGCCGGACGCGGCGCCACGCGACCAGCTGCAAGTACGTGCGGGGGAAACCCAGCGTGGAAAGCGGCCGGACGCGGACCCAAGCGAGCGGGGGAAGGTACGCGAAGGGGCAACCCAGCGCGAAGAGCCTCCGCACGCAAAAGTACCTCCCGGGGCCGCCGCCCGACCCCAAGACACCGACAAATCCCAAACCCGACCAAGACGCACCAGGGGCAAGCGTTCCCATGCCTCACGCCGGGCGTTGCAGGCATCCAACGCCCTGCCAGGCACCTCAAACCCGAAGCCTGTACCGAGTGGGACGGGGCCGGGTAAGAGGACGCGCCCCGACGACACGGCCTCACCTAGCGCGCTCCAGGGGGACGCCAAGCGCGTAAGAGTTCACTCCGCACAGGAGGGGCAGAGGACCTACGCGCGGGCCACAAAGGACATTCCTGCGCGGCTAGCGGTAGCAATCTGCCTTCCCCACCCCAGTAGGGAGCTAACTAGGGATGAGGCCGAACACATCAAGACCGCCCTGGAGGACAGACTGATGGACTCGGACCCGTCGACGCCACTCCCGGCCTTCCGCGGATACCCACGGGTAGCGGAAGGCACGGTGCAGATATGGTGCGAGGATGATAACGCCCTGACCTGGCTGACCCAAAATGTGCCCCACATCAGACTACCCGACAATGACCAGACTCTGACGGTGCTCAGACAGACCGACGTACCCACCCGTGTCCGAGCCTCGCTCTTCGTCCCTCGATACAGAGGTGATGTGAGCAGGCTCCATGGCATATTAATCCGCCAGAACACCTGGTATGACATCGCAAGGTGGTCGCTGTACAGGGCAACTACCATCGGTGGCGACCGTTATGGGACCTACCTAACCCTGGGGCTGCCACCGGAGGAAGCTGAAAAGGTCCTGGGGCGGGAGCGACGGATATCGTACCTGCTAGGGTCGATATACGTGCGCTTCTGGCCCACGACCCGCCCCTCCGACACCCAGACCGACAGCACACAAACGACGAAACCGACGACGGCACAGACGACCGACACGGACATTGTGCAACTCGAGGCAGAGATGGCTCGAGCGGCAATGGCCGATGACGACGACGCTTTACCGCCCGCATCACCCGGCTGGAATGACCAGCTTCTTGCCTCGTCGCCGGGAGACACACACGACATCGACAGACACCGGGAGGTGGAGACGGAGGGACTATCCGATGGATCCGTCTCCGACTGACCCCACTCCACCTCCACCAACGCCCCTCAACATCATCCAAACCAACCTCCAGCATAGCCAGACTGCCACGGCCAGCTTACGCAGGGCACTGGAGGTTAAGCACCGAACCATCGCACTGATCCAAGAGCCGTGGATCAGGAACAACAGAGTATGTGGCCTCAACAACATCGGAGGTAAGATAACTCTCGACACACACGGCTCAGATAAGCCAAGAACCTGCATCTACATACCCAAAGAAATTCCCTTTTCGCCACTGACTCAATTCTGTTCCAGAGACCTGACAGCTGTCAGGCTCCAAACCGAAGGTGGCGCTCCGGACGTTGTACTGGCCTCGGCATATATGCCAGGCGAGGACACAGACTGCCCGCCAAAGGAGCTGGCTGACCTGGTCCAGCACTGTGAGCGCGCCAGTTTGGACCTGATCATCTGCACCGACTCGAACGCCCACCACCCTCTCTGGGGCAGTGTCACACCGAACTCCAGAGGAGAGGTACTATCCACCTTTTTATTC
The DNA here is from genome assembly GCA_947562075.1 of Orthosia gracilis. Classification (NCBI taxonomy): domain Eukaryota; kingdom Metazoa; phylum Arthropoda; class Insecta; order Lepidoptera; family Noctuidae; genus Orthosia; species Orthosia gracilis. The sequence goes on along the minus strand of OX387264.1, from coordinate 65,406,203 downwards.
GCTACTAATCTTAACATTGTTAACCGCGGCTCAGAACCCACTTGGGTCACGGCCCGTGGACAAACGATCATAGATTTAACACTCGCTACAGAAAACGCGACAAACCTTATCACAAACTGGCACGTATCGGACGAGCCTTCTTGCTCAGACCACAGAAGGATCCGCTTTACACTAACCACAAACACTAAAAAACCCGCACCAAGGCGAAACCCGAGGCGTACCAATGTTCCCGGGTTTAAAAGCCTCCTGGCCTCACTTTTAGCTGGACATCTAGCACAGGGAACCGTAAGGGACCAAACACAATTAGAACACACCGTAACAAAATTATCCAAATACCTAACTGAAGATTACCATGCATGCTGTAAATCAAGAGCGCCACAAAACAGGAACGAGAGGAACCCCTGGTGGAACGCAAATCTTGGTAAACTCAGAGACACGCTGCGTAAGCAATTTAACAGAGCGAAAAACACTAGACTCCCGGCAGACTGGGAGATATACAAAGAGACACAATATGTATACAAAAAACAGATTAGAACTGCCAGGAGGATGGCATGGCGGAAATTCTGTGAATCCATCGAAACAAACAATGAGGCCGCAAGGGTACGGAAGATCCTATCAACGGACCAGGACCGAACCCTTGGCGCGCTGAAAAAACCCGACAACTCATATACACAAACCGACTATGAAACCAGTAAGGTCCTACTCGAAACTCACTTCCCGGACTGTCAGGTCCTGGAAGACAAGACGTGGGAAGCTGAACCCGAATGGACTCCAACAGAAGAAGACTGGTCAAGAGCCCACATTATAGTAACAGTAGACCGGATAAAATGGGCTATCAACACCTTTCAGCCATACAAGTCGGCGGGGCTGGATGGCATCTTCCCGGCCCTGCTGCAGTGGGGGGTAGATTATCTAACGCCATGGCTGTTGGAGATCTATCGGGCCTGCATAGCACTTAGATATATACCTCTCGCATGGCGAGAGGTGAAAGTTATCTTCATACCCAAACCTGGGAAAACTGATTATACACAACCCAAGGCGTATAGACCTATAAGCCTCACATCCTTCTTACTGAAAACCCTCGAAAGACTCTGTGATAGGCACATCCGTGATGGGCCTCTCCGGGTAAAACCACTGCACAAACAACAGCATGCGTACTCCACAGGCAAATCAACAGAATCTGCGTTGCACAACGTAGTATCTAAAATTGAATGCGCAGTGGACCACAAATGCTCAGCACTGGCTGCCTTCATTGACATCGAGGGCGCCTTCGATAAGACCATGTTCAACAGCATAAACACGGCCCTCGACAGACACAGCGTAGACCCGACCCTACGGGGCTGGATCACCAATATGCTCAAACTGAGAGCGGTTCAAGTCACGGTTAACGATACTACAAGGGCTATCGTCGCGAAGGGCTGTCCACAGGGGGGCGTCCTTTCGCCACTACTGTGGAACCTGGTAGCTGACAGCCTCATCAAAACACTCAATGACAAAGGTTATTTCACCGTTGGCTACGCGGATGACATAACAATAATAATTAACGGTACCCACGAAAACACTCTATGCAATCTAATGCGTCAAGCCCTGAAAATAGTAGAGGAATGGTGCAGCGAGCACCAACTCTCAGTGAACCCCACAAAAACTGAACTAATTCTCTTCACAAAGAAGAGGAAACCGAAGACAATGCAACTACCGCGTTTCTTCGGAGCAACCCTAAGCCTTTCAACCGAAACCAAGTACCTGGGCATCTACTTGGACAAACAACTGAACTGGGCAAAACACGTGAATTATATCATCACAAAGGCCAGCATATTACTGTGGCAGTGCAAGCGACTGCTAGGCAGGAATTGGGGGATTAGCCCCATGATTACCCACTGGCTATACACCACAGTTATCCGACCAATCATCACATACGGCTCGTTGGTCTGGTGGCCCAGAACAGACCTCAGCACAGCCCAAAAGGATCTCGAAAAACTGCAACGGTTCGCTTGCGTTGCAATTACTAGCAGTATGAGAACCACACCCACTGCTGCCCTACAGGCAATGCTGGGACTGTCACCTTTGCACCTTATTGTACGTGAGGAGGCAGCCCTGGCCACTTTTAGACTCCACCTATCAGGTACCCTAAATAAAGACTCCAGAATTAAGCACACACGCATAAAGGAAGATGTGATCAAGCGTAAACCGTTTTTAGCATCACCATGCGATAAAGCCCCAAAAACACACCACTTTAATAGGCACTACAACATAATTCTCACAGAAGAACAAGGTGACTACTCAGGCCCGAAAGAGATGAGAGTATACACCGACGGATCGAAGACTGACTCCGGTACCGGAGTCGGAGTCTTCTCACACGATTTCAATATAAATATATCCAGACCGCTAGGAGGTTTCAATACCGTCTATCAGGCGGAGTGTGTGGGCATCATACAAGCGGTCCATGCCCTAGAAGCCAGGAGGGTTACGGACACCCACATACGGATACTCTCCGACAGCGCATCAGTCCTCCAATCCCTACGGAAGGATTATATTACATCAAAACTAATACTAGAATGTCACAAAGCACTAGAACAGATAACAGTACCCAGCCGTAACACGGTAACACTACAATGGATAAAGGGACACAGCGGATCACTGGGCAACGACGCAGCTGACGAGCTTGCGAGACGCGGATCCAGCTCGGTGGTCTACGGACCCGAGCCTATTGTACCCATCCCCTTCAACCAAATACGCAGATGGCTACAAGAATTCACCCAGACACAGGCGGAGGACTGGTGGACTTCGGCACCGGGCTGTAGGCAATCCAAAGAAGCTCTGCCATCTTTGGACAGTAGGCTTACCAGGCGTCTTCTACGCCTGGACAGAAATGGCCTGCGCCTGGTGACGGGGACCATCACGGGGCACTGCTCACTCAACAAACATTTCCACACAATAGGCATAACGGACAGTCCTCTGTGCAGGGCATGCATGGAGGCCGAGGAAACCGTTACGCACGTTCTCTTTGAATGCACAGGTGTAACCCAGATAAGAACACAAACCCTCGGGTCACCCAGATCTTACACGGATGTTTTGACGAAACCAGGAGCTCTAATCGACTTCTGGAGGGAGGTGGGCTGGTTGGAATGACCACCAAACGGCCGCCATGGCCCACGCACAATGGTCCACTTAAGGGACTAAGTGCGGAAACCAAACCCCCCTAACATAACATAACATAGCATAGGTAAACTGAGAGTCAGGAAGAGAAAGGGGGTTTTTTTGGGTAGCTGCGGCAAACACTGTAGGAATTAAAATTGAACTAGACATTCATATTATTCTGAGGTATTTAAATAGGTAAGGTCTACAGCACTCATGAAGTCACTAAATTATTTATCGTACGAAAAGAAAATTAATTAGGAACTAAAATAACACCTACCAGGCATAATCTGACACTGCGGAAATATTTCATCGAAGATCATGCGTGTTTCACTCAAGAACTCATCAACACTGATTGGTAAATCAAGGTCATTGATAATTGTGCTCGCAAACTCCTTACTCTGTTGACCCATTATCTTACTCTTTAGTGCAAATGTAAACTCTTTGCCAAACCGGGATGCCACTTGCTGGAATCCCACAGTATACAGGTCTTCCGTATCTGAAAATAACAATATTGATAATGAAATATAGGCTGTCAATAAGATGCAAGATATTAACCATTGTAATTGAAAACTTACTTAATAGTAAACCGTCCATATCAAACAAAACATGTGTCACAGGTTTAAACATTTTATTTTTATATTATGCTTCGCTGATACAAATATAAGTAATCACAATATTTCCAGTAATAACTAAAATAAATCTAGTTGTACTTTATTACAATCTACAGTTTATGTGGTAATGCCATATCACTGTGAGATGTTATGTAAATTAATATCTTATCTGCAATGTATGTCCGAGTCTTTACATAACTAATGCGTAAGTAATAAAAATCACAGCTACAGTTTGTACGGTTTTCGATACTATTAATAACACAGATATAGATAGGAACATCAAGTACGTGAACATACCAAGTACCAAGAATAATATACCTATTTAGGACTTTTATGAATGTTTCCGATACACAATGATAATGAAAATGCAAATTGCATGAAAGATATTGTAAAGTTTTCTATTACTGCAGTCTACTCTCTATTATAAAATGAATTTTTGTAGCTCAGCTACCAATAAATATAATTTGATGGTATCATATATGGTATATGATACCATCAATAATAATTTTGTATAATTTTTATAAACTATTATTCTGTATAAAAGTATTAAAAGCACGATTCTCCTAATATAAAAATCTTACTAATGAGGTAGACAAAACAACCCATATTATTTGAATAACATAATGTCTATGACTTGAACGGTGGTAAACCAAAGAGTTCTGGTTTAAAATCAAGTAAAGAGTTGATGACAAGAGTAGCATCAGCTGTCAATTTCTTCGGCACTCTGGGGTCCGGTACCATCACAACTTGCATGCCTGCAGCCTTGGCGGCCAACACTCCATTTACTGCATCCTCAAAGACAAGACACTAAAAATATTCATGTGATTGAATCTCATGTTGGAATACAATACTTTAAACTCTTTAAAATAATTCTTTTTTTAAACTATATTGTCTCACAGCTAGGCAAACGTCTCCCCATTTGCAGAGTTACTTAAATTTGGACAAAAAATTTCATACTTCTGAATATTATTAATCATGAAATAAAGTTTTACCTGTTCAGGCTTTGGTTTATCTGGGAATTTTTTAGCAGAGACCAAAAATATATCTGGATGTGGCTTCCCATTCTTTACTTCAGGATCTGATGAGCCAAATGTCTTATTTGGGAACAGAGTGAATAACTCTTTGTGATTCTTGTTTACTTTCAAATCATAGCTCTCTTTGCTTGAGCTTGTTGCAAGTCCAATTGGAACATAATTATTGTGAAAATGTTCTATCAGCCGCTTTGCACCTATAAGTTAATTGTTGTTTAAGTTGCAGCTTACAATAAAACTCTTGTACTTTTATCACCAATGAAATTACCTGGCATCAGTTGAGAATCAGGAAATAACATTTCAAATTGTTTTTTACTTTCCTCAATAAATTGTTCTATACTCATTGGCAACTCAAGAGCAGATATAATCATTTTGGCCGTCTCATGTGTTTGCAGTCCCATTAGTTTGAGTTTCAAGTCAAAAGTGTAGTTTTTTCCATATTGTGACACTATGTTTTGGAATGCCACTGTGTATAATTCTTCTGTATCTATAAAATATAATTAATGTATGATAGTTCTATGTCCAGCAGTGGACATCTTTCAGCTGATTTGATGATGATGATGATAGTTTTGTCTACCTCATAAATGAGTTCAATTGTAAAGGATTGTACAGCAGTCACAGTGGATCTTTGTGTCTCTGAAGTAAGGCTCTGCGAACCATTGCGCAAGAAATAGTTTGTACAAGCAACATCAAGTATACAGCATACAGTAAGCGAGATAGGATGATGCGACAAACATATACAAGTGAAAGAGGCTGTTATACTAACCTATCTTCTACTTCAACATTGACACAAAAATAGCAACTGTGCAGGGTCTTGCAGCCAACTTCAGACACAAAGATACGCTGTGACAATTGTATGCAAGGCCACACCACAAGCTTATACAGCATATATCTTACTCAGCAGTCAAGGCATACTATTTCTTTTTTCCATATAGATACTAACTTGCGAGATAAAGGATGATGAGTCAAGGTACTGATAATTCAATCATAGGGTCGTATTATTACAATGGGTTAGTATAATATGTGTTCTGAAAGGTTATCTGTAAGACTCTTGGTAATTGCTATCGCAAAGTATAGATTAAGAGCTGAAGATAGTAAAAGTGCAAAAACATGTAATTAAAAAGTCCAACTTACTCAAAATTAAACCATCCATATCGAAAAGTACGTGTGTCACTGGACGAAACGCCATTTTAAATACAACAGAATTTGCTATTCTTCGCAAAATATTATTAATGCGTTTAATTTTGAAATTATTTTTATATTTCTCTAACCTAAAAAAACTTTCGATCCAATTAAACAAACAAGAATGACAGCTGACAGTGACAGCAGTGTTGCCAGTTGCAGATAGTCATATATTACATGGGTTTTCTCAAAAAGTTACAATTTCTTGAGAACAGTTACATTACATTATTTTATCTAGAAAATGACACTAAAGTCGTCACAATCTAAGAAAGTATGAAGACCGTTGACATTTCTCATTTTACATGCCGCGATAACTTTCTAAGTAAGAAATTGAAAAATCAAATTCATAATCCTAATTAATTACTATGTTACCCATACACTATAACAACGAGTATCATTCGCAAGCATCAAGTTTAATAAATATTAAGAATTTTTATAGCTGCCAAAACGGGCCTTTTATTTTTTGACAACATAAACACCACGGATCAGACATCACGATGAACGAAAACTTTCTTAGATGTGTTCCGTTTCACGATTATTAATTATTGTTTTCTGGAAAATATTTCGATATTTTTTATTGAATCCTTACAGTTACATTTGGAGTCGTGTTACATGGTGGTTAAATGAGAAGATGAATAATGATGAAAAATGAATGATGAAGATGATGCAACAAAAGTTACATTCTGACACCGCTGAGCGACAGATACGATTCAGTATTGTCATTAATCTTTGGTGTTGTCAGATATCGATACAGTAACTCCACGCTCCATCCGACGGGGAGGTTACAAATTCAGTTTCGAACTGAATATGTGACCTTGATCACATATAGACTGATGGCTGAATGATGGACTGATGGGCGGTATTAGACGGTAAGTCAGACTGACGATCACTTCGTTCATATTTTTTTATTAATAAACAATCACATAAAATTAAAACTGAAAATAAGAAAGCCTACGTATTGGCAACCCAGCTCAACGTGTCATACTGACAAGCGTCGGGGAATGTTGCCAAGTTCAAAGAATTGATAAGTGGTAGAAATTTACCTAGATTTGCTTTGTTGACTTAAAAATATTCCACTTTTGGTCCTAAAGTTGAACAGTATTCAATTGTTTATGAACTAAAAGCTTAAGCGCTTATTACACTACACGGTATTCAGGGCCCTGACTACCGTGTCACTTCACAATTCCGAGGCGATAAGGTCGATATTTTGGGGACCCTAACTCACTCTTACTTTCTGAATTACGTTTGTTAATTGTATAAGTCTATTTGTTCTGGATATTTAAAAATATTTCTAACAGTATTTATGTATAAATCTTTGGACTTTTATGATTAATAGGCCCATAAATAGTAGAAAAGAGCTGTCAATAATTATGGGAATTCTACCCTACGCATTGATAGCTGGTAACATTGGTGAGCGATTTTCAAAAACTTGTTTTGGTTATTAATTTACAAAAAATCTACGTAGGAGTTTATTGTTAAGATTGTTTATAATAAAGCAATAAATTGTAGTATTACGTATCTTAGTGAAAATTGTACACTGCCTCGTCTTCTGGGGCTTTAAATATTCGCTATGGATGGTCCCGGAATGAGTTTGTTTCAAGGCGCTGCAAGTATCCACATAAACAATAGTGCTCAAGACAGGCTTGAGGAACAGGAAGAACTCGAGGATCAGAAACGACGGAATGAGGAGGTAAATGTCATGAATTTGGAACAATAAGTTTTATGCAAAAGAGAAAAACTGTAAACAATGGAAGATGTACGTTTTCTGAGAAAAACATTGCTTTCTCTGTAACAAACTTTAATGTTTTTTATTGTAGCTAAAGCATAAGCTCGCTAATGCGTTTGACGACCTGTTGGATGACGACGAAGCTAGCTCAGTCAACAGCAGTGGCAACTATACATTGGACCCAGCTCAGACTAATGGAGGTATGTTACTTTGTTCATACTTATGTTTTTAGTTCTATTCTGTTGCTTCGGAGACACTATTCTTACATTTTTCTTTTCTATTCGTTAGTACGAGTATTATTTGCCAAAGTAACCACTGTGTCATGTGCTAAAGATTGAATTATTTACTGCAAAGCCTAATTTAATTACTTTATATTTTATTTAAAATATTTATTTATTAAAACTTTACGCACAAGCACAAAGGTGGACTTAATGCCTTAGGCATTTTCTATGAGTCGACCTTAGAGTGTTGCAGAGATAAAATATGGTGCAAATAAGAGTAAAATAAATATAAATAAAAAACACTGATATATAATTAGATACCTACATACATTTAAAAAATGTTTTTGAGAAACCAAATCCAACTCTGCGATGATTTATCAAAAAATTATAAAAAAATAAAAAAACCGCAAGCTTCTTGCACTCATAAACCTAGAGATAATATTGTAAATGTATTTTTAAATACACAGTCCAACAAACAAGAACTGGCTTGCCTCCTACATATGTGGAGTCACTCAATCATTTGAAAGAGAATCAACATGGCTCCGAGTCCCCCAAGATGTACTGCGAGACACCTAAGAACCATATGGGTCACATGAGACACCAAGAGGAAGCCTTGAAGGCACAGTTTAGTCCTTATGGTGCTGGTGATGGACAGAACCACTATTTCCAACAGGATTATAGAGGTATAATAATTTATGTGATTTTTTGCTTAGACCGCTTATATTTTTGTTAATTTTATTGATATTTTCATATTTGTTGGTCTGACTCTCACACTAAATAGAAGTCTAACATAGAAAGTCATAAGTTATAATAAAGATTGTTGTCATATATCGTTAATTCTTAAATTCCCTATATGCGTGAACAGGTTGACAAGTAGACATCTAAATTCAAAATTGATATCTGGATTGCCAAATTTATGTGGTGAATAAATCAATCCAGAATATCCAGGCAATCTAGAAGCCAATATTAAATAATTTTCAAATTAGATGCAAGTCTACTTGTCAACTTATTCACTTCAAGTATGGAATTGGATAAGGTAACGAATTTCACACTGAAATTTTGATGACTAATACAGAATTTCTTTACATGCACATGTTAAAATATTTAATGAAATTGGTGTAAATAAATGTTTTATCAATGTAAAGGTAATAAATAAGAATTCAACAATAAAACAAATGCAATCGATAGAATGAAGAAATAAATAAAAAGACATAAAAGATAGAAATTAAATAAGGGCCGCTAGTTTCTTAAGAAATGAAATAGTTCCTTTTTTGATCTGCTTCTAGTTTCGATCGACTTTCGATCACTCAGGTACGACACTATTTTTATGTAACAATAAAGTGGCAACCACCAAAAGTCAGTTTAGTCTATGAAATAAAAAATCAAAGTTTAGTAATAATTGTGTTCATGGGTGTTCGATAATTATAAAAGAACTTGTTCTTTCAGGTCACATGAATGGTATCAACAACTGTGATAGACAAGAGTTTATGAACAATGAACAGCTTAAAGTTATGTATGATGTAAGTACCCCAGCATTTTCTACCTTATAAAGTTCACTGTCAAACAATAGACAAGCCAAGTTGTATCCAAGACACTACTGTGTACGACTTTCAGTTCTGACCATGGAATACTGAGCACAATTTTTTTTTTGAAAAACTTTTATATAGCAATTACAATGTTAGTAAAAATAGAAGATTCAAGTTTCCATTGATATTGGGCATTGCTAATTATAGTTTCATTTCATGAACAGATCCGAGTCAAAGAATGTCAGCAGCTAGCCGGTCAGATGCAGAAGCTGGACACCGAAATAGACAGCCTTCGAGCACGTCTCGCTGCTGCTATAAACGACAGGGACAAGGCAGAGCTGTCCTTGCAAGAAGCTCATCACTTGCTTGGTAACCTAATAATACAATATCAATCTTTTTCCCATCCGGATATGTGTTATTTTGTAAAGGCACAGATGGCCACACACTTACCTGATTGTTACAGCAAAATAAACCTTATTCCGTCAGTTTAGGGGACTTGACTTTTGACTTTATGTCCTATAACCCCTAGATGGGGCAGAGGGCGTCCTCAGATGTCCTCCATCGCGATCGGTCTTGTGTTCCACGCTTCACCTCGCTCCATATCATTCCGATGCCCGTCGCTTCTCCCAACACGGTGCGACACGGTTTGACGGGGACGGCCACACTTTCTTTTCCCTTGGGGATTCCAGTCCAAAGCTTGCCTGGGGGATGTGATCTGGAACCCTTCGAAGATTGTGGCCAATCTATCTCCACTTGCGACGGTTGATCTGGTGGTCGATCGGGCTCGCGTGGCATTTCTCACACAGCTCTATGTTGGAGATGGTCTCGGGCCAGTAAATTCCGAGAATGCGACGGAGACAGCGGTTAACGAAAACTTATATTTGGCGTGAGATGTCCTTTGTGACCTTCCACGTTTCGTACCCGTAGAGCAGCACGGATTTGACATTGGACCCGAAGATTTTGAGTATAATCCTTCGGGTCAGTTTCCGCGATTGTCAAACATGTCTCAGCTGCGCGAAGATAGCTCGGGCTATGGCAATCCATGAAGCGATGTCCTCTTCACTACCCCCAGACGAGTCAATCTGAAACGACACTCCCGAGGTATGTACCTACATTTGTGGACGTGTTCCACTGCCTCTGCGCCAATCAGCAACGGTGAGTGGTCTTTCAGTTTAGGTGATCTTTTGGATGTTTTGGTTGAATAAGAAAAAACCGGCCAAGTCCTTTTCGGATTTCGAACATTCACGGTTCCGTACCAAACCGAAAAATTAAGTTGGTAATAGGAAAAATTAAGGAATTTTAAAGAAAAATCTGGTTCATCAATATGTTGGTATTTGTTTGTATATTATACGTAATAAGACAGATGGACACGTGAGTTACAGCAATAGGTTCCGCAACAGGATCCGTTTGGACCCTTGGGGTATGGAACCTTAAAAAGAAGTCTCTCTGACAGATAACATTAAATTCCCACTTTGAATCATATTGCTAAGTATTGTGACTATTGCAGTACCTGCTAAAAAACTTACTTTAATTGCTGCAAGCAATCTTTAATGGTAACCAAACTTGAAATCATATTTTTTTTAGCTTCAAGCAAGCACAAGTTGATAGAGCTGGAGCAGCAAGTAACAAACTTGACTGACAAGCTAGTTGAGAGTGACCAAGAGAAAGAGCAGCTTAAACTGGAATTACGCTCTGCTAATATCAGCCTGCAGGATGTACAGCAAAGACTTCATACTCTACAGGTAAAATATATTTTTGATAAAAAAATGTTAACCCCAATTGCATAGGAGAACAGTGATGGCCCAGTGGTAACGGCGGCGACTTACAAGTTGTAGGTCGTAGGTTCGAACCCAGGCGGGCGCTTTACTTTGTGTAAATTATTTCTTCACTACTGCTCCCAAAACGATGAAAACGGTATGTCCTAGAACCAAAAATTCGAAGCCATGTGACATCCTCCAACCCGCACTGGGCCTGCGTGGTGGATTATTGCCCATTCCCTCTCTCACATAGAAGAGGCTTGTGTCCCAGCAGTGGGAACATTAAAAGTCTGATGATTATGCATGGGATTTGAATATATCTGCCTAACCTCTAGGGGGACAAACGCGTGATGTTATTATGTGTCAAATATTTATTTTATCAATAGCTTTTACCCGCGGCTTCGCTCGCAGTGAAGCCATTATTTTTTTTTTTTTTTTTTAAGTAGTATCCTATGTTACTTCTTACTTGGATATGTATTTCCAAGAATATATGTACAAAGATTCATGATGATCGGTTCAGTAGTTTTGAAAGCGTAACAAATAAACTTACATTCACATTTATAATATTAGTATTCTTAAATATTGATAGCCCATTATATCTGCAAGGTCTTAGACTTTTTAACCCTGTATAGATAATATTTTACAATTATACTTGTTCTAAAATCGAATTTTATGTCACTTTCAGGTTGCACACACACATGATACTGATGCCATATTTAGGGAACAACAAGATAGGTATGTTTTCATTCATTGATTTTTAAACAAAAAAATACACTTTAGTATTAATAAAAAAATAAATAAAAAATCGTGTATTTTCAAATACATTTTTTGTTTTTTCAGGCATCGCGAAGAAATGGAAAGATCACAAAAAGATTTGACCAAAGCTAAAAGCAGACTTGACGACAAAGTAAGCTCAACCTCTTCATACAATCCTATCTTCAATTATACAAACAAAACATCAATTAATATTAACAAATTTTACAGGACAACGAAATAAAGACATTAGAACGACGATGTATGGAGAAAGACAGAGAGAAAGAAGATATATTGATAGAGAAAGGGGCCACAATCAACAGAATAGCGAGTGAACTAGAGGCGGCACAGAGTAGGCTGGGCAACGGAGAGACTTCAAGGTTAAAGGAAAAAGTGTCTCAACTGACTACTGAGAGAAATGCGGCGAGGGAACAAGTGAAGGAGCTGGGCGTAAGTTGATCAGCTACCTTAAGGTTCCCCTAGTCGACGGCATGAACTATTTTGTGCGCAAAGTTAAAATGCATGCTATTTCATCCGACAACACGACAACATAAGAAGCTATTTCGCGTACGAATTAGCACTTTTGCAAATTTATATCGAAATGGATGATGATTTAGGACGAAAACGAGCGCGCGAAATTTTATAAACAGACCTTTGGGAGTCATATCATGAAATAACGACTAAATGTATATTTCCAAAATAAAATTATTTGCATTGTTGAATTCCTAATCTATCCCTGTATGGAGGCCGCAATTTTCCTTCATCTTATGGTATTTATTGCCGCCCAAATATGCGTTAAAATTGGTGTTGAAATATGGAAGTTTCGACTTTCAAATATTTTCTATTTACTTTTTGTTTCCTATACATTTTTTATTTTGTTCGTACATCGTCAAACAGTGGAGTAATCGCCAGACTACGTTTGTATGGAAGAATGGTCGACTAGTGTAACCTTAAGGTTGCCCTAGTCAGTCATTCTTCTATGTAAACCTAGTATGGCAATTATTCCACGGTGTACGCTCAAAATAAAAAATTATATCAATTTCATTCTTCCATGTAATAGGTTTAAACTAGGTGAAAACTTATTTGTATTGTAATTCTAATATTAATTGCATTGGTGTTTAACTAATTATAATTATGTAAGGTAACGAGGTGATCACTGGCCTCTGAAACACAGGTGCTGTTACCTTTTTTTTTTTTTTTTTTTTTTTTTTTTTTTTTCCGAGGTGGAAAATCCTCATTGGATGTCCTCCGCCCTGGGGGAGGCGGAGGGGTCTGTCAGACTCGTACTGACCAAAAACCACCCCGGTGTTCCATCTCACACCTACGCCGGGGGTCGCGGGAACATACGATACTTCCGTAACCCCCGGCTAGTGCCGGCCCGCCTCTGCGGGCCTCGATCTCGGGTTTGGGGGGGAGTGAGGTGTTTGGCTCCCCCCGCATCGTCTAAGAGGGGCGCGCGTGGAACACTACGCGTCACCACCTCAGGTCCTGATGTGTTGGGGGCGACGGACGTCCCCGAATCCGTCGCCCCTGGACCCATTTAGGGGGGCCGGAAGAGGGCGTTGTCCGCCCTCCGCCGACGCCCGGCTCGTCTGCTGCGGATCGGGTGAGTGGATGAAATCTCCCTCTCCCTCTCCGCAGCCTCCTTCTGCGAGACGACTGTTTCACAGAAGGATACCACCGCGTCCCAGGACTCCTCGCTGCCGACCATAGACTCGACTACGGCCGGCAGCGACAGGTCACTGCCTACTTCTGAGATGAGGGCACGGCGCGGCTCCTCCCAAGCGGCACACTCTGCCAGCGTATGCCGCGCCGTGTCCTCCCGGCAGTCGACGCAGTGGTGACACCGGGCGTCTGGCTCCCTGTTTATGCGGCACAGGTACTTCCCGAAGCAACCATGCCCCGAGAGCACCTGCGTCACCCGAAACGACAGGGAGCCGTGCCTCCTCCCGAGCCAGCGCTCGAGCACTGGCCGGATCGCCTCGATGGTGACGAGGCCGGCGGTAGGGCGTGAAAGCCTGTCCTGCCATTCCGCCACTAGGACCTCGCGAAGTTGAGACCGACGCAAGTCCATATGGCGCTGCATCGGCCCTTCGCCCCGCGCCCGCGCTTCCTCGCGCCACCGATACAGTGACGCGAGTACTTTCGCCTCCAGGTCCCAGGGCGGGGATCCGGCCAGTACGCAAGCCGCCACGTAGGAGATCGTGCGATACCCCCTGATGACTCTGACGGCCATCGCTCTCTGCGGCTTTCGCAGAACAGCGATGCTGCCGGCCGTCAGGTCAGCCGCCCAGATCGGGGCCCCCGGGGTCATTCAAAATAACCTTCTTCTCATCTTTCCCTTCTATTCTCCGTAAATCCTTCGCTGAAGTAGATGTGGTGTGATGTCACGTACATCAGCACGTCACGTACAGCACGTAGTATAATATGCTAAGGTTGATAGTATGTGAATACGTGATTATAGACTATCGACATAACATCACGTCGTAACTATGTATATAATGTTGCTAATTAAAGGTGGAAGAGTAATCGACTCTTGGAGTAGTAACTAACATGTAGTTTACTTTGACCCCTCCATCTCCTCGCATCGCATGGCGACCCTGCCAGTCGGCTGGACGGCGTTATAGTTGTCCGACCAGGAGCTAGTCACGGTTCGTGGTTCGCGGTTTGATTGTCTTCGTTGAGTATCACGTCAGTCGCGTCGCGTCACAGGCCATGGGGAGCACGACGTCCAAGGAAGAGGTGATTATTGCCCAGGCGTCTACGAGTGGTGCAAATACCGCAACGGCTACGCAGGAGCAGCTGGCGTTTATCAAGACCGTGTTGCTGTTTATGGCTGTGGGTATGGCAGTTGTCATCATAGGTTTGGCGGTTCGCATGTATCGGAGATGTCACCACAACTGGATTGAAGAAAAGATGAGACAGCGGGAAGTCCAGAAGGCTGTACAGATGGTTTGACCAGGAGCCGTCGGAGGAACGAAGTGAGTGTTTCTTATGTGAATGTGAATAAGTGTGTGTCGGTGCTTGCGGTCATCGTTAAATTTGGAGACATTGATTTAAATGGAAGTGGAGTTAACGTCGCTATTTGTACAACTTAAGTTATTAAGGGAATCTATTGTCAAGTTAGGCCCTAGTAGGCGAAAAGGCAGAAATTTTGATAGTAAGATCAGTGAGGTGAAAGCGCTCTATCGTAAATTTAAGTGTATAGTTTCAGAATCTAGTAAGTTCTCGGAAGAACTGGCTCAGTTGGTATGTAAGATAGAAGCGTTATACGTGGACACTGTTAAGTTTGAGAGCGGAACCGGAACGGAACAAAACATGGCGGCGGAAAAGTTTTCTTTGAGAACGGCAGTTGGCCTACTCCCGAAGATGAGTGGCGATGAACAAGTTACGCAAGACTTGATTGATGCCATAGGATTATATAGTTCTATGTTAGTGGAAGCAGATAATGCTCTTTTAATTAAATTTGTTTTGACAACACGACTTACCCAGGGTGCTAGGATTCGGTTGTCCTCTACTTACGCAACGGTAGATTGTCTGTTAGCTGATATGAAGAAGCATTTGTTAACAGTAGAGTCAGACGTAGCTGTGCAAGCGAAGCTTGCTCGCGCTAGGCAGAATGATAGGTCGGTCGCGGATTTTGGGGCTGAGATAGAGAAGTTAATGGTTAATTTGACTATCTCTCAAGCCGGGGAAAGTTCGGAAGCATATGAGATTTTGCGGCCGTTGAACGAAAAGTACGCGATCAGGAAGTTTGCTGACGGGCTTCGCAATCAGCGTTTAGGTACGATCATTACGGCGCGGAATTTGACTTGTTTGAAGGATGCGATCAGGGTAGCAGAAGACGAAGGTTGTGCATCGTCGGCACAGGTCATGGCGTATCAGCGTTGGCCCGCGAGGGGTGGTTTTGATAATAGAGGTCGCGGAAATGGTTGTAGGCGGTCTACAGTAGGAAATGGATACGCGCAACATAAGACAGCTGTTGAGCGTACGCGCAAAAATGCCACCGCATGGCATAATCGTGGAATGCGCGGTCGTAGCAATAATGCTCATCGTGGTCATTCGACTCAACAAGGTCGGAGGCGTGTAGCGTATTTCGAGCATGCGCGTAGTGATGCTGACTCAGGCGGAACGTCAATGTCACGACGTAATGAAGCGACTGACCACCAGTTGCAGTTTTTTCGAGACTAAGCGTATTTTAGCTTGCGATAGTATTAATTGGGTTAATTTTCTAGTGAATAATATAAATGCGGAATGGTTAGTAGATACGGGCGCGTCGATATCGGCTGTAAAAAGTGGTTTCTTGTTGAACAATACTTTGTGCTGTAAGGTAGTTAAGGAAGAATTAGTGATTAATGGTGTAGGAGGTAGTTTGAGGGCTATAGGTTATGTATATTTAACGTTGGAGTATGGACGGTGTTCTTTCACGCATAAGTTTTATATATTTGATGATTTGCCATGTAAGTCGGTTGGTATATTAGGTCAGGATTTCTTGCAGAAGTATGGTGGTATTATAGATTTTTCGGCGAATAGGTTTTCTCTTAGGGATCGTGGACGACGGGTGGTTTCGATGCCACTTAAGTCCTATGATTACTTGTTGACTATTCCACCGCGTTGTGAGGTGGTTAGGTATTACCCCGTTAACAGAGCGGAAGATTGTGTGGTAGTTAGGCAAGAATTGCGGAAAGGCGTTTTCTTGGCTAGTGTGTTAGTAAGGCCTAAAAGCGGGATGGTCCCCGTTAGGATTTTAAATACGAACTCCGAGGAAGTTGTGTGTAGTATGTCCGGTGTGGAAGTTTGTCCGTTGAGTGATTTTGATTGTTGTAATTTCGTGAAGCCAGGGACGGACGTTGAGCGTGTAGAAGAGGTACTTTCTTTACTTAAACTCGACTATTTGAACGCCGAGGAGCGGTTGTCGGTTGAGCAAGTGTGTGCAAAGTTTTCGGATGTTTTTCATCTCCCGGGTGATAAATTAGCTGTCACTAACGTATATGAGCAGTCTATACGCTTGAAAGAGAGTGCTACTCCGGTGTACAAGAGACAGTATAGGATACCTTATGCACAGAAGAAGGAGGTTGATAGGCAAGTGCAGGAGATGCTGGAGGGTAATATCATTGAAGAGGCGGTTAGTGAGTGGTCTAGTCCTGTTTTGGTGGTACCCAAAAAGACGGATCGTAGTGGGGAGAAGAAATGGCGAGTGGTTATAGATTATAGGCAGTTGAATGAAAAGGTACAGGATGATAAGTTTCCATTGCCGAATATAACTGAGATTTTGGATTCGATGTCAGGCGCAGTTTACTTTAGTCACTGTGATTTATCACAATCTTATTATCAGTGTGCTTTGGAGGAGAGTAGTAGGAAGTACACTGCTTTCACAACAGACAAGGGGCAGTATCAAATGTGTAGGTTACCAATGGGTTTGAAGATAAGTCCGAGTTCGTTTAGTAGATTAATGACTGTGGCCATGTCTGGATTGAATTACGATAGGTGTCTGATTTATTTGGATGATCTCATTATTTTTGGACGGAATTTAGATGAACATAATCGGAACCTAATATCAGTATTTTCACGCTTGAGGGAAGTAAATCTAAAGTTGAATCCGTCTAAATGTGAATTTTTGAAGAAGCAAGTGCTTTATTTGGGGCATGTAATATCGGCCGAAGGTATTTCACCAGATCCAGAGAAGGTAGAAGTTATTAGAGGTTATCCGCGTCCATCGACGGTTGATGAGGTAAAGCGATTTGTAGCGTTTGCGAATTATTATAGGAAATTCATACCACAGTTTGCTGATATAGTGGTACCTATGAATAAGCTGTGTAAGAGAGGTGTTGTATTTAGTTGGTCCGATGAGTGCGAGAAGTCGTTTTTGTTGCTTAAGGAAGCGTTAATGAGTCCACCGGTGTTGGATTATCCTGATTTTTCTGATAGCAATACTTTTATATTGCAAACCGATAGTTCTGGATATGCTATAGGGAGTGTGTTGTGTAATGGGAACGGAAAACCCATCGCATATGCTAGTAGGTCGTTAGGGAAGAGTGAGTTAAATTATCCGATAATAGAGAAGGAGTTGTTGGCAATAGTAGGAATGTAGAGTGGAACACTACGCGTCACCACCTCAGGTCCTGATGTGTTGGGGGCGACGGACGTCCCCGAATCCGTCGCCCCTGGACCCATTTAGGGGGGCCGGAAGAGGGCGTTGTCCGCCCTCCGCCGACGCCCGGCTCGTCTGCTGCGGATCGGGTGAGTGGATGAAATCTCCCTCTCCCTCTCCGCAGCCTCCTTCTGCGAGACGACTGTTTCACAGAAGGATACCACCGCGTCCCAGGACTCCTCGCTGCCGACCATAGACTCGACTACGGCCGGCAGCGACAGGTCACTGCCTACTTCTGAGATGAGGGCACGGCGCGGCTCCTCCCAAGCGGCACACTCTGCCAGCGTATGCCGCGCCGTGTCCTCCCGGCAGTCGACGCAGTGGTGACACCGGGCGTCTGGCTCCCTGTTTATGCGGCACAGGTACTTCCCGAAGCAACCATGCCCCGAGAGCACCTGCGTCACCCGAAACGACAGGGAGCCGTGCCTCCTCCCGAGCCAGCGCTCGAGCACTGGCCGGATCGCCTCGATGGTGACGAGGCCGGCGGTAGGGCGTGAAAGCCTGTCCTGCCATTCCGCCACTAGGACCTCGCGAAGTTGAGACCGACGCAAGTCCATATGGCGCTGCATCGGCCCTTCGCCCCGCGCCCGCGCTTCCTCGCGCCACCGATACAGTGACGCGAGTACTTTCGCCTCCAGGTCCCAGGGCGGGGATCCGGCCAGTACGCAAGCCGCCACGTAGGAGATCGTGCGATACCCCCTGATGACTCTGACGGCCATCGCTCTCTGCGGCTTTCGCAGAACAGCGATGCTGCCGGCCGTCAGGTCAGCCGCCCAGATCGGGGCCCCATACAGGGCCATCGATCGCACGATCCCCACGTAGAGCCGCCTACAGGTAGAGCTCGGGCCCCCCAAATTAGGAAGCAGCGTTGACAGCGCCCCAGCCGCACCCAACAACTTGGGCGCCAGCCGCCGGAAGTGGGGGCCGAATTCCCACCGGCTGTCGAGCACCAATCCCAGGTACTTCATGGTTGACTCGACAGCGATTCGAGCCCCTCCGACGACGATGTGGGCATCGGGTGGTGGCGCCCGCCGGGGGCCATGAAAGACCATGGCCTCCGACTTGTTGAGGGCCACCTCTAGGCCAAGGCGCCGTATGCGGCTCACCACCTGTGAGACCGCAGCCGTCGCCAGCAACGCTGCCTCCCTGTACGAACTCCCCCGGGCGGTGACCAGCGTATCGTCCGCGTAACACGTCAGGTCTACGCCCGGTTGGAGTTCGCCCCTCAGCACCCAGTCGTACCCGATGTTCCACAGGGGTGGGCCCAAGACCGAGCCCTGTGGAACACCGCACGAAATGCGGTGCTGGTTTTCGACGCCATCACGTCCCACGTAGGTGACACACCTCTCCGCCAAATAAGCCCCGACGATGCGGCGGAGGTAGGAAGGCACTCGATGATACCGCAGTGCCTCCCGAACACAACTCCAGGGCAGAGTGTTGAAGGCGTTGGAAATGTCCAAGGACACCGCCAACATCACCCCACCCCGGGAAACCGCTTCCTCCGCCAGGACTCTCACCCGCGATATCGCGTGGATGGTGGAGCGCCCATGCCGAAAGCCAAACTGGCTTTCGTCCAGGTCCGGCCCCTCATTGTACAAGTGGCTGACGAGGCGGGCAGCGATTATCCGCTCGAACAGCTTACCCACCTCGTCTAGCAGCACTATAGGCCGGTACGCGGACGGCGAGTCCGCAGGGCGCCCCGCCTTCCTGAGCAGGACCAGACGACCAGATTTCCACAAAGTTGGAAACTGGCCCCGCTCAAGGCACGCTGTGAAGAGTCCTCTCAGCCAGGGCTCTAGCTCCTTCAGAGCGAGGGCTAGCACGTGGCCGTGGATCCCGTCGGGCCCCGGAGCCACATTTTTGGCCCGGAGCCGCATCACGGCCGCCCCCATCTCTGCCTGTGTCACCTCTGGGACGCTGATGGCGTCCTCCTCTGTAGACTCTGCGGCCGTGGGCAAAGCCATCGGTGGCGGGATATACTCCGCTCTCGCCGGGAAGAGGGCTGCAACTACCTCCTCCAGCAGCTCGGGTTGGAGACTCTCCGTAAGTGGAGGCGCGGCGGCTCGAAGTTTACCTCGAACCGCTCGATAAGGGCGCCCCCATGGATCCCCGTCTAGAGTCTCCAACATCTCCTCCCTGGCTCGCTTCTTCGCCTCGCCGATGGCCAGCCGCAGAGTCTCAGTCGCCGCGCGGTACACCCCATACCGCGCGGCTTCTTCGTCAGGGACCCGACGACGTCTCCTCCGGTATCGGGTGTACTGGCGCCTGGCCGCTACGCACGCGACACGCAATTGTGCTATCTCGGCGGCCCACCAGTACACCTGGCGCCTTGCTGACTGTGCGTGGACCCGAGGCATGGACGCGTCGCTGATCTGCGTCATCGCCCCACGGAACCACAGCGCCTCCTGTTCGACGTCGACGGGTCCGGTCGTTGCCGACTCCCGGATCCAGGCCTGGACAATAGTGGCCTCCTCGAGAAGTTCCCTGTCGATGCGCTTGCGCGCCCAGCGTGGGCCATCCGTTCGCGGGGCCGGCGTACCGCGGCCGCCGGCGGTCTGGGTGGAGACGTCGAAACGGATATATCGGTGATCCGATAACGTCTCCACCTCCACGGCGACATGCCAGTCGAGGACACGACTCGCGACAGCAGGGCTAGCGAACGAGACGTCCACTACTGACCCGCCCCGCTGTCGCACGCACGTGTTAACCGAACCCCGGTTTAAGATGACCAGGCCGGTGGTTACTGCCCACTCCTCCAGCACCTCACCCCTAGCATCGGTTACCGGAGATCCCCACGCCGAAGACTTGGCGTTGAGGTCCCCTAGCAACAGCACAGTGCGAGGGTGGAGTCGGCCTACGACGGCGCCCAACTCGACAAGGAAGCTCTCGAAGTCGGCGAGACTCTTGTTGGGCGAAAAATACGCACCAACAATGCCAACGCCGTCAGCGAGGGCGGCCACCCAGCCGCGACCTCGGGACGGGCTGACAAGAGCCCCGCCAATAATGGCCACCAAACCATCTAGGTCTCCAACCCAGTTATCCCTGGGTGGGACGAAATACGGCTCAGCGACCACAGCCACGTGAATCGACCACTCTGCCATGCTCTGGAGCAAGAGATCCTGAGCTCTGGCAGAGTGGTTGATATTACCCTGGAGGAAATGGTAGAGCGCCATTATACGCAATCCATTCCCTCCACTCCATTCCTTGGCCCGGAGTCGGCTGAAGAGCAGCCAGGCTGACGGGGGGGTAAAGAGCCCCCGGCAACCTTGGCTCTCCTTCTCCTCTTCTGCTGCTGCGCGGGTGCGCCACAGGCCTTTCCGCCCGCTCTGTGCCCAGCGGGCCTCCCTGCAGCTGTACAGAGGCTGCAGTTTGGCGCCGCGGAGCACTGGGCCGCCTTGTGGCCGGGCTGACCGCAGCGATAGCACTGCTCGCTGCGGTCTGTTTCGGCGGTGCATCGTGCCCTGACATGCCCAATGTCCAGGCAACGATAGCACCGCAATGCCCTGGGTTGCAGCAGCTTGGCCCTCGCTGCAACCCACCCCACCAGCAGTCGTCCAGCATCAGCGACTTTTTTCGCTGCCGCCACCGGGCACCGCACCCAGATCATGCCGAGCCCGGTAGTGTCGGCGCGGATCTCGCCCGTCCGCACATCCTCAGGTGGGCATCCACCGGCTTGGGCGATGGCCGCCACGACCTCAGCTGGGGCCGTCGAGTCATCCAGACCGTCGATGCGCAGCTCAGCCGTCTTCATCGGCCTGTACACTCGGACGTCCTCAGGGTTGAGGACCTCCCGCAGCTTGGCGGCCAAAATGTCCGCTTTTTCGGCGCTAGAGACACCCGACACCTCGAGCAACCGCGCCCCCGTAATCGCCGACCTCAAACGGAAGCCGGACGGTGTGCCAAGTTCGGGGAACGCGACCTTAGCCTTCGCCTCTGACAAGACCGCCTTGTACGAGACGCCCCTTTCGACGGCTCCGGGCTGCAGTGTGATCACTACAGCCGCGGAGCGTGGGGCTCTGACCTTAGGCGGTCCTACGGCCTTACCTGATGCCGGTGTGGGTGCTCCAGCGGGTATCGACGGCGTCGTCCCCTTCTTCCGACGGCGGCCTCTCTTTACCACCGTCGTCCAGGCCTCCGTGAGGGGGCCAGGTGGTGTCGGCACGGTCGCAGCCACCGACTTGGAAGTGGGTGCGGACCTACCCTCAGCGGGCTTACTGGGCCCCTCCGTGGGCTTTGTGGCCCCCTTCCCGGCATTACTCCGCTGAGCCACTGCCGGCTTAGCGGTGCCCTCTTGTCTCCGCCTATCCCCAGCGAGCGGTGGGCGGAGGGTTTCGGTTGGCAGTCTCGCCTCTATGGCCTCCAGCCGGGCACCCACCATTTGACCGCACTGCATCATGCAGATGCGCGCAATCTTTTCAATCTCCGCATCCGCAAGTGCTGGGGCCGATGATGGGGCCGGCGATGGAGCCGATGATGGGGCCGGCGCCAGCGGTGGGCTCGTGATATTAGAAGCTACCGTCTGGGCGGCAAACTGCCGCTTGAGGTCCTCCAACTCGGATCGGAGACGGCTGTTCTCCTCCCACAACTTCGCCGTCTCTTCCGTGGTTGTGCGGGTACTGAGGACCTCAACCGCCTCCTGGATGCTTTCCACCGCGTCCTTCAAGGCACGCGTGAACGTGCCCTTCAGGTTGCCCGATTTGGTGGCAACCTTCAGGACGACATCCAGGCTGTCTGTCACTTGGCGACTGAGCGCCACCACCGATGCGTCCGCCGTCCGAGCCGAGCGCCGCTCTCGGGCCTGACGGGCAAACTCACTGACCTCGTCTAGTGCAACAGCCCGTTGCTGTGCCCGTTTTGCGGCATTCGCCTCCGCCTTGTTTGCCCCTAGTAGGGACGTAGTGGAGCCACCGCTCTGGTCCGCACTCATGTGCCCAGGGTCGCTCTGCACGCACTCTGAAGGGGCATGCGTGTCGGGCCGAGGCAAGAAGCGACCCCGCACGTCGCGCTCCGGCACCCGAGCGGTGGCCCCTACCGCGCGACCCCGCCCTCTCCGCCCCGTTGATACCTTCGGGGCCCGCAAGTTCTCCTCACTCGAGGAGAGACCCAATGACCCCGAGTCCTTGCTGCGCGGACGCTTCCTCCAAAATTTGGAGGTGACGCGCGAGTCCTGGTCAGACAAGTTGTCTCCAGGACCTGAGCCTCCTCGGCTCTTGTTGCCATCGGCGACGGCAAGTGGTACGTCCACATGAGGACTTGAGCCTCCTCGGCTCATGTTACCGTCGGCGACGGCAAGCGGTGCATCCACGTCACGCAGTTGCTCCAGGTGACCCTGGAGCTCCTTTTCTCGTTCGTGGCGCAGGTCGGCGGTGGTCTGCCGGCCCACGAGACTATTGGTGCCCCCCTAAGTTCCGATGGGGCTGCCCTCTAGGAGATACCTAGAGGGGCGGGATTCACCCTTGCGTTGCGCAAGGGAACCCGCCTGAGGATTTTTTTCCATTAGTCCTGGTTCCATTGTTTTTCCTCTTTAAGGGTGTGGTCCCTCTCTCAGCGCTAGGGACCGGATACAATCCCTCCGGCCATTCATCCCCTCGGCACGCTCGACCTTGGGATTGGGTTCCATCTTACTCCACGCCCACTCGACCTACCCTCTGTCAGCAGAGGGGGGGAGTAGGCGTTAGATGGCCACCGCAGCGACAGACTAGCCGTCCCGCCTCTAGCCCGGTTCCCTTCACAGACCATCATGGATGATGATCTGTGTTTGGAACCGTGACCTTTCCTCGTGTGTTGAAATTAGCCGCCCGCCCCAACTGTCCACCCAACGCGGGTGGGCAGTTGGAGCCGACGTTGCCCAGGGTGCGCCGCGTGGAGGCTTTCAACTTGCACCCCAGGTGCTGTTACCTAGCTCAGCGTCAATTTACAAAAAATGTGAAATGCTGAGGTTTCTAATTTTTATGTAAGAGTGAAGGTTATAAACCATTTATTTATTATTGTTCCCTGTGCTTTTTGCTTAAATCTTTTTTTTCTCGTAATCACGGTATAAAATATAGTATGCAACTCTTGAATAAAACGGATTTATTCAACTTCACTCACGTCGCTCAGGATTCTAATAATCATCATAATCACTCCCTACGGTTGTGATTCAGTTGTTAGAATCTTTAACTTGTTTGTGATTCATCTATGGCCCTCGCTTTAAATCCGTCCTTTGTTCACTAGTTGCATAATATACTATTATACCATGAGTGTGTATTCGTACGCGCACTAGCTTCTTACTGCTCATCACAGCGTCTTCCCTTTCGTACGTATTGTCGGATGAGATAGCATGCATTTTAACCCTGGCCACAAAATAGTTCGTGCCGCCGGCTAGGGCCACCTTAAAGGCCCATTAGGGTAAGGCCAAACGAACATAATTTTATGAGCCGTGTGTCGCGTAAAATGAGTCGCGGGATTCACATTCTACATGAATATTTCACAAATTTTACATCGCCGTGTGTGGTACAAACAGGACTTTAGTATGAAACCGAATGCAGCGTAAATTACGCGACTCATTTTACGCGACTCACAGCTCAAAAAATTACGTTCGTTTGTCCTCACCCTTAGAGTTCTATCTGTGCTTGGGTCTGTTTGGCGGGCTAATCTTGGAAACTTTGTACTGGTGAAAGTTAAATAATTTATTTCGTTTAAACCAGGCAAGACAAGTCAAAAATGGAAGAATTTGCAAAGTGTTGAGAAAAGACAATTGCCCACTAGACTTAGAGTTTTACGACAGTTTAAAATAGTGTTTCTATGTTTCGCTATGGTACAATCGTTCATAAGCCTGCAACTTCCATAAAAGGTATCGGGCATCAAGTTTCATCAAACTAATTAAATATATTTTTCAATTTCAGTCCAAACTCGAATTGACTGCACACGAGTTAGTTCTATTCAGAAACAAATTGGCTGGCACTCAAAAGGAATATGAACATTGGAGAACAACACTTCATCAGATTTTAATGGAATCCTTACCAGAAAATACATATCTTGGTAAGTTAAAATTGATGCATGATGCACCCCAGTTCAGTAAGCTATCACCGCTAAACATAGACTACTACAGTAATAAATGACTGGACTTTTATTAAAATTTTTCTTTCCTTTTTAGGTGAACCTCCTTCGCCAGGGAAATTGTCGACACTCAAAGAAGTTTTGAGTCGATACAAAATACACATGCAAAAATTGTCGTCGTTACAGGAAGAAATAAGTAAAAGGTAATAAAAAACGCGACAACGTATGGTCAAATTTCTTTAAAACTTTCTTGAAAAGCTTTATGGTTAATATCAGTATCATTGTCAGCATTATACAAGTTCACTGTTGAAAACTGGCTTCTTCGATTCCACGCCATTTTTTATTTCAATCCTTGGCCAAGATCGTCTCCACCTACCTTGTTAACGCACAACCATACGTTTCTTTAAAACTAAATTAACTTTGACCTTATTTCAGGGACAAAAAACTAGAACAGCATCGCAAGCAAGAGCTAGACCTCCGAGCGAAGCTAGAGGAGCAGAAAGGCTTGGAGATGCAGCTGAACTCCCGCATGGCAGTGCTACAGAACAAGCTGGAACTGCTGGGCAGTAACTCTGACAGCGAGCTGTTGGAGAGCTATAAGCAGCAGAATGAAAGTCTGCAAACTGAGCTGGAAGAAGTTAGGAGTGAACTGAAAAATGTAAGTTGAAATAATGGTGTTTGTAAAAAGAGTGACGACCGTAGTTTTGTTTTATTTTAAAGTTATTTTTATGCATTTTGTAGGCTTGGTCAAAGATGTCATTAGCGGAAATATTTAGTCATAAGAGATCATGAAGCTGATGACTGATGTTTTGAATTGAATACAATTGCATATACTAACTATTCGACATATGGAACTAGAAACAGTGATTCTGCGATAGGCAATAAACCTGATTTTTATCATTACGCTTCCCGTTTTCTCCTTCAGTTGGATCTCAAACACACGCAACTAGAGTTAGACTACGACAAGCTAAAGTCAGAGAAGGGCAGCCGCGCGTCCATCGTGCAGGAAGCGAACGCTGACTTGTTGCGCGAACTGGAACGTTACAGCGGACAGCTCAAGGACACGCTCAAGGAGAACGGAGAGCTCAAGACTTTGTATCTGCAGGTATGTAGTATCTGTATAGATTAGAGTTAAACTACGACAAGCTAAAGTCAGAGAAGGGCAGCCAAGAGTCCATCGTGCAGGAAGCGAACGCGAACTTGCTGCGCGAATTGGAACGTTACAGCGGACAGCTCAAGGACACGCTCAAGGAGAACGGGGAGCTCAAGACTCGTATCTGCAGGTATATCTATAACCTCCTCGGTGGGTTCCCGCATCGTCGATGCGGTGGGGCTCAGTAACCGTGGCTTGGTCACCCACGGTGAAGCGAAGAGGAACCCGAGGAGGGGCCGCTCGTCAGGGCTTTTGCCGATTAGCCGACGACGTAGCGGCCAACATGTAGGTAGCAGTGCCGCCTGGGCGACATCGTAACTGAGGCGAGCCGCGATGTCGTATGGGGCCTGCCATACCCATAAGATATCGCGACCGCGGCAGGAGAGGAGTGCCGGTATTGCAGTGCGCCGCTCTCCCTACCTTCCGCGGCCTGGACGGGGTCGCCACCGTCTGATAGCGTTGACCGCTCTCCCTATCCCCTGCGGCCGAAAAATGGCAGGTGGTGGGACCATTGACTTTAACCCGTCACAAGGGGACTTAGGGTGCCATACACGGGGTCGTCTGGCGCGCATGTTCTGGTTTGGTACCTGGGGTGATCACGACGCACACTGTGTTCTGGTGCGCCGGTGTACTACCCAGAGGAAGTTCTGGTGACTGACAGCCGCGGCGGGTTCACGGACGAGTGCTAACGCGTGCCCTTGTTCCCGCCATAAGCGGCACAGGAGGACACCGTGGAGTTTTAGTGGGTTGGAGTACTATAAAACTGCATTATCTCCCCGTGCTAGCCCAGTATGCATGAACATTTCTCCATGCTAAAAAAAAAGTTATGTCTATAAAGATTATTTAGATTTTCTCGCAACACAACCTTTGCCCAGCAGTGGTAAAAATAGTTTGACTAGATAAAACAGTTGAAGATAACTTCTTTATATTATTTAGCTATAAGTCTCCTAACAAACTGTCGTAATATGGATGTAATACACACTTCTGGCTATCTCTTGGGGGTATTTAATCGTCTTTACTATTGTAATTTCGACCTGTCACCATTATCCTAGTGGTGCAGACAACACGACTGGGATAGTGGTGATATTTGGTTGGTTATTGCCCACACTATAATTCAAGGCACGTAAGTTGGCAAAAGTCGTTAGATGCGCAGAAGTCGTTTTTTTTAGGTCTCTTTGGTAGTGAAGCGGGGCGCGTCGAACGTTCCGATCGCGCGAATTGTTGATCAGTTGATACAAGGATCGACTGACCAATCGCGTCTTCTTTCCGTTCGCTCTATGTGGTGGTTGGTCAGTTCGCGCATATTGCGCTGTATTATCCCCACTACGCCAAAACCTTGCCAACTTACATGCCAGAAACTATACCAGCCACAAACATACTAGGGGTATATTTGTATAAGGAAAAGTAAAAAAAAAAAATTGTTCACAGGCATGTAGCTCACGCGATACAGTATCAAGAGAACTAAAAGACTTGCAATCAAAAATACAAAAAGAAAAGGAACTTTACAAATCACAAGAGAAAGACTATGTGGAGAGATTGGAGAAGCAAAAACAGCAGATTGAGAAGTTGAGTTCAGACTTGAGTAACACGAAAGAAGAGTTGGAGAGAGCGAACAAGAGAATATCGGAGTTGCAAAGAGAGTTTACTGATAAGCAGAGGGAGTTTACTGAAAAGCTTGATAAGTACTTGCAAGGTACGTATTTTACATGTCTTTATTAAAATAATATCTGTTCCCGCGTCTTATCCCCCGTGGAATACGCCACACCAATCAGTCATTTATCCATGATGAAAATTAGTTGGTCAAATCCATCATTAATTATTTTATTTTGAAATTTATTTTATATTATTTTTGTTTGACAGATGAAAAGTCCGCGATGCGCAAAGAACGGGAGCCGTGTGCACAATGTGAAAAGAATATAAAACATATCAAATATTTAGATGACCAGCTTAGCAAATCCACTATTAAATTAGGTGAGTTCACCACTTTTTTATAACCATCTAATGTGAGCATCTGGAGATGCATTGGGTGTTCAGGATGCGTCTCTTAAAATTTTACCTTGGAAATAAAGTTATTTTTGTCCTTCCAGCATCCCAAGAAAGCAACGAAACTTTAATGAAGGAGCTGAAAACCAAAGCAGAGTTCTTCCAACAGTACATTATAGACCGTTTCAACAAACTTCGCGAACAACGCAGCATAGGAACCAACACAGAGGAGACAACAGAACGAAGTCACTCACCGACCTCGGAGTCCAGCATCGAGCAGCTCGTACAGAACTGTGACGATGCGCTAGCTGCCAAGGTTTGTACCAGTTGTGAACCACGCAGCATACCAACTAACTCGCAGAAGACTACGGAACGTACTCACTCGCCGACATCAGAGTCCAGCATCGAGCAGCTCGTACAGAAATGTGACGACGCACTAGCTGCCAAGGTTTGTACCAGTTGTGAACCACGCAGCATACCAACTAACTCGCAGGAGACTACGGAACGGACTCACTTGCCGACCTCAGAGTCCAGCATCGAGCAGCTCGTACAGAACTGTGACGACGCGCTAGCTGCCAAGGTTTGTACCAGTTGTGAACCACGCAGCATACGAACTAACTCGCAGGAGACTACGGAACGGACTCACTCGCTGACCTCAGAGTCCAGCATCGAGCAGCTCGTACAGAACTGTGACGACGCGCTAGCTGCCAAGGTTTGTACCAGTTGTGAACCACGCAGCATACCAACTAACTCGCAGGAGACTACGGAACGGACTCACTTGCCGACCTCAGAGTCCAGCATCGAGCAGCTCGTACAGAACTGTGACGACGCGCTAGCTGCCAAGGTTTGTACCAGTTGTGAACCACGCAGCATACCAACTAACTCGCAGGAGACTACGGAACGGACTCACTCGCCGACCTCAGAGTCCAGCATCGAGCAGCTCGTACAGAACTGTGACGACGCGCTAGCTGCCAAGGTTTGTACCAGTTGTGAACCACGCAGCATACCAACTAACTCGCAGGAGACTACGGAACGGACTCACTTGCCGACCTCAGAGTCCAGCATCGAGCAGCTCGTACAGAACTGTGACGACGCGCTAGCTGCCAAGGTTTGTACCAGTTGTGAACCACGCAGCATACCAACTAACTCGCAGGAGACTACGGAACGGACTCACTCGCCGACCTCAGAGTCCAGCATCGAGCAGCTCGTACAGAACTGTGACGACGCGCTAGCTGCCAAGGTTTGTACCAGTTGTGAACCACGCAGCATACCAACTAACTCGCAGGAGACTACGGAACGGACTCACTTGCCGACCTCAGAGTCCAGCATCGAGCAGCTCGTACAGAACTGTGACGACGCGCTAGCTGCCAAGGTTTGTACCAGTTGTGAACCACGCAGCATACCAACTAACTCGCAGGAGACTACGGAACGGACTCACTTGCCGACCTCAGAGTCCAGCATCGAGCAGCTCGTACAGAACTGTGACGACGCGCTAGCTGCCAAGGTTTGTACCAGTTGTGAACCACGCAGCATACCAACTAACTCGCAGGAGACTACGGAACGGACTCACTCGCCGACCTCAGAGTCCAGCATTGAGCAGCTCGTACAGAACTGTGACGACGCGCTAGCTGCCAAGGTTTGTACCAGTTGTGAACCACGCAGCATACCAACTAACTCGCAGGAGACTACGGAACGGACTCACTTGCCGACCTCAGAGTCCAGCATCGAGCAGCTCGTACAGAACTGTGACGACGCGCTAGCTGCCAAGGTTTGTACCAGTTGTGAACCACGCAGCATACCAACTAACTCGCAGGAGACTACGGAACGGACTCACTCGCCGACCTCAGAGTCCAGCATCGAGCAGCTCGTACAGAACTGTGAAGACGTGCTAGCTGCCAAGGTTTGTACCAGTTGTAAACAATGCACAATAGGCACTAACACGAGGGAGACTACGGAACGGACTCACTCGCCGACTTAAAATCAGGCCCTAGGCTTTCAGACTAATTGGCGCAAAATTTATCTTGGTGTATTATTATTTTAAAATTTTAATTCTCGTGCGTTGCATCGCGCGTTCTTTTAGCTATCATTGCAACCATGTTGTTGTTAAAACAGTTTAACAAAAGTAAATAATTCGTAAAAATCCTTTAATTTTTCATTACAGACTGCTCTCATGGTAAAAGAAAAAGCCATCAGGGACCAGATAGCCGAAAAGTTTACACTAGAGATGAAAACCGTCGAAATGAACTGCGCGAGAAAAATCAAAGAGATTGAGAGTGAACAGATGGAAACCGTCACAAAAATAAAAGAACTCCTCGAAAGGAAAGCAAGGGAAGTTGATGCTTTGAAAGACTTTATACTCGACGAGAGGGCTAAAGTGACTCAAATACTTGAAGCGAAAGAGAATGAAATATCAGAACTTATCAAAGAACATAATGTGTTACGAGAAGATTGTCAAAAAGCTAAAGACCAGTACAAAATGCTTTTCGAACAGTCCAAAACGATTATGGACTGGAAACAAAAAGCCGAGAAGTACAAAGAAAGAGCAATACGACTAGAGTCGTTAGAAGAAGTTTTGAAGTCAGAAAGGGAAAATTTCAAACAAAGAAGTAATTCTGCCGCTAAAGAATGTATGGCGATGAAAGCTAGGGCGACAGAAATGCAAACAAAAGTTGGTGAACTTGAACAGAGGTATGAGAAACTCCAGATGGAATATAAGATGATTCAAGACAAGTACAAAAATGCTAAGAAAACTATTTTAACTTATAAGGTAAGAACACAATTTGTATGAAAAAATATGAGGTGCTCTGTAAAGCAATTTATAATAGGGGTAATTCCTGGGAAGGAAAATGATAATTCTATTAAGTCCGTCCTACACGTATTTTTTGACTACAAATCAATAAAAAATTACAAAGATAAAGCTTGTCAAATTTTAGGAGTAGGGGCTTGTGAGTAAAAAGTGTATCAACACGTAATTTCAACGCCTACAGTGCGTCGTTATTTTTTGTCTATGCGGCAAAAGAGAAAATACGTGTCCTAATCACCCGGACGGAAAAACAAAAAATATTTAGTCATTCATCATCCTTACTTTGTTTTCAATTCATCCAGAACACAGTTTGCTAAAAGTGAGTTTTTTAAATTGGTACCGACTGCTAATGATCATGTTTTTCAGGATTATGTATCGAAAAAAGATTGCCATGTGAACAACGAAATGAATAGAATACAAGATGAGTACAGGAAGATTTTTGTGAAGCTGCAGAATCAGTTGACTTATTACATCAACCTAAGGCTGGAGGACGAGAAGAAAGGAAAGCGAGTGCTGCCGCAGAGTTCGACGCAAAGCGATGTAAGTTATATCAAAAATGTTCTAGACGACTTATCCCAAGATTTAGACTACTTACAATTTTAAAACTTCACAGAGTTTTGTACCCAAAGGGTGGTTACTAAGTTCAAACTTCACCTATTATTGAGCCAATGTCATCTGTCTGTTTTTCGAATTAAAGAAGGCCTGACTCAGAACACCTTGTGAAGGTCTTGGTGTCGCACATTATTCGAGAGCGGGGATAGGCGCAAAATAATAAAAAAGTACTTTTAATAGATTTAAACTTTACCCTCTTTACTAATAAACTTTTTATAGCAGGTCAATAGTTATATACCGTTTCTCCCTTTCAATCATCAGTAATTTGGCTTTCGAGTAACTATACAGACGCTAAAATTATAACGTTTATTAGTAAGGAGGTAATAGTTTTGGTGACTCGAACCATAACGAACTTTATGCGCAGCTCGTAATTGGTGGTTATTACAAGCTTTTATTTAACTTGCAATGTATGTATTTAAGTGTGTTCGGGTCAAATCTTGCAACTGAATTTTAAAGCAGTTATCCTCCACCGATTAAGATGAAATTTTGCATTCACGTTTAGTTTGGATGACAATTCATGGTTAGCTTAGTGACGTCATTCTAAATCTAATATGGTGGACGGCCCAAGATGGCGGCCTAGTTATTTTTTGTGCACTGCCATGATATGGGTATGAAAGGGTTTGCTGAGAAAAATACGAAAAAAGCTTGTTTCATAAAAGGAATAATTTTATTAAGTAAGTTTAAAAGAAAGCTAAAAAATGCGAAAAAGTTAAAGTTTTTAAGATAAGTATTGAAATTAAATACCCTGTGCTTAAGATAAGAATTACTGGCTTAGGCCCAATTTTTTGACTCATAGTTAACTCAACCTATAGTTAAATATACTAACTTACGGTTTCAAATTTCAATAAAACGCGTCTATTCATCTATTGTTAGTTAAGTACGGGTCAAAACAAAACCAAAAACAACAAAACTGGACCTTGAACTAAAACTTAATAAAAGTATTGTTCTAATTTCAGTATACAGATAAGTTAAATAAGCTCAACGACGATTTCACGCGGTTGACGCAGTCCAACTTTTGGGATTACGCGAAAGATTACAAGTGATGGCGGACGCGGTGACTGCAAGTAACACAACTAAACGACTGGTTCAAACCGTTAAACGAAAGATATTCTAATGCCCCAGTGTTTGTACTTAAT
This sequence comes from Orthosia gracilis, assembly GCA_947562075.1. Taxonomy (NCBI): domain Eukaryota; kingdom Metazoa; phylum Arthropoda; class Insecta; order Lepidoptera; family Noctuidae; genus Orthosia; species Orthosia gracilis. Next base: position 65,373,382 of record OX387264.1, on the reverse strand, counting down.
GTAGAATATATGTAAACGATTTTAAAAGTATTATAAAAAGTTTTAAAAAGGGTAATGCAAGGCATATCTCTCAGGGAGAACTGATGTGTAACGTAAAGACTGCGTTTAAACTATGACAATCGCTCAAGCCCCAACATAGAATAATTTCATAGAATATTTTTTTCAATGAATTAAATTTTAGATAACCAGATCATTCCATTAACCATTTAGTGAATTGTTCCTGTGATAATTAAGTACATTGTAGAATAATGAAATGAGAAGCAGTATTACTCGATAAAGTGCAAAAATATCTCACATTCCTTGTGATATGTCCAGTTTTACTTGTATGATTAAGTAAATACTGCAGAGGCCGTTCTATGGAGTTTCAAAGCCATCATAGTTCTATTGCAAATTAGTGATGTAGTTATTCGTATGTTATAACTCTATCTCACTCTCGCAATCGAGCCATGATAGCTCTAAAATTATATAATATGTCCCCAGAAAGTAGGTATACTTGTTCAATGTTCATATCTATGGCTTTTTACTATGAAAAAGACTTGTTTTATTAAAATTAATGTTAATTCAATTATTATTGTGTTAAATAGTAATAGTAATTTTAATTGTTTTCGTTAAAGCTCTTGAAAGTAGGACGAGTAACGGAATTATATTTTATAGTATGGAGCATTATAATTATCTGTTATGTAAAAAGTTTTGTAAATAAAAGTATCATTTTGTAACTTGATTTTTTTATTTCTTAATGTAGTATTTTGAAGGAACAAATGGCATTTTGGCGACTGCACAGGGGACATCTTTGCCTCTAATGTTTACCAATAATTCAGTGCCTGCTTTCTTAAGAGGCTCGAGGATGTAACCCATGGCAACATTGCCGCCAAGTGATGGGGCCGGACATCCGCTAGTAACAGTACCAACGGTGTCAGACGTCTTTGCGTCCTTCAACACCGCACCTTTCCTAGCAGGTGGTCCAGTTTCCAATCTGATACCAACCCGCCTTTTCTCTACGCCTTCCTTGATTTGACGCAGAATTATTGAAGAACCCGGGAAGTTGTCATCGGTTCGCCTTCGCTTCGCTATCAGCCATGTTAAGTTCGCTTCAACAGGGGTGACACTTTCGTCGATGTCGTTGCCGTAAAGGCAAAGTCCAGCTTCAAGACGTAGAGAGTCTCTTGCACCAAGACCTGCGAGTTTCACATCACTAGACTGCAGTAATGCTTCCGTAACTTCATCCGCCTTGGCTGCCGGTATGGATATCTCCACACCATCTTCCCCCGTGTATCCGCATCGAGTCACTCGGCAATCAACTCCTGCAACTTTCCCCAATCTGGATGTCATGAACATTAAATCCTCAACTGATATGTCAGTCAGCTTCTGTAAAACTGACGCTGCTTTTGGACCTTGTAACGCAATTAGAGCTCTCTGGCTTGTCTCTAAGAACTCAACATTCACATCATTGCCTTTCTTCCGAAATATTTCCGATGTTGCCTTCATGTGCTGCTTATCTACTTCTAATCTTCCGGCGTTGGAAACCACGTACAAAGTCTCCGCATTCACTTTAGTTACTATCAAATCGTCTATGATTCCGCCTTTCTCGTTCAAAAACACGGTGAGAGAACTAGAGCCATCCTTCATTCCTTTCAAGTCGACCGGACATATCGACTCGAACCAGGACAAACAATCCTTGCCACGAACGTTCGTCTGCAGCATGTGAGATACGTCGAAAATCGAAGCACTTTTTCTTGTAAACAAGTGTGATTCAGATAAACTCAGATCCGAATATTGAACGGGTAGGAGAAATCCGGCAAAATCAACCACTTTACCTCCATACTTCGTGTGTAAATTGTACAGTGGCGTCTTCGTTCCTTTTGATTCATCACTATACCAGCGCGAGGATACTGTCCCAGAGACGGTCACCTTAGGAACACCTCTTGGACCCAACACAATTCTGCCAAATGCTATCGAACACATTTTCACAGTCCAATCTCTTTCAATTATATAGTTACATATGGCCACACAATATCTATAGTGGCTATAAGAAAAGGTCAGCGGTCAATACTTAAGTCCTGATAAGTAATAATGTTACATTCCGTCAGATGTAGTGGGGCAATTGTTTATTGGGAATAATTTACGCTATCAAAAAATAAATAGTGAGCTAATGTTAATAGATCTTGCTCCATTATACGCGTGTTTGTATTAATACAAACTTATCGCCCAATTTTTTGAACGAAAGTTTGGTATCGCATTATTTATGTGGTGAAAATTTTACAACCGCGTGTTAACTGCTGTGATTGGTTGAATTATAAATAACCAGTCGCATCATTTGACTTGTTTGATGCGTCAATAATTTCGTTCCAGAAATCGGGCGTAGGTACTTACAGTTTTCATGTTTTGTCATAAGCATTATTGTTAGACTGACTTGGGTTCATGGCTTTAAATCCCCATAGAGAGCCTCCGCTGGAAGATAGTGATGAACCGGGGCTCCTTACGATTCATACTGACGTCTTATTCGAGATGGATTGAAGCGAGCATATTTAATTTTTATGACGATGGCTGCACATACATGCATGCATGCGTTTTCTGGAATACATTTGTCTATATTTCTCAAGACGAGTTAGAGGTCAATATTCATCATCATTTCAGCCAAATTACGTCCACTATTAGACAAGCGACACAAAACTGATGGTCTCGCATCCACTGGATTCCCTCAGCTTTGACCAGGTCGTCGTTCCACCTAGTGGGAGACCTTCCAACGCAAAATCTTCCGGGTCGTGGTCGCCACTCCAGAACTTTTCGGCCCCAAGCAACGGGCATCCGTTCTGAGAGCAATGTGTGCAGGCTATGTCGGTAATCTTGAGGTCAATACTGTCCCGAGTGAATCAAGCTTCTCTACAGTTACTTTGAGCGTTTAGGGGTCGTGGTCCAACTAGTTGGACTACGGGTCTTCGGTAGGGGCAGTTGTCCAACTAAAAATTATGATTGGACAACTGCCCCTACCGAAGACCCGTGGTCCAACTGAGTTAATTTATTAGGTAATTTATATAAATAGCTAAAAGTGGCGCTCGAAAAGAGCACATGGAAATATAAGGAGGAGGCCTTGGCCCAGCAGTGGGACATTAACGGCTAAATAAAACATAAAAATATTAATTTTATTGAATTAATATTTTTATGTTTTATTAAAATCATTATCAATCAAATCAAAAAAGTATTTAATAAAAAAAAAAACAAAGATTTTCTAAAGCATGCCCAACAGTTATTTGACCAGTTAACGTTTGTAACTGTATCTCCATGATGTACCTAATCATCATTTTCAATTTGGCATTTTCGTCTGAGACTTACCTTTTCTGTAACTTCTCTTTTTTTTGCAAGGGTTGTTATTTTTCTAACACGTTTAGAAACCGCAATATGTTGACCTTGTTATTTTTCGTATTTAAAATACGACTCAGTTTTACATGCGACCCTTCCAAAACATTATTTGTTCCGTGTCTTTCACTAAACACTCATATCGTTTTACTGAATTTGACAAAATCGTGAAATGATGAATATTAACATAAATAATTAAAATAAATCAGTTGGACCACGGGTCTTTGGTAGGGGCAGTTGTCCAATCACTATTTTTAGTTGGACAACTTACCAAAGACCTATTAGTTGGAAATTATAGTTGGTCCACGACCCCTAAACGACTTTGGGGACATCAGCTTGGCAGATGCGAAGAACAAGGCAATGATGATTAACTACAATAGCCTATTGTAGGTAACCAAAACCATCATTGCCCTCCATGCTAATATCTCTGCCAGCATCATGTGGAAAGCACCTATCACAATTATATTGCTTATGTTAAGAAGGGCTTAGGAGGGATGTATTTTAAATAGAAGAAACATTCTGTTTGGCTAAGATTAAAATTACCAAGGTTCTCACCAAACTTCTTGGCCGTCCTGAAGTTGGCTACAATGACTGCGCAGTACTAAATCTCATACAAAAACAGCACCATTTCGTGCCTCGCGCAACCGGTAAACCAACTTCAGGGCGGCCCAGAAGTTTGGCGCGAACTATAGCAATTAACATGAATAAAACAAAATCATTAATTCAAAAAGTCTAATCTAATCTTTTATGTCACAACTATCCAATACTTTTAAATACTCTTCGTGAGTCAACAATTCACTCTTAGTAGCTTCAGAAATAGCAATACTTGATAAAATAATGGCAATATAACCATCAGCATCGGGCATTTCCTTCAGGAGTGTGGGCTGTTTAACTAATTCTTCATTAACTTCAATTAATGTCCCTTTCATGCAACAAGGTATCTCAAAACCTGTGCCATCTTTAAACTCTATTTTACAAATGATGGACTTGGGGCCCAATTGCTGACCACCCCTCTTGCTTTTGCCCCTCACAGAATTCTTCAACCGGTCTACTTTTCCTACAGTAAAATTCACTTTATACTCTTCATTCTTACTGAAAAAGAAATGACTTGGTGCCAGGCTCAGCAGAGCAATCCTGTTTGAGTGGAACATTATCATAATATCATTATTCTTTACTCCATCGACATCTGTAATATATCTCTTACTAAAATATCTCTCTGTGAATGATTTAAAGTTGTTCAGGTCAGGTATTGAATCTAGTATCCCTATTTCTTCCATTGTAATAAAAATAAATGCTATGTTTTAAGTGCAGGGTTTGGCTATTTTAGCTGGCTTGATTGGCTCGGTCTTGTGCTAGTATTCGAGCCCTGATCTCAGCGTGGCGTCTACGGGACTCTTGCAGGTTAGCTGTTTGTCGGGCAATGCGCTCACTTTTTAAACACTTTCTCATATCCCGGTCATAATCATTGCAGTATCCCATAAACTTTCTAAATGGATGCTGGAACAAAACATACATCCTGATTAAATGGTTCTTTTAGATTATATTATATTCAAAACAATAAGAATGCTTGATAAAAACAAAAAAGAACATGGTGTGTTGCAAACAAATGAGGTTATCATCATTTTTTGATAGCAATTTCGGAAGGTTATTTATGTAACATATTCGAAATATCATAAATCCTAATGTATCTATTTATTACACACAATATTGAATTTGTTATGCAATTAAGTTTTTACTTCTTACCTACCTCGGAGTGACAGTCCATCAACTTTCGTATGAAAACATTACATTCATCGGTATGTAAATGGGGTGCCAAGTCTGTGTGCATATCTAAATATTTATCGAGTCTCTAAGGGAATTATGAATTTATCAACAGAACCTTTGTAGTTATTTTTAAATTTTCTAAATTATTTGAGAACTGCTCAGCAAGCTTTATTCAACTACAGATAGCATAGCGATGATAATTTTTTTGACGTTTATTTAATTAATTTGACATTTTGACGATTGCCGCCACAGAGTACATTTTAACAGGTGTTGCCGCCGCAATGAATCAGAGACAATTGAGACAAATTTTATTTATTTTTGGGCTTGATGCACAGGCCTTGAGCAATGTGTTGCAAAAATCTAGTCAACGCACGAGTCGTTTCCACTTAACATTAAATATCCCCTGTGGTTGTTATTTTAACATTATAGTCTACGAAGGCATATTTAAGAAAAATTATCCAATCATCCATAGAAGAGGACAGGTAAGGTACTTTTCTAAGTCTACTGCGATCCTCGAACCAGCCGCTTTTTCAGTCTGCCGTGTCTTATATTGCTTTGTGCAGGTTGGTACATTTTGTGCAGCAGTGTCCAGTGGGTAAGCAAAATAATAGGTCATATCCTGACAAGAAAATAAAACACCAATCATTTTTATTTATTTTTACTTAAATACATAGTCACATTGTGTCTCATTAATAACTAACAGAGAAATAATAACGGCAAACACCGCTCACGTACGGGATTTATTAGACCTAGTAGTAGGAATACCTACAATTACATACCTTAGAATAGATAAAAGAGTAACTAACAAACTTCATCAATAATGACTAGTAATTTATTGCATTTTTGAGACATGTATAAAAACACCTTGATAATTAGGATTGGAAGTTGTCTTGCGTTTTCTATCATCACCACTAATAAACGCACGAAGAAAATCACAATAAAACATACGATACGACATCATTCATCTCAAAAACAGGAACAAGCTAGTATTAAGCAAATAAATTATAGATAAATACAGAAATGCGATGTAACAAAAATAACTAGTGATTTGATGCCCGATTAGATGAAGAAATGCAAAATGTGCCCAAAATAAATGTCCAATCCAATTGGCTAAAATTAAAAAGCGGGTGTGTAGTGTGGTGTGGGGTTCGTTCGTTCGCGGAGGCATCAACTCTTGGGCATGCCCTGGGGCGTGGCGGTCTCCACCATCTTCTTGTACTTGCCGACGAGCTCGGGCAGGTCGTAAGCGATGGCGACGTCGAGCCGCGTGATGGGGCAGCCCCGGAAGTACGTGCACGTCGCCGACAGCTGCTGGAACTCGAACAGGGGATTCAACCGGAAGAAGTCCCGGTACGTCTCGGGGTCGGGCAGGTCGTACCTAGAAACACATAATTAATATGATTCATAGTGTTAAGATACAAAATTTATTACCCTGCAGAGCCCGTTACTAAAGGGAGATTCAAAATTAGTAAGAAAAATAAATAAAAGGACCTGACGATACCTCAGGTTGAGTATTTCCACTTTTGGAACGATCACGAACAGCACTTAAACGATAAACGGACAGTAGAGCACAAACTGGCCAAATGGCGAAGTTAGAATACGTACCTGGAAATATTCGTGAGTGTGCTGAGACCCTCATAGATGTGGTAGTTCTGAGGGTTCTCAATGATGGCGTCGGCGATGATCTTCCTGTTGCCGAAGATCGTCTTGTGGTTGTAATACGTTGTCAGGTAGCAGTCAACCATCTTCGCGTGATTCCTCACGCGAACCTGTTAGAAAAACAGTAATCTTGAGAAAATAGAGCTCCCATACCTACGGTGTAGGTAGAATGAGGTAGAACGAATATGAAGACATTTTCTTTTCTTGTCAACAGTCAAACACTATGTATAGTTCTCGCCAAACTTCTTGGCCGCCCTGAAGGTGGCTACAATGGCTGCACAGTTGTAAAACTTATACAAAAACAACACCGTGCCGCGTTGCGCATCGTAAAGCCAACTTCAGGGCGGTCAAGAAATTTGGCGAGTACTATAACTTAGTAGTAGGTACCTACAACGATTTTTAAGCTAAGCTACTACTATTTTTTTTTTCTTTTATTATTATTTTAAAACCGCCCTTCTCACGCTTCTATTAGTTCGCCGGCTAACTATCGCGGGTTACAATTGGTTTGACGTCGCTTTCGAGTTTTGTTTTTCACAATTATTGTTATTCTGCCATTTCTTGATTCTAATGTTTGTTTATTTCATAAATCGATTGTATTACCAAGACGAAGTTATTTCTCTGCGGGAAAACAACCATCACAATTTCAGCGTGAGTCGTGAGTAGTAAATTTTAGGTCCATAAGATCGCGGAATGTTTTCCTTGAAAAGTAGATTTTTCTGGCAGTTTTGGACCGCCCTATATATATTGCAGTGGCTGACTTTTCAGGCAAATACTAAATCACCTTTAATCGTATCTATAATTTTACACATGCTTCAATTTAAATTAACACGATTTACAAACAAGTCTACTTACAGCGAATCTCCTAGCGCTTGCAATCTTGTTCTCAATGCGCTTGTCAATGGCTTGCCGCAAGTCTCTCAGGAGCTCTCTCTCCTGGGCTTGCAGAAGTCGCACGGGCGCGCCCGCCTCGTACGGCATCGACCACAGAGACACGGTGTACATGACCGGCGGCTGCGCGGAGCTCATCAGCGGCGAGATGTTCCAGATCAGCGCGGACTGTACTCGCATCAGCTCCTCCGGCTTCACTGTGTCTGCTTTGTTCAACACGATGCGTGTCTGAAGGAGGATTGGAAATGGTAAGTGCTTTGAAATTATATCAATTATTGTTATTTTGTCCTAGATTTGTTGGGCGCTCCAAATCATCATCGTTTCTTAGAGGTAATATTTTCACATTGGAATAAAAAACCAAATGAAATGTTTAGCAGTCGAGTTCGAATGTCATCCCGAAAATGTAGATATGTCTTCGTCATTATCATTACGGAAAAGAACATTTATCACTTTTATTCAGAAAGTTATAGATCTTATCAAACGATTGCACCTATTTATAAACGTTACTTACACTCATCTGACGCATCCTAGCAATTCATTCCATTGTCGATCAAAATATACCTGGCACGTGGGCCGAACTGATTATCAGACGATGACAGACAAAGCACTCACTCATACTCAATACTATGGGACGTATGCTGGCATGCCGATGATGCAGACGTATTTTCTCTGCTTGGGCAACATGGCACTAGTTGCTTAATAGACCATCATTCCGTTTTTCTTTCACTGTTGCTACTTCCTACATATCGTTTAATAAGTTCTATTACGGGTTACAATTTCAGCCTGAGCGCGTTGTCTATATTTTCTTGCTATGATTGCTTGATATTTGATTTCATATTCACCTGAGACTCCCTGCCTTTGAGTTGGTCGAGTATAGCTTCTGTCTCGGGACCGACGTCCAGTTTGGAAGGATCGTAAACCAGGAAGATGATGTCGGCGCGGTCGATGAACCACTGACAGGCGTCGTTGAAGGGGAACACTCGAGACACCTGCTTCCTTACTTCAAGTATTCCGGGAATTTCCACGATGTTCACCTGGAAATAGACATTTAACACGCTTGATTACCTCCTCTTCCGTACTGTACACATTATAACAGGAATCGTGTTTCTTTAGAAAGAAAGAAAATACATTTATTCGGAACAAACCAGAGGCACATAACAAATATGAAAAAAATAAAAAAAATAACAACAAATAAAACATGAGAGAACTGAGAAAGTGTGCCTCACCGCTCTTTCAAAAGATTATTATGGGCTAAGACCCGAATAAGGAGCGACCTTCACCCATCTGTTTTATGGATGACAAGCTTTTTCTTACAAATATGTTAAAAAAATATATCGCGAGTGGGTTGTCTAAATATCTTGTCAAGACTATATTAATTAAAAATTCTATTAGTAAAATTAAAAAAAAAACCCGACACATTTTTATTTCATGCTACATAATTTATCTAGTAAGTAGTAGACACGCTTCGATCGACAATCTATTGAACACGTAATTTTGTTATTATGACACGATATCTTGCAAAAATACCCCGATTGAAACAGTAAAACTCCTCTAACTTTAGATTGGCTGAACCCTTTTTAAACAAACATAGCTAAGAACACTCGCTAAAGTCACATTCCAAACAAAATAAAAACCGGCCAAGTGCGAGTCGTACTCGCGCACGAAGAGTTCCGTACCATTACCGCAAAAAACGACAAAAAACACGTTTGTTGTATGGGGGCCCCACTTAAATATTTATTTTATTCTGTTTTTGTTGTTATAGCGGCAACAGAAAACATGATCTGTGAAAATTTCAACTGTCTAGCTATCACGGTTCATGAGATACAGCCTGGTGACAGACGGACCGCGGAGTCTTAGTAATAGGGTCCCGTTTTTAGCTTTTGGGTACGGAACCCTAAAAATAAATAAAATCAAAGTCGCTTCATCCGTTTAGGAGCTATGATGCCACAGACATCCTAACACCTTTCGACGACGACAGCGCATTATTTTTGAAACAAGCTTTTTTCGAGTAACTCATAGTTTTGCTTTAAAAAAAAAAATTAACAACACAATATTTTTCGCAACTTTTGGATACTCCTCCAAAATTACTTGGATTTAAAAAATATTTTTGCACCGAAAAATTGATAACAGAAATAGTATATAGTAGTATATGTAATAAAATAATACTTTGCAAACAAAACTGTTCAAAAGGAGGTTCAATATTGATATTTTGGCTCCGGGCGGGCGCACAGCCAGTACTGCGTTAACATTAGGGCGTATATATTGCCTTAAGCTACATACACGCTATGGTTATTATACCCCAATTCTGAAGTATTAAGTTAACTCAAACCGGGATTAGTCGATGAGTTAAGACAGACTGCATCATAACGAACATTAAATAGGCTGATGTTTTCTGAAAGGCCTTCTTTTGTTCTTATTGTACCTATGCCATAGATGCTACCATTGATTTAATCCCAGTTCCGAAATATCATGGTATAAACGTACACTGATTTTTAAAATTAATTATATCTGTGATTATAGTCTTGACAGGAATTTTTTAGACAAACCAATCAAGTTTTTTTTTTACATTTTTATGTATGAATATGAAATGCTTTTCATCCATTAAACGGATAGGTGAAGGTCGCTCTTTAACGGATTTGCCATCACTAGCGCTCCGCTCCCATCCGGATGTATCAATTCCCATATTTCCCATTTCCATTGTCTTTTATTATTGTACCAAACCACAAAAGTTTACAACATGTTTTTATATCCTACCTACACACATTGTTCTTTGTTTAATTTACCTTTTCCAATATTTTGCTGGGATATTTCAAGCCCCTCAGACGCTCTTCCAGACCTTGTCCGAACTTCTGGAGACCCGAGAACGTCCAGTCAGCTGCCAACTGAGTGCCATCTAAAACTTGGGGTTCTTTACCGTGCATAAGAATGTTGAAATACGCAGGTGATGGTTCCGCCCCTATAAAAGGAAACAACTTGTTATTAAGTTCATGATATTTTCAAAAAGAGTTAGTGATTTATGTTAATGTACCAAAATCGAATGCCTTACCAGTTCTAAGAGACCATTCGGTGAATTCAAGCCCAGTCAAGTAGTTCAAGATGCTAGATTTTCCACCGCTCCAGGGACCCATGAAGAGTACTAAAGGCTTGGAGAAGATCTCAGGGTCGCCGAAATGTCTGTTACTCAGATCTCTGTACTTGTAAACAACTTCTAATGGTTTGATGGAGCCCTCGTATAACCTCTTCAAATCTCTGAGTATAATATCGGCAGATTTTTCAACGGTTAACTCATCTTCACTCGCTTCTTCATCTAGTCTTAGTATTTTGGTAATATGGTCACGGGATCTTAAGTTATCGGGAATATCAAGGGTCTGAAATGAGAAGAAAACTCATGTAGGTAATTTAAATCATTACTCAACATGTAGTTAAACTGTTGGCACTGCTGTCTGTTGGATATGTAAGTTGATAATTCAAACAAAAAAACAGTACAATATTATTGAAAATGTAGATTTTCCTGTTATTTAATTAAAAGCCATGAGACATGAATTTATTAGTATATAAAGAATACGGAAAGATTCGGAAAAAACAACCAGGTAGTACTTACAATTAATAAATCTTCCTCGGGTGCTCCTTCTTCCTCCGAAGCTTCTTCATCAGTAGCTTCAGCTTCATCCTCACCAGCCTCAGCGGCCTCCTCGGACTTGTCCCCATCTCCCTCCTCCTTGCTGCCTGCAGCAGATTCCTCTTCTTCTTGTGACTTCTCTTCTACCCCTCCTTCAGCTTCTTCGACAGATGTTTCTTCTTTTTCCTCAGATTCAGCTTTCTCTTCTACTGATTCTTTGTCATCCGCTGTTTCTTCTGTTTCTTCCCCAGAATCAGCTTTGTCTTCTCCAGAATCGGCTTTTTCTTCTCCAGACTCTTCTTTTTCTTCTCCTGAATCATCTTTGTCTTCAGCAGTTTCGTCTTTATCTTCTTTAGATTCATCTTTTTCCTCTACGGATGCTTCTTGTTCGCCGGACTCATCATCGGCTTTTCCTTCTTCGGATTCGTCGTCTTTATCTTCTCTAGAGTCTTCTTGTTTACTGTCTGTATCTTCTTGAGATTCGTCAGCCTTTTCTTGAGATCCATCGTCATCTTCTTTTGTCTTATCATCATCGTCTTTATTTTCGTCGGACGCGTCTGCGGCTTCAGCAGACTGGTCATCATCATCTGCTGTTTCTTGACTAGCATCGGTTTCTTTACTGTCTTCTTCCTTTACTTCTTTGCTGTCTTCTTCGGACCCTTCTTGGGATTTTTCGTTACTTTCACCTTTGGCTTGATCGTCTTCTGTTTCACCACTACCTAAAAGTAATAAATTGAAAATGTTAAAAAAAGATTACCGCAATTATGACATAATGTCATAACTTGGAAAGTCCATTGTGATTTGTACGAGAAATAATTACAAATACATATTAACTATGTAGATAACTATTGCTTATTCTCACCTTGGTTAGCTGCTTCTTCTTCAGCAGATGCTTCTTTGCTGTCTGCATCACCAGCCTGTTGTTCGTTGCTGTCCCCGTCGGCTTTGTCTGCCGCGGCTTCTCCTGAGTCAGTGTCGTCAGATCCAGCTTGTAAATCTTCGACGGACGCTTGGGGTACGTAGGGTTCGTCTGCTATTTCTACTGATGGTGCATCGTCTTCTCCACTATCAGCTGCTTCCCCACCCGTTTCTGCTGAATCAACTTCTTTGGTATTGTCCCCGTCGTCGACACTTACTTCATTACTGTCGTTTTTTTCGGCAGAATCTGTGAACATGATGTAATGTTCTTGTAGGATGATCTTTTAAAGGTTATTGTTTGTTATTACACATTTCCAAAATGCGAAGTAAATATTGTAGAAATTTCGAAAATTGTTACTCCAATAAAACATAAACTAATAACGCGTCCTAGACATGCGTAGTTATCTTCACTACTCTCGACTCGGGCTGTTTAGATTATGGATCACATCATAAGGAATATTCGATACAATAACACAGTTCCCAAAAGCTCTATGTTTTACATCCATCAGTTCCAGGAATTTATTGTAATTTTCCTAAGAAACACTTGCAAGTTTCTCTACCACTAGGTTTACGTAATGATTCATCCGTTTCGCCCGTCCTTGACTATCTGTGCAGTCGTTTCAAAGTCATAATTTCTTATTAACAGTCCGTCACATCTCTAGTTTGACGCTCTCAAGTGAATTTCTACGTTGCCTGGTTATAAATACAAGTTTAATTTTAGATGGCCCAGCCTCAATACGTTTTAGAGGACAATGACTATAAAGCAACATTATAATATTTCAGCGCATGTCTGGAATGAAATCATTTTGTTACAAATCCTAGATATCACAAAGTTGTGTGATGATTTTATTGGCTATTCAACACTACTATGCTCAATCATATTTACAGCTGTCGTTGTCATAAATGATATATTCTAACCGTTTAATATATTCTTAGGATTCTAATATTAAAATGTATAAGTGAGAACTATTTGGTTCTCTAAATCCATCGACTGAACTGATTTAAACACTGTCCTCGTAACCCAGATTAATAAGAATAATTACAATAGAAAAAATATCTGGATGATCTACGGCGTCTCTATTATTTAGCCTACGACGTTAATATCGGTGACGCGCCAACGTCCGCGCAATTAAAATAGATCCGACATCTCAACACCAGCAAACTTGTGTCAATCCGAGATTATTCCTGGTTCCGCTGAGGTCACATTTAATAGCGTTTACTTTAGAGTTAAACGTTTATCGTACAGTAACTGTTCGGAACTGTTCAAGGATTTAGAGAAACGGAATAATTTAAAATACTGATTACAAATCATGCTCTTGGAAAATACACCAATAAATAATTCTAGGTTTTGAAGAAAAAGACAAAAAATAACGATGAATGGATTTTGTGAAAGAAGATATGATTAAAAGGTGGGTGAATACTGAGATAACGTCTATTAGAGAGGCGTGAAAGAAGCAGAAGCTGAAGATGAAGAAGATGTTGCACCTAGCTCAAATAAACTGGGATATTTAATGCTGGCCTATACTAAATTATTAGGGTTGACTAAACATTACCGTTCGTTCTGTTTCTGTTTCAACTGTCGAAATTAATAAATGTGTAGTTACGCAGAAATTTAATTGAAAACAAAAATTCGTTGTAATAAATCTCATGGTCGGATTCGTTGGTTATTTAACTATGATTATTATTGCTTTCTTGGTGACCGAAATTAGTTTTGGTTTTCCCGGTATCTGGGTTTGCTACCCAAAACTAATTTTCATAAAAAAAATCCATTACAGCAATTCGAATAGGTAATCTTTGGTTTATAAGTCAAATATTACTTAAATAATGTTATTTTATATAGATCATTAGGTGTACAGGAAAACTGGGGATTCGTTGAATACATATAACTAGGCACTAAATTAGTGAAAAGCAATTAAAATGCTTTTACCTGGTTCCACATCTCCTGACTCGAGCTCTTTAAGAGCTTTCTCGATGTATGGCCGGCATTGTGACTCAGATGGTATTTCGTCGTCAGCTGAAAATAATTTATAACATCATGTTAAATACAACCTTCAATACTTTTCCTTGAGAAAACTTGTTCATTAAATAAATGAAATTACAGTTAGAGCAAGTAAGGTAGATATTAGATAAGTATCAGGCAGCATAATGCCTTGAAATTTGTATTCATCTTTCTAATCATCTATCAAATCATCTACACACTTTTTCAGAATACACCGTCCTCTACTAGCTGGCTGAATATAGATTTTTAGCCTATACTGGTAAGCGCGTACCTAAATTCCCAAGTAGTCAATAAAATTACCCCAGGTTAGTGAAGGAACGTCAGTCAACCTTGCTTATATCCATGTTGAGTCCAAAATGTATTCAAGATCTTGTATTTATCTATCTTTTCTGCCTCTAAATAGATTGTCTATTTTATGTAATCTATAGTCTATTTTATAGTGAATTGTTTTATGTTTTTCTTTTTATTGCCCCTCTACACACGATATCTACATATATTTTTTCAACTCTTCTCTCGCAGGATCTGGAAAGTGATTTCTGAAATAAGCGTACCTTTGTACCTTTTTCTGTTCCTTCTTCTTCTTGTCTCTTTTTTATATGTGTGTACAATAATCGTTAAATTAATTGTCTTTGTTGGATTAGTTATAATTTGAATATCAATAACTGGAAACTACTTTCAACTCAGCCTTTCTCAAATTCCGCTACAGTACCTGGTTTTCCATAATGCGCATCCCATGTATTATTTTATGTTTGGAAACTTCAAAGTACCCTACAAATTGTGGTCGGTATCTTATCCTTCACTCAATGTTTTGCGACCATCAATAAAATCATTTTCAATTTTATCTTCACGTGCTCTTGCGTCATCACCAGCTGTAGATACGTCAAATTATGAATCATCTTCATTCCATGCTTTATTTATTTCATAGTAGCCCATTCTGTGCCATTTCTGGTTAAATCCATTACTTTCTCTTCTCCTAGTACTTTACCTTCTTCCGTCCGTAGTTTTTTATTACCTAACTCATCTATTGGTGTTTCATTATCATTAGGCAAATAATGATTAGTAATTGCATTAATACTTAGTATTTACATTCATTTCTTTATTAAATATTATAGCTTTTGGAATAACTACATGCACACAGTGCATACTTACCGTTTAAATAATATTTTGGGCACTTTTATCTGTATTTCTAACATTAGTAAAGAAATTGAGCACAGGAAATGAGAGATTAGAAATATTTTTGAGTCGTCTTGGTTTTTCTCGTGTGTAGTAGGTATTTTCACCGACGGTTTACTGCCGGCCTTGGTGCGGCGCTCTACAAAGTAGACCTGTTTGTGTTTTATGTTGCATGCTATGCTGCCTGACATTGAAATACAAGTGTAGCTGACACTCAACGTGTAGTCTCTAAAGATATAGCATACCGCTGCTTTCCACCATATGTTTCCTCTTAGAATGTTTAGATGTTTGTGTAACTACCCACATCTTTGATTATGTGCACTTTTTTTGCATATGTTAGGCAAACTTCCTAGTTTTGTAAGTCATAGATGGGCTTATTTTTCTCAATAAATCATCCAGTGCACATATTGAATAGCAGAGAAAAAATGTGTCTACCACTGTGCTGCCGCATAACTTAAATTTAACGGTAGCACTCTAGGTGTTCTAGTTGGACGCTAACCAAATACTGGTTTACTGTCTACAAATGTGAATTAAACAGGGACTTAGTTCTTAGGTTTAGGTCTTATGCTAACGATGAAGGGCAACATGCAGTTATGACGTGACCTAGATCCATGTCATACTTTTATAATGTCGTCACGATCCTATCGTTTTTCACAAGATGGCGACGCACAACGACAAATCCCTGTATTTCTATTTACGTATCTAGCTTTGCGATGTAGCGAGGCGGCCGGCGCTCTACCTTCACACAACTCTGTCTGATCAACACAGTAAAGAATAGACAAAACCTGTTAATAACTCGGTCACTAGATCATTTTGTCATACAAAACTTCACCTAAGGTTATCGCCAAAAATAGAGCACATACGTGAGCTTTTTACATAATTTCAGCGCAAGTTACGCCGAAAATAGCAACGATGTAGTGACGCAGAGTGGGAGCGAAGCTGTACCGCCGGCTCCCACTCGGCGAGCGGCCTGGACTCACCTCGCACCACCGCCGCGCACGCCGACGCCACCAACAACATGCACAACATTATCCTCCATAGCGATCCTTTGCTCCACATGTTGTTCTAGTTAAGCCCGCTACGCTGGGCTATCAGTCATTTGCACACACACTCGCGCACCTGGTCGGCCGATCTAAGGACGTTGTACACATCTACACTGAATGAGCGAATCCACTTAATACGTTAGCTCAACACGATTCGCATCCCCTCAGGAATGCAACTCGGGTTAAAACCGTTGCCATTAAATCGCGGTTAAAGCTGACCGAACCGAAAGACGTAGCGAAATAAATCTTATAAGAAAGCGATAAATTATTGAACGACAACTCTATTATTAACCGCGATTCAATGGCTAAAATGTTGGCTGCAGCGGCAAGCGGTACGCGACACTGCACGTAAAGACGACGGACGTACTCTATTTCCGGAGACAGCACAGCATCGCTGGTCGGAGGGGTACTGGCGTGAGCGCGAGGCTCTCCCCGCGCCGGAGCTTTCAGCGATATTCAGCGCGGTGCGCGTGCCAAGGCAGCCCACGGCGGCGGCGACGCGCGGCGCCCGCTAGCCCGAGACCAACCTGCTTCACATCACAACCTGGACGCCTCAATAAAGCTTATTTTGTTTATAATCCACGTGTTTTATATATTATTCTAACCTACAGTTTTTCGAATAGACGTAACGTCTCGACAATCATAACGAGACTAAAAGAAACAAACGCTTAAGAATGAGAAACTGATTTATTATAACAAATTACTTTTATCTATCCAAATGAAGTTCTGTGGAGTATGAGTCAGCACAGCACATATATCACCTGTTAGAAACAGGTGTTACCGTGTCTACCTCATAATAAAAGATCCTCGAATTCCCATTACGGTAGATACTTTGGTATCTACCTACTGTTCCAACCAAAGTGATCAAATCCAAAATTGACTCTAAAATTTCTAATTTGTAACAGACCACATGTTCTTCAAGGTTGTTCCACGTATTTTAGGGAAACTGTATCCCCGTCTTCTATGACGTCTTCCCACTTTAATTGTGGTTTAATTTCGTCCAAGATTAGATAATAAATATAATAGGAAGGCGCCAAATGGCTTTGAATAACGTAATAAGACAAGCGAGATGTTGGAGTAGCGTTCACGAAGCATTAATACTTGTCGTCAAACAAGATCTGTTGGCAGTGGAGCCTGCTGCTGGTGTGACTGGCCTCTTTAATACATCAGCATGTCGCTTTCGGCATTACTGCACTTGATGCAGTGACACCCTCAAAGCCAGTGCCTACGCAAATATAGTTTTCATTCGAAGCTATTTACAGACAGTCCTTGTACCGTAGGTGTCATTACAACGCTTGTAGGTATGTGTTCCTACGTTTACGAGGAAAGACGGATATTTTACTTGGAAAGTGGAAGAATGATATCAAGGTAGCTGCGCACATGCTAACACCTAGGGTTTACACTATCAACCCTGGGAAAACACTGTAACTGGAGACCTACATGCACATGCACGAAAAAAGAAAGAGTCCCTGTAATTTCCAACGCAGGGCTCAGAATTGCGCCGACGGTGGTTTCCTAAATTACTACGTCTTAGCTAGAGGGATTCTACGTACTTGGTGGGTGTTTCCATTAGGAATTTCTCAGTAGTAGCCCGGGTATTGGCGCTGTGGCATCCCATATGCCTCGTCTGCCCCATTAGTCCTACGCCTAATCTCTCTCCGGTCGTGTCGGATTGACGTCCCTTCGGACTATGATATAGAGTGCACCTGTGTTTGCGCACACACAATATATCCAACGCCCGCCGATGGCTAGTCTCCACTGTGATCAGCCGCCGTGGCAGAAATTCGGCCTAAAAAACTATTATCCAAACAAGTTAAATTTAAAAAAAAACCCGACACTTTTTTATTTCACGCTACATAATTTTTCTTTGTCTATTATTAGACACGCTTCGATCGACAATCTATTGAAAACGTAATTATGACACGATATCTTTCGAAAACAGCCCCGATTCAAAAAGTAAAACGCCCATAACTTTAGAACGGCTGAACCAATGTTCATCAAACATAGCCTTAAAACCCGTACCGTACCCTTATAATTCAGTTTTTTATTGTAAAGGAGATGTGTAACTTTTATGGAGTCCAATAAAGTGTATTCTATTCTAAGACTCTCGATAAAGTCACAATTTAAACAAAAAAAAAACGAAATCAAAATCGGTTTAACCGTTTAGGAGCTATGATGCCACAGACAGATACACAAATACACATATGTCACTAATACACAAACACACAGGTACACACGTCAAATTTATAACAACCCTGTTTTTTTCCGTCGGGGTTTAATTAAAAATACGCTATGCATTTGAGAGAATAAGATGTCTTTTAGTAAAATGACTAGGCATATAAATTAGACTGATTTAGGCCAAAAAGCGATCCTGGTTACTATAATGCTGGTAGATAGTGTACTTCGTATAAGTATTCCAGATAATCATAAAACGATCATAGTTTATAGCGCCACTATGAATTTAATACGGGATACAACCACTACCAATATCTAGATGCAATAAATACCTGGCGCAAGTGGCATAACGTTATCGATTGCCAAACATTTGTTATAACAAAATGACTGACATTTATTGGATAAGCACCAAAAGAAATAAAGGCGTCTATTATTAACAAATCATCTGCATCATCAATTCATCACTCTTCAGATAATCATGAACATTACGGTCACAGTCGGGACGGGAACGTCGCATGTCTAACATCATAAACGACTTCACTTCCCATGTGCAAAAAAAAACGATATGCTAGCTAAATCAAAGTGTCATGAAATAAAACTCTTTCTCATTTCGAAAAAATACCTTCCTTGCTTTTATTGGGCGGACAGGGGTTGGGTTCCTGTCCGAAGGGGTAGGTATGCGATGGAGAGAGAAGAACGCTGCGCGTTAAAATCTTTACCCTTTTACTTTTTAGGGTTCCGTACGCAAAGGGTAAAAACGGGACCCTATTACTAAGACTCCACTGTCCGTCTGTCTGTCTGTATGTCACCAGGCTGTATCTTATGATCCGTGATAGCTAGACAGTTGAAATTTTCACAGATGATTTATTTCTGTTGCTGCTATAACAATAAATACTAAAAACAGAATAAAATCAATATTTAAGTGGGGCTCCCATACAACAAACGTGATTTTTATGCCGTTTTTGCGATAATGTTACGGAACCCTTGTGCGCAAGTCCGACTCGCACTTGGTCTGTTTTTTTCTACTTCCTCTACGTTGCGCTATTAATTATTACGTTCTACGAAACAAGGACACTACCAAGGAATTTTAGATTGCGACAAACTTTTAATTTTACCTGCAGTTGGCAATATAGACATTTGATCAGGGTTTATTTAAGTATTTTATTTCCTAATATATTCCATATCTACCTATGTACTTTATTAAAGAAAACGGTTACAAAATAGATAGGCATTTGTCGTAAGTGTACCGGGCGGACGTGATCGCTTGAGCTCTGTATGAAAGAGATTGTAAGTCTCCTGCCCAAAGCGCGTCGCCGTCGACGCCCTGTACCTATAGTTCAGTATTCAAGAGTCTGGGTTGTTGATTGATGGCTGCTATGTGTTGAGAGATGAAGGCTTCTTATGTAGGCAATAAAAGCCTTGATTCTTCATGACTTTTTGAAACGTTTCTGTAGGTCCTCAGATAACAGAATGGCGGCAGCGGAATGAACTAATTTCCATGTCAATGGCTACAAATCGTTCAACGCGCGTGTGCACTATCGTACCCCGGAACTTTACTTTATTGGGGACCCGAAATCGCTTGCAAATTAGATTTTTATTTTACCTATTTTTCATCATCAACTCAGCCTACAAACCAACAAAACCTCCCTTGTTTCTCAAGGAATCATGACGTGTCATATATGGGCAGATGCGCCTTGAAATTCCCTGTCCAGCGATACAACAAGGTCCGAGACTATATCCCCTGAAGATATTCTCCAGGTAGAATGAGGGATGAAGGGAAAATTTGTTGATTTTTTAAAACGAAAAGGTACAAATTCATAACATTGAAAGTTAATTTGTACTTAAACTATCTGGGGGATTTCCACCCACCAAACACGACCCGGTAGCTCTCCAGACAGGCTATCCTGCAGTAGCACTTTGGTGGGTGCTACTTTAACCCTCGAGCGAGTACTCACCCTGGAAGGGTAGGTTCTATGAAAAACTTGTACGACCCCGCAACCCTGCAAGTCAACTGTCTCCCAAACCACCAGAGCTAGGCTCCTTACAGAAGTGTGGTTGGGAAGACAGTAAGTGGATTAAGGTACTTATGGCACCTGAAACCGGTTAATTTTGCAAGATCCCACCATCTTATAAGTTGGTTTCTACTTTAACCGCCTAGACGATGTTCATCATCCATGAATGCTGGCGAGTTCCTGCTAGCTGGCTCCCGAGAGGTAAGGCTTCCGAAAACATAACGTCTCGAAGCACGGTAAGCCCGCTAACAAGACGTATATAGAAACCTCTGTACTTACTGGTTCATACAAACTCATTATCTCAACTAAGTGGTGTTTATATACTGGAATTACATGTTTCTAATCTAAATACAGGGCCTGGGTAGAAGTCTAGGTTGCCTAGAAGCGCTAAAATGAAAATAACTAGATTACTGACCACATATTTGAGAAAATGTGTGTATTCACCGTTCCAGGATGCCCTTGCTATGTACTATTATTCAGTCATAGACATAGGGTAAATAAATTAGAACACCTAGTTTGTGTTTCCTTACAAACTAATGAATAAAATAAAGCAACACGATTTAACTTTTTTGTAGATCTATGCTCATTCAGGACAAAAATAGCTTAAAACGCATTGTGGCTCCTTTCAAACGGCCACAACGGGATGTTGCCAAAATCGCATGCGTGTCACTGCCGTGAAGGAAAGATTATCGAATTGACACCCATGACGAAAAGTCGCAACACACTGAAACCGGTTGATAAAAGCAACAACGCGTTCAGAGCAATATTTTCGCTCGTGAGTGTTTTCGATCTTTGAGCCTAACAATAAATAAATAGTGTATCTCGGTTCAGTACCCGCAGTTGAAAGGCTCATGTCTCGGTCCCTTATGTGAGAACTCATATTATCGTGTATTTTTTATAGGTACCTACACTATAAGATCAGGCTGAGTCGCAATTGGAGTTCTACAAGGAGCCAGGTTTTCAGACGTGATCCTTAATGTGAATCATTATTTCGTGCTTGCTACTACTATAATGTTTTGGCGAATAGAAGTCGACGTAGGTAAAAAGTCCGAAAAGTGATACAAGTATTTTAAAAGATACTTAGTAGGTAAGTACTGTTACAAGATAAGGCTACGCCATCTAGTGACAAAAGGAAGAACTAAGTAGTTACTAGTGGCGCCTTCTAGTATCGAATAGTGGAACTAATCTTCTCGAAGTTTCTAGTGGGTTCGGGAACAGTGACTTCGAATGTTGATTGTTCTGGAAGATTCTCGAATTATCAGAAAAATCTAGAACCATATGGAACGTTCCAGAAACATCTTCCGTGCTATATAAACAGCGGTCGGGTTCGTCGTCGGACCACGTAGGCTTTTTCCGAACGGATGGTAGAATCACTTTATTAAGATCCAGCCTTAGTTATCCCCCAGCGACGCCCTGAGCCGAGGTTCGACCCCACAGGGGGTAGCCCTCAGCGTTGTCGCTTAGGTTTAGTAATTTTGTGCCTGGATGGAGGCTATATAGCTTAGTCTCCACAGGGTAGCCCAGTTAAGCAGTGGACGATCACTTTGATCGAACTGCGAGACAACAAGTAGAAAAAAAAAATCGTCGTCGGATAGTTTCGATTGAGAAGCGATACAGAGCGATTGGAAAAGGAAAATAATGCGAAGTAGGAGAATTGTTTAAGAAGTTTTTTGTAATAAAGTGTGTTTAATTGAAGTCTGCTGTTTAAATAATTTATCCCTGAACCCCAGCTTGTAACAAAACCAAGTGAGATACCTCACTATTATTTATAAAAGGTGTTGTTAAATTAGTGGTGTAAGGACTAGGAAAAAATTACTCGTCACACTGGTGTGAAAAGCGAGTGTGGTGAGAAGTTGGGCATGTATGTGAAAAGGCTTGTGTTTAAACACCGCCCAAAAAAGTACCTATTTTACTACCAAAAAAATTCTAAACGGTTACCAAAATGGATAAATGGTCACCAAATAACGTTTCCTAAAATATTATGAAATAAATCCATTTTTTCGTATTATTGACTGCCAAAAAAATATATGGACGCCTTTAAAGTCGACGGAGCCCCGCTGCGCGGGGCTCCTATTTCCGTCCGCAGGGTCTAAAGTAACCTAACACGAACGAGATGACGGGAGCCGAGTTCGCTCGCTTTGCTCGCTCACTTCAGCTCCCGTCATCTCGTTCGAACCTAACCTGTCCGTGTCGGGGTGCCCTAAGCTCCTGAGCTCGCTTCGCTCGCTCTTGGACTAATTCGTTAAAAACACGAATACACCCGGTATAAGAATTTGGTGACCGTTGATCCATTTTAGGAACCAAAAATAATATTTGTGCGAGGTTTGCGATTTTTCTGATTTTATTTTATTTATTTTGGATCATAATATTATATACTTTAGGGCCCTTTTAATAAAGTCAATTGACTTTTTTTGGAGTTGTTTATTTTATTTGGTGCCTAAGCTTAGAGTCTTAAAAATATTTTTGATGACCGTCTAAATTATACCCATGTGAAAACTCAGTGACACAATTCACATCAGTATCACAGGGATTTGAGATGACAAAGAAAACAATTATTTATTTATTAAAACTTAATTTATTTCTTAGATCTAATAAATATAACTTATAATTATATAATGACTTCCTAATGTATGAATCCATGAACAAAATGATAAACCATAAAGCAAGGCCATAGCTGGACTGCATGGGAAGAGTTTAATGAAACTATAACATCTATACAAATACTCAAAACAAATCATAATTTTTTATTTGGTATTGAAATTGCATATTTCTATAATGAAAGTACAGTACAACTTTTTTCTTAAAGTCTCTCGGCAAACATTGCATTTCTGAATGCAAATGAATGCTAATTTCATGTCCATCAATTATTAGATTTATTGTGTAATTCAGAACTCAGTACTTTATGGTTTTTTGTTTTGATTTCCATGTGAAATATATAGAGCTGTAAAAAAAGCGGCTTTATCAGCTTTCCTCCTATTTTTAACATAAATAATATTATGTTAAAAGAGTATCAAACTCTAAATACTTTCAAGTTGATTGAGAGTGTCCGGTCTGCACCAAGTGCAAAGGGCAACTGATAGAGATCCGACGACTGATGAAACACTAAGTTTGCCCAGAGACATTAAGAAAATGTTTGTACTGTACATTGAAAAAAAAAATGCAGCAAATGTGAAGTGATGCAGAGCTTATGATGTACTCTAAATATGTTATTTAAAATTTAATTATATCATACTAATTATTATGGATACAGAGACTGTCTGACAGATTTAAATAAACTATCCATATGCTAAGGCCTTAATATTATGAGTTTGGTGAAAGGTTTTTTAAAAAGACTGCAGCATTATCATAAATCTTCAGCAAGACTAATGATCTATAATAATAAGCTCATCTATACTCCAGTCTTCATAGGAATGGTCGGGAAGATATCGTCTGATTATAATCGGGATCTTGCCGTGCTTCAGTTCCTTCATTGCTATTTGTAGAGGATCTGTTTCTCCTTCCAACTCTACCATTACTGGTGCGCACATGGCTATTTGCAAGGCTCTTGTACCTGAAATGTAGGAAAATAGTTGTATGATTAAAATATTGTGGTACAGTAAAACCTGATTAAGTGGGCCCTGATTATTTAAGAAACCTGATTATTTAAGTACTACTGATACAATGAGGAGCGAAAACTTTTGCATTAAATGCAATATCTGTTATGAGAATAATAAAAATGTGAAACTAAGATTTTGTTTAATGTTTGGGACTTTTTAACACAATTGCCTTTACAAGAAAGATGATTTATAAATAATTAACATTTTGAATACTGCTCTGGATATGCTGCAAAACATTTGTTAATAAACATAATAATTTCTTCACAGGATCCTCTATTAATGAGACGTCATTTTAAACATGGACATTTCGGCATCTGGACAATTGAAAAGCCTTTATAAGTGATATAAACCTAGGTCCCTTGAGATCTCAGTTATCAAATTCTAGCAACAGTGTTTTGATATTTGGTGTTTTTTATAAAAATGACTATGATATAATGATGAATTGATGATGTTGCAAGGTGTACAATTGGTACAAAATTACAAATATTGTGCCTCTGAACAATGGGTATCAAGGTTACACTGTATTTACAGATAAGCTTGTCTATTGCGTTAAGTATCTGAGCACTGAACATAACCTTACCTAGAACTCTGGCTCGTTCGTACTTAGTCATGTACCGAGTAGTGATGCGCTTCGACTTCTCAACTCCTCCGCCAGCCTGGCCAGGCGCGAGACATTGGGTGTTGTATCCTTCCTCCTCCTGTTCTTCTGTCTCCTCAATCTCGTTGTCATCATCAGCGATATCGTCATAGTCTGCCCCCGCATCTTCTGCCTCATATTCCTCGTCAGCCATTTAGAACAAATTGACTAAGTTGTACAAATAAACTGTTCGCTGAAGTTCAAGCCCGGAACTGTACTGATAATTTGCCTTTTTGTAATAAAATTAAGAGTTTTAGAGTTGTGTAGCAAACAAATGCAAATACACACAGAAGCTTGGAGGTTAGGCTGTTAGGCTGTTAGATGGCTGTTAGGTTCTGTCAGTTCTGTTGTCAAAAATGACACCTGCCATCGAGTTTTTTTTTAATATTAGTTCCTGACGGAACAGGCTAAGGTTTGAGACCATGCTGCCTATTCTAATCATCAGTGTTTTTCTTGAATTCTTTAGTATGCATTAGAATGCGGATGTAACAGATTCTAATGTTTTTTGGAGTATTTGGCGGCAAATTGTATCGAGTCAGCCTTCCCAGTAAGCTTTGTGGAGGTAGTCAATACCACAATAAAATTCTCCGCTCCACTATCCCGAGATTACTACTGTCAATGATTTCACATATTTTCCATTTGCGTAGACAGTTGAGACACAAAACTACACCAATTTTATATCACAATAACCACTAGGAATCAATCTGCAAATAATATTAACAGCCGCTGAACTTCACCTGAAAAAATCCCGCCAAAAACTCCTTACCATAGACTAAGGGATCATCAGCCACCAGAAAATAATGTTTTTTAAACTAAGGAAGGTTCAGATATTTAACTTTTCGAACTTGTTGGCGTGGTGGTTGTGGTTCATGGTGGTGGTGTTCATCCACAGCCCAACTACACTCACTGCTCCTAATTTCTTGTGCCATTCCCCACGCTCCTGTGCCAAACTTATCCAGTCTCTACCCGCGATTACGGCAACTATTTCGTCTGCCCATGTCACCGCCAGATTACCGATACTTATTTCAATCGGTTTTTATTTACCAAGGTGTGATGAAAGCTGAATCAGGTGTTTTTACTCTTTTGGAGGTGCTCAGGTTTCAAGCAATACAATAAGAAATGCATTCATTGCGATTACTCATATTTTATGAACGCATCCTTGTTTTTTCGTCTATGGATTTAAAAGATATTTTTCGCTATCGTTGGCTATTGGCAGCCTTTCCTTTTCCGGTTCTGCATCAAAGCTGTAACCATGCCGGTGTGTATTTTTATTTATCTAAGTTAAATATCTCGCTGTGCTCGATTATATTACAAGTTTTATGTGTTCGTTATTGTTTTCTGATATTTCTGGTAGTTTATAAAAGTGCCTTCCAACATCAAAATGGAAACTCTGTCTCGTCCAAACAAGCGGATACACATGGCAGTACCTGACATGTCAGATGAATAACTAGCAAAAAACTTAAGGATTAAACCAAATGATTTACAGTTTAATAAATGAAATGATTCTGTTTGATTGCCATCAGTGCTTTAAAAGTTCCTACATCCTCAAATTTGATGTAAAGCGAAGTGACCAAATAACCTAAATGTGCGTGTTCGGGGTTTCAGCTCGCAATTGATTTACTGCATCCTTCTCCCGCGTCGGAGAAAAGGAAACACAAGTTGAAGAGGCTGGTGCCACATCCGAATTCATACTTCATGGATGTCAAGTGCCCTGGCTGCTACAAAATCACAACGGTTTTCAGTCACGCGCAAAGGGTCGTCGTATGCGCAGGTTGCTCAACGATCCTTTGCCAGCCCACCGGTGGTCGCGCAAGATTAACGGAGGGTAAGAACTTTTTCATTTACAATACTCATTGCAGTAGGAGTCCCCACCCAGGTTCCAGTCCAGAAACTGACAGTTCTGAAACTTATATTATTATTATACCACATTGTCAAACATAGCCCTATACTACCCATGACTCACAAACCTCTGATATTGTACCAAATGAAGAGATTTTTTTATTACGGCATGGTAATTTTACCACTCCAAGTCAAACAAATAGTCTATTAATTACGGCATGGTAATTTAACCACTTTCCTCTTACCATACCATGATGGGCTTTTATTTACTCATTTATAGCACAGTGTACTCAATGAGTGTCGGGCTACTGTTGTAGCTGGTTAACAACATCTAATTTCTGTATTCAGTCCGTAATTAAACCGTGTGAAATCAGTCAAACTTGATCAGTGTATGAAATATTCAGTAAGCAGTAATGTTTATGACATGTCACAAAATTGTGCAAGAGCCTGCAATGAACAAATCTATACTATTATTCCCCAGTTTTGTCCTAATTTATTTGCGGTGGTGCAACATGATTATTTCATTTGTCTTTATTAGCTCTCATCTCAAGATCCCATGCTTTTATGCCATATCATCTATTAACTATGACAGATAATGGTGTAAACATGTTTATGTATGCATATATATTTGTGAGTGGGATCCTTATCTACCATCGCTCATTTATCTAGTGAAAATGATATGAAACAACAGTATATTGTGCAGCACGTAAGTTAAACAAAAATGTACTAATGTTTTATTGTAATTAAACAATTTAAACCAAAATGAATTCCTTATGCATATATGACATAACTGTCGACAATATACAAATTGTCAACATTTAGGTTGTTAAAAAGGTAGAAGCCTGTTTAAATGGTTTCAATAAAACGTTAGTACATTTTTGTTCAACAATAACTAAGTTCATCAAATAAGTCCTAAGCTGGATGAACGTTATCTATCATTGTATTAATATTTGTGCCCCTAATAGGCCTAGCATAGCATTAGTTCAGGTTGTTATTTCAAATGCATAATGTAAATTGTGCAACAGTGTAGTTTTGTTTACATTGCACCCATTGTGCAATAACTCAAATCTTTTGTTGATTCTCTTATCTACTTTATAGATACTTATTGATATATGTACCTTTATTTTTGTTTTTTTTTTATGTCATACATACTTATTTAGTTGTTTTGGAAAGCAAAAACAGTAAAGTCAATGTTTGTTACAAGTGATAAGGGTCAGTGACAAACTATATATATTTTATCTAGTACATTGCAAACAGGCTATTTCTAGATATGACCCGTAGAAATATACTCATTTTTGCCTAAATTAGAACTTAAATTACACTTTTTTTTTTTTATATAGTGCTTGTGCAGTTTCCTGTTCTTTGTTCACCGAACAAACTACCTTTGTGAATAGACAATAGAATCAATTATTATTTTCTTACTTTTAATGTCAAATATGTTTGACTTTGACTAACACAAGATTTTTCTGTTTCAGGATGTTCGTTTAGGAGAAAACAACATTAATTATCCTGTAGGAAGAGCCCTATTACTTTAAGATTCTTTTATTTCCAATGTGAGAAGGAGAGATATTTTACAAGTTTGTTAAAATGGATCCGGACAAGCACTACCAATAAAAGGCTTTTTCCAAGGGAATATTGTGGTTTGATTCTTTCAAATAAATGTAACTTTTATTGTAAATATGTTTATTTTCTTAATATTAACTTCATTGCACATTTTTCAAAAAATATCACATAGTCAAGGAATAACCCTCATATATTATTTGCATTAATAATTTATCTTATTGTTATCTCGGGCTACATTAATATATTTTTATATGATAAAGTGATAACATACCTACTATTGCAAGCCACGCATAACTTTTGCAAAATCAAAGTAAAGATTTACACTAAAAAATGTGATGTCCAAAAGTATAAACTGCTACATTAATTATAATACAGCTTTCCAGCCAGTCCTGTCACAAGGATATTTCTGATTTCAACAAACCCAATAAAAATGGTAAAGAGGTAAATTAAAACTAGGTAATTCTATAAAAATAACAATCATTCATTATGTATTAAAATTAAATAAACATGTCTATGTAGTATAAATTCATAACAGTGTAGTATTTAGACTACAAAAATTGTCTATAAATTGGCAAGTCAACTAAAATTATACATTAGTTATAAAAAAAGTATGAGCTTTTACTAGTTGTGCTTGAGGCAGCTCTAAGGCTTCATCAGCATTCTTTATATCTTGTTTGATCGCTTCTATAAGGTCATCTAAAGATTTAAAATTCTTCTCTCCACGCAAATAGCCGACTAAACTCACTTTCAACTGTGACCCATAGAAGTCGTTGTCGAATTTATGCATCACATGGGTTTCCTGAAAGATAAAATACAAATAATTTGGTACCTATTTTTTAAGTAAATCAAATATCTGCAAAAGAGACGAGCAGTGCTGTTACCTAATACACATACGGTATAATAGGCACCAGCTACAGTCATCAACATCTTTCTAAGATGGTTATACAATAAGTAGGTCATGACTAAATAGAATTGATTAAAACTTTAGATACCTACACTATGTAAATTATGTTTTGAATGTCTTAAAAACTCAAACTACAGCACCAACGAAACATGTAGTAGTACTAGTCCTTATTTAGTACCTAGGTAATCTGTAGCAAACATCATCAAACCCTCCGGAGACCACATATTACCACTTATCAGACTAGGTATGCAGATATGAGAAACAGATGCTCGGTACAGTGCGTGCCACGAAAGGTGAGACTTGACATAAGACGTGGTATGACTTGTGCAGTAGGTACCTAATGTCTAGGTGAGAACGATATATAGATAGGATAGACTTGGCGGTAAGAGGTCTGAGTGCGGGAAGGAACCGGGCATCATCGGGGCGGCGGACAGAACGCGGTCAAGTCTCATCTTTCGTGGCACGCACTGTACCTGCCTAACTTCAAATGGTTCTAAATGGTTGGCTGGAATCCATCAATCAGATCAGTCTGTATATTCGATAATTCGATACAATGCATGGCAATAACCCAGGCAACTAGTCGAGATATCTAGAAAGTTCACACTGACATAGAAGTATAAATTAGATGTTAGTAGTCTGTCTTTTTTTTTCTACAAAATGACTGCTGAGACAGAGAAGCTCCCTGTAGGTCACTAACTGCCATGAACCACTTTGAAATCTCTGAAACGACTAAGAAGACAGGTGGGTCGATGCAGGCACAACGTAGCCAGGTGGGGGTACTCTTATGAACCACAGTGCGATGGCGGATCTATGTTCCAAACATCCCTCCCTACCTCTGAACAATGCCTTCACCCTGAACATATATTAGTTACTATCCTCTATGACCGTGAAAGACTTAGCTAAATGAGGCGAACCCAAACATTGTCGACTTTGCTGAATGAAGATTGTTGAAACAGTGAAACTATTTATAGGTATAAAGAAATATACCAAGGTGGACTACGAAGGACATGACGACGTGGAAGTTATTAAGCTGCACGCTAACAAGGAACATATATATATACCCTAATCGTGGTACTGAACAAGGAACATATGCAAATTGCAATAATCTAACCCAAAGTAGCAAAATTGTGCCTATAAAATTCATTGTTTGGCGTGCGATGAGAAAACGATTGATGATACATAAAAAATATGTACCTACTACATGATTAAAGTACTCATTATTACCTACAAAAAAGTTTGTGAGAGAATATTGGTATCTAAGTATCTAACTATCATAGTTAAATCACAAGAGCAGCTTTTATATTCTAAATTTTAATTAGACCGCCGCCGCCCGGTAGAAACAAAAGTTTGTACATTCGTATTGTAGTATTAATTCTTATTCAAATAAATAGTTTAACTAATTGGTAGGGTAGGTAGGTGGTTGGTAGACGGGAGCGAAGCCGCGGCAGTCAGCTAGTATTATATAAACACATTACCCTCCTTCAGCAGTCGCGTAAAAATACAACAAAGGCGGCGGGGGACTTCTTCCGCCGCGTTTGCACCCGATAAACTCAAAAATTACAGAATGGAATTTCATGCGGTTTTTGCCAATAGAAAGAGTGAGAAACGACGAAAGAGTTTTTGTATAGGGGGCTGGTCGCTAGTTTAAAAATAAAAATCTCATAAACACAGTTATCCAGACCCAGAACAAGTCAACATTAGGCTATTGGCCATATTGGTACAAATTCGAATTATTTATTACCTACACGAGTTTGAACTCGCGACCCGTAGCGCAGAAGGCATATAAACTAATCGTTGAGCCACTTTTTGAACTTACTAACCTATTTTTACGGTTATCGTGATAAGGGTGATAACATTTTAGATCAAATCAGATCGCGCTAAAGTACCTAACTAACTGTTACCAACTGCACCTACTTGAAATGAGGTATTGTTTGGAACTTTTTAGTGTGGTTTTTCCAGTAATTAAATTCATTTTTACATAACTCCTATATGTCCCGAAGGGTTGGGCAGAGAGAGTTAAAAATAAGTGCAGAGAGAGACTTTGTTAATCTAACAAAAACAGATAGTTCGTAGGTACATAATCTAATGGCACCTATATTATTACATTCAGTAGTTGGTAAACATTTTATTGTCTTTGTCGAATGTCGGTCTTGGCACATAATTTGTTATTTGTTGTAGATAAGGAATATCGAACTAATGTATTGCGAAACATTGGAATGGATGGCCTAGGACTTAGCTTCTTTTTAATTTTAGAACTTATTAATATATCTATAATAAATAGAAGATGTTTACGTCAACGACATTTTGCGGCAGTGCCAGAGGGAAGATTTACTGGGAATTTATTTAATTAATATTAAATAAAATAAAACTGCAGAAAAGTCGTTTTTGTAGATCGAAAATAATTGCCAGGGTGTTAAAGGATAACCAAAAGAACCCATTTTTGGAATTTTTGTCTGTTTAGTTGTGCACGCATCACGTAAAATATACGAAACCAATGTAGATAACTTTATACATAAACATTGTGCGTAACTTGAAGTATTACTTAGTTTTTGTTTTATCGCAAACTGTTCACTCTATCAAAACCTATATGAATTTTAAGTTTTCAAGAAGTAAAATATCACAACAACGCAATTCATTAACTCCATTTATTCGATAGATGGTGTTGTGCATTTGACGTCATTTTCTGAATGGCAGTGTTAAGATTCTCCGCAGAAGAATTACTCTAGGAAAAAAATCGGTAGGTAAGTATAAGTAGGGTAGGCGCTTAGGCAGTTGACGGGAGCGAAGCCGCGGGCACAGCTAGTGAAATAAAAGCACCTCCATATTACTGTCCCACTGCAGGGCAAAAACCTCTTTTCATACAGAAAGAGAAGGCAACAGTATTAATTAAAACGGATTGTTCATTTTAAACATATATTAATTAATCTAAGTTCAGGTTTCCTTGCCATGATAGTGGTCAAGCGCGAGACTATCTATAAGTAATAAAAACCGGCCAAATGCGAGTTGGACTCGCACACGAAGTGTTCCGCTATACCATAATCGCAAAAAACGGCAAAAAAAAATCACGTTTGCTGTATGGTAGCCCCACTTAAATATTTATTTTATTTTTATATAGCTATCACGTTTCATGAGATACAGCCTGGTGACAGACAGACAGTGGAGTCTTAGTAATAGGGTCCCGTTTTTACCCTTAGATACGGAATCCTAAAAATTGATACATTTAGAAAGTACATATTACATAAATTTGAAAGCGTCTAGTACTTCCCCGGGTTCGAACGCACGGCCTAAGGCACGGGCAAATAGATAAGTAGTGTGCATTAGGAGTATTGAGACAATAGTTGCTTAAAATAAATACTTAACCTTCGGTGTCAAAGAGGAGGTTTAGTGTTACGAACATATGATTATTGACTAATTAAGTAATAAACCGATAAGATTAATTATAATAATATAGTATTCTTAAAATGTCGGGTGGTGATTTTAGTTATAAAGTTAGATAAGGCAGAAGAATGCCAAAAATTGTCAGTCTTCATTTTATACCTAAATGTCTTATCAGTATCACTGTAGGTATGTGGCAAATTGACGCTAGCTGCTAATTTTCATTAATTCAATGGAGATTTTGATAACGGTAACTCTAGTTTAGTGCCGTCACAGATAATTATAATACTAGCATACAGATGCCTCATCCCGTACAAAGAAACCGCGCCGACTTAACTAGCGTTTTTCGTCTGATTAAACCGATTATTTTTTGCACATCGTTCGCGTTCAGTTGCGTTCCATGGCGATAGATAGATGGTGTTAGCAGTTAGCAGTTGCAAGTAAAAGGGTTTACTCGGTGCATGAATATTTTTTTCTTTAAATACAGTGAAGATTTGTTTAATATAATTTTTTGCACGTTTTTAACCGACTTCAAAAAAAGGAGGAGGTTGTCAATTCGTCAGAATCTTTTCTTGTTTTTTTATGTATGTTCCCCGATTACTTAAAGACGCCTGGACCGATTTGAAAAATTCTACTTATGTTTGAAAGGGTATACTTCACAGGTGGTCCCATTGGCATCAGGTCAGGATCTGATGATGGGATCCCAGAGAAATCAAGGGAACTCTTCAAATATTATAGGCATACATATAGTGATTTTGGTATTTTCAACAACAATGCAATCATTTGGTGAAGTGGAACTGATGAAGAAGACCACAGATGGCCAGTGGAACTCCTTAATGCTAATTATGTCAGGGGTATAAGATATCTCGAATAGTTAACAGATTATGATGAACCAAATTCCAATATGATGATGAAGCCGGAAGATAGGCAGTGGAACTCCAAAATAAAACAATGTACCCTAGTCGTGTTTAGGCTTATTTGAATCGCCATGAGATGTACTTTGCCTATAAATAATTTTCATGCTAATTGGAGGCTCATTCATGCTACTCAAAACTAAAAAGAGCAAAATTAAAAACTTCCAAAACAAAAAACGTACAATAACTAGCTTTTCCGAAGTCGGTGCCGAATAACGGAAAACAATGGGTACCAAAGACACCGACTTCGGAAAATAAAGTTATTTTTCGTTTTGTTGTGTTTTGTTTTGGAAGTCGGTTTGATATTTTGTTAAACAGTTTTTTTACAGTTTCATTGCACCAAAATGTGTTACAATACAAATTTAAACAATCGAGTGGAATGCCTCAGACATTTAAAACCGCGCCATCTAATGGCATCAATTTTAAATGATCCGTTCAAATAATCTTTGAAATGTGAATTAAGACCCCAATATCCGAAAATTTTGTGCTTAGGAGAGTTGATTAAACAAGAACATACAATTTTTATGTTCAGTTCCAGAAATGTTAATTTTACACACAATTCAATAACAACTCTGTGCATGTCGCGCCATCTTTCATCACGCCTATGAGATTTATTTGAGCCTGATTGGTTTGATGCATAATAGTAGCTTATGCAACGGTCAAATAATAGGGGTTATTAAAACACGAGTGTGGGTTTATGATAATAGTATCACACGCATACACTATTTTATCATCACTCATGCAGTTGAATTAAAACAAAAGTGAAAACGGAAAAAAAATGTGGTATGGCGTGCAATTCAGATTGTCATTGCGCATGCCACTAATTTTCTACATCAAGTCAATGAGCCCATACGCGCCAATACATTAAAAAGTAAAAGTGTGCTACAAAAAATAAAAAGTTATTTTATACCATTCCCCCTCTAAAAAGCTTATTTTATTCACTGAAAACAGTGAATAAAAAGCACTTTTAATCACTGTTTTGGTGTTTGAATTTAGAATATATATTTGATCTCCATCTCAATGCAATACAGCCTACTTGCGCATAAAATACTCGATACAAACTTCTTGTGCAAAGAATATTCGAATTTCAAACTCCTTGGTCGATTAAATTTTGAGTTTATTTATATTTAGGATTTTGATAATGATTTTATTTTGCTCTAGGATGTTTGGTGAATACTTATTTGGATTGTAATTCTAATATTAATTGCATTGGTGTTTAATTAATTATAATTATGTAACTTAACGGAGGTGGTCACTATGGCGTCTGAAATACAGGTGCTGTTTAGGTAACTCAAACTCAAAGGCTCAGCTTCAATTTAATAAAAATGTGTAGCCCTAAGGTTTCTCATTTTCTGTAAATTTTGAAGGTAATAAACCATTTATTTATTTATTATTATTCCTTGTGCTTTTGGCTTAAATCCTTCTTTTTCTCGAATCATGGTATAAAATATAGTATGCAACTCTTGAATAAAACGGATTTATATCGAGGGCCATGAATCACTCGCGTCGTTCAGGATTCTAACACTTGAATCACTCGCTATGCTCGTGATTCAATCATCATGAATCACTCCCTACGGTCGTGATTCAGTTGTTAGAATCCTTCACTTGTTCGTGATTCATCTATGGCCCTCGCTTTAAAACCGTCCTTTATTCACTAGTTGCATAATATACTATTATACCATTCCCCCTCTATAAAGCTTATTTTACTCACTAAAAACAGTGCATAAAAAGCACTTTTAATCACTATTTTGGTGTTTGAATTTGACACACCAGTATATTCGAGCTCCATCTCAATGCTATACAAACAACCTCCTTGCGCAAAAAATACCTACTCGATACAAACTCCTTGTGCTTTTCGCTTAAATCTTTCTTTTTCTCGTAGTCATGGTATAAAGTATAACTCTTGAATAAAACGGATTTATATCAAGGGCCATGAATCACTCGCGTCGCTCAGGATTCTAACACTTGAATGTGTGTGAAATGTTTATATTTAGGATTTTAATAATGATTTTGGTCTAGGACGTTTAGTGAATACTTATTAGGATTGTGTTTCTAGTATAAATTGCATTGATGTTGTCTAATTATAATTATGTAACGTAACGTAGGTGATCACTGGCCTCTGAAACACAGGCGCTGTTAAATAGCTCAGCTTCAATTTACAAAAAATGAGAAACCTCTGGTTTTCACATTTAAATAAATGGTTTACTACCTTAAATTTTGAAGGTCATAAACCAATTTTTTATTTATTATTATTCCTTGTGCTTTTTGCTTAAATCTTTCTTTATCTCGTAGTCATGGTATAAAATATATTCTGCAACTCTTGAATAAAACGGATTTATATGGAGGGCCATTAATCACTCGCGTCGCGTCGCTCAGGATTCTAACACTTGAATTACTCGCGACGGAACACTCACAAAAACGTGCGCATCGACGAGACCCCTCAGCGGTTCTCGTGGTACTGCCAAGTGCCAGTACTGCGAGCCGCTTAGAGGTCTCGTCGATACGCATGTTTGCGTGAGTGTGCCGTTTCGAGCGTTTGTAGGCAGTTGAGCCTTTGCCTCAATGATGGGCAAAAATTGTATTTCGATGTCAACGTTACGCCAAGAAGCTCAAGATGGTCCGTTATTGGCACGGTTACACGGTACACTTCGAAAAGATGCAGCCGGGTGAAATTGGCTCTTTGTAGCGGAGAAAAGACACGCCTGTGTTTTAGCGGCATTGAACGTGTAAAGTATCATCAAAATCCGTTCAAGAGTTTTTGCGTGAAAGAGTAACAAACATTCATTCATCTATCCATCCACCCATCCTCACAAACTTTCACGTTTATAATAGTAGTAAGGATAAGTATTCACAAAATGTCGGACGTTGATTTCGGGTATAATAATAATTATCTAGATAAGACTGAAGCATGCTGAAAATTGTCGCCCGTCGATTTTATGGTAAAATATTTAGGTAATAAACCGATAAGAAAATGTATGCATAAATTGTCCGACGGTGATTTTGGGTAATATTTAGTAGATAAGACTGAATAATGCTGAAAATTGTCGGCGTATTATGATAAAAGAATCGTAGATAGGGCAAAAATTGTCGATAAAGATTTTCGAGACTCAAAACTTGTAATTTTACCGAAATATCTTTTATATACAGGCATGTGAAAATTGTCGCTTGCTGCAAATTTTGTTTGGTTACAATCTTTTTATTAATTTGCAATGCAGTATGTATGTTACATGTATGTATTTAAGTTCGGGTCAAATTTTGCAACTGAACTTTAAAGCAGTAATCCTCAACCGATTAAGATGAATTTTTGAATACACGTTTGGTTTGAATGACAATACACGGTAAGATACAAAAATAAAAATAAAATATTAAATGGCGTTTCTAATGGTTTGAAAGTGATAAATCGGTCATTATCATCATCATTTCAGCCGAAATACGTCCACTGCTGGACATAGGCCTCCCCCAGGCGTCACCACATTGACCGATCCCGTGTGTCTCGCATCCAGCGCCTTCCCGCAACCTTAACCAGGTCATCGGTCCACCTAGTGGGAGGCCTTCCAACGTATCGTCTTCCGGTTCGCGGTCGCCATTCCAGAACTTTTCGGCCCAATCGACCATCCGTTCTGCGAGCAGTTTGGCAATTCGCCGGGCTATGTCGGTAACTTTGGTACTACTGCGGATATCATCATTTCTGACGTGATCACGCAAGGAAATTCCGAGCATAGCCCTCTCCATTGCTCTTTGGGTGATTTTAAGCGATGGCGATTTTGTACAAACACTTTAACACCTCAATGTGCCGGTAGTCGATCTGGCACCGTTGGAGAGACTGCAGTACAGCCCAAGTTTCGATCGAATCGAAGGCTTTCTCGTAGTCCTCAAAAGCTAAACAGAGAGGCAGGTTATACTCTTCGGTCTTCTGTATAACCTGCCGCAGCGTATGTATGTGGTCTACGGTGCTAAAGTCTTTCCGGAAGCCGGCTTGTTCGGGAGGCTGGAAATCGTTAAACCTGCGCGCGAGATGATTCGTGATGAATCTTGAAAACAACTTGTAGACATGGCTAAGAAGTGAGATGGGTCTATAGTTCATCAGCCGGGCATCGTCGCCCTTCTTGAAGAAGAGTACCACTACACCCCTGCACCATGCATGTGGCGTTTTGCCCTCGAGTATAACGGAATCAAACAGCTTCTGAAGGGCCTTAAGGACCGGTTTTCCACCCGCCTTCAGGAGTTCAGCCGTGATTCCGTCATCGCCCGGCGCCTCGTTGTTTTTAAGCTGTTTCAGAGCCATCCTAATCTCGTACAATCTAACGTCCGGGATATCTTCGGAATAGTGACGGGTCAATATAGCTCTTGGGTCGTTTTCTAGACTCGCAACGGGCTTGCTGATTGATGTGTAGAACTGCCCATAGAATATCTCGATCTCCCTCAGAAGCTCCGGTTTGGCGGATACGATCCTGCCATCGTCGGTCTTCAGTTTCGTGAGCTGGTTCTGCCCAATAGCCAGATCCCTTGAAAAAACCTTGGAGCCTTTAGCTCAATCGCGTCTTTAATACACTCGGTATTAAAGCGGCGGAGGTCTCTTTTCAAGGATTTAGAGATCTGTCTATTGAGCTGCCGGTATTTGCACGCCTCATCTGAAGACTGCAGGATCATCTCACGCCTCTCCTTCATAAGCTTGAAGGTATAATCGGTACCTAATTATTTTTAGTGTTACGAGTCTTACAAACGGAAATATTATGATTATTGTCTAATTAAGTAACTAAGTAATAAACTCTTAATAATTTCGAAAGCCGATTTATTTGTATAATGTCTAGATAATTCTGAAGAATGCTGCAAATAGTCGCCCGTCAGTTTTTAACGGACTTTCCTTAAAGGAGGAGGTTCTATGTTCGAATGTATGTATGTTTTTTATGTATGTTCACCGACTACCTACTCCGTCAATTATGGACCGATTTTTGTAACTTATTTCTTTGTTTGAAAGATTATACTTTCAAGGTGGTCCCCTAATCCCCTAATCAGATCCTAACTTGGTAACGATGGGTCGTTACCAAGTTAGGATCTGATTAGGGGATCCCATGGAAATCGAGGGAACTCTTCGAATTTTATATATTTCATAGAGCGATTTTGGTATTTTCATCAACATGGCAAGCAAATGCTTGTCATCAGGAAACATAATTTGGTGAAGTGGAACTGATGAAGAAGACCACAGATGGCCACTAGAACTTCTCAATGATTAGTATGTTTTGGGTATAAGATATCTCTAATAGTTAAATGACTGTGATGAAGCAAATTTAAATAAACGGTTCTAATGAAAATGGTACTTTCGTACGCAAAATACGCGCTTGGTCGTGGAGTTGCGGATACCAGCCCGTTTTAACTTAACCT
This sequence comes from Orthosia gracilis, assembly GCA_947562075.1. NCBI lineage: Eukaryota > Metazoa > Arthropoda > Insecta > Lepidoptera > Noctuidae > Orthosia > Orthosia gracilis. The sequence continues at coordinate 65,334,568 of OX387264.1, read as the reverse complement.
ATCGAGCCGATGAAGCCGGATGGTGCCTACCTTCCGGCTTCATCACCAGATCTTACCGGGACACGACTGGGATACCTACATCTATATATTGTATCCCAGTCGTATTTAAGCTTGTTGGAATTGTTATGAGAAGCACTCTGGCTGTAAATGTTTTTCATGGTAATATAAGCCAATTATAAGGTACCAAAACTAAAAGCAGAAAAATAAAAATTTGTTTAACAAAAAAATTAAACCGATTTCTAAAACAAAACACTACAAAGCGAAAAATAACTTTCTTTTCGGAAGTCAGTGTTAAAAACGAAAGAAAAAAGGTACCAAACACACCGACTTCCGAAAAGACTTTTTTTTTCCTTATTATTATACTTACACGTCTTATCATTACAGTTATGTGGAAAATTGTCCATTGCTGCTAATTTTCTTTAATTCAATTGATGTGACTTTCCCTGACAGATAGCTGATGTAATTTTATAAGGAATAACTTAGGCTACCTTGATTTTAGAAAACAGAATTTGGGTACCGCGGGAAAAATAAAATCCATGTTATTTATTAGTTTTACGAGTTTGACGCGGACGTAGTCGCGGCCCGCGGGCAACAACCGGGCGAGAACGGCCTACTGTGACAGGCTTGAGTCACACGTTTTTATCACAGTTTGGGAGCAAAAACCGTGACAAAATGCGTGACTCAATCAAACCTAACACAGAGGCCGTGCTCTCGTTAAAGAAAATACAGACAGCTATAATATAATCACATTTCATAACTGTTAGACATTTCATAACTGTTAGGAGATAAGATGTGACTGATAAATACCACAGCAAAGCCAATGGCATTAATAGAATTGCTTAATTCCCACACTTTTATCTATTAATGTGAAACAGAACTTCATTTACAATGCTTGTCCTTGACAAATTAACCAGAATTTTAAAAGTTGAATAAATAATACATGATCAGAAATGCAAACAGTATTTTAAATACTAAGATAACACATGACTTGCAAAATGAGTGTCTTGTGACATGCGAAAATTTTAAAGAGAATCGTTTCTCCTGGTATGGTCTTGTGAAGAAGAGGGATGAAACGCATGTTACTAAAAAATGTTATGAATATTAATGTGGATGGATGGAGAGGGAGGTAAAAGAAAAAATGGATGAATTGTGCAAGGTGTGATGTGAATCAAAAAGGAGTGTATCAGAGCAGATGGGGATGGAAGAAAAAGTTTTGTACCAACCCCAAGTATCATGGGACAAGGGCAGGAAGATGATGATGAAAATTTATCAGCTATTCATATATGACAGCAACCGCAACTGTCCTGCAACCTTCATGGATGACCTGGTGAAGGTTCGGGGATCCTCTGGTTGTGGGTCAATGTGACGACGCTTGGGGGAGGCCTATGTCCAGCAGTGGACGTCTTTCGGCTGATATGATGATGATGATTCATATGTGATAATGAATAGAATAAAATTATGTTTGCAGTGTCTTACCTGTTAATATTTTAAAGAACTAAAATTCTATGATGAGACAAAAGATACATGGCTAAGGATGAGGCAGAATAAATGTTTACTCAACTATTAGCTAATTGCTGTTAATTAACCTAGTAATAAAATATTATGAATCCAATTTGTAATTTCGTCATTTTCCTGTTTCTATTATAAAATAGGATAATGATTAAAGAGTATATATAATAGGATAATGATTTATTTATACTTACAACAGACATTTGCTTGTTTTGGTAGAACGGGCACCAACCAATGTTTGCAACCATTTTATAAATCTCACTCTTGTCTACTTGTGCCCAACCATAGTAAACTCCTGGCTCTAGGTCTTTGGGCAGTGATTGGACCACTTCCAGGGGGTAATTTGCTGTGGAATAATGATAAAACAAAATTAAACCTGGAATAAATATGAACTAGTGAAACTATTTTTAACTTTACTGTTGATACTATATTTTTTACTCATCCTGGTAATTAAATAGGACTACACCAATATTGGGCTAAGTTAGGATGTGGATGACACTTATTATGTGTGCCTATAAATGGCAGTTTTTTTTCGCTTTTTCTAAATTAATTAAAAATGAACACTAAAAATACAACATTTAAATAAAACAAGCAAATAACTATTACAAAAAAGGGCCCTTGTCATATAGATAAGGCACAAGCATTATTCAACACAGTTGCTCAATCGCGTGCGATTTTAAACTTATAGGTATTAACTATAAGTTTAAGTTTCCTCACTAAATTTGCCTATACACAATGTCAGCCTTCAGCTATGTTCAAAATAAACTTAAGATACATTAGTAACTTTAAAACCTCGAGCGTTCGATATTTTAAATTACCTGTAGGGCATCCAAGCTCCTTAGATCCTCTTCCAAAGCCTTTTACTACCTCGCCTTCAATAAATAGTGGTAAGTGTTTTGGCGACATGCTTATTCGTCTTATCACCGTGGATAATATAAAAGACAAACAGTCTATTGTACTCAAGTTTACCATGCACCAAATACTTGGTTAAGTCCTTGAAGACTGGGTAAATAATAAGTGCAAATTATTGCACAAGTCTAAAAAAGTTGACAGAAAAACTTTAGTTCTTTAAAATATTAACAGGTAAGACACTATGCAAATAAAGCACTTTTTTAAGCAAGTTCGCTCAACTAAATTAAGAGGTCTCTTCAACCCAAAGTCTGATCAAGACTGAAATAAATTAGGATTTGTATTGTTTTATTGACTATCGAACGGACGTGTTTTCATCGAATTGACTGACTTATCTGACGTATCATAATTTTGACGTGCCGTTTGTCATAAAGACAGCTCGTCTGTTTGACAAGTTTAGTGCTAGGTTACACTGTAGTGTTACTTTTCCACAGTTTACCGTGTTCATTTTTTAGACAAACATTTTTGCATTCAATAACTTCTATTTTGTTCTTAGGCATGCATGACGCTATTTCTTCTCTCGCGGTATCTTGCATGTGAAATGGAGCATATGGGCAGCTGGCAAGTAAACCTACGCAACTTTGTAAAATGTTCGGAGTGTGATTACTGATTTGTGGATTATAATTCGAAATATTCAAATCAGTATGAGACATACAAACAAAACGTAGTTTTATATAAACGCAATTTTTCCTATTTCCTACGTTTTTGCCGTTAAAGAGGTGTTATTTGTTTACCGGAACGGAAGGTCGAAGAGCCCGAAAAGTTCTGAAGTGGCGACCGCGAACCGGAAGACGCTGCGTTGGAAGGCCTCCCACTAGGTAGAGCGATGACCTGGTTACGGGAATCCATTGTACACAAGACGCACGGGATCAGTCAATACGCTTGGGAGAGACCTATGTTTAGCATTGGACGTTTTCCGGCTGAAGCTGAAATGATGATGATTTGTTCGTCAAATTATCGACTAACGCAATTTTAGTCGATGCTCAAAAAATTATAGAATAAGTCAAACTTGTATTGTCACTCGTATAAAAAAAAACGTACTTATGGTTTTTTTTGGCGGGATTTTTTCGAGTGTAGTTCAGCGGCTGTTAATATTATTTGCAAATTGATTCCTAGTGGATATTATGATATAAAATTGGTGTAGTTTTGTGTCTCAACTGTCTATGCAACTGGACAATATGTGAAATTATTGACAGAAGCGATCTCGGGATAGTGGAGCGGAGAATTTTATTGTAGTATTGACTACCTCTGCAAAGCTTACTGGGAAGGCTGATTCGATACAATTTGCTGCCAAATACTCCAAAAAAGCATTAGAATCTGTTACATCCGCATTCTAATGCATACTAAAGAATTCAAGAAGAGAAAAATACTGATGACTAGGCAGCATGGTCTCAGACCTTAGCCTGTTCCGTTAGGAACAAATATAAAAAAAAAAAAAAAAAAAAAAAAACGTACTTATTATTGATAGGTATACAGACAATTCAGGCGAAGTTTTATTTCTGTTTTTCTATTAGATTTTTCCTCGCAGCATTCATGTAGTCAGGACGATTATATTCTTGTGCTTTTTAGTTAATTATAAAATAATATAAACATGGTTAAAATCAAGTGAATATGAGTTGCTTCATGTTGGATATTGAGTGTTGACAATAGCAAGAGTTGCCTTGTACGTTTAATCTTATTTGGAACGATATGGAATGATATTATTGTTAATACAATGACCGAGAAAGGCTACGAGGGTGAGCAGCTGTCGCCGTCTTGGGATATCGCTGGTCCTTCATCTCTGGCTGCCATCCTGGATACTGTGTTTACATCTGCAACTACTGACAATCAACAGAGTAATGGTAACTACTTAATTATAGCTTTGAGCTCCACAGCTTCATTTCCTAGTGAATCTCAGTATGATGGCTGTATTAATCATCAATAATTACTCACTGATGAGGTACATCAGTAAGTAAACCATATTATGTTCTCTTGTTACTACTTTAATATCAAGATACTGAATCTAATGTATTAACCTTATTTCATGTGGTATTTATTTGGTTTGAATATTCACTTGGATTTAAAAAGTATATACCTAATCAAATAAAAAAAAAACAAAATGTGAATAATCCTGGTAGTTCCTTACCAAGCTTATGTTAATTTCATTACTGTGCCCATACCACCCTATATAACATAATAATATATAATGATTATGTAGGTATTATCAATAACAGATGTTATATGATACTAGCTGACCCGCCAAACTTTGTTTTGCCATAAAAAGACGCTACCTACCTACCCTACCTACCCTACCTGCCCTACCTACCCTACCTACCCTACCTACCCTACCTACCCTTCCTACCCTTCCTACCCTACCCACCCTACCTACCCTACCTACCCTACCTACCCTACCTACCCTACCTACCCTACCTACCCTACCTACCCTACCTGCCCTACCTGCCCTACCTACCCTACCTGCCCTAACTACCCTACCTGCCCTAACTACCCTACCTACCCTACCTACCCTACTAACCCTACCAACCCTACTAACCATACCAACCCTACCAACCCTACCTAGTCTCTCGCGATCCCCCTCGCGAAAAATGATTTAATTACTAAAATGGCTATTAAAAATTAGGGGTTGGTGATAAAAGGGTGAAAATTGAGGATTGTATGTATTTTTGTATGTTGTATCATAAAAAAATTGAAATAAAAAATTTTGTCTAAAAAATAAAAAATAAAATTTAGGGGTGGACTACCCCTAACATTTAGGGGGATGAAAAATAGATGTTGGCCGATTCTCATAGATACCGGATAAGCACAAAAAATTTCATCAAAATCGTTCAAGCCGTTTCGGAGGAGTATGGCAACGAAAACTGTGACACAAGAATTTTATATAATTAGAGATTTACTGAATTGAATATCAGAAATTGCTGTAGATAAAAAAATAATGTCGGAATACAGCATAATAAATAAATAAATTTACTAAAAGATGAATAAACAGACCTCAATCTCTAAAAAAAGTTGTAGTTGAGCAGAGACATATGTTTTGTTGAACCATTGTAATTTAATTGTAAAAGCAGTATAGCAAAGTGTCAGTCACATAAATCATGAAGCGTACAGGCATAAAACAGGGAATGTCCTAATTAATAGATTTTGAGAAAAACACAGTTAAAAGTTTAGAAGAATGTAATTTTTATTCTTTTCATTTCGGCCATAAACAAAAACGTCTTTTTGGCGCCTTACGTCTACTTTCAAAAAAAGATTGTGATCGAAAATAAAACTACAATAGATAAAGATTTGCTTGCCAATAAAAAATAGAAAAATTAAAAGTTGTGACATTCCCTGTTCTTTGCCTGTACCCTTCAACTTATATAAGTACTTACCACAAACAATCAAACCTTTATATCCTTTTTCGTTTAATAAAATCATAACTTGCCTTCTTGCCATATTTGACAAATCTGTGAATAGAGCTAATTAGTTATTTTAGGTCCTGAAATCTAAACTATTAACCCCAAATTATTCGGGTGAGGTGCACCAGATAGTATACCCATATTTCACCAATTATATTAAGTCCCATGTAATAGGTTGCGAGCTTATTGCCATCATCCGGGTACAAATCCAGACTCCAAGCTGATACTGAGGAATTCTAGGTCATCCTATAACATTTACCTAACCCCAGGCATTGAACCCAGGGCTAGTGTTTAACAAGCAGAAATTAAAAAAAAAAGGAATCAAAATAAAAAACCGGCCAAGTGCGAGTCGGACTCGCGCTCTAAGGATTCGGTACCATTATTGCTAAAAACGGCAAAAATCACATGTTTGCTGTATGGAAGCCCCACTTAAATATTTTTTATTCTGTTTTTAGTGTTAGTTATTTGTTGTTATAGCAGCAACAGAAATACATCAGCTGTAGAAATTTCAACTGTCTAGCTATCACGGTTCATGAGATACAGCCTGGTGACAGTCAGACAGATGGACAGTGGAGTCTCAGTAATAGAGTCCCGTTTTTACCTTTTGGGTATGGAACCCTAAAAACTAAAAGCATTTCGTAATAAAAGTAGAAAAAAATAACAAACGGATCATGCACAAAACTGATTCATGTAGGTACATAAACGAGATGTGTAAATTTTTTGGTGTACAGTAAAATATATTGTATTCTATTGCCCATTGCACTGGAGTTGTTGCTGTACAAATGAGTCCAGTACCCAAGGAAAGGGCTGTCTTGTTTATCTACAATAATGATACTGGATAAAATATATCAAATTAATATTAAAATAATTATGATTCCCTTCTCAAATATGAGAATACAGATGAGGATAACACTCAACAGGAAATAATCTATTATTGGATAGCAAGGAAACAACAAAATTCTGCCTGTCAGATTTAATTTTGTAACAATAGCAAGCAAATGAAAATTTTCTGTTTATTGGAAGATGACTTAACTTATTGTGACAATTCATTACTCATTATTTCATTAACCACAATTATTGTAAGAAAAAATAGAATTTAATAAATAAATAGTTATTATTTAATCCTTCTGCAGTTAAATGTCTTCATGAAGAATTAATTTATTTTATTACAGAACAAATGGAGTGTGATGCTCTGTTTGCAGAAAGTGATGAGGACGTAGAAGTGATGCCGGCGACATCGGAACCAGTTGGAAGTGTCTCTACTGGAGCTGAAGCAAATACTAATGAACAAACACCAAAACCTGTATCATCAAACTATGTGAACTCCACTACTCCGAACCAACCATATGAAGTAAACCTGTCGGCACTCTCCCACCCTGCTGACTCACACACTCCTGTCCCTGAAGAATATCAACCCTTACCTGATAGCTCCAGCTCACTCGACTACTCTTTTGGGACTAATAATCCCGACAGTACTGATGGCACTGTCCCAAGGAGACTACCAGATATAAACATCCGTTATCAGCCTAAACCGCACTCACTTAACCAACCCGGCTATTATTCCTTTCCCAATTATGGACCTTATCCAGGCATTCCACCGCCGCCGGAGTATGGAGCCCCTTATCACAATAACGTCATTTGTCCAGGCAGAAACTTTTTGCCTCATTCGCTGCCATACCCAATGCCTAATAGAATGCACCCGGAATATGAATATTTACACCCAAGGTCAAATACTTTTAATCACCAATCAGGAACTGCTACAGGAAATAATGCAAATCAACCGAGCGGCTTAGAACGGCCTAGTCGCAAGCTCAATATCTCTCCTAGGAGACGACACTCGAAAGAGACCGAAGTACCAAATCTGATAGAAGTAAGTTCAGAGGAAGAAGATAATGTGTCCGCACCAAGAAAAAAGCAATGTGACAATGGTGCGGGGCACCAGGCTGCGAATGGTAATGGAAGTGGTGCCAGTAATGGAAATAGCAGTCACTCGGGAGGGCCACCTAGAGTGGAGATCAAAGGTGAGCCTGGCACTCAACCTGGACCAAGAAACGCTAATTATCCTGTTGTACCAAATGTACGTGATTTACTTTTGCAAACAGTAGACCACCTAAACCACCAGTACAATCTACACACGCCAAGCCCGAGTGTGCCTCCAGTGAAGGTGCAAATAAAACAAGAAAACTCAGGTAGTTCATCTCGCAGTAGTTGTGGATGCAAAGTGAACCTGCATAGTGATGTGTCTCAGCCTGCTCCTCATCACAGTGAAGAGTGTCCCAGTCCAAATCACAATCGATCTAATAGATCTCAAGCAAGTAAAGTACCTAAACAGAGTACAAGTAACGCAAGTGCTAGTGGTGAAGCATCAAGCTATACGGTAAAAGTGAAAGAAGAACCTGGCACTGAGCAACCTGTTATAAAACAGGAGCCAACAAAAGACGAAAATATGCCGTCAGTGAGTGCTATCAAGACAGAAGTTGTGGAGCCATGTCAAGTTAAGGTAGAGCCTGGTGCAACAAACGGAAATGTCAGTGAAAACGTTGATGTGAAGCAAGAAATTGACAATGCGAGGAGATGTTGTAAAGTGGATAATGGCGGCGACCGGAGGCCGCAGGAATCATCTCCACAGCCAGGGACCAGTTCAGGGCGTCCGGCGCCTGATAACAGACCTACTATTAATCAGGTATAATACAAACATAAATATTATGTCATGGTACACTGTACTGGTTCTTTCTACAGTAAACGTGTGTGGAAAAAACTTTGAATGATAGATTGAGGAATGATGTGATAAGACAACATTGTGGTTTAAAAGAAGATGTGCTGTGCGTGCCACGAAAGATGAAACTTGACGAGCGCCGTACCGTGCCTCCCGCGCTCTGTCCGCCTCCCCAATAACTTTTGGTCCCTTCCCGCACTCAGACCTCATACCGCTGAAGAGACCTATAAATCGTGTACTGCGCAAGTCAAACCACGTGGTGTGTCAAGTCTTATCTTTCGTGGCATGCACTGTAGTAACAAACATTTAAAAGAGTATGCTTATATGGTTTGATCACGTTGAGAGGATGAATTAAAGAACTGACGCGAATGGGACTGCTGGGAGGGGACGCCCTAGAAGGACATAGATACACAGATCGTATTAGTGATGTTCTTCAGAAAGGTCAGGTGCGCAGTATTCATAACCGGCGTGCGTGTATGTATGAACGCAAAGAGAGTAAAAGAAGTATGTAAGCATTATAGCTGTTGGCGTTCAGTAGTTCCTGCCTACCCCCATGGGAAAAAGGCGTGAGTTTATGTATGTGTATGGTTTGCCTAACACAGAGAGGAGGGCTGTTTCCTAGCATTGGGAACTTCAAAAGGCTGATGATTATGGATTGACATGTTTTGTTTTTTGTAACACAGGAAACGCCAGTAATTGAGCCAACAGCGGCGCCTGGTAACGTGTTATCGGCGCCTGACTTGCAGCTGGACTGGGTCTCTGACTCTAGCTCTGATGACGGTGTTATGCTTGTAGGAGACGACACCAATGCCGTAAGTTTTTTTGTTCCAGAAGATTATTCATTTTTGCCAAGATTTTTTGGATTAATTGGCCGTCCAGTTTTCGTATCCCTTAGGCCCACTTGTTTCACCCTGGGTTATCTTGCTAACGCCGAATTAGTATCTAAAACGCCCGTTAAATTTTGTATGACATTTAACCTCGTGTTAGAAACAAACTCTGAAGTAAGGTGTATATATTTCTCAATGTTAACGCAGTACTGGCCGTGCGCCCGCTCGGCACCACAATATCAATATTGAACCTCCTTTTGAGCAGTTTTGCTTGCAAAATATTCTTATATTTTCATATGCTATTTCAGTTATAAAGAAATTCTAGCCATCAAATTTTCTGTGTGCAAATATTTTTAAACATTTAAGTCGTTTTGGAGGAGTATCCAAACGTAGCGAGAAAATATCGTGTTGGCAGTTATTTTTTTAAAGCCAAACTATTTGTTATACGAAAAAACCATGTTTCACAAATAATGTACATGAAACAATTTTTTTTTTTTTTTCAAACCTTTTAACGTAGCCGTTACTAAGACGTATGTTTTAGAAAGTAACCGTTTTAAGACACTAAAGCGGTTGTAGGCCCTTAAGTTTTTCATGCAAGTGTGCCTTAGTCAATTTTATCACGGGACCCTGACTTGTTATTTTCAATCATGTGCAAGCAACTTCAATATATTGACAGAAAATTAGTCTATTTAATTCATTTCAATTGATCTTTTTATTTCGTACGATGTTTATTAACTTGTGAGCCTAGACAAAGCGAAATTCTACCAGCGATAACGACTGTTACCTGCCTTCAAAGGCACAGAACATTTGTGGGATTGATCAGCGCTACCGGAATATCTCATAGCTTTTCGACCGACAAAAGATTGGTCTACATTCATCTTGCAGTCTTTATAGTTGATAACTGAATGTCGCTTCGTCTCAACTATGAACACCTCTATAAAATCCTGTAGGGTGCAGGTGGTGGTTCCTTATAAGGTGGTTGTGGTTGTTCAGTCATAGGTCCAGTTGAAAACCAGCGTCGGGCACTAGTTGCGCGACATTTTGCTGAATCAGAATCAGAATCAGAATATTTATTTGTGAAACATAGGTATTTACATAAAGATCTTAGGTTAGATATAATGGGCGCTATGTTTTGCCGTGAAGGCGTACAAATATTATTAAAGACACAAGCAAATAAAAAAATTAACAGAATAAAACAAAATTACATACTACAGTTTAAGAGAAATAAAAATAAAAAAATCTATTTTAAATGTATTTAAATATGTTAATAAAATCTACAATTAAATCGAACGAAAAAAGATAAACAGATTTCTTAAAAATATTGAAGAATAACAACAAACGCACACGAAATATTAAAAATTATCATTTATAAAATCTTCTACAGAATAATAACAATTTTCAATTAATAGCGAGTAGAGACTTTTCTTAAACTTTAAAAGGGGCAAATTTTTTATGACATCGGGTATATTATTATAAATTTTCGGAGCCATGCCAAAAAAACTCTTTGTCATTAAAGCGGTTCTACATTTTCTGTCGCAAAGTTTGTTCATATATTGAGAACGCATTGGAGTCTTTTTTACTTCGGATAGTTTTTGAAACAGGTGCAAATTGATTTTAACAAACAAAGCAGTCTCGTAAATGTACATAGCTGGCATAGTCAGTAATTTTAATGATTTAAAATGAGGTTTACAAGTATCGGTAGTTTTTAAGCCACACATGGACCGAATACATCGTTTTTGCGCTTTAAATACAGTTTCTCTTTCAGTAGATTGCCCCCAAAAAATTATACCAAACCTCAGAACTGATGCAACCAATCCGTGATACGCTATTAAAAGTGTTTGTGTATTAACTTTTTTTGATAGCTGAAACAGTGCATATGCAGATTTATTTAATTTCAGACAGATTTCTTCGATATGGGGTTTCCATGTTAGTTTACTATCAAGCATTATACCTAAAAAATTTAGCCTTGTTTGTATTTTCTATTTGGCACTTGTCATATGTAACATGAACTGGAGGTTTTTCACACCTTTGATGAAAGTGCATTACTTTTGTTTTGTTTAAATTAATCACTAGGTTATTGTTATTAAGCCAGTTAATTATTTTATTTAGACAATCATTTATGTCATCCTCGTAAGAGACAGGGTTAGTACACTTTACAACAGCTGTACTGTCATCGGCAAAAAGTACCATATTTTGAGAAATGAGTATTGGGAGATCATTTATGTATATTAAGAAAAGTAACGGGCCAAGCACGCTACCTTGAGGGACCCCAAATTTTATAGCTCTTGGTTGAGATGTGTAATTGGTTACTAAATTGCTTTTTTGGCATAGTTGAGATATTTCTGTGCACTGGGATCTGTTATCCAGATATGACTCCAGAAGTTTTAAAATATTACCTCTGATTCCATAGCCATACATTTTTTTTAGCAAAATTTCATGGTTTACATAGTCAAACGCTTTCGTCATATCGGTATATATAGCACATACCGGAGCTCTTTCATCAACAGACGTCATAATATAAGAAAGGAGGTCGAACAATGCCATATTGATATTAGTATTTTTTCGAAATCCTTTTTGTTCATTACAAAACAAATTGTTTTTTTCAAAATAATTATAAATGGAATTGAAAATTACTTTTTCGATAACTTTTGAAAATATAGGAACTTTGGCAATGGGTCTATAATTTTTCACTTCTGATTTATCATCTCTTTTGAATAACGGCTTAATAATTATTTTTTTAAGACTATTAGGAAAAACACCATTTAATATGCATAAGTTAATAATGTGCGTTAATGGTGGTGCTATAATTTCTTTCACATATTTCACAACTTGAGTGCATACTCCATCATAGCCAACAGTATTTGTATTTTTAAGGTTATTAATTATTTTTATTAGGTCAATAGGTAAAACTGGTTGCATATATAATGATTGTGAAGTTAAGTTGTTAAAAGTATTTTTACTAGTCGAAGTAACATTACTATTTTTATTTTTTTCAATTACATCTACGAAAAAGTTATTAAATTCGTTTGCGATATCCATGGGATGCGTGATAGTGCAATTACCTCTCTTAATGGACGGTATTAGATATTGTGGAAGGCGAAATTTGGATTTATTAATTACTTGCCATGCAGCTTTTGATTTATTTTGAGAATTGTTTATGAAGTGGTTATTTTGAGTTTTCTGTGTAAGTCGTATAACTTTTTTGTAAATCTTAGTATAATTCTTAAATTCAAGTTTTTTTTACAGTCAGGTTTTAGTCTATACGACCAGAGTAATTTTCTCTGCTTTTGACTGCAGATTTTTATACCCCGAGAAATCCATTTAGTTTTAGTATTCGTTTTTATGGTTACATGTTTTGTTGGAAAACATAGTTTATATAGCATCAAAAAATCATCTGCAAAAAAGTCATAAGAGTCATTCACATCATTAGTGCTATAAACTCGTGTAAATGTTAAATTGCTCAGATAGTTTTTAAACTTCTTTAAATTTTCTGGGCATATGTCTTGCTTTTGAGTTTTCCAATATTTAAGTTTACATGATTTTTTTATAGGTACACTTAGTATTTGAGATGTATGATCTGATAGAATTAGGTCTATTATTTGTGCTTTACAGTCTTTTCTGTAGGAGTGTGCAAAGTTATCTATGCAGGAGTTGCTGCTTAATCTAGTAGGCTTGTGAAGGGCTAAGTTAAGACCAAATTGGGCAAGAAAATTTTCAAATTCTAGTGTAGTTTTATTCCTTTTTAGGATGTCAATATTAAAGTCGCCAGTTAAGATTAATTTCTTTTTGGAAAGTAAACAATTTTTCCTTATTACGTTCTCTAATTTTTCATAGAATATATTGTAATTGTGTTTAGGTATGCGATATATACAAATAATAATAATGTCATGATGTATAAGTTCTATCGCACAGGATTCAAAGACACCTGACACTGACTGTTTTGCTACGTCAGATATTTCTCTAAATTGAAGTCCGGCTCTAACAAGAATGCATGTACCCCCGCGCTTAGCCTTTCTAGAAAAGAAAGCTGCTGGTAAAAAATTTGGTATACGCAGCAAATATTCATAACCAGTCTCGATAAAATGTTCTGTTATACAAATTACATCAATATAAGTACCTGCATTGAGAAGCTCTTCTATTTTGATTGTTAGTGTATCTGATTTGCTCATCAGTCCCGCTATATTTTGGTGAAGTATGTTTATGTATTTACAGAAAAAACTGAGAATTATTTAGTGAGTCTGCACCTATTATTTCTTTTTGTGTTCTTTGGGAACAATCAACTTCTGAGCTATTCGTAGTAGTGTCTGTTATAGTGCTACAGTATGAGATCATTTCTATTAAATCCAATATAATAATTTGTAAACCTCTGTTATTTAGTGTCCCGTAATGTGGGCTGTATGTATCATAAGTGTATGGTAAATTAAGGTTAGAATCTAAAATGTATGCATAATTACATGTTTCTACATCCATATAGAGAAGATTATTAAAAGTCTCAACTCGGCTATTGTACATAATATTAACATTTTTCATATATTTAAAAACTGGTAGGCATATTATAAAATTAGTGTGATTCAGAGGTAATAATTTTTTACGAATAAGTACAACAAGTTCTATGTAATTTTGAGTTCTTTTGAAATCTTCTTCACCTACATATATAATACAGAAATCTGTTTTAGTAAAATTCTTAACTTTACTATCTATATTGTCAAGTATTAGTTCTAAATTACAATTTGGCTTACGATAGTGACAGATTTCATGACTATTTGGTAAACTAGTATTATCCATTATTTTACATATTCTACTGCTATTTTCACTACTGAGGATGCATATTTTATGTTTTATAGGCTTCTGTTGTAGATTAGGTTTAATAATATCACTCGACACTCTATTATTAAGAAAAGAAGTACGAGTGACATCTATGCTTCCAGTTTTGCTGCCTTGATTCAAAGAAGTAGTATTCTCATTATTTACATCTGTTTGTGTTTGTTTAGTTTGTCTTGACTGAGTTTTCTTAGGTGTTGTTGACTTGTGTTTGACTGGAGAACTAGCAATTTGTTTATATAAATTATTTTTCCTGGATAAATCTCCGTTACTTTGTTTCAAACTACTATTTTCCAAAGATAATATTTCAATTTCCTTATGTGCGCTATTAAGTTGAGACGTCAACTCATCAATCTTTTCCTGTAACTTTTTTATTTGAATGGTCTCTTCATCTTCCGACATTTCTGGCATACTATTTACAGTGCAATTCAAAGTTTGTGACGTGTTATTGCTGTCATCATGGTTAGATTCCGATCTTCTACTGCGGTTTCGACGGAATGTTATATTATCCAAGAAATTCATATTGGCAGATAATTATTCTAATGTGGGTAAAAAATATATATTATAAAAAATAAAAACTACCAATATTTTTTTATCCCTTTTAACTGACCACACTATACTGAGTTTGGCAACACAGTATAACTATTGAAATTATTTCTATTCATTACTAGATGTCACTGTGCGTAATTTTTATATTGAAAAATATAATAATCATTTCTTGCAACACTATGATGAGTCTTGTAACACAATTGTTTATTTCCTTCTTAATTCTTTTACTCACTACTAGGTGGTGCTGTTATCAATATATTCAAAACTTTTGAATAAAAAAAACGGTATTCTTAAATTCGTTTTCTTAATTTTTTTCTATCACTGTATTATAAAATGTTTTATGAATGATTTTGTTTATTTATAGTTTAGGTAAATTATAACAACAGTTCAAAGTTCACTGGATTTTCATAGTTACGCGAATAAAGTCACTGTTTTTATAGTTCTTAGATCACAGATGATTTGTTATTCACTCAACAAAAATACGTAATAACACTGTCACAGTTTATTTGTCAGTTCAGTTTCACTTTTACATACAGTACAATAATCAAATATACGAAAAAACTTTATTTAACTAATTTTAAACGGAGCACAAAAATATGTAATGTTTACTAGAGCGCGCCATCTAGCGGAGCCATTAGGCTTGTGACAAATAAATGTGTTTACTTTCTTCTTTCTTTGTGAGAAAGAAAGGTTTTGCCAAAAACTTTGAGAACAGCTTCATAGTTCACCAGTTCCAGTAAGCTGTTAACAGAACCTGCGACACGTGTAGTGTTTTTACGGTGTAAAGTGTCACTGACTATAGAGTTGTGTTTGCCGCGTTATGTGTGCGGTACCTGAAAGCACTTTGTAGATAGATGCCGTATGCACATACGAACTAATGACCTGACGTCACACAGATCCTACATCGCGCATCCTAAATTTTCGGTGCGATTGGAACGTATGCAACAATCTAACATCAACCGTTGAGCAGTTGCCCGTTATCGGAGGATCCTATCTTTTCAATGGAGCTTGCAGGACTTAACAGCCTGTTTCGCATACCTCCATGATCACCATCATCATCAGCCTTTTAATGTTCCCACTGCTTGGACACGGGCCTCTTCTCTGTGAGAAAGGGTTATGAAGAGTTATGGAGGCATAACTCTCCATAACCCCCGTAACTATGTGGAAATTAAGTATATAATAAATAAATAAATAAATAAATAAATAAATTGCGGTGGTGATGAATGTGTTAACTTATTACAGCAACAAGAGGTGATAGACCTGACGGGGTCCCCGCAGCGCGCGGGCTACGCGGCGGAGGAGACCGCCCCGCGCTCGCCCGCAGCCCCCGAAGCCCCGGGCGCCGGCTGGGTAGGCAGCGCGCGCCCCTTGCTGGGCGTACCGCGCCGTGGCAGCTACCCGCCGCATCTCTCGCACAACGACTTGCCGCCGCATGCGCATCTTGTACGGAGGTTAGTAAAGCTTATTCTATACAATACACTTTTTAAAATACTAATATTAGAAATGCTAATCGGCTGAACCGATTTAGATGAGTTGTGGAGATAGTTTGAGACTATGGGAAGGACATAGGATAGTGGGTGGACGTTCGTATGGTCAACCAATAATTTCTCAAGTAAGGCGACCCACACAGATACAATATTGGTTACTAATGCTACGTAGACGAAGTCGCGGGCAAAAGCTATATACAATATAAATATAGTATAAAAAATATAATATATTAAATGCAGACTGGGAATGTTAATTGATACTCGTATATGAAGTCGAAATTATTGTCGTATCGTCGTCCCCACACTATATATATAAGTTTTTTAAAATTAAAACCGGCCAAGTACGAGTCAGACTCGCGCACCGAGGGTTCCGTACAAAAAAACTACATTCACCAACATAATTAGGTAAAAATATTGAAGTTGATAAGATAAACAATGAAATCACCGAACAATTTATAAGTTTTATAAGTTGGTCGACTATTACTCATAAACTTGTAAAGCCTACTTAGCTGTGATGTTTTCCTTTTAATTTCGTTATGTATACTAATGCCGTGAATTTTCACATATTAAAAGCAATCATTTAGCTAGCGGGGGCGGAAACACTTGACTCTAAAAAGCTTAATTTTATACAAACGGATCCCTGAATCGAAAATAGGTTTTCACAGACTCGTAACATTTTTGAATGGCTTATCCAACGATATCCCCAACATGGGATAGTCGAGAAAAAAAGAACAACCCCACTTTACGTGTACAGGAGGTACTCTAAAAACTTTTTCTCGTGATTTTATTACCACTTTTTTGACGTGATTAATATGTATCACATCACATCATCAGCCTATTAATGTTCCCACTGCTGGGACACAGGCCTCCTCTCTGTGAGAGGGCATGGGCCGTAATCCACCACGCGGGCCCAGTGCGGGTTGGTGGATGTCACATGTCTTCGAATTTTTGGTTCTAGGACATGCCGGTTTCCTCACGATGATTTCCTTCACCGTTTTGAGAGCAGTGGTGATGAAATAATTTACACAAAGTAAAGCGCCTGCCTGGGCTCGAACCCAGGAGTAAGTCGCGGCCGATACCACTGGGCCACCACTGCTCCGTCCACCATTAATATGTATATCCATGCCAAATAATAGCTTTCTAGTAGGTACTAAGAGTCCTTGAGCTAAGCTGCGGACAGACGGACATGGCGAAACTATAAGGGTTCCTTGTTAACTACCGGAACACTAAAAACGCGTTATTTTAGTCATAATAACTAGCCTGTATCGCCCAACTCAGTCCAGAGCTGCCAATAATTTTTATGACGTCATAAAATTGTAGCCCGATGAATTGGGGTCCGACTTCCCTTAGCCAGCCAAACTAGCATCCACTTTGGAGACTCGATCGAAAGTGTAACCTCTTGGCGGGCCAAGAAATTGTTTTCCCACTTATATCTGTTACTTGACCGGTTAAACTGGGCCCTAAAGTAAAATCCGAGCGACTGCCCTTCACACTAGTAATCTAGATAATTTCCGTTATGATATTACTAGCCCGCGACTTCGTCCGCCTAGGCTACAGAATCGGGATAAAACGTTATAATTTAGAAAAATCTATATATTCTTTTCCTGGTTATAATCTTATCTGTGTACCATAGATACAAATTGTCACATTTATAATTTCAGTAGGATGCCATTTTCTAAATTGTATTACAAGTTCTTATATATGTGATGCGCAACTAACGCGGATAATCAATTTCATCGATATCGGTCGGAGCGCACTGGATATGGATGGACATTACTACACTGTGTTGTAATTTAATTGTTTGTGTAGTTGTTTCCAGAAACCAGATTGTTTGTATTTGGAGAATATTTGGCAGGTCCACCACTCCGTACCTGGATGCTGCTAAACATGCTATGTTGGCGAGCAAAATATATTTTTTATATTCATTACGTTCATTAAATAGACACTGCTGGTAACTAAAGCAATAAAAAAATTGAGCTATACTGCAGTGCCTTGATGAGCTGTAGTAACTTGGTGTATCTGGGCTGTACTGCTTCCGACTGACGAGGATAATGGGTGCGATATAAATAAGTTTAGTCGCGGGGTCACAACACGAAGAAAGAAAATTTGGTCCAAATATATTTCACTAGATGGCGTGATATGGAATCGTTTTGTTATTGAATTTTGTGTAAAATTAAGATTTTCTAGAATTGATCATAAAAATCTTTGTTTGCACAAAATTATATTACTATAATGGGTTTTTAATTCACATTTCAAAGATGATTTGAACAGATCATTTAATTTCCAATCCATTAGATGGCGTTGTATTAAATTTTCGAGATTTATTCACATTTTTTTAAAACATTTTATCATAACACATTGACTCACATCAATATATTGAGGATACCTGGAATTACATATATAGTTAATGTTAGTCAGAAATAGCCAAGTCAGAGGCCTATGGGGTTCCCAGAAGCGGCTTAATTAACTTTGACACCAGAGGTAGCCACATCCTCACACGAAAAGAAGAAGGTAACACATTTTGGTACAATGAAACAGTAAAAAGGTGCAAAAAATACTATACAAGTAAAATTTAAAAATGTCCTGACTTATTTTTATTGCATGCTGCATAATTTATCTATTAGTAGACGCGCTTCGATCGACAATCTATTGAACACGTAATTATGATACGGTATCTTGCGAAAACACCCCGAGTCAAACAGTAACACGCCCATAACTTTAGAACGGCTGAACCGATTTTCATCAAACATAGTTTAGAACACTCAAAGTCACCTTTAAAAAAAACGAAATCGAAATCATACAAACGTTCATCCGTTTAGGAATTATGATGCCTCAGACAGATACATACATACAGCAAATACATACATACACAAATACACATGTACACACGCCAAACTTATAACACACCTCTTTTACCGTCGGGGATTAAAAACTAATCGTCACTGTATTTAAAGTAAATATTCACGAACCGAGTTAACCCTTTTACTTGCGAGTTCAACACCATCTATTGCCGTGGGGTGGAACCGAACGCGGTCGGTGATTATTTAGTCAATAGGCCATCGTGACCGTTGAAAAACGCTAGTTACGTCGGCACTGTTTCTGGCTATGGGATGAGGCATCTGTATGCTGGTATTATAATCTGTTGTTTAGTAGATAAAATGTTTTGATTGCTGTCTTAGGGTCCGTATGGGCACGTGCGGGGCATGCCGGCGCTGCTGCTGCGGGCACGCGGGCTGCGCGTGTTGCGGCGCGCCGCCACACCCGCCGCACCACGCGCACCAGCCGCCGCACGCGCACCCATCGCACCACCACCACCATCACGCGCCGCCTGCGCATAGTAAGTACACTAAATCAATCTGCCTGTCCTTTTCCCAACTTTGTTGAGGTGACTTCCAGTCTTACTGGATTCAGCTGAGTATCAGTACTTTACATGGAGTGACTGCCTATCTGACCACCACAACCCAGTAAACGGGGAATACGATACCATTTTTACCCGACTGCCGAAGGAGGGTAGTGTGTTTATCAGGTATGTATGGTTTTTCCTATGTGACGTTCTAGAGACCAAACGCGTTGGCCGATTTTGATGATTCTTACGGCAATCGATTCGTCTTAACGTTGCGAGTGTCACTGGCTAGATTAAAATTGCAAAATATAAAAATGGCGGATTTTGGGCGCCATATTGTGGATGCCATATTTTATTTTATATTTTTTTAAATCTTCCAATCCCATCGTGTGGAGTGTTAAAATTATTTTGAAATGTAACAAATACGAAAAAAAAATATTAACTAAAATGTTATAAATAAAAAAAGTTAATTAAAAAAATCAAGCGTTAGGCTATAGATAAAAAAACCGACTGCTTAAGAAGCGAACTAAAAAGACCTTAACAAGAAGAAAATCATGCTGTGCAGTCGGAGGATACATCTGGTTTTGGTCACCCAACTTGTGAATATGTATCCTGTCTTTAAATCCTTTTAACTTCTTTTTTTAACGTCTTTTTAGTTCGCTTGTTTTTAACGTGAACTTTTTTATCAAGACTAGTGTCAGATTTACACTCTATGACCAATATTTATTTATATAGATTTGTTTTTTTTTCTGAGATGGTGGTCAAGCGCATGACTACCATCATTAAAAAAAATCTATGTATCGGCCAGTCCCCTGTATTAAATAGTGTACCTATACTGATTGAAGAGAGTGTACGTGGAGTTTCTTGCACGTTTTCTCCATAGATACCTACCGACGCTTGCGAACGTGCATAAATGATTTTTCATTTTGATCTTTTTTTTTTTTTATCTAAATTTATTTAGGGGCTTTTATCAAAGATATGTCAACCCCATCGTACCCTTTTACATTAATATGCTCACTTAAATAGTATTAGTTTATAATAATGAATTAGAGTTATTCGTGCAGGACAATAATTAATTGGCACAACTTTTTAATAATCTTTTTTTATAATATTTTTAAATTTGGATGCCTCTCTTTTCTTTCCATATACACAGTGGGTGAACGTCGTCGCGACGGCATGTCGGTCGCACCCCCATATCTCGTCCACGAGCGACTCTGGCAACGACAACATCACATGATGGTAAGTGCATCTCTACTAACTCATGTACTCACATAATATCCAGTTGTCTTCCTGGGATAAAATTTCCATTATGGGCCGTTGATATTTAGCGCGGGGAGGGTGGGGAGAGGAGGGTAGGTTTGGATGCCCCCCTGTACCATCCCCACCACTCGGAGCCCCATGGTTATGGAGATATCCATGGTTAAAGTTTTCAGGTTAGAATAAAAAAATCCGTAAATGTCCATCGTTTTAAGGGGCGGGCAGGGAGGGCGGGAAAGGGGGAGGGGCAGGGGGACTATCCCACTGTACCAACCCCACCCCACGGAACCCCATGGTTATGGAGATATCCATAGTTAAAGTTTTTACGATTACTATTTAAGCAACAAAATCAACGGAGCCCTCCGGCGCGGGGCTCCTATTTCTGTCTGCAAGGTCTAATGTAACCTAAAATGAAGGAGATGACGGAAGCTGAGTTCGCTCGCTTTTCTCGGCACAACTCTCACACCAACCACTTCGTTCCAAAAACATCTGCTGTTCCTTTACATACACATACTTTTTGTATAGTTATGCGGCGAACCAAAATGTACTCAACTATAAAGCCACCTGTACGCTGTAGGTAGAAGTGATTTTAACAAAATTGTAAGTTTTAAATGTAAAAATATGTGAAAATCTGCTGTGCTACAGTATCCTTGAAAGGTACTAAGAGCGGCAACGTCGCAAAAGTCAAAATTTAAAAGTTATTGAACAAAATAAGAAGGACTGGGTCCATTTAGCGAGTCCAAGTTTGTGGCACACATTGGGAAACTCTACTTTGAAGTCATTGATCATCAGTTTCTTGGAGATAACTTGGAGGACTCATAACTTCTCACCTGGTCTCTCGGGAATACCGTTGAACAGCTTAATCTTTCTTTTTATTGCTGTGTCATGACTGTCCAGGCTCGATGAGATAAGTTCAATATGCGTTTTGAAGTGTGACAGCATTTTGCAGAGGAAATACTTGTATTCTGTGAAATCCTTGGATAGAGATGCAAGGTCCTGAGTTTGTGGTGTCACTTCCAGCTGTTCTTTATACCGTCAAATGCAGGAGCTTCTCCAATTCCTCCATACAGTTTATAAGCCTGCCATGTTTAGAAATTTAGAGTGAGTGGTATGAAAGTATAAAGCGAAGGTGGATTTCTTTGTTAATAGCACATAGAAATTGTGAAAAATAATAACTATTTTAAATTAAAATTAAGGGAACGTGAAATGTTTGCTTGCTACCCACGAAGGAAAGGCTTTTCTATCGCATTTTTTTATAAACACCTTCCAACGATTTACTGTTTTATAATTCCGAAAACGGTTTTAGCTCACTTTTTTTATACCACAGACGCAGGAATATGGATTGTGTTACCATGACGCCACATCTCTGAATGTTTCGTAATGATTGCAGGAGCTGCAACGTCGTAGCATGATGGGTGACGGCTTCGGGCAAGGCTTCGCTCAGTTCCCGCCCGTGCCGCTGCCGCCAACCTCAGTGCTCTCTGTATATTCATATTTTGTTTATTTTACACCATTACCATAACCATAATATTACTTCTTTATGTAACTTTGTGATTAAATTACTCTCCCCTTTTACCTCAGACCGCGAATTGTGAGGTTTCAGGTCAGATAAAGTAACTGTTTTAAAAATTTCCTGTGTTCGCTCAAATTTAGAACGTTTGTACACTTCATCCGGTCCGAATCCGAAAATTGTTGTTCGGAAGTAGCCGTAATATTACTTGTAAGAGGAATTGCACAATACATACGAATTCCGTTAGTCTGAATTCAGGACATTTCTTCGGTTTTTTAGTTTTATTCATATATAACTTAGAACTCAAATACCGATTCGGATTATGTCCAGTTCGCTAAAGTTCTTTATAGAATCGTGCTTCGATCTCACTAACCTAGAGGGTTGGACAGACGAGACGCTTCGAATTATGTGGAGTGGTCTAGTCTGCCCTTCTTCTTGTATTCCAGTGGTAATACTTTGTTCATTTCAGTTCCCTGATGAGTTGGAACAACGTGATCATGGAGGAGCTCCGCCGCCGCCCATGATGCTGTAAGTAGACTTTTGTTTTGAACTATTCAATTTGATTATCTGCCTATACCAAGATTCAATTTATCTGCAATATTCTGTACTATTATATCTGCTACTTGCCTTATTGATATTTCGGTGGCGAGCATGGTGAACTTGAAAATCCATGATCGCAAGAATTAACAAAACACGTTCAACCGATGGTGATGTTGGGCCCAAATATCGATAGACTCGTACTGTCTAATACTGTTGACTAAAGTCCGCGCGCCGAGAACAAATGTATTCGCTTCTAGGCGGCGACGACTGGCGAGCCGGGTGATTGCAGCGATTCGAGGGCAAAGACCCGTCACCACGAGGTATCATCAGCCTTTATAACTCCATAGGCGAAGTGTACATATTACCAATTTACTCTGCTCAAATCAGTCGCTTCGTCTACTTTGTTCAAATATCTACGAATTTACAATCTGCATTTTGATTTAACGTTTTTGACATTTCGACAACTATTATCACTTCCGACTACATTTCCTACAGAATTTTCGATTTTTCATTCAGAAATTATTTACGTTTTGTGCTGTAGTTTGATAGTGTCTTATAAAAAGTTTTTTTTTTCAGTGACAGACAACATATCCACCATCACATGCATCATTACATGCAGATGCATCCATCGCCGCCGCATCTTCACATATCTATCCAGCCATCATTTATGGTAAGACAATACAGACAACATATCCAACATCATATGCATCATTACATGCAGATGCATCCCTCGCCGCCGCATCTTCACATATCTATCCAGTCATAATTTATGGTAAGACAATTCAGATAACATATCCAGCATCATATGCATCATTACATGCAGATGCATCCCTCGCCGCCGCATCATGAATAAACTATCCAGCCATCATTTATGGGTAGACATTGCAGACAACATATCTACCATGACATGCATCCCTCGCCGCCGCATCATGAAGTATCTATCCAGCCGGAATTTATGGGTAGACAATACAGACAACATATCAACCATGACATGCTACCGTCGCCGCTGCTTCTTGACATACCTATCCAGCCATAATTTATGGGTAGACAATACAGACAACATATTTACCATGACATGCATCTCTCGGCGCCACATCATGACGTATCTATCCAAAACCGATTAATGGGTAGCCAATACAGACAACATATCAACCATGACATGCCACCGTCGCCGCTGCTTCTTGACATGTCTATCCAGCCATCATTTATGGGTAGACAATGCAGACAACATTGCTACCGTCGCCGCTGCATCATGACATATCTATCCAGCCATTATTTATGGGTAGACAACATAACTACCATCACATACATCCGTCGCCGTCGCAACTTCACATTTCTATTCAGCCATCATTTTTGATAAGACAATTTTTTTAATTTAAAAACAACATAAAGGTACATGGGCGGATTTAAAGCCTTTGGCCCTCTACGAGTCAACCTAGGCAGAATTTAATCAAAGCCACTAATATAAGTGATCGACTTATTTTTTAAAAGCTTTTTTGTAAGATAGTTTCTTGTACGTCGAGAAGTTAGATCGCTCATGCATGACTCGGCATAAATAAGCATATATCATTTTTGGACTGTGGCACAAAATATGATAGAGGCGTCCGTGTGTCTATTTGTTTGTACAAAACATATACATAATTACGTGTTTTTGGAAAAATTACTTTTAATCAGCATATAAAGTTCAGTTTGTACAAAAAAAACATTATATTTTTGATGATTTTATCCAATAAAATTCTGAAAACAACTTAATTAACACCAGCATGAGATTTATAGCATATCTTTATGGCAGGAAAAACATTTGAATACAGAGAAACGTGAAAAAAAATGGCAGCAAGTATTCGAGTATGGAACATTGTGTTGTTGTTGTCCAGGGTACGGGCGCCATGGCCGCAGCAATGGTATACGCAACAGAGGCGGCAGAGGAAGTGGAGCATCGCTGGCGCGGCCGCGGAGCCAGCTCGGCCGTCATCGAGTCCAACACCTACCGCCACGCCTACCGCCCTGCGCCCGCGCACCAAGACGAGAAGTGCACCATCTGTCTCTCGCTCTTCGAAGTTGATTCAGACTGCAGGTTCGTTGTTTAAGTCTTGCACGAGAAGGCCCAACAGAGTGCTTGCCATCATCATTTCAGCCGAAATACGTCCACTGCTGAACATAGCCCTTCCCCAAGTGTCACCGCATCGACCGGTCCCGTGCGTCTCACATCAACCAGAATGCGTGTGTCCTGAATATATTTTACTCCGTAATAGGCCAAATGGTTTCAGTTCTTCAATGGCATGATTCGTGGATTTCCCGCGGAACAGTATAAGGCCTTTTTTCAGAGTGTGGAAATCCTCATCCTAATTTACACAAACATTAAGTTTATTTTGGTTAAGTGAAAATTCATTAATTGGATTTTATGCAGTTATCCGGTGCTAACGGTTTATAGCTTAGTTTTGATGGGTCAATTGAAAACAATATCCTACCAAATGGTATTTTGGTCTTATTTCAGACGGTTACCGTGCATGCACTTGTTTCACATGGAGTGTGTGGACCAGTGGCTCAGCACCAACAAGCACTGCCCGATCTGCCGCGTGGACATCGAGACACATCTCAACAAAGATGCCACGTTTTAAACGTCAAGGTATGTTACCCAGTTTGTTTTGATTGTTTTCTATCTGATAACGATGAAGTGGTCGACGGTGAACCACACTTGGCCAACTTTTTTGCAGCCAGCTTAGCTTTTGTCTCAATGAACGGACCAAAATTGAGGGTCGATATCAACTTAACAGCCAGAAGTCCGAGATGGTCCGTTATTGGCACGGTTACACCACGGAAAGATGGAGCCGGGTAAAATTGGCTCTTTTTAACGGAAAAAAGACACGCCTTAGCGGCATTGAAACTGACCAGATTGGCGTTGCCCCATTCGGCCTACAGGGATAGGTTTAAGCGCTCAAACATGGCCACCCGGAGAGACCGGACCTGAGCCCGTGCGCTTGACACGTATCTCAGCAACAGTGCTGTCGTCTGTATACTCCAAAGGTTCCGGCTTTTAGCAGATCATTAATGTGCAGCAAGAACAATGTTGCCGAGAGCATCGGCCCCTGAGGGACTCCGGCGTTAATATCTAACTGACCCGACGAGCAGCCATTGATAACCACTCGGATGGGCTGAATCCTCTGGAAGTCTGCGATCCAATCACACAGACCACTAGGCAGACCGATGGAAAGAAGCTTACCAAAAAGGCTTTCGTGCCAGACCTTGTCGAAAGCCTTCGAGATGTCGAGGGAGATGGCCAGCGCTTCCTCGTGTCTCTCGATGACCTCGCTTCAGATGTGAATGGCATACGCTAGAATATTCTAGCATAGCTTCTAGGTATGCCAGGAGCTTACTGTTGAGCAAATATTCCATACTCTCACAGAGGATGGACGTTACAGAGATGAGTTGTAGTTGGCCGAGTCAGCTGGACTGCGATTCTTGGGCACGGGCTGTAGGTACGTCCGCTTGCTTCCAAGCCTTCGCGATGTAGGAGTGTCAAGATTGGAGACAATTTAGAGAAGTTTTAAGTTCAATTGCTGGTATCCCATCGGGTTCACAAGCTTTGTTCAAGTCAAGGTTCCGCAGCATCCTACGGAAGTCCTTTTGATGGATGCGAATGTCCGACATACTCATCTCACATCCATCAGAAGAAGGAGGGGGGCCACGCGCCAACAGAATTCAGACAGGAAGATTCCGCAAAAATGGAGGCAAAGAAATTTGCCGTGTCCTCAGCGGAGTGGGTCGAGTAAGGGGCGACAGAAGTTTGATTCGGCTGACTTAGCTAGAGACCAAAACGCTTTGCAACCTACTGGGTATGAAGTAAGTTTGATCCCTATTCTGCTAATGTTGTTAAACCGTGATCATCGCATCATCTTTTTGTACGACTTGGTAGCCCTGTTGATGGCTCTCTTCTTCTGACTCACGTCATTTGCCTTGCGCATTCGAGCATCGATCCATGCCAAGTACGCCTTATTTGAACACAAGGCGTACTTGGCTTCCGCGCGCGGTTACACTCGGCACCAAAACATGGTCGGTCGACGTTAGACATTATTACGTCAGAGAATGGTATGTAGTACTCCATCCCCTGCCGCAACGCATCCATCAAGGCGTCAGCGCATGACGATGGATCATCCGAAGAGAAGCAAGTGGGCTGCCAAGGATAGCATGCGAAGAAAGATCGCATCCCATCCCAATCTGCTGACTTGTGCCGCCATACCCGCCGGGTGCCTCTTGGGCTGGGATCGGACGAGGAGTAGACAAACACAGAGTTCACCAGACTGTCGTCGGAACTATCCAAAGGTGAACTTAGCGTAACCTTTCGTCCAGGATGATCAGTACACTGGTATGGGAAGAGCCACTCCTTGTGGTGGGTAATAGAGTCCCCTAAGTAGCACTAATAGGGCGGAAGGGTACCGCTGCTGCGCCGCATCAGCCGCCTCACTCTGTGAGCCTGGTTGTCTCCTGATCTATATTGTGCGAACGGTAGAAACAGGCATAGATAATTTTAGAGCCCAAAGATTACGTAAGGTATATGCCGATAGCAAATGTCTCGGGCGTACATACATACACTCGCGCGTGGTTTATAATTGTGCTCGGGGGAAAAACCCAAAAAAAAAATCATCGGGTCCTCTCTTCCGGGCAGCCCAACCAGCACGATGGTGCATTCCGGGATTTTTCGACATTTGGTGGGCACCCTTTCGTGTGTGGCTGGCACTCTACTTTGGCTCCCAACTACCTGCGGTTGCCCAGCGGCGCGCCGTGCCTCGGATCCCGCTACTCTCCGCGACCAGTCTCCCGATGCGTCGTGTCTGCCTGCAGTGGAACAGCTATCTCGACCCAACTCCTCCAACTGGTTTCATCGGGCATCATACCGTAACACAGCTAGGCCGCTTGGCGATATGTCTTTGCCCGGTGGGTGGTCACTAGCCATTGGTCGAAACCTACCACCAGTAAAACCTTGACTACAACTCCCACTAAATTAAAGCCTTCTATTAAAATTGTCACAGGCAAATAGACATTGTTTTTTTCGTTTTTAGAATAAAGTGTAGTAAAAGAAAATCAAAAGTAATGTAGTTGTAAACTATCTTATTTTCTATTATACTTAATTACAGTTATAAGAGTATGTAAATATTATAAATTTTGATAGTAGTTTTGCTACTTTTATGTTTTCAATTTTATCTGTATTTCTTTTGTCTTCAATCTCAATTCTGTATAGAATTTATACAAATTTTAATTAAAATTATTCAATAATTTACAAAAACTACTAATAGTCCAAAAACTACTATAATACCGTCGCGGTACTTCAATGTGTCGTTAGACTTTGGTCACAGGCAACTAAAATTACACATTTCTTGGAAATATCAATTCAACATTAGTATTGCCGTAAATTACTGGTATTGTTGCCATCTTATGTTTTCAGTTTGGTTTTGTTCAGATTCTCCGTGTCTTGTTTCAGTTTGTCCTGCAGCTGCGGCGAGCTGAGGATGGCCTGCTGCTGCAGCTCCAAGCTCTCTTGCTGCAACTCGTGTGTCAGCTGTTTCTGCGCGTTGCAAGCCCTGCAACACACGCACTACTGCCACTATATGTATATACACAGAATATCAATTAAGTATAAGAGTATTTTGTTTATAAAATTTTGTTACATTATCATTATTACAATGTTAGAAGTCAAAAGAAGTGACTATTGTTGTTTTACATATTATTATTATTAATGTGCATATGAAATATCAAATATATGTAAATTTAATTTTAATAAAGCAATCTGTTAATTTTGAGCACTCCTATCAAATATAAAAGAGGAAATAAAATGAAAACTGTAACATATTTGTCTAAAAACATAACATGCTTTAATAAACTCTTTTTTTTTGTATTTTTTAGTTTATTTACCTGCATGCATGATCAATTCGCTCACAAATGGCATCTGATGCAGCAATGTTTCCAGATAGATATGATATCTCTGCTGCAACTGTAGCTATTTTTTCTGCATAATCCATATAACCTGAAAAATTGAGTAAAAATATTTAATTGATAGGTTGTTTTGAATACTGCCCTGGATCAAAATATGTGAAACTCAGGATGACACAGGCTATACATAGTAGTAGGTAGTTCTGACTACTCAACTGGATAATTCAAATAAGGTTTTTGTTACCTGCAGCATGCGTACATGTCATTATTGGGTATACCTTCCATAAACTTATAATTATGTAGTATATTGTTTATTGAGCAACTTACTAAATAAAGTGTGAAGATTGTGTGTTAAGTCACACAGTGTTCCTCTAACGGCAACCAGTTGATCCCAATGGTTTGGCGGAGTACTGTCCTCACCCCACTCCAAGGCTTGTTTTACCAAGCAGATCTCTCTTGACAGTGCCTCTCGTAGCCTACAATGATAGAGCAACCAAAAATATACTACTCTATTAAGAACAAAAATTAATAAAAATAAGATTTATTGATAAAAATAATTTAATATTATCAACCTGTGGATCTGTTGATACGAACAAAGACCTATGACTTGGTACCTCATTCATGGCAAATAGGGGTGCTTGAATAATATAAAATTGATGGAACTCCTTCTGATGTTGTGTGTGGGGGCTATGGAGGATGGTCTTTTGCTATCATGGATGGCAACATGTTCAGAGGAATAGCAAACAGGTGAGGTATATTCAGGGTGATAGTTCAAGTCCACATTGGTTTTGTTTATAATACCAATGTGGACATTGCTGCATTGCAGTGCATTGAATCCTTTTAGAATAATCAAGCTGTGAAATTTGTAATCTCTCAGTAATTAAGATATCCATTAGGCAATTTACGAAATGAGGTTGTGGAACTCAATTTCATCTGGTTTCAGTTTGGTATCTCACAGGCTGATGATAATGAAACTTTAATTTCATGTAGGTGCAACATGTAATTTTATGAAAAACAACTTTTATGATTACCTTTCACTTGTATCCTGGATAGCGACTAACGTAACAGTGAGAAGTTGCGAAGCTGCATTAACATTGATGGTTGTAGCTTGTCGGATCATAAAGTCGTGTTCCAGACTATCTGCATCCCAAACTACATCAAACTCTTTTTTTTTGTCGTCACAATATGCTGTGGTTAACAGTCCCATGGTTGCAGGAACATAATTTCGAATCTTAGTGAAAACTATCCTACCATGACTTCGATATGCAGTTTTGAGAAAAGTTAACAGTCTATTTCTAAACATAGTGTGAATAAGTTGATAGCCTGGGGAAAACAATTGGTTTTACATCATTTTTCGTTTTTGTTGAAAAGGAAAAAGATGACAACCGATGTTCGTAAAGGTTATGTTATGATTTTTTTTTATTAACCCGGCAGCTCTCTCTGCTGTCAACTGTCAAAGTCATTTCGCATTTTTGAGTGTTGTCAGATCCAGTGCTGCCAACTCGTTTAAGCAAAAACGCGCTGTTAGCTCTTTAAAAAAGCGCTAAATGGTCGCTGCCAAAAATCGCTGTATTCCGCGCCAAATTCAAACAAAACATCCAATAATATGAGATTATGGATGTATTTTTTTATGGTATCAAAACATGTCATACCAGCTTCTGCTCGCGGCTTAGCCCACTTTAAAATGTGTTTTATCAAGTGAATACAAACTATCCTATTTCCTTCCCAGGGTCTCAAACTCTCTTCATGCCATACTTCATCTAAATCGGTTCAATAGATCCTGAGATTACACCCTACAACCTCACAAACTTAACCTCTTTATAATATTAGTATAGATAAAAGAGTTACAATATACTACTTGTTTAGTAATCATCGTATGATTCTACTACAGTTAAATTGCTTCTACCGCTGAATTATATGGTTGGTTATAGTTTTGGACTTGAATTTATATTTATCTGTGTCTAAAATTTTCATCAACACGTCGTTTGGAAGTTGATAGTTTGCGCAGTTACTGTTTTCTACAATAAAGTCCAAGTTTCAAAAAGTGCTAGGCGCTAGACCGCGCTATTGAACAAAAAAAAGCGCTAGATCTGGCGCTGAAAGCGCTAAGATGGCAGCTCTGGTCAGATCCGAGAAAGAATATTTGACGGAGATTTTTCTCCTTTCGTTTTATTTTATACAATGTCAATAACAAAAAATGTTCTTGTTTAACCGACTTAAAAAAAGGAGAAGGTTCTCAATTCGTCGAAACCTTTTTTATGTGTGTTCCCCGATTACTCAAAGACGCGTGGACCGATTTGAAAAATTCTTCTTTTGTTTGAAAGGGTGGTCCCATAGTCATCAAGTCAGGATCTGATGATGGGATCCTAGAGAAATCGAGGGAACTCCTCAAATAAACCTCCTCCTCATTAAGTCCGTCTATATACATATGGCGCTTTTGATATTATCAACAACAATGCAATCATTTGCACTCAGAAAGTCTGATTTGGTGAATTAGAACTGATGAAGAAGACCACAGATGACCACTGGAACTCCTTAATGCTAAGTATGTCACGGGCAAAAGATATCTCGAATAGTTAACCGATTATGATGAAGCAAATACTTATAAATAAATGGTACTGATGAAAATGGTACCATCGAACTGATCTGATGATGAAGCCGGAAGGTAGGCAGTGGAACTCCGAAAATAAAACAATGTATCCTAGTCGTGTTTGGGCTTATTGGAATCTTCATGAGATGTACTTTGGCTATAAATGATTATCATGTTTATTGAGCCTTCCCAAAACTAAAAAGAAAAAAAAAACTATAACAAAAAAACAAACCGACTTCCAAAACAAAACACTACAAAACGAACAATAACTATCTTTTCCAAGGTCGGTGTCGATTAACGGAAAACAATGGGTACAAAAGACACCGACTACGGAAAAGAAAGTTATTTTTCGTTTTGTAGTATTTTGTTTTGGTAGTCAGTTTGATTTTTTATTAGCATCCTCTCACTTGCAGGTTTACTGATGAGGTTGTCCTCTGTTTAGCTAAACTTTCCTGAGGCGGCCTAATTAAATTAAAGCCTCCAGCCATGAACCGGAGCAATGAAGAACCTTATGGTCGGGCCCTTACGCTGCGATGTGCATTGCGGCGCCGACTAAGCGACGCCGTGCTGCATCGAACTGCTCAGTCAATAAAATATTCTTTTTTGCAAAATATGGGTAAATATAGCGTCTCATAGAAAATATTTTAAAGCCATACTCTGCCACTTCGGAGCCGTAGCAAAGGAGTGATGCTACTCCTTTGCTCATGCGGTCTGAGGTTGCTTGAGGGTCCAATTTTGGTAGTAACTGATCTTAAAGATCGCGGAGCCCCGTAATTTTTGGAAGCAATTAAACTCAATTTAGGATATGGAATAGTTTATTACTTTCATGCAATATTATTAATAATAAAAAACATGGGAATAATCTTTCTGTTGTTCTGAAGCAGCGTCTACATTGAAGTTCAACACGGCGACTCCCCGGTCCACAGCAGTTATAAGGCGGTACGGGTCGAAATCTAAACTGTACACAGGTGAAGCTTTCTTTTGCGTGAAATACATCTGAAAAGTTATCACAACAACTATTACGACTGAGTAGCTAAATATTAATATTGTGCAATATCATCGCATGCTATTGTTTATTGACCTGAACATGATTTATTTGATTGCGTGTATCAAATAACACGCAACGAGAATATTCAGACGTTCCTGCTACAATGCCCCACCGACCATCAGATTTCACACAGTAAAATGTGGATTGAAAAGGATCCTTTGAATTGTACACCTGGAAAAAAGGAACAAAAACATTATTTATTGCATTCATTGCATTATCTATTTCAATCCCATTTCTGCCGAAAATTTGACATGAGGACTATTCAATTACTGTACTTCTTTTCTTTATTGTTTACCGGGCCATAGCCTTGGCCAAAATGGGCATAAGTTTTGGCCGCAGCCGAAGGTGTCTAACAAGTGCCGAATTTGAACGAACTGTTACGAGTACGCGAGAGCGCGACGCGATGGAGACGGGGCAAAAGTGTCATACTCCGTTGCGCCGGCCAGCCGCCATCGCCAGAAAATAGGAGTACAAAAAATAAAAAGGTTGCCAAGGCCTTTTCACTATGGAATATTTTAGATAAAACTTTCAAAAGAATATTACGGATTTTAGTTCAGCCTTATTACCAGGCTCCTAAATAGTGAGGGATATGTTATAAGACCAACGACCATACAGCCTGTAGGTACTGTACACACGACGACCAAACATAAAGGCTGTATGGTCGTTGTATAAGACTGTAAAAATACATTACCACTTCACTTGTCCGGACGTCTATCATTTGCAGGTGTCCAGAGTGTGTGACATATAATATAGTGTTCTCATCATGCCATCGTATGTCTCGCACTACTTGTTTAGGGTTCTTGGTCCCATCAGCAGTCATCAGGAATCTGGGGCTGTAATAACACTATTGTTTATTTTATTACGGTTAGTTTCAAATGTAATACATTTTCATACGCATTAATGGGGATGGGGATCAGAAAGTTGTGACGTGTGATGAGGGGGGACGAGTCATAAGGTCCGTAACGCAACGAAAACTTTGAGGTTGGATAAAGGACAACATTATGTCCGCCCATTCTGCGACATATGGAAACTGCATGAAGCTGCACGCATTTGCGAAAAAATATCGCGCGAAAATAATTCCGCAAACCGCAGCGCGATTTTTATTTTTTGTCTCGCGCTTGACCACTATCTCACTTAATTTAAATTCGCGCAAATATTTTTTGCTCTAGAAACTGACAAAATTCGCGCGAAATTGTATGATTCAGCACGCAAATTAAAAACTGCGCGAATAAAATCCGCAGTGCGTATAAAAATCTTTTAGTTACTAAATTTTTGACATTACACACAAGATCGAAGAGGTGGGAGCTCTCTATAAATTATGAAATATTTGTAATTAATAAATAACCCGAATACCGTTATTAGTGAATCGAGTCAGTCAAAATATTGGTCGATAATATTGCACGTGCTGACTTAGCCATAAGCGATACGTAAAATTCTTTTCCGAAGTAGATCCTGCATCTCTGAATCCCAAAAACTTTCTATAACAGATTCAAATAAACATTAAAATATACTTACGTATTCACATCAAGCAAAAGAGGCTTACTGTTTCCATTGAGACCTATTGCTAATTTGTCTGAACTTTCATTGAGAGCCAAACATTTTGTGCCAGCGCTTTCATACATGGAGACATTAAATATATCTGAAATAAAGAATTACAGGAGATAGATAGCATTACTTGTTAGGGTTCCGTACACAAAGGGTAAAACAGGACCCTATCACTTAGACTCCACGGTCCGTCTGTCTGTCTGCCACCTGGCTGTATCTCATGAACCGTGATAGCTAGTCAGTTGAAATTTTCATAGATTATGTATTTCTGTTGCCGCTATAACAACAAATACTAAAAACAGAATAAAATAAATTTTTAAGTGAGGCTCCCATACAAAAAACGTGATTTTTTTGCAGTTTCTTGCGATAATGGTACAGAAAACTTCGTGCGCGAGTCCCACTCGCACTTGGCCGGTTTTTTCTACGGCTCCATTTTTAGGTTTCCGTACCCAAAGGGTAAAAACGAGACCCTATTACTAAGACTCCACGATCCGTCTGTCTATATGTTATTCGAAATTACGTTCGCGATCCGCGAGTGGTACTGTGAATCGCCCGTGCATTTGTTTGTGTGTATATTTCGCGCGCAGCGAAGTATTTTTGTCGGGAACGTGTCCAGCTGTCTGCCGTGAATCCCGGTTCAGGCCACGTCGGTTCTCCCTTATTATTATATATATTTTCCCCCTATAACCCCCGACCGGACACGGGATTGAACGAGATCAGGAGACCACCACGGGGACAAATGTAAGTTGTGTATGCTTGTAGAATTGTATGACTATCACCTTCCAACTATACGGGAATCGGTATCCCAAAAAACAAACCCCTAGTTACCGCTGCCGCGTATTGCGGTTTCGCGGATATAGACCTTGTAGGATCCAAGATTCGCAACATTGCTCATGGGGCCCAGTGTTGCCTCTTGGCTTGTGATCCGCAGGCCTGTATTCAACATTTGGTAAGCTTGTCGAGAAACCTGTAAATGCAGTTTTGCTTCTTTTTAGGGTACCCAAAGGGTAAAAACGGGACCCTATTACTAAGACTCCGCGGTCCGTCTGTCTGTCACCAGGCTGTAAATTTCAACTGTCTAGCTATCACGGTTCATGAGATGAACCGTGATAGCTAGACAGTTGAAATTTTCACAGATGATGTATTTCTGTTGTCGCTATAACAACAAATACTAATAACAGAATTAAATAAATATTTAAGTGGGCTCCCATACAATAAACGTGATTTTACGCCGTTTTTTGGGATAATGGTACGGCACCCTTCATGCGCGAGTCTGACTCGCAATTGACCGGTTTTTTTATGATTTAGTCACACTTTGTAATTAATTTTTACCCATCAAAGACAGCTTAAGGTTGTCCTAGTCGACGGCACGAACTATTTTGTGCGCGGGGTTAAAATGCCTGCTATCTTATCCGACAACACGTGCGAAAGAGATAGTTGCTGTGATGAGTAGTAAGAAGCTAGTTCGCGTACGTTGCGTAGCAAGAATTTTTGTTCAAAAACGCCGAGAATAATAGATATTCAGTTATGAACTTTTGTAGGTTAGTCTGGGTAACTTTTAATAATGTTTTTAATAGGTCATATTAACAAAATTTCGTGGAATTAAAAGGGCAATATCGCGTTAGTATTTCCCTTTCCTAGTTATTTCAGCTTGAAATGTGAAATATACTCTTTGGAAAGAGTACGGTATATTTTACTAAGTTTTATTATAATAACAAATACAATAATGTTATACTTACTACACACTTGGCAGAGTGTAAAATGGCAACACTAAACTAACGAAAAAGAGTTAACGAAAAAATCAAATAACTTTCATTTATAATGTTTTTTTTATCAGTAGTGAAACAGTTAATGTTATACTTTGAAAAAACGAAGTCAATTAATGGAATTTCTTTCGTATATAACTCACTTTCAGGCGCTCAAATTTAAGTCAGCTAAGATTTCGCCAATGTTCTTTGTACGGCAAAATTTTTATTCAAGTTCTGCCCTTCTTTGGTGTACAAGGTCTAGATGCACGAGCATGTGCGAGGCGAGAATTGAAATATTTGTTACTACACTATTGAACTTTATTGCTCTAAGAAAAGAGTATTTATTTACTTTGTAAAACCGATATACAAATCTCGCACTGGCATTCGAGGCTTTTAAGGTGGTTTACACCGGCGAGACGAGGCGTGGATGGGATTGGCGAGAATTGAAATCACTCTTTAGACCAAAAAGATGTCAATCGCTATACCGCGCCGTCTCGCGATGGCAAGCGCTGCCTAGCTCGCGATATTACGCGCCGGCCATCGCTTCCTCAGGCCCTCCGGCTCGTAAGTAGCACTGGAAGCTGGAGAACATAGTATGCAGCGATATCTAGCGATGGCCGGAGCGCTGGCGCGTGCCAAATCCTGCCAGCGCGAGCCATCGCGAGTCAGCGCTTAACGGAGAGAGACCGATGGCCGGTTCGAGATTTGTATATCGGTTTCACAATGTAAATTAATACTCTATTCTTAGAGCAATAAAGTTCAATATTGTATTTTTAAATATATAAATTCTCGCCTCGCACATCCTCGCGCATCTAGACCTTTTACACCAAAGATGAGCAGGACGTGAATAGAAATTTTGCCATACAAATTTCAATTCACGTCCATCCCATCCACGCCTCGCCTCGCCAGTGCAAATCACCTTAATATCAGTCTTATTCTTAATTTCTGTAAACTGTTTATCACCTGATAAGCATAATTCTCTAGAGATTTTAAATTGAGAATCTGCTTAAGGGCTGGCGTGGACTGACGGCATGGCATGGCACGACGGCGTGGCAAATGATTTTTACGTGGACAAATGATTTTCGACCTTATAATAATGAGTTAAGCGCGTGTTTTCAAGAGCAGTTTTCTTATGGACTTAAAGCTTTAGAATATTTGTCAGACTAATAGACGATATAACTAAATTAAAACTTACTAGTTTCATTGCCTCTTAAGATGTACATTTTATTTTCATTGTCTTCTTTCCTTAAGCTGCAGAACCTTAATTCAGAACTATTATAAGACCCTGTTACAACCGTCACTTGATTTCTACTATCTACCACTTCGACGGCAGTGACTTCTTTTTGACCATTCCCGTGACAATCTTGTATGTGATACTGTAACCATGGCCTCTTTTTTGTATTGTTTACTTGGTATAAAGCTATACAACCATCTCTGAAAAGTTATAGATTATGTTATCAATTAACTTATTGCATACGGCTTCTACACATGGCTTTGCTCGCATGAAAAGTGTTCAATATCCCAAGGGAACATAATAACAAGATAAAAAGTATTCTGTTCCAGACTATAATCTATCTCTTTGTCAAATTTCATCCAGATCTGTTAGACCGTTCTGGAATGATTGAGTAACAAACATCCATCCAAAGCGCATTTAAAATATTAATAGAGCTATCAGAAAAGAAGTCTTACTAACTACAAAATCACTGCTCAACAGAGCCTGCATGCCTTCCACATTTAAATATGTAACTTTGTTGTAAACAATGTTTTTAGTATAGTTCCTGGTTCTGTTCTGGGCCGCCTTGAAGTCGGCTTTTGGATGCGTAAGGCACAGATCAGTGCTGTTTTTGTATGAGATATATTACTGCACAGACATTGTAGCCAACTTCAGGGCGGCCAAGAACTTTGGTGAGAACTATATTTAGTTTATTTTATGTAGAGAGAAGCTTTACTCATTTTTTTACCGGACTACCAAAGGCTATTTTATATCAAAGATACTGACCTATTTCCACAAGCTAAATAATTGTTTTTTATTACAAATCGTGAGATGTCATTAGTCCTCACATCTTGCCTTCGTATTTTAGGTACATCTACTTTCCATAAGGCTTCTCTACAGTTTAGGAATCCTTTCCTATTTGCTGGGTAACAGTGAAGTTCAGAGCCGACTGACACAAGTAAGATTTCGGAGTTGTAAACTGTTAACCATGGCATGTAGTTGGTGTAGTGATTGATGACTACCTGAGGAATACATTTTATCATGGTCAATGTAAGTGAGTTGAAGCTGTAGTATTATATTATCCGTGGTTGAAGTATTATATGTTGTGTATTATTTCAAAGAGGGTACGCATTTACCTTACTTTTGTAATAACCATTGCGCCAGTTATGTGAAGTTCTGCATCGATTATACCATAATTCGTTTGATTTACTGAAAGATTGGAAATTTTTATAAATAACACTAGAACTATTGTGGGTAGAACAATACAATGAAGCAATTAAATACTGCAATGAATTGAAATAGGAAATCATAGTACCTGCTGTCTAAAAGATCAATCATCAGTTTGTTTCGACAAAGGGGCCTCCAAATGGTATTATCGTTTTTAATTATATCATTGAAGATCTTACAAGATAGCATTACACTATGAAGTTCTGGTAAGTTTAACCGCTTAAAAATATTTACTAATATATCAACGGGCAATAACAGTATATTATCAGTCGTCATTTTACTTTTTTCTACGTCTTAATGTATCAGCATTGATCATTGTTTATTATTATTTAATTTTATTTCTATAGCAGAACAACCGAGGTCGAAACCCATAATTCGCTTTTGTCAAAAATGACAAGTTACAAATTTGACATTGCCAATTTTTTTTTTTCCGTCGCCTTCTCGGTTAGGCTAAGGTCTTGGACAATACCGCCTCATCTTCAGTGAACATTCTTTAGTATGCCTTAGAATGCGGATGTAACCGATTCTAATGTATTTTGGAGTATTTGGCAGCAAATTGTATCGAGTCCGCAAAGCTTTGTGGAGGAAGTCAATACCAAAGTGTATGTAACATTACGTTTAGTCAATCTATACTAATATTATAAAGCTGAAGAGTTTGTCTGTTTGAACGCGCTAATCTCAGGAACTACTGGTTGGATTAAAAAAATTCTTTTAGTGTTGGATAGTCCATTTATAGAGGAAGGTTATAGGCTATATAACATCACGCTAGGGCCAATAGGGGCGGAGCATAAATGAAAAATGTTGCAAAAACGGGCAAAATTATTCCTTTTTGAGAGCTTTCGTTGCCTGCGCTGTGTCAGTGGTTAAAGTTACGCAAAATTCATGTATGTAGGCTAGGCAGGGAAGGGTAGGTGGGTAGCCAGTTGACGGGAGCGAAGCCGCGTGGGACAGCTAGTACTACAATAAAATTTACCGCTCCACTATCCCGAGATCGCTTCTGTCAATGATTTCACTTCATTTCTTGTTTGTAAGGCACCAGATGTGTATCATCATCATCATCATATCAGCCGAAAGACGTCCACTGCTGGACATAGGCCTCCCCCAAGCTTCGCCACATTGACCGTTCCCGTGCGTCCCGCATCCAGCGGATTCTCGTCAGCCAGGCCTTCACCAGGTCATCGGCACAACATCGGACATTTCCCGCAGAACGGATGGCCGTTTGGGCTGAAAAGTTCTGAAGTGGCGACCGCGAACCGGAAGACTTTGCCTTGGAAGGCCTCCCACCAGGTGGACCGATGACCAGATGTGTATAATTTACACAATTCCACCAATGTCAGGGTTACAGAGGATAAACGAAGGAGATTGATCCGTAAGAAGAAAAAAGTTTTATAATTCCCAATTAAGACGCTGATGACCGGTGGTGAATTTACCTAAAACAAATAAGAGATATTGTCCAGTTTCGTAGACAGTTGAGACACAAAACTACACCAATTTTATAACACAATATCCACTAGGAATCGATTTCCAAATAATAAAACAGGTGCTGAATGGCGCTGAACTTCACTCGACAAAATCCCGCCAAAAACTGATATTGACAACGAGTCAACGAATTATAACATTGACAAACAGCAGACTGACAATTAGTCTGGTTTATACACGTTCGGTTTCGGCATGGACGTAAGTCCATGGGTTTTGTCGGTATTCCGTAAGACCACAGATAATATAATACGTAAGACTAAACCATAATTATTTCAATCTCGGGTTTCATATAATCTTTTCTTTTGACCTGAGAAAAGAAATATCTAGAATTGTCTAGTGTCATAAAATATCATTAATTTTGCAATTTTTCTGTGTAGTTTATACTAATTCCATGGTAGTTCCACAACATCATCATCAACGACAGCAGGATAGAGCTACATAAATTTTTCTAAGTGTGAAAGGGATGCAGAAAGTAAAAGCGTAACGTTTTCTCAATCTTGTTCGTTGGTAGGGTCAAGAAAATACTAAAAACTGAACGGAAACGATTACAAAATTAAATGTGATAAAAGAATTTGTGTAGCGTTTGTGTTTAAGTTTGTTTAGTTCTTCAAGGAATTTTTTTGTGAACGGGCTTTTCGATGCTTTCTTGGCGAAGTAATTGATTTGTTTTCTCAAAATAAACGACGTCATAATAAACCATTGTTTAGAGATGGGTCGTACTAGGCAAATCTTGGACTAGGTGCACCTAGTCCAAGTCCGTACAAATACTCGATCCAAATACCTGTTCCACCTAGTCCATGAAATACGCATACTTTATAGATGCTTAGTCTTTGCGTAACAACGATACGTGTAGTACGTAGTACGTACGCAGTAATGAATTGTAATCTTCCCTTCATACTTTACACAGGCTTAGGACTGTCAACGTATAGATTTATCTACATTGAAGATTGTTGGCGTATTTAAAAGATTTCAATTAATTTTTCAGAGTACTTCATATTTTTTTTTTTTTGAATCATAATTTACAATAATTGCTTTTTGTTTTTTTTTTTTTTTTAAATCACGTAACTATATACAATCATTGCTTTTGTTTTTGTTTAAATCGCATAACTATTTACAATCATTGTTTTATTTAATTACGTAACTATTTACAATCAGTGTTTGTTTTTTTTAAATCACGTAACTGTTTACAATCATTGTTTTTTAAGATACACGTAGAAAATCAGAAAATCAAGATCACATTCGCACGAGTCCGTACTTGATACTCGACTGCATCATATAGTCTTCATTCGCATCGAGTATTGTCAAAGTATCTATTCTACCTATTCTTAAAGTCTGCCTAGTGCCTAGTCCCGACTAGTCTCGATCTCGAGTATTGACAGAAAAGGATGGAAAGACTGCGAAATAGTGTAGTTAAAAAAGGACAGAATATATTCTTCTACAACACGGTGCGCGTCGCGTAACTTTTATGCCATTGAGATATGGTTCAAATTCAAACGACTGGCACACGTATGATCTATGTAAATACGAGTGCGCATCGCGTTACTTTTATGCCTTTTGAATTAAGGTTCAAATTTAAGTGACTGACTCACGAATGATTTTGGCAAACATGGATGAGCTAGGACTATGCTGCTATCTCGCTTCACCGCGTCCCGACGACGCGGTGAAGCGAGATAGCAGCATAGTCCAGTACAGTCGGTACTTCGATTCGCGCGGGCCGCGGGTGCCGTGCACTGCGTAGGCACAGTGAGACTAGGTGGATCAAGTATTTTAAAAGTTAGAATAGGTGCAGCCTAGTCTCGTTAAATACCTAATCCCTGGATCTATTCTAGTATATACGCTTCATCTCTACCATTGTTGTTCTATGCCTGCACTGCAGAGGTGGCCGTGGCCCCTATGGATTTATTTAAGGGTACGTTTAAGCCTTAATTGTATTGTTAACTTGTGAGCAAAGTCACAGCTGTAACAGAGGAGTAAACGTCAGTAAAGTAATGATTATGAATCCTTCCACGCGATTACGTCGAACTCTATCAAGGCCGCGGACCGTGCTGTCCCGTACCTGGCACGCGATACTGAGTTCAGAGTTGGAACTAATGCGGAGTGGTGTGCAATGTGCATTAGCGTTCAGTGGGTGGATCTCGATATCATAATATTTTTATCGCGGGTTGAGTAGCGGCTGGTCTCGCGGTACTTCAGTCAGACAATCGCTTGCAGGCCGAGCTGTGCGCAGTGTTATTGCGATCTTTGTCCTCGCTGTGCCGTACTAGTGTTCTAAACTAGGATTTATTAAGGCAGTATAATAGTCATATTCTTGACAGTGGATATAGTGATGTTTTTGATACTGTTTTAAGTATTTCCAATAAGATAACTAACAAGTGAGTTTTGTGCATGTTTTTATACATTTTGTTTACCATTGATTAAGTGTGTTAGTGAATTGTTGAGTTCTATGAGTCATTTGTTACTAGAATCTTCAAAACAAGTTTAGTGTGAAGTATTTTTTTGCCGTATTGTGTATTTATAACTGGAAATACCACCACTTATAAGCATTTTAGTGTAGTCATCAAATTTATTCAACTATAGGACTGAAGTAGGTAGCTGCAAATTTCTGAAAACTTCTCATATTATTTTCTTCTTCGTTCATAAAATAACTAAATTTGGTACTTCTCACTTGTTAAGATAAACTTTAATTTATACAAAAGAGGAATTAGTTATAAATTATAATCTTGTCTGAGGAGTTTTAATAAATTAAAATTCTAATTATGAAATAGCATAGCAAAACAGTAAGTTATATTCAAGGCTAGAGGATTATGAATTATTTATTGAATGATTTAGAGATACTTTTAGCTTGTATCTTTTTGCTTTGAACAAAGAATTCAACGATTAGGAGACTTAAAGAGAGAAAATAATATGATACTCGTTATTTGCATATGCTGATATAGATTATACCTACTCATAGCAATGACAGAAAATTATTTCCTGTTTTTGTGTTTAGAAATGATTAATGATAAACTATCTTACAATAAAAGGAAGATTTTATACATTTCTTAGTATGCTCAATAACTGCATTTGTTCACAGACATGAAGGGCCCAACTCGGCCAGCTCCCAGTGTTCCTGGCATGGCAGTGAACAGATACTCTCCTGTTACAAATTGGGACGATGACCCCTTTGGTGCAGATGTCTTTGAGCCATCACCACATTTCATGCAGAAAAAGAAACCTCCACCCCGCCCCCCACCACCAAAGGTCAACAAACAGCCTGATATTCCTGCAAAACCTTCACATTTTATTAGAAGGCCGACAGTACTCACATCCCTATTATCTCGTAAATCTAAAACAGTAGTGAATAATCAAAATGTGAATGTTGTCCAACAAAGTATAATAAAAGAAATAAACAGTGATGTGGACACTCATAAAATGTTTCCTAAATGTGAACCAAAGAATGTGCAGACGGGAGCTTTGATAGATTTCTCGTCGCCGCCCAGCTCCCCTACATTCACCACAAGGTCTAGCAGTGATGGTCTCAGTGTAGACAGCTTTGGTTCAGATGCCACTACATCTACCAACCATCACAATGCCAACAACGGTGGCAATGCCTCCCAAGCTGAGAGTGGGTTCGAAGACGATTTTGATCTATTCCTTCATTCAAGGAAACCTGCAAAGGAGGACACACTGGATGATTTCACAGTTGTTGACCCATT
Source organism: Orthosia gracilis (assembly GCA_947562075.1). Classification (NCBI taxonomy): domain Eukaryota; kingdom Metazoa; phylum Arthropoda; class Insecta; order Lepidoptera; family Noctuidae; genus Orthosia; species Orthosia gracilis. Next base: position 65,291,238 of record OX387264.1, on the reverse strand, counting down.
TTCGCCTCAGCCAGTCACGAACTTGAATAGAAAACCTGCCTTGAAGAAGAAACCTTCTTTCAGTAAGGAAAATGTATATGAAGTAGCAAATAATTTTACTAGCCACGTGTCAGCTCCTGCTCCGATGTTGAAGGGGCCAACGATAATCCGAGCGAAGCCAGCCCGGCCGAAGCCTCCAGACAACTCGGCATTATTGAAGAATACATTCGGGAGTAGCTTCCCTGTAACCACCATGACTGTGAACACCACCACGCCTATACAAAAAGTCGCCAATGGATTTGGCGATAGTTTCGTAAGTACATTTACATACTTTTGACTTCTCTTTAGTTTCGTAAACACTATTTACTTTAAACGTTTTTTTTTTAATTTAGGCGCGCGATCTAGAAAGATGCCTCTTATTTTGATTTAAACTGAGAGATTCCACAGTAATCCGAACTGTTCCTTACTTAATTCAATTTGCTTCAGGCTATTTGGAATTACTCAATTAATGAATAAGCAGTTTCTATCAATGAGTATAATTTTGTTATCACAAATAATTTCCCATGATTAAATAGATAGCGGATATTTGTTGTTAGTCAGCAACAATGTGTCACGGAAGCTTTTTAAAATTAATTGAATTCACGTGAGACGGCACTACGGCAGGCATTTACCTCCTTAAGTGTGCGAAAATTATTCTATTTTATATAAAAAATTGAGGCATGATAAATAAGGTCGTGTCGCGCCCCTACAGACCACAATGCGCGCTAGGCATGCATGCTATTTGCGTTCATGACCGTACCATTAATTAAGGTGCTTTAAAATTTGCACGATAATTATCACAATGTCCGTGAGCTCTTTGTTTAAATTGTGAGTTTTCATTAAAACAATATAAAATACCGCAGCGCAAACCTATCAAGTGAAGAAGATCTTTTGTTATCGATGTCGTGCACTGCTATTTATAAAGTCATTAACTTAGATTTCGATCGGACTATCACAACTAGGTGACTAAAGTATGTTTACCACTTAAATTATTTATAGAGAGCTTCAAGAATGCGTACAATCGGTATTTTTTGTGTCAGCAGATGGGAGCACATCTAATTTTCGCATTTGCGGCTAATCTAACCGTAGTTCCATACCTAATCAATTTGTCGGATCTAGTTCATTTACCTACTTTTAGGTAGAATCCCAGGATAGGCTCAAGTAGTCAAGTACTAATTAGGTTTTTTGACAGGAAAAGTATGTACGAAAATAATGTGATAACCCGGAACTGGCCTTACTCGTTATGTACTAAAAAAGCACGTCTTTAACACTCGAGTCTATAAAAGGCGCTTGGTCCATCTTAAGTGGTGAACTAAAAATTGATATTGAAACCCAGGATAGGTTTGAGTATCGAGTTTTCCTATTAGAAAATCCTGCCAAGTGCGAGTCGGACTCGCGAAGGAAGGGTTCCGTACCGTTATCGCAAAAAACGGCAAAAAAATACACGTTTGTTGTATAGAAGCCCCACTCAAATATTAATTTTATTCTGTTTTTAGTATTTTTGTTATAGCGGCAACAGAAATACACCATCTGTGAGAATTTCAACTGCCTAGCTATCACGGTTCATGAGATACAGCCTGGTGACAGACAGACGGACCGCGGAGTCTTAGTAATAGGGTCCCGTTTTAACCCTTTGGGTACGGAACCCTATAAAGTATGCACGAGCATAAAGTAATAACCCAGTACTAGATATTTTTGCTCGAAAACCGACAAAAAGATTGTAACAGTCAAATCTATGAAAACTGCAACTGGTCCATCTTGAGAAGTAGAGTTAAAACTGATACGATCGATTGATAGAATGATAAAAAAAGATAGGTATTATGTAAAATAGATGATGACTACATCAAAATGAAATAAAGCTACGTAATATTTCATATCACGAATTGTTCTCGAAGTAACCTTTTTGTAGAGTTTATCTCGAATATCTCACATCCATCGATTTGAGGACAAGAGTAAGTCATATTATGTGACTAATGTTGGCCCTACCTACTGCAAGGGCTGGTTTTTGGTGGCACAGAAAAAGAAATACCTAGAAGGATATTTAGGGAAGGTCTCTGCTCAGTTATGGAACAGTGCAGGCTAATATATAAAAAAATCGGTCCTAAAAACAAGCGTCGTAAACCCAACACTGTTTAGATATTACGCAATGCTGATTAAACGGAACGTGTTATTAAGATTACCAAATAGACTGTTTAACTTTAGAGATCAGCAAAAACAATTCATAAATTGCCTATTAGCAACATTATTATCAACCGACACAAAAACACAAAGGTGCTCATGTAGGCATGACTATGACACGACCGGAATTTTAACTAAGAAGAAATATTTTGGATTCACACAGCACTCCAAATTCTAATTACCAACTCAAATGTTTTTGCGTACATACGGAAAATAGACTATGTTGCTAATAAAATACTTGTGATTCTAAAAAGAACAGTTAACAGTGCCTACTTAAAAATAGCTCGAGTGTTAGATGCAGATTTATAATAGCTAGCGATAACCTTCAGCCATTTTATGTAACGCTCCATACCGAGAAGCGTTAAAATTAGTGTTGAGAATCGTTTCTCGCACGCTATAAATCCTGGCATAGATTGTGGGCTTATGTTTGCGATTCGTTACAGGAATCGAAGCCGTTCGGCTGGGACGATGTCGAAGAGGAATGTTCTCCGGAGAGGGAACTGTCTCCGCCTATGCCAACGATCCCGCCGCCACCTCCCCCAGCTGATGCTGATGATGATGTGACCAGCTCCTGGAACAGTGACATCCCCGACTTCGCGGCCGATCAACTTGCCAACTATGATGACGAAGAAGAGCCGTACGCGATTGCTCTTTTCGATTACTTCACTGATCATCCGGACGATTTATGCTTTTCGGTAAGTGCATTCGAGACTGCAGATGATTTTACTGAGCTCTGAAGCTTGATTTATTGACAGATTTGTTATATAAATAATTCGTTTCCTCCATATCATTTCATTTTGAGATCACGGAATTCGCACGTTGCGACGCCTTGATAATATACAATTTGCAAATATTAGGCGGTTTTGTTTGTTTACTTCTCGTGGCTGGTGGCCAAAACACCTGTGTATTTTTAGAAATTGTTATGTAGGTGTAAGTATCGGGATCGTCATTGGCTTAAACTTCTGTCTTAGAGACAAGTTTAAGGTCAATATACCACGCAGTGTTTAGATGCTTTCAATACATCTGCTTTTCATTCACGTCAACCCATTCCGAGCTTGAATTCGATAAGGTTGGAAATTTTGCGTAAACGGCTGATAATTGTTCGACTGGATCCATTACATACTGATACAGATACAAACAATTACACAGTTTGAGGTGATCGACATTTGATTGAACATAACTCAAAGCAGATGCTCCCCTTTATGAAATCATGCGTAATAAATACTAAATAGCTACTAATCTTTGCTGGCCCAAAAGTAACGTTCACTTGGCTAATGCGATTTGATTCAATCAGGATTGGATTCAGGAGCAATTAACCACCGGTGGTTTATAGAGAGTCTGTAAACTTAGATGCTCAGTATTTTTTCAAATGAAAATAGAATTCCAAAGACATCATCGATGCATTGTTTCATAGACATGTATAGACGAAGAACAATCATCAATTCTTGGTTACAGATTTGCTTTTCAACAAAAACATTCTAGAATGTTTGTTTTCTTCATAGTTTATGATCACGTAGTGCAACGGTTACGAAAACGAGGAATTAACACATTTTTTATATTGTGTTTTATTTTTATTCTTATTTTAATGCGAAACAGGCTTGAACGGTACATACAAAATTGGTATATTGAGTCAGAACTATGTTGCTTAATGAGGAGATCAAACTTCCGGGAAGGAAAACGTTTTGTTGGTTTTTTAATTACTTACATATATTAATATTTGCGTTAATATTAATCCGTGGGACTTGAAACTGGGCTTACCCAGTTGTAAACTTCTCTTTGTGCCTTTTGGCCTAGCTCAGTAGCCTGATTCCGTAAGTGAATTCGGTAAGGCAAAGGGTTTGACCCCATGAAAGGGTATGACAAATTCTCTTTGTTGTATCTGTATCAATGTTGATGGTGAAGATAGCATTGTATATTATTTTTATTGCTTCTTTCACTCGCTTAAATTTGTCGCATCGTCCTATCTCGCTTACTCTATGCAATATACTCGATGACAAACTGTTTCTTGCGCAATGGTTCGCAGAGCCAACTTCGGAGATACAAAGATCCGCTGTGACTACTATAAGCTAGTAACGTCTGTAAGGAAATAGCAAGCAATCTTGATTCCTTTAATCCTGATATGGAAAAACTAGGTGACATTAATCTCCGTTTAAAGTCTTTGTTCAGAGACTAGACATAATCATTCTTGATATAACTACGATAAAATCGTAATTTACAGCGAAGAACCGAAGGTTTTACGTTAAAGAAGGCAAGAGTAATTAAAATGATATCTTGGGCCAGCGAGGCTCGTACAGTTTTCGCAGTGCACTACTTTCGAATTCATACAAGTTGCGTAGTTATAGTATGAGCATTAGGCTTAGCACGCACTGCGATTTTTTTTCCGCCCATTCTGCGACCTACGGAATTGTATGAAGCTGCACGCATTGCGGAAAAAAAATCGCGCGGCAATAATACCGCAAGAAATCCGCGTTTTGCCACAGAATCCACCGCACCGCGGCGCGGATTTAATTCGCGCGAATATTTTGAAGTCTATGAACAGGTAGCAGGAGACAGGAATCGCGCGGAATTTTATCCGCAGTGCGTGTTAGTTAAATTCAGTACGCGGACAGAAATTCGCGCGAGTAAAACTCGGAATGCGTGTTAAGCCTTAAAGGAGCGGTTTGTTGCTAGAACATTTTCTAGGCAACCACTGAGGGCCTCAATAATCTGGCTTATAATACTTCATTCTACTGAATACATGTAATGGAATTTCGTTAATTGAATAAAGGTATTTGTGAAGTAATAGATGCAGCAATAACTTTATCGTACCGTTGTTGCCACATGGATTTGAATGTAGAATGGGTTAATGTCCTCATAAACACAGTTCAACAGATTTTGTATGGGCGTTGAAATTATACAAATATGCTATTCTAGTCCATGAAGGCATGTATATCCTTTGCTTGGTTATCAGAAATAAATGACTAATGCTTCCTTTTATGTAAGCTACGTATGTCCATAAACTCGACTCCCTCTTTAATAGATACGAGGGGAATGGAAATCCTGAATTTAAATGAACGAGTGCTTGCCACGTGAATGAAAAAATAGCTCAACACATAAACCCATTTAACAGATGTGTTGCTAGATAGTCATTTGCTTTGTAGTTGATATTTAGAATTCAAAGGCTAGTCTATGACGTTACCACTTACGAGTGCTGCCTCACAATGCTAACCAATTGTTCAAATTTGCAGCGATAACTTTTATTGGTTGTTTTTCCGCATTACCATATGCATTGCCATTCTACAGTGGAACACATTTTGTGACGTAAGCAGCTCACAAGCCTACATGAGCCGTTTGGTATCCATTACGTTAAAAAAACCGGCCAAGTGCGAGTCGGACTCGCGCAGAAAGGGTTTTGTACCGTTATCGCAAAAAACGGCAAAAATATCACTTTTGTTGTATGGGAAAAATATTAATTAAATATTCAAGTGGGGCACTTGATTATTTATTATTCAACTGTCTAGCTATCACGGTTCATGAGATACAGCCTGGTGACAGACAGTCAGACAGATGGATCGTGGAGTCTTAGTAATAGGGTCCCGTTTTTTTTTACCCTTTGGGCACGGAACCCTAAAAACGTGGTTGAAAGATGTAATACGTATTAACCTTCCGGGAATTCGTTGTTTGGGGCGTACATCGTGTCTGTTTTCAGTTATTAATCATTGTTTATATTATATGTAGTTTGACGTTTCACGCGTGCTGGCAATTTTGTTGATAATATGTTTTGCATTGGCGCGGCATTATCAGTCGGACAGGAACTTGTTATCGTGGGCACTTCCCATATTATTGTGTTGATCATTTCACAAGATATTATTGACACCATTATTGTAATGGAAACGCCTCTCATTTAAAGTTAAATCTATACTAATATTATACAGCTGAAGAGTTTGTTTGTTTGTTTGAACGCGCTAATCTCAGGAAATACTGGCTAGAATAGAAAAGTTCTTTTTGTGTTGGATAGTCCATTTATCGAGGAAGGTTATAGGCTATATAACATCACGGTAAGACCAATAGGAGCGTAGAATAAATGAAAAATGTTGCAAAAATGGGCAAAAATATTCCTTTTTGAGAGCTTTCGTTGCGTGCGCTGCGTAAGCGGTTAAAGTTACGCAACATTAATGTATGTAGGGAAGGTAGGTAGCCAGTTGACGGGAGCGAAGCCGCGTGGGACAGCTAGTACGTTATAAATGTTAACTTAACACAGACTGGCATTAACTTACATAACATCACGCCTGACTTCCTCGAAGGGTCGGGCAGAGTTGTACCTGGGTACACAAGTATACATCCTTAATAGCGAAACGAGTGAACTTGTGAATCGTATTTGAACTTTGACCAATACTTATATCTGAGGCACTATACAAATATTCGATGCTTGAACGTGACTCAGTGGTGCCAACTTAGGGTAATTTACCCTAGATTTAGAGTAAATTTTAATCAGCAGGGTAATTTTAAGGGTACAAACTCGGTGAGGGTTATTTTTGCTGATGCTATATTAGAAATTGTTAACTTATTTTAGTAAAAAATTGTATTGAAATGGAGTTAAGTTTAAGTATTTCCCTTGAACCCGCAATCTCTTAAAACTTCTGTCTCGATCACACCTATCATGATCCTCAATGAAGAAGTCAAGCACTTGTTACAAATAGGATCTTTGGAACACACCAGATTTATTCATGGTTTCAAATATCCTTATAGGAAAACTTGTCTGCATTTATAAATATTATAGATTGAATTGTCTCGTCTGTATATGATCATGCATGAAATGTATCAAATATAAAAAATACCGAGAGGGAAAGCAAATTAAAAAATGTATGATATTTTTTTTCATTTCACTTAAAATCTAGGGTAAATTGGGATTAGACTTGGGGTAAAATAAAAACAAGACCTGGCAACACTACGTCAGGCTCGACGTGAACCGCGAACAGAGTCAATCATTGCGCACGCAAGCATGAAATGCATTTTCGGGCAAAACGTTCCCGGATTCTGCCACTATGATAAGAGGGACCGAGCCTATTGGCATCAATCGGGCTGACACCAGACACTGGGCTTTTACTGAGAATCTCCTCGTGGAATAACCCAATTACACTCATATTATTAGTTTTTGTGAATTTGAGTCACCTTTCACGTTTGCGGTCTGTATGTAATAGATTTAAGTAGTTTAGCACTTTAGCGGATGACAACGTCAGCGGTAGGCGAAGCCACATGCCGCATGGAAAAATCCAATTAAACCAATTTAGTTTATTAAACTGTATGGCTGTACCGACAAGTGTGTTTGGCGAAACTTCCACGTGGATCTCGAATTAATTACGAAATGTAGGTTTATGCAGCCATTGGAACTAATAAAACCTCTGCTTAGTCTGATAAGAATCAAGAATGATGTACATGTACAAGGCAGTTTTATTTATTTTATTTTAGTATAATTGAGAACAAGATTTAAGAATCGCCCGATTGTTCTAAATTCGGCTCGCATCGTGTTAGCATCTCTTGTCTGTCTATACAATTCATTATTATTTTCAGCTCAATTGTTTTGCTCCAAAAATGGGCTCTTTATTCCACTACAAAGAAATTTCCATAAAACAATCGTGTTATAATCATCACGCTTGACGAACGCATCGGTGGCCACAGTGTGTTGCTAAAGGCACTCCTCGCAATGTAATGAACATAACTTTCATTTGCCCAGTAAAAGTACCAGAGCAATTAATAGTTTCGCCCAACTACTATATTTTGCATAATAAGTTGAAGCATAACTAGTCGCATACAAAATTTCATGAAAAACGGTTCATCAATTTCTTAGAAAGCCAGCAAAATACATGCATACGCATTTCAAGTTAGGTTCAATGGCTTAGGCTCGGCGGTTTGCCGTCGTCATAATATGTCTACTACAATGTATTACCACTTACTTTATTGCTACCACAATGTACATAACGTTTTTTTTTTAATTTGGTCAAGAGGATTTGATGGATCGCTGAACACTAACAAAAAGTAGAATTGTTACTGAAACTTTATCCTTACGCTTACGTATAGCATTCAATCCCAAATTGTCAATATAACGTTTTCCGATGTTTACAAATAAAGTTCGCTGTATTAATCAACGACGCACATTTGTGGTATTTATTTGATAGCTGAATGATATAATTATCATTTGTTTTGAAGATAAACTTTAAGTTTTATTTTGTGTCGCAGAAAATATGACGACGCGGATTAATTTAAACATGTGTTTTCTTTGTGTTTGTACGCTCTTAGAGTTCGTGATAACATATAATCTAATCAGATAAGACGTTATGAATTAGGTAACTAATGTGTATACAATATTCTGACTCATTAAAAAAAGTACGTTTTGTAAACAATCCTAAGATAAGATTGGTACCTAAATATATCCAAAAATAAACTATCTGTATATTGAACGGGGTATAAGTTCAAGTCTGCCAGTTCTAACACAATATACGTAGGTATAAGCATTTTCTTGCTAATTTTATATAATTGTGTGCTAATTGGTAACATAAATCCCACATTATCATAATAATAAATACCCAACTATTCTTAATTTCTCTTGTATTTCAACGGTAAATTATCGTCGACGTCACAGAGAGTCGTTTTGATTATACAGAGAAAGTTAATTAAGTCAATAATAATACTTACCGATGTCTTTAACCTGCACAATGCGTAGTTCGCAATTCGCAAGTGATTACACTACGAGTAAAGACAAACACGCAATGTTTCGTAATTATGATGATCATGATTAGTGAATCAGAGCGGGTCATGAGCTCAGTGCAGTTGTAAATCTTGGAAATAATTGCACGTTAGTGTTCTGACTTCTTCTCCGTCGTATCGATAATCCCTTCATTCCTTTGGCGCACAACCATCCTCAACGATGTTCCGTTTTGCTTTGTCTCTGACCTCCCTTCCTTCACTATCAATGATATCAAATTCAATTTGTTTTGACCAGAATTAAGCCACATCCACAGCAGCGTTAGCATTTGCTTCGTAAAGATCATTCAGAGTGCAAATTAATGTTGTTGTACAAAGAGCACGACAAGAGTTGAGGCATTATTTGGGACGTCGCTTCGCTTCGCAAATACTTTGTGGGTCATTAGAGTACCCTCATCTGACTAAAAGCGGAAACATACTTACAAGGCGTGGCTCCTTATGACGCATTTGACTGGATACAAGACTCGTTGTGATATGACGTAGGCTTGAACAGATTCGTATGCTTGTAGTATCCCGCACAACGCTACGACATGACACAGTTATGTGTAGTTGTGCCTGCAGCGGCCCTCCTGGCGTCGTAGTCTGTTCAGATATTTCGCGCGTCAGTATTGGTAGCAAGAATAACATAGAGGTCATAACGCTTCGCTTCTCGCTGAAGGTCGGCTTCTTAATGTGGATGGACTTATCGCGTGTGCATCATTTTATTAGGTCACTAATTAGAATTACGATCGATCAATTGAATCCGCGTCCTCTGTTACTGATTGACCGTTCATTAGGAGCTAGACGGTTGATAATAAAGCTTGAATTGGCGTTACTGGCGCCAATGTCAGCGAGTACTCGTATATGTCGCTTTTTGTTCTCCTTTGTTTGTTATTATTGCTTGTTAACAAGTTGACGACGTCAATAATTATATTGTGACGTCATTTGTTGGCAAAGTCTGTTTTCCAATGTATGGTCGCTCAGAGGTAATAAACTCATAAAGAAAAAAAATATAGAGGACAGCTTTATGCACGTCGTGAGATTCTAAATGTTGACGTTTAGATGGTGATAATTACGTCTGCTCGAAATGAGGCTAGAATAGATAACTACACAGTTCAATGTCTCAAGATCAATATTTGTCATTTGCAGGCCAACTCGAGGATAAAGTTGATACGGCGAGTGGACCACGAATGGCTGTGTGGCAGTTTGAGGAGCGGCGCTGAGGGGCTGTTCCCTTCCAACTACGTGGAGATCAAGGTTCCTTTACCCAACGAGTCGGCGCCTTCGCCCCCTCTCATCGGCGTGGCAGTCGCCCTGTACGACTTCGAGCCCGTACAGCCCGGCGACCTACGCTTCGCCACCAACGACACCATACAAGTCAGATACAAAATAAACGAGGAGTGGTTCTTCGGTGAGTGCAACGGACTGAAAGGACAATTCCCAATTAACTATGTTCAAATGAGTTAAACCAGGAGTGTCAGTAGCGGATCAGTCCCGCGCCTCGTCCCCGGTGGTTAAATAAATTGCGAGTAACATGTGATACTAATACACCAAGACTGACGTCTACCATATTGTCAATGATGTCACTATTTTATAAAGGGTATTTTACCATTTCCTTATGAGATATGGCAGACTATTAACGGTCTATTTTTGATGGAGATTTGTTTCCCTAGGTGCAATACAATTTTCTGTAAAAGGAGAACAATACCTGTCCAAGTATTTCTAATGAAATTATACCTAATAAACTTCCAAATACATCAGAGAATGAAGTGTGAGCCATGGATTTGTACAATTATAATGATTTATTATTTGCGTTTTCGCACTAATGTTGCCATAATAACGTAATGCCCGCTATTTGCTGTATTACCATTTCGGGCTTTTATGAAATTAATATATTGAGTAGTAACGTTCCAACGACTGAATGTATATAATAAGAGCTTGTATAAAGTAACGTCCCTAAATTAGATATTTGTAGATATTATTTTGTAATGGTTGTGTAGTCTCTTTTCGATCTGATTATTTCGTTTTAATTAATTTGATTATGATAATGACTCCTTAACTTTATTTTAAATCAATGTGCAATGGTTTTAGGTGACACGAAGTGCCTCTTGCTACAAAGAGTTTTATAATTCGTCAGAGATTTTACTAACACTAGTTGGGTAAAGCTTAAGCTATGCAATACATCGTTGTTCTTGATTATTACAAAGGCAACGTTAAAATCTGTCTATTGATGTATTAATTATATTTTTATTTACAAAAAAAAACTAGTAAAACGTTGTATTTAAAACTTATGTAGCCTACGGGCGTGAAATTACAGTATATTTTTGTCTAAAAGATTTTGTTAGGTGTCTGTTTTGTAATTTTTTTAACGTTCTGTTTGTGTCATAACTTTAAGTGTATTATTTGGAGGGACCATAATGTTAAGTGCCTTGAGTATTTACTTATGTGTATATGATGAAGTAATTTATAACAAAATAAATCTAATAATTCCAATGAATAAACTCTTTTAATTGCTGCATTATCACCCGGCTGGATCCACTGTTTAATAAAACATACAGGATGTTTGTAATGTAGCGTTAGCAACAAATACCAACATGAGTAGCACATACATAACTATATCATCATATCTATTCCTATAGATAAATACATATTACATAGCAAAACTTCGCAACATCAACGCTGCAAACAAAAGTAGGTTAAATAAACAGTAATTACAAAATACAGTACAACACACAATGTTATAGTTGAGCCGAAAAAAATAACGGCTGCGCTAGTTCTTTAGATAAATTGACTGAAATGGTTTATTGTGGTGACGCTCCCGTCGCTGGACCATCGACTATGAAGGTTTTTTTTGTTGAACATTATAAATATAAATATAAAATAAGTTTGTCTGTATCGTGGGTGCATTAACACAAACGGCCAGACCCGGAACAACTACTTATGTAAGCTAAACCAATGTTTGTTCTGCTTTGCACCCGTGTTCCTTCAGTTGCTTGTGCCAGGGCCGCGGTAACTCTCTTTCAAATTTATCCGCGCCCTGACCTGACAGGGCCCTAGCGGTGTTAGAAAAGTAAAAAAAAAGTTGATGTTAGTAAAAATGGCCCGCTAGGGCCCTATAATTTTTACTGACACCTCTTTGAGGCGCGCGGGGAACAATACGCGCCGTCGACTCGGGCCTTGGCCTTATCGGACGGCCAGCTACCCATTACTTGCCATCCGCAAGCCCGCGCCTACGGTGGCCGGGAATCGGCTTGAGGCTCGCGACGCCCGAGGCGTCTCCTGCGTTGTGCGTTGTTCTCCCACGCGCGTTCCGCCTCCTCCTTTACGAGCATAACTACTTCGCAGAAGGAGGAGACAGCTTCCCATGCCCTCTCGCTCCGTACGGGCGGCCTGGACCAAAGCCGGACGCGAGAGGTCGCTAGCGCCGATCGCCTCCACGAGTAAACGGCGTTACTTGGTCCAAGCGGGGCAGACCTCCACCGTGTCCTCTGGGCGGTCCACACAATGGTGACACCCGGGCGTTTCCTCCGGCCTTTTCCTGAACAGGAATCTCCCGAAAGAGCCACACAGCAACGTTTCCGTTGAGGACCTGCGTCAGGCGGAAGGTGAGGACGCCGTGACGAGTCTCAAGCCACTCCTCAAAAAGCTTAGGGGCCTAATCGCCGCAATTGTGGAGTGCCCAGCGCTGGATTGCGAAAGTTGTCCTCTCCATGTCGCCATGAAATCCTGTCGGAGCTCTGTCCACCGAGCCGCGATTTGTCGCGGCAACGGAGTTTCGCCCCCTCGCGCCACAGGCATTGGCGATGTCTAGAGCCCCCACCCCGTGCTACTGCTTCCCCCGTCGTGAGGATTGGCACGCGCTTGATGACATCCACCGTAGAGCGCCCCCTGCTGAAACCATTTGGCTCTCTGCCAGATTCAGCCCCACATTGCACCAGCTGCCCGACGACGCGGTCTGCAATGTCTCTTTATAAAAGCTTGCCCACTTCATCGTGCAGCACGATGGGCCGGTAAGCGGTCAGAGAGTCCGCATGGCACCCTGGCTTCTTAATTATGACCAGTTTTCCGTCTACCAACGAAGTGGGTAATGGCCTCTCTCCAAGCATGCGCTAAAGAGCCTCCTTATTTGAGGCCCGAGAGTCTCTAAGGTCAGGACCGGCTTTACCAGATAAGCCGTCGGGTCCTGGGGCGGTATTTTTGCCATTCAGGCTGCGCAGTTCATTCTCAGCTCTAACTCGGTCATCTCCGAAGCATCGTCCTCGTCTTCGGCTTGTGATCCGCACTGGGCAGCACTGGGTGGGTGAGTTTGTTCTCTTCGCCAAGGGTACAGAGTGAAGCCATGGGCGGAGTTTATCCCGCACCATCTTATAAGGGTGTCACCACGGATCCCTGTTCAGAAATCCCATCGACACCTCGCGGGCCGCCTGATCTCCGCTCGGAGGGCGGTTCTCACCGCTCTGTACCTCTCGAATCGAATAGCTCAATAGCTTCCGTATCCGGCAGGCGGTTACGGAGCCTGTGATGCGTGGTGTACCGGCGTCGCGCAGCCATGCACGCCTGGCGCAGAGCCGTAAGATCCGGCGACCACCAGTACAGCTAGCGCAGGTCGCGTCCTGGCTGGACCAGGGGCATTGCCACGTCACACGGACATGGCCTCCCGGAACCTCTCCGCCTCGTCGTTGATTTATTTATTTATGTACACACAAAACACTTAAAAGAGAAAATACATATAAAGATAGAAGAGCACAAAGGTGCTGCTTATTTATAAAGAAATTTCTTCCAGGAGACCTGCGATAGGAGAAATAAGAGACATAGACACAGTGTGTAGAAGTGATAGGAAAAGTAATATAGCGTAAAACTTAACTAATATAAACATAGTATATAAAGAAAAAAAAAAGTTACAAAAAGTGCCAAAAGATAGGAGCTCACGGTCCAGCTGCTTCAGCGCCCACCGCGGACCACTCGGGGTCTGTTGGACCGGAATAGGTCTCCACCTCCTCCATGACGCGCCAGTCTACGACACGTGGTGACAGAGCGGGGCTGGCGAACGAAATCTCCACCACCGATTCGCCCTGCATCCGCACACACGTGGGAGGCATTGCTACCTAATATGAGGTATTACAGTGGCTAAACTTGCAGTAAGAAATTCGTCTTTACTGATAGGATAAAAAGACTGTCAATGTCAAATAATTACCAATGATATTTGGTTGATTCTCCTAATCAATGTATTTGCAGTAGGTACCTAAGAATATGTGTGTCAGGTATAACATCTCAATCTCGGCCTAATCTGTGGAAGGTATCATACGATACGCCTTGTCATCGACTGATATGATATTGCCATATTGCAAGATCTAAGTCATACGTAGGTACAATACTTCTAGCCAGTGTCAGCCAGGGCAATTGGGTTTTACTTTGAGTAAACGAAACATACTTACGTGTCGTGGCGTGGTTGCGGCATTTGATTGAAGACTTATTGTGATAGCATAGATTCGTATGATTGGTGTATTCCGCGATACGAGTGCTACGACTCGACACATAAATGTGTAGGCAGCTTAGTAGAATTTGTATTGAATGAGAAGACTGTCTTCAGTAAACCGTGTTTAGTTGGTATGTCTTCTATTTGCGATAAGCCTAGCTGGTCGCAAGTGTTGCAACTTCGCATCAGAGGTCCTGGATTCGAATCCCGGGTCTGTCAGTGTTGTTGGGTACAGAACTAGCGAAATGTGAGCGTAGGTACTTATAGGTACCTAATCTCCCCCTAATCCTTCGGGAATAAGATTTACGGTAGGTTTCACTGTATTACGTCGTAATTGAGTGCTGCTTCTTTCGAAGAGGCACAACTGCAAATAAGTTACATAGTTAGAGGTAAGTTCTTGCAACAAAAGATGTATATTCATCACATGTAGTGAGTTTATTATTTGAACAAAAATAATCTATAGTTCTTAAAATATTTACAATTCCTTAACTTACAACTTACTGTCAACATACCCTGTTCGCTTTTCAACCGTTGCGTTCATACACTATTTAATAACTAAAACGTGTAGGTGGCAAGAGAACGTTCCGAGCGATCTACGATTAAATGAAAATCTTATAATTACGGATAAGTTTAGTAGCGATGATACGGCCCTTCACGACATCATTCACAACATGTTGAAAAGAGAAAAGAGGGCGGGGATTCTCCTAATGTTACATATAACATTTTAAAGCTAATCGTCTAATAACACAGTCCCAAACATTACCCTAGCATATTCTTTAGAATCGGCTCCACGATACTGTCGCTTCTTCAGATTCTAACCGTACCTACAGAACTAATGTGGACATTCAGGTACATAACATACGTAAAGAAATATAAATATACGCTTTAAAAAATGATAAACGAATATTTATGAACAGATGACATAACAATTTGCGGTGATGAGAATGAATTGGAGGAATAATGACCAGCGACCTATATCAATATAGTTTGTTAAGTAAATGTGCATAAAAATAGCACTGACATGAACAAAACGAGCGGTTTGTTAAGGCCCTTACTCCGCTTTAGTGCCGTAAAACGGTTTCTTTCTAAAGCATACTCCTTACTATAGTAACGGCTAGGTTAAAATGTTTGAAAAACAAATAAATTTATTATTGTTTCATGTACATTATTTGTGAAATATGGTTTTATCGTATGACTAATACTTTTGCTTTAAAAATAATTTACAAAACGATATTTTTTCGTTTCTTTTGCATACTCCTCCAAAACGAACTGGATGTTTAAAAATATTTTTGCACTGAATAATTGATGGTTATAATTTCTTCTTAACCTACAGAGGATATGTAAATCAAAAAATATTTTGGTAACAAAACTGTCTTAAAGGAGGTGCAATATTGATATTATGGCTCCGAGCGGGCGCACGGCCAGTACCGCGTTAACATTGGGGTATATATACGCCTTAAGAGAATAACTGCTTCGTTTCGTTTACACTCTGCAGATCTTTCTATACGTCGGGTATAATAACCATCCTATTAACATAGATAACATCATTACCGTAATTACGTTTCCTTTGAATTTCGCAAACCGGAACATTAACCATATTTTAAAGACAACAAAAATAAATCGAAACAAAGTAAAAATTACTGTATTTAGATTTGGTAACTGGTAGAAAGAAAAACATTATGAAGAATTATTAAAGAAGAGGAGTGATTGGCCGAAGAAGGCAAAACACCGAGAGAAGTGGAAGACTATTGGATACACATTTGCCCAGCAGTGGGAAATTATAGGCCGAATAAAAAAAAAACAGGAAAGCAACAGACTGCCTAGCTTACGAAGTACGATATGATTATGTTAATTAATGAATAAGTACATAAAGCATATCAAATGCGTAGTATGATATTGATGTTTGTTATTTTCCTTAAGCTTTGTTTTGATCGGAATAGGCCAACCGGCATATTCCGATAAAAACAAAGCTTTTTATCGGAATAGGCTTTTTTTTTGTTTGTATCGGATGAACTAAAAACGTACAAAAATAAAAAAAAGCAATGACTCCACAAAAATACACAGGCATGTTCTTGAGCATACAGTATTCTTCTGGTCTTCCAATGTATTTCCACCGAGCGGACTCCATGATTGACGATCATCAGAAAGCAACACATGCATAGCAGTACACAGTACACAGACCGACACAAGACAGTAATCTACCTTTAGATAATCGTAAGTATAAAAAGTGCGTTGATAACATAAACTTTCAGATATAAAAGGTATCTGAAGTAATGTTCCAAGACGAAGTTTGTAGTAAGTTCATATAAAGGTACAATTGTGTAAATTCGAGTATTGATGCAGTACAATTGCATATTGAACAAAAGATTTAAAGGTTCCATACAAATTACATGACTATGTTGCTAGTACTTCGCCAATTCTCTACTATAGTTATAGTAATTATTATCAGATTATTGATAACATATTTTGCAGCTTCCATAAGCTTTTACATCTTCAAAAAATATATACACATTGCAATAACATTTGCAGTCTAAGCTTGCGATATAATGCGACAACTATACACAAAAAGCGTTTAACAGTAGCACTTATTTGTCCGTGTTTGTATGTACCGTTTGCTTATATTTACAAAAACAGCACTGTAAGGAACCACACCGCTAACATGCGTCCAACATCGTAACACTAATTATACAAAATCGTGCTCGCTACGCGACTTAACAATGTGTAAATTCCTCGAGATTTTGACAGTCAGCTTATAACTGGGCTGCTTTTTTGGGATACGGAGTGTATCTGACGCCGACGTGAAAAAAATAACATGGATTCAGTACATGATTCTGGACCATCCATTGTTGGCAAAATCATATTTTTTACTGTAATCTCTTCAAAATCTTTATTGATATCAAGGTCAATTAGATTTTTAATTATTCTCCTTTTTTGGCTCGCCGATAAAAAGAGCGGGCGGCGCGGCGCGTGTGGGTACTAGCCGGCGGCGTTGACCTCGTTGAACTTCAGGAAATCAGCTGATAAATAGCGCTTTTGAATTTTATTTTCATTGCTGTTTTTTTTTTGTTAAAATAAGGTAATTTTAATTATTATAAAACATTAACCTCCTGCAGTCGGGTATATTGTTTTTAATGAAAAAACCTAAGAAAATTGCCAACACCTAATTGGACCCCCCTAGGTCCAGAATCATCTACTGGGTCTATGGTATCTTTTTTGCGGCGGTGTCAAATACCCTGTATTATATTGTAGCTCACAGGTCCATTGGCTTGGCTATGCAAATGATGTTCAGGAAAATTCATTCCACTAGTTGGCGCCACTTTGGCGATACTCTTTTCATTTGAAAAAGCAACTTATGACATCAACACGACGTTGACGTCAATTTAACTAATGTCAGAAAACATAAGGGTTTTGACGTCTGTGCTGCCACCTAGTGGACATTATTTCAGTAAACCATGATTGGTTGTTATCTTCGAGATGCAATGACGTACAGTATTATGATATATGTGTTATATTTACAGTACAGTTAGACTACGATAGTGGGTCGTGGGACCTTTAGTCGGGTCTGTATATGGGTATTTTGGGGATAAACTCTATGAGAAGTACGTATTCCATCATGGAGGATGAGTCGCAGTGTTGCTTCGTGAGTCGCCAGCGCAGGCCCAGCTTGTGGTACAGTCGACTATTTTCCCATTCCAGGAGTTTGTTCAGAGAGTGTTGCGTCTGGAAACAAAAAAAAAGAAAATTGTTATCTTGCTTTGTAAATGAATCAGACTAGACTTTTTCCAAATATGTTGGTGACTGGTTGCAACCCTTCCGGATGCAACTATAATTGTGACAATCTAAGAAGTCCGATGACTTTTCTCATTTTGCTTGCCGCGTTAACTTTGTACGTAAGAAATTGTAAAATCAAATTCATAATCCTAATTAATTATTGTTACCCTTATTCTATAGAAACGTGTATCTTTCGTAAGCATCAAGTTTATCATTTAAGTATTTTTATAGCTGTCAAATCCGACTTCTTAGATTGTCACGACTACAAGAAGGTACAGTACAACTATTTTCTTAATGTCCCTCGGCAAACTTCGTGTTTCGTCAGTCGTCGGATTTCTTAAGAAAAAGAGGTAACGACAAGAAGTACAAGCAATAAATTTTTGAAAAATGGACCTTGGAAAGATTAATAAAAAATTATTTTAAAAGGGGACATAAAAATCTCTGTGCAATTGCTGTATTCTCGTATCAAATTTCAATACGTAGAGTACAATTTGCTTTTTATAGGTACATTAACGACAAGCCGTATGTAATTAAAAGCGTAGTAAGTAAACAACGGCATAATTAAAATTTATTAATTGCAACAAATAACATTATCAAGACTATTGTGGACCGTTGTCGACGTATTTTATAGTTAAATAATTCAAATATGTACCCTTTGTTTCCTGCCTGAGATAACCCGAATAAAAACTAGAATTGAGTTCAAAAATATGTGCATATTTTGGTGGATAGATTTATTTTAGAATTTTACCAAGGCTATGCTGAAGACATACCTACATACATGGGGAGAAAAATAATCTTCTTTTTAAGGCAAATATTCCACGAATTTTGGATCTCCCCTCGTACATATAATATGTATTGTACCTAATGCATAATAAATCCAATTGAAAAAACAACGATTCTGTGCACGCAAAACAAGGTACATAATAATAAATTCGGGAAACGGCTCGAAGTGTTAAGAGGTTTCTCTCTATGGAGTCTTGAAGAAAGAAGACCCTTTAGAATAAAATATAGAGAAGTTACCCCGTGTTTAGGATTAATTAAAACAGCGTTAAGTTATTTATTAAAAATGTGTTTTATAATCACACTCTATGTAATGTTATTTATGGTGTACAATAAAGAACATTACATAGAGTTTATTTGTGTAGTCTATTTAGTTGTAAGAATTCAAATATTCAAGTGCTTTTCTTGTGAGCTTTTTTTAACAGTTCTTATTGTGTTAATCTCTCTTTAACAATGAGGTTTGCTGTCAGAGAACCAAATTATGGGTTAAGTTCGCCTTTGTAAAGAAGTTGCCCTTCTGTATATGTTTGTTTTGTGTACAATAAAGAATATGAATTTAGAATTTAAAATAGTGCTGCGCTGCGTGTCGCGGGGTCGATTCCCGCACGGAAGAAATATTTGTATGACTTACAGATAGTTGTACCGGCTCTGGGTGTTGTGTATGTGAGTTTATATGTTTGTAAACGCACCCACGATACAGGAAGAAATTCCTAGTATGGGGCAAGGACTAAAAAAAACTGTTAACTTAAGGTCCGCACAAAATAGGACGGCGCGGAGTTCTTGTGGAATACGGGAGCGAAACCAGGAGAAAAAGCTAGCACAAAATATCTAAATTAAACCTAATTTTGCGATAGCTTAGTTTTTCACGCACGGAAGAATATGTATTATTTTAATATTGAGTACAACGTTTTCGTTTATTCAGAAGCGGTAATCGACCTTTGTAGCTGACTGTACAAGGTCCTATTCTAAACCTTCGCAACAGTAAACGAGGGGCTTATAATACTAAATCAATAACGTAGAGCTAGGGTATAAAAATACACTCCACTCAGTACCTATAGAGAAGTTAATCTTTCGATCGAGGTAAGGTTGAAGGTTGAGGCGACGCCGGGTTAAGGTTGTGTGCATGCTATTAAATATCTATGGTCATACGTTGACAACCCGTAACCAATTTTATTTTTGTAAATTGAGTTATGAGCATATTTTCTTTTGTAAATTGAGTTATGAGCATATTTTTTTTTTTGTAAATTGAGTTATGAGCATATTTTTTTTTGTAAATTGAGTTATGAGCATTTTTTTTTAATTATCCTCCAAATCTTCCCATTGTTAACTCGTAATGCACAAAAAATGTCATTCGATAAGTTATGCCACAGTTGACAACTCTTAATGAAGAGGAAATGCGGGCAGAGAGCTCCGACTGAATTTCTTTAGTAAAAAGTCATACTTCGAGGTTTGGCTCTCGCCTATTTCCTCCTCCAGTATTAGACAAATGTTAAAGATATTCCGTAAATTGAATAAAAAAGATATGTTTATCTTTTTAGAGTTCCGTACCCAAAGGGTAAAAACGCGACCCTATTACTAAGACTACACGATTCGTCTGTCTGTCTGTCACCAGGCTGTATCTCATGAACCGTGATAGCTAGACGGTTGCAATTTTCACAGATGATGTATTTCTGTTGCCGCTATAACAACAAATACTAAAAACGGAATAAAAATGCAAAAAAATGATATTTTTGCCGTTTTTAGCGATAATGGTACGGAACCCTTCGTGCGCGAGTCCGACTCGCACTTGGCCGTTTTTTTATTTATTTATGATACGAAGAAAAACAGAAGAATCTCAGATACGTACCCTTTTACTTAGACAAATAACAGGCCAGAGAGAGCATCCCAGGGTGCAGCAGCAGCAGACGCAGCCACAGAACAGCCACTTCACGTTGACGGGCAAGGTCTTTTTCAGCACGCTGTTGATGCGGGCCACGGTCGCCTGGTACTCCTCTGGTGCCACGCGGGACTGCAGGCCTGAGGGGAACTCGCCATTGAAGCGGTTGCTCAGCCCGAAACTAGAATTGTTAAAATTGATGGTTATGCTTTGCGTTATGTGACAATTCTGAAAAAAAATTGGTTTAGTATTTAAACTAGCTGCCGCCCGCGGCACCGCGCGTGTGGTATTAGTACTTCTCCCAATATCTTTATAAATACTACTACCTTTTGCCTGCGGCTTCGCCCGCGAAGAAAGTGTTTTCTTATCCCAAGCCTATGTGCTATTCCAAACTATAATCTATGTCTTTGCCAAACTTTATCCAAAACCGTTCAGCCGTTCTAGCGTGATTCAGTAACACACATATATCGAAACTTTCACATTTATAATATTAGTAAGATAAGATAGCCTATGTGTTATTCTGATGTATAAGCTTTATTTCTGTAAAGTTTCTTCAAAATCCGTTCAGTAGTTTTTGCGTGAAAGAGTAAAAAACATCCATCCATCCATCTTCACAAGCTTTCACGTTTAACAGTAGTAGGATTATTATTTTCAGCCCGAGTTATCCCACTGCAGGGAACAAGGGAGCCCCCTTTTCTTCTTTTCATTTTGTCCAGTTTTGGTCAAGTCTAGACCAATTAGTCCTTTCTGTAGGTAAGTATCAATTTCATAGTATTGGATAAATAATAATAGTAGCAGCCTCTTACTTGTCCTAGAGCAAGGTTAAGGCCTCTTCTCATTCGAAGAATCACCACGCCAGGTCAGAAGAAAATTTATGAGGCATAATAAACTGTTGCAAAGTACAAATACACATTGAAAAAGATGAGAAAGTTGGCTTTATCTGATGATGATAACGACTGGTACTTTGACAAGAATTGCTATCATCTGTCATTTTGTACTTTACATTTTAAAATAAGAGATGAATTTTATTGTTCTTAAGACCGAGAACTTAAATTATTCAAAGCAGGTAAATGAGGCTAACAATTCAATGTATATTTTTATACATGAACTATTTAAATTGACCTTGTAAATACCACTTTATTGAGCAGTGGTATAACTATACTACCAACAAATACCATTAATAAAATAGAATTATTTGCACATAAATGTGTGAGAAATTCTACAATTAGGTATACATATTAGCTCAATGCTATACTTAAACATGTTCAATGATTAACAATATATAAACTGCTTATCAAAGCATGGCAAATGCTTTATTTTGATTGAATAGGTTTTTATAAATGACTCAGTAATTTCTTTGGTTCATATCAGATTTCAAGCATTGATAATACATTACTGATTACACATTGACTCATAATCTAGCACAGATCCATCAATATCATTTTGGACTATGAATTGTGCGTGAATACATGTTTCAAGCAGTCAAGGATTTAAAGTTTAAAATACTTTTGCTGCAGAATGTTGTCATCTAGAAACTCCTTACCATTCCAGCTTACTGATAGGTTCTAGGCCAAAAAGGGAACGGCAATCAAGGCTCCAACTCCACACAGGGTACAAAACACTTGACTGCATAGCTAAATTAGTATCTAAAGATTTGTAAATGTTCAAGTAATTAGAGAACTTTTATCTTTCAAAAGTAGGTTTAACCCAGATAGAGATTGTTACATCTTGTTATATGGGTAAATAAGTTAAATAAATACTGATAAGCAGTAATCACAAACATTGTATAGTGTAGCTATGTATACAGCTTATGTTTATACCTATTGTATTGTGTGGAGAACACAATACAGTGTTCAATATGTAGAATGATTACTAAAACCACAAGCTACAACGTAGGTAATATATTTTGCAGTTATAGGAAACTTTAAAGTCATCAATCATTGATGACTTTGGAGTGAACTACGTGAAACTTAAAAAAGTAAAGTCATAATTATTATTTTAAGACCAACCTTTTACTCTCCCACTACAGGGCAAAGAACTCTTCTCAAACAGAGAAGCTTTAATCACCGCTCTTGCTCAAAACCGGTTGGTGGTTTTAAACTTATATATCCATATAATTATATTATAAATGGGAAAGTAACTCTCTTTGTTACCCTTTCACACTGAAATTGAAATTGCATAACCAATTTGGATGAAATTTGGTATGGATATAGTTTGAGACCCTGGGAAGGATATAGAATAGTTTTTATCCTGGTAATCAATTTTTAGGGGTGGACAGGGGGTAGAAGTTTGTATAGTGAACTAATATTATAAATAAGGCAGTCCACACAACCTATAATATTATGGCGCGATATATTAAAAATAGGGTTTCCAAAGTACTAATGCTATGCAGACGAAGTCGCGGGCAACAGCTATCATACTCATATTATAAAGGCGAAAGTTTGTGAGTGTGTAAGTGTGTTTGTTACTACTTCACGCTCAAACGGCTGGAGGTATCTGGATGAAATTTGGCACAGAGATAGATTATAAATAAGAATAGCACACAGGTGAAGCCGCTGGCAGTAGCTACTAGTTTATAAAAATACTAGCTTCTGCCAGCGTTCGCCCGTTTTATCCCGACTATAAGTCCAAGACACAAAGTTATTATTATGCAACTCGTAACAACAACTGAAGTAGTTTAAATAAAAAAACAATTTGGCTCTCAAACTTGAGGAAAATATTTCAGAAAAACATGCAGGAATAAATACATACAATGATTATGATAAATACATACACATCAATAATGCATGATTAATCTCATACTGAAGTTAAAGGAACATTATTCCTTTGTTAAGTATTTGCAGTGTGAACCCAGCTTTAGGCACACAAATACAATCATAAACAATGTTGTTGGAGTACTTAAATGTGTAATGGTTTCTTTATCTGTGTATTTAAGGCTCTTTGTCCTGGCTGAGTGACTGACTCATCTGTGCCTCATCTCTCATGTATTGAGAAATGAATTGTACTAGTCTGCGAAAACAACTAAAAATTTCCAAATAAGTCATTTTCAAACCGTTTCAATTAAATGCCATTGAATTGTTTGGAACTTTTTAATTGTATTTAACCCTTAGGTTTTTATTGAAAGTAAATTAATAGAATCTTCAGGTTTAATATGCTTGAGTGAATAAGTATGATTAGCAATGCAGAGAAATTACTAAGTTAGTAAGACCTTTCAAACTAAAGAAAACTGGGTCATGGTTTAACATTGTTGCAGTCTTTTTTGTGTACAATTTATTTTATTCTCATACAAATTATCATATATAGACAAACAAGAATGGTCACATTGATCACTCAAAACTAAGCACTTATTTGAAAATGGAAAAGCTTTATGAAAACAATAACAAAATAATAACAAATGGTGTATGTTTATTAAACTCTGCAATGCTGTTCAAACAATTATACAGCAGTAAAAGGTAATGTAATCTAATTAAAGGTATAACACATTGAAAATTGGCGCCTGGTCAATATTATGCATAAAGAAATAGTCCTTCAATGCCACAGGTCGAGTGACAAAGAGTCGAGAATAACTTTCCAGCACGCGACCCACGGAGCTAGCAGCCCCTTGTTACCGAGCCAGGAAGGTACTAGAGACCTAACAGCTGATGTTATTAAACATATAGCACAAATAAAAGCTTACACTGTCATGTTCCCAGCTCCTCGAACCACGATCGGATCAGGCACTAGCGTCACATGTGTCTCTTCTATATTCTCTTCGAGTTCCGTTTCATCGGGGTATATTGCATCAAAGTCTGCCATTGCACTTAACACTAACTAAAAAATCAATTCCGAATATTATAAACACATAACAAAGCACAGTGTTTGTGGGATTTTACACATTCACGAAAAAAGGAATACAGAAAGTCAAAAGTGACGTTTTCTTTCATAAACAGAAATGTATAATGTTGCCATACTTGGATTTGAAAGTGTAATGTTACTTAGCATTCTTCTGTACCAAATTCGGCGAATAATTTATGTGTTTTATAAAACTTGTAGGTATTAATCAAGCGTTTATTTAGCACAGCTTATTTATGACGACTTTTCACCAATCGATCTGTTTTAGTATTATATATATTTTGTATCTTGTTTAAAAAAAGTATTGTAACATTATTTTGAAACTCAAATGGAGAAGTTTTAAGTGATTCATACTAGATGGCGCCACAATGCTTGTTTGTTTGGATTGGAAGATGAATATTTATTGCCCAAATGCTCAAATGCAAGCCAGAAGCCATACTAAGGGTTATGAGTTCTTTAACTGTATTTTTTAAATTAAATAAGAAAAGTATGTTCTAATTATTCTTCTTCTTCTTCCTGCCCCATTTCCATACCATTATTTGGGATTTTTTTTTTTCGACAGCCCATGTTCGTCGAAATCCTGGGTTGTTGATGGTGGAAAATTTTGCTTCTTGAAATCACTCTCGACCACTGTACAATACCTTAAAGAGCTCCCGAAAGTGGTCCACCAAGAGGCTAGTGGTCTGCCCCTTGTTCGCTGCTTGGTGTTGATGTCGAGCACTGTCTTCACGGTGTAGCTATCTTCGCGTCTCAGAATGTGACATCTACCTAAGTTTGCTCTCTCTGATCTTGTCGGTGATTGGTTCTACTTTGAAGGATCCTCTTATACCTATGTTCGTTCCGCACTTTATCCAAGCGCGTCACGTTACCTCTCCGGAGAAGCATTTTTATCTCCGCTGGGCGCTGTGTGTAGCTGTTGTTCTTGCTTCTTCAAGGTTGCCCAACAAGCAACGTATGACTAACGGCCGGTCATAAAAAAACACCTTGTGCAAAATAAGTTCTGGTCTTTGTGTATCCACCAGGGTTCCGCCTGGATTCCAGGATAATTATCAGTAATGAACCATGAAGTGCTATTCTGAATGCTTAACTCAAACTGGGAACCGTTAAATTGAGAGAGAGATATGGCCAGTGGTTGTAGGTTCGTTTGAAGGGAATGATAAGGGCGTATGGTTCAGGTACTAGAAAGTTAGGGTGTGAAGCTATCCACAAAGTTTTCTGTTATTCGGGCTAAGGTGATTTTAATTCGTTTCTCCCAATGAACTTCGGAGGTTTAGCGTGCAGATAATCGCGCTATGAATGCTATTTACACATAGTCAACAGAGTTATCAGTTAAACATTGTTATTAACAAATCTAAATACCTTCTTGCGATCAATAAATCGGAGATAAGAGAAGCCGTGAGAGCCACGGAGCATGACATCATCGGCAACCAACAGTAGATAGCATATATACTCTGGCCAACATGAAGGTACAATATTTATTAACAAAACACTGACAGCTCAATCAGCAGAGGTGAAAACATATACCTACAAATTTTTAGGTTTGCTCTAATCTTATCTTCTGGTCTATGGCCTTAGATATTTTGTGTTTTCAAACTATATTTTATCTGTACTAAATCAGTTAAATAGATGTACAACAAACACAACATTCTGTAACGAATTCGTTTTATTACTTTTTATTTCCTCGCACAATGTATAGCAAAATTTTGTATGATACACGTATGTAAGATGATTCCCGACTCGTGTCGATTTGAAATGCCATTCAAATCGACACGATTGTAACATAAATAACTATTAAAACGTTTATTGTTGAGTATAGGGTAGCTCTTAAAATCACCTGTTTTACTTTGTTAGTAGGTAAACATTGTATCTTCAAAATGGCTGGAGTAAAGATACCACGGCTAGTACCTATACTAGCTATGTTACTAGGCTAGCGTACCTAATGCTAGTCTAGTTGAAAGTTTTGAAAATAGTTTTTTACAAGTGATCCGTCTTTACCCAACTGAAAATCATTCGTTCGATTACAAGTTTCAGAGCTCCTCTGTGAATCTCAACGATTGTAAGCAATCATCATCAACATCATATCAGCTGAAATACGTCCACCACTGGACATATTTCAAGCGTCACCACATTGACCGGTCCCGTGTGTCCCGCATCCTGCAACCTTCATCAGGTCATTGGTCCAGCTGGTGGCAGGCCTTCCAACGCAACGTCTTCCGGTTCGCGGGCGCCATTCCAGAACTTTTCTGCCCCATCGGCCATCCGTTCTGCGAGCAATGTGCCACTTAAGTTTGGTAATTCTTCGGCTATGTTGGTATCCCTGGTTCTCTTGCGGATCTCTACATTTCTGATTCGATCACGCAAGGACACTCCGAACATGGCCCTCTCCATTGCCCTTTGGGTGAATGTAAGCTTTCTGATGAGGCCCATCTTGAGCGACCACATCTCAGAGCCATACGTCATAACTGGTAACACACACTGGTCATAGACTTTCTTCTTGAGACACTGTGGTAAGTTTGATGAGAAGATACCGCGCAACTTCCCGAACGCTGCCCAGCCGAGTTGGATTAGACGGTTAACCTCTTTCTCGAAGTTGGCCCTACCCAACTGGATCGTTTGTCCCAGATAGATATAGTCATTCACAACTTCGAGTGAAGAGTCTCCGACCTCGATAGGAGTGGGTGTAACATTCAACATCATGTTGGATTTGTCCATGTTCATCCTAAGACCAACTCTTTCGGAAGCTCTACTCAGGTCATCCTCCATGGTCTCAGTCTCAGTCTCAGGTCTCCTCCTCCATGGTCTCAGCCATGGCCACTATATCGCAATAAGCAATGCTTTTCTAGTCAGCAGAGATTAATTGAATGCTACATTCTCTTTTTATTTAGTTAGCATTTGCCTGTCAATCTTGAAATCTTTAGTACTTAGTTAAGATCTGGTTTTCTATTAGCCGCGTGGTCGTAACTCTATCTATTCGCGACCTGTGGATTGAACTCTGAATTTCAGGTTTGCCAACCGCACCTGAAACTTAACAAAAAGTTCTATGGTTTTAGTAAACTAATAAGTTATTCTCTTCTAAAATACAAAGGTGAACCACATTTTGCAATAACTAGTTCAAATAATAAACGCTTTGGTTTAGGCACAGATCGATTCTCCGTACAAGGCGCGGCCATTATGAATTATCTCACGACTCACTTGTATGACCACTATCACACATGTATGCACATTGATAACGTGCAGCTGTGGCCTAAAAACTGGCCGCCTTGTTATACTGCCTCCTTGCTGTATATTATACTCCGAACTTACGAAACTATCTCAAAAGGAGAAGGTATCTCAGACGCGAAAAATCTGTCGAAAGCTCTTTACTTTAATTGTAAATTATTTCACTGCTATTAAAATGGGTTGGAATTTTCACAAGTATTCCAATTATACTTTTTTGGGTTTAAAAAGAGTTTGGAGAATTTGATCAGCTGGTCATGCTTGCAACCTTTACGTTTGCATGATTGTAAATTGAAATGTTTTATACGAAATAATAGTTTTGGTGAATTTGTTAGGGGTAATTTAATTAATATCAGAGTTTTAAGATGTTGAATGTTAGCCCTTGGACTGTTCTCTCTAATTGGGTTATGATAAACCACAGCTAAAGTATTGCAGACATTGCAGCCTAAGGGATGTTCTACTGTTTAGCATTTCAAAGCTTCTCCCCCATAAAGCGCCACACATGGAAATGTTGAGCTTAATTAGTTCTGAGGTGTCATGGGGACTCATCTGTCAATATTCGTCCTTTGCTCTAAGAATGATTACTGATCGGACCAATTAATTTTGGTTGATTCTTAAGGCGTATGTTCATCTCGACATCATCTCGATTGAATCATCATCATCTCGAGGAAATCATGATTTATGGCTTCATGAGCAGCTAGTTCAGTAGGTAGTGAACCTTTTTCTTTTGAGTAGATTCCTTTTCTAAGAATGTATAGATGAGAAAATTATCCAATCTTAAGAATATCGGACCTCCGAAATCTAGTTTCAGGCATCCGAGCCCTTTGATCAGTTTCAAATAATAGATTTTAACCGGTATAGTAAAGGGTATAGGGCCGGCCGTGACAGATCAAACGTTTTTCTGGGCGGGTGCATTAGGCAGTGTTAGTGCGCATGCGTATAAAAGCGACGTGTGCGCACCCCTCAGCGTCACAGCGAGTCAGAGCGCCCACCGAAGGTACTCACGCAACATGAAGGTATGGGAAACTTTTCTAACTTCTATTTTGTTGAAATTATTATTATAGTCTGTTTTGATAATAAAAATATTGAATTACCTAGAGTGGAACACAGTGAAAATATGTCAATGGAAGTCTCATGGCTGTAGTATCACGCAGGATTCACCACATAGAACCGTATTTTGAGAGACAAGAGGGCTTCTTTCCCCTTTCCTGCGTGCCCCAAACCTTCGCTATTCGAAGTCAAACAATATTTTAATACAATGTGAAGTGTGAAAGACTATTCTCATCAGCCATTGGATCTCCATTGCGTCCCATGAAATACAACGTTCAGGAAATTGAAGGATGACAAAAACCTTCTTTTATGTGCTATGTAATGCCAATGGCGATTTATTTCATCGAACATTATGAAACAACCGAATATTATAACGTTATACCTACTCGTTATATATAAAGTTCCTATGTCCAGGTCATAATCGTAGCAGCTATTCTGGCGGTGTGCAAAGGAGCGGCTGGCGGCCTGCTGCCAGCCTCGCCCTATGCCTACGGCCATTCCGTGGGCTACGCCGCCCCTCTCGCGGTGGCCCACCCAGCCTACGCGCACGGTCCACTTTTGGGCCACGCCGTCGCCAAGGTCGCCCCCGTCGAGGACTACGATCCCAACCCTCAGTACTCCTACGCTTATGACATTCAGGATGCCCTTACCGGTAAGTATTACAATTTATATTTGACTAGCTTCTGCCAGCGGCTTCGCCCGCGTGAAATTCGAAAATTACCCTAACGGGACATATTCCCGGGATAAAAAGTATCCTATGTGCTATGCCTGACTATAATCTATCTTTGTGCCAAATTTCATTCAGATCCGTCTAGCCGTTGTAGCGTGAAGAAGTAACACACACACAGCCAAACTTTTGCCTTTACAATGTTACTAGATTTTACCCGCGGCTTCGCTCGCAGTGAAGCCATTTTTTTTTTTTTTTAATAAAATGTTACTTCTAATACCTCCAAGAATATATGTACAAAGTTTCATGATGATCGGTTCAGTATTTTTTGCGTGAAAGTGTAACAAACATACTTACATTCACATTTATAATATTAGTAAGGATTAGTGTGATAACTGTGATTCGCCGGATACCATAGTTCTTTCGGAAACTTTAACATTCCCCGACCAACTATCTCCTAAACATCCGCACAAAAATGTGCCGCACAATTTCCGCCGAAAATATATACCAAACCCCTTTTTAGGGCTTCACCGCAGTCAGGTGAAAAGGACCGACGTCAGTTTTATTAGACCTCCATTTTGCGACTCCAATTAGACTGAAAATCGACCCCAAAAGTGTTGCAAAAAAAGGCTGATGCAGATTGAGTGAGATATGAAAAATGTATTCTTTACAGGTGACTCAAAGAACCATCAAGAATCACGTAACGGAGACGTGGTCCAGGGCTCATATTCCCTGACGGACCCCGACGGCACCCGGCGCACCGTGGAGTACACTGCTGACCCCGCTAACGGCTTCAACGCCGTCGTGCACAAGGAGCCCCTAGGCGGTCACGTCGTGAAGGCAGTGGCAGCCCCCCTCGCAGCCCATGGCTACTACCACTAGTTCCAGCTAAAGCTTCCCTTGATTAGACGGATCCAGCTTATTTATCTAGCTGCCTAGAGAAAGCCCATTTCTTAAATTGTTGGCATGTCACCTTCAACTGTTACAGCAGGAAGGTTTTAGATTTTTTAAGACTCTCACCATGGATAATGTCATTGATATCGACCATCACAATTGGACTGCTTGTCAGATAAGCTATCTCAACATCAGCTCCTAATATATCTCTGCTCGATTTTTAACAACGAATTGATCTTTGCATCATGTTTAAATTCAGAATGACAAGTTAGCCATGCATTTATGATCCGCCATATTTGGTGTGTTCGTAATTGTCAAGTTTTGCTCATTGTAACACATACTTACGTCTCTCTGATAAATATCTGTATCAATAATAGCAGGATCTAATGCAAGCGTTCTTTCTGTATGTAACCTAGATCCGTCTAAACGAGCATGTGCCCGTCGAAGTGACCTGAACCGTAATAAGTTAATGTTATGTTTATGCTTACTGTAGAGTACTGTTAATTGATGTGTTAAAGCTGAGGTAATAAATAAGAGGAATCGAAAACTTGTTGCTATTTTACTTTTGGTCCGGTCGTAAGATGAATGAAATGTAAGTAAGGCTTTTACGAGACAAATGCGGCTCCGTTAAGGTTCTTTATGGGCTGTTTTTATTGTGAGTGAACCAGTTATATTATGTGCGTAAAATAATGGCGTATGTGAATGTGTGTCAGCCGCGCCCGGCTATTATTTGCGGCCTGCGCAGGCGCTGCGTTGTTGTCACGGCACTGACATGCGACACTACGCTGTTTCCCAATCTAGACCGGGGCTAGCTAAAATTAGTTGTGACCTGCTCTATATAGACTGGTTCTAATAAATGTCAATCACAAAACATGTCCCGTCTAGTACCAATTATCAAGGTTCACACTTACTTGCGACCTTTCTTTTATTTCAATTCACACATACAAAATATAATATTTATTACACAAATACATAATTAACAAATAAAATATATTTTTATAGCACTTCTTGTGTTACAGTGGGAGGTAATAAACAAACTTGTGCAATCTAGCGCAATGTCAGATACAATTAGCTAATTTGGTTCATTGCGGATGCCTGCATTTAGATATATAGGAGTAGATAAGCTAGTAGTAATAATAGTATGTAACATACAATTAAATGAATTAAGGGAGCTATAAATAGAATTTGTAATTAATTGGATATGGTATTCGTTAGTCCTCTCAAAAGAATACGTGTTACGCGCGTTCGCAGGAGCGAGCTACGCAACGGGCTACGGCCGCTCCGCGCTATCCTGCGTGCTACGCAACGGACTACGGCCGCTACGCGCTATCCTGCGTGCTACGCAACGGGCTACGGCCGCTACGCGCTACGTTCTACGCAGGTCCGTTGTGCGTGCAGACATCCTCTCTGTGAATAGAGGGAAGGGGAGAGGGAATGGGACGTAATCCACCATGCGGGCCCAGTGCATGTTGGTGGATGTCACAGGTCTTCGAATTTTTGTTTCTAAGACATGCCGGTTTCCTCACGATGTTTTCCTTCACCATTTTGAGAGCAGTAGTGATGAAATAATTTACACACACAAAATCGCTTGCCTGGGTTCGAAACTACGACCTACAACTTGTAAGTCCCGGCTGTTACCACTGGGCCACCACTGCTCTGCTATTCGAGCTATACCTACTACGCGCGTTGTCGTTTCCGTAACGTGAAAACACTGATTTTAAATGAAAAGATTTCTTCGAATTCTTTAGTATCTATTTAATGCGTTTTGAGAGTGTAATATTATTTTTAAAACAGTCTTGAAGCCGCTATCTTCAATTAAAACTTAATATATTATACAACTGTTTGACACGGACTCGGTAAAGTAATTATTGTTTCGAATGGAGACTATACAAATAACTCTTCGATCGAAGTATTAGTTTACGCTACGAAACACAACAAAGGGAAGCTGTAGCAAAGTATTGAAAAGTAACTAATAATATTAAAAAACCGGCCAAGTGCGAGACGGACCCGCGCACGAAGGTTTCCGTACCATTATATCGCAAAACGGCAAAAAATCACGTTTGTTGTATGGGAGCCCCACTTAAATATTTATTTTATTCTGTTTTTAGTATTTGTTGTTATAGCGGCAACAGAAATACATTATCTGTGAAAATTACAACTGTGTAGCTATCACGGTTCATCAGATACAGCCTGGTGACAGACGGATAGACAGACAGACAGACAGACAGACGGACCGCGGCGTCTTAGTAATAGAGTCCTGTTTTTACCCTTTGGATACGGAACCCTAAAAACATTAAAAGCATAAAAATATGATGTTCGTGTGGTTTTTTTAAAGAAACTTCCACGTGCATGCCCTTGCAACTACAGTGCGTTGTGCAACTTCCTGGGTGCGCGTAACTAACTTCTAAAACTTCCTGCACGGCAGTTTCCACGGCAGTTTAAAAGTAAAATAAATTTATAATACCTACACTTTATCCACACACCCTGCGGTTTGACAAACTTTCCTCCAATTACTAAACTCTGCAGAGAATTATTATCAATCATGAAACACGCTTGCCTGACTTGAAATCTTTAATCTTATAAAGCTTTATCTAACTTTGATATTTAGACAATTTAAGGACTAGGACTGTACAAGAAAGTAGGCCCTTTATTTATTAGTTAAACATCACATTTAAAGGGCGTACCTAGATAGACGTAAAACTACTACAATTTTATACCTACTCGTAGTACTTTTGTTCGCAGATGTACACGGTCTACAGGCTTCTCAGACCGTTTGCCTAAAGTCACGGCCAGATAACAAAAAATAAAAGTCGTTAACACCTGTCTACCAAAATACTCCAATACTTCAAAACGATACGAAAAAAATACACAGGCAGTATCGCTAGCACAATCAAAACAAACTTATCGCGGTAAGGGGCGTCCTTGATTCTTTCACTTGGCATTGAGTAATGAGTTAATATCTCATAAACGCGTCAACCTAATTACATGATTTATACGGATAAAACGGTTCTACGTCTATATCTTTCATTTGAGACCAAAATTATCAAAATAGCTCAATAAACAAAAATCATGTTTTTAAGTTACGGAATTATACTTTTTGGTACAAGACTACTACTGGTACTTTTATTTTTTTATCAACTGGCGGCGCCTTTAATCGCAATGCTTTCAGGTAGAATGCGTCACTAATACACCGACTAGGTCTTGTTGACCTACTAGTAAAGCTCGTTGTTTCATCGCACCACACAATCTAAATAAGCATAAGAAAAGAAAACATATACAGAAAAGAAACGGTAACGAAATATGGTGGTGGTGTCACTTTGATAGTATATGTATCTACCTATCTAAACTTATATTAAAAATACGTAAGCCAAGAGGTTCATCGGCAGTGAGACATTGATCGAGTCTAGGGTCCAGAGCCTTGAACATCGGGCCTGAGTTGCCAGCCTGTCGGTTTTTATCGGTTACATTTCGGGGAGTGTGCGATGGAATTGAATGCATTCATTTCTCCTAGCCCGTCCCATTATCGGACTATAAGACGCACGGCGATGCTCCATCGGTACATAATGGAAATCCCACAGATCCCACACATATGCACTGAAAGTTTTGGGAATACTTTTGTTATGCGTACAGCTAAGGAGTGGAATATCGTGCCGGAGTCTGTATTTCCTGATATCTGTAGTTTCTTCTAGGCAAGCGTGCTGCATCGTCGACCACTTAATCGCTTACCATCAGGTGAAATAGTAGTCAAGCACGAGCCTACCAATATTAATAAAAAATAAACCAGTACACGCTTTTTTCAATAACACGCTTTTTTTTCTTTTTTTATTGATGACAGGCTTGCGCTTGACTACTATCTCACCTGATGGTAAGCGATGATGTGGTCGACGATGAAGCACGCTTGCCTAGAAGTAACCTGTTCACTCTTGACTTGAAGATTCCCAGGTTGTAGCTATCAGGAAATACAGACTCCGGCAGGGAATTCCACTCCTTTGCTGTTTTCGATTCCGCTCCTTTTTTTACAGTAAAATAATATTTTTGTAAATCACACTATTCTTAATTTTATTGAAAATTATTTTCTACTTTTTAGTTTGGTTTTCTATTAAAGCGTGTTTTTTAGTTTTTTAAACTGTTATTTATTTTTAGTGTTCCGAAGTCAATACGGACACACGGACACAGGAATCCTTATAGTTTCGCTGTCCGTCTGTCCGTCTGTCCGTCCGCGGCTTAGGTCAGAGACTCTTAGTACTACAAGCTATAATTTGGCATGGATATACAAATTAAAAATTCCGACTAAGTGGTAAAATAAAATCATGACAAAAATTTTTGTCGGGTACCTCCTATAGACTTAAAGTGGGGATGTTATTTTTTCTCTTCTATCTCATAGTGGGGGGTATCGTTAGATAGGCTATTCAATATTATGGGTCTTATAAAACTGTTTTTCGATTCAGAGGTCTGTTTGCGTAAAATTAAGCTTTAAATTGCAAATTTTTGTTAGAATCAAGTGTCCCACCCCCCATGTGTCCCACACCATCAAGTGTGCCAGCGAAATAGTTGATTTTGGCTACATGAAAAAAATCATGGCAGTAGCATACACAACGAAATTAATAGGAAAACTATCACACCTAAGTAGGCTTTACAAGTTTACGAATAATAGTCGACCAACTCATAAAATGTACTTGAAATAGTAAAAAAATTGTACAAATGCCATTGAAAAATTACTTTAATAAAGCAAGCAGCAAGCAGTTAGCTGTGTAAACCACATAGTAAATATATGCTTATAAACCATGTAAAATATACAAAAATAAAATCATTATTTACTTAATAATAATGATTTCTAAATTAGTAATGTTTAAAGCTCGAATAACGCATTGGAGTGCTCGGATTCGTTGGCAGTACCGCAGCCTAATTGCGTAAGTGAATTCAGCATGGCCGACAACCGAAAACCCTTTGGGTTTAACCGCCATCAACCGATCAATCACATGCGAGCTAAAAGATGCGATGTGGATTTCCGTCTATCTGATTGGTCGATTGATGCCGTTTAAGCCCTTTGCCTTTCCGAATTCCCTTACGCAATTAGACTGCTGGTCCGTACGGCGCATGCGCGCGGGTGAGTCTATTTTGTGTTGGTGCAGAAGTATTTATCAAGTTTTGTAATCTAAAGTCAAACTAGATTCGATTGGCAAGCAAAGTTCGATACCCTACCATAGATGGGTATTCAGGTGGTGGTGGTGGTGGTGGTGGTGCCGTAGGGTTGACATTTGTGTCAAAGGTCGATATTTTCTACTACTCAACCAAGGTCACATTAGTGCAGTTTAGCACATTGCATTTTCAATTACATTATCGATATCGATAGATACCTGATTTCGCCATTCGAATAAAAACTTTTTTACAAAAAATACTACCGATTTCCAAATAAGAAAACTAAAAATTTAAAAATAACTTTATTTTTGGAAGTCGGTGTCTTTCGAAGGTACCATTTTACTGCGTTATGGACACCGACTTCCAAAAATAAAGTTATTTTTCACTTTGTAGTTTTCTTATTTGCAAGTCGGTAGTATTTTTTTGTGAAAAAGTTTTTTTTATTTTTCTATTTTTAGTTGTACCTATCTAATAGGTAAGTTGTTTAGTAAGTTACTTTAACGACACAATAGATAACCCCAATATCATGAAACTTGAACATAACCGGTGAAATGAGAGATCTGCGTACCCCTTAAGAGCGTACTGGCGTGATGCTATGTTATGAAATGGTATAATCAATAAACAGACATGCGATTGCAGCAATTCCGAGAGGTTTGCCGATATTTATTGAAGAGTTCTGTCATATATCTTCGAAGTTCTTCATCAGATCTTCACCAAATTAAAATGGGACCAATTTCGAAACATTTTCATTCAAACAAAAAAAGAATTTTAAAAATCGGTCCACAATTGACGGAGATATCGGTGAACATATATAAAAAAAAAGTCGAACATAGAACCTCCTCCTTTTTGGTAAGTCGGTTAAAAAATAAGACATGGATTCTTTTTTTTATTTGAAGGCTTGTGTATTTTTTATAAATAAAATTAATTTGAAATTATGTACTGAGGCGGGCGGGCCATTATATAATATTATCTTATAGAAATATTAAATTACTTATTTTTTTTTGTCAATATCCATCTTTAAAGTCAACCGACCCATCTACATCACTTATTGAGTAGCGAAGAACTTTCGAGAATGATTTAGCGAAAACAAGGAGCATGTGTGCGAGGATCCAGGAACGAACCATACCATTCCCCGTGGCTCTAAAGCGCGTTCGTATTCATATAGATTATTTATTGCAGCTTATCTACGTTGGTTGTTTGTTCCTATTACTGAATAATTTGATTTTACTTTTTGATAGTTGAGTAGGTTGATTGAAAATACTCATACTAAAATAAATATTTGTATTCGGTTTGTAAATATTTGGAGATTTTAACGAAGACTATCTTCGTAACGGCAATACTAGCAGTATTCAAATTATTAAGTGAGGTTGGTTATAATTACCTTTATTACAAACGCTTGCCTGCCTGCGGTGGTACCTACTCAAATAGATAATTATTTTTTCTAACTTCACTTGTGAAGTTGGATTCTATAACTCCTTTTTCAGTTACCATCGTCCTGTGTGGGCCCCTCTTTTGAACCTTCTTCTTAGTTCGCATTATTATGCAACTACGGAACCTTATACCTGCGCGTGGCCCGACATGCACTTGGCCGGTTTTTTACTTTATAGTTCAATCGCTAATCCTGAAGATCCAAGTAAGGATAATGGGACAAACTATTAAAATTATTGCATTGTCATCGGTCCTTGATATGTGAGCAGTTTCAAATTAATCCAACGTTTTGAAGGGGTTGAAAATCACATTCAAAGATTCCTTTACATACTCGTAGATACATACATACCAAGCTAATAAAAGCGTGTTAAAAAGGTAAAATGTGTCATTGTATACGTAACGAAAATTATTCTTTAAGTGTCAAAAATTATTCTTTAAGACTTACGTGGGCCATGGCGGCCTTTTGGTGGTCATTTCAACCAGCCCACCTCCCTCCAGAAGTCAATTAGAGCTCCTGGTTTCCTCAAAACATCCGTGTAAGATCTGGGTGACCCGAGGGTTTGTGTTCTTATCTGGGTTACACCTGTGCATTCAAAGAGAACGTGCGCAACGGTTTCTTCGGCCTCCATACATGCCCTGCACAGAAGACTGTCCGTTATGCCTATTGTGTGGAAGTGTTTGTTGAGTGAGCAGTTTCCCGTGATGGTCCCCGTCACTAGGCGCAGGCCATTCCTGCCCAGGCGTAGAAGACGCCTGGTAAGCCTTTAATAATAATAAGTCTTTTGTTAATTCTTTCAGTGAAAATTATTTCACTGAATGGACGCCCAAGATCACTGAGAATCATAGGCTATTTTATCCCGAAATACTACACGGTTCCTATGTGATTTTATGATAGATCACGAGAGTCGCGGGGAAAACTCTAGCTGTTCTGCCATAAACAAAGTTAATGTTCCGTCGACCGCCGATCTTATGGCCGTGATTAAAGCTTAAATTAAAATGACAATATAAAACCCAGCCCGGAACTGCAGTTTCAATGCCTAGTACTGTCATGAACTCGTGAATAAGTCTATAGCGTACATACTATACGCACTAGGTAGATTCTATATTTTAAAATGGTGATATACTAAGTTAGGTATAGTAAAGACATTGAATTACGTCATCCTACAATGCCGTAATAGCAATAAGGCCTATTTCGTTACACATTGTTTGTAGAACTAGGAGATATTGCAATTTAATATTTTAGTTTATATATTAGTTTAGTAGCTTGCTTCAAAGACTACCGACCTGCACTGAGATAGTGTGGTGGATTACGTACGTCCCATTTCCTTCCACAGAGA
The DNA here is from genome assembly GCA_947562075.1 of Orthosia gracilis. Taxonomy (NCBI): domain Eukaryota; kingdom Metazoa; phylum Arthropoda; class Insecta; order Lepidoptera; family Noctuidae; genus Orthosia; species Orthosia gracilis. The sequence goes on along the minus strand of OX387264.1, from coordinate 65,252,857 downwards.
GGAGGCCTGTACTCTAGTAGTGGGAATTTTATGAATTGGTTATGCTTATGAATATACAAAATATGAATATTTTTGGTTATTTCTGCCACTTCCCACTGAAACCTAATATCCTGTCTGTATTGTAGCGACTCTACATTGTACAAATGAATACAATACAATAAATATTATAATGTTGGTACAGTTGACAAAGCTATGCTCAGTGAAAGTAAGGTCTCGCTTTAAGGCTTTGTAACTACTAAGTATATACACGAAACGTAACTGAATTGCTAAAATTACATCTTACAGGAGTTTATGAAGATGCAATACTATAATTAGAGGCTAAATCAAGCTTTAGATCTAAAAAAATCTTTTAAACTAAAAAAATTACCGACGAAATAACGAACTGAAAAGCAAAAAATAAAATAAAATTTAGTCTAGCATTCTGAGGTGGCGCCAAATAAACTATCAACGAAGGTCAAGCTAGCTACAATCATTCATAAATGATAAATGATCAATTATTTTATTTCTAAAAGTTGCTTTGTGCAAACACTTTTACATGTCGATCATATTTTTTAAAACTAGATGAGGTCGGCGTTTCCTATCTGACTACTCTGAGAAGAAAGGCCGAAACAAACTCAGAGATCACAGTCTCTTTTAAAGTCCAGATAAAATCTTGGTTAGATCATGTGAAGACCATGCAGACTGAAGTCTGAAATGGTCTTTTGAGGAAAGAACCAGCCAGATTGAGTGGACCTGTCCAGTCAGTGCACACATTTGTCAATAACCGTGCAGCTCAACTCAGAATATAAGGAGCTCAATTCTGTGCTTTAGGTAATTAATTTGCAAGTTTGGTTGTAATGTTTTCTTTTTCTCTTTTCAGTTTACTTAATTTCAATGGAATCAGTTCACTATTGAAAGTTCAGAGGAAAAAATATTAATAAATCCGTTTTTCTACCTCTAGGGGTCAAATTTACATTTTTTTTTTAATGGGACCAACTTTGAGGTATACTTCTTCCCAATAAAAATAAAATAACCTAAATCGGACTACTATTTAAAAAGTTTATTCCTCCTTTTTTATCGTCGGTTATTAATTAATGCATTCATAAAATCTTGTTGCCACAGTTTTGGTATTTCATTCGAACATTACCTGATGAAGTTCTGTGTTAAAAATGACATGGCTAGGGAGGTGGTGATTATTGAGATAAAAACTCATACAAAAGTATAGAAGAAGAACACAAATGTTCATAGCATAAGAATAATCAGCCTACAATATGCTGGGCCACAGTCTCCTCACTGAGAGAGGGAGTGGGCCGTAATCCACTACGCGGGTCCAGTGCGGATTGATGGATGTCGCATCTTTTAGAATGTTTTGGTTCCCGCACATGCTGTGTGCCCTCACGATGTTTTCCTTCACCGTTTTCAAAGTGGCGATGAAACAATTTACACAAAGTATAGCGCTTGAATATGAGTTGGCATAAGAGAAGGGCGAGAGAATAATATACGTGGTCGCTCACAATGGGCCTCATCAGAAGGCTTAAAGTCACCCAAAGAGCAAGAAGACAGCTATGCTCGGTGTTTCCTAGCATGATAGAATTAGAAATGAAGACATCCAGAAAAGAACTTCCCGTCAAAGCCCGAAGAATTGCCAAACTTAAGTGACAGTGGGCAGGGCACATTGCACGCAGAACGGATGGTCGATGAGGCCGAAAAGTTCTGGATGGCGACCGCGTTCCGGAAGACTTATTGCGTAATTAATTCGGCAAGGCAAAGAGTATGAAAAATCGACCAATCACATGCGAGATGAAAGACGCGATGGGGATTTTCGTCTATGTGATTGGTCGATTTTACAAACTCTTTCGTCAAGGCTGTGGGAATCCGTTGGATTCGAAACGCACAGGACCGATTTCCCCACTGCTAGGACACAGGCCCCCTCTCTGTGAGAGGGAATGAGCCGTAATCCACCACGCGGGCCCAGTGCGGGTTGTTGGAAGTCACATGTCTTCGAATTTTTGGTTCTAGGGCATGCCGGTTTCGTCACGATGTTTTTCTTCATCGTTTTGAGAGCAGTGGTGATGAAATAATTTACACAAAGTAAAGCGCCTGCCTGGGTTCGAACTTGTAAGTCGCGGCCGCTACCACTGGGCCGTCACTGCTCTGCAACCGTCTCACCGGCGACGCTTGGGGGAGGCCTATGTCCATCACTGGACGTCTTTTGTCTAAAATGATGACGATTATGAAGAGTATAATAACGATTGCTAGGTGGATGAAGTTAGTTCGCACCGATTTGTTCAAAACATTCAAACAGCTCATTATTAATACTGATGATGTTTGTGAAATAGCTTAACATCACGCCTGTATTTCCCGGAGGTGTAGGTAGAGGAGCAGCTACAGTACACCAGTTATGTTTAAGTAGCATGTTACAGTAAGCGAGCTTATTGTAATAAAAGTGATGTTAAATGATGAAATCATGTTTCATTTAGAACACTTGAAATTTTTGACGACACGGTTGTCGTAGTGGTTGAGCGATCGGCTGCTGCGCTGCATGTTGCGGGTTCGATTCCCGCACGGAACAAATATTTCTATGGCCTACATACATTATAGTCGTTCCGGATCTGGGTGTCTTGTGTATGTGAGTTTAAATGTTTATAAACGCACACACGATACAGGCAGAAATTCCTAAACTCCATTTGAAATAACATTAGACATGTTTCCAAATCTTTTTACAGTCCGTTCAACCGATTTTGAGTTCTATCCCGTAAACATAAGGATGACATAAAAAGCATAAACCTGTTACCAAAACTAACTGTTTACTACAGCTACCATTGGTTGTATCACTAACGCAATAGAAGTCAAAATCGGTTCAACGTGCTGTAAAATGGGCTATATTAAACGTCTAATGTTATCGCAAATGGAGTATAGTGTGGAGCAACGAAATTCTTAAAAAAAAAAAAAAAAAAAAGATTATCATATACACAAATTGTATTGTACATAGTGTCCATCAACTATTCAATATGATTAATGAGTAAAACCCCTCAAATATATCAATTATTTTCGCTGTTCTATTCAAATCATTTGTAATAATGAAATAATAAACTTGCAACCGTCCGTGACCTCAAAGGAACTGTAATATATCAAAGAAACTTATATCATTACTGGGATTGTAACGAGATATTAATTCAAGCTCTATGTTAGGTTCATGTAATCAAGATCATGGCTAATCACATGAATATGTATGCTAAAAATACTTGTAAAAGTTGATAAGTGTATGCATTTGCATAATGTGGTCAATCTTGCATAATGGCAACAAACACAAGAAGGCGTATTTAAATCCTAAACCCCCAATTCTAAGAAATAAAAACGTGTTTTATGATTAACTAACTTTTACCCGCGGCTTCGCTCGCAGTGAAGCCATTAAAAAAATGTTTTTTTTTTTTATAAAAAGTATCCTATGTTACTTCTAATACCTCCAAGAATATATGTACAAAGTTTCATGATGATCGGTTCAATAGTTTTTACGTGAAAGCGTAACAAACAAACTTACATTCACATTTATAATATTAATAGCTTTTACCCGCGGCTTTGCTCGCAGTGAAGCCATAAAAATATATTTTTTTAAATAAAATGTATCCTATGTTACTTCTAATACCTCCAAGAATATATGTACAAAGTTTCATGATGATCGGTTCAGTAGTTTTTGCGTGAAAGCGTAATAAACAAACTTACATTCACATCTATACATATAAATAAAATTGGAGTGTCTGTTTTTAATATTAAAATAACCGTTTTTTACTACATGTATATGAATAAAATACGATACATACACCAAAATAACATTTTTTACAATTTTTGTCTGTCTGTCTGTCTGTCTGTTCCGGCTAATCTCTGAAATGGTTGGACCGATTTTGACGGGACTTTTATTGGCAGCTAGTTTATAATATACTAGCTGACCCGGCGAACTTCGTTCAGCCTAACAAATTTCTAAAATAAAAGATTTTTTCTAAAATAAACGTAGCCTAAGTTACTCCTTATTACATCAGCTACCTGCCAATAAAACTCCCGTGCATATACATGTAGTAAAAAACGGTTATATCAATATTGAAAACAGACACTCCAGTTTTATTTATATGTATAGATGTATAGATAATATAATAATATTAAGTATATATGTTATTAACAACGTTTAGAGCATAAAGCACCTCGTTGTTGCATTAATTAGATCGGCTCAAAGCAAGCCATAAAACACAATTTCAGTAGATTGTAGAAGAACATGGCTACAGGAAGATTGTATCAGAGAGAATCAATGAGCAGTTAATCTTTCATCGGGGAACTGTGGACCTAATGAACGTAGATACAACGTAACAATTAGGTAATAAAGCTCTATAGTTAGTCGGTGTTAGTTAGAGAGAGACCCGCGCAGCCGCTGCGCGGGCGCCTTTTGCCAATAAGGAACATTCGAGTGAATGCAAGCCGCTTCTATAAATACGACAGCGGTCGCCGCGCGTGTACTATTTACTTCGAACCCTATTGTTGGACCAGTCCGCATCATGCTAAGGGTAAATTTATTTTTTATTGATTTAATTATTTATTTATTTAGACTTCATACGACACAAAGTTACAATGGCGGACTGCCTTAGGCACTTTGTATCTATATACCAGTCAGTCAGTGGTCAAGAGATACGATGGTAGATGTAGTATTTAATCTGATTACTATTAATCCTTTATTTGGTTTTGTCTTGCAAGTGTAATCTTTGTCGTAATCCTCAGGTGCAATCTTGTTTGGTTCCAAACTTGTTTGTTACTAGTGCTTACAAAACTTGTGTGCTTTCAGGACTTGCGAAAGAAATTTTGTAACATATAAAGTTTGTCTTCGGTGTCATAGCAATGTCTGTTTTCGATTTCCAGCTATCACTGGTTCTGTGCGTCGCGCCGGCAGTCTTCGGCATCATAGTGCGGGATCCACCGCCTTCCCCGAACGATTACAAATACTCATACAACATTGAAGACCCGACGACTGGTGACAGCAAGAGTCAGCACGAGGTGAGGCAAGGTGACGTGGTGACTGGAGCGTACACGGTGCTGGGAGCTGACGGGACCAAGAGGACAGTGGAGTACACTGCTGACGCGAAGCATGGATTCAAAGCTGTATTGCGAGAGGAACCTGAGAGCCCACCCTTAGCGACTCAGCCACCTGCTCCTCAGCATAACTACAATATGATCAAAGCCTTCCAATACCCCAGACCTGTGTACGCCCAATACCAGACACCTGCCCCAAGACCGGAATACCAGACACCAAATCCTAGACCAGAATACGTACAATTTGAAACAACTACCCACACACCACAGTATGTTCAACACCAGACTTCTGCCCCAATACCTGTGTACCAGCCGGTGTTGCACCCTGAACCTCAGAGCAATTACTTAGAAGAACAGCCCACAATATATTTCACCCCTCAAAACGAAGTGGAACCCAGGGCGCCTTTTGATGGACAGTATTTCATACCTTCGTCAGCAAATAACAAGTATTAGAATAGACTGGTAAATTATTTAATTCTTATCCTAATCTTGTGATATTAAGATAAGTGTGTAAAAAGAGGTCTGTAATTATGCTGTGAATAACGTACCTAATTAGAGATAACTTAGAATGATTAACATTGAGTGTACTTATACTTATTGGTTCGTTAACTTGTATGTGTTTTTGTGCAATTGTTCGGAATGAAAAGTAAACAAAAAACAACAGCGGTCGCTTGAGAATACTAGAAATAAGAAATAAAAGGTGAAGCAAGGCTGAATGAGTACTGTGAGTGTTATTTTTTCTTCTGCAGCTCAGCGACCTCAACAAAAAGTGTGAGTTTTTTTTAACCCTTTTGCTTCCTTCTTTCGCATTGTAGGAAATGCAAAAACGTTGGTCATAGATCTGCATTAAAGATAAATTTAATGGCACTCAATGTGCCAGTAAAGTTCCGGGGTTTGTGCACCGGATCAGCTGGTTCAAGGCCGTAGCGCGGGAAGTGGGTCGGCGAGCGAACGGGCTGGCCTTACTCGCTTGGGCCTCGAAACCAGCGATATACGTAATATGATTATAAATGTTTTCCAGTGATTAAACGGCCGAGTAACGTCGTATAACTAAGCGATCGATCATTCGCCTTCACACATACACTTATTCTCGCCGGTTGGTCCTGTCAAAATCTCACCGTCAGAATTTAGGCGAAGTGAGCTTTCATTCCTACTGATGCTAGGGATTGCCAGGCTCACTTTCAGCTTACTTCACCTATGTTTTAACCGTTTCTATCGTTCGTTCGCCTGGTTATACTTGGCAGAAGACGAGCGAGCATGCGGTGTCCATCAGCGATTCCCATTTGTTAGCTAAGTCTGTACTCGCCACAACGCACAACCGTCACTAATGCATTACACACTAAGCGAACGCTTGCCTGATGAGTCCATTTCGGATAATAATGCACTCGTTACACTTATTCTGGCTCTTTTTATTTGCTCTGGCCCTCATTTAAAACTAATGGAAGTTGAGCAATGTGATGTATTGGCCGTATAATTTAATTAGGTAATCAAATGTGTGGAACTAAATCAATGAAGTCACAAAGAGTATGAGAAATTGTGGCAGATAAATTTGTTATGGTTGACGAATAATATGTTTTGTCGATTTGGTGGGTTGGCTTTTTAATGAGTTATTTTTAACAAGCCGCGATTTTTGAAGGCCTACACTCTGTTAAACATGTATTAATTAATTCACCCAATCTATACTAATGTTATAAAGAGGAAAGATTTGTATTTTTGTATGTAACGAATAAACTTAAAAACTACTGGACCGATTTCGAAAATTCTTTCACCGTTGGGAAGCTACACTATCCCCGGGAGACATAGGCTACTTTTTATCTTTGTATTCCCACGGGAACGGGAACTACGCGGGTGAAACCGCGAGGCGTCCGCTAGTTATTTATATGGGCCTACATGGACCGTCCGCGTCTCTTATGGGTAGCAAAAGTTATGAATAGCCAAACTTCACTTTAATATATTATTTACCTAAGGCTCGCTTGCACGAAAAACTTAACTCAGAGTAAACTAACTAACACACCAGACACCAGAAAAAAATGGAGGCAGTTGGAGGAGTCTTATACCCGTAACCATGACAGATATTTTTGTTTTTAAAAAATGATTTTTTGTACCATTTTTTTTTTCTTACTTTCTTGAACTAAAACAGGCCTGTAATAATTATTATAATTGCTAACATTTATGTTTGAGGTTAAATTGAAAATTTGTCATATAATACTGTCTACTTAATCTTGTGTTAGCGACTAACTCCGAGTTAAGTTTTTCGTGCAAGTAGGGCTAACCATGTGAGTAACGCATAGTTTGTCTTGTCAAGCGCGTTTACTGAACATGGGGTTCTGAGTTCGATCTCCACGTTGGACAAATGATTTAGGGTTTTGCCGTAAGGAATTTCTTAGGCGCTGCTCGTAGGTCGACTTTAATCGGGCTGGCAAAACACTGGTAAACTACACTCATGCCCAGTGAACGAAACATTTAACTCAGAGTTAGGTTAATTTGACAATATAGTATAACAAACTGTTAGTCTCACTTCGTGTTAGCAACTAACCCGTTTTACTTCATGTTTTGGTTAATAACACCAAAAACCTTATTTTTTCTGGGAGCTGATTGAATTGTCTTTCAAATGGTATACCATAGTCATACTCCTACTTGGTTTAAATTATTTTGAAGAAGATCAGGTGAAAAAAAGTTAATTCAAAAAATAAAAAAAGACGCCTTAAAAAGCGAACTAAAAAGACGTAAACAAAAAGAAATTCATGCTGTGCAGACGGAGGATACATCTGGTTTTGGTCAGTCAGCTCGCGAATATGTATCCTCCGACTGCACAGCATGATTTTCTTCTTGTTTACGTCTATTTAGTTCGCTTTATAAGCAGTCGGGTTTTTAGATTTTTTGAATTAACTTTTTTTATTTATAACTTTTTTTTTATTTTTTTATTAGGTACATTTAAAAAAAGATTGGTTATATATTTTTGAAATCACCCCTTAAAACCCTTTACTTTGATACCCCACAGGATGGGTAGAAGAAAAAAGAAATTTGGTCCTCAAAAGCCGCCATTTTTCTATTTTCCAATTTTAATGTAGCCTTTGATACTCGTAGGGTTAAGAAGAATCGATTGACGTATGAACCATCAAAATCGGCCAACACGTTTGGTCTCTAGAACGCCACATAGGAACAAACATACATACATAAATACATACATACTGTTACGAGCTGGGGTTCTGGGATAAATTATTTAAACAGCAGACTTCAATTAATCACACTTTATTACAAAAACACTTCTTGAACAATTCTATTACTTCGCACTATTTTCCTTTTCCGATCGCTCTGTGTCGTTTCCAAATCGAAACTTACAACGAACCCGACTGTTCTGTATATAGCACGGAAGATGTTTCAAGAACTTTCCATACTGTTCTAGATAATTCGAGAAACTTCCAGAACAATCGACTTGCGAACTTGCTGTCCCCGAAGCGACTAGAAACTTCCAGATTGTTCGAGCCGAACATTCTGGAAGATTCCATTCGACAAGAACTTTCGAGTAGATTAGTTCCGGTATTTGATAGATGGCGCTACTAGTTACTACTTAGTTCTTCTACTCGCCACTAGATGGCGTTGCCCTATCTTGTAACAATACATAGACTGATAAACACATTATCCTCCTTCGGCAATCGGGTAAAAAGTTACGATAACTATGACGCTGAGTGAGCATACGCTGACAGCCGAGTGAAAGATATCATTATCATCATTTCAGCCGAAAGACGTCCTCTGCTGGACATAGGCCTAGAAAGAAAGATCCTCTACCTAACTCTTCACACAATAAAGCCTGTTATGAAGATAAATGCGGGGACTTTAAATCGTTAATTTTTGAAGCCAATCAGCACTCATTTGTGAAGTTAAAGCCATTACGCACATATTTGTAGATGATAAAATTATTGAAGCTGGTAACTGGCCATTATGAGTTGTGTTGTGTTGTTAAAACGCGTGGGATTCAAGGTCTTTAACAAAGATATTTAACAATGTTATCATTATATCGGTTCAACTTAGGCGAGGCTTGTGTAGGTACACTGTATTTAAGCAGACAGGCTCAGGTACTCTCCTTGCGATTCCTATCTACTTTCAACACAACAAAGGTCAAACAAATCTTTATAAACATGGCGCTAAAGGTCTGTTTTCATACTTTTATGATAAAGAGTCGCCTTCTGAACTGATAGTTTAGAGTTAAGAGCGTGTTAAACCCCGCATTAGCGCCATTGTATCCATTTTGACAGGTCAGAGTTTGACAAATACCCGGGGCATTATCTTGAGTTGGATATTCATGTGTGCTTGTTTGTTGTTACCTTGCAAATACCGCAGTTTTTCTTAATTTTCGACACCTTCTTCAATATTTCTACAATACGGAGGTTTTAAAAAACCAGGTACTTTGTGCATATTCCTACCGTTGCTAAATATTATTTCTTTCTTTAAACCAATCTCTTCAGATTATGCCAAAATTATGGTTTATTCTATGACAAAGTTATCTACTTGAAACCTTGAACCCATGCAAACACCTTTTTTAAATAGGTATTACCCTTTTTTTAGGGTTCCTTACCCAAAGGGTAAAGACGGGACCCTATTACTGAGACTCTACTGTATGTCTGTCTGTCTGTATCTCATGAACTGTGATAGCTAGACAGTTGAAATTTTAACAGATGATGTATTTCTGTTGCCAAAAACAAATACTAAAAACAGAATAAAAAATATTTAAGTGGGGCTCCCATACAACAAACGTGATATTTTTGCCGTTTTTTGCGATAATGGTACGGAACCCATCGTGCACGAGTCCAACTCGCTCTTGGACGGTTTTTTTATGTTAATGGGATGAAATCTTCGAAATACGCCTGGACTTCTGGGGAAAAGTCCATCAGCCTTATTGCGTAATGAATTCGGCAAGGCAAAGAGTACGAAAAATTAATCAATCACATAGACGGAAATCCACATCACGTCTTTCATCTCGCATGTGATTGGTCGATTTTTCATACTCTTTGCCCTTTGCCTCGTGTAAACACGTTGTCCCCGTAGGCTACATCCCTGTTAATGGGGACCAAGGGAATTTAATAAAGTAATTAAAATTACTTCCCGCTGTCCCCGTTATTTTTTGTAATATATACTTTTCAAGTTATGCCTGTTGTCCCCGTTGCGTTCAAATTATATAAGTGAGAGTGCATTAATTATAGAGATAAACCGTATGGTGTCAACGTAAAGAATAGTTAGTACCATCCCATACCTTCCCGTGGGTGTCGTAAGAGGCGACTAAGGGACTTACCAGAGAATGGGCAGCAGCATCCACCGTGCATTTGTAACAACAAACTGCTATTGCGGACCCGCCTGCCCAGCGTGACGATTATGGCAAATCCTTCCCAAACATGAATAGTGCGACAAGAAAATGACCGATAGTGCCCGGCAGCCTGCCTACCCTCGATCACGGTAGCAGTTCGCCGTGGCAAGGGGTGCGAAAAATCCCCGGATGAGAGCAGATTGCCTAAATTCAAACCGACAACTGGTTCTGGCTCCGACGTGAGGATGGCCGAACTCGAGGTGGAGTTTAGCCGGTTACGATGGAGTATCATGGGGTTATCTGAAGTCCGAAGAGAGGGGGAGGACTTGATAATCCTTAAATCCGGTAACCTGCTCTATTTCCGGTTGGGTGACCGGCAGTACTAGGGTGGTGTCTTATCGTCCATAAGCCCTTTGTGAACAACGTAGTGAAGATCGAGAGTGGGTCGACCAGGGTGGCGTATCTTACACTCAGATTAGCCTAAGATATTAATTGAAGGTCACACAGGTCTACGCCCCGACCTCGGCACACTGACATGAAGAAGTAGAGACTATATATGAGGATATCTCTAGAGGGGATGGGATAAGGAGGCTCATACTCGAGGGGAAAATGTTGCAGGCATGGTGCAAAGGTATGGTGTTACTCTTTTTGAAGAAGGATGATAATGCCCGACTTAGAAATACACGCCCATCTCACTTCTTAGCTATGTCTACAAGCTGTTTTCATGAATCAACACGAATTGTCTCTCGCGCAGATTTGGCGCATATTTGATTTTTTTATTTTTATTTTATTGCTAAAGTTTGAGGCTTGCTGCACTAAATTTTTCACGTTTATAAAAGAAATAAAAATTTAAGGTTAACAACGATACGTGAAATCCTAAGGGCTCCCACACATAAACACGATACGACGTCGCGTCGTACAACGATGCGGCGTCGACGTCGCGTCGTGGAAATCTACACGACACATTACGACACGACGTCGTAACGTTTCGATGCACAATACGACGTCGTGACGTTAGAAACTCACGATGCAATCCTGCGCAGTTGTTATTCGAAATTCAAAGATGACGGATGGTATTGAAGTCGATCATTTAATTACCCTAGTCGAGCAACGTCCCGTACTATGGGACAAAACATCTCAAGAATACAAGAATAAAATGTAAAAACAACAGCATGGAAAGAGGTGTGCGAAAATTTATTTCCTGGTTTTCAAGAATTAAGTAATCAAGAAAGAATAAAACATGGTAAGTAATATTCTATATTTTATTTAGCTGCCAACTAAGAGCTCCCACATCACTATTAAAGTAATCACAAAATTCATTTCTTATGTCGGTAACTCTTGTTCTTGTTCTACCCTCCTGTGTGAACTGTTGTAATTCAATAAAAGAATCATCAATTAACATATCTTCAAATGTTTCGGCTCCTTCACGGTTTAGAATAAAATTATGTAAAACACAGCTTGCTTTTATGATATTTGTGCAAAGATCGAAAGAAACATTTAATGGTCGATGAAATACCCTCCACCTGTTAGCCAGGATACCGAACGCACACTCTACAAATCTTCTTGCTCGGCTCAAATGATGGTTAAAAACTCTTTGTTGTATCGTCAAATGTTTTTCTGGATATGGTCGCATTACATTATTTGTTAACGGTAAGCCTTCGTCTGCAATAAAAACAAAAGGAAGAGGCGTTTGGGAGCCTGGTAAAGGCTTTGACGTTGGTAGAGGAAGTTTTCCTTTTAAAAGTAATTCATTCAATTTTGAATTATTGTAAACGGTTGAGTCACATTCCTTGCCATATGCTCCTATATCAACATATATAAATCTGTATTCAGAATCTACGAGAGCCAACAACAATACAGAATGATAATTTTTGTAATTATAAAAAAGAGATCCGCCATGTTTTCGACTCCAAATACGAACATGTTTCCCGTCAAGTGCGCCTATGCAATTAGGAAAGTTGGCACTCTTGGCAAACTTCTCAGCAATTTTTGTTAGCCGCTCAGTAGTTATTTTCGGTATATTTTCGATCAAAAGATGCTTCCATATAGCTCCACAGACTATTTTTACAGTTTTAGCAATACTAGACGCTCTACGATAGCAGTTTAAATGCATGTCTTGAAAGGTGTTTCCTGATGCCAAAAACCTGAAATAAAATAAGGAAATAAATAAATTAAATAATTTGATTTAATAGTATAGGCATAGCCCACACTACAAGTTAATACTGTATACATATATAAATAATCTATGTGAAGGTATGTATGTGTATATGTGTAAAAGTGTGGTGCGTCAGCTGCGTGTGTGTGCGTGTGTTGGTGGGATGGGCGAGTGAATGTATTATTTATTTATGCGTGTCTAAACATAAAATACTATTGTTCCAGGTAATGCTGTGTTAAAGAAATGGACTGGCATTAAAGATAACTATGCCAAGTACGTAAAAAAACTTAAAGAAATAAATAAATATGGAGCAGGCGCTAACAAATTTAAAGAATATCATTTATATAAACAACTCCTTTTTTAAAAAAGAAATGATCAAAATGAAACCGATGATAGTATAATAGATCTAGAAACAAACAATCAGAACACACAAAAGGAAAGTCCAAAAAGAAAATTTAAAAGTCCATCTCTCCCTCAGCCATCACGAAAAAGGAGAAATGTCGATACATTTGAAGAAGAGATATGGCAAAATTGGAAGAGCCCGAAAACAGACATCTATCTTTTTTTAAAGCGATATTACCATCATTAAATAAACTAAATGATCATCAAACGTTAGTTTTCCAAAGTCGAGTCTTACAAGTTTTAACGGATCTATACGAACAATCACAGCAACATACCTCTATATATTATTCTCAGAGCAATTGTCCATCTTCCTACCAGGGTAACTATGAAACACAAAGACCCCAAAGTTCATGGCAAAGTTCTTACCGCGGTGGTTACCAAACAGTCGGAAGTTTGACACAGTCTACCCGAGAAGCAGCACTGTCACCAGCTGCCAAGCAAGGCCAAAGCGATGAGAGCGAATCTAATGATTATTAGAATACATCAGGTAAACCAATATCATCACCTCTATCGCTTTACGACTTTTCTTGAAAAAAGGAATCCAAAGGTGAAATGTTGATTTAAAATTATGTTTAAGTTGATTTAATATCTGTTAATTTGAGGTGAAGCTTTCTTTGTTAACAACTTAATTTTCAAAATTGTTGTTTAGTGTCGTTGATTTGTGAAATGAAAAAATATGAGAAAGTTGTTGTTTCATTTACCTTACAGTTAATCCGAGCATCTCGAGAGGTTCGATGGGTGGTCTGCCTCTGCCATATTTGCCTGCTATATGTGGCGTTATCCGATGAAGTAACTCTTCATAACTTGATGCACTCATTCTAAAGTAATCAAAAAACTTGTTGTGTTCTATTTTTAAGGCATTGTACTTCTTTATAAAGTGACTCCCGTTATTCATGTGTGAAAGAAATGGGTGGATCCAATATCTTCTGAGTATCTGTCTTTTCTTTCTTCGTCTTCTTATTAACAGCAGAAGCAGAATGCGTCTAGAGCGGTCCATTTTTCGGAATGAATTAAAACACCACCCCACTATATCGACGGCATCGTGCGGTGTCGTGCTTGGCACATTACGTTACGATGTCGTGTTTCTTTACGATGCTCATCGTAGATTTCCACGACGCGACGTCATATCGTGGAGCGACGCCGCGTCGCTGTACGACGCGACGTCGTATCGTGTTTATGTGTGGGAGCCCTAACTGTCCCGTTGTCACCGTTGCCCGTATGTACATAGGGGACAACGGGAAGCAAATTTTATGACGTTGCGTTGTCCCTGTGACGAAGAGACAGATTACGGGGACAACGGGAATACACCCTTTGCCTTACGGAATTTATTACCCAACAAGGCTGCAGGGAGTGCAGGATTTTTACCTCACTACAACCGCCCCAGTGATCACAAAGAGTAATTATAATACAGAAGGGTGAACACCATCAGCACGTTGAACCCAGTGACCTCTCAAAAGACCACCCCGGAGCCCTCTGTGTGCAACACTTGTTAGGGCACATCCCTGGGGAGACCGAAAAAGCGCCTCCCCTAGACTCGCTGTGCAAGCAAGCACGTGGTCACAGTGCCAGCGTAAAAATATGGGTATCAATAGTTGTAGGTAGTAACTATAACTCAAATTTTGGGACATATCACATTATGGAATTATCGAAAGAAACCCCAGCAACCACGGTAGCAATACTTTAATATTAAATAAAACGTAAATAAATTTAAAGTTAGTCTAGAGCGGTGCCACGGGGCACAGCAAGAACCAGTAGCCGCAGCCGCAGCGCACGGGGCAGCCCATGTGCAGCCAGATGAACTCCAGGTGGTTGTCGTGGATGCAGCAGCTGCAGGCCAGCAGCCGCTGGCAGAAGGCGCTGGGGATCAGGTTGGGGCGCTCGCGGGTACCCGGACCTGGAATAATTTAGGATTGGAGATGTAGGATCAACCAGTTTCATCAGATACAGGATGCTACAGATAAGCTCCCTTTTAGTTATCAATACATATGACTAGCGTCAGGTATCTATTTGAGTTTATACTCGAAGAATAGGTAGAGGATAATTGACACAGACAGGATATGATAGTAAACAGGAGCGGTAAAGTATTCCTCTAAAACAATCAGCATGCTCGAATTAGCTTAGCATTCATAGACGATAATATTGCGCAGTCCATTTGCAGACGGCGCAGCTTGCATGTAATGTCAGTGTGCTTGCGCCGTCGTCGATTAGTAGTTTCGAGGCAGTTTACTTTTCAGCAGCATTCAAAAGCAAAAGTTAGAAAAAGTAGTTAGTTAAAACTTTACAATGAAGCTTTTACTACTGGATATACGAGTACGTTAGCTTCATTGGGGAACTGAAAGGGCGGTTACGCACTACATCCGCTCCGTGTGCGTGATTTGAGTTCCGAGTTCAAAGTGTTCTGAATTATAACGGATAGAGTCAGGATGTAGTGCGTAAGCTTCTGTACAAGAAGTACTACGACTACTTCGGAACCGAAATTTCTGATGTAGTGCGTAACCGTCCTAACTGGAACACTTACCTACCGTCACTTCACATCATCATCAGCCTATTAATGTTCCCACTGCTGGGACACAGGCCTCCTCTCTGTGAGAGGGAATGGGCCGTAATCCACCACGCGGGCCCAGAGCGGGTTGGTGGATGTCACATGTCTTCGAATTTTTGGTTCTAGGACATGCCGGTTTCCTCACGATGTTTTCCATCACCGTTTTGAGAGCAGTGGCGATGAAACAATTTACACAAAGTAAAGCGCCTGCCTGAGCTCGAACCCACGACCTACAACTTGTAAGTCGCGGCGGATACTACTGGGCCACCACTGCTCACCTTACCTACCGTATCCGGCCGTTAATATAAAGGGTTTTTCATTAAGAGCGCTCGAACTTAAAAATAAAATAAAAAAACCTGTTTAAGTGATATTGCCACAATTTTTATTTTATTTTAAAGGATATTTGCTGACATTATGTATGGAATATAATTTCAGCCAAATGGCCGCCGCGACACCGCTGTAGGTGGTGTATCCTGTTGGACCAATTTTGGATTACATTTTCGCATAAATGGGGCTCAATTTCACGAAGAGCGCGAGTTATGTTGGCCTTCAGGGCGGCAATTGACTGTGGTTTGTCTGCATAGACTAGAGACTTCACGTAACCCCACAGAAAGTAGTCGAGCGGGGTTAAGTCACACGATCTCGGTGGCCAGTTGATGTCACCACCACGCGAGACGACGAAGCCTTCGAATTTCTCATCCAATAAATTTAATATTGCCCGTGCTGTATGGCAAGTGGCACCATCCTGTTGGAATCACATGTTTGTGAGATCCATACCATCTAACCTATGGCCATAAAAAAATTGTTATCAAAAGTCAAAGTCAAAGTATTTATTAGTGTGTTTTTTGGTGATACAGTAGGTCTTATAGTTAGGTTTTGGTGACTCAAAAATCTAACCATAAGGGCATACACTATTTAACAATATAAGAATTTAAAATCGATATTTCATACAAATTAACAAAATTTCAATATTTACAATACAATCAATTTTTGAATAAAATATTTAGAATACAATTAATTATTATAATAAATATACAGAATACAATAATTAAGTCAAGTTTTTTAATTCACAAGCATAAATAAATAATTATCATTTAGTTTATTACATTTTGTCAAAAAGGAATTCGTCAATGGTAGGTTTAGTAGCATTTTTCATTTAAAAAAATATTTAGTCTCCGTTTAAATTGTGTCAAGTTTAAATCTTTAATGTCATTCGGTATTTTATTGAATATTTTCGGAGCCATGCAGAGGATGCTTTTGTGCATAAGGGCGGTCTTTGAGGCTCTTAGACATAACTCGTGACGGTATTCTTGTCTTGTCGATCTATAGCGTTGCTCTGAAGCTTTTTTAAACAATTCACTATTTTTCTTGACGAACAATGCGGTCTCGTATATGTAAAGACAAGGTAATGTAAGTATTTTAAGAGATTTGAAACGCGGTTTGCAACTTTCCGTTGATTTAAGATTACATATCGATCTAATGCACCTCTTCTGTGCTTTAAAAATGTTATCTTTCTCGCTGCAATTTGCCCAAAAAATGACTCCGTAACGTAATATGGAATCCACATAGCCATAATACGCAGCTACAACAGCTGCCTGATTAACTATGTTTTTAAGTTTATACAGAGCAAAGGCGAACCTACTTAATTTGGTTATAAGAATTGATGCATGTTGTTTCCAAGTTAGTTTAGAGTCAATTGTCAAGCCTAGAAATTTTATATTTCTTCAATTGCTCTATTTCTTCAATTCTGTTATCGCCAAAACTTATATTTATGTCAGGAGTGGTCATATTTTGCCGAAACTGCATAATTTTAGTTTTAGTTTTATCATCGACGGATTGTGGACTCTGCAGGACGGCCATGAACGCCATAAATTTGACGCAGTGCACGGAACGTTAGGCGAATAGAGCACTGATTTTGATAATAAATTTTAACAAATTCTACGCGTTGTTGAAGCGTGTAGCGTTCCATGGTGAAATGTCACGACTAAATATGTGTTCATGCCAAATCATGCCAAACAGCTATCGCTTTACCAAAATGGCCGCTCCGCGCTGTCAAAGTTCGCGCGTCCCTATTGAAAAACCCTTTAGTACTACGAGCTCTACAGACACAAGTTTGAGTGATAGGGGCAAAATACCATAAGCCGAAGCTTTTAAAAAAAAAGTTTTTCCCTATCTACTGTCTAGCTCATCCTGCCATCTCTACGGCGATTTGTCAGATCAAATATACAGTCCACATTAGCCTTGGATTGAAAAAACTTGCAGTCTTTAGAGAGGGCTTTGCCTAAGCAGTACGATAATGCAGACTAAAAATAATCAGTAATCGTCAGTACCGTACCTTTCTTGATGGCCATCATGCGGAAGGGGTCGCAGTCACCAGCCAAGTGTGCGAGCAGCTCTCTCTTCTCAATACCAGTCACGTGGTCCAGAGGATCGTGCATGCCCCCTAAAAACCGGGAGCCCACCGACCGCAGTCTCCGCACCGGACGTAACCACCACATTCTGAACCTATTGGACTTTCATACGTGACTATTTCAGTTCAGAAAAAGGGTTAAATTTGGTCTATTAGAAGGGCTATGTTTGGGTCTCAAATTAAATTGATGCCGTGGTGAAAAAAGCAAGCAAAAGCAATTCTGCAAGTGTTGTAGCGAAGCGGCAAAACGACTTTATTCATCAGTTGTAAAGGATGAATTATGCCGCCGCATCCCAGAGGCTCGGAGATGCCCCGACGACGTACGGTGTAGCATGGACCGCATCATATAAAATGTTTATGACGTTTTGAATCCGTGCCACGCACGGGGCTCGGCTCGAGCCCGCTACGGTCTAGCATAATTCATCCTTTAGTCTAACAAAGGGTCAAATAAATAACTCTCCATTTATTTGAATGTTTGTGGGGCTAATAATTGCTTTGAAACCGTTGGTTAGCACATTTAAGTTGAGTTAACTTCGAATCAAAACACTGGGCCTTAGTGCATTGACTCGCGATGGCGATTAGCACAATAGTTGATATTACAAGGCATTAACCAATAAACTTACCAATCAGATTTGATCACAAATTCACGTAAATGTGTGGAAATCTACAACACTGTAGCCAAAATTGTGTTGAAGCTTCACCTTTCATTCACTTTGCAAATTATATAATTGTGACAACGTCAAACGTTTGAATTTAGACTTATGGTCTTGTGGTATCAAAGTGAATAAAAATAAGTTAAAAGACTAAAAGCCGACTACTGAAAAATCGAGCTCTAAAAAGTATTAAACAGGAAAATATTCTCATCTGAAATTGTTATGTACAAAGTATTCGACTTGTATCGGGTATTACATAAACAACTTACATGTAATAAATATTATATATGTTGCTACTTTGCAGAATTATTGTTTTGTTACGGTAGATGGCATGCGAACACGATTATAGTTCTCGGCAAACTTCTGGGCCGCCCTGAAGTTGACTTTCCGGATGCGCGAGGCATCAAACGCAGCCATTGTAGCTAAGTTCAGGGCGGCCAAGAAGTTTGGCGAGAACTATATCCTCTAAACACCACTATGAATATGTATGAAATACAGTAAAATATTTATTACATGTATGCTGTTTATTTAATACTGTTTATTTATACGTATCGAAAAGTTTGTATATATAACATTTTTGTTTATCTTTTGCCAATGAATTCAAAACACGTGGACAAGAAGAGCATGAGATCTTTTAACTTGCAATGGATACGAGGAAGTTTTGCTTTCGTAAACTATTTAACCAAAAGAAATTAGTTTGATAACTGTGTGAAATTATGTATGTCAAACGTGGACTCCAAAACTGCACTCATATGCCCCGGCTCATGAGTTACATCAACAAAAATGCGTCGTAGCAAGGACGCTCCGCCCAAAAAGTCGACAAGCATTACAATGCAAGTGATATTTATGCTCGAGATGAGATCAATCATAGCCCACTTGCTCTCATTAACATATTATACGAACCAATTCAAAAGACACCCGTTACTTAAATGAGTAATTGAATTGTGAAACTTTCCAAACGTACCGGTTCATATAAACTTACTCACGCCGGTGTATAGTAATGCAATGCTAAAGCAACTGGGAGGCATATAAAAAGTCGAAGAGATACAATTTCGGCACATTCAACTTGAGATCTCCTCATAGTGAAGTCACTCATATCATCCAAAATGGCTTTCAAGGTATGAAGCCTATTTATTTATTTATTTTATTATATTTTCAAACTCAAGGGGACACAGAATGTATGTATAGCACTCAAATCAATGAAAATCAAGAAAAGTGCCGATACAGAACATATTAATTAGTTGATGAAAATATTAATAATGTTAAAGCGGCAAAGACTGACTTTGCTGTGTTTATCTTACTAACATTTTGCCAATAATACCGAATGTACATCTGTACTAACCTTTATAATTTCCAGCTGGTAGTCCTGGTCTGCGCCTTCGCCGCCGCCAACGCGGGCGTCATCGCCCCTGCGGCATACACGGCCCACCCCGCGCCCGTGGCATACGCGGCCGCCCCAGCCGCGCACGTGTCTTACGCCGCGCCCGTCGCCAAGCTGGTGGAGGAGCACAACGCGCACCCCCAGTACAGCTTCGCTTACGACGTGCAGGATGGCCTCACCGGCGACTCCAAGAGCCAGCACGAGAGCCGCGACGGTGACGTCGTGCAGGGCTCCTACTCCGTGGTGGACCCTGACGGCACCAAGCGCACCGTGGACTACACCGCCGACTCCCAAAATGGTTTCAACGCTGTCGTGCGCAAGGAGGCCCTCGGCCACGTCGCTAAGGTCGTCGCCCCCGTCGCCAAGGTCGCCCATGTCGCCCCTGTAGCGTACCAGGCCGCCCCTGTAGCGTACCAGTCCGCCCCTGTTGCTTACCATGCTGCCCCTGTAGCGCACGCCACTGCCCCCGTCTACCACTCTGCCCCTGTCGCCTACTCCGCCCCTGTCTACCACCACTAAAAGTCAAACCTAGTCATGCCTTGAACTGAGGATAAATATTATTTATTACATTAGAGTTACGATCATGAGCAAATAAAATATTTTTTTTACAAATTTAAAAACGATTTTATCATTTCCTCATCCTGTTCTGACTCCTTTTAATTCCAAATTGTTTCAGAAACTACATACTAATGCAATTTTCTATAAGATTTGTTCAAAAGATTTCTCAAATATTACTTCCAGCTTCCCCCTGATAATGTCAATCCTCACTTGTCGATAAACTTAGTGATTTGTTCGAATGATCATTCCATTTTTAGGGTTCCGGTTCTCAAAAGAAAAAAAAGAACCCTTAAGAGCTTAAAATTTGTACGTTACGCCAACGTGCCGCACCACGAACTGCACCGCTCTAAGTTGACGACGTCGTGACGTGGTGATGAGGACAAGCCCTATAGGATCACTTCGTTTCTGTCTGTTTCTGTGTGAGTCAAACCTGTAACTTTCCTCTGGAACGCCTGCCAAGATACAAACGTTTCGTATCGAATCTCTTTCAACAATCGTTAACGCCGTCTATTTGTTTGGTCTGACCACGTGACTTAACGTTCAGATGTGTCATTTCCATACATTGATTCGTTTTCTACTAGCATTATCGATTGTAGAATGTCAACTTGGCTACAGTTTCTGGAGGTGTCAAGTTAAAATTGATATCGTATAACAGGGTCTAACCCCTTGGAGCTGTGAAAAAATCAACGTTTTAAATCAATGCATAAGGTACGGCCGTTTATGCCGCATATTTAACTAATCGCAAGTGAATCAAAATAAGGTACTTCCTGTTGACCTAGAATCATGAAAGTTGGCAAGAAGGTCTAATAGCGCAAGTAAAGGAATAATTCTGAGAACCGTTAATTTTTACCTACATTAAAAAGATAAAGTTATCTGCAATTGGTAAACTGAGCGCGATCTATGTCGAATGTATGGGGACAATAGTTTTGAAACAGCAAAGTTAATTTGTCCCTCAATACAGTTTATCTTTTCGTTTCAGCGATGTTTAGTGCTTTCTTTGTTTATGAACTTCAGTAATGTTATCTTATTATTTTGGTAAATTAAGCTGTTTGTACGGAACCCTCGGTGCGCGAATCGGACTCGCACTGGGCCGGTTTTTTTATAATGCTCTATGTGTCGTGCTCTATCTGGTCCACTGCCTGTGTTCACGTATTCTGAAGAAGGAGTTCATCATGTAGAGGCCTGCCCTCCTGCTACATAAAACTGGCCAGTAGGTGACCCCGGAAGTTCCGACGTCCAAATCCAATTTACGACCCACCCACTCGCACCTCGTCATCATCTCGTTTGCCCAGTTTTACGTTGAAGTCCGCCATGACCACGGTAAAATGAGTTTTATGACCATGCATGGCTCTAGAAATGTCCTCATACCTGGTCTCTACTTCATCGTCGGGGTGTGCCGGAGTCGGGGCGTAAACCTGTATTATACTTGATTTTGTTAGTAACAAGGGACTTATGGACGATCAATCCGATACCCACCGTGGCACTGCCGGTCCGTGTCGGAAATAGATTAGGTTAACGGATTCAAGGATTATCGAGTCCTCCCCCTCTCTTTGGACTGCCGATAACCCTATGATACTCCATCGTAACTTACTCGATTCTTCCTTGAGTTCGGCGATCTTCTCGTCATCTCTCTCTATGTTGCCAAGGTCAGTCATCGGTTTGTATTTAGGTAGCCGGTTCCCGTCGGGGGATTCATATCGCCCGTTGCTATGCCGTAACCTCGACTGCTACCGTAGTCGAGGGTAAACGGGCTGCCTGGTACTAGGGGCCATTTTTTAGTTGCGCTTTTCTTTTTCTGTTTGGGTTTGTCGTAATCGTCACGCTTGACAGATGGGTTGGCGATTGCAGTTTGTTGTTAAAGTGCACAGAGAATGCTGTCTCCTATTCTCTGCATCGTACGTCCATTAGTCATCTCTTACGACACCCACGGGCAGATATGGGATGGTGCTATTTACTTCACTATCTGGGATTTCATTTATATTATTGGGCATTCTACTCCACCGAGAGTGACGAGACGAATGGAGTGAGCTGATGGAACGGAAGGTGGGGTGGAATGCCCAATAGTATCCTACTTTCGTTGGATGCGAGACGCACGGGATCGGTCAATGTGGCGACGCTTGGGGAAATCTTCAGCAGTGGACTTCTTTCGGCTGATATGATGATGAAGTAATCAATTTTAAAGTAAACTAACTTCATCCAGAATTTATGCTTGGTTTTTAAGTAGGATTGGGAATGACTCAGTGGCAATACTCTTATTATCTACACTCTTAATTGGACATACACATAACTGGCGAAATGTGTATGTATGTAGGTACGGTACACCTACGCCTAAACTTTTGTAGGAATACAATAAGGCGGAATAAATGACACAAAAATTTTGACATATACATGAGAAGACAATAAAAATATGACATCTTTTTTAATAAATAGTTGTTTATTTTCAGTTCATGATAACACCGTGATACACTAGGTATTAATAATCATTTAGTGGTGGTAGACAGGAGCGGAGTAGGCGACGGGGGAGGAGTGGTAGACGGGGGCGGCGGCGTGCACCACAGGGGCGGCGTGGTACGCTACAGGAGCGACATGGGCGACCTTGGCAACGGGGGCGACGATCTTGGCGGCATGGCCGAGGGCCTCCTTGCGCACGACGGCGTTGAAGCCGTTGTGGGGATCGGCGGTGTAGTCCACGGTGCGCCTGGTGCCATCGGGGTCCACCACGGAGTAGGAGCCCTGCACGACGTCACCGTCGCGGCTCTCGTGCTGGCTCTTGGAGTCGCCGGTGAGGCCATCCTGCACATCGTACGCGAAGCTGTACTGGGGATGCGCGTTGTACTCCTCTCCCAGCTTGGCGACGGGCGCGGCGTATGCCACGTGTGCGGCGGGGGCAGCCGCGTATGCCACGGGGGCGAGGTGCGCCGTGTATGCCGCAGGGGCGAAGACGCCCGCGTTGGCGGCAGCGAAAGCGCAGACCAGGACTACCAGCTGGAAATTAAGAAAAAAAGATTATTAGTGTTCAAATTTTCGGTAGCAAAACCACTTTTAATAGAACGTCAAATGAAGAGAAAAGAACCTTCCCCATCATAATCTTCTCATGACGGTATAGTCTATTG
Organism: Orthosia gracilis; assembly: GCA_947562075.1. Classification (NCBI taxonomy): domain Eukaryota; kingdom Metazoa; phylum Arthropoda; class Insecta; order Lepidoptera; family Noctuidae; genus Orthosia; species Orthosia gracilis. The sequence continues at coordinate 65,229,289 of OX387264.1, read as the reverse complement.
GAAACTGATGACCCTAATGAGATAAATGGTAATCTTGGCATAGGCACGCTTAATGGTATTCAAAATTGGTCTTATGACTAAGCCTGAAATTATAAAGTTTCAATCTAAGCTAATTTACCTTGAATGCCATTTTGGATGGTGTGTATCAATTGAGTTCTATTGAACGAATGATATCGATTTTGGATCATGCACGTTATTATATACGATCGACGAAGCCCTGCGGCGAAAGCTGTAAAGAGTTAAAACCGGTACAATTGTACAGCATGCTGTACGTCGCGTCATCGTCGGTAGTCACTTTGACCTTTATGGTCTATCGTAGTATGATATTTCAATAGAATGCAAGGCCAGCTTATACTGGGTGTGATCCTGAATACTGCACAATTTTTAATTAACATAACAGGTATTATATCAGACACACTATCAACACCAACACACTATCTTATTCCATACACACGCATAAAAACACACTATCACACATACACACGCACATACACACACATCACCACACATATATACACACCATCACAATCACACACAACATGGGTACATGTATAAATATACATACTTGGTTATATTCTGTTTTCTTTTAATATTAGCTTTTTATTATATATTCCTTTTTTGCAAATTACAAGTAGATTAAATTTAATTAAGAAATTTATTGTAACGTAATAACCTATTACATGAACAGAAATAATGTAAACGGAACGAAGGAGCCTGGATCTCACGACACAGGGAATCCTTGTGTGAGTTCCAGGATACAACGCATTTGAATGTAATGAGGGTATTCTGAAATCATGTACACTAGGTGGCATCACTGAGACGTGAGGTCCAAGCTGCTGTCAAATGCTTATGTTTTTTGACATTAGTCAAATTGACGTCAAGCAAGTTGATGTCATAAGTTAAATTTTCCAAGTAAAAGACCTCTCACCAATGTGGCGCCAACTAGTGGCGTGAATTTTCTTAAAAACCCTCATTTATTAACAATAAATTATTCTTATTCTATTCTTATTCTTATAACGTACGCTCACACTGTGCACTGGCGTGACTACTTTGGGGCGTTTATGACGCGTTGGTTGGTAGGATTATTAAGTATGAAACAGCAATCAGCAATAATCGATATAAATCGCTGAATGTCATAATAATCGGGATTACGTAACCAATTATTTGTTAATCGCTCGCTGTTTGTCAAATACAATTATGTCGAAAAAAAAAACCGAAAACCGCTAAAACTTCTGTACTTTTTTTTACAAATTGGGAAGCTGAATATTATTGTAACTAGATGTAAGATAACATCTCTCCCTGTTGAAGTTACACTTATGTTTGTTTGTGTGTATGTTTATATGAATGTGTGTGTTTTGATCAGTATGCTTATGATTAATATTTTATAGTAAATGTAGGTTAGAATAGTTTTTTTTTGTTATAAGTACGTACGGGTATGTATACTAATAAAATTTGTGTTAAGTCTAGTACTGAGTATTGAAGGCAGAGTGTAATTAACATTAATATGTAAGCAAGAGATGTGGACATAAATAACAGAGGAACTCATATAATCTTCATAGCAAGGTCCTGGAAACATTTTTATTAATAAGAAGGTGTTTGTGTCAACGACTTTTTTACGTAGGTAAATGTTGCCGTTGTTAATCCAGCAGAAATAATAGTGATTGTTCTTGGCGAATTCACGTGCCATGTAGAAAAGCTTTTGGGGGCTGGCTTGTAAAAAGACCTTATATTTCTTACTTCATCTTGTAGTAGGAAGTCTAAGGTCTTTGGGCTGGTAATAGTTGGGAGTGTAGTGGTAGCCAGGGTAGATTTTCCGGTTGTTAATTTTTTGTGGTGGAGGTAGGTAACCAGCTTGCCGATGCTGCACACGGTTTGAATAAGGCCACTTGTATTCTCGCTATCTGTCAGTGGAATACCGATTGAACCCATGGTTGCCTAGATTTCAGATGTAAAACTTTATTTAACACCATCGGTACGCGATAAAGCTAGGCAATCTATTTGCGATGTATCTATTTATGTATTATCTAACATTCGTTAAATAACAATAGTTGGGCGACTACTGAAGTCCATCAGTAGTCGCCCAACATAGTAGTAGTAGAGAAAACATTTTCTAAAAATGAAACCTAGCTAGATCGATTTATCGCCCCCGAAAACCCCTGGATACTAAATTATATGAAAATCGTTGGAGCCGTTTCCGAGATTCAGTTATATATATAAAAAAGACTTGCTCATTTAAAGGTATATTATTAGAAAGGTATATTATTAGAGCTATATTAGATATGAGAGTATATATTTCTTATGCTGGATCTCGCACTAATAGTCTGTAAATCATACATCAAAATCAGCACTCAAACTTTAAGAAAAGTGTGTAATACTTTTACGTACCTTTAGCAGGTATGCGTACGCTCGAAGAACATACTAATACTACACTATCTAAAATAATTTATGCAGAAGAAAACTAGTAACATAATAATAAAGAAATGCCTAGGGATTGCCGTTTAAAAAAAATGGAACACTCAATCTGATAAATGATACTCAAATATGTTTGTAAAGCTGTGTAGTGGCACGTAACCGCCACATATGAAACAGACACTCCACACTTCTGGTCGGAGGATCCTTCCTTTTCAATGGAGCTTGAAGGACTTTCCACTCGGTTCCGCATACCTCTTTAGCTAGATAGGTCGGAATTTTCTACTAACTTATAGCTTCTGCTCGCTCTGTCTGCGAAAACTCCTATATTTATATACTCCTATATTTTATAAAATATCACACTCGGCATCGGCAAATGTGTAGCTATTAATCGGTGGGAAAAGTTTCTATAGAAAACGGAAATCGGATTTTATCCTTTCCTTCAAACCAAATCTCAACAAACAAAAAATCCATAATTCATAATCCTCTTCTTTAAAAGGGCTAAAATTGCAAATTGGTATTTCGTTGGTTAATAAATAAATGCGTTCGACGTTTCCTAGCCTATTGATTCTTCCCATCCCAACTGGATCTCCATAAAGGTGAAATCTTCACATGACTCACTGAAATGAAGGTGGACATCAAGAACCTCAAACCTTAATATATTTATTCTGATACACTGCAAATAAAGTGGTGAATCTTATGACTGTGTTCAACGTTTAAATATGGTAAGAAAACGCACTAGGGATCAACACAGCAAGCTATGGATTAACCACAGCGAATGTAGGCAGGCCAAGGAGGCACTGCCCTCCATCGACGGTCGTTTCACGAAAAATGCCATACGACTAACTAAGCCAGAGTTGTGTGCAGTCACAGCCGTAACGACTAGACACGAGACCTTTAATAAGCATCTTTATGTCATAGGGATCACGGACATCCCACTCTGCAGAGCATGCATGGTAGAAGATGCAGACAGCAGCACACCTGCTCCTAAGCTGCCCTGTAATTGCTAGTTACATGGTCAAATACTTCGGTGACCCAAGTACCCTGCAGGAGATAGACGGCAGCACCAGGGTGCTGCTGGCCTTCCTCGAGGAGCTGGGGTGGATCGAATGATGTAACTGAATCCCACCCGTACGCAAAATACGTACTTAGTCGTAGAGTTGCGAAAACATCCCGTCGAAATTAAACTAACGTTTAAATATTGTTTTAATTGTACAAAGTCGATTTTACAGTAAACTAACTGCTTTCAGAACTAAAGCTGTCTATTACGCTCTGTCAACTCGTCAACGCATTTACGGATTTACATTAAATATATAATGCCGTAAATCACTAAGATTACCACATAATTTAGGAAAAGAAAAGTAAAGCTATTTATCAATAAATAATTGTATATTTCAGACATGATAACATAACACCAATCACATCAGTTTTTTTACAAAAGTTAATGGTGGTAGACAGGAGCGGAGTAGGCGACGGGGGCGGAGTGGTAGACAGGGGCGGCGGCGTGCACCACAGGGGCGGCGTGGTAGGCCACGGGAGCGGCGTGGTACGCTACTGGGGCGACATGGGCGACCTTGGCGACGGGGGCAACGACCTTAGCGACGTGGCCGATAGCCTCCTTGCGCACGACGGCGTTGAAACCGTTGTGGGGGTCGGCGGTGTAGTCCACGGTGCGCTTGGTGCCGTCAGGGTCTACCACGGAGTAGGAGCCCTGCACGACGTCACCGTCGCGGCTCTCGTGCTGGCTCTTGGAGTCGCCGGTGAGGCCGTCCTGAACATCGTACGCGAAGCTGTACTGGGGGTGCGCGTTGTACTCCTCCACCAACTTGGTGACGGGAGCGGCGTACGCCACGTGCGCGGCGGGGGCGGCCGCGTATGCCACGGGCGCGACGTGAGCCGTGTATGCCGCAGGGGCGATCACGCCCGCGTTGGCGGCAGCGAAAGCGCAGACCAGGACTACCAGCTGGAAATATAAAAATCAGTATTTTTGTAAGCCAACTTTTCAGTGAGTAAACCGCTTAAAAGTCCAGTCAGTCTTTCCAGGTTTAACACTTTTAATAATGCTTTGTTGACAATTCACTGTAAATATTTCATACTTCATACTAATATTATAAATGTGAATGTAAGTTTGTTTGTTACGCTTTCACGCAAAAACTACTGAACCGATCATCATGAAACTTTGTATATATATTCTTGGAGGTATTAGAAGTAACATAGGATACCTTTTATATATATATTTTTTTTATGTCTTCACTGCGAGCGAAGCCGCGTGTAAAAGCTAGTATTCTATATCTATATCTGTCTATTGTGAACAGATAACTATAGAGACTAGGTACTAAATTGGAAAACGTTAAAGCTTGATTTCAAAAATAGCTCATAGTTTTAAGTTAACCTAGTTTACCTTGAATGCCATTTTGGAAGTGTATCAATTGAGTTCTATTGAACGAATGATAACAAATTTGAATCATGCGCGTTATTATATACGATCGACGAAGCCCCGCGGCGAAAGCATGCAGATTTAAAACTGGTACTCTTGGTATGTCGTCAGTGGTCACAATTTGAGTATTATGACTTAGCCCTACTACATCGTGAATAAAATTTATGTACACACAATTAAGAACAGACACATAATTTTTAACCGACTTACCAAAAAGGAGGGGGTTCTATGTTCGACTTCGAGATTCTTTTTTGTTTTTTTTTTGTGTATGTTCACCGATTTCTCCGTCAATTGTGGACCGATTTTGAAAATTATTGTTTTGTTTGAAAGAGTATGTTTCGAAATTGGTCCCATTTTAATTTGGCGAAGATCTGATGAAGAACTCCGTAGATAAATGACAGAACTCTTCAATAAATAACGCCTATAACAACGCCATCTCTCGAGATTGCTACAATCGCATGTCTGATTATTGATTATACCATTTCATAACATAACATCACGCCAGTATGCTCTGAAGGGGTACGCAGATCTCTCATTTCACTGATTATGTTCAAGTTTCATGATATTCGGGTTATCTATTCTGGCGTTAAGGTAACTTACTAAACTACTTGCCTATTAGGTAGATACAACTAAAAAGTGAAAAATAAAAAGTTTTTTTACAAAAAAATACTACCGACTTCCATATGAGAAAACTACAAAGTGATTTTTTATTTTATTTTTGGAAGTCGGTGTCCATAACGGAAAGAAAATGGTACCTACGAAGACACCGACTTCCAAAAATATATTTTTTTCACATTGTAGTTTTCTCATATGGAAGTCGGTAGTATTTTTTTTTAAAAAAGCTTTTTTTTCATACTTCTTTTGTTAGTTTTTTTGCATTGAAATTACTGTTTATTTATCTTTTGATTTATATTTTTGTTAACATAAAGTTAGTTAGTAAGTTAGAGCGGGTTTGTTTACCCACAGAACTCATAAACATTTTTAAGTTTTGGTATGGGAGCCAGATCAACACTGTACGATGGGCTGGTGCGTTGTCTCATCCGTACGGGTTGGAGTGTGGGGTGAGGCAGGGTGGGTTGAGCTCACCTACGCTCTTCAACCTGTATGTGAATGAACTCATTGCCGAGCTCAGCAGTACCAGGGTTGGATGTTACGTAGACGGTATCTGCGTTAATAATATCAGTTACGCGGACGACATGCTGCTGCTGAGTGCGTCAATCTGTGGGTTGAGAAAACTGGTTGCCCAGTGTGAGGCATATGCTAAGTTACATGGCCTGGCATATAACATTAAGAAGTCTGAGATCATGGTCTTTGAGGCGGGGGGTAAGAGCCCTAATAAGGTGCCACCTGTTTTACTCTATGGCACGCCTTTAAAAAGAGTCCATACGTTTAAATATCTAGGTCATATATTAACCCCCAATCTCAAAGATGATGACGACACTGAACGGGAGCGGAGATCGTTGTCGGTTAGAGCGAACATGCTGGCTCGCAGGTTTGCACGATGCTCAATTTCGGTCAAAGTAACGCTCTTTCGAGCTTACTGTACATCCTTTTACACGAGCAGCCTGTGGGCTAGATATACGCAAAAATCGTACAGCGCTCTCCGTGTTCAGTTCAATAATGCGTTTAGGATGCTGGTGGGGCTGCCTCGCTTCTGTAGTGCATCGGGGATGTTTGCTGATGCGCATGTTGATTGTTTCTACACAACCATGCGCAAAAGGTGTGCATCCATGGTACGCAGGGTGTGGGGCAGCTCAAACAGTATCCTAAGTATGATCTCAAGTCACCTAGACTGTGTTTTCGTGGGTCGCTGTTGTGCCATCTCACATGGTTTGTCGCAACGGTGATCCACTGTTATTTGTTGTTTTGTTTTCTTGTGTCAATTTGTTAATATCTGTGTTACTAACATAGTTGTAAGTATTACTAACCATTTTTTGAGTCATGGATACTCGATCAAAGAGAAATTCTATTCTATTCTATATACAATTGAATATTCTAAAAAAAAATCACAAACCTATATACAAATACAAAAGGGGGAAAGAAAAAAGGGCTCATTGTGTATCAAAAAATTCGTCCACATCGATGTCAATGGGAAACGTGCCCAGAACGCTGGCAACATTGCCACTACATTGCCATTTTGTTAGTTGATTCAATAAACTTTTGTATTTGAATACAGGCTTAAAGTCTAGTGTAATCGTTATATTTATTACAAGAAATTCTTAATTAAAGATGGACGCGTTTAGGAGAGCTATAGAACCATGTGACAAGGAAATAGCTTCAACTATAATAATTCGTCGTAGCACTTTCGTAGCGCTACGTATAGGTGCCGCGTAGCACTTATAGCAAGAACAGGTTTTCGTAGAAAAATATGATAATAAATTGTTCTTTAAAATTAGTTAATCTTTTCATTATGCCTTGCTTTTGCCCAATTATTTTTGAGTCAAACTGATCAGATCAAACAAAAAAAACATTGGCGTATTTTTATGGTGTCTGAAGCTCTCAAAAGTCTTAATTTTTTTTATCAGAAAAGTAAAAAGTAAAAAGCGTATAGGTGATTAGAATTAATATTTGTTTCGGGATATTTACCATGTATAAGCGCCACGTTCTCGTGATCTTGGCGCTTGTAACGGTGCCGAAATACATGGTAAATATCCCGAAACAAATATTAAATCTAATGATTGTGACCATGTCAGCTTAAAAACTTATCATATATGTGATATTGCTTTATTTTTGCTTCAGATTTAACTTTGCAAAAGTCATTGTTTACCGTAAGTAGATATGAAAGCTGGTCATATAGAATCGGGCAAAGTGGTAATAAAATCTACAATCAAAAGCCCGGTTGAAGAAGAGTGATATAAAAGCGAACACTCATAACAATACAACACTGGGTCGCGGTCGGAGAAGCTCCACGTTACATAATAGTGGCTCGCTCGGCAACACGCGCGGATGTTACATCGCGGCCTTGAACTTGAGATGATGAGCCATTCATAAAGTGAGTTACCAAACTGCATTTACGCATAACGATGTTTCTGATACCAAGATCTTTATTACGTACATATATAGCAACTGTTCTAGTATGTACCTTTGGACTTTGTTCTTATTTTCTGTGTGCGATCGTACATAGAGCAGATAGATAGATACAACGTATGTTTAGGAATTAATCGTGAAAATGAGAACGCAGAGCTGTGGTACATAGTAACAATGTTGTAATGAGTGTAAACGATTATACTGTTTAAGTCATCACGCTAATATTGTAAAGGCTAAAGTTTGTGAGTGTGCATGTTTGTTACTTCTAAACACCACGACAACTGAACGGATCTGGATGAAATTTAGTACAGAGATAGATTTTAAACAAGAATAGCACATAGGATACTTTTTATCGCGGGAATATGTTCCCTCGGGACAATATTCGACATTCACGAGGTTTTAGCCGCTGGCACAAACTGTTTATTATATAAGCCTGAAATCACTCACCACTGAGTATGGGCATACTTTCCAAATCAAAAACCAATAAAAAAAAATCACAAAAAAAATACTACCGACTTCCATATAAGAAAACTACAAAGTGAAAAATAACTTTATTTTTGGAAGTCGGTGTCTTTCGTAGATACCATTTTATTTTCTTTATGGACACCGACTTCCAAAAATAAAGTTATTTTTCACTTTGTAGTTTTCTTATTTGGAAGTCGGTAGTATTTTTTTTTTGTGTTTTTTTTTCAGTTTTTAGTTGTATCTACCTACTAGGCAACCGAATATCATGAAACTTGAACATAAATATGAGATCTGCGTACACCTCAAGAGCGTACTGGCATGATGGTATGTTATGATATGGTATAATCAATAAACAGACATGCGATTGCAGCAATCCCGAGAGATTTACCGTTAAAATTTAAGAGTTCTGTCGTATATCTTCGAAGTTCTTCATCAGATCTTCACCAAATTAAAATGGGACCAATTTCGAAACATACTCCTTAAAACAAAAAAATATTTTTTTAAAATCGGTCCGCAATTGACGGAGATATCGGTGAATATAGACAAAAAAAAAGAAACATGAAGTAGAAGTAGAACCTCCCCCTTTTTGGTAAGTCGGTTAAAAATTAAGTTGAGGTTCAATTTGATTGTGATCATCAACTAGCAATTCAAAAGTTTGACACCGCACCGCCAACCACATTTACTGGACCAAGAGCATGCCATGATATACTTGGAAACTGACCCCCTTTCATGTCCAGGCTATCACTGTCCATTCCAGGTTGCCTGGAAGAGATCGCGGTATGCAATAAGGCCACCCGTTGTATATATTTAAGTTTTAAGTTTCCTTTTCAATATTTTAACTTGGTGTACCTGCAATAAAGCATATATAAATCTATACTTCATACTAATATTATAAATGTGAATGTTAGTTTGTTTGTTACGCTTTCACGCAAAAACTACTGAACCGATCATCATGAAACTTTGTACATATATTCTTGGAGGTATGAGAAGTAACATAGGATACCTTTTATTAAAATAAAATTATTTTGTTAATGGCTTCACTGCGAGCGAAGCCGCGGGTAAAAGCTAGTAATATTATAAAGCTGAAGAGTTTGTTTGTTTGAACGCGCTAATCTCAGGAACTACTGGTTGGAATTGAAAATATATTTTTGTGTTGGATAGTATATTTATCGAGGAAGGCTATAGGCTATATAACATCACGCTACGACCAATAGGAGCGAAACATAAATGAAAAACGTTGCAAAAACGGGCAAAATAATAATTACAATCGTGTTTGTAGTGTAGGTAGGGTAGATGGGTAGGTAGGTAGCCAGTTGACGGGAGCGAAGCCGCGTGGGACAGCTAGTAAATAATAAATATAAACTGGGCATTCACTAGCGCTTTCTTACGTGGATATATAGCAAGAATTTACAAAGGAATCAATGCCACTAGATCAACATATAGATAGGTAAGTAGTTTTATGTAATGGGCTATATAATATCTTTTAGTCTTCTAAACCTAGAAACATATATTTTATTTTTGTTTTTTTGGTTGGGAAATCACCAAATGAATTCTCCCGCTCTGGGTGAAGCGGCAGGGCGTGTGCGACTTTTACAGGCTAAAAGCCACCCCTGTTCCTTCAGTTGCTTGAGCCAGGGCCGCGGTAACCTAGAAATATACCTACAACTCGATTCTTCAAATGTCAAAGTCATCTACGAAGTTGTTACTCTAGTAGTCCTTGTTCTATAACAAGTGGTACATTGTATTAATTGATCGGTGCATGTCATCGACCGGTAGGGTGGGTGTCTGTTCTTTGCAGCTTTCGCCTCGGGCGTTATCTTAACCGTATATAATAGCAGTGTATGATTCTAATTTATTACATTCGTTCTCTAGAACTCAATTGATACACTTCTCCTACAATGGCTTTCAAGGTAATTATTAAGTGTATAAATTAACTGTGTTAGTCATAGCAAGAAGAAAACGTAACGCTTTTTAGTTAAGTAGTAGCTTTTTATGGTACTCCTTAGAAAAACTTAACGTGGAGTTTCTTGTCCGCCCTTTCCATAACAAACTATCTTTGCTAAGCGATAACTAGAATCAATTATTTTAATTTTTTTTACTTTCAATTTTGATATTAATAATTGACATTTTAGAATAGAATAGAATATACTTTATTGTACACCAAAAAAAGAAATTACACATATTATTGACCACACATTTTGTGACCTAGTTGAATAAATAATTTGACTTTGACTTAATGAATGCTTGTTCGAAATCTTTGGTCATAGTAACTTAGTTCATCTTCTCTTTTTCAGTTTGTAGTATTCGCGTGCTTGGTGGCTGCTGCCAGCGCAGGACTCCTGCCCGCTGCCCCCGTGGCATACGCGGCCGCACCCGCCGCGCACGTAGTGCACGCCGCACCCGTGGCATACGCCGCGCCCGTCGCCAAGCTGGTGGAGGAGTACAACGCGCACCCCCAGTACAGCTTCGCTTACGACGTGCAGGATGGCCTCACCGGCGACTCCAAGAGCCAGCACGAGAGCCGCGACGGTGACGTTGTGCAGGGCTCCTATTCCGTGGTTGACCCCGACGGCACCAAGCGCACCGTGGACTACACTGCCGATCCCCACAACGGCTTCAACGCCGTCGTGCGCAAGGAGGCCCTTGGCCACGTCGCTAAGGTCGTCGGCCCCGTCGCGAAGGTCGCTCATGTCGCCCCTGTAGCGTACCACGCTGCCCCCGTGGCCTACCATGCTGCCGCCCCTGTCTACCATTCCGCACCTGTGGTGCACGCCGCCGCCCCTGTGGTGCACGCCGCCGCCCCTGTGGTGCACGCCGCCGCCCCCGTCTACCACTCCGCCCCTGTCGCCTACTCCGCTCCCATCTACCACCATTAAATGTTTATCACTAAAGTAGTGTGATTAGGTGTACTCATGAACTGAAAATAAACAACTAAATTATTGAAATTAATTTTATCTTTTATTTCTTCATTCTTCACGGAGGGGTTGTTTTCCATTGAGCTCTGGCAACTTTTGATCGATTCTTCACAAATTGCTTCCTGATCTACTTAAATCTGTTACTCAACAAGATGCTGTAGTAGATTGAAAAGTGCTTAAATTGTCAAATATGAAAAGATTCTGGATTTCTGGCATCCAGAATCTTTTCCGTATCCCATCATCTGGTTCAATAAATCAGTTACCAAAATATGATCATCTTGTCATATGCTAGCTTGTCTCCGCGGCTTTGCTTCCGCGTGGCCCACCACACAGGACCTGATTTCGGGATAAAATTATCCCGAAATCATGCCGATATCAGATGACCTGATATCGGCATTCCATAGGATTTTTAAAATCGGTTAAATAATTTTTGAGTATATCCATTACAAACAAACTTACAAATAATCAAATCTTTTCTCTTTATGATAATATTATATTATAATTAGAATAAAATATCAAATAATATATATAAATATATATATCTATATATATAACAACACAATATATACACACACAACATATTGTGTAGATGAGTAGTCAGTAAACGGAATTCGCATTTGAATTTTAGTGTGACAGAATGGAATAGTGTTAGGAGTAAATTGACTGGGAGATTTTCTCTTTGGCTACTGCAGGGTAGTATCCAAAGAGAAAATCTTAACTTGGTTTACAGGCATTCATTGTGAAGTTTCTTCCATTTGCCTTCGACACGTTAAGAAGAACAAGATATATTGTTTTTTAATTTCATAATACTTGGCCAAAAGTCAAGAACGCGCTCGAATTTTCCGCCATTGACAAATTTTAGCTCATTTCCAATTGCGTGCACATCCATAGTAATGCGCACACATAATACAAAGCGCGAACTTGAGCCGGGGTGTCACAACCCGCGGCTACTATATATACCTCACCGGAGACAACAGGAGCATAGTCGGACAGTACCTACTTCGATCCACAACTCCTTCTCAACAACTTAAAATGGTCTTTAAGGTAATTTTTCTTTTAAACATTATATAATTAGATATTTTTTGGCAATGATTTCAATATTTATTTAATTGAATTATTTTTGCCAAGAAGCGAAATTTACGACAATTGTGCCATAACTTTTTAGAATCGTATTGATTTTTAACCGACTTCCCAAAAAGGAGGAGGATATCAAATCGACTGTTTTTTTATGTGTTACCTCAGAACTTTTTACTAGGTGAACCGCTTTTCACAATTCTCTTTTTTATTTGAAAGTTGAAGCTTGTCATGTGGTCCCATTTCAATTTCATCAAGATTGGATGAAGAACTTCGAAGATATACATCAGAACTCTTTAATAAATGACGGCAAATCACTCGGGATAGCTGCAATCGCATGTCTGTTTATTGTTTAGATCATTTCGTAACATAACATCGCACTGGTACGCTCTAAAGGGGTAAGCAGGTGTGAATAGTTCACCCTGGTATGCTCTCATTCCACCGGTATTGTTTAAGTTTCATGTTATTGGGTTAATCTATTCTGGCATCACTTTGGGCATTATAGGTACCTAACCTATAGAACTGGTCCATTATGTATCAAAACTAAAAAGAGAAAAAAAAATCAAGAAATTACAACCGTCTTCCAAAAATAACACTACAAAGTGAAAAATAACTTCAATATAGGAAATCGGTGTCCAATTAAAACCATTTTTATTGGCTTAAACATGAAGAAATTAAAACAAGAACACCGACTTCTGAAATTGAAGTAATTAATCTCTTTGTAGTATTTTCATTTGGAAGCCGGTTGTATTTTATTGTAAAAAAGTTTTTAAAGCTAATTTAAAGTCAAATTCAAAATACATATTTATTAGTGTGATTTTGTTGCTTCTAAAGTTAATGCTTAATAATTGGAATTAACAAGAGTCACCGATATTTTCTATAATTACACATATTAATTGTTGTATCAATCCCCAATCTCAGATGTAGACCCCAAAATAACCATATCTAAATATTTTTTTTAGTTTAAGTTATGGATAATCAATTAAAATACTATGTTGAGTAACTTAGGCTGAGTTCCTCCTGCTACTGACCGCTCATTGTAATGCGTGAGGCGATACCTCGCGTGTCCTTGACGCACGAGCCATCCATGGCTTGTTAGTAATTTCTCCGCGCATGTGTTTACGCAACTGCACTAGTCTCGCCCTCGTAAAACCGTGTCACTGTTTCAAGTACAACTTATGTGTCGCACTTTAAATGAGACTAGTGATGACCATTGACGGACTTTAACGAATCGATTTGTTACAGTTTGTCATCCTCGCATGCCTGGTGGCTGTGGCCCGCAGCATTGTTGTAGCCCCCGCGGTCGCCGCACCCCTCGTAGCCGCCGCGCCTGTTGCCGCTCGACTAGAAGAATTCGATCCCCTTCCGCAGTACAGTTATGGATACAATGTGGCGGACTCTCTCACCGGTGACTACAAGAGCCAGAATGAGCAGCGCAGCGGAGACCTGGTGCAGGGCCAGTACTCGCTGGTGGAGCCTGACGGCACGCGGCGCGTCGTGGACTACTCTGCCGACTCCGTGAACGGGTTCAACGCGGTGGTGCGCAAGGAGCCGCTGGTGGCAGCCGCGCCCGCCGTCGTGGCCGAGCCCGCAGTGGTGTCTGCTCGGTACGCCGCCGCTCCCGTGGCCGCCGCGCCGGTCGTGGCTGCCAGATACACCTCACCCGTAGCATACTCAGCCGCGTACACAGATCCCAGGTTTGCCTTCTCGGCGCCGGTGGCTCCGTTCGCACGGTACGCGGCGGCTCCCTTCGCCTACCGTGCTGCTGCTCCCGTTGTGGCTGTCTAAACATCTTTATTCCGGTTCCTGATGACTGACAACTATGGCTGATTAAATTTATACGAAACAAAGTTTTCCTTTTATTCCTAAGAAAATATAGTATTAGCAAAATCGACAGGTGGGATTTAGAGGTCCTCTAAGCTAAAAAGTATGTTCAATAAAGTAATAACCAGTACGTTTGCTTCCGATGCCGCCAAACTCATATTAAGAGGAATAACGCAAACAGTTCAGGGACAAATTCAAGGCCTTCAATAGGTTTTTCTCAGTAATACTTTTAAACTGCATAATTATACAAATTAGCAGCACTCATATTTAGAACGTTAGTCTTAGTAAAGGACGGTGAGTGAATTTAGCTCTAAAAGGAAGCGTATAAATTGATTATCACACGTTTATTGACAAAAGCAGCAATATGCTAATTCCACCTTTAGCAACATATAATATTGAAAATTCTGTGGGCACCTCTAAGACTGCTATTCCAGATGCTCATCTTCATCATCATATCAGCCGAAAGACGTCCACTGCTGGACATAGGGCTCCCCCTAGCGTCGCCACATTGATCGGTTCCGTTCGTCTCGCATCCAGCGGATCTATAGCTATATATAGCGAAGTGCATGTACTTACGTCGATTATTTCTAAATTTTTTAAAACTCTTTTCTTTTAGAACTTTTTCTAAAGTTGAATGACGTGAAAGCATTAGCTAGCATTTCAATGAGCAATGAAGACCATTCAATTAACATTTTTAGAAAAAGCTATATACATAAAAAAAAAATGCAAAAAACACATTCTTAGTTTTAGAATTTTGAGACAGTATGAGTATAGATGACCTACATAAAAAAATCCATAGACAAAATCTTAGAAAATTGGGCAGAAACAAGAAAAAAGGCAGATTGACATTAATTCTAATCTGTCACTTATTATCGAAAGCGTCGTGTTTTTAATTTGTAGAGTTTTATTAAAACAACACCAACATGGAGCCGAAGCAGCTGTTTGGCGCGCTGACCGTGTACCGCGAGCGCGGCGCGTACCTGCGGCGCCTGGAGCAGTTCGAGAAAGCGAAAGCGTCGTACGACGAGGCGTTCAACAGCAACCCCGAGGACGTGCGCACGCTGACAGGCCGCAGCCAGGTGTGCGCGGACGCCGTGCGGCCCGTGCAGGCCTACGCCGACGCCGAGCTGGCGCTCACGCTGTCGCCTGGCAACATGAACGCGCGCAACATGCAGGCGCGCGCCATGTACACCATGACCGACTTCGAGCGCTCTGTCGTCATGAATTTTCGCGGCCTGCGCCAGCGCCGCCAGCCACCCTACTTCATGGAGGGCATCAACCAGGGTCTCGAGACCATCCAGGACTGCATCGGGGTCAACGCCGGCAACGTCATGTTGGACTTTCTGCCGCTCATCAAGCAACTGGAATCTGCGCGGACTGGACATGACGACGATGAGCCTAATAGAAAAATGCATGTCAGTCGGATTCCCAAAGAGATGGTTAAAGACAAACTGACACAAATGGAGGCCCGAAAACTCAGCACCTTATCTCGCGTACTTGCTATGAAATATCTTGGGCCAATGGCTTACGATAAATTTTTTCTTCAAGAGCTGTTGGAAGACCCGCGAATCAAATCTGCAAATTCGGCTGGAAGCAAGGAATTGTTAGAAATTGTAAAAGAAGCGCTACGATCTCTCAGTGAAAGACAGGAGATGCTGCGCGCACAAAGACCATACTACACAATCAAATTAGCTGAAAAAGCAGAATCCAAACACCAGACAAAGTACAAGGAGGATGTACTGCTGAGGGAACGTGAGATCGGAGCTAGGACCGCGGAGCGCCTATTGAGACAGATTGAGAAGAGCATGCGAGAGCTCCGTGTGATGGACTTGATGGCGCAGGCTGAGCGCATGCAGATGTTCCTCGATAACAAGACTCCAAGAACATTACCCGACAAAGAGATGTATTTAGATCGGTTATACAGAGCGGTTGGAGAAGGTTACCTGTCACAGCATCGCCTGTCATACACACTCAGCGAGCGCGGCAACCGACGACGCATCGCTTTCCTCATGGGCTTGCCTGTTGGCCGTCCTACTTCTTTCGATTCTGTTATGGCTAATTATCCGTACAAGTTCATTGATATCCAATATGCCACACAAAAAGTGAAGCAGACTCTTGAAATGTGTGAAAATTCAACTATGAAATGTTGGCTAATGTACGAATTGGCTCGTTTGCTTTCCAAGCAAAAGAATTACGCTCTTGCTAAGTTTTATGCGAAACGATGCCAGAGAGAGGCTCAGGAACTGGGTAATATCACATGGTGGTTGAATGGCTGTTTTGTTCTAATGAGTGGCGACATGCAACAAGGCAACGCAAACGAAGTACGCATAGAAGTAGAAGAAGCTATGGAGTGGTTGAAGAAATTGCAAGACCCAGAGAGGGTGCAGGCCTTCCTGACCAAGTGTGCAGAAATGTCGGCAGAAACAGTGACTGGAGACGATCGCAAGGCGGTACTGACGCGCGAGCGAGAGATAATAGGCGTGATGGACCCGGAGACGCGCGTGGAAACGCAGGTGTTGTTCAAGCGCATGTCCAACGTACCGCCCGGGCGCCGCTTCTCCGTGCTGCCGCGCAAGGCGGACGCCATGAGCGACTCGTTCTACGAGCGTAAGCGGCGGCGCCAGCGTGGCCTCTCAGTCATCCCAGGGCCCGAGAAAGAGCTCCCGGCGCAGCCAAAGTCTGGCGTTGCTGGATTACAACTGTTTAATATTTGATTTACACAAATATTGTTATCATTTGATGGTTTAAATATTATTTAATTCATTCGTGACGCACATAAAAGCGCACAATTCTGATACGTTTATTTGATAAATTGTTAAATTATTGAAATATGTTATTTTTACTTACCCAAACGATTGTTTCACATCCACCGGACTGCCGCAGCTTTGCACGGGCCGCCGCTCCACCTAGAGGAAGGGCTTCCTTTCTTCCTTCTGGTGCATGCGAAATGCACAGGATCGATCAGTGTGGCGACGCTTGGAGAAAGAAGGCCTACTTTATTTATTTTTATTTATAGTTAATTAAAACGATACAAATACCAATTACATTAATTAACATAGAAATAATAAAACATAACAATGTTGACAATTGTGTCGCATATAATCAATATTTCACATAATAATACAGTTAACATGGCACAGTCAAGTGGCAATGCATAATCAATATATTCAATAATTCACCATTCAAAAGTAATTAAAAATAACAATACAATTAACATAGAACAGTGGAAATCCTCGCATACTTTCTCTCACAGAACACCAGACATGCAAAAGCACGACACACTGGAGACTCAGCTCTGGTGACAGTTCTGTCAATACATCCGCTTAGGATTTAACATGCTACGGCGAGCTGATCATAGCCTCTCCTCACCTCCAACGAGTTAAACCCAAGACTCCTAATGATTGTGTCCAGCAATGAAGGTCTTTCGGCTGTAATGATGATATTCTTTCTTTTTCGTGTGAGAATGTGGCCACCTCTGGTTTCAGAGTTAATTAAGTCGCCTCTGGGAACCCAACAGGCCTCTGACTAGGCCATTTCAGACTTACATTAACTATATTTATAAGTCTAGGATTCCTCACGACGTTTAAAATACATAAAAATTTTAAAAAGTCACATTGGTCAGCCCGGATTTGAAACGATCTCAAGAACGGGAGGCGAACGGTCTTAGCCAAAGGGCCACCAAGACATTGCAAGGATTGTTTTATTTGATGATACTTAGAATCTGGTACGGAGGATGGCAATGAAACCAGTAAGGAATAATAAATACATAATTTATTTACATTATTATGCCAGGATTGACAAAAATAATTATTTAACTTAATGATGGTAGTAGGGAGCAGAGGAGTAAGCTACGGGGGCGGAGTGCACCACGGGGGCGGAGTGGTATGTTACGGGTGCAGCGGAGTACTTCACGGGGGCGGCGTATGCAACGGGAGCGGAGTGGTAAGCGACAGGGGCGACTACTTTAGCGACGGGGGCGACAACCTTAGCGACGTGACCGAGAGGCTCCCTGTGCACGACGGCGTTGAATCCGTTGTGGGGGTCGGCGGTGTACTCAACAGTACGCTTGACACCGTCGGGGTCCACCACGGAGTAGGAGCCGTGCACAACATCACCATCGCGGCTCTCGTGTTGGCTCTTGGAGTCTCCGGTGTGTCCGTCCTGCACGTCGTAAGAGAAGCTGTACTGGGGGTTGGTGTCGTACGCCTCAACCTTGGCGACGGGGGCAGCGTACGCTACGGGGGCGGCGATCTTGGCTACGGGGGCTGCGGCGTAGTAGGCAGGAGCAGCTTGGACGGCATGGCTGGTGTATGCAAGAGGGGCGGAGTAGGACACCTGGGCAGCCGGCAGGAGACCAGCGCTCGCCACGGCCACCAGGCAAGACAGGACGACAAACTGTAAAACAATTGAAAATATATATCATAACACTTTAAACTTATGCAACAATTCTTACAAAATTATAAGTGATCGAATTAATAAAGTACCTTGAATGCCATTTTGAGTAGCGATAATGTTCAACAGTGGGATAGAACTGCCGCTTACAGTGCACGGTCTCGTTTTATATTCAGCGCGCGTCCACTCAAGCTCAGATTTATGTGACGTCACGCGCCCGATCCGGTCATCGAGCCTCGTACAACATATGACAGTTTATTGAAACTTTCGCTTTTAATTGAGGTGGTTAACCAAGGCAAGGTCGCGATCTTCACCGGAATGCGAGCGCCCGCCGCCTGCGTCCTGCGCCGATGCAACGAGTCGTTGCACACACTCAAATGCATCTCCATATTTGACTTTGACATCGCCCTTATTTCGTACCTGTAAGGGTGGTTTTCGTATCTAAAGTGTCTGAAGTTATGTCGACTGTAGGCATTTCATCGTTCGCTCAATATCGTGTAACACTAAGGCCGCAGTGAGCTTCCAAGTACGGAAAACTAAGTAAATTAAATGCAATCAAATCGTTAAGCGTGTATTGACCTTTTCTGTACATTAGCCGATCACATTAATTACGAATTTCGATGCTTTGTTTCAATTTTGTTTGAACTTGAATGGCAACAAAATAAGCAATATATTTTACTGTATTACTATAACCTTGGAAAAAATTGGGCCATTGCTTTTGGGAATTATGGAATTGAATTCGGTTTGAGTAAGGACAACTTATCAACCTACTTCCTTACAGTATATTCATCAACCTGCACTTTGTAATCACCTACATTAACAATATTAAGGGATGGTTTCTGAATTGAGACTTTGGAGTAAGAGCGAGAGTAAGAACCCTTTAAGAGCGGCCAACCCGTCATACTTTGCATACAAACGCTCGTACGTGATTATGCTGTGTAACACATCACATCTTTGAATTTTTTGAACTAATATGTATCTGTTGCACTCACAGATATAAATATAACTAGATGACGTGATTGTATGTACTTCCCAAGCAAAAAAATGGAGTAAAGTTGCGATCAATGATCGTAATCTGAACTTTGCATTTAGCATTATCGGCACCGGAAATCCACCAAAATCTAGAAAAATATTCTTTACAGCTCAATATGGCATAAACAGGCATTATACCATATTGAGCTGTAAAGAATATAATTATAGAAAAAGTTGGCCAAGGCATTGGTAATGTTTTCTTTCATTGGTAAGTAAATTTGTTTTTAAATTGTTTGTGAAAAAGTGGCACGCTTGGTTTTCATACAGATGAAGGAACTTGCACTACCTAGTTAGATTTATGTCTGTGGGTGCTATATATTATCTAGGTTTATATGAAAGCAAATAATAAAAATTGGAAGAAACAAATTCAGTACAAGTCTTCAAAAATCTGCTGTTTTGCACAAATTACTAGGACTTTGGCCGTTCACAATGTACTCATAAATTGTAAAAGTAAATTATCTTGATCTTGCACATGTAATTGAGATTCTAAATGACGAATATTTATTTCACAAACTTGTAAGGCTTACGAGTATTCAAAAACACATATTTCCTGGATTAAGTTTTATGAAATTTTCGAAAACTATTTTCTATCTCCAGAGTTTTTTTCGAACACTATGTTTCTTCTTCTCTCTCTTTTCGCTTTGTCTCTTTTTCAAACATTGCGCTGGATGAAACAACAAGACGATTGACGATAGACGGACCGGAAAGTGCCGCCTTAATGCTGAAGTTGATAGGTTTTCAGGCTAGAAATGAGTTTGGCAAATTCTCATCTTTGCATTCTGAATTGATAAATCGGGTTCGCCCCCGCTTGTCTTATGCTCAAAGTATTGAATGTGCTTCAATTTAATTAGCATCGTAATTTACACTTATCATTTGCATGCTAGCAGTAACTAATTAGCTGGAAAAAAACACAATATAAAATGTATCAAAAGCGTTTATTTACATAAATAACAATAGTATAAAAAAGATCCTAATAGTAAAGATATCAACAACAAAATTGTAATAATTCATCTAGAAGTAGTAGGGGTGAGGTAGCCTGGGGGCGAATAGGGGCGCTGGCGCAGGGGCGAAGACTGGCGCTGGTGCTCTCGCGAGGATTGGGGCAGGGGCGACCACTCTAGCAGGGCCTGCGACGACCAAAGGCTCGCGGCGTACAACCGCGTTAAAGCCGTTCAGTGGGTCAGCAGTGTAATCCACAATCCTTCTTGTACCATCAGGGTCGACCACTGAGTATGATCCGGTTACCAGGTCGCCGTTCCTGTGTTCCTGGTGGCCCTTGTAGTCGCCGGTGAGTGCGTCTTGTACGTCATAGCCGTATGAGTATTGTGGTAGAGGGTCCACTCGGGCGAGGGGTACGGGAGCTAGTACGCTTGCGGTCGCCACTCCTACTACGCAGATGAATACTACAATCTGGAATAAAGAGTAAGGGCATTGAAGTTGATCTTGATTGGCATATTTTTTTGAAGACGGTGATATAAGAAGTGCAGTGCTGAAGTATATAACTGCGCGATCTTACAATTTTATTGATACAAATATATATATTTTAGGCAGCCCATCATAATTATTTAAAGTTAAAACCACTTTGATGCCCTGCCTGAAAAATAATCAACACAAGTCAAATTCTTTAACGGAAAACATTATTATTTTAACATGAATCACTTGCTTTTCATATTATCTGACAACTACCAAAACAATTTCTCCTAGACAAGACGTCTACAGAATAAAATATGACGTATTAATAACGCAATACATCCATTACACAATAATAATAAGGTTGCAACATTATAACCGTGTTACATTGTCACTTGTGCGGCGTCCACTGACTTGCGACATGCTTTAAAAGTTTAAACCCTTTCTTCGTAACTAAACGCGATGGGAATGACAATAGGATCGATGTATGCGCCCGCGCCGTCGCGTCGTACGCTTGCATTTTGTACGACTGAATGTTAATTAAGTACTACGGTTCTACAAGTTTAAGTAAGAATCACTATTTGTATATAGAATCAAACAGTAAATTGTATGTAGCTCACATAATAGTGGTCTGTATTCTAATTTATGCTGTTCTAATTCTAATAATAAGCAGTGCATGCTTATCATTACGGAGATATGCATTTTTGATGAAAACGCGCGCGTTGATGTCTTTTGAATTAAAACTAAAATAAAAGAGCGCGATAACACAGTGGGGAAATAATTCAGCTGGTTTTAGTGATTACGTCCCTAGGGTTCGCTATTGTTATGTACTTTGCATTTCATAATATATGTCAAGTACAAAAGCTTTACATTAACATACAATGATCATTCAGCTTCTAAATAAAAGCTCAAATAAAGGCCGTTAGGTGTAGCAAAGTGTATGTTATTATTAGTCATCAATATAATATCTGAACCTTCAATGCCACAAAAATAAAATAACTTGTTGCATTCAAAAGGATATTATTATATTCGTACTTGACCATGAATTTAACTTCCATGAAATTGGACCAGTTATTGAAAAGATATATGACAAACATTCGAGTGAACCAATTCATTGTTATGTGCAGGGGCGAGTCGAATCGAAAGCGCCAGAAAGGAGGTATGTCGCAAAACGTCCCGATATGGATCGCATTGGTCAATGCGCGCGCGCACGAGCCACGACCTAGCGGCGGACTTAGACGATACCGTGAGGAATGACACGGTGATAGACAAAAGGCTCAATATCTTTGAAGAATCCCTCGCGATTTTTGTCGGAGCTTACGTAGTTTTTTACAAAGTAGTTTTTAAATAAGAACAGAGAAGTTAAATATTAACATTACAACATTTCTGCCTCAGCCCTTATTGCCTGCACTTATAGGCAAGTTGACAATCTACAATCGATAACGCTAGTAGAAAACGAATCACACGTTTAAATGTTAAGTCACGTGGTCAGGCCATACAAATAGAAGGCGTTAACGATTGTAGAAAGAGATTCGATACGAAACATTTGCAACTTGGCTAGGGGGGCTGATAGGTTAGGCAGCGGAGTTTCTTTAGTATACGATACACTCACATTTCACCAGTTATTCTAAAGTTCAATTGGGGCAAATCTATTATATTAGTGACATTCATGTTCTACTTAATGGTACAGAGAAATTTACAAAAATAAATAAATACATTTATAAATTCTCTCTATTCATCAAAGCTATCATTATTACGAAATTCACAGTTAATAAAATATACACTAGATAACGCAAACCAGTCCAAAATTCAAACAAAAAATTAATCAAATTTGTTTGGAAAAAATCTGAAATGGAATGAAAAACCTATAAATATAATTAGTATTATTTATTAAAAATGATTTTTATATCTCACCTTGGAGTCCATGTCTGTTTGTGTGGGATAGGTTGGTCACAGTCCTCGATGTGGAATGTGGTTCCCTACGGCCGCCCCCGCGTTATATATCGCTCGCCACGTAACTCGGGACGTGAGGTCCATACGCACGGCGCCGGCGCATCAAGAAAGTGCTTCAATTACGCGACATCGATGACTCTTGCGATACATGTTACGTTTCACGAACTCTATGCTTTCATTGATGCGACATCGACAGGCTTCCGGGTCTGACTTGTGATTCATTGTCCAAAATTTCGTAGATTTCCTGTGCCTGGTGTTTGTATTTGGCCATCTTTGTCGTCGTCTAAGCAGTCAAATCACTCCATTTACTTTGCAAGTAAAACTTGTCATTTCTCCAGCGATTTTTGTTTTTAACCGTCTTCGCAAAAAGAAGGAGGTTATCAATTCGACTGTATTTTTTTTTTTATGTTTGTTACCTCAGAACTTTTTATTGGGCGAACCGATTTTGATGATTCTTTTTACTTTGAAAGCGTTTTTTAATTTGCTTGTCATGTGGTCCCATTTAATTTTCATCAAGATCTGATGAAGAACTTCGGAGAAATACATCAGAACTCTTCAATAAATGACGGCAAAACACTCTGGATAGATCCAATCGCATGTCTGTTTATTGTTTACACCATTTCATAACATAATATCACACTGGTACGTTCTTAAGGGGTACGTAGGTGTGAACAGTTGACCATGGTATACTCTCATTGCACTGGTTTCGTTTAAGTTATTTTTTTAGTTTAGTTTCATGTTATTGGCTTAATCTATTCTAGGTTCACTTTGGGCACTATACGCGTAGGTACCTAGCCTATAGAACTGGTCCATTATGTACCACAACTAAAAAGTGAAAAATAAATACCTTTTTTTCAAAAATTACAACTGACTTCCAAACAAAAACACTACAAAGTAAAAAAATAACTTCAATTTCGGTAGTCGGTGTCAAAAAACGAAGAAACAGAAACACCGACTTCCGAAATCGAAGTTATTTTTTTTACTTTTTAGTGTTTTTGTCCGGAAGTCGGTTGTAATTTTTGTAAAAAAGTTATTTATTGTATTTATAGGCCACTACTGGTTATAGATTCATCTACAAATCCTGTAAATAGGCATCGCAATAACAATCTAACAACAAGAAGTCATTATTTTTAGAGATTCTTGGTAGTGAAACAGTTACTCGTCTATTCCTTTGTAAAGGGTTTACAAAGGCATAGACGAGTAACTTGCTTCCTTAACTTTGTCAAAAGAATTTGTTATTTTGCGTCATCTTCCCCAATTGCGTGTAAATGTGCTTACGAAGCGATAGCGACAAATTCTACCAACGAGGTCGCATTTGTCGCCATCGCTACTATTGAGCGTGGGATCCTGTGTTTGATCCCCATGTTGTGCAAAGTAATAGTTTTGGATTATTCCAACAGGATTGTTTAATGGCATTCTAGAGTCTCGATTGTCCAACCAACTATATAAAAACCCTTTGACAAAACAGGTGATATAATTTTAATGTGGTACCATCATCATCATCGGCCTTTGAATGTTTCCACTGTTGGGTCACAGGCCTCCTCTCTATGAGAAGGAATGGACCGTAATCCATCACGCGGGCCCAATGCGGGTTGTTGGATGTCACATGTCTTCGCATTTTTGGTTCTAGCACATGTCAGTTTCATCACGATGTTTTCCTTAACCGTTTTGAGAGCAGTGGTGTTGAAATAATGTACACAAAGTATAGCGTCTGTCGGGGTTCGAACCCACGATCTACAACTTGTAAGTCGCGGCCGCTAGCACTGGGCCACCACTGCTCTACAATGTGGTACCGCAATGTCTTAATTACGGCTATCTTTCCAGCATTCCCTCACTGCTGAGGAACGTGACTGCATACAATGTTTAAGCTATGCGGGGTTCCCTAGCATGGTCTGTATGGTCAACTTGGTCGGCCTTAAACTATCGGGCTAAAACCTTTGCACAATAATTGCGTCTGATCATCTAGTCGATTGCATTTCCGTTTCAACCAGAGTTTCTAGAATTTATAAATGCTTTGCCTTATGAACAGCTTTTGCACGCGCCCTTAAAAGGTGAAGACACTTAAACGGTTTTATTTTTTTGGACTTCTTAGGTTCTTGGTTTTTAATAAAGAATTTAAAAATTCTCATTCGAATTAATAGGTCATGGGGCAATGTCGGAGTCATGTGAACAAAATGTAAGCACTATTAATATTACTGGCACACCACTGATCGTCGATCGATACCAAATTGTTGACATAATTCATGACCTCTGACAGATTGGTTACTTAACGAAGGAAAAACCAAATGTGACACGAATTGATTTAATTAGTGTCATGCATGACATCGGGCTGTACCAGCCGATTAAAATTATACAGCAACTAGCTTCTGCCAGCGGCTTCGTCCAAGTGGATATCGGAAATTAGCCCGAGGGAACATATTCCCGGGATAAATAGTATCCAATGTGCTATTCCAGACTATAATCTATCTCTGTGCCAAATTTCATCCAGATGCGTCCAGCCGTTTGAGCGTGAAGATCTAACAAACATACAAACACACACACACACTCACAAATTTTCGCCTAAATATTAGTGTGATTTCAAAATACAGTACTCAGAGATGCTGTTAATGCACCATGGCACATCAGAAATGATGACCTTCACCGCGACCTTAAAATGAAACACGTCACCACCGTTATCTAAAATGTTTGCTAACGCCCACGAACACAGACTTCATCGACATACATTCGTAGAAGCAATCCAGCTGCTAGATAACACGGACTTAATGCGTAGGCTAAAGAGAACTAAACTATTTGAGTTAGTGTAGCGTATACATAGTAAAAAAATACATGTAACATGTGAAATAAGCGGTTTTAATGAACTTTAGTTATTATTAATAGAAAAAAAAACCATGAAATGATAAATTCCTTAATCCTCGTCATTCCAGTATGGAAATTAATCCTAGGTACTTCATCATCATCATCATATCAGTCGAAAGACGTCCATTGCTGGACATAGGCCTCCCCTACACACACCTACAATATTATTGCGGAATATAAAAAAAATGGCCATTCGAAGTAATGCTATGCAGACGAAGTCGCGGGCAATAACTAGTTTGTATATTATTTTCTTTTATTTGTTTCCAAAACGACTTGCTGTTTGTAGGTACAGTACCTACGGGAATTAGGTAGGTTATTTTCAACAAGGGACTATTTTGTAAGTACTCGATTCGATATTTTACTTATCTGCCTATTTCTTCAATACAAGTAGGTATCTATTTCACATTATTAAATTTGCTACAGAACCTCAATTACCAATTAGGTATTATCCAAAAATCCACTCAGCCTCCTGATTCAGCGGACCAGTGCAAGTTGATGAATGTCATTGTTATATTCTTAATTAAAAGATTTTCATGAGTCTTCATTATCTTTATTAAATCACAAGTAGAATCAAGTCTCTAGTTTTTTCCATGGGGTCTTCCCATAGATTTAGAATTTTTTTGCTTATCTATGGGTCTACCACAGACAATCTCCAAACTTATAAAGCCAGTTACACAACACCTATTCTATTCTTAAGCTAGTTCTACATTTAATATATAACAGTCACATATGTTTGAAGTTTTCGTTCCAGGACATATCGGTTTCCTAACGATGTTTTCCTTCATACTCTTAAAAGCAGTTACAAAAGTCCTTTGAACATGCTCAAACACTCAAAAGACCCTGGTCCCTGCGACGAAAGCGGAAATTAGTCATTACGATTGATAGAGATAATTTTATCGTTGTTCCACAGAAATAGAAAAGGCATAATATCGTAGGAAAAATCTATTGCTATCGTAAATCTACGAGTATACTAATATTATAAAGCTGAAGAGTTTGTTTGTTTGTTTGAACGCGCTAATCTCAGGAATTACTGAATGAAATTGAAAAAATCTTTTTGTGTTGGATAGTCCATTTATCGAGGAAAGTTATAGGCTATATAACATCACGCTACGACCAATAGGAGCGGAGCATAAATGAAAAATGTTGGAAAACGGGCAAAAATATTATTTTTTGAGAGCTTACCTTGCGTGCGCTGCGTAAGCGGTTTAAGTTACGCAAAAATCATGTTTGTGGGGTATATAAGGTAGGGTAGATAGGTAGCCAGTTGACGGGAGTGAAGCTGCGTGGGACAGCTAGTTATTAATATGACTTGGAAGTTCGTAATCGCTTCGGCTATTACCAAGCAGCTCAATTTTGATAAATTAAATATATCGGACGTTGAAAATAAGTACCTACCAAACCGTGATATTGACACGTACTTATCATGTCTTTCAAATTACGGTAACTTAGGTAAAATCTTATGTTGCTACTTAGATACAAGTGTACTTAATGAAAGCTGGTAGTAGACAAACAGCTTATCTGGCAGTTTACAGGATCTTGCTTTCAATCAAATTGCTAAAAGCCTGTTCTTATATTGATGTAAAGTTGCAAACTTATAAGTTGTTTTATGTTTTGCAGGACATGAAACAACTTTACAGAAAAGTTATGGTACCTTTAAATCATCGCCGTGTTTAAAATACTAATTTACAGCTGTACGATTTTAAGATCTCTTTTAGGAGTGAAAGATGGTGTAAGTAATCGGTTGTTTCAGATAGGAATGTTTGCTTTCTATTCAGAACCCAAATTTGATTGCATGAATGCATATGACACATTAGAAATACAAGTTATTGTATTTTCCCGCTCACTGTATGGCTGTGTTATGAGTGTCAAACCCTAATCACGTACTGTTTTATGAAAACCCTTCTGTTATGCACGTACTATTATGCACATACTGTAAATAACACTCAAATGCGTAGGTGAAAACAAAAAAGGTAAATGTTAATAGTAAAAATAAAATATTTAACTCTCAAACATTTATTTCATTATGTAAAAAGTAACAAAACTAACTAAAACTAGTAATATATGTACAAATCAAGTCTTTAGTGGTTTGCTATCGTCCGTTTGTCATGAGCTGACGGTTTACCAGGCAGTGGTGTACGCGACGGGCGCGGGGGCAGGGTAGGCAGAGTAGGCGGCAGCCACGGGAGCGGGGTAGGCTGTCCTATAGGCAGCCGCTACAGGGGCGGCAGCGTAGCGGGCAGCTACCACAGGTGCAGCAGCAACCGGGGCAGTGGCGTAGCGTGCAGCTACGACGGGAGCGGCTACGGGAACAGCCGCATAGCGGGCGTAGACTGGGGCAGGAGCAGCAACCGCTGCGGCCACTGGAGCGGTGGCGTACCTCGCAGCGGTGACGACTGGAGCAGGTTGTGAAACGGCCACGGGAGCAGCGGCGTACCGGGCAGCAACCACGGCGGGCTCGCCCACGACGGCAGGCGCGGCCGCCACCAACGGCTCCTTGCGCACCACTGCGTTGAACCCGTTCACAGAGTCGGCGGAGTAGTCCACGACGCGCCGCGTGCCGTCAGGCTCCACCAGCGAGTACTGGCCTTGCACTAGGTCTCCGTTGCGCTGCTCGTTCTGGCTTTTGTAGTCACCGGTGAGTGAGTCCGCCACATTGTAACCATAGTTGTACTGTGGCAGAGGGTCGAACTCTTCCAGCCTGGCGGCGACAGGGCCTGCCGCGTACGCGACGGGGGCAGCGGCGATGGCCGCGGGTACAGCGCTGCCGTGAGCGAAGGCCAGGAGGCAGGAGAGAACTACCAGCTGAAAAGAAATATGGCAAAGAATTAGTCACGTTTTTAAACATACAAGGGAATGCCTGCACGTGTCTGGAGACATTGAAATCTTCATCCCCATCGTTTAAGCGTCTTGCGT
This sequence comes from Orthosia gracilis, assembly GCA_947562075.1. NCBI lineage: Eukaryota > Metazoa > Arthropoda > Insecta > Lepidoptera > Noctuidae > Orthosia > Orthosia gracilis. The sequence goes on along the minus strand of OX387264.1, from coordinate 65,200,582 downwards.
TCAATAAATGATTTCGAACACAAAAACGTTATTAAGTGTCTTAAGTCCGCATTCAAGCACATTAAAGCTTAATATTTTTTTCACATTTTATCACTGTTTATACGAGTACTATCACTGTTTCACGATCACTGTATCACTTCACAGGTCGCATTGCACTCCGTACCTTGAATGCCATATCTGCTGCTTGTTGAGATGTGTTTAGGGATGCGTAGAGCTGTGAACTGTACCCTTAGTTAGACACTAACGGCATTTATAGTAGTTGGTGGAGCGCTTGCCTCATCCTGGTGGCATCTCCAAATTTGAATATATTCAAGTACGCGCTTCACTGCACACTCTTGCGATATATGTATGTATGTTACGTTTCACGAACTCAATGCTTTCATTGATTCGACATCAACAATGATTCACTGTCGAAAATGTTGTGATTTTCCTGTTCTTGGGGTTTGCATTTAAACATCTTTGCCGCCAGAGACGTAAGACCTATTTTTAAAGGTAAATCCTATATTTTGTGTCGACCCAGATGTTTTTCAACATAGACCGTTCCTATTGCCTATAAATACTTTATTCCAATAAATTGCTATCATAATTGAATGCTACCGAAAAAAGTTTTAGTGCTGCAAGTGAAAATACTGCTTTTTTATAATTCTTCTGCTCTGAACTTTTTTAGCTTGCTTTTAACAACTCCTATGGCAAAGAATTCCTAGGGAATTAGCTTACTCTGCATAAATACTCAGTCTAACAAATGTGCGCCATATTATGCGTGAAATTTTGGTTACTTGGGATAACTGATCAACTTAGGACTGCCTTGATGGTTTGAGGACTTCAAAAAGGAGGCGGTTCTTAATTCGACTGTTTTTTTTTAATGTTTGTTACCTCAAAACTTTTTACTAGTTGAACCGATATTGATAATTCTTACTGTTATTTTTATTGTGGTCCCATTTAAATTTTATTAAGATCTGATGAAGAACTTCGGGGATATACAACAGAACTCTTCAATATTTTTTTTCTTCCAAACCCATCGAGTGAGGTATTAAAATAAAGGGTTTTTAGAGGTAAGTACAAAAAACTATACCACTGATAAGTTCAAATTTAATTCGATGAAAAATTATACTGAAATAAAAAGGATGTAAATAAAAAAAGCAAAACCCGACTGCTTAAGGAGCGAATTAAATAGATGCAAACAAGAAGAAAATCATGCGATGCAGTCGGAGGATACGTAAGATTTTGGTCAGCCAGCTCGCGAATATGTATCCTCCGACTGCATAGCACGATTTTGTTCTTGTTTACACCTTTTGAGTTCGCTTCTGAAGCAGTTGCGTTTAAGATTCTTGAAAATGTCCTTTTTTTGTGTTACAAAGCCAATCGATCTGGCTAGCCGTTGCCCAATCATGTTGGGGTCAGCTTCCAGTATAACCGGATGTAGCTGAATACCAGCTATTTTATTTCTTTATTTTGCATACGTTTAAAAAATAATCAGAAAATGTTCAAATTCAAGTCGGTCCTTCAGTTCCTTAAAAATACGGGAATTGCCACTCTAGTCGCAAGCGCGACTTGTGTCCCGGGTTCGATCCACTGTTTGGGCAAAGAGTTATTAGGTTATTAAGGGTTGGTTTTTCCGGTGAAATAGGTATTTAACTCGCCACTGTTACCGCGAAGAGAGCGGCGTGCTCGGGAGTGCGTAAAGGCGACAAAAGTGTCACAGTAATGAATTACATGTGTACACCATGCTGTGTAGAGAAAGCTTGTTTTACAATTTTTTTTTAAAGTAAATAAAATACGAGAGTTGATGCCAAACCGTTTGTTATATTATTAATAACGAAATTTAAAATTGTTTTGTTTTAGATAAAACTGTAAATATTATAGTTTGAAAAAATGCCCTAAATCATATTTTATTCAATTGTTTGAATATCTATCTATATTTTTTTAAACAAAAGGACGGACTAAATAGACACATTCACCAAAAAATATATTTCTACTGGGGTTTACAAAAGATCGATTGTTTAAGGTTGTTTCATTTTAAATAAAATCAAAACCCAAGATGGCGCCGATCGAAATTACCGAAATTTTCGTCATAGGTGTAATTTCCACGGTCTTTGGGGTAGCTTTTTACAAATATGGGGACAAAATGAAAATCCAAGATTGCGCCGACCGAAGTTTTTGAAGCTTTCGTCATGGGTGTCATTTTCACGGTTTTCGGAGTCGCTAAATGTGAATTGTGGGGTCAGAATTAAATTCCAAGATGGCGCCGACCGAAATTTTTGAACCTTACGTCATGGGTGTCATTTTCATGGTTTTCGGGGTCGCGAAATGCAAATATGGAGTCAAAATGAAATTCCAAGATGGAAAAAACTGAAACTTTTGAAACTTTCGTCATGGGTGTCATTTTCATGGTTTTCGGGGTGGCTAATTGTGAATATGGGGTAAGAAGGCGCCGACTGACAGAAATTTCGGTTCCATCTTGGAATTCATTTTGAACCCAAATTCACATTCAGCGATCCCGAAAACCATGAAAACGACCACCATGACGAATATTTCAGAAATTTCTGTCGGCGCCATCTTGTATTTTCATTTTGTCCCCATACTCACAATTATCCAACCCGAAATCCATGAAAATGACACTCATGACAAAAGTTTTAAAATTTTTGGTCGGTGCCATCTTGTATTTTCAATTTGACTAATATTCGCAATTATTATTTTTATAACCCAAAAAAAAACAATATAAAATACACACTTCACGAATATTTCGGTCTTCTTTGAAGTCTATAAAAAAAAATCCTAACCTACTCGTAGATTCTGTTACATCAGGTCTCATAATAAATCGGTCGATAGATCAGCGGGAATTCGAGTGCGAGCAAATGTGACATAGGTCCTGCTTCGCGGGCGAGGCAGGACCTATGTTACTTTTTTGTGTTTTAGGTAATGAATCTTTCATAATCTTCTGATCAAAAAAACATCGTTTTAAAAGAACCCCCTTTTGGGGATAGGCATAAGGAAATTTTTTGATCGAGCGAAGTTTTTGATATCAAGTTTTGAATCTCAGAAATGAAAAGTACATTTAGTAAGATACAATATATATTTTTTGCATTTAAATAATCACTATTTGTTTGTTTATTATCGAATCAAAGTGATGTATAAGTCAGGGTACCTGCCCTGAACATTTCAAAGTGGCAGCCTGGTATTGGATTTGCGAAATGTAGCTCTGCTTTTATACATCTCCACCCAACCCTTCAGGAACATAGAGCCTGATACCCATTGTTATACTATGGAACTACGCCTTATTCCTTACCTTCTTCACCGTTCTCTCACTTCTGGAAATCACGACTACAAACAGCCTTTCTTCAACGGCTTGTTACATGCGGCCTCAATCCACAACTGCCTTCATTATTGTCTGATGATCTATACTGATGGCATTTCCCCTTTATAAACCGTTAAAACTGAAAACACTTGAAGGATAATTTGAAGACTTTTAATAATTGTGATTGCATAAATGAATTTATACATTGTCTACAGAAAATAGGCCAAGGTTAGGTCAGAGCACGGTCAGACGCATGAACAGAATTTAAACACTATTAATATTAAAAGCACGCCACTGATCGTCGATCGTTACCAAATTGTCGACATGATTAATTAGCTTTATAAAGGAAAACCTTTGTCAAACAGATTTCCCAAAATTATTGCAGTCAGTGTGTCTGATGCTTTCTACCATTTGGTTTCAACAGCCATCGACATCATCATCAATACATTTAATAAATCTGTAGAAAATTCGTTTTTGTACATCGAAAATATTTCCAAAAAAAATAGCCAGGGTGTTAAAGGAGAACCAACAGAACCCATTACCAGCATTTTTAGAAATTTTGTCTGTTTGTCTGTTTATTTAAGATATGTAAGTTTATTAAGAAGCAGCGTTGGAGGGCCTACCACTAGGTAGACCGTTGACCTGATAAACGGCTGTGGGAATCCGCTGGATACGAGTCGCACAGGACCGATTGATGTGGCGACCTTGGGGACCATCTCAGGCACACTCTCTTTCGGCTGAAATTGTGACAATCAAAACCCGAATCTCTTCAATGTTAGAGTGAACAGGCTTCTTCTGGATAAGCTCACTCCATCGTCGACTCTGTCTCTGTCTCCTCTGACCTAGACTAGAGTCAAGAGCAAACGCATCATAAAAAAATACAGTATATGTTGTATCCGATGTTGGAAAACAGGACAACTCTTGCAAGAGACAAGCGAACTGTAATTCATTACGCGGGTCGTAGCCATGGTAAAGTATGAATACGATTCATGAGTTCGTAATCAATCCAGTTAATACCAAACATTTCAGGATTCAGTAAATACCGAACTTTTAATATATAGAAAGTTGAAAGTTACATTTACAAACCTTACAAGTGCGTGATGCTGACAAACTTTGTATATGAATGGCCATGTCTTTAAAATTATGACAACTTGGGGATAATGGCTATGCTACGAATAGATTGCAGTGTACAAATAGCACATCCTACAGTTTTACGGAACTTTCTTTTGATAAATTCCATGAAAATGTACGTAGTATAACTTTGCAAAAAGCCAGTTGTACTTTTGCAAGTTTTGTGTTTGTAGGACATGAACCTTTTATTAGGCCATGAAATTTTAGGGCCAATAACTTATCTGTGAAGTTGAGGAAACTTCATTGGCTCTAAAAATTTTAGACAGTCTAATATTTACAAGCACTCAGTCGGCGTCTACTACTCTCAGATTGTTAGGAGTGAAAGTCGGTTTTCAGATCTGCGGTGATAATCAGGTAGAAAACATCAAAAGTTGAAAGAGCCACCTTGCAAGGTATGTCTGTTTTATTTTAGAATCTATGTGATGCAAATTCATTACCATAAAGTTTGTTTTTATATATGAGTATCAAACCCTAATCACTAACTATTTTATTATCACTCTTCCGTAATGCACGTAACAAAACGTGCTGTAAACAACACGCAGTTGTTGACAATTTAAATTAAATTGTATCAATAAAAAAACTAAGTAGGTAAGTATTTAAATCTCAAAAATTGATTTCATTATTTAAAAAGTAACAAAACTAACTAAAACTATTAGTATATGTACAAATCAAGTCTTAAGTGGTTTGCAAGCGTCTGTTTGTCAGAGATAAGCATGAGGTGACGATCTACCCGGCAGCGTTGTACGCAGCAGGCGCGGGGGCAGGGTAGGCAGAGTAGGTTGCAGCCACGGGAGTGGGGTAGGCAGTTCTGTATGCAGCCGCTACAGGGGCGGCAGCATAGCGAGCAGCTACCACGGGGGCAGCAGCCACCGCGCCAGCGGCGTAGCGGGCAGCTACGACGGGGGCGGCAACGGGAGCGGCCGCATAGCGGGCGTAGATTGGGGCAGGGGCAGCAACCGCAGCAGCCACGGGAGCGGCGGTGTACCGGGCGTAGACTGGGGCAGGCGCAGCCACCGGGGCAGCGGCGTAGCGAGCGTAGACAGGGGCAGGGGCGGCGACCGCAGCGGCGACGGGAACAGCGGCGTATCTCGCAGCGGTGACGACTGGAGCAGGCTGAGCAACGGCCACGGGAGCAGCAGCGTACCGGCCAGACACCACGACGGGCTCAGCCACGACAGCGGGCGCGGCAGCCACCAGCGGCTCCTTGCGCACCACTGCGTTAAACCCGTTCACGGAGTCGGCAGAGTAGTCTACGACGCGCCGCGTGCCGTCAGGCTCCACCAGCGAGTACTGGCCCTGCACCAGGTCTCCATTGCGCTGCTCATTCTGGCTCTTGTAGTCACCGGTGAGAGAGTCCGCCACATTGTAACCAAAGTTGTACTGTGGCAGAGGGTCAAACTCTTCTAGCCTGGCAGCAACAGGGCCAGCCGCGTAGGCGACGGCGGGCACTGCGCTGCTGTGAGCGACAGCCAGGAGGCAGGAGAGAACTACCAACTAAAAAGAAAATTGGCAAAGCATTAGTCACATGTTTAAATAAACAAAGGATCGCCTTTAGGTACGTGTCTGGAGACATTGAAGTCTTCATCGTTCTTGCGTTCAATAAACACAATGACATTATTATATTAAATCTTGCACTCTCAAGCTTAATAAATAGCTACTTCAATATTTTCCACATTTTATCACTGTTTATAATTTTATCACTGTTTCACGATCATTGAATCACTTCACAGGTCACACTGCGCTCCGTACCTTGAATGCCATATCTGCTGCTTGTTGAGATGTGTTCAGGGATGCTTAGAGCTGTGAACTGTACCCTTAGCTAGACACTAACGGCATTTATAGCAGTTGGTGGAGCGCTTGCCTCATCCTGGTGGCATCTCCAAATTTGAATATATTCAAGTACGCACTTCACTGCACGTTCTTGCGATATATGTATGTATGTTACGTTTCACGAACTCTATGCTTTTATTGATTATACATTATTAGTGACACACTGTCAACAGTAGGTATAGTGATTTTCCTGTTCTTGGGGTTTGAATTTAACCATAATGTTATGCTACCGAAAGAAGTATTGATCAAAGGTTTAGTGTAGCAAGTGTAGCAAGATATTCTATTATTCTTCTGTTGTGTTAGAGGTTATTTTAGCTTGCTTATAACAAGTCCTATGGTAAAGAATAGGTTAATATTTCCTTTATCTGCATAAATACTCAGTGTAACAATTCTGCGTCAAATTCTGCGTGAATTAGTGGTTGCATGAGGTTTCAGGTCAACTGACTGCTTAGATACATTTTTATGCGTTTGAAGCTAAATTTAACTAAGCTAATTTACTAATAATTTATTAATTAAAAATATATTTTGAAAACAAGCTTTTCGTATTCTTCTCAGCAAACCCTTTCATTTGATACTCATATCATGGCAGTGCACAAAAAATAACTAGTCCACCATCTTGGGCCGTCCGCCATATTGGATTTAGAATGACGTCACTTATCTAACCATGCAAATTTTACATACACGTTTAGTTTGGATGACAATCATCCAAACTAAACGTGTATGTAAAATTTCATCTTAATCCGTGGAGGATGACTGCTTTAAAATTCAGTTACAAGATTTGACCCGAACACACATACATGCAAACATACATACCTACATTGCAAGTTAATTAAAAGCTTGTAAAAAACGAATTTATCTATGTTCAAACTTGCAAAAATGGTTTTGTAATTTATACTACAAGGTTTCAGGGAAAAAGCCAGATAGTTCAATTTAGTTTACGCAACAACTGTCACTACAAAATAACAATTTCCATTAATTTGATTGCTTGTTCGTATATTATTGTCTGAATATCAATATTTATTTTCCGAATAAAAACTATCTGTATAATGAAGAAAAGAGCGGCAAAGTTAGGCTGCGACTGATGATGATTATTGAAAAACCGGCCAAGTGAGAGTCGGGCTCGCGCACCGAGGGTTCCGTATAAACAGCTACATTCACCAAAATAGTTAGGTAACATTAACGACGTACATAAACAATTGAAGTGTTGTGGTTGGTATATAACATTAATAAGACTTATGTCATTAGACAAACTGGTATAGTTTATTAGACAATAATAACACAAACCTGGTTTGGACTCAACACAGCCCAGACAACAAACGCCATCCTCTTCGGCCATAAAGTCATCATTTATCGACTAGTGATGCAAGATGTAAAGTTTTCAGATTTTTTCCTTTGCTTGTGCTGTAAGACATTGCTTCTTGCCAATTTTCATGCATATAGGTCAACGGGAAGTACCATTTAAGTTTTGATTTCCTTACGATTCCTCAATTATGCAAAATAGTTAAACTTTAAAGAATCAATCAATGGTTTTTGATACTGCTAGACAGAGATTTTTTTGGATTCAGATTATATATATACAAGAATTGCTCGTTAAAAGGTATTACACAAAAACATTTGCCATCGGTGGGGTTCGAACTTGAGACTCCCAGTACCGTCTATATCATATTCCAAACAACACTGCATTTCGAATCTGTAACCTGTCAACAGAGGCATGCTCAAAAAAAAAATTTTCTTATTTATTACGAAAGATACACTGAGGACGAGCTCGTTCGCGAGGGATTAATAATTACGATACACTTGTACAAAAAGCCATAATGTACAGATTTGACATACTTAACTGTAATTTCACGTGATCACAAACATTTTGGCATTTTTATTTTGACAATCGCTCTCTAGAACCTAAGGTTCGTTGTCTATGTAACAGTTACTCGTAGATAGTTTCTTAGTAAAGTTATACGGCCCTTCTGTATCCCGAGAACAATACTGTCCTACATCGCTCTATCAAAGTTTTCTGGGCACAAAACACCCGCAAGATATATTGCTTGTCTCGTTTGGGAGTCCGTGTTTACTCAGTAAGACATTGCTCAGAGTTGGCGCTATTCTGAACCCCTACTTGGAAAGGAAGCAAAAGTGCAAATAGTATAGTACTCCACTGTAATAGACAATTTGACTCCTTTTTAGCCGACTTCCCAAAAAGGAGGAGGATCTATGTTCGACATTAAGTATGTTTTTTTTTTATGTATGTTCACCGATATTGATATCATTTGTGGACCGATTTTGAAAATATTTTTTTTTTGTTTGAAAGAGTATGTTCCGAAATTGGTCCCATTTTAATTTGGTGAAGATTTGTTGAAGAACTTCGAAGATATACAGGGATACGCAGATCTCTCATTTCACCGGTTATGTTCATGTTTCATGATATTCGGGTAATCTATTATGACGTTATGGGTACCTTACTAAACAACTTGCCTATTAGGCAGGTACAACTAAAAAGTGAAAAATAAATAAACTTTTTTACAAAAAAATACTACCGACTTCCAAATTAAAAAACTACAAAGTGAAAAATAACTTTATTTTTGGGAGCCGGTGCCCATAACGCAATCAATTGGTAGCTATGAAAGACATCGACTTCCAAAAATTTTATTTTCACTTTGTAGTTTTTTTATTTGGAAGTCGGTAGTATTTTTTTGTTAAAAGATTTTTTGGACTTATATATCCCATAATTTGATTTTTATCTTTAGGTGGATTATGTATAGTGCCCTGGTTAATCTACTCTGGTTTGTTTTACATGCTATGTGTGAACAACATGAAACTATGCAACACATATGTCCTATGTGATGTTGTATGCTGGTATGCTAGTATTATATTATCTGTGATGCTGGGAAGGAAGTTTAGATCAGTTAAACAAAACAGTGTATTTGTGTGATGCTGACAAACTTTGTATTTCAATGGCTGACACATATCATGTCTTTAATATTATGACAACCTTAGGTTAGTTGCTATGCTACGCAAAGACTATATACTTAAAATAGAGCAGATAGTACAGGAACAGCTTAGACTCTAGACTTGCTCTAGACAGACCGACTGCATTTGAGTGGGCTGCGCATTCGGTTAGCAGTTTCGGTGCAGTTGTTCAGACGTGTGATTTAAATCTACTGCACATAAACTGCATTCCAACTGCAAATTTACAGTAGGAGTGCAATTGAAACGCAGTCCGTGTGTCTAGAGCCTTAATCTGCAGATTACCGGGACTCTTTTGATAAATTCCATAAAAATGTAACTTTGCTAACAGATATTTCTAATTATTGTCCATATTTACAACTTTTGTGTTTTAAGGACACAACTTGTGAAGTTGAGAAAGCTTCACAAGAAAAGTTATTACATGTAAACATTTCAACAGTCTAATATTTAAAGACACTCAGTCGCCTTACTGTTACCAATGTTTATGATCTTAAATTTTCTGATAAGATTGAAAGTCGGTGTAAGTGGTCAGTAATTTCTCATCTGTGGTGAGGTAGAAAGCATCAATAGCTGCTTTCAGCTGTTGATGTTTGCTTTTTTGTGTGAGTATGTTGATGATTTAATTTAAAGAGCCACGTTGCTGGATATGTTTTTTTATGTTTGTTTTTCACGGTTGGCGCAGTGGTTGAGCGATTGACTGCTGCGCTGCGTGTCGCGGGTTCGATTCCCGCACGGAACAAGTATTTGTATGACCTACAGATAGTTGTTCCGGCTCTGGGTGTTGTGTATGTGAGTTTATATGATTGTAAACGCACCCACGATACAGGAAAAAATTCCTAGTGTGGGGCAACGTTTTTTTAAAAAAAGAAAGAAGAACTGAAGAATCTTTGAGATGTCTCTTCTTTTCCATGAAGATTGTTTGTTTTAATAATATGTGCATGACACATTAAAAATTCAAGTAACCGTGAAGTGATATGAGTGTAAAACCCTTATCAGAACTGTTTTAAGATCATGCTGTACACAACACTCAATGGAAATTTGTATTATCCACAGGTCACAATTTTAAATACTAAATTAATTAAATAGTTCAAATAAAATAAAATATTTAAATCTCAAACATTTATTTCATTGTGTAAAAAGTAACAAAACTAACTAAAACTAGTAGTATATACAAATCAAGTCTTTAGTGGTTTGCTAGCGTCCTTTTGTCAGGGTTAGGCATGAGGTGAAGATCTACCAGGCAGCGGTGTACGCGGCAGGCGCGGGGGCAGGGTAGGCAGAGTATGCGGCTGCCACTGGTGCGGAGTAGGCAGAGTAGGCGGCAGCCACGGGAGCGGGGTAGGCGGTCCTGTAGGCAGCCGCTACAGGGGCGGCAGCGTAGCGGGCAGCAACCACGGGAGCAGCAGCAACCGGGGCAGTGGTGTAGCGGGCAGCTACGACAGGGGAGGCTACGGGAGCGGCCGCATAGCGGGCGTACACTGGAGCAGGGGCAGCAACCGCTGCGGCTACAGGAGCGGCCGCATAGCGGGCATAAACTGGCGCAGGTGCGGCCACTGGGGCAGCGGCGTAGCGAGCGTAGACAGGGGCAGGTGCGGCCACTGGGGCAGCGGCGTAGCGAGCGTAGACAGGGGCAGGGGCGGCGACCGCAGCGGCGACGGGAGCAGCGGCGTACCTCGCGGCGGTGACGACTGGAGCAGGTTGTGCAACTGCCACGGGAGCGGCTGCATACCGGGCAGGCACCACGGCGGGCTCGGCCACGACGGCGGGTGCGGCTGCCACCAGCGGCTCGTTGCGCACCACTGCGTTAAACCCGTTCACGGAGTCGGCGGAGTAGTCTACGACGCGCCGCGTGCCGTCAGGCTCCACCAGCGAGTACTGGCCCTGCACCAGGTCTCCATTGCGCTGCTCATTCTGGCTCTTGTAGTCACCGGTGAGAGAGTCCGCCACATTGTAACCAAAGTTGTACTGTGGTAGAGGGTCAAACTCTTCTAGCCTGGCAGCAACAGGGCCAGCCGCGTAGGCGACGGCGGGCACTGCGCTGCCGTGAGCGACAGCCAGGAGGCAGGAGAGAACTACCAACTGAAAATAAAAACAGGAAAGCGTTAGTAACATTTTTAAACTTACAAGAAAATGCCTGTTTGACTCTGAAGACATGACATGTCCCTTGAGTCCGTATTATTCCCAGTTCTTGCGTTCAATAAATGCCTTTTAACACAAAAATATTAATTGAGTTTATTCCGTTTTATTGACGCTATTAATAGCCTTTGTAGAAGATTTTTCACATTTTATCACTGTTCAGAAATATTATCACTGTTTCACAATCACTGAAACACTTCACAGATCGCACTGCGCTCCGTACCTTGAATGCCATATTTGCTGCTTGTTGAGATGTGTTCAGGGATGCTTAGAGCTGTGAACTGTACCCTTAGCTAGACACTAACGGCATTTATAGTAGTTGGTGGAGCGCTTGCCTCATCCTGGTGGCATCTCCAAATTTGAATATATTCAAGTACGCACGTACGAACGTCGAACGGCCGCGAGCCGTAGTTAGCGCGCGCAACGCGCGGGGACGACGATGGTGGAACAATGCCACGTAATGTGCGGGAAAATTTTAAAATGTAATGCTCTATGTTTCAGTTTATCTTCACTGAGTGTCTGAAGCTGTAATGTCACATAACATTTACGTACCAGTATGTAACTCCTGTCAGTTAATTAGTGGTATATGTTATTATGGTGCAATGTTCAACATCAGAAGATGGTACATACCTGGTTGGCACTTTACATGCTGTGTATTACCCCGGTAGGCATTGACGCAATTTTATCTAATCAAAGTATGAAATCTATTTATTCCGTTTTGAGTGCAGTGGTGGCTTAGTGGTATCGGCCGCGACTTATAAGTTGTATGTCGTGGGATCAAAGCCAGGCAAGCGCTTTAGTTTGTGTAAATTATTTCACCACCACTGCTCTCAAAACGGTGAAGGAAAACATCGTGAGGAAACCACGCGGCATGTCCTAGAAACAAAAATCGAATACATACACAATACACCAACCCGCACTGGGCCCGCGTGGTGGATTTCGGCCCATTTCCTCTCACAGAGAGGAGGCCTGTGTCCCAGCAGTGGGAACATTAAAAAGGCTGATGATGATGAATTTATCTAGGAATGTTTCTGATCTCTTAACAGCTTGAAACTGGGAGCACGTGCAACATCCCTTTTTAGCTACTCTTCTCAAAGGAGCACTCATGTCTATAGTCGCCAGCTCGATGTATGATTTGCTTAGTTTTGTTGCTCATTTTTCGGTTATAATTAAAAGCGAGACAATATAATAGACGATCACTCTTTTATTTATTGATCATTTACATTCATAAATGGACTACACATCGCAAATTATACATTCACAATGGTTGAGTCGCGACAGTTCAGGACTATGAATTTATTACAAGCATATCACATTCATTTTCTATTGAACACTGAAAAAAATTTTTTCATAATGTCATTTTCCTCCATAGTCTAAAACATCCTCTCTTTTGTTGATTTGATAGAGCTGTATGGATCCCATTGATGCAGTTATAATGAGATAACTGTAAAGGGTTTACCAATCAAGGCCAAAAAATGTAATTTTCAGGGTTGAAAGCTATGGTGTGGACTTTATTTCGTCAATGCTGAGTTGCTGACTGACAAAAGAAGAATTAAAGTTAACCAATTCTATCGTCTTGGCACCATCCAAAGCCATGTAGAAACGAATAGATTTGAATTAAAGATAAGCACATTGTGTAGATAGCCAGTTACTAACCCATTGTTACATTAGACCAAGTGGCCGATTGATTGAAAAATTCGTCGTTTTTTGCACTGATGTCCACCATTTAACGACTAGCGGGGTCACTGTCTGTAAAGTAGACACAATGCCGATGAAACTAGGTCACAAATTATTTAAACATAATAACATAATGACTCAAGGTCTATGTCCAGCAGTGGAAGTCTTTCGGCTCAAAGGATGCTGTTGACTAAAGTTCTGAAATCACCAACGCTTATAGTCACTGCTACTGCTCGTTAATTTCTCGACATACAAAATCGTCTAAATTGCCTACCACCATCTGTAATTCTGTATCATAATAAGTACGGAGCGAACCCGCGACACGCTCGCGTTCACTAACTTCGCTCAGCCACTTCACGAACCGTGTAGCCGTGTCGGCACACTTCACACTATCACACTAATAATATTATAAAGGCGAAACATTGTGAGTGTGTACGTGTGTTTGTATGTTTGTTACTTCTTCACACTCAAACGGCTGGACGGATCTAGATGAAATTTGGCACAGAGATAGATTATAGTCAGGAATAGCACATTGGATACTTTATATCGCGGGAATGTTCCCTTGGGATAATTTTCGACTTTCACGCGAGCAAAGCCTCTGGCAGAAGCTACTTAGAGAATAAAATTAACCTCTACACACTGTCATAATTTCCCTACCCTTGTCCCATGTAACTTGGGGTCGGTGCAACACATTTTCGTCTTCCATTCCGTCCTGTCAACCGTCATTATATCATTGGCTTGAATTTCTTTCATATCACTTCTGACACTGTTCATTGTATATTTATAAAACTTGCATTCTTACCTACAAACCGAAAACTTATCAAATGCCTTACCTACTGCCATAACCAATTGAAATTAATTATTGATTGCAATTTTCTCAGCTGATTACCCAATAAGCTCAAATATTTCAACCACTCAAAGATCTGGCAAAAATATGTCAATGTGTGAATGTGCTAGATCGTATTAGCGTGGTATGACTTAGAACAAATTAATTTAATACGCTGGATTGGCGATAGTTTCACGGCCGTTAGCTAAAGGGGTTAGATTGGTGAACTGTCATATCTGCATTCCAGAGCGGTCGCAGTTTTAGGCAGTGTCCTTTACATTATATAGAGGTATTTATTCTGGACACAGATACTTCAAACATACCTAATGTTCAGTGGGACGATGAAACCATGGAAGGTCAACATATTAATCAACTAGCTTTTCCCGTGTCTTCGGGATTATTAAATATTCGGGCCTATGGTGCACTAATAGTGTAGCTTTTCATCGGTAAAATATTGGGCCAGTAGTGCTATAGTCTAAGGATACAGCCTTGAGTTTAGCGAATCGAGTAAACTACTAGTTTCGTCGCAGGCGCAGCGCTGCTGTCATATCTGTATCCTAAAAGAATAGCAGTACAGGTTCACTACCTCCATGAATTACTGTTAACTTTACAAACATCTTAGCAATTCAATCAGGCGTAGCGGCCGCTGTAGGCAACGCCGATGCAGGATAGAGCTTTGTACTGGGTGAAATGTGGTGTAGCCGTGCAACGTACACTAGATACTATTGGTATGATGGTGACAATTTTACACCGAATTCAAAAAATTAAGAGGATCTCAATTTTACTGTTTTTTTTCTATGTTTGTTACCTCAAAACTTTTTACTAGGTGAACCGATTTTGATGACTCTTTTTTTTTTTGAAAACTGGTGCTACTCGTTTGGTCCCTGAAAACGATTAAGAAGTTTGGTAATTTGATTAAGATCTGATGAATAACTTCGGAGATATCCAAATTAACTCTTCAATAAACAATGGCATATCTCTCGGATTTGCTACAATCGCATGTCTGTTTAATGTTTACTTTATTTCATAACATAGCATGACGCCGGTACGCTCAAAGGGGTACGCAAATACGTACAGTTCATCCTGGTAAACTCTTATTTTACCGGTTATGTTAGTTTTATGTTATTCGGGTAATCTATTTAGGCATAACTTTGGCCATTATAGGTACCTAAAACTATTCAACTTGCTCCTTATGTACGACAACTAAAAAGTGTAAAATTTAAACTTTTCTATTTGGAAGTTGGTTGTATTTTTTTGTAAAAAAGTTTTTTACAGTGTTTTATTTAGTTTCACCTGTCTGTGTTCTTCGTTCCCGAAAGGACAGATTCCCGAATGGTCACTTGCCCGAACGCCACTACTAGTACAGTCAGGTGAATATTTTTAAATTTACTAAGTTTAGAAGGGCCAATTGTGTTAACACGTATAAACAAATATTGTATTGGCACTGTTTATTTTTGTATTTAACGCTACGTAAGATACGAGTAGCATAATATTTCTTTTCTTAGTACGTAATCAAAGCTTGCAAATATTTGATTCAGGTCCCGATGTATGATTGAGCTGGAACTTTGGAGACACGTTTGTTTCTCGTGACAATGTATTTTTACAAGCTTTTATTTAACTTGCAATGTATGTATGTAAGCATGTTTGGGTCAAATCTCTCTACTGAATGTTAATAAGCAGTTATCCTCCACTGATTAAGACGAAATTTAGCATACACGTTTATTTTGGATGACAATGCATACGACAATGCATGCGACACGCTAGATGGCGCTGCATCTAGTTCAACGCGAGAAAAAACGCTCTGTGTAAAAAAACATTATTAAAATATTACTAGTGTACAGAAGTAAATAAAAATAACTCGAACGATAAAACAGTGGCTAATGAATAAGTGATAGTGTTATCTACGAGTATTATAAACCAACAGTGAAGATAAGACCAAACTTAAAAAAAAAAACAATAACAACAGTACTACAACTAAAAATCGTTGTTAATCGATGTAAAAGCAGTTTCCAATATACATAAACAACTAAAAAGTGAATATAATAGTGTAAAAACTTTGTTATAAAACAAAAACAGTGACCAGTGTTTGACAGTGAAAAAATTCTTATCGCATGAGTCATTTCAACCGTTTTTGTTTCGTTCAAATGTTGACTTATCAATGCTATACTCAATTTCGACCATTAAAGATATGTTCATTTGGTCCGGTGGCATAACAGGCGTCACTTCGTCACCACACGAATGATCGCAGGTTCAAACCTCAGCAAAGACTCATCTCTTTTTGTGTATTCTAAATTAATATACATTCTCTCACAAATCAACACGCAGACCACATTTCAAATTACCTGTCAATTTGAAGAAATATTCCTTCGATTTCATAACAGAGGGCGCCACACCAGATTAAAGTAAGGATGGATTCCAGCAGCAATAACATTACCTATCGTAAACCATGTAGATCAAGCTCGCTAACTGACCTTAATACAAATATTACTAATACTCGTAACAGTGAAAAAACTATACTGGACACAACAATGATGAGTATACCTGATAGCTTCCATGATACAATTGACGACATTCGTGAGTTAACTGAGGAAAACAAAATACTTAAGAGTCAATTATTAAGCGCACATAAAGAAATAGAAGATTTAAATACTGAAAACTTTCGTCTCAAATCTGATTTACAAAATATGATTAAGACTGTTAATACTTTTAAAAAAATATGCTCGACGCCTGATAAGAAAAATGCAACTCCAACACGCAAAAACAAAACTTTGCAACGAATAAGTTCACTAAATAACATGAGCAAGGAACACGAACAACAACCACGTCGACTTGAATGCGCGACCAATAAACTAAATAAAGAGACACAAACCATAAGTACGTGTAGCCGTACTCAGACACCAAACAATGCGAAAGATATCCCTACTCTTACAGCACCAACAAATGAAGTATCGAAGCCTACACAAAAGAATAAACTATGTATCCTGAGCAGTAGCAAAATCAAGGGATCAGCGCCTTTAGTTCAAGACGTTTTTTCCAATCATTTTCACTACTGTCATTACATTATGCCCAACTGCAACATAATGCGGCTCATAAGCGGTATCGAACAAAAATTAATGGAATTTACCCTAAATGACTACTGCCTACTTTTTATAGGAGAGGATGATATTAATACATATGATAACAATTATATAGACGTAATAAATATGTTAAAAGAAACCCTCCGAAAAGTGACACACACCAATATAGTGATATGTCTCCCTACTTATAAAACAGGATCGCTAATATACAACTTCAAAGTTGAAATGTTTAACAACCTGCTTCATCTGGACAACCAAAATCATAAGTACGCATACATCTTCGACAGCAATCGTGACCTATCACACGAGATGTTTTCCTTCACTACGGGCAGAATCAATAAATATGGAATGAGGAACATCTACGACAATATTATGAGTAACATTTTGACTGATCTAAAATTATATTGTAATACGAATCCCCCGCAACATAGCAACAATACACAAGAAAAGGTTTATAACTGTGTAAATACAAACCTAGAGGAAAATTCTAACTTTTTTCGTGTACAATAATATATATATCCTGCATCAAAATATTGCGGGACTCCTAAACAAGAGTGACACCCTTAATGTTTATTTGGAAGAACTAGAAAGTACCAGAAAACGGATAGATGCTGTGTGCATAACTGAACATTTTATGACGCCAGAACAAGAAGAACTACTAAATATACATAACTACAGCCTAGCAACGAGTTTTTCTAGAGGATGTAGAAGAGGTGGTGCCTGCATTTTAATTAGGATTGGCCATAAATATAAAGTGCTAAATATAAGTAATTATTCTCTAAATAATATAATTGAATGCTGCGCGCTCGAGTTGACTGAACACAACATTATTGTTGTATGCATTTATAGGGTGCCCCAATCTAACTTAGATAAATTTCACGATAACTTAAACAACATTTTATCTTTGGTATGTTTAAAACTTAGTAAAAAAGTTATTTTATGTGGAGACTTTAATATCAACATTTTGAAAAGAAATATAAATACTTTGAATTTTGAGTATGCACTGTTAAGCTATAACTTAAAATTCCAATTTTCTCAACCCACTAGGCTAAGCAGTGGGACATGTTTAGACAATATTGCACATAATGTAAGGGGCTGTAAAGGAGAGATTATAGAATTTGGTTTGTCGGATCATACGGCACAGCTTTTGAAATGTCCAGTTAAGAAAACATGTGCTTTAAAGCGCTGGCGAGTAAAAAGACGAAATTATTGTCAGGAAAATATAGAAAAATTTAAAAACAGTATAAAATGTCTCACCTTCTCAGACATTTATAGCACCAGTAACGTTAACGAGGCCTACAACCATTTTCTAGACCTATTTCGATTATTTTACAATCTCTGTTTTCCTTATGAAATGAGAACAATATCGATTACCAAAAAAGCAAAATGGATCTCTAACGGAATAAGGAAATGTAGTAAAAAGAAACGCCAAATGCTGTGGCAATATAGAACTCACCCTACAACTAAAAATAAAAATACTTTCAAAACATACTCTGCTAGATTAAAAACCATTATATCCTTGACACAAAAATCACAAAATAATTATTATATTAAAACCTCCCAGAATAAATCGAAAGCAGCATGGACAGTCATTAACAATTCTAAAACCGTCTTTCCTAAAGAGCCAATAACAGAAATACGAACAGGCACAAAACAAATAACAAACCCATTAGAAATAGCCGAGTCTTTTAACAATTTTTATGTTGACCAAGTTATTGAACCTAAAAATAAGGTAATACCAATTCCTATACTCCTAAACACCTCTAGTTCTTTATATATGGAACCAACTATACCGCAAGACATAGTTTACCATATTAACTCACTTAGAAATACAAATAGTGTTGGTTATGACGGAATTAGCACTAGGGTTGTAAAAGAGACGGCTCAATACATAGCTCCACATCTCTGTCACATCATTAACATGAGTATATCTAATGGAATCTTTCCCGAAGGACTAAAAACTTCATTCATTATACCATTGCACAAAAAACAGGATAGGCAATTTATAGCAAATTACAGACCTATTGCTTTGATACCTGTCTTCTCAAAAATATTCGAGAAAGTTATCTATAAATCCCTATATGGATACCTTGAGAAGTCAAACATATTAGTCAAGGAACAGAAGGGATTTCGTAAACAGAATACAATTAATATGGCCATTCATGATCTACTTCTTCCTGTTCTATCAAATGTGGACAGGAGAAATCCTGTTTGTGCCATATATATGGATCTAACCAAGGCTTTCGATTATGTAGATTACGCAATTTTGTTAGGCAAACTTGAAAAATACGGTATCAGGGGAAATATACTTAAACTGTTAGAATCCTATTTGGTAAATAGAAAACAATATGTAGAAATCACACAAATTTGTACTAATGATGGTTACGAGAAGAAATATCAATCTAAATGTAGGACAGTAAAATACGGCGTACCTCAGGGCAGCGTCCTGGGACCTCCCCTCTTCTTGCTGTACATTAATGACCTTCCTGGACACATAAACCATCCTATGGTACTATTTGCTGACGACAGCACAGTAGTAGTTAAATGTGACGATCCTATGACTTATGAAAATGAAATAAATATGACATTAAATACAATTATATCATGGTTTGACAAAAATAATCTTATTATAAATTTAGAAAAGACTAAAATTATGCATTTTCACCAGAGAGTTCCGAGTAAAATACCTGACATTCATTATTTAGGGACTCAAATAGAGTCAACTACCGTCACCAAATTCCTTGGTATCTTAATAGACAAAAATTTGACCTGGAGACCCCAGACAGACGAAATCTGTAAAAAAATTTGTAAATTCGCATATGTTCTTTACAAACTATCTAAGACTGTCAGCCTGGAATCGGTACTAATGGCATATCACGGTTATGTTGCATCAACACTTAGGTATGGCGTAATGTATTGGGGTAACTCAGTCGATAGAGAACCTGTATTTAGAGCTCAAAAAAAATGTATCAGAGCTATGTGTGGCCTAAATAGCACGGACAGTTGTCAACCGTTCTTTAAAAGTCTAAACATTCTTACTCTACCATCATTGTACATCTATGAAACGAATGTATTTGTCAAAACACACATCGTGCAATACAAAATAGCTTCCAAAAGCTACTATAGAAAGTTACGCGACAAAAATAAGTTAGAGCTCGAAATAATACATGGCAGAACAGCATTAATGAATAAAAGTACTTTTTGTATGGCCACAAAAATATTTAATAAGCTGCCTGAGACATTAAAGTCATTAAATCTGGACAAATTCAAAAGTGTACTTAAGAAAATTTTAATCGATAAATGTTACTACTCAATAAAGGACTATTTGGATGACAGTACTATAATCCCTCCTTCAGATTAAACATTAGGTCAACATATATATATATATATTTTTTTTTTTGACATGCCTGAATTTATTGCATATTTACCTAATTGACATCACACTATAAGTTTTTACTGTTGACATTCTGGATATTTCATTAATTTTGTACTAGTTTATTAATTAATTGACATTATCTAATATTTTCAAAAAAAATTTTTTTTTTTTTTTGACATTTGTATTTGTTTTTGTATTTCTTGGATTTTTTTTTTTTTTTTTTGTGGACATTCTGTAAGTATTTAATTGATTTATTTTGACATTCTTGTATTGATTTGATTCTGACATTAGCCTATTTTTATTTTTATATTTTTTGTCATTTCTGAGATGTTTCACTATTTTGGTTTTGACATTGCAGTTTTCACTGAAAATTAATTAATTGTCATGAAAATAATAACAATATTGATTTATTCAACACTAATTCTTAACATAATTTTGATATAATATTGTGAAATTAATGATAAAACATTTGTACGCCTAATGGCAAAGCATAGAGAACTTACAAAACTGTAACATCTCACACACCTGTGTATCTGTAACCTATGTTTACAAATAAAGAATCTGAATCTGAATCTGAATCTCATAGTCAGCTAAGTGACGTCATTCTAAATCCGATATGGCGGACGGCCCAAGTTGGCGGACTAGTTATTTTCTGTGCACTGCTATGATATGGGTATCAAATGAAAGGGTTTGAAGAGTAGAATACGAAAAAAGCATGTTCTAAAAAAAGTTTTTTTAATGAATAATTTTATGTAAAATTTTGTTTATTTATAATAACTTGTTTTTAGTTGTAAGTGGTTAACTTGCATTATATTAATTAATGTTTCTTGATCGAAGTACCGATATATCCTCTGTATAATTTCATGATATTTGCATGGTTTAGGTTTCCCCAGAGGTTTAGGCATATCTAGCAGCGAGTACAAAGCTGGATTTACACCGGCGAGGCGAGGCGTGGATGGGATGGGCGAGAATTGAAACCACGCTTACTCTTTTATACCGAAAGATGTCCATTGCTTACCTCGGGTCCTCGATGCCAGTGCGAAACTTGTATATCCGTTTCACAAAGTAAATAAATACTCTATTCTTAGAGCAATAAAGTTCAATATTGTACTAACAATATTTCAATTCTCGCCTCGCACATCCTCGCGCATTATATCCTTCGCACCTTTAAATAAATACTCTATTCTTAGAGCAAGATAAAAAAGTTAATTACTAACAAATATTTCAATTCACGCCTCGCACATTCTCGAGTACCTTTTATACCAAAGATGGGCAGAGCGTGGATAGAAATATTGCCATACAAATTTCAATTCACGTCCATTTCATCGATGCACGCCTCGCCTCTCCGGTGTAGAACCACCTTTATACTCGATAAATTATGAGTATTTTAAGATACATATTTATGTATGTAATCCTAGTTGCAATTACATCATCATTTTTTCGTTTCAATTGATATCTAATACCTTTAAACGAGCAATTCTTGTATATATATAATCTGAAAATGAAATATAGTATGCAGGGTGTTTCGGGGGCGATAAATCGATCTAGTTTTCAGGTTTCATTTTTATAAAACATCGTTTTCTCTATTTTCACCCGAGCAGAACACGGTCGCCCAGGTACTATCTATTTGTGCCTAGTTGTTCAATTTCAATTAAAAGTGAACAACTAAGTACAACGCGGCAACGTTCCATAACTTGCAAACAATTTCGGGCTACTACAGCATTCCGAATATAAGGAAATGGTCTGTGTGAATATGAATATCTGGGATCATCAAAATCGTGTATAATTGCTTCCTTATTTTAAACAATTTCTTTTAGACATTTTTTGGGGTTATTAGCCAAATTTTGAGCGGCGGTCATAGTTGAAATAGTATTAATTAAAGCTATGACAATTCGCATTTTCAGTAGTCAAAAGACTCAGTTACATGCAATATTATCACCCGGTTTCTGAAGCGAAAATTTGAAGTTAAAACCAACCTTAACTGTGACAGGTTTTCATACCAAAGTTGAGTTATTTAAAACTTCATATTCAGAAACAGGGGTAAGTGAGTACCATAAAAACAAACATTTAAAATCTCATTCATTTATTTCATGTCGTACAAAAGTTAAGAACTATTCGTATATACAATTCAAGTCTTTAGAGGTATACTGGCATCTTTTGGTCAGAGTATGGCATTCAAGGGTAGCGGTAACCGGCGGCGGTCTCCTGCACGAGCTTGGCGGGAGCGGCACGCACGGTGGTGACTGCGGGGGCCACCGCCGTGGGAGCGGGTGCCGTGTACGCGGCGGCTACGGGAGCGGCCACGGGGGCACTGTATGCCACCGGCGCTGTATACGCAGCAGCTACTTGGGTGGCGTAGGGGACAGAGTACGCGGCGTAGGGGGTGGAGTACGCGGTGAAGGGAGCAGTGTACGGGGCATACGGTGCGGAGTACGCGGCGAACGACGCAGTGTACGCCGGTCTATACGCAGCCGGGCTGGCATAGCGTTGTGCTACGACAGGAGCGGCCGCGTAGCGTGCGAACACAGGGGCAGGAGCGGCGGCTACGGGGGCAGCTGCTACGGGAGCCGCTGCTACGGGAGCGGCGGCGTAGCGAGCGTAGATTGGGGCAGGAGCGGCGACCGCGGTGGCGACGGGAGCAGTGGCGTAGCGGGCGAAGGCAGGTGCAGCCGTGAACCTCGCAGTGGTGACGACTGGAGCAGGTTGAGCAACGGCCACGGGAGCAGCGGCGTACCGGGCAGGCACCACGGCGGGTTCGACCACGACGGCTGGCGCGGCCGCCACCAGTGGCTCCTTGCGCACCACCGCGTTGAACCCGTTCACGGAGTCTGCGGAGTAGTCCACGACGCGCCGCGTGCCATCAGGCTCCACTAGCGAGTACTGGCCCTGCACCAGGTCTCCGTTACGCTGCTCGTTCTGGCTTTTGTAGTCACCGGTGAGAGAATCCGCCACATTGTAACCAAAGTTGTACTGTGGGAAGGGGTCGAACTCCTCGAGCCTGGCTGCCACAGGTGCGGGCGCCGCATATGCAACGGCGGGAACCGCGCTGCCGTGAGCGATAGCCAGGAGGCAGGAGAGGACCACCAACTGCAATAGAAAGGGATAATTTTTTATGAGAAATCCGGTTTCCTTTATGCACATGATTACTTTTTTATCACTATTGTTTTGATTGATTCTATATTTTGATAATGATGTTTTTTTCACTTTTTGGGTTTGTTGGATATTTCACTGTTTCAAGATCACTATTAATGCACTTCACAGGTCGCACTGCGCTCCGTACCTTGAATGCCATGTCTGCTGCTTGTTGAGATGTGTTCAGGGATGCAAAAAGCTGTGAACTGTACCCTTAGTTAGATACTAACGGCATTTATAGTAGTTGGTGGAGCGCTTGCCTCATCCTGGTGGCATCTCCAAATTTAAATATATTCAAGTACGCACGTACGAGCGGCCGATGGGACGACTGGACAATGCCACGTAAACAATGCGGCTACTTGCAACACACTTGGCCTATGAAACATCGCGGTCACACCGATTCTTCGCTTAATTCACGAAATAACATGTTTTTCAGGATTTGTGTTTGCCGATCTTCACGGTTAAACTGCCGCTAAAAGAGATGATATTTGTGAAGTGGATACAAGGATTGCATAACAAACCCATTGTTGGAATATTTTCTCGTGAATGAAGTGATCCTAGCGCTTCAAGGCTTCTAATGTATATTTGAACATGTATTGACAGTTGCTCACTGTCTGGAATTAGTCGCGATGTGCAATAGTCACGACAGTATCCGTTATTAACAAGATTCGAATCCATTCAGAGAATTTCACTCGCGGATGTTGCTAATGAAATATCCTTGTTATTAGTATAGTATACATTTAGAGTGACGCCTTTCTAGACGAATAAACATGTACGTGTAGAATGACAATTAACCCTGAACAACAACACGACATCCACTCTTCATCTTCCCCGTTGTTGATAAGTGGCATGTAACTCGGAGATAGCCAGCCTGCCCTAAATATAACAAAGAATTTTGAACCCAACTATACAAATAGTTATACTATATTCGCTGGAGCAAAAAGTAAAAGGGAAACAAATGTCAAACGGTTTTAATTCGACTAATTTTAAAAATACAACCTTACGACGCAAAATGGTTACTTTTGTAGCACTTTTTAATTTATTGTCATAATAGTTCCGAACTCCAGGCTTTCGAGATGCTTTTTTAATCCATGCTTTTTAATGTCGCATATTGGTTTTGAGTCTTAATAATACCATTTTCTTTTGTTTATTCATCAAAAATATTGATATTGCTGTAAAATACAGTTGAGAAAATAATAATTTAAATGTGTGACATATTCGTGCATGAGTTATTTTTTATTGTTGTATGAAATATACATCCCATAATTTTTGTTTTAGTGACAGCAAAGAAGATACTGTAAAAACCTTTTATATGGTTTGTTTACCTTTTATTTTTTGCTCCAGCGAATAGAACGATGATTGGCTAGTAGGTAAAGTCATAGCCAACCTATAATAGTCATTTTTAACCCCCGACGGAAAAAGAGGGGTTTAAAAATGATCTGTGTGTCTGTGTATCTGTGTGTCTGTCTGTGGCATCATAGCTCCTAAACGGATGAACCGATTTTGATTTAATTTTTTTTTGTTTGAATGGTGACTTTATCAAGAGTATTTTTAGCTATATTTGATTAAAATTGGTTCAGCCGTTCAAACGTTACCCGCATTTTACTCTTTTTGAATCTGGTTTTTTACGCAAGACGATGTTATTATTACGTGTTTTGATAGATTGCCGATTGAAGCGTGTTTATTATTGTGTATATTATATGTAGTTTCAAAAGCATGAAATTAATAATTAAATCAAAAATAAAAACACCCCCGACACAAAAACTTCTAAAAAGCAAAGTAAATAAAACGATGACCAAATAGTTTGTTATAATTTAATTTTTATCTTATTTTTTATTTATGAATGGAAATGGTGACAAAATTGTTTGTTTTAATTTAATTTCTATCTTTTATTAATTTATGAATGGAAATGATGACCAAATTGTTCTCACCTGTCCTATATTTTAACATGACCGTTAATTACTTAGCAAACGTTTAAAATTAAATAGCAAACGATGGACACTTGGTATACATGTAAAAATTAGTTGTTTAAGCACAGTAGTTTGCTTGTTATTGTGACACTGTAGTATTTTAAAACTATTTATATTGCTGTGCCCTAGCAGGGTTCATATATGAAACCTTTATATTTGTAACAACTTTGTAAACTACATGAATGCAATAAATGATTATGATTATGATTAAAATAAACTGCTGTAAATTTCCAATTCCCACGGGGGTACTCCAATCATTAACCAAAATAAATAAAACCTAAAAAATAAATAAACAAAAATACTTGTTTTCACAAGACTTTTTTTGCAAATTATGAAAACATGTTGTAATTTCGTCACTCGTTACAAATCAGTCTAAGCAGCAATAATGCTCTAGTTTAGTTCGGCGGACACACTCGCGTACAGACGCGTCTCGCTGACATTCAAACAGGCCCGTCGAACATAAAACTTGTTACAGTTACGAAATAACATGAGTACACAAACAAATTGCATCCTTTGCAATGAAAAAACTAGTCGGTACATGCTTCATCTAATGTATGTACTTCTGTGAACTAGAATTTTTTCTTAAATATACGTAGGTATTTTCATGGACCTCTACTAGACAGACCTATAACTCTGTTTTGGAAACTATGTAACATTCACAGTAAAAGTCATTAAATTTGTGTCTACACACAGCTCTTAAAAACCTGACAAATGTGCAGAGATTTCTAAAAGATTTTCAAGTTTGCAAACTATTTTCAGACAACTATTAGTAATGCAGACAAATACAAATTCGGATGGTTTCTTTCAGCTGCAACAGTTTGTAAGACTCTCTATTATCTTCTGTTGGTCTGTCTATCACATTTGCATTACAAAGGGCAGTTTTCTCAGATGAATGTATTCGCAAGGCCGTAGGTCGCGGACTATTTTGACTGACGGTTAATGGTACGTCGTTAGTTGACGACAAAGTATGGCACACCGTATTAATCTTTGTTTTATGTTGAAGGAGATTGTACCAACTGTTACATTATATTTTATGGGCTTGGCTTATTAACTGTCTGGCGTAGGCAGGCATTGGCAATTGCTGCCTTAGAAACTGTTATGATAAGAAAAATGTGAACAAAAATGATTAATATGGAGTTCTTAGGTATTTTAAGTTTATTTTGGCAGATATTGTCAGCGAAATAGACATAAAGCCTTAAAGGAACTAAAGAAACAGCAGCAGCAGCAGCATAGTTAGTGAAACTAACCTGGCCCGAATTCTTCCTGAAGTGCACGTGCCAACGAAACGTAGCCAACTGCCAAATGAAGCTTCGAGTTCGAAAGTGCAGACGAAATGACAGTATAATCAAATAAATTTAAACATGAATGAGAGCGCCAATTTTGTTTCGATTAATTTAATAATAAAATTTACGTAACCTCTACAAATTCAAAAGATTCTAAATAGTTTAAAATAATATATGAAAAATAAACGTATGCCTTTTATACATACTTTAAATTGTCGTTTTTGCTCATGCGAAAATAATTCAATGAATGAATATAAACTTTACAATTATTGTAACAATGTTTTAATATTCTATTTAAAGTTGTTCGTTAACAATGATATACACATGGCTATCAATACCCAATTTTCATATATACAATTATTTCTTTATTATGCAACATCAAAGCACACACAAGGCAAAGCCAATCGCCCATCCTTGAACTACCCTCGCTCTGGCGACAAGCTCGTGAAAATAGCGAAGCAATGGCGGCCATTTTCCTTTTCCGATATCTTATTTTCCATATAATATTGTCACAATATGCAACAACTACGCATTATTTCACTACTCGAAGCGAGGCAACCTCAATCGGCCACCCTTGAACTACCCTCGCTCTAGCGACAAGCTCATGAAAATGCGCGCTAAGCGATGGCGACCATTTTCCTGGCGATCGCACGCGCGTCCTTCACAAGGTTGCCAATTGTTGTGCAATCCGGTGCGCGTGCGACGCGGCCTGCCAATGTGCGCGTTCTACACTCATGAGTTGATGGTGAGAGATGACTGACGAATTGCAAATGAGGGATCCTAATCAACCTTATTTTCTTTTTCTTTTTTGTACACAAAACATATTAATAGATGTGAATACAATAGGACAGCTTATGTATTAAGGCGAGAGGCTGTTAGAGGATCCAATTATATATTATGTAATTCATCAAAACAGCAAATCTCAGAAATCATTTACATCATTATTTTTTTTGTGGGTACAAAATAAGATTTAAGCATTATAAAAACAGTTATTTTTTTTATTTATTGTAGCGCTTGACCACTATCTCACCTGATGGTAAGCGATGATGTGGTCGACGGTGGAGCACGCTTGCCTAGAAGTAATAACACACTCTACGTTACGGCATGCAAAAGTAAAACATATTTATATCTACTCAATTATATAACCATATAAACAAAACAAAATCAGTACAGTTATGTGGATCTACATCCTTCCTACATAAACTGAAGATCAAAAACAACAATCTTAATTGTACATTTTACAAATAAATTCAATCGATTATTTTGCATACATTAAAATATGCAATAACAATACAATAAATTAATATAACATTATATCACATATATCATTATCATATTTTTTTTTACATCATTTCGTCATTATATCATGTTACGTTACTATCATTCAAAAAATCTTGTACAGAATATTAACATTTATCTCTTAGTAAAGATGTTAGCTTCTTTTTAAATATGCTCAATGATTCTTATTTGTGGGCATGAGGTATTTTATTATAGATAACGGGTCTCATTTATTGTAAACTTATTCTTAATAATGCCGTTTTTGTAATGCGATCTAACAGGTCCCGGACGTGTTCTAATATCGTCCATTAGGGTAAAAAGGTGTATGTTTATTCTAACAAACATTACAACTTCAAGTTTCTACAACGAAGGAAAGGTGAGTAATTTTAGAGACTTGAACACAATACCATCAAAAGATTTGCTGATGAGGACAATATACCCTAAAAACTCATTGGGTATCTTATTATGGAAACCATACCCATGGAGTCCACAAACGAAATATAGCAGAATGTAATATGGCACTGGTTTACTACGGTTTTAATCATATTAATGTGAGTCACGAGAATGTATAAAAAAATATAAAATTAAACAGGTTGTTTTTTTAAGTGAGGCAAATTTGAAACTGTGAAGAAAAGCTATAAGCACTGGAAGGAGTCTCGGAGCTGTTTTGATGGAAACTAAAACTGTATTATGTGATTTTTGAAAACTCAATATTCTTAGACAGGATCAAACCTGTAGACTTCGAAAAATAAACACGCTGATTATTACACGATTCGATAGTGTAGTCTCTAATAACAATCAAATTTTGGAAAGTACTGACACACGGAAAACTTAAGGAAATACCTCATTTTTAACAAAATGTACAGATCAAAAATAAAGTCCTCAGAAATCGGTTGATTTTGATTTTTTTTAAACGATTCGGTACATTTTCTCCATCGATTTTGAATCAAATAAATATATGCAATGAAAGGTTACTTTACTCTCGTAAGTTTAATTCTATTTTGGTAAATGGACGGCAGTTTTCGCAAAGCGGGTCAGATTATGCCTTTCTTAGACTCATCGTCATATCACGTGAGATACGTCCACTGTTGGACATGGGCCACACCCAAGTATTCCTAATTCTACTAGGCCTATCTAAATAGCACCAGTAATATCTAATTTCAGCGAAAACATACAAAAACGTAAAAGCTGGCTCAATTACGGTAGATCGTAAAATAAAGTTTCATGAGATTTTTTAAAATCTAAAATTCATCATGTAATATTACTAATAGGGCTGAAATGAGGATGCGCTTAGTGGAAGTGGAAGCTAGGCGCTACATCAAAAATATTTTAACCAATAAAAAAATCTGTACAAAGTTGGATCACTGGGGTTTCAACTTCAACACATTTATCTTATTTTGTACCTACCATATACAATCAAAATACATATACAATCATAGGTAGGGTTCCTACACCTAAGTATGGATCAAAACCAATCACGTCTTCCTAAGCACGACACGTCCGTTTCAAGATCACAGTTCGGAATAAATAAACTTACCCAGCGTGACCCAGCTATGGCGTAATTTGGGAAGTCCCTACGTCCAGTAGTCAATCAATCTGCCTAGCCTTTTCCCTATGTACAACAGTATTCTTCGAAAGTTCGATATACTTACTACATTGACTTTGGTCTATTGGTGAACCTGTGTAACCAGCCGCCTTATTGCGTACGTGAATTCGGCAAGACTTTGGCAAAGAGAACTATCGACCAATCATATAGACGGGCATCCACATCGCGTCTTTCATCTCGCATGTGATTCGTCGATGGTTCATACTATTTGCCAAAATCTTGCCGAATTCACGTACGCATTGAGGCTACAGGTAATCAATAATAGTGCATCATGCATTTTATAATAAAACAAATAAAATGCTATGAAAGTTATTGCCGTAGCATCTTCCTGCCGGTGCTAACGTCACATTTCTGAAACTGGAATGTGTTGTAATAAATTGAATCAGAGGTGTCAAAGGCAAAGGTTTCCGAATCTACATAACTTGTTCTACATTCTAGCAAAATAAGTTTAGAAGTGCCCTATCGTCTGAACACATTATCTACATTGCAGTAGTCAGGTGGCCCTAAAAACTTACGAGGACAACCTTTAAGTGGTTTTGGCACATAAATATAATTTACGCCTTTAACATTGACATTACAGTTATTACGTAAATTACAAGATAAGCAGTAATCTTAAATAAGTCGTCTGAGGCAATAAGGTTCGACACTGCGTTCATATGTTATAATGAATTCGATTTGTGTTCGACGGTGTGTGTGACTCCTTGCTAGTGACCTTTTCAGCGCGTGCGTAGAATATACGTGACCTTTTACTACTGTCGTACAAACACACGCATATTTACTAATATTGTGACATGTTTTACTACTGTATTTTATCGATGATGACTCAGAACTGCTGCGGCTAATAGTTTAGGACTCCACTGTGGGGATTGCCTCTGAAACTAACAACAGATTTTTTTATTTTTTTTGTCTTCAGATGGATCTTAATAGAATGACTGTACATAATAATGCACTTTAAATGGCACAGGCTTCTTCTGGGTAAGCTCAATCCATCGTCGACTCTGTCTCTGTCATTGACCTAGACTAGAGTCAAGAGCAAACCCATCAAAAGAAAAAAAAAAAAATGAGTACAAAGTAACAATAAAAATTATAAATCACTTACGCTCGTTGATGTCTTTTCAATGCACTAATACCAGGAAAACGATTCAATTAAAATTAAAAGTGTCAAAGAGTCTCACTTTTGAATATACATTCAACCTGCATTGATGTCTTTTTAACCGACTTCCCAAAAAGGAGGAGGTTCTATGTTCGACTTCATGTTTGTTTTTTTTTTTTTTTTTTTTTTTTTTTTGTGTATGTTCACCGATATCTCCGTCAATTGTGGACCGATTTTGAAAATTCTTTTTTTGAATTTTAGAGTATGGTTCGAAATTGGTCCCATTTTAATTTGGTGAAGATCTGATGAAGAACTTCGGAGATATACAGCAGAACTCTTCAATAAATGAAGGCAAATCTCTCGGGCTTGCTGCAACCGCATGTCTTTTTATTGTTTATACCATTTCATAACATAACATCACGCCAGTACGCTCTATAGGGGTACACAGATGTGTACAGTTCACCTTGAAACACTTTCATTTCACAGGTTATGATCAAGTTTCATGGCATTCAGTTAATCTATTCTGGCATTACTACCTCACTAAAGCAAGTTGCTTAATAGGTACAACTAAAAAGTGAAAAATAAAAAATCTTTTTTACAAAAAAAATACTACCGACTTCCAACTAAAAACACTACAAAGTGAAAAATAACTTTCTTTTTCGAAGTCGGTGTCCATAACGAAAAAAATTGGTACCTACCAAAGACACCGACTTCGAAAAAGAAAGTTATTTTTCACTTTGTAGTGTTTTTAGTTGGAAGTCGGTAGTATTTTTTTTGTAAAAAAGATTTTTTATTGTCTATGAGATAGACAAAAAGACATCAATCCAGATCGCTGGAAAAAGATGAAACGAGGGTGGAAGCTACATCCCACTGATGATAAATTGCCGATATTTGAAACTTAACTTTAGCCTACTGAGTAATTATACAATATAACATTAATCGCCCATTTTGCATTGATTTACATGTATTTAGTTCCGATAACGACTTCACCGATGGTCAATCAACCTACCAGCCTTAGATAAACCGGTATCAATCCAGAAATCTCAATTTAATGGACAACCTACAAATTGTCATTATACTGTTTTCACGAGGCTTTATTAAAATGTCGACCTCGATCGGATATTTAAAATGTGGGAAGCGTTCGTTCTGCAAGAGCCGTTTAAGGAGAAGCATTCATTTTTAGGGTCCCGAAGTCAACTAGGTAACCCTTATAGTTTCGCTCTGTCCGCCTGTCCGTCCGCAGCTTAGCTCAGAGACTCTAAGTACTAGAAAGCTATAATTTGGCATGTATATAAATATTAATAATTTCGACAAAGTGGTAAAATAAAATCATGACAAATATTTTTTTGGGGTTCCTCTATATATAGATTATTTATTGCAGCTTATTTACGTTGATTGTTTGTCCCTATCATTGAATAATTTGATTTTACTTTTTGGTAGTTGAGTACGTTGTTTGAAAATACTCATACTATAATATTTGTTTTCGGTTTGTAAATATTTGGCAATTTTAACGAAGACTATCTCCGTAACGGCGATACTGCAGACGCTGGTTATAAATCTTTATTACAAACGCTTGCCTCTACCCGCGGTGGTACTCAAATAGATAATATTTTTTCTAACTTCACTTGTGAAGTTGGATTTTATAACTCCTTCTTAAGTTACCATCGTCCTATGTGGACCCGTTTTTAGACGTTGAGAGCCGCTGAAACCGTTTTAATGTTCATGTAATAACAAAAAACCCTCTTCTTAGTCCGCATTATTATGCAACTACGGAACCCTATTACCGCGCGTGGCCCGACACGCACTTGGCTGGTTATTTTTTCTCATGTGACTCTATGGTTCTTAGAAGTGTGAAAAGTCCTTGGTCCAAGATGGCGGATTGGTGGGCAGCTTGGTCTTAAGTTTTTGTTCCGCAAAGACAGTCGAAATAAAACAAAAGTAAAGGTCAGTGTTATTTGACCCTTTTTATCGGACAGGAAACGACCGCTCGCCTATAATTACCGAAGGTAATTTTAAATTTGAACAGATTAAGGCTGTGCAAAAACTAAGATCGTTAAATGCCTGCAATTTACGAGTACGAATTTCTCAGTATTTGCTAAGGTAATTGGCAATCGGATTATAGTAGCTAATCTCATGGGAATAAATCTCTTTACTACTTGTGCTGAATTTAAATTTTAGCTCTATTGTTTTTATTTCTGCAAACATAGATTCATCAATGCCCCATTCATTCATACCGTCACTCACCGTCGCGTTTCGTTACTTACTTAACATTTCACATTTCACGTCCAAATCTGAAATTCAAATGCAGCACAAAATTATCTTGTACCTAAAAAGTAGTGCACATACCTTGACTCAAATTATTGACCTCATTGCTGTTAGGAATGCGTCACAGTGTGCGGCTTGCGACAGGCTGCGCAGCGTAGCTCTCTGCTTTATATTCCGTCGCCAAACTAACGACGATCCTAAACGCTTTCCTTGACGATAATTCTGAGAAACAATGTACCTAATGTAGCTTAGACATGGACGAGTCTATTCTGTAAACATCTCGCCGCAAAAACTTGGATGAATTGAGCTTGAAGTGAATTGTCATCCCATCTTGATTACATGTATTGACAGCTCACTCGTCATAGGGATGCGCAAGTGAAAAAATATGTCGATATTTATCGTATCGATATTTTTACACAGTATCGATAATTATCGAGTGAAAAATATCGCAATATTGTCAGTTTTCGCATGATTATTCATACATATTCCCATAGCATTCAATTTTCGTAAAAAAGAATAGACATGAAGAAAACAGTATTTTTTATTAATGCTTGAGCGATAGAGTTAACGACGCGCGAGGAGCATGCAAGGAGTGTCTAGTAACATTAAACACGAAACCAAAGTTGCGTTAAAAAAAATCGAAATTGATACAAATTCGATACTCTAAAATAAATATCGAATATCGATATATCTCTCGATTAAAAATATCGACGTTATAAATCGATAATTATATGGAATAATATCGATATTTTGATTTGTCGATATTGTTAGCCCATTCCTAAACTAACTTTTCACGGTGAGATTTATTGTGAATGAATAGATGGCTGTCCTCGGTTACGTTATTTTGCCGTGCTTTCATTGCGGCCTTTGAAAAACGTATTCTATTTTTTCAATTTAATAACGATATTTATGGCGCTATTAAAATCTTATAGCTTGTAAATGTTGAAACAATATCGGTATCTCCACAGGTCCCTAAGGTACCGGTAGACTGCGAATTAGCGCATGCAATAACTGTTAATAAGATGACTAATTTGGAACGTATTCAATGAAAAATTCTTACGTCATCAATTTTACTAAACGGTTATGCTTGGGTCCGCTCATAGGTATGCTTAACTAGAACGTTATTTGTAAGGTCGAAGGTATTTGTGGAGCGAAATGATAGACACGACTGCTCAAATAATACTCTCCTTTATTTTAGGATACACATGATTATATAAGGTTGGTTACATACACATAGGTACACTGCATACACACTACACCTCCCATGGCGAGGTAAAATAAAATAAAATTATCATTTTGTTTTATTTTTATAATACATTTACATTTACACAAGAACATGATAATTACTGATTAGGATAATACAATTTTGTTCTGTTTTTGTGAATGGTGTCTACATTACCATTCTTTATTATTTTAACATTTGGTGACTCTTCTGATATAACTCTATATGGTCCCGTATAAACACTATCTAATTTATTACACATATTATTTTTAACTAAAACTAAATCATCAGGACGGTAAGTAACTGGATTTATATTTCTGTCATATAGTTCTTTTTGTTTTAATTTACTTTTGAGTAAGTTGTCTCGTGCATCTTTCTGTGACTTTTGTAATCTAAATTTTAATTCTAATGGATAATAATCAATGTTATATAGTGGATCAACAATCCTATTGGTCAAATTGCTTGGTAACGAGCACTTTTTTCCGAAAACTAACTCGTAAGGGGTATATTTTGTTGCTGAATGTACTGAAGTATTGTAGCAAAATGACCAAAATGGGAGCCATGTACTCCATGTCTCTGGATGGTTGTCGGTTTGAATACGGAGAAATGAATTCAAATGCTTGTGCGTGTTTTCCAAAGCACCTATACTTTGGTGGTGATATGCTGTTGAGTTTAGTTGTTTAATATTTAATAGATTACATACCTCCTTGAATGTTGATGACAGGAACTCGGTACCCCGATCCGTCGCTATCTCCTTCGGTACTCCATACCTTAATATAAAATTATGAACTAACGCTTTCGCTACTTCTTCCGTTCTGCGTGTAACTAAGGGATATGCCTCAATGTATTTGGTGAGTTCACACTGCAACGTGAGGATATAACTATAATTATAATTATCTCTTTCCAGAGGACCTACTAAGTCAATATATATTTTTTCAAAGGCACTATGTGCTGTTGTTGTTATTTCCATAGGTTGTTTGGTATTGTGCGGTGAATACTTTTGTTTCTGACATTTGTCGCACCTCTTTATAAACTCTTTTATATCATCTTCTAATCCCGTCCAATAGTAATATTTTTTTATATTGTTGAACATTCGTCTCGTACCCGCGTGGCCACTGGTAGGTAAGAGATGAAAATCGTTCAAAATTACTCGTTTATCTTCTTTATTCTCTATTCGTTGTACATCTTTTACTATATGTAAGTGTGGTCCGGTCCACTTTTTCATTATATCTATTTCATTTAATAACTTTTTTATAAAAATGTTATTTTTATTACTTTTTATTAAATAGATTTCCGTAATATTTACGCTTCTACAAAAATCTTGTAACTCTCTCACAAATTCGGCTCGCGATATTTGCGATGGAGAAGATACATGTTTAATATAGATAGTTTTTTCCCTAGGAATGTACATAAATGTATTACTTTCTTTACATGTTTCACCACTTTTTCTAATTGTTTCTAACTTGCATGCATCAATAAAACGTAATTCCACTGACTCGTTTAAAGTACTAGTACTAGGAGTGCTTACAACGTTTGGTTGATCAGACCGAACTGTAGTTGTGCCACTCGTTCCTATCTTAGAATTATTGTCAATCTGGTTTCTTTTCTGAGCTCTTGTCATAACTGAAACACACGACTCGTGCATTTGTTTTAAGTCATTACATGTTATGGAAATTCTCGACAATGCGTCTGCTGCCGCATTTTCCGTACCCCTGACATGTTCTATCGTAAAATCATATTCTTCTAGTAATAACCTAAATTTAAATAACCTGCTTGATGGGTCTTTCATGTTAAATAATGAAATTAAAGGTCTGTGGTCTGTGTATATTTTAAAATGTTTTCCGTACAAATAGGGACGAAAATGTTTAATCGCCCACACTATAGCTAGCAATTCCTTATCGATTGTTGGATAATTTATTTCCGCTTTGTTTAGTGATCTACTTGCAAATGATACTGGTCTTCCATTTTTGTTAGACAAAATTGCTCCGATTGCATAATTAGAAGCGTCTGTCTGGAGATTAAACTCATTTTGTTCTGTGAAATCCGGATATTGTAAAATCGGTGGGGATATGATTTTTCCTTTTAAACTATCAAATGCCGACTGACACTTTTCATCCCATATAAAAGAAGCATTTTTACGACATAATTTGTTAAGTGGATAAGCTAACTCAGCAAAGTTTGGAATGAATTTTCTATAGAAATTAACAAACGCAACAAACCTCCTCGTCTCGTCTATATTTGTTGGACACGGATATTTTTTTACTACATTTATTTTATCCGGGTCAGGTAATACACCGTTACCTGATACCACATGGCCTAAGTATAGTAATTCCTTCTTTAAAAAATTACATTTCTGCGGGTTTAATTTTAAATTTACTTTCCGCAGTCGTTCGAAAACGTCTTGTAGATTCTTGTTATGACTATCTAAGTTTCTACCAAAGACCACTAAATCGTCTAAATAAATAAGGCATTTTTCATACGTTAAGCCAGACATAGCCATGGTCATCATTCTGGAAAATGATCCTGGACTCGTTTTTAAACCCATTGGCATACGAGTCATTTGGTATTGTCCTGAACAGAATGCTGTGTACTTTCTGCTTTCCTGTTCTAGTGCAATATTATAGTAACCTTGATACATATCTAAATGTGAAAAATATACCGAACCCGATAGCGAATCAAGTATTTCGGAAATATTTGGAAGTGGAAACCTGTCGTCTTCAATACAATTATTTAATTTTCGGTAATCAATAACTAGTCGCCACTTTTTCTGACCTGTACCGTCAGTCTTTTTAGGAACTAGTAATACTGGACTAGACCATTCGCTACGACAAGGTTCTATGATCCTTTCTCTTAACATTTTATCAATTTGTTGCTTAATTTCTCCCTTCTGTGAATGTGGTAAACGATATGGCTTTGTAAATTCAGAAGTTACATTTGGTTTTAAACTAATGGTATGTTTATAAATACTTGTTGTAGTTAATCTATCTCCTGGCAAATAAAATATATCCGAGTACTTCGCGCATAATTTTTCTATGGATATTTGCTCTTCCTTATTAAGATGTTTGAGGTTTAGTACCGAAAACAATTGTTTTACTCTACTTGCATCACGTTCTGATTTGTCAAATTGGCAAACATTGTAGTTGTTTAATTTTTCTATACATGGATTAATGTCCGTTAAGGTACACAACTTATCCGTTGTATTTAATATCTTAATCGGTATTAGACCATTAACTGGTGTTGCTATGCAACTGGCCAATAATATTCCGTCACTAATTTCCTTAGAATGTACTACACACTCTTCTGTGAATTCGGTCTTAAAATAATGTATGGATTCACATCTTGGGTAAACTTCCATTGTGTTTTTATAACTCAGTAAAGGTAAAACTATTTTAATTGAACTTTGTGTCAACAATGTTAAGGTATTATTACTGAAATCTAATATGGACTTATGTTTATTAATAAAATCTTGTCCGATGATGCCATTAGCCCTACATGGTAGAGTATCGAAAACATAAAACTTATTACAAATAAGGTGATGATCACCCGATGACAACGTTAAACAAACATATCCCATTGCATGGACTTTGCCACCAATTCCATGTATGACTATGTCCTCTTTTTGGACTGGAATGTTTTGTTCTAGAACATATTTATATTTTATAGCCGAAATTGTAGCACCGGTATCGACTAACCATGAATAAGTTTTGCTATTAGAACTTAAGTTAATATAATTGTTAGTATCAGTTGCGAGAATAACTCTATTATTCACGAAAAAACTCATTTGCATACTCTTCATTTTCCTGTCCCGTTAGAACATTAACCGCGTGTTTATTTGTATCTTTAGGGGTTTGGCTTATCCCTTGGTTACAGCGATTCCTATAATAGCTCCTACCTCTACCACGCCATGGTGATCCTCGGCCTCGCTGTGGTGCACCGCGGCTCTGCTGATGCGCCTGCTGGCCCCCCCGAGGGTAGCCTCGACGAGCACTGGAATCATTGTTACGACCCCTGTTATAATATGTCCTGTTGTAATTATTATTTTGATAACCACTACGGAAATTCTGTTGTCTTCCTCTAGGAGAATACATACCTAGGATCTCGCCAGAACTCGAACTCGGTCCCGCTATGGATGTTTCTTCATCCTTCGCACCTTGTATTGCGTCCTTCAACGACTCGTAGTTCCTAGCTGCAATGATAGTTGAAAGACGGCGGTTTCGCAACCCATCGGCAAACCTTTTGATAACTTGCTTTTCATTCAAGGGTTTAATTATTTTGTATGTCTCTAAGTTACCGTCGGCTTGCGATACCGTCAAATCCACGAAAAGTTCCGAAAGTTTGGTTCCGTAGTCCTGAATTGACAGTTCTGTTTGCTTTAATTGATTTATA
This sequence comes from Orthosia gracilis, assembly GCA_947562075.1. NCBI lineage: Eukaryota > Metazoa > Arthropoda > Insecta > Lepidoptera > Noctuidae > Orthosia > Orthosia gracilis. Next base: position 65,162,038 of record OX387264.1, on the reverse strand, counting down.
TTATTTTGTATCGCAAACGGTGATTTTTTAGGCAGTAACACTCTACGCATTTCCTTTACCAAATCATCAACATTAGAATAATCTAACTGTAACTGCAATTTAGCGTTCTGAGACAACCTACTCTTCACAACAAACTGTACTAGTTTCTTCTTACACTCATCACTAGCCAATAACGAGCTATAGTATTCTACATTATCAATAAATTGTTTAAGCGAACATTCATTGTCAGTTGGTATCATAGGTAATAAACTAAGAGCTACTTTCAAATCAAATGACTCCATTTTTGTATCCTCGCTACTACTCGTACTTGACGTAGAGGATAAATCTAAAATTTGTTTATACAATGACTCAAAATCAATACAAAATGTATTTATTAATATCTGTTCGTTTTGTCCTACTTTACCTTTCTTTACATCGTCTGATATCTTCTCTATTATATCAGTATATTTGTCATAAATTTCCTTTGAATCACACAACTTTTTCTCTAATACATTTCCTTGCCTTCGTTTAGGGCCAATTTTAATTAAATATGTTTTTATACATTTCAAATTTTTATATAATTGTTCTAAGTCATCTGCCATTTCCTACCATCATTAGTTGTTTAATTAATCACTTCGTTTATTATAGTTACAAGTACAATGTAACATATCATTTACTACGTTTATTATTATTACGATTATGTACTTATCTAATAAAGTTCTGAGTCCATTTTACGATGCCCGTTGTTTTTCCTCGAACTTTCACACACTCAGCACTTTTTTTTCACTTTCACTTAAACCCATGATGTGTAAACCGATGTGCGATGGTATCCGCTATCTTTGTTTTCACACTATGTCGCCCTTCGACCGTCCTTTCTCCAGTGATGGTCCAGATTGCCTCGCTCCTGACCTTCTAGATATTGCACTCCTGTACATCTCCTGATGTATCCAGCGTACATGACATCGCCGATACATTTGCAGCAGAAAATACAGCACGCCGAGTCCCAGAACCAGCACCACTATAGTCATCAGTATGGTGATGGTGGTAATATGTAATTTCACCTCTTCCAGATGCGCGTTATTAGTTCCTCCGGCTGCGTTTTGCACTATCACGGTTTCATCTTTAGTTTGCGTAGTTCCCATTTTTAATGAACCCGTATTTTTCGTAAGCAACGAACCAAATACCACTTGTCACAACCGCGAACGTTATTAACGCTAGTGAATAATTATTATAATTCATCTTAGCTTGACTCTACTTAGTCCAATTGTTTACACTGTACAACCCTTATATGGCACGGCGGTGTCGGTAAGGCGATCGCGCGGCGATGCCCGCTGGCAGGGTCGCCATGTAAGGTCGAAGGTATTTGTGGAGCGAAATGATAGACACGACTGCTCAAATAATACTCTCCTTTATTTTAGGATACACATGATTATATAAGGTTGGTTACATACACATAGGTACACTGCATACACACTACAGTAGGCACTAAATTTCAGTATATGTTACAAGTCACATTACCATATTTTATGCCTAAAGGTTGACGGCTGACACTTTAGGCTACGTGATGAAAAAAGTAAGCGACTACTTAAGGCCTTATCGTGTACTTTATGTACACTGATTTGTGCTGATATCAACATCTGGTATTTTTGAGATTAGCACATATCAAATGTTTTCACGGTACTTGTTATGCAAATAAACGTGTCTATGAAACGGCCGCTACCGATTTAAAGGTAAGGTATATTATTGGTTTATTCGTCTTAAGGTTTCCTAGTCGACGGCACGAAGTATTTTGTGCGCGGGGTTATAATGCATGCTATTTCATCCGACAACACGTGCGAAAGAGATATATGCTGTGATGAGCAGTAAGAAGCTAGTTCGCGTACGAATTAGCACTTTTGCAAATTTTTATCGAAATGAATCATGATTTAGGACAAAAACGAGCGCGCGAAATTTTATAAACAGACCTTTGGGAGTCTAGATATCATGAAAAACGACTAAATGTATATTTTCCAAATAAAATTATTTGCATTGTTGAATTACTAATCTATCCCTGTATGGAGGCCGTTTTGCAATTTTCCTTCTTGTTATGGTATTTATTTCCCCCCAAAGATGTGTTAAAATTAGTGTTGAAATATGGAACTTTCAACGCTCATAACTTTCAAATATTTTTACTTTTTTGTTTCCATATAGAGCTAGATAAAGATGAGACAAATTGATATCACTTTTTATTTTGAAGGTACATCGTCAAACAGTGGAGTAATCGCCAGACTACGTTTGTATGGAAGAATGATCGACTAGTGTCACCTTAAGGTCAATCGTGTAAGTACTAGACGAATACGACGAAACACATTAACTAATTTTATGATGCAGAACAAAGATTTGAAATTAAAAAAGTTTATGAGATTTTTCTACGGCTAAACTGCATACTTTCATGTAATCTTATTACAGAAAAGCTCTATTAGGTATCCTGGAAACAAATGTAAATTAAAACATTGGCGTTAACTACTTATAAGTAAATTAATTATTGTTGCATGTACTCTGTTGTGTAGTGAGTGAGTGTGTGTGTTGTATTATTTTTGTCTGTATATATTGATCGATAAATAATCTGATAAATTGATAAATAATCTTTACACTTGGAACTAGTTTCAAGATAGCAATCTTTACAAAAATCAAATTCAATTTCGCTATCTAAAATCACCTTTTATAAGTTCTTGACTTTATAGGAGCCCTGACCAAATTTTAATGATAACCTGCTAGAGTGGCGTTAGTAGTGGAACTTATGAGAACTTGCGTACAAAGTTCTATGCAGGTAGACTGGATCTTTTTATTGCCACTTGTGGCATCAATTTTCGTACTACCTATGTGTATAGCTTAGTTCCTAACAACTGTTTATTTATGTTAAATTAGTTGAGCATAAGCTCGATAGATGGCGTTGTACCATTCTTGTGTTTTTTAAATCGCGATGTTAAGATTTTCTGTCAATTGTATACTATCTGTGTGCTAATATAATCTTTACTTTTTCTGCGAATGTACACGTTGGACCAAATTGCGTGTTTTATTTCAATCTGGAGGCGCTCTGGTTCCATGCAGCCCTACGCAGACCCTGGCTCACCTGGCTGGACATCATCAGGTCAATAACTATGCTTATCAAGATATAACTACCTCAGAAGAGTGTCTAGATGCAAACTGGGGATTATTATCATCAATATCTTCAACAATAGCTAGTAATCACATTTGATTTGAAAAATGTCGAGTATATACAATGGATCCTGGCCCGTATTCAGCAGCATGACTCAAGCTCAACTGCAACTGGAACTCGAAATTTTTTGACATTAAAGTACTCTACTAAGCAGTCAAATGTTAATGAGTTTGACATGTGATAACTCAAATCGAGTACGTTAATGTCAATTTATAACAAGCTATAACTGTGAATATGAGTTTTGGAGTTGGAGTTGAGCATGATTCATGGTGCGGAATACGGACCTTAGTCTTAAATCTTTATCGAGATTCTTTGGACATATAAGTAGTTGTGTTGTTGCCGTAGAGTCTTCTAAGAAAGCCGGTCTACGTGAAAATATGCTCATACTGGAATGAGATCACCTAACGCTGCCGTCATTACAAATAGAGCAATATGCACAAGTGTTAGTGAACAGCCATGAGACAAACGACTAGCGCTTTATCGCTTTACATATGTAAGCGCTGTAGCGGCAATTGCACCATTTAACGCGTGGACGCAATACGAAAAGATGTCCCGGGCGTTGCCGACAATGCTGCGCAGTTGTGTCATTCAGCTGTTACTCACTCGATGCTATCAATTACTAGATAACAGCATACAGTGCTATTCGTACTCGCAATAAATAAATAAACATTCGCAATTTCATTTCACACCAATAATCCATATTAATATTATAAATGCGAAAGTAACTCTCTCTGTCTATCTGTTATCTTTTCACGCTTAAACCGCTGAACCGATTTAGATGAAATTTGGTATGTAGATAGTTTGAGACCCTGGGCGGGACATGGGATAGACACACATTTTTATCACGGAAATCATCCTTTAGGGGGTGGACAGGGGGATATAACTTTGTGTGGTGAACTAATAATTTCTCAAGTTAGGCGGCCCACACACGCTTATAATATGTTTTATGGCGCGATATAAAAAATAGGTTATTCAAAGTACTAATGCTACGCAGACGAGGTCGCGGGCAACAGCAAGTGTTATATATTTGGGAGCCCAGGCATGTATCATTACATTCAATCAATTATTGAGTCCCCAATTGAACGTATTTAAATTAATGATGAAATGTTTTCATATGGTGACACGACTTCGCAAGCTTGATTTATATCGGCAATATGACAAATTGGAATAATCTCAGTGACTAAGCTCGATGCTTCTTGCGGCAAATGCATTTTAAATTTCGATATAATTACAAAATAGGTCGTGAATCAATTTAATTAAAACCAAATTAGTATTTTTTGCATGCGTTGTTTGTGCAAAAGAATCCGGTTCATTTAATATTTTAACAGTGATTCGATTTGGACAATTATGTAGATCATACAATCAATCAAACGACCTAGCCTTTTTCCAATTTGTGTTTTGGTCGGTTCCCAACCTAACCGAATGCAGTTGAGTACCATTATTTTACATGGAACGACTGCCTTTTTTTATTAGCGTGGAGGAATGCTCATGGATACTGCGCTACCACGGGGAGATAGTGCAGTTATGTGGGACTCCAACTCACTAAAACTCCACGGTGTCCTCCTGTGCCGCTTATAGCCGAAACACGGGCATGCGTAAGCATACATCCGCGAACCCGCCGCGGCTGCCGTCACTGAACCCTCCTTTGGGGAGTAACCCCCATCACTGACGCACCAGAACACGTTGCCTACCGTGACCACCCCAGAGACCAAACCAGCACAAGGGCGCCAGACGATCCCGTGTATGGCACACTCGGTCCCCCTGTGACGGGTCAAGACAGTGGCCCCGCCGCCTACCACTTTTTGGCCGCAGGGTTTAGGGAGAGCAACCAGCGCTATACCGAAACCACCGACACTCCGCCTTCCCTGCGGCACCACCGCGTCCACCATCTGACGGTGGTGACCCCGTGCATGCCACGGAGGATAGGGAGAGCGGCGCACCGTAATACCGACAGTCCTCTCCCGCCGCGGCCTCCAACCTTCAGCCGCGATGCCTCAGATACACGACATCGCGGCCCGCCTCAGTTTCGATCCTCGCTCCCCTTCGACAATGTGGGAACCCACCGGGGGAGGGCGTTAAACGACTGCCTATATGAAATTCACAACCCAGTAAAGGGCAACACGATACCTCTTGGCTAGATTGGTGTTAGATTTTCTGGCTTCGGAGTATCCGACCTCGACAAGCGTAGCTTAACCGTGAATATCGACGCGTGGGGCTGTTATGACTTAGCTACGAGCACGACAAATATATGCAAGTTTCCATTTAAATTGACATCTACAGAGCGTTTATCTTCTGCTTAATCACTGGTCTCGAGTGTTAATCGTCATCTGTCGCACTAGAGAATAGCTAATAAGCTTTCTCTGCTTACGCACTTCTGTCTTTGAATGCAACACACTACCGTTACAGATACGTGCCATAACACACAGCCGACGCAGCGACCATATATCTCACTCGGAATTAAGCACCTGCTAGGGAAAACCTATGAGACAATTTGCGAATACGTAATTAAAACTATTCATTTTCTTGTGTCACAGACTGTTAACTTAAGCTCCATTTATTAACCCCCGACGGAAAAAGAGGGGTGTTAAAGTTTGATGTGTGTACCTGTGTATTTGTGTATAATTATGTGTATTTTTGTATCTATCTGTGGCATCATAGCTCCTAAACGGATAAACCGATTTTGATATCGTTTCACAGGGTTTCATACCCCAAGGGTCCAACAGGAGCCCTTTCGTTGTCACTCACGTGTCCGTCTGTCTGCCCGTCGTCTGTCACACACAGGCCTTACAGCCAAACGGATGGGGCTACAGTCTTCAAATTTTCACAGTATAAGTATTTTGTTGACCCATAGCCATACAAATTGTCAAAAAATAGTTTAAATAATTATGTTGAAGGGGGACTCCATGCAGCAAAAGGTGGGTGCGAAAAAAATATTTGACCTAGTCCGTCGAGTGGGATTTCGTTGTTTTCTCGAGAACTCTTTAAGTAGATAAATATTGTATTTTTCGTTTTAAAAAATATTAGAAAACAAAGGATTGAGAAGGCACCAAAGTCAAATTTTTTTACAAAATTTTGTTCATAAGAACTTTTTAACAGCCATTTGACCTATGAAATTCAAATTTGGTGATAACGTACAAATTTTGACATACATTACTTACATCTATAGATGCCTAGCCTTTTCCCAACTATATTGGGGTCGGCTTCCAGTCATACCGGATTTAGCTGAGTACTAGTGTTTTACGTGGAGCGGCTGCCTATCTGACCTCCACAACTCAGTAACTGGGTAACACGGTGCCCCTTGGCAAGACTGATGTCAGATCTCAAGCTTCTGACTACCCGTAACAACTGTCAAAGATCTTCAAATAACAGCCGGGACCAACGGCTTAACGTGCTTTCCGAGGCACGTAGGAAACTCGGCATGTTGAAATGGTCACCCATCCACGGATCGACCTCGTCAAGCGTTGCTTAACCTTGATGATCGACCAGTGCGGCTGTTATTATTTAGCCACGAGCTCCTCCATATATTACTTATAAATACCTTTTATTTTTTTTTAGTTGTGATGGGTTTGCTCTTGCCTCTATTCTAGGTCATAGGTCATATATTGATAAATCACATTTTTCTTTGAAATTGCCTCATTTTTCCTAATACAACAAACTTTTTTTGCGCTTTTGTAAGGAACCCTAAATGTGCGAAGTCCGACACGCACTTGGCCGGTATTTTTGTTTGAAAGGCAACTTTATCGAGAGTATTCTTAGCTATGTTGTTTTTGTAAAAATGTTTTGTGTTTTCACTTTTTAGTTGTGGTATATAATAGACAAGTGCTACCTAACTATTCTCGTGTTCAAGCTTATCTGTAATACCGTACCATAGTTGTACCGAAGTAGGTACCGTATGCCAAAATTTATGCCAGAATAGATTACCCGAATAACATGAAATTGAACATAACCGTTGAAATGAGAATGTACCAGGGTGAAAGGTACTGATCTGCGTACCTCTTTAGAGCGTACCGGCGTGATGTTAAGAAATGGTAAAAACCACAGACATATATCTATAATACATAATAACGCAAGTTCCTCCATCTGTATGAAAACCACGCGTGCCACTTTTCACAAACAATTAAAAAACAAATTTGCTTACCAATGAAAGAAAACATTTCTAATGCTTTGGCCGACTTTTTCTATACATTCTTTATAGCTCAATATTACAAAAAAAGGCATTTTAATAGATTTCGGTGGATGTCCGGTGCCGATAATGCTAAATGAAAAACTCAGATTACGATTATTTGTCATAACTTTAGTCCGTTTTTTGGCACGCGAAGTACATACAATCGCGTCATCTAGTTAGATTTATGTGTGTGGTAAAATCAAACATGCGATTGCAGCAATCCCGAGAGGTTTCCCGTCATTTATTGAAGAATTCTGGAAGTTCTTCATCAGATCTTCCACAAATTTAAATGGAACCAATTCGGGAACATATTCTTTCAAACAAAAAAGAATCGCCAAAAACAATTCATGCAAAAAACATGAGTCGAATGAGAACCTCCTCCTTTTTTGAAGTCGGTTAAAAGCCATCCATCGTTACTCTCTAATCCAGGTGACTATTGACGAGACGGTAAATAGAGATCTTGTAAAGAAGAATAAGATATTCTGCTCCGGCCCCTAATAAATAGGGTTAAGGCAGGAACTTTAGAAGTCCACACCTTCCAACTCCTTCTGGAGAGAAGCATTTTAGGCTTTACCTGTTCTTAATTCTATCTAATACGCCTTAATGTTTAATCACCAGACACCAAGTCATAATTAAGGCCATAAAGATATCACAACAGTCTCGTGGGGTCGTGCTCCGGACATTGCATCACATTCGTGGCATGCCCGACAGAGCCCGAGGAATGACATAAGTGCAGTCGAGTACTAGCCCAGCCATGCAGCTATGTGGATCACGAAGTTTAGCGAACACATGATTTCGATAGCTCTGGGTTTGCTAGGGGACTAGGCCCATATATATATGCGTGTCTAAGTTTGAACGAATCGGATCTGTTACATTTTCGAAATCGGCCTTTAGGTATTTCGCAATTTGAAACGGATGCGAATTTTTGTCTGCAGAACTGTTTTGAAATTTTTGCTCTGTTTTTCTTACATTTATTTATTGCTTATTTTATAACAATTACTTGCTGTACTTACCCCGGGTTTCTAAGCTCTAAATTATCGCAGAATTAATGTGACAAATTGTCAAGCACGCGATAACAGCTGTGATTGAATGAATTTTCATCAGCCAATCACAGCTGATATCATGTGCTTCAGAATTTGTCACATTAATTCTGCGATAATTTAGAGATGAGAAACTCGAGGTTACAGTTTGCATCAAAGCGTACAGCAAGCAAAGACTACACATATGAATGGTGAATAACATTAATAACCTAAAAACCTTTATACAAACATTTAACATAGTTTAGATGCATTAGTTAACTAAATACTATCTACTTACTTCTTGAAATTCCAGCTCCCAAGGTATTCCTTGAGATTGCCTAGTGCGATAAGACCGCCCATTATACACTTGTTTTTTTAATGTTTGTCCTGTATGTTTTTGTGGTGTACAATAAAGTATATAAATAATATTCCCAAATTAAATAATCTTAAGCCGGTCGTGATTTTAACAAACATTACTTTTGACCAAACTTACAATAAAGTGCACTGTTCTGAGGCACAGAATCTTTTTTTTATTTGAAAGCATTTAATGAAAATAGGGTAAGATATCCAGTTATTGGCATTTTAGGGCACTGCCTGTCCTAGCTCGTAATCAAATGCCCAGAAAATCATATTGAAATGCACTAGCATACAAAAATTATAATGACATCGAAGGTAATATTCTAATCTTTATTTTAAGAATTGTTTCATCCTGTTAAATAGTAATTGTACATATTTTGTCACTAAATTATAAAAAAGCTAGCTAAAATCCTATCACTGACATAGAAATTCCATCATTGCCTGATCTATGGTTTTCTTATTTTATTTCGTAGTGCCAATAACTGAAGGGGTCAAATCTCTTCAAAGTTAGAGTGAACAGGCTTCTTCTGGGTAAGCTCACTTCATCGTCGACTCTGTCTTTGTCACCTCTGACTTAGAATAGAGTCAAGAGCAAAACCATCATAGATAAAAAAGGGGTGCCAGCGATAGGGTGGTTTACCCTAGTTTAGGTATCATCAAATGAGAAGGAGTGGGACGCCTATGTTCAGCAGTGGCCGTCCTTCGGATGATATGACGATGAAGATGATCTTCATCATGAAATATCATGTCATCTGATATCATACATTGGACACACTCGCGTGCCCAATGTTACGCGAAATACCACTAGCTCATTAAAAATCATTGGATTAACAATCATCGTTAACATAACAATTTCTGATGCACTTCCCCTGCAATTACCTCCTCAAATAAACCAGTCAGCCCAAACAATAATCCTATACCTACTTAATCACCATTTACAGATTATTTCGTCAGCTAACCCTGCCGATAACATCGTGTATCATTACCGAAGCCCAAAGCTTGGCCAGCACTCAGGGGCGGATAACCATCGCGTTACACGCCGGTATAATGTCAAGGTGAAACTCTACTATTGTCTCTGGCAATACGGAGCGCGAATCGTAAGTAACAAATAATGAATAGCCATTCATCGCGTTGTCGATAACAGTGAAAGATTACAGCACGGGGCGTGATCGTTTTAATATATGTGCATTTTTATTGATTGTGGGTATTGTGATCATGTGGCTATATGGTTAATGGGTAAAAACAAACAGCCCGCTTCGGAGAAAGAAACTTAAAAGATTGTATGGAGGAGTCACCACAATTTTGCAATCAGATAAGATTTTGCAAACTTTAGAAGAATCAATCACTGTGATACAAACTTACAAAATGGTAATTAATTAAAATGTTAGTACATAGTATTTTCTTGCTCTGATTTAAAAATATTAGTTCGACAAGCCGCAACTCATCCACGTCAGATTTATTGCCCATTTCATAATTTATCACGAGTGCTGTATAATGAGACATCTTGACATTATCAGTATTTGCGTATCGGAGCTTCACAACGTTTACAATGTATATTGAATCAGAATAAATATCGATAAAAGAACGTTTATCCAATCTTATTTTCGTTTATGATCGTTTACCGATACATTAATAACCTCTTCGACGTTTATTGAGTGATAACTATAGAGCTTAAGCTCGTCAACACGACGGCACGCTATCATTTCGTTACGTGATATCGTAAAACTGTCAAAGTAATCGAATAATCTTAACCTTGGACCAAATTATGAAGAAAACGAGTTGGCACTTAGTGTTACGTAGCGCAAAATACCGGTAATTACGAACTCTGAGCGAGTGATGTAGGAATTGTAACAGATGTTCGCAAATTGCAGCGATGAACTTTAAGTCCGTTCTGTGCGTTATTTGCAACGAGCACTCACGGGCCTTTAAACGAAAATATCAGTAGCTTATTCAGAACGAGGACAGCAATTTATGCCTACAAAGTCATATGGCTGGCATATGTAGAGTAGATAAGTTAGTGCATTTTAATATACGTTTTAAAAATCAGTATAATAACTAGCTAACAAAATAGATGCCTACATATTTGACTTGACTTACCTCCGGTTTCCCACGTTTCGATTATCGCAAAATTAATGTGACAAATTGTCAAGCACTCGTTATCTGCTATGATTGGTTTCAAATTAATTCAATTTTCAACAGCCAATCACAGCAGATAACGCGTGCTTGACAATTTGTCACATTAAATTCGCGATAATCGAAACGGGGGAAACCGGAGGTTACTGACTTAATGGATGGGGCAGAGGACGTCCGCAGTTAGTCCTCCATCGCGATCGGTCTTGAGCATCACGCTTCACCACGCTCCACGACATTCCAATGCTCGTCGCTTCTGCCAAAACGGTGCGACGCCAGGTTGACGGGGACGGCCACGCTTTCTTCGTCCTCGGGGATTCCAATCCAACGCTTGCCTTGGTTATGCTAGTATTATGTTGTCTGTGCCTTGGTATATGATCAGAATCCCTTCGCAGCGTGTGGCCAAACCAACTGCACTTGCGACGCTTGATCTGCGGGCGATCGGGCTCTCGAGGCATTTCTCCAGCACCTCTACGTTGGTGATGGTATCGGGCCCGTAGATGCCGGGAATGCGACGAAGACAGCAGAACACATTTGACCTAGATAATATGTAGAACAAAAAATATTATTTAGACCCACATAATTTGAGAAGCTTCTAAATATAAGACGACCCCTAATGAGCTCTTAATGTCTTGATTTTAAAGATTATTTTCATTGAGTTTCTGTTGAATCTGTACTTATTAGAATCTGCAAACATTAAGATACTAAACTAATCTGCAATACTTACATAAGTTACGTGGCCTAAACAGAATTTAAAAAGCTGAGAATAATTGCTTGAAAATATGGGCATTTCCCGTAATGCAAATTATCTTGTAATCCATACTCAAATGCTTGCATGTTGAAAAATACGATAGCTATGACCTCGAACAACCTTGAAACCTGACAGGTACATGAATGATGACGAGAAACAGATTCTCTAATGATATCCACTACACCAATGTCGTCACTGTCAGTCATCGGCCCCACCCGTCCGGATACTTTTGTTTCCATCGCTCGGAGGCCTCAACAGTCGATGAGACCATGGCCAGTGACCTCCGCTCATTAATCTTTGAAATAAGTATCAGATAGATCTATTAGGTCTGATATTTGCTTAGTACATAAACCGGGGTCCCGTTTTTTCAGGCGATTTTATTTTCTGCTAGTACATAATTAGGATATCTAACATTGCATGTTGTGTCTGTCGCATCATATTGTATACCATAATGCTTGTATCAGATTGCTTATATTATTAGAAGTACCTGGGCTCTGAACTAGGCTCAGTACTGGGCTCGGGTCAAAACAGAGAAAATGACGTTATCTAAAAATGAAACCTGGCTATACTCCATTTGCCATAACATTAGACGTTTAAATTAGCCCATTTTACAGCCCGCTCAACCGATTTTGACTTCTATTCCGTTAGTGATACGATAAATAGCTGTAGTAAACAGTTGGTTTTGGTAACAGATTTATGCTTTTTATGTCATCCTTATGTTTACGGGATAGAACTCAAAATCGGTTGAACGGATTGTAAAAAGATTTTGAAACATGTCTAATGTTATTTCAAATGGAGTTTCTTAGATCGATTTATCGCCCCCGAAAACAACTGCGAACTAAATTTCATGAAAATCATTGGAGCCGTTTCCGAGATTCAGATTATATATATACATACATATATACAAGAATTGCTCGTTTAAAGGTATTAGATAGAATAGATAGACAAACAGTGAAACAATTGTAGATAGGCCAATAAATAAATAAGGACTGGTGCCTGACTTGTATATTTGGATTATTGAGTAGTGTGAAACCTTACTTTAAAACCTAGAGTTTGACAAATCTTCAACTTCATCATTTTAATTCAGTAATCGGGGGTAAGTACACTACTTCATATTTATATTTTTCGAATTAATCAATCGGGTAATGAATGAAACCTAAAATTGAATATTGAGATTCTGAATATTTTGCTTCATTGATCATCATGCTGAGTTCGACATTCTCACGATACGCTATCGTTAGAGTTTGTTTTTGAATTGTTACCATGACGAATATCGTGGTGACGTTATTTTTTATTGTTAAAACAATATTTTCTAGTCCAAGTACAATGACATGATTTTCTCAAATGATACCCACGCATAGCTTAGGTAGGTACCCATGCATAAAATTGTATTTTACTCACTGTTTATACAGTCCGTAATATCTTTATAATTCAGAACAATCACACGTTTACAAAATAAATAAAAGTAAGTAGCCTTGTCAAACATCTAAAACAAGATGATTAAATTGTAATAACATTGTAGTGGGCGAATCATCCTTGAGAGCGCGGGTGGAGTCGCTTGCGCAACACAACACACTACCAACATTACGAACTGTAACAAGAGCACACGTACCAGTTGTAAATGTCGCTCCTGATTTTTATGGCCGCCTCATTTCTTCCTTTTGGTACTAAGTAAGCAGTTTGTGATGCACTTAGTGCTGATACGCATCTAGTTGAAATCTATGAAGCACGCGCAGGTCATACAGAAAAGCTGCGTTTGTGAAGCATGCTTTGAATCTGTCATAAACATCTTGATATACTTACTTAATGAAAACGATTTTTCAAAATTTTAATATAGAGAATTCTTAATATAGTTTTATTTATTTACCAGCCGTACTTCGCCCGTAACAAATTATATACAAAAACGTTCCTCGTTACTCACTCTTTCTATTGGTGAAAACTGCATGAAAATCTGTTCAGTAGTTTTTGAGTTTATCGCTTACAGACGCGGTTCGGTCCTTGGTTTATAATATGTAGTGACAGTGATATATGTATATGTTACGGCTAATACCCGAAGTGCGGCTACACCTAGTATTAGCCGGAGCTTAGGGCACCCCGACACGGACAGGTTAGGTTCGAACGAGATGACGGGAGCTGAAGTGAGCGAGCAAAGCGAGCGAACTCAGCTCCCGTCATCTCGTTCGTGTTAGGTTACTTTAGACCCTGCGGACGGAAATAGGAGCCCCGCGCAGCGGGGCTCCGTCGACTATGTTGCGTGGCTACACCTAGTTCTAACCGGCTAATACTAGGTGTAGCCGCACTTCGGGTATTAGCCGTAACATATATACAAAATACTTAACAGAGAAAAAAAAGAAAATAGATAGAAGAGCACAAAGGTACTGCTTATTTCAATACAAATTTCTTCCAGCAGAACTGCGACAGGAAAGTTGGATGATAGACGAAGACACAGTGTGTAGAAATAAATAATGAAATTTAAAGTAGACTAACAACTTTATAACTTCACTAATTAAATACAAATTATACATATATTTTAGTAAAATTGAGAAATAATCATAACCATATACCTAGGTATACGTCTGTATTCCGCGAACCCCTCGCAAGCAGAGAAACATCTAAGTATAGCACAAACTATTGAGGTAATAATGTACTACGCACTACATAATTATCTCAATGGCACAAACACATTTCGATCTTCTGCCAGCGGCTTCGCCCTCGTGAAAAGTGTTTTCTTATTCCAAGTGGACTTTATTCCGGGATGAAAAGTAGCCTATGTGCTATTCCATACTATAATCTATCTCAATGCCACATTTCATCCACATCCGTTCCGCCGTTCTGGCGTGATTAGTAACAAACATATACATACATTCACAATTCCACACATATATCCATCCAAACTTTCACATTTATAATATTGGTAAGATTAGAAGTACTGGGCAACCGGGCCCAAATACGGGCCTGGATTGTTATTGAAAAATTCTTGATGGAAAAACGCAACAACTCTTTGCCCGACTCGGGCATCGAACTGAGGGCCTCACGCTCAGCAATAGCGTTTACGAACACTAGACCAACGAGACAGTCAATTATGGTGAATGTGCACGGTTGGCGCAGTGGTTAATCGATTGACTGCTACGCTACGTGTCGCAAGTTCGATTCCTGCACGGAACAAATATGTGTATGACCTACAGATAGTTGTTCCGGCTCTGGGTGTTGTAAATGTTAGTATATAAGTTTGTAAACGCAACCACGATACAGGCAGAAATTCCTAGTGTGAGCAAGGTTTTTTTTAAAATAAAGTATACCTTTTCCAAAAATATATTGATTAAATGACTTTAGCCGCTGCTAAACTTAATTCCGTGTTTTATTATTAAAAAAGAAAAGTCTCAATAATGTTGTAGGCTGTAATAGTTCATTCCACAGATAATTAATACTAACATACTAGGTTAATTCTAATAAAGGCAAATAACTACCTACATGTACCTATCTACGTGTTATGTGTAGTAACCTACATATAATAAATTTGAATATGTATGTTTAGTAAGTAGCACATCTAGACAGACAAACATATGAATAGAGCACCTACTTATTATTTTGTAACGTCTGCAAATGAGATTATGTGATTCACAAGTAGTGACACAACGTAAGCTAGAGACTTGAGACAGTTGGAGCAGAAACCCATGTCAAAATACAGAATTACAGTTACCCTAACCCACCTAGCCAATTTTATTAATTTATTTAATCTTTTAAGCACAATAACGTACAGGGGCGGTCTTAATGCCTTAGGCATTTTTTACCAGTCAATCCTTGGGTAGGTAATGGAGATACAAATAGTGGTACGTGCAATAACGATAGTATGATAGTAAAATGGATTTGAATACAAGGCATAAACATAAGCTACAAATAAATACAATTTAATAATACAATAAATACTAATACAAATAAACTAAATACAGGTATATACTTAACAATTAGTTTAATAATTAAATAAATAATTAAATTGTTTAACTATTAGGATAAAAATTTCGCTGTGACGATACTACTGCCAACTCAGTTTTCTCCGGTAGTAAGAAATTTAGATATTTTAAACTATCTTTTAACCCCGAAGGTAAGATTATCTCAATAACTAACGCTAACATCTTGCTTGTTAAAAGTTGCTAACCAAAGTCCGAACCGAAACTGAAAATTTCCACATGAAAAACCTCACTAGCTCTTATCTCGAGACGGGACCCAAGGACCTAGAACACTATTCGAGGCATTTGATCTGAAACACCGAAATTCACCAAAAACAGTATATCAACAAAATGCAAGCAGTTGCTAGTATACGTGGTCGTCATGGAAACTGGAAAGCAGTACAAGTGTACCCGTAGAGTCGCGGCGGCGCGGACGACCAGCTGCTCCGATTACATCGACCTTGATCTGTAACGCCGGAGGGCCGCGTCTCTTGTTACAGGAAACCATACATGTGTGAGAAATTGTATATTGCAATGTGAAAAAGGCGGAACTGGTCTCTCCAAGTCGTTGAAGACCGTTGAATTATATTCAGCGCACCTGAGCACCCTTTAGAATACGCAATCTTTTATTCGTCTGAAGGACGAGCGGCTCGTTCTTTAACTGGCCCTAATTTTATATGGATGCACCTCTCTATAATTAACCCAGACTTTATGCGTAACGCCTGGATTACAAGAATTAAAAAAAAAAAGCTGGTATAGCGAACTTATTGAGGTATGCTTTTAGAAAACCTAATTCGGAGTTAAGTTCGCCTGCGTACATAATCTGTAGAAATGAAAATTGAATTTGATATTTTTTTTATAAAGGATGACAATAAGAATAAATTCGATACCAAGCTAGGAGAGCAAGATAAGATAAGATATATTTATTTTGTAAAGCATGAGTACCTACAGTATAAAGGTCTTATATTAATATGAGGTGGCTACATGTTTTGCCATTTATGGCGTACAAAATTAGTTGCACTAGACAGACAATAAAAAATCAAAATTAAAATCAATATCAAAATTTAAATTAAATTAAAATTACGATGTCAAAATTTAAATTCAATAAAAAAACACTATGTCAAAATTTGAATTAAATCGATCAAGATCAAGATCGTGCTCTTGTTGGCTGGTAAGTCTAGCTTAGTCCAGCATTCTAGCCTTTTGGATACTTACAGAAGTATCTCATTTTTGTACATACCAAGCCACGATAAATTGCTTGATTCGTTTTCTACCAGCGTTATCGATTGTCAACTTGGCTACAGGTGCAGGTGTAGGTGGTTATCTGCTAACCAAGGTTCAAAAACTAGTCTTGTGTAATCCGAGCATAAGAAATATGTGTGTCATCTCTATGTCCAACGAGATAAAAACCTCTACAGGTATCGTAAGGGTCAAAAATAAAATGATATAATTTACCTAAGATAGAGGTCAGTTGTAAACTTGTAACATTAACAACTATATTCAATTTCGTAACTAGAACCCGCACTCGTCAACCATACTGACGGTTGACGAGCAGATCTGAAACCCATGAAGTTGTTTCAAAATAATGCAATAGGATGTTTAAGAAAATCTATTCCAATAGCTCATTCCGAGATCAATCAAAGAGAGAAGATAAAATGCTGTAACGCAGCATCCCGGAAGTTATGTTTGCTTTAGACAAAAAACA
Source organism: Orthosia gracilis (assembly GCA_947562075.1). Taxonomy (NCBI): domain Eukaryota; kingdom Metazoa; phylum Arthropoda; class Insecta; order Lepidoptera; family Noctuidae; genus Orthosia; species Orthosia gracilis. The sequence continues at coordinate 65,144,786 of OX387264.1, read as the reverse complement.
AAACACATCATCACACACACACCAAACACATCATCACACATCATTTTCAGTGGAGGTAGATACACCCACTGAAAACTTGCAAAATATTCTTGTGGTATCAACAAATTCATGTTTTTACGCAAAGATGTAGAGAACTTTAAATTAAACTTCTTTCTATGCATCGTACCTACATCACTCGTATTCTTTCGTTGAAATAAAACTGTGAATCTATCAATATCTATGCCTTTGATTAGAATAATAAAATGTTATCATAAGATCAGCTTCCGAAAAAATTAGGGATCATTAAGAGCGCCCTGGGGCTCTAACTCACGGCCATGCGGTGAGACGCACGACGACGGGCGGTGAAAGGGTGCGCCCCCGCCGCCATATAAAAGCTCGAAGCACTCCTCGACAGACATCATTCAACATCCTCGATCAACTCACATACCACACAATGGCATTCAAGGTACTACAGTTACATGAGAACTAGCTGTGCAAGTTTTTAAAGCAAGAACCCCAGTGATTGAAACAGTGGACATAAAATTAACCTTTTTGTTGTTTACAGTTCGTAGTGTTCGCCTGCATGGTGGCTGCAGCCAGCGCTGGAGTTTACCCGGCTGCGCAAGTGGCTTACGCCGCCCCAGCTTACTCTGGTCACCAGGCGTACGCCGCGGCTCCCGCCTTAGTCGCTCACCAAGCCTACGCCGCCGCACCGGTCGTACACTCCGCTCCCGTGGCGTACGCCGCACCCGTCGCTAAAGTGATCGCCCCTGTCGCCAAGGTCGCCGTCGAAGAATACGACTCCCACCCCCAGTACAGCTTCGCGTACGACGTGCAGGACGGTCTCACCGGCGACTCAAAGAGCCAGCACGAGACCCGCGATGGTGATGTTGTGCACGGTTCCTACTCCGTGGTGGACCCCGACGGCACCAAGCGCACCGTGGACTACACCGCTGACGACCACAATGGATTCAACGCAGTCGTGCGCAAGGAAGCCCTCGGTCACGTCGCTAAGGTTGTCGCTCCCGTCGCCAAGGTTGCCCATGTCGCCCCCGTAGCGTACCAGGCTGCCCCAGTGGCGTATCAGTCTGCACCTGTGTACCAGTCGGCCCCCGTGTACCACGCCGCCCCAGTTGCCAAGCTGGCGTACGCCGCCACCCCTGTGGTCCACGCTGCCCCAGTCGCCAAGTTCGCCGCCCCCGTCGGCTACTCCGCTCCTCTGTACCACCACTAAACTGATGCCAAATCCTAGGAATCCAATTGTACACTACTGATAGCGTATTATTTTCAATACGTTTGTAGTATTGTGTTTTACGTTCATTAGGACAAACCTATTTAATTAAATTAATATTTTTTATCGTACCCTCTTGTATTATTTCCCCTTATTAAAAGCCATTACATTAAAAAAAATCATTAGCAGAGTCAGTATAAATAGCATGCACAGACATGTTAAATAATTTAATTAAGCATTGAATCAAGTCTCCGCGGGTTACAAAGTTCAGGCACAAACGGCCTGCGACTGAAATTATCCTACTGACATTTTGGAGCACATAGGTTCTTGATACGTACATAATTATTATGCTAAGTAATGAATTGGTGGGATGCGAAGTATAGTACCCATAAACATCCTTGATATTATCATGAATTTTGTGGCCGTTACCGCCTTAGTGTAGGTCAAGGAGAACAGCACGAGAAAATGAGTCAATATTATTAGATTAAATTGGTAGCAAACTAATTTAATTTACCTAATTAATAAAAAACATTGTTTTGATATCGGTCTACGAGTTGTTAGGTATTTCTATGTATATTTCAATGAAGTGGCCGTATGAAGTATGAGTTTTTTTTTAATACAAAAGTCGATTAACACTGATACTCGAATGTCGTTCTAATTGGCACAAAATGATTCAATAATTATTAAATCATATTAAAACGCAGATTATAATCTGCCTCTTTAACATTTCAAATATCAGCAAAGATATATTTTTAAATTTTACTTATTTGAATATTTAGCTCAAAAATTAAAATTTTGAAACTCGATTTTTATCGCTGACTGTACGTTATACACCGTCTAACACCGTAAAATATTGCTCGTTTTAAACTTTAAATCCCGAAGTGGGTCGATCCATTTCTGAAGTCGGTGTCTTTGGTAACTCTTGTTTTATCATTTTGCAACATCGACTTCCGAAACGAATTTTATTTTTGCGCTTTTTTTGTGTTTTATTCATTTAAGTAAGGCACACAAAAATTTTGTTTGCAATTTCATTTACAGAGTTAACATTAAATTTGAAAATGGTCCTGTGCAAACAGCCAGGTTAGTTACAGGCGTGCAAATCGGTCACCGTTTTGTATTCGCGAATACAAGATTTGTCAAATAATAATTTCAATTTACAAATCACAATTTTATTTGGAATTGAATTAAAATTGTGCAATAATAAAAAACTAAATTTTAATTAGATTACAATATACAAATTAAGATAAAATATATAACAAATAATTTAAGTGTTTTGCTTGGAAGTCGGTTTATCTTTTTGTGTTTTCTTTTTTAATATTTTAACCAAATTTTTACGGTGTATTAATACTGGATTTTTTTATTTTGTTAATACTATAAGGAAGTACCCACTGATCCGATTATTTAACGGATAGAAAGCTACAGTATTATCGCTGTAAGTAATAAGTTACCTACTATTTAACAAGAAAAACGCACGATTCGAATTATTAATAAAAAATATGTAGTCCATAACCGATATTTTAATTTATTTAGACAGTTCCCACAGCTGGGACTATGCTGGGACAAAAGCCTTCTCTTTGTGAGAGGATGTGGGCTTTAAAATTCACCTGACCGGCCCAGAGAGCATTGATGCTAAGTAGATGTCATACGTCTTCGAATTGTCGGTTCTAGGTCATCCCGGTTTTTCCATGGTATTTTGAGAACAGTGGAGATTAAATATAAACAAATTAATTTAAATACTCAATATGTAATCCGGAGGAATGGAAAGAGGAAAGAGAGGCTTTTGCCCTGAAGTGGAACAATTCAGAATGATATAAATGAAAAAACTTTTGTAACAAAAAAATACAATTGACTTCCAAATAAAAACACTACAAAGTGAAATTAACTTCGATTTCTGAATTTAGTATTCCTGTTCTTCCGAAATTGAAGTTATTTGTAGTGTTTTTATTTGGCAGTCGGTTGTATTTTTCACAAAAAATACAACTTGACATGGGCAAGTTCTATAGTAAGCCTATAATGGCCACAATTATGCAAGAAAAGGTTACCCGAATAACATGAAAACTTGAACATAACCGTTGAAATGAGTGTAGGTACCACGGTGATCTGTACACATCTGCGTACTTCTTTAGAGCGTACTGGCTTGATGATATATTATGAAATGGTGTAAACCACAGATATAAATTAACTAGATGACGCGATTGTATGATCTTCACGTGTCAAAAAACGGATCAACATTACGATCAATGATCGTATTTTGAGCTTTTCATTTAGCATTATCGGCACCGGCGTTCCACTGAAATCTAGAAAAATGCCTAATTATGCCATATGGCATAATTAGGCATTTTTCTCTCCAACAATGCCAACTGCTGGCATTGTTTTCTTTCATTGGTAAGTAAATTTGTTTTTAAATTGTGTGTTTAAAAGTGGCACGCTTGGTTTTCATACAGATGGAGGGACTTGCGTTATCTAGTTAGATTTATGTCTGTGGTGTAAACATTAAACAAACAAGCGATTGCAGAAATTCCGAGAGATTTGCCGTCATTTATTGAAGAGTTCTGTTCCATATCTCCGAAGTTCTTCATCAGATCTTCAACAAATTTAAATGGGAGCAATTCGGGAACATAGATACTCTTTCAAACAAAATACAATTTTGAAAATCTCCAATTAACGGAGTAATCGGGCAACAAGCACAAAAAAAAAACATACAGCCGAACATAGAACCTCCTCCTTTTTGGAAAGTTAAAATAGTCGGGTAAAAATAGCATAAACTGACGCACGACGACGAATTAAACTGCACAAATTATAGAAAAAGTAATGCCTGTAAAAATGCACAATTATATTTTGTTGTGCAGTTTGTTGCTAAGGGAATGGGCGCTAATTACTGAGAAATATCTGTTTTTTTTTACTTTAAAATTAACACGATCAGACATTAAATTCACGATACAGAAATGGAAATAGCTGAAATATAAACTTACCATCTGGCTGTGTGCTACTAGACGAACCATCGTCAGAGAAGCCATGCCGGGCGCGCTTGGCGGGGCCCGCTCCCGCGTTGGACGTACTGCCACCCTTCTTGCGTTCTCGGCGATACAGATAAGCACCCCTATATTAAAAACAGATCGATAAAAAACGAAAAAGTAACTATTGTTTAGCGCAACAACTGTAAATTACAACTTTTGGTGGACGTATGTTTCATAAGTTTCAGTATCAGGAGGATGTATGATGAAGAGCAGTGGTGGCCCTGTGGTATCAGCCGCGACTTACAAGTTGTGGGTCGTGGGTTCGAACCCAGGCAGGCGCTTTACTTTGTGTAAATTATTTCATCACCACTTCTCTCAAAACGGTGAAGGAAAACATCGTGGGCAACCTTTACTACCAAACTATTTTAGAACCAAAAATTCAAAGACTTGTGACATCCACCAACCCGCACTGGGCCCGCGTGGTGGATTACGGCCCATTCCCTGTCATAGAGGAGGCCTATATCCCAGCAGTGGGAACATTAATAGGCTGATGATGAATGATGAAATTTGAAAATAAACTAGGTACCTACTAAATCACCTTACTCAAACAAAAACTGTTTTAATGAGTTAAAAAATCTTACAGTTGTAATTGAGATTTCTCAGCTAGATCTCGTTGCAGCTGTCTATTTTCTTCTGTATCTTTCAGCACAAAGTCCTCGCTGACACAGCGGTCCCAGGAAGAGTTCCAACCTTGGAAGTGTATCAAGTATTCCACGGTCCGACGCCCACGTTTATCCTTGCTCTCTATTACTTCCAACACCTGGAGGGTGACCATAAGCTCTTAGAGCAAGGTTATTTTGAGTGTGCGTAAGGGACATGTATATGATTTGTATACATCTATCCCTTTTCTACAGTCGAACTATGATAGTTTTGACACGTCAGGGTACAGGGGAAGTTCACAAATTATATATGATGCAGTAAAAATCCAACTTTAAAATAAAATTCACATATCATATTAACAACTTTAAAAATTTTTTGGGTTTTGTTTTGCAATACGAGCCGCAAAATAAAGTCATGGTTGCTAGGAAAACACCAATACTATTACGCTACGTCTCTTAATTGACTTATATCCACCCCTTTCATTCGACCTATAATAGTTACATTGTTTATATATTAAAGAGAAAAATTAAAGAGAAAAATTCTCTCCAACAATGCCAACTCTTTTATATAGTCTTTACAGCTATATAGCTGTAAAGACTATATAAAAGAGTTGGCATTGTTTTCTTTCATTGGTAAGTAAATTTGTTTTTAAATTGTGTGTTTAAAAGTGGCACGCTTGGTTTTCATACAGATGGAGGGACTTGCGTTATCTAGTTAGATTTATGTCTGTGGTGTAAACATTAAACAAACAAGCGATTGCAGAAATTCCGAGAGATTTGCCGTCATTTATTGAAGAGTTCTGTTCCATATCTCCGAAGTTCTTCATCAGATCTTCAACAAATTTAAATGGGAGCAATTCGGGAACATAGATACTCTTTCAAACAAAATACAATTTTGAAAATCTCCAATTAACGGAGTAATCGGGCAACAAGCACAAAAAAAAAACATACAGCCGAACATAGAACCTCCTCCTTTTTGGAAAGTTGGTTATAAATAAAGTTCCTTCCTACAACTCATAATTCGGATCCATTACTCCTCTCTACTACTAATGAAACCTAAATAAACACCTGCCAAGTGCGAATAATTGGACTCGAGAAATTTGGATTTCGTTAGGTACTGAAACAAAACCGGAACCACGATAACCACAAAATCTGAGCCTGAAATAATTCAAAGCATCAACAAACACTGTTGCTATGCGCACATAACCCTCAACGATTCTACTCCCTAACCTCCCCTAACCGATGGCGAAGCTAGGCAGGGAACCGGGAACAAAGGTCAATGGCACCTTTATGCGCTTTGTTTCTGAAAAAAAATATGTTTTAAAAAGCGCCTGTCAAAAATCACATAGTGAAGAGGTCTGACGAGCACTATTTATTTCATGGTTCAGTTCAGTCAAAATTAAGTTATTGGAACCCTACTTCATATGGTTATCGAACCGTATGTTTATGTTATGTAAACTCGTCTGTTAATCAAGACCATGGTAAAATATTTCCAGACAATACTGAAACACTATCCCTGTTGCTGAATTGCATAATCCTCTAAATATTTTAAAATTATAAAATACTTTATGCCGAAACAAAAATTAAAATATTATGTTAAGTAACAAAAATAAACAAAACACCAACAACAAATAATTCCCCCCTACTGGGTCCTCCTCAAACAGGGGCTAATTCACTATCTGCACTGAAACTGGCTTTCAATCTATAATGATGGTCACTAGGCATATACAGAAACATGTTAGTACTAGGCTTTGTCCCTCTTCCTTGCCAACGCCCTTGGATATCTGCCCCCACACTGCCCCGTTCGCCACACCCTGCCTACGCCCAAGTCCTTATGTAAATAGCACTGCGTATAGAATAGAACACGTCTGGGAATACGTCAACGCCCTTGCCAGATTACACGCAACGTACTGATACAAAAATTATCAGTTTCAGTATATTTCATTTGTATAAGAAATAATGTGAAAACGATCTTATGTAAGTTTATATGTCTGAAATTATTAATGAGGACCATAACCAGTTGACCTATTATTGTTGTCACCATTCAGCCGAATTTTACTCCATATTTTTCAATCTTTCTTGCGTTTAAACTATCATTTTAACAGTCTATTAATAAAGACTTTGTATTTCATTGAAATACGCCAGTATAAAACACATGTAGCCTACAATTTTGGCGTTTTTCAGTATTTTTTAACTTTTGAAAACCATTGTACTACTAGCGCCGTTGTCGATCCCTATGTTGCCAGTTGCAAAATGAAAATGGTGCTTGTGTATAAGTACTTATAAGTTTGACAGCTGAAATCAAAATAAACATCGGCCGACGCCCAAACAAAACATTATTTTTGTGGAATAGGCGTGTCGCACACACCCGGCTGCAGTCTCCGCTGACGCTCCATAAGAAATACTTTAAATATTACATCGGTCGTTCTTATATATAATCAGGCAATTGGCACGCAAAATATTAATTTGTGATTTTGTGGATTTCTTCAATTTAATTAAATTTTAAATAATTCTTATTCAATTACATAACTTATATTATCGGCATATTGATTAATTCGTGCCATAGGAGAAGAAAAACCGGCAATGGTATCTACAAGGGGGGTTCGTTATAAATTCAGCGAAGGCGAGCGCGTTTTGTGTTATGAACCGGATCCAACAAAAGCCAAGGTGCTCTACGACTCCAAGGTAAGTACCGCAGTGCTAGGTCCAACCACGCCCTATACCAGCTCATTTTTATCAGCTTAATATACTATTGTACTTCAAATACAACTTCAACAAATACTAAACAACAGCTAGGTTAGAATTATGTAAAACTTTTTTGCCAGCACTTTGCAAGTTTTTTGCTAGAAGATTGTTCAAGAGAGACCTCAGACTTTAGATAACAAACTTCTATATGAACTTGCAGGTCTTTTAAATGGCTCAGTTTGCAAAATGCTGTTCAAAATTAATTTATAAATATTCTACAAAACAATTTTTTCCTTTAAATTATTTTAAAAGTTGTATATTTCTTTGCTACTTTAAATTATATATTGTTCCCATTATTATTTTAGTTCTTATTTAACTTATGAGTCAAATAAAGTTAGTGGCTAATTTTAGCCCTATGGGTATATAAGGGTGGGGCAAGAGACCTCATGTTGGCTTTGTTATGTTTATAATACTTATTCTTATTAAATCTTTGCTTATTATTATATCACCCTTCCATGAATTACTGCCGCTGCTACTATAGAATATAGTTTTGGGTGGAGCACTAACATCATCAATTTTAATATATAAACAATGTAACTATTATAGGTCGAATGAAAGGGGTGGATATAAGTCAATTAAGAGACGTAGCGTAATAGTATTGGTGTTTTTCTAGCAACCATGACTTTATTTTGCGGCTCGTATTGCAAAACAATACCCAAAAAAATTTTAAAGTTGATAATATGATATGTGAATTTTATTTCAAAGTTAGGTTTTTACTGCATCATATATAATTTGTGAACTTCCCCTGTACCCTGACGTGTCAAAACTATCATAGTTCGACTGTAGAAAAGGGACAGATGTATACAAATCATATACATCTGTCCCTTACCCACACTAAAAATAACCTTGCTCTAAGAGCTTATGGTTAAACCACACGATGGAAAGGGCCTAAAGGTAAAAGAAAAGTTGGTAGACCAATAAGACGGTGGGCTGATGACATAACAAATACGACGGGAAACGATTGGATAAACTTAGGCAAGAACAGAGAGTCATGGAAGAGGCTGGAGGAGGCCTATACCCAAGAAGGGATCCATATTTCAATTAATAAAGACTAATACTTGCAACACATTATTTAAATGTAATAATCTAACGCAATTTTAATTGTTATTCTTAATGAAGGAATCAATTTTAATTTATAATTCAATAATCAATTTTAATTTATAATTCAATCATCAATTTTAATTTATAATTCAATAATCAATTTTAATTTATAATTCAACCATCAATTTTAAATGTTCCTATAATCAATTTTAATTTATTAATCCATAATGTACCAATGAATTGTAATTTATTAATTTATAATGTAACAATCAATTTTTAATATTTAATTTATTGTTAACTATAATTTAAAGGCATACGCAAAATTGTTTATATTGTTTCTACTTTTTTACAACTTCAAGAATTGTTCAATATCAGTGATTATGCATGGAATTTGAATCTATATTTTAATATTATTATCACTAATTATACTAACATAAAATTAAGCAAGCAAATAACAATATTTGAAATGTAATTGCGAAATATGGAATAAAAGGCTATATTATATTAAGAGCTTATGGTCACCCTCCAGGTGTTGGAAGTGATAGAGAGCAAGGATAAACGGGGGCGTCGGACTGTGGAATACTTGATACACTTCCAAGGTTGGAACTCTTCCTGGGACCGCTGCGTCAGCGAGGACTTTGTGCTGAAAGATACAGAAGAAAATAGACAGCTGCAAAGAGATCTAGCTGAGAAATCTCAATTACAACTGTAAGATTTTTTGACTCATTAAAACTGTTTTTGTTTGAGTAAGGTAATTTAGTACCTAGATTATTTTCAACTTTCATCATACATCATCATCATCAGCCTATTAATGTTCCCACTGCTGGGACACAGGCCTCCGCTATGAGAGGGAATGGGCTGTAATCCACAGCGCGGGCCCAGTGCGGGTTGGTGGATGTCACATGTCTTCGAATTTTTTGTTCTAGGACATGCCGGTTTGCTCACGATGTTTTCCTTCACCGTTTTGAGAGAAGTGGTGATGAAATAATTTACACAAAGTAAAGCGCCTGCCTGGGTTCGAACCCACGACCCACAACTTGTAATCGCGGCTGATACCACCGGGCCACTACTGCTCTTCATCATACATCCTCCTGATACTGAAACTTATGAAACATACGTCCACGAAAAGTTGTAATTTACAGTTGTTGCGCTAAACAATAGTTACTTTTTCGTTTTTATCGATCTGTTTTTAATATAGGGGTGCTTATCTGTATCGCCGAGAACGCAAGAAGGGTGGCAGTACGTCCAACGCGGGAGCGGGCCCCGCCAAGCGCGCCCGGCATGGCTTCTCTGACGATGGTTCGTCTAGTAGCACACAGCCAGATGGTAAGTTTATATTTCAGCTATTTCCATTTCTGTATCGTGAATTTAATGTCTGATCGTGTTAATTTTAAAGTAAAAAAAACAGATATTTCTCAGTAATTAGCGCCCATTCCCTTAGCAACAAACTGCACAACAAAATATAATTGTGCATTTTTACAGGCATTACTTTTTCTATAATTTGTGCAGTTTAATTCGTCGTCGTGCGTCAGTTTACGCTATTTTTACCCGACTACGCAAAACCAAAAGGAAGGGCTATGATTTTAACAGTCTATGTTATATTTATGTATGTCTTTGTTTACGTATGTTCCTCCGTAGCGCCTAAACTATTCATCGGATTTTGATGAATAAGGTCTCAATCGATTCGTTATTATGGCTCGGATAACATACGGTAAAAAAAAACATTTCGTAGTCGGGTTACAGTTTTTAAACGGTTAAAAACGGAGTTCAACATGAACCGCATTGAGTACGTACTTCATACATACAAACAAGTTATACTGTTATACACGTGGCTACAGTTTCGAAAAGCGCGCCATCGACACACCCAAGTACGTCAAAGATGGCCGCGCCATTTACGCGGTAACGCCCAGACATGCGCAGTGCGCACTGAATTCACCCTCCCTCTTCGCATTGGCGCTTTCCTTTGTTATCGTGTTTATAAATACTTTCAATGAATGCTGAAAAGTTTTTACTTTTGCTCAAGCTGAATAGGTAGAAGATATTATCGACTAGACGCCTGTGTCCCCACCTACTAACATTCTGCTTGTACATTTTCAGCTGAAAATTGAAAATGAATCTCTTACTTTATTTTTGATAGACAGTATGCCGTAGCCGGTATTTTTTCTGTTTGATATGATTATGACTAAACTTTATCTGCGTCGTCGTATAAAGGCGTATCTTCTCTAGATATATAAAATGGTGCCTATAGATACGAATATGTCGATTGAGAGCGGAGCGACATAGTTAGGTACCCTACTTCAATGCAATTTTCCATTGTTGGGTCGCTCGCGGCTGCTACACCGGAAACGTGCGAGGCTGTTAAAGGCCGGGTCAACGCTCTTCATTTCTTAGCAAGCGTTTTCGATTTCTGTATAGCTGCATTCTTTATTCGTTTTATCCAAACGTAGCTTGGGTTTTGTAAAAAGATAGGCAGATCCTACGCTCATTGTGGCCACGCACTGAATAGTGGAGTATTCAGGGCATATCCATAACACTGCAGTTACAAGCATAGTTATCTTTCTACATGACGTATCATTGTTCGTGAGCATCGTACCTATGCACATATAGGTGGTACCTATTTAGTAGTTGTTCTTTATCAGATAACACTGAGGAAGGGGTGGAGACGGCCGACACGGACTCGTCTTCAGCCTCTGGGTCTGGCAGCTCGCAGCCTCGCTCGCCACCGCCCAACGTGAGTGTGGGACGGGCACACATCACACTGCCTTCCGCTTTACGGTAAATGACAAAAGTAGTACTTACAGTAATTTGTTGAATAGCGTGCTTGTTTTCATCTAGACGTTCAAAGGTATTTGCTTCTAACTGAAATGAATACAATACAGTAATGATGTAAACGAACTATTCTCCCAAAATACAATTTCTAAACTATGAATATTATTTGATCTAGCAGTTTTATATTTTTAAAAGCTCTTGGTAGACGTTAAGCTAATCAATTCAACGCACACAATGCGATGGCGGGGTGTCCAACACCACTGCCTTCTTTTCATGCTCCGGTTCTTGATTTTCGCGAACATCTTCCAGCGATCGTCTGACATTCGACTATCACCTGGTGGTGAAACGCGGTCGTCTGTCGCAGCTGCCGGCTACTCCGTGCGCCGCCCAGATTTTGGAGTCGTTCGTGAAGTGGTTCGCGCGCGCTGGTGCGTGGCAATCCACACGGGCTCGCCATGATCCGCCACAGAAGCCTGATATGCTCGATGTGTCTTGCAGGTAAGATGATGTTGACAATAACTGGCGTTTTATTTTCCACTGTATTGGCATTTTAAAGGCATTTATATAACACACACGTTCCGGATGTTGATAGGACTGCCGCGTTTTTGTAGCGCGTCCGGCATGTTTGTCGACGCGGACGTTGATGGTTTTGCAGCCATCATGCGCAAGAGATGTGCATCTCTACTACGCCGTGTTCGCGCCAGCGCCAACACCATTCTTAGAACGTTGGCTGATAGGTGGGACTCTCCGATCTTGGGGCGATGGATACGACTGCACGCAGTCAAATAGACATGCCCCAGGATCGGTGTGCCTCTCACAGCTTAGAATAAATGTTACTAACACTATGGTATAAGTTTACATTGTTACTAACAAATATGGAAGTGATTCTGAAATAAAGTTTTATTTATTTGCAGAACTTTTATTATAAAACTATAGCTTCAAAGATTTATTTATACTTAACAAGAAATCCCATCCTCAATAAAAAGACGATCTCACAGGTGCGTGGGTGTGGCTATATCAAATTATTTTATGAAGCCATAATTCAAAGAAGTTATTTTGAGCAATGTCCTAGATGTTTATCTTTACTAATCTATACTTATAATATTATAAAGAGGAAAGATTTTTCTGTTTGTTTGTTTGTACCGAATAGGTTCCGAAACTACTGGACCGATGTAAAACACCAATAAAAAGCTACATTTTTCCTGAGTGACATAGGCTATTTTTTAATCCCGAAAACGGGTCCTGTGGGGTGCTCCACGGGAGCGAAGCCGTGGGGAACAGCTAGTCACCCATGTTTTAAGCGTAGTCGCCTTACTAACTAACCAATCTTCACAAAGTTTCACCAACTTATTTACAGGCTGAACCTAGTCCGCGAAGTGGCTGACGGCCTCCGCGTTTACTTTGACTTTATTCTGCGCGGACATCTGCTGTACAAGCAAGAACTGCCCCAGTACCATGAGATCTGTGGACAATTCATCGATGAGTAAGTTACTGATTCTATTATCATCGTTTGCTGAATATAGGCCTCCCCAAATGTGAAATATAGACTGGGCCTGTGCTTTCCGCATCCATTGGGTATCCGTGACCTGCATCTGGTCCAATAACTAAACATTGAACATAACATTACCTACTCTCTTCGTGATAACTTTCGTCGTCAAACAGCGTATAATAACTACATTCTAGCTTGAAGGGGCTTGAGACATTTCATCGTTGTTTTTGGGATGGGCAACGCACCTGCGATGCATCTGATATTACAAATATCTAAAACTCACTAACTGGTTAACTCTTGAATGCCTGAAACGTGGATCCACGCGAAACGCAATGATTTTTTTAATTATTTCGGTAATAACGGCATTCAATCCCTAAAACAGCTAGGTCTACCAACCAGTCACAAATAACAATTTAATAAAAAATCAAGTGACTTACCAACCCCTAGGCAAGAAGAATGCAAGAAGCTGGAGTTGGAAGCAGAGGAAGAATACGAGGAGGAACCGATGGGCACCGAGGAAGAAGTGCTGACTGCGGCTGAAGAGGACCTCAAGAGTCCCAAGATACCGGAGTACTCGCACCTGCCGCCCGATCCCATGGATACTGAGATTAAGAGCGAAGGTAAACAGCGATAAAAAATCTGATATACATTTTCGTTCTTTTTTTGACGAATCTCCGCTTAGTCCAACTTCTTAAATTTTACTAGGTATCTACATACTTAGGCTAAGGCTGCTGACCTCCAATCTTTCTTTTATAGGTCAAGACTGCTTCATGAAACACAGTCTCAAGGAATACATCGAAGTTGTCCCGTCATGTTTTTCTTGTTCTACATTTAAACACGTGTACCTTTTTTCACCAGGCGAATCGAACAACCATGATGATATCATAGCTTCGAAGAGCGACTCCAATGATAAGACAGCTGCTATCAGCGACTCGACCACTGATGACAATAATGTCGGTGGCTCCGGCAAGACCCGCGAAGGTCGATCTGCCACTCGCAGCGGCAATGTGGCAAGGAGGTTGGTAATCATACGAGTATTAACTAGCTAGCCTGCGGCACGGTGTCCCAGCGCTAACAAGGAGAATTTAGTTAAAATAAATATCACTAGATGGCGCGATATGCATCTATTTGTTATTGAAAAGTGTGTTCAATCAAATATTTTCTAGAATTGATCATAAAAATTTTATTTTCTTGTTTAATCTCCTAAGCACAAAATTTTGGAATATTGGGCTCTTAATTCACATTTCAAAGAATATTTGAATGGTTCATATAAAATTGATGCCAATAGATAGCGCGGTTTTAAATATCATTTTCTCTTTTTTTTTTTAAAAGGCATTGCACACTAGGAATTTCTTTCTGTATCGTGGGTGCTTTTACAGACATATAAACTCACATACACAACACCCAGACCCGGCACAACTATCTGTAGGTCATACAAATATTTGTTCCGTGCGGGAATCGAACCCGCGACACGCAGCGCAGCAATCGCTCAACCACTGCGCCAACCGTGCGCCCTCTCTGAGGCATGACACTCGATTTTTTTTTAAATTGTCTTGAAAAACATTTTGGTACAATGAAACTGTAAAAACGTGCAAAACAAATAGTAGAAAACAAATCATCACAGTATATAAAGAAAAAAATTGTCACGAACCGAGTAAACCCTTTTACTTGCAAGTCGCTGCTAACACCATCTATGGCCGTGGAACAGAACCGAACACGATCGATGTACGTTTAGTTAATAGTCCGTTGAAAAACGCAAGTTACCTTGGCACGGCTTCCTTGGCACGCATGAGGCATCTGTACCTATGCTAGTATAATATTATTTGTGCCTGCGGTTTCATTCGAAAAGTAGAGCCTCTGTTTGAATACAGAACATGGTCTGTTTGTGTGCAAAAACGTGATTTACGCAAACTTTCATAAACTTTTTTCCTATGGTAGTCATATTTTACCAACACTTGTATTGTTTTCAGGCTCCGTTCTCACAAGTCAGTGGTCTCCCAATCGGAGAATGAAGAGCCGGCCCCGTCAACTTCAACTGGCGAGCCGAGACTGTTCGAGACTATGTCATCCAGGTAGAGTTTAATTCGAGTCATGGACATTTGCAGGTATGCGGCACAAGGTGTCAAATCCAGCAACTCTCCATTGAAAAGAGAGGATCTTTCGACCAGGGTTGTTAGGCAACTGCCGGAAAGTTGTTTTCGGGCTGTAGTCGTGGCGAAAACTCGGCTTGCGCTATGAAACACTCAAAACTCGAGCCATTGAAGTTTTGAGCAATAAATTCTGCTTTGAGATATTGAGAACCAAAAGGATCCCCAATAAAATACACGAAATACAAGATTGCATAAAAAAAAATCTAGAAACTGGCGCTTATTCTGTTTTCGCATATTCGACCTTCCTGGCAGGCAACTTAGGGCCGATTTCACCAATTAAACTAACCGCGACTAGTTCAATTAAATTCAGTTTATGCAAATACAGGTAAAGCACTACCTGTCACTGTGATCTTATTCTTGTTGGAGCTGTATTGTTTTCTTCCCTGTATATTTATATGTATGTATGTATTTATGCATATATTTTATATTTTGTGCTTCCTGTTTGTAACTTATTATTTAATTTTAAAATTGCACCAAGTGCAACCCCATGTCAGGTCCAGCCTACCTCTTTCCATTCTGGGTTGCCTGGAAGAGATCGCAGAACGCGATAAGGCCGCGTGTTGTATGTTTGTGTTTATTTTAAGGTTTCCGTGTGTTATGTTTTTATCTTGGTGTACAATAAAGTATAATAAATAAATAAATAAATAAAAATTACAGGGTTCTGATTGGTAGTTTCTCAGCGGGTTCAACCAATTAGAACGCTGTATTTGCATATAGACTATAATATAGCGCATTCGCTGTAGAATAGAATAGAATAGAATACTCTTTATTATGTACACCATAAAAGTTACAGAAAGTATAGAAGAAGTAAACATTACACTGGGTGACACAATGGGCGGCCTTATCGCTAAAAGCGATCTTTTCAAGACAACCTTTGGATGGATTTATATTATAGTCTGTCATTTATGTTGCAGCGTGGGTAGTAGCGGCTCATCCCTGAGCGAGTGCTGGGCGCGGCCCACTCAGTCCGCGGCGGCGCCCACCACCACGCGCACGCCTTTGTCACAGCTGCTCGATAAGGTACACCTAAACCTTCAAATCACATCCTCAGAATGAAAGTGACGATATTCAAAAAAAAATTGAATTGAATTGCAATTGCACTAAAGTGACCGATGTAAAAGCGATCCCTTGCATTTAGTTCTCGCCAAACTTCTTGGCCGCCCTGAAGTTGGCTTCGCAATAGAAAATCTTATACATAAACAGTAGCGCGCCGTGCTTTCTGCATCGGAAAGCCAACTTCGGGCCGGCCAAAAAGTTTGGCAAGAACTATATACACAACTCGGGCTCTTTTTCACCACAAGGTTTAGAATAGACTTCTTAAGGTCAGTTAACAGCAAAATCAGAAGTTTATTATATTTACTGTAAGCTCTCATTTTATACTTGATCCTATATATATTGAGCCGTAATACTTATTTTAGTAAATTATTCAACTAAAATATATAAGCAGGTGGTTTTTATATTTAATACTTTTTGTCAGGTGGCGAAGTGGCAGATTATTCCCCGCGAGGGAACAGAACATTTGCCATGCCGCGTGTACGGCGCCATTCATCTTGCCAGACTCTTCGGTACTGTATTCGTATAATTTGGTATTTTGTTACAGTACTTTATAGTTACATCAAACAAAACATTAAATTATGTATTTTCTAAATTCCAGTTAAATTGCCAGACTTTTTGAACGCAACTCAGATGCCCGACCTTAAACTGAAGCTGATTCTCAAGCACATCGATATGTTCGTGCAGTAAGTTTGCGAAACAGTTCTCCCAGTTTTTTTTTATTTCAACCTATATTGTCCCACAGCTGGGCAAGTCTCCCCATAGCCTTCCACTCTAAACACTTCTAATGCCCAGTTTCTTTATACATAGATAACCAATGGTTTCAAATTTCGGTAAAATGACTTTTATCATCAATTGTTAGCCTCACAAATGGTCAACTAAGTTGGAGAGTTAATTATTTGACCAATTGTTAAACGCGTTTTTTCATCAATTGTTTGTCTAACTAATGGTCAAATAATTATCTCTCCAACTTACTTGACCATTTGTGAATTGACGAAAAAACGTGTTTTACCGGCTCTCAAACCATTGGTTAGCATATTTAACCGTTGGTTGAGTAAACTACGGTTCAAAAAACTGGGCGCAAGTCGAGTTTTACTAAAGTACCTATTCTTTTTTATTTCAGATACTTGGACGAACATAGCGAATGGTTCGGCGAAGTGTACTACGTCGCTGACAGCATGTCGCGCTCGCACTAAACTCTTAACGAGCACGGATACTCACCAGAACAACTATCTAGCTCTCTATTGAGATTCTTTACATTCCAAAGTTAAAAACTAATCGCTGAATATTTTTACGAGTTGAAATTAATTCAAAACAAAATTGTTTATTCGCCACCGTCCAAAATTGAACAAAACATACACATGTCAGCGGTGTTTAGGAATAGCTACTATATTATCAAAAAATGCGAACACGCTTTCTTCTTGAATCTCTTTTTAAATATACATATTTTGATAATATAGCAGCTGGATTTGATTATCTGCTAGTAATGTTGAGATTACTAAAAACAATCAATATTGTAAACGAGTGACTTATTGTAACGCCTTCATTAGGAGACAATTTTGAAATAATGTATTTCAAAGTTCTCATATTGAATACACAACTTGACTCAGACACCACTTCTGGATATTCTGCTACTTTTGGTACAGAAAATCCCCAAATAAAAAGCTTTTTAATTCAGAATACCATGACTAATCTTTGTAGAAAGAAACTGCCAGCCAGTGTCAAACTTGTGTAAAAAAAAAACTTTCACAAAATTAAACCGACTTCAAAAGCAAAACATAGAAAAGAGAAAGAACAAAAAAATAATTACCAAAAAAAAATATTTTAATAAAAACATTTAATCATTTCATATTTAAAATAACTTTCGTTTCGGTAGTTGGTGTCTTTGGTAATTCTTGTTTTCATAATTTATCGACACTATTCAACCCAACACAAAAAGAATAATCACGATCCGATTAATAGTTTCGGAGAAGTGCGTGGACAAACATACATATATACAAATATGAAATTTGCCACATGTAATAATTACTTTGGGCCGCCCATATTAATTAACATATGTGAATATTGTGCAGTTCCAACAATATTACATACATACGTTTCGAATTGATTACCTCTTTTTTTGAAGTCGGTAAAAATGTGCCAATGTTCGGAAGTGGTATCTAAGTCAGGAGTAAGTAGGGTACTATTTTCTTGTAGGAAACGTTTGTCAGTATTATGTAGTGGTTGTAATTATTGGGACCTTGTTAACTATTAGCACTGGCCTATCAATGCACAATAAGGAACCCGGTATGATTATTCTAAATAAGTAGGACATAGTCATTATAGGTGGACTAGCCTATATTTCAATCTTTCAACTTTGTGCTGTATCTTTGAGCAATAGTCATGGGTATATCATACCCATAGAAATAGCCATCAAACTTGTAATTTTGTGATCTTTTAAAGTAGTAGCGGAGCTGTGTCCGAGTTATCATTAGAATGCAGTCGACTATAGATAGTTCAACTCATCTTTGCGCGCGGCGCTATGTGTGGGTGCTTATTTTGCTCGGACGACTCGGACTGCCGCGTCACTGCCATACAAATGCATATGTATAACGCACGCACACATGGCGCCGCACGCACAGATGAGTTGAACTATTTATAATAGATATTCATAGTGTGGCAATCGTTTAAGTACTTCATTGTTTCAGCTCATTATTATTAACCGTCCGTTGTTGCGTATTATGCAGAATGACGATTGATCAAGCTTGGCAGTTATTCCGCCGCATCTTGCACACTATTACAAACTATATCAATATTTATAACAACTAGTTACTTTTCGTAACTTCGATCAGTGACGCCGTTCGTTCGAACGTTTGCACTGATCAAAGTTTTGTGTACGTCTACGTAGTAATTGACATCATAATATGAGACGCGATTAAGAAGAAGATATGATTATTATAATAAATACCTACAGTGTAGTTTGATAATTATATTTAGTCCGTTAGTGGGATTATTAAATAATATTGGACCCGCATGTTTTGCTTTATCAAATAAAAATTGACAAGATAAAGCACATCAAAGTTCAGTGGTGCTTGTGACGTCACTGTGTCAATATAAAGTGTACCGTGACGTCACACGATATTTCAACGCACTGTACCGTCGTATTTTTTTTGTTTACTAATAATTTTAGGTTATCTAACTGACGGACTAAATAAATACTTTTCGTCAACATCCCTACTCAATAATCATGATTATGTAGTTTCAGAAAATTATTATAATTCTTATACATGAGTGACATTTTATTAATCATAGATCGATGCAACGTACTAGCCGCGTGCGGAAAGTTTGCCGATGAGGCGATGACTACCCCTCCCGCCTACACGCTCGGCGCCCCTCTTCGCCTCGACTATTCGCCGAACGTCATCGGCAAACTTTCTGCGCGCGACTTATTTAATATTTAACCAGCATATTATAATCAATGTTTACTGCATTTTATTTTAGTGGACAACCAAAAAAAGAAATAAAAGTTTATTTCAAATTGAGTGTTTTATTATGAAAAATTACATTCAAACTTCAATAAAATTTTTGAGATATTTAGGTCTTGAACTAGACAGTATTGAAAACTAAAAGTAATAACAGACATAATTCACCTTACCAACAAACATACATTTGTTGTGTTCATAAGGCACAGAAGAAACATTAGATTGTATTATCAAACAATGTTTTCTATTTTGAACAAAACACCTAAATTATAATCGGTAGGTAGGTATATAACCAGATGTTACCATAGCTTAGCCACCATCTTTTGTCAATGTTCGCTTAAACCTCAACACATTCTTCAATTTAAACTACTCACTAACAAATAAGCATGATCTGGTTGATACTGGTATTAAAAATGACGCAACCTGAGATCAAAATATAATCCCCGGCATGTAACTTGGCAAGATTTTGGCGTAGTGGGGGTAAGTTCGCGCATGGCGTACTAACCAACCACCATATACCGTCAAATGGGGTGAATAGGAACGCAGGGGTGAATAGAAACAAAACTTTGAAGGGAATTTGAACTGTGATATCACTGTATTGGTTTCAAACAAACCATCGTATTTTTAAACAATTATTTAATATATTGGAGTACCTACTAAAAAGCTACTAGCAATTTTTAAATAACGTGAAAATTCCCTTCTAAGTTTCGGTTCTATTCACCCTGTGTTCCTATTCACCCCATTTGACTGTAGAGCGAACGGAACGAGGACGCAGTGCGATTCGTCAGTCGATCCTTGTGTCAACTGACCAACCAATCGCGTGCTTGGAACGGTGCTAAACGTTCCCCGCGTCCCGCTTGATAGCCAAAGAGACCTAAAAACGTCTTGAGTGCATCTAACGACTCTTGCTAACTTACGTGCCGGCAATTATAACAGGATAAACTGAGAATAGTACTGAGATATCAATAATAATTTAAAAGTAAATTGAAATCATGGAAAAATCACATTAAAACTAGAACCTTACTCTAGAGCAGGTCTTTATCAACAATTTAATCTTCGCAATTATAAGAAGATTAGAAGTGAAACCAACGTAAAAAAATGTGATTGAAGTACCTATCCTATCCACGTATTAAGGGCGCTATACACAAGACCTGACATTGAGATATTCATTGCGTTGCGAGTGCTGATATACTCTGTAAAAAAATTGTTAAATAATATTGCCATGCTACAATTAATAGTGTTTGGGTAGTGAACGAATTAAGGAAAATAATTTATGGTAAATAGTTGCATTTGATTAGAATAATGGTAAATTCTTGTAATATTGTAAATCATTATTTAGTGGTCTATTACCTGGTTACCAAATAATTTCGAGTTCATTGACTCTATAAAGACATGACAATACAAATGTTGTAAGGTTCATTAAATATCGCTCATTATTTTTATCAACACTACCATTTTTAGGCAGAAAACTGGTATCAAGTCACTGAATACAATTATGGTTCGGATCTTAGATGGTTCATGGTTTGAGAATCCGGAGGAGATTGCAGAAACAATTTTCATCTATAAAGACACATTCAGCATTTTATATCCATTATATCTTGCCTGGTAGGAACGTGTGACACGGGTCTTACTATTATACACCAACACATCTGCAGCTGCTGTGATCAGACGCTACTAAATACTCACTTTATTCGCACTTTTCATGACCACAACTGTCACAAGTCTTAGCGGTTAGGATTGTGTATAGCGACGATAAACAATGGATCATAAAATCAGCGAGTGGTTAATCCTGTTCCAGCCTGTGTATGACGCGTCGGTACTCCTGCTCCAACGCGAGGAACTGGTTGGATAGGCGACCTTGCGTCTCGCTCTGTCCTGTGGAACTCACTGTGGCTGCGTATTCTTCAGGCTTCAACACCTTTTGCAATTTTTTCATTTCTAATTTCTTTTTCTGTGGACAATATGCATTTAGTATAATATATTGCAAGCAAACTGCGGTTGGGTTTTGTATGATAGAAGAAGCAAGACTCAGAAGTCAGAACTGCTTCAGAGATAATAATTGTAATTGGCATCAACAAGAAATAACTCCATTGTCAGCGCAAATACTTCATTTATAAGGACATTTAATGGCGCGTATACGGCGACCGCTTCATTTGGACGGTTTAAATTAAGTCGGACGGCGACCGTATTTGTTTAAGTTATCAGTTTACCTGATTCAGCGACCGCATTCAGCCGAACTGTGTACATTCGTGTTGAAAGCATCATCATGGACAGACATACTGTTTTACGACAGTTGGTCTGTTCAACCATTTTTTTTGTAATAAATGGAAAGATCATGAATAAGTTTTCGTACAAAACTACTTTAAGTTTTATTTTTTTATTTTTCGATATATAATTACAAAGTAATGTCAGATTGAAAATATTTTTTTAAATCCAGTACCGAAAACACGCCAAACAATCCGAGCCCGTGTGACGTCACGACTTTTATTTCCAGTCACTGTAGCACATAGCTGATACAGTGTTTTGACTTTTAACCGATTTAATCTTGTTATTATGGTCAATATCCGCAGTATGAGACTTATAAGTCCCGTATTGAAGGCGTCCAAAGAAAATTCCTACGTTATCTGGATTATAGGGCTCAGCAATACTCAGTTGACTACGAGCACCGCTGCAAACGGTACCACTTCCTTCCTCTGGAGATGAGACGTTATATTGGGGACATGAGTCTACTTTTGGGTATAGCAAATGGCCACATTGACTGTCCAGCACTCCTTGCTAATCTGTCATTGCGCACGAACCTGATGGGATTACGACAGCGGCCAATATTGAGTGTACCTATCGCAACGACTAATTATAGGCGAAATGTTTTTCGATAAGAAGTGCACTTTGTTTCAATAAGCTACCTGGGGACCTTAATATCGACTTGTTTTGTACCAGTGTGGCAACCTTAAGACGGCTATTGGCACAGTCATTTTTCAGGGATGGTTAAATTATCTTCTACTCAAATTATATTAACTTGTGTGTACTTTCTTTTTATCGACTTTTTTTTTTTCATTAACTATATGTGGAGGCTTGTTATTAGCTATTTTTTTTATAATATCACATTATTTATTTCATTGGTTTGTTAGTCTGTAAGCCTTCTTTAAAATAAAATAAATAAATAAATAATATATTGGTGAATATCAAATATATTGATCAAAATATCGAAGCTTAAAAGTTATCGTGCTTGCTTCGTACCATTATACAGGGTGGCCAAAAAGTCGTGGATCAAACGAAACAGGGAGACAAAGGAGGTAATTTCCAACAAAAAACCTTTCTCCAGCATGGCCATAACTTCATTACACGAAAAGATATGAATTATTTTTGTTTTTTCAATTTTTTAAATTAAATTGATTAAAAACAATAAAACAAAAGGTGTTGTATTATGACTCGATTATGTATCAATACTACAAAAATTGTATTGCAGCTCTTGGTATCAAACTTAACGAGCAATGAATTTTTTTCCGTAAATTTTGAAGCGTTACAAAAAATTACTTCTCACTTTAAGACCACAATTGAAAAAACTATGTATTACGGAAAAGTGACCCTGTATTAAAAAAGCTTGCTGGTTTAATGCTGATTCGAATGAGGTACAACACTTCTTTACTCTTTGATCTTTAGTTTTGGTTTTACGGTCGTTTTTTCATATTAAGGTGCAAATTTCATTAAATTAGCCTTATTTTTAAATTGATTAGTTTATCATAAACTGCTAGTTTTTTGTACCTTGGAACGCTAGAACTGTTCTGTTCTTGTCACACTTAGGATTTATGAGATGGATAGACACTCTTTCACACTAATCAGCATTCCGCCGATTACGTGCGAATTTTATTAGGCGGTGCAGATTGTGTATTATGGTCAGAGGTAGGAACTTTGAGCATTTAATGTAAAAATTTGTATTTAAATAAAATTACTAAGGCATAATCGTTGTTTTTATAAAAAATCTAAACTTTCCTTTAAATTTACTATTTTATTAAATTTGCACCTTGATATGAAAAAACGACCGTTAAACCAAAACTAAAGATCAAAGAGTAAAGTGTTGTACCTCATTCGAATCAGCATTAAACCAGCAAGCTTTTTTAATACAGGGTCACTTTTCCGTAATATATTTTTTTTTCAAATGGTGGTCTTAAAGTGAGAAGTAATTTTTTGTAACGCTTCAAAATTTACGGAAAAAAATTCATTGCTCGTTAAGTTTGATACCAAGAGCTGCAATACAATTTTTGTAGTATTGATACATAATCGAGTCATAATACAACACCTTTTGTTTTATTGTTTTTAATCAATTTAATTTTCTACTGATTAAATTGTAAAAAATCTCGGTAGTTTCATGGAAAAAACAAAAATAATTCATATCTTTTCGTGCAATGAAGTTATGGCCATGCTGGAGAAAGATTTTTTGTTGGAAATTACCTCCTTTGTCTCCCTGTTTCGTTTGATCCACGACTTTTTGGCCACCCTGTATACGAATACTACAAAAAATCTCTCCACTAAATGTGATTCGCGCAATAGCCGAATAGAAAAGTACCTAACAATCGATACTAAATATTTGAGAAATGTTCTAAATCTAACTAGATTCCGATTAGAATGTGTTATGTTGTTATCTTTTTCTAATTTAGTATAAGATTCGAATTAATTTCTTACTTTGATCATTAAAGACTGAGAAAAGTAAATTTTTAAGGGAACTTTCGAGCAAAGTTGACATTATTGTATAGTAACGTAACTTGAAAACATTTTTATCTACACTCACAACGTAATGTTCCAATTATGAATTCAAAAAATATTATAATATAAACACGTACTTTACATCCGTGTATAGGTAAAATTTAAAAAAATTAACATTACAGTGCAGCATTTTCCTTAGATTTTCAAACAACTGCATCATAAAATAACTTTTTAATTTTTATAGCACACTTTTACTTTTTAATTTATTGGCGCTTATGGGCTCCTTGATTTACTGTCGAAAAGTAGTGTCATGTCTATGGAGGCGCGCGCTGATGAGAATTTGAATTGCCCGCCATATCACATATTTTTTCCGTTTCCACTTTTTGTTTTATTCCAAACTAGCTGTGCCCGCGGCTTCGCTCCCGTCAACTGCTTACTCTACCCTACCTTACCTACCCTACCTGCCCTACCTACCCTACGTACCCTACCTACCCTACCTACCCTACATACCCTACCTACCCTACCTACCCTACCTACCCTACCTACCCTGCCTACCCTACCTACCCTACCTACCCTACCTACCCTACCTACCCTACCTACCCTACCTACCCTACCTACCCTACCTACCCTACCTACCCTACCTACCCTACCTACCCTACCTACCCTACCTACCCTACCTACCCTACCTACCCTACCTACCCTACCTACCCTACCTACCCTACCTACCCTACCTACCCTACCTACCCTACCTACCCTACCTACCCTACCTACCCTACCTACCCTACCTTTGCTTTTTTTTTAAATTTTCTTTCATAAGAACCTTCTCCTAACAATAGAAAACAACAAAAAAAGAATTAGCGTAATCGGTCCAGCCGTTCACGCGTGATGCCGTGACAACGGAAAACGGGTTTCATTTTTATATATATAGATGTATGAGTGAAGATAAAATAGTGTATGCAACGGCATATAATTAGGTATTAAAACACTCGCGTGTTATTATTATCAAATTCGGCTTCGCTTCATTTGATAAACCCACGCTCGTGTTTTAATAACCCCCATTATATGACCATTGCATAAACTACTATTTTTGTTTATGGAGATATATTCATTATTTTAGTCTTTAATTACAGATATAGTGGTAAAACTAATATTTGTGTTTGAATTGTGCAAATCAGTCGATATAAGAGATATTTACTGAAGAATTAGTGTAAGGAAATGTACCGTTAATAGTTAATATTTTCACGTTATTGTTCTACACATTATTTTAGTGTTTGTAAATATATAAATATAGTGTTTAATATTATTAAGGGATATGTAGTTAATGGGCAAGAAGGAAAATTTTAAGGGTTTTATGCAAAACATTAATTTATATATTATAGAACAAAAAACTATATATAATATAGTTTTTTAATATCCAAAGTCGAATATCAATAGCCAATCGTGTTATAAGGAATATCCAATATCGTTAGAAAACCAATATCGCCTACCTATATGTAAAAACGATAACATTATGAAAATTATGTTTCCAGATGTACCTGGTAAACAACAACATCATTACAACTACTTTATTTATGCTCAAAAGTTCCAAATCATCCATCAGGTGGGTATATTATCAAAATGAATCCTTTATCATAAATGACCAAATAAAATTTGCTATTATAAATAATATTTTTGGAAAAATTTTCGGATATATTTAGTCAATTCACGTGTGGTTGACACTGTATTATCGTGAAATTCTTTGAACGTTATGACTTCATCAACATGGCGACCAATCGTGGCCCGTTCGTAGACACGTGGTTCTTTTAAATATTTTATCGATTTTCAATTGCTTATAATAAATTGAAAATAAAATATTTAAGAGTTTTTTGCAACGACAATATAATTAATGATATGTAATTTTAAAATACATAAAAAAAACGTCATTTTTTTTTATTTCAACAACCCATTTATGCAAAAATGCACAACGTAAAAAAAAAACAATTCTTGACCCGTGCGCCGTCCGCGCTCTTAGATTGAGCAATGAGTGACCGAATACTGGCTGCAACCGAATCGATCAAAACGACGGCCTAATGTTAATGAGCCATAAGTATTCTAAAAATAGATGAAAATGATAGTACTCAATGAAACATACCTGGAAAGGCGCATTGAGTCTGTTTTTGACGTCAAGTCTGTATTGCGTGTAGGCAGCCTTATCGGAAGTGTTGGTGTTCTTCAAGCGCAGGATCTCGTACACGCGGCGGGCTTGCTTCTTGTTGATCTTCAACTTGCTACCGGCTTGATTTGCCATTTCGTCACAGAATCTGAAACGATTAATATTTAATTTACAGTTACTTTGATAAACTTCTCATTCACTGTACTGCACTGCATACATTTCGAGGCTTTTACGATAGCACTACGCTAACCCCCGCGGCTTCGCTCCTTGTTGTGCACATGGATGTACTATCCTGAAATGCATATTTCTCTACGCAACTGAGGTTTGACGTTAGAGAACCCAAGTATGGGTTAAGCTCGCCTTTGTACATGAACTGTCCTGTTCTATTTGTTTGTTTTTATTTTTTGTGTATAAAAAGAATAAGAACATAACATTCGTTAATAATTAAAACACAAACTACAAAAAACTTTCGCTAACACACGCTTTTTAAACTACATAATTTATCTGGTAGTAGACACGCTTCTATTGAAAATCCATCGAAACACGTACTTAATTATAACACGCATGCACGTCTTTTGAACAGCTGCACATATTTTCAAACATAGGTAAGGACACTCTCGACAAAATCATCTTACAAACAAAAAAAAACTAAATCAAAGTAGGTTCATCTGTTTAGGAACTATGATGCCACAGACATATACACATTTCAAACTTTAACACCCCTCTTTATTTCCATTGGGTGTTAAGAAGACTCAATACTGGCCTATCATTGGAGTGTACATTCTGCTACACTTCTTAATTCTTGCCTTGAGCAGGGTATGCTCATTCCTTCATAGATCTTAGGCGAGATCTGAGTAAAAATATTGTTATAATTAATAAAATTCATAATAGTTACCCTTGAACGAGTTTGTCTGGCTGAAAAGCTGGTAATTCACTGCAGTTCTTGGCATCCACATAATCTCTTATTCTCTGGAAGTCTTGCGATGGGTCCTCCACCGTAAAATCGACTACTTCTGGTTGTATTACGAAGTGGGAATAAATTGCCTGAAAATAAGACATTTATTATTATTATATAGTACTAGTGACACGCACTGTCCTTATCTGGGTCATAATAATTTGCCTATACCCATCTGGAATAAAGTACCTTTCAAATTGTATTGGTTCCCGAGTTACCCTACACATTTGTTCAGATGTGTCAGCCACAAAATTCGAGCTCTCTCTTTCTAATATTAGTTAATAGTTCAGGTATCCAAGCGGATGTGGTAATCATTTTGGTTTAACGAAGATGGCATTGAGCCAACACACCAAGTCATGCATATCAATTCTATGCTTCAGTACTGCATCGCGGCGGAACCCACGCAAATGTGTAATAACGTATTTACGTACCGCCAGCTTCAATAGTCAGATGTAATTAAACTAAATGATATTTGCCACTTCTTAAGGGCAGAACCATAAATCTATGAAGAATAAAGACGCAATTGGGGTGTTGATAGCTGATATATTATTCGAATACATCAGCACCCTAAAAAATAAGTTTATTGAAAACTCAAAGCACGCACACACGCCTTCATTTTGATGTCATTTATTCCTCATTATATGTTTTACGCTATCGATTAGAAGCATTTTTAAACATAATCTTATGCAGAAATGATTGATATTATACCGCGTGAGTGCGTGTTTTGAGCTCTCAATAAAATAACGCAATTAGGGTGCAAGTTCTAAAATTAAGCGCAGTTTAAGCGTCGTATCTGTCATCCATACCTGTCAGTCTTTCTTTTTAGAACCCGATATTCATAATTACGGTTAGAATTAATATCGTTCAACGCACTCAGGGGTTTAACCGCGAAAAATCTTTTCTTATTGCTTACCTACACGGTACACCCCCTTTTTACCTAGTAACAGGGACACTGGTGTGGGTGCATTCACTGATCGGGATTTGCACTATGGTGTGTCATTCGAACACACGAGACCAGTTCGAGACTAGCTTTTGCTCACGACTTCGAAAGCAAATTTTCACCCCTTTTTCTCTGTTACCTTAATTTCCAAAAAATCCTTTTTAGCACTGACAGCGTTTCTGTCATGCAAAATTTAGGTTTCAACTCTGGATTGAAAGATCAGCCAGTCAGTTTTGCCTTTTATAGTATAGAAGGTAGAGAGAAGATATTTGTTTATATTAATTCTTGCTGGCCCAGTGACACTACACTTATAGCTTCGAATGAAACCGAGATGATAGACCTCCATGACAATGCCCTGAAGTTCTCCATCTTCAGTTACGGGGCCGAAACGTGGACTTTAAAATAAGCTGACCGTGACCGCTTTTGAGATGTGGTGGTGGAAAAAAATGATGTAAATCTCTTATGGTCATGGGTTCAAATTTGGACAAGAACCACTATGAGTTTTTCAATACATATGAACTTTATCCCCCTTATTAATAAACGCGGAGTAAAGTTACACCTTGGACCATCTAAGTATTAACCATACATTTTTCTAGGTTTAAGTTTGGCGTAACTTTACTCCGCGTTTATTAATAAGGGGGTATATGTTTATCTTGGATATCGCAATAGTGAAGGAAGACATCGTGAGGAAACCTGGATTTATCTTACTAATATTATAAATGCGAATGTTCGGGTGGATGTGTGTGTTTGTTACTCAATCACACTGAAACGGTTATATGGATCTGGATGAAATTTGGCACAAAGTAGTTTATAGTTTGGAATAGCACAAAGTCTATTTTTCATCCTGGTGATGTTCCCTTGGGATAAGTTCACTTGGGAGAAGCCGCTGGCAGAAGCTAGTAATTAATAAGTTTGTGTTCCATTTGTGCAATTGCTGCAATGCGTTCCAGTGCGAGGATAAATAAATAGCTAAACATATACCTGCAACAGCTGTGCGCAGATGCCAAGCTTCCGGAAGGGAGGCAGCGTCAGGACTTGCGATATGCGTGGCCGCGAGTGACGCGGGTAGGCGTAGTAGCGATACACTGTCGCGAACGCGGCCGTCGCGTATCGCGGGTTGCCGTCACTTGTCTGGTACTTCTCGAACCTGGAACATGCATGGTTGGCGTCAATAACAGGGAACATGCATGCTTTTTAAAAAAGAATGTTGACCCATACTAATAATGTATCATTAATTGTGGTTGTATTTACAAAATATAAACTCACATACACAAACAACCAGTTATCTAACAAGTTGAATAAATAAAAACAGAATAAAATTTGTTCGAAAAACAAACGAGATAGGATAAATTTTAAGGATATCCTTATCCTGATCGAAAAAGCTTTTTGTATAGCAGCTAGCATGGACGTCGCGGACTCTAACGCCAGAGACTATGATGTCTATGTACTTCTCTTTTTTAGTTTTAAACTTTGAAGCTTTATAAATTGGTTGTTGAAGAAGAGAAAAAAAATACTAGAGCAGAGTTAATAAGTATTTTATTTAGCATATAGCATGCATATTCCCTGTTTTTAAAGATTTTGGTCTAATATGAGGAATAATGTAATAGGACATTTATTTATTTATTTATTCAAAATTATGTAGATAACACCTTTACAGCTATACCGCCAATACGATGTTACTACCACATAGATATTATACACTAACAGCAATACAATTAAAAATACCATTAAAAAATACAATCAAATATTACAATTAAAATACAATCAATCATCTCATTATAAAAAACAATCAAAATCCAAGTATCAATTAATTAAACAACATTTAAACACAATAAAATACAATTAAAATACCATTAAAATACAATTAAAATTCAATTAAAATACCATTATAATCCAATTAAAAAAAACATTACAATCCAATTAAAATACAACCAAAATTCAATTAAAATACAACTAAATTCAATTAAAATCCCTTTTCCACATTTTCAATGCACTTCAGTGCTACTCCTGTGAACTTCATCAGGCTACATTGAAATATATCTACCTCATTTGAAATAATATTTAAAAATCTTATGGCGCGTGACAAGGGGGCAAACTTGTTCAGGTTAGTCCTATAGGATGGCTCCAGTAGCGTTGGCGTGGGGCGGCGCGCACCCCCGCATCCGGGCGGCACGCACAGTCCCAGCTCCGCTAACAAATCGGGGAGATGAAGCCAGCCGCGCAGCACCCGAAACACGAAACTACACAGAGCGATGTCCCTCCGCACCGCCAGCCTGCTGTACCCTACCATCCCTATTACAAAGAGACTCGGGTACATGAGTGGGAAGAAGGGATAGACACCGTACAGCTTTAAAAACAAAAAACGAGTGAATTTGTTTTGGATTCTTTCCACCATGATACTGTATTTAGCCTCATGGGGGTTCCAAACGATAGCACTCGTTTCAAGACGGCTCCGTATATGATAGTGGTTGGAATAGCATGACTAGAAAGGGCTGAATTCAGAATGGGGGCTGAAGACATCTGTGTGACTCCAAATATCGGGGATATTGTAGAATCCAATGCTTGTGGCTTATCCAATGCCATAAATAAAATCCATTCCGTGATGTTGTGCTCAACACAACCTGTACAAATAAGAGATCCAAAGAATTGTTAGCACATTGATAAAAGATTCATACAAAAAATACTTACACTGTAAAGAATTTCCAATCATCATCATCCACGTCAATGAACGATGCTGCGTCCACATACCACAGCAAAAAGGTCTGTAGTCTCGTATGGAAGTCCAGGAAGCCTGGGGTAGATGTTTCACAGAAGTACACTTCAAAGGATCGCTTCTCGCCACCATCAACTGTAACACAAAAACACATAAATAAATAATATGTGACGAGATTCTGTGACTAACAACTTGTGTAATAATCTTACTAATACAGTAGGTTCTCTACAGTAGTGGTAGTGACTAATCTGGCAATATTGAAAACCAAAGGGTGCCAGATTATTGGAATGTTCGGATAACTGGATTGTATAAAAAAAATCATGATAAATAAAATAAAGCTATTATGATGTACCAATTTATTAAAAGAATATGAAAGGTGGGGCGTAGGAACCAGTGGGGAAGAAGCGGGCGGAGAGTGCCAGATTACTGGATTTGCCGAAGTACTGAATTGCCAGATTAGTGAGATTCTTCAATATTCTAAATGTGAAAGTTTGTATGTTTGTGTTTCAATCGCACAAAAATGGCCGAACGGATTTGGATGATATTTTGCGAACAGATATTTTATTATCTGGATTAACACATCAATCCTTTTCAAACATCGACCACACAGCCCCTAGACGCCTAATAAAAGGCGAACGATGTCTGTCAACACATATGACTAAAAGATCTTATACAGGTCGCCACTCGACAATTTCTTATAAGTAGCGACCACTTCTGTGAACCGTAAATACTGCCGCGTCAGGCAGTTACAAATTGGTAAAATAAATATTATGATGGCTCTTTGTACAATACTTTGGTGTGGTAACAACAGCTAAAACTCGAGTTTCACGAAAAATGGCATAACATTTCACCGGTAAGTTAATAGTTACATAATCATATTTATTTTCTGATATTATTTATCGGTTTTCAAATTATACTGGTCATGTTTGCAGGTGAAAACGCCCACCGTATGTTTGCGTCTCTTTCTTTTTCAAGTAAGGTTTTCGCTGTCTCTTCTCCTCTATAATTTCTTGTAAAAGATTAGTGATGCACCATATCCTATGCCCAAATCTGTTATTGATTAAACTTGAGACCTACATACTATTTATAGAAATAAAGACATTAAATTAAATAGTTTATTAATTTGTGAAACGATTAATTATTAAGTTTATTACACAATTAATTATTAATATTTAATATTACTATTTAAGAACGGACCTCCGAAAAAAGTATGTAAGCTTTAGAATTTTGATATTTGTTTTTAGTTTCAACATTTTATGTTACTACTTTGAGTATAATTAATTATAAAAAAGGTAATGAATATGGTAGGTATAATTAATTGTAAAAAATTAAGTACAATTACTATCATAAAAAAATATCAATACTTTCCTGGTTTTATTTAAACCAGTCCCATCCTTAATGAGGCATAATGACCTTGGTAAGGGACCAATCAGAGCTCAGTACCCTGTTCCTCGTACTTCAGCTAGTTAACAGAATTTTTTTGATGTATTAGACCAAGCATTAGGTGTCTAGTGGATGTATGGTTGATGTTTTCAAACCAGTATAATGTTCTTTTGGGATAATAAAACAATTGGAGTGGGCAAAGCCACGGCCATAAGTGTGTATTTTTAAGTTCCACACATAGTATTTAACTGATTATGTTAAAAACAAGATTTTTTCTAATATGATTTTGAAATGGAGAGTTTTAAAGTAATTACACCACAATTGTAACAAACTTGTCCGGTTTATTTTAACACGTTGTCAGCATTATTTAAGAATAAATTAACTCAGTAAATTTAAAACGCAGATACTTAATTGAAAGACAAAACACCCTGAATTAAAAATATGAATGTAAAAAAACTAGACCCGATCATAACAAAAAAACATGGTTTTGTGATGAGGGTAGTAAGTATTTCAAAATTAGTAAGAACCTTCATTTCTACAAAACTTTGTTAACCAGTGTAACAAGTATCCAATCAATGGTTTGACACAGGAAAAGAGACTGTCAAACAACTTTACAAAAGATACAGATATACAGTACAAGATAGAATAGTCTGAAAAGAAGATGTTGCAATTTGCCCATTGAAGTCACACCCCTCAAAAGAGATCTCCTTAAAAATGGAGTAGCTTGCAGTACAAGTTTACAGAAAAAAAACAACCACTGTTAACAAGAAATTTAAGGTGCAAAACATACTTACATTCTTATTTTATTAACCTTATATTTTATATATTATAGATCATACCCAGCTCATAGTTGGGTAGGGTAGATACCCTGCTATTTCTTTTACACAAAGATTTAACTACTTTACATGTTGTTAACAAACTCATAAGAAAGTTCACTGACCTAAGTAAACCAGTGACACTCACCACACTGACAATTTGCAATGAGTAACAGACAAGTAATATAACCTTATTTATGGAATAAATAAACAGCTATTACAACAGTAAAAAAATTTGATGTGTGAAAATATTAAAGAGTCATCTTATATACTTACAAGGCTCAACTGAGAATGCATGTACCAACTTCCCGTGTGGTGTAAATGTCTCATCTTTCTTTAGTCTAGACACAAAATGGTCCAAATTGGTAACAAATCCTGGTGCTAACACTTTAGTCAAGGCAACTTCGACTTCATCTGGTTTCATACCTTCAGATTGGGCTGGTTCAATCTGTGAATGCATAAGATCTTTGGTTAGTATTATTACTTATAACGTCCTAAGATCATTACACCAGATTGTGAATCAAAAACTACCAGTGTTATTGTTGATTTATGTATTTTATTTCTAATATTTCTGATATGTGTGGAATTTTATTAATAGCTATATGAAACAAGCTTGTGCTTCCAAAACATGAATACAATATGGACATTTTCATAACAATTTACAAGCTTGTGTTCCAGTTAAGACTTGTACGGTGTTACAGTGTGACTTGAAGATTTAATCCAGAAAGAAACATGCAATAAAACTTTAAAATAAACAAAAATATAAGTGAACAATACCTTTTCCGTGTATTCAATTCCAAGATATGTCTGAAGACTGCCTGCGCTGTAGTAAAGTTTGATGCGCAAGTCTGTGTAGCCAAATATGTTTTCATTCTCCCCGAACACCTGGTGACACATCTCTGGACGGAAACTTGTGTCCTCATCCTCCAGATCATCTACAGATCTCACTGAAAATGTTAACAATAGTGAATAAACAAAATGGTGGCTTCTGCTGCCATCAAGTTGAGACAGGGTCTTTGAAAGGAATACAACTATACAATTACTTCGTTATTTATTGCAAGACAAGGTAAGGAAGAAAAGTACAACAGATACCGACATGGTAAGGTTTAATTACAATTTTCTGCCTGAATACGGAAGTCTTACCCAGTTTTAATTCCAAAACCTCGTTTCCATCTACAACTAAATGGCACAGTGCATCAGTCATTTTCTATAATAATAAAAATCCAATTTCATTACACACAATAACCCTTCGATTCCCGCGCAAAAAGATGGGTAATATAAATACTGAATGATAAATCTTGTAATAAGCCGTGTTTATTTAGTTTTCTCCACAGCTTCGATTTAATATCTTGCCGATGCACTAGCAAAATCCTTTTACCAAACACAATTTACAGACTGGACTCAACAAAAACGCAAAAATGAGGGAAACGAAAGTTACTTTTTAAAATAGCTGTCACAAAAGTGTCATGTCTGCTCTGGAGATTGTCATTTTTTTTCTGGTTGGCTGCCGTCTATGGTGTCGTGGAGATGCTACATCTACATAGCTAATTCGACTACGTAACACTATAGTGCGCACAGTGATTTCGATCGCTGACCATTCGCTAGTACAAAAAAATGTACGTAGCAGGGGATGTACATAACATAAAACTTTATAAGGTCACGGAACGGTTATCATCAGTTACGATTCCATTATAATAATAATAATCCATTAAGAGGTTACAAAATAATGTTGTGAAGGTGTCCGTTGTGCTAACAAACAACGGACGGCTCTACGTGCCTCTGCCAATAAATCCTTTTATCGGATGGTCTGGAAAGTTACTCATTAGGACTGTTGCACAACTTAGAAACTTAAAAAATTAAACCAGTACTTACTGATATAAAAATTAGGTTTGATTGTAGTAAATAAATTATTGCATTTGATTTATATTTGAATTTACAGTCGACAAATATTTAATCAATAATTTGCAGCAAAGCATGACAGTATAAGCTGAGTGAGCCATGCCATTGCCTTTTCATGAAAAGAAAAAAGTCATATCGATGGTTCATTCATTTATGTGACGTCATTATGGCCTGGTTGGGTTAGGTTTGCTTGGAAATTTTTGTTAACAATCTTGTATTTTAATATATTATATGTTGTGCTACTTATTTTAGATTAGTAATATAAATACCTCATATAGTACCGGTAATCCTGGTGCCAAGAAGTGTCTGTTTCGACGACATTTTCTGGCGAAAATGAATCGCCATGAAGGTGGGTAATGATAATCAAAATTTGTTCGATGCTATTGTCACTGCGAATTTCATTGCAAAAAATTATGAAAATATTGTCATCATAGCGTAATTATATGTTTTCAACATTCAATTTTCGTGACATTGTCAAAAATATAAAGGAAATAACGAATTGTTGTTGTATTTTGTGTATTGACAAATTTTCAGGAGTCAGCTGTGATTCTTGTTTGAAAAATAACTTCAGGGGACGACGATACAAATGTTTGATTTGCATCGACTATGACTTGTGCGCAGCCTGCTATGAGTCCGGCGCTACCACAAACCAACACACTACAGAGCATCCCATGCAATGCATTCTATCTAGAAGTGACTTTGGTGAGACCTATTTACAGTGCTATGTATATTAGACAGCAACTTACATGCCAAATGCTTGTACACAATTCCTCTGCAAGGTTAACAACAGAGATAGAATACTTTAAAGCTCCTAATCACAATAAATAACTGAAATATTGTTATCTTTATGCATGACATACATTTTTAGAACACCTAACAAAATTTTGTTTATCTTTATCTCATTAAAAAGAACTGAGTCCCATCCAGAATAGGCAGACCTTTGGTTAGAGAATGTAAGTCACAGATCTGTTTATAAACAATACAATAAACATAATGAATGACATTGTGTTATTATGAGACAAAGAAATTTGTATAGAAACTGACCTAGAATCATTACCATAGATTTCCATTTCAAGTAATGAATCATGATCAATAAAAGGGTTCTCAATGATGATGCTGAAAGTAAACAATAATTTACTCAAATAGGTAGCTGGTTTATTCTAATAATATTCTTATTAGAATCTTGTACTCATTTATGTTCATCCACTCACTACAATTTTATAAAAATAACTTCATACTCACTTTCTCATAAGACTGAATCATTGTTGATTTAATTTTTTAATGGTTGACTAACAAAAATAATTCTAATTTAAATCAAAGTTTAATTTGAATTAGATTTTTTTTTAATAATTCTAATTTAAATCAAAGGTTTATTTGATTAGAATTATTTTTGTTAGCCAATAAACAATCTATAAAATATTTTTAAAGCAAATTTATGGCACTAACTAAAACAAAAAACTGAAGCTCAGTTATCATTGCATGGATATTAACCGATAAAAAAAAAACTATGAAGCTAATTTATCATTGCATGGATAATAAATTTAAAAAAAACATGGTGGTGTCACAGGCATTAATCATAATTGGCAAAATGTGAGACTTCTAAACTTAGAGAGACTTCTAAATGTACTTATTTTCATATGATTTCATATCATCTTCAGATCTGTACTATGGTGGAGAAGCACTAACTTTGGAACAGCCTCAGGCATACACATGTCCATTCTGCAATCGGATGGGCTTCACTGACACAGCGCTCATGGAGCATGTTACAGCAGAGCATGCAGATACTACGCTTGCTGTAAGTATCATTTGGTGATATTCAACTGTGTTTTGGCATCTTACTCATTGCATTCCCATACATCTTATACTATTTATACATAATATTATGAAGAGGTAAAGTTTGTGAGGTTGTAGGGGCTAATCTCTGGATCAACTGAACTGATTTTGAAAATTGTTTCACCAGTAGAGTCAGACCTTCTACATTATTCCTAACTAGACTATAATATAGTTTAAAAAAATTAGTGATCACTTTGAAAATTGCAAAAATGTAACCCAAAGTAGCAAAATTTTACCTTTCTAATTTTACCAATTAATTCTTCGGCGTGCGCTGAGAAAACTATTGATGATACATAAAAATTATGTACTACATGATTAGAGTACTCATTATTTGCTACAAAAAAGTCTGCCGGTGAATATATCTAACTTACGTAGTTAAGTCACAAGCAGCTTTTATGTTCTAAATTTTAATTAGATCGCCGGCATGGGTAGAAACAAAAGTTGTTTACATTCGTTTTGTAGTATTAATTCTTATTCAAATAAATAGTAGGTAGAGTGGGTGGGTAGGGTATGTATGTAACCCTTTGATGGGAGCGAAGCCCAGGTGGCAGGTAGTTTATCATAATTTCATTTTTCCTGATGGTATCTGTTTAAAAGCAAATGGTAGTGTCCATGGTAACAATTTGACTTTTACATTACCTTGATTTCATAGTAGTAAGAGCCATAACACGATGTCACATCGTGGATACCTATGAAGTGTGTCACAAAAAATCACTACTGCTCGGTCGAAACGCTTGGTGCTATCAAGTCACTCTGGCTTACGACTCACGCTATAGGCGCGCGAGACGATCGCAGGATCACGCGCGGTTAGGTTGAGTGGAAGCTAAGTGCACAGTTATTTTGATTGGGTAGTAAATGATTTGTGTATTTTTAAGATGTACTTTCATAATTGAAAAAACAATCATTTTTCCTTTTATTTATTTTAGACTATTATTGTTATTATTGAATACATTTTAATTATTATTTTTGTGTCCAGGTGGTGTGCCCAGTATGTGCTTCGATGCCTGGAGGAGAACCAAATTTCGTGACAGATGACTTTGCCGGACATCTTACCCTGGAGCATAGGACCGGTCCCAGAGATCTCATTTCATTTCTGATATCCTTTTCAATATAATAATATTTTCTTACAGATATTCGTGATACTCTGTTAAACTAAACAGCGTCAAATGAACTGGACAAGAGTTCATTGCTTTTATTTGTTTAGTTAATATTTAAATTAAGAACAGATGCATCATATTTTCGTATATACATATTTTAACAATCTTCTTAGGTTTTTGTTTTATTCTTGCGTTAAGCAAATCCGTTGGCAAATGTAAATTATTAAATAAGTTCAAATATTATGTACTGTTATATGTTGTGTTGTCTGATTAACGGATTGAATCCTTAACCACGCTGTACGATGAACCAAGCGGTATCAGGCACGGCGGCGTCCGACGCATGCCGCACTCCGGCCGCGGCGTGAGTCGCGCAAGACGGACCAACATGCAGTTTAGGTAACACAATCTTACACTTTTAAACAGCTTTTAACTTCGATCAACAATATACTACATAAACAATCCCATACAAAACTTATATTTAAAACTGACGCCAAGTGTGTTCAGGTAATTCTAAGAATTCTAGTTGAAATAAATATACATTAATGCAAATTCAACCTTAAATGCAATGTTTAAAGTTGCATTCGTAAAAAAGCAATACAAAAAATTATGGGCTTGCTTCGTTGCTCAACATACATCAAAACAAATTTAGTCTTACACGCATGTTTTAAAGTCTAAAGTACAAAGTTCCGAAACAGTCGATGTTTGTTACAATAGTTGGCGCGTTGTCGACACAAACGTTGGTCAAACAAACATATTATTTGGTAATTGATTCATATTTACTATTTTATTCGGTTTTTACTTTATGAAAAAACACTTAATGATAAAAAAGATCCTCTTCATCATTTCAGCCAAAAGACGTCCACTGCTGGACATAGGCCTCCCCCAGATGATAAAAAGATATTCCTTCCAAAATCAAGGTGATAGGATGTTTATTTGCACAATTTTAAACGCACATTGGGACATTTTAACGTCTTAATGTTGGCTATGATTGGACTACACTAATTTGAAATAAGACCACAACCGTATTTGTGGCCATATCTTTTGGCCCGTTTTTGAAGCACTGACCTGGCATCTAGTGTATTATTGATCGAAAGCTTTTAAGTATAATTTTGCATTATTGATCGAAGGCTTTTAAGTATAATTTTGCATTATTGATGTAAGCATATAATCCTACAAATATTATAAATGAAAAAGTTTGGATGGATGTTTGTTACTTAAACACGCCAAAACGACTGAACGGATCTGGATGAAATTTGGTACAGATATTACTTTTTATCCCAATAAACTCAGTATAATGATCCCTTGGGATAATTAAAGGCTTTTTACGCGGACAGGAGCTAGTCTTTCATAAACGCAAAAAAGTATCATTTTTTTTTTCAAACAACTCTTTTTTGGGCTTAGCCGCAAACTAGTCTGTACTGTTACACTACTGTTGTAACGTGCCTCTGAAATCGTCATAAAAAGCTGTTTTTTTAATTCTTGTAACATCTAGACATCCAGCCACATCGAGTCTTTCATCTCGCATGTGATTGGTCGATTTTTCATACTCTTTGCTCTTTGCTCTTTCCGAAATTTCGCAATTCGTTATGCAATAAGGCTGCAGTCTATGGCTCAAAAATTATGGCAAATTTAATGTGTTTGGCGTTGGCTAACTATTGTGATTTGGTTAAATGAATTTATCAACAGTCAATCACATCACTTGACTTGCGTTTAATTCGTGAAGCGGCGACCATTTCGTTTCATAAACCTGTTGTAACTCTTTGTACCCTACAATCATATATATATAGCTTTTCTGATGATTTGATGGATACGACAGCATTGACAAGTTACTACAGTACAGCTAATGCCTGAGTTACATTACTGCTGTTATGTCGTGTCATGTAGAGGACGCCTTCTGACGCAGTGTTAACCAATCAAAACTCATTGTGATATGACGTTGGCATGAACAGATCCGTTGGATTGGTTTATACCGCCCCACGACACGAAACAGATGTACGAGGGTCATTCAATAAATACTTAGCCTACAAAAAGTAAACGAAAATTTTGGAAAAGTGGCAATTTATTTTTCAACATAGTCTCCTTTTAGTTCGATACACTTAGCCCAGCGATGCTCCAACTTTTTTAACCCGTCGGAAAAATATTTTTTGTCAAACTCTGCAAAATAGGCCTCCGTGGCGGCGATGACCTCCTCATTCGATCCATATCTGTTCCCGGCGAGTGATTTTTTCAGATTAGGAAACAGAAAGAAGTCACAAGGGGCCAAATCTGGAGAATACGGTGGATGGGGCAGCAATTCGTAGCGTAATTCGACCAATTTGGCCATGGCAGCGGCAGACGTGTGAACCGGTGCGTTGTCGTGGTGAAACAGCACTTTTTTCTTCGCCAGATGGGGTCGATTTTTCATTAATTCGGCGTCGAATCGGCCCAATAAATCGGCATAGTAAAGCCCTGTAATTGTTTTACCCTTCTCGAGGTAATCGATGTAGATCACATCTTGTGAATCCCAGAAAACGGTGGCCATAACTTTTCCGGCCGATTTTACAGTTTTCGCCTTCTTTGGAGCACGTTCCCCGGTCTGGATCCATTGTTTTGATTGCTCCTTGGTCTCTGGTGTGTACCAGTGGATCCAGGTTTCATCGACGGTTACAAAACGACGCAAAAACTCCGCTGGATTCCGCTTAAACAGCGCCAAACACGTCTCCGATGTGGTCTCACGGTTGCGCTTGTTTTCTGGTGTGAGTAAACGCGGCACCCATCGCGCCGACAGCTTTCTCATGCCGAGTTCCTCGTGAAGAATATGATGCACTCTTCCTTCTGAAATGCCTACAGTCTCATCTAGCTCCCGAACCTTCAATCGGCGATCTGCCAATACGAAATCATGGATTTTTTTAATGTTTTCCTCCGTAGCAGCTGTTTTCGGTGCACCTGGACGTGGTTCATCAAAAACCGACGTACGGCCGTAACGTGCAAACTCGTTGAACCAATTCTTGACGGTCGGTGGCCATCGATGGAGAAGAGTCACCGTACACAGCATCCAAGCGCTCTTTGATTTCGATGCGCGTTTTCCCTTCCAAAAATAGGAATCGAATCACCGAACGATATTGCTCTTTTTCCATTTTTGTAAAACCGATCGACACGTTCGCTTCCATAAGTTGTAAAACAAATGAAGGGATTGGAATGAAAATTTGAAAAAAGAATTAAAAAAGAATGTGCTACACTGTGGTAAAACTCTTTTGAAACTACAGCGCCCTCTGGCGATGAGGCTAGGTACTTATTGAATGCACCTCGTACCTGTAGCTTTGCACGTTTTTAACAGCTTTTCAGTACATTTACATCCATCCATACTATTATTATAAATGCGAAAGGCTGAATCGAGTTAGATGAAATTTGGTATGGAAATAGTTTGAGACATAGTTTGAGGCAGGACTTAGTACCCTTGGGATGATATAATACTTACTTAATACGCTGGCGAAACCGCGGCCAAAAGCGAATTATTGATGAAAATTAATGAATTTATTTTGGGCTCTGTTTCAGTCAGATGGGTTGTGTGAAACTCAAAAACAGCTTTTATGATGATTTCATTGATGCATATGCATTGATATGAGTTAACAATGATTTTAGTTTTAACTTATTAGATACTCAAAAGCTGTAGCACTAATCATTCTTAATTCTCTTGAATATTGTATTTCCTTGGGTACATCTTTCGGTCGAGGTCCTCAATAAATAAGGTACAATTCTTTGTCCTAAGTGCCCATACACCCACACTTTGGAAGACCTTATGCTCGCCACTGACGCCGCAATCGGTGTGGCCACCTACTGGGCCCAAATTATATACCTGTCTATTGACTCGAAAAAGGAAGAAGTTCAAATTGAATAGCTAAATATTTATTTAAGACGTACGTTTTATTACAGCACGGGCGGCGGCATCTCATCGCTGTCGCCGTCGTCGCGCGACGCCGTGGTGGACCCCATCGCCGAGCTGCTCTCGCAGCTGTCGGGCGTGCGGCGCGGCGCAGGCCAGCCCGGCACGCCCTCGCAGCTGCAGCAGCTACAGATGCAGCTGCAGCTGGAACGACAACAGGCCACGGTACGAAACTACAACCATACTATCTATGTAGCCCTAATTCCCAGCCTCCGCCCCAGCAGAACGACAACAGGCCACGGTATTGACCAAAAACCACATTACTCGGCCAAAGTCACTGTGCACCTCTCCCCCACTTCCACCTACCCGCGCGGCACCCCGCTTTTACCTTGTGCGCCAATAGCGTGAGTCGAATGTCAGTGACTTGACAGTGCCAAGAGCACAGTTGTCCAAGCA
Source organism: Orthosia gracilis (assembly GCA_947562075.1). NCBI lineage: Eukaryota > Metazoa > Arthropoda > Insecta > Lepidoptera > Noctuidae > Orthosia > Orthosia gracilis. Next base: position 65,102,446 of record OX387264.1, on the reverse strand, counting down.
GCACTGTCTATCTAGCCTAGTTTGTACCACTTCATGGTAAAGGCTGCAGCTAGAACGACAACAGGGCAACGACCATTTTATTTTGACCAGGTTATTTTGAATGTACATGGACAGATGTATATGACTTATATACATCTGTCTCTTTTTTGCAATGGAACTATGATAGTTTTGACACTTCAGGGTACGGTGGCAGGTCACAATAAGAACAAACAATCATACTCTATCTATCTAGCTTAAATTGACCCACTACAGGGCAAAGCCCTCTACCACCCTTTCTCCTTGCCACACAATTGCCAGCAGAATGGCAATAGGCCAAGGTTAGAACCAATAACCGCACTATCTATCTTGATATGGGCAACAATTCACATGCTTGTACCATGCATAAAAGTGTGCGAGTAGCTTGCATGCAATTGTGCCATAATAACTTCTGATTGTTGAATGTCACAATGGCATGCATGGTTGCTCAATTTTATGCAAGGTATAGGCATGTATATAGTCGCCTTATTTTGTCCCACTATACTTTTCCACAAAATTCTTCCTTCTGCTAGTGCGGGCACTCCTTTCGTTAGAAGTCGAGCTCGTCCCGCCATAATCGCCTTGGTCTACTGCGATTTCGTCTGGCGTTATCGGTAACGTTAGGAACACATTCAGTTGTTGTTTTCGCCCTTTCCTTAAGGCGTATATATTCCCCAATATATACTGGCCGTGCGCCCGGTCGGAGACAGAATATCAATATTGAACCTCCTTCAGGACAGTTTTTCTTCCAAAATATTCTTTGCTTTACATATGCTATTTCAGTTATGAAGAAATTCTAGCTATAAATTTTTCAGAGTAAAAATATTTTAAACTTCTAAGTCGTTTTGAAGGAGTATCCAAAAGTAGCGAAAAAATATCGTGATGTAATTTTTTTAAAGCTTTTCTATTAGTTACACGAAAAAACCATGTTTCACAAATAATGTACAGGAATCAATAACAAATATGTATATTTTTTGAACCTTTTAACCTAGCCGTTACTAAAGAGTATGCTTTCGAAAGTAACCGTTTTACGGCACTTTAGCGGTGGAAGGCCTTTAACGACGCAACGGTTTTAGCGCTCAGCGTTGCAACAACCATGTTATCATTCACCCACAAAGACAAACACCCTTCTTTATTAAAATGGTGATGTTGTTTAGCAATTTTTTTAAATAAACAAACCGGATGGGATGATGGCGCCGTCTATTCACGTCGTTTAGCATTCTATCCGATTTCTTCGGAATGTTATGTCAATTAACGTAAAATCCAATTTTATTAATTATAGTTTAATCACCGACAGGCGGCCCGGCAACAGCTGGAGCGACTGCCGCGGCGCGGTGGAGGTGGGGCGGGCGCGGCGGGTTCGGCCGCACCGCCGCCCGCGCCGCAGCCCCAGGCTGCGCAGCCCGCGCCCGGCCCGCAGCCTGAACCTAGCGACTCGCAGTTTCTCCTCTCTGGCTTCCTCGGTGAGTACCGCTGCCCCTCGCCCCGCCACTAGGGCATGCAATATCGCAAGGTTCTCAATTCCGGAACTGAGTTCCATTACTGGAGATGTCATTCCGGAATTCCAGAACTTGTAACTTTTAAAGTTTGTTTCAAATCAAACAAAAAAGCAAAATCAACAAGGCTTATCTTTTTCTTCTTCGTGTCGCTGGCACGACAGCCTTTCAAATTTGTTTGGCCACCTCCACGGCGTCATCTGTGGCAGCACAAAGATCACTCTGGTTGTATGTTTTGGGGCACAGAGGACAGGACAGGAGGTGGAGAATGGTTTGTGACTCAGCACCACATGCACTGTTCCGCCGCACCCTCCTGCTGTTCCGTCGAGGTAACCCCATTTTGCGAGCTTGGAGTAAAACCTTCCTTCCTGAGTTCTGAGGCGGCTCAGGGACTTCTATGTAGACCACGGAAGGTTAGATCCTGCGGGAAGATGCTCGCTTGGAGGTAAATAATGTGTTGGGTGGATAAGAATTCCGACACAGAATGCAGCGGGCGTCAGCCGGGTTTTTTGACAATGGAACCACCCTTTTCAGGAAGTTGTGACTGCTTTTCAGACGTTGCGTAGATAGTTGTGCAATAATGGGTGTCTGGTGTCACGCTCCTGCTTTTGTTCGTCGACTGCAGTTGCACCTTCCCGTCGGACGTGTGGAGGTGCTTTCCCGGCTGTGGCGCATAGTACGCTACGCTGACCGGGTTGGTTTGAGGCAGCCGGTAATTTTACGGCATGTGTCGTTAAGAGCAACATTTACTTCCTTGGCGTGGGCGGAAAGGTGCCACAAAGGACACACATATTCGCCAGCCGAGAAGCATCACACAATTTAATAGAATTAAACATTAATAATATGAATAAAAAACACACGATATTTAAATCGTAGTATGTATCACGTGTCACGTACATTTAATACCTCATAGTCTCCTTTCAGTCTTAATATTGTCATAAATAATAATCAAAAATATCAATAATTCATGAATATCGGAATTCCTATATTACCCCTCTCAATTCCGGAATTGAAATATTAGAGAAATTGTTACGAAATTCCGGAATGTATACCCGCCACTCTCCTGCGCCGCTAACCGCAGCCGTGTGTCCCGCAGGCACCAGTGACAGCCAAGCGGGGCCCGAGGCGGAGAGCCGCGCGGCACTGCTGCGCGGGCTGGTGCTGGCGTCCCTGGGCCGCGCCGCGCCAGCTTGGCGCGCGCCTCCCGCGCCCCCGGCCGCGCCCCCTGTGCCGCCCGCACCGCGCGCCACGCCCGCGCCCACGCCGCCGGCCGCCATGCTGCGCGTCAAGCCGCAGCCGCGCACCAAGGTACCGTGCCGCCCCGACGCCGCCCGCGCCGAGCGCCCGAGCGTGTGACCTGACGTGTGTGTGCCCCGCAGGAGGCGGCGGCGCGCGCGCACGCGGCGGCGCGGCAGCTGCCCGAGGGCAGGTAGGACCGGCCGCGGCCCGGCCGGCGCGCGGCGGAGAGAGGCCCGCTGCGGCCCCCCAGCGGCCCGGCCGGCCGCTGCGGCCCCACAGCTGCGCGGCCGTGGCCCGCCCCGCCCGACGCCGGGAGCGGGCCGCGCCGCCCGAGCCCGGCGCGGCAGGACGTCGGTGGATGAAACTATGCGATGTTTACTCGTTAGATGTTACGGTAGTCCACGATCGCGCGGCCGGTCGCGATCGCACTGAGGGTAAAGTTTGTGGCCGTCGATGTTGTAGTGTTTATCCGTTGTAAATATGGAGTCGCGGGCGCGGTCCCGGTCGGCCGGTGGCGCACCGTTACCTGGACTCGTTTCTTTGTTTTACGCTAACACTTATTAGTGGACGCTTTTGTTTGTTTTGTTGGCTTTCGAAATATCCGTGTGATTTCCTTTATCGTAGAGAATTAATAGTGATGGAATGTTTTAATCGATTTAACTACGATTAAATTTAAAAGAATAATGATATGCATAGGGCGTCGTTATTAAATTATTATCGTACGAGAGGAGTCCTATCGAATTGCATTTGCATTAAGATTAGATAAGTTTAAATAATTCGCAAAATCGCAGATTATTCAAAATTAATTAATTATAAATATTGACAACGGGTCAGTCATTAAAGTTTGACGTCGTTTAGGATTGCTATTAAAATAATTATTGTATTTATCTTATATAAAGTATAGGTATTGTTTTAATTTATTGAGCAACTTATTAACATATTTCACGGTAAACACTGACTCCTCTCTAAAGTTATTATTTTTATAAAACAGTTGAAAACATACTTACCCACAAATTTTCACTAGCTACTCAAACAAAGTGCTTATTAGTTTGATTATTATACTCCAACATTACAAGATGTTTGTATGTACCCTAATTAAATTCTATAATATTACAAGATGTATTTCATTTACTAAATTAATAGCAACCATGCCCATAATTTGTTTTATTTCTTCCATGTTGCAGAACGACTGATTATTGACTACAGCTGAGGCATACCATGTTAATATTCAGGAAATGTCAAGGATTCCGCCGAAAGTGTTGATCGCGGATCATAAGTTTTATTTATAATTAATTAATGTAGCTCCTAAATAAAGTCAGTTAAAATCAAAACAAACAAGGTTACTTCGATTTTCTACATACATACTATACAAAGGTTTGGAATTCAAGCATGCTTGTACTATATTATGAAATCCTCTGTTTCGGCTTTTGGGCGAAAAGTTTGCTATGCTACTCGCATCCCATCGGGGTCGGGCTTATAGCTGTTCTATTTTCAACTGTTTGCATGTTTCTTTTTAACCGACTTCGCGGCTGACAACGGTGAAGGAAAACATCGTGAGAAAACCTAGACTTATAGTGAGTTTATAAGATTGTGCTCCATTGGTGTAATTGCTGCAAGGCGTTCAAGTGCGAGGATAAACTAATAAATAAATAAATTCGCAAAACGGAGGAGGTTATCAATTCGACTGCTTTTTTTATGTTTGTTACCTCAGAACTTTTTACTGGGCGAACCGATTTTGATGATTCTTTTTTTATTTGAAAGCTGGTGCTTGTCATGTGGATTTCATTTGAGAAGAACTTCGAACAAATACAACAGAACTCTTCAATAAATGACGGCAAATCACTCGGGATAGATGCAATCGCATGTCTGTTTATTTTTTACACCATTTCATAATATAACATAACACTGGTACGCTCTAAAGGGATACACAGGTGTGAACAGTTCTCCAGGTATACTCTCATTGCACCGGTTTTGTTTAAGTTTCATGTTATTGGATTAATCTATTCTGGCTTCACTTTAGGCACTATACGCGTCGGTAGGCTATAGAACTGGTCCATTATATACCACAACTAAAAAGTGAAAAATAAAAAAAACTTTTTTTACAAAAATTACAACCGACCTCTGTTGTTCTTTTTTACAAAAATTACAAATAACTTTAATTTCGGAACTCGGTGTTCCTGTTTTCGTTTCTTCATTTTTTTGACACCGACTTTCGAAATTGAAGTTATTTTTCACTTTGTAGTGTTTTTCTTTGGAAGTCGGTCGTATTTTTGGTAAAAAAAGTTTTTTTTTTGTTTTTCGTTCGAACTTGTACGAAATAAGCCAAGTAGACAGACATAGACGGAAATCCACATCGCGTCTTTCATCTCGCCATGTGATTGGTCGATTGTTCATACTCTTTGTCCTTTGCCTTTCCGAATTCATTACGCAATAACGCTGCAGGTCATTCGAACCCAAAGCAAACACGGCTAGATATTTAATTCTTTCGCAGATTCGAGAACCATGAGAAAAAGCCAAAACAAAAAAGAATCATAAAAACAACAAGCCAGTTGACAATTAGCGAAGATATTGCTTAAGATACATACAGACGATGAATAGAGCCTCCTTCTATACAGGGTGGCCAAAACGTGAATCAAACGAAACGGCAATAGTCGGGGAGACATAAAGTGAAAAAAAAATGGTTGTACTGCAAATAACCCCCACTATAGCCCTGTTTCGTATCATCCACGATTGTTTGCCCACCCCGTATATTATAAATGCGAATATTAACGCAAAGTCGAAACGATAATCAAATCTCTATCAGATAAAAAGATACGTGCATACGACATTTGGCAAAATATTTCAAGAAGCCATTTTAACCAAAGCCGATTACTTACTAAAATTTCAGCTGAAACCGAAGGTTGAATAACCCTAAGAAACGCTTATTTTGGCTGAAGCCGAAGGTTCAGACCGACACTATGAACATGTATCCTCTTAGAAGCAATCTACCTAGGCTTTCCCATCTATATTGCAGTAGACTTCCAATTCAAATTGATGCGGCTGGATTGGTATTTTCCATGTAGCGACTGCGTATCTGACCTTCACAACTTAAGTAACTGGGTAACACAATAGTTTATCAGCAACACCACTATCATATTTCTAAGATCATACATAGGATCCCATCTCTTGTCCTAAATATATGACCATTATAATCATATCTGTGTATTACTATTACGTCATTATCTTAACTGTTCTTTGATCCTACTTTTTGTCATATTTGGTTGCAATGGAGGACAAATCAACACCCTTGGCACAACCTTGTAGCCAGGATTATCCATTAGCAACTTACTCTGTGGGATCGGAGGTGCCGTACTATAGGTATGTGCCCGACCCTGTCCAGATTGTACTGGGATCGATCCATCATCACAGCACTAACTATTATTGCCAATAAGCCTGATATTTTGGTGGTGGACCGAATCAAGGGGCGAGCAATGATTGTTGAAATAATCGTCCTGCATGACGGACACCTTTTGAAAGCTGAGAAAGTTATGCAAATCAAGTTTAACCTTGCTTGCGAGGTTGTTGAAATGTGAGATGTGGACTCAGTCATCATTAAATAGCTTCGAGACTCGACCAACGCCTTAGGAGGCTCTCGTTAGGCGGCTGGATCAAGGGCTTGATTCAGAAACAGTACTTCTGGACACGGCTCTTATTGTTAGGTGGTTCCTCTCTCTTGGAGCCCGGTACCAAGCTACCGGGCTCCAAGAGAGAGGAACCACCTGTTCCCTATACCGGTGAGCCTCTATTTTTTATATTTATAAATTAAGTGTTTTATAAGAAATATTTAAAAATGAACCAAGTAAGAAACTCATATACAAGAAGTAAAATTTAAAAAACCCTTGACACATTTTTATGTCATGAAAATTACAAAAAAATGTATACATTTCGATTGACAATCTATTGAACACGTAATTATGACCCCATATCTTGCGAAAACACCCCGATTCAAACAGTAAAACCAAATAAACGCTCATAACTTAAGAAGCTGAGGTGTGAGGAACGGGACGACTGCCCTCTGATTGGTCCCTTATCAAGGTCATACGCCTCATTAAGGGTGGGGCAGGTATAAATAAAACCAGGAAAGTATCGATATTTGTATAAATAGTATTTTTACTTATTTTTTTTTATTAATGTCACATTTTTTATTACTCATTGTACGGCGTTTTAACATTTTAGTAATAACATAAAATGTTAAAACTAAAAAAAATATCAAAATTCTAATGGTAACATACTTTTTTCAGTTGTTGGTTCTTAAATATAGTAATATTAAATATTAGTAAAAAAACGTAATCAAAAAATCGTTTCACAATTAATAAACTATCCAATTTAACGTCTTCATTTCTTTGGTTTCTAGTTCTATCGATAACAGATTTGGTCATAGGATATGGTGCATCACTAGTTTTGTTTACGAAATTATAGAGGAGAAAAAATAGCGAAAAAAATACTTAAATAAAAAGAAAGAGACGCAAACATGCGGTGGGCGTTTTCACCTACAAACTTGACCAGAATAATATGAACTCCGATAAATAATATCAGAAAATAAATCTAATTATGTTTATATGTCTATTAACTTATCAATGAAATGTTATGACATTTTTCGCCCAACTCGAAGTCTGGCTGTTTTACCATACCAACGTATTGTTCAAGTGGTATAATAATATATTTATTAATAAATATTTATTTCATCAATTTTTTTTTTGACTGACGCGGAAGTGTTTACGGCTCACATAAGTGGTCGCTACTAATACGAAAATATCGAGTGTCGACCTTATTATCTGTATAGGATCTTTTTTTCTTTTTTTTAGGATCTTTTGTGACAATTGAATACTTTTTCTTTCTTTCTTTCTTCTTCTTCTTTTATAAAGACAGAACCACACTTACATGTCGTGGCGTGGCGTGGATGGTGGCGTGAATTTATTTATTTAGTAAGTTTGGGCAAACAAACAGTTACACAAAAATAACAATAAATAATAATAACTTAAACCAACGACACGTTTTCCTAGTGGCTGCTACACACTTAACTTCCTATTTCAAAAACTACTGAACCGATTTCAATGAAACGTGCACTGTTCCCTAAGTTGCGATAGAAGAATCCGTTTCCAGTATGATGTATGTTTGCGAGATCGATGTTGAAGGATCTGTAACATAAAAACGATATATCAATGTAAGGCCGTGCATCATACATACATGAAATATACTGATATCAACTGCCAGGTGACCGACAAACAATACATTTTCTATTGTGTCTTATTGTCTCGCAGTTAAGGTGTTAAAATCATTATCATCTTCAGCTTACTAGATATCCACTGCTAAACATAGGCTTCTCCTATCATTTCCATAACTAACTAAAGAAAGAAAAGAAAGAAAGAAAGAAAAAGTATTTAATTGTCACAAAACGACATACAATATAAATATATGCTTATGCTAAACCCTTAACAGTAGTATTAGTAGTACTTAAAGTAAGTTAGTAAAGATGAGAAATAAATAAAATAATACCATTTACTACCTACATTTTGAATAACACAGTAAAGAAATAGGGTGAAAAAGATGCCAGGCAGATGCATGTCGTGAACTAAACATCGAAGTCGCTACGTCCATGTTGGATACGGGACAAGTAAAACGACAGCTAGCCGGAAACGCACTGACGCTTTATTATTTAAAAAATACACTTGCACCGGAGCGCGGGGTGCGGGGCGCTGCGCGGTGCCGTATGCGCAGGACGCGCATCGCTTGACTATGCATTATCTATAGTTGCACTATAGATACCCAACATCTCCCAACCCTATTTCGAAGATAGGTATACAACAATAATATAATCTTAATTCAGATACAACAATAGGTACTTAATAAAAATCTTAATATTATTAGCTACACATGAAAATCTTAATTATCATTGCCCAATGCAAGACTTCGGTAATCAACCCTTGGGAGCTGCCGCAATGCCATTTGGGAACGTCTGGGTGGCGAGGGCGGTGTCGCTGGTGACGTCGCACTCGTAACCTGACTCCCCTCCCCCACCTCGTCAGATTGAGGTGCGGGTTGGAGACTCGGTGATGTCGCTGGTAACATGCTATCGTCGTGATCATCGTCTTCCACTTCATTGGCACCCCCAGATGTCCCGTTTTGTAATGCATCGGCGTAGCCCTTATATAAAACAATTTGGTTTTTATGTTTTTTTAACACCTTTCCTGTTATAGGATCGTTAATTGAGTAAAGAACTCTACCCATTGTGTCTATTACTGTGCCTCTGCACCATGTGAATTTGCCATTTAAACTAAACTTTTTGAACAGCACTTCATCGCCGTGTTTAAAACGTTGTTTATTTTTGCCACCACTGTATTTACTCTGTAAACACTGCTTTGATTTTACTACTCTGTCCAGTGACGCGTTTGAGGATGACAACAATGGTTTGGACGACAACAGATCTAACCTTGATCTCAGCTTGTGTCCAAAAACTAATTGTGCCGGAGAGAACCCTGTGACAGAATGTATTGAGTTGCGGTAGTCAAAAAGATATTTTAATAGTTTGACCCTTCTGTCTTTTTGGCTGTCACTCGATAGAATGCATGTTTTTATACCTCTCTTGGCGATCTTTACATAACTTTCGGCCTGACCATTGCTCGCTGGATTATAGGGCGGTGATGTCACGTGCTCAATCCCGTTAACTGAGCAAAAGCGTTTAAAATCCTGTGACGTAAAAGGTGTTAAAAAAACATAAAAACCAAATTGTTTTATATAAGGGCTACGCCGATGCATTACAAAACGGGACATCTGGGGGTGCCAATGAAGTGGAAGACGATGATCACGACGATAGCATGTTACCAGCGACATCACCTAATAGGCATAACACGCCATCTATACCGGACAGTAAATTTTCCATGGCACGTTGAAAAATAGACGGCGCGCTGGTTAAGCCAAAGACCATGCGCGTATACTGAAATAACCCGCGATGAGTGTTAATGCATGTAATCTTTTGTGAATTTTCGTCTAAAACAAATTGATTATAGGCCATGGACATATCTAACTTTGAAAACTGTTTCCCTCCGTGTAATTTTGAAAATAATTCGTGGACTGTGGGCAGCGGGTATTGTTCTACGACCAATTGTTTATTGATAGTAACAGAATAGTCTGCACACAGCCTAACACTTCCATTGCGTTTTAACACTGGTACTATGGGTGAAGCATACTCTGAGTGATCAACTTGTTTAAGTATCCCTAGGTTGACGAGACGGACAATTTCGTCATCTACCTTATCTCGCAATGCAAAGGCGATCGGACGTGCCTTAAAAAAAATTGGTTTTGCGTCATCTTTCAAACGTAATTTAACCTCGAATTTATTAAAGCGACCTAATTTATCTGAAAAGACGTCTCTAAATCTACTTTGCAAGTCCTCGATTGTTTTCGCTTCATTACTTATGAAATTACATGGTGCTAGTTTTAAATTAAATAAGGATAAAAAATCTCTGCCGAGCAATGGCGGGCCTTCGCTGCGTACCACGTAAACATTGAGCGTGTGTGTACTCTGCCTATACGTGACGGGTAGACGAACTATACCTAGACACACGATGTTACTACCTGTGTAGGTAAATAATTTTTTCTTAGGCGGTGATAAGGGCAACCTGCTAAAACAACTCTTGTATAAACTATTGGATATTACTGTTACTGCTGATCCGCTATCAACTTCAAATTTTAATATCGAACCGTTTATTGACACGATTTCTGTCATAGGTTCTCCCCGCCGTGAAGCTATGTTACGACAAAAAGCCTTACCATCATCGTCTCCCTCATTCGCGTCACTGGTCACAACACACTTAACTTTACACATTCTACGTAAGTGACCTTTTGTGTTGCACTTCCTACACGTAAAGTTCGCGAATCGGCATTGAGAATCGGTATGGTTTTTTCGGCCGCACACGGAACACTTCTCTTTTGGCGGGTCCTTCTCAAGAGCTGCACTTTTACTATGCACCTTATACACCGGATTTTCTTGTTGCACGGGTGACACAATTGAGGTCGAAACGCCGGCCGCGGCGGCACCTGCCCGCGCGCACTGGATGCTCTGCGCCAACTCCACTGCCTTCACTAGAGTCAAGGCATCCGTGTCCTTCGTGAACAGTTTGTCCCTTTCGGGACCCGCTGACATGCCCATCACGAACCTATCTCGGAGGGCCTCCTCTACATTTGCGAATTTGCAGTATTTTGTCAGGCCACGCAGGCGTGCTGCCCACTGCGCATGCGTCTCACCAACTTGTTGCGTTGCCGTGTAAAATGCGTAACGTTCTCCGAATCCGCACTTTTTCGAAGAAAAATGGTTATCTAGGAGTTCATAAATGTCTTCTATTGGCAACTCCTCCAGTTGTTTTGGCAAAGCCAAGTCCGCTGCGAGCTGGTAGGTCCCTTCTGTGAGTGCGCTTAGCAAAATGGCGCGCTTTCTTGTACCCGTTGAGTCGTTTTTTTCCGTAATATCGTTTGCTACGAACCACTGTTGCAGGCGACTTTTGTACGCCTTCCATTCGTGCACTGTGTGGTCAAAATTTCCCAAAATACCGAAGTTAAACTGGGCCATTGTAGCGTGGGTCGATTCGTCGCCACTGTTGGATACGGGACAAGTAAAACGACAGCTAGCCGGAAACGCACTGACGCTTTATTATTTAAAAAATACACTTGCACCGGAGCGCGGGGTGCGGGGCGCTGCGCGGTGCCGTATGCGCAGGACGCGCATCGCTTGACTATGCATTATCTATAGTTGCACTATAGATACCCAACAGTCCAGATTGATGGGTAGGTAAACACTATGTAATGTTTTTTTTTTTGACAAAATGCATTAAACCTTTAGAAATTGCACTGGAATTGACTTCTTTATAGAAATAAATAACTAATTATGCGTAACGTTCTTCATCTTATTGAAATTTACCAATAAAAACACGTTTGTTTTCACCAACCTTGCATGTTTTAAACCACATATTTCGCAATGTTATTTTTCTCCTAATGTTTTTTAGAAACACTCCATGACAAACGAACAACAAATTCCTTCCAACAAAATGATTATTTATATACTTTTACACAATATAAACGCAAAAATATAACTTTAGAAAAACCGTAACAAACTAAAGGCGGAATCACACTTACTTGTCGTGGCGTGGCGTGGCGCCTTTTCACGTAGCTGATTGGCTACAAATCTCGTTGCGTTATGACATAGGCTGGAACGTAGAATAGTTTGATTGGTGAATCACGCGCCACGCCACGCCACGACAATTTAATGTGGTTCCAGCTTTATAACTGTACTGTCAAACGCTAGGGAATCTAGTGCAGTCAAAATGGCGGGCTGTCGATTTAATCCGTCTGTGTTGAAGAGTCAAGGCCGACATAACCCCAGAGCTCTCAGTGTTCTTCGTAATTTTATTATTTTAGCTGCCATTAAAAAGGACGTCAGTTTCATACATCGTTCTTTTCACAGAGAAAGTTATTGGTTCTCTTTCTTATATTTAGGGACACTTTAAGTAATCTTTGACAGACGGACTAACTATACTGCTATTATTAATTTCGTGGACTAAACTGACAGCTGCCAATGACGTAATTTGTTTTAAATGTTGCAAGCGCGGGGCATAGTGTTGTAGTTAAGGCTCAATCATAAGTGATTCCTCGAATCGATGTATCGTGACTGACTCCTCAATTTAATTTTACTAATTGGTGTAAATAAATGTTGTATGAATATACATTTATAGCAGTGTTCATACACATAGTACATAAACTTTTATTGTGTTAAATATGAAATCAACAATAAAAAATGCGATCGATAAAATGAAGTCTAACATAAATGAGTAGAAACTAAATAAGGACCGCTAGTTTCTTAAAAAATGTAATTTTATTGCCGTGAAATAATTCCATTTTCGATCTGTTTCCATTTTCGATCAACTTTCGATCACTCAGGATGGTCAGGATACGACACTATTTTTATGTAACGATAAAGTGACAATCCCCCAAATGTCAGTTTAGTGAAGTCTACGAAATTAGAAATTCTATTAAGAGTATGAAAGTTTGTTAGGGTTTTTTAGCTTACATTTTCGCAAATTAATCATTTTGCTGGAAGAAATTTGTTATCCGTTAATATAAGTTTCTGTGTGACGTTTGTTATCGAGTGTTTTTAAAAAAACATAATGAAAAAAATATCGTGCGAAATTTGTGGTATAAAAACATGCAAGGTTGGTGATAACAAACGTGTTTTTATGGCTAAATTTCCATTAGATGAAGAACGGTAAGCATAATTAGCTCTATATTTCTTTATAGAAGACAATTCTAGTACAATTCCTAAAGATTTGGTGGCAATTTGTTGTATGATAAACAGAACAAGTAATGTTTTGCATTTCACATCTTATTAGTATATTTTACAAATAAGTTTGGTATTTTCAAATGGTGCACATGGGTTTGCAATATCATGCAATAATAGTGATATTTTTAAACAGTTTTATACTTTGCTAGAGTTATAGTGCTCGCCAAACTACTGGGCCGCCCTGACGTTGGTTTACCGGATGCGCGAAGCACGAAACGGTGCTGTTTTTGTATTAGATTTTCTATTGCGCAGCCATTGTAGCCAACTACAAGGTGCCAAGAAGTTTGGCGAGAACTATAGACATCTACAGGCTAAGCTGATAATGTTAATGATACTAAGGAAGTGAAATCAATGTTTACTCAATTACTTACCTAGCTTGTTTTTTCATGATAAATTTACTTGCGTGTAATGCTACATTAAGTCGAAAGGAAGCATAAAATATATTAATGGTAAAATTTTAGCATATCAAAATATTTTAAAAAGTTATTTTGTTACATTGTTGTAATACATTAGTTTAGACTCTGGTTATTATAACGCTGCAGAACTCATAAAATCGGTAACCCCCAAAAAGTTTTGTACGTTTTATGCTTTTACATCTGTCACTTTTGTGGTACTTGAGCTGTAAGATTGCGTAAGCTCTACATTGTTTTTCACAAAGTCAACTAGAAAAAGGTTAAATCTATCGGATTGCAGAAGTTATTATATTACATGAGTTAATCCCAAGATGTGAAGGGACAGAACAGTGTTGTTCTTAGCCAAAAACAATAATGTATACAAGATATTGCAACATTGACGTGTATGTCGTGCTAATGATTTTGATATTTTGCCTTTTGATTTTTGCATAATAGATTATTTAACTAAGAACATTATTTCGAATACTCATACACCTGTTCATGTTGTTTACAAGAAGATTGTGTCAAATTACAACATTATGAAGCAAAACAACCAACTTTGTGGTTTTGCACACACTACGAAAATGGTCACTCACAGTGATAGAACTGTATCAAATCTAAACTTCATCTTATCTTTACCAGGAATGAATCAGAAAATAAACTAAATAACCTATCAAAAACACCAAAAAAAAAAACAAATATCAAAATCAATTTTCATATTACAGATGGTGTTACCTCGTTAAATTTTGGGATTCCCCAAATTTTTTGAATAATGCATAGTTATAATAGCCAAACTCTACGTAATTTAAAGTAAAAATAACTGATCACCCATTTTTAGGTGTAAACAATGGGTCAAAGCAACAGGAAAAGAAGACTTAGTCTATGTGCCAATTGAAAAGTTGCATCAGTTGAAATATCTTTGTCAAAAGCATTTCCGAAGTAAAGATTTCAAGAAGAAAAAAACTCAACTGAAGAAAACTGCTATTCCGAGTCTGGAAATCTCATCTACACCATTATCTGATGACATTTTAATTGGATTTCCACTACATTGTATTGTTAGCAATCAACCATTGCCAGCCAGAAGAACTGATAATGTGCAGCTCTCATATAGCGGTGAGATATTAATTCATTTGTTAAGCATTGCCATACAACGTGGCAATGCTGCCAGTCTTTTGGGTACATTACCAGTGGACAACGATGTGGAGGAGTTTTTCGACGCCATATTTTAGTTTAGTATATTTTTTGAGGTTTAGTTTTGTGAGTATTTTTTGGTTTAAGTGTATATATTTGTAGTCAATATTTAATTAAGTATTTTATACACTGTATATACTTGTACCTATGTAAATAAATCGCAAGTAGTTTGTAAAGCACATCCTGATTTCACAATATATTGTAGAGCTGTTGCTTTGCTATAATGATTTATGTTTACAGAATTATCTTTAGTTATAAAGAAGGAACATGACTACCAGCAAGCTTTTTTGTGTGAACCGATGGACATCTCCGGGGGGTCTCCGGCGTCTCCGCAGTCTCCGACTAGTACCCCCATGATGGCAACGTTTCAGAGCGTGTCTGTAGGTTAGTAGTGTGGAACCTCATTTCGCTTCCTTCTTATCTCCTTTCACTCTTTTATAAATAGGACAGAAAAGAAAAAGAAAACTGAAGCAAAACAGCAGCTGAACCCCCTCGCTTAAAAATGCACTTCACTAATATTAGAGGTCTGCATTACAATCTCATCTCAGTCTACCATCACCAGCCGGGCGAACACGGCCTCTGTGATAGGCTTGAATTGACCACAATAGATCCCAATGGGTCGAAATGTCCGAGTTATTTCTCGGCCCCTCCACAAGATAGGCTTGAGTCACGCATTTTACCACGATTTTTGCTCCCAAATTGATAAAAATGTGTGAATCAAGCCTATCAGTGTAGGCCGTGCTCGCCCGCCTGGAAACTGAAAACCCAGCACTGTTTTGTCTTACTTAGACGCAGACAGGAAGTCCGTCTGACGTGTCGTACTTATTCTACCCAGGATTTACCCTGGAGCACAATTTTAAAACACGCGCGGGTGTATACATGTACGCCCAAGACGATACTTGCTATCGGCGTCGCCGTAACCTTGAGGACTCCGGGTTTTCAGTGCTGTGGGCTCTGGTGGACACAGGGCTGGATAAGAATATCTACGCCTGTTACTACCGTTCGCTCAGCGGAGATCTGGAGACAACCAGGCTCACAGAGTAGGACCTCAGTGAAGCAGCTGATGGGGCTCAGCAGTGATACCCTTCTAACCAATTAGTGCTACTTACTCTCTTCTCTCTCTTCGGATGATCCATCGTCGTGCGCTGACGCCGTGACAGATGTGTTGCGTCGGGGGATGGATTACAATAAAAAAGCAATGTCTAACATCGACCGAACATGTTAAGGAGCTGAGTGTAGCCGCGCCGACGCGGTTAAACATAAGGCTTACCAGGCATGGGTCGACACTCGAACGCTCAAGGCAAATGACATGGGATCAAAAGAAGAGAGCCTTCAATCTGATAACAACACATGTGGCGCATTAGGATCCTTTCGGACTGAGGTGCTGTTGGTCGCTGGTTCGGAACAAAAAGTCCAACCTGTATCCAGGTTGGACTTTTTTTAAATATTCTAAAATTGAAACATGGATGATGATAATATATACGTCACGCAAAGAACACAAATGCAACATAATTTAAATGTAAGCGAATTTGAATTTGACATGGATATCTCATATCAAAGTTTACCCAACAATAATAACTCTGGAAATATGGATATCGGGAACTACATTAAAAAATGTGCAATATTGGATTATTGACTTTCAGTTGTTTTTTTTATTCAGCTTAGACAAGAAAGATGGATACTTCGAAAATTCGAGTAATTTTTGTATACTAGTTCCGACGCGGAACTAACACGGCAGAAACAGCTCGAAATATCAGTGTTGCGTTTGGAGAGGGGACTGCTAATGAATGCACCGTGCGATTTTCGTTTAAACGCTTTCGTGATGGAAACTTTTTTCTTTTTTTTTTTTATTTGTTATAGGCTCGCGCTTGACCACTATCTCACCTGATGGTAAGCGATGATGTGGTCTTTGATTTGAAGAACGAACCACGTGGAAGACCGCCCACACAGGTGAATAACAATGAATTGAAAGAGATGGTGGAAGCCGATCCGAGCCAAACTACGCAGGAATTAGCGGCATGGCTTAACGTTACCTTACCAACAATGATGACTCATATGCATCAAATCAATAAAATTAAAAAATATGAATCATTATTCATATTTTTGGTGCCTCATGATTTGACTGATCTGCAGAAAGAAACGCGTGTTGAAACTTGTGTTGCCTTGTTGAATCGATACAGAAATGAAGGAATATTGGATCGAATTGTGACATGTGATGAATAGTGGATTCGTTACGATAACCCTAAGCGAACAATGAATGGCAGACCCCAGGTCAAACGCCGCAACTGTGACCTAAAGCAAAGCTTACCAATAAAAAGGTAATGGTAACTGTTTGGTAGTCTCAGCATGGTGTTATTCACTATAGCTTTCTCCGATCTGGTCAAGCAATAACGGCAGATGTCTACTGTGCCGAACTCCGAACAATGATAGCAAAACTAGCAGTGAAACAGCCCCGACTCATGAATCGATCTTCACCATTATTGCTCCATGATAACTTGAGACCTCATAAAGCACGAGAAACCGTTTTAACTCTACAGGAACTGCAATTAGAAACCATTCGTCACCCTCCGTATTTGCCAGACCTTGCTCCAACGGACTACCATTTTTTTCGTGATTAGGACAATTTTCTACGTGATAAAAAGTTTTCTTCTCAGGAGGTACAAAATGCTTTCACACAGTTTGTTGAATCTAGATCACCAGAGTCGCAAAGGCATAAATGACCTTCTTATTAGATGGCAGCAATGTATAGATATTAATGGTTATTATTTTGATTAAATCTGTTTACAGATAGTTTTGAAAACACTATAGATAAGAACGTCTCTTTGACAGATGACATTACAAATTATACTATCTGTTTGAAAAGTTAACTGGTAAAGCTTCTAAATCTGTGCCTGAATATGAACAAGATTAGTAGCTACCCCATATTTAGATCAGTTATTCGAATCGAAAAATATTACAGTTTGTAATGAACATAATTTAGAGAAGTTTTTAGATACTTTTGCATCATCTGTTCGCGCAGTAGAGAACCTAAAGGTCGATGACCTCTGCGACTTTTTGTTTTTTGTATTTGGGTTTAATGAAATTAGATAGTGAAATTGTTCGTTTATTTGAAATGAACCATCGCAGTAGTACCTACGAATACGGTTTGCCCATGCAAACACTTTTTGTTTCAGGAAGTCGATGCGCTCTGTGACATGGGATATATAGTCTCGGGGGCTGATATCAGTCCCTGAAAACGCCCGTCTCACAAAGCGCATCACTCTTGGGCGATTATTGCCCTCCCTGAAACAAATTAGTTTGCCGATGAATGCTCTGGCCCCACCAATACGACGTTCGATCCTGCACTGCCAAGCCGGTACGGCTGGTTTCGGTCGTGTAGCTCTGTCATCTGCAAATTTGACGTGGGCTACACGACATGCCGCTACAGCCGCGCAGTACATGATTGAATGTGTATCAGTGAGGTCTTCGCAGTCATCAAAATCTAATGGGGCCGAAACGTTAACGGCTGGCTCAAGCACCTGAAACAAAGACAGCAACCGGACACGGTACGCGGTCAGATTGTTTTTCTCCCTTTGTAGCCCCAAAGTATGCGCACATGACATTTTCGTTAATGGATTGTGTCCATCTCATGCGCTGCACACTTCCGCCGGGTGCTGGGACCCTATCAGAGACCGGTTAGCCTCGAGGTCCTAAGCGGTCCGGCGGCGGGCATCCTCCCCGTCAACGCGCAGCTGGTGGTGTCGTCGGCGGCGAGAAGTACTCGTCGCTCGAGCTCGACGCAACTGCACTCACAGCCGGCGTGACAGCACTCACGGTGGGTCTGGATTCTGGCGGCGGCGAGGCGGAGCTGAGCGATGAGGCCGGAGGTGGTAGGCGTGCTTGCTTCGCTGCGGCGGCTCGTGTCAACATGACATCTTCGGTTTTCTAATATCTTGTTGTAAAATTTGTATTTCGGTGGTAATTATTTCGTTGTTATTAATGTTTATTTTTATTTCTTTGTTTCATTTTGTCTTGTAGTGTTTCAGAGTATTCGGATAACTTATATTTTGGAAGAAATTGTGATGAGATTTTTTTTTGTCAACCGTCTGTCAAGTCGAACCACAGATTCATTTATTATTATTATTAACTATCAAAAATATTTTTGTGCTTACAGATCAAAAGGCAAAACGGATGTTTAAAAATGTTTCTACACAAACTACTGATAATTTGGTACTCAAAGCGAGTGAAACACCAACAGCTAGAGTGTTTGTAAATTCGTCCTCACAAACAAATGATCCTACCGATTATAAATGGTCGTGATTTTTTTCGAGAATAAAAAATGCCGTATGACGTAAGTAAGTAATAGCACCCTATTATCAGATATGTACTAATTGTTTTTTCATCAGAATGTATGTGGAATAAGCAATTAAAATACTGTACTCGAATTATATATTGAAACATCAGGTAATATCGTGGACTATTTATGTATATCAGAACATTTCTTAAATGACAAATCTTCCAATGTATTTACTATGTCGAATTATAATTTAGTCGTATGTAACATAAGGCCGAACAAGAAAAGGGGAGGTACTCTTATTTTGGCACAAAATGAAAGAATACGAAAACATTGAGTCAATCCAACTACACCAAATGAAATTGCTCAGTTGGTTAGCAAAATGGCTAATAAACATTCTTGCGGCTTTGACGACGTAACGATATCGATTATAAAGGAGAATGTAGAGACATTAGCTTCGCCTCTTTCTGATTTCTTCAATAAATGCATTTATGAGTCAATCTTTCCTGACCAGTTGAAATTGGCCAAGATGATTCTTATACACAAAAAGGGCACTAAGACTAATCCGAAGAATTATATCCCTATATCCTTATTACCCACCTTATCAAAACACTTTGAAAAAATCGTAAAAAATAGACTGATGGTACATATAGGTATTAACAAAATTATCAACCTGAGACAATTTGGATATCAGAAAGGCGTTGGTACCGCGGATGCGCTAATAAATGATATAGTTGGTAAGTTTAATGAAAAAATGAAAGTACCTGGACTATTTGTTGACCATAGCTCGGCTTTTGACACCATAAATTATGAACTGCTACTTACTAAACTCGAACATTATGGTATAAGAGGCAAGACATTAAAACTTAAGACATCGTACTTGCAAAATAGACGAATGTATGTAGAAATTAAATGTATAGACGAGAATAATCACGAAGTGATATAAAAGTCAAAATATGTAAAACGTGGTGTGCCTCAAAGCTCAATTTTAAGACCTATAATAATATATATTATTTTTACAAATGACTTACCCAACTTCATGAATAAAACTCAGCCGAACGAGCAACTTGTAGTTTTCGCAGATTACACAAACATAATGATTGGGGCAAAAGACATAGAAAATTTGACATTAAATACAAATATAATTATAGAAAAAATTTGCGACTGGTTTACTGCCAATAACTTATTGCTAAATACAGGTAATACTAACCTCATATTATTTATATAAGAATAAACAATGAACAGAATTGCACAATGCGTCTCATCTAGAAATTACTTTAAAAAGTTGGGCATATTAACAGTACCTAGCTTATATATATTGGTCATCTTGACTCATTTTTACTAAGTATCTACATGAGTTTGAATCACAAGAAGAACGTGAGATTAGATCCCGCGGTGAAAATTTTTTAAGCAACTAATATCACCAAAATTTAATATAGTAGAGCATTGTTCGAATTACCACGCTGTAGAGATATTTAATAGGTTGCCTTCTGAGATCAAGATCCTGATTTATAAATACCCACTTGTTTAAAACAAAATTAAAAGCTTTTTTATAAGGAAAATGTCTATATAATATATCGAAACTAAGGTCAAGCAATAATAAATGTTTACATATTTTTTTAGGGTATTGTACCCAAAGGGTATATTTAAAACTGTTTTAGCACTTTATTGAATTTCACTTGAAATAATAATTAATAATTCATAGTATTTGTACGTAAACTGCTTGCGTATATATTAAACACAATGTGAAGTGTTTTATGAATAAATGAAATTCAACACGGCTGCCAAGTCCTGCAAAAAGGTGATGCGAAGAGCACGGTTTGACCACATTACCACAATTCTGCAGTCGGGAACAAACTTGCATCATACCAGCGGGTAGCAAGACGTTTTGGGCCCTGGCTAAGTCGGTCGAATCAAACTTCTGTCGCCCCTCACTACCACCACTGCCTCACTCCGCTGAGGAAAAGTAAACTTTGCCTCCCTTTTTGCGGGATCTTCGCTTTTGAATTCTGGTGGAGCGCAGCCTCCTTGTTCTCCTGATGAATGTGGAGTATGGTCGGACATTCGCATCCTTAGTTTAGTTTACTTGTTTTAAAGGATATATCAATTTACTTCATGTGTGTATGGTGCACGGCCTTACATTAATATATATTTTTATGTTACAGAACCGCTTGGGCAACATCGCAACTGAGGCGGAAAACTGACCTGTCACAGGGGGACCAAGGGTGCCATACACGGGGTCGTCTGGAGACTCTGTGCTGGTTTAGTCCCTGGGGTGGTCACGGCGTGCAAAGTGTTCTGATGCGCCGGTGACGGGGAGGACTCGTAGGAGAGTCCGCCCGCGGTGGGTTCGCGGTTGAGTTTTTACGCGTGCCCATGATTCCGCCATAAGCGGCAAAAGACACCGTAGAGTTTTAGTGGGTTGGAGTCCCACATAACTGCACTATCTTCCCGTGATAGCTCAGTATGCATGAGCATTTCTCCACGCAAAAAAAATAAAATAAAGGTGTACTCCAACTTAGGGAACAGTGCAAATTTCCTTAACCTTTTGAGCGCCAAGCGATACCGAACGCGATGTATCCCCCAGCGCGAGTGAGGGCAATTGTAGTATCGATAAATGTTACTTACATGTTTTTGTTTTATAAATATACCAGATAAATAAAATTAATGACGTATTTCGATATCTCGATAAGTAAAATAATGACATATTTCGATATCTTGTTTTATTAACGATAGTTGTGATAAGAAAAAGCAGAATACACTATAAATAATGATCAAACAGATACCTAACTCAATTCTGTTATAAGAAGTTGGCTACATCCCTATTGTCTTTTGACATCATGCAGTTGTCATCTTATCAAGACCGTGGCGCCCGTAGCACGTAAAATTTCAATTGTTATAAGAGATATGCATGTTCAATTTTTTTTTTTGTGTATTCATGTTTATGCTAAACACACATTAATATTATTACTATCGATTTTGCTTGACACACTCATTATGCGCTTCTGGATACGGCGTATTGCATTCAAAGTAAGAACGCAATTTTTGGTATGTTCTGTATTCTGAGATATCATACTAATTTCGAATGTACGTGCACGTGTTTTCATTCGAAAACACGTGCGAAATAGATAGATGCTGTGATGAGCAGTAAGAAGCTAGTTCGCGTACGAATTAGCACTTTTGCAAATTTGTATCGAAATGAATGATGATTCACTTCACTATGATTCACATACCTTTGGGAGTCTAGATATCATGAAAAAACGACTAAATGTTTAATTCCAAAATAAAATTCTTTGCATTGTTGAATTACTAATCTATCCCTGTATGGAGGCTGTTTTGCGATTTTCCTTCTTATGGTATTTATTTCCGCCCAAAGATGCGTTAAAATTAGTGTTGAAATATGGAACTTTCGACGCTCATAACTTTATAAAATATTTTTTTTACTTTTCTGTTTCCTTACAGGGCTAGATAATGATGAGACAAATTGATATCAAATTTTATTTTGAACGTACATCGTCAAACAGTGGAGTAATCGTCGGATTAAGTTTGTATAGAAGAGTGATCGACTAGTGTAACCTTAAGTGTGTATCAGTCACTAGGAAAACGTGTCGTTGGCTAAAGTTATTATTATTTATAGAAATATTTGTGTAACTGTGTTTTCCCAAAGTTACTAAATAAAAAAAAAATCCATGGTTAATGTGAGTTAAAATTGTCTTTATTTACTTCCTGAAAATAAAATGAAATCCCAAAATCTGCTGTAGCCGATGTCGATAAGTTTTCGCCAGTCACCACAGTCCACATCACTAATAATAATATTATGTTGGCAGTGTGTATAACGCCGTGGTTATGTTGGTATTAGTCTTAGAGATCAAAACGATGTATGAAAAGCTTACATCGTTTTTAGGGTTCCGTACCCAAAGGTTAACAACGGGGCCCTATTACTAAGGTCGTTCGTTTGTTCACGAGGCATACGGTCTGTCGTCCATTCGTTTGTTCACTATACACGACACTGCAGTGTACTTGTATTGTTTTATAAGTGCGTGAGTGACGAACCACGCGTGAGCCGTGCGGTGCGGTGTGTCGTGTCGTCAAGAATCTCATACCGGCTTTGTTCAGCCGCTAAATCGTCATCGCAAAGAAACCGCGACGATATAGCGTCATCGACGACATAGCCGAAAATTCGTATGAAAATCGTGTCGCGTGTGGTGCGGTGTCGTGCAATGAACATACGGTCCATACAAATATATGGAGCTCTGAATCGTGACAAGTTTGTTGTTCTTTTCCAGGCGTTTTTCTAATTGAAGAAAGTGCGAGATAGCGATTGACCTTGATTTCCCTAGTTTGTCTTGCAACTCAGGGCTCATCGGCATCTTAACGATGTATTTGTTGTCTGCGTCTCATTGTACTATTGTGCTGTAGTATTCTTCACACAGATCATCTTTCGGCATCATGTCCTGGTTGCTTCTAGTTAGGTCTTCGTTCTCCCAGAATTTAGTCAATTCGCTTAGGTCGACCAGTGTCATGTGACAATTGAAAGTTTTCAGTTTGCCACATAGGATCCAGCCTAAGTGCGTCTGTTGCGCTACAGGAGACCGTTGACTGCCTTTCAAAACCCCGTCAAGGATGATATCGGAATACACGTCTGCCCCAAGTAGTAGATCTATAGGACTTGATACGTTGAATTCCGGATCAGCAAGTTTCAGGTTTTCTATGTGCGGCCAGTTAAAGTTGCGGCCTTCTCGAACGTTTGGTTAGGTAAATTGTTGTTAAATTTGCTTAAGATAAGTGCCCGTGTTTCGAATGCATAGTCCGAGTGAATAGACTTGCAGGTAAGTTGAAGCCGCCCTTTGCAGTTTCCAGGTGCTGCTCCTACTCCCGTTATGGTTGCATTCAGCCGTTGCCTTGGTAGTCGAAGCATCTGTGCGGCGTTCTCAGTTATTAAGTAAACTTGGTCTAGTAGTGCTCGAAGCGTCAATAATCTCCATTTCCAGACTCTATCTTAAGCTGCACAGTACCTACCTAGTTAGCAAGATCTCCATCTCGTAAGTTGAAACATGGTTGGAACATTGTTTACTGGTGGATGTGCTTAGTCGCTGACCTGGATTATTTTTGTTTCTTTCTGTATTCGATTAGTTGGAGTTATTTCTCTTGTCAGCATTGTGCAATAAGGTGTGATGCTTCCTATGCATTCTTTGCAAGTTTTTGATGATGCGCAGTTTGTGTTGCCATGACTGTATAGGCAGTTTTTACACACGTTTCACGTTTTTACACAATTTCGAAACTGTGTCATTCCGTTGAAATGAGTCCATGTTGATGAACTTTTAAGCAATTCATCGACACGTGATTTCCGTCACAGTTCGGGCAATGACCGTATGTCGTATGGTAAGTTTTCTTGAACGATTTCTGCCGCTCATAGTTATGCAGTTTTGCAGAATGATGTTTGTTGAAGGCTTAGTCGCGGCTTCCTGGCGTTGGTTGGGTGCTTCCCTTTTCGTGTTCTTCATGGTTTCGTAAGCCATGAATTTGTTTTCCAGGAAGTCTAACAGCTCGTTCAAGTTTGGCACATCTCTCGGATCCCGCAGCTCTTTTTTGTACTCGCCGTATGAAGTAGTGTCGAGTGTCTGCGACATCAAGTGTACTATAATTGGGTCCCAAGTTGCGATGTCTAAACCGATGTTTGCTAGTCCGTTCATACATTCTGTTATGACGTCATACATCTTCTTGAGGTTGAAGCCTTTGTGTTGTTGGATGACGGGCAGGTTGTGCATGGTATTTAGAAATGACGTGCATTGTAGTCTCCGATTGTCGAACCGATGAGTCAGTATCTCCCAACAAGATGTGTAGTTTTCTGCACTGATACTCAGATGTTGCATTTTGCAATCTTTCAGCTTCGCCTCTCAACCTTGTTTTCAGATGCTGCATCTTTCGCGCTTTGTTTATCATCGGGTTGTTGTGTATGGTTTCCGTAAAGAGATCCTTGAGGGAAATCCATTGGGTGTAGTTACCCGAGAATTCGGGAACCTCAATTTTTGGCACCGACTTTTCGTAGTGCGCAGTCGACTAAATCTTACGGCTTAAGGTTTTTCTTAGCTCGTCGTACTTGTCTTCTGTAGTGACGAATATGTTGTTGTAGTTAGAATTGCAGCCTTTAAGTATCGGTTCCAGCTCCCTATGAATTTTGTCAAAAGCATCCCACTTTGACTTTAAGATTGACAATAGTGATCGTCAAGTTCCCATTTTGCCAAAACAATCGAAAAAAACGTGGGAGTTTTTTCCCAACATCTGGCATCCTTATACGCACACAGATATACGTTTCTCTACAGTGCCGCTCGTCGCTGTCACGCACACTTATATAATCGCGGCACCGCTCTCGTGTTCCGTACGCTATTATCTGTTACTGTATAATCTATTTCTCGGTAGAATATTTATTGATATGAATATAATTAAATTGTACTGATTTTACGTTCATCCGATCGATTTCCACCAGACCGATCATAGTTGAGTGGGAGAGAGACGCAAGGCATTCGGCGGGCCTCTCTCTCGTTCGGTGACTCATCGTAACGTTACCGAGCGTTACACTTTTTCATAAGTGCCTCCCAGCCACAACCTAATTTAAGACGTTGTCACGTCAAAAAAAATCGTTTATTTGTAATTACTAACACATGTTAAAATCGACTTTTACTTGAAAAAACTCGTTTTTGATTGATTATTTCCATAATCGATTATTTTTTCACATCCCTACCCTAAACACATAACAGATAACACACGCCTTGCTGTTGCTTGCACCATACTTGCACTTGCAGAGTGTTTTATAGTACTAAAATATACCTAAATGTTATTGCAGCCTACCGATCGATGATACTTACGTTTAAGCTACGCATATGTTTTACATTTTAAATTAATAATACCAACGTGAACAAATACAGTCTTGTTTCGCCATGGCAAGTGAAGAACATAAGTTACTTGCTCAATACATAAAAAATGTTCATTTGTCATTAAGGAAATCAACCTTGAAAGACGGAGCTGCCACTGCATGGCAAAACCATTGTAACAATGAAGATACCCTGTCGAAGTATGCTCAATACATGCAGAAACTAGCGACTACACACTGGGAAACTAATTGTAACAGTGAGGCAAGTGAAACCACATCAAGAATTATATGGGTAGTAGAGTTCTGCTATGATTATTTCATTAATAGTGCTTACATGAAGTATAGAGAAAAAGAGCTACTTATTTCTCTGAAAATTGATCTACCTGGGGAAGTTGATGAGTCATTTCCTATACCCATAAGACTGTTAGATGTCGGAAGCTGCTATAATCCTTTTAAAGTGTACGACATTTTTGATGTTTTAGCAATTGATCTATGCCCTGCTAATACTTCTGTCTTACAATGTGACTTTCTAAATGTAAATATTGGCCCTTGTAATGTTATAAGTGAATCAAAGACAACTCAATTGCAGGAAGAGTCCTTTGATGTTGTAACATTTTGTTTTCTCCTAGAATACATACCATCTTCGGAGTTAAGAATCTTAGCTTGTGTGAAAGCTTACAGAGTTTTGAAGCCTGGTGGACTCCTGATAATCAACACACCTGATTCCAAACATGTTGGAGCAAATAGCAAGATCATTAAATGCTGGAGATATACTTTGGCTCATATAGGTTTTAATAGAATTAAGTATGAAAAGGCTAAGTACATGCATTGTATGGCATTTAGAAGATCATTGAATAAAGAAGTAGCCAAACGATGGGCTTTGTTGTATCAAGAACCATACATGAAATATGCTATTCATATACCTCAAGATTCCAACATGTCAGAAGATGTGTCTACAACACCTATAGACAAAGACTCCTTGGCTGATGACTTTCAAGAACTACCCTTTAGCAACCATGAACATAACATTATTTGACATTAAAAATAATACCTAAATTATTGGTAAATTTTTATTAAAGTAACCCTTATAATTCACAATTACAACTAGATGTTAACCTTAAGATTATTAAAAGTGAACATTTAATACTGTGTATTAAACAAATAATATCACACTGTGTGTTTTGTTAAAGAGTGTAAACTAAACACAACCATATATGAATGTCGGCTCTTGTTCCATTATTTTGTAAATACACATAATGTGTTTGTAGCAGTGGAGAATTGCATCACATTTAGCTTGTTGAGCCGCACTGGCACAGCAAAACACCTAAGTCCTGTAATCTGCACTGGCGGTATGCCCAAAACAAAGCTAAAAATCAGGCTAACTTCTTTTATCATAAAACAAGAGTAAATACTTTTGTCGTTTTTAATAATGTCTCAGCTTAATTGACTTGTTTACAAACAAGTACTAAAACATGTCACTTTCCCGTTATAACTATGAAATTGGAGAACCATTTGCTTTTACTTATATATTCACTAAAGCTTATTTACAATTTCATTTTAGTGACTAAGCCAACTCGCCAAATTTGGCTTTACGTTTTTCCAGTTTTTCTTGTTTTTCAATATCAGTCATTATTTTTGACACTGATTCTCCAAATCTTTCAGCCCTTTTCTTGAGCTTCTCCATATTCTCAGATAAAGTACCAGTATCTGTAGCAGTGATGATTGAACTCTTTGCTGACACATTCTGCCCAAATCTTTGCTTTCTAGCTTCTTTTCGTTCATCTTCACTCATTTTTACTGGCAAACCAAATCTCTTGGCTCTTAACTCCAGTCTTGTTTTAGTATCTATATCTGCAGTTATTTTAATTTTATTACTCGAAGCAGGGTTTGTCTCGGTTGGTACAAGTTCTTCTTTATCTTCAACAGTTACTGCAGGGGCAGAGGTTATAGATATCGCTCTATTCAATACAATTTTCTTAGAAGCAGACTCCTTGTTGTCTGAAGATTTTGCGTCTTCCGATTTGTCTTTAGATATATCGGTCGATCTTCTTTTGAGCGTTCGTGGCGGCTTGGACTCAGTAATAGGTTTGACTGGAGATGGCTGTTCAGCAAGCGCCAATTCTTCGTTCAACGTGTCGACCGCGGCATCATCAAGTATGTCAGCTTGGCTTTTATCATCTTCATCTTCTAAAACGCCATCAGAGTCAATTTCATCGGAATCTAAGTTGATGTCACCGTGGTCATCTTGAGACATAGCTGCCTGTAGTCGAGACACTAATTCCGCTTTATCTCCTGTATATGTCAGCCCACGTGATTTTAATTCTTTGCGCAAATCGACCACTTTCATTTTGTTCACATCAGTTACAGTAGAATCTGCCATTTGTGGTGATATAGATAGCAGAATAATGTTACCAAATAAAATGTTTGTTTGCGTTCGGCTTCGGCACCGCGGCAAACCACAGAGACAGAGGAGGTTCAAGGTTGGAAGTGACTGAGTGACAGACTGACAGTTTATGGTTTGCTTTTTTCTTGCTTTTGTAACTTAGCCGATGACGACTATTCTGCCAATGTCATGTAGAGATGGCAGCGCGATGAGGCGAGTCGTCGAATTTTGCACTTCGTGGTAGATCTCTAATGAAAATACAGGACAGGATGTAAGGACAATACAGTTTTTTGAGTTATGCAAAAAGGAACCAATCCAAAATCGAGAAAAGGACACAGAAGCTTCCAAAAATGAACCTTCTATCGACCCTCTAAATATTATATGAAAATGATCTGACAATTTTGACAGAAAACATTTCTATGACAATGTTACCGTCCAACTCATCAGCAGTTGTTCAATAAACTAACAAGTTCCATACCTCATAGTCATCCAAAAATACTAAAAAAAACATTGGAGTTAAGACGGAAACACACTTACGTGTCGTGGCGTGGCGTGACGCGGGATCCACCCATCAAACGACTCTATTTCAGCCTACGTCATAACACAACGAGTTTGGTAGCCAATAAACTGCTTCAGAAGGCGCCACGACACGTATGTGTGTTTCCGTCTTTAGTTTTTTCAATAATACTCATACCACATGGTCCCTTGCATTTTGGAACGAAGTTCCTTATCGCGCGTTGTGAAAGGGGGCTAGAGGAAAAAATTCTTACGAAAAGTTGTAACGACACATTTTGCTATAGTAAGCTGTGCGGCGTGCGCATGTTTCTCTGTCTGTCTCTCTCTCTCTCTCTTATAGAAGCAAGCCTGAAGCCAGATATTTTCATTTCTATTTCGCATTGAACAGTGTGGTGTCGCGACGATTATTTTTGTTGAGTGTCTACAGGTTTTTTGTAAATAATAAATAGTAAAATAAAAAAATAATAATGAATCCTGACAGTGTTTCTGCACAAGTTCCGGATATTGCTGATGGAGTTAGGTAAGTAGAGATTATATACAGACAATTATAAATTATGCTTTTGTATTTTTAGCAAGTACGCATTATAACCTAACTAAAATTAAGCCTACTGATTAAGTTTATATTACATTATATTATTTTGTTAATAATAAAAAAAATAGTATTATAACTTAAAAAAAAAAAAATTTATTACAATTCCTTCACTAATTAATCGAAAGGAACTTCGTTCCATCCGGGTATCCCTTGACACCTCTCAAGTTTTTTTTATTTTGTAATTAAATAAATAGAACCATGTGGGTTGATTCTTGTTTGCATAATATGCATTAGTGAAATAGGCATAATCCTATATATTTACAAAGACTCACATTACTTGGTTCCTTGATGTTATAACTGTCTAGGTCCAGCTATATATACAAAACAGAATCAACCCACACAATGACAATTTTGAGAAAAAACGATTTTGGTCGACGAAGCTATGCCCTGATTCAAAGAATGAAATTTTCAAAATTTTTTTTAAATTTTTATTTTTAATAGGTACAGGGAGCTTAAATAACTCCCTTCGGCTGTTCCTCAATACCCTTCTCATCTTGGTTCGTCTTTGATGCCGCATATGAGATTGTCCAGTTATGGCCAAAGATCGTTTTGGGACTTGGTATTTATATGATATCGATCTCCAAAATTTCTTTGGACGGAATAGAAATAGTTAGATAGTGGAAGGGTTGGAACCTGTTTTATACGGAAGCATGCGAATTATGGTCAACGAGAAACGGGTTTTATATTTTCAAAACTATTGAATACGAGTAGCTCTTCCCAGACACCCTAGACTTTAAAAAGTTCTTTCTACACAAAACGTTTAGAATTGGGCAGTGTTAGTCATTGAGGTATTAATGTACTATGGTGTTAGTCATTGAAGTATTACATATTATCTCAATGGTGTTAGTATGTAGAAGTAAATACTTTGACGTACCTACGCATATTTGCTAGCTTGGGCCAATGGACAATTTACAGGTGCTAAGTGCACGCAAAAACATTACACACTTTTCTTAAAATACTGATCTTTATGTTTGATTTACAGAATAATGTTAAGTTATTATTAATACTTAAAAAGTAATCAACGCTAATTTTGGTAAAGACAATATATATAGTCTAAGAGCTGGACGCCTCCTCGAGTAATTTCCAATTCACAAGGCTAAATTTTGATCTCAGTTTATCAGTTTCATTACTAACCCCGAGTTTCCCAGCTCAAAATGATCGCAGAATTAATGTGACAAATTGTCAAGCACGCGTTATCTGCTGTGATTGTTTGAATGAATTTTCAATAGCCAATCACAGCAGATAACGCGTGCTCAACAATTTGTCACATTAATTCTGCGATAATTTTGAGCTGAGAAACTCGGGGTAAGCCTTCCTAACATAACAAGTATGCATAACGTTTAATCTATACATATAAAATGCTTTGTCCTGAATGACTGACTGACGGATCAACGCACAGCTTAAACCGCTGATCGTAGAGACCTGAAACTTGGAGGGTGTATTCTTGCTATGACGTAGACATCCGATAAGAAAGGATTTTTGGAAATTCTACTCCTAAGGGGGTAAAGAGAGGGTTGAAAGATTGTATGAAAAATCTTATTCCTTCGGCCAAAATTCTTGAGACTTAGTACAAATAGTACTCTAAGTAAATAATAAAGGTTGTCATTATTAGTTTTTCAAAACTACCCCTTAATGATGATTTAAGGGGTGTTGAAGTTTGTATGAAAAATCTGATGTCTTGGGTCAACAAACTCGAAACTTGGCACAAATACCAATCCAAATAAACAATAGAGGTTTTCATTATTAGTTTTTCGAAACTAACACCAAAAGATTATTTAGGGGGTGTTAAAGTGTTTTTGAAGAATCTTATTTTTTGGGTTAATAAATTTGAAAATTGACATGAATATCAACAAAAGTAAACAATAAAGGTTGTCGTTATTAGTTTTTGAATCTACACCCGAAAGACGATTTAGGCGTGATAAAGATTGTTTGAAGAATCTTGTTACTGAATCTATAAACTTGAAGCTTAATATAAATAAACAATAAAGGTTTTCATTATTAATTTTTCAAAACTACCCCCAAAAGATTATTTAGGGGACGTTTTTATTTTTTTGAAAAGTCTTATTTCTTGGGTTAATAAACATGAAACTTGACATAAATACCAACCTAAGTAAGGAATAAAAGTTGTCATTATTAGTTTTTCGAATCTTCCCCCAAAAGGCGATGTAGGGGTTGTCATTTTTTTTTTAAAGAATCTTATTTCTTGGGTTAATAAACTTGAAACGTGATATAAGTACCAGACTATGTAAACAATAAAGGTTGGCGTTATAAGTTTTTCGAAACAAACCCAAAACTAAGAATCTTACTGAACAGGTTCTAGGGGAGCACTAAGCAGGAATTTCGGAAATTCAAACTTTAAGGGGGTGAAAAGGGGCAAAATTTGTTTGTTAGAAAAATCTAATTCCTTGGGGATAAAGTAAATAATCGAATTTAAGATAAAACGTTTTTTAAAACTTCCCCCCAGATATGGTTAAGGGGTGTTAACGTTTTTTTGGGGCATCTTACTGCGGAATATTACTAACATAAACGAAAAATAAAAAAGAGAAGAAAAGAGTGAATATTATATTTGGGTTGTTCAAAACTCGACCTTCAACGGGGCAAAATGGGGTTATTAAGTTTTTAGGAAAGGATTTTGCTTTGTGGCGGTAACCTAGAATTTATTATTCGTTAAGTCAAATAACGAATCGTCCTAAACTAATAAACCCTGTATATCTACGATACCCCATTTTTATAGATTTAATTATAGCTTATTTTTGGTGGCCTTCACTAATTGCACATAAGAGTCATTCAAAAGATAAACGAATCACGTGAATGAAGTCGCGGGCGAAGTGCTAGTGTACATATAAAAACCCCTATTACAAAGTCGGAACAAGCGCCCGACCAAGGCAAGAACGTGTGGTTGCTCAACCCAACCAAGGTTGTTGGAATGTCATCTCAATTTGGTTGGCCAACCACCGTCTACACGATTATTTTTGGTTGGTGCCTCGACCAAGGGCACCTTGTTCTTGTTTGGGTGGTTGTTCCGACGGTAGAAAGAAGAGCTCAGTAACGTCTGGGATCTTGCTATAATGTTGTATGTATGGTGTTAGGCATTTGTGACAAAGTAGACAGCCGCTTCTAAATGTGAACCCAGCATTACAAAGATATTTTTTTTTTTTTTTTTTTTTTTTTTTCTTCGCCCTTCTCAGGCAGGCTAAGGTCTTGGACCATACCGCCTCGTCTTCAGTGTTATTATTTTTCTTGATTTTTAAGTAAGGCCAAAGCCTCGTCCTCAGTAGTTTATTCCTTGTTTAATATTTATTTTAGGCCAGAGCCACGTCTTCAGTATTTATTATATAGTCAAAATCATATATTATGTTGTCATATCCGAGTATTAAGTAGGGTCATATCCGTGTATTGGTCATAATCATGTTGTGAAGTAAAGTCATATCCTTCTAGTCGCCCCGAACGGTCAAATTGCCCATCCAGTGCTGTCAATAAATTTATACAGTGCTATGTATGTACTGTAATTTTCCAGCAAACCTTGAGTGTCGCGCGGGATGCTTGCTGGCGTTTTATATATTTCCAATAATTTATCAACTAAATGAATTCTTTGTAAGTCATAAGCAGGGCATTCAAAAATTATATGATCTAGAGTCTGATCACTTCCTATGTCACAATTGATACAAACAGGCGATGTTATCATTTTCATTCTGGCTAAATGTGCATTGAATCTTCCATGTCCAAGTCTAAGACGATTTAAAATTGTATAAAATTTTCTGCTCTTAGGAATAACAGATCTGGTGAACCAGGGCATAGAACCAATGGTTCGATTTATTTTCGCATACCATTTTCCTTTAGTTCTTAGTGTTTCTTGCCAGTTCTCATGCCAAGTAAAGGTGTATTGTTCATGTAATTTGGTAAGCAGGTCGGAACTTGGTATGGCAACATTTCTCGTCTCTGGGATGTCAACGTCAACAATAACTCTTGCAAGATAATCTGCGTTTTCGTTTCCTGCTACTCCTATGTGGGAGGGTGTCCATAATAAACATATCGTAAATCCTCTAGAACAAAGATCAGCGTATAAAGCCCGAATCTCATATAAAATATTTCCGGTATTGGCGTCCAGTTTCGGATTGTGTAAGGCCATGAGAACACTCATGCAGTCGGTCGCTATAAGCCAGTCTGTGTGCCCAAGATTCTTTTCATGTATATATTGCAAAGCTGATAAAATGGCTAGAGATTCTGCTGTAAATATAGACATGGCTCCAGGTAACCGAACTCCATGTCCAACAGTAATATGAGGTATATATATAGCTAACGAAACATTTCTATTGTTTTTGGATCCATCAGTAAATATATGCCTGTATCCAGTGAACTCTGAAATTAACTGATAGACCTCTTCTTTACTCCGTAGGTCACGGTTAATATAAATGTCCATGAGCCAAAATTTGCTGATATAATTACCAGAGTAACATGGCCATCTGTCTTTACATTTCTCAATTTGATATTGATCATCAATACTGATTATATTAGAAAAGTCATGAAATATATAGGGGACATTTACGGAATTTGAGGGACTGTATACTCTATGATAAAATAATATTTTCTTTAATAGAGGATGATTTTCGAAAGATAAAAGTTTGAGAATGTACTTGGATTTTAAAAACTGAAATCTTATATTCATAGGAGGTGTGTTACACTCAATTTGAAGTGAATTAATTGGAGTTGTTTTCATTGCACCAGTTACACATCTAAGATTGTGGTTTTGAAGGATCTCTAATTTGTGAACCAATCTCTGATCAGACCCAAAGCATAAAAATCCATAATCAAAATGACTACGAACTAAAGATTTATATAGCATAAGTAAAATTTTAGGATCAGCTGCAAATGACAGTGACTTTATAAAATTAAATGCTTTATTAGCTTTACCTAACAGATAGTCAACATACTTAGACCATGAGAGGCTGCTTGTAAAAATTATACCCAAAAACTTTACTTCATTTACTATTGAAAGAACACTATTATTGTAATAAATACATAAGTCTGTTTCAGACTCTCCAAACACTATAACTTTAGATTTTTCTGGACTGATATCCAAGTTTAAATAATGAAAATAGTTCTTTAGCCGAGTTAAAGCTGTGTTTAAAGTACTTTCAACAGAACTTATATCTGAACCTGAAGCATAGATTACCAAATCATCTGCAAACTGCAAATTTGCCACTTCAAGACCAAGAACAATGTTTAGTCTATGTAAATAAAGAAGGTAAATCAATGGACTGAGGATGCCACCTTGACATACCCCTTTGTATGAAAAACGTGGCCCTATTAAACGTTTATTTACTTTGACATATACTTCTCTATCATGTAAAAAGTTAAAGATCCATATTATAATTTTTTCAGGAATACCAAGGGCACGAAGTTCACCACACAAAATGTGCAGATTGATGTTGTTGAATGCACCCACTATATCAAAGAAGACACCAACAAAATGATTGTCCATTTTATTAGAATTGTATATATCTAATTGCAAATGAGAAATGCTATCTCGAGTGGAGTAACCACGTCGAAAGCCAAATTGATTGGATGGTAATAGACTATTACTTTCTATATAAAATTCTAACCTTTGTTTAATTAATTGTTCAAAGGTTTTTCCCATGCATGAAGTTAATGCTACTGGCCTATATGATTCTGCTTTATGTCTTTCTTTGTTAGGTTTAAGTACTGGGATGAGACAATCTATTTTCCATTCATTAGGGATGATCATTTCCAGCCAAAGTAGATTAAAAACACTTAGTATGTCAGAAAGTGCCTTAATTGATACATTTTTCAACATTTTATAGGGTATTCCGTCAAGGCCAAAAGCTGAATCACGTCTAGATGATATTGCAGATTTGAATTCCTGAAGAGAAAATGGATTAAGCAGATACTCATATTGTCCTGAAGCTTTTACTTCATAAGAAATTGATTGAAATGGCCTCTCAACTGTATCTGGAGTATATTTTTTAAGAAAATCGAATACCCAAGCTGAAATATTATTACTTGGAGGTTTATGTGTTTTATTAAATCTCTTTGAAATTTGCCAAACTCTTGATAATGGAGTAGTTCTATTAAATGACTCACATAGAGAAATCCAGCTCAAATGTCTTTCTCTTTTTAACACTAACTTTTTCAGTGCTTGTAATTTTTTAAACTCAATATATTTTTCTAATGTGGGATTGTACTTGAATTCTTTATAGGCATTCCTAGAGTCTTTTACTGCTTTAGTGCAATTCAAATTCCACCATGGTAATGGGATGCGTTTTTTACGATTATTATTTACTAATGTTGTATCAAATGATGTAGCAGGTCTTAAATTTGAGGGTGATGATTTAATAATAGCTAAATTTAACAACTTTATCAAGTCATTGTATGACTGTAGTGGGTTATCTTGATTAATTTTAAAATCCACTATCAAACTATCAACACTCTTCCTATATAATACCCAATCAACCAAGTTAAAATTAACATGTTTTGGTAAATTTGAAGTTTCTGCATCATGTGAGATATTATAATTGTTATTTATATGTACCCTTGTAATTACAGGCAAATGGTAACTACCTAACGGATCGTCATGAACAGACCAGTTACAAGACAATGATATTGAAGCTGATACTACAGTTAAATCAAGTGCATTTCTTTGCCACCTATCAGAGCCTACAGTAGTCATTTCTCCATCATTTAATAAAACCAAATTATAATCATTAATGATTTCAAGCACCTCTCGGCCGCGAATGTTCACACTGTTACATCCCCAAGCCGAATGATGTGCATTGAAATCTCCACCAATCAAGAGAGGACCAGGAATATTGCGAACTAAGTTATCAAATTTATACTTAGTAAATGGAGCGTTTCCGGGACTATAAAAACTGACTAATGAAATTTCTTTACTATTGCCATATTTTAAACGAATCGCTATATTTTGTATGGAATCATCATATAAAGTATCTATTTTACTAAACTGTAAACTGTTATGTATTAAAATAGCTACACCATTATGTGTATTACCTGAGTCTAATCTTACTATATTATATCCTTTAATACTAAATCTCATGTGAGGCTTGAGCCAAGTCTCACACAATAAAGCTATATGTATGTTATACTCATATAAAAAATATGAAAAAGCATGTTTGTTACTATTGATGCTCTGAGCATTCCACTGTACTATATTTAGCTGATCCATAAAATTAAGGTTTACTTATATTATTCTGAATTTTTGATAATAGAACATCTTTTATGCTTTGAGTGCAAATACTCTTTTCGTTATTTTTATTTTGAGAAATTAATGTTACTATTGTCTGTATTAAAATATTTAAAATTGGTTCTGTTTCAACTAATGATTGTAATTGTTTAGCAGGACTGGCCTTTGAAAGAGATGGAAATGACTTTTCATTGAATAAATCTGCATATGATTTTTTATTAATCTTGCTTTTGTTTTCTTCCACTTTTTGTTGTTTGACTGGGCACTGTGATGAAATAGCTACATGTTTACCTTGACAGTGGCAACATGTTGCCTCCGTTGATGGTATTTGGCATTCTTTATAATTATGGTCTTTTGAACATATGGAACATCTTTGGGAGTTCTTACAGAATTTAGCTATATGGCCATACCTTAGACACTTCAAGCATTGTTTTACCGGCGGAATGTACGGACGCACTTCGAACCGCCAGCTGTTCAGGTCTACACTATCGGGTATCGCTGCACACGAGAATGTGATGGACACCGTCTTCGTCGGCTGAAAGGACACCCCCCCTCCTTCTGAAATAGTGCGACGCATAAATCTTCTAATAGAAATAATATTCTTTGTACTAGTTATTGCGTTGTAGATGTGTTCATTGCTAAGGTCAATGGGAACATGCATGATAACACCTGTATTTTCCGTAGCGGCTGCAGGAATACTGGCTTTCAATTTATAAGTATCCAGAAATTTTCTATTCATTAGCGCTGCATTGGCCAAACCAGGACGTTCAAAAATGACACCAATTTTGTAACGATTCATCCGTAATAATTGTTTTACACCCTTGTTGTATTTTTTAATGCTGGTTGAAAGAGACATCATATCTCTATCACCAATCGGGACTAAATCAATGCTTTCTAAAAATACGACATATTCAAAATTGCCTCCGTTTTCAGGATATGACCTAATGTAGTCGGGAACCCTGAATTCCCGATACTTATCCTTTTCTACAGGGACAGCTTCCTCTGAAGAGCTTGAGGCTCCACCGTCATCTTCAGAAGACACCAACGGTGGAGCAGTAGACGAACTATCTTCTTTTTTTCTTTTTTTAGGATTCCCTTTCTTCCCCAACATGAGAAAAGCAAGCAAATAGACTTATGAATGAATAAAATAATTATTTAAAAATTTGTTTTAAAAAAAGGCGCCCTTTCGCTATGAATTTCCCGCGCTTTTTTCACAAAGATATTTTATTTTGTCAACTTGACAACGATGACATTGACAACTTTGACAAGGGGCATGCTTATGCTTTTGATTTAGCATTAATCTATCTGTGCACTGCACTGCTATGTTATTGTTCAATAATTGTTTGTTTTTATTTAGCCGGTATACGTTAAAGAGAAAATAGTTTAATTAATATCATAGTAGTCTGGAAAACAAATGACCGATAACTGACTGATAAAACATGGCTGGCGTGCAAACATCGGAGTGTGATCTGCTAGATCAATCATTACTCGAAGACGATGGAATTACAATGCCTCTGCCCGATTTTGGATCAGACCCTCATCTCCTCATATCAAAGGTTAAATCATAAAAGCAACTTGATTTCCTCGTGCTTGTGCTCTTATATGATTCATACGAGTGCTTAATTTATTTTAGGTTCGTAAACACTACATGGAATACGTTATCAAATTGCTGTCTAGCAACTATGAAACACACCAGAAACTTGTTAACAAAAACATATATCTTCCCAGTGCCATCTGGACATGTGCTAAAAATATAGAAATCTCTGCAGCTCAAGCTTGCATGGTGGCTCAGATTTACAGAAAGAATATTATGTCTACGGTAATTTTATGTATTATTGTATGAAGAATAATATAACTACTAGCATTAAAAACGTACCCAGTAATTTTAATTTTTTTTTAACTTTTCAGATAATTGAGTTGAAGAAAGATACAAAAAAAGGAAAATTGAATAAGAAATTGTACGAGTGTTTAAACAAACCCCCACAAAATTGTAAAAAAACACAAACACCAAACACATTCAAAGATAGTAGTTGTCAATGTGGCCATAACAAACGTAAAAGACACACAGTGCTTGAATCACCAAAAAATATTGAAAGACCTCTGTCAAATTTGAGTGATAATCTGACCAGTAACCATATACCACCAGCAGCTAACTTGCACTACAACTACAATACTCCATACCCACCTATAACTTGTGATACCTTGCCACCAATGCAAATGCAGTCAGAGGTTCAAACAATGGCTCTGGGCAACAAATCTTCACCAATGATCAATAAAAGAATGTCTGTTGAATCCCAAGACTCTGATGAATTAATGATGCAATTAGAGAAACTCTTTCAAGGGGAAACCAATGATGATGACTTATTTGATGGTGCTCTTTATGACAAAATTGATTCAGTTCCAGATGACCACCTTAAAAAAAATAACAATATTTTGGAAAGCAATATAAAAAGTTCATTAAATCAAGACTCTGTTATTGAAAATCATTCAGCCCAAATTAAATTACTAGATGAAAGGCTAGCTAGCTTAGCAGGGTTGTTAGTGTCTAATGATAATGTGCCACAAAAGACTGAAATTCCTAAGAACAGAAAAAGTGGTTCAAGTAAGTGGTTATGTGAGGAATATTTTTTAAAGCAAAAGTTATATGAATTGTTGGACCAAATTGGAGACACTGATAGAAAAAAACTAGAAAAGGTATGTAGTAAATTTTACAGGTTTATTGATGGAACATATTTAAGTGGATGCATTTATATTTTAGGCATCTCATGTTTTCCAGAACATATAATATTATTGGTTACTCATACAATATTTTTTATGTGTATATGGCCATTAAATATGGAAGTACTTGAAGGTGTATTGAGTTATGCTTTGACTTTTATCAACTGCACTAGAGGCAGGTGTAGCAGAGGCGACAGCTCCAATATTACATAACATTTATTGCAAAATCATAAATGAAAACAACTCATAAAAATCAAACCACATTAAACTTAGCTATGTTTGGTATTTTATGCTCAGTTGATGTTATGTTTTCTGATTGTATTTTTTGTTATAGATTAAAGAAAAATTCATACAACTTTTTGATTATGATAGTGATGATGAGGGAATTCTGTCTCCTTTGGATGAGACGCCTGGATTTATAATAAGTTGCAAAGAGCGAATTGCACCATGGGTTGTGAAGTTGCTGACACCCTATTACATTAAAGGGCATATAAAGGGCAAAGGAATATTTAAAGCTCTAGCCAAACATTTGATCAGACTGATATACCAGTGTAGTCGATATCCAAGTAAGTTTTTATTTTTTTAATTGTTTTATATAAAATACTGTCCTATTCCTATTGTTAATATAATATAATTTTAATTGCAGAGGAATATGAAGTTACCAGTTTTGTGTCTGATTTCCTGAAAAACCACAAAACAATCAAGTGTGAGGCTGACTTCAAAGAGTTCAGAATTGATAATATCTAAGTGTCTTCCTAGCTTAAGTTACTCTGTGCAACAGAGTTAGTGTGGCCTATAGTCCAACTAATATTGAGATGTGTGTGTATCAGCACTAAAGTGCTTTATGACTTAGTTTCACTCAAGGAGTTCCAAATTAAAATTAGAAAGTACTTAACTAATAAAAATTGTTTTATTTATTGTTGGAAAAAAAAACTTATCACATTTTCTGTCTTTTAGACTCTGAATCACTTTCTTCTGTTGACTTACGTTTTTCAACTTTAACAAACCAGGAGTTCAAAGTTTTTTGGGTATTTTTCTTATTTTTCTCTTCGTCAGGTAATCTTTTATTACAATTTGTAGATTTGTTTCTGGAATTGTTGACTGCTGTTGAAACTTTATGCCATGATAATAAACTTATTGGTTTAAGATAAGCAAGGGCCATGTCTGGTTTAACATTATCAATATCAAGCCATGCCTGAAATAAAAATAAAAAAATAATGTAAAATTGTAAATAGTAAGAATAATAAGTTAGTAAAAAAATTTAACAAACCTTTATTTGTTCATTGTTGTCTAGTATTGCAGGCATTCTGTGGTGTAGCCAATCCATAGTGTTATTGGATTCCATAGTAATGACTGAGTATGAGTAAATGATTGTCTCTTCATTTTGCCAGACATGATATAAGCCTGCCATCTGTAGGAGGCGTATTCCTGTCCAGCCAGTATCTTCTTTAAAGTCATTGTTCCATGTGTCAGGTTCATCAATCTGAATTTCATTCAGGTAACAGTTAAAAGTATGAGTGATACACAGCAATTCAATAATTACAATATGGGATGGGTAAGTGACTATGCATTAGCAATATATTAATCAGTCTTAGTTCTTAGTCTGGTCTTATCAAGGGAAGAATGATACTCTCATTAAGGAAAAGAGTATGCTACTACGATTATATAGTTGCATACAATCAGGAAAAGTATCTTTAATATAGACCTTAACACCATCATCCTGTGGAGCATAAACATAATATGGCTGTTTGACTTTAGACATCTTGTTAGTTGTCTGCCACTCGTAGAATCCCTCTGCAACTATTATACATCTACCTCCATTATTCAGTATTGGGCTGTACAGTTTAGAACTTTTTATGTTCTCAATACGGCAGTTGTTGGTACTTAAATTGTGAGTTTTGTAGTCACCCTGCAAAAAGTCACTTGAGTTAATTTTATAAGTAATTTCAATTTTGGATGATTTTTAAAAAAGAAATAATATAAAATAACTTTATTGCACCTTGTGCCATGGTGGTATTATTCCCCACATCATTGGTTTCAGGACTCTGTCGGACTTTGCGACATTTCGGAATCTGCTTGAAGAAACGATCACTGGAGTCACATCAGTTGGAGCAATATTGTTCGAAGGTGTATAATCCTTTCCCGCGTTGAATTCTGGCAGCCAGTCGGGCTTGGTGTACAAATTATCATCTTTTGATTTGTAACTACAAGCGCATTGAACTTTTTCTTTATTTAACGTTCTGAAAAAATATTTACAACAGCATTCATTCATCGACGAATATCATTCTGTCTGCTACCATAATTTAGGTTACTAATACAGAAATAAATAATGTTTACGCACAATCCAGTACGGCCACACATACTATTATAATACTATGCGGTAATAAGATTAAAATAGTATTTTCATAACTCTCATCACTTGTTGGTAAACACCAAACCAAAATGGAACAGTGACAAGTGGTGACAAGTGACAAAAACCTCTTTCTTTTTAACCTTCGCCCTACTCGGGCAGGCTAAGATCTTGGACCATACGGCCTCGTCTTCAGTGCAATTTTAACGTTCTTTAGTATGCATTAGAATGCGGATGTAAAAGATTCTAATGTTTTTTGGAGTATTTGGCAGCAAATTGTATCGAGTCAGCCTTCCCAGTAAGCTTTGTAGAGCTAGGTAGTCAATACTACAATAAAATTCTCCGCTCCACTATCCTGAGATCGCTTCTGTCAATGATTTCACATATTGTCCAGTAACGTAGACAGTTGATACACAAAACTACACCAATTTTATATCACAATATCCACTAGGAATCAATATGCAAATAGTAATAACGGCCACTGAACTTCACTCGAAAAAATCCCGCCAAAAACTCTGAAAACAATTGGATAAGAACTACAAAATGTACTCTGTGACAACTACCATAGACTATACAACCCACCAACATTTCAACGATTCATTTCATTTCGCAACATTTTCATGATTTTGACCACAGACAGTTTAAACCTACAGTCACATTGTATATATATACGTATTTACGACGAATAATAAACTTTTTAACAAAAAAATAAACCGACTTCCAAAAAAAAACTTTTGACACCGACTTCGGATAGAAAGTTATTTTTCTCTTTGCAGTATTTTCTTTTGGAAGTCGGTTTGTTTTTTTGTTGAAAAGTTTTTTATTTATCTCTTTTTAGTTTTGTTAGGTACCTCCAATTGGCATAAAAATCATATATAGCCAAAGAACCTCTCATGACGATTCCAATAAGCCCACACACGAATAGGATACATTGTTTTATTTCGGAATTCCAGTGACTACCTGCCGGCTTCATCATCAGATCAGTTCGATGGTACCATTTTCATCAGTACTATGTGTTTATAAGTATTTGCTTCACCATAGTCGTTTAACTATTCGAGATATCTTATACCCATGACATATTTAGCATTAATGAGCTCCATTGGGCATTTGTGGTCTTCTTCACCAGTTCTACTTCACCAAATTATACTTTCTGAGTTCAAATGATTGCATTTTTGATGAAAATACCAACATCGCAATATAATAATAATATTTGCGGAGTTCCCTCGATTTCTCCAAGATCCCATCATCAGATCCTGACCTGATAACTATGGGACCAACTGGGAATTATACCCTTTCAATCAAAAGATTAATTGTCCAAATCGGTCCAGCCGTCTTTGAATAATCGGGGAACATACATAAAAAAAAAATGGTTGCCTGTAAAGTCGGTTTTACGGGCGAAGATTTTACGTGACAACGTCTTTTTCTCGGTAGAATATTTATTGATATGAATATAATTAAATTGCACAATAGGAACAAGGAATTGAATGAAAATAAGAATTGCACAAATTTTAACTATAGAAATTTCGGTGACTCATCGTAACGTTACCGAGCGTTACACTTTTTCATAAGTGCCTCCCAGCCACAACCTAATTTAAGACGTTGTCACGTCAAAAGAAAAGATTCCGACGAATTGATAACCTCCTCCTTTTTTTTGTTAGTTAAAAAGAAACTTGTTTCGTTCTTGCAAAGAAAAACTATGAAAAAAGAGACAAACGGACCAACGCTACCATCTTGAATATCAGAGTGACAGACAACTTTTCGGTCACCAAAGATTACGATTATATATTGTAAATCACTGACGTCACTGTGGTAGCCTTTCGGATACCAGCTGTAAGTAAGGATTTTCGCTGTTTTTCACGTGTTTTAGTTTTTAACAGTAACAATTTTCTTGATTTATTATCTTCATGAACCAAGGCGTGTATGGCAATCGGTTGCAAGAGTAGAGCGGGCGAATTATCAGGCAATAATCCAAGGATAACTTTCCACAGGTGAGTTATTGACTAGCATACTGAAATTATTGTGCAGGGAATTCATTCCATAGGCTTCTAGAATAAAGTAATCTTAATTCTTAATACGTTGAGGAAGAATAGTTTCATTTAAACCATTTTAGTTAGTGAAATTAATTCGTTCATGATTCGTTCGTTGATAGAGCTGTGACAGTTTACGTACTTACTTTTTGATGAAGATGTGACAACATTCACAAAACACGAAATATCGATAGTATTTGTTCAGTCGTACGAGAGCATAACAAAAACTTTCTCTACATATATACACCCCAATCCCTCCACAATCTCCATCAAATCGAACGCAACCAATGAATGGTAATTTTTTTTAAATATAAAGGGATTATGAAATTTTCTGAATTTTTTGATTGAGTACCTACATGTTTTCAGTTTACTTTTAAAAAAGGCAGTTTGGAAGCAAACATGTTTTCAGTTTACTTTTAAAAAAGGCAGTTTGGAAGCAAAAATATTTTAATGTCGATAGTAAATATCGATTGGATGTTTATTGATATATTTTTTCCGTTTGCCCATGCCAGGAATAAGGGCGAAATGCAAAATAATATACAGGGTGTTTGGAAGGGAGCTGTACATACGCCTAGGGTAGAAACTAGGGATAGTCTGCTACCTACCCCCGCCCATTATATTGACCTTGGCCTCAAGGTTTTTTTTTAATTTATTATTATTTTTTATTTGACTTTTTTATGATTTTTTGACTAAAACTACCTGTAGCTCAAAATCTATCCATGGGACCGGTCGGCTAATGGTCTTGTTTTAATCGTTAGAGTCTTAGGGTCCTGCAAAAAAATATTTTACACCAGAAAATTGTGGAGAAGAAAAGTTATGGGGCCTGAAGTACCGTAGTAAGGTAAAGAAATAATTTTAAGGGCAACTTTCTATGGGGTTTAAAAAAAAACTAACAGGGTTGGAGTTCTTCTGATTTTTTTAAAACATCCTCAGTCCATGCCCTTTCTAACGATATGCTAAAAGTGTAATTATCACTTTTAGTTTTAAAGTTATTAATTAATTTCCGCAACTAGGGCACTTCAAGCAAAAATTTCAACTAATGAAAATTAAATGTGTTCGATCGTAAAAGGATGGCAAATGAAACAAAAAATTTGGTAATGACTAATGTCATTAAATTACAAATTTTAATTAATTACTAATTTTAATTAATTACAAATTTTGTTCAAATTGATGACCATTGACCTGTAAACATGCTCGGCACCTCTTCCTCATCTCCACGGTCACCGT
Source organism: Orthosia gracilis (assembly GCA_947562075.1). Taxonomy (NCBI): domain Eukaryota; kingdom Metazoa; phylum Arthropoda; class Insecta; order Lepidoptera; family Noctuidae; genus Orthosia; species Orthosia gracilis. The sequence goes on along the minus strand of OX387264.1, from coordinate 65,057,568 downwards.
TCTAAGCAGCAGTTCCTCGCGCATTGTATCGAATGCGGCGTGGATCCTGTTAATTAGAACCTCCCTTGTTGGTACTTCTTCTGCGTACACCAACTCTTTCGCCCTTCCCCAGACGTAGAAGTCGAGTGGGGTAAGGTCAGGCGACCTTGGGGGCCAGGGAATTGGCCCACCCCGACCAATCCAAGAATTAGGAAAGCAGTTGTCCAGAAGCTCCCTCACTGCTAGGCTCCAATGAGCAGGACAGCCGTCGTGCTGGAAGACTATGGGCCGATCTTCGTCAAACACTTCTTCCGCTAAATCAGGCAAATCGTTTTCGAGGAAATCTAAGTAGTTTTGCCCGTTTAGGTTGTCTGGCAAAAAGTGCGGCCCTATCAACCGATTACCGATGACGCCTGCCCATACGTTCACGGAGAACCTTCGTTGAAAACCTCTGTGCCTCTTGACTCTCGGGTTTTGATCTCTGGGTGCCCAGTGATGGAGATTGTGGTAATTTACAATTCCTTCCTTGTCAAACTTGGACTCGTCAGTCCAGAGAATACTCCGTAAAAAATTAATATCTTCCACGTCCGTATGGAGCAAGTGGCGGCAAAACTCCACCCTTCTTGCATAGTCGTTATCCTCTAAGCCTAAAACAATAAAAATATCAACGTTAGCGGTTTCCTTATGAATTAGTAGCTATGTAACATTGATTGCTATCTCTGTCTTTCCATTTCTCTCTCTCTCACACACATGCTCATGTTAATTTAAAAATTGCCTATGAAATTCACATGCTAGTTCATTACATAAGAGCTAAAAACAAAAACTTTATGTAAAAAATTACCTTGAACAGGGGTGTAGTGGAAAGGATGACGTCCATTTTCGCGAAGAACCGACCAGACTTTCCACACGCTTAAACCAAGCGTCCGGGCTACGGTTCTTACGCTTCTGGTCGGCTCTTCCTCAAATTCAGCCAATATGCGTTCTTCCGCAGCCAAATTTGGTTGAAATCTGTTCACGGCTGGTTCCCGGAAATTTAAATTTCCGGTTTCTCGCAGACGCCGATAAGTTGAGCCAAACGTTTGGTGGTTAGGCACTCGCCGGTTAGGATACCGTTCTTGATAAATCCTCCGTGCCTCGCGCCCATTGCAATCAGCCATTCCATACACCACCAGCATGTCGGTGTACTCTTCACTGGTAAATCCAGCCATTTTGCCAACAACAAGGTAACAAATAACAAAACTTAACAAAAACGAAGTAATAACAAACTCAACAAAATTAACGAAAACAGTGGAGCGTCGTAACGGCAAGTACGTAAGTTAGCTAAGATGGGTAAATCTCGACTGACTAACAAAGACCCCAACGAGTTACCTGCCCGGCCCCGTCGACCCAAGAGCGAAAGAGACATGACATGACATGTTTTGTCTCTTACATGTTGCTCTCGTGTAAGAGTGAGACAACAAATTTGCCAACTGTAGGCCAAACTGGTTTAAATTCTGGAAATTACATTTGTCTTACAAATGTCGACTCGTGGTGGTAAAAGTGCCCTAGTTGCGGAAATTAATTAATAACTTTAAAACTAAAAGTGATAAATACACTTTTAGCATATCGTTAGAAAGGGCATGGACTGAGGATGTTTTAAAAAAATCAGAAGAACTCCAACCCTGTTAGTTTTTTTTAAACCCCATAGAAAGTTGCCCTTAAAATTATTTCTTTACCTTACTATGGTACTTCAGGCCCCATAACTTTTCTTCTCCACAATTTTCTGGTGTAAAATAATTTTTTGCAGGACCCTAAGACTCTAACGATTAAAACAAGACCATTAGCCGACCGGTCCCATAGATAGATTTTGAGCTACAGGTAGTTTTAGTCAAAAAATCACAAAAAAGTCAAATAAAAAATAAAAATAAATTAAAAAAAAACCTTGAGGCCAAGGTCAATATAATGGGCGGGGGTAGGTAGCAGACTATCCCTAGTTTCTACCCTAGGCGTATGTACAGCTCCCTTCCAAACACCCTGTATAGCTCATTCCTGTAACTTAAATCTAAGTGTTTTAGATAACTTTTGATTGGTTGGATATTGGCATAGCTTGCATGCACGTTTATGAATTTACAGGCATAATATTGCCGCCTTGCATGCCAAGACAAGTATTTGGTCAATGGGTCGCCGTATGGGCGGAAAATGAAACTCATGGAATGACCAAATAATAATCAGTATAATTTTAAAACTGCTAAACTATACTCAACAGCTATTACAAAATACTTACGTTTTAATAAGGATGCTAAAAATGTTTTTACATACATGTGAGTGATTCGGGAGTCCATGGATTCTGGTCACAGATAAATAAATACCTCTCTATGTAATATTGTCTGTCTATTTGATTTGACGTAATCTGACATGAAAAATATCTGTGGTAAATGTGGTAATCGTTATCACAAAAAAAATTGTGATATTTTTTAGAGTGGATCGAAATTCCGGTTTTCTATTTTTCAGAAAACAAAATAAGAACTAGTTTTTGTCTCGGACAATCTTGATTTGCTTACCTTTAAGCATTGTGTGTGATAATTCAAAATATTCACAGTGAACATTCCTATAATGGAAGTTCTCTAATGAAAATTTCACATGGAGTATCGATATCCTTGTATTTTTGTCGAAAATATGTGGAAATATGTCACACGACGTTTTCGGGATACTTTGGAACGGGGTGCAAATGATTTCGGTCGATGCAGCTCCACCGTAGTCAACAATGGTGCCGTCAATTGCGAGGAGAAGAATGAAGGCCCAACTGGTCCACCTTGTAAGTGGCTTTCATTGCGCAAAACTAAATCGCACCAGGAAGATAACGGCACAAATGGTCCGAAATGGAATTTCGAGCACCAAGACAGAAATTGGATGGGTGCCATAAAATGGGTATGTTTTTATTTGGCAGATTTATTTTTATCACTGACATAATAGTATTATCTTGAACAATACTTTTGGCAATTTGTATTATGATAAACAAAACAAGTAATGTTTTGCCTTTCACATCTTTATTAGTACAATTTACAAGCAAGTGTAGTATTTTCAAATGGTGCACATGGGTTTGCAATAATAGTTATATTTTTAAAAGGTTTATACTTTTTTAGTGTTACCTCTATGTGAATGACCAATGGTATTCATCAAATCTAAATCGAAGTACATCATAATCATAAAAAATACTCTAAAAATTAACAGAAACCTATATAAGGGGTCACCAAATGGAGGACTGCCAACCTATTTTGTGTGGACCTTACAGTACAATTATAATTTACATAAGTAATTTATTCCATGTTTTGTCTTTACTCCTGTTGATTCAAAAACAGACAAATCATCTCATCAAAATCTCCATTGGTATGTTTTGTCTAAATTTACATATTGTTTATTATTTCAATTTATTATAACAAAATAAATACAAGTGACAATGTAAAGGCCACAGGGGAAGGTGGCTGCAAACCTAACAAAATGTGATGGTCATATTCATATAAATGGACCCCAAAAGAAAGTAATTGGTGACCCCTGCTCTATAACATTCTGATTTTATTTGTTTCTAAAACTTCCATGCACTAAATAAACATAAAAAGCAAAACATTAATACTATTGCACAGTGCTGCTGCTATTACCTGCAGAGTTAGGCTTTCATACAAACAGTAATCTTCTTAGAAACTCATTCTAATTCTTAAAGAACCCCATGATAGGACTAAGATGGTGTACCCTGTGGTAGGCAGTACATTGGTTTTCAAGGGCCAGTTGACAGTTTACCAAAATAAGTTTCTTAATAACCAACTTAGTAAGTTGCTTCTAGGAAAATGGCTTCAATAAACTGCATGAAAACAATGACAAGAATGCAGGTCCACCAAGTAAATGGCTTTTTCACCAAGGCTCTGAATTGCAGCAGAGCAAGAATGGTGCAAATGATATGAAATGGAGTTTGGACCACCAAGATGATACCAAACCATGGGTATGATTGACCAGTATAATCATTATTATTTTGACATAATAACTTTAAAATTCAGCTGTTCATAATAATAATAACAGGATTTAATTTTTATTATCATATTAATCATAAGTAATTAACTAATTATAACATGCATGCATTACCTTATATATATTTTTTTTAGGCAAATGGCTTTAATAAATTCAATGACAACAATGAGAAAAATGTCAGACCACCCAGTAAGTGGCTTTCTCTTCGCCAATGTTCCGAAAATGGCCAAAATAGCCAGGAATGGAGCATTGAACGCGGAGAAAGAACTTGGATGGATGGCAAACCATGGGTATGTTTGTATTGCAGAGTTATTTTTAACTCGTGACTTTTATTATTTGGTGTAGGTGATGGGAAATAAAGATAGTCATTATTTTAGCAGGAGTATTCATTCAAACTACATATTCATGGTGTCTCATCTTGTTTCGAATGACTATCTTATGATTTACTAGTAGATGACTTTGTTTACCTTAATAAAATAAATAAATTTGATATTTTCAAGGGTTGTATGAAGAAGCGATTTGAGAATGCTGAGAGAAAAGCTGGTCCTCCATGTCGGTTTCGATCACTGCGCCGCAGTAAATCATTAGAGAATGACAATGGCACAAACAACAAGAAATGGGGAGTCCAACACCGACAAAGAGCTTGGATGGAAGCTAAATCATTGGTATGTTTGTATTTGGCAGGTATTTTTATTTCTTAATATACCTCATACTTAAATACAATATAAATGCATTGTTTTTTAAAGGATACTTGTGTGGATAAATTTAATGATGACAAAAATGGAAACCAATCTAGTATGTGGATTTATCTTCGCAAATACTGTAAGTCATATCATAATGATGATGGCACAAATAACAACAAATGGAACTTCCAACACCTGAACAGAACCTGGATGGATGCTATCACATGGGTATGTTTGAATTTGGTTGAACCCTGTTTTCACTGATAATTCTCTTGTAATATGCCATTTATTCAATAACTTGTACATTCTTTTACAGAGTGGTGTAGCAGTTTTGGGATGGTACACTAGTCAACTCATTCATTTTAAACTGAAACAGCATTGCAGACACCATGAGACAAAATGCCTTCCAGTAAACAATTTGTTAACATCAATCTACCCATATTTAAAAGACATGAATAAAAATGATTTTTATGTTGACTCAGTTTCTAAAATTGGGAAAGTGTTATCTGATTTTACTCCTACTGTATATTTGATGGCTAATGATCAAAGTGAGAGTCTAAAAATCAAAGCGAAAGACAATGCGATTGGAAATCTGTCTAGCAATGCAATTGGAAATCTGTCTAGCAATGTATCTGGACATTTATCTAGCAATGTATCTGGACATTTATCTAGCAATGTGTCTGGACATGTGTCTAGCAATGTGTCCGAACATGTTTCTGTTAATACCTCTGGTAATAGCGCACAAACACACCCACACAGTCCTACAAACGCACAGAGCATTGATGCCTCCGATGATGACTTGGGAGGGGTGTTGAACTCAATCGAAAACAGACTTGGTCTAGCTTCCATTGAAAACGGACAGTACCAAGATGGGCTTAGTTTACTAAGGTAACACTCTATTAAAATATTTAAAATAAATACCAAAAGTATATTAATGTTATTAAACTCATATGTATTATTTTTCTAGGTCTGCAGCAGAACGTAATCATGCACCGGCCATTTACAACTTAGGGTTGTGCTATGAAAAGGGCTTAGGAGTAACTGCTAATGAAAAAACTGTAAGTATACTATGGGGACTTTGACATTATAATAGCATGTAGAACAGTCCTTTTCTAGTATTATTTATTTATTTATTAATCTGTTGAGTCCTCAAAATTATTATAATTAAAAAGATCTTACAAAATAAAAATCTGTAAATTGTGTTGTTTTTTTGTTCGAGTTGAGAGATAGCACGCTGTATTATCTTATCCTAAGATAAAAAGTTCACCAGTCTGAGTCACAGGAGACAATACAGTGATGATAATTATAGTATAAAAAAATATTGGATATTACAAAAAAATAATTTGTGATGCCAAGTATTTTAAAAAAAGTCAAGGTTTACTAGGCATTGCACAGCAATCGGTTTATCTAAGTTTTTGCAGCAAGTTTCACTGTTTGTAAATTAACAATTACAGGCCATGGAGCTATACAAGTCTGCAGCTGCATTGGATCACCCTGAAGCACTTTATAACCTCGGCATTTTCTACGGCCAGGGTCGAGGCGGCCTGAAACCCGACCAGGAAACTGCCGTCAGACTACTGCGCCTCGCCGCAGTACAGGGTCAACAGGACGCTATTGATGCTCTAAAATACCTCGATGTGAGCATCTCTGAGCCACGGCATAAAGACGTAAATTCCTGGACTTACCAGGAACACACGCAATTTTCGTCAAGTCAAAATATTGTTCCTACGCAAAGCAAACTGTTTATCGACAATATAAACTTTCTGCAGGCTAGTGTTTGAGGCTACCTGTGAGTGGCATTTTATATTATAAGCTGGTGGTGGTTGATGCACCCTGAAATGAGACGCTAAGCTACAATACACGCGGTGCGTGTGCTTATGTATATGCTATGTAATACAATTACATGGTCCCCTTCTAGGGTGATTCTGATTTTTTTAATGATGGAGTGTTTATATTCCTAATATAAGTTTTAAATTTTAATTCCGTGTATTGCTTTTGATCTTCGATAAGTCATTCAATGTCTTGTCGTTTTAATATAAAAATGTAAACGATACGTGGAATCATGTTTTAAAAGTATTTTTTCAGTTCACTAATTGGTTAAGTTGCACGTAAGGGGTCGTAAAGAATAATATAACACATAAAGTTCTCTAAACAAACTATGTTATAAATTATGTTACTCATTTCTTGTATAATGTAATGGGGCATTAAACGCTAAGTCGCCGCATACCGGTATCTAAAACAACTGCGCCACATATGTATCTTCTCCTATGGAACAACACCGCGTAACTTAAAAAAAAAATCTAAACCCTTTGTAAGTTTATAAGTGCATCTCTGTTAGGTGCACCACTAAGCTGTTGTATAATCCTCTTCTAAATCCATTTGACCTAATGACAAGACCCCGTAATCCGTAATGTGACAATTTTTTTTATTACACTAAACTTATTGTGCTAAGTACCTAATTAATGATAACTAGTTTCGGTACCTATTCTTTTTGCTAACAACACTAACTTTTTCTTCTTCTCTCGTGTCGGCACAGGAATAGCTCATTCAGCCTTAAAGAAAAGACCGATTAAGTTAGTCAGCTGGCGGAGCTGTTTGCCCTGGATAGGCCGGTCGTGCTCGAGTATCAAAAGTGACCTTGGTGAAGAGGCAGCAAATTTCACCTCAAACAAAACCTTACAGTGCTATTAACCCTCTAAAGCCAAATTATTCTTCGTGGCAAAAATTTAATTTGGTGTTGTTCCACGGATCTGAACCTAAACTAAATTTCTGTTCATTTCAGAACAAAATTTCCGCCTATTTGTAAAGGGATACTCAGACAACATTTCTTTAATTGTTTTTTTATTGAATTGTCTTGTTTACTTCAATTTATTTGAGCATGTACACCAAAATGGTGAAACAAAACATATTTTGTAACTATCCAAAACTGACACGAAATTGAAGCTTCAGTATTTACATATAAATCAGTGATGATATGTAATGAAATAAATAAACTAAGTCTTAAAAAATATAATTTAGTAGTGTTTTATTTCAATTTATTAAAACCAAATGGAGAGGCGATTGCGCAAGAGTATGGTCTAAGGGAATCACATAGTACACACAGGCGAATCCTGCGCGGGACGCTGGACAAAATAAATACGCCTTGGCGGTACGATATACCTCCCATAGATAACACAATATAATGCCCGGTGCCAGCTGTTTTAGAACCCCATGATCAGTGTGGATGAACCTGCGACGAAGTGAAGAAGCCAGACGGGATGACCATAACGCCTTGGAAGTTGTGTAGGCCTTTGATGTGGGACACGTTGTGCCGTACACCCTTGCGCCACAAGTGCTGACAAGAATGAAGGGTGTCATACACCCTTCATTCTTGTCAGCACTTCGGGCTTTACCAATGCACCTGCTGCAGGTGCAGAAAACCTCAAACGGCGCAAATATAACAACCTTAGGCATTAGACAAGTGACATTCTATCATCGAAAGCGTGGCGATAACGATTGGGAAAATGTAAGTATGGGAATGTGAAACGCTATCGAAATAAGTGATCAATCCCTTACATTTTGGCAGTTTACCGTCGCCATCGCTTCGTCGAATGACATTTGACAAATGAGCTACTAGATAAGTTTTACCATTTGGGCATCTGGGAACTGAGTACATATTATATAAATGCTGAAACTATAGTAGGCCTGCTTTTCGAGACATCAACAAGCGTTGTCGACTCTTCACGTGACCGTGACACTTGTGCTGGCTTATTCAGCCCTTCCATTTAATAGACGCATGTATTTATAAGTTATTTGTTAGTCAAATAATTGCCTTAAATTTAATAAGAAGCCAGTTTTTTAGAGCAGTGGTGCCTTTTATTTGATTGGGTTAATAAAAAATATACAAGGTGTTTAAAATAATAAAACAAAAGCGCCCGTTATAATTATTTATTACTTATCGCATTATAAGCTATACTTTACACAAAACAACAAATTATATCCGTACTAGCCTATTATACCCAATGTAAATATGTACAAACATTTAAGTATTATATTATGTATTTAATTTACTTTGACTGTACATTTTTTAAATACTTTAGTTCATTTTGGTCAAGTATTTCATGATAACATAAAACGAGACACACGCGTATTCGAATACAATATTTGCACATAATAGCTAGCCTGAAGATACGGTCTTAATATTGAGATAATAGTCATTGGAAAATTATATTGAAAAAGATCAATAAAAATTAAAATAAATCAAATTCCCATCACATAATGCTAATAAGGAATGAGGGCTATTAAAATAAACTGCGATAAGCGCATTCAGAATCGCCGCGAGAGAATCCACGGGCAAAGGGTAATCTTAAAGGTTGCCCATATTATAAAACCTACTCGAATCCAAAGGACCTTTTACACACAGTTCCTATTATTACACAAAGTAATATCAATTGCAATCATTCAGAGATAGATACTATCCCGCTAAGCTACACAAGTGGGTTTACAACATCCTAAAACAATAGCATTCACTCTAACATAACTCTCAACACTCTGAAATAAACACGCAAACTTAGAACGCCGTGTGTCTTCGAAATCTGTAAAAGAAAAAAATACAACATTAGTACGTTTCAGATGAGGACAGTAGTAAAATCATATCATGGACATAGATAATTCTGTAGATAACAACTTTATCAGCTTTCAAACATGAAAAATCAATACTTCATGACATTAATTTTTATTTTTAGTCAGATGAGTTACCCCGAGTTTCTCAGCTCAAAATTATCGCAGAATTAATGTGACAAATTGTCAAGCACGCGATATCTGCTGGGCTTGGTTGAATGAATTTTCAACAGCCAATCACAACAGATAATACGTGCTTGACAATTTGTCACATTAATTCTGCGATAATTTTGAGCTGAGAAACTCGGGGTAAAACTTTCAATTTTGTTTTCATTGTTTCTATTGCATGGGAAAATTGACACATTCGTGATGATGCCAACCAACAATTGATCCATGTGTACAATATAACAAAGTCGACGTTAGTAGCAATGATGTATAGCAAAAACTATGTTGAGACTTCGATATCGAGAGCTCTGGTACTCAATACTGGTCGTGGACGGTAAGGCACCTCCACCAGCACATCCGCGTGTACGTGCCTGCGATGCATACGGTAGGCGGAGGTGTCGATATTTGAAGTTGCAGAAGAACTCCCGACTTTGACCAGACCCAGTAAAAGAACGCTAAAGAATGAGAATCGTCGATGCACATCGCACGCACGTTCGCCTTCCACCGGGTACAGCCCAAGAAAACGAATAGGATGACGAATGAGCGGCACCTCATTAGCCTAGTAGTACATCGGTCGTCAACGGCATATGCGACAATTTCTGTTTACGACTACATCTTTTTTGCTGTTGAAATGCGGTAGTAGAGTGGTGTACTCACCGCTAGTACTTGCGCGGGTAGTCGCGCGGCGGGGGCGCGTAGCGGTCGGGGTAGGGCGCGCCGGGCGGCGGCGGCTGGTACTGCGGGGCGTAGCGCGCCTCGTAGCTGCTGTAGCGCGCATCGCTGCTCGACCAAGCCTCACCACCTCCGCCGCTTCCGTTGCTACCTGTAAGTACAAAGGAAAATTTATATTATTATTAACGCGAAAATTAATATTAACGCTTGTTTTAAGTAATGACGCTGCATAAACTAGACCAGCATTGGGACGGTACAGGATGGTTATATGAGTAAGTTAACAATAAGAAGCGAGGCGCATCGTGTCGCCACGGGGCGTAATGCGAACTTAGCAAACAAGCTTGCATCTACCGTTCGAATTTTTCGAATGGTTTCGATAGGATAAGTGCCATGTTAGGTCCTAATAGGAATATGCAAACTTTTCGATCCAGGTATAATTTTCGTGCTTTCACTAAAAACGAAAATGGGTTCAGAATCAAAATCCAAGATGGCGCTAACGTCATTTTGCATATTTTTCGATAGGGGTGTCATTTTCATGGAGTTTGGGATCACAAATAACAATTATGTGGGCTCGAAATCAAAGTCGGTCGCTACGAACAATTAATTAATAACAACGTGTCTGACGGTCATTGTTACTATTGTGTAAACGTGTTTTTGAGCTTGAGACAATTTATTAATAGATTTTCCTTGTTCTTATTAGAGTAACATGAATGGGTCACCACTTGATTGAGTTAATTCTCAAGCAGGATTGTAATGAAATTTGTAACTTTTAGGCCCGGCGCCCACTATCGGTGGGCATCGGTGCGGCTCGGTACATCTCGAGCGCTTTACGCCGGCTTCGAGCGGCTTAGGGCGCCGTAGAGCTCCGTCGGGCGACTTCGGGCGGCCTCGGCACCCGTAAGCATGGCTAAGGATGCCGAGGCGGTCTTCGGGTAGCTCGGGTGGCATTTTCGGATCAGACACGTCGCAGAACAGTCATTTCGATCACCGCACGCGCCTTCATTATCGTATCGTAAAAGTAGACGCAAAATAACTTGGCAGTCCTGAACATAGGCTCTGCGAACTTCTGCGCATGTACATTCGTAAAGAAAACTGTTATTGGCATTTTTTAATAAAAAAAAAAAACATTATTATTTACCTTAAGCACACAGATACTTTCTTCAACAGATATACATGAACGGAAAGTAGATGGTTTTTTCATTACCTATGTAAGGACGGAGCAGAGCAACCAAGGCTTCAAAGTTTTCATAATCCATCCTATAGTAGTCGTAAAATTTGCGAACGTCATATCGTAAGTCATTAAACAAGTTATGAAATTCACCGAAAGTACATCTTTCCTTCCAAAGCTTATTCACCCAAAATCTTCTTCTTTGTCTTAAGGCTCCAAGTTTCTCTTCTTCTTCAGTAAGATGAACAATGAGAACTAAGTCCCAATCCACCATTATAAATACACACACATAACTGTTTTCACGGAACGTTACGAGTGACTGCTCTGCGATGTTTCTGCAGCCAGAACTATTCTTAGGCTACCCAAAATCAGCTACGGCGTCCTTAGGCGTGTTTACGACTGCCGAGGCAGCTCTCAGGCGCCCAAAGCCGCCCGAAGTCGCCCGACGCAGCTCTAAGGCGCCCAAAGCCGCCCGAAGCCGGCGTAAAGCGCTCGAGCTCTACCGAGCCGCACCGATGCCCACCGATAGTGGGCGCCGGGCCTTAGAGTTAAATAAAGTTCTATCGCTCCCAAAAAAGTGCGCATGTCGCATCGCGACATATCGGTGAGAGCTGACCCTAAAAACTAAAAGATCAAGAAAGTGGCATGAGTAGGTTATATTAAATAACTGGGTGCACGGTTGGCGTAATGGTTAAGCGATTGACTGCTGCGCTGCATGTCGCGGGTTCGATTCCCGCACGGAACAAATATTTGTATGACCTGCAGATAGTTGTTCCGGCTATGGGTGTTTGTGTATGTGAGTTTATATGTTTGTAAACGCACCCACGATACAGGAAGAAATTCATAGTGTGGGGCAGTTTTATTTAAAAAAAAAAAAAACTAAAGATTACCTTTAGAAGGCGCGGCGGCGTCAGGGTAGCGACTGGAAGCGTTCCAGCTGCGCGGCTCCGGTTTGCCGGGCGGCGACGGCCGGTACGAACGTTGCTCGCGGGGCTCGTACGAACGGCTACGTAGATAGAATGCTCTTTATTATGTACACCATATAAATTATAGAAAATCATCATTATCAGCCTTTTAATGTTCCCAATGCTGGGACACACGGCCTCCCTCACTGTGAGAGAGAGAGAGAGGGAATAGGCCTTAACTGGTTGAATGCCATAATTACCGAAACAATTAAAAGCCAAGGTGTCTCGCGTGGATCCACGTTTCGAGCACTCAAGGAGTTAAACCACCAAGTAGGCCTAGTGCGCGTTGGTGGATGATACATGGGATAATATGATGTTTTCCTTCACCGTTTTTCACTTGCAAAATGAAACACTTGCACTTATGACCACTACAAAAAGCATCCCTTTTCCTTCCAAGCGAAATGTTTTCGCCTAATTCCGGGTACAGTCTATTGAAACATAACATGAAATGTAACACACATTGAAATAAATACACCTAGTTTTTGTGTCCAAGTATAATTTCAGACGGCTTATATTTTACAGTATGTTATGGATAAATCCACCATTCTGTACAGTACGATTTAAACGTAATGTTAAAAAACATACCTGGGCTCTTTAGGCCTGGTGCCTGGAGGCATTGGCTGTCGTGAGTCTTCGTTAGCGCCACCGTTGCTCGAGTACTTCATGTTTCCAGCTGGAAATATTATTACAATATTTATAAAAGAAGTTTTGACGGTGTTACAGTTTCAATATGATTCGACTTTATTTCCAATGAATTGGCTCATGTAACACATGTTGCTACGAGGTGCATTCAATAAATACCTAGCCTCATCGCCAGAGGGCGCTGTAGTTTCAAAAGAGTTTTACCACAGTGTAGCACATTCTTTTTTAATTCTTTTTTCAAGTTTTCATTCCAATCCCTTCATTTGTTTTAATTTGACAACTTATGGAAGCGAACGTGTCGATCGGTTTTACAAAAATGGAAAAAGAGCAATATTGTTCGGTGATTCGATTCCTATTTTTGGAAGGGAAAACGCGCATCGAAATCAAAGAGCGCTTGGATGCTGTGTACGGTGTCTCTTCTCCATCGATGGGCACCGTCAAGAATTGGTTCAACGAGTTTGCACGTGGCCGTACGTCGGTTTTTGATGAACCACGTCCAGGTGCACCGAAAACAGCTGCTACGGAGGAAAACATTAAAAAAATCCATGATTTCGTATTGGCAGATCGCCGATTGAAGGTATGAGACTGTAGACATTTCAGAAGGAACAGTGCATCATATTCTTCACGAGGAACTCGGCATGAGAAAGCTGTCGGCGCGATGGGTGCCGCGTTTACTCACACCAGAAAACAAGCGCAACCGTGAGACCACATCGGAGACGTGTTTGGCGCTGTTTAAGCGGAATCCAGCGGAGTTTTTGCGTCGTTTTGTAACCGTCGATGAAACCTGGATCCACTGGTACACACCAGAGACCAAGGAGCAATCAAAACAATGGATCCAGACCGGGGAACGTGCTCCAAAGAAGGCGAAAACTGTAAAATCGGCCGGAAAAGTTATGGCCACCGTTTTCTGGGATTCACAAGGTGTGATCTACATCGATTACCTCGAGAAGGGTAAAACAATTACAGGGCTTTACTATGCCGATTTATTGGCCGAAAGAAAAATCGACCCCATCTGGCGAAGAAAAAAGTGCTGTTTCACCACGACAACGCACCGGTTCACACGTCTGCCGCTGCCATAGCCAAATTGGTCGAATTACGCTACGAATTGCTGCCCCATCCACCTTATTTTCCAGATTTGGCCCCTTGTGACTTCTTTCGGTTTCCTAATCTGAAAAAATCACTCGCCGGGAACAGATATGGATCGAATGAGGAGGTCATCGCCGCCACGGAGGCCTATTTTGCAGAGTTTGACAAAAATTATTTTTCCGACGGGTTAAAAAAGTTGGAACATCGCTGGGCTAAGTGTATCGAACTAAAAGGGGACTATGTTGAAAAATAAATTGCCACTTTTCCAAAATTTTCGTTTACTTTTGTAGGCTAAGTATTTATTGAATGACCCTCATACCTAGCACAGGAGTCAAGGCTTCAAATAAGTATGTTACACCTGTATTTGTTTCAATCACAGGTAATATAATACTAGCATATAGATGCCTCATCCCATACAAAGAAACCGTGCCGACGTACTGTACTGATTATTTTTTGTAAATCGATCGCGTTCGGTTCCATTCCACGAATGTAGATGGTGTACCCCTGGTTTCAATAAACAAATTTTATTATTATTCAAATCTAAATCAACTCGATACACATATTGTGATGAGTCGGGTCGCGTTATGTCGCAGTGTAAGGCCTCGGTTTGGGCGGTGCGAACTGCACAAAATTCAAACATATGGCGTTGTATGAGAGCGTTTACGGAGAAGCGATGGCGTTTATGTAGAAGCGACGCCCCGAATCTCAGTTAACGAGGCGTTAACCAGTCAAAACACGTTGTGCCAGTAAACAGATTATTTTGATTAGTGTATCACGGCACTATAATAACCAAGAATATGGCTGTAGCATTAGATTTGACTCGAATTTATAGAGGTATGTGGCACAGGGTCCAAAATCCCTCAACCTCTATTGAAAAGGGAGAATCCTTCAACTAGATGAGTGTTGTGTCTGGTGGGCAACTGCTCAACGGTTCTTGTTGGAGTGTTGTGTTTGTTCAAATTGCGCAGAGAACTTTGATTGCGAGATGTAAGATTTGTGCGACATCAAAAACTTTTTTATATAGTTTCTATGTGGTGGTATAGATTCCGCTACAAGTTCTCAACAATAGATTGTTGAGAATATTCTGCTTGTCATATATTTGTATACTCACACGAGACGTGTCGCGGGTAGTCTCGCTTGTAGTCGCGGTCTCGGTCTCGCTTGTCCGTGCCACGCTCGTAGCTAGCGGTCATCTCGAAGCGGGGCGGCGGCGGCGCTTCGAACTGGCTGCGACTTGAAGACTGATGGGAAAAAAAATAAGGATTATGCTATGCAGTTCGCGGATACATAGTATTATTAAGACTAGGTTTAAACTAATGGTCTACAAAGATCAATGGAAGTACATACAGTACTAATAAGTAAAAAAATTACTTTATTAAAACTCCATTAAATAGTTCATCCATATTGTCCGAGTAATGACAATAAGCTAGCCCTCTATTAAATTGTGACAAACGTAACTGGTGAAATGTGTATGAACTAAAAAAATTTAACTTGGTCGGAGATAAACAGCCACCTGTTCAATCTAGAATTTGGACAGGAACTGTTTAAGGCTCTTGCGGTAGGGGTATCTTTATTCAGGTGTGTCATGTCAAAGTATGTTACTGTCGCCGCGACAGTAGCGTTTGTGATTCAACTCGATCGCGTAATACTGGTCGCTTATGCCCTTCTTTCAGCGAATTAGTAGTGTCTACCTTTAGTGAGGCTGTACTCACGATGGGCGGCGGCGGCACCCGCTTGTGGCGCGTGTCGCGCTCGTAGGCGGGCTCGGGCGGCGGGCTGGCGGCCTTGCGGTACGACGCGCCGCCCTCGTAACCGCGCTTGCGACGCTCTTCCTCCAACCTGCGAAAACATTAATATGCTACTTTATCTTCTAGGACTAATATACTTCTCGAGTGAGACCTGTCTCTGACACCAGTTGTGAGGTGCCATGCTGGCAGAGACTGAAAGTTGGTCTCATTCTGTGAGACTGTGATGGTGCAGGACGCCGAGGGGCACCATGAAAGGGCCGATTACGCCCGGAGAAGGCGTAGGGAAGGCAGACATCTCGACCTACCGAAAACCAAGGAAGGTAGCAAACCAAAAGTTAGGAAGGTAGTAATGGAAGGTAGCGAAACCCCGAAGGTTGCGAGCACTCAGAATGGGAACTCTGTCCAACCTCAGTAAAGACAGTGGGAAAGTAATTAAGAGCTGCCGTGCACAGCGAGTTTAAGGGGAGCCCATTTAAAGCCTCCCAGGGAGACTATAGACTATAAATGGGCCATAATAGGCGTTGCACAGAGTAATTAACAGTTTGGATTCCATATTTTAATAATTAAATTTACCAGATCAAGATCATACATTACATTATTACAAAGCAAAATAAAATATAGCAAGTATATTGAGAATTAAAAAGATGTTGCTTTATGATCTTCAAGAAATAAGTACATAAATTTATAAAAATCATACCTGAGTTGAGCTCGCTTCAGTTCCAGTCTTTCTAACTCCAGTTTCTCTCGCTCTATTCTATGGCGCTCGCGTTCCAGACGAAGTAGTTCGTTCTTTTCGCGCTCAATCTTCTCTCTATGTGAAAAATATGATTTTAGTGTATAATAGTATATTATGGAACTAGTGAATAAAGGACGGTTTTAAAGCGAGGGCCATAGATGAATCACGAACAAGTGAAGGATTCTAACAACTGAATCACGACCGTAGGGAGTGATTCATGATGATTGAATCACGAGCATAGCAAGTGATTCAAGTGTTAGAATCCTGAACGACGCGAGTGATTCATGGCCCTCGATATAAATCCGTTTTATTCAAGAGTTGCATACTATATTTTATACCATGACTTCGAGAAAAAGAAGGATTTAAGCCAAAAGCACAAGGAATAATAATAAATAATGGTTTATTACCTTCAAAATTTACAGAAAATGAGAAACCTTAGGGCTTCACATTTTTTGTAAATTGAAGCTGAGCCTTTGAGTTTGAGTTACCTAAACAACACCTGTGTTTCAGGGGCCAGTGACCACCTCCGTTAAGTTACATAATTATAATTAATTAAACACCAATGCAATTAATATTAGAATTACAATCCAAATAAATATTCACTAAACATCCTAGACCAAAATAAAATCATTATCAAAATCCTAATTATAAACAAACTCAAAATATAATAGACAAAGGAGTTTGAAATTCGAATATTCTTTGCACAAGAAGTTTGTATCGAGTATTTTATGCGCAAGTAGGTTGTATTGCATTGAGATGGAGGTCAAATATATTATATTGGTGTGTTCTAAATTCAAACACCAAAACAGTGATTAAAAGTGCTTTTTATTCACTGTTTTCAGTGAATAAAATAAGCTTTTTAGAGGGGGAATGGTATAAAATTATTTTTTACATGGTTTGTCTCATCATGTTTTTTACAGCTCTAGTCTCGCTCAGAATTACATGGGACTCCCAGTAATGTTCAAATGTAGCAAAGGTAGTCTGCTTTGTCCTATACGGAATATAGGTAGGATGTAATGATTAAAGGTGAGTATACACTAGAACATTTTCGCAGGATTACAATGTGATGTAACGTTCTTACGAATGGTACAATACAGACTAATGCTCAGTGTCCTAAAGCATTTCCATGTCATGTAACGGTCTTGCGAATGTTCTACGCATTTACCTGTAACATTTATTTGTACCTTGCGTTCATTATCGACTATACTCCACGTCACCAGCGCTCGTGCCCTTCCTCGATAAAATGTTAAACCAAAACACTTGTTGGTTTTAAAATTAGGTTACAAGTAAATGCTCTAGTCTATACTCAACTATGGCTGGTCACGCGAAAGCAATGGTTATGCAATGATAATATTTATTTCTGTATTTTGTTTAAATAAACATATACATACGTCATAATATCTTAAAACTAGATGAGGGCAGAAGGCACCGGACTCCTTGTAAAAAAATAAAGCAGGTTTGTGTGGTACCTCTCAGCGCGCAGCTTCTCTCTCTCCAGTGCGAGGCGGTGCTTCTCCTGGCGCTGTCGCCTCTCTCTCTCCCGCAGCGCGTCTTCAGCGGCGCGACGTCTACGCTCCTCTTCCCGCGCCGCACGGGAACGCTCGCGTGCGCGTGCAACATCGCGCTCTTTCTGTATCATGCAACATGTTTCTCGTTATGGCGGCTGTACACACTCGATGTATCAGTTGATCTGAGGCGTTATACTGCTCGATCAAAATAACTTTGCACCTGACGCTGTGACATCACTGACGTTTTACTCTCACTTTTGGCGTGGGATGCCGCGTGGTTAGGCGGAAATAGGGTCGCATTTCAGTGAGGTGCACAGTTATTATGACCTAA
Organism: Orthosia gracilis; assembly: GCA_947562075.1. Taxonomy (NCBI): domain Eukaryota; kingdom Metazoa; phylum Arthropoda; class Insecta; order Lepidoptera; family Noctuidae; genus Orthosia; species Orthosia gracilis. Next base: position 65,039,287 of record OX387264.1, on the reverse strand, counting down.
GACACTTTAACTCTGGCGCCGATCGCGGAGTGACTAAGCGCAAGACAGAGCGAAACGGGACGAGAGCTCCATGCACACACTCGCTCTCGGCCTGTCTCGACGAGTGTGTACAGCCGGCATTAGAGAACGTTCGTGCGATTGAAGGCGACTCTGTCACCTGATAAGAATATCTAAAAACATATCATGATTTTATTGTTCAACAAGTTTATGATAAACAAAAAATCTGTCACACAAGGTCAAATTATAATTAAAATGGCAAAAAAAAATTACCTTGTATTTTGACTTTAGCACATTGGTTCACAAAACTAATCAAAAGTTCACAAATAAGGACATGCTGGCTACTCCCATCACCACTAATCCCAGTGCATGCTCACCCAGATCTTTGAAAAGGACAGAACCTCGCGGGGCGATCGTTTTCGCTCACGACTCCTGGTACTTCGCTTGGCACGTTCCTGTAATGTTACAATGCCATTAATACGAGTAGCAAATCATCATGTATTCAGTAGAAAGATTTCCACTGCTGGTCTTAGGCTCGCCTCAAGCGCCGCCGCAACTACCGGTTCTGTGCTTCTCGCATAGTAAAGAGATTTAAGATTGCTTATGATATTATTATGAATTATAATTATTATATTTAAATCCTGCAAAGACTTAAATATAATAACTGCAAAGCTGTAGACAAAAAATATACCTTATCAGAGCGAGCCGACTTTTCGCGCGTGCGTGACGCGGATCTGTTACTCTCTCCTCCGGACACCTCACCATCCTTCTTTGCTTTCGGTTCACCTGTCTTTTCAGCGCCTTCTTTGTTCTCCTAAATAATAAATGGGTAGGTTACGACATGATAACCAAAGGCTTTTATGGGTTAGCTGGATCGAGGCTTTGTTTTTATGACAGTATGTTCTTAAACCTTGTTTCCAATACTATTACGTGAGAGTGCATAAAATGATTGGCTCGCGATATTGGATTTAGAATGATGGCTGCAAAATTTCAGGTAAATCAGTTGGGGATAACTAATTTAAATGGCTTTTTTAATGTTCCCTCTGCCGGACACAGGCCTCCTCTCTGTGAGAGAGGGAACGGGCCTTAATCCACCACGCGGGCCCAATGCGCATTCATGAATGTCACATCGATGTCTACGAATTTTTGGTTCTTGGTCATGCCGGTTTTATGGCAGTGTATTCCTTCACCGTTTTTAGAGCAGTGGTGATGAAATAACTTTACACAAAGTAAAGCACCTGCCTGGGTTCGAACCCACGACCTGTACCCATACAATACTGATGAATAGTTAAATGGAATGCTTGTAAAAAATTACCTCAGTCTCTTTAGCTTCATCCTTGCGATCTTTGCTAGAGCGACGCTCAGAGCGAGCAGATGGCTGCCGACGCGACGCTGATTCCGACTCTGACTTAGCCTTCTCCACGGAAATCATACGTCCATGCAGTTCTGGGAAAATCAATCGAGAATTATTAAGGAAATCCGTACATTTTTGGCAGCCTATAATGATGGGCAACACAAAAAAATATGCTGAAATAATACTGCAAACATTTGGTTCTTATGAATCTGACCATAAACAATGAGCTTCAAAAATTATAATGATTTAATTTATAATATACTCTTAGGCTGGGTTTCTCACCACTAAATTATCACAGAATTAATATGACAAATTGTCAAGCACACATTATCTGCTGTGATTTGTTGAATGAATTTTAAACAGCCAATCACAGCAGATAACCTGCGATTATTCGTCGATTACGTAAAAAGCCTGATAATCGAGTGTTGAAAAACTGGGGGTTAGTCTCACCTGTCCTGTGTAAGTTCTTAATACAGTTCTCAGCATCTTGAGCACTAGCCATAGTGACATAGCCGTAACAACGAGAACCAGGTGTTCTAGCATTGGTTACCACCTTTGCTCCAATTACCTGTAACAAAATGTTTAGTTTATTTTAGGTTTTCATTTCATATAATGATAAGATCGCAATCGCATGAAATCATCAACTGCTTTGCCTTTTTCAATTATTAATCCAGTCTAACTGGATGTACAGTAGTCACAGTGGATCTTTGTGTCTCTGAAGTTGGCTGCTAGATCCTATGCAGTAGCTATTTTTGTGTCAATGTTGAAGTAGAAGATAGCATTGTATAATATGTCTCTTACACTCGCTTACGTTTGTCGCATCGTCCTATCTCGCTTACTGTATGCAGTGTATTTGATGACAAACTGTTTCATGCGCAATGATTACTCAAAGCCTAACTTCAGAGACACAAAGATCCGCAGTGACTATTGTAACTAAATACCAGTATTTTATTCATATTTTTTCATTTATTTGAGGTGACTATTTGACCTCCAAAACTCCTCCTTTAATAAATATGATTTGACGAGATGTATTACTTTGCCATGTTTGCTGCACAATTGCTTCAAATCCTTAGCGCGGGTGTCGCCGGACAGCCCACTGACCCACAAGTTTCTTGCACCACCTTCCTTATTGTCATCCTTCTTCTCTTTCTTGTCACCATCACCTTCTTTGTCTTTATCATCTAAAAAAGTCAAATGTACTGTTAACACTAAAGCTTCATAATACCAATCCACTGAAGAAGATTTCATCATTACTAATAAATACCTTTTGTCTCCTTGTCATGCTTTTCATCCTCATTGCTGAAAAAATAATCAGAGCATTATTTAACAATAAAAGAACATACTTCAAGTAACATTTACACATGAAGATTGGAATTTTATTTTTTTATTACAAGCACAATTTCCTTTAAATGTGCAGATTCGTGACAGTAATCATTTTAGAATTTCCGTTGTGACACTCGTCACCTACAAAGTTTTGCACCATTACTCCTCTGCATTGGGCCAGGATTTTGAGGGTAACTCCACAAAGTTGCATGAGTCGCCTTATACCCGCAGCACGCCGCTCAGCAACCTCTGACGTCATCACCGACGCAGATGGTCCTTCCAACAGTGATCAGGTGTAGAAAGTACACGTGCCCGGCGCCGTCGACGGCAGACGAAGAAATCATCGAGTTTAGTTGGCAGGCTGTTGTCATCAGATCCGTAGAGCAGCCAGGACTCCAAAACGTTTGGTGCAAAACTTTGTAGTGATAACGAAAAGAAAGTATTGGATGTCGGAATAATCGGAGTAGTTATAGGTGCGCGTGGGCGGCGACACGGCGGCCGTTGACGTTCACCAACCTAGTGGCGGGGACTTCGGAGGTTACTTGTTGGTCGTCGGCTGGCTCGTCGTCGCCGTTCGCCGCAGAGTCGGCCGGTGCAGATTTGTCGCTCGCTGGCTCGGCCGCGTCTTCCTCCTCCTCTTCGTCTGCCGCCTCATCTACGTCAGTTGTATTTATCAGCTGAGTCAGCGCAGGTCGCTCGCCGATACTCGGGAGCGGCCCACCCTGCCTCTCCATAATCTTGTCACGGAGTGTTGATAGTTTCTTGACTTTTTCTCACTTGTTTGTTGTTTACACAAAAAATCCTGACCTGAAAACTTGATTGGACATTAGCACCACCTTCTGGATATGGAGCAGCATAGCAGCTATGAGCCACTATGTCCATAGTAAAGCATACATAACTGTAGGACGCTGGAGCGCTGCTGTGACTGGAAATGCCCTGCCACTTAAATTACACAAAACACCACAACATTGTAGAGCCACTTCAGTCTGTGCTCATTTCAGTGGTAATCCTCCCGCATGATAAATATTGTCATCTGTTCTCTTTCTGTTAGTTTTTGGATATATTCTGTGTTGCAGCTGTTTCTAGCACGATGTTTGCAGGTCTTACTATAAATTTTCTTCTGCTGTGTATAACTTTCCACTTTTGGTTACCGCAACTATTTCAATTTGTTATTTTAGCATGATGACAAACATTGCAACATAAGTACCTCATTTTAATTAATTTATTCACATACTGAAGGTTTTCTACTCAAGCACAAATTTCAGTTCATCTGATAAGGATTAAAATTGCGTAATTAATTTTTCACTACGATACTAAATTCACTGATCATTATTATATGTTTGGTCATTGTATGTACAGAAGAAACTTAAATAATTTCTAAGCTTACCTTTTTTATCTGCTTTAGGGTTGTTCTCAGTCTGAAAAGAGATTAAATAATAATAAGAACATAATTGCATGTTTAATGAATTTGTTGATATTATTATGTCAAGCAATTGGCATTCCTCCAGTTACACTATTAATAAAAACTGAAACCAGGCTTGACATATATTTTGGGTTGATAGAGCAGTATTTGAAGAAATGTTAGAAAGACTGTGATTATTAAAAAAATAAGATACTTAAAACAATATAAGTATATTTTAACAACATAAATATACTACATTCATAATTATGATATACATCAAATCAATCATTGTTGCATCTTACTATGTAAATCTAGTCTACTTCCATCATCATGAAACCATTGGATATTTTAGAGGTAACTGGTGGCAGTTTAACAGTTACACTGAAGAAATAGAAACGTACCTCTTCATTGAGAAGCTCATCATCACCCAGATCCAAGTTGATGCTGTCCTCTGCATCAGTATTGTTTTCTTTTTCAGTTTTCTGCTCATCTTCAGATTTGGTATCCTTGTCAAGACAAGGTTTTTTAGGCTGTGTCGCTTCAGATTCCTCTTTTGACTCTCTTTTTCTGTTCAATTTCTCTGCTTCCTCAACCTCCATGTTAGCTTCAGATTTGGGACTAGCTTTGTTTTGTTTCTTGACAGTCTGCTCAGTTTCTTCTTCTTCTCCAGCGTCATCTTGTACGATCATATCCTCCATAGCCGGAGTCTCTTCCATCTCTTGTTCAACAGTACTTTCTGATCGCCTGGTCCTTTTTGAAGGAGTTTTTTGTTCTACAGCAAGCAACTCAAAAGAGAACGTCGCTGGATCATGACCCTCCTCTTCCAAATGCTAGAAAGATATCATCAATAACGTTTAGAATACAATGCGGTGTAGTGTCATGCCTATTCTAATTATTACACGTCACATAATTACCTTGGCTAATCGTTGTATGAGCACACCGCGAACGCCGCTTTTATCTAGGTTGCGCTTTTCACACTCTGCGCGTAAATCTATAACTCTGAGATCGTTCAGTAAACGCTTCTTGTCCGACATCGTCAGGTTTTATTTTAGGAATGTTTCTAATAATAACTCACTTTGCCTCGTTGTATATTTTCAGTAATCTATGCAAAACTAATATTTCCACACCACACACGAATGACGAAAAAGATAAGATGGCGGCTGCGGGCGGCGAAGAGCTCAGTGTTGCCTTGCCGGACGTTTTGAATAAGCGATCGTACGAACTACAATTGTACGATGGGTAAATAAAAAGTCTATTCCATTGCTGTGGAAAAACAGCACAGTAAGTCGTGTGTGCTTTGTGCGTAAGATTTAATATTTTAACAGAAATCTATACCTACTAACCACTCTTCATTTTTGTCCAAATATGTTACCTTTATAAAAAATCGACGATAATCATAATTAAAAAAAAAAAAATACGTTGCCCAAACTAGGAATTTCTTCCTGTATCGTTGGTGCGTTTACAAACATATAAACTCATAAACACAACACCCAGAGCCGGAACAACTATCTGTAGGTCATACAAATATTTGTTCCGTGCCGGAATCGAACTCGCGACACGCAGCGCAGCAGTCAATCACTCAACCACTGCGCCAACCGTGCAGCCACATATGATTGTGGTATAATTTTAACTTGAAACTATAAAATTTCTCGCCTGTAAAATAGTATTTTTTGAGAAATGTCCACCTTATCGCAAATGAGCGTTATGCACATAGAAAAGCTTGCTTGCATTGAATGCGCATAAAACTACTTTTGAAATAGTTTGATTCGTTTTTTTGTGGACAACACTGGTTTTTACGATCACATGATAAAAATATATCAACACTTGATTGCTTGACTCAAGCTTGACTGTCAATGTCAAGTCTAGTAGTGAGTGTGTGTCAGTCAGACATGGTGGTAGATTTGGTTTGTTTTGAGAATCGATCGAGGAATCAATATTGAAAGCAGTATATCAATAATTTCACGGTACATAGCAATTAATAACAAAAGAGGCGGATACAAAAAAATATCAGTCATGACCGGACAGAACCAAGGTAAGCAAAGTTGCACTAAAATTCATCGGAATCCAGTACCTTACGATTACGAATTTATGAACCTTTCATCTTACTGTGCACTCATAAAATAATCAAAACCAATGTGAGCTCAACAAATCGGAGTAAAAGTAGTCTCTCACATCGTAACTACTAACTACTGTTTCCTTGGCAATTATTTATATAATAAAATAAATTCTTCTCTAAAAACATACCCTCTTACAAAAGCCAAGAGTAAGGCAATTCTCACCATGTACTTGTTAAACCACGATTACGACAGGACAGAAAATCTACTGAGCGTACAAATAAAAAGTTGTTTTCAGTCAGCCACTCAACTATATTCCGCCACATTCACTATAACGACCCTCACACAATACTATAACGACCACCGCACCACACCATAACTACCACTGCACCACACTATAACAACCTCCAAACCACACCAAAACAACATCCATGCCATATCATAACGACCTCCACACCACGCTGTAATGACCTCCAGACCACAATATAATGACCTCCACACCAAACCATAACAAACACAAAGGATTTATCAAATAATTTTGCACTTTTATGTATTAGTTTGTAAGACACCTTTGTGGAAGAGAAATAAATGGTTATGTTATCTCACTCCAATTCTCATTTACAATAGAAGCTATTTAAATCTCTTTTATTTTGATCACAGGTGTTCCATCTGAGGCTGTAGCATGTGAATTGCTTGATAAGATTATTGTTAAGCAATTACATTTAATGGAGGAAAAGATGCGTTGTGAATTGAACATAGAGTCCAGCATCAAGAATGGAAGTATTCATTTAGCAAAGTCTCGTTATATCATGGGCCAGAGCTCAGTGAGCACAAACCGGCTGCCTACTGAGAGCAGCTCGGATTTCTCAGCATCCACAAAATGCCAAACTATTGAGGAAGATGGAGTTCAAACAATGAAGGTACTTGAGAATGATGCAGAGGATACAGTCAACCCTCTTCGCTGGTTTGGTGTCTTAGTTCCACAGAATATGCATAAAGCCCAAAGTATATTTCAGAATACTATTAACTATATTGTTGAATGTGTGAATGTTCAAATGCAGCTGCAGAGTAATTTAAAACTTATTGACATGTTGAAACAATACATTAATTCAGAAAAGGTAACGGCTGCATGAGGTGGCAGGACGCTAGGATTAGATAAATTCAATGTTAATCATCTTTTATTTTGTTTGTGACAATAGTTTAAGTTTCTCGTAATGTTATTGACATGGGGAAATAAAACAATTCATGTGTCAATTATCATTTATTTATTTTTATTTGTGAGATGAACACTAGGTGTCATGTTGTGGCTTAATCATACTGCAATAAGCATTATTTATTTATTGGTTTAATCACAACAACTGAAAGGCCTTAGTGTCAGGTTGTCTTCTTCATGATTTTCTTAGATTTTTATGATGATCGGCACTTTCATTTTAGACTGATAAACAAGTAGATAATTTTATGTTGATAACATTATTTATATAATCTTATTGGTGTCACATACTTGTTATAATATTTATTCAATCAAATAATCATACCTTTGCTCTTTTCAATAAAAAATAATATTTGTTTATGACAGTTTTTTTTATCTAATAGCATTTTTATATTAAACAAAGAATTGTCTATATAATATTTAACTACATATATACATATTGTTTTCTTTGTGGTACATAAAAACAATAGAAATGGAATGTTCACCTGGAGTTAATAATTAACAATTTTTCCAGCAAATATATCATCATTCCTGTAAAGATATGATCTTTATACAATTTTTACATAAGATACATTAATGAATAACAATTATTACTTAATACATAATGCTATCAAACCGGGTGTATGCTCTTGGCATCCAATTCATTTTGAGATCTTTACTTTAACATTCAGATATTTTAAAATACATTTAAATTTGATTACTTTTAAAACTAGCCGTGTTAGGAGATTGTGAATATAAAGTGTGAGGAAAACAAAATTATGTTTCAGTACACTTAATTTAAGGCAAGGAACTCATTTCATTTCATAACATTTCTCAACCACAATTTCCTCAAATGTAAAGTAAAACATATTTTAAAACATTTAAGATTCTTCAGTCTCTCTTTTAACAGCCAGTTACATTTTAAGTCTCCGTACCGTGATGTTTTTAAAAATGTACTGCAATGTTTTGTTTCTTGATATACAAGTATTTAAATAATTTGCAGCAATTTAAGACGTGTTAGAGGGTTTTCATATATAAGATTGATTTAAATTCTACTGAAGAAAATAACATTCTAAAATAACACAACACAACAATATTATTGTACAAAACATTCAATAATTATCAAATATAATATGTGAACAAGAAAAACATCATTTTATTAAAAAGATTAGACACAATATAAAACATTTAACTTCTTAGAGAAGTGCAAAAATTAATGATTTAATAATAAAAAATATAAAAGCTTTTAAAAAGTCTTGGTTACAACTTTGTGCAAATTGTGCGTAAAAATCATGTAAGTTTACTTTTGGTTGTGCTTACAATGGCATCATGACTAGACTTACTTCAAGTTGAGCTGTGCTAATAAGTATCTCATTACAAAATGCAATGAAAGTGTGGTATGTACCTATGGTAAGCACTTGTCTATAGCACAAATGATACCAACACAAAAATATCAAAGCGATTGATACCAAAAGAAATGGTACTATATCAACAAAACAACACCACGCTTGTGTTTTCCTAAGGGGTGGGCAGAGGTGCACCTTTTATAAAGTCAAGCCCAAATTCTCTGTATAAAATAACTCCAACGTAAACCATGCAACATCTAGCACATTTTAAACGATACTTTTACTAATATGCAAATGATGCCCAGATTGCTAGAATTACTTATTGTAAGTAATTTATAATATGTAGATGTTGGTGTTGGTTAATATTTCAAACATGAAATACAAAGTAGCTATCCAACTATGTAAGTAGGAGGTACCTATTAAGTAAAAAATATTTACAAAATTCAAATAATTTACAAAAATAATAATAAAACAGTAACTAATCAAAACAAACATTTCTTAAACCTAATAAAATTCGTTATTAAAGTCAATAAAATATTTTAACAGTTGGTAAATAAATTAAAACTACAATGGAATGTTTTTGCGTCTAAAACACAATCATGTTTTCTGTGATTGTTTAACTTGTCTAATTAAATGCAAAAGCGAGTCGACATATGGCTTTTTCATCATGAGTCATTTAGAGGAGAAATCAGGTATCGTTCACGTTGATTTTCTTCTGGCCGCCAGACCCATGGCTGTCGCCAATAACCTCGAATTATATTTATTTCTTAATCTAATGCGCGCCTTCTATACGCCTCACTAGTTCATGTTACAAAAATATTGTGGGGAAAACTCGAACACCGAACACCGGTAATCTAATAAGAATAACAGAACCACTACCACCATCGTGTACGCTATGCTACATGGACGCGATTACTTTCGACTCGGCTGGTAACACGATACAAATATTGACTAAATGCGTAGCGTCGGGGCTCAGCGACTCTGTAAAGATTAGTCGAACCTCGTGTGCGAGGCGGGCTCGAAGCGATAAACCTATAAGTAGTGTCGTGTCGTGCGGGCTAGTTGCTAGCCGTTGTCGCGCGTGTCGTGCGTGTTGCGCGTGTCGTGGCCCTCCGTGCGCCACTCAGAGCGCGTGCAGGCACCGTCACGCCACCACGCCTGCACGTTGCGGTAGTGCGCGCTGCGCTGGCGCCGCTCGTTCGCGTGCACCATGGCGCACAGGCGGCAGAAGAAGTACGTGTTTATGAACTCGCCGGTACCCTGACAAGGAAGATTATCTTGTGTTAGACTGTTAGTTATACCTAAACGTTCAATGATGAGTCCCTTATTGGGTGGAATTTATGGTTGGGACTCCCCTATTAAAACAAATATTTTGTAACTCTGTTCCACTGTTGGCCAAATTTTCATCACCATCATATCAGCCAAAAAACGTCCACTGCTGGACATAGGCAAAAGTCCAAGCTCCGCCACCCTCACCAGGTCATCTTTCCACCTAGTGGGAGGTCTTTCCAACGCAGCGTATTCCGGTACGCAGGCTAATCTTGCCAAGTGCAAAACGCCTTCCCAAAGTCCTTGTTTTCCTGCAAAGCGTTCCTGCTTTTCCTGCACCTCCTCGGCCTAGTCCTCGCGACATGCGTTTAGGTCGTCTCACAACCTTTTTTGGGCCGGCCTCGGCGGCGGCACCCATTTTGTGGAATCCATTTAATATAAACAGTGAAAAGTAAGGACAGACAGTACTAATTCTTACCTTCCACTTGAAGTAGGAATTATACAAATTATCATCTTCGTCAATACGCCGCAGATACGTGGCGAGCTCCTCCGGGCTCGCGAACTCCTCGACGTGGATATAAGAGTTGTGCGGCGCCAGAGCGGCGTATTCGGACGCGCGGGCACCCATCACTATCGGCAGAACGTTGTGCCTGCAATACGTCAGGTGAATACACTTATAAAATGGAACCTAAGGGCGCGAAGTTATAGTTAGGGCACTTCATATTGATGAGTCTCACAATGACTATGACATGCAAGCTTCTTGCACACCTAACCTATCCGAGGTTAGGTTCGAAGGAGATGATTCCGTCATCTTCTTTATATTAGATTATTTTAGACCCTGCAGACAGAAATAGGACGGATATATTGTTCAAAGAACAAAACATCACACTTACTGCAAACCATTGACGAAGAATTTCTCAGTGACGTAATCACGGCAGTTGGAGTTCTCGAAGGCTAGGTAGAATTTGTAGTCTTTGTCGAGCATCTCGAGGCAGTTGGGGTCATTGCGGGGGCAGTGGTGTGCGCCGCAGGCCCCGTAGATATCCACCTGGATGTACTTGCTGAGCCGCCGCGCGTACTGCAGCCGGCGGTTGCGAGCGTGGCAGTTCGATACGAACCACGCCACCTGCAAATCATAATTATAGAGGTAAACACAATTCTGCAGGTAAATTTCTCCCCGCAGCTTCGCTCCCGTCGCATAAACCGTAGCAACCAACTTTTTACTAGAATAAAAAGTAACCCAGTCTGGCTCTCGGTTATAGTGTAACTTTCTCCTATTCTTCCGATCAGTACCTACTTTCAGAGATTATTTTTTACAAGCACGTCGTCATTTTCCTGCCCTTATCCCATGTTACTTGGGGCCGACGCAACACGTTTTCTTCTTCCTTACCGTCCTGTCACGATATCACTGACTTGCTACTCTGCTACGGTACTATTGAAGCTAGCAAACACACAAAAAAAAATAACATCTTGATAATCGCGGTGGCCCAGTGGCTAAGACTCGCCTCTCATGGTTGAGGTCGTGGTTTCAAATCTGAGCAAGTACCAATGTAAGATTTTCAATTCATATGTACTTTTTAGTTTATCTTGGAATACGCTGACAGCGGTGAAGGAAAACATCGCGAGGAAAGGAAACCAGCGCACGGTATGCTTGCCTTGCATTCATTAAATTGCTTCATATTTACAGATATAAATCTAACTAGATGACGCAATTGTATGTAGGTACTTCGCGTGCCAAAAAAAGGAGTAAAGTTACGATCAATGATCGTACTGTGCCATATTGAGCTATAAAGAATGTATAGAAAAAGTTGCCCGAGCCGTTGTTGTTATAGCGGCAACAGAAATACATCATCTGTGAAAATTTCAACCGTCTAGGTATCACAGTTCATGAGATACAGCCTGGTGACGGACAGACAGATGGATCTTGGAGTCTCAGTAATAGGGTCCCGTTTTTACCCATTGGGTACGGAACTCTAAAATGTAAAGACAGTTTTGCTGCGCGCAATCTAGTAGCACTCCAGAACACCACACCGAAACGAAAACATAAAAAAACATCTATCCATAGCTAGGACACGAAACCGGTGCCTTGGGCGTAGTAGGCCACCGCGTTTATCATTAGGCTATCCAGACGGGCGGTAGTGACGGTTACGAACCACATTGCACACACGTCGACGTCATCATTGACATCATTATTATATTACCTAATACCTCATAAAACGTATTTTGTATGTCTCGTGTATTAAGTCCCGAATTATTAATTTTATTCTAACCACACCTGAAATAGCCCTTGGAGGTAAGTCGTTGATTCGACGTATAGTATTGACACCCCCTGCCTATAGTTCTCGCCAAACTTCTTCGCCGCCCTGAAGTTGGCTACAACGGCTGCGCCGTAATAAATCTATACAAAAACAGCACCGTTTCGTGCCATGCGAATCATAAAGCCAACTTTAGGGCGGCCCAGAATTTTGGCAATAATTATATCTGCCTACACTACTTCCCTTGTTACCTATCCTACCTACCTACAATTTATTTTTAAGTGTCATTTTTCCACGGAGAACAAATGAACAACGCCATCTATCGAATATTGAGTTAAACTGTCCGATCAGTATCTGAATTGCTTGTGTTGTGATATTTTACTGCTTGAACACTTTAAATACATCTAATTTTTGATAGAATGAACCGATTGCGATAAAACAAAAACTAAGCAATACTTCAAATTACGCATATTTTTTATGTATAAAAGTTATCTTCATTGGTTTCGTACATTTTACGTGATGCTTTCGATAAACAGACAAAAATTTGATAATTGAAAAATTCGATAAACAAAAAATATTTCCAAAAAAATTTGAAAAATGCTGAAAATTCTGTTGATTTTCCTTTAATTATCAGGGTGTTAAAGGATAAACAACAGAATTTGCAGCATTTTTGTTTTTTTTTTTTGGAAATATTTTCTATGTACAAAAACAACTTTTCTACAGATATTTTATTACATGTATTGAAATGCGTCTCGAAACCTCAAAAGAATCGATTCGATTATCTTAACATTTTTCATCTTAAATGGTTAGCCGTTCACTTATAAAAATGCACCTACCAAAATAAAAATCAAAATCAAAATAGTTTATTTCAAATAAACCTTAAAGGTACTTTTGAATTGTCAAACGAAAAAAAAATATGACTCTAGTTGCAAATTCGCAAACGTCAGTAGATCTCAAACCATCCCACCACAACAAGTTGGTGTGAGCAAGGCGTCTCGCCATCTTCCCCTCGGTCTGCGGTGACCCCATCGAGCTATATCAGAGCTCCAGTCTTGTGTTATACGGGCTCACAGTGAGACGGCAACCGACGGACATGGAATGCCCAATCCCACTTCAGTTTTACAGCTTTTTGAGCTACAGCAGCAATTTGCGTAAGTTGCTTGTAATTTTAGCTTTACCTACCTTTTTAGTTTTATTAGCAGCAAAATTCCTGTCGAGATCTTTTTCAGTGACGAGGGGATCGTAGTAGACCCAGTGTTCATAGGGCGCTACGATGTCGGAGTCTCGTCGGTAGGTAGACGTCCAGTTGAACACATCCACCGACGACGGCCGCAGCGACGCCGTGTGGTACGGACACTCCAGGTAGTATAGGATCCAGATCTAAAATAAGAAAAAGTTATTCGCTACAGGAAAGGCTTACGAAATGCTAGCTGTCGTAGCATCTACATACTGTCTGCATAATATTGCAAGTAAATCATGCGATTATGCATATTTTTGTTTATTCTCTCTTCCCTAGCCTTTTCCCAACTATATTGGGGTCGGCTTCCAGTCATACCGGATTCAGCTAAGCACTAGTGTTTTACGTGGAGCGACTGCCTATCTCACCTCCAGTAACTGGGTTGTGGAGGTTGGACCCTTTTGGCAAGACTGGTGTCAGATTTCAAGCTTCTGTAACGACTGTCAAAGATCTTCAAATGACAGCCGGGGCCAACGGCTTAACGTGCTTTCCGAGGCACGGAGGAAACTCGGTATGTTGAAAATGGTCACCCATCCACAGACCGACCTCGTCAAGCGTTGCTTAACCTTGAAGATCGATCCGTGCGGATGTTTTTATTTGAACTCACTAAATTCTGTTTATTATGACTGTATATATTAAGGCGATATATACGCCCCAATGTTAACGCAGTACTGGCCGTGCGCCCGCTCGGAGCCAAAATATCAATATTGAACCTCCTTTTGAACAGTTTTGTTTGCGAAATATTATTTGATATACATATATGCTATTTCAGTTGTGAAGAAATTCCAGTCATCATTTTTTCTGTGTAAAAATATTTTTAAACATCCAAGTCGTTTTGGAGGAGTATCCAAAAGTTGCGAAAGATATCGTATTGCTAATTATTTTTTTAAAGCAAAACTATTTGTTATAAGAAAAAACCATGTTTAAAAAATAATGTACATGGAACAATAATAAATATATTTTTTTCAAACCTTTTATTTAACCTAGCCGTAACTAAGGCACTAAAGCGGATGTAGGCCCTTAAATGTATCTAAAACGTCGGGACTGTCGGTAGGTACTGAACTTGCGTACACAAAAGAATCGAAGAAAGCAACACTTCATCGATCGTCGGGAACATTTTCTTCTCGTGTCACCATCACCACACCATGAGCTAATTAGTAACATGAACCGATAAGTCCAAATATCTGATTGTTACCTGTTTAGGAGAACGTTTAACGTTGAAGGGTGTGTGGTGATCTTTGTAGAGAATAGCATCAGCCGTGGCGGCATCCCTCGCGTCCGCGGTCAGCGAGCAGCGGTCCACCGGACACTTGTTCCGGACAAACTCCGTCCGGCCCCCGGACACGCCCCACGCACCAAACCCGTTAGCGAGGAGGATTTTCTTAATAGGCACATCTTCGTCTTTTGGTAGCGTATACATTAATTGGTTGACGACTCTGTAAATATAAAAAACATATACCATTAAAAAAGGTAGCAGATCCAATATCATTGGCGTTAAGGGTCTGTTAAGATTCATAATAGCAACCTATGAAAGAACACATGTTTACAATCTCAAAAATCTCACCTGTCATATCCTGGCGCATCTTCTGGGAACAGTTTTGCATCAGGTTCGTGCACTCGGGGACGCTTTTCACCTCCTTTCAGGAACCACGGCAGAGCAGACTCGTCCTCGTTAGCCAATGCATAGTCCGTCACCATGATGGCGTTCTGAAGTTACAACAAGGCTATATCTTAGTTGGTTGACGTAGTTTAAGAAAATACCAGTCACCCAAGTATGAGGGTAGAGGCTCTAAAATAGCGAACTTTTTCTAAAACTTGATGTCCTATTCTATAACATTTTGCCAACCGTATTGGGGTTGCACACGGGTGAAAGTAAAAATGGGATTAATCATCGAATCTTAGTGTGGTGTTTCCCCTGAAATAGCAATGAGTATAAGATGCTTAGTGCTCGTCATGCAATATATGTCATATGTGTATGTTAAGGTTACACTAGTCGATCATTCTTCCATACAAACGTAGTCTGGCGATTACTCCACTGTTTGACGATGTACGTTCAAAATTAAAAATAATATCAATTTGTCTCATCTTTATCTAGCCCTGTATGGAAACAAAAAAGCAAAAAGGAAAAGTATTTGAAAGTTATGAGCGTCGAAATTTACATATATCAACACTAATTTTAACGCAGGTTTGGGCGGAAATAAATACCATAAGAAGAAGGAAAATTGCAAAACGCCCATCATACATGGATAGATTAGTAGTTTAACAATGCAAATAATTTTATTTTGGAAATATACATTTAGTCGTTTTTTCATGATATCTAGACTTCCAAAAGTCTGTTTATAAAATTTCGCGCGCTCGTTTTCGTCCTAAATCATCATCCATTTCGCTACAAACTTGCAAAAGTGCTAATTCGTACGCGAACTAGCTTCTTACTACTCAACACAGCATCTATCTCTTTCGCACGTGTTGTCGTAAGAGATAGCAGGAATTTTAACCCCGCGCACAAAATAGTTCTTGCCGTCGACTAGGGCAACCTTAAGTACGTGACACGAAACTTTTGTTGAATTTGATCTTCGTGCTGCTACAAAAGACATCCAGATGCCACAAAGCCAGAAGTTGCTTTTAAATGGCAATAGAGCAGACCTACACTCAGTCTTGAGTAAAGAAGAAGAAAGCATGGCGGTCTAACAGATCTAAATGTTACCTCTGTGTGGAGCTCAAATCGCTGCGGTGCCTGTGGGGAAGGGCTCCTTGGAGCGGGGGCGAGGGCTTGCGGGCGCGGCAGCAGCAGCAGCGCCAGCGCCGTCAGTGCCAGCGGCAGTAGCAGCGCGGCGCGCCGTAGGGCACGCATCGCGCGCGCCGCCCGCACCCACATGCTGGCTGCGCGGGGCGCGTGCGCCGGCTATGTCGCGCGGGCACGACTGAGTACCCCTGCCGCCGCCTGCATCCCTGCCCCGCGGACTATCGTGTTCTGCTTAGATTTGACATCTGAAAAAAAAAGGAAAAATAAGTAGTATATTTTGATGCAATGACAAATGAGAACGACGTTTTTCAACACACTTACATAACACATTCTATTTAAAATCCTTATCGCTTATCGAAAATTGCAGGCCTGGCCAGCAGCTCAAGGTCAGTGTTAGCAATATACCTAGGTGGCAATATGTTATGTCTGAGTATGTTTATAATACTCAAACATAAGTAGCGAAATGTGGCTGTAGTATAAATGTAGGTAGTATTCGTCTTAACTAGTCGTAGGTTGAGATTGACCACCGTGCGTGATCAAAATTCGGACACCAACTGATGAATTTAGTTTTGTGTTTGTACAGTTTGGCTATCGTGTTGTTCACTTAATTAACAAACCGACTTCCAAAAAAAACACTGCAAAGCGAAAAATAACTTTCTTTTCCGAAGTCGGTGTCTTTGGTACCTATTGTTTTCCGTGTTTCGACACCGACTTCAGAAAATAAAGTTATTTTTCGCTATGCAGTGTTTTTTTTGGAAGTAGGTTTGTTTTTTTGTTAAAAAGTTTTTTATATTTCTCTTTTTAGTTTTGTTAGGTAACTCCAATTGCCATAAAAACCATTTATAGCCAAAGTACATCTCATGACGATTCCGATAAGCCCAAACACGAATAGGATACATTGTTTTATTTCGGAGTTCCAGTGACTTCCTGCCGGCTTCATCATCAGATCAGTTCGATGGTACAATTTTCATTATTACTATGTATTTATAAGTATTGGCTTCATCATAGTCGATCAACTATTCGAAATATCTTATACCCATGACATATTTAGCATTAAGGAGTTCCATTCGCCATCTGTGGTCTTCTTCACCAGTTCTACTTCACCAAGTGATACTTTCTGAGTGCAAATGGTTGCATTGTTGATGAAAATACCAAAATCGCTATAGGTATGCCTATGATACCTATTTGAGGAGTTCCCTCGATTTCTCCAAGATCGCATCATCAGATCCTGACCTTATGACTATGGGACCAACAGGGTAGTATACTCTTTCAAACAAAAGAAGAATTTTCCAAATCGGTCCAGGCGTCTTTGAGTAATCGGGGAGCATACATAAAAAAAAAGGGTTCCGACGAATTGATAACCTCCTCCTTTTTTTTGAAGTCGGTTAAAAAGAAGGTACAGGTATTACACATACTTTAGGTAATCTATTGTAGCACTTACCAAAGATACTTTAACAATGAAATGCTTGTTTGATAAGGCAATGAAACAATTACCTAAGTAATCGATCATCTGAAAACTGTTCTATGTAAACTGTACCTATTGGTGTGGTTTGTTCTCTACTCGAACAAACGAATGTTGTGAATTAATAACAGAAAAAAAATTAAGCTTAATTGTTTAACCACGTTATCTGCTGTGATTGTCTGTTGAAAATTCATTCAACCAATCACAGCAGATAACGCGTGCTTGGCAATTTGTCACATTAATTCTGCGATAATTTTGAGCTGGGAAACTGAGGGTCAGTTTTTAACATTTCAAGTTTCAATGGCTGGTTGGCTAGTGTTCAATATTCACTTCGGGATTTTCCGTGTAAAATCACTTTCATACAGAATTAGGTACGCGATAATAACATTATACAAAAATAAGTAAAGACGATCAACAAGTAATGATAATACAAAATCTGTCAAAAAGTAAACATAAAAACTTATAATGTCAGAATGATTATTTTGGAAATTTGTCAAAGCATCTATGAATTTCTTTATTCGTATTTATTCCTTCGAAGAAAGGAGTTGTCTTGCTTTGATATTGCATACAAACCTTTGTAGTAGTTTGGTCCATAATTCTATATTTCGACGAATAAATTATGTCACTTGCTTAATATATTATGCAAGTAAAGAGAGGGCCATAGATGAATCACCAGCAAGTGAAGGATTGTAACGACTGAATCACGACCATAGGGAATGATTTATGATGATTGAATCACGAGCATAGCGAGTGATTCAAGTGTTAGAATCCTGAGCGACGTGAGTGTTTCATGGCCCTCGATATAAATCCGTTTTACTGATAGAATCGGGGTGTTTTCGCAAGATATCGTGTCATAATTACGTGTCCAATAGATTGCCGATCGAAGCGTATCTATTATGTACTAGATAAATTATAGCATGAAAAAAAAATGTGTCGGGCGTTTTTGAAATTTAGAAATTTAAAAAACCTGTTACATCCAGAATGCTGCGTAACTCTCTGGCAATCCCCAAGTTTAATTCTTTGAGTGACCATGTCTGAGAACCGTAATTTCGGATGAGCAGAATACACATATCGATGAGTTTACTCTTCAACGTGATCTGCAGATTTATTGTTAAATAGTTGTCCCACGCGGCTTCGCTCCCGTCAACTGGCTATCTACTTACCCATTTACCCTAACTGATTGTTGCGTAACTTTAACCGCTAACGCAGCGCACGCAACGGAAGCTCTCAAAAAGAAATAATTTTGCCCGTTTTTGCAACATTTTTCATTTATGCTCCGCTCCTATTGGTCGTAGCGTGATGTTATATACGTCGTAGCCTATAACTTTCCTCGATAAATGGACTATCCAACACAAAAAGAATTTTTTAAATTCCAACCAGTAGTTCCTGTGATTAGCGCGTTCAAACAAACTAACTCTTCAGCTTTATAATATTAGTATAGATAAATAAAAATTATCAGTGCCGATTTGGCAAAATGATAAGATCAATTAATAATTCGTTTAACAATATTAATAGGTTAACAAACTATTATTGTAGCCCGTTATTGCAACTGGGATTGTTCATTGCGAGAAATACAGGACTGACAGATGAAGTGATTCGTGGTGAGCTGTATGTCCACATGTGGACGTGTTTTGGTTGCAACGATGATGATAGTCTATTTCTCACGAATTTGAAATATTTTGGTCTCAAAGTCAAAGCCAAATATATTTATACAACTAGGCCAAAAAGCGGCACTTTTGAACGTCAATGAATTAAAATTAAAATTTACAAGTAATAAAAATTTATTCTACCGTACATTCGGAAAAGTAGCTTGTTATGGAGAAGAACGCATAAGAAACTACATACTTACTCTTTTTAAAAAAAGAATGCGTTTTACAAAATTTACATATGTACATACATTAATAAATTCATATATGTGACGACGATGCACCCAGAATAGCACTAAACACTATACTACGTACAGGTATAAAGTTTGAAAAGCATTAACGGGTAAATTAATTAATTTGATAAATAGGAACATGGTTCTCACAGACTTACAAATATGTATACGGAACAGTGTGCGAGTCAAATTCTTAAAAAAATACATTATCTATGAATAGGAATATAAATTAACAAATTTGATTTTGTCTACACTAAAGATTAACTTATGGAGCAGGACCAGCATGTTTCCAAGCATTCTTATCTTGAAAATAATCATCTAATTTGTAATATGCTTGTTTACAAAGTGTGCTTTTAACTAAAGTTTTAAATTTACTTTCATTTAGTTATAATATATCACAATGTATTTTGTTATAGAATTTAACACAGTACCTACCCCATGAAAGATGAGTGTACTTTAGCTAGTCTATAAGATGATTGATCTAACTAATCTTTATTTCTCGTATTACAATTGTGTCTATAACTGACTTTACTAAAGAGATGTATATTTTTCCTTACATACTTATTATTTTCATAAATGAATTGGCAAGAAACTGTTCTAGGTGCCGTATGTTAGAAAGAAACAAAGATTCAAACCAATGGATACGGAGAATTTTATTGGTTCTGTCATTTCGAGACACTGCCAGCGCGGTGGATACGATCATTCCATATTCTGTGTTTTTTCCTTCTATTGTTTTTACATGAACGAAGACGGTTAAAATCGTATTGTATTCGGCCTCACCCATATTTAAATATTTGTAATTCAAATTGAGATTACATTAGTCGTATTTTCAAAGAGATTTAAATACTTTTTAGTTATGGACTTAGTAAGTAAACTAAGTGACATGAGTCGTTTATAATACAACAAACTAGTGACAGCGGTAGTGCCAGAGAATAAAAAGAATACAGTCTTTGACAACTTTGAAAATATTTCTTGTGATTTCATTAGTTCCAATATGATTCCAATTAAAGCAAAGAGTAAAGTAATAATACCAGGCTACATGATCTGGCTGCATCTGATATTTTTTTGACAGATTAAATTGACGAGAAATAAATCGAATATTTTTTTTTGCATTGTGCGGAAAAAAGCGACATAGGTCCACCTAGCAACGCCGCAAAGCGGTCACTGGGTCACTGTCGAATTGCACTGGATGGAAAGAGAAGCACGATGGAACTTGTGTAGTTCTTTTTTATAAAACATAATAATTTAAATTACGTTAAAATAATGAATTAAACTCTCCGATGAAGAATACACTCTTCATCGAAGATTAACAAAGATATGACAAAGAAGTTTTGCGTCCTGTTATGATACGTTATTGTTGTTAATTGTACTAAGGTAGGTACGTTGGTCAGTAATTTAGATGGGTGTTCAAAGTCAAAGAGGATGGCACATACAAAGAGAGAGTAAGAGGAGTAGTAAGAGGCAATGAACAAAGAGATACAGATTTCGAGGTCGTATTTTTGTTTTTTTTTTTATTTATTTTTTTATTTGTTATAGGCTCGCGTTTGACCACTATCTCGCCTGATGTTAAGTGATGATGTGGTCGAAGGTGAAGCACGCTTGCCTAGAAGTAACCTATTCACTCTTGACTTGAAGACCCCTAGGTTGTAGCTATCGGGAAACAAAGACGCCGGCAGGGAATTCCACTCCTTAGCTGTACGCACAATGAAAGTATTTTCGAAACGCTTTGTGCGTATGGGTGGGATATCAACCATGTAACGATGGCACATTGCCGTACGTCTTGTAGTCCGATGATGGAAAGGGCTAGGCGGAATCAAATTGTGCAGTTCCATCGCACACTCCCCGAAATGTAACCGATAGAAAACCGACAGGCTGGCAACTTGTCGTCGGTGTTCAAGGCTCTGGAGCTTTGAGTCGACCAGCGCATCATTGCCGATAAGTCTCCTGGCCCGTCTGTCAATCGACTCAAGTGCGTCAAGTTGGTACCTGGCAGATCCGTCCCAGAGGTGAGAGCAGTACTCCATGCATGACCGAACTTGCGCTTTATACAAGTTGAGCAGCTGTTCAGGCGTGAAGTACCATCTCACCTTCGCAAGGATCCCTAACTTTTTTGCAGCTAATTGAGCCTTTGCCTCAATGAAAGGACCAAAATTGAGGGTCGATGTCAACGTAACACCAAGAAGGTCGAGATGGTCCGTTATCGGCACGGTTACACCACGGAAGGATGGAGCCGGGTGGAATTGGCTCTTTTTTGCGGAAAAAAGACACGCCTGGGTCTTAGCAGCATTGAATCTGACTAGATTGGCATTGCCCCATTCGGAGACTGCCTCCAAAGACAGGTTCAAGCGCTCAACCACGGCCTCCCGAAGAGACCGGACTTGAGGCCCAGTAGCCCGTGCGCCAGACACGTATCTCTCAGCAACAGTGCTGTCGTCTGCATACCCAAAGGTTCCGGGTTTTAGCAGATCATTAATGTGCAGCAAGAACAATGTTGCCGAGAGCACTGACCCCTGAGGGACTCCGGCGTTAATACCTAACTGACCGGACGAGCAGCCATCGATAACCACTCGGATGGACCGATCCCTCAGGAAGTCTGCAATCCAGTCACACAGACCACTAGGCAGACCGAAGGAAGGAAGCTTACCAATAAGGCTCTCGTGCCAGACCCTGTCAAAAGCCTTCGATATGTCAAGGGAGACAGCAAGCGCCTCCCCGTGGTTCTCGATGGCCTCACTCCAGATGTGAATGGCATACGCTAGAAGATCCCCAGTTGACCGGTTTCGGCGGAAGCCGTATTGGCGGTCACTAAGAAGGTCGTTGTCTTCTAGGTATGCCAGGAGCTTATTATTCAGCACACGTTCCATACTCTTACAGAGGATGGACGTTACTGATATGGGTCTGTAGTTGGCCGGGTCAGCTCGACTACCCTTCTTGGGCACGGGCTGAACGTTAGCTTGCTTCCAAGCCTTCGGCACTTTTCCAGTCACCATCGAAAGGCGATATAGGCGTGTCAAGATTGGAGACAATTCAGGCGCACAAGTTTTAAGTACAATTGCCGGGATCCCGTCCGGGCCACTAGCCTTGTTCACGTCAAGGTTACGCAGCACCCTACAGACCTCCCTCTGATGGATGCGAATATCCGACATACTCGTCTCACATCGAACAGCAGAAGGAGGGGGCCGCGTGCCATCAGTATTCAGACGCGAAGATTCCGCAAAGAGGGAGGCAAACAAGTTTGCCTTGTCCTCAGCGGAGTGGGCCAGCGACCCGTCAGGTCTCAGCAGTGGTGGTAGTGAGGGGCGACAGAAGTTTGATTCAACCGATTTAGCCAGGGACCAAAACGCCTTGCTACCTGCGGGATATGAAGCAAGTTTGTCCCCGATTCTGCTAATATGGTCAAACCGTGCCCTTCGCATCGCCTTTTTGCAGGACTTGGCAGCCCACTTTGGACTTGGCGGCTCTCTTCTTCTGACTCACGTCATTTGCCTTGCGCACACGAGCGTCGACCCATGCCAGGTACGCCTTGTGTTTAACCGCGTTTGCGCGGTCACACTCGGCGCCAAACCATGGACGGCCAACGCTGGACACCGTTACGTCAGAGAACGGAATGTAGTACTCCATCCCCCGACGCAACACATCTGTCACTGCGTCAGCGCATGACGATGGGTCCACCGAAGAGAAGCAAGTGGGCCGCCAAGGATAGCATGCGAAGAAAGAACGCATACCATCCCAATCTGCTGACTTGTACCGCCAAACCCGCCGGGTGCCTCTTGGGCTGGGATCGGGCGGGGAGTAGACGGATACAGACTTCACCAGACAGTGGTCGGAACTACCCAAAGGTGATGAAATCGACACTGAGTATCGGTCTGGATCAGTTGTCAGCAGAAGGTCCAGGCAATTGGCTGTATGTGAATCAACATCCAGCACCCTAGTAGCCCCTTGGACCAGCTGGGTGAGATTTAGCGCAATCGAAAGATTTCGCATCTCTCGTCCAGCATGGTCAGTGCACTCCATGGGAAGAGCCACTCCTGGTGGTGGGCATTAAAGTCCCCCAGTAACACTAGTTGGGCGGAGGGATACCGTAGCTGAGCCACATCTGCCGCCTCACTCAGGTACTGTGCGAGCCTGGTTGTCTCCAGATCACCGCTATGCGATCGGTAGACACAGGCATAGATGATCTTATCCAGACCTGTGTCCACCAGGGCCCATAGCACTGAATAGCTTGAGTCTTCAAGGTCACGGAGACGCCGATAGCAGATATCGTCCCGGGCGTACATGCATACACCAGAGCGTGGCTTGAACATGTGCTCCAGGGTATACCCCGGGTAAGATAGGTACGCCACGTCTGACGGGCATCCGATCTGCGTCTCCGTAAGGAACAAAAGTGCTGGTTTCTCAGTCTCAAGGTGGTGATGGACTGCGACAAGGTTAGAGTGCAGACCTCGGATGTTGCTGAGGTGCACCTTATGTGAGAGTGAGTGCTGCCGCTGTTCAGCTTTTTTTCTCTTGTTCCTTTGCATTATTGCTGTGAGTGAAGAGGAGGGAGAGGAGAAGGAAGTGAGATGAGGTTCCACGCTTGCAACCTACAGACACGCGCCGATAGGACGCCATCATTGGGGGACTGGTCTGGAGACTGCGGGGACGCCCGAGCCCCCCCAGGAATGTCCATCGGGCACTCTCGTCTGGTCGCCAACCAGCACGATGGCGCATTCCGGGATTTTTCGACAGTTGGCGGGGCAGCCTTTCATGTGGGGCTGGCACACTACTTGGGCCCCCAACTACCTGCGGTCGGCCAGCGGCGCACCGTGCCTCGGATCCCGCTACCCTCCGCGACCAGTCTTCCGATACGTCCATAACAGCGCGAGTCAGGCCGGCCTGCCTGCTGTGGAACAACTACCTTGACCCAACTCCTCTAGTGGCTGCACCGAGCATCATACCGGAACACGACTAGGCCGCTTGGCGGTACGTCTTTGCCCGGTGGGTGGTCGCAAGCCTTCGGCCGAAGCCTACCACCAGTTTGTCACCTGATTTGCACCACCCGGGGACCACGTGTAGGGAATCGAATAGGGTACATTCCTACGGACGCGGGTGACTCAGCCCCCAAAAATTTTATTTTATTAATAGTATTTAGTCCAGTTGCTTGACAATCTGCTTTAAAATCACTATTTGCTGTCGCAGCAGCGAAAAATTGGAAATTTATGGCATTCTACATTAAAACAGCTTTTCTCAACGGCGAACTAAGAAAATATAAAATGTTCTTTAATCTTGGTGTTCCCGAGGAAAAAGGGAAAATATGTTAGTTAATAAAATCTTTATATGGGCTTAGACAGTCCCCAAAACGATGGAACGAAAAGTTTCTTTAAACTATGGTTTCAGCCAAGGAAGAATGAATCATGTATTTTGTAAAATAAGGACTGTTCAATCATTATTGGGATTTACGTTGATGACGGCATAATAATTGGATCAAACGAAGAAGAAATTTGGCAAGTTCTAAAGAAAATTAATTCGACATTTGAAATTAAAATATGCGGAAAGCCATTATCCTTTTTTGGAATGGAAATAACGGAAGACTCTAAGCGTATACTTTTGACTCAGACAGTTAATGCAAAGCAGATCTTAAAAAGATATAACATGGAGAACCGCAAAGACGTGGCTACTCCGTGCAAAACACAATATAATACCGAAGACGGTAGTGAGCAGAAAGCTGAGCCAAATTTTCAATATAGAGACGCTGTAGGGAGTTTACTCTACTTATCAATCAAGACGCGGCCAGATCTCGCGTACACAGTCGGGATGGCGAGCAGAAGAAATATGGAAAACCCAGAAAACAAAGATGTAGTGGCTATAAAAAGAATATTAAGGTACCTGGCGGGCACCTTAGGAGATACACCCTTGTATGCCATAAGAAAAATATAGAACTGGATTTCTCTGTTTTCTGCGATTCTGATTACGCTGGAGAGGAGAGCTTACATTAAAAAAAGACGTAGTACTATAGGCAAAATTATTATGACTGCCGGAGGACCGCAGATTCATGGTGCTCTCGTGGACAGCCCATCGTAGCGTTGCCATCGACTGAAGCCGAGTTTATTGCAGCGGCAGAGTATTGCAAGGAGTCAATGTTCTTAAAATCCTTACTGGTTGATCTCAACATTAAAGTACCGGTGATTTTCGAAATTTATAATTAGAGCACTATTCAACTCATTAAAACTTTGACGGTATCTTTAATATTTTTTCATCTACGAGGTATATGTTAATAACGGTTTTCAGATTGAGTATTGTTCAACTGATAATCAAACAGCTGATATTTTAACCAAGGTTTTAAATAAAACAAAGTTTTTAATGCACAAATCTCATATTGTGTGTTATTACTTAATAATATAGAAAAACCGTTTTTAGGTGAGTCTAATATAAGGTGTAGTTTTTGGTTAAAGCATATTATCTGTGGTTAAAGTATCTATCTTTATTGCGTTATATCTCTGCTAAATTTACGCATAACAGCGTAAAAGTATATTAATTGTAGCAAGTACTTTTCAGATATGCCTATTTGGTTGTGCACTGTAAAAACTTAAAAGTTATTGTTTGTCAAAGATTAAGCGAACCATTGTCATTGTCATTAACCGATGTCTAACCATTGTTCTGTTAGTGTTATTTAAAGCAAAGACTGTTAACATCTAGATTGGATATGCACATGCCTGAGTTATACATTTTGTAGCTGTTTTATGTAAGCGTAATTTTATATTTTTATTCTGGATGTAAACATAAAAGTAGGATGGGGGGACTTCGACGAATAAATTATGTCGCTTGTTTAAAAGTCTTTTCAATTGGTAAGTCTTTTTTAACGATTACACAGGCCGTTTTAGTCCCATCCCTAATCTCAGTACGCGTTGTTGCTTGTAGGCTTCGTAGCAATCATCTTAGCTACCTGCTACGAAAATATAAAGCGTGTACTGGATTAGTAGCGTAGCACAGGCGTAGCAAAGCCGTATAGCGTCTCACCTTAGAAGTATTATTATTCCTTGGTGTATCCTCAGATAAATGACAATCTCTCTACGGAAAAAGGAAGCAATCTTGTAGATGATATCAGGAAATATTTTTGTAACATATTTCCTGATGTCATACTGTTGCCGTGGAGATGATTCCCCAAACGGCACTTGGCCTAATTTTGAAAATTTCTGTGTCACCACTGCAAAAACTCAGTTAGGGGTCAGCAAAGGAGCCCTGCACAGCAAAAAATACATTAAATGGTGGAACAATCACACCGAAGAGATGGTGGCCAAAAAGAAAAGTTTATTCAAAACCTGGCAGGAAACGCGCTCAGGTGAGGACAGGAGAGAATACAAGGCGGCCAAAAAGCAGCTAGAAGAACAGTGGCAATTGAAAGAGATAAAGCTCAGCAGGACCTATATAAATGTCTGGAACTAGCAAAGGACAATGAAATCTACAAAATCGCATGACTTCGAAACCACCAAGTATATTAAAAATAGGGAAGGCACACTGCTTACGGCTGATAAGGATGTATGTGATAGATGGCATGAATACTATAATCAAATGAAGAATTTCCCCGACAACAAGAAACAGAGGAATCAATGATACAAGGATCTACATCTGCTAAGATCAAAAAAGCGATCTCCAAAATTAAGAATCATAAAGCATGCGGCCCGTATGAAATACCTCCCGATATATGGAAGGGACTTAAAGCTGACGGAGAAGTTTGGCTTGCAGAACTATTTAACAAAATCCTATCGAGCGAAAAATGCCAGATGCCTGGAGAAGAAGTATATTAATGCCCTTCTGTAAAAACAAGGTAGATGTCCGGGATTGTGGAAATTTTCGAGGAATCAAACTCACATCGCATACACTTAAGATCTGGGAAAGACTCCTGAGTGAACGCATTACATATCAAACTGTTATAAAAGAAAACCAGTTTGGCTTCATAGCTGGTAAAGGAACCACAGATGCTATTCATGCTATTAGAGTAGTCATGGAGAAAGCTAGAGAGAACAAACAAAGTTTATGGCTAGTTTTTATCGACGAAAAACGATAAAAAAGAAGAGGAATGGAAAAGGCATTTGATCGAGTACTAAGAAAAATAATTTGGCAGGCTCTAAGGGAATATGGAGTCTCTGAATGTTATGTAAGACTTAGAAAAACCATTCCACAAACATGTAGCAACGCCCAAACATGCGTCAGAAGTAGAACCAAGAAGACAGAATAAAATGTAATTTGAACATAACCGGTGGAATGAGAGTGTACCAGGGTGAACTGAACACATCTGTGTACCCGTTAGAGCATACTGGCGTGATGGTATGTTATGAAATGGTGTAAACAATAAACATACATGCGACTGCAGCTACCCCGAGAGATTTGCCGTCATTTGTTGAAGACCTCTGTTGTGTATGTTCAAAGTTCTTCATCAGACCTTCAACAAATTTAAATGGGCCCATTTTGGAACAGACTTCTTTCGAACAAAAATAGAATTTTGCAAAGCCGTTTATTTATGACGGAGTTATGCCCGGAAATACAAAAAAAAAATAGAAGCATCCGAATTGAGAACCTCCTCCTTTTTGGGCAGTCGGTTAAAAACTAGAGGAAGCAAACATTACACAAACTTTACAAACTTTACATTTTTTATGTATTAGAAGAATGTCGCACAAGTGCGTAAATAAAACTCAGACGTTATAAATTTTCCGGAACAAGGTTTATTGAACTTGACTCAATTTATTATAACACGGGTACTTGAACGATGCTAATTCGATACCGTTCTGTCACTATTCACTATGCGCTTGAGACGACAACGGCGGCGATGGTCGGACTGTCAACCGCATTCCATCGTTAGAATTTGAATTTGACGGAATCTTTATTTCGTTTTGCTGTAAGGCCATTTGGTATGAGTTCATATTGCGGTTGAACGTACATGTTAAAAAGTAACGTTTAATATGGAAAATCTTCGGTCAACGACTGTTGATTTATTATTATCATGTTGGGAATAGGTACTTATTTGTGTGCAAAATAAAAATAACTGTTATCTGAAGCAAGTAGGTTTAATTTGATTAGACCCTTTGTAGTAACCAGTTACACAGTTCACTCATTATCACTGAAATACAATATCTATGTATCTACGTAATTTAACGTTATGCGGAATTATGTTAATTATTCTACATACCATCCATATGCATATAGATCATTTGTGTTGTGTCGATAAAATGTTACTATTTCTAATCCTACTATCACACTAATCACACTAATATTATGAAAGCAAAAGTTTGTTAGTGTGTGTGTGTTTGTATGTTTAGAAAACTTTTTATCCCGGGAATATGTTCCTCGGGATAATTTTCGACATTCACGCGGACGAAGCCGCTGTAGAATAAAAAATCTTTTTTACAAAAAAAATACTACCGACTTCCAACTAAAAACACTACAAAGTGAAAAATAACTTTCTTTTTCGAAGTCGGTGTCTTTGGTAGGTACCAATTGTTTTCGTTATGGACACCGACTTCGAAAAAGAAAGTTATTTTTCACTTTGTAGTGTTTTTAGTTGGAAGTCGGTAGTATTTTTTTTGTAAAAAAGATTTTTTATTTTTCACTTTTTAGTTGTAAGTACCTATTAAGCAACTTGCTTTAGTGAGGTAGTAATGCCAGAATAGATTAACTGAATGCCATGAAACTTGATCATAACCTGTGAAATGAAAGTGTTTCAAGGTGAACTGTACACATCTGTGTACCCCTTTAGAGCGTACTGGCGTGATGTTATGTTATGAAATGGTATAAACAATAAAAAGACATGCGGTTGCAGCAATCCCGAGAGATTTGCCTTCATTTATTGAAGAGTTCTGCTGTATATCTCCGAAGTTCTTCATCAGATCTTCACCAAATTAAAATGGGACCAATTTCGAAACATACTCTAAAAATCAAAAAAAGAATTTTCAAAATCGGTCCACAATTGACGGAGATATCGGTAAACATACACAAAAAAAAAAAAACAAACATGAAGTCGAACATAGAACCTCCTCCTTTTTGGGAAGTCGGTTAAAAATAGCGACTCTATCTAGAATTTTCCAATCGGTTCATGTTGATACCTACGTAGTATTCTATTTTCCATTTCGATAAGAAGTACTTATACGTTAATTAAAGAGCGATACCATTAGACGTTCGTGGGCATGAAATCTAATTATGATGGAATAGGTACACGTTGTCGCATGATAAGGCCTTCTAACGGGCATCTGGTGTTGTGATCGGGTTCCCAACAACTGAATAGGTACATATTCCTTTACATAAGATAGGATAGATGATGGAACCCCCTTTTGCGCTACGAAAACCATAGATGTACATATTAATCATCCCGACAAAGAGGTAAAACAAAACCATAAAAAAATAGTATACCTTTTTTCATCTATCCCATGGTGTGGGGTATCGTTGGATTATCATTCAAAATATTACGGGACTGTGGTAACCATTTTTCATCCGTTTGCGTAAAATTAAGCTTCAAATTGTTAATTTTTGTTAGAGTCAAGTGTCCATCACCCCTGCCAGCTAAATGGTTACTTTCGGATATGTGAAACAAATCACGGCGGTAGTATAATAACGAAAAGGAAAACTATTAGAGCTAAGTAGACTTTACAAATTTACGAGTACCTAATAGTCGACCAACTTATAACATGTACTTGTATGTATATGTATGTGTGAAAAGTAAAAATTTAGTACAAATTCCATTGAAAAATTACTTATATAACGTTGTTAGTTGTGTAAAACGGGTGAGAAATATAAGTTTATGAACCAAAATATCCTTATAATAATGATTTCTAAATTAATCATGTTTACGCTCGAATAACGCATTGGAGTTTTTCGTGAGCCTCCGAAACCTTAGGAAAAAACTTAGATAGGCTTATTACGTATCTTTTGCAAGAGCAAAACGATAGCGATTTTTGCGCAATAATTGCTTTTCAATACAGAAGTTTAAGAGTTGTTGGCGGTTTTTTTTAAATAAGTGCATTTGACTAACAGCGAGCGATTAGCAAACGATTGTGTAGGACCTACCATACCTACACTGCAGGTAATGCCGACTTGTATGACATAAAGCGTTTGATCGCTATCGTTTTGCTTTTGCAAAAGATACGTATTATTCCTTCGGGATAATATTGCAATTACAGAACCCTATTAACGGCTTCCAAATAAAAAAAAATATTAAGGTGAAAAATAACTTCAGTTTCTTCGTTTTGTGACACCGCCTTCCGAAATTTAAGTTATTTTTTACTTTGTAGTTTATTTTTTATTTGGAAGTCGGTTGTATTTTTTTTATAAAAAAGTTTTTTAGCATTAATCTTCTCTAAAATTCAACAAGAAAAGTTTTCTGTTTTTATTTGCTTTTATTTTTCACTTTTTAGTGGTACATAATGGACAAGTTCTATAGTAAGGAACCTATAATGTCCACAGTGATGCCAGAATGGATTACCCAAATAACATGTAACTTGAACATAACCGGCGGAATGAGAGTGTACCAGGGCACAGATAATATAATACTAGCATATATCCAGGGTGAACTTTACATATCTGCGTACCCGTTTAGAGCATACTGCAATGGCGTGCTGGTATGCTATGAAATGGTGTAAACAATAAAAATATGTATATGCGGTTGCAGCAATCCCGAGTGATTTGCCGTTATTTATTGAAAAATTCTGTTGTATATATCCGAACCTCCTCCTTTTTGGGAAGTGGGTTAAAATCACATTTGCTTAACAATTAGAGTTTATTTACATTAATAACTATATACCTAGATAAGTACATGCCATGAGGGAAATAGGTAGGTTACTACTAAATTTACTACAATACCTGTTTACTGGTTATAAAATAATGACGAAAATTAAAACAAAAGTGTCTCATTGTTTTTACAAAACATGGGCAACTCATTGTGGTCATTATTGAAGGCGACAAAAGCAGCTATATAGGCTGGCCACTATGTAACATGATACAATTTTATGACCGGCACAGTTATTAGAGCTCATTATTAAAGTAAATGTGGCTTTTTGCGACCGTCACTGGTTAATATGTACTGTTTTTTTATCGACTTACCAAAAAGGAGGAGGTTCTTTGTTCGACTTCATGTTTGTTTTTTTTTCTTTTTGTTTATTATATTTATATTT
This sequence comes from Orthosia gracilis, assembly GCA_947562075.1. Lineage (NCBI taxonomy): Eukaryota > Metazoa > Arthropoda > Insecta > Lepidoptera > Noctuidae > Orthosia > Orthosia gracilis. The sequence continues at coordinate 65,007,640 of OX387264.1, read as the reverse complement.
TACCGATATGTCCGTCAGTTATGGACCGATTTAGAAAATACTTTTTGTTTCAAAGAGTATGTTTCGAAATTGGTCCCATTTTAATTTGGTGAAGATCTGATGAAGGACTACGAAGATATACGACAGAATTCTTCAATAAATAAAGGCAAATCTCTCGGGATTGCTGCAACCGCATGTCTGTTTATTGATGTTTATTGATTATACCATTTCATGACATAACATCACGCCAGAACGCTCTTTAGGGGAACGCAGATCTCTCATTTCACCGGTTATGTTCAAGTTTCTTGATATTTGGGTTATCTATATTCTGGCGTTATAGTACATTACGATATTAGTGCGTTATAACCAATACGCACGTATATCGTACGACGTTTTTTAACACATTTGCGAGGAAACAGAAATAAAAACATTTTATATTTTGTTCATTTTTAGTTATTGAAACAGTTAGTGAAATTACAATTATTAAAATGATACGTAGTTGTAGTTGTTTTTTTAATTATGTTTTTATTATTATTATTACTATTCATAATGTCATTGTTTTGTGTTAGGGTAAATGTTGGAGACGACGAAACTTCTTGAAAGGCGACAGAAGAGCATTGTAATTCGTCATTAGTTGTAAATAAAAAAATATCCTCAGTAGAAGTAGAGGGGCGCGGCTCAGGGCAAAACTTCTTCGTTTGTGGCTCCAAATTTATTGCCTGAGTTATTTTGGCACTTATATTTGCTTTGTTTTGGATGGAATCTTCTACATAAGATTCTGCTACTGCGTTAGAACGCCACCCGCCATGCCGCTTTAAAGTCAATATTTCAGCTCCCGAATCAGCAAGTAATGTAGCTGACGTTCTTCTGAAACTGTGCCCTGTATAACAATCAGCGTCCGGCAATCCTAAAAACTTGGCGACTTCCTTTGGCATGGCACCGAATTAATTTATGCCAATAGGTTGCGCAGTACATTTACCTTTTCGGTAATTCTGAAAGAAATGATTATTTTTTGCCTTAGTCGTACGCAGAGCTTCATATTTTTTGACCACGTCATAAAATGGGCCGTTGATAATAAAAGATCGGGGTATTTTGTTTTTAGTGTTTGGGATTTTAATTAAAAGCATTTTGCCTTGAGTTTCAATGTCATTTGTGGTAATATTGTGAAGCTCTTGCCGTCTACATGCACCATTAATACCAAATATTAACGCAACCTGAAAAGAAATAAAAATGTGTAAGATAAGGTATAGGTACTTAGCTTACAGACGGTCGTTAAAAAATATGTAAAAGAGTATGTACAGTAGGTAGATCAATACATAAAATAAGGAGGCAAAATGACCTTAGTTGCCAGGTAATGGCTATCTGGAGCATCTCTTAGAAACTTTTCGACGTCATTTGATGACAGTACCTTGGATTTTTCTTTATAAAACCATCAGAGCGTCTCTTTAAAAATGCAATGAGATTTGAATATAAATTAATATCGACACCATTTTTCATCTTGAGGGTACTTTTCAGCATCGAATATGTTGTCCACAACGAGCTAGGCTTATATTTACTAGCTAGTTTATTAAAATACGCCAAAACTACATTTTCGGAAAATGACTTGGCATTTTTCATGTTTTTCCACTTCAAAAAATTTTCATACGTGGTTATGTATCTGTCTTTGGATATTGACGGCAGCAAGCTGTCGCATGCGGTTCGCGCTTCTGTTAGTATATCAGGTGGAGTTGAAGTAATATATGGCTCTTCTTCATTATTGAAAGTTGTCATATTTAAATTTTCACAATACAAGTACAAAGAACAGCTTCATACAATTTCCATAGGTCGCAGAATGGGTGGAAACGATTCGCGCGAATAAAAATCGCAGTGCGTACTAAGCCTTAGTCTTTATTTAAGTAGGTATCCAATTTTTTAAACTGTGTTTTACACTTATTATAACATACGACCCTTATCTACGGCATTTATTGTTATTATGAGCGTGTGTTCCACTGCAGTCCCTTCCGTCTTACATTTTTTTCATGTCTCTTGCTACATCTAGCCAATGACAATTCCTATCTAAAAGAAATGGGAGCCTAATTGTTCACGCCATTTCCTTCTGGGCCTACCGCGTGGCCCGCGCCGCCCGCTCCATTTGTTCGGAAGACAGTCAGTGGTTACTTTTTCCCCGACAGCGGGAGGGTAATGTTTTTCGGGCATATGTATGTATGTAGTATGTATGCCCATTTATGTAGCACGCTCCACAGCCCAAACGGCTAGACGGATTATAACATATGAGGTGTCGTTGGATTCGTCTCAATTGTGGGAGTTACATACGATATATAATTTTTTTAATCGTTCCTGCCTGAAAAATTTAACACCCCCTGTGTTAAATTTTCGTTATCCTTACAATATGGGTATCAAATGAAAGCCGCTAAATAGGCCATTCCAAAAATATACGTATTGTAGCACTTTTATGTTCCTATTTCGGCATAAATTCAAGATAAGCGTTATCGTTTTGCTCTTGCAAAAGATACGTATTTAGCCTGCGGGATAATGTTGCAACTACAGAACCCTATTTTTGTGCGTGGCCCGACACGCACTTGGCCGGGAGTATTTCTCCCGGGATTTTCTCTATGAACGCCTATGGTAATTATGGTAATTTTATTGAATGGAGAAATGCAAGAGGCGCCAAGATTTTTTCAGAATCTGTGTTTTTTGCCTACTTCCAGTACTTAGCCAAAACAAAACAACCTTCCACTCTTTGGAGTACCTACTCAAAGATAAAATCAACAGTAAGTAATAACGACGTAAAACTGGACACATAATCGAAATTAATAGCGTATTTGAAGAGGATGTCTGATGGATTTAAAACTAAAAAATCCAAAGTGATCTCATGAGGCACCCGACAAAGTCTTTCTTGCCGTAAAAGTAAGTAACTATGTATATGGTGGATGAGTAAACTATAACCATAGTGTTTTAAAATGCGCATTTTATTGTAACCTGTACTTCGATAGATACTTGTCTTATTCACATTCGGTTTTGTTACAGGTGGCTTTAATTTTCGGAGTAAATGGAGCTTGTCGTGTCAATGAACTTTTAAATTTTAAAAATAACTATTGATGATGTCGATAATCACTCGGATGATTTACTGTTAGTACAAAAATTCTTCGTTATCCGAGGAGAATACAAAAATATTGTACAGAAATACCTGGACCTGCGTCCTGCTGATATGAAGACCAATCGGTATTTCATCCATTATCAAAATGACAAGTGCTTCAGACAAGTTATGGGAAAAAATAAAATATCTAACATGCCACAAGAAATCGCTACTTATTTGAAGTTACCAGATATCAAGCTGTATACAGGACATTGTTTTCGTCGTACTTCTGCTACCCTTTTGGCAGATTCTGGAGCGGTCTTAACTGTTCTCAAGCGACATGGAGGATGGAAGTCGAGTGCTGTAGCAGAGGGGTATATAGAAGATTCCATTGAGAACAAGGCGAAAACATGTGAACGCATCGTGGAAAACATTAAATTGCAACCTTCAGTTAATCCATCCATGCCACTGTCACCGCGCCCATCTACATCCAAACAACGAGATTCACCGTCACATTTTCCGCAAAATGAGCTAGATTCGGACATTATTTCAAACACGCAGAATATAAAATCTACAACAATCTCCAATCCTAATAAACTGTAACAATAAATTTACATAATTGCGAAAATGTCTCAAATGTAAACATAAGTTTTTAGTTTTTTTTATTATTAGATACTATTTAATTTTAATTTAGTTGTTACTCTATGTTTTATTATTAATAATATTACAATAAAATATGAGGCACTTTTTATTTTCTCATAGTGGGTAAAGAAAAGTAGAGTGTATCACTTGGGCGCAAAATATATTTTTGGCTCGGGCGATGTACTTTGGAGGATTCTACTAAAGAATCCCACACTTGGCTCTGGATTCAAAAAAGCGCTCTCGCCGTAAAAATATTATTTTTTCTCCAAAACTACTAGTCCGATTTTGATGCAGATTTCATTTATGGGTTCGGGTTTGATTGTTGCATAATCTTAGATAGGTTTTACGGAGACAACTCACCAGGGGGCGCTGCAGTAAACATTGCTTGTGCAAATCCATGTTGCCATTTTTCTCCAAAAGTACTAGTCCGATTTTGATGCAGTTTTCAGTTATGGGTTCGAGTTTGATTATTGCATGTTCTTAGATAGATTTTACGGGGACAAATCACCAGGGGGCGCTGCAGCAAACATTGTTTGTGCACATCCATGTTACCATTTTTCGCCAAATCTACTAGACCGATTTTATATAAATCCGATTTAATATCTATGCTCTCTAAAAAGTTAAAAAAAGCAAAATTAAAAATTTTGAAATTACCCACGACGTTTAAAAAGTAATTGATAGCCCCCGACGGATATTCTTGGGTTTAAATTATTTTATACTTTTTCAAATGCCTACTTTTTAACCATCGTGAGATTTTTTCAAAATTTTTATTTTTGTTTTTTAAAAATAATAGAATACAATATCTTTATTTAATGAATACGAGTTTCTTTTTTTATAGAATATCTTTAAATAATTCTGTTGGTTTTTAGAAGTCACTTTTTATTTTTGTGATTTTGGGATTTATTCGTTACGTTTTTACAGGAAGTTCGTTAGTACAGTAATTAATTAAAACTGGCATTATTATATACACCCAGAAAAACAAATATATAATAATAAACCTATCGGATTTTTTTCTGCAGGAAAATATGTTTGTTATTTGTATTAATTATTTATTTAGGTTTGTAGGTACTTCAATTGCCTCACAAACACAGAAAATAAGGTTTTACAGTTATTTGCGCGGACATCGATTTGAAAAAAACCGGTCAAGTGCGAGTCGGACTCGCGCAAGAAGGGTTCCGTGCCACTATCGCAAAAAACGGCACAAAAATCACGTTTGTTGTATGGGAGCCCCACTTAAGTATTTATTTTATTCTGTTTTTAGTATTTGTTGTTATAGCGGCAACAGAAATACCTACATCATCTGTGAAAATTTCAACCGTCCAGCTATCACGGTTCAAAAGATACAGCCTGGGGACAGACGGACAGACAGACAGACGGATCGTGGAGTCTTAGTAATAGGGTTATTACCATTTGGGTATGGAAACCTAATAAAATGTCGTTGTGTCACATGTGGGTACCGCCATGTCTACTTCGCACCATGGACACCAGGGTACCTAGTCGTACCTAAGTATTTACTTTATCGATATATTCATGGTACGAGCTTATCTCTCTCCAGTACGCATTGCTACGCTTATCTGAAGTGTATTGTTTTTTGTGCCAATAAACATTTTATTATTTTCTTAGATACCAAATTTATTTATTTACCCTCGCACTGGAAGTGGAACGCCTTGCAGCAATAATTCCACCAATGGAGCACAAACTTATAAATAGTAAGTATAAGTCCAGCCTAATCGCGTAAGTGAATTCGGCAAGGCGAAATACCTAATGATTTAAGGATAATTTGTCGTACTCTTTCGTGGGGTCAAACCATATGCCTTGCCGAATTCACTTACCTACACGCAGTTAGGCTACAGGTATCCTCACGATGTTTTCTTTATCGTTGTTAGCAATGTCCAAGATAAACATAGAAAGTACAAATGAATTGAATAAAAATAAAAATCAAAATTGAATAAAACACCGACACAAAAACCTCTCTCTCCCTCGTGTCGGTGAAACGCCAACTTTATAGCAGTTCATTTTAGTTATACGTTTGAAGTGTTTACCTGTGTATTTGTGCATATGTCTGTGGCATCATAGATCCTAAACGGATGAACCGATTTTTATTTAGCTTGTTTTGTTTGAAAGGTGACTTTGTCGAGAGTGTTTTAGCCACAGACATAAATTTAACGCAAGTCCCTCCACAATTTAAAAATAAATTTACTTACCAATGAAAGAAAACATTGCCAACTTTTTCTATACATATTTTACAGCTCAATATGGCATAATTAGGCATTTTTCTCGATTTCGGTGGATTTCCGGTGCCGATAATGCTAAATGAAAAGCTCAGATTACGATCATCGATCGTAATTTTACTCCGTTTTTTGACTCGCGAAGTACATACAATCGCATCGTCTAGTAAGATTTATATCTGTGATTTTAGCTTTATTTGATTAAAATCGATACAAAAGTTATCCGATCCGTTATTTCGATAGATTCTCGATTGAAGCATGTCTACAACTAAATCTATACTTATTAAAATTATAAAGCTGAAGAGTTTGTTTGTTTGTTTGAACGCGATAATCTCAGGAACTACTGGTTTGAATTGAAAAAATCTTTTTGCGTTGGATAGTCCATTTATCGAGGAAGGTTATAGGCTATATAACATCACGCTACAACCAACAGGAGCGGGGCATAAATGTAAAATGTTGCAAAAACGCGCAAAATTATTCCATTTTGAGAGCTTCGGTTGCGTGCGCTGCGTAAGCGGTTAAAATTACGCAACAATCATGTATGTAGTGTAGGTATGGTAGGGAAGGTAGGGTAAATAGGTAAATAGGTAGCCATTTGACGGGAGCGAAGCCGCGTGGGACAGCTAGTATATTACATGTAGGTAGTTTAATCAGCATTAAATTAAACATTTATAAAACCCCCGACACCAAAACCTCAATAACACTATACCTTGCGAAAATACATCGCTTCAAACAGTAAAACGCCTATAACTTATAACGGCTGTACCGGTTTTAATCAAACATAGCTAAAACTCTCTGGACAAAGTCACCTTTCTAACAAGAAAAACTAAATAAAAATCGGTTAATCCGTCTAGGAGCTATGATGCCGCAGACATACACACAGATACACAGCAATACATCCCTCTTTTTTCGTCAGGGGTTAACAAGTCACATTGATTGATTTGAACACACGACCTCAAGCACGAGTGGCGAGGCCTCTGGGCCACCATGACATCACTACCAATCGACACTGTTGATGATTTTTTTTCGATAAAAGGACTGGACAGAATAGAATTATAATTAGGCAATGGTAGAATGCTATAGAGCTTTAGTGGTTTTAATATTTGCAATCATACAAACACACATGTTTTAAGCCTTATTTTTATGGTCACTTCAAGTGCTATCAGCTCTTATATTACCGTAGTTACGATATAATTATCTTTTATTGCTTATTTAGGTACCTTAATTCTCAGATAGTTTTACGAGACTCACGTTTGCACTAAGTTAAGCGTTGATTAAATAGAACTGTGTATTATCTACGTTTATCTATATTTCGACGTGTTTTCATTTGTCTGGATTATGATGGAGGTTTTCATTAATCCTGTTGAATAGTAAACGTGTTGCAATTAAATATGACGCGTGTTTACACGACCTGAAACTGTTAGGTTTTTTTCTTAAACGATGTATGGTCGCGTTTGACCTTAAACATTTGAAATTAAACATTGTTTTATCCATTCAAATTTCTTGATGTTTGCAGACGATATGAAAATTTATAATTCCTGTAAAAATATCCGCGACTGCCATTATTTACAACAGGATCTTGATAGATTTTATGAATACTGCCTCAAAAATAAACGCTTTCTTAGCCTTCCTAAATGTTACACAATCTCTTTTACTAAAAATAAAAATCAGATCAAATTTGATTATTCAATAAATAATATAATTCTTAATTAAGTGCAATCTGTCCGTGACTTGGGTGTTACACTAGATTCTTGTCTGCATTTTGATACTCATATTGACAGTATAGTAAAAAAAGCCTTTCAGATGTATGGACTCGTGATGAGAATTTCAAGTGACTTTGTGCTTGTTTCCTAATATAATATAAAAACCTGATTCGGTCGCAATTGGAATACGCCGTCCAAATTTGGCATCCTCTATATTATAAGTAAGTACAAGGATAGGCTAGAAATTGTGCAGAAAAAGTATTTACGTACTTTGAATTATAAATGTTATTGTCTTAAAGTCTCCTATGAGCAATTACTGATTCATTATAAAGTTCTTAGTTTGGAATTTAGACGACTACTTCTAGGTGTACTGATGCTGCATGGTATATGCAATAATAGATTCGACTGCATTCCCTTATGAAATAGCTTACATTATATAGTACCTAGATCTGTCATGCTTCGTGGGGTACGTGTGCCTCAGCTATTTCACACAAATTCGTGTAAGACTAACGCTGGGGTGCGCGTGCCTCTTCGTTGCCTCGTTGATGTGTACAAAGCTCACTTCATGGAGCTTGACATATTTACTCTCTCCAAACATCGTTTTAAGGCGGGAGCAATAGAGTTACTGAATTTTTAAGTATATATAAATTTATTTTGTTTCTTCTTATTATTTTTTACGATGCACACTACTTGTTTGTTCTCTTTTGATATTTTTTTGTGAATTCGTGGACAATGTTGTGGGTTACATGTGTAGTAACATAAACATGGGAAAAATTGGATAAATGTATTTCTAAGTATTGTACTAATTTAAGAATATCTAGTTAAGGTTGGCATGTACTTAACTGTTTTTTGTCCCTAACAAATAAAATAAAAATAATCACGCCAGTACGCTTTAAAGGGGTAAGAAGATGTGTACAGTTCACCTTGGTACACTTTCATTTCACCGGTTATGTTCAAGTTTCATGATAAAGTCAAAGTCAAAAAAACTTTTTACAAAAAATTACAACTACCACATAAAAAAACTACAGAATGAAAATTTATTTCCGTTATGGAGGTCGGTGTCCATAACGCAAAGAAATGGTACCTACAAAGACACCGAATTCCAAAAATAAAGTTATTTTTCACTTTTTGTAGTTTTTTTATTTGGAATTCGGTAGTATTTTTTTTGTAAATTTTTATTTTATTTTGTCTTTTGTATTTAATATTTTACTGTGTAAAAGTAGATTGCCAGTCAGCTTTTAAAGGAATTCAAGCCAAAAGCATTTTAGAAGAAAAACTATAGGAAATTGTTATAAGCCATTTAATTTCCCGAAACATAATCGTATTTAGAGTGAATGTCATAGTTGATATGCTTTGGTACACCCGTACACGTTGTGTGTGTTAGCATTGGCCACACATGACTGTGTCATTGTGATGCAGAGATAATGTCGCGAGGCGTGTGCTGCTAAATGATAAACTGGGTGAAAGCCAGACAACACATTTGCATATTACAAATGCACACAAAGTTAACCCACTAATTGGTACATGTTCTTGTTGCCTTTATTCGTAGGTAAACAGTACGCAGTTATGATAGGACCACCTTTTCTTTTTTTTTAACATCGAGAAATGCTCATGCATACTGCGTTACCACGGGGAGATAGTGCAGTTATGTGGGACTCCAACCCACTAAAACTCCATCGGCGAACCCGCCCCGGCTGTCCGTCACCGGAACCTCCTTTGGGGAGTAACCCCCATCACCGGCGTACCAGAACACTTTGCACGCCGTGACCACCCCAGGGACCAAACCAGCACATGGCCGCCTGATGACCCCGTGTATGGCACCCTCGATCCCCCTGTGATGGACAGTAGCCCCGCCAACTATCACTTTCGGTCGCAGGGGATAGGGAGAGTGGCCAACGCTATACCGACACTCCTTCTCCTCTGCGGCCGCACCGGTTTCGCCATCAGACGGTGGCGACCCCGTGCAGACCGCGAAGAATAGGAGGGAGAATTGCGCACCGGAACACCGGCACTCCTCTCCCACCGCGGACTCCAATCCTCAGCCACGATGCCTCAGATACACGACATTGCGGCACGCCTCAGTTGCGATGCTGCCCAAGCGGTACCGCAACCTACTTGTTGGCCGCTACGTCGTCGGCTTATCGGCAAAAACGCTGACGTGCGGTACCTCCTCGGGATCCTCTTCGCTTCACCGTGGGCGTCCAAGCCACGGCTACTGAGCCCCCCCGCCTCGACAATACGGACACCCACCGGGGTGGATGATAGGACCTTAGAGTAACTATAACTACAGTATACGACCGTTAAGTTGGCTTTTGAAGAGCGGCTTTTCCACAGAGATTCTATAATCTTTTCTGGCCGATATGGCGACTCTTGCGTGAGGGCTATATCCAGCGGTGGACCGGTGACGGCTGAAATGTCGATGATGATGAAATTCTCTTTTTGTATCTGGTTATGCCATGTTAACGGCGGAACGACCTGGGTATCAGTAAGCTGTATCAAAGTTCCATGTCTATCATCGTGTATGGGTGGGTTTAAGGTTTCACACAATGTCTAATGAAGGAAAAGGTAAAGTGATTTATGTGCAATACAATTCACTCAGTTAAATTAATTGACGAGAGAGGTCTTAGATCTAGGTCAATCAATCAAGAGCTAGGTCAATTGATGATATTCCAAGTGTAGGAATCGAATTCAAAATTTAGACTGAATTTGACACACAGCTATACTATTGTAGAATGCAAAAAAACCGAGACTGTTTTCATTTCAATTTATGATGGATTATTTTAATGGTGTCTCATCCCATACAAAGAAACCGTGCCGTCGTATTGTACTGATAACACTAATTATTTTTTGTACATCGATCGCGTTCGGTTCCGTTCCACGGACATAGATGGTGATCTAACTATCGATTTACAAAAAAATATCGGTATAATCAGATGAAAAACGCTATATAGTAACGTTGGCACGGTTTCTTTGTATGGGATGAGCATGCATCTGTATGCTATTATTATATTATCTGTGTCCACGTGTAAATCAATTCGTTTGAAGGAATGTGTTTTGCTTAGGTACGCTGATATTTTTAATGTTTTGTTACCTACTAATGTAATAATAATTCCCACCCGTACGCAAAATACGCGCTTGGTTGTGGAGTTGCGGAAACCAGCCCGTTTTAACCTTTTTTTTTTTTTTTTTTTTTTATGATCTCGCTGGGAAAAAATGCATTACGCTATGTGGGACTCCCCGGGCTAGCCCGGTATACCCACTAAAATAACCCAGCGGCACTCCCGCATCGTCTTGAATTGGAGGAGGACTGGGAAACTGGCAGAGCCTTTACGTCCAGTCCCCCGCCGACGACCGCCCGCCTTTACAGCGGGGCCTTCACGCCCCTCCCTCAGTGGAGGGGCCCGGGAACGACCGCGAGTGCTCGGCCGTTCCCGCCCGACCTAACCTAACCTACCTACTAATGATTGAGTCATAAGAGTTATTTTTATACAGCTGATCATAATTGTTGCTTTTATTTCATTGTCAAAACACAGTAAATTAAATTAATTGATAACGAAATGTTTTCGAAATTAGATCATTGGCATGTGACAGAGTTTAGTTCCTAGGATTGATGTTTATTTCAGACAAGAGATTTCTTCATTTGCTATAATGAGAGGTAGTGGAAAATTCGTCGGTTTTCGACTATTATTGCTTATTTTAGAAACCTGCACAATATAATAGCAAACGCTGAAAGTGATGAATAGTTATGGAATATGTTGGCATATTCTAATGCGTTTTTCACATCCGGTGCAAAATGCCGCATAATAATATTTAAATTCAACACGCGGTATTTTGTACGGCAATTTAGATTTTTCGGTTTAACGAGCAATTACTGTGATTGTGGCGACATTCGTCACATTTATGTGTTGAAGTATTTCGCAACAAGCAGGTGTGAAGTCATTATTAGTTTGTGTTTGTTTGACAACATGGTGTTTATCGAGCGAAGCATATGTTATTATGGGTATTGTTTGTCTATGGCCGGGACTAATAGAGACCATTACGCAAAGCTGATCGAGCCGATAGTGCCATATAAATAAAGAGTAAATACAACAAGTTAGCGGTATAATGTTTAGCATTGAAGCCGTTATTTTACTTTCACCTTATAAGACAATTAACTGATACCATTTGCCTAAAAAGTTGACATTAAACTAGAATACAATTACAATTAAAAAAAATCATGCTTCATAATTTATCTAGTAGCAGACACGCTTCGATGACACGATATCTTGCGAAAACAACCCGATTCAAACAGTAAAACGTCCATAAATTTTGAACGGCTGAACGGATTTCCATCAAACATAGATAAGAAAATTTGATTAAGTCACCATTCAAGCAAAAAAAAAATCGAAATCAAAATGGGCTCATCGTTAAGGAGCTATGATGCCACAGAGAGGTACACAAGTACACAAACACACAAATACACAGGTACACTCAAACAAACTTATAACAACCCCCTTTTTCCGTTGGAGGTTAAAAATATGACGCTAAAACTAGTTGAAGGCTATCCCCATTGACGGCAAACAGCCAGGAGAGAGAATAATGGAGCTGTAATAGGGTCCCTAGGTACTTTATTTACTTACTTAACAAGCGATCACCTTCAAAGCTAAGTGAATGCTACATGCAATGGAAAAGTTTATTCCAAATGGGCATACTTAAGGATCCCCTAGTCGACGGCATGAACTTTTTTGTGCGGGAGGCTAAAATGCATGCTATCTCATCCGACAACACGTAGGAAAGACATAGATGCTGTAATGAGCAGTAAGAAGCTCGTTCGCGTTCGAATTAGCACTTTTGCAAATTTGTATCGAAATGGATGATGATTTAGGACGAAGACGAGCGCGCGAAATTTTATAAACAGACCTTTGGGAGTCTAGATAGCATGAAAACGAAAAAAAAACGACTGAATGTATATTTTCAAAATAAAATTATTTGCATTGTTGAATTACTAATCTATCCCTGTATGGAGGCCGTTTTGCTATTTTCCTTCTTCTTATGGTATTTATTTCCGCCCAAAGATGCGTTAAAATTAGTTTTGAAATATGGAACTTTCGACAATCATAACTTTCAAATATATTTTTTTTTTTACTTTTTTGTTTCCATACAGGGCTCGATAATGATGAGAAAAATTGATATCATATTTTATTTTGAACGTACATCGTCAAACAGTGGAGTAATCGCCAGACTGCGTTTGTATGGAAGAATGATCGAGTAGTGTAACCTTAACTAATACAGGGCATGTTAAGTACAATGGGGCATGCCTATGCAAGTGCTTTGATGCTTCTACAGATTTAATAAACATAAAGTAACAAAATAACTGTAAGTGTTCTTTTAACGACCATAGAGAGGTTAAGCGAGAAATCGTGGTCTATTGAGGCATTTTATTGCCCTTGCTGCAATGAAATGCTCTATATCTGGGGGCACGGTAGTGTACAATAGTTCTTGCAGTAACGAAACATGGTGACGAGGAGTTGCGCATACGAAATACGTTAAACCTATAAGTGGCGAGGGCGACTTCTAGTAACGAGGCATGTGACGGTAGCGAAACTGCCAAGCCACATATTTTGACTAAGGTGTAGAGTTTTTGAAGTTAGGGCTTGTAGAGTTAGAAGCTTGGCTCTACTTTATGAGATCTGATAACTTTTTGATAGTACGAGCCATATGGTCTCGTTTTGGCAACATTTTACATGAATTTAAATGTTTTTGGTGGGTTTCTTTATTTGTTAACTTTTTATGCTGCCACACATTTTATATGCGCATATAATTTACAGCTACGCATAAAGATATTTTCTGTCTGCCTTTATATTTTCAGAGAGATCAAACTGAATGACTTTATCAGTGCAATTTGTAATTGAGATAATCTGAGCGTAATTCTGTTCGTAAACATTTTACAGCTCAAGAATTACCTACATAATATGCAGTGGGTAAACTAGAACTAGACATCTTTGCCTAAGTTAAAATCACTAGAAAACGTTACACAAAACCGAAACCATTGTTACTACGGTTTGATGTAACCGTTACACGACTGCAGCGGCATTGACACAGCAAAAGTAGGCCTATGGGTCGAAGTAAGGCATAAAGATCGTGGACTAGGTTGACTATGTCGTTTTACTACCTATTGAAGCTCCGCTTGTGGTGGGAAACTGGAACAAATCCGTGTGAACCGTGCACGCTTGCCTTTGTCTCTGGTTCGCGACGCTCTTGCAAATGATCCGTCTGCTCTCTGATGAAGGTTGTTTTTATGTTTTAGTGTTACGACCATAAACAACGCGTGACGATGTTTATTTTGTTTTAAAATAGAAGGTCGAGGAAGTGCTTTTTAATTAATTTAGTGGTTTATTAACCCATTTTCTTCTCAACCAACCCAGCAGTATTTCTTACCCATTTCTACTAAAGAATTTGGAACGATTAAGATTCCGAAGACGAGAGTTAAAGAAAAATTAAAAATCTACTATCGAAATCAATCTACGAGTTTGTTCTTCCGCTCTTATTTGTACGCGCTTCTACATAGTTATTTCAAGGCAAAAGTATCTATTATCTTTAGCTGCCTTGTTACCTATATTTGATTAGCAATAATAGCAGATTAGTATAGTTAAAGTCGGTTTTGTTTAATGTCCCGTAGATATTATGGAATTTTACTAATACATATTATAAAGGCGAAAGTTGTGAGTGTGTAAGACCCAGTTTTTAGGGTTCCGTACCCAAAGGGTAAAACGGGACCCTATTACTAAGACTTCACTGTCCGTCTGTCTGTCTGTCAACAGGCTGTATCTCAAGAACCGTGATAGCTCGACAGTTGCCGCTATAACAAATAATACTAAAAACAGAATAATGTAAATATTTAAGTGAGGCTACCATACAACAAACGTGTTTTTTTGCAGTTTTTTGTTATATTGGTACGAAACCCTATGTACGCGAATCAGACTCTCACTTGGCCGGTTTTTTTGATCCGAAGTTAATTTAACCAATGTTTAAATACGCTAACTAATGGTTGCAAAATTCGTCAAAGCACTATTTTTTCCAGTTGTTAGCCTCACAAATAGTCAAATAAGTCTGAGTTAATTATTTGACAGTTTATTAGACTAACGAATACAAGCGTTTTACTGAATTTTAAATCATTGGTTAGCAAATGCATTGCTTGAGGTAACTACTGATAAAAAACTGGGCCTCAGTGTGTTTGTATGTTTGTTACCCTTTTAGGCAAAAAATACTGAATGTGTGTGGATACAATTTGGCACAGACATAGATTCTAGTCAGGAGTAGCACATGTGATACTTTTTATCCGGGAAATATGTTCCTTGGTATAAGTTTCGACGTTCACACGGGCGAAGCCGCTGGCAGAAACTAGTAATAAATAATTTACATACAAACTGATAATAATAACTATGTAGAAGCGCGTACAAATAAGACTGGAAGAACAAACTCGTAGATTGATTTCGACAGTAGATTTTTAATTCTTTAATTTTTAATTATTCTTTCCATTTTCGGTGAATTTTCCGAAGCTGATTAGTAGAAAATATTTTCGCGGTCATCATAGCAAGAATAATTAAGTATAAGTAATGATCTGTAATTCACCTTCATAATAATTAGTCATACGTATTACGCATCTTACAAGACAATCGCCTGTCATGTGCGTATGCGCCATTCGTCTTAACAATAGTGTTCTTATCCGTTTGGAAGTTTGTTCGTAAACGGGTCATCTGTTTTTCAAAACATTCCATCGTTGAGAAATGCAAGCAAAGTACCTATCTAATGTCTTATTTTTATATGTGATGTAAAAACATATTACTAGTTTTATCGGCACATACGATATTAAAATCTTTTTTTTTGTTTACCTTGTTGACATTGGAAACTGAGTTTATGGCAAACCCGACGATATGTGTGACCATTAGACGTGAAAACTAGAGGCCACAATTTTCAAGATTTTAGCAACATTTCGATGTTTTATGCTACCCTTCCTTTTTTATTTTACTTCTGATGATGGGTTTGCTCTTAAAAATATCAAATAAACTAATTAACTTAACTAAACAACTTAACTCTCCTTTCTATTAAAACACTGCTCAAAATCGTGCCAGGTTCACCAATTTTGGTTGCGTTATTTAGCAGTAAGTATTTCTTATGAAATAACAGAAAGCAGTAAATATTAACGTACATAAAGCAGTTATTGTGTTGACTTGATGTCGAAGGATCCGTAGATCCAAGGTATTAGAAAATTTCAATCTGTTACCTACTCGCGGTAGACGATCTGCGTCGACTCGAACGTCATCGTCGATCGTCGAACGCGTGAACCGACTTCCGACTACAGACGTCGGAAGTCGGTGTATCTGGTTTTGTTTTTAGACACTAAAGTTAAAGTTATTTAAAAGACTTCCAAAATTAAAGTTATTTTGCACTTTTTAGTGTTTTTATGCGGAAGACAGCAGTACTTAGGTACTGAGATTTCTTGGAAAAAGTTTTATTTCGTTTCATTGTATTGTGTTTTCCGTGTGATATATGAAACATTGACTGAATTTTTATTTCTAGTCCTGAAATAAATAATACAGAACTATATCTAAATTACCTATTGAGTTACAGCGTGCATGTGGTTATAATGAATGTTTTCTTCAACATACGTGATGTTTGAAAATAAGTCGTCGGCTATGTTTTGATTAGCTCACTGAATTAACGATAATAATCCTTTCTCTTCATCAGCGCACCGTTTACCTGCCATTTATGAATGAATCCTAACTTATTATTATATAAGTCGGTTAAAAAGAGAATGTGAATGTGTTAAGGGCCTACATGCGCTTTAGTGCCGTAAAACGGTAACTTTCTAAAGCATACTCCTTAGTAACGGCTAGGTTAAAAGGTTTGAAAAAAATATATATATATTACTAGCGCGGCTTCGCTCGCAGTGAAGCCATTTTTTTTAAATAATAAGTATCCTATGTTACTTCTAATACCTCAAGAATATATGTACAAAGTTTCATGATGATCGGTTCAGTAGTTTTTGCGTGAAAGCGTAACAAACAAACTTACATTCACATTTATAATATTAAAGTATATTTATTATTGTTTCATGTACATGATTTTTAAAGAAGGTTTTTTCGTACAACAAATAGTTCTGCTTAAAAAAAAAAAAAAAATTAGCAACACGATATTTTTCGCAACTTTTGGATACTGCTCCAAAGCGGCTTGGATGTTAAAAATATTTTTACACAGAAAAATTTATGGCTTAAATTTCTTCATAACTGACAGAACTTGTAAATCAAATAATATTTTGCAAACAAAACTGTTCAAAAGGTGGTTCAATATTGATATTTTGGCATCGAGCGGGCGCACGGCCAGTACTGCGTGTACATTGAGGCGTATATATCGCCTTAAGCTTTCGGTCACCACCAGTAAGCAGACATCGAACTTAATCCCTGCTCGTTCTTTGGTAATTTTATTTTATCAATGTCCTCGGTAGGTGCCTGGTCCCAATCCCTGGTGCCTCATCACAATAATTAGGAGGGATGAAAGGTATGTTACTAAAAGAGTTATGAATATAAATGTGGACGGATGAAGAGAGAGGGGACGGCCAAAGAAAATATGGATGGACAGTGTGAGGAGTGATATGAACGAAAAAGGAGTCAGTGATGGCGTGACGGGAGACAGGATGGTATGGAAGAAGAAAACGTGTTGCGCCGACCCCAAGTAACATGGGACAAGGGCAGGAAGACGATGATCCTCGGTAGGTATCTACTAGAGGAAGTCTTCTCACATACCCAAATAGCCACATCCAAACTATGTATTGGCCGTATTATAAACATTTGTTCAGCTTAGAAATCAAACCCGCGACACGGAGCGCGGTAGACAAACACCCAGCCACCGCGCCAACCATGCCGTCATTGATAATGACTTGGATCTTTTTAGCCAAAGGTTATCAAATAATAAAAAAAAAACATAATAATTTTTGTATTGCCAATTAGTTAAAGACTTAAATATTATGTTAATGATGTTATTAATTGCTATCGACAATAACGCTTATTATTGAATAGTTTCCGTTAACTCTCTTGCTTTTGGGAATGCTGTAAATATAGTTTGTATTTTGCTTTTACCTTTTTTTTTATACTACCATATACATATTAATAGACTCTTGTGTTTGATAGCACAAGTTTAAACCTTCGTGGTTTTTGGTTGCTATTTAATACGAATAATACTGTACTCTTTTGAATAATGATAAAATTAAATAAAGGAAATAAATAAAAGGGAGACGGGGGGGGAAAGAGGAAGTTAAGGATAGATTCAAGGCCTACATACTATTCCCAATCACAGCAACGCCAGAAATCGAATAGCCAGAGTCAACCACCGGTTCACTGCTGGACAAAGGCGACCCTCAAGCGCCTAACGACCGATCCTGTGCCTACTTCTCGCAGGACTCTCTCTCCTGACGAAATAATTCAACAGAAACCGGATGGAAAATCTGAAATCTGTTGCATTTTTATCCTTTAGAACCTAATTCGGTAGTTAGGGTCAGGGTTATACAAACCTGTTCTTGAAGTGAAACCCAACATGGCAGACTACATTAGGCTCGGAAAGAAGTCCTTGAAAAAGACTGCAATATGCAGCAATGCAGAAGAATATCAAAGGTTAAGGTTTTACTGAAAAGACACAAGCTTATAAGTCCGTGGTTTAAATTGAGTTAAGAGCGGCCAACCCATCCTACTTTTCATACAAACGCTCTTACGTGATTAATGATTATGCCGTTGCACACATCTACCTTTCAATTTTGAATTAATAACTTAGTACCTTGTGCACTATATTTAGGCTTAGTTCTATGAAAGCAAAAAATAAAAAATTGGAGAAACAAATTATAATAATATGCCTCCAAAAATCTGCTGTTTTGTACTTACGCAACGTGAACGTGGCCTTTCATAATAAGATAAAGAAAACATCTTGATAGAAACCTGGCACATGTTAATGTAGATTCTAATTGACAAATATACGCCTCGGAGTCTGTGTTTCTTGATAGCTACAATCTTGGGGTCTTTAAGTCAAGAGTGAATACGTTACTTCTAGGCAAGCGTGCTCCACCGTCGACCACATCATCGCTTACCATCAGGTGAGACAGTGATCAAGCGCGAGCCTAAAATTAATAATAAAAAAAACACAAACTTGTAAGGCTTATTAAAAAACACGTATAATTTCCTGGAGTAAGTTTTATGAAATTTTCGTAAATCATAATAGACGTAGTAAAAAACTACCAAACGTTCTACGACTCGCTTACTGAAACCATAGCTGAATCATTCACCGCTAAAATGATGAATGGGGATTGTGTGAAGTTGAACGCCAAAACAGAAAAAGACTACCATTGGCATACGTACGAGAATAAGCAGGCTAGACCAATTAGAGTTGTTGTGAAGAAATTACATTCCTCTTGCCAACCTGATCGTATCAAAGACGATCTTACATCATAAGGACTGAAAAAAGGAAAAGTAGACAACAAATTGAGCTTGAAGAGTAAAGAACCACTCATAATGTTCGTTTTATCATTTCATAATGACGAAGACGTAAACAAAATCTATGGCATAAAGTACATTTTAGAGTGTAAAATTGAAATACTGGGTGTAAATACTGCTCAAAAATCCTAAACTCATTCCCCAATGCAAGAGATGCCAGGCATATGGGCATACTCATAAATACTACAGAAAACAGCCAAGGTGTGTAAAATGCACTGGCAAGTATCTTACAGCCAACTGTACCAAATCTCCACAAGAGAAGCCAAAATGTGTTCACTGTGGTCTTCCTCACCCTGCCAACTATAGAGGGTAGCTAAACAGATACAAATGATGAAAAATAAAAATATTAAAAAGAAACTTGTGGTACTAACTATCAAGCAGTCTCTGCCCCTACAAAATCTTGATAAACAGGCACAGAAAGCAAGTATCCAGTCAACTGCAAAACCCTTGCAAGTCACCAACACTGGTTCCTATACGGAAGCTGAAAAACAAAGATCACAGCCTTTGAATCTAGAGGATAAGATTAATCAGATCTTAAAGTGTATGTCAGACCTCACTTGACAAGAGATTAGAGAAACATATAGACTTATTTCTCTGTTGCCCGTGTTATCAATGCTTTTCGAAAAACTGTTATTGAAACGGTTAAAACCAATAAATAATAAAGGATAAATACCTTATTCCAAATCATTAATTTGGCATCAGGGAAAAACACCCAACAATAGACGAGGTACATAGAATAACCCACATCATTGAAAAAAAGACTGAAAATAAGGAAGTCTGCGCCACTGTCTTTTTAGATGTCGCACAAGCTTTTGACAAAGTTTGGCATAAGGGTCTAATATACAAGCTCAGACGCATGATACCAGAACTTGCAGATATTCTAGAGTCGTATATATCTAATAGAATGTTTATTCCGAGTCTATTCCGAGCTAAAAGCTGTAAAAGCTGGGGTACCTCAAGGAAGTTTTCTAGGCCCGATTTTGTACTTGTTATACACATGTGACATCCCAGAACTGGAAAACAACACCATCAAGCCACAGAGTAGCAGTAGAAAAAGTTCAACTAGCTGTGAACAAAGTTTATGACTGGACACAAAAATGGAAAATCAAACTGAATGAGTCAAAATCAATTCACATTGACTTCACAAACAAACACTTGGACTATCACCCAATCTACACAAATGGCATGCAAGTGCCTTATGCTAATAAAGCCAAATACCTTGGCATAACTCTCGACGCCAAGTTGCGTTGGAAAGCTCATGTCAAAAAGAAAAGACAGGCACTCGATATACGTTATAAAAGTATGTATTATGGTTACTCGGAAGAAAATCCAGTCTATGAATACATAATAAAATAACCATATACAAGCAAATACTAATGCCAATTTGGACGTATGGTGTCCAACTTTGGGGCTGTACTAAACAAAGCAAAAAATCAAATCGTCGGATGCTGTAAATGTACCCTGGTACATAAGAAATGACGATCTTCACCGTGACCTTAAAACGGAATTCGTCATCACCATCATCCAAAAATTTGCTGAAGCCCACACAGACTTCATCGACACGTGAATGTTGAGGCTATCTAGCTGCTAGACAATACAGATTACAGACTTAGTGCGTAGGCTAAAAAGAACTTAAACTTTTGAATTAGTGTAGTGTACAAAGTGAATGAATAATAGTGACAACGCTGTGCTATACATATAACACATGAACACAGTGTTATTTAAAATTATATCAGACTCTAAGAAAGTGCGGACTTCCCTAAAAGTGCAAATGGGCACTATTCTTAGTTTTATCATAATCTATCACGTAACATATTAAATTAGAGTTAAATTGCTTATAAGTCTTTTAGGCTAGATCGTAATTAATTATTAAGATTTTTTTTCTTACCAATAAAGTATGAAAAAATGAAATTTTCGTACACTATTTTTCTTTCTATCGAGTTTTTTGAAAGTTTTATGAATTTCGAACACTATTTTTCATTATCTCTCTCTTTACGCTTTGCCTCTTTTTAAAACATTGCGCTGGATGAAACAGCAAGCTTTTCGATCACGCTCGCGTTGAAGATAGATGGTCCGGCAGCCTAATTGCATAAGTGAATTCGGGAAGGCAAAGGGTTCTGCACGTGATTATCGATTGATGGAGTCAAAAACCTTTGCCTTGCCCACTATAATACAAATAAGCTGCGGGAAGGGCCCTCCACTCCTACTTAGACTAGATATAGATAAAAGGTACTAGGTCTGACTTGTGGTACCTGGTACTTTTCTACCAAGAAAAAATATACCTACAGGTTGTATATTTTTTCTTGGTAGAATCATATTATTAGGTAAAGAAAAAATCATCTTGATAAAATTAATAAGACTTTCAAATAAAACTACTGCGGCATCGGCATGATTGCCTGCAATTTTATCGATTTCTTATCGTTACACATCTATACTTACTATTGTTTTATACAAAAAAAAATTAGTAGGTACACGACTAATAGATAAGTTTATTTACAACAGATTGCAATTAAAAAAATATAGACCAATACATAAGGTATCTACTTCTATGTATAAAAGCGCGTATGAAAAGGGGAGAGGGGATAATGCATAAAAAATTCGTCCACATCGTTGTTTTGCCTCGTAGCAATGCTAATTCCCTAATATTATATATATTCAAGTTATAATTACTTAGTCCTTTCAGGTCATAATCATTGTCAAAATATAGTTCATTACATGACCTTAAATTAAAACAATGGTTTCATCATATTTGACCACGTGTGGCGCCAATGGCGTGCTAACATGTTGGTTTACAT
Organism: Orthosia gracilis; assembly: GCA_947562075.1. Classification (NCBI taxonomy): domain Eukaryota; kingdom Metazoa; phylum Arthropoda; class Insecta; order Lepidoptera; family Noctuidae; genus Orthosia; species Orthosia gracilis. The sequence continues at coordinate 64,985,701 of OX387264.1, read as the reverse complement.
TACGTAAGACAAAATACCACAGAGTCTTGAGACAAAAGTCTATGACCAGTGTGTTGCCAGTGATTACTTACGGGACAGAGACGTGGTCGCTCACAATGTGCCTAGAAGGCTTAAAGTAACCCAAAGGGCAATGGAGAGAGCTATGATCGGAGTTTTCTTGAAATGAAGACATCCGCAAGAGAACCAAGATTACCGACATAGCTCGAAGAATTACCGAACTTAAGTGGCAGTGGGCAGAGGAAATTGATGCAGAACGGATGGCCGTTGGGGCCGAAAAGTTCTGGAGAGGCGACCGCGTACCGGATGACGCAGCGTTGGAACGCCTCTCTCTAGGTGGAGCGATGACCTGGTCAAGGCTGCGGGCGTCCGGTGGATGCGAAACGCACAGGACCGATCAGCATGGCGACGCTTGGGAGAGGTCTATGTCCAGCAGTGGACGTCTTTCGGCTGAAATGATGAGGAAAAATAGCGGAGAAGATTCGCGAGGAAAGCAATAAATTCGTTTGAAACTTTCGGTGAGATTTGAAAAACGAGTTTTCGACCAGTAGGTTCACAAAAGGCCTTGAATAAAAATCCTCGAACACAATTTATTAATCCCTTTATTTATTTTGTAAAATCGACGTGCAACTATTTTCAACCGACTTTCCAAAAAAGGGGAGTTTTTATGTTCGGCTGTAAGAATATTTTTTTTGTGTGTCACCGATTTCTCCGTCAATTGTGAACCGATTTTGAAAATTCTTTGTTAAAAAGTGTATGTTCCCAAACTGGTCCCATTTAAATTTGGTGAAGATCTGACGAAGAACTTCGGAAATATACAACCTATTCAATAAACATCGGCCAATCTCTCGGGATTGCTGAAATCTGCATGTATGTTTATTGTTTACGTTTATTAAAGGGGTAATCAGATGTGTAATGTTCACCCAGGTAGGTACACTCTCATTTCAAACGTTATATTCAAGTTTTATGTTATTCGGGTAAACAATTCTAGCATAAATTTGGGCATTTTATGCACCTTACTACAGAACTTTCTAATTATTATTTAATTATTAATTATTTTAACAAGCCCGCTACTAAAAAGTGAGAAATAAAATCTTAATTCAAAAACACTTAAAAAGTTCACTACAATTTCGGAAGACGGTGTCAAAAAACGATGAAACAAAAACAGGAACACCGACTTCCGAAATTGTAAAGTCATTATTAACTTTGTAGTGTTTTTATTGGGAAGTCGATTGTAATTTTAGGTGTACAATAAAGTATATTATATTGTATGAATTATACCCTGAAAAAGAACACAACTGAATTCTGTGCATCGCTGTTAACTTTACTGGTATTTTGCTACAAGCGTTGGCTTCGTCAACTGTTCTAGAGAACCTATTCAGTTAGGTACCTTGTCGTTATCAATAGACACCTCTTAATCTAGTTTTAAAGAGGTTCTTGAATATTATTATCGTCCTATGAGTAGGTACGAGCTACGAGCCGTACGACGAGTACGAGGTTTGCGATACATCGTCCTTGCGCATTTTATAAGTATATACTAAACTTCATCCGTTTAATAATAACAAACATATTTTTAACAGATGGTACGAATGCTACGAATTCCTGAAAATATTTAACACATGTGAGTTAGTGCAAACTGAGGTAGGTAGAATCTATAAGTTCCTACCGTCTTGTAAAAGTATTTAAATGATATATGAAAACTAGCGAAAACTAATAGCCCTGTAGAGAATTTGTATAAAATTGGCTCAATTCTTAAGAGGAAATATGGGCAAAGAGCGCCGACTGAATTTCATTAGTAAGAGTTCATTTATTCTATTTGTCAAATTTGTACACTAAGCCTCTGATGACAGCGCAATTTTGAGCGTTTTTTGAGGGTTCTATAGTTCTTCTAAAGGTAATGTATCATCAAAAAGGAAAACATAGAGGCATAGTATATATCTTTCAATTTCAGTTACTGGAATAGCTTTTAAATTGGTCCAATATTGAAGGAGGAAGTAGGCGAGAGCCAAACCTCGAATTATGAGTTGTTACTAAGGAAATTCAGCCGGAGATCTCTGCCCAATTTCCTTTTAAGTTGGAGCGCTACCTACTGTAACACAAATGCTCCTTTTTTGATTTATCAAATTGGTTGATAACATTTTTGAAATTTCATTCATACAGAATATCATTCATACAAAATTCGTGGCGCAGAAATCTTCAAACAAATTATTCATATTTTTATAAGCAGCTTTTTAAAGCGTCGATTTTATTTAAAAATGATGTTCAGGCTGGCTCTAGTCATGACACCGGTTTCTCTGGGCTGGGTTCAGCATCTAATTAAAAAAAAATACTGGAGATCAACTAAGTGTTGTATTATGAAAACTGGTATGTATAGTGGTTTCTTGCTATTTTTTCTTTGGACCTTTTCTGATATCTTAGACTCTTTTTTTAATATTGTTTTGATTAGTCATTTCTAATTCTATAGATATCAGTTGATAGAAGTCGACTCATGATTTAACGTCCGGGTAAAGCGCATGACCCCTTGTGTGCCAGCAGTCTTCGTGATTCCGTACATTTTACGGCCTGAGTTTTGCTACGAGAACTGCGGAGCTGTCTCAGCCCGTAATCCAGTATTGGAGCGGTACTACCGAAGGCAGATTTTTCATCCGGCGCGGATCCCCAGCGAGTGGCTGACGTATCATCCATTTTATTACATTTATTTTTTGTGTTAGAATTAATACTTATGTGCTAGTTTCTACGGATAATAATTAGCTTTATGTCGTGGATTCGTTTCCACCTATATGCTTAAGCCAGAATTTAACCGGTTGCAACTGCGTTGAGAATAGGCACGGGTGTTCAGTGTTATACCATCAAGCCGAACTAAAATTTAATGTGTAAGTTTTTTCCTTTCTAAACATTTATAATAACCATACGTAACCAAATACCGAACATACCATAATTATATGATCGTTAGCTGCGATTTTCCTGTATTTTTAAATAATGTGTTTTTCCTTTTTTATTAGGTTATTACATATGTAATTGGCGTTTTGTAAGGGAGGAACATAAAGTCGTTTTTTTTTTTAATATAATATATTTATTTAATCAAAGTATGTACCATTGCTATTAATGCAATTTTGCCATCTCATAGGTAGTTCATTGATCCCTTTACTACGTACCATTCGTACGGGAATGAATAAAATCTTTGAAGGCGCTTTGGATTGCCCCATCGGAGTTGAATTTTTTCCCTTGCAAGAAGTTATCCAAATTTAAAAAAAAATGGTATTCCGTTGAAGCAAAGTCCGGGGAGTACGGTGGATGTCTAAGACATTCCAATTGAAGCTCCTCTAATTTGGTAGCCGTCTGTTGTGCAGTGTGTGGTCTAGTGTTGTCCTGAAGCAGCAGTGGCCTAGAGCGATTGACCAGCCTCGGCTGTTTAGCAGCTAGCTTTTCCATAATGGTTTGCAGTTGCTGACAATAGACATCCGCCGTAATCGTCTGGCCAGATTTAAGAAAGCTGTAGTGAACGACACCGGCACTAGACCACCAAACGCTCACAAGTAATTTTTTTTGAGTCAATTTTCGCTTGGGGCAGGATTTGGCTGGTTCGCCAGGGTTCAGCCATTGCGATGAGCGTTTCCGATTATTGCACAGGATCTACTTTTTATCACAGGTAATGATTCGATTTAAAATCCCTTCATTATTATACCGGTTGAGTAATGTAACGCAGCAGTCGACGCGGGTTTGTCAGTTTGCTGCACTCAATTCATGAGGTACCCACCTTTCAAGCTTTTTCACCTTCCCAATTTGCTTCAAGTGGATTAAAACAGTTTTATCACTAACACCGCAGCCTGCAGCAAACTCGGACGTGGTTTGCGATGGATCCGCTTCCACAATAGCCTTCAATTCTTCATTATCAACTTTGGTCTCCGGCCATCCACGGGGCTTGTTCTGCAGGTCGAAATTTTCAGAACGAAATCGTTGGAACCCGAACCGCACTGTGTTTTCTTTTGCGACACCGTCGCCATACACATCATTAATCCTTCGAGCCGTTTCTGCATCACTGGTGCCACGATGGAACTCGTACTCGTAAATAACGCGATATTTCAAGTTTTCGATATTGTAAACTCACTGGCGCAAAGAAAAAACCAAAAGAGGAAAAAAAAAATGAATAATAAATTTAAAATTGGAATTTCAAACCAAAGAGGAGATATTTGAGATCAAATTGGTCAGTACGACAAAACGCCAATTTCATAAACGCCAAGTTTTACAATATTGTAGCTATTTCGAAACGAGGAAGACGTTTAAAACAAGCTAGATATTATAAAGCTTTCTAATTTATATTAAATAGTTTTAAATTCAGTATCAAATCGCCTTTCAGGCTCATAGAGGCTTATCCCAATTTTGAAGGTGTGGTAATGTTAGATCACATTCTCGAAGGTTATCTAAAAACTAGGTATATCAATAGCAAATGCCTCAGTATGGTCCAGAGCCATCGAAGACTGTAAAGTCTGTAGATTGTGTGACGTTTGAAAAGCTCATGAAAACTAAATAAATCTATTAATTTATTTATTTATGTACACAAAACACTTTACAGAGAAAAGAAATAATACAGATTGAAGAGCACAGAGGTACTGCTTATTTCATTAGGAATTTCTTCCAGCAGACCTGTGACAGGAAAGTTGGATGATAAATACACAGCGTACACGCTATTATTTTTAATTAAAAAAAAAATACAAAAATAACTTAACTTATCATATATAAATGACACTTAATAAATATAGAAAATAAAAATACACACATACTTAATATATAAAATAACAAGATGGTGGAGAGGTATTGGTTCTAAGTTAGTTAGTTTATTATTAGTTAAGTTTCGAAGGAGTTATAACTCCTTCTTCAGTTACCATCGTCCTATATGGGCCCGTTTTTAGACGTTGTGAACCGCTGAAAACGTTTTAATGTTTATGTAACAACAAAAAACCGTCTTCTTAGTCCGCATTATTATGCAACTACGGAACTCTATGGCCCGACACACACATGGCCAGCTTTTCTTTTACTCGCCCTGCTGATGCTCTGTGCAGATCCCGCATTCATCACACATCACATCTTTGACTTGTTTTTTGAATAAAGATACATTTTGGGAGTCACGGATTTTAGGTGGAAGTGAGTTCCACAATCGTACTGCATGAACAGAGAAGGAATGGGAATAGCAATGGGTTTTATGGGATGTAAAATTGGAATGTAGTTTAATGCGGGATCTGCACAGAGCATCAGCAGGGCGAGTAAAAGAAAAGCCGGCCAAGTGCGTGTCGGGCCATAGGGTTCCGTAGTTGCATAATAATGCGGACTAAGAAGACGGTTTTTTGTTGTTACATGAACATTAAAACGTTTTCAGCGGTTCACAACGTCTAAAAACGGGCCCATATAGGACGATGGTAACTGAAGAAGGAGTCCTTAGGTGTCTTTGGTAGGTACCAATTTTTTTCGTTATGAACACCGACTTCGAAAAAGAAAGTTATTTTTCACTTTGTAGTGTTTTTAGTTTGAAGTCGGTAGTATTTTTTTGTAAAAAAGCTTTTTTATTTTTCACTTTTTAGTTGTACCTATTAAGCAACTTGCCCTTAGTAAGGTACTTATAATGTCAGAGATTACCGGAATATCATGAAACTTGAACATAACCGGTGAAATTAGAGTGTACAAAGGTGAACTGTACACATCTGCGTACCCCTTTAGAGCATACTGGCGTCATGTTATGTTATGAAATGGTATAAACAATAAATAGACATGCGATTGCAATCCCGAGAGATTTGCCGTTAATTATCGAAGAGTTCTGTTGTATATATCCGAATCCAGATCTTCATCAAATTAATATGGGACCAATTTCGGAACATACTCTATCAAACAAAAAATAATTTTCAAAATCGGTCTACAATTGACGGAGATATCGGTGAACATAAAATTAAACAAAAAATAAAAACAGACATGATGTCGAACATAGAACCTTTTTGGAAAGTCGGTTAAAAAGAGGAGAGAGCACGCCACCCTGAGGTCACCAGCAGTGAAATCACAGTTATCATTTATTATATATAACAATTAATGTTAAGTGTATAGTTGGCAACGTAGGTACGTATCATAAAAAAATCAACCTTTATCCTGTAGATATGTAGGGTAGGAGTACAATTTGAATTTAAAATAACATTAATTTTTGGCATTGAAAAAATCTGCATAGATAATAAACGTACTGAAAACCTTCAATCTTTGTTTAACGGCCTAAGCATGGCCTCTGATAACCTATGTTACCTATCTTTTGATAAATTCGAAGCGAGTTAATGAGAAAAATAAGTATGAGTACAATACTTATCATCATCATCATAATATAATTTCATCATTAGTTAAGCAGTTTTATCTGCGCTTATTTTTCTTACAGCGTTATATAAAAACCTTTGCCCAGAAAACATAATAATAAGGTTCGCCAGTTGTAACCAATTGTAAATTCTTATCGTGCTAATAGAAAAAATATCAATGTTTAATTAATTTGTGTACGAGTTTAGTTATCTAAATACGATATAATTAGTACTAACGTATTAATTATTATTCAAGTCTCTATACTTGAATAATAATTAATACGTTGATAAAAAAAACACGTTGTAACTGTACCAATAAGTAAGGTTGGCTAGAAAAAAATTGATTTTTTTTCCTTCGTAGCATTTTCAGAAAATATTTTAACATAAAACAGATAGTTGTTCCGGCTGGGTATCTTGTGTATGTGAGTTTAAATGTTTGTTACGCACCCACGATACAGGAAGAAATTCCTAGTGTGGGCAACGTTTTCTTCAATATAAATAAAATAACATAATTAAGTAGGTAATGTACATTTTTTTTTTGACAATATTGTGACCCTGGTGTCGCCGTCCTTTGAAAGGCGTGCGAGGGGCCCAAGCCAACTCGCAGAGGCCTTGTTAGGCATGTATCAGGAAATGTGACACCAACTGACGATTATCCCTGAATGCACTACACAAGTGGTCAAATTCAAGGGCAATCCCCGATTGGTGTAATTATTATAATCATTTATTATTATTATTATTTTATGGTCTTTTGAGAGGTCGCGGGGCCTCTTCTACGTGCTGATGGTCCCACACTCCCTGGTCTTTTTCCCCAAAAGTCCTGGCGCCTTTTGAAGGTTTCCACCCGTAAAAAAAGAAGTAGGTTTTTCCTATCTAGATTTGGACTAGGTACTGATAGCACTCCTCAATGAATTTATTGGTTTTCACTAGCTTCGACGACGCGTCTATTTCCGAATGTATTAAGAAAATGTTTAGAAAAACCTTTGTTGTGAAAATACTTACATAAGCGACATAACGTAGCCACCCTCCCAGTTAAGTTTACCTCGATATTGATAGCTAAGTTACGTACTTGTACCTATACTGTATCTATCTTATCGCATTTTAATAATATTTTATTTACTTAACTAATATCAAAGATTAACTAATGTGACTATTGCTTATGTACCTTCTGTTATGTTAATATGTAAATATTTGAAGAATTATACGTAACGTGGAAATAAATCATTTAATTTAATATCTACCGTGAGAATCAGTCGCGGGAACTCAGTCATATTTATACAACAAGATAAAGAATTGTATGGAATAAACAGATTCCGTAAAATAAATATACAGTTATAATAAAACATTGTACAAAACTTACATGAAAAACCGTGTGTTGTACAGTTCACTGATAAACTGATAACGTGGTGCACTGATCGACCGCTTTCATGAAGATTGGTGCTTTTTTTTTAAATCCAGTGAGTGTTTGCACTAAAACTATGGCACAGTTTTCAGAGTGAGTTAACAGGGTGGTAAGGTTTACGCGTCGATATTTTGTTCAGGACGAGAGGCGCGCGCGGTACGGCTTCTGGCGGGTTATTGGCAGTGGCGGGCCGGTCTGCGTGCGCAGCTCGCGTCACGCCGCTTGCCGCATATCCACTCCGCATTGACAGGCAAACATGCTGTACACACCCAGCGTCCAGGTCGACGGCAATTCACGGCCTCTTGACGACACTTGTGTACTTGCAAGGTAAATACTATACTTACCTAAGGATAGATACATGATTGAGTGAAAGAACATCTGCGTAAGACCTATCTATTTTATCTGCTGAGATACTGCAACTTAAACATATTATACGCCAGTACGCCACGCAGTCTGGTGCGTCGACAAATCAGCATAATTTATGAAGAATGCTTCTGGAAATAACAAAAGGCGATAAATAATTGAAAGTGTTTTCAAGACTTTACAGCCGGTATCGGTACATTATCACCGTTGTGGATTGATCCGATTTGGCTAGCGAGGTTTTTATATATGTGCTAACATTACATTGAATATTTTTCGCTTTCAAGACACCTGCATGGTTCATTAAATAGTGAGGGATACAGAAATAGAATGGCTTGCAGTGTGATCGATCGCTTATACGATAACCTCTATGTTGTAGCCCAAGCCTCTATTCTATACATAGTTAGCTACGCTATTTTCAGATGTAAGTATTTAAAGCTAAGGTTAATATTTCTCTTATCTTGTTGTTGCCATCTAGCTCAGCGATAGTGTAGATTTCTTTCAATTGAAATCGGATAAGTAGGTAGGAAGGAAGGAAGTCGGTAGGTAGGAACCTCTTATTTCCAAAATTACAAACTTTTTGTTGAGTATCATTTCTTCGTGTTAGAAGATGTCGGACGAGATGTTGACCAAAGAAACAGACCTAGGCGCAAGGATCAGCTCGTAATCTCGGCATAATTATCCAAATAGATATTATTATCGTTCCTACAGCCGCTCGCAAAATGAAGCTTAACATACAAAGTAGGTACCTGAGAACCACTAAGAAGGTATCTATGTAGTGGACAGTCTAAAAATAAGTACCTAGGTATTAGGTGGGCACCTAATTTATCAGAGAAATTTTCATAAAATATTTTTTCTCTGAACTTTTTGCGTTCCTCCTAGTAATTTCCTTTAGGAAGGTAAATTTGCCGTTATTGAACATACATACCTATGTAGGTAATTAGTTTCGTGTTACTGGACAAATTAATTAGCTAAAAGCGTACCTTGATTGCCGAGGCACACAAAATCGGATGGTTTTTGATTTTCCGCTATAGATTATTAACCTCCTACCATAGATTTGTTGTACCTACCATAGATAAGATGTCTCTACTTTAATTAACGACTTTGCCGTGATGAATGCGTGTTTGCGCTAGTCTCGGGTTCGATTCCTGAAGACCGCACGGAGCATGCAGTAAGTATTTTCGTAAATAAACTTTACATTCACGAGAAGTTTATATATTATTGCTCAATAGTTATCTATGTCACAAATGTCCCGTAATTTACAGCTTTCCGGCTGAAAGCCAATATCTGCTACTTAGATAAATTCTTTGATGAAATACTGGAACATGTGCACGAGGTGTATTCCGCATTCATCAAAATATCTTGGCTATTGCATAAGATGCGGCGCTGGACGAATGTCGTAATATTTTCGATCGGCTGCATTTATTTTTAACGGAACACAAAGGGCTGCTCTACATAATTCTGTCACTTTGACAGACAGCGACAGCCGAACAAAATGCGTTTTTACCCGACTGCCGAAGGAGGGTAATGTGTTTATCAGTCTATGTAGTATGTATGTTTGTTTCGATGTGGCGTTCTAGAGACTAAACGCGTTGGTCGATTTTGATGATTCTTACGTCAATAGATTCGTCATAACCTTGCGAGTGTCACTGGCTACATTAAAATTCGAAAACAGAAAAATGGCGGCTTTTGAGCGCCATATTATGGAGGCCCTATTTTTTTTTTCTTTCAATCCCATCGTGTGGAGTTCGAAAATAAAGGGTTGTAGGGGGTGATTTAAAAAAATATATAATTCTTATGTATATGTTTAAATGTAACTAATTCGATGAAAAAAAAAACTACTGAAAAAAATCAATTAAAAAATTATAAATAAAAAAGGTAATTAAAAAAATCAAAAACCCTACTGCTTAAGAAACGAACAACACCGACTGTACAGTATGATTTTCTTCTTGTTTACGTCTTTTCAATTCGTTTTGTAAGCAGTCGGGATTTTTGATTGACGTAAGAATCATCAAAATCGGACAACTGGTTTGATCGCTAGTTTGCCACATAGGAACAAACATACATACATAAACTGGTAAAAACATTACCCGCCTTCGGCAGTCGGGTAAAGTCTACTGCTGAAAAAGTAATAATAAATAATAATAATAAAATTGTTTATTCACCAACAAAAGCTACAGATATACATATAACAATACAAATGTTGCAAAATCTGTACAATAATTTATATAACCCTGCCTCTTAAACTAGGATCACCTGTATTTTAAGAGGCAGTGTTCGGCCGAGCAGTTCCTTAAACATAATTTATTACAATAGGTGGACGGTACAGGTAAATCAAGATTTTTGTTATACTTTTTTTTTTTGTGAGAAGTGTGGTAGTGAAGTGTGTATATGTGCATGTGATAGGAGGTGAGTACCTTGCGTGTGAGCGTGAGTGTATGTATGTGTGTGTGTGCCCATGCGTATGTATGTGTGTGTGTGTGTGAGTGTACGTATGTGTGTGTGTGTGTGCGTAGGTGTGTGTGTGATGTATGAAGTATGTTCCTTATAAGAAGGTAGGTAGAACTTGCAGAGTGTTGGAGGATAGTATAAGTCTCTTGACCTCTCGCTTAATCCAAAGTACCTATTTACCTACTAGAACTGCTACTTTAGAACAGGCGAACTGGATTAAACTCCTTCCAAAATTGACTTTACCATGGACCAAATTTATATAACTAAGTAAAGTTCTTTGAGCTTGAGTTTGAAGTAGATACAACACGATCCTTGAAACAACACGATTGATGAATCGCTTTGCAAGACGTGCAGCTTGCTAAGTTGTAGGTCAACAGTTCCGTGATTTCGTGAGGACCTCAAACATAAGTAGCCCTCCCCAATTATTGTCCACAACCGATGCAACACCTGCAAGCTAGAATAAACAGTGGTACCCCCAACAAAAGCACCGAGACAATGATGAGACGGGGCCCGGAAAACGATTCAAGTTTCTTGAAACCCGTCACGGGCTCACTCTGAAAAGAACACTGGGGCGCTAAGACTTGTTTTCCCTTTTTCTTCGTATCAAACAGATAACCTAACATGCTAAGCCAACAGTCACACAGGCAAGGAAGATACAGCTCAGCCCAGTTACCAGACCACCCAGCTACTTCACCACGTTTTTGTCAAGGTTCCAAACTCTTTCCTTTGCTGAATTCACTAACGCAATTCGGCTAAAGGCAACACTTTCGCCGCTGACCGTATTTGTGTATTTACCTACCTACAGTCCGACCCCCGATTTCTGTATCAAGAATTTGAAGTAGTTTGTCAAACTCTACTTGAACCTGAAAACCAATCAATCTTTGACTTATTGCAGAAGGCACCTTGACTGTTTTGATTTTTAATTATCATGCAAGTCGTAAACATGCTTTAATCAAGCCTGTAACGTAAAAACCATGAAAATACCTACTTCCATTATACTCTACGTAGCAACCTACTTTACACACCGCTTGATTGCTTATCGCTGCAATTCGCTAATAAAAACAGTTTTTCAATAAACTTTTACATTGAAAATTATCCTTATAAATCCTTGTATTTCTTACAGCAGCTGATGAAGCCTAGTACTGTCAACGGTGTCCTTATGAAGCCACCACTAAGTAGTTAATTCAAAATAGGTCGGTAATTGAAATAGAAATGCTCAAATCATCATTTTGATTAGAAGTCTGTTGCATGCAGGCGGCGGAAGGGCAGCGGTAGGATTACAAAACTTCCCTCCCTAGGTATCACAGCAGACGCCTTATGGCGGCTGGTCATCGTTCTGCGTCCTCCGGCACATGGTTGGTATGTCTACTATGGATAGGAAGGGAAGTTTTATCCGCCTGCTGCTTTTTCTGCGATAACTTCGTCGCAGGGGGCGACTCGTACTGCGAGTGTTTGTTATTAATGAAGGCGAGTGAAGACTTTAATCGTTCATTAGGTACACAGGTGGCACCCCCCTGGTGGGTTCCCGCTTTGTCGAGGCGGGGGGGGCTCAGTAGCCGTGGCATGGTTATCCATAGGCCACCTCCTATCACATGCACATATACAATGTGCATGTGATAGGAGGTGAGTACCTTGCGTGTGAGCGTGAGTGTATGTATGTGTGTGTGTGCCCATGCGTATGTATGTGTGTGTGTGTGTGTGAGTGTGCGTATGTGTGTGTGAGTGTGCGTATGTGTGTGTGTGTGTGCGTAGGTGTGTGTGTGATGTATGAAGTATGTTCCTTATAAGAAGGTAGGTAGAACTTGCAGAGTGTTGGAGGATAGTATAAGTCTCTTGACCTCTCGCTTAATCCAAAGTACCTATTTACCTACTAGAACTGCTACTTTAGAACAGGCGAACTGGATTAAACTCCTTCCAAAATTGACTTTACCATGGACCAAATTTTTATAACTAAGTAAAGTTCTTTGAGCTTGAGTTTGAAGTAGATACAACACGATCCTTGAAACAACACGATTGATGAATCGCTTTGCAAGACGTGCAGCTTGCTAAGTTGAAGGTCAACAGTTCCGTGATTTCGTGAGGACCTCAAACATAAGTAGCCCTCCCCAATTATTGTCCACAACCGATGCAACACCTGCAAGCTAGAATAAACAGTGGTACCCCCAACAAAAGCACCGAGACAATGATGAGACGGGGCCCGGAAAAACGATTCAAGTTTCTTGAAACCCGTCATGGGCTCACTCTGAAAAAAACAGTGGGGCGCTAAGACTTGTTTTCCCTTTTTCTTCGTATCAAACAGGTAACCTAACATGCTAAGCCAACAGTCACACAGGCAAGGAAGATACAGCTCAGCCCAGTTACCAGACCACCCAGCTACTTCACCACGTTTTTGTGAAGGTTCCAAACTCTTTTCTTTGCCGAATTAACTAACGCAATTCGGCTAAAGGCAACACTTTCGCCGCTGACCGTATTTGTGTATTTACCTACCTACAGTCCGACCCCCGATTTCTGTATTAAGAATTTGAAGTAGGTAGTTTGTCAAACTCTACTTGAACCTGAAAACCAATCAATCTTTGACTTATTGCAGAAGGCACCTTGACTGTTTTGATTTTTAATTATCATGCAAGTCGTAAACATGCTTTAATCAAGCCTGTAACGTAAAAACCATGAAAATACCTACTTCCATTATACTCTACGTAGCTACCTACTTTACACACCGCTTGTTTACTTATCGCTGCAATACGCTAATAAAAACAGTTTTTCAATAAACTTTTACATTGAAAATTATCCTTATAAATCCTTGTATTTCTTACAGCAGCTGATGAAGCCTAGTACTGTCAACGGTGTCCTTATGAAGCCACCACTAAGTAGTTAATTCAAAATAGGTCGGTAATTGAAATAGATATGCTCAAATCATCATTTTGATTAGAAGTCTGTTGCATGCAGGCGGCGGAAGGGCAGCGGTAGGATTACAAAACTTCCCTCCCTAGGTATCACAGCAGACGCCTTATGGCGGCTGGTCATCGTTCTGCGTCCTCCGGCACATGGTTGGTATGTCTACTATGGATAGGGAGGGAAGTTTTATCCGCCTGCTGCTTTTTCTGCGATAACTTCGTCGCAGGGGGCGACTCGTACTGCGAGTGTTTGTTATTATTGAAGGCGAGTGAAGACTTTAATCGTTCATTAGGTACACAGGTGGCACCCCCCTGATGGGTTCCCGCTTTGTCGAGGCGGCGGGGCTCAGTAGCCGTGGCATGGTTATCCATAGGCCACAGGCCACGGTGAAGCGAAGAGGAACCCGAGGAGGGTACGTTCGTCAGGGCCAATAGGTAGGTTGCGGCTTCGCTTGGTCGATATTGCAACTGAGGCGGGCCGCGATGTTGTGTATCGGAGGCATCGCGGCTGAGGGTTGGAGGCCGCGGCCTGCACGCGTTCGCAACCGTCTGATAGCGGACGCGTTAGGGCCGCAGAGGAGGCATAGCGGTATCCCCTGCGGCCGAAAAGTTGTAGGTGGCAGGGCCACTGTCGTGACTCGTCACAGGAGGACCAAGGTTGCCATACACGGGGTCGTCTGGCGCCCATGTGCTGGTTTGGTCCCTGGGGTGACCACGGAATGCAACGTGGTTTGATGCGCCGGTAATGAGGGGTGCTCCCCGGAGGAGGATCCGGTGACGTACAGCCGCGGCGGGTTCGCGGTGAGTGCTAACGGGTGCCCGTGTTACCGCCATAAGCGCCACAGGAGGACACCGTGTAGTTTTAGTGGGTTAGAGTCCCACGTAACTGCGCTATCTCCCCGTGGTAGCACAGTATGCATGAGCATTTATAAACGCAAAAAAAAAGGTATACAGGTGGCAATCGGCCCGCATACCTATTGGGTGCAAATAATTACAATGATAATACTGACACGTCAATATGTCCGTGTCGCTTATTGATTTTCATGTAGTTTTACAACTTATCGATTTACCTACCCGATGCTACGCTAGCTAAACGCCTACAAACAATTTGATACCCCCACTTTTTATCCTTTTCGAGTCGATCGGAAACTCTATATATACGGTATTTTGGACCCAGTAGGAAGCCACCCCGAATGCGGCGTCAGTGGCCAGCATAAGGTCTTCATAAATGCAGATTTTTGGGCACTTGGGTCACTCCAGCCAGCATATGTGTCGCATTCTGGTGAGATGGTGGTCAAGCGCGAGCATTTAATAAAATAAAAAAATCTGCAAAGGGGCACCGCATTCACTCTGGGTATCAGACTAGTCTATAAAACCCCATTTTGCCAAATTGTGTTTACAGCGGCCTACCTAGGTACGCAAACGATTGAGTGCTTTCTGTATAAGTCACTGCAGTTCACGTCCAGTTGGTAGGTGTTCCTGGGGTTTCAAGAAGTCTACCACTCTCAGTTCACTATGATAAGAGAGTAACTACTCTTTACTTATTAATATAGGGTAACTAGGCAGGTATCTGATCTACTAGTGTCTGACAGAAGGCCAGGCAGGTTACTCGGCTATGACTCTTCCATTAAGCTCAATTTACATTGCCCCGGAATTGAATGGAAGCGAACGAAATTGTACATAGCATAATTAACTTTATCGTGTTACGTACAAACTAAATATGAGCCAAAAAGTTATTCAAAAAATCTAATAACCCAACTGCTTAAAAAGCGAACTAAAAAGACGTAAACAAGATGAAAATCATGTTGAGGATAAATCTGGTTTTGGTCAACCAGATCGTGAATATGTATCTGCCGACTGCACAGCAAGATTTTCATCTTGTTTTTGTACGTAACACGATAAAGCCTTTTTAGTTCGCTTTTTAAGCAGTCGGGCTTTTAGATTTCTTGAATAACTTTTTTTATCTACAACTTTTTTTTAGAATTCAATTAGGTACATTTAAACATATAAGTGTTATATATTTTTGATCACCTCTTAAAACCCTTTACTTTGATACCCCACACGAGAGGTTTGGATGAAAAAAAAATTTGGTCCCCCACAATATGGCGCCCAAAATCCGCCATTTTTCTATTATCCAATCTTAATGCAGCCAGTGACACTCGCAGGGTTAAGACGAATCGATTGACATCAGAATCATCAAAATCGGCCAACGCGTTTGGTATCTAGAATGCCACATAGGAACAAACATACATACATACATAGACTGATAAACACATTACCCTCCTCTGGTAATCGGATAAAAAGAGATCGCGCTTCTTCCAGGGAATCCTTGCGCATTCTCCAGAATTCTCGTAGCTAATTGTTCGTATTCAGTATGTACGTTACACAATTGACAAAAAATTGAGTATCATCATCAGCCTTTTAATGCTCCCACTGCTGGGACACAGGCCTCCTCTCTGTAAGAGAGAGAATGGGCCGTAATCCACCAAGCGGGCCCAGTGCGGGTTCATGAGGCGATGTACAATTTCGTTGCAAAAATTCGCTCACATTCCATTCCACGGCAATGTAAATTGAGCCTTACGATCTCACGCATTTGTAACAAATTCGGCACTTGTTAGAAAACTTCGGCTTTGGCTAAAACTTTGGCCCCCTTGGCCGAAACCGAAGATAAGGCTAGCACCTACTATCTAATCTTGTTTTCCTTTACGGTATTTACGAAGTTCTAGACTTATGTGGTAATGTGAGAATAACTGCATTGCTTTGATTATATTATATAATCAAAGCTGCATTGATTAACATGGAATCTGATACTGGGGTTTAAACAATTAAACATAAACGTATTATTAATTAAGACTTTTATTACTGTCCCCAAAATGCAAGAAATACAAAAAGCTTATCTACCACAATACCTAGACTTGAAATAAATAATTGTGAGACTATTTCTGCCTCAACATTACAAGGTGCATTTAGTGGCTGGCTATAATTATTTACATTGTTACCTTTATTGATAATTTATATTATTATTTATATAAGCCTTAGGCACTACTGAATACTTCATAAATGTTCGCACCTAGAAGTTTTAATTTGTCATTGAGAGTGAGTTGCTGAGTCAATAAATCTGGAATGTTTGTGTTGCCCTTACATGTGTTCTTAGTGATGAGTTCATTTATAACAGGCAACAGTTTGACAAAGTGTATCTCTACCTTATTAACATCTACAAAAGTGTCAGGAGTTGCTCCTAGTTTTAAAGCTCCATTTGTGATAACATGATCAACATTTAATTCCAAGTGATTCTTGGTTGGCGGTGCTGATTTAGTTACGAATAAGTTGGCAATTTCGTCAGTTATTGAAGAGAAGCTACGACTTACAGATGACATTGCAATAGATCTCACTTCGTCGCTTTCTAAAATGTCCATGGTCTCTTTTACAATGGTGTCTAACTTAGCTCCACTGACCTCTGTATGACCTACTAAGTAGTGTACCATCTTCTTCACAGGGTCTCCCTCTATAGTGTCTGTGCACAAAGCAGTTTGAATAGACCAGAATATTTGCTCTACCTCCTGCAGGGTCATCTTCTTCTTCAAAGACACAGGTTCAACAACCTTCTTCACAACAGTCTCAATCTGTTTCACCAAGTCTTCAACACCTCTGTCAACAAAGTGGTGACATAAAGACAAATACTTGGCCTGTAAGTCTCCATCTATCAAGGAATCTTCTTCATGGACTGAATCTCTATACAGATAACCACCAATAATGTTTAGTTGTACTCGTAGTACCACTTGTAATATACCTAGCGCATACACAAGGACACATATTCTTGTGAATATCATAATTTTCAACTGTTCCCATAATGCTAGTTTGTTGTCTGGATTTTCTTGCAATTTTTGAACTATATCTTCTGTGTTTAAAACACTTAGAATACTTTCTGTCACAATTTTAGAAAGTGATAGAATGGTTTGGTTGCATGTTCGCTCTGTGCTCTCAAAGTGTTGTTTCTTGCGAGTCATTTCAAAGAATCGTTTTGCTTCTTTTTCCTGCCATTCTCGCAGTTTTCTTTGAGCATAGCCTGTCAATAAGTAAAGTCCACCAAAAACTGCACCCGTCACAATAAACTTCCTCTTGTGGCGGCGCAAGAAGTCCTTAATGCCGTCTAACATGTTGCTTACTAAATTGTATCCTTAAGTTATTGGAATAGAAGAGGAGCTTCGGCACGGTATTTAGTTGTGTTCATAAGACGCTTGGTGATGAATGTTGTAGCATCAATGAACCTTTCCACACAGTTCATGATGCATACTTCGGTTTTGGAGTCCATACGGTTGGATGGATTACCCATACAAGTGTCCCAACATGTGTCTGTTATTCCGTGAACGAGAACCTGAAAGTAGAATACAATTCAATTGAGTATTATTATTATAATAATTTTATTCCTTATTATTATTAAGTATTCATTATTCAGTTTTGTAACAATGTGGCTATTATTACCATAGTATAAAATTGGTTACACAAGACAAATTCTGTCATAAAATCTAAGAATTTTATCAATAGTTATAAATATCATTATAAATTCAAGGTTCCTAGATACAAGGAGATAATAATATTGAAGACACAGAAAAGTGTTGCTTTCTTTTAACCTTCTCATGAAAGTATTAATAAATAAATTAAACAATAGAGCATATTAATAAGGTAAAACTGAGTGAGCTTCGGTCAAAGGTCGATGACGGCCTTTGTGACTATGATAACTGTGGCAGGCAATGGCTACAAGCCAGATCTTGGTCAGTGGGTCGTCTTATGGGCGGCATTCTTATTAACATTTGACAAACAACCTCTTGCTTGTAACATTGTTTAATAAATAATGTTATATTCACCTGGAAACGTTGCTTCTGCGTTTCAGCGAGGATGAATTTTTCTAACTGTGGATCCTTCTCCACTTGTGTTTCAACCATAATCAGAAGTTATGACAATGAAATAGTGGCACCTTCACAAACAGAAAGTATTTTGTACAGCATATAAAAATAATGTAACAATGCAGAAATACGGTCTCTGAGAACAGAGAAAAGTAATTTTCATATTTTTACGAAGAGATACGTGAACAGCAGTTTAATCTAATATAGATAAAAAATATTAAAATAGTCTGTACTCTGTGGCGCTCTGTGGTACTGGTATTGCCAAGCCAAGTTTAATGTAAAGATTATGTTACAATCGGAACAATGTCTATCTATAAAGCAGGCTACTCACATACCTGCCACAGGGACAATCTGGGGTGTAAAAGTGGGGATGACCCTTAATTGTGATGTGCCACCTTAATAGGCAAGCAGGCAATTTCCTAGATTGGCCTTGTGGCAGGGCAGCAGGGGCGCGAGACCATCCTTGGCCCTAGATCGTCCCCGTTGCCCCTGAGGCAGGTGTGTGGGTAGCCCGCTAATTAATGTATAACCTGTACAATAGGTAATATGTACCCTGGGATCTGTGCAAGCGCTGCTCTTTAGACTTTGGCTATTATAACTCTGCATTATCCAAAAAAAGTGTGAAAACGAAAGTTTGGGGAAGGACACCGTCTGCACCAGTAATAAACAAAGATTACTATATTATACGTAACAAACAAAAATAACAACACAAGAAGCAAGTGTCAAAGTGAAGTTAAAGTGTTTATCAAAGATTACTATGTTTATTTAAAATTGACATTTATGTGAAGACGCGGCCAAACAGACTTGAATCCAGGCCGCTTATAAAAATAATAAAGATAAACCCTAATAATAAATCATAAAATAGAAACAAAGAAATAATAATAAGTCTTATTATAAAAATCACAGTTTAAAATTCGACTATGTAATTACTTATAGAAAATATAAGTTTAACTCTCGTATATGCTGCAAGATTTCCAGATAAAATAAAATAAATAAATCTCAATCGTAACAATCATAGTGGTTCTAATTATAATTTTGGCTTGATTTTCATGTCTTTAACGTAAACATTAGGTAATGAAATCGCGCAGATAGCTTCAATTTTCATTATCATCACTAATGTTGATATTAGATGCAACATCAACAAATTCTAGGTTTCCTTTTGTTGAAGTGGATGTTGATTGGCGGGAAACAAAATCATCAGGCATATTGATTTGAGGTTTAAAACTTCAGGATCAGACCTCGGAACCTATCCTTCTGCAGCGAGTTGTGAGACAAGGAGACGTCATATTTCCGAAACTGTTCTCTGCTACATGGAGGTTGTCTTCAAGGTTCTGGACTGGAGAGGGCTAGGCATCAACGTTAATGGCGAGTCCATCACTTATTTTCGGTTTGCCGACGATATAGTGGTCATGGCTGATACCATGGAGGACCTCAGTACAATGCTCGATAACCTCAGTAGAGTTTCCAAAAGAGAGGGTCTAAAATGAACATGGACAAAACCAAGGTGATGTTGATTGCCCATGTTGACATTCGAAGTTGTGGACGATTATATCTACCAGGGACAAACGGTCCAGTTAGATAAGTCGAACTTCGAGAAAGAGGTTAACCGTCGAATCCGACTTGGCTAGGCAGCTTTCGGGAAGTGGCGTGGTATCTTCTCGTCCAACTTACAACAGTGTCTTTTACAACAGAAAAGATTGTTTCTGTCTTTTGGTTATACTTACTACTTCCATGCTTAATATTTTTTTTGACATTCTGACAGTTGTGCCAGTCTGTCTCTGTAGAGTTGGGAAAGGAGCATTACTGAAAGTAAAAATTTATCGATTTTAAAAATGTTTTTGGTAAACGGAGCACAAGATTTGTGCGAATAAACTATGGAATGCTTCTTACTGATACGAAATTACGAATACATAAAAAATATTTCATAATGTAACGCTTTAATCGAGCTCTGCGATTCATGTACTGTATTAAATTATTTTATTTTATAATCAGTCAGAAAAATTATCGATATATAGTGGATAATATTTTTTAAATGTCAGTCCTCTCTAGATGAGTAGTAATTTTTGTTTTGTTGTTTCTACTCGTGGATTTCCATCACGTTAATTTTTTTACCGGTGAAACAGAAAATTTAAAGTATTCGTGACAATGGCTCAAATAAACCATTGGAAGATGTTAACAGACTGTGATTTGAGTGGATACACTCTTGTTATACCTAGTGTGGCAGTTGGAAATGTTGGACAACTAGCTTGTGATTTAGTTATTTCATCTTTACACATGAGAAAGATTGGATTGGTCTATAGCCCTGCACTTATTCCTATATTGGGATATGATCCTTATAAAATTGGTTCAAACAATTTATCTGGTTGTTGTGAACTTTATGAATGTGCTGAAAAAAAAGTGATTATTCTGCTTCTAAGAGCCCCACTAGTTTATAAATATGGACAGAAATTCCTGACAGAAGTGGTGGATAAATTCAAGAATGAAAATATAAAGGATATTATAATTTTAACAAGTAGTTTTGCTCATGAGAGGAAACACATAATGACATCTCCATTCCGATATGTTATAAATGAGTTATGTCCTTACACCAGTCAACTGAGAACCTTAGATTGGGTAGAACATGAGGCCAAAGGCGAGACTGTGAAAATACTTGGTGGGGGCTTCGCTTCTATACTGTTTGAAATCATCAAAGAGAAGGCGGTACCATGCTTAGTTCTATATAAATTTGCTTCAGAAGGGGACAACATACCAGATGCTTATGAAATGGTGCAGTACTTAAATACCATTGTTCCGTTGTTCAACAACCAAGATATTTATTCAGAACTTATTCATCCAGTGTCATGGAACCTCTTGTTTGGGGGACCACCACCGAGAGATATTTATTAATTTTATACACAAATATGTTGTTATACTAGCAATAAAGTATATTGACAAATATTGTTCTTGCTAATATTATTTTTCATTATACCTTCCTATTGTTAAATATATAAAAAAAACCATTGTCATCTTTCCACAGACCCTATGAAATTAAAAATCATTATTATTGTATCATACTGATAACTGCACTTACACAGTCGATGTCAATTCAGATCCATAATAACAACTTGATTCAACTACTACACGATTGTGTACTGATAGAATCTATACTAATATTATAAAGCTGAAGAGTTTGTTTGTTTGAACGCGCTAATCTCAGGAACTACTGGATGGAATTGTGAAATTATTTTTGTGTTGGATAGTCCAAAGTGTGTGAAGGTAGGCTATATAACATCACGCTACAACCAATACGAGCAGACCATAAATGAAAAATGTTGCAAAAACTAGCAAAATTATTACTGCAAAGTGGTTAAAGTTATGCAACATTCATGTATGTAGGGTAGGGTAGGTAGCCAATTGACGGGAGCGAAGCCGCATGGGACAGCTAGTCTTAGATAAAAAAAATATGAGATTTTATTAAAAGCCGGTGTACAGAACCAAATCTTGCAAGTTGAATTTGACCCAGTTCAGTGTCAGATTGAGCTGAAATTTGGCACTTGGCCCACACCTTTGGATCTCGTGACAATAAAATGTTGTAATATAAAAGCTTGATTTAAAAAAATATTTTTTAACCGACTTCGAAAAAAAGGAGGTTGGAGGTTCTCATTTTTAACCGACTTTAAAAAGGAGGAGGTTATCATTTGACTGTATTTTTTATAAATCTTTGTTAACTCAGAACTTTTTACTAAGAGAACCGATTTTGATGTATATATAATAGCTGTTGTGATGATCTCATGTGATCCGATTTAAATTTGATCAAGATCTGATGAAGAACTTTGGAGATATATAACAGAACTCTTCAATAAATGACGGCAAATCTCGCGGGATTGCTGCAATCGCATGTCTGTTTATTGTTTACATACCATTTCATAACATAACATCACGCCGGTACGTTCTAAAGGGGTACGTAGATGTGTTCAGTTCACCCTGGTATTCTCTAATTTCACTGGTTCTGTTCAAGTTTCATGTTATTCGGGTAATCTATTTTGGCATAACTGTGGGCATTATAGATATGTACTACAACTAAAAAAACAAAACACTGCAAACCGAAAAATAAATTTGTTTGCCGAACTCGGTGTCTTTGTCGACTATTGTTTTCCGTTTTTCGACTCCGACTTTGGAAAAGAAAGTAATTTTTCACTTCGTAATGTTTTGTTTTCAAGTCGGTTTGATTTTTAATAAAGCTGTAGCTTTTAAAAGTCTTCAAACGGAGAGTTTCACGACTAACGAACTAGATGGCGCTACTGGTTCGCTGTGAAATAAAGTGTGTTATACCTTTAAACAAGCAATTTTTGTACATATATATAATCTGAATCTCGCAAACGGCTCCAACGATATTCATAAAATTTAGTATGCAGGTTTCGGGGGCGATAAACCTATCTAGCTAGGTTTCATTTTTAGAAAACGTAGTTTTCTCTATTTCCACCCGAGCAGAGCTCAGTCGTCCAGGTACTAAACTGAAGCTCTATTGTGAGATCTCACTACTTCAAAATGATAAGTTGAAGTTTTGACCAAATTCTTGACCATAATATATGGATTTTCTCGATATTGGCACATATAAATATGTAATAATTTTAATCGCTGTAATAATGGATGATCATCCAATAATATAGCGATTTGGTTCTTCATCCCATTGATGGGTACAATAAAAAATACTTACATAACAACATCACAGCCTATTTTCCCCAAAGGGACGCGCAGACGTATAGTAGTTAATTTTTTTTAATAAATAAATTATTTATTTCTCTTCCAAATAGGTTTCATAAAAACTTTTACATACTGGTGCAATATTATTTGATAAATCTTTTGTGGGAGACTGGTATCTGCACCAGGAAATCCTGTCACATTAGATTACCAGGCCCCCCAACAAAACTGTGATTATTAGTCGATTTAATTATAATTATTGATACCTTTGATAAAGTACACGGAAAAGCATGGATGCACATATTATTTTTCAAGTATTATTAAAATGTTATTTAATTAAATTATTCCTAGATATATATTAAATATTTTTTTTTATTAAAGTATTATTAAATTAAACTACCTATTATTAAATTATGAGTTGTTATGAGTAATGGTGTGGTGTGGAGGTCGTTAATTTGTGGTGTGGAGGTCTTTATGATGTGGTATGGAGGTGAAAAGAAAACTAATATGGGACGACAAGAAGTGTTTTGGTTTCATCATATCCCAGGGTTAGTAACCAGGCTATAGCTACCTTTTTGCACCGATTTGTGTTGAGACTGAAATGGATATTATAATGTTAACTTTGTTATAAATAAAAGGTCCTATGAAATAGTAAAACGTGTGGATAAGTGATGAGTGGATAAATTTTGTAGACAACTTTCCGACGAGAAACATTTTTAAGAGGGTCATAAAAGGTGTGAGTATGCTGTTTAAGAGTTATGTCCAATAGAAATAGTTGTCTAACTGTAAGATCATTCTTGATAGATAGATTTTGTGGGGCACAAAAACGGTCTAAAAGTGCTCACTTTGAGAAAGAATTAATGCAGTACGAGATTAAGTTCTGACACAATCGTAATAAATTTGCTTTACTAGTCTGGGTTCGGCGACAGGTCTAAGAGTTTTAAAGACTGTAATAAGTTTTCAGACCCTTCCGCTAAGAAGCGCAAAATGTTCTGCAGAGTCAAAGTGTGAATCCAGAGTTACACCTAGGTATTTGATGTGATCAGTTTGATCTAGTCCTCTGCAAACGCATCCATTGGAATCATAGACTCTGCGTTTATGAGCAACTAAGTCAGTAAGTAACATCTGTTGTGTTAAATGCATCTCGGATTATAAAGGGCATGTATTTCGATTTATCAGCGTTAAGTGTTAATACATTGTCGACTAACCACTTGCAGACAAAATTAAGTGCATTTTGACATCATGTTAGGTTTTGGTGGAAATCAAAATAACAGTGTCGTCTGCATAGGACACTAGAGTGACATTTACACCTGGTTTCCTAGCTCTCGATTATTGGGCTGTTAACGTAATCGACGAATAATCGCCGGTTAATTCTACTTTCAGTTTAAGTTTTTTCAGTGTTACAAGCGGTTGACAATTTGTCACATTTGAGAAAAATCTCGAATTAACCACATGTTACAGCATTTTTGGGTTTCTGAGAACCTTTTTCAATGTTAATCTCTTGTCAACGAGCCTAATTTATAATTGTTGGATATTGGTCAATTATTCGCAGATTAAAATTAATATTATGATTTTAAATGCTTATATTACGATAAAAAAATAATAGGGGTCGGCGAAATCTTTGGTATTCGGTTCAGTTATAAAAAATATGTTAATTAGATCAATTATAGTTGATAACCAAGATTTAAAAAAAGGAAGGTTATTACAAACTTTTTAAATTAATTAAATTATAAAAACTACAAACATTACAATACAATATATTGTATTGTATTGTAATGTTTGTAGTTACAATTATTATAAAAAATAGTTTAGGATGTAGGTAAATAAAAAACAAAACCAACCACCACCAACCACAACCAGTCACCTATCCAAAAACAAGCGGACCAAAAAAAGTTGTCACCCGTCCAAACATTGACCTTGGTTAGTGTTGCTTAACCTGGCGGGGTCAGCCATCCAAAAACAAACGAAACAAAAAAAAAGGTCACCCATCCAAACACTGACCTTGGTAAGTGTTGCTTACCCTGGCAGAGTCACCCATCTAAAAACAAACAAACCAAGAAAAAGTGGTCACCCATCCATAGGCTGACCTTTGTAAGTGTTGCTTACCCTGGCGGGGTTAGCCATCCAAAAAGAAACGAACCAAAAAAAGTGGTCACCCATCCAAAGACTAATCTTAGTAAGTGTTGCTTAACCTGTGCAAGGTCACCTATTCAAAAACAAGTAAACCAGAAAAAAACGTGTTTACCGATCCAAAAACCGTCCTTTGTGAGGTTTGCTTAACTTGGCGGCTACACCAACCCAGCCGCTCAAGATAAAATAGATACTATTTATAGATACTAATTACGTTATAGTAGTGAATGAATACCAGCTAGGGTAGCCAACCGAAAAAATATTATGCCGATTATTCAATGTAACAAGCGATTACGTAATTTTTCGATGATTCAGTGTTGGGAAACCCACTGACAATTACTGACGGTCGGATAATTTGTGATTTATTGTCAGCTAATTCGAAATGTAACAAGCGGCTGGGAACCTGGGCCTTAGTGGCTTGAAAGAGCTCAGATCGTATAGATCGACCAATAATAAGGTAGGCTTAAGTAAGTTACCCTGTGGAACACCGTAGATGACCGGTAGGTCAGCGCTCAAGTAGCCATCAACATCCGTAGCTAAGCATCGATTAGATAAGTAGCTTCTAAAAAGATCTAACTGAGATTCACGAGTACCCACCGGTTCCCGCTTACGAAGCAGTATGGCGACAGAAACAGTATCAAATGTCTTCGCTAGGTCCAGAAAGACTGTTAAACATTTCTTACCTTCATCGAAATTAGTTGCTATAAAGTTAGTAACAGTATGCACAGCATCAGAAAAAGGGGACCTGGCGCACCAAAAACCAAATTGATCGTCCGAAAGTAGTTTATTTTTTCTCAGTAATTTACCAGTCTAACATTTAATAATATTGGCAATAGGTAACAACAAAGATTGGCCTGTAATTTGAGGCACGATCTCTGCCGCCACGTCAGCGACTCTATAAAATAATTCATCGAGAAGTCAGGGTCCTGAGATGCGTATCTATATTGGGGCAAAGTCAATGTTTGCTATATCTAATTAAAGTAGGTTGGAATAGGTTTTGGTTGATCATAGTTTGAATGGCATATTAACGAATTTGTTTTTTATGCAAGCAAAGCAAAACTGGTTGGTGGTCGAAGTTCCACTTGCTTCACGAGTGACATAAGAGTGAGATGGTAATAGAGAGTAGAAAGCTGCTAGATTTAGGCGCTTTTCCTGGTTTTTGCGATTAAATAACAGGATAACCACATTTCGCCAATTAGTTAGGCCATAGGTAATATAATAATAGAATTAAACTCCCCCTTCCTATTACGAAGGATTACAGAACCTAAATGTAGTCCTTGGTACTAGGGGGCGAGCCTTCTGTGTAGCGACCATCAACCGAGCACCAATCCAGAATCCGGGCTACTATTGGGACATTCCGGCACTCCGGATGGAAAAAACCAAGTAACAGCGCTCGACCAGTAAATCAAACTAAGGACATTTGTTTCTAAATTCCCAGGCAAGCTTAGTTGGACTAAACCTAAATAAATCCTTGTAAAAGCAGAAAAAATTGCTTTTACGTCTATACAAGTACCTACCTACATAAATAGGATAGTTGTTCGCAATTCGCATTCAATTTTTGTGCAACAAAAGTTTCAACAAAATTTTCACAGATGATGTATTTTTGTTGCTGCTAACGCTATAACAACAAATACTAAGAACAGAATAAAATAAATATTTAGGTGGGGCTCCCATACAACAAATGTGCTTTTTTGCCGTTTTTTTGCTATAATGGTACGGAACGCTTTGTGTGCGAGTCCGACTCGCACTTGGCCGGTTTTTTGAGTTTGGGTAGATGTAATACGATTACATATACTGTCAAGATATCCGGTCTTACATTTATCCAAGTTCCGCGAAGTATTGTTCATGTTTTTAATTTCATTCTTTTTTTTTATTATCAATAGGCTCGCGCTTGACCACTATCTCACCTGATGGTAAGCGATGATGTGGTCGACGGTGAAGCACGCTTGCCTAGAAGTAACCTAGTAAATATCGGGAAACACAGACTCCGGCAGAGAATTCCACTCCTTAGCTGTACGCATAATGATATGATAGATTCTTGGCGTAGAAACCAGGGTTGATCGTCCTGAATCGCCGCACTCCCAAGCTGGTGTGCACAGTGAAGTGACCAGTGCTGCTGTAGTGGAGTTGCCGTTGACCAGCACCAGGACAGGGTCGTGGACGGAGTCGGACACCAGTGGAGTGAGGATGGAGCAGGGTGAATTGGACATCATCAGCACCAGCTGAGTGAGGCGCAGGGCGGGACGTCTGGGTAACGCAGACACCAGTTGAGTGAAAACGGATTCAGTGTGGTTTGTTGAAGCTAAAATCGTGAGTACATTTTATTATTGTTACATATTTGCAAGTCGGGTTTTCTGAAGATAGAAAATTTCGTCTGAAAAGGTTTCATTGGACTTTAGTAGATTTTATTGGAATTTATTACACTTTATTCATAAGTTATAAAAGTGTACCTGCTTGAATTTGGGATATTTTATGTACCAATCTGTGCAATATTGAATCAATTTAAAATTGGATTTGTCTTTGCTGGGGTATCTTGTCGTAAACATTTGAATTTTTGTGAAGTGGTTAACATTTTGTCTTTGGTAGTTTTAGTAGAAATTTTATTAGTAACTTCTTACGGCCTTAATAAAATAAATTAATATGGAGGCTATGTATAAATTACAAAATAATACAAAGCTTCTTATTGAAAAGGCACAGATTTACTTTAAAAAACTACCTCCTTCGTTACCCTCCATTCCGACACAGCGAGGATGATCCCTAAGACCGTATGGCTCCGCTACCACAGCCAAGGCAACTGAACACTCCGCAATAGCCTGCCACAAAAGATTCTGAGCGTTGCAGCGGTGGTTCAAATTGCACTGGAGAACTTTTAGGGCTGGGAAGGCCAGGTATCTTTTTTTCTCCGAATGCCTTGCACCCAATTGTACTGGCCTCGATCCTTGGGATGTGGTGGGAGCAAGCGAGGCGCTTGTTGCGCGGAGTATATATTTCGTCCCCCAGGCGATGATCTGCTGGAAGACCCTTTTCCGCACACAGCGGATACCGCATGATCGGCGATGTGCACTCTTTCACTATGTGAGGTAGGTTTAACTATTTGGTAACTCCTACGTGAACGTCATAGTATAGGCAGGTAACCTATAACCTAGACAGGCAACATGCCAATTCAACGATCCCGCCCTTTTGCAGTCTATTATTTTAAGATATATAGAATTCTACCAAATTGAGCTTTACCTTTTGTCGGTATGGGCGAAACGCACAAAAGAGTCAAGTGAAACCATTTTCAGCACAATATTTTAAATACGGTAGCATCCATCTTAAATGGTTTTATGTCTGTTTAAACAACAGTTGAGGAAAGTACAATGTTTTCACCCAAAACTAAACAGCTTAACAAGAGCAATAAACCCATATTTGTAGGCTCCAACTTTATAACTGCTACACATATAATAATGAAAGTAATTGCAGTTGGGTATCACGTGGCCATTAAGCGTATGTTGGAACTTGGGTAGCTAGCGAATAATTGCTGCGAGGTGGTGGGAGATTATATTACCTTCTGTAAATGCGTGTGAAGTATGGACTATGGACCCAAGTAATTATAGAGATTGGTTTCTGAATAGAGTGGATTAAAACTGGATTTCAAAAAGTGGAAAATAATATTAAGTATTTCCTTGCCGTCCATTTACAGTGGGTCACGATCAAGGAGACATAATTAACTGGGTATCTACTGCTTACTGCAAGTAAACGTGTTTGTTAGACAATAAGGCTTATTGGCTACCTTGGTGACTAGAATGCATTGACTTGAATGTCAACTCATTTGCATTAGTACTCAGGGCAAAGAGTTCTAAGTTCCCAGATACGAAATACTTCATCAAATGAGAGCATATTGTTAAATCGATACATACTACACGTGGTAAATAATTATGACCTCAAATGTCATTGTACACTACTCTTAAACACTGGGGAACCAAAAAATTTTATATTCAAACGAAATACTGTCTACAATTGGAACAAACAGGTTCTATTTATTAATAGAGTCCAGATAGGACCTCATCATAATTTCAGAGCGATTTACGTATTTACGTCATCACATAGCAGTACAATTTAACTTTACGTCCGTTCTCGGCACTTCCCGGCTTTAACAATTATTGCCGGTTGTCGGTATTTGCACCCACTCCGACATTAGGCCAGCTAAATGACTTAATTGATATAGAAGCTGAAACATGGCCGACTGGGCGAGTGGGCGTAGTCAACGGACCCCGCGTAATTATGGTAAAATGGAAAAAAATAACGACATTTGCGTTCATTTGCGACGACTGTATTCCGAAAAGGAAATCCTTCTGTGAATTACGTAAGGTTTTATTATATTTACGTTTCGGTTAAATATTCATTTCAGCTGTCGATTACGCTGGGCATATTTCATAGCGTTGTAATGTAATAAAAGCCCCAAGGTTGAAACTAGGTCTCTGTTAATTTGAATACAAATATATTTATATTATTTTTCTGCGTGGCCTACAGAACAGTCAAACAATACCTACGTTATAGATAAGATCTCTAAGTTTGTCTCAGGGGCGTAGCTACCGCGGTATCAGCCGTATCAATGATACGGGGCCCTTAAACCACAGGGGCTCCAACATTTGGAAGCATCAATTCGTAAAATGTTGTCCAAAACCTCCCATTTTAATAGATAAGAGGGCCGTAATGGATAAATTAAGATGATGAAAGCTGTTTGTTATGATGACAGCTTAATCTATGCGAGTGGAGATACTTTAATTTTCTAGTTTCCTTTACTAGATCTAAGTTTCTGCTTGTATCAAACAGATGGATTTCCGATTCAAGAATCCTTACTTAGATAGCTTAAGCTTTTATCGTGAGAAGCGTGAGAAAAACGGGTAAGAAGGGCTCACAACAAAATCTGATACAGGGATTTAAGACTAGCTACGCCACTGGTTTGTCTCAAGAAGTGCCTGGAGACCAAAAGAAACAGAGGCTATTATGTGAAGCAAACACTTTCTGCTTTCATGTTAAAACTTATCTGGAATTACGTACTTTATCAACGCACAGCCATAGCCAAAAACTTGGTAAGAGTGAACAATATAAATGTGTGAAAATAAAGAGTAGGGCTTGAACCCTCGCCAGGCCACCCAACGCGCGCTAAAGTGTTATAAATCGCCTGTTATCGCCGCCGAGCAATAACTACTTTATGGCGCTATAAAGACAACGCAACCTTATCTATCACAGAATAGACCAAGAGATTTTCCTTAGAAGATTGAAAAAAGATACATTCACCGAAAAAAATTCAATATTATTGCTTCTACTTAATCTTTGCATTAGGATTTCGTATTACAGTTTTGGTAAGTAAAGCGGTACTAATGGATTATGTGATGATTTAGATGAGAATTAAGTACAAGTCATCGTTTTATAACTTAAGTTATCTAGACTTTACTTTCGTTTATTACGATAGATTACGCCATTAGACTTTCGTAGGCGCCTACGAAATAGCAACAACCAGTCTATAGTGCTACGAAAATGTTGCTACGGCTGCTACGAGCGCTACGAGAATAATATTCAAATGGTAGACCTACGTACTTCCACAAATTATATAAGAGGCGGCGCGCCTTCTAATTTGTGGTACTTCCATGCCGTCCTATAGGTAGTGTCATTATCTGACAAAATCATATTTTGAGTTAAATGAAAAACCAATAAAAAAACTTTTTTACAAAAAAATACTACCGACTTCCAAATAAGAAAACTACAAAGTGAAAAAAACATTATTTTTGGAAGTCGGTGTCTTTCGTAGGTACCATTTTTTTGCGTTACGGACACCGACTGAGAGATCTGCGTACCCCTCAAGAGCGTATTGGCGTGATGTTATGTTATGAAATGGTGTAAATAATAAACAGACATGCGATTGCAGCAATCCCGAGAGATTTCCCGTTATTTATTGAAGAATTCTGTTGTATATCTTCGAAGTTCTTAATCAAATCTTCACCAAATTAAAATGGGACCAATTTCGAAATATACTCTTTCATACAAAAAAAGAATTTTCAATATCGGTCCACAATTGACGGAGATATCGGTGAACATACATAAAGAAAAAAAAACCATACAAGAAGTCGAACATAGAACCTCCTCCTTTTCGGTAAGTCGGTTAAAAACCGCAAAATAATATCTAAAAATCAATGCTGTTTATCAACTATAAATAATTTGCAAGATATTCCGTATCAATAAAACCTTTTTAACAAAACATTTAACCGACGAAATAAAGAACTGAAGATAAAAAAATAAAACTTTTAGTCTAGTATTTTGAGTTGGTGCCGAATAAACTATTTTCGTCGGTTAAATTTTCAGTTTACTTAATTTCAACAGAATCGGTTCACAAATTGCTAATTCACGGGGAAAATTATCAATAAATCTTTTTTCTACCTTTGCTGTGAATTTTATTTTTCAAATATAAATGGGAGAAACTTTGAGGTATAACTCTTGCCAATAAAAAACAAATGTAATCGGAAAAAGAAGTTACACATTCTTATTCTGTGTAAACCTTAAGAATGTACATTGAATGTAGTTTATATATACTTGTCAAAATGAGAATTCCCTCCTTTTATTCGTCGGTTAAAAATAATCTAGCGCACTTTCGAATAGGCACACTACATTGTCAATTAGGTACTTAATCATATCAAAAATAGGTTTGTAAAGAACATAGCCATTAGGGCTTTATTATGTTTATCGGGAATTTATTAATGGTAAGCAGAATGATGGAGATTTTTTTACCGATTAGGGGTGGAATTAAAAACTCAAAATCGGCTAAATGTCGTATAGTGACACTCTAGTTAGAGGAAGGCAGTAAGAGTATAATATTCAAATGATAGAGCTACGTACGTACGTAACAAATGTATTAATAAGTGTAGCGTGACACTTCTCGTTCTGTTAACCTCGAGCGGCTTGTCGCTTTATCCCGCCATAATCGAATTTTGCCCTTTGGAATTGGAAATTGTTTATGTATTACTATGGCTGTCGAATAAATAAAATGGGTCACGTCGCGGTAGCGTGACGGGAACGTGTCCCAAATAAATGTCCAAGCTGTGTATTTTGTTGATGAATGGCGATTGTAGTATTTAGAGGCAAACAATACTCGTACCACACAGTGTATCTAAAATATATTCCATAATGCGGACGTTGTGCCACTTTGGTATCGGTACAAATTTAATATTGAGAAGCCGAAATAAGCAATAAGCGTCTATAAAATGCGGCACGACTTACGTAAACAGTCAGAGAATAGGAAAGTAGGTGCCAATGTTTTACAGCAGATAGGCAGCTGCGTTATTTTCTTAAAAATCAAGTGTTTCAATATATTCAAAATATCAATTTGAAACGAAAAATCAACATTTACACGACAATGTTTGGGTAATATCAGAGCAAAACAAATAAATTCTATTTACCCGTTTATTAAATTCACAAAATTTCCGGTGGGGCGAAATATTCACATTTCTGAAAGCTTTATTGCCAAAAAAAAAGGGTCGCTTGTTTACGGAGTCCCAGTAAACCGGGTGAAGTCTTCATTTTTAAAACAAAGGGGTTCGTCCCGGTCGGTGGGTCGTGCGCTTATCTCGCGGGACGAACTCGTCGAATCAATTAAACGTGCTTGTATGAATCGCGGACCCGCTCGCTACTACTTTATGACTAAGGATATAAGACTGCGTTCCATCGGATCTGCACGTAGACGGAATCGCAGGATTTATTAGTTTTTTAGTCAAAACTGATCGGGAAGGGAGGATACGATTTCAATCAAAACTTCCAGCCCGCGATATTGCGATAGTTGCAGTATGCATACATGGACTTCGATGTAACTTATATTGCAGTTTGCAGTACCCTTCTAATCATTATCTTTCGGGAAATTTTGGTTTTTATTGAAAATAGAATATTTTACTCTATATGAGAAAAAATTATATATATATTTTTGAGATAGTTTAGGCAAAAAGCAGTTGGAAAATGTTATTTTTAGTTTTTTTTTTTTTTCACCATGAAATTTGAAATAGTAGCCGCCATGTTAATACATCATACGGCTGTGTAAACTATACACTGTCAACTGTCAACTTTTCGGCCTATCGGTGCATTTGCTTACATAGCCAACTGGCGTCATGACCAAAGAGCAATTTGAAAATGTATAATTTTAATGAATTTTTATGGCACGTATTGATTGAATAAAATTTGTATGGTTTTTTGTGCCATATTAGCACTATAGAATTTAATTGAGACACTTTTCAAAAATGGGTGTATTACCCTATTGTAAAGTTCGGCTAGATACTATTCGGTCAAAATAACTGAGCACCCGAAATGTAAAACGATCTCAGTCCCGCGGATATCCGCTCGGCGGCGCACCGCGTTCTTCTCGTGAGCCAATAGAGATAGTCGAACGTCAGTGTGACATTTCGGGTGCTCAGTTATTTCGAACGTCTGTACATCCCTAACCCAGCGAGTTATGTGACATCAGGTGCATTATTTATTGCTCACTCGTGCGATATTTCTACAGCTGGTTTATAACGCCATCGCATGACGCAATGAAAGCGATGCGCACGTGATGCTGCATTTTTATCGAATGTGGACGATAGTAAACGCGAGCGGGCTTTTCTACAAAACGAGTTGATGTTTTCTCAGTGAATATGAAGCCAATAAAAAGAAAATTTGTTTTTAACGAATAGGTCATGAAGCTATTTTTAAGTGGTTTTTTAAGCAATTATTAAGGCTAAGTATACTTTAAATTCATTTTCTTTTTATTTGGGACAACATAGGAACCATTTTTGTTAGTACACACCTTAGAAACTACAACTTATACACTAGGATTAGTAACAAAATATAAAATATAAATAACAAGTTAGTGAGTCATGTACTTAAGAGGCATCTCATGCGGATAATGATTCCGCATGAGATGCCTCAGTACAGGAGCTCTCGGGTCCTCAGCTATGACTTTCTGGATGCTATTGCCGCTCCCCCGAATCCTCCTCACAAGCGAAGCCACCTTTTTCCTGATGATAGCCTGGAATCCATCTGTATTCGCTTGGGCAAACATCCCCGATGCACTACAGAAACGAGGGAGTTTCAACATCATCCTGAAAACATTGTTATATTGGACGCGCAAGGCATTTAGCGTCCCCCGTGAACAGCAGACTTCCCGTGTACAGGCCTTGACAGTACGCTTTAAACAGGGTTATTTTGATCTGATCGGTACAACGAAAAAATCTGCGCGCCAACTTATTCCCGCGGATCGCCAACGCCCTGCGCTCCCTCTCCACGTCATCATCGTCTTTAAGGTCGTCGACAAGTATATGGCCCAAATATTTAAACTTGGTCACCTGTTTTATATTAGCGCCGTTCAAAGTAATTGAAGGAATTGTGTCTGAGCACTTGCCGGCGGCCTTGAAGACCATGAACTCGGTTTTCGTTGCGTTATATAGAAGGCCATGTGACGCGGCATACTTTTCACAGACCTTCAGCATCTCTTTGATTGATCTCGCAGTCGGTCCCAGCGACACCATGTCGTCCGCGTAGTTGATGTTGTTCACACAAACACCACCCACCCGGCAACCGACACGCATGCTGCTGAGCTCGACTATGAGGTCATTGACATACAGGTTAAACAGCTTTGGAGAGGACAACCCCCCCTGTCTCACTCCGCACTCCAACCTGTATGACTCAGAGAGGCAGTTTGACCACCTAACACAATTCGTCTGGTTCGAGTACCAAAATTGAAATATTTTCAATATTTCTGCCGGTATACCCCTGTCCTCCATCTTTCTCCAGAGCACTTCATATGAAACGAGATCGAAGGCTTTGGAGAGATCCAAAAAACAGGCGTACACCGGAGTCTTTCGTTCCGTGTAGTATTGGACAGTGTACTTAAGAGCCAGAATCGTGCTTTCAGTAGAGAGTCCAGGTCTAAACCCGAACTGTGCGTCATGTATGTTTATGTACTTATCCAGACAAGACTCAAGCACACTATCCAACAGTTTTGCTACAATTGTCGCGAGAGAGATCGGGCGATAGTTCCCCTTGTTCGATATGTCTCCTGTCTTGTTCTTCACTATCGGCACCACTATTGTTCTCATCAGGTCACCCGGTAAATATGAATGAGTAATGCACATATTAAAGAACATGGACAGGACTCTCGGCACATGTATGCCAGCATATTTTAAGTGCTCAATACTGAGCCCATCGTGGCCAGGAGATTTACCTCTACGCATACTGTTCATCACTTTTTTAAGTTGATTTGACGTAAACTTAAGTAAAGGTTCCTCTCCCGCCACGGTGGGCCCCCAATCTGGCATAGTGGTCGAAGGCCCCAGAGAAGAGCGTACTTTAAAGTGTTCCATGAACAAATTAGCTATATCCTCATGTTCATTTCGGCCCTCAACATTCGCAGGGAGACTAGGCTTAACACCAAGATTATTAGTGGACTTCCAAAATTTTGTGAAATCTTTTTCGGCCCTTTGTTTAGCTATTTTGTCCATTTTAATTTGGTTCTGGTGTTTATGACACCATTTTAGCCGCCCTTTAAAAAAATTCCGTGACACGCACATCTGGTCGTAAGCGGGACCAGTACTTGGTCTACCCAGAACCATCCAGTTTTGGTATTTTAGCCTCGCGTCCCGGTGCGCTTCCCT
The DNA here is from genome assembly GCA_947562075.1 of Orthosia gracilis. Taxonomy (NCBI): domain Eukaryota; kingdom Metazoa; phylum Arthropoda; class Insecta; order Lepidoptera; family Noctuidae; genus Orthosia; species Orthosia gracilis. The sequence goes on along the minus strand of OX387264.1, from coordinate 64,949,905 downwards.
CACATGATCATTCCAGCCGCACATACGCTTATAATGCCGTTTAGGGCTCACATTATTTTTAGATTGTACAGCCGCATCACATAATACATCAACAAATGTCTTATACATTTTATCTAAGACTAACTTATGATCAGATAAAGTACAAGGCCCAAAACTACATGTTTCAAATTAAGTATACTTTAAAGTTAAATTATATAAATTATAATTTTTAATCGTATCCTTTTCCAGCTTTCTGCAGCAAGAAAAGTCCAGATCCAGAAAACTTATAGTAAAATACGAAGGCTGGGTTTACGAATAATTGTAAGAAGAACCTATCTACTTATTAACAGCATGCTTGGTACCTATACAAGAATGTACATAGTCACTAAGAAGCAGATATATTATGAAGTTTTAGATCGGTTACGACTAGGAATTATTTCCAGTTCAGATAACCAACAGATGCCTATCATGCGTCTCTTAAATTGCTCTCCAATCGTCGCTGGCAGCGTCTACATTCTAGCCAGTTACTGGAGCAATCAAAGTTAACGGGTATCTTTAAGTGACCCTTTCGATTGATGGTAGATAAGAACTCAATAGAACACACGATCAAATATGTAGGTACGGATTTACATGGCTACAGTATATGCAAAATCCTGTATGGATTTTATATCTTTACTACACATGGGTAGACCCTTAGGGCGGTAGACCACGTCTTGGATAAGAACATAATATGATAATTTTGATCCCAGGAGTACGTTTCCTGGGGATAATTTTCAACTATAATGCGTGCCTAAAATATACCTGTCTGTAATTACTTAACGATTCCCAAGAGGACCAATTTTCATGTTATTATTTAATGTAATGCATTTTATATCGCATCTTTTCACGAGAATGGATCTACTCGTACCTGCGTTCCGTATCAGATATTCATAAAGATAGCAACACGACCGCTTCATAAACTGCACAGACCGTATTATTCTCACAACAAAATCAACTCCTTAATGGGTTTATTCAAAGCAAATTTTATCTCTCTCTATCGTAGAGAAGGCGGATAAATCGGTCTCTTTCTACAATAATTAGGATGACAAGAAATAATGCTTCCCGATTGTTTGTCGTTTGGAAGTTTGATTAAGTGTTGGAAGTTCGAATCTCTTAATCGTTAAGTAGGCGGTCTCCACGGATATTTGTTAAAACAATAGCCCAGTTTCAGTGAGCGTATTTACTACGTTTTATTACGTACAAAGGGGATTAACGACTGTAATATAATTGCACAATGTTTCTCTTAACAGAAAATAATGAACTTAACGGCCACTCGCATAATGAGGAAAAACAGCGACTAAATTGACAACCAAGACATAATCTTTGCGTTCCCTACATATACAATGTAAGCACCAAACAAATTACTCAACCATTATTTCGCTACGATACTTTGTGAAATTACTCCCCATTAATTAAACGAACGATTCATTTAGTATGAAATGAAGCTGCAATAAACTTCAGCAGTTATTGATGTGTCGTCGATGACGTCATGATGAACACGAGCACACGACTAGATGAGCGACATTAGAGTGGCCGGTAGCAGCCGCTCCAGCGTGCGAATTTACCACGTTTAACCGACTGACAAATTTGGGCAATTTATCGTGAAATTACTCGATATCGCTGCGCTAACTTTTACATCTCCCACCCCCACTCCACCCCACATATATCGGCATAAATGCCTGACCCGCATAAGCCCCCTTCATAAGTATCAAACTCAATTGTCACGTCATACATTTCGTATTGGAACGACTCGTCGCTGTATCGTCGCCGTCGTCATGAAATATAAATAAAACATAATTCATAAAATAAAACATCCTTCGTACAATACGATGACAGTTAAAACGTAACCCTCAGTAAAAGTTATCATAATGTTTACTTTTATTACTCTCTTTATTATCCAGTTTTTACGACAAAGCTTCAACAGTCGACTGAGTTTAAGATATTTTTTCTTTTAAATTGAGGACAGCCTTCTAAGAATAAAAAGATCTCGTATAAAATTTTTAGCTTCAAAATATTTTCCTTTCCTTCTATGCAATATATATCTATAAACTACAGTTCCAAAGAAATTCCACAAAAAGGAAAAACCAGCCAAGTGCAAGTTGTACTGGCGCACGAATGGTTCCGTACCATTATTGCAAAAAACGGCAAAAAAATCACGTTTGTAATATGTGAGCCCCACTTAATTATTTAATTTATTCTGTTTTTAGTATTTGTTGCTATAGCGGCAACAGAAATACATCATCTCTGAAAATTTCAACTGTTTGCTCTCACGGTTCATGAGATAGAGCCTGGTGACAGACAGACAGACGGACAGTGGGGTCTTACTAATAGGTTTTTACCCTTTGGGTACGGAACCCTAAAAATGAAATGTTGTTTTATTCACGTGATGTGTTAACCGCAGCTTCACTTTGGTAAGCGAAGATGCATGAGTTATATGTAGGGCACAGATTTATGTGGACGCAATATCGATATGATACGGATTGAATTGGAACGTGCATGGCTTCTGGTTCGAACATATTTTTTTTACATTGTTAGTATATCATCCTACTTCGGAGTTCCTTTGTGTGATCGAATCAGAAATAAAGATATCCGCAGGAGAATCAATGTTACCGATAAAGCCTGAAGAATTGCCAAACTTATGTGGCAAACTTACGTGGAACATTGCTCGCAGAAATGATCGTCCATGGGGTCGAAAAGTTCTGGAGTGGCGACCACACACCGGTAGGCGTAGTGTTGAAAGGCCTTTCACAAATTGGTCTGATACTCTGGTGAAGCCTGGTGAGACGCATAGGATCGGTCGATGTTGCGACACTTGGAGGAGACTTATGTCCAGCAGTGGACTGAAATGATGATGATAGGCTATCATAATATTAATACCAGTTTGTAACTGTACCACTGCAGGATAATGCAGGCCTCTTCTCAAACAGAGAAGGGATTAGCACTGATCATCACGCTTGCTCAAGTTGGATTGGTGATTTAAGACTCATAATAACTATAAGTCCAGTTTTTCTCACGATGATTTGCTTCACCGTTGTCAGTGACGTCCAAGATAAACATAGAAAGTTATCATCACCCCATAGCAGTCCACTGCTGGACTAAGACTTCTCCAATTGCACGCCATTTGTTTCGATCTTTGGTAACTCTCATCCAGCAGCTACGAGCCACCCTGCATTTATAGGTGGACCGTGGCCGACCCATTGCCACTTCATCTTGCTTACTCTCTGAGCTATGTGGACAACTTTGTTTCTCCGCCAGATTACCAAGTTCCGGATTCGATTCCTCAGAAAGACTTATAGCATAGCACTTTCCATAGCTCGCTGAGCGACCTTTAGCTGATGGACCAGCCGTACCATGAGTGTCCACGTCTCGGCCCCGTAATTCATAACAGGTAGGACGCACTGACTGAAGACTCTGGTCTTTATGCTCTATGGAATACGCGACGAGAAGTCTCGACGAAGTTTCCCAAACTTAGAAAGTACAACATCACATTGGTACTTGCCCGGATTTGCACCCACGACTTCAAGCACGTGGGGCGAGATCTTAGTCACTGGACCACCATAATAAATTATAAACACCCATAGCATTAACGCATCAAACTACAGTCTACAATTCAATTGTTTTCCGACTTTAATCAGTAAACACCGTATAATCGTATCGCAGAGTCAAAACATTTTTAAAATACTGCCAATAAAATGGGGGAAAAACGTTAAAAGTAATAGCTCTTCACAGTTTTATTGTGAGAGTGCGATATGGCTTTTGTCGAGGCAACAAAAACAAAAAGTACTTTGAAAGAGAACAATGTAGGTAATTTGTATAGAAGTGGTGTTATACCTACACTAGCTTATAAACGTTGGGTTATTAGTGCATGTTAATTAGAAGTGGGTTACGTAGTTAGGTTTTGTGCAATGTCTAAATGAACTGAGAAAAATACAATGTCCAGTGATTCTTTTATTTCCTTGGTCCTTATCTGTACAACAGAGTCAATAAAACCTTTAACATATTTAATCAATGGTCAAATGTAAATGCAAAACTACTGTAAGAGACTGGCTGATGGGTTTGGACTATGAAGGTACAGAAAATATCATCCAAACAATTAAATAATTAATACATACGTCCCTCTAAATTTTTCTGATACCTAAGCACAAACACTCGCACAGGAATTAAACTCATATACTCAAATCACCCCCATACACTCACACACTACACAACAATCCTGCAATACTATCACTTTACATTACACTTCACAAATATAATCACCTACTATCAAAATTGTTTAAAATATTGTTTTAAATAATCTGAATTATGTTGCCGTCAAATATGATCATTTTTAAGGGGTGTGAGCCTGGAGATCTGTCATACAGGTCCCGAACCTAGTTCAGACTCCAGCTCTCACAAAGGTTATAACGTAAGGCAAAATTTTATAAATTTTCTTATTATGTAACAATGTCAACCTTTATGTGTGTAATTTCTTTTTATTTTTTTTTGAACTTTAGAGGTAATTTAGCAATTAAACTAAACAAACACACTTTGGAGTACGATATACAACATGTTAAAATGATAGTCACAGTTCAAGTCATCATCATCTACCTATGCTTGTCCCATTCAGTGGATTTCATCGGTCCACCTAGAGGGAGGTCTTCCAACGCTGCGTCTTACAGTAAGCGGTCGCCATTCCAGTACTTTTCGGCCCCATCGACCATCCGTTCTGCGAGCAATGTCTGTGCAGCAGAGCAGTGGCAGTGGGTGTCACTTAAGAATCAAGTCAACTTGAGTTAAGATCTTAGTCATGTTGTTTATACAGAATTATCGCTAATGAAGTGCATAATCTTGCGCTTTTGCATAATGTAGTAACAATCCAATGCAATAGGCAGTGTCTGCCAAAACTAATCACATGAAGAGGTGAAAATTTTGATGAATATTTTAATTATTCATTTGTTCTGCAAGTTGCGGGGAACTGGATGAATTTTGTGATTGCTGGGGCACTGTGGTTAAACGGTTAATATCGAGCTTCACTGCCGCACAGGAAAATTGCGAACATTTCAGGCAAATGCGACACAGAGTAAGAATTCCAGTAGCACAAAGTATTTTTTTTTATTGAAAATAGTTAGATTTGGTTAAACCTAGTCATTATTTCTATACGCCCTGAGTGAAATAAAGACACGTTTAATTCTTAAATAAGTAATAATTATGAAGCGAAATCACCAAATTAATATACCTTACATACCTCTCATAATACTAAAAACTCATTAGGAGGGACTTATTAGAAATGGTACCCATAATGGGGTGAGAATAGCTAAAATGTCCCTTAACGAGCCACCATCGCGGCCAAGCCAGTTAATTTAATAATATGATAATGGTACTTTAAATATAATTGTGTCTTATTTTGGTCGCATTATATCATGGCGCTTAAAAGGCCGGATACATTATAAGACGTTCCTTTCAGCGAGTTATTATGAGAAAGCACAAAAGAAAATGGAGAGTGTGTACGTCGGGATTTTATTACTCTTTTATGTTATTTTTTTAAGAATTTACCTACATATTTTTTATCGTTTACCGGCAATAATTTCAGAAAATGTTGCCACTCAAAAAGCTGTACAGTATAAATGTTACCGTAGAAGGAGAAGATAGATGTTGCCAAAAAAATGAGATACGGCATCTTGTTAAAATACTGCGAGTCAAGAGAACTTTGACCGTTCATTATATTAAAGGTTCTTTTTCGACACTAGAGACACCCAATATATATGGGCGGACCTATTAGAATGATGTATTATTTTTTTCGTGATGAGCCAGCTCTTTTCATTGATCTCGCTTGATGGAAAGCGATTGGTGTGGTCTACGATGGAACGAATTATCCCAAAAGATGCATTCTTGAAAAATGTTCCTATTTGCTATGCTGTGTATATTCTGTGTATGTGTCAGTAATGGCGTTAGTCGACGGAGTCGGTGGCCCCGTGTACCTACGTCCCCTGATTAAACTGCTTGCGACTGATTACGACTCTATTACATTTTAAATACACCATTCATATGAACTGGATTGCATCAGTATGTGAAAAAGCTACATATGTACATTTACGTAAGGCTTCCGATTTGTTGATGCTCTGTTGGGCTTTGATTTCGAATGTAAAGAAAATAAGAGGTGCTTTTTGCACGATAAAATGAAAAAGCAACGAGAAACGCAGTTGCTGAAATATCGTAAAGCTTCGGTTTATATGTAGTAACACACAATATTTAAAAGTATAAAAAGTGTACAATGTATAGACAACAATTTCAGTTACATAAAACGTGGATGAAGCAGGCGGTTTCGAAACAAAGGCGATCACACAGTCACGTGGTCGAACCACGTCAATTCCATACGTTTTAGTGGCGGGCCTTTGCTTTAATGGCTGCAATATGCAAGCACTTTATTTCAGGATCATGTCATGAATTATTTAAGTCCTCACTATACGATGCTTACAGTTTAAACATTTACTCTTTATCCTAAACTCGTGAAACTGATACAGACTCGTTAAGTAGGATGCAGCTCAACTAACGTAGCTCGCGTAGTGTTGTGCTATTGTATTGTGTTCTCAGTGTTCCCCGGAGACTAATTTGTAAATAAGCACGGTGTGTTCGTGATGTGTTTGCAGTTTCCATTTGTTTGTCGTTCAATCATCAGGCTCAATGTTTGATTATTATGCCGATAGAGGGAGAAATAAATGAAGTAAGCGTAAATATTGCACATTAGTACCTAGATACATGTGTTAGATTTGGAGGATGTCATTACAAAGAGGACTATCACGCCAAAAATGCCTACTACTAGAGAGTATAGAATGTCCAATGTTCCTCATAATATCAGAGCTCATAGCCACTTGCCCAAATTCACACTAATGATAAAACCGAAAAAGGTGATAAAGAAAACTCAACATTAAATTAGTATTCATGCTTACCAGGTACTTATCACAGCGTTAGCAATTAGCTTAGCAGACCAAAACCTAATTACTTATTCTGGTATACATAGCCTAAACCAACGAGTTTGTTTGCTAAACACAACAAATTCGTCGCGGGGACGAAGCTGGCTGTATTGAAAGATTCGCCGCAAGTTATTTTGGTTTTCATTATAAACATAAATTATGTAGGCTTTACATTTCCATAATAACGCTTAATAACGTTATAGCCGCATGGTATTTGATTGCTTCACTTAATTGATTCATTCATATTAATGATTTTGTAAAAGAAATTGTGTAATTTTCCTCCTTAGGGTGTTTATTGATTGCTACCTACGCTTGTATGTTATTAACATCTATTTCATGCTAATGAATAAGATGATTATGTATCGTTATATAATTAAGAGCTTAAACTTACATAACATAATTATGTTGCTGAGAAGGTTTTCTAAAACACGTGTCTATTAAAGAATTGTATAATTTTTCCATGTGTATAAATTTTTACATATGGGAATTTTTATAAATTTTCACAGATTTAAAGAACTTCTATAGACTCAAAGTCGACTACAGATTGAATGTTACAGTTAATTACAGAAAATGTTTCGAATTATGGACTATTCTGTGTCCAAACATGATATAGTAGTATTGCATATGGTAAGAATTTACAATGTGTGCAGCAGACGTGTAATTATAAAATCTATTAATGAAGACTCCACCGTTAATGCGGAAATGCTCGATGATGATTCAAATCCATATCCATATACTATACATAATAATGTAACTGCGAAAGAAACTCTGTCTGTCTGCTACCGTTGCATACTAAAACCACTGAACCGATTTAGGTGAAATTTGGTGTGTAGATAGTTTGAGAGCCTGGGAAGGACATAGGACAGTTTTTATCCTGGAATGATTTCCGAATTTCACGCGGGCGAAACCGCGGACAGAAGCTAATATCCAATACGTGAATACATATATCTAAATATATCAAAGTATTTATCACTAATTAACCATTCCTACTTACTATTATAAACCCGAAAGTTTGTGCGGATGGATGGCTGAATGTTTGTTTCTCTTTCACGCAAAAACTACAAAACAGATTTTGATGAAACTTTGCAGTAATATTACTTAAACATAAGATTAATACATAGGCTATAATTTATAATAATAGAAATACAATTTCAAAGTGAGCTGAGCCGCAGGCGGCAGTAAGTACACAATATACCCTAATAAGTTTGAAATGAAGCCTTTTCATTGCATCAAGCTAGGCTGTCTATCGGATGACGATGTTAGCAAATGGAAGGCATCCCCGTCGAAATATTGAGACAAAACTTAGCACCAGACATTACGAGCTAACTCGCATATTTGGCGTATTCAGCAAGATATATGATAGCCGTTTATATGCTCTACGTACAAGCCATCTGTTATAATTTGAGGAAAGCACTGACGTAGGTACTGTGTCTTGCGTAACCGCCCTAAATGATCCTTAGGCCTTAAAAGTATCTCATTTAGGCATCCTTCGAGCTGTGTAATACTTTGTATTGCTACTATAAATTATTGGAGGGGAATCACGGAGCGTCGTCACGTATTGATGAAGCGTGATTGGTGTGAGAGTAGGGCATGCTTGCGTTAAAAATCTTTGTATTGATGTTATAAGAACTAGGCCGTAGATTGTATCCTTGCATTTCGCATGCCTGCCATATTTTAATGTACGACAGTTTAATTTTATTACTGAATAGTTTTGTACAACTACATCGTTATGCATATACTCACTAACAACTTAACTACACCCTCGGCCGATATTAATGGCCCAGCAACTAGACTCAGACCCGACTACCGATAGTAAGTGAAACACAATCTATGCCCGTTATAGAACATGTGGGGGCCATAGAAGGGATTGGTCCGGGCGGTACGGAGCTTACGATCCCGTGTACCCAATACACACAAGCTTTGTCGGCCCATCATTGGAAATGGAGATTAACAGTTACTTGCGATCCTCCAATACAATTAAGTGAAAACAAACGGGAAGCTAGTCCTTGTTTCTTGTATTTAACCGCGCGGAATTGGGTTGTTAGTTTGTTGTACGCTTTACTTTGTGTGTGTAGCTACAAGTGATTTTGTTTCTTAATTGCTTTCTGATAATGAGAATGAATCAGAAAATAATTAGTAAGTATCTAGATACTTACAAATTTCTTCGAATATCGTCTGGCTTTTTGCGACAGATTGATGTTTTTCTCTTTCAAATACCTTCGACAGTAACTAATGAAACTCACGAATTCGTAAGTAGTCTTCAAACAAAAACGAAAAAGCATATTCCCAATTAAAACTACTCGCGTAGAAAAGACATTAGTCAACAAGGCGTTTATTTTGTTTGAAATTTATTTGTGTTCTAGCCTAGTGTCGCGAAACCTGCATTTAGCCTGGCAGTTTGCTTGAGTTCTGCGGCTGCCTGCCTTTACCTGTCTGCCTGCTTCCTGCCCGGTGTGACTGACACACGTAATTATGCGCCCCTCAAGCCACCAGCTTCACGACAAACTTTCAATTGAACCGATGAAACAGATTTTGGCTCTCTCTATTTTATGAAATTGTTGGCAGAGACCTTTTAACAATATTAATATTATATTGTGTATTATTATTGGCTTTGTAAGTAAGTGCGATGTTTGGTAGTTAAGTAGGAGCCTGGGAGGTTTCTATTTTAATGTTAAGTTAAAAAGTTTTATTGATGCTTCATTAAACTACAATTTTACATCGACGAGTTTGCAATTTAGAAAAAGTGTTTTGTTAAAATTTATGCGTTTCCAAAGTGGTAAACAATAAGCTTTTTTTAAACCTTATAGATAGATAAGATTATTATGCGATTTACAAATTGTAATTTAAATTTCTTACTAATCTATTATCATAATTATATTGTAAAATACTCCTCGACCAAGATTAATTTTACTTTCTCGAACTCAAATTTAATAAAATTATTTCGAAGTTAAATTCAAATTCAAACAAAATGTATCTTCAAGTCTCACCATGATGGAAATAATTTCGAACAAATGTTAAATGTAGGTGAAAAATATCTAATAAATATTTATAAGGAAAGTTAAATTTTTCATAAAATTCAATCGGAGCGACCTTTTTCGTGAAGTTCTGTAAATTGTTTGTTGTTTCGACATCGGCCACGCGATTCGGCTCACAGAATAAGTTATCCTTTTGCTAAATACGGCTGGGTGGTCTAGTTTCGTCAAAACGTGTACTGTTATATCTTCCCAATGTACCCTAATATACTTACCCAGCACCTAACCAGCATCGTCAGCTCCTCATCATCATTTCCTCATGCTTCCCGTGTCCAGACCTCAGTCCCTTAGCCAGTCGTCATCCATCCGTCAGACCATGCACATGTATCTGTGCCGCGCATCCTCGATTATTGTAAATTACTAGTTAAATAAATCCCTTAATTCCAGCAGTAATAATTTCCTTTTTTAAAAAGTGGTTTTAAATCCCCATTGTAACATTGGTGGCAGCGGTGGGATATTTAAAAATCCGGGAAAACGTCTCGCGAAATACCAAACCAAGAGGATTGCAGTGTTGTGCAGTGCATATAACCTTGGGGACACTCATCATAATCATCCGGGCCAAAAGCAGCCCAACAAACCAGGAAACCGTCTCATCACCAGTCCACTGTGCAGCGGTACAGGCAGCAGCACTATTTGTGCAGCCTACGGGTCTGCCTACACCCAGCACCGACGAAGATCCAGGCGCGTTCCGGTGTTCCAGATTTCCAGTACTCCAGTGTTCCAGTCCAGTTCCAGCATTCAGAAAAATGCATTGTTTGTGGACCCTGTGAGTGACAACATAAAGTGCAATTTATCTAACCGCATTCCATTAGTCTGCAACAAAGTAACAGTCCCCAGACGACGCGACGACTCTAGACTAAACATCCTGTGCAATTGAATACTGATAACCCGTTGCAGACTAGTTAACAAACTAATTCATTTGGGTTTGCTTGTATAATTTTAATTTTAATTTATCCTATTAAGCGACCTATTTTAACAAGTAAAATGGCGAAAACCGATTCAAAAAAGGACCTTAGAGAAGTTAAAGACGACGAAATTCCCCTTAATGTAATTCTAAAGTTTATTAAACCTTTTAACGGAAGTAGAGAAAAATTAAATGCTTTTATACAAAATTGCGACAATGCAATTTCTCTAGCGTCCTCCTCACAAGAGCATATTGTCTTCAAATTCATCATTAGCCAACTCGAAGACAAGGCTCAAAGTGCATGCTCGATAAAAGAGTTCGATACCTGGTGCTCACTTAAAGAATTCCTAAAAGCACAGTTTGGTGAACGCAAACATTACGCTCATCTTTTAACCGAACTCCAAGAATGTAGGCAAGGTAGCCAAGAAACTGTAAGCCAATTCCACCTACGGATTGAAACCTGTTTGTCCCAACTTTTAACTGAAGTCACGATATCCAATTCCAAAAAGAGCGAACTTTCCGGTAGGGTGGCTGCAATGGAAGACCTTGCTTTACACACATTTAACATAGGCTTACAACCTCGCTTAGCAAACATTGTTAGATGTAGAGACCCTAAGAACTTGAACGAAGCTGTTAACTATGCAATTTCGGAAGAGAAAATCCAACAGTTTACCTATAAGCAAAACGCACTTAATAAATTCAATCAAAATAGTGAACGCCGTAATAACTCGAACATTCCCAACAATAAAATCCAAAAGCCTCAATTCCCTTCGTCCTCGACCGTATGCCGGTATTGCAAAAAACCAGGGCACAATCTAGAAAATTGCAAACTTAGGGAATACAACAACAATAAAAACAAATACTTCAACCAAAACGCCCAACCTAACTCATCACATAATTTTAAGCCCAAAACAGAATTTAAACCCCAAATAAATTATGTAAATGAGGAAGAAGGCTATGACACAGTGGATAACACTGATTTAAACTAGAAAACGTCCCGCATAGGTGTCGCACGGGACAGCCTTACCTACTAAAAGACGACACCAATATTCCTGTAAAGACCCATGGACACGGTAACCAGCCCGAAACTCGTGGTCTTCCTATGAAAGTCAAGCAACAGGGTAACCAGCCCCAAACTGTAGATTCTTCATTATCCAATATTCCTGTAAAGACCCATGGACACGGTAACCAGCCCGAAACTCGTGGTCTTCCTATGAAAGTCAAGCAACAGGGTAACCAGCCCCAAACCGTAGACTCTTCATTATCCAATATTCCTGTAAAGACCCATGGACGCGGTAACCAGCCCGAAACTCGTGGTCTTCCGATGAAAGTCAAGCAACAGGGTAACCAGCCCCAAACCGTAGACTCATCATTATCTAATATCCAAAAACCTGAAAAAGAAAAAAATATTAACCATAAAATATACGAATTTACATCCAATACAAAAAGTAGGTACTTACCTTATGTAAAAGTAAAATCTCCTATTGCAACCAGTTATTTATCCCTACTTATTGACACTGGTGCATCTATAAGTCTAATAAAAAAATCAGTGATCGATGATATGACACAAATCGACGAATCAATCAAATATAAAATAAAAGGAATTGATTCTATTGACAACAGCACCTTATCTACTTTAGGACAAATCCCTGTATCCATTACGACATATGATGATAATAATATCTACAATCGCTCAACCCACACTTTTAACGTAATAGACAAAATCAGTCTTCCTTACGATGGTGTTATCGGTAACGATATATTCAATGATTGCTCATGTCAAATCGATTATGTAAAAAGTACACTTAACCTAAAAAGCCTAAAACTTAAGATGTACTTTAATGAACCAGTCTACACTATTACACCACGTAGTGAAACAGTAATAGAATGTACAGTTGCGAATCCAGAAATCAAAGAAGGTTTAATTTTAAACCAACACTTATCCGATAACCTATTAGTAGCAAATTGCATTGTCCAAGTAAAAAATAATAATCGTGTAAACATATCTGTTGTCAATACTTCCAATGAACCAATAACAATTGATTCTGACCTCCAATTAAACCTAGAACCCTTCGAAATAAACTTATCAACTCTAGCAGCGACAATGTCTGAATTCCATACTCTCGAACGCACAGAGAAAGTCTTAGAGCTACTCCGTGTATCCCATCTTAACTCAGAAGAGTCTGAAGCATTGTACTCAGTCTGTTCTCAATTTTCCGACGTATTCCATTTACCCGATGATCAGCTAACATCTACTGATGCTATTCAACATAAAATAAAAACCACTTCCGATAACCCTATACATGTCAAGACATACAGATTTCCTGAATGTCATAAGACGGAAGTCGAATCCCAAGTTAACAAAATGTTACAACAAAATATCATAAAACCTTCTATGTCCCCATGGTCATCACCAATATGGGTGGTACCCAAGAAGCTTGACGCTTCTGGCCAAAGAAAATGGCGTGTGGTAATCGACTATCGAAAGCTCAATGACATAACCATTGGTGATTCCTACCCTATTCCCAATATATCCGAAATCCTAGACCAATTAGGCAAGTGCAAGTACTTCAGTACCCTAGATTTAGCTTCCGGTTTTCACCAAATTAATATGGATCCTAATGATTCCACTAAAACCGCATTTTCTGTACCCACAGGACATTACGAATTTACGCGTATGCCCTTTGGACTTAAAAACGCCCCATCTACTTTCCAGAGACTTATGAATACAGCATTATCCGGCCTACAAGGTATCCAATGCTTCGTATATTTAGATGACATTGTAATATATTCCTATGATATCCCGTCTCACATTAATAACCTATCTAATGTATTCTATAGACTCCGTCAATTTCAATTAAAATTACAACCAGATAAATGCGAATTCTTGAGAAAAGAAGTCTCGTATCTGGGCCATGTTATTACAGACAAAGGCGTAAAACCAAATCCTGACAAACTAAAAGCAGTTCATGAATTCCCTGTACCTACATCTCCTAAAGACATAAAATCATTTCTTGGTTTTGTTTCTTATTATCGCAGGTTTATCCCCGAGTTTTCGAATATTGCTAAACCCTTAACAAACTTATTAAAAAAGAACGTTGAATTCATATGGTCAAATGAACACCAATTAGCTTTCGAAACCTTAAAAAATAAATTAACTTCAGCCCCATTATTAATATATCCAGATTTTTCAAAACCATTTATCCTAACTTGTGACGCATCCAATTACGCGATTAGCGCTATCCTGTCTCAAGGTGATATAGGCAAAGATAAGCCTATCGCTTATGCTTCCCGTACTCTAAATAAGAGCGAATGTAATTATAGCACAACGGAGAAAGAATTGCTTGCAATACTCTTCGGCTGTAAAACATTCCGCCCTTATTTATATGGCAGAAAATTCCTGATCATTACTGATCACCGTCCTTTACGGTGGCTTTTCAACCATTCCGATCCTAGCAGTAAACTCCAAAGGTGGAGACTTAAGTTAGAAGAATACGAGTATGAGATAATCTACCGCAAAGGAAAATTAAATAACGCCGCAGATGCATTATCTCGTTATCCTCCTACTAAACTCGTAAATCCTATAAATCCTATACCTGAACCCTCTAATCAGGATATGAACCTACCTGATCCCAATGAGTTGTCCAACCCAAATAACTCTCCAATGCTCCCTTCTGATGATCTTGTCCAACTTGAAGATCTAATAGACCCTCTCGTTCAACCTGAAAGTTTACCAGAATTAGGTAATCTAGATGACCTAGAAATAACAAATCGAAATAATAACTTACCTTTATCTTCCACTGATACTTCAGACCTTCCAACACCTCCAGATGTCCTAAGTCCTAGTAGCTTCGGTACCTTAGATGGTAATTACTCAGATTTCCTCAAAACCGCTTCTAAAGATTTTAACCCAAATGTAACTATCATAGAACACAACCAAAGCTTACCTAAAACTGATAAGAAAATAGTTATCATCCCTACATCCATAGATATGGACGAATCTGTCCCCTATATACAAGAAGTAACATGTAATTTTCCTAACCAAGACGAATTTGCATTATTAGAAAGGTCACTACATTCCTTCTTGAAATATGATTTTGATAATAAAACATATTATTTCCTTTTTACTAAAGTTAATCACTTTGATACCTGTACTTATGAAGACATCTATAAAAGTCTTAAAACCATAAGAAATGAACTAATAATTACACTATTAGGTAAAGAAAATTCCGAAATAGCTATATCCGATTTTAATAACCCCTTCGATAATCATCAGTACCTCAAATTATATAATATGCTCCTATATCTATTTCACAATTCGGAAATAACAATACATATTTATAAAAATACTATCATATACCCATCGCTTAACGAAATACCTAAAATCATGAAAGAAAACCATGATTTACCTATAGCCGGTCATTTAGGCCTTTCCAGAATGTTAAAACGCATACAAGAAAAATATTATTGGAAAAATATGCGAACAGACATTGAAAATTATGTTAAAAAGTGTTCGCAATGCCAAACAAATAAAGCACTTAGAAAAGTAAATCGTGCTCCTATGCAGATAACTTCCCTTTCTACGCAACCCTTTCAGCGTGTAGCCTTTGATATAGTAGGACCATTACCCGAAGCTGGTAATGACAAATATAAATATATCCTTACACTTCAAGATGACCTTACTAAGTTTTCAGCTGCTTATCCAATAATCAACATTACGGCCGAAGAAACCTGTGAATGTTTAGTTCATTTTATCACATTGTTCGGTATACCTAGAACTATACTCACCGACCAAGGTAGCAATTTCACAGCTGAACTTTTTAAGCAAACCTGTAATCTCCTGAAGATAAAACAACTATGGTCCACCCCTTATCATCCTCAAACTCAGGGTGCTCTAGAAAGAAGCCACTCCACACTAAAAGAATACTTGAAATCTTATATAAATAATGAACAAAATAATTGGCCTCGTTTCGTTTATACAGCTATGTTGGCCTATAACACGGCAGTCCATTCTACTACTCATTATTCCCCCTATGAACTCCTATTCGGTAATAAACCCTATATACCAGATTCTATATATGAAGAAACTTCTAATGCTACTTATCCCGAATATGTTCGCATTCTTCAAAATAGATTAAAGTATTCGCGAATGAAAGCAATAGAACATATACAAAGATCTAAAACAAATTCTAAAAATTATTATGACACGCGTACACGTCCAGTCCAATATAAAGTTGGCGATTATGCATATTTAAAAAATCATGTGCGTCTCAGAAAGGCTCTTTCCCCAATATGGAAAGGTCCTTACAAAATTGTAAAAATACACGGTCATAACACCGCATCATTATTAATAAACCGACGTCATATCAAACACCACTTTGACGAAATGAAACCAGCTACCTTAATAACAAATAGTTAATCTACATTATATCTTATTCCAGAATCGTATACATTTATCCCATCTTGGCGTCAACTGATCAAGAATATATACAACCAGCATCAAACGACGCAGGTATATATTTCGACCCAATTGGCTCCTTAAAAATAACTGACGACACTTTAGACATTATCATACCGATAGACATTTCCTTCATTCAGCCACACCTCGAAAATATTAAAGACATTTTAGGAACTTCCAAATATCTATGTAAACAAAGTAATGCTTTTTATGAAGATGAATGTCATTACATGTTTCAACCGCTATCATCCCGTTACTCTGATATTGTTAGAAATTATAACTCCATATCTTACCTTATGTCAAAGAAATATAAAAGGTCAGCCTGGTTTGGTGGAATTGGTACAGTAATTAAACATCTATTTGGAAATATGGACGAAGATGATGCTATTAAATACAGCAAAGCTATTCAAGCTGTAGAAAATGATCAAACCAAACTGGCATCTCTAATGAAAGAAAATATAATGATTACAACATCAACATTGTCTTCACTTAAAGAAATTATTGATAAAATTGATGCAAATGAAGCAAATTTAAGTTATGCTATTGAAACATTAAATCATGATGTTAAAAACTTAACATTAGTATCTGATAAGTTATTATTAAGATCTAGAATATCTGAATTATTAAATATCCTAGAAAGTAGTTTGTTAACATTATCATTTAAGTTAGAAGATATTATTAGTGCTATAATGTTTAGTAAGTCTAATATTTTATACCCATCTATTATTACTCCAGAACAATTGTTTACTGACCTTGTAAACAACTATAGATTCCTCCCTAGCTCTAAACAATTACCAACCCCTTTAATTTTAGAAAATATTCACATTTTAGAAAACATATCCGAT
This sequence comes from Orthosia gracilis, assembly GCA_947562075.1. Classification (NCBI taxonomy): domain Eukaryota; kingdom Metazoa; phylum Arthropoda; class Insecta; order Lepidoptera; family Noctuidae; genus Orthosia; species Orthosia gracilis. The sequence goes on along the minus strand of OX387264.1, from coordinate 64,932,698 downwards.
GTATTCAGTTATTATGCAAATAACAAAATTATTTTTGTATTACAAATACCATTAGTGAATACTGAAGAATTTGACTTGTATCATACCATACCTTATCCTGTTGCTCTTAAACATGTTAACAATACATTATATACCACTATTGTTCCATCTACCAAATATCTTGGAATAACTAGAGATAAGTCAACTTATTGTAAAACAAACAGTCTTAGCCACTGCAAGGTCATTAACACACAATACTATGTATGTGAAATTCCTAATGTGTACTCCACATCAGCCGCACCTATATGTGAAACTGAGGTTATGTAATACTAAATTTGTAAATGGCAACTTTGAAGCTTTCCATAAATTACATAATAACCAATGGATTTACCTTATAAGCCAAAATTCTAAACTCACTATAGAATGTCTTAAACAAGATCTATTTGAAACTTCTATTGTCGGTACTGGTATACTAACCTTACCAGACAATTGTGTTGCTTATTGTAAAAATAATAAATTAATACCCAAACATAGCATCGAGATTAAAATAAAACCAATAGTATTGCATTTTGAACTTATTAACGACACCTGTTGTAATTCTGATACTTACTTAAAAGATACTTATAAAACTCCCTTTGTAGAACTTAAAAACATTGAAAATTTAGAGACACTCTTATCAGATTATAATAAAGTAACAGATCACATTAAAACAGACCTCAATCATATTATGACGAAACCTCACATAATACTTTATGGCGACTATTATTCTTACGCCACTATCGTAATAATTTTAATCATTCTATTATTAGTTATGTATAAGATATATAAACATTGTAAATTAGTTAAGGAATCTAAAAATGTTCCCAATCCTGAAGTATCCATAGAAATGACATCTCCAGATCCTGACTCTGACGAAATCCCTGCTCCTAGACTCCGCATGACTTAACCCAGAAAACTCTACCTTTCCGTCAACTTACCCATAACCTGTAAGTTTCCTCCTAATCGGGGGGCTGTTATATCTTCCCAATGTACCCTAATATACTTACCCAGCACCTAACCAGCATCGTCAGCTCCTCATCATCATTTCCTCATGCTTCCCGTGTCCAGACCTCAGTCCCTTAGCCAGTCGTCATCCATCCGTCAGACCATGCACATGTATCTGTGCCGCGCATCCTCGATTATTGTAAATTACTAGTTAAATAAATCCCTTAATTCCAGCAGTAATAATTTCCTTTTTTAAAAAGTGGTTTTAAATCCCCATTGTAACAGTACGTACGTTTTGTTTAACTTTTGTCTAGAATATTTGTGGCGAGGCCTTTTGGGCATATTTGCTAAACTAAATTATACACGATATTGTCTACCACGAAATGGAGTCATGAACTCTAGTTTACCAAGTAATTTTCAGAAATTCATGAAGTCAAATGAAATTATCAGTTAAAATTAGCGAATCTGTATTAATAAAATGTAAAAAGGAAACATTACGAAATCAATTTACTTAGCAACGTTCTTCTCGAATAAATTAATAAGTTTTGAAGCTTTTAACTAACATTAAGGTTATGACTCGCTCCTTCCATCTAAGGTTGGATTCTTTCCAAATCACGTAATTTAAAAATATGATATTCTACGTCAAATGTTTTTTTAACGTTAATGGTAAATTTACAATGAACCAAAACAAACACACTTTGGAGTACGATGTACAACATGTTAAAATTATATTCAAAGTTCAAGTCATCATCGTCATCTACCTGTGCGTGTCACATTCAGTGGATTTCATCGGTCGACCTACCTAGACCATCTTACGACCATCCGTTCTGCGAGCAATGTCTGAACAGCAGAGCAGTGGCAGTGGGTGCCACTTAAGAATCAAGTCAACTTGAGTTAAGATCTTAGTCATGTTGTTTATACAGAATTATCGCTAATGAAGTGTTATCTTTTGAATAATGTAGTAACAATCCAATGCAATAGGCATTGTCTGCCAAAACTAATCACATGAAGAGGTGAAAATGTTGATGAATATTTTAATTATTCATTTGTTCTGCAAGTTGCGGGGAACTGGATGAATTTTGTGATTGCTGGGGCACTGTGGTTAAACGGTTAATATGGAGCTTCATTGGCGCACAGGAAAATTGCAAACATTTCAGGAAAATGTGACACAGAGTAAGAATTCCAGTAGCACAAAGTATTTTTTTTTATTGAAAACAGTTAGATTTGGTTAAACCTAGTCATTATTTCTATACGCCCTGAGTGAAGTAAAGACACGTTTAATTCTTAAATAAGTAGTATTTATGAAGGGAAGTCACCAAATTAATATACCTTACATACCTCTCATAATACTAAAAACTCATTAGGAGGGACTTGTTAGAAATGGTACCCATAATGGGGTGAGAATAGCTAAAATGTCCCTTAACGAGCCACCATCGCGGCCAAGCCAGTTAATTTAATAATATGATAATGGTACTTTAAATATAATTGTGTCTTATTTTGGTCACATTATATCGTGGCGCTTAAAAGGCCAGCGAGTTTCAGACTTTCAGCGAGTTATTATGAGAAAGCACAAAAGAAAATGGAGAGTGTGTACGCCGGGATTTTATTACTCTTTTATGTTATTTTTTTAAGAATTTACCTACATATTTTTTATCGTTTACCGGAAGTACTTTCAGAAAATGTTGCCACTCAAAAAGCTGTACAGTATAAATCTTACCGCAGAAGGAGAAGATAGATGTTGCCAAAACAATGAGATACGGCATCTTGTTAAAATACTGCGAGTCAAGAGAACTTTGACCGTTCATTATATTAAAGGTTCTTTTTTGACACTAGCGATACCCAATATATATGAGCGGACCTATTAGAATGATGTATTATTTTTTTCGTGATGATGGCTCTTTTCATTGATCTCGCTTGATGGAAAGCGATTGGTGTGGTCTACGATGGAACGAATTATCCCAAAAGATGCATTCTTGAAAAATGTTCCTATTTGCTATGCTGTGTATATTCTGTGTATGTGTCAGTAATGGCGTTAGTCGACGGAGTCGGTGGCCCCGTGTACCTACGTCCCCTGATTAAACTGCTTGCGACTGATTACGACTCTATTACATTTTAAATACACCATTCATATGAACTGGATTGCATCAGTATGTGAAAAAGCTACATATGTACATTTACGTAAGGCTTCCGATTTGTTGATGCTCTGTTGGGCTTTGATTTCGAATGAAAAGAAAATAAGAGGTGCTTTTTGCACGATAAAATGAAAAAGCAACGAGAAACGCAGTTGCTGGAATATCGTAAAGCTTCGGTTTATATGTAGTAACACACAATATTTAAAAGTTTAAAAAGTGTACAATGTATAGACAACAATTTCAGTTACATAAAACGTGGATGAAGCAGGCGGTTTCGAAACAAAGGCGATCACACAGTCACGTGGTCGAACCACGTCAATTCCATACGTTTTAGTGGCGGGCCTTTGCTTTAATGGCTGCAATATGCAAGCACTTTATTTCAGGATCATGTCATGAATTATTTAAGTCCTCACTATACGATGCTTACAGTTTAAACATTTACTCTTTATCCTAAACTCGTGAAACTGATACAGACTCGTTAAGTAGGATGCAGCTCAACTAACGTAGCTCGCGTAGTGTTGTGCTATTGTATTGTGTTCTCAGTGTTCCCCGGAGACTAATTTGTAAATAAGCACAGTGTGTTCGTGATGTGTTTGCAGTTTCCATTTGTTTGTCGTTCAATCATCAGGCTCAATGTTTGATTATTATGCCGATAGAGGGAGAAATAAATGAAGTAAGCGTAAATATTGCACATTAGTACCTAGATACATGTGTTAGATTTGGAGGATGTCATTACAAAGAGGACTATCACGCCAAAAATGCCTACTACTAGAGAGTATAGAATGTCCAATGTTCCTCATAATATCAGAGCTCATAGCCACTTGCCCAAATTCACACTAATGATAAAACCGAAAAAGGTGATAAAGAAAACTCAACATTAAATTAGTATTCATGCTTACCAGGTACTTATCACAGCGTTAGCAATTAGCTTAGCAGACCAAAACCTAATTACTTATTCTGGTATACATAGCCTAAACCAACGAGTTTGTTTGCTAAACACAACAAATTCGTCGCGGGGACGAAGCTGGCTGTATTGAAAGATTCGCCGCAAGTTATTTTGGTTTTCATTATAAACATAAATTATGTAGGCTTTACATTTCCATAATAACGCTTAATAACGTTATAGCCGCATGGTATTTGATTGCTTCACTTAATTGATTCATTCATATTAATGATTTTGTAAAAGAAATTGTGTAATTTTCCTCCTTAGGGTGTTTATTGATTGCTACCTACGCTTGTATGTTATTAACATCTATTTCATGCTAATGAATAAGATGATTATGTATCGTTATATAATTAAGAGCTTAAACTTACATAACATAATTATGTTGCTGAGAAGGTTTTCTAAAACACGTGTCTATTAAAGAATTGTATAATTTTTCCATGTGTATAAATTTTTACATATGGGAATTTTTATAAATTTTCACAGATTTAAAGAACTTCTATAGACTCAAAGTCGACTACAGATTGAATGTTACAGTTAACTACAGAAAATGTTTCGAATTATGGACTATTCTGTGTCCAAACATGATATAGTAGTATTGCATATGGTAAGAATTTACAATGTGTGCAGCAGACGTGTAATTATAAAATCTATTAATGAAGACTCCACCGTTAATGCGGAAATGCTCGATGATGATTCAAATCCATATCCATATACTATACATAATAATGTAACTGCGAAAGAAACTCTGTCTGTCTGCTACCGTTGCATACTAAAACCACTGAACCGATTTAGGTGAAATTTGGTGTGTAGATAGTTTGAGAGCCTGGGAAGGACATAGGACAGTTTTTATCCTGGAATGATTTCCGAATTTCACGCGGGCGAAACCGCGGACAGAAGCTAATATCCAATACGTGAATACATATATCTAAATATATCAAAGTATTTATCACTAATTAACCATTCCTACTTACTATTATAAACCCGAAAGTTTGTGCGGATGGATGGCTGAATGTTTGTTTCTCTTTCACGCAAAAACTACAAAACAGATTTTGATGAAACTTTGCAGTAATATTACTTAAACATAAGATTAATACATAGGCTATAATTTATAATAATAGAAATACAATTTCAAAGTGAGCTGAGCCGCAGGCGGCAGTAAGTACACAATATACCCTAATAAGTTTGAAATGAAGCCTTTTCATTGCATCAAGCTAGGCTGTCTATCGGATGACGATGTTAGCAAATGGAAGGCATCCCCGTCGAAATATTGAGACAAAACTTAGCACCAGACATTACGAGCTAACTCGCATATTTGGCGTATTCAGCAAGATATATGATAGCCGTTTATATGCTCTACGTACAAGCCATCTGTTATAATTTGAGGAAAGCACTGACGTAGGTACTGTGTCTTGCGTAACTGCCCTAAATGATCCTTAGGCCTTAAAAGTATCTCATTTAGGCATCCTTCGAGCTGTGTAATACTTTGTATTGCTACTATAAATTATTGGAGGGGAATCACGGAGCGTCGTCACGTATTGATGAAGCGTGATTGGTGTGAGAGTAGGGCATGCTTGCGTTAAAAATCTTTGTATTGATCTTATAAGAACTAGGCCGTAGATTGTATCCTTGCATTTCGCATGCCTGCCCTATTTTAATGTACGACAGTTTAATTTCATTACTGAATAGTTTTGTAAGTCTCTACATCGTTATGCATTTACTTACTAACAACTAAACTACACCCTCGGCTGATATTAATGGCCCAGCAACTAGACTCAGACCCGACTACCGATAGTAAGTGAAACACAATATATGCCCGTTATCGAACATGTGGGGGCCATAGAAGGGATTGGCCCGGGCGGTACGGAGCTTACGATCCCGTGTACCCAATACACACAAGCTTTGTCGGCCCATCATTGGAAATGGAGATTAACAGTTACTTGCGATCCTCCAATACAATTAAGTGAAAACAAACGGGAAGCTAGTCCTTGTTTCTTGTATTTAACCGCGCGGAATTGGGTTGTTAGTTTGTTGTACGCTTTACTTTGTGTGTGTAGCTACAAGTGATTTTGTTTCTTAATTGCTTTCTGATAATGAGAATGAATCAGAAAATAATTAGTAAGTATCTAGATACTTACAAATTTCTTCGAATATCGTCTGGCTTTTTGCGACAGATTGATGTTTTTCTCTTTCAAATACCTTCGACAGTAACTAATGAAACTCACGATTTCGTAAGTAGTCTTCAAACAAAAACGAAAAAGCATATTCCCAATTAAAACTACTTGCGTAGAAAAGACATTTTAATCAACAAGGCGTTTATTTTGTTTGAAATTTATTTGTGTTCTAGCCTAGTGTCGTGAAACCTGCATTTAGCCTGGCAGTTTGCTTGAGTTCTGCGGCTGCCTGCCTTTACCTGTCTGCCTGCCTTTACCTGTCTGCCTGCTTCCTGCCCGGTGTGACTGACACACGTAATTATGCGCCCCTCAAGCCACCAGCTTCACGACAAACTTTTAATTGAACCGATGAAACAGTTTTTGGCTCTCTCTATTTTATGAAATTGTTGGCAGAGACCTTTTAACAATATTAAAATTATATTGTGTATTATTGGCTTTGTAAGTAAGTGCGATGTTTGCTAGTTAAGTAGGAGCCTGGGAGGTTTCTATTTTAATGTTAAGTTAAAAAGTTTTATTGATGCTTCATTAAACTACAATTTTACATCGACGAGTTTGAACTTTAGAAAAAGTGTTTTGTTAAAATTTATGTGATTCCAAAGTGGTAAACAATAAGCTTTTTTTAAACCTTATAGATAGATAAGATTTTTATGTGATTTACAAATTGTAATTCAAATTTCTTACTAATCTATTATCATAATTATATTGTACAGGACTCCTCGACCAAGATTAATTTTACTTTCTCGAACTCAAATTCAATAAAATTATTCCGAAGTTAAATTCAAGTTCAAACAAAATATATCTTCAAGTCTCACCATGATGGAAATAATTTCGAACAGATGTTAAATGTAGGTGAAAAATATCTAATAAATATTTATAAGGAAAGTTAAATTTTTCATAAAATTCAATCGGAGCGACCTTTTTCGTGAAGTTATGTAAATTGTTTGTTGTTTCGACATCGGCCACGCGATTCGGCTCACAGAATAAGTTATCCTTTCGCTAAATACGGCTGGGTGGTCTACCCTATTGTTGAGTTTCGTCAAAACGTGTACGTACGTTTTGTTTAACTTTTGTCTAGAATATTTGTTGCGAGGCTTTTTTGAGCATATTTGCTAAACTAAATTATACACGATATTGTCTACCACGAAATGGAATCATGAACTCTAGTTTACCAAGTAATTTTCAGAAATTCATGAAGTCAAATGAAATTATCAGTTAAAATTAGCGAATAGGTATTAATAAAATGTAAAAAGGAAACATTACGAAATCAATTTACTTAGCAACGTTCTTCTCGAATAAATTAATAAGTTTTGAAGCTTTTAACTAACATTAAGGTTATGACTCGTTCCTTTCATCTAAGGTTGGATCCTTTCCAAATGACGTAATTTAAAAAGATGATATTCTACGTCAAATGTAATCTTTTCGTAAATTGTGTGTTGGAAAGCCAACAAGCGGGTCAGAGTCAGACGTGGAACACATTCGTACTTGGGACGAGTGTTGCGAACCCCTGCACCAATCCAATTTGTACAAAATGTATAATGAAGTCGTTTAAATTCACATTCACCAAAAAATACAACTCTGTATTTCTATTCGTGTTTACTGTTGCTGTTAACTGCGGTTGAATATTTTTGCATAATTATAGAGTTCTGACCAAAAGTTGTAACTATCGCTTACGTTTTAATTCCCTTGGGTAAAGTTAAAAGTCGGCGTTGTAAACGTACAGTAACCGCAGAAAAATGATTGAAATTAACATCTGAATTTGAAACAGCTTTGAATTTGTAATACATTTTCTGCATCCTTCGATTACTTCGTGCAGTGTAAACTTCCCGTGTCACATTGTACTTCTATACAATTTTCGCGCAACATTGTTGACTCTGGAAACGTTGAACCGAAACTCTGGCCTCAAGGGGCGAATATTTTCAAAGTTCTCGACGAGTCGCCATTTTGTGTTGCAAAAAGATCTAATGGAATTTAAGTTCAGTTGTTGATAACAAACCATTAAGGCGTTGACACACGTCACGAGTCACGTCATCGCCAATGGAAAAAGAGACGGTTATGAAACGAATTTCGAAGCTGTCAGCTTGGTCCCGACGGTGTAGGCTGAGGTTTAGTGTCGCAATGCCGACGATTGACGTGTGATGTAAGCGCGAGCTTATTGTTATTTATCGGGTGCAATTTCATCTGAGAATGATTGAGTTTTTAAAAAGAATGTTCGAATTTAATTTTCCTGAAATGTCTTTTGTTAGCCTACGATCATTTCACCAATAAGGTACGAATTTTCATACAATCTTATAATAGTAATCATCACACATCGCATCACAGGCACTGCTTTGAACCGAGGTGTCGGTATCCCCACACGGATAATCAAGGCCGGCTGCTAATGAACATCATTATCAGATATTTGTACCAATGAGTAATGCACGGAGCTTCCCCCCCATCTGAGGGGGTGAGGGGTCGGCTCGGGGGCAGCGAGCCGAGGAAATTGCCAATTAATGTGTCCGTCGACTGCGCCCGATACTCTCCCCCATCGCTATTTTAAGATGGGGATACAGCAAGTGCTGACTAGTGCAACTATTTATTCTTGGAGCTGTTACAAGTTTCTAGACAGGCTACGTATTGGCTAGAATAAGTATAGCATGTGATTGAAACAAAGAAATTCGAAAACTTTTTGAAATGTTAATTAAAAGGCGCTAAACTTTAATCCGGTCAAAATAAAATTTCAAATTGCAATTATTTGCAAAGGGCTAAGAATTGGTAGAGGTCTTATAAAAAATAAATTCTCCGTCGGTCCCACGTGTACAAGAAACCACTCAGGTATACTATTATAAATGAAATAACAAAAGTCTTCGTCGATCCCACGTGTGTAAGAAATCAGTCAACAACAATACAACACAATGGTATAATTAAGTAAGGTACAATTTTATTGAACTTTTTCACTGTACCGAAATCGGCAAAGAACGAAAACTGTCCAAAGGGCAGGTTCACAACACCTCTAGCAAAATTACTTACCAAAAACATTAGTCAGGCGCTTATTTTTATGAGTTTACAAGTCGTCGGCACATTTTATGGCGGTAATTCCCTCGCACTGTAGTGTGTCCGAGGCTTAACCCCCCAGATACCTTTCGTCGGGAGTCGAGATTTATTCGATTCTTTTTTCTTCTCTGAATACATTATTCTTATTTGTAAATAATTACTTCTTTCGCCGGTCCCTCCCTCTGAGATTAGAGCCGTGACTGCTTTACTTCATGTCATTATGTTACATGTGTTTTACAAGGTTTTGTTAAACTTGCCTTGTAAATTAGTACGTATAGACGTTTTGTCGTACTTTGTCGTTTTTTTGGCAAATAAGCACTTTTACTTCTTCTTTCTATGAGACAAATCTTCTAACTTATTTTATAACAGTTGTTTCAACTAATTGGGCTGAAATTTTAATAAGCTAAAAAGTTTGGTTTAAAATAAGATTTTTTCATTTGACTATTTTAGTGTTGAGGATCAAATAACAGGATTTCATTTGAGTGTCAGGTGGCAAATCTTTTTGTTAAAAATAGGATAGGATGAACTGGGAACTAGTTAGTTCCTTTTATCGTGAAAGGTTTTTTACGAGCAGTGTCTGTCAATCACTATTCACTGAAAGTTGGTGCTGATGCTTGTGGACTATTTCGGTGTACTAATGGATGCACAATACTACTTCTCTCATCTGTACTTATAGTTCATTTGAAGACCACATGTTTAACGTAAGATCAGCAAAATTCTTCAATAATAATACATAGCATCACGCCTTTATTTCCCTAAAGGTTAAGCACAGATGCATTGCTATTTCGCCAGTTATGTTTAAGACTTTTGCAATAGAGACGAGCCTATTGCCATCAACCAGACACAACTCCAGACTCCGGGTCGCTACTGAGAAATTCCAGATGGAAAAACCCAATAACACATTGACTGTTTTATTTTATTTTAGTTCTACGTGGAGAAATGCTCAAGCATACTGCACTACCACGGGAGATAGGGCAGTTATGTGGAGCTCTATTCCACTAAAACGCCACGGTGTCCTCCTGTGCCGATTATATAGCGGGCACGCGTTAGCGTTCACCGCCAACCCACCAATATTGCCCGATCTGGGAACCGAACCCAGAACTCAATGTTCAGCAGTAGTGCTTGCGACCACTAGACCAAGGATGCTGTCAACAATAATCATCATCATCATTTCAGCCGAAAGACGTCCACTGCTGGATATAGGCCTCCCCAATAATATTCCTATTCAATTACCAGCTCTGCCCACAATAACAACCTAAAACAACATTTCCGAGTAAAAAAATCATTTAGCCAGCCTCCGAACGAACAACAATAGAGATAAGTGATATAAATAGGGTATTACCAAACACAAGCAAATAGAAATATTATCTACACACAATGGCCAGGTAATCCACCAGTCGACAGCCGCTTTTAACGTGATACTCTTGTTTTATTGTGTTACTCACACAGATGCATGTCCCTAGGCAATTCATTCAACATACACGTCTGCTAATATTAGTGAACAATGTCGAGTATTGTATAGACAAGCAGCAACAGTAGTCAAACATGGTATTGTGAACATTGGAGGGAATAATTCACGTGGCTCAGTGCAACCGCCCCGGGGGATGCGCGAATCTGCCTCGCTACGGCAGTTGGCTACGAGCCGTAGACCCAGTGCTACGCGGCTGCTACGCCGTAGTTCGAATTCGCGCTTGGGTAAATACGTGCGTGGTCTCGTATTTATTTTTATCTGTGTTGCGTTTTTGAGTGAAAAGTTTGAATTATTTTTATCTGTTTTCAATATAACATTATAATGAGTTTGACAGTTAGTCTGATTTTAAAGTTGTTTGTTTAAATATAAATTAAATAAAAAATAATATGTTTAATAAGTCATGCTGAGATGTTAGTTTTTAAATATATATATATATAACGACCATTCGTTTAAGATGTTTTCTGGCTTGTATTTGTACTTAATCTAGGTCTCTAACTAAAAGCCTTTTTGCTACTTAATTTTATGAATTAAAATGTTTGGAGGAATTGTAGAACATGACAAATTCACGGGTTTTCTACAGTTTCCCCATCAATTCACTAACATTCTGGCATGTCATATTATCGAAAGTACATTCATAAAATTAGTGAAGTTAATTCATATTGTGAGGAAGTCTATTTAAAGTTTAACACAAGTTACGACCAGTTTCTGAATTGAGTATAGGATGATGCGGACTTGTCAACACCTACTTTAAAGACACAGTTTGACAGGTTATCAGATTAAAATAAACTTTGATAAATACTTATTTCAAATTTTAATTCAGAAATCGGGGGTTAATCTGATTTGTTCTTACTAGGTAATTTATACAGATAAATAAACTGATTCAAAGACAATCTAAGGACTATACAAACGTTGATAAGACTAGACATACAGTGAGAGTAAGCGAGAAATCATCTGCAGTGCTATTCTAATACGTAGTGAAACAATCTCCAGCAAACTTTTGTAGTGGTTCACAGACAATGTGCTCCTCCATGTGGTTCATGAGTATCGTGGCTCTGCTAGTGGTGGATGTCAGGACTGGAGCCCTGCAAGATGGTGGTGAGCAGAACTTGACAATCATTGGTTTAGTATATGTTATATGTTATGTATTGTATATGTTATATGTTACCAATGCTGGAACACCGGCCTTCATTCTGTGACAGAATAGGCCAATAACCACCACGCTAGCCCAATGTAGATTGGTAAAAAAATAAATATAAAGCACGTGACTTCATCTTTAACTAATTAATTTTAACTAATAATATTACGAACATAGTTAAATTGACATAGTGATTTTTGATGGAATTTAAATTGTGACATAGTGATTTTTATTGAATTTAAATTGTGACTTAGTGATTTATTATTGAATTTAGAGTTTGACATTGTAATTTCAATTTAATTAAAATTTTGACATAGTGATTTTTATTGAATTTGAATTTTGACATCGTAATTTCAATTTAATTTAAATTTATCAAAATTTAAATTAAATTGATATTACATGAAGCTGATGGGTGAAGCGATTTTGATTTAGTTTTTTTTTGTTTGAAAGTTAACTTGATCGAAAGTACTTTTAGCTATGTTTGATGGATGTTGGTTCAGCCGTTCAAAAGTTATGCGCATTTTACGCATTGAAGCGGGTTATTTTCTCAAAGTATCGTGTTAAAATTACATGTTTCGATGGAGTGTTGATCTGAGTATGTCTACTACTATATAAATTATGAAGTTTAAAAATCATGAGTTAATAAACCTCGGTATTTTAAATTTATAAATAATACTAGCATCTGCCAGCGGTTTTACCCGCGTGAATGTCGAAATTGACCCACGGGAACCGTTAATTACCCCGGGATAAGAAGTAGCCTATGTGCTATTCCAGAATATAGTCTATCTATGTGTCAAATTTTATCCAGATCCGTTTAGCCGTTCTGACGTGATTGAGTAACAAACAAACATCCATCCAAACTTTCGCATTTATAATATTAGTAAGATTAAATAGAGGAAAATATTGCATGTTTGTATATTTGTAAAATATGATCACCAGACGTATGGATCCGATTTCAAAAGTAACTGGTAGAAAGTTACACATCGCTGAGTGATTTAGGTTATTTTTTATCCTGGGAAATATCTACTCTTAATTTTGTTCTGCCATTAGTCGTAAAGGAAGAAAGCCCCTTTCCCTACACTGGCACAACATGCATTCTACTTTCTATCCCTACTGCCTACTTAATAATACTCGTATGAATGTGAAAGCCTGGATGATTGAATGTTTGTCAATTAATGAAGCCTCAGCGCCTGAACGGATTAAGATGAAATTGGGCAGACACCATGTGTAGGACATGGTGTCTGCCCAATTTCATATTCCAATTTAATCTCATTGGATATGTACCTTGCTGTGTTCTAGTATGAAGCGAAAAGGCGCGGGGGTAGTGATAGTATATTGTTAGTTGAAATGTATCACGTGCAAACTACTGCAATGGCACATGGAATATTTCAACTTTTGTTTCTAGTGAAAATTGCCCTGCATGCTGCATGCATTGCAGATTTCCATTGTCTTTAGACGACGGTGACCACAGCACCATCAAAAAGATAATATGCTAATTGTTTGGTGACGGATTCTGTACTTATTTTAGAAGTTTATACATATGTAGGTAAATCATATTAAGTTATATCTTCTAAAGAATATTACAGAGGAAAATATACAATTTGTTTTTCTCGTAAATTCTGGCAGTTCTCACCCGCTTACTATTACGATTTAAGGGTAGGTGATGGTATTCTTGTGGGTTGTTCTTGCCATCCATCATAGTATTCAAGTCTTCGCAGGAAAATCTACCATGTTCAACATCGGATTTCATAAGCAATCGGACGTGTATTGCAGATCAGCTATAATTTGTCCGAGTACAGTTTGTGAACCAAATGGATTAATCTATCAATTTTTAACCATTATTACGACTTCAAACTGAAGTGTTTGCTGTTCTGAAACGTTGCCATCTTCCAATCAAACTACTCAACTTTAGTTTGCAGATGAAATCTATTTCGTTTTAATGGTTTTAATTTAGTTCTTATGATTTTGATTGCAATTCATAATACCAGTCGAAATCTTGGCTTGAAAACCAACCATGTTCATCCTCGGATTTTTTCTCTATCGAGCGTAGTTTGCGTTTTAGCAATTTTTCCTTACTTTCTTTGTACCTAAATATTTTCTATTGTATTCTAAGTGTACGCTTTTTTGGAACAATCGCTACATTAATCTATCAATTTTCAGCAATAATACGCATTCCAGAGTGAAGTGTTTGCAGTTCTGAAACGTTGCCATCTTCTTATCAAACTACTCAAGTTTCAGTTTGCAGATCAAATCTATTTCAATCTCATGGTTTTAGTTGGAAAGCATTACATACCTATGGGTCGTAATTTGGTTTTTCCAATTGTCTGGAATTTCACAGTAGTGGCTCGGTGTGTGGATTTGTACCAGTAGATTATTATTTATTTATTTTATTCGTTAGGCTCGCGTTTGACTACTATCTCGCCTGATCTTAAGTGATGATGTGGTATGGTAATAAGCCATTACATGTACCTTCAACATACATGGCTTCGACATAATGTGGGTGGAATATACTCGTAGGTATATCTCTGGTTTATTTAATCTTTCGGGGAATACAGTGACGTGATGTTGAGAAATGTAAAACACCTATTCTAGTTTTATTAAACACTAGTTTCTGCCAGCGGCTTTGCCCGCGTGAATATCAAAAATTATCCCCAGGGAACATATTCCCGGAATAAGAAGTATCCCATGTGCTATGCCTGACTATAATCTATCTCTTTGCCAAATTTCATCCAGATCGGTTCAGCCATTCTGGCGTGAAGAAGTAAAAAACAAACACACACTCACAAACTTTCGCCTTTGTCTAATACCTTTAAACGAGCTATTTTTGTATATATAATCTGAATCTCGGAAACGGCTCCAACGATTTTCATGAAATTTAGTATGCAGGGGGTTTCGGGGGCGATAAATCGATCTAGCTAGGTTTCATTTTTAGAAAACGTCGTTTTCTCTATTTTCACCCGAGCAGAGCTCGGTCGCCCACGTACTAATATTAGTGTGATATATAAGTGTGAAGAATTTCTGAACATTATTTATAAAAAAAGTAGTTTAGCAACTCATTAGTAGATTTTTTATTCAAATCTTGAATGTAGTATGTTGCTAAGCAATCGCTAAATTGATTTTTATAAATAAGGGTGTCTATTTTTAAAGGATCATCGTTATTTCAAATACAATACTTTCTACTTTAATTAGCCATCAAAGCACACAATAGTCGAGCACTACGAGTATATTGCCCATTTCCTGCAACCCGAGTCACCTGCAATTCTGTTCATTCGATCCACTTTTAGTTTTAAAGCAATTCAGCGCACATCCCGCGGAAGGTATTCCGTCGTTATCTATAGTCGAGCGAAGTGAGGCCAATAATCCCCGTTCTCAGACGCGCCTCGGGTTTCCTGGTCCGGAGTCCGGACTATACATACTAACAAGGTTTCTATCATGACGGCTAAAAGAACTCTCTGACTTGACTGTTAACTATTGATTGAGAGGAAACTTTGCAATTATTTTTTGCTGTATCGATTCTAAGGTGTTATTATCTGGGAATAAGTTGTTTAAATAAATAACTGTTGTTTAATGCTGGAATTAATATGTTGTTCAGTTAAATATCGTTGGCGTCGTTTATATTTGCGTATAGAGCTATCACAAGCGATTCTAGAAATCAGTTTAGTTTTGAATCTCGATTTCAAACGTTGCGTCCTAATTTAGTTCATGACTGAGCATAATTGGGCTTGAGCTAAATTTGGTCTGGATTTATAAAATGTTGATTTTTTGCATCATCATTCATAATATCGACTGTTTGAACTCTGGCCCTGTATAAATATGTCTATTTCAAATTATATATCAATAGATGGATTTGGGATGGTAATCACACTGCCCACGTAGGTACTTTACCTATTTTTGCCAAGTGTCGCACTATGGCAACGAAGTTAGGATTACGATTCGAATGTTCAGTGCAAAGACTCAATGGACTTCGGCTTCAGCATTCAGTCGCTCTCTATAAATACGGATGATGCAACTGAACCGCATTTGATTAAATGCCCAACTAGATTGATTCAGAATATAGAGGGAAAGAATAAAACAGGAGCGGGATGGTTTGTGTTCAGAACTAACGATGCATCAAACTACGTGTCATACCGGCGTGGCAGCGGTTTAGAAAACAAGTTTCCATAACGAACTCTGTTGTTTGTTTATTTCAAAAATTTCCATGTACCGCACCGCATAGGGAAATTGTACGAGTGAACGTAACCTGGTCTGCGGTGCGGCAAGCAGAGAAAAGGGGAGGGGGGAGCTGGAACAAACCGACCTGCCCACTTCAAAGGACGCACTTCGTTGAAAATTTTATTCAACTTGAGTTTGAATCAGAATTGGAATTAAAACAAAATGTCGTTTTACGACGTTTTACAAAGTTTCCCTTTCTTTTAGTACCTGATTGGGACGTTTTATTTGAAATTTTGATCGTTAATCGATTAATTTTTCTCTTTGTCGAGACGAAAGTCGATTTTGTAACTTCCCTAAACAGAACGGGGGAATTAATGCTTCAAAGAATTTGCGCTGACTGAAAACGTATTGTTAGAAACTCTATTGATTGTCAATCTACATCGTGTTTCAAGTTACCGATATGATCAGGAGGGTTTGATTTTAAGATTCAGGGTTAAAATGTTTTTAGGTTTTCAGTTAGGTTATTTTGAGCAAAAGATGTTGGCTTGAATTGTGCTTGGTAGATATAACGTTATGTTTAGTAAACAACATCAATGCCTATTTCTACGCGATTTTTGCGAAGTTATATTTATTAACCAAAACCTTTTTATAAAAAATCATTTCACGGAAACACCTAATCTCATTTTCTCTTCAGGTAAACGTAAACGTTTACAGCGGAACACGTTCCAAAATAAATAAGTTGTTTCAACGCTTGACTGACAGGCACGTTCAAAATTGCTTTCCCTTTCGGATGTAACTCAAAATAACTGAACACATTGTAAGAGGAGTTCCAATGTTACAATTTCCGGGCATCAAATGGGTTATTGAATGGGGCAAGGGCCCCAGTGTCTGTCTGGCAGACGATCGGATGTTTTATAGTTATACCCTGTTTGGGTAGGGGACGGAGCGGTAAATACAGTCCAATTTCAAAGTTCGCGCAGACCACGCCGGGGGCAAAAACTATTCATATGCTGAGCTATACCCGTGAATTCGGCATTGATTTTTTTGGATCATAAGTTTTGGTGTAGGCATCCGTCGCATTTTATTTAAATCCATGGGACTATGGAAGAATATATATTACGATTAGATTTATCTGTTAGCAATTACACTAATTTGTTAAGGTTCTTTGAAACTGATTTGAATACAATATACAATATATAAAAATTGAATTTGATACAAATGACATATGTGTAAAATTTATCCGCGATGAATGTGAATCCTGTAACTATTTAGTTAGGTACCTCGGTATTTGTGTAAATTTGCTTGCCCAAAGCTGGTTCTGAATTTCTGAGATGACGTCGTTATCATAGACGAGTTAACGACTCGTGTGCTCTGAGACATGCAACATAACTTGATTTATGGTTACCTCAGTTATCGAGACCACCGAAAACCGAACAATTATAGCTGGCGACTTCAACCTTGGATTTATTGGCCTGGACGTATCCGGAACTCAAAGTACAAGTTGGTGACGTGACCAAGTAACTATATTAATCCACTAGGTTACTCTTTTATTGACTGTTTGTTCCTTAATAACATTGAACAATTGAACCCTGACAGAAATCAACTTGACAAAACGCTTGATCTACTGTTATGTAATTTTCCTGGCGGTTTAGTTCACGAATGTAAAACCACCCTGTCGGTTGTAGACATGGAAATATGATATTTCTTCACTAAAATGTATAAGCACTGTAAAGTACATAATGAGAGCCACACTCGCACCAATGGCATCGACATCTTCTCCAACAACTTAGTCCAATTTCATAGACATCTTTTTCAACAACTTCAGGAAACTATTTAATTGTTTTATTCCATCATTGACTGCTCGTAATTCTATAATTATTGTATTCCGTTATTATTTATTCATTGCTTTTTTGCTATTCATGATAATTTAATTCTATGTTTTGTTTTGAATTGTATATTTTAATTTAATGATTATTATTGATTTCGCTAATGATTATTATTGTTTTGCTTATTTGACATTTCGGTAGTTTTTTATTTAGCGACATTTTAAATCTATAAGTGCTGTGCACACCTTTAAGTGAATAGTTCACTGTAATTAATACAAAATTGTGAGTAATCTGTTATTAATGTTTTTGTGAAACAATAAGGTGTGCCATAATAATAATAATTAAATAAATCTTTTATACACAACTAATCGCTAAGACATTTAAACATCAACTGAGAGAGCGCATCACCACGTACCGCTTCCAACGTCGTACGACGCTTCGTTCCACGGCGACGTTGCCGTACCGTGCATTGGCACGTCTCGTCAAGGCAAAACGCGGCGACACCGCACCGTTCCACGTTGACGATGTAGCGACGTGGTGATGGGAACAAGCCCTTAGCCGTACTGTCTCGTAACGATATCGGCGGTCTGTCCCGGAAAGTGTTTAGTCCTAGAGAGAGCTGACCAATAGCACTTTTGATCGGAAGGTGTTCCGCACACTTCAAAATACGGCCAGAGGCAAACATCTTTCCATAACTCTATAGAAAACACACTTCACACATGAAAAGCTAGAATCCAGGTACAGTGGAGCTAACTAAAAGGATTGGATCGTTAAATCAAAAAAAATATGGTTCTAAATTCCATTTTCAGTAGAATACAAATTGAAATACAAGGAATGTATATCGATTGCAAACTTTCAATAAATTCAAAATTGTGAGGTTGTTTTTTCAAACTATTGAACTGTATTGTATATTTTTGCCCGAGGGATTTACTGCCTGTATATTGTATGTATAGTACCGTTTATACATGCACAAATCTAAATTAAAAACTAAAACTATTTTTTCGTTTGAGTATCGAACCCGTGATCCGTTAGCATAGAAGCTGATCGCTCAGCCATACCAGTGGAGCTGTCTGCATCATAATAACATATTGCTGTAGACTACCTACAGTGAATGACCTAGTTTTCTATCTCCGCTTGCTTCATATTTTAAAACTGTTTTCATAAAATTAAATTCTGCATTGTCCTTGTTTCATCCTGGCAGTTTATTTCTATGGAAGTCTCTCCCAGAGATTCAATGCAGAAGTAGGTCAGTTGCCGTTTACTCAGAACAGTTTTTACTGCGAGACATTACTGCCACTCTAAACTAAGGATAACAAAAGAAGGCAATACTGAGGTTCTTTTATGGTGGCTAAACATGACATAAATAGCTTTGAGGTAGACTTCCGAGTAGAGCGGTTGCGATGACACTAACGCAGCGATACTGACGCGGTGAGAAATGTATGGGGTACCATTCGAGTGTAGTGACACTGACATGACCACTGCAGATTTTTCAAGTATCTCAAATCTAAATACAGTACAACTATTTTCTTAATTTCTCTCGGCAAAGTGCGGGTTTACAACCATTTTCTTCCAAGTTGATTGAGAGCGTCCGGTCTGCACCAAGTGCAAAGGGCAACTGATGGAAATACGACGACTGACGAAACACGAAGTTTGCCGAGGGATATTAAGAAAATAGTTGTACTGTAATATTTTAAGTCTCTAAAGGTGGACTTTTGAGTACAGCTGCTCCAGTGACACTTCATAGCGTGTCGATGACAAACAGACTCTACTTAGTTAAATACATTGCCTGGCCCAGTATTCAGCCACGGCAATGCCTTCCGCTGTCGCAGTGATTAGCTCCTCATGTGAACCATCAACAGTACCTGCGGCGCAAAACGTAAAGTGGGCCATGGTCTGCGGAGTGACGCTGCACAAACATCGAATTTTGGAACCATTCGAGAACCCTCACCTATGGAGATCGTCGTCTCACTCGTCCCCACCTATGGTGTCACTAACACAGCGACACTGACGCGACGGCTGTGACGCCGAAGCCGCATTGCTCGGAATTCTACCTATAAACGCAGTCTAACCACTCGGTCGTAAAGCGGGTAGGTATTGTCAGCAGAATAGGGCATTTAATGAAATAATAACTAAAGATATAAAGGCGGTAATAAAACACTGATCGCCGCCACAGGGAGGCTGTTAACTCTGTTCAATCTTAGATCGCCTGGAGGCTGGAGCTAAGGTCTTTTACACTTACTGTCTCTCTCTATGGTTCATAATTCGATTTACGAAAAGATGGTTGAGAGTAAAACTGTGAATAATTTTAGTAGAGTTGAACGAGAAGTACTGTAATAAGCTGACAAAAAATATCTATTTAGTCCGTCATTTAGATAATCTAAAAAAATTGGACACGTATTTTTACTTTTGCCACCTAAACAATAAATTACCACGATACAGTGCGTTGAAATATCGTGTGACGTCACGGTGTGCTACACTTTATACTAACAAAGTGACGTCACAAGCCCCCACTCCTGAACTTTGATGCGTTTTATCTTTGTTAAGTTTTATTTATTTGATAAAGCAAAAATACGGGTCCAATATTATTTGATAATCTCACTGACATTTTTCTATCCAGGAAGAATCCCTATTAGGTATGTTTAAGTGGGTATAGAAATACCCACTTAGACATACCTAATATTTAAAGGAAACCTACCTTTTGTTTAAAGGAAAATATCTATCATGACTGATTTGAATTTGTGATTTTTTTGAGTTTTTCGTATTCAAACCCTACTTATGTTAGCACCAATATGTAGTAGAGAGTAAGGAGGCAAGCTCTACTTTCAACAGACTTATTATGTATACTTACATCTCGTGAAATCTATGAATTATTATTATAATATACTTACTTATGTGTTAACTTGCTAATCTTTCGTTACCTCAACTTTTCGTAGAAGTAATTATCGAACAAAAAATCCTGCGGCAAGATTTTTAGTGGTCGATATTTCAGTTTCACTTTGCACAAAGTAAAGTTCAATTTTTTTCAGCGACTGAGAAACTTAATACCGTTGAAACAACAACCCGTCCACCAAACGATTTAGCGTTGTTTGATGACGATAAAAAAAAATAAACGAAAATCTACAAGGACTAAAACCAACACAATATTTTCACAGGTTGAGATAATATCAAATTGTAGTGTCGAATATATTCGTGCATTATTTTACTCTACGTAATATAAAGCTAAAAGAATTCCCCAAAGCTCAGAACATCTTATATCGCCTTCGTTCAGCCAGGTCATTACCGACGCGTACATTTACACCACGATGCTCCACATAGGGTGACATTTAAGACAAAGGGCATGTTTAAGGACCCTCGATTCCTAATATGCGAAACGAATATGACCTTATTTTTTAACCTTTAAAATCGAAAATAACTTATTTCGTTGAATGGTAACAAGGTCGTTGTATGACGAGAATTAAAATGGAAAATATTTACCTATATTTATAAATAACGATTTCATCCTAGTTTTTTTTTTGTTGTTGATAGGCTTGCGCTTATAGTTTGGGAATACTTTTATTATGCATAAAGCAAAGGAGTCTGTATTTCCTGATACATCCAACAGTCTTTAAGTCAATATTGAATAGGTTTCTTCTTGGCAAGCGTGTTTCATCCTCGAGCAAATCATCGCTTACCATCAGGTGTGTGATAGTGGTCAAGCCCGAGCCTATGAAAAAAAATACCCTTATGTATATATATCTACCTATTAAGTAATAGTGTTGTTACGCGGGTTTGCTTTAAACTTTAATACATTTTTACATAACATACTTATATAAGTACAAACGCGTATAAAAAGGAGAGGGCTCATGGGGCGTCAAAAATTCGTCCACATCGCTGTAAACGGGAAACGTGCCTAGAACGCTGGCATTGCCACGTTGGATAATAATACTGTGCTCATACAAACAATCTAACAAAAGTTTAGATTTAGATTAGATATCTTTGTAAGAAGGAAGTTTAAGGTAACTGCAGAACACCGTATGGTTTTAGTCAGTTAGAGTCTGACAGACCTCTCCGCTCGCCCCGGGGCGGATGATATCCAAGAGGATTTCCCCACGTAAAAAAAAGGGAGTGTAGATACTGTGACACCGGCTGTATGGGTGTCGAACCTTTTCATCAATACCAGCTGGCAGGCAATGCTTCTGGCTACGTATTAAGGGTTGTCTAAATTTTGAATAAGATTTAAAATAATTACACGAAAGAGAATGGGCGGTTGACCGGACGTAGGCGCGTGTAATGCAAACAATGTAAAAAGTAATTTAAATAGGAATACATACCATATATCCATTCGTTTAAACGACTATTATTTTATTGTAGTTTATAACGTTCTTAGAGAACTTATTTGCTCCATAATATTCATTTAAAATAAGCAGTACCTTTGTGCTCTTCTGTTTTAATATTGTCCTTTCTCTTTTAAGTGTTATTTATATGTAGTCACACTATAATATTATAAAGGCGAAAGTTTGTAAGTGTGTATGTTTGCGTGTATGTATGTTTGTTACTTCTTCACGCCAGAACGGCTAAATGGATCTGGATGAAATTTGGCACAGAGATCAATTATAGTCAGGAATATCACATAGGATACCTTTTATCCCGAAAATATTATCCATCGGGATAATTTTCGACTTTCACGCGGGCGAAGCCGCTAACAGTGTGTAAATAAATGAATAAATAAATAATGTACAACACCACGTGTCTGTACAGTTCACCCTGTACACAACAAACCGTACATAGTTGTGTAGCAGCAAGTCGTGATCAAAGTTAGAAGGGTTGAGCACACCGCACCGCGAACCCTCATAGTTTGTTGTTACGGCCGCGTGTGTCAAGCCGAACTTTCGACCTCGCCTGACTTATGATACGACTGTCTCTCAGCAATTACTTACGACTAATATTATTTGAGTTTGTTACTGACTCCGGTTTTGTATACTGCTGTTTTTGGCGGCAATTGGCATCAAGTAACATCATTCCTGTATTTCTCAAAAGGTTAGATGGTGGTGAACCTCATTTCTCCATTTATGTTTAAGCCTCTTGTAATTGAGGGCGTATCTATTACCATCCATCAATCAGGCACAACTTCAATCTATAAGCTGTTATTGAGAAAGTCCAGATGGAAATACCCAATAACAAGATGATTCGGCACTGACTGGACAGGTCCACCCAATCTGGCTGGTTCTTTCCTCAAAAGACCATTTCAGACATCAGTCTACATGGTCTTCACATGATCTAACCAAGATTTTGTCTGGACTTTAAAAGAGATTGTGACCTCTGAGTTTTTTTCGGCCTTCCTTCTCAGTGTAGTCAGATAGGAAACACCGACCTCATCTAGTTTTAAAAAATATGATCGACATGTGAAAGTGTTTGTACAAACCAACTTACAGAAATAAAATCATTTATCATTTATTCAATATTTCTTAACTATTAATTTTATGTTATCATCATCATAATCATTACAGCCGAAAGACGTCCCCTGCTGGACATAGGCCTCCCCCAAGCGTCACCACACTGATTGGGTCTGTGCGTTTCGCATCTACCGGACTCTCGCAGCCATTACCAGGTCGTCGCTCCACCTAGAGGGAGGCCTACCAACGCTGCGTTTTCTGGTACGCGGTCGCCACTCTAGAATTTTTCGGCTCCAACGACCATCCGTTCTGCGAGCAATGTGGGCCTGCCCAGTGCCACTTAAGTTTGGAAATTATTCGGGCTTTGTCGTTAACCTTGTTTCTCTTGCAAATGTATTTATTTGTGACACGATCACGCAAGGAAACGCCGAGCATAGGCCTCTCCATTGCCCTTTGGGCGACTTTAAATCTTCTGATGAGACCCATTGTGAGCGACCACGTCTCTATTAATTTTTTGTAGGGGTATCAAAATAACCTCTGTGGGCTATACTGAGATGAACATCTGACACCTTGGATAATCAGCTTTAATATCATCATGCTGGCTAGCATATATTTTATCACAGTATGAGCTATTCCGAAACAGTTTGTACCGAGACAGGACTAAAAATATTCACATTACACGTATTTACATTTATATTTGCAGCATCATAAACAATAACGCTTCACCAAACACCAAATTACGTAGTACCTTTTAACCTGGTTCTTGACCTGCTTTGTTTATCATAGTGTATATCACCTGTGCTTAGAAAAGCTTCTTGTTTTTTTATTGTCTCTGGCGCGTCTCCAAGTTCCCGACAAAGCCTAATCGAATTTGCTCGATATGTGCGCTTCACCCCGTAGTAAGATATTTGCTGTTTGGAATTACATTTGCACCAGTGCCCCGGTGCTCCGGAGTATGTCCTGTATTTCTCCAGATAAATACAGGACAGTTTTTTTACAAAGAATTTCAGCTCATGTACGTGTATTCTGGCTACAGTCCCGGTCAAATAGTAATTGCACATGGGAGTACTTAGTGCAAATGCTAATTACTTAGTTAAAAGCCGTACCAGCTTAGTTTCACTTTAATTTCTGAGATAAACATTTTCTAAACTGTTTTAGTATTTAAAACAGTTATTAACTTAAATGAGATTGAGGTTGCTTGTCATATTTAATTCAGTTTGGGAGATAATTAAGTGAGACCGTTGCTACGCTATTTATATATACCAAACCACAAGCTCTGATTATGACCGAGATGAGAAAATTTTATGGCTTTTTTTGTAAAGGTTGTGTTGCTCAGAGAATCATGATTTAGAGCTAGTCTTCTAGGAAAACTTCTAGTTCAGGCTAGGCATTCACAGATAGAGTGGCGGTACGCAGGGTGAATGCCAAAAACACCGCCACAGGACCCGACGGCTTACCTGGAAAAGCCTGGACCCTGGTCTTGGAGGCTCTCGGGCCTCGACTAAGGGGGATCTTAAGCGCATGCTTGGAGAGGGGCCAGTACCCACTTCGTTGGAAAACGGGGAAACTGGTCCTCATTAAGAAGCCGGGGCACCCAGCGGACTTTCCGTCCGCTTACCAGCCCATCGTGCTGCTGGATGAGGTGGGCAAGCTCTTTGAAAGAGTCATTGCAGACCGCCTCGTCGGGCAGCTGGTGCGAGTGGGGCCGGATCTGGTGGAGAGCCAGTATGGTTTCCACAGGGGTCGCTCTGCGTTGGACGCAATCATGTGCGTCGAGCTCTCACGACGGGGGACACAGAGGCCCGGGGTGGAGTCGTATTGGCGGTTTCTCTAGACATCGCCAATGCCTTCAACATCCTGCCATGGAGCTGCATCAGGGAGGCACTCCGGTATCACCGGATATTACCCTACCTCTGTCGCGTGGTCGAGGCCTATCTGACGGACAGGACCGTCATTTACCCCGGTCACCAAGGAGAGTGGAACCGATGATAGTTGTCGTGCGGTGTCCCACAGGGATCGGTCGTGAGGCCGCATCTGTGGGACAACGGGTACGACTGGGTGCTGCGCGCAGATCTCCCTAGTGGCGTCAGTGTGGTTTGCTACGCTGACGACACGCTGATCCTGGCACAGGGGAGGTCGCACCAGGTGGCGGCTGAAATAACGACTCGCGACAATCGTCGAGAGGAAACAGCAATTGGGACTCGAGTTGGCCCTGCACAAGTCCGAGGCCATTATGTGTTTTCACGGTCCTCGGAACGCGCCACCGCCGGGTACCTAAATTACGGCAGGAGGGGTTCACATCGGCGTAGGGTCGTCGATGAAGTACCTGGGACTTGTCCTCGACAGCCAGTGGAATTTCGTGGAGCATTTCCGACGTTTGGCTCCCAGACTGGAGCGGGCCGGGGCTGCCCTCAAGCGGCTCCTGCCCAATCTAGGGGGTCCAAACACATCCTGCCGGAGGCTCAACGCGGGGGTCATGCAGTTCATGGCCCTTTACGGGGCACCGGTATGGGCGCGTTCCCTGAGGCGAAGACCAGCCCGCCGGTTGAACGCGTCCCGAAGGGTTATGGCCATCCGGCTGGTCCGGGGATACCGCACGGTCTCTAGTGAGGCGGCGAACCTCCTTGCCGAATTTTCACCATGGAATCTGGAGGCAAAAGTCCTCGCCCAAATATGGGAGTGGCGCGAAGAGGCGAATTGCCGGAGCGAAACTCCGTTGCCACGACAAATCGCGGCGGTAAGGCCCCTCTTTGAGGAGTGGCTTAGGAGGCGTCACGGCATCCTCACCTTCCGCCTGTAGGGACAATGTAAGTACGGATGTTATGCGTCAGCGTTTTGTGGTATGAAAGAGAAGTGTGAATGGGCGATCGCCAGTTACTGCGCATTGGCCGGTCCGTGTGTTTGTGTTCAACTTGGGATAATTACGGGAATAAAATAATAATACTACAGTGATCAAAACCTTTTATTTAAACACAACACGTGTAGTGGTAACTCCCATGGCGAATCCCGTAGGTGTGAAATAGAGCCACCTACAGTGGTGACCCCGAGAACTTTTCAAAAATTTAAACGAGTGAGTAATCGAGGGTTCGTCACGGCAAGAAGAGAGAGCGGAACAAGATGCAGCAAACTCCAATCAAGATGCCGGAGGCAGGAGGAATCGCAGCGGATGTAGCAAACATCTCGGTATCATCACGTGTATCGATGTTATGGGTTGACATGCCGAGGATGTGGTTCGCGCAAGTGGAGAGCGTGCTGGCGCCGCAGAAGCTTGGTGATCAAGCAAAATACGATTTTGTGGTTGCAAGGCTAGATCGGGAAGCACTGCAACAGGTTAGTGACATTATTCTATCGCCTCCGCCAACAGACAAGTACAAAATATTAAAAGAGCGACTGTTACACGCTTTCGAAGAGAGTGCAGAAAGACAGTTCCAGAAACTAGTAAGCGAGATGGAATTAGGAACGCAAAAGCCTACACAGTTATTACGACGCATGCGTGATTTAGGTCGCAATGCAAAAACATCAGAAGATACATTGCGCAATTTGTGGATCTCTCGTCTTCCAACTTCTGCCCGAGCAGTCCTAACAGTCAGCCACGACCAAACCTTAGACCAACTCGCAAACATAGCAGATAAGGTCATGGAAAATATACGCAGTGGGGACATAGCGGCAATCTCAACAACAGCCAGTGCAGGAAGCAGCAGTCAGGTTCCGGTGAACGAGATACTCACGGAGATATCGAAGCTCAATCTAGAAGTGGCATCTCTTCGAGAGGAGGTGAATCAGCAACGACGCAGTGCAACTCGACGAGGACGTGGTCAGAGCGGCTTCAGGCCAAGATCCAGGTCAAGGACACCAAACGATCCCGATTGGCTATGCAAATGGCATTTATCAGATACCGCAGGAACGCGAGGAATTGCGAGAAGCCGTGTGCCTGGAAAACGCCGTCGGAAAACTAAATGTGGTACAATCGATAGCGATGGGCGATATTGTACCAAGAAAAAACCATCGCCTTAGTGTATTCGACAGAGAAAATGGACAAAAGTTTTTAGTAGATACGGGTGCCAACGTATCTGTCATACCAGTGTCACGCAGGGCTTTACCAGACACGGATGTTTCGGGAGGTTAAGGCGGGAGGAAATGTCCCGGTGTCATCATTGTGTGAACCGCCTGGAGGACACGGTGGATATACGGTGGAGGTCTGCCCCGCTTGGGCAAAGCACCACTGTGTCCTCGTAGAGGCGATCGGTGGTGGCGACCTCTCGCGTCCGGCCCTGGATCAGGCCGTGGTATGGGGCGAGAGGGCATGGGAAGCTGTCTCTTCCTTCTGCGAAGCTGTCTCTTCCTTCTGCGAAGCTGTAATGAAGGAGGCGGACCGCGTGAGGGAGGTGCAAAGGCGACGCCTTCGCGCCCCTAGCCACTGCAGCAGACGCCTTGGGCGTCGAGTCTTTTTTGACTATAAAGACTATTTACGGGGCTACTTACTTGGGTTGTATCTGCTATGGGGCGCCTGTTTGGGCTGATAGGGCCACAATAGGGGCGGTACGACGTAAATTACTTCAGAGTTAGCGTTTGGCTTTGATATTCTTATGCAAAACATACAGAACGGTTAGTACTGAGGCCTTACCGGTACTTGCTGGCGTACTTCCGGTCGACCTTGAAGTGCAGTGACGTGCTGCAAAGTACTATTCCGCACAAGAGACCATGGACGTGGACTTTTTAACGCAGAGTGACCGTGAGAAAATCTTTACATTATTTAAACCATATATTGACGTCTGGGAGAAAATTTTATCCGAATGGCAATGTAGATGGGTTAATTCCATCAAGGGCCGACACCTCCACCAATTCTTTCAATCAGTTCGCATGCGGCTGGCTAGGACGTGGCTGGAAGTGGATCACTGTGTTGCCCAATTTCTCACAGGGCATGGTAACTTTAAAGGTAAATTATTTTCGTTCAAGCTTGTTGCCTTGCCTTTATGTCAGTGTTCTATATCTGACTGCGAATAGGTACAATCTGCACATCATATCTTATGTGAGTGTATTCTTTGGCAGAATGAACGCAATACTGTGTAAGATAATGTACAGGCTTTATCAGGAGCTATTTACTATACGGACCTTGTGGAAACTAGAACAAATTGCCGTGCGTTCAAGCGTTTTTATCATACCTATTATTGGAATCAAATATAACAGCTCACAATGTTAGGACCCATTAATATTAATGCAAATTTTTATCCGTGGTGCTAGGCAACTGGGCTTATCCCAATTGTAAACGACCCTTTGTGCCTATTGGTCTTGTTTGTTCTGTCTTCTGCTTGATATGGAGGCAAGTGGAAATTTGTATTTTTTCCTACTCCTCCATTATTCTTCTCTGATTAATTTCGTTGCGGGATCCAAGAGTTAAATTCATTCTCCGGGACTTCGTCGAGCTTCATTGCCTCGGCGCTTTTCTGGTGGTCGCCACTGTTGATTTTGGTTTTACGCCCTCCCGCTTCATCCAGAGCGGGAGAAGTCATGGGATGATTACCCATCCAAAAAAAAGGCATTCACAGATCATCCTGCTTGTACAGCAGGTAGTGCTTAAGTGCAGAGAGTAATTGAGATAAATAAATAAATATTCTGTAAAATTAGATTCAATTTCAGTCCACTTAAAGCTCACTTCACCTTAGTTTTCACTGTAAATTGTCCG
The DNA here is from genome assembly GCA_947562075.1 of Orthosia gracilis. Lineage (NCBI taxonomy): Eukaryota > Metazoa > Arthropoda > Insecta > Lepidoptera > Noctuidae > Orthosia > Orthosia gracilis. The sequence continues at coordinate 64,903,817 of OX387264.1, read as the reverse complement.
CCTGGTCGATTCTGCAGTGCTATTATGTAAAATTCTCACCGTGGTAACTTAGGTGAAGTGAATTCAAAGTGAGCTGTCAGTCCCAACAATCGGTAGGAATGACGGCTCACTTCGAACTCACTAAACCTATGTTACCATGGTGAGAGTTTTACAGAATAGCACTGCAATTGTCTGGTCTCATACTAGTCACACGGGAAACGTTGTCAAGCCCTTGACCGAAGTTTAACATTTATACGGTCCAACTCCCCATCTGTCACCTGTCAGAGCCTCGTCACAGTATGAAAGGGTACAGCGGGTGTGTTTGACATTAGGATGTTGCGCACTCTGTTGTATACATTAGTAATGGCCGTTTATTTGCAGACATCCGGCCGGGCCGATGCCACGCTTGCGGGAATGGCACGGCGGCGTGTGACGGCAGCTGGCCAGCTGTGTCGTGCCCGGAAGACCGACCGCTTTGTGCCACTGTTGCCTTGGGACCTGGTGAGTATATAATAATAATTTTAATTAATTAAGAAAAAATATCACAAAGAATTTACACTGGCCCCACACTAGGTAAGCCTGTGTCGTTGGGTACCAATTATGTGGGTTACAAACTTAATAAATAGGGTTCATAGTAGCTATCTAAGGCTGTAAAATATGCCTAATTATAAACATGAATACCAAGGAAGGTAGCTTGTGGGGTTGAGGTAAAATATAATTAGAACGGGTAAAAAAAGGTGAAAATTTTCGATAAGGGAACAGAAATCCATCATGGTTGTAATCAGCTCGATGTTAACAAAACCAAAACCTGCTTGTTCAAATTAAAGAAAAACATTTGGTATCGCTAGCAACCGAACCGTAGCCTTCATTTTCCGAAAATTCTCTTTGTGTGTTTCCTGTACTTAAACAATCAAGGAAAATAAATACCTGCCGGCAATATTTGCAGTCTGTAAATTCACGAACGAACTAAATGTATAAAAAAGTAAAACATGTATAAAATGAAGCTTGCAGAGAATGCATGTCGGTAAAAGGAAATGAAATAAAACCCCTGAGAGTGAGAGCGCCTAAAGGTATAATTTCATTACACACTAGTATGTTATTGCTCTGTCAAAAAAATTGCTCTTTCAGAGAAGAATGGTAATGTTATTGTGAGTTGAATAAGCGGTGAGCGAAATTGGATGGAAATTATCATATTTCTTTATAGCCGAGGCGCGACTTAGACTTGTAATATTTTTAGATCGAAATCGTTTAAGGTATTATCGGGTGGAATATTAATAGGGTTTTAATATGCTGTGCAGATTTCGTGTCATCGTTGGCGTGCGCGGCTGCCTCCACATCTCCCTGCTCGGTCAGGAGCTACGCGAACAGCTCACTCGAAGTGACGTGTGTCTGCAACACCCACCTCTGCAATACACCGTTCTCACCTGAATTAAGAAACGAGCTTCTGAATTTCACATTTCCACCCACAAATAGTAGTACCAACATAACGCGAATATTCTTCCAATCAACAAAATTTGCGAATGTCACGGACGAGAATCTTTACAAAGCGATAACAATTGAAGTTACTGAAGCGTCGACGATTGTGAGGAATGTGTCTCAGGTAACTACAGTGATGACGGTTCCTGGGACTATGAATACTCAGTCAATACTGAGGGATTCGGAGAAGCCGAGGGCGGAGGCTTTGAAGCAAGAGCCGACAGCGCCGTCTGATGATGATGAAGACGAGGGCGAGGGCAGTGGGGCTTACGAGGAACCCCGGGTTCATAACCACGCCGTTTCAGCCCCTGCAGCACCCAGCTCCTTCCTCCCTGCCAACGAGAACAGTGCATCTCCTCTATACACAGATATAATCCTTACAAATCTACTCATATACCTTGTAGTCTAGACGCGAAAAACCACAAGTACCCTAAGTGTATTCAACATTTTCTCAACTAAGTACAATAATATTAAGAGAGTAATTTATGAATTATACCCAGAGAATTTAACTGATATTAGCGTTGACCTGTTGGGAACAAATAAGTACGTTTTGTAATTTCACATATTTAATCCTTTTTGATTTTTGGAGCGAAAAACGTTTAGACTTTTTAGTGAGTACACTATAGGATTTAAGTGCCATCTAGAATTATGTTGTCCTGCCATTTATTGTCTTTTATAAATAATGAAAGCTCAAAATAAAACACCATTGAATAAACAAAGAAATCAACGCCTCTCGTCCCCTTTTTAAATAAAAAACTTCTTACTGTACTATTCAGTCATTATTGATAACTAGCATTATGCACTACATTGTAAACACTATGGGCCATATTTATGAAAAAAAATAACCATATTATGATTAGTTAAATACGGATTAGTCGATTCTCAATTCAAATTCTCTATTATTCTGTATTGAGAATCTACTAATCAGTGTTACACATAAAAAAAAAAATTTAAGTGAAAACTTCTTTAGTCACGTTGAGCGAATTTTTGGTAAGGACAAAATATGATAAAGTGACAGTGTCATCGACATGTTAATGTGACGTGTGATGGAATAATTGTTATTACAAAGTTTTAAAATTTAACTGTCGACAGTCCCCATGAATGCTTGTTTTCAACCAAAAAGCCTCCTTTTTGTTGGGTTTGTCAATTGGACATATTTTTTTTAAACAGTTTTATTAAGCTTGCCCTGTTTGTTTTTTGGGTACAATTTTGTATTTGTATTTTTTATAAATAAGGCTGTATGAATCCAAAGGTTTCATTTTGTTGATCTGATTCGTATTATTTCAAAGCAATCCATCCTATCTGTACCTCCCCACCGCCTTCGTATTTTGTAATTTTGTGATATGTTAGAACCCTCGTGCCAAATATAATATTGTTAATACTAATGAGGTTATTTGATATAGAGTTTCGTGTTCAACAAATTAGGATCGAGAACGTAATCTTTTGAACAATCACAAAAATATTTCAGTAGAATAAATACATTGTATCGCAAAATTCACAATTCCCGACATAGACGTGTAAACGTACAGTCGACAAGAGAGATTTGTAACCAGGGTACCAAATACAACTATATACTTAATACAACATGCGATGCCTGTAGGTTAAATTATATGATTAACATTGTTTGTCAGAATGTGTCTTTTATTTGAAAATAATATATAACTATAATTTAGTATTGTATACTGAAATAATGTTTCCTACGTAGGTATAAGGTATAAGTTGTTTACACCTTGGCTAGTTACTCATCTCTTGTGTCGGCTGTACTGACTCAGGATTTGATTGTACAGAGTTAGCTAGTAGTTTATGAACTCATATTACAGAAGTTTCGCTGTCTGGTAGTCACGGGTCGATTTTCTAATATAAAGAACTTAATAAAATGAAATTTTATTAAGGTATTGAGGCATTTATAAATGGTGACTAAAATCGACCCGTGAGGATTTAGTTGTAGCCCGATACTAAAATATATTAGATATATTCCGAGTTTGGATACTTTTAGAGAATTTCAACATCCTGTATGACACGCTCAAACTTATCCATACCTATAGATATAGTGTCAATTAATATCACCATCGATTTATTGTTTAAAAAAAAATGTTGTTGTGATTTATTAAATAAATAAATGAAAATAGCATTTTCTGCTTTATTTTTGTTCATACTCATAAGTGTTAATTCAAACACATCCATTTTGATGTAGAATACTATAAAATGCGTTGCCATGTTTTCAACAAAAACATCTAATATGACATTGTAAAGCTTCCCGTACAAGTTGTGGAGAAAAAAAAAATATTTATAAATAACAAAAAAAAACCGACTGCTTATTTTTTAAAATATTTTTTATTTACAACTTTTTTGTTTTTTTTTTTTATAATTAGGTTTATTTAAATATATGTGTTGAAAAAAATTTGGGCCCCCACAATATGGCGCCCAAAAACCGCCATTTTTCTATTTTCCAATTTTAATATAGGCAGTAACACTCGCAGGGTTAAGACGAATCGATTGACGTAAGAATCATCAAAATCGGCCAACTCGTTTGGTCTCTAGAACGCCACATAGGAACAAACATACATACATACACTGATCTACACATGACCCTCATTCATATTCATTAATATTCTTTATTGTACACAAAATAAACATTACAAATACAAAAGGAAAACTTATGTACAAAGGCGAGCTTAACCCAAAATTGGGTTCTCTGACAGCAGCAAACCTCAGTGCTAAAGAGATATTTACAAAATTAGGACAGTTAACAAAAGCGCACAACAAATACTAAAAAACATTTGAATTATTACTAACTAAATACACTACACAAATACGTGTACAGCACATAATGCATAAACATACATATATATATATATCTAAAATACATACATATTTATGTGTCATGTTGACACACCTCCTTCGGCAGTCGGGTAAAAAAGTTGTGATGTCTTCATAACGTTGTGAACAAGTTGTTTTTTGGCTACTGAAAAGCTTTCGCTTTTAGAACCAGACTAAAATTTCAAGAAATGAAAAAAATTCTTAACCCTGTGCTGTGAAAAATAAAAGACGACACTGTATTTTCTGCAGCTCTACCCCTTTATTCTAAGTAATTTCCTCCACTTGACTCAACCTGGACTCAATCAAATTGACAGTCATACTGCCACAGCTTGTTATTTAATGGGGCATATTACATTTTCAATATTATCACGATCGATATCAAAATCGTAAGTATTGAAATTGGACGATTATATTGTTAATAATGGCATCGTCAGTATGCTGTTGAATTGAATAATATAGTGAAATCGTGTGAAATGAACGTCAGTCTTGTAAACCCATACTTAATAGAATAAATACAAAAGTAACTCTGTCTATCACAGACAAAATAAATTAAACGTATGAGAAAACTAAAAATTAATATACATTTGAACATTAACGTACGTTCAGAAAGACACTTCGTTCGTCAAGCGAAGCAACTCCTGCGCTCGCCTCGTGCCCCAATAGCTGATTGAGAGAGAACAGCATATTGACATTGACAGCTCGAAGTGCACAGGTATTTTGACCATGTAGTACGCACGAAATTATCATAACCAACGATTTGGACGATTACATTAATTATTTTAGAATGAGCGAGGACTTCACCGTATCTTTATTATTTTTATTAGTATTTGAATAATCTTTATTTTTCTGATTCCACAAAGACTGCCAGTTTTCTCTTTCTCTGTTTTAAATACAAGAATAAACTATTTCAAGTCATTTATTTTGCTCGTTACCATCAACGACAGATCGTAATTCGTCATCGTCACCATAGGTAGTAACTTTAGTTCTCTTGCGGATATCAACATTTCTGAAGTGATCACGCAACGAAATTCCGAGCATAGCCTTCTCCATTGCCCTTTGGGTGACTTTAAGCTTTCTGATAAGGCCGACCGTTGTGAGCGACCATGTCTCGGTCCGATAGGTGATCACTGGCAACACACACTGGTCAAAGGGGTCTTTTAGTCAAGAGTGAATGGGTAATATATATTTCTAAGTTAGTGTGCTTCACCGGCGACATTATCGCTTACCATCTGGTGAGATAGTGGTCAAACGCGACCCTAAAGATTATAAAATAAAAATTATTCTTAATTCATCTATGTAGAATTTCAATTTAGAACCTATTAATCAGTATTTTACACTAGTCATGGTTATTTTTTTACAAATATATAGTTAGACCAAACAAAAATAAAAGTAACCAGTCCGCATCTGCTAATACAGCACTGTCGCCTACTCACCTTAATTGAAACATGTCCAGATGTGACCAACATGCCTCAGTTGATGCAATTTATGTTTCGCCACCCCCTTATCAACATGGCTGATAAAGGTGTGTTCCCGTTAGCATGACAACAGAACAAGGGTTTCGTTCCCTGAAAGAGCAGAGATGAGAATAAAAAAAGAAGCCATCACGAAGTTTGGACTGACTTAGTAAGTCGGTTTCCAAACATTTTTAAGATTCCAATTTAACAATGGGAGAGATAGGATTATAACAGTCTGCCTAGCCCTTTGAAGATACAGCAGTATAATATGCTATTATAATCTAGTGGTCTACTAAATCTTACAGTTATTAAGTAATTATAATCGCCTGCGTGAGCTTTGTACTTTTGTTGTGATTTTTGTCACAATTTTTTTTTCTTTTTATCTATTTTTTGTCCTACTTTCTGAATCAATCATTTGGCTAGTTAAAACAATTGAAATGTTATATAGATTAACAGGGTATTGCGGATATTAAAGATCGAAAAAGTCAATAAAAATAAGCCGGAAGGCTCTGCTGAAGCCTCGCCGATATTCTGAAAACAAATGGCGCTTTTCACAGTATATGATAATCTGTAAAATGAAACGAAAACAAAACACCACACATACTCCGTTTTCTCGTGGGTTGTTTGCCCGGGATTTTCCATCCAAGGTACAGTACAATTATTTTTTTAATGCCCCTCGGCAAACTTCGTGTTTCGTCAGTCGTCGGCTTTCTATCAGTTGCCCATTGCTGTCGGTGAAGACCGGACGCTTTCAATCAATTTGGAAGTATATGGAGTTGTTAATATTATTTTAACTTAATGTAATTTATTGACGTGACAACGTCTTAAATTAGGTTGTGGCTGGGAGGCACTTATGAAAAAGTGTAACGCTCGGTAACGTTACGATGAGTCACCGAACGAGAGAGAGGCCCGCCGAATGCCTTGCGTCTCTCTCCCACTCAACTATGATCGGTCTGGTGGAAATCGATCGGATGAACGTAAAATCAGTACAATTTAATTATATTCATATCAATAAATATTCTACCGAGAAAAATACGTTGTCACGTAAAATCTTCGCCCGTAAAACCGACTTTACAGGCAACCATTTTTTTTTAAAATGTTAGGACAGCTGCTGCGGTTCTTCTTCTTAGCGTGTCGATGGCAAATATAAATATTTGAATATTGTGTTTGGCCCAGAATTCAGCTACGGCAACACCATCCGGTGACGCAGGCAGTCATAAGGTCCTCGCAAGTACAAGAGTACTGCTGCTGCGGTTGAAAAAGAATAATAGTTTTACAGCTCTATATAGTTCACACATAAGTCAAAACAAAACAACATTAAAATACTTTGTTCTGAATTCAAATTATTGTACGCGATAAATGTTATAATTGATGGACATGGAAATTAGCATTCGTTTACATTCGGAAATGCAATGATTTTCGAGGAACATTAAGAAAATAGTTGTACTGTAATGTAGACAAAATTTTCTCAGAAAAAAAAAACAGAAGTCATTGGCCATATGTTTTAAGGAAAGAAAAGTCGTGTCAAATGGAATCGTTTGAATGAATAAATAAATCACACAAGATTAATTCATACAGTCGGCTTATTAAATTAATTAACAAAGCCAGTCAATTCTTCATTCAAATTACTATTAATATGTAAAGGTTTTAGCGAGGTTATAGTGGTCATGATTGCACTTTCCCTTAAATCTCTTCGCAAGAGCCCGAACAATAAACGACGTGTCGCTTTCATTTGTAAAAAATGTTGAGAATTACGATAGATGATGATTGATGACTATATTCCCGTTAAGAATGTCAATAAATTAATGAGGATCAATGACACTATTATTGCCATGCTAAATCGCAATGACTATATCATTTATCTAAAGCGACTGATCATTTGAATGAAAGCTTTTTATAAGACGGATTCGACAGTTAGTAGGTGGATAAAGTAATTATAAGTTCTCGTCAAACTTCTTGGCCTTGAAGTTGTCTACAATGGCTGCGCAGTAGTAAATCTCATACAAAAACAGCACCGTTTCGTGCCTCGCGCATGCAGAAAACCAACTTCAGGGCGGCCCAGAAGTTTGGCAAGAGCTTTATCCATAACATAATATCACGACTGCCTACTCTGAAGGATTAAGCAGAAGTGCGTATTGTATGTCTTTTCTGTTAGAATATTTTTTATTTTGTATGGTTTAAATAGCACAGTTATATTTTGCAAATTAAATAAAGTAGCTGTTTCCACAAAAAGAGCAAACTGATGTTGCATCCAGAAGTATGGTAGGAATCCTATCGTGGTGTATATCAAAGATGCCCCAAAATTCCTCCAGCACGTGACCAAGGACACTCGTCGCTTCGCCGTGCCGTCGTACGAGACATCGTCGGTGCACAGAATTATCTTTGCAGATCGCCAGCATTATTTTCTGGACATATTGTGTAACTAGATTCATTGTATAATTCAATAATTGTTAAGAACAAGCTTAAAACCCGGTTCCTGAATTGAGAATTGGTGGTGGTTTTGCATTAGAGTATGGCAAAGTCTGAGTATCGCATTCTCAATTCGGAAACCAGGAGCAAATACATAATACGTGCAAATTGGAAAATTATCCAATATTAAAAAATAACTCAAAATAAAAAGGTTTAAGACGTTTAGGGATTATCCGGAGGTAAAATTAACATAATGTATTAAAAGGTATCTTACCTTTGATATAGTCTCGCGCAACAACACAGCATATTGAAGTACGCCAATGAAGAATATATGTAAGGCACGTCAAAGGCCGACACCTCTTTCAACACTAAACAAAGGCGGTCCTCTGTGGCGCCGAGGACTCTCGATGTTCAGCGGCAGGCACGTGCAGCTAGGGAGGTCACGGGGTTCATTTAGGGGAAGCAAATGCGGAAGTGGAGGCGCAGAGAAGGTTAACGAAAGCGCTGGGGCATAATAACAACGTGGCAATACTGCCAGCTTTCGGGCACCTTTCCCATTGACATCGATGCGGACGAATTTTTTGATTCGCAATGAGCACCATTTTCTCTCCCCTTTGTATTTAAGCACGTTTTTTATTAGTATTTTATTATAAAATATTGAATTATATCTGTTACTGTAGAATCGAAAATAAATATATCCGTCCCTTTCATTTGATACCCAAATCATGGGGGTGCATAAAAATATTTGTCCATCCATTTTGGAAGCCCTCCATACTGGATTAGGAATATCATGAATAATTTTGTTTAGGTCGTTAGATTGGCAAATATATTTTTTTAGAGTTTCTGCGTGGTTTCAATATATAGCAAAGGTTCCGAAATAAGTTGCGGAGGCGATACGTAACATCCCTATTTGCAACTATAAGGACCTAACTATAGCTACGACGCATTATTGGAATTTTTCAGGATTAGTTGAGGTTGCGGTTGGTTTTGCCAATTTTAGGAGCATTTTTTTAAGCCCTTGCCCAGTGGCTAAGAGCTCGCCTCTCGTGCTTGAGGTCGTCGGTTCAAATCAAGTACCAATGTGACTTTTTCAAATTCATATGTACTTACTGAGTTTATCTTGGACATCACAGGCAACGGTGAAGGAAAACATCGTGAGGAAATCTGGAGTTATATAGTTAATATAAGTCTGAAATAGCCAAGTGAGAGGCCTGTGGGGTTCTCAGAGGCGGCTTAATTAACTCTGACATCAGAGGTGGCCACATCCTCACACGAAAAGAAGAAGAGCCCTTAAAACCCTGAATACCAATGTATTAAAACTCATCCTGTTTAGACTGAACTCACAACAGTTTAACAAATGAAGTGCAAAGATACCGCTGCGCGTTGAAGTGTAGCATACATATTATGTTATATTATCTATTCAAAGACACCCCGAGAATCCTTCGAGTCGGGAACTCACTGAGCTGTTTCGCAATTACGAAATTAACAATAGGGTTCATTTCTGTGATTTGTTTCACTGAAACAGAACGAGGGAATTTCTGTAGTCTCTATTGCTGGCTTAAAATCTGGTTCTTCGGAATAATTGCTCTAAAATCACCTTGCAAGATCAACTCTAGGATTCTGGAGAGGAACTAAAGATTGTCTAGTAAAAATTGCTGTCAGCGATAAGACCGCCATTTATTACCCGACTGCCGAAGGAGGGTAATGTGTTTATCAGTCTATGTATGTATGTATGAATGTTTGTTCCTATGTGGTGTTCTAGAGACCAAGCGCGTTGGCCGATTTTGATGATTCTTACGTCAATTGATTCGTATTAATCCTGCGAGTGTCACTGGCTACATTAAAATTAGAAAATAGAAAAATGGCGGCTTTTGGGCGCAATACTGTGGTGCCCAAATTTTTTTGTCTTCCGATGCCTTCCTGTGGGGAATTAAAATAAAGGGTTTTTAGAGGTGATTACAAAAATATGTAACACTTACAATGTTTAAATGTACCTAATTCTAAAAAAAAATTACTAAAAAGTTGAAAACAAAAAAAAAATGAAAAATAACAAACCCGACTGCTTAAAAAGCTAACTAAAAAGACGTAAACAAGAAGAAAATCATGCTGTGCAGTCGGAGGATACATCTGGTTTTCGTCAGCCAGCTCGCGCATATTTATGGTTTTTATTGATTGCCCAAAGATACAACGCTGAAAAACATTGGGCAAAGGCTATACTTATTTATAGGTTATGTCATGCCTGTCAAAGTAACTCTGATTATGTTGCTTGGTAATCTTCGGCGATATAGTGTTACTATTAACGTATTGATAAAGTTCTACAGCAGGAATGTCATTTGCTTGGCCTTCAGAAGCTTGAGGGCTTTGATTGCCGAAAATAAAATAAAACTTCTAACCTAAAATATAAAGAATACCAACACATTAAAGTAATGTTCTCTCATTTTTTGTTAATTTTCCTATCATGAGTAAAGTAAGAATTAACTCGTTGCAACAACAAAAAATATCAAAATCTAGAACATATCACCGATGAAAAATATTTTATTATATAAAAATCTGCCTCTCAATAAGATTTGTTTTCATTCCAGTTATCCTTGCTCCTCATTTTCTTTAGTTCCTCTTTTAATTCCTTAAGCTTCCATGGACCATACATACTATTAATAACGATGGTAGACCGGTTTAAAGCAAAAATGATTTGACAGCAGCCATTGCGCTGCCAGCGACATCTGCGCTCAGCTTCGCGTTCACATCCCCATTATCGGAATGCATAAATGTAAGGGATTGATCACGTGAGATTTTGATGGCTGATGGCAATCCTTAATTTTTGAAATTTTATCCATTATGTCGCTTACTATTGTGTCGCTTTCGTTGCTAGAATAAAAAAAGATCTGGAGCCTCAGGACCAGCACCCTAACGAGGGCTAACGCGTATTAATTCACCGCTAAAGGGGCTGGTGTGGCGTGAGGTCTCCGATATGTATTTTGTTATAATTTTTTGGCTTTTGCGCAAAATTATTTACATTTTTTTATTGTTGTGAATATTTTCCAAATATGGCAAATTAAGATAGGTACGGGATTTACTAACCACTGCTTTAATAGTTTTATGGTCAGGTTACGTTGAACAAAGAAAACTCCAACTATTCTACGTGTAAACTGTACATTGGATAAAACGAAAAGTACAAAAAAATAGAGTGCTATGAACAAAACAAGGAAGTTATACTATTTAGGGCTATTACAAACACAACAATGGCCGGCACGCGAGGTGCAAAGGTAAGTTTGTACCGCGGGGAGGGGGTAGGAAAATGGGGGAGTAAAGGGGCTATCCCACTGTACCATCCCCACCCTGCGGGACCCCATGGTTATGGAGATATCCATAGTTAAAGTTTTTACAATTACAATGTCGATTATCAATAACAATGTCGATTGATGCAATAAGGGTCTAAAGTAACCTAACACTAATCTCCTCAAATCTAACGGTGTCGGGGTGCCCTAAGTTCCCGAGCTCGCTTCGCTCGCTCTTGGGCTAATTCATAATGACTTTATGAATTAGTCCAATACTTGCACATCACTCGACTCTTCAGACAGAAGCATAGGGCTTCGGAGACGCCATGGTAGTCAAAACGATCGAAACTACAAGAGCAACAAACGATGACTGACACTGACAGTTAACAGAAGAAAGCGCGGCGTCGCTTCACGTTCCGTTCCACAGTGTAAACAAATATTCGTTATTTTTTGTGTAAAAAGTCAATGTATTTGCATAATACGCCACGGTATTGTGCACATTAATTACACACCAAATTTAATATGTGAGAAAGTGAAACTAAAATTATATTTAAGTAAAAATTTGAATTCGAATTGAATAAAAAAATACACATGAATAGAATGTGAAATGTGAACTTTAACGTTTATCATGAAAATTTATTTAACCTAAACATTTGCTCAAAACAAATTTTGTATGGATTTTTTTTCTCGTAAACAGTGATACTCCGAGTTTTGAAACTTTGTTAAAAGCTTCCTATTTATGAGTACTATATACAAAAAAATGAACTTCCAAATCAGCGGCCCATAATGGAACGTTTATCCTGGATCTATCCCTATCTAAACTAATATACTAATAATATTAAAAAGAGGTAAAGTTTGTGAATTTGTGAGGTTGTAGGGGGTAATCTCTGGATCTACTGAACCAATTAAGATGAAATTGACATAGTTTGAGACCTTGGGAAGGACATAGGATAGTTTGTATTCCATTGGGAGAATAAAACAGTTTTTACGTGGGCGAAGCCGCGGGCAGAAGCTAATAACTAATAAAATGGTTTGATATTTATTTATTATACGCTTTATTGTACACCTTAAAATACAATTATAAAAAGATTGATACCCCTTGGCAGGACTGGTTGCCATTGCAGATTACAGAAACTCCAAATCTACTGGACCCATTTAAAAAAATGAAACGAATTCATAAGTAGGTAGCCAGGTAGGTATGCATTTAAAACGGGCGGCGTGCGGTGTGTTTCTCAGTGTAATGAGAATCAAAGACAATACAAAGGTAAAAAGAGCAAAAAAGTTTACAGTAGCGTGCGTTTTAATACAGACAGACATATTGAAATATTCAGGCCTATTCAAAAACGTGCCATTTTTGCCTACTTTGTAGTAATGAATTGGCTAAATACCTACCTAATATATATCCCTATCAAACGTGTGCTTTATTTTATACTATATATAAAATAAAGCACACGTTTGATAGGGATACGTCCTACAGTACAAGTACGTGAAAAAATGTATCTATGATGCAAAGCCATATCTATCCATAATCCGTCGTTTACTTTTTCGCGCTTAAATCGCTGAACCGATTCAGATGTATGTTGGTATTAGTTTGAGACCCTGGGAAGGACATAGGATAGTTTTGATGGATGCAAGCATCGACCACACAGCCTCCCAGTAACTGTATGGTCGATGGGTGCAAGTTTGTATGGTGAACCAATATAATTAATAAAGACGGCCTACAAAACTTCAATTTTATTGCGCAATATACAGTGAAGAAACCTTGGAGAAAAATTGGCTAAGTATCCGAGTTCTAATGCTACGCAGACGAAGTCACGGCCAAAAGTTTGTAACCCATATACATAGACAAGCGGAGTTTTGGGGCAATTAAGGAAAAAGTTCGATGGATTCTTTAAAACCGATGTACACGGCCAGACAATAAGAAGCGGACGGCAATAAAGACAAGAAGATTTTTTAATTAAATAAAGTTACAAATGTAAAACCTAATAACGAGTGTGACCTCCTCTTGCCAAAATCACAGCTTGAATCCATCATGATTTCCACGATGTTTTTAACAACGTTTTGAGGAATACGTTCCCACTCTTCAGCAATGACCCTTTTTAGTTCCCTGATATTTTGTGGAGCAGGTTGCACTGATCTGACCTGATATTGGCAGCCAAAAGCCTCCTCCTGACCACTACAATTTTTACAATAATCCACAATAATCAATATTTTTCTTTTGTTAATTTCAAAATTTAAATTTGGAACGTCTTTAAGTCCTGGCATGATTCTTTAATCATGCCAGGATGCTTCAAATAACAGGCCAATACATCGTCAAATTAATAAAACCTCTTTCATGTTCTTCTTCATTGAAGTAGAGAAAAAAATCTAAAGTGCCCGTTTTTTTGCAAAAGAGTTTGTTTGATTTGAAGAGCTAGATTGTTTTATTTACTGTCAGAAGATTGTTTATTATTCACTACAAAGTAGTAAATCTATTGTTTACGACTCTTGTTTTTATATATATGGTTTACCTATGAATAAGATTTGTATCTTGGTCAGTTATATTTTTTTTCTGGCACACACACACTCATACGCCCGACAAACGTTTCCATAACAATGTGCTCCGAACAATGGTAACATCACCTCGTATTTACAAATTATCCACATTAATAATGTAGGACGGTGAAGTTGGCAAATTATTTTTATGCCTAAAATCCCTTTATAAGCGCGAACAAAAGCCGCATTAGCTACAAATTAAATTCATGAAACCATAAAGTGTTCCGTTGGTCGGGGCACAGAACCGCGACTGTTTTATTCCTTCAAAGGTATGATTTTGGCTTCACTAATATTGTTACGCTTTGTTAGGAGTGATTGTTAAAGATTTTTTGTTGGTTTTCTCTTTGAAAGAGATCGAGCGAAACACGAAGTGCTTCAAAGAGAACTAATTTTAAACTCCATGATTAAAAACGATGTTAATTTTGTTTAAAGCCACTTGTGCGGATCGACGTGCTTGTCTCGAAATTGTAATTTAAAATAGCGTCCTTTTAGAGCTCGCTATGAAAAGACATTTGATACTTTTGTAGGACGAAAGGCTTTAAAAACGAGAGGAGCTGCGAGCAATCCGCGAACAAAAGACTCAACGGCCCTCTTTTATTTTCTTTCTAATGATTTGGGTACAATATAATTTGCTATTCGCGGATATCGCACAGACGCGGGTTTTACTTATCTTTGTAAGGATACTTCTAAATTTAATTCTTACAGATATTCTTCAGCAATTTCTAGGGAAATTATGTAGAAATTTGTTAATTGACAAATGTGAGAAATTTCCGTATTTTCCAAATATCAAGTTAATATTTGGAAATATAACTTTCGCACCTTAATTTCCGGCTGCAATTACGTGAATAGGTACCAATTTGTAATTAAAATTACCAACCTGCACGTGTCGCTTAAAAATAAAACGGCGTTATGTGAAGGTAGATAGGTAGTTAACATCCCGACACCGAGAGCCTTCGTAATCAAATCAGGTACTTACGTCGTAACGATGTACTTAGAGGGGCTTCAAATAAACGTTTTAGGTAAAATACTCTTAATTGTACGATATAGATGAGCTTGGCTATTGAATTGGTGATTTTAGGATTTTGAAATTAACAAAGAGGAAAGTAATGGTAACCATTTTAGAAAATATTCATAAGTCGCGTCTGAGAAATACCGAGGGAAAACTGTTTTACTGTTATCATAACTGTTTCTGCCATCCAGCTAAAATAGTATAAATAAGAGCAGTTTTCCAGTTTGAGGAGCAAGGCTGCTGGTAAGGTTGTAACTGCCTGTTAGATTTGCAAAAAAAATGAGAAAACCACTTGGCAAAATAAGTATGTCTATGCAGGTATAAATGGCAACAGTCAACAACCCGAGATCCCACCGCCAAAATATATTGCCGGGCAACCTTGCAGCAATATTTTCTACTATCAAGAATCGTTCATGAAAAATAAGTTTACTAAAAAAAAATACCTGCAGATTTTTGAAGTGAAATTTTAGGCTGCAAATTCTATCACGCTGAAAAACACGCATGAAGAAAAGGGTTGCCGTAGTAACATACGAACCACAGGGCTAATACTCACGCTACCCAATCTTAAAAGTTAAACAAACCGCAACCTAAAATCGATCAGTATTATTAAGTTAAAGGGGTTGCCCAATTACGTGTGATACATGTTCGTTAGTAATCAGATTCTGAAGGGATGCATCAATAATGACGCCAGTCGCCCAATCCGTCGAGCAGTGTGGAGGGGTCTTAATTATCGAGAACCACTTGATTAAACTGACTTAGTTTACAAATTGACATAAGTATTACTACATAGTCTGTTAGTATATTGATTTGATAAACATAGATTTTGTTGTATTGATACCAATTCATCTCCATTGTGTTATTAGATCGTAAACGTCTGAGGCTAAATGTGGAATGCTACAACAAATGGTCATGATGAAATATAACCGACATTCACCACAATACTAAACGGATTATCGCACAGATGAATGCCACAGCCTATTGTTTCCCTCTTTAATCCGTAGGCTTATATCTAAAGTTACTCTTGAGAATAGCGCTGTCAAATTTTCGGCAAAGAGTAGACAGTAGGCTTATTATAGACAATACAAAATAATTCTTATGAACCTTATGATATATTTGGTACGCGATCCTGTAGCTAGTATAGCTACAAACAATTCCAAAAATATTTTTTAATATATTGACATACAAACACACACACATACACGAGTTACAGGTAACAAAGATCAAATTGAAAATAAAAATGGCAATGCATTCCACTGCCTTCCTAGACAAATCTTTTACTGTCCTGGCCGCTCGTCTATGGAATGCATTGCCTGTGACAATAAAACGCGCAATCACTCACTACCAGTTTTTAAGAGACTTGTAGAGGAGCACTACTTGTCACTATGATCTTATTACAATTAAATATATATATATATAAGACAAAGAACACTAACAGCAGTGCTATTCTGGAAATAACTCAAAGTAAAAACTTAGGGGAGTGAGCTGTAAATCTATAGCCTTACGTGGAATAACGGTTAACCACACGCTCACTTCACCAAAGTTTTCACGGTGACCTTTTAACGGAACATACTGGTAGAAGTATCTAGCCGTGAGCTCCAGACAACGCACGGCCTTATATAATCGAAATATCGGCACAAACCATGATATTATGTAAAAAGTAAAACAAAATTTTAGTATACAAAGGAATAAAACCTCCAACATGTAACAATGTACTTTAGGACCGGAGGCATATTGTACGGGTCTTAACATACAACTGAACAAGCAAGTAAGCACTGGAATTCGAATGGGACGACGGAAAGGCTAGTCAACCCGAATTCGAGAGGATTCAAATACAATTGACTGTTACTCGACACGGCCTATTTGTGAGCGGACAAATAGAAAAACCCTCAAGTTACATCACTAGCTCATTTATATTATTCGCCGTTATTACTGAGTACCAGTGCTGTAGAACGTCCTTTATTTTTATTGCTTTTTGTCATTTACATGATGGACCTACTAAGAAATGGAATACGAAACGTAAGTTCTCAAGTTGTACGACTTATTTAAATGAGGGAAATAAAATGAAATGTTTTCCAGACTGTTATCATATTCATACTATAAGATAAACTTTAGGGTATCAATAACATAGCACTACTCATAATCAGCCTTTAATAATCCCATTGCTGGGCTGGGATAGGCCTCCTCTCTGTGAAAAGGAATGGGCCGTAATCCACCACGCGGGCCCAGTGCGCGATGGTGGCAGCCACATCTCTTCGATTTTTTTGGTTCTAGGACATGCCTGGTCTCCGAGGTATTCTTTTGACAGGTCACGCTGCAGCTGTGAGGTAAAAATCCCACACACCCTAGTATTTTTCCCAAAAGTCCAGGCGCATTTTGAAGGCTTCACCTCGTTAACAAATAAAAAAGGACATGCCGGTTTCCTCACAATGTTTTTCTACACCGTTTTGACAGCAGTGGTGATGAAATAATCAACACCAGTCACTCACTTATAATAAATTGATGTTTCTTGATTGAAATGTGACGTATTTGCATACACACCCTTCAATCACAATAAACCGTCCTCAATCAAACAATACAATTGCCCGAATCCACATACGTACATGCGACTGTCAAGGAATTCCCGACATTTCACAGAGAACCACTACGCTAGGATTACGCTCTGGTTAAATGGCACAGAAATGTGCCTCAATACACGTCCACACGCATAATACGTAGCAGTGTGAACACTGTGATAAAAAAAAAAACATGATTGATGATTTTTTTTTCAGTGGGCCCGATCAGAATATCAGCGCAGCGATATTTTCTTTTTAATATTATTGCACATGCTGAGATAGGAGCCTTTTTGGTGTCGCACGAGGTTATTTATTTTTATTTTTTATTATTGGGTGTGTTTTGCTTATTTCGTGTCTCCTGTACGGGTCACAATTTTTTTCTTTCTTTCTTTATTACTATGTCGGCGTGATTAAGAAGTATATCCATGCCAAATTATAGCTTTCTAGTACTACGAGTCTCTGAGCTAAGTTGCGGACGCACGGACGGACAGACCGACATGGCGAATTTATAAGGGTTCCATGTTGACTACGGTCCCCTAAGAATAGAACAGAATTTGTAAATTATATCTGTCAACTTAATCGAAGGTGGTGAAACAGAAATTAAGTTTAACTACTACTACAATATATAAGTAGTCTATCCCACAAAAAGAAAACACGATTAGTCTAGAGGCAGTTATGACCGAGGTATAAACTTCGTACGCTCCAGTTATTGCGTCAGTACAAAAATAATGGCGTCGAAGAATTAGCGGTAATAGATCTCGTGGCTAAAAAGATATATACAGATGAATAGTGCTGCGAGACTCTGACAACAATTGGAATTAATCACGAGGAAACAAAATGAATTTGTAGTCAGTTTACGTTGGTTTTGTAAAGGGTTTTATATATTACTAACTTCTCCCCGCGGCTTCGCCCGCCTAAAAGTGTTTTAACATCCAGGAACACCCTACTGGGAGAAAAAGTATCATATATCCTTCCCAGGCTCTCAAATTATGTCCATACCAAATTTCATCTCACTCAGTTCTGCGGTTTAAGCGTGAAAAGGTAACAGACAGATTCACAGACAGAGTAACTTTCTTAGTATTGCCACGTTACATGGCAATGTTTATCCTCTAACCAAGGTAAATGCCAGCCATCTAGGCTTTTGGAGATTTTTTTAAATAATGCGTGAACACTCTGGCTCTACAGACACGGAGACAAAATACTCGTATAGTAAAAATTGCTTTGCAAAGTAAAATGAAGTTAGAATGGTCGATATTAAGTAAGTGACTGGCCGAGTGGAACACCCTGTCGAAAACTTGTTTCACCGCATCACTGAACTCTTTATATCTGCTGTTCGCACCGAGCTCGCCATACCCCGCCATGCGCATCTTCATAATATTTTCACTTGAAATTCGCCGTTGACCCTTCTTTTATTTGAATCGGAGTATGATTAATATATTACGCCGTTTCCGATTCTGGGAGTGCAACGAATGTTGGTAAAACATACGAATAAAAGTGTAAAAATTAGAATTTTTTTAACCGACTTCAAAAAAGAAGGAGGTTACCAATTCGTCGGCATCTTTTATTTTTTTATGTATGTTCCCTGATTACTCAAAGACGCCTGGGCCGATTTGGAAAAATCTTCTTTTGTTTGAAAGAGTATACTACCCAGTTAGTCTCATAGTCATAAGGTCAGGATCTGATGATGGGATCTTGGAGAAATCGAGAGAACTCCTCAAATATTACAGGCATACATAAAGCGATTTTGGTATTTTCATTAACAATGCAATCATTTGCACTCAGAAAGTATCGTTTGGTGAAGTAGAACTGGTGAAAAAGACCACAGATGGCGAATGGAACTCCGTAATGCTAAATATGTCATGGGTATAAGATATCTCGAATAGTTAAACGACTATGATGAAGCAAATACTTATAAATACATAGTACTGATGAAAATGGTACCATCGAACTGATCTGATGATGAAGCCGGCTGGTAGTCACTGGAACTCCGAAATAAAACGATGTATCCCATTCGTGTTTGGGCTTATCGGAATCGTCATGAGATTTAGTTTGGCTATATATGATTTTATGGCAATTGCAGGTACCTAACAAAACTAAAAAGAGATAAATAAAGAAATTATTAACAAAAAAACAAACCAACTTCCAAAAAAAACACTGCATAGCGAAAACTAACTTTCTTTTCCGAAGTCGGTGTAGTAGTAAAAAATAATCAAGTGAGATAGAACGATATTAAATGCTGGCTAGATCACTTCTAATCTCGGTGTAATCCTGGCTTGATGAGAATAGGCCAAACCAAAGGCGTTAAAGAGATTATATCAGGTCAGCAGGGTTACTTAATATTGGTTGGTTGATTTTTTTGGTTGTTTTCTGAGTGTACGGGTGTACACAAAACAACCACAAAAATCATCCTCTGCGAACGTTTTCACAATTTTCATGTTTGGTACGAACAGCAAAAAAATTAAAGCTGGATGTAGTTTGGGCAACAAAAATCCTTTTCATTAAAACATTTTGTGTTAATAGAGTCCATTTGATTTAAATCAACTACTATGATGGCTTTTGTGGAATGCATTAATACGTGTTTTGACAACGTACTTACGTGGGTATCTATTGATTTTGATTTCACGATTAGTTTCGAACTTGATCGGAGCTCTTCATTAGAGAAAAGTCTCGAATATCAAAGTCGAACTAATCTGAAAAATATTAATAATTAAATCAATTTACAATGAGAGAACGTGGGAATGTTAAACTTAAGAAAATAGATATAGCTAGTAAAAAAAAAAAAATATGTCGACAGTTAGGCAATCGCCTAAGTAACGTAATCGCTGACTAATGCAGCGGATGCGCCCGTGCGTCATTAACAAACTGCACAATTGCAGATTTGCGGATTTTAGTAATAAGTTTTAGTTAATAGAAATATGATAATTGTAAATTAGTCTTGTAGAACATTTCAATCAATAAACATTGTTTTAATTCAAATAAATATATTTTTTTAATAATAATCTCGTTCGCCGTAACTTAACTGGCGCAGTCGATAGGATCGCGACACTCTAATTCGAATACAACTCTTCGGTAAGAGTGAACGGTATCTATCGTTATCTTCGCGATCACAAATTGAATCTACGAAGGCGAGCAACCTGCGTGAGTCCTGGAGAATTGGGAGCCCTGCTGTTCTACAAGGCCCGGCTAGAGATGCAGAAGATACTGTGGTGAGTGCTTGTTGTATACCCAGTTTCCCATGCTATATTTCCTGCCGTATTTTTATAATTGTTACCTGTGTGTTTGTTTATAGGCTAAAATCGCTATAGACAAATTACGTTAGTTATATGACTCTATTACATTCATTTTAATTTAGGTGTTTATGTATGCATGCTAAAATCGCGGTATACATTTCGCATTTCACAACAATTCATTCTGTAACAAGAGATATTTACTCGTTTGCGTATTCGCTATAGTCGCGTTTCGTATAACACAATTAAAATAACTTCAAGCAAACTTCTTAGAGAGTAGGCAGTATTAGTTATAAGACATAATCTCAATAGTATTTTAAAGTGAATTAGAATTGATTCCTTTTATATTTCTATTTTACAATTAAATCGCGATGGCTATGGCAAGCATTGACCTAGCGACTTTCAAGTTCGTTTCAGAGCTGTTGCCAAAATACGATGGCAATCCTAAAATACTAAACTACTTTATTAGAGAAGTTGAAAATGTGATGCAACTACTGGATCCACAAATTAGGGTGAACCCTGCTATCGTTAGTTTAATTAAAAGCAAATTAAGCGGTTCGGCGATCAATGCAATAGCGTCCGAAGAAGCAGCTGATAGCTGGCAGACAATTAAGGCTGCGTTGACGCGTAGATTAGGCGAACCACGTAACGAAATACAAATGATGCAAGAACTAACGCGTTTGCGTCGTAATAAAAATGAAGACGCTGAGACGTTTGGTAAACGACTAAGGGAAATTTTAGACACCTTAAACGTAGTAGGTAGGCATACGGATAAGTCATATTATGAGAGTATGGTCATAGATCAATATGTTAACCATTTGGACTTTCACGTTTCTATTGGCGTGCGGATTGCGCAACCTACGACTCTTGAAGCAGCTATAGTAACGGCTAGGCAAGAGGAGGCACGTTTGGCATTCAATAGATTCAATAATAGTTTTAATGCACTTTCCATCCAAAACAAACCTAAAGAAATACCCAAGCCAAACCAAACGATACCCCAAAATAATAACTATCCCCCGCGTAATAGCTGGAACATAGATCAGAGACAACAGAGGGGTCAAGGCATACCCCAAGGAAGACCCGCTTCAGGTAACGTAAGACCTAGTGGTTCTGGTACTATCAGAAACTCAGGTTATTTTAGACCTCAACCGAATATACCTCGCCAGCAGGTGAACCCGCCACAAAAAGTGTCTGACGTCACTATGAGATCGGTAAGTAAGCCCGAAGCACCGCGTTTTGCTCCCGAAGAAATGTTTTATACCCAGCACAACCAAGACCAGTGTTACCCTGACTACAATGCCTACTATGAAGGTGAGTATAACAATAATTTACAACTTAATGGTGAAGACTACAGCTACACGCAGGAGTTGCCTGTGGATGGACCAAGCCATCAGGATTTTCCTCAGGACGAGGAGCCATTAAACCAAAGCTAGTAAAGACTGTTCACCTCAACAACCAAGGTAAAGACCATCTTCCTTATATAGAGTTGCCGGAATTCCAAGGCAAATTTTTATTAGATACTGGAGCATCGCGTTGTATGATATCACCTGACGTAATAGCCGGTACTAATCTTGAACACTGCGTTGAGCGCGAGCCATTTCAAGTGAAAACTGCGCATGCTGTCACTCGTCATGAGCATGTTGCTATTTTACCTTTACCCCCGCAGTTTAAGACAGACATATATCATAAATTTTTACTATTCGATTTTGACCCAAAGTATAAAGGACTAATAGGAATGGACTTGTTAAAAGAATTAGGGTGTAACATAGATTTTAAAAACAAGTTATTGCGAACTTACAATACCGAAATACCAATTTATTTTGATTATCCAGTAAAAAGACTCAAAATTGAACCTAATTGCGAAAAGTTCATAACAGTAAAAACGAATTGTATGGACGGTAACTACATATGCGACGACTTTAATTGGTTTAAGGGACTCAAGTCACCCGCCGCTGTAGTAACGGTAAAAAATGGAATTTTTAAAACATCCATAATTAACTTGACCAATAAAGAACAAGTAATTAGTAATAACTGCCACCTACCCCTTGAGCCTTTACCGCCACAATTGACAAATCAAAATGAAACACACAAAATTAACACCCTTCAAACTAAAACGGAAATCGACAAAGAGCTTTGCGAAAACTTAAAGAAAATTAGAACCAGCCATATGAATGAAGAAGAAAAACGTGAGGTTACCAAAATTTGCTATCAATATCGTGACGTATTTTACTCTGAGAACATACCGTTATCTTTCACACATACCGTAAAACAAGAATTAAGACTAACTGACAACACACCCATTTTTGTTAGAAACTATAGACAAGCCCCGCAACAACGTACAGAAATTAAAAAACAAATAGATAATTTATTAAAACAAGGAATTATACGGGAAAGTATTTCACCCTGGTCTTGCCCTGTCCATATCGTCCCAAAAAAACCCGACGCATCAGGGAAGGTTAAATGGAGACTCGTTATAGACTATAGACGACTGAACGATAGAATTGTTGAAGACAAGTACCCGTTACCGAACATCAATGACATACTCGATAGATTAGAGCGCGCACAGTATTTTACAACCCTTGATCTAGCAAGTGGTTACCACCAGTTGGAAATGCACCCCAACGACATAGAAAAAACAGCGTTTACAACAGAAAGAGGTCATTATGAGTTCTTAAGAATGCCGTTTGGGTTGAAAAACGCGCCGAGCACTTTTCAGCGGCTTATGGATCATATTCTTAGAGGAATAGATAACGTATTCACCTATTTAGATGACGTCATAATTGCAGCCACCTCACTTCAGAATCATAATGAAAAACTCAAGTTAGTACTTCAGAGATTCAGAATGCATAATCTCAAAGTGCAATTAGATAAGTCAGAATTCTTACAAAAACATGTGAATTTTTTAGGACATGAATTGACGGACCAAGGACTACAACCCAACAAAGATAAGATAAAAGCAGTTTTAAATTTCCCAGTACCACGAACACAAAAGGACATAAAGTCTTTCCTAGGGTTAGTAGGTTATTATAGAAAATTCATTAAAGATTTCGCGAAACTTACAAAACCGCTAACAGCCTGTCTTAAAAAGAACGCAAAAATTGTCCATAGTAACGAATTTTTAGACGCAGTTAACAAGTGTAAACAAATTTTGACCAATGCCCCAATATTACAATACCCTGACTTTGACAAACCATTTATTTTGACAACAGATGCATCTGACTTTGCGTTAGGCGCAGTTTTATCGCAAGGCAATGTCGGTGCCGATAAACCAGTAGCGTTTGCCTCAAGAACGTTATCAGAAACCGAGACTCGTTACTCGACAATAGAGAAGGAATTACTCGGGATAGTTTGGGCTATCAAATATTTTAGGCCTTATTTGTACGGTCGGAAATTTACCATCTATACAGACCATAGACCTTTGACATGGCTGATGTCTTTAAAAGACCCCAACTCAAAGTTAACACGCTGGAAACTAAAACTAGCGGAATACGATTATAAGGTAGTTTATAAAAAGGGTAAACAAAACACCAACGCTGATGCATTATCCAGAGCCAAAATCTTTCACAACAGCATAGATTCTCTAGCTGTCAATTTTGACGATAACGATGACGACGAGATTATAAACAGAATATTTGAGAACGCCCGTAGACAAGCAGAGACAAATAACGACCAAGACGACAACAATGACGGACTTAGCAATAATAATAACGATGTAGAAAGAAGGGCCAATCACCCTCACACTGACAACGGAACGGACTCAATGAGCATTGTTACAGTCGACCCTGACCAATTAGTCTCGACAAACCACACCCAACCCGATAACGAAAACAACGGCATCCCGATTTTATCTGATGCAATAGATAAACAACTAAAACAATTTTATATTAGGTCTACCCCGGGTTCAACATATAGAGTAGACAATAGATCAACCAACTCTAGGACTGTTATTAAAGATGTTTTCATTCCCGTAAACAACACGGAACCCGAAATCATCAGGTTCCTAAAAGAACACACAATAGCAGACCGTATCTTCCACTGCTATTTCTACGAAGAAAATCTGTACTTGGCCTTCTCGAGGGTCTACACTACAATTTTCAACGACAGAGGTCCTAAACTTATAAGATGTACCTCACGAGTTACCCTTGTTGAAAACAAAACTGAGCAACAAGAACTCATTAAGCGATATCACGAAGGCAAATCGTCGCATAGAGGTATTCAGGAAACGTATAAACAACTCCACCGAAATTATCACTGGCCTAACATGCTATTGTCAATTCAAAGATACATTAATCAATGCGACATGTGTTTAAGAGCTAAATACGAAAGAAACCCTTTGAAACCTCCACTAACGCTAACAGAGACACCTACGAAACCGTTTCAACATCTGTTTATGGATCTATATTCCACCGGAGGTGCGACGTTCCTGACAATTATAGATAATTTTTCAAAATTTGCCCAGGCTGTACCGCTAAATGCGTCAAGCAGCGTTCATATTTCAGAAGCTTTATTACAAGTATTTTCCGTACTAGGATTACCCCTGAAAATTACCACAGACTCAGACACGAAATTCGACAACGACGTCATAAAGGAAATATGCGCATCTCACGACATTAATATACATTTCACAACTCCTTATAACCCGAATTCAAACTCACCCATTGAACGCTTTCACTCTACCATTGCGGAAATAATAAGAATTCAGAGGATGACGAATAAAGATGACCCTATACAATTACTAATGAAGTACGCCATTATTGCTTACAATAATGCCATTCATTCTACGACAGGCTATACACCGCGTGAGCTTTTATTTGGTCATACAGCATCCAGAAATCCATTAGAACTATACTACCCTAAAGAGTTCTATCAGGATTATGTCCTTAACCACCGCAAAAATGCAGAAGCAGTACAGGAGTGTATAGCAGCTCACGTATCTAAAAATAAAGAGCAGGTAATAGAAAAACGGAATCAGGCTGCGGAGGCAATCACGTTTAAGGTAGGTGAAACTGTTTATAAGCAGGTTGCGAAGACTACGAGGAGTGACAAAACGAAGCCAGTATTTAAAGGTCCGTATAAGATCATTCACCTTCATCCTAACAATGTTGCCGAAATCGTAGGAAGCCACCCCAACTCAAAATCCATCAGAGTTCATTTCAAACTTTTACGAAGACAACATCTTGTTCCAGGACCCTCGTCACAGGAACCTTCCTGCTCTACGCAACCGCCAACCTGACTCTTAACCCTGTAGATAACGCCAATGGCATCCTTTTATTAAAACAAGGTCAAATTTTAAAGCAAGTAGATACGTTTAGTTTGGCCTGCGTGTATAACATATCCTATTTACACGAAACAACCTTAAAACTTATGTCCTTATATGCCAATACTAAAGCTGCAGAAAATAACGAGCAATTAAATAGGGCATACAAAGATCAAATAGATAATAGCTTAAATTTAATAGGTAAGAAAATAGTGTTTATTGCACCGCACCATAGGTTTAGACGTGGTTTTATTAACGGCCTAGGCTCTATCGTTAAAACTATTACAGGCAATTTAGATTATGAAGACGCTATTAAATTCGAAAAGGAAATATCAGAGGTACGAAATTCAGTAAATAAAATTAATGTGTCTCAAAAGCAATCATTATTCATAGCAAAACATGCAGTCGAAGAGTATAGTAAACAGATTAAGCTTTTAGACGAGAACCAGAAAAAACTAAGTCTTATGTTAAGAAATACCACTTTTAATAATAATATTCTAGTAAATAGGTTGCACTTTCTAGATTTATATATACAAATAGATTTCAGTCTGCAATTGCTGTTAGACAAATTAGTAATTCTAGAAGACGCCATGACTTTTGCTCAGTTAGAAGTCATGCATCCAAGCATTTTACCCCCACACATTCTTATAAACGAAATGTTAGCTATTAAGAAATCATACAATTTTAGGCCAGTAGATAGCGTTACTATTAGCAAAATACATAGCTTAGAGAAGTCTATTAGCGTAAAAGCTTATAGTACGGATCACACGTTAACATTTATATTAGATATTCCTTCCATCGATACAAACCAATACGACCTAATCCATCTATACTCCATTCCCGATAAACAAAACCTGGCAATCATTCCTAAATCCAAATACCTCGTACTGGGCACCAACGAGTACTCGTACCTAGAAGAAGACTGCAAACGGATCACACAAGATACACAACTCTGCACGTCGTTGAACACCCAGCCTGTTGATAAATCAGAAGACTGCATAGTATCCCTTGTGAAACACCAAAACACAAACTGCACACGAGCCAAGATAGACCTCAAACAAGGAAGAATCCAGAAACTTCAAGACAACAAGTGGCTTATCATCCTGAAGGAAGAAGAAGTCCTAAGAAGTAAATGCGGAACTAAATCTGAATACAAGAGGATATCAGGAATATACATCGCCAGTATTACAAGTGATTGCCAAATGCAAGTACTTAACCGAACACTAACAACAAACATCAATACTGTAGCAGTAGAAGAAATCATACCACTTCCTAGTAAAACCGTGATTACAGAGGAGAACATCCATTACAACCTACAATTGAAAGATATATCACTGGACAGCATTCACGAACTGATAGAACGAGCCGACAACTTACAAGAACCCACAATTGATTGGCAGACTATGATGGCTACGCCCAGTTGGTCGACATTAGGACTATACCTCATCCTGATGACAATCCTTCTATGGAAGCTTTGGCAGTGGAAACAGCGACGACTTATACAGAATCAACCTTGCACCGAGGACGCTGCGGGAAGCTGCGGGACGCGCTTCCATCTTAAGGAGGGAGGAGTTAGGCAATCGCCTAAGTAACGTAATCGCTGACTAATGCAGCGGATGCGCCCGTGCGTCATTAACAAACTGCACAATTGCAGATTTGCGGATTTTAGTAATAAGTTTTAGTTAATAGAAATATGATAATTGTAAATTAGTCTTGTAGAACATTTCAATCAATAAACATTGTTTTAATTCAAATAAATATATTTTTTTAATAATAATCTCGTTCGCCGTAACTTAACTCGACACCGACAACAATACAGTATACTGTTATACAACATACAAGTTTCCAAAACCGCTTATCCAATCGACTCATAGTACTAGTCCCACAAACCAAAAACAATAAAGAAAGGTAATTATGAAAAATATTTCACACTAACACAATTATTAGTAGAAAATATTTTGCAGTCGTATTCGACAGGGTGGCGGGAGGTGGGTGTAGGGGTGTTTGCTCCCAGTCTGCCTGCAATAAAACCGTTACAAGCCGTAGACAGATTCTGTGCCCCCTGGCCGTCTGCGAATGGTACTGACTGATGTAATAATTTCTCCGTAAACTGACTTTAAGATGAGCTTCTGCAGACGATAGATAAATGCTACATGGTCTTTTATAGCCAGTAATAGATTGGTTTGTTCCAAATGTTTCACCCGTTCAATATTGAATGCAATGAATTTTTAATCCAAAAAGTTTTCAGCAAACATTCCGTGACACATCACACGTAGTTTTTCGCAATATTCCAACTTCGGCTTAACGTCGAAATTGAATTTTAAACCTGTGTTTTGAAACAAAACTCCTATGATAAACCGTTTTGCAATAACAAGTAGATGCTGAGTTATTCATGCAATCGTTTTCTTTCGATATTGGCTACTTGTTGGCACTGTGATTATTTTCTCGTTATATATTATCATATAAAACTTTGAATCTTCTCTGAATCTCTCGAGAATCTCATTTTAGTAAAGGCTGTTGCCAAATGCTTGCTGATATGAGCAAAAAGCGCCGCAAAATGCATCATTTTATTATTTTCGGGTGTTTTTTCGACGGGCGGCGCTGGATAATTTAATACTGCAATATGAAAAGACCTTTACTCACAGTTGTTAGCCCTCGCTCACACGTTTTCAAATAAAATATTCACACCGCAACTCGGTTACCTCGATGAACTTTTGAATTTTCAGTTCAGATTTGCATCGTTCGGGTTATTTCGAATAATATTTTCCTATTCGGCATATCGAAACTTTGTGTATCTATCTGTTTGAAAATACAAGCAGAAAATTTAGGTACCTACATGTTGTTTTTAACCCCAGACGGAAAAAGAAGGATGGAGGAACTTTGGCGTGTGTACCTGTGTATTTGTGTACCTTTATGTATATTTGTGTATCTGTCTGTGGCATCATAGCTCCTAAACGGATAAACGATTTGATTTCGTTTGGTTTTGTTTGAAAGGTGACTTTATAGAGACTGTTCTTAGCTTTGTTTAATGAAAATCGGTTCTGCCGTGCTAAAGTTATGGGCATGTTACTGTTTGAATCGAGGTATTTTCGCAAGATATCGTGTGTGTCACAATTACTTGTTCAAACGATTGTCGGTGGAAGCGACAAGATAAATTGTGTAGGATTAAAGAAAAGTGTCGGAGGATTTTTAAATTTTACTTGTGGATGGTGTAATGCAAACAAATATGTAATGGTGTAATGGTTTGTAGGTGATAATACCAACTATCCAAATAAGTTGTAATCAGATAGTTTTCTTACGTTTTGTAATTACATAGTTAGTGGTCTCTAAGCTCCAGTTGAGTGCGCCGGGCAGACTGTATAGACATTAAATTAAAAGTTCGGTTAAGAGCACACGACACGGTTCATTGGATAATAAACGATTATTGCCACCCACACGTTGGCAACACGTACAATATAGCCTCCATTTTTATTCGGGTACCATTTTTTTTGTTACAATGCTCGCGATAATGGTAGTTAGACCTACAATATTAAATAATGGGTAGCAATTTGTGCTCTAGTTTCTTTATACTGGAAACATACTCTAATACATATTTCATGTATTAAATGATGTCCTACCTTCGTCTTAAAATGATCTGAAGTAGACTAATTGATTAACCCTTTACTTGAACAACTTGAACAACAAAAACCTGCGTTTTTGTTCACGTTACACAATGAGAAATGCGGCAAAAATATAAAAGCTATGTCAAGTTATCGTGTCACAAGATCAACAACTAATGCCCTGTTACAAAGTAATCAATATCATCACCAATCATCAATATCATCACCAATCATCAATATCATCACCAATTATCAATACTATAATAAATCTGTAGAAAAGTCGTTTTTGTACATCGAAAATATTTCCAAAAAAATAGCAAGGTTGTTAAAGGATAATCCATTCCAAAACCCATATCCAGCATTTTTGGATTTTTTGTCTGTTTAGTTATGTACGAAATCAATGTAGATAACTTTTTATAAAGTAAAATAGCGTAACTTGAAGTATTACATAGTTTTTAAGCATTAGTGATATATGAATTTAAAGTGCTCAAGAATTAATATCACATTTACGTATTAATATCACAATGCATGCAATTTAGATACTCGGATAGTTGAATTCTATTTTCGAAAGATGGCGTTGTGCATTTGATGTCATGTATCTAGGCAGGTAGGCAGTTAACGGGAGCGAGGCCGCAGGCACAGCTAGTCGTAAAATAGAAGTCCATGTTCTTGTTTAGTTTGTGAGCAAACAAAAAATATTTTCATTTTAACTTGTTATTTGTTCTAAAAGCAGAAACCTTATACAGAACGCTTGTTGGAAGTGATCGCGATAAAAGAATAATGTGTGTAATTACCCTGATTACTTTGTTAGTGAGATTACAAACAACGAACATGGAGGAGCACATTTTCACAAATACCAGTAGCCGTATCGAACTGTCGTTAACGTTTATTCTACTTGTTGTAATCGCTTGTTGAATGAGCAGACAGGAGCAGAACTTTTATTTATTTCATTGTACTTTAAAGCTACAATTACCGACAAGATCAGATAGGGATTGAGGTGGTATGGTCGCATTACGAGACGAAAAGATAGCTGCTCTTGGAAACAATATTTAAAATCAACACCAAGCAAGGAATAAGGCGTAGCTCACCAGCCTCAGGTGGACCACTTTCGAGAGAGAACTAATGGAGCAAAATATACCACCGACGATAACCCAGCAAAGACCATCCTGGCGAAGACGCACAAGCAGGCCCGACCCCAAATAAATTTCGAATTGAGCAGGAAGAAAAAGATTGTGCTTTAAAACACTATGGATGCTTCATAAAATCTAATAATCTTTGTAGAGCAGAAGAAATGCCTTTGGATAGGTACAATATCAACAGTTAGGTATTATATATGATAGAATCTAACTAGAATGGTCGTCCGACTGTTTCGTAGATCTAGAAGTCGCAAGTGTAACTGCGGAGCATATGTAAGTTGTTGAGCGTCATCCATCGATTCGGTTTTTCCATCAGAAACTCAGTGTAGAAGCTAGTTTAGCATAAACTATATATAACTATACTTGGTCAAATGAGTGTTTCCTACATCTTTCTCTTAGGATAGGATAGGATAGATGGACCTGCTTTGCCACACTTAGATTCCCATATTTTAGTCCACAGGCCTCCTGCACGCAAAACGGACCAAAAGGCCCATTCCGTCTCACAGAGAAGAATCTCTCTGAGAGGGAATGGGCCGCAATCCGGGCCCGGTGCGGGTTGGTGGATATCACTTGTCTTCGTTTTTTTGGTTCTAAGTTATGCCAGTTTCCTCACGATGTTTTACTTCACCGTTTTGAGAGCAGTGGTGATGAAATAATTTACAAAAAATAAAGCGCCTGCCTGGGTTCGAACTCACGACCTACAACTAGTAAGTCGCGGCCGTTACGACTGGGCCACCACTGCTCTCACACCCGTCTCTTGCCAAAACTTCAGGGAATACAGTCTGTTATGTAAGTAAGTAGTTCGTCGAAGGAGCAGACAGGAACAGAGCTTGTTTCAATATCGAGCAAATTAGTTTCCTTCACTGTGTGCTGATATCCGCAAATGTAACTGATATTAGTAATATTAACTCCTGACAGGTCAATTAAACTGATGTCTGCCTTCCCTGTGCAGATCAATTAAACTGATATTTGTCTGAATTCTGTACTTGTGTGTTCAGTAGTACGGCAAGTTGCTTAGTGTAGTTCAATTTAGGTAATTGAAACATTTACGTATTAATATGTCAGATATATGATTATTTGGTAAATGAAGTGATGTGGAACTATTATCTGCTACTAGAATTAGATCCAGAGAGAAATAAAGAATGTTTTGAAATTTTACTAATATTCTATGTGTCTGGTTGCCTGGTTTTTTTTTTAGTCTTTACCAAACATGATTCCATCTTTTACTTTACATTATACTGTATTTTTCTCTGAAAATAAACTTAAGATAACTAAGTTATAAAGGGTGATTTTTTTGCTGGTATCTTTTTGGCAACACTGTTTTTGACAGATCACGCGTGAATCGTGTCTTGTGCCATTGTCAAACTTGTTCAGTTTGGTCTATAATTTAACCATGAATCGACTTACGAACGAACAACGCTTGCAAATTATTGAATTTTACTATCAAAATGCATGCTCGGTTAAGAGAGTGCATCGCGCACTTCTTCCAATTTATGGGCAGTTTGGTCGGCCTACTGAGGCAGCTATGGAAGAATTGGACATGCCTGACATGTGGTTTCAACAAGACGGTGCCACATGCCACACGGCACGCGAAACAATGGCCCAATTGAATGCCGCCTTCGGTGAACAGTTTATCTCACGTTTTGGGCCCGTCAATTGGCCGCCTAGATCGTGTGATCTAACGCCTTTGGACTATTTCTTGTGGGGCCATGTTAAGGCTCATGTCTACAGGGATAAACCAGCAACGATTGACGCACTGGGAGCCAATATTGAAGCATTTGTTCGTGATATACCGGTGGCTGATATGTTGGAGAGAGTGTGCCGAAATTGGGCCTTGCGAATGGGCCATCTAAACCGGAGCCGCGGCCAGCATTTGCATGAAATCATCTTCAAACATTAAATTATATTGATCGTTCTATCGATTCCAATAAAGATTTCATCAAATTTTTCAATTTTTTTGTGTATTTTTTGAAAATCAAATCCTATACCTCTTAAAAAATCACCCGTTATAAGTAGATAATGTAATGAGGTGCTACCTCCTTACCTCTGTAAAGCTGACAACTGATTTTTAGTTATGGAATATTAATCATATTTGGAACGCTAGGAATATTTGAAGATATTTTTATTTCGTTTTGCATGTGACTTCTGTAAGAGCCGCCTTAGGCAAGGCAATTGATGAAATAATATAAGTTTAAAATTCTATTTGCTTATTTATCATTTTAGCTCCCGCAGCTGTGTCCCTTATAATAACTAAGTATCGCTAAATCATAATAAAAAACTGATAACTGAAGTTACACAGAAGCATTAATCAAAGACAGTGAAATCTAGCACATAAAATAGTGCATCAATACAGCAAAAAGATCTATAAAAACCAGTTAGGAAGCCCAAAACGGATAGTAGAGTTAAACTGGCTCCAAAATATTCACTGGTGCAGGTAAAGTTTCGAACTCGACTGATTAGTCGGGTTTCTTGTACGTCTTGCGAACTGGTGAAGGTATAACTTATTTTAATTTGACATAATAAATTCAGCAGCCGCATTCATCAAAACCGTACCTAGCTACGTTTTAGGTTCTAGATTCAAAGGATTAGTTTGAAGTTAGTCGTTAGGAAGGATTATTATTTCTAAGGAATGGAAACGAGTAGAATTGGTACAGCTGTGAATGCTGTGATTGGTTAGCAACTGCGTGTAGTTTATGTTGGTGCAGTTAAAGAGGTGGATTTATTATGTTTATTTGTAGCAGGTAAACGTTGGGAATACCCACTGATCCGATTCTATAGCTGAGTGCCATAGACTACTTTATATCTCAACAAAATGCACGGTTCTTATCGGATAAGTCACGGAAGAAAATCGCAGTAAAAGAAAGTTGCCATTTAGAAATGCTAACCTATTTATTATCATGATACTTCAGGGTATTCCTCAAAGCGCACCATCTTTGAACCGCACCAAATGAAGTGCACCAAAAGTATTCCTCGAAATGCAGCATTCAGGTGCGCTAAGGAAATCAATTAAAAATAGTTTAATTTTAATCCTCGAAACGCACCAACGATGAAACAAAAAAGAGATATCGATATCGATAGATGTTTTAAAATTCAACTGTCCTAATTTTGTCGTATCATTTTGTCCAAAACTACGTTACATTGTATAGGTCCTCTTCTATGTTAAACTGAATGTGTATATATGTGTTAGCTTAAATATAAATTCATAAGTAATAGGGATATAATTATGTTTTGAACTTCAGCATATTTTAGTTATAAAACATACTAAGCGCGGTAGTTTAGCTGGTGTAACTTAAGTGGTATTGTTTTCGAATTCAGGGAACTTTAAGACTATGTGAGCACCTCGGCCTAACAATCTTGAACGACCCAAATAGTTTCCAAACATGACATACTTACTTATAATTATAGCCTGATACTAAACTTACGTAATCTGTGAATAAAGTGGTAGGTAACAGAAAATACTGAGAAGCTCCCCACCAGCTGGTGATGGGTCGATATCCAATGTCAAACTCCGCTTGTCGAGGTGGGTCCGTGGATGGGCTACCCTCTTTAAATACCAAGATTCCTCGCCAAGCACGTTAATCTATTGGTCCCTGCTGATCTTTGACAGTCGTTACGGATAGTCAGAGGCCAGGAATTCTGAGAGCAGTCTTGCCAAGGGGGTTACACAGTTACTGGGTTGTGTAGGCCAGATAGGAAGTAGCTCCATGTAAAGTACTGATATTCAGCAACGTCCTGTAAGACTGCGTTGAGAAAAGTTTAGCAGAATGATTAATTAGGAAACACTGGAAAATGATTGAAAAGCGTATACTGGGTGACAAAAATTTATGGGCCCTGAAGGAAAAACGCTTTGAATCCTTAAGATACAGTATCTTACTTAAAGGAAACATTCCTTTATTTTTTAAACGAAACTAAAATGCGTTCGCAGATTTTTCGAAAAGCTTACCTAAACTGGAAATTGAACCAGCTTAAAATTAAAAAAATATACACTCGCTATTTTATTCTACTATAGGTATGATCAAATCTCTCAAAAACATTTGGTCTTAGAAATTAAAAAGATCATGAAAACTAACATTTATTTTATTTTACCATCAATTCTAATACGAAAGACACGTAAACATGAAAGAATATTATTACCAAGCAAGACTTGTACTTGAACTATTTGTAAACGTTTTTTGAAGCTTTCAATATTTTTTCTGGACGGTATTTGTCTGTCTGGGTACCTCTCACCATACATGTGTAGAGTTAAATTTCAATTCCTTTTTTTGAAAAGTAAGTTTCTAATAAATCGTTTTTTTTTCTTAATAAGCCATTATTACACAACTAGCTTTTACCCGCGGCTTCGTTCGCAGTGAAGCCAATATTTTTTTTTTTATAAAATTTATCCTATGTTACTTCTAATACCTCCAATAATATATGTACAAAGTTTCACGATGATCGGTTCAGTAATTTTTGCGTGAAAGCGTAACAAACAAACTAACATTCACATTTATAATATTAGTATGATAGCGAAATCGAAGCAAAACAAAACAAACTCGACAGAAATGACCAAAATCTTAGTTCGAATTATTAAAATTGCAGTTCCGCAAAAAAAAAAAAAAAACCGCTAAGTTAAAGGTTCTATATTTAAACTTTTCGTCAGAATGTCTCTTCTTAGAAGGAAATGTGCATAGAATTACGAATTAAATGATTTTCTTATCTAAACCTTGAACAAGGTTCTAAGAGATAAATTAGCAAGCTTGTACTTCATAGAATGTCTTTGGATGTTAGAGTTATAGGAAAATTATTACGTGTATTTTACTTGTTAAAAGTGAACAGTTACAGTCTAGGTAATGTTGATTTAAAGCCCTTCTATATTAAATAACAGATGTCATGAATATCTTGTACGTCAGACGAGTATAAGATCTAATGTTTCTTGGATAAATTTTATTTTTAACATTGACTGTATCGACTAGTGAAATAAAATAGCTCTAGTTCTAGTTCGAGGAGCTCGAGGCTAAATAATAACAGACGCACGGGTCGATCTTCAAGGTTAAGCAACGCTTGATGAGCTGGTTCGATTACCGGTTTAGGTATGCTTCTTGAGAAATCTGTAAATGCAGTTAAGCTATATTTTTTTAAATAAAGTAACGTTTCCTTCAAGTAAAAGAATTTATCTTACGGATTTAACCTGATTTCCCTTCAAAGCCCATTGATTTTTCCACCCTGTATAAGTAACATACATTTTGGAAATGAAGGCCTGTATAACAAGCATGATATCCGATAAAATGCAAACAATGTTTGTGTTTGAAAGGTCTTTCAAGGTCCAAATCCCTACAATAGAGAACTGGACGAAGGGACTAGATCCACCAGAACAAGATAGTCTGGTGTGGTACACTGATGGATCCAAAATGGAATCAGGTACAGGAGCGGGCATATTCGCAAAAGGTTACAAATATAGCAAAAGCTTAGGTAAGATGGCAACTGTATTCCAAGCAGAAACATATGCCATAATAACCTGTGCTCAAGAGAATATAGATAGAGGAACCAGAGGTAAATCCATATATATTCTTAGTGACAGTCAGGCTGCAATCAAAGCCATGGCATCCTACAAAGTGGACTCCAGACTTGTTCTGGATGCTATCCGGACCCTAAACAGGCTTGGGAAGCATAACAGGGTAAGACTGATGTCTCTGAATCCATGGTAACGAAGTGGCAGATGAACTGGCAAGAGAGGGCTCAGCAAATGATTTTGTGAGCCCAGAACCATGTGTAGGCATTTCGACGTATCTCGTAAAAGCCGCATTTAGGGAGTTTGCAGATCACAGACAACGAACACATTGGCTGTCTAATACCGGTCTACAACACTCAAAGAAATTTCTAGGCTCTACTTTCAAAGCCCGGAAATGCATTTGGAATATGAGCAGGGGGCAAATCCGCTACCTGCTTGGGGCCTTTACTGGGCACTTTGGAACCAACGACATGCTCATGAAGATGGGTCTGGCCGCGACACCCATATGCAGGTTGTGTGGGGAACATACGGAACGCATGGAGCACCTTCTGTGCACATGATGAGATGCACTGGCTGGTAAGCGAATCTCCGAGTCTCCTAGGGGTTGGATATCCAAAACCGGAAGACTATAGGCTCATATCACCTAGTCTCGTTGTAAAACTCATGAAAAGAGTTTTCAACGAGATTGGGGAGGAGTAAGGTATCTAGGGGTCCACAATAGATCCCAATGGGTCGAAGTGTCCGAGTTATTTCTCGGCCCCTCCACAAGATAAGATAAGATAAGATCACACATTTTTCTATTCCGTGTGTGAACTATAATAAAATAAAAGATTAATAACACAAGCGTTGGCACTAATTGCAATGCACGAAATATCTCAAATTGTCGAAATATTGCTGTAAAAATATTGTAGCGAGAGAAATAAATTTTCGCGCAAGCCAAAGCAATGTGTTATGGCGGGGGAATTAAAGCAAACGCAAAACATTACAGAGATGTGCAATACGTTATAAACGTGATAGCGCGAACAACAAACATTGTAGTGATAACACAATATCATGTTGCCAACAATAGCCACTTGTTTTCGCCGGAACTTCTTTGTAACATCGTTTGCGCGATTTGGAGCAAAAAAATAGTTTTAACACCCGGAAAATATTGTATTTTTTATATGTATTGTTTGGTTTTTCATAACAGTACCCATATTCATTGAAATATTACTGTAAGTTTTATTTGTAAAGATTAATTTATTAATTTCTTCTACCTACATTAAGCTGGACGGGATCCTCAGTACAAACTTTGATCTCATTCATCAGATCATCAACTAGGTACCGATCATATTTGATGTAACTTCTTGGTATTTACAAACCTTCTCTCAAAGTAAACAGTGTGCGCAGTAGGTAAATACCTACTAATAAAACTTCAAACTTACATTTACATACCATAGCCTCTTCAAACAAAACGGTCCTTCGCCAAGTTATAATAAATTCTTCACCTTTTTATTCCCACATGGACAATAAAAAGTATGTGACGTAAGACAACACTGCACTATGTGCGGTCCCAGCTCAGCTCAAGTCGGGCAACACCGCATTGCAGCACCTGGCAACACACAGTAATTACATTTTTAAATAGAGAATTGTTTTTTTGCCAGCTTCTGGACGTTAGTGTTATTGTAAGCATGGCAACTGATAAATTGGTACACGCTGTAGTTTTTCAATTCGATTCTTTGAAATTCAATTTGATATTATGTAGTTTAAACTAGTGGTGCCAAAGAATGCTACTACACATTTTGTCCTTTTTTTAACAGCATTCTTATTCTCTACATTTTTAAATATTTTTATAAAATAAACACAAAAAAAAAACATTTAAAAATATAAAAAATAGAGGCCCACCGGTATCGGGAACAGGGTCCAAGCTACCGCCTCCTAACAATACGAGCCGTGTCCAGCAATACTGCTTTCTGGATCAGGCCCTTGACCCAGCCGCCTAACGAGAGCCTCCTGAGATGTTGGTCGAGGCTCGTGGCTATTAAGCGACAATCAATACTACATCAATATCATCCACTACTACATATTATCATTATAAAAGTGAAAGTTTGTTTGTTTGAATGTAATGTACGGCTGAATGGATTTGGATGAAATTTAGAACAATGGTGGACCATGGCCTAGATTAGTATACTTTTTATTAGGTTCCCGTGTGATAATTGCCGTGGACGCGGACGAAGCCGCTGGCAATAGTTAGTTAAGAATATTTTTACTCTATTGTCGAACTAAAATGAGAATTTCTAGGACTAATAAGTTATTCATATTTCTAAAGAACTAGGACAAGACTGGACGTAGATTCTAGATGCTTCTATGCTAGATACCTTAGTAATAACAATGGGTCCGTCTATTGTTAGCCATACAAGCTTCTTATTGTTTATTCTGCTTATATAGACGCCATCTTTCTCCGAACGATTGGTCGAAGCTTTATTACATAGTTCCTAGAGTACAGGTACCGATATCCAAACAGAGAAAATAATATCGTATACTCTTAATGAAATGAGGTCAACAATTTACCTTAAGTAGTCATACTTATCTACAAACTTTACCTTACCGAGAGCCAACATTAATCTCTTATCTATCGACAGTTTGGTAACTCCGAGAATTTAGCTCTTATTGTTATTGCAGTAATTAGACAAGAGGCTCTTTAATAAAAATAGATACGTTATTATTGTAGCCAAGTGGAACTTGAGTTGCTTTCGACGCCTACGTGATGTCGGCAATAAGTTAACGTACTTTCGTTATTATTTTAAGTGGATAGCTTCAAATAATACTAACTTCACTTAAAATAATAGGTTCAGAAGAACTTACTCTTAGGTTTTACTTGGAGACTAACATAAAGTGCCAATAATTTAAGTGCCTACATTAAACAGTGTGATTTTGTATCTCTTGTCATTTTTCCGGGCATTAGGATCAATCAAAGACACGACTTAAACAAAAACCAATTCATAGAAATGGTCAGATATTTTTGTTTGGATGACCAAACAAAATGTAGGAAAAGGCTGAATTTTTGTATGGTGATTACAAAAATGAGGCAGCATAGATAAAAATCCAAGCCAATTATAGTAAACATTTGATTACACATAGTGCTTGCCACTTCACCTCACCCATATCACAATAATCCACACTACATACAGGCAGAAATCGGAATCCGTATTTCCTGTAAATTGGATTCTTAATAGAAACGACATGTTGATAGTTATTTGGTATCCAAGAAGGCAATTTTGTATAAAACTGATTTGTAGAATTTTTAGGTGTATATGTACACAAAGCAAATCAGATAGGATTGCAGGGCACACCAACATAGATGTTTCGTGTGCGTGGATAAACGGGTGTATTACTTCGCCTATTTATTAGTGTTTGCTTCACAATAATCCGTTGTCCACGCACACACTTGCAATTTCTTGTCACTTTAATGTTGCGGGGAACATGATAAATTTAGCTTATATTAGGTTGGGGAAAAAGTCTTTTTGCATTATAGTATGTATGAACTTGTAATTTAATCTCTTTGGCTATACTTTTTGTATCTGGCTGGTTTTGGTATCATTGAAAGTTTAAATTTTAAAGAACATAATTCCAAATTCAAATTAGGAAAATGTGTGATTTTCATTTGTATTTCGTACTGTCAAGATGAGTGAATCTAATTTAGAAATTCGATACATTTTAAAACTTTACTACAAAAAAGGTAAAAATGCAACGAAAGCCGCGAAAAAAAATTGCGATGTTTATTGACCTAGTGCAGTGTCTGTGAGAGTAGCACAATTTTGGTTTAAGCGTTTTCAATCTG
Source organism: Orthosia gracilis (assembly GCA_947562075.1). Lineage (NCBI taxonomy): Eukaryota > Metazoa > Arthropoda > Insecta > Lepidoptera > Noctuidae > Orthosia > Orthosia gracilis. The sequence continues at coordinate 64,863,781 of OX387264.1, read as the reverse complement.
AAAATTTTGATGTCAAAGATGCACGTCGCTCTGGTCGCCCTATTATGGATAAAATGGATGCCATTTTTGAAAAAGTGGAGCAAGATCGGCATATCAATTACGACGTAGCTGAAGAACTGGGAATTGACCACAAAACGGTTTTGGTGCATTTGAAAAAAACTGGGTACACAAAAAAGCTCGATATTTGGGTACTTCTCGAGCTCACTGAAAGAAACCTAATGAACTTTGTACTCATTTGTGATTCTTTATTACGATGTAATGAAACCGAACCATTTTTGAAGAAGCTGATAACTGGTGATGAAAAGTGGATCACGTACGACAAGAACGTGCGAAAAAGGTCGTAGTCAAAGGCCGGTCAGGCTTCACAGACTGTGGCGAAACCCGGGTTAACTCGCAACAAGGTTATGCTGTGTGTGTGGTGGGATTGGAAGGGCATTATTCATTATGAGCTTTTACCACCAGGCAGGACCATCGATTCTGAACTCTACTGCGAACAACTGATGAGATTAAAGCAAGAAGTTGAGAGAAAGCGGCCGGAATTAATCAACAGAAGGGGTGTGGTTTTTCAACATGATAACACTAGACCTCACACATCTTTAGCCACTCAGCAAAAATTAAGACAGTTTGGCTGGGAGGTGTTAATGCATCCGCCGTATAGTCCTGACCTTGCACCTTCAGATTTCCACCTGTTTCGGTCTCTTCAGAATTCTTAAGGCAGTGTCAAGTTAACATCACGAGAGGACTGCCAAAACCACTTGTCGCGGTATTTTGATCAGAAGTCCCAAAATTTCTATAGCAATGGGATCATGTCCCTACCTACAAGATGGCAAAAAGTTATCGAACAAAATGGTACCTACATACTTTAGTTAAATATAAATAAACTGTATTAAAAAATGTTTTAAATTTTCTTTAAAAATGCGAAGAAACTTTTCCCCTACCTATTATAACAATCGTCTCCGTGGCGCATTAGTCGAGCGTGCGGTATATAATATCTTACGCCTTGGTGCCGTAAGATCGAATCCGACGGCCGACGGCTAATGTTTTTGTATGTTTTAGTAAAATATTTTACATTTTTTTCTAAGCTTAGCTATTAGTAAGTCTTCTTTATATTTGGTTCTTTATATTAATTGTCTACCCTCTAAAAATGACAAATCATATTAAGGTTAGTAGTTTAAGTTCATTGTCATAGTGCTATTGACTGTCACGACACGACATAGGGCTTTCATTACGTTTTTAGACATTATACCCTGCGTGTTTTGAGAAGTGCTTTTATTTGTGAATCATTATAAATCACTTAACTAAACTTTTAAGAGTTGAGATAATTGTTTTGCATGAACAAAACGTTTCAATTAGTGACATTGCAAGGCGTTTAATGATATCGGTGAGTAACAGAATGTTATTATTATGTTTAGAAGTTCAATATGTTTAAATAATACAAATGTTATTGATTGTTGATTTTTGTAACAATATTTTATTAATTTTCACAGAGAAGAACTGTGCAATTGTCCATCGGTATGCAGATTCGGGAAGCATTGATCCTCGCCTGCCGGGACCAAAGACTGGATTTGTATACACAGATGCCAATGCGCGGCACCGTGATATAGTTGCCAGGCATATAGCTGAGCCCTTCCTCACTAATCGTTCCAAGGCGATTAAACATGGCGTGGCATTACAAACTGTACGGAACCACTTGCGTGCTGCTGGTGTGAAATGTCGAGGCCAGCCAAGATAAATTTACTGACAGATATTCACAGGCAAAATCGGGTACGCTTCGCAACAGAATATTTGGATTTCGATTGGTGCAAGAATAAAGTTATATTAAAGTATTATAAATAAAGTGTGTGTAGTGTTATAAATAAAGTTATTATTAGTTAGCCTGTATTAGCGATGAAAAATGTTTTAATCGAAAGAAATCGAAAATCTAATTTAGATGTTGTCGTTACCTCGACATGGGAATCGTTTCGTGGAATTGATTTATGTAGTAATATGGTTGCTAGCATGAGGACACGATTGAAACAAGTAATAGATAGTAAAGGCGCATCAATCGGCTATTAATAAAATTATCAGAGGGTAGTTAAATTTATTTTATGTAAGTGATGTTATTGTTAGTGAGATTACAATTTAGGATACCTGTATCTTTTTATATATCTTACCAACATATTTATTCATATCACTAATAAATAAATTGCCCACTTGATTATGAAAAATTACTTTAATTCTTATCCGACTTTGAATATTTTTCAGGCATAAAACTTTATAATTTGTAATTATAATCTTAAAAAACCTAGTCAATAAATATAGTTGATTTCTTATTACAATTTGTTTAATTTTTACTTCCTAATATTTTTCTCGAATAATATCAAGTAAATTACGGCGGGACTCGATCCTAATACATCTTATTTACCAGTTGAATGCTTATTATGCCACGGGACCAGAATATTGCATAGTGAAATTTATGCTGCATAATCTTTGCTTCATATAGTGTGCAGCAAACAATAATAAATAAGCGAAATAATATATTCGTTGATTTTACACACACCAATATCTATGTTCGTGTGCCCTGCAAACCTATCTGATTTGCTTTGTGTACATACAGTAGAGACCGCATTCAAGTAGGTACAAAAAAAAAAATGTTCCACTACACAAACAGTGATCGATAGCTTTAATGTCATGAACGAAACCATCTGCCACTATAGTACTCGTAGGTAAGTTATGTAGTATAGTAACCTAATAGCTAAATACCGTAATATAAAAGTATACAGTATAAAGTATATTTCAAATCCGAAACAATGAGGTATAGCGGCAGACACTCAAACGAGCCACGAGGCCGATTTTGATGCAAATCAAAACTGACTTGAAAACTAAAACTTTGTTAAAAATGACCCTTTTCCTTAAGTTTGCCATATGCCATTACTTCTCAGAGTTTGATCCTTATTAGCGACGCTATCGAATGGTGTAATAGTACAGCATGTGTTTTCTTTTTCAAAATCAACGAGTGCGGTTCCTGGCTAGGAATATTGATTTTTCAAAAAAGGAATGATGCAGTCCAATGAAGCAGACCTCCTCTTGGTTTAAAGGAAAACCAAAAATCTTGGATTTTCACATGTTTTTGTCGACAGCAATGTTGTTTTCAAACGAGAATAATAATCTCGGAGTCCGTAAACGAGTTAATGTCAAGCAACATGGTGCAGTGACGCCATGATTAGCAGACTCAAAATGTTGTTGACAGCATTTCCCCGGAGAGGCGGCGAAGCAGCCAGCTGTCTGCGTCCGTTTAAAATTCCATTTTCCACAGCAACTACCTACCAAATAGAAACATAACTCAGCTTCGCGTCTTCTTTACAAAGTTTTGCCAATTTCTGCCTGTTATGTGAACTGATGAAAGCCGATCGTGTATTAAAACCTGTGCTTCCCAATCAAATAAACGTATTAGTAAGAATAGACAAGTAGATACATTATTTCTTTAATTTTCTTGTAAGGTTCAAATACTCATAAGTAATGTAAGACCTGCATTCATTATCATCATATTAGCCGAAAGACGTCCACTGTTGGATATAGGCCTGGACCTGCATTATTCTTACACAAATTATATCCAAGTCTCATCTATAATTCAATAAAAGACTCTCCTATGTCGGGAGTCTGGTTTAAATTCAAATTTAAACCGCCATCGCATCCGAGCAATTGAAGAAAAGTGTCGCGCGGAAACCGTACGTTAATAATAAAAGTTGAAACATGTAAAGTGCTTTGTGAAAGCAATACGTAGCGTCGTGTGCGACTTGAATTATTATACCCCGATGGGGAGACTGACAGACACTCCATTAAATGTTTATGGTTATCCTGTTTGTATGCTTTGAAAGGAAGGAAGTTTTTGTTGTAGGTAAAGTCGATCACACATTTACAATTATGTGTGAGATGTTATGCAAAACACTTAACAATAAATAACACAACGCAAAAGCCGTTTGCAAACAACATAACCTTAAACGTTTTGCCGAAACTCATTTGCTCATAGGTTGTCGAAAACCAAATAAACAAGAGAAAAATATTCGATTTCGAACATCGCATCATCCAATCAACAACTTAGCGGGTCTGTGTAAATACATTACCTCCAGATTTTTGCGGATGTGTCGCATCCGCTGAAATCTGCCTCGGGGCTCTTCAGAGATCCTCGGGGGTCTTCGGTTCCCTATAGGGTGCTCGCGGCTCCATACGCACCTCTCTTATTGCCTTTTTTATTGCTTCGCTTTCATACCGTATTTCATCTTAACCTTTTTTCTCCTTATAATTAGAGTTCTGTTACGTTACTTGAATTTGATATTATTGATTACTGTTCTACTTTGTTTTTAAGCCGTTACGAATTAGATCTTTCTAAGTAGACATAGTTCTTCAAAAAAGTAACCAAAAACTAGAGTTTACGAACTTTAATAACAATCACAGTATGTATATTCTTTATTTAATTGTTATATTCTGACATCGTGACCAATTAGTTGGAAATGTAACCTGTTCTAATTGAAACTAAATTTAGCAGACATTGCGAAGCATAGCCATCACAAAGCCATAATCCCGAAATCTCCAGAAAGGCCCTCAGGATGCGAACGTGTTTCATTTCAATATACATAGGTACCTACGCAACATTTCTTATTCTACCTATATACCTTGAGGTCGTATACCGGAACAATTACCGGCTTAGGTATGTTATTATATGTCTTTACTATTCTAGGTATGTATAGAACCCTATATCTGAAATTGCTGGCAACTCCGCTTCTATGAAATATTCACGTTAACGGTTTAAAACGTATGATTTAGCTTATTAGATGATGCTTTATGATTTACCTAAAATGTTACAGTATTTGCCCATAACAATCCTAGTACCTGATAACAAAACCTGTGTGAAAAATATTACTCTTAGATACCTGGTAAAAATAACGGAGCTTATAGGGTAGCTCAAAAATATTGAGCCTCGAAACAAATATCTGCAAGGCATTCAAATATTTATAAATCCGGTGACCTTTTGAACATTTGCAGCATTTGTAGTGGACTCACAGCCACAGTTTTATAGATATCATCCGGGGAAGATATTGTTTTAAGACCGCCATAAGAATTTTACAATGCAATATTTTTCTATGTTCACAATACACTGCCAGAGAACGCATATTGGCTATTTTGAACGAATAAAATATTAACCACGTTTCATTAATACCTTTTCGATATTCTTAAAAGCATAGGAACCCTCTTTTGTGCTAAAAAAAGAACATTCTTTCTCAAGGAACAACTGTGACCGAACGCAAGGTTCCCGACCACTTACGAAAACGAGAATCCAAGTGCGCCACTCGGCACTACGAGCGATCTTTATAGAAGCTAACGACAATTCGAATGACCGCATTCCTACTAGAAAAAATATGGCGAGGAAATTAAATTGAACTTATAAAAACTCTTTGAATACTTTATGCTTAAAGCGGCACAAAAGGAAAGCAGTTGTGTGTCGTAACTCTGTGTTCATTCTGTTTCACTTTGCGGTTCTATGAAATGGCTCCTATTATGTACATACGGGACAGTCTAATTGTTTGCAAGCACAGAGTTGCAACCTGCAAATGATGAGTATTGTGCGCAATTTCCAGGTAAGACATTACTTAATAACTTATTCCTTCTCTCTATTGCAGTAATACAGTTGGCGCCTAATTTGAGTCTTAGATTGTAACGGATGGAGATCCATGGAACTCGACGTGGGAACTACGGTGCCCAAAGTGGGACTTATGGCGCCTAACGTGGGACCCATGGCTTTTAAAGGAGACCCATGGCGCTTCGTGGGATCTATAGCGTCACGTGGGATCTATAGCGTCACGTGGGATCTATAGCGTCACGTGGGATCTATAGCGTCACGTGGGATCTATAGCGTCACGTGGGATTTATTGTGTCCATCGTTGGGCCCATTTCTCTTAACGGTAGACTTATGGCGCTCGACGTGGGACCGCTATGACGCCGGACGTGGGACCATGGCTACTAACGGAGACCAACTAATACCGCTTGATGTGGGGCTTATGGTGACCAAAGTGGATCTTATATCTTCCAACGTGCGACCCATGGCTACTAACGGAGACCCATGATGTTTGCCGTGAGACCTTTAGCTTACATCGTGGGACTTATGGCGTCCAACGTTGGACCTATTTTTCTTAACCTGATACACTTGGCGCCCAACGTGGGACTCATGGCGTCCAACGTGGGACGTAAGGCGTCCAATGTTGGGGTAATTTCTCCTAACGGGAGCCCCATGGCGTTCAACGTGGGTCCTATGACGCCCTACGCGGGACTTGTGGCGCCCAACGTGGGTCTCGTGTGACCCAGGGCTCCCAACCTAGATATAGCACTATATACAACGTGTGAAGGCAAGAAAATAATGAAGGAGATAGCATTGTTGTTCTGTTTTTTATATCATGAGAAATTGGATAAGTATACGAAATTAAATATAAATAATACTTATCTAAAATAACAGATCAATTACTGCACCACCAACACTTCAACATAGAACAAGAACTAGAAAATAAACTGGCCAAGTGCGTGTCGGGCCACGCGCCATAATAGAGTTCCGTAGTTGCACAATAATGCGGACTAAGAAGACGGTTTTTTGTTGTTTCATGAAAATTTAAACGGTTTCGATGGCTCACACATATATTTTATAAGTTACTCGTAAAACTGTACAGCCTAATTAGCTGTGATACTGTTCCTTTTAATTTCGTTATTTAAACTACAACAATCAAAAATGGTTTTCACAGACCCATAATATGTTTAAATGGCCTATACAACGATACCGCTGCCGCGCGCGCTGGCGATGTCCAGTGTAGATCCCACCTAAGGCATAATGTCGTTATTTAAACTATTCCCGTGATTTTTTCCACATATCCAAAAGCAACCATTTAGCTGCCAGAGACACTACACTCTAAGAAAAATGAGTAATTTAAAGCTTAATATTATTCATACAGATCGCTGAATCGAAAATGGTTTTCACAATCCCATAATATGTTTAAATGGCCTGTCCAACGATACCCCACACCATGGGACAGACGAGAAAAAATACCTCCTCACTTTACGCATACAGGACGTACCCTACACAAATATTATTTCATGAGTTTATTTTACCACTTTGTTGGCGTGATTAATATGTAAATCCAAGACAAATTATAACTTTCTAGTACTAAGAGTCTCTGAGCTAAGCTGCGGACAGACAGAGGGACAGACGGATAGCGAAGCTATAAGGGTTTCTTGTTGACTACGGAACCCTAAAAAAAAACTCAAAGATCTCTGGCAAAAACTAAAATGTTCTAAAATGGATAAATACGCACAAAATATTCTTTCTATTCAAAGTCTGCATTACTTAGCAGCACAAAAAGAAAAACGGGTCAGTGATAAACTTCAACTCGGCTTCTTTTCACGGAAAAATTCCGTCACCTATTTTAACGAGACTAAAGTCACCGGCAAAGCTTGTATAAAAAAGAAACAGGTGGCGAGCTAATGTTATTTTCACAACTACATACGTGATTACACCAGAGCCTTCCCTAAAACGTACAAAAACAACAGACGAACGTGTTGTAAAGCACTACTATTTGACCACGTTACTCAGATTTTCGGAAATTCTGCAACATTTTTGGTCTTCAGAGATGCACTTACAGGAGAAATTGCGAAATTATATGGAATATTTTTGAAATATGTGTATATAAATAATTGTGTGTTGCATTTCTTGTGCCAAATGAATATGCTTTCATTCTGTTTTAGGGGTTCCGTATTGTGGTGTTCTGCTGTGCAGACACACGTCTTTAGTCTATTTACAGTTTAATAAATACTATACAATCTCACCTTCATATCTTCTGATATTTTATCGACTCATGTCTCATTTTTATATGTTCTTTGTTACTGTTAACACCTGAAAAGCATATTTTTAGTTATCTCTGATTGTTTTAATATTCCATAACTTATTTATATCGCTAAATTGTAAAATCTTGTAATTTTTTATACTCTGACATGTTTATCTGAATTGACATCTGTCTCTCCAATTTATTTTTCTTAAGCCATAGACATAATATACCATGGACTAGACCTTCCTTAAGCTAGTTGTACATTATAATAAGGGCAGCGTAGACTGCCCCCTCTGTAAACCGTTTTTATTCGTTCTGGTCATATAATTGATATTTTGAATTCAAAATTTAGAAGAAATGACAGAACGAGTAAAAAAACGGGCGTCAGCTTTTTTTTAAGATCAGTTTTGGTGAGAGAACGCCGAAAGTCGGTTGACTACTTGAGATAACCAAGTATACTTTAACTCTTAAACTGTAATATATTCAGCTGTGTAAAACAATCTCTATATATAATAAATTGATAGCCTGGACATACTTCTTATAATTAAATTGATGTGCCAGTCCGGTAAAGGGTACAAGAGCTGCATCAGTTAAGCCTTCGGAGTAGCGCGAGGCAACCGCGTGCCTGCCAGCAGCACGCGCAGAAATCTTTTACCTGCTCATAGTTCCTGTTCGACCTGCTGTCTGCCTGTCTGACGACCACCATCTGCGAGCTCAACCGCGTGCCTGCCAGCAGCACGCGCAGAAATCTTTTACCTGCTCATAGTTCCTGTTCGACCTGCTGTCTGCCTGTCTGACGACCACCATCTGCGAGGTGCGAGGCCGGCCCCTTTTCCTACCTGCTGCCTGCCTGGCTGACGACCATCATCTGCGTCGTATGAAGCCGGCCTTATTTTAACCTTTTTCTTATTTTACCTTTTCTTACTTTTTTTTATTTTTATTTTAATAACGTAGCTTACGTTTTGCTCATCTGAGCTAAACGTAACGTTGAGATAACCAAGTATACTTTAACTCTTAAACTGTAATATATTCAGCTGTGTAAAACAATCTCTATATATAATAAATTGATAGCCTGGACATACTTCTTATAATTAAATTGATGTGCCAGTCCGGTAAAGGGTACAAGAGCTGCATCAGTTAAGCCTTCGGAGTAGCGCGAGGCAACCGCGTGCCTGCCAGCAGCACGCGCAGAAATCTTTTACCTGCTCATAGTTCCTGTTCGACCTGCTGTCTGCCTGTCTGACGACCACCATCTGCGAGGTGCGAGGCCGGCCCCTTTTCCTACCTGCTGCCTGCCTGGCTGACGACCATCATCTGCGTCGTATGAAGCCGGCCTTATTTTAACCTTTTTCTTATTTTACCTTTTCTTACTTTTTTTTATTTTTATTTTAATAACGTGACTTACGCTTAGCTCATCTGAGCTAAACGTAACGTTACAGTTTAAACTGTAACGTTACGTTACACGTGCGCCCAATTTTAGCTTGAACTCACCCCATCACCCACACTCTACCTATTTTTACATTATTTATTTATTTTTAACGTGCTCAACTTTTCATTCTCCCAAAATCCAAAAACATACTTGCACAAGTACATTCTTAACTTTTGGTTTCTCATACAGGCCCTCATCTATAATCATTTTCTTTTTCACTTTAGTTAGAAATTTTCTTTTAATACTTCATAATTTACTTTTAACTCTAAAAAAATCTTGATTAATTAATTCTTTAATATATAATTCTTTAAAACGAATTAACTAATTCTTTAAATAATAATTCTTTATCAAAAATAACTAATTATCTCTTAAATAATACCCAATTATTATTATTTTTTTCTTTTCTTCCTCTCTATTAAACTAATATTTAACAAATTTACTTGATTAAATAATAAATTAACCTTTTACTTTTGGTTGTAATTTTGTAGCATCTATACTTGACCTTAATTTTGAGTACTATTACTTGATTTTGATTCTACCTTGTCATTTAATCATGGCTAGGTCAATTAAGTACTCTTACCTTAACAAGCTTGAACTCGAATATGAGGTGATTATCAGAACTGAGAGTCCAGCTGATAATCTCCAAACGCTTAAAGAACAAATGTCGAAACTTGATCATGTTCTTCCAGAAGACATAGCATTTTCTCCCATTCCCCTCAAACTCGATCTCTCACAGGCGGAAAATACTTTTAAATACGTAGAGGACAAAATTTCCCAATTAGAGATTTCTAAAGACAAAATTTACTTAAAAAGACTGGAAACGTTTCTTAACCACCTTTTTCATCGTCTTAGACGATTTCAAGCTGTTGAACCTTTTATTGAAGCCTGCTCTAACTTGAGATCACGCTTCTACACTCTCGAAAAAAAATTCGAGGCTATTGCTTTTAGCAATACTGAAGGTTTTTCTTCTGAAAACGTGTTAGTCGAAACATACAGTCAACCTCAACAAGTTGAACCAGTTCCTTGTTTGACCTCGTCTATTCCTCGTACAGTTCTTCAAAGTTCTGCAGCCTCCCTACCTGCTCATCCTATTTTGACCACTCCAAGTTTCTCAAACCCACAGGCTTCCACGATGTGGCAAACCTATCAACCTCCTCATAATTTTGCTAGAGAACTTAAACAATTTTCTTTTAATGGCAAATCATGCCCTAGGTCATTCCTCCAAAGATTAGAAGAATTCTGCTTATCTCGGAATGTATCAGAGGAAATGCTTTGCAAACACGCATTTGAAATCTTCACTGATGATGCACTTCATTGGTTTCGATTTCAATATAATCGTAATCCTACCTTGACTTGGAGTCAAATCCACCTTTTATTGATCAAAGATTTTGGTTTACATAATTATGACTATAAAATGCTCGAAGCTATTAGAAACAGAACTCAGGGTGCATCAGAGTCCATTATTGTGTATGTGAGTATTATGTTTGGAATGTTTTCTCGCCTTACTAAGAAACTAGATGAAAATGAGCAACTTGAAATTTTACTTAATAATGTGAGACCGTGTTATTCAGTCTTTATAGCGCTTAAAGATGTCAAAACAATTGACTCTTTAATTTCAGCTTGTCAAACATATGAAAAATTTTCTGAAAAAGATTGTAATTTTTCTGAACCTAAATATGAAACGGCCTCCTATGCTACTGAATTTGCTTATCGGCCTTCAACTTCTAAATACTTTCCAAACATAAAACACACAAATGGAATAGGAGATAATAAACAACCTCTTTCTGCTACTAAAAATAATGATGACTCTAAAGTAGACTTTTGTTATCGCTGTCGTATTTCGGGTCATTCCTTACAAACTTGCACTAAACCTAAATATCTGATATGTTTTAAATGCGGTCGTAAAGGTGTTAAAATAACTGATTGTCCTAAATGTAACCCAAAAATACAACAAAAAAACTAGATGTCGACTTGAATAACGTTTATAAATCACAAAAAAATAATTTTGATCCTGATGATTGGAAACTATGGCTAAACTATATTAAAAATTTTATGTATTGTTATAAAACAACCTCTGTATATTACGACACAGAAAAAGATTATAACAGACCTTTTATTGAAGTGTCTATCAATAACTTGCCTTTTTCTGGTCTATTAGACAGCGGGAGTTGTATAACTATTCTAGGAAATAATTCTCATAAAGACATCCAAAAACTAGGATTTAAGTTATTCAAGTCGTCTACTCAAGTTATGGTTGCTAACAAACAGAAAACCATGTCGTCTGGTTATTTTAATTTACCAATCGAATATAATAATCAAATACATATTATTAAAGCTTATGTTTTCCCTGATATTTATCCCTCACTGATTTTTGGTTGGGATTTCTGGAAAGAGTTTAATTTAACACCTAAATCGTTTCCATCTGAACTAAACCCAATTAATAAAACTATTACGGTGAGTTCAGTGGACAATAAAGTTCACACATTTGAACACCTTTCGTTTAATGAGAAAAACATTGCGACTGACTTGATTGATCGTTTTAAAACAATTTCTTTTGAGGAACGAGGCATATTGGGTCGTACCAGTTTAGTTTCTCATCGTATTGACACCGGTAACGCACTGCCAATTAAACAACGATGTTACAGACTTTCGCCTGAAAAACAAAAGGCATTAATTAATGAGGTTAATGAAATGATCAATCTAGATGTAATTGAAAAATGTGAGAGCCCTTGGTTATCTCCGGTGCTCATCACTCCGAAAAAGAACGGAGAATGGCGTTTCTGTGTTGATAGTAGAAAATTGAATGCAATCACTAGGAAAGACGCTTATAGTCTTCCTTTTGTTTCTGAAATCCTAGATAATCTTAAAAACGCTAAATATCTGAGTAGCATAGACATTGCTAAAGCTTTCTGGGAAATTCCATTAAATAAAGACGATAAAGATAAAACTGCTTTTTATGTCCCTGGAAAAGGCATGTATCGCTTTAAAGTTATGCCATTTGGCTTAACCAATGCTCCCGCGACTCAACAAAGACTCATGGATAGCTTATTTACACCAGATTTTGATAATAAAGTCTTTTGCTACTTAGATGACATAATAATAATAAGTGAAACATTTGAAGAGCATATATCACTTCTACTTAAAGTTCTTCAAAAACTTTCTTACGCTGGTCTCACAATTAACTTTAAGAAAAGTCATTTTTTTCGTAAAGAATTAAAATATCTCGGTTACGTAGTTGACGACCAAGGTCTACGTGCTGACCCTAATAAAATTGAAGCTATTTTAGCTTACCCCGCTCCTACCTCTAAAAAAGAAGTGAGAAAATTCTTAGGCACATGTAGTTGGTTTCGTCGCTTCATACCTAACTTCAGTTCTATCGCATCACCCCTTTGTAAACTAACTTCTTCAGGGAAAAACTCTTCTAAGAACTTCTTCTGGAACGAAGAAGCAGATTTAGCCTTCTCTAAACTAAAAGAATGCTTAATTTCAACCCCAATTTTAGCATGCCCTGACTTTGACCTTCCATTTTCTGTACATTGTGACGCGTCTAATTTTGGAATTGGCGCTATGTTGACTCAGGAACAAGACAATAAAGAAGTAGTGATCGCATACATGAGCAAATCTCTTAATAAGCATGAACAAAACTATTCAACTACTGAACGGGAAACACTAGCTGTTATTACTGCACTTGAACATTGGCGTTGTTATCTTGACAATGGTAAACAGTTTACAGTTTATACCGATCATGCGGCATTAAAGTGGTTCCAAAATTTGTCTAATCCTTCTGGAAGATTAGCTCGATGGACCCTTCGTCTATCTTGTTTTAATTTTGATCTGAAACACAAAAAAGGTAAAGATAATGTCGTTCCAGATCTTCTTTCACGCCACAAAACTCCTGATACAGCTATTATTAGCAATGTAGAACCTATATCCAGAGTTATTGTGTCTCAATTGGAACACTTTAATAAACTTTTTACAAATTGTCAAAATAACCCTGATGACTATCCGAATTATAAGATTCTTAATGCTAAATTATATCGCTTCACTAACTCATCTGATTACCTTAATGAAGACTTTGCATGGAAAGAGGTTCCACCTCCTTCTGAAAGACTAACCCTTATTAAATCTAGTCATGGAAATACAGATAATAATCCTCATATTGGCATTTTCAAAACTTACAAGAAACTTTCTTTAAGATACTATTGGTCTGGAATGTTTAAAGATGTGGCAAAATTCTGTTCTACCTGTGAAACTTGCCTTTCTTATAAGCACTCGAATCATTCTCCATATGGTCCTATGGGTAAACCAAAAATTTGCTCAAGACCTTTCCAAAATATTTCTTTGGATTTGATGGGTCCTTTTCCAATGACAAGACAACGTAACCAATATATCCTCGTGGTAACTTGTTCTTTCTCTAAATATTGTCATATTTTTCCTATCAAACGTGCTACAACTTCTAATATTATCTTACATTTAGAAAATTCCGTATTTCTTGTACATGGAATCCCACAAACTATAATTATGGATAATGGTTCACAATTTCAATCAAACGAGTTTCAAAGTTTTCTGAACACATATAAAGTTCCTTTTATCTTTTATTCTCCAAGATATTGCCCTCAAGTCAACCCTACAGAACGATATAATAGAACAATTATCACTGCTTTAGCACAGTTAGTTGGTGATGACCATCGCTCATGGGATAAATATTTACAAAAAATCCAATTCGGCCTAAATAGCACGGTAAACTCTTCAACAGGATTCTCCCCATCTTTTCTTGTATTTGGTCGTGAAACTATACCGTGTGGTTCAGTTTACACCGATTGTACTAGTCTTGATAACTTAATTTTTCTTCCTCGCGATATCTATGCCACTAATTTAGGATTATTATCTGCCATCTTCGATAAAGTACAGATTGCATTACACACTGCACATATTAAGAACGCTGTTCATTATAACGTTAAACACAGCTTTAAAGAATTTAAAGTCGGTGATACAGTCTGGCGTAAAAATTACGTTCAGAGTAATGCTGGCGCATATTTCAGTGCAAAATTAGCTCCAAAATATGTTAAATGCACTGTAATCGAAAAGCTTTCACCTCTTGTTTTTATTCTGGAGGATTCTAATGGTTCGAGAGGAAAATGGCATGTAAAAGATTTTAAAATTTAATATTTTACTTTCCATTTATTGTATATTTATATTTCTTGTAAATAATTGCAACATTAATAGTTTATTTATTTTTACAAAGAGTAAGTTACCTCTTCAAACTTAAGTTAGTTATCTCTTTAACTTGAGTTACCCTCTTGAAACTTGAGTTACCTCTTAAAACTTGAGTTCTCTCTTATAATCCAACTCTTAGAGCGGTCTGCACAACTCTGAAAGCCTTATGTGCAAAGAGCGGTCCCGTAACTCTTTCAAAATAAGCCAAATGCGTGGGCTCTTATAAATATTCTTCGGGTTTTCAAACAGGTGCGGGTTACGACACCTAATTAAAAAAAATAAGCCTTAGTAATTTTAAATAAATATTTCCTTTTGGAGTATGCGTCATTGAATGTGAACCATATCCCCTACGTGTGATTGAATGAGAGTGTTTGAAGAAAGTATGAAAGATGTTGTGTGATAGATCTTCATTTTTAAACCTTCAAAATTTTCAATAAGTTGAAAATTTTTCTGGGGTCATCGGGGAAATGTGGTGTTCTGCTGTGCAGACACACGTCTTTAGTCTATTTACAGTTTAATAAATACTATACAATCTCACCTTCATATCTTCTGATATTTTATCGACTCATGTCTCATTTTTATATGTTCTTTGTTACTGTTAACACCTGAAAAGCATATTTTTAGTTATCTCTGATTGTTTTAATATTCCATAACTTATTTATATCGCTAAATTGTAAAATCTTGTAATTTTTTATACTCTGACATGTTTATCTGAATTGACATCTGTCTCTCCAATTTATTTTTCTTAAGCCATAGACATAATATACCATGGACTAGACCTTCCTTAAGCTAGTTGTACATTATAATAAGGGCAGCGTAGACTGCCCCCTCTGTAAACCGTTTTTATTCGTTCTGGTCATATAATTGATATTTTGAATTCAAAATTTAGAAGAAATGACAGAACGAGTAAAAAAACGGGCGTCAGCTTTTTTTTAAGATCAGTTTTGGTGAGAGAACGCCGAAAGTCGGTTGACTACTTGAGATAACCAAGTATACTTTAACTCTTAAACTGTAATATATTCAGCTGTGTAAAACAATCTCTATATATAATAAATTGATAGCCTGGACATACTTCTTATAATTAAATTGATGTGCCAGTCCGGTAAAGGGTACAAGAGCTGCATCAGTTAAGCCTTCGGAGTAGCGCGAGGCAACCGCGTGCCTGCCAGCAGCACGCGCAGAAATCTTTTACCTGCTCATAGTTCCTGTTCGACCTGCTGTCTGCCTGTCTGACGACCACCATCTGCGAGCTCAACCGCGTGCCTGCCAGCAGCACGCGCAGAAATCTTTTACCTGCTCATAGTTCCTGTTCGACCTGCTGTCTGCCTGTCTGACGACCACCATCTGCGAGGTGCGAGGCCGGCCCCTTTTCCTACCTGCTGCCTGCCTGGCTGACGACCATCATCTGCGTCGTATGAAGCCGGCCTTATTTTAACCTTTTTCTTATTTTACCTTTTCTTACTTTTTTTTATTTTTATTTTAATAACGTGACTTACGCTTAGCTCATCTGAGCTAAACGTAACGTTACAGTATCTCAAAAGGTAAAAATAGGATCCCTTATGAGATCACTCTCTTGTCCGTCTGTCTGTCCGTGTGTCACCACCGATTTTCTCAGGAACGTGTAAAAGTAAGGTCTTACAGCGCAAATAAAGAAAAAGTCCAAAAAATAAAAAAGTTGAAAATTAAGGTAAATTTTGGTTCTTACAAGTTTTCGCGAAAATATAAATTTGGCCATATCTTTTATCGTGTTGACGCAGGACCTTGATTTTTATACCCTGTACTACCACACGTTAGCAATTCAACTATTACAGCACACACACACTTAAAACTACGCCACCAATAAAAATGATACCAATTTTGTTACGGCAGTATAATGGGTAGGTACGGAACCCTCGGCGCACGAGTTCTACTCGCACTTGTTTTTTAGATAACACATCAAGCAACAAAATACTGCGACAACAACACGTGGTTGTTATTACAAATACTGCTAGGAGAAATATTTATCAGTCATAAGCGATTACGAAAATTATTCTTAAAAAGTTTCCTGTGTAGACGTCCCCTTAATCACATTTTCACAATTTCGCCAACCTTTCCAGTCTGTAAAAGCATTCTTGGTGATCACGTGTTTAATTACGCTATCTATCAAACATTCAGTCTGCAGCCACACAATGGCCCGCTAACAAAGACAGATCGGGCAAATTTTCAATCTCATTAAGTTTTCATTTGATTGCTTTCGGTCGGGCTCCGTGATTCCAGTGAAAACGGATCTGTGACCGGCTCTTGTTAGGGGAATCATTTGACTTTGAAGTTTGCAACGTGAGTATGGAAGGCCTTCTATGGGAAATCTTGTTGTGACTTAATTGGAAATTTTAAAATCTCTGAAAAGTTTTTGTTTGTGTTTGAATAAGTAGGATTGGTATTTGTTTATCTAACGAGGATTCATGATCAGTTTTTCGGTACTTAATTTAATTTTCAGTTACATTGATTTGTAATAGCTATGAAATCATTACTCATTGCCCAAATCATAGACACATTTTTTTTGTGTGGCCTCTCACAGGTCAATCCGAGTGATTGGCTTCTACTTAACCGGGCGATCCTGTGGAGACTCAATATATAGAGTCTCCAGCCAGACAATCATAGACACAAACCTAAATTATAGTTTAAGTATGAACGGAAACTATCATAACCACATAATATGCAGTTCTTAAAAAAAATCAAATTCAAAACAATTTTTTAATACTCATGTAAGTTTTGTCGTGAACAACTCTTTTCTATCAACTCTGTTAAAACAATAATTACAATTGACTTTATTCATTATTATGTGCTGATGATACCCAGCAAGTTATTTATATCTGAATGTACATAAATAAAATTCTAAACAACAACAGGCGATTAAATAAACGTTTTTATAAGACCATCAATCCTGCCTGAGGAGGGAATTTAATAAGTAAATGCGTGAACGAAAAGTCATCTTCTCACATCAATCAGAAGACCGCGTGGCGCGAACCTCGCTCCCAGGCTCACAGCGTACGTACTACAGCATTAAATTAAATTCAACCACTCATGTCGTCTCTGTGACTGACATACGGCTTCTGTATAAACACGCACTCACGTCAGCGTAGTACCACTAACCGAGTTAACTAAATAGAAATATTTGGAAATACAATGACTAAATAAACAATGTTTTCTATACATCGGCAAGTAGGCGTACGAGCCTGTGAAACCATTTTGCTTTCACAAACACAAAAATATTTACCACAAAAAGTTGTAATAACATTTTTTTTGGACTTCAATTCAAGAAGTTATCATACTATGATAACTTCTTGAACATGCTAAAACAAGATAACTTTTCTAATTTCCACGTTTCTAAACATGAAAAAAGCAATGCTGTACAGAGCAGTTTTGACATTCCTACCTATACGTGTTATCACTGTAATAAGCCCAAACCAAATATGATAGCGTACTTCACACTGCGATAATATTCTGACATAGTAATATGACCGCCGAACATGACCTTACGAAGAACTCTTTGAATCGCTACTTAGGGCATTAACATCCCAAATATTACTTCTACTAACTCAAACTGATTGTCACTTTTCGCAGATATATCGTGAACATTTCCGAAGAGGTTACCCTTTTTTGTGAGAGCTCTCCCTCATCAGGCGCGTGACAGGCGAGGGATTCGAAACAATTCGGCCGCCAGAATTCGCTCATTACGATCAAGTGTGATAACGGGAGCAAACGTCGTGCCCCTTCGATTTGTTATACTTTTACAGATGAGTACGAACGAGATTTTATGTTTCTGTATGCTGGGGTGTAAGATTCATGTAATGATGTTACATTTTCATAAGTAGGCAGTACATTACTGGTACTCGTAAAAACGTAATGTTAATGCTCTGTGCGGAGTTACATTGTTATGCGTACTTAAGTCAAAGCTTCAAAAATATGCGCTACATGCTTTAAATAGCCATGCTCTTTCGTTCGTACTTATTGTGGGCGCAGCGGAAAAAAAGCAGTAGGTAGGTACTTACGGGTGCAGGATTGAAGCTTTGAATAATAATGTCCTTCGATAGTTTTAGCAGTGGAGTTTTCACTATAGTTGAATGCTGGTAAGCCACCCACAGAGTCTGTTTGTCACACACAACACCTATATTTGAGTTTTCTTTGAGAGCGAGAGGAACGGGAGCGCACACGCGTTGTAAGTGCTGCTATTTTAATAATTTGAGTGCGTGAGTAAATATTTATAATATTTAATTTATATTTTTAATATGGCGCAGACAACTCCCACGGACTAGAGGTTTCCTCTAAACAATTTAAGAATTAAGATATTAAAAGAGAATAAGAGTAGTAATATTAAAAAAATATTGAGTAATATTAAATTTACTGCGAAGGTAACGGACAAATCCGAACTACTGGCCTTATATATGAACCAGTCGCGGTTTTTACTTTAACTGTTCTTATAATTTTGTCCTTTCCAGGATAAACCACATCTACTATCCCTAGAGGCCAACTAAGAGGATGAGAGTGATTGTCTTTAATTACGACAATAGTACCTAACTCGATAGGTTTTGAGGGAGAGTTCCATTTTTCTCTTTCTTGCAAGGACGTAAGATATTCTTTATTCCAGCGTTGCCAAAATGAATGCGTTATTTTATTGAGTAATTGATAGCGTGATAAGCGATTATCAGCGATGTCGGTAACATCTTCAGCGGGTAAGAATTTGAGTGGAGCTATGTTTAAAAAATGATTAGGCGTTAATGCGGAAATATCGGAAGGATCCGAATTCAAGACACATAGAGGTCGGCTATTTAGCAAGTTTTCGATTTGAACAAGCACAGTACTAAATTCTTCGTAAGTGAGTATTTGAGATCCTATGACTTTGTAAAGATGAGTTTTGACACAACGAACACTTATTTCGCCGAGTCCGTTAAAATGCGGGCCATAAGGCGGACTATGCTTAAATTGTACGCGATGCTCAGAAAATAGCTGTTGACCAATATAATTAATATGCGATTTGGACTGTATGAGAGAGTAAATTTCATTGAGTTTACGTTTTGCTTCAATAAAATTGGTACCTCCATCGCTATATATTAGCGAAACAGGACCTCTGCGAGATATAAAGCGCTTAAAAGCGGCGAGAAATAAATCAGAACTAAGATCAGAAACAAGTTCCAAGTGTAATGCTTTAGTCGTTAAACATACAAATAAACAAATATAAGCCTTTTGGCTTTTGATTCCACGTTTGCGAATATGAGTTATGAAAAAAGGACCAGCGTAGTCAACAGCGGTGTGAACAAATGGTTTCACGTCTGAAACTCGAAAAGCGGGCAGATCACCCATTGGAGGGTAAGTATTTTTTGGATTGAGTCTAAAACACTTATTACATTTGTGAACTATTTGTCTTACTAAATTTCTAGCGGAAATTATCTAAAATTTTTGTCTTATCATAGATAATAAAAGAGCGGGACCTGTATGAAGATTAACGATATGATAATAACCAATTACGAGGTTAGTTACGCGATCTTTTTGCGGGAGTAATATCGGATGCTTTTGGCCGTAATCGAGTTGAGAGTGAGTTAATCTTCCACCTACTCGTAAGATATTAGAAGAGTCGATAAATGGATTAAGCTTTAAGACTTTTTTATTTATTGGTTTATTTAATTTTAAGTTGACCATATCTTCCGAAAAGTGTAAATTTTGGACATATTTTATGAGATATATTTCAGCGGTATCTAAATCTGAGACTGTTATAGATCCATGAGATTTAAGACGTTTAGAAAAGCGTAGAATAAATACTACGATGCGAAGTAATTTTGAGTAACTAGAGACGCGATTAATTAATTCTTGAATAGGACGAGCAGTTTCAGGTTGAATGACCTTAGCGGATAGAGTATTAGTTTTCATTTCCATGAATTCCGAATTATTAGAATTAATTTCAAATGTTTTAATAGGCCATTGCCATATGGGAGATGAGAACCAATGAGGAGCGTTAAACCAAAATTCTAGTTTTGAAAGTAATTTCGGCGTTATAGGACGAGAAACAATATCAGCGGGATTCTCTTGTCCATTAATATGAAACCAATGTTTAGCGGGTAATTTAGAATTTATTTCCGTTATCCGATTTGCGACAAATGTGTGAAATTTATATGCGGGTGAGTGTATCCACGTTAGTGTTACGGTTGAGTCAGAGAATGCGTAAATTTTGTCAATTTGACAGCGTTTGCTTAGAGTATCTTTTACAGCGGTGAGAAGATTAGCTAATAAGAGTGCAGCGCATAGTTCCAAGCGAGCCAGCGGCATTTTATTGAGTGAAGCGACGCGTGATTTCGAGGTGAGTAGAGTAACAGATCCGTGATCTATATCATTAGCGCTAACCCTTAAATATACGGCTGCACCATAGCAGCGCTCACTAGCGTCTGCGAAACCGAGGAGTGTCACGTGAGTATCCGAAGTTATACCTACATGACGCGGGATTTTAATTTGTTCGAGATAAGTGAGTTCGTTGTGGAATTGATTCCACTTATTTTCAATATGCACTGTACTGGACTATCCCAGTCAAGTTCATGTTTCCAACATTCTTGAACGAGTAACTTCATAAATGCTGTCACGGGAGCGATAAGATCTAAGGGGTCGAAAAGACGAGCGGTTGCGGAGAGAATTGTGCGTATTGTGCATATGAGAGAAATAGCGTTAATTTTAAATTGAAAGGTGTCTTCTACAGGATTCCACTGCATACCTACAATTTTCACGTTTGAATTAGCGTCTGTGTCGAAATTAATATTTTGCGGATTTTTAAAGGAGGGATTATCAACTTTTGACAGATATCCTTGATCTATGTAGTCTTGAATAGTGGCGTTATAATTTTTACGAATATCGGGATGCGAGTCTAATTTCTTTTCTAAATTAATGAGACGTCGGTGAGCAATAGCGTAAGAATTTCCTAATTCAGAATTTGGAGTTTTAAACGGTAACTGTACAGTATATCTGCCAGTACCATCACGTGATTGCGTATCGTTAAAGATAAGGTCACAGGCCTCATCATCAGGGCTCCTGTGAACTTTATCAGGGACGTTTTCTAATTCCCAAAAGCGTTGAGTGAGATTTTCAAGTGAGTTAGATGCGGTAGCGCAGAAAAAAGATTTATTATTATATGTATTATTATTTTGGAAGATAGGAGTGCGAGTATCTAAGCGGTTATCACAATCTGCCCTACCCATGGCAATGTAACCTAGTGTAGTCTGTACAGCGACGACCGATGAACCGGGTATTGTAACCTTTCCACTTCCTAATAGGAACGGGATCGATTGTCTAATTGGCAACGAGTTATTCGTTGCCAATTAGACAATCGATCTCGGCCGGTAAATGGAATGCATCATCAGCCATAGGTAAGTTGCGTAAGTGAATTAGTTTTGACGTATCTATATGTAGACTAGGTAAGCCGTCGGTAATATTTTCTATTACGCGAGCATGGATAATATACGAGCAGCGTGAATCAAAGCGGGAAAATATTTTAAATTTCGTAAATCCAATAGCAGATATTTTAGATTGGCCTATACCAAGAATGGTTGAGTTATCGGGAGTAATGACTAAATTAAGGCGTTCACAACACGACTTTGTGATAAAATTACTCATTGAACCTGTATCTAGAAACACGCGAACCTTATTTGGATTCTTATTTTTATAAACGTATACAGATGCAGTAGGTAATAAAACTGTACTATTACTATCGATATTACAAGTAGAAGCGGTCATTGATAACGCAAGATCATTTAAATTTTGGCGCGCAAACTTATCAGCGGCGGCGGCGACCGAAGAAACATTCGACACGATCGCGGCAGACAGAGCGGTAGTGAGGGGAGCGGCGCGGGGCGCGGGCTGCGTGTTGACACACTGATGGCTCAGCGGCGGTGCGTTAGGTTCGACTTCCGATCGCGGGGACATCGGTTTGGTTTTGAAAATATTATGAAAGTTTTCTACGTGTAAGAGCGTATGATGTTTGCGTTGACATGTGGAACAAGTATTTATTGATTTACAGAATTTAGTATAATGAAATCCTAGGCAATTACGACAGAAACGATGTTTATTTACTAGTTCAAATCTAGTACGCGGGTCTTGATTAACAAAAAATGAACATGTGTATAGAGGATGCGAGTTAGGATCATTACATATTTTACATGAGCGTTTTTGTATTGCGGGTGAATGAGTATTTGCGACGAAAGCTGGAGTAGTTTTAGAATTTGATGTATTATTATTATAATTATTTGAGGAGCGTTGAGTCAAAAAAGGTTTTGTATTTGAGCTAGGATTACGTAGCGTTTGTATTTTACTTTGTTCTTTAATAAATTTAGAAAGATGATTGAATGTAGGTATTTGAATATGTCTATGCGATTGCTCGAACAAGTTCACTACCTCCTTATCGAGTTTAGTAAGTGCGACGTGAGTACTAATAAAGTCTGAGAGATCGTCAATATTTAAACGGCGTAAAGCGGCTTCTGCAGAGTAAAATTGTTCGAGAAATGTATCGATAGATTGATTTGGTTTATAGTTAATTATTTGTTGTACGTAAATGGAAGCTTGTACTCGAGTATCTTGGTATTTTTCTAATAGAGAATTCCAAATTATAAGATAATTATTAGCGGTAGGTGTAATACCTGGACAAACGGTTAATGCTTTGCCGGACAAAGAACCTATTAAGTATTGAACTTTTTCGGCGTCTGAGAGATGCAGATTATCGTGGATAAGACTTTTAAAATTCTCGTAAAATGGCGACCAATTATATGGCGATCCATCAAACGAAACTAACTTAAGGGGCGGTAACTTGCGGTTCAACAAATCATATTTATGAGAATTATCTTGGGTGTTTTTAATAGAATTATTTTGTGTGAGTGTGGATGCTGTATGTTTTACGTAACAATACAGTTCGTCAAAGGATTGTAAGGCGGCGTAGTTCGGTTTTGCGGATGGATCATTTTCTAATCGAGCCATAACACACGAGTCCAGAGTATCCATGAAATTTGATCGTATAATATCTACCGATTGAATACGTGCTAAAAATTGCGATTGAAATGTTGGATCGGAAACCTTTAGGCTAAGATCGTATATATTCTGCTAAAGCTATCTGGTAAAGATTCTCCATCTTAGCTTCGAGAAGAGATAGTTTTGATTAAACCTCGTGTTCATCATCACTGGCTGTCTTCTTTTTTGGTTGTCTTGTTGACGCCATTTTGAGAATAGGTATCTAGTAATAATATAACGTGCGTTGCGTTAAATGTTTTTAAATGCGTGAAATAAGCGCTAAATATATATGCGGATATCAAAATATGAATAAACAAATAATTAAATATTGAAAAGAGTGTGCATTGGATGCGATTTAGCGAGTTTGCGGATGCGTTGCGAAATGCGACAATGGCTGCCGTAATTTCGAAATAATAATTGTGTGAGGAAAGCTTTTGCGTATTGTGTGTGGTTAGATGAGTGATTGAGAGAGTATATTATGTTTTTTATTCGGCGAGAGGGACCAGAACTTGTGGGCGCAGCGGAAAAAAGGCAGTAGGTAGGTACTTACGGGTGCAGGATTGGAGCTTTGAATAATAATGTCCTTCGATAGTTTTAGCAGTGGAGTTTTCACTATAGTTGAATGCTGGTAAGCCACCCACAGAGTCTGTTTGTCACACACAACACTTATATTTGAGTTTTCTTTGAGAGCGAGAGGAACGGGAGCGCACACGCGTTACCGGAGTTGCGATTTTTTGACAACTGAATAGCGAAATGATCGGATGACCGGAAATAGGGGGTAGGAAGGGGGGTGCGCGGGAGTTAAGGATTGGTCCTCGTGTATTTGATTGAATGATGTGAAATGAATGTAAGTGTTGCTATTTTAATAATTTGAGTGCGTGAGTAAATATTTATAATATTTAATTTATATTTTTAATATGGCGCAGACACTTAAAACAGAATGGGACGAGATGCTTGTTATGTGAACACTCGCGTCCTTACACAATGAGTAGAGCTTTTCAAAATAAATTTAAAACGGAAAGTTTTCAACGCAATGATATTCTAGTAAACAGATACGTTATACACTCACAAAACAACCGAAAAAAGTGTTCCTCCCAGCAGCGGCAGCACACATGCACAATTTTCATTCATCTGACATTTCACTTCAAGTCGAAAGGGATGATTGATAAAACCAACAAGAAAAAAAGAGACAGTTTGTGTTTGTCACTTGTGTGTCAATGTAAACAAATATTATACTGGCCACCAATGTATTTACCATCTCTTTCTTTTTCTAACCTCCAAATATCAGAATATTAGCACAGGATAAATAATAGATATTAGATAACAAAATTAAATAAATTTGTAAATTGAAGTGTATTGCGTACTTACATATGGTATGAGATCCCTTCTGTTTTATGTAATTTGGTATCATAATTGGTACACTTTCTAAATACACACGATGGCATTTTAAAAATTTTGTTTCAACAAAGCGTATCGCTCTTCGCCATGCTACACATAGACTAAAGATTATACGGCCCAATTAAGACGTATTCGAGTATTCACATTCTTAATCAATATTCGAAAGAATATTGATACTAACTGACAGTCTTGTACCAATTGTCTCAAATGACTTATAATACTAAAATAGCAATATAAAATCCAGGATACATCATAATGATCATTACAAATTACTTAATACTTTATAGGAATATCATGACTGTGGCTTTAATGTAAATTTAGAGTTATTTCCTGTCCACACAACAATATTTACTTAAGTGGGTACTCTAACAATTGTAGGTATTTGACAACACAATTATAATTTAGATAGGTACTTCGACATTTGTCGGTAGATGATTAATAAATATGACAGTTTGTATTTTGTAAAGAAAGAAAGAGAAAGAAAGTTGTACCAAACCATTGTTATTAAAAAGTGAAAATTAATGATTTAATGACGTCACACGTACTTCATATTCTAACACGCGCGCTCATAACATATCTGTTTACTAGAACATCATTGGTTCAACGTAAATTCTTTTTATTGAATTATACAAAACATTCCGTTTAACATGGCAATCTTGAGACCAAAGAAAAATACCAAGTGTCCAGGAAGTTATCGCGCTAAAGTTGTGAAAGTTAAATGAGGGATAAAACTTTCCACGGAGCGAGCTCGATGTGATAACAACTGTCATCTGTCACTATGCGGGATTACTTTTACTGAAGTGTGTAACTAACAACTTTTTATACGAATACCAATAATTTTAATTTAATTTTTACATTTCTGGATAATAGATTACAAGAATTCCCACAGAGTCTTTAAGTATGTCTATTATTAGGAATTATTTAAGAGAAGCGATCTTTTTATAATAATTAAAATTTATAAGTCTTAAATATTCCTATCTATAATTACCTGTTAGCAAGAAAATTTCGCCTTCGCTCTAGTGATCCAGTCGCAATAACCTAAAAGAATAGAACATAATCAAAATGTGCTTACACTTGGCACATAAATATAGATTTCCAGGCGGTCGCTCTTGTAAAACAAGAACATCGACACAGCACGTGTGTTGCGCTTCCCACGGATAATGCCGCAACAATAACTGAGAAATTGAGAATTACGCATACAACAGTAAAAATCTGTATCTGAAAAAAAATGAAAGGAAAACAATGTTAAACACACATAAGTAATAATTCATTCACGTAAACATTCATGTAGAAAACAGTATTAGATGGTACCGCGTACCGCTCGCTGAAACACAACATAATTTATGTAATCCTCTCCGTGAAGCATTCATGGATAATAAACAAAGGTAGGAGATTCATTAATCCGGCGACAGCCATGCTCTTGGGGCCGGATTTAGGACAGGGCAATAATCTCTAGCCCCGGGCCCTCCACAAGACGGCTCTCCGCAAGGAAAAGCCTTCCAAAAGGAAAGGGCCTCCAAAAGGAAAGTGCCTCCAAAAGAAAGGACCTGCACGATTAATTTTCACCGAAATTATTATTGATTTTTCGACGAAAAAAGCTCGCAAAGTTCCATTATCTTAATATGTTATTATATTTTATTTATTTTTTGTATTAGATCAGATATGATGATGATGTAATCAATCAATACATATAAAAGCGAAAGGTCACTCGCTCGCTAATCACGAAATATCGAAAACAGCTTGACGTATAAAGATGAAATTTGGTAGGGCGGTTCGTCATGTGACGTAAGTGCGCATTAAGAAAGGATTTTTGGAAATACCACCCCGAAGGGGGTAAAAGGGAAAATTCGATAGGTTGAAAGTTTGTATGAAATGTCTACAGTTTGTAAATTGGACACGTGAAATTTTACATGTACGCTCTTGATTGGTAAAAAGAATTCATTTATTTCTTGGATTTTGATAATTTTACCCGTAAGGGGGTAAAAAGGGAGTTGAAATGTTATATGAAATTTCTACAGTTTGTAAGTTGGTCACATGAAATTTTAGATTTATACTCTTGGTTAATAAAAATAATTCATTTATTTATTTGTTTTTGGTAATTCCATCCGTAAGGGGGTAAAACGTGGATTGAAAGTTTGTATGAAATTTCTACAGATTGTAAGTTGGACACGTGAAATTTTAAGTTTACGCTGTTGGTTGATAAAAATAATTTATGTTTTTTTGTTGGTTTTTGGTAATTCTACCCCGAAGGAGGAGAAAAGGTGGAAATTTATTGGGCTTATATATTTGAAACTTAGCATAAATATGAACCTAAGTAAATATTAAAGTTTTTCGTTATTAGTTTTTCAAAACTACTCCCAAAGGACGATTTAGGGGGTGTTAAATATTTTTTACGGTACAAGGCTTCTAAGAGGAGCACTAAGAAGTGATTTTTGGATATTCAAGCTTTAAGGGGGTGAACATAAAAAGTCATCTGTAGGATAAAATACGAATCATGCGAACGAAGTCGCGAGTTAAATGAAAATTGAAAAAAAAAACTTAAATTCTTTCTTCTAAAATTTTCTCGGGCCTCTACTTCTTGGTTGCCAGGGCCTCCGTCCTTTAAATCCGTCCCTGAAGCTCTATAACGTCTACATTATATTAATAGAGTCTCGTCTATTTTGTATAACTTTATTAAGGAAATTCTGTTTGAAGCCATCGACACAATTACAGTATTATGTGCGATACCTTTGAGTCACGTTATAGTTTAGGTGGCAAAACAGTGAACGGTACTATATAGCTTCCTGTCGCGGAAATTTCTGGATTATTTGATACTCTGCATAGGTTAAGTAGCGAAAATGTAGTAATATGGTATCGGATTATTGCAGACTCCGTAAGTTTGTAATCGGTCCTGCATCATTACGAATTCTCGATATATTGTGACCAGATAATTTCAAATACGATAAATCCCATCCAAATTCGATAGTTTAAAATAAAGTCATCTAAACATACGGTGATCTTACCAATGTTATAAATGTAAAGGTTTGGATGGATGTGTGTTTGGATGTACGTTTGTTACTCAATCATGCCAGAACGGATCTGGATGAAATTTGGCACATAGGCTTTTCATCCCGGTATAATGTGCCTTTAAGATGATCAAACACTTCACGCGGGCGAAGCCGCTGGCAGAATCTAGTCACACTATCACACTGAAGTCGGCTTTCGACAGTGCGTGATTCTGCGGATTTTATCATGCTGAGCCTACGATCATGGACAGCCACGCACCGCAAACCAATTGCTTTCCACGGTTCGTGTCGGTCTGTGTGGGTCTAGATTCGAAGCCATTTTGACCGTCGCGCGTCGGAGCGTATCGCATCGCACTTTTGAAGTTACCGATTCGCGGCAAATCCGACGCACCGCTACGGACTTGTCTGCGCTTCCACTGACGACATTCTTTCCACGCACGGCGCGTCGATGCGGGCTGATGCATGTCCGTCAGCACAATCACGCACCGTGGAATGCCGGCTTAATATTATAAAGACGAAAGTTTGTGAGTGTGTATATGCATTTGTATGTTTGTTTCTGCTTCAAACGGCTGGATCTGCGGCTCTAGATACAATTTAGCATAGAGATAGAATATAGTCAGGAAGTGCATAAAGCATACTTTGATCCCGGGAATTTGTTCCTTCGAGACCATTTTCGACTTTCACACGGTCGAAGGAACTAAGAGCATCCCGACGCGGATGGATTAGGTTCGAAGGGGGAAGACGGGAGCTAAAGTGAGCAAGCAAAGCGAGTGAACTCAGCTCCCGTCATCTTGGTCATGTTAGGTTACTTTAGACCCTGCAGATGACATCTTTTTTATTTTCAAGTCGCTGTTTTAAACAAATTCACACCCTGTTGTCGCCCACTTAGTATTTCAGTAGCATATTCAGTATTTTTGACACCTATAATTTGAATTTATTTTTGCTCGTTTAAATACTATCCAAATAAAATAGTATCTTTAAGGAATAAAACGCACCAAACATCAATAAGACTTCTATCTAAAGACAATCTTTACTCAGTTATCCTTGTAACAAACGTTTAGCTCGTTTAGCAACTTAACGACAGCGAGATATTTCAATATGCCTCAGCACTTCTGAAGAAAAATTTCTTGAATATTTTTTTGTTTAGCCGACGAGGGCCGACGAAGTTTCCAGTTCTACCCTCAAAAATTCAAATCATCGCTGTTCGGTACCAACGTAATTTGCTTGGAAAAATAATCACTTTAAAACTTTTCTTTATTTAGATGACCTCGGTTATATTAATACAAAGTAGGCTTATGAAATTACTGAAAATTGTTTCGGCATCCTTTATTACGAAATTGTTTTGTTTTGAACCATAACATCCGGGCAAGAATATTATACTGATCTGTTGCCTCTCGCTACCCGTGGTTGTTTGTTATCGATGAAACCATCCAAAATTAGGACGAAATATTAATTAAAATGTAACAGTTTCACGACTTTATTTTCATGACCGTTTTATTTAGATTGTTAGTCGTTCGAATTTAAAGTTGACCTTAATATGAAGGTTCGTGTTTTAAACATTCTGGTTCCCAATACATACACATGTATATTTGAGCTCTATATTAGTTAAGCAAATAAGTACAATTGTTTGCATTATCTACATATTTCAGGCATGTTTCAGGATTATCTTTTGGCTTATTTTCATTGAGGAGAACCACAAACTATTTCAAAATTTCATATTTGACGTAAATTTATCGAAACCTGAATCGCCAATAAAAAGACAGTGCGTTTCTAATGGATATTCTCAACCATACTGTGTTACAACCGTTTCAAAGTGTAAACAGAGAGAGTTACGATATAACTGGCCATAGCAATGGCAACCATCGCTATTATTGAGGACAAACACGATGGCGCCGCGCGGGGGTAATCCAGCGGCGGCCTCGCTGATTGCTGAATAAGTCATGCGCGCGGTACCAGCGCACGATCGCAAACAGAAAACTGCGAACATTTATGTATTCCTAATAAAACTAGCCGCGTTGCACCAACACCGGACTAGCACTGTATTTATTACCTACCCACTCCGATATTCATTTATCGCGCTCTTGTTACCCATTTTATTTTATTCAACGTGTTTTTTTTTTATCTTTTATTGCGCCGATCTGTCGGATTACCATGTACAAATACCAGTGTCAGATTTCCTTAACAAAACAGTGAATAAATATTGAAACATGCATCAAAAACGAATGATCAATGTAGACACATGAATATGAAATCAGCTGCCTAGTAATACAATGTGCGCTACATTCATTTCATTTGGGAAGCGAATTGTTTGTACATAACTCTCCACAGCCTGCACTGAGCAATCTGTTCTACGAATTCATTAATATTAATCTTTTCTGATGTTATTACAGGGAATTTTAAAAGGACTGTTCCACGGCGTGTTATGCCGGAGCAATGCCGCAAAAAGGCCGGCTGAATAAGTGAAGGCGGGGAGTTGGGTGCAGTGAAATATAGCAAGGCATTGCTCTGAGGTGGGCTGTGGGCTATGCTGCCCGGAACAGGTGTCCTGCACACAGATTAATCTGTCGACAAACATTAATCTCCAATAACGCTGGCAGCCTTAGTGGTATCCATCCGCAAGCTATTCATTCGGAGACACATCTCGTTTCCAAATGGAAATCGGTTTGACTGCTGTTACTGTTAATTTGAAATTTATTTTGGTTCTGTTTTGAAAATCAATGTGTTTCTTTGGTTTCAACAGTTTATCTTTGATGGTGATGACGGAAATATAGATATAAAAATAGCACTCGATTAATAAGAATAAAGTAGATGCAGTTCAATGTAGCATTTTCTACAATGAACCGTTAATTATTTTATATTACAAAGCTCGAATAACAAAATACCGCACCTTAGTTTGTAGTAGAAATTACTGAGAAACACGCTTTTCTGTTCAATACCTACGCTTTCTAGTTTGTTGTTGAAGAGTAACGATATGACTTCTCAGGATGCTTCTCAATGTCTGTTACAGTTGTTATTAAACAGACATCGATATCCTTGGTGACAAGGCTTCTTAGTTAAAAACTGATGAATAATCTAAAATAGTTAAAGAGTGTGGTATAGAAATATCATACACTTTAAATCATATTTTGACGTCAGAGCTTTCGTCTGACATCAATTTCCGGTTAACGCTAAAAATAATCCAGTTTTGAATTAAAACCATTTTAAAATACGAGTATAACTGTTGTCTGTAAATAGATATGACTGAAAATGCAATTCCATCGAACATACAAGTGTGTATGTTTGTTTGACAACACTTTTTATATTATAATTATTTCCAAAAATACTAACCAAATCTAATTTTAATGTCAAAACATATTGCAACGCACAATATACAGGAACAGTAACTAAGCTCGTTGAGAACTACTCTTTTTAATGTGTAAACTAGTTACATTCTAGAACTAGAAGCAATTTCCATGTCCTAATAAATAATTACGATTAAAGTGTTTACAAAAATATAGAGCGATGCGGAACAATGAAGAGCACATGTCCCGTCCACAACGAGCAGCCATATTGTTATTAGACATTAGATGTCGTCTAGAATTATGGGTCAATTGTAGCGCAACGCTTGGCAGCTGTTTGCGGCGGGGCGGCGGCGGCGGCGTCTCCCGCTGTTATTAAGTTTGACTCGTGTAATATATAAACCAAAGTAGTGAAGCCTCGCAAACACCCTTAATTTAAAGACTTGTGCCGCGCCCTAGGTGCTACACTTATCCCGCAACAGAGGTGGTCTGTAACAGGTAAAATTAAATATCTGTTACACCTGTTCCAGTTCCAAGATCCTGTTCCAAAATAACAGCCATAGCATAGAATATTGCATTTTATTTACCCATTAGCACTTTTAACCCAAAATAGGGTAATAATACCCAATCTGGATACACTCATAGAGAGGAACCACAGATTATGTGACTTTTGTTGCACGTTCGGATGCACACACGATATTACAATAGTTCTAGTTTTAGTGTTGGTTTTAAAATAAATATTTACCATTATTAACAGTTTCGATAAATACGCCTCACTTCTATCCCGCATAACATAGTAGCTGAAACATTTGCCAGATTTATTAACTAGCCTATCGTGTTGCGCTGTATTAGCGAACTGTCTCGCACTCTGTGCTCGGGGGCGGCTGGCGCATGCTGCGGTCACAATATGCCAAGAGCACATTGAATAATTTCGAATCCAACAAATGCTCAGAAATTCCGTTTGGATGGCAATCGACACGTGGCGCATCGGGTATAATGATTGTAACGGACGCCGGAACACTGGCTCATTTATTTATGCTGCTCTTAAGCTACATTTATTTTACTCGGTCTTCTCAATTTATTTTGTTGCCAAGAGACCTCTTTGAATAGGCAATGTGGCGTATAAATTTCTCTCGCCCCTCGAGGACCGTAGGCTCCGGTGACTCTCCGTTAAAAGGTGCTACGAATTAATTTTACCTGACATCAAGGACGCGACGACAGAATACGTTAGCTCATAATGAGATAGCTCAGTAAACATGTTCTACCCGGAACAAAATAAGTGCCTGTTTAAATATGCATATTGTATGTTGTCTATCTCATACCTATCGTACATAAAATCTTGAAGTTGCTGTAGGAAAATTTCTCATCTTTTCGAATAACCTTTTAGGGGATGAGATGTAATGAATAAATATATTGTTTGGAGAATGAAATATATGGTAATGAGTTTTGATAAAATAAGTACCTATAGGATAGAATATGCTTTTCAAAGCCTTATCTGTCTGCACTGAGAAGACACACGCGGAAATACCTGTGCTTTTGTATCAGCGTTCCATATCAAGTAGTATCGTAAAGGAAAAGCAAGCAGCAAGGGTTCCGCTCTTGTAATATGTAGATGGAGAGCGGATAATTTGAAATTGTTTCAGTATCGGCTGCTTTGCCGTTCCGATGCGCTCACGGTTCGGCAATAGCTGACGCGAGTTTAACAGTTTCTTGCATACGTTTCCACGAAGCAACACTAACTTTTCTCATTAAAACCGATACATTCAGTTACATCAAAGTTTTGAACAGCTCGTACTAATAAAGAAGATAGGTTATGGGAAATGTTACTAGCATCTATAAGTTTATGCTTGAATTGGAAATGGGGCCGACATTCAAGCGATCCCAGTGCTGTCGTCCGTTTCAGTCGATATCCGGTATAGAGAGCGAAAACAAAGCGAATTTCGCGCTTTACAGCCGAGGGATCCAGAGCTACATCACTTGTATGTACTTTTGCGTTTAATTTTGCTCATCTAACTTCTAAGTAAATGAAACTAACTTCAAATAGATTTACAGTACCCTGCCGTAAATACAGCACCCCAAGTTTAAGGTATACTTAGGCTTAGTTGAGCGTCACTTCGTCTGCTTCCGACCTACCTTCCCGAATATTTACGATAGTCTCTTTCAGAGCTCGATGTGTCATATTTACACCTGGTCCCTGTAGATCAATCCCAGGTTTACATAATTTGGTTTGCTCAGTCCATAGGAGATAGGAAAAAAAAATATGTGGTTGATATTTATAAGCACAAACCATGCTTCAGAATCTTATATTAACTGTTTACACGTGTTGGGGAATTAGTTCACCTCGGGGTGGTAGGTGTGTTGTAGGGAAATATGTATAGAGTCCTTCCAGGAATTGTAAGCCCGCGCCTCTTGAAACCAGCTCTCGCAGTACGCGTAGAGGTTTTAGACCAAGTGTGATTCGATCAGTGAAGGTGATGTACGAAAAGTAAGGGCTCGTTCACACAGAACATCCGTATTTGCAGGATCGTTTTAAAGGATCCGCCGCTACGGGGGGTAATGGCACGCCCCGCGTGGCTTCGATCCGATAAAACCGGTCAGTATTTTAAAACTTGTGTTGTGTGTCTGAACTCGCTCATACAACTACCTACGTCATTGCCGAAAAAAACGTATGCGATAAAGAGGACCTGTAAAACGGACAGCTGTATATTTTACGGATTGGTATTTTTACTGGATCTGGAATACTGCCGTTTCACACACATTTGTGAAAAACTACATTCTTCAGCGAAGAATAAAAACGTATACGATAAAACGGACCTGTAAAACGGACCCTTACGAGCACCAAAGGATTGGTCACGTGACATTTCGATAGCTTTACATTTCCATACATTTCTGACTTTTCTCCAAAAGCTATCGCGACGCTTTTGTTGACCGATTATCACTTGTCTAGAGACTGTATAGCTTCGACACTTCTTTCTGGGCTCCGTTCTGGCAGCTATTGCGTGGAGGCCTTTGCCCAGCAGTGGGACAGGAAAGACATAAAAAAATATGTTGAGTACTTACGGGAATCTTGTTAGTCTACTGTTTGTAGCGACAACTAACAAAATGGCTAACAGTTGGTCAGCTAAAAACTGATACAGTGATAAAAAATACAGTTACTTATTTATTAATACGGACAGAAATC
Source organism: Orthosia gracilis (assembly GCA_947562075.1). Lineage (NCBI taxonomy): Eukaryota > Metazoa > Arthropoda > Insecta > Lepidoptera > Noctuidae > Orthosia > Orthosia gracilis. Next base: position 64,829,414 of record OX387264.1, on the reverse strand, counting down.
ACATCAATGATTGAACGGTTACACCTATACGAAATAACATTATCAGTAGGTTCTCTACAAGTGCCGGGAATGGATCGAACCCAGTGTAGAATTCAAAACCTTTAGATACTCCGTCTCCAGAGAATTCATGATGCTATCATTGAAGTTCACAATAATTTATGAGTTGGTATGTCTGTTCTGTGGCAAAAAATCATTTTTCCTTTCTTCTTTAAATTCTTGAGTCACTTTAAAGGAACTAGAGCAATTTTGGAGTCGCTAGAGTCACTCAGAACATTTTATTTCAACAGAAAGCTAGCTCATGGCCATGGTACCACAGACAAACTTTCACTTGACCGGCTCTCTCTGAAACAATCTGGCAATGAAAACTTTTATATATGACGCACTCAAGTCTATTATTGTATCTTATAAAAGTCGGTAATGGTCAACTTTATTCAGATAATTTCTCAAAGTAATGCCTAGTGAGATGGAACAGACAAATGAAGCAAGAAGTAACAAGTACAAAGTTTATTGCACAAGTGACTGAATTTCAGTCTTTTACGAAATTGTTCGATGCCGCGGGTACTTCGGTATAAACAAAAGATCAACAAAAGATAGTTTGTTTTTTGAAACATGAGTAGGTACATATATACATAAACTCAAGTCTTTTTCCCGTGGGGGTTGTTTCGTTTATGTTCATACATCTAGTCATACACGCACGCCGGTTATGAGTACTACACACCATGGGCATAGCCAGTACAAATATTAAATTTAAAACAATGACCTGCATGTTTTACCATAGTTAAAGACGAACAAAGAAAAATTACATAGGTATCTACCACAATGGTTGTGTTACGAGTACATTTAACACAAATAGGTAATTGAATAGACATTTAATGTGGTGGCCCAGTAGCTAAGACTTTTCCTCTCCTGTTTGAGGTCGTGGATTCAAATCCGGGCAAGTACAAATGTGACTTTTTCAAATCCATATGTACTTTCCATGTTTATTTTAGACGTCACTGGCAACGGTGAAGGAAAACATCGTTAATGTAAGTCTAGAATCATCAACCCACATTGAACAAGCGTGATGATCAATGCTCATGCTTTCTCTGAATGAAGAGGCTTCGGCCCTGCAGTGGGACAGTTACAGGCTGGTATTATTAAGAAAATATTTCTCTTATTGAAAACGTACTGTTCTCATCTCTGGAACGGATCTGCCAAATACCACTTTGATGCACTAGAGTCGATCGAAAAGTGGGCAAAGAGCCTCATTGGCAAGAGGCACTGGTCAAGTCAAAACTCCAGAGCCTTGAACATCGTCGCCGAGTTGTCAGCTTGTTGGTGTTTTATCGGATACATTTAGGGGAGTGTGCAATGGAATTGCACACTCCCCTAAATTTATTGCCCGTTCCATCATCGGACTACCAGACGTACGGCGATCTGTCATCGGTATATGGTTGATATCCCACCGATACGCACAAAACGTGGTATTCCCTGCCGGAGTCTTTTTCCGGATGGCTACAATCTAGGGTCTTTAAGTCAAGAGTGAATAGGTTTTTTCTAGGCAAGCGTGCTTCACCGTCGATCACAACATCGCTTACCATCAGGTGAGATAGTGGTCAAGCGTTAGCTTACAGATTATAAAAAGAAAAAATAATACTTACATACTATATAAATGTTATTGAAGATCATAATATAACTACCTATTTAACGTCTATTGATCTAGCTTCCCTTATTGATGTGGCCATGAAAAGAGATACTAAAATTTATACAACCTTCAGTGTTGTCAAGGGCTATTATGTTACTGTTACTGAGTAATGGAGGTCTTATACGCAATCGATCCATGTAAAATATTATTATTCAGCTGAATCCGGTTTAACTGGAGTCGAACCCAGTATAGTTGGGGAACGATGCAGAGTTATTTAACCATTTATTTATTTATTCATTTGAGTATAAAAGGTAGGAACCTTGGAAGGCGTCCTTTCATCAAGTCAGGAGGGTAGGTAGCTACTAATCTAGTCGGCCATTAATTTACTGACTTCTGTGCGCTCGAGGTGCTAACGTCTTTGATTAATCGAATTCAATCTCAGCCATTCCTTTTAAAACTTTTTAGTTTTAATTGTATTATCAGATTTTTCTCAAGATAAGACAAAAAGTCTAGAATCTATTCTCCAGCCATTTTGAAGATACAATGTTTACTAACAAAGGAAAACAGCAGATTTTTTAGAGTTACCCTCTAATCAACAACAAATGTTTTAAAGTAATAAAACGAATTCGATACATAATGTTGTATTTGTTGTACATCGATTTAACAAATTAAATACATATGGCAGATAGTTTGAGAACATAAAATATCTAAGGTCATAGGATAAGAAGTTCAGTTTAGAGCGAACCTGAAAATAATAATGTTTTTCTACCCTGCTGTTAGCTGATTGAGCTATCAGGTCTTTGTAATTAAATATTGTACTGTTGGCCAGAGTGTAATGACGGGGTCCCAGCGCTAATGGTTCAAATAACTTTTACTAGATGTGTAATGTTATTGAATTGTGTGTTAAATTAAAATTTTCTAGAATTTTTCATAAAAATTAAAATTTTCTAGAATTTTTCATAAAAATTGTATGTTCTTTTTTATCAACTCTCTTAAGGTTCCCCTAGTCGACGGCACGAACTATTTTGTGCGCAGGGTTAAAATGCACGCTATCTCATCCGACAAAACGTGCGAAAGAGATAAATGCTGTGATGAGCAGTATGAAGCTAGTTCGTGTACGAATTAGCGCTTTTGCTTGTTTGTAGCAAAATGGATGGTGATTGAGGACGAAAATGAGTGCGCAAAATTTTATAAACAGACCTTTGGGAATCTAGATATCATGAAAAAACCACTAAATGTAAATTTTCAAAATAAAATTGTTTGCATTTTTGAACTGCTTATCTACCTCTGTATGGTAGACTACGCTTGTATGGAAGAATTTTCGACTATAAACTTAAGCACAAAATTATGGAATTTTGGGCTCATAATTCACATTTCAAAGATTATTTGAACTGATCATTTAAAATTGCTTCCAATAGATGGCGCAGTTTTAAACTTCTGAGGCATGGCAGTCAATTTTTAAAATTTGTATTGTAACACATTTTAGACAATAAAATTGTAAAAATGTGCAAAGACATACTATAAAACACATCGTCACTGTATTTAAAGAAAAAATTGTCATCGAACCGAGAAAGTTCTTTTACTTGCAAGTCACTGCTAACACCATCTATAGCCGTGGAACGGAACCGAACGCGATCGAAGTACTTATAAAAAAAATCATCTTAATGAGACGAAAAACACGAAATTAAATCATGGCGAGTTTATTTCGGCCGTGGTGTAGGAAGCCTGTTTCCGAAACACTGGTTCCATAACACAGTTTAAACTTGAGCATAATGGAGTCGGGAGTTTCGGCTTGTTTGATTGAAATACAGTCATCGAGAGCGCTTACGCAAATTTATTGCGGTTTTCAGCCGTAGCCTGCTCCGACCGCGTCTATTAAAATATTACACGTCGTCAGTAATAACCTAAGTTTGTTAATTACTAACGCCGTTTTATGAATATGTATGTTGTGTAAGATTTGAGGGGACTGCCTTTTGTTGTTGGTGATAGCTTGCGTTCTGTGAGAGGGGGAGCAGATTGTGACATGATGTTAAATTGGTGTTGGTAATGTTTGACGCCAGTTTTCAGCTAAATCGAGAACTCCGTGTAATCTTCGGTCTCTTGGGATAAATTGTAGACAGATCACAAATTAAACGCAAGACAAGTGATACGATTGGTTGTTGAAAATTTATTCAGACAATTCTGTCCCACTCCTGAATAAATGCTTCCCTTCAGTACTTCCGCCTGCGCGGACTCGTTAACTTCTATTTGAATAAAAATAAAAATGAAACTAAAAATACATGTACAGCTTAAAAACTTCATTCATTCGTCATTTTGATGGACGCACTCGAAACTGCAATGGTAAAAAGTTAAATCAAACACAAAAAAAAATACGAACTATTTTAATTTCAGCGAACATTCCGGTTTTATTTAAGCCGTGGTTATGTTTTACATCGATCCTTGGTAATACCGACGTAATGGTGGATGTACACAAGGTTACTAAATGTCAGGATTTGTCCTGACACTCACGTTTTGGTCAGAAGGCCGGAATAATTTTGAAAATGTACTTTTTTATTAATCAATGAAATAATGAACTATTTATTAGTTTTATTATTTGTAGGAATAACAAAAAAAATAAAAAAAATACTTAACCCCTGCACTGCATCGTGGGATTCGGACTAGGTCTATTAAATCGCGTGCACACTGAAAAATGAAAAAACCATACATGTTTGGAACTTTTTAATCAAACTTTAGTTATTAGAAAATACGATAAAATGATACAAAACCAATTAGTAAATAGCAATACTCTGTTTTTGACCCTCGTGTGTATATATGTATTTGTCTGTGGCATCATTTTCATAGCTCCTAAACGGAAGAACCGATTTAGATTCCGTTTTTTAGGGTTCCGTACCCGAAGAGTCAAAACGGAACCCAATTGCTGTAAACCACGTGTCCGTCTGTCTGTCCGTTATCACACGGGTTTAACGGCCAAACGGTTGGAGCTAAAGTCTTCAAATGTTTACAGTATTAAGCATCTTGTTGACCATTTTTTATTGGCTATGCAAATTGTCAAAAAACATTGTTTTATATTTTAATGGGGACTTCCAAAAAGCTAAAAATTTTATGAATTTTAGATGATGAATTTGATGATGATTTTTTTTTAAATACATATTTTAAAACAAAGGAATTAAAAGCCACCAAAGTATTTTTTTTTTCACAAAATTTTGTACCGAAGAATTTTTTTAACTTCGCATTGACCTATGAACTTTATTTTTACGAATATTTTACTAACAAATATATTGATAAATCTGATTTTTCTTTGAAATTCCCTCATTTGTCTTATTACAACTGAAGCCGCACCAACGTCGCCACTTAAGAACTAATGACATGACGTCACACAAATCCTGCATCGCGAAAGTAAAGTTTTTGGCGCGATTTAAATGTACACTTCAACCCGACATCAACCGTCGGGCAGTTGCCCGGACCAGACACAACACCCGTCTGGTCGGAAGATGCGGCATGAACCGACTCGTACTTGGCCGGTTTTCATCTGAAAGGTTACTTTATCGAGAGTGTTTTTAGCTCTGTTTGAGGAAAATCGGTTCAGCCATTCTAAAGTTATGGGCGTTTTACTGTTTGCATCGGGATTTTTTTCTCAAGATATCGAGTCATAATTACGTTCAATAGATTGTAGATCTAAGAGTGCCTACTACTTGATAAATTATGTAGCATTAGATAAAAATGTGTCGGAGGTGGTTTTTTTCTTGAGTTTCTAGTAGTTCGCAAGTCCAAATCATTTCGTTACAAGCGTACCATTGTACTTGTTCTTTTGTGCTTGCTGCTAAAATGTAAGGACATATTTATACAAATCAGGCTTTCTTTCAGGACTTTCCAATCATACCTACATCTAGTAACCCTAACTGTACAATGTATCCTTTTAAAATGCGCGCTTCATTCATCGCAAGTAATTTTCACGGCACAATGAGTTTAACGTTTTAATTCATACTTCTCCTGTTCTTACTTTGAAATACGGGCAGTCGAGCATTGCTTTCAGATTCATGTTTTATTACATTTTAAAACAACAGAGAAGAGTATTGTGAAATACTAATTAAAAATTCCTTTAATTTTTCCGCCCGGGCTGTTCAGGAATGGCTCTTTCATTGGTGAAAAGATTACGCAGTCAACAAAGTAGGAGGTACTTAAGTATCCACTTTTATGACGGCTTATTGAATGTTTGGAATTAAATTAATATAAAAATCTTCATAAATTACGATAAAATTCGCGAATTTCGATTCGTGACTTACATTTTGAATTTCGACTATAGTCTTCACTGACATCGTATGCTACCTGTCCAGATTCTCTTGTAAATCTAACACGAAAACTTGTCAAACTTTAGCTTTTTAAATAAAGTTTGACATTGTAGTATATGCGAGAAAGAGAAGCATATATCAAATCAAATCAAATTATTTATTTTTGCAGAAAACACTGTTGTACAAAGGTGTTATTAAATATAAATTTTTCAAGTGATTCGACCGTAAGGCATGCAAAATATGTACAATCATGGTTTATTAAAATCAAGATTGACTTTGAAACATAAATACAATACAATAAAATTAGATAAAAATATTTTAAGATATTAAATTAATGTAATGTCCTCCTTAAAATTATATTAGTATAGATTATTCAATAATCATTTATATAATCGAATTACTTCAATGGCATTCCTAGTATTATTACAATATAATAACATATTAATTATAAGAAGATACATGCATAATTGTTCTATTACTTGATGTCTCTGTGCGGTCTTGAGTTTTGAAAATTTATCGTTTAAGTAGTCATATCTGTCGTCTCCAGCGCACACGGCACGACTCTAGACGCGGCAGACGCGCTATGTCTATGAGCGGGCGAAGCGGTGAAGTGTGTGTGACCGGTGGTGACAAGGAGCCGATATAATATCTAATTAAATTGTTTCAATACAAAGTGCTACTGTTGTGACCAGTGACCCAGGTAAACAATTACATTCCCCATCAACTGGATACTACAGACATGTTCTTAAATTAAAATACTCAATTCCAAAACAAGGAGTTAAATCATGAAACAGTTTTAAATTCATAATTCTATACTTGTTCTATTTATTATTTTACGATAACATAAAGCACGTATATAAACAGCGCAAATTATGTATTAGAAGCTAGACTAACCTAAATGGCTTTCCTAGTCCCTAACAAGCAAACACTAAAGCTATTCCCCTAAGCTGTAACTTCCTTGATTACTAGTATGTAGCAGGCGACGGCTTCATAAATATCTTAGCATTCATCATACCCACTTTAACTGAGTTTAAACTTCTGCCATCCAAATGAAAATAGGTGCATCTGCCTTTTTAAGAAAAATTTAATGAAATCTTTTATTTACTAATGAGTCCGAAATTTAAGGCCCGTATCCCGCAGCATGACTCAACACCAACTCGAAAATTCGTATTCAAAGTTATAGCTTGTAATACATTGCCATTAACGTATTAACATTAACTTGAGTTACCAGCTGTCAAGCTGAAGAATATGAGCCTCAGAAAAACGGCGTATCTTGAAATGTTTTAAAAAGAAATCTAATAGCTTCCATGCTCAAGTTACAGTACTGATAAGTCTAGTTTCGCCAAACAAGATCCAAGAAAAAGTAGGAAAAAATAAGCTTAAAACTAGACCTTTTGCGTGGAATATCCCAGATTCGTACACCAAACGTTCTGAAACGCCCATGTTTTTTTTCTTTATTATAGATAGGCTCGCGCTTGACCACTATCTCACCTGATGGTAAGTGATGATGTGGTCGACGGTGTAACACGCTTGAAGATCACTCTTTAAGATCTTTAAATTTTTTACTCCGTTTTGTGGATTGGTCAGATGTGCCCTTTTTCCTTATGGCGGCAGCCTTGGTGTAACAATTTTAAATTGCGCGCGAACTTACCCACCTCGTCTGAATAATTCAATGAGCGCGGTATCAGTAAACAAATCTAATCAGAACTGCTATCAAAATCACTTTATATGTATTCGCTGAAGGTAAAGTTATTCAGAAAGTTCTGGTGCCTTGGTAACAATGTTTCCACGTCATAACTAGGTGGTCGACTAATTAAACGTTGTGTACATTGTGGGAAGGAATACATTAGGAAGGGAAGGCAAATTAGTGTGTGGGACTATTTTGAAAGCAGTTATCTTCCGCTAACAATAGGAAGGTATAGAATTATCTAACTTTTTCTTTCTGGTGGTACCCAAACCATACTAACACCAAAGATAGCAAAATTTGGGTGAACAACTGTACACTTTTATTTATTATTTTATTTATCCATTTATTTCAGGCATCAAGGCCCATATCAATATATACAATACTATATTTACATAAAAAACTTAAAAATACTATAAATATATAACATAATTATCTAAACTAATGCACACGAAGTGTCGGCGTCGTGTTTCGCTGACTGGTGTCACGTAGCTGGCCACGAAACCGGCGGTACACAATACCCTTCGGTCAAAACTCTTCCTTGAGGAACATTTCGAGTCCATGCGTCGGAACACGCACCACGAACGACTTAAAGTTCGTGTTATGACGCGGCTCCAATCTCTCGACCCTCAAAGTCCAGTTGACCTTGACGCGCATATACTCCGCGACGTCCACCGTCAACCTTCGTGGAGTGGTGCAGTCTGATTTGTTTGAGTTCCGATTGCTGGATGCAGCAGCATGTTGGGTCCTGCCAGCGCAGTACCGCACTGGTTCCGACAAGGAGGCTTCTTCTTCTTCTTCTTCTCCACCATGACGAAACCATCCTTGTCACAAGTGTCCTTCTTTGGACCCTGCGTTTTCAAAGCCGGGTTTGTACTCGCCCGGCTCCGTTTACCCCCTTTTGTTTTTTCCGCTAATTTAACCTGCGAGTTTTGTGGCTCAACAGGCTTTTTAGCAGCTGCAATAGCTGCTTAGGGTCGTTTGGGGGTCGACAAACCTACACAATTCATCGTCTCCACCTGTGTCGAGGCAGGGACGGCGGCGGCACACGTTGCAACGCATGCATTTTCGACAGTTGGTGACGCATTCGAGCCCGCCGACTCGAAACTGCAGATGGAGGCATTATGTGCCCCGCGACGCGTGTTTACATTAACGGAGTCGCCGTTGGTAGGTGACCTACTTGCAGAAATTGCATTGCGCAATAATTGTACTTCTGCCCGTAGATCACTGATGGTCTTGTTGCACCTCCAGCTGATGCTGCATCTCGGCCTGGCTTTGCTTCAGGAGTGTAATGTCCTTCAGCAGCCTGGTGACGTCTACGTGGTCGAACGTGACGGGAGGAAGCCTGTGCAGATCCTTCGCCACGAACTGAGGCACGTCGTCCGGGTCGGTCTCCTTCAACAGCGTTACGATGTCTTGGAGACTCTTCTCTGTGCCATCCCTTCGACGAGACGGCATCTGGCTGACTTTGCCAAGCGTCGTGAACAGCAGCAACTAGGCACTGCTAATCTCATCCTCCTTAAAAGATGACTTGCAGATCTGCAAGATGCTGACCTCATCCATGTAGTCGATGGCATGTTTTATAAATGCCAAGACTTCGTTGGCTTCGTTTCGTTTTATGAAACCATATGGTGAAAAAACAGACGTGGCAAAGAAAGTCATCTCTGAACAATTAAATACAATCCTTCATACCACTTAATCAACGTCTGCTGACATAATTACAAGTGATAAACGACGTAAAGAGACAAAATACAAAACACCACCAAGAGGTGTTCTAAATGGGAGTCATGTGTATCAAATTAATAAAACGCCCACGTTAAGAAGTGCTCCGGATGCCTACCAACAATTTAGCAAAAATTAATTTACTACGGAATTTAATTCGAGTAGACACGCTTCTACAGGAACTTGGTGTAAAAGATGTGAAAATACTGTTATTTTATTAAATATACTAGCTTCTGCCAGCGGGTTTGATCGCGTGAAGACGAAAATTATCCCAAGGGAACATACTCCTGGAATAAAAAACCTCCTTTGTAGAATATAGGAGTATTTATGACAGAATATAGTCTACCCGTGCGTCAAGATTCAAATGAATGCGTCAAGTCTTTAAAACGTTAAAAAATAACAGACAGACAACATCTACAATATTGAAATTACGATTTGTTAGTGGGATGGAGATATTTAATAATATAGTGCAGTATTATTTAGCTCAAATATATTCATAACAAGTATCTACAAAACTGTTCTAAGTGTTGGATAGTGCCCCTTTTCATCTGTTGTAATCCCATGTATGTTTAAGTCATGTGTAACAGAGCGCAAGACTTTTGCCATTAGGCAAGTTTAATTCCCGGCTCGATTGATGGAGTCAAAACCCTTTTCATTGACGCAATTAGGCAGCAGGAACCCTGATTATTTTAAACAAACTTGCCTAAAAACAATAGACTATGCAGCGTTCCTACTCCAACAAAATATCTTAAGTTTGAAACAACATTTACGTATCCAGTAAGATGGAGGTAAACAACGTTATTGGAGTGAAGATTTATTAATAATTCAGAGCTAGCAATCTGTGACTGACAGACCCTTGCATTTTTTATGTCAGCTAAGACGCTACACGCCACCTGATTTATCAAATATGAACTGTGCAATAATTTACCTTCTATAGATATAATACTACAAATTAATCAGGATGACAACCAACTGATTAACCTTCAAAGTTAAAGTTGACGAGTAGGTACATTCATAAGAAATTGGTAGTTGGTACCGCCACAGCGCTAATCTTTTCAATTATCTATACGTTAGGTACTACTAACGTTTCAGTATATTTATCCGTTGCGTCTCCCTAAAGCGTTCCACCTCCTACTCCTTCGTGAGCATTACTGCTTCAAGAAGGAGGTGACACCTTCCCATGCCCTCTCGCCCCGTACCATGGTCACGAGACATTTGGTACTTTTCTTCCATTGGTTCGCTGTCGTGGCGAACCCCACAGAACCCGTTTTCGGGATAAAACATAGCCTATGTTACTCAGGAAGATTGAAGCTTCCTACTCTCTCTCTCTTGCCTAGCCTTTTCCCAACTATATTGGGGTCGGCTTCCAGTCTTACCGGATTCAGCTGAGCACTAAGTGTTTTACGTGGAGCGACTGCCTATCTGACCTCCACAACCCAGTAACTGGGTAACACGGTACCCTTTTGGCAAGACTGGTGTCAGATCTCAATTGAAGCTTCCTACTGGTGAAAGAATTTTTTAAATCGGTTATGTAGTTTTTCAGTTTATCCATTTCTCTTTTTATGTTACAAATCTTTCCTCTTTATAATATAATTAGTGTAGATAATTATACTTATTGTATTTATAGTTTAAAAATATGTATATTTTAAAAAAGGCGATTTGTTTATCTTTCAATATTGCACCTACCACTATTAATCTCTGCATCACTCAAATGTTGACTGGTAAAAATGCCTAAGGCATTAATTCCACCTCTGTACGTTTGTGTGCATGAGTGTTATATAAATAATTAAAAAATTAGAACTAATAAAACTGTCAGTCAGATCTAAAGTTATTGATTGAGCGTACAAAATGGAATTCCTTCATTCCCCGTAGCCTGTGTTTCCTGATTGCTATATCCTGGGGGTCTTTAAATCATGAGTAAATAGATTACTTCTAAGCTAGCGTACTACAATTTACCCACTGCCGGGACAGGGACAGAATATGGTAGAAAGAAGTACATCATATCCCGTACCTTCAAAGCATTAAATATTTTGTCATTATTGACAGTTTCTAATTTTCGCCGTAAACTACTACTGATAGCCAGTCTATAGGAAAAACTACCTTAGCCCCATACCTCACTAAGTTCCAAAAAAGAAAATATATTTTTTAAATCTCATCTAAATTGTAATTTAAAACTAATTCATTTTATTCCCAGCGAAGCCTGCGAAGCGAAGAATATTTTTTATCTCAACTTTTTATCTCAAACAATCAATTACGCATTTTAAGTTGGTATATTTACATTATATGAGATGAGATATCGTTCATATCTTATATTGCTTAGTGATACCATATTCAAGGTTCAATTGGGTTCAAAGTTCTAAAACCATTCTAAAACATTAGAGGTCGCCGATCTACTAAACATGACGAATTTACGGTTAACGACCGACTTATTAATATGTGTAGATAACTAGATAAATAGGTCTGATTCTTTGGCCATTTTCATCAGCGAAAGGATCATTATTGCCATTCAACGTAGCAACCTAGACAAAAGTAATACTCTAACAAAGAAAGCGTAGCGATAGCAATTGGAAAAATGTCAAAATAGTATTGGAATGTCAAACGGTACCAAATGTCTCGTGACCAATTCCTTAGACAGTGGCTACACGCTCACTCTGGCGTCAGTTCAGTCCATGATTGATGTTAGAATGACGGGAAACTGATTGTAAACGCGTAGACTGATGGATTGATGGTCCAGACATATGAATAGTATTTTAATATTTTTGTATTTTTGTCAGTCTGACGCCTGACTGAACGTTTAAGGCTTAGCACGCATTGCCATTTTTTCCGCCCATTCTGCGACCTATGGAATTTGAAGCTGCACGCATTGCAGTAAAAAAATCGCGCGGCAATAATACCAAAAAATTTCATTCGCGCGTATTAAAATCGCAATGCTTGTTAAGCCTGAGAGGAAATCTGTGCAGAGAGCTTCGACTGACTCACCTAAGTGAAAAGTCGTAATTCGAGGTTTGGCTCTCGCCTATTTCCTCCTCTACCAATTTAAAAGATAATGCATAAAGTGAAAAAAAAAATATGTACTATGTCCCTATGTTATCCTTTTTGATGATATATTATGGTTAGAAGCACTAGAACCCTAAAAAATTGCGCTGTCAACGTGTATAAATTTGACAACTCGTGTATTAACTTTAAATTGGTCCAATATTGGTGGTGGAATTAGGCGAGAACCAAATCTCGAATTATGACTTTTTACTTAGGAAATTCATATTTCCTCTTAATAGCTAGGAGTCTGACTGATGTTAGTCACCGCTTAGACAGCGATGGAGTCGCACGCCGTGTCACCGCCTGCGCCGACTCCCCCGCCGCCCCCGACGTCCCTTTCTGAACCACTAACCCCGAAGAAAGAATTTATTCTTACATTAGAAGTATTACCTATTCTTTGGGATAAAACGAATCCTGCCATTATGAGAATAAATATAAGAGAAACGAGTCTCTGCAGAAACTTTTAGTAATTTTGAAGAAAATAAAACCCCAAGATAATTTTTAATTTTATTTCGAAACAGGCTGTCAATGAAAGACATTCGATAATAATAAGCACAGACAACTTCTTCTCTTGTGTCTCTTATCAGTGTGTAGAATTCTCTTTTCAATAGTCACTTTTTACACCACCGTCTTCTTTTTCTACGATTCCTCGTAGACAGGGCTAATATTATAGCAACACAAACTTTTTTCTTGTCAAAGTTTGTTGTTGTGTTTTAGTTACATTCTGTTGCAAATTTCAAATATTATTTTTCTCCAATTCCTCGCTTGTATATTCGTAGTTTGACATAAATTGGTGTGACGTTATCATGTTTTGAATGTAAGTTAATTTTCAGAGGCTGCTGTATCTAGGGCGGGAGAGAGCCGGGTGGCAGGCGGCTGGCGTAATCAGCGACATTGATTTGATGCGGCAGACACGCCTGAGAGAGAACCCGCTCCACTAATCCACTTAACTAGCTTTTACACAGCAAATATTATCACAAATATAACACTTTACCTAAGGGAATATTTAAATTTCCTTTTACTTCTGGACCGCTGAATAATCTATTCTAACGTTAATAATTCGATCGATGGGGTAAAGTGCACCCTTGCATGGCCTTGTAGAGCGAGCGGTCACCGTAAGAACAAGATAATTCGCCGCATAAAGATAGAAAACTGCGATAAACTTCCCTGAGCGTTCGAGTAATTAAGAGATAATGAGATTAAGTGAGGTCGTTTATTTTTGGGACAGGATATAATTAGATAAATCTGAAATCAAACGAAACAAAAGGGAAAAGAGATTCGTTTTTATCTCACCTTCAGGGTGGAGCTATTAATCTTTGCCTGTTTGACGCAGCCCAAACTTATCGGAGGATTCGCCAACATTTATCAACGGGGACACTTTGTTACACTAAATTTTTAAGCGATCCCAACGGATATTATACATTTATTAACTTAGAAAGCTGTTCTAAAAGTGAAATTTCGTGGTTTAAGTGCTTTTGAAACTGAAATGAAACACATTTTTGGTGTTCTACGGAGATAGTTATATATTCACTAACAAACAAGTTATTTCACATTTATTTATTTATTTAGCCTTCATGCACAAAAGGTACAAAGGCGGACTTAATGCCTTAGGCATTCTCAACCAGTCAACGCAGGGTGGTGGAGAGACAACATGGCAGGTGCATTGTTTAATAATAAAGAAAGAAAGATAGAAGAAAAACCAGTTATTGTATAACATACTAAAATAGGTAAAATATACATACATATTATATTGAAAATAACACACACACACATATGTAGTTCACATGTAGTTCAGAATGGTTTAGCTTATTTCCAAGTAAGGCTTTACGGTCTAGAAACTTGATTAAATAGGAATATCTTTTACTTCGTATATTATTCAGCCTTCTGACTCAAATATCATTATCACTTTCCCGTCCGATTACGGTCACGACGGCTATTTTTGTCTGTCTAGATTCTTTTTACGGTCTACTGATAAAGCTTAATTATTAGTGAATGGCGACCGAGCTCTGCACGGGTGAAAATAGAGAAAACGATGTTTTCTAAATATGAAACATAGCTAGATCAATTTATCGTCCCCGAAACTCCCTCTATACTAAATTTCATGAAAATCGTTGGAGCCGTTTCCGAGATTCAGATTATATATATACATTTATACAAGAATTGCTCGTTTAAATGTATTAGATAGATTAGATTAGATACCTCTTACGATTTCTCCGTCCCTGGTAGGTCAATTAATCTGCGTAGCCTTTTCCCAACTATGTTGCGGCGTACAGTCTAACCGGTAACAGCTGAGTAACTGACACAACCCAGTAACTGGGTAGCACGATACCCCTTGGTAACGGGGTGTCATGCGAGACGCGACACGACACGATGCAATGTGACGCTATGCTACACACGACAAACGTTCTACGTGATTTTGGTCACTACTTCTCTAATCATGGGTAATTCTACTGCTCCGGCAACATTCTTCCAACTTCTTTGTATTAAGAAACGATTCTATAATGTTTATGTTTTTTGTCACACAACACTTTTTGCTCACTGCACTGCGGCGATCAACGCTTCTGAATCAACTATTTCGTAGTTCGTGGTGTCAACTGTAAAATATTATATCTCTTACGTTTTCTCCTTCCTTGGTAGGTGACAGAACACAATCCTTGTATGTAGGCGCTCACACAAAGTTAAGTGCCCTTTGTTTTGGCAAAACTTCCACTTACTGTAGTTCCGTTTAGTTTATGAATCCAGCAGAAACTTCGCGATAAACCAACGATTCAGTTACAAGCAACAAAGCCGGGCTCAAGCTTTACTTCCTGTCTCACTTCGCTACACAAGAAATTATTGTTTGGTTATGAAAATGAGAATATTGTTTATACCCAATTTTAATAACAAGTATACCTAGTTATATAATAGGTATATAAATTCGGCTTTTATTGCATGTCGATTATCGTAAAGGTTTCATGGTCAAGAGTCTCGAGCGAAACCTTATGAGGTCATGATTGTGTGGCAGAATCAAAGGCCTGGTACAGAAGTGGTCCTACTTGACGCTACACACATTGTGAGAAGGTCCCTGTATTTATGTAAAGCTCTAACCATCGGAAGCTTGGCCCCTTTTCCAAATAGCGGTGTATCCCTATGTTTAAGATCTTTTTATTGCAGAAGTATTAAATACTAGCTTCTGCCCGCGGCTTCACCCGCGTAAAATTTTCTCTTCATCCCAAGGGAATACAAACTATCCTATGTCCCTCCCAGGGTCCCAAACTATCTCCATGCTATATTTCATCTAAATCGGTTCGGTAGATCCAGAGATTATCCCCTACAAACTCACAATCTTTACCTCTTTATAATATTATAGCTGTTCCACTCAGTTTCCCTCCCGTGGACCACACCACAGGACCTGTTTTCATGTTAAAAAATAGCCTATGTCATTCAGAAATAATTAAGCTTTATATTGGTAAAAGATTTTTTAAAATCGGTACAGAGTTTCGGATCCTATTCGGTACAAACAAACAAACAAAAAAAAATCTTTCCTCTTTATAATATTATTATTATAAGCTGACCCCCGTGGCTTCGCTCCCATCAACTGGCTATCTACCTACCTACCACTACCTACATGCTCTACCTACCCTACCTATCTACTCTACCTAACCTACTTACCCTACCTACCTTACAAACAAACAAACTCTTCAGCTTCATAATATTAGTATAGATGTTGATAAAACTCCTTCCAAGTGAACAAATTTGATAACCATAAAAAAGGTTATAGTAAATCAATCTTAAAAGATAGACATATGCTGTCGCGGACTTTTTTTTAGAACTTTTAAAGAGGAGCAATTACTTCATACATGATTTTTGCGAAACTTAAACCGTTCACGCAGCACACGCAACGGAAGCTCTCAAAAAGGAATAATGTTGCCCGTTTTTGCAACATTTTTCATTTATGCTCCGCTCCTATTGGTCGTAGCGTGATGTTATATAGCCTGTAACCTTTCTCGATAAATGGACTATCCAACACAAAAATATTTTTTCAATTCCAACCAGTAGTTCCTGAGATTAGCGCGTTCAAACAAACAAACAAACAAACTCTTCAGCTTTATAATATTAGTATAGATTATTATAAGTTGACCCCCGAGGCTTCGCTCCCATCAACTGGCTATCTACCTACCTACCACTACCTACATACTCTACCTAACCTACTTAACCTACCTACCATACAAACAAACAAACTCTTCAGCTTCATAATATTAGTATAGATGTTGATAAAACTCTTTGCAAATGAACAAATTTGATTACCATAAAAAAGGTTATAGTGAGTCAATCTTAAAAGATAGACATATGCTGTCGCGGACTTTTTTTTAGAACTTTTAAAGAGGAGCAATTCCATCATACATGATTTTTGCGAAACTTAAACCGTTCACGCAGCACACGCAACGGAAGCTCTCAAAAAGGAATAATGTTGCTCGTTTTTGCAACATTTTTCATTTATGCTCCGCTCCTATTGGTCGTAGCGTGATGTTATATAGCCTATAACCATCCTCGATAAATGGACTATCCAACACAAAAATAATTTTTCAATTGCAACCAGTAATTCCTGAGATTAGCGCGTTCAAACAAACAAACAAACAAACTCTTCAGCTTTATAATATAGCTTTATAGATGTAAGTGAATAAAGGTATAAAATAGGTTCCTAAACAAGGACTTTTGCACTACCCCTGAAAATATCCATTACTACCTTTCTGCTTAAAGCCCTACACATTTCAACATACATAAACTTCCCTGTTTTCCCACATAAGAGGTCCATTGAAGGAGTAATCCATCAAACGACGTGAAGTTTGTCCAACAGTGGCTATTGTGTGCCCGCCTTTAGTGATGGCTTCGACAAAGCGAGGAGGCTATATCATTATATGGCTAGCTATAATAACGGTATACAGGTGTATCGATATTCGTCACACTCCGTCTTCGGAGAAAATCAGGTTGAGCTGGCCAATCCGCTTACAATGTATCGGTTGTGTTGTGTCATAATATTTGTCTGAAATATTGTTCAAGTTCACAGGAATCTAAAAGGAATATAGTAAAATATTTACCCTAAATTTCTAAGTGAATAACTGAGAAACTGGCATCTCGAACTCGACTCAATCAAATTGAATTTGAGACTAAGAATATAGGCCTGAGTAAGGTAATGATGTTTTGATAATCCTAAATTATGTTCCTTAAGTGTATTTATAGAAACATTTTGAACTCACGATCCTCTTAGCGCAAACGATACCCGCTGAGCTACATTGGTTGTTCAATATTTTAAGGTCCATATTCAGCAGACATGCTTGTTAAGTATAGTATAATACAACTATTTTCTTAATGTCCCTCGGCACACTTCGCGATTCGTCAGTCGTCGGATTTCAATCAGTTGTCCTTTGCAATTGGTGCGGATCGGACGATCTCAATCAACTTGGAAGTACATAGAGTTTTTAGTATTCTTCTAACTTAATGTAATTTATTAAAAAAATGAGAGGCAAGCTGCTAAAGGCAAATAGTTTTACAGCTCTATATAGTTCACACGGAAATCAAGACAAAACAAAAATAAAGTACCCACTTAATTCTGAATTCAAATTATTATACCTGATAAATATAATAATTGGTAGTCATGGCAATTAGCAATCTATCAAATTTGTATTCGGAAATGCGATGATTGCCGAGGGACATTAAGAAAATAGTTGAACTATACTTTGAGTTGAGTAGTTATGATTTTTTCGTGTTGGTAGTCTGTATTAAAATGTTTATATCACCTACATTACAGTCTGTAATTGCTAACCAAATATACCATAGCTGCATCATCATTACGACGCTACAAGCTTCAATACACAAACCACCTAACTATTTATTCCATGTAACGCTGGTGGTTGTGAAGACTTAGTTCTTCAAAAGCTACATAATATACAAGCTGACGGCGTCGGTCATAATTTGTTATATGTTTGGCACTGTATGTATTCAAGAGGCAAGTTCGCGCGCCGGCTCACAGATGGCGCTCTGCCGCCTTACAGGCCATTGCACACGTTAGAATTTATTATGAGCCCGATTCTATTCTTGAAGGAAGAAAAATATCTTGCCACCGATGAATGATATTCAGGTAAATCTTATTTACTTGATTGCTAGTAAATCCAAATATAGAGGAATAGATGATGCTATTTTTCAATTATTTGAAATTCAGGCAGAATCGTCCTGGGCTTAGTTATTAAGGGATGTGAGGGTATGGCAATCAAGACTTCTAGCTTACTATTATAGGATTGAATAATTTTCGCCATAAACGAATATTGGTCGTAGGACCAATAGTAGTAGTAGTTTCTGCGTGTTTTACTACTTAAACATACCCTACATTAAGAAGACTCTAAACAGTCAAATGCACCAGCAAATTACTACATAGTGAGAAATAAGAAAGCTATTGAATGAGTTAAGTTTATTTAAAAAACAAAAATTTTATGAACACTACTTAGTGAACTTTGTTTCAGTGAGAAATAAACCGCTTCCACATTTCAAATCCATAGTTGTAAGCTTCGAATCAAATTGGCCGCCAAAAATCATAAAACGTCCAATCTGATTGCCGAGGATTTATTTTTCCAAATTTGAAATGTAAAAGCTGGCCTCTATTGTATTTGCGCGAGGCCGCGGCACGTTCGCTGGCTCGCAGCCAACAGCGAGGTAATACGAACCACACCGAACATGTGCTAATTACCGAGGTGGCGACGCGACCGCAATATGTTCCGCGGCGATTTCTTAAAGATTTATAGTGGGAAAACAATATTTGTTCTAGACGTGTTTGTTAAGACTTCATTGGAAAACAAGGACAAATTTACCCTGCTTGGGTAATGCTAAAATTTGGTCCTCGTTTCCAAGCGCCTGAAAGGCTGCTAACTACGAGCCAAAATGTGTTGTTTTCTTCTGTATCTGCATCAACTTTAAGCGGTACAACCGTGGTGAGAATGAGCCAGTCAGTTCAGTCAAGACTTGCACCCGGTTTGGGTTAATAGGCCTACTATAGGTACAGTTCTGCTAACCCCTCCGGTATACAGATGTAATTTTAATGTTGTTACATACATAAACACAAGATAAATTCAGCAAAAACATGCTCCATTTTATGTGCAGAGCAAAATTACAATATTTTCTTTCGTATGCATGCGATCGCTAAGAAATATTGTAATAGTAAACAGAACCGACAAACAGTGAGATGCAGGCCAATGGGCGGACGTCCTGCAGCGACGCGGGAAGAATGGGGAGATTGGGAGGAATGGCAACATTGGATGCGGAAGAGAAGGTGCAGCGAGGACGATAATGCTTGCTGCTGATGTGTCGGGGAGATAATCTGATGTCACAATTTCGTTATTACTATTCGGAAAGTCATTTTTTATTAGAATAAGACGAGAAAAGGCATCAAATAATTCCATTTGGGCGATCACCTGTGATTTGAATTGCCTCTTTCTTTCAAGTAATTATTATACATTTACTTTGAGATTCTCGAGACCAGGGTCGAGAATAGGTTGGCCCCTCTCCACCAACTCGCAGAGGCCTTGTTAGACATGTAGTATGAAACGTGACACCAACCAGCGATTATTCCTGTATGCACTAATTACTACGCAAGAGCACCTCAATTATCTATACTAATATTATAAAGCTGAAGAGTTTGTTTGTTTGTTTGTTTGAACACGCTTGTCTCAAGAACTACTGGTTGGAATTGCAAAATTATTTTTGTGTTGGACAGTTCATTTATTGAGGAAGGTTATAGGCTGTATAACATCACGCTACAACCAAAAGGAGCGGAGCATAAATGAAATATGTTGCAAAAACGGGCAAAATTATTCCTTTTTGAGAGCTTCCGTTGCGTGCGCTGCGAAAGGGGTAGAAGTTACGCAACAATCACGTATATACCCTACCGTACTGTGGGTACGGTAGGGTAGGTAGGGTAAATGGGTAGGTAAGTAGCCAGTTGTCGGGAGCGAAGCCGCGTGGGACAGCTAGTTATAAATAATAATAATTATTATTAACTGTGTACAAAATTCCTTCTTGTTGATAACTTGACCAAAGTAATATAATATACCATCTTCTTTTCCTTAATCAAAATAGAAAGCAATTTTACACAAATTAAGCGCCAGGATATTGGGTTACACAATAGGTAAGTTACCTTAACAACCGCCAATATAAGTAAACAACATTGGATTGACAATTAGACGTCTAATTTTATTTATTATAATACCATACCATAATGTAGAGAATTGATAAACGAAATTATGTTGAATTTTTTTTTATATGATATTTGTTATATACAAGTTAAGGAAAAGCTCGTGGCTCAATAATAACAGCCGCACGGGTCGATCTTCAAGGTTAAGCAACGCTTGACGAGGTCGGTCCGTAGATGGGCGACCATTTTCAACATACCGAGTTTCCGCCGTGCCTCGGAAAGCACGTTAAGCCGTTGGTCCCGGCTTTCATTTGAAGATCTTTGAAAGTCGTTACGGGTAGTCAGAAGCTTGAGATCTGACACCAGTCTTACCAAGGGGTACCGTATTACCCAGTTATTGGGTTGTGGAGGTCAGATAGGCAGTCGCTCTCGTAAAACTCTAGTGCTCAGCTGAATCCGGTAAGGCTGGAAGCCGACCCCAATATAGTTGGGAAAAGGCTAGGCAGATTGATTGATTGTTGTATATAAGTTATTAAGTTAAGATAGATACAAAATATTTTCTAAGAAATTATAAGATGGGATAGTTCATATCCAGTCCAGTCGCATATGTAATCAATAACTCGCGTCATATAGTATATAGCACTAGTACATAAATCTAGATAGTGTTACCGCAGCACAAGATTGACCGGTAATCCAATTTCAACATGACTGCATCGCAGCTATTTCGTACCTAAATTCTTCAACGTCCTGTGGATATTTTTAATAGATATTGGTGACTACTGGATCGTGATCTTTTACGTGTAAAAAAAAATAATCTTGCCTTTAGGTTCCCGAGATTTTATATTAGTTGATAGTTTAGTGGGATAATGATTATTTTTTTCGACAACCTACCTTGGTCCACTGCTGGGCAAAGGCCTCCTCCCATGCCTATACATTTTTCCAGGAATTTGGCCTTCTCTGGCCAAACCCCTAAGTCATCAATTCAACGTTGCCGTGGGTTCTCCGAATACTTGAATCGTTTCAAGTGTAAGGAGAACTCATCGTGCATCTGCGATCCCGATGTGAGTGAGACGGTTCCACACGTACTGCTGAGCTGTCCAGTACACGCTGGTGAGAGGTTTAACCTGGAACAGGAAATTAAACAAGAATTAAAAGAATGTAACATTGCGGCAATAATGAGCGATAAAAACAGATAGAAATTTCTAAAATATTGTTTTAAAGTAGCAGAAACTGTAATAAATAGAAACAAAACGGAGGTATAAATCTATGTTTCATAGATATAAGTGTATATTATATGTAAACATAGAAAACGAGGTAGAAGTAAGATACATATATTGAAGAAAGTAAATAATGTTGTAAATAACATATAAGTATTAGTAGATAGAACATGTAAATATAAAACTGTAATAGATTAAGAAAGAAATAAAAACAGAAACCACTGAAGAAATTATTTTACCTAGATTAAGAAATAATAAAGAAATAAAGTACAGACTAGGTAGTAGGTAAAATGGGAGTCCCACCCATTGGACTGGCAGGTGAAGAATGATAGAAAGATATAGAGTGAGGAATAGAAGTACGAGAGGCATAAAAGCGAGAACTGATATGAATGAGGATAGATTTGAATAGGCGTCAATTACGTTGACGGAGCTAGACCAGAAAAAGAAAAAAATCAACAATGCCTCCGAGCAGTGACAACTATGGCCTTTCTGTCTTTGTACATTTTACATAATATGACAAGTAATACATTGGAGTTAATCTATACTAATATTATAAATGTGAATTTTAATTTGTTTGTTACGCTTTCACGCAAAAATTACTGAACCGATCATCATGAAACTTTGTACATATATTGTTGGAGGTATTAGAAGTAACATAGGATACATTTAAATAAAAAAAAAATATGGCTTCACTGCGAGCGAAGCCGCGGGTAAAAGCTAATAAAACATACAGACGGATAAGGTGTTAAACATTAAAAAACAATATATAATTTCGTAGCAACGTGCTACGTCGTAGCCGCAGTGCGCTACGCCGTAGCACCGTGCGTAGCAAAGCGAGACCGCGCCTCGGGCGCCGCGTTGCCCGATGTCGCGCAGGTTATTGCAGTTTCCTGAATGCTGAAAATAATTCGTTATAATCATAATACATAATTGTTTTATTCATTGAAATACTTTTAATGTTTTAAACTCTATTATAATGTTGGTATCTAAACTTACATAATTTATAGAGATAAAATTGTTTGTTTTTCTGTACGACGTAATCTCTGGAAGTATTGATTCGATTACGAAAATTCTTTCAATAATAGAAAATATGTGGCTATTACTGAAAGATTATCCAGAGTGCCATATGCTAACTGCATGACCACGGCAGCGAAGCCATGGAAAATTTCTATAAAGAAAAAATAACGCTATTGATATAACACGATAAAATTAATATGAATTCACTGTAGAACATTTTAGGACTTGTATTCCCAATAATAATAATTTGACAAGGGGTGACAATTCATGAAATGCTTGATCTTTTTTGTTAGATGGCAAGGAGGTTTCAAAGAAGTCTTAACAACAGCTATTTTCCATCATTATCGATAATCCCATTTCCAATCCCCAATACCCACGAGAACACTCATTTCAATAAGTACAAATAAGTGCCACAATATCGATACAAAATACAATTACCAATGCATTTGGGATTAAAGCAATCAGCCTCCATCGAGTGTGCACAATCCAATTAATTACTTAGTTGGCGAGAGGCTGACAACTGGATAACATATGATTATCGCTCAAGTGTGTACCAGCCAGTGTTTGTAGCCTTACATTGTTGGAACTGTCTGTTTCGACATGTGTGTGCTATGTATATAACATTATATGCAAGTTAATTTACATGATTTGTACAGTTAAGGGTCAAAAGTGCAGTCACATTCTACCAAAATGCCAATTTTAGGCAAAGTAAATTCAACGTTTCACGGTTAGTAGCTATAGTCTTTAATCTTTCAACATATTAAACCAGTTGTGGATAATTTATCTTCTTCTACAAAAACTAGCCATTTGAATTTTCGGAAAGTAAGACTGCACTATTTTTTATTTATGATAGGCTTGCGCTTGACCACTATCTCACCTGATGGTAAGCGATGATGTGGTCGACGATGAAGCACGCTTGCCTAGAAGAAACCTATTCACTCTTGACTTGAAGAGTCCCAGGTTGTTGCTATCAGGAAATACAGACTCCGGCTGGGAATTGTGACCCTTGAATGTACATGAGCAAGTCATTTTTAATGTCTCTGAACATATGTGGGCTTTACTTACGTTAATTGCGTCTGTGTTTTTGCGTTTGTGTCGAGTGCAACGTCTTATGGAGCATCATTATTTTGATGTTCTATAGATTGATTCGCCCATTCAGTATATTTTTCGCCCGGTTAATAATTTCCCATTCTATTTGACTAATCATCATTTTGTTTTTTACTTTACCGCTTACTACAGTCAGACATATATATTTAAACTAGCTTCTGCTAGTGGCTTCGACCGCGTGAAAGTCGACAATGGTCTCGAAGGAACATATTCCCGGGATAAAAAGTATGCTATGTGATATTCCTGACTATAATCTATCCCTATGCTAAATTTTATCCAGAGCCGCAGATCCAGCCGTTTGAGCGTGATGAAGTAACAAACATAAAAACACGGGTGTGTGTGTGTCTTTATAATATTAAGCCGGCATTCCACGGTGCGTGATTGTGCTGACGGACGTGCATCAGCCCGCACAAATGCACCGTGGAAAGAGTTTCGTCGGTGGAGGCGTAGACAAGTCCGTAGCGGTGCGTCGAATCCGCCGCGAGTCACTAACTTCAAAGGTGCGGTGCGATACGCTCCGACGCCGTGACAAAATGGCTTCGAAACTAGACGCACACAGACCGACACGAACCGTGGAAAGCAATTGGTGTACGGTGCGTGGCTGTCCATAGTCGTCGGCTCAGCGTGATAAAATCCGCAGAATCATGCACCGTCTAAAGCCGACTTTAGTGTGATAGTTTGACTAGATTCTGCCAGCGACTTCGCCCGAGTGAAGTGTTTGATCATCTTAAGGGAACATTATACCGGGATGAAAAGCCTTTGCGCTATTCTAAACTATAATTTATCTCTCTGCCAAATTGCATCCAGATCCGTTCTGGCGTGATTGAGTAACAAACATACATTCACACACACTTCCATCCAAACCTTTACATTTACAATATTAGTAAGATCACAATTAATCGCTTGATATTATAAACTCTTTCTTCATTATAAGACATGATTTTATTTTAAACTAACGAATTTGGATGGGATTTATCGTATTTGAAATGATCTGTTCACAACATATCGAGAATTCATAATCTTGCAGGACCGATTAAAAACTTACGGTATCTGCAATAATCCGATAACATATTACTACATTATCGCTACTTTACCTGTGCAGAATATCAAATAATCCAGAAATTTCCGGAACAGGAAGCTATATAGTACCGTTCACAGTTTTGCCACCTAAACTATTACGTTGCTCAAAGGTATCGCACATAATACTGTAATTGAGTCGGCTTCAAACAGCATTTCCTTAATAATGTTATGCACAATAGACGAGACTCTATTAATATAATGTAGACATTATAGAGCTTCAGGGACGGATTTAAAGGACGGAGGCACTAGCAACCAAGAAGTAGAGGGCCGAGAAAATTTTAGAACCAACGAAGATTTTATTTTCAAGTTTCATAAAATTTATATGACACTAACACTTCACCAGCGACTTCGTTCGCGTGATTCGTATTTTATCCTACAGATGACTTTTTAATTTCACCCCCTTGAAACTTGAATTGCCAAAAATCACTTCTTAGTGCTCCTCTACATCATAAAAAGAAGCCTTGTACAGTAAAAAATCTATAACACCCCCTAAATCGTCTTTTGGGAGTAGTTTTGAAAAACTAATAATGAAAAACTTTACTATTTACTTAGGTTCGTATTTATGCAAAGTTTCAAATATATAAGCCCTACAAATTTTCACCGTTTCTCCTATTTCGGGGTAGAATTACCAAAAACCAATAAATACATAAATTCTTTTTATCAACCAACAGCGTAAACCTAAAATTTCACGTGTCCAACTTACAAACTGTAAAAATTTCGTACAAACTATCAACCCCCGTGTTACCCCCTCACGGGTGGAATTTCCAAAAAATAATAAATTAATGACTTCTTTTTATCAACCATGAACGTAAACCTAAAATGTGTGGTATTCTGTTTTAGTCTATTTTACGTTTTATAATACTATACAAATCACACCTTTTTACCCGACTGCCGAAGGAGGGTAATGTGTTTATCAGTCTAGTATGTATGTATGTATGTTTGTTCCTATGTGGCGTTCTAGAGACCAAACGCGTTGGCCGATTTTGATGATTCTTATGTCAATCGATTCGTCTTAACCACGCGAGTGTCACTAGCTACATTAAAATGGGAAAATAGAAAAAAGGCGGATTTTGGGCGCCATATTGCGGCGGCCCAAATTTTTATTTTCTTCCTAACCCATCGTGTGGCATATCAAAATCAAGTGTTTTAAGGCTTTCCTTTTGGAGGCCTTTTCCTTGTAGAGGGCTTTTCCTTGCGGAGAGTCTTCTTGTGGAGGCCCCGGGGCTAGAGATTATTGCCCTGTCCTAAATCCGGCCCCAAGAGCATGGCTGTCGCCGGATTAATGAATCTCCTACCTTTGTTTATCATCCATGAATGCTTCACGGAGAGGATTACATAAATTATGTTGTTTTTCAACGAGCGGTACGCGGTACCATCTAATACCATTCCTACATGAATGTTTACGTGAATTAATTATTATTTATGTGTGTTTAACATAGTGGTCCTTTCATGTAATATTTAAGACTTATAAATTTCAATTATTATAAAAAGATCGCTTCTCTAAAATAATTTCTAATAATAGACACACTTAAAGATTCTTGTAATCTATTATCCAGAAATGTAAAAATAACTTTAAAATTATTATTATTCGTATAAAAAGTTGTTAGTTACACACTTCTGTAAAAGTAATCCCGCATAGTGACAGATGACAGTTGTTATCACATCGAGTTCGCTGCGTGGAAAGTCTTATCCCTCATTTAACTTTCAAAACTTTAGCGCGATAACTTCCTGGACACTTGGTATTTTTCTTTGGTCTCAAGTTTGCCATGTTAAACGGAATGTTTTGTATAATTAAATAAAAAGAATTTACGTTGAACACTTTCCGTTTTACCTAAAGGTAAAGTTTTGAAATGATCTACTCATTGCGTAAGGACGTGAGTGTTCACATAACAAGCATCTCGTCCCATTCTGTTTTATGTACGAACGAAAGCGCATGGCTATTTGTGTATGTATGTAGGACACATAAGCAAATAGCGCATATTTTTGAAGCTTTGACTTAAGTACGCATAACAATATAACTCCGTACAGAACATTAACATTACGTCTTTACGAGTATCAGTAATAAACTGCCTACTTATGAAAATGTAACATCATTACATGAGTCTTATACTCCAGTCTCTCGTTCGCGCTCATCTGTTAAAGTACAACAAATCGAAGGAGCACGACGTTAGCTCCCGTTATCACACTTGATCGTAATGAGCGAATTCTGGCGGCCAAATTGTTTCGAATCCCTCGCCTGTCACGCGCCTGATGAGGGAGAGCTATAACAAAAAAGGGTAACCTCTTCGGAAATGTTCACAATATATCTGCGAGAAGTGACAATCAGTTCGAGTAGAATCCGAAATATTTGGGGATTTAATGCCCTAAGTTGCGATTGAAAGGGTACTTCGAAAGGTCATGTTCTGAGGGTCATATTAATATATTAGAATATTGTCGCAGTGTGAAGTACGCTATCATATTTGGTTTGGGCTTATTACAGTGATAACACGTACAGGTAGGAACGTGAAAACTGCTCTGTACAGCATTGCTTTTTTCATGTTTAGAAACGTGGAAATTAGAAAAGTTATCTTGTTGTAGCATACTCAAAAGGTTATCTAGTTTCGAATAAAATTTTTTGTAAGCAGGCGCAGTAAGACATTCTTCGCATTATGCGAAGAATGTCTTGATTTATTAATTAATGCCTTTATTTAACAGCTTAGTGAGATGAATGTAAGAAATTCCTATAAAATGCTTGGGAAGCTTTTAACTACATATTTATATTCATTTCATTAAATTGTTTCTAAGCTGTGATTTTATTTTATTTTTACCCGACTGCAAGGAAAGGGTTATGTTTTTCGCGCGTATATTCTATGTATGTTTGTATGTACTATTCTTTATAACATTATACCTTTCAAATAACTAGACGGATTTATATATTTAAGAAATCGTTAAAAAAACAAATATGATGGATTTTGGGCGCCATATTATGCAGGACCCAATGTTTTTTCTTCCACTCCCATCGAGTGGGGTATCAAACTGAAGGGTATTAAGAGGTGATTACGAAAAAACAATGATAACTATAAAGTTGTATATAAAAAAAGTTTATTTTGAAATCAAAAACACGACTGCTTAAGAAGCGAACTAGGATCAGGGGGTCAGCCAGCTCGCGAATATGCATCCTCCGACGGCTCAGCATGATTTTTCTTGTGTACAACTTTTTAGGGGTTTCTGATTTCTAAATTAAACTTTTTTTTTTTATTAAAGACATTACGTGTAAGGGAGCTGTTCTAGTAAGTTCCCCCCTTAGAAATTGTGTATTTAGTAGGTAGATACAATATTAACACTACAGTTTGCCAATTAACGAAATTAATATATAAATACGGAATAAAGTAGATAAACAATCCCACATTGCCAGATTTGTGAAGCTTAAAAATACGAATAAACTCATTAAAATACCGACCATAGTTTAATTAAAAATAAACTGTTTTAAAAGTGATTTCGTATGATTACAGTCCATATTGGTAGCACACATAATTAACTCCGTTCAGTCTGTATTCAACGTCGCGATTTATTTACCCTTCCTCCTCGTGCAATATTGATGGCGTTATTATTTATTAACTCTGTGGATTGTGTTCGTTTATTTAATTATACGCTTTTAAATTGTAATAATAACTTGTGTGGCAGATATTTATGTGTTTTTGGCCACAATCTATCTGGGTTTTTCAAAAGGGGTAGGTAGTCTGGGTATCCGTGTTTCACCAGTAGGTTTATATTTTTTCAAATCACTCGAAAATTGAGAAAAAATGCACTGCGATGTGGGTCTAAAAGCGCTGCAATAGGAGACTATTGCAGCGCTTTTAGACCCACATCGCAGTGCATTTTTTTTCTATTTCCGCACTAGTGCTTAATAGCCTCGGCTCTAATAACAATCGTCAATTCTACCTGGGATGCAATGAACATGCAAGATGCAACTTCGATCACCCTGTAAACACCATCGCGATTTATTTACTAACTCTCCTCGTGTAATATTGATGTCAATATTATTTATTAAGTCCGCGGAATTTGTTCGTTTATTTCAAAAAAGGCCAAACAAATTTGTAACTAAACTTTTTTTGGTAAAGATTTTTGTATTTGTGAAAGCAAAATGGTTTCACAGGCCTAGTTGTCGATGTATAGAAAACATTGTTTATAATTCTATTTAGTTAACTCGGTTAGTGGTACTACGCTGACGTGAGTGCGTGTTTATACAGTAGCCGTATGTCAGTCACAGAGTCGACATGAGTGGTTGAATTTAATTTAATGCCGGAGTGCGTACGCTGTGAGCCTGGAAGCGAGGTTCGCGCCACGCGTCTTCTGATTGATGTGAGAAGATGACGTTTCGTTCACGCATTTACTTATTAAATTCCCTCCTCAAGCAGGATTGATGGTCTTATAAACACGTTTATTTAATCGCCTGTTGTTGATTAGAATTTTATTTATGTACATTTAGGTATAAATCACTTGTTGGGTAACATTAGCACATAATATTAAATAACGAATATAGTTAATTGTAATTATTGTTTTAGCAGAGTTGATAGGAAAGAGCTTTTCATGACAAAGCTTACATGAGTATTAAAAATTGTTTTGAATTAGATTTTTTTTTAAACCGCATGTTATGTGGTTATGATAGTTTCCGTTCATACTTAAACTATAATGTGTGTATTGTAGTTTATATCTCAGCAGAGGTGATAGAAAAGAGTTTTGTATGACAAAACTTCCATGAGTATTAAATAAAACAATATTTAATACTCATGTAAGGGCGCGTGTTGGGCGCACGGTTAGCGCAGTGGTTGAGCGATTGACTGCTGCGCTACGTGTCGCGAGTTCGATTCCCACACGGAACAAATATTTGTATGACCTACAGATAGTTGTTCCGGTTCTGGGTGTTCGTGTATGTGAGTTTATATGTTTGTAAACGCACCCACGATAAAGGAGAAATTCCTAGGGTGGGGCAACGTTTTTTTAAAAAAAAAATATAAAAAAAAATTCGGTACCGAAAAACTGATCATGAATCCTCATAAGATAAACAAATACCAATCCTACTTATTCAAACAAAAACAAAAACTTTTCAGAGATTTTTTAATTTCCAATTAAGTTACAATAAGGTTGCCTATAAAAGGCCTTTCATACTCACGTTGCAAACATCAAAGTTAAATGATTCCCCTAACAAGAGCCGGTTACAGATCCGTTTCCACTGGAATCACGGAGCCCGACCGAAAGCAATCAAATGAAAACATAATGAGATTGAAAATTTACCCGATCTGTCTTTGTTAGCGGGCCATTGTGTGGCTGCAGACTGAATGCTTTTATAGACTGGAAAGGCTGGCGAAATTGTGAAAATGTGATTAAGGGTACGTACGTCTACACACGAAACTCTTAGGAATAATTTCCGAAATCGCTAATGACTGATGATTTTTCTCCTAACAGTATTTCTAATAACAGCTATGTGTTGGAGTCGCAGTATATTGTTGCTTGATATATTACTAAAAAAATAATGAAAATTATTTGGCATATTTATTTGGCACAAGATATGCAACACACTATGGGTAGGTACAAATATAAAAAAAATCCAAAACATATTTCAAATATGCCCTGAAATATTGTAGAGTTTCCGAAAATCTGAGTAACGTGGTCAAATAATAGAACTGTACAACACGCTCGTCTGTTGTTTTTGTACGTTTTAGGGAAGGCTCTGGAGTAATCACGTATGTAGTAGTGAAAATAACATTAGCTCGCCACCTGTTTCTTTATTATACAAGCTTTGCCGGCGACTATACTCCCGTTAAAATAGGTGGCGGAATTTGCCGTGAAAGGATGCAGAGTTGAAGTTTATCACTTACACGTTTTTCTTTTTGTGCTGCCGACTTTGAATATAGAGAACATCTTCTCCATTTTAAAACATTTTAATTTTGGTCGGAGACTATGTCTGAGGTTTTTCCTAGTTCTATTTCAAAAGTATTAGTGGTTCAGTAATTGATCAGTTATTCTAAGTAATTATTTAGTGTTTTTACACATCCAATTTCTCTTGAAATAAAAAGAAAACGATAATACAGTAATCGCTTTCTTTGTTTTCATTTTTATTTATTTATATCTTGTAGCGAAAGGATGTTTTTTTTTTGCCTTCACAAGTTGCTATAGTGATATATGTAGGTTAGGTGCCATGTGTCACGCGTTGGGCACTACGGGTCTCGTACCTACGGTTGCCATAATTTCCACGTTGTGCACCATAAGTCCTACGTTGGGCGCCATAAATCCCACGTCGAGCGCCATGGGTTTTCCATTAGGAGCCATGTGTCAAACGTTGGGCGCCATAGGTCCCTCGTTGGGCGCCATAGGTCCCTCGTCTAGCGCCATAAGCCCCACGTCTAGCGCCATAAGCCCCACGTTAGCGCTATGGGTTTCCCATTGAAGTCATGGGTCCCATTTCCATGTTGGGCGCCATAAGTCAAACGTTGGGTGCAATAGGTCCCACGGAACGTCGATTGCAATGGGTTTCCCGTTAGGAGCCATGAGTCCCACGTTGGGCGCCATAACTCCCACGTTGAGCGCCATAAGCCCCACGTCGAGCTCCATGGATTTCCCGTTAGAAGCTGAGTCTTACGTTGGGCGCCATCTGTTTTACTTTTGTCAAATTCAAAACGAACCAATATTAAGTATTGTCTGACCTGGAAACTGCGCACAATACTCATCATTTACAGGTTGCAATTCTGTGCTTGCAAACAATAGACTGGCCCGTATATACAAGAAAGTAGCCATTTAATAGAATCACAAAGTGAGACCTGATATGAATACCGAGCTACGGCACACAACTTCTTTCCTTTTGTTCCACTTTAAGAATAAAGTTTTCAAAGAGTTTCTATAAGTTCAGTTTAATTTCTTCGCCATAAGTTTTCTAGTAGGAATGCGGTCATTTGAATTGCCGTTAGCTTCTAGAAAGATCGCTCGTAATGTCGAGTGGTGCACTTGGATTCTCGTTTTCGTAAGTGGTCGGGAACATTGCGTTCGGTCACAGTTGTGCTATGAAAAAGAATGTTTTTTTAGCTCAAAAGAGTGTTCCTACGCTTTAGGAATATCAAAGTGGTGTTATTGAAACGTGGTTAATATTTTATTCGTTAACATAACCAATATTCATTCTCTGGTAGAACCCATACTCCGGACATAGAAAAAAAATTGCAGTGTAAAATTCTTCGGCGTACGGCGGTCTTAAAAAAATATCTTCCCCGGATGATATCTATAAAACTGTGGCTGTGAGTCCACTACAAATGCTGCAAAAGTTCAGAAGGTCGCCGGATTGATAAATATTTGAATGCCTTGTAGATATTTGTTTCGAGGCTAAATATTTTTGAGATACTCTTACCAGTTTCGGTATTTTTACCAGATACCTATCTATAGTATAAGAGTATTTTGCACACATCTGTTTGTTTCATATCAAAAAAAACTTTTTTACAAAAAAATACAACCGACTTTTTTTTCTTAAAACGGTAGATATGCCTATTTTTCTTTGAAAGACAGAAGTTTAAATTCAGTTAAAGTGGTATGATGAATGCTATGATAGGTAAGGATAGATGGACCTCCTTTTCCGAACTTAGACTGCCATTTGGTCCGTTGTACGTGCAGGCCTCCTCATTGTGAGAGGGAATGGGCCTTAATCCACCACGCGGGCCCAGTGCGGGTTGGTTGATGTCACAAGTCTTCGAATTTTTGGTTCTAAGACATTGTTACTTCACGATGTTTTCCTATACCGTTTTTAAGAGCAATGGTGATGAAATAATTTATACAAAGTAAAGCACCTGCCTGGGGTCGAACCCACAACTTTGAACTTGTAAGTCGCGGCCGTTACCACTGGGTTGGTCCAGTTGCTGTTCTTGAATATTATAAATGCTAAGACAACTATGAAGCCGTCGCCTAATACATACTAGTAATCAAGGTAGTTACAACTTACGGAAATAGCTTGAGTGTTTGCTTGTTAGGGACTAGGAAAGCCATTGAGGGTAGTCTACTTTCTAATACATAAATTACGCTGCTTATATACGTGCTTTTACCTTATCGTAAAAAAAAAATATAGAACAAGTTTAGAATTATAAATTTAAAACTGTTTCATGATTTAACTCCCTGTTTTGGAATTGAGTATTTTAAATTAAGAACATGTCAAACTTTATTTTAATGCTTAAGTTTGACGAGTTTTCGTGCTACAGTAGAGATTGACACGAGGCTCTAGACAAGTGGCATTCGATGTCAGCGAAATCTATAGTCGAAATTCAAAATGTAAGTCTTTCCTTCGCGAATTTTATCGTAATTTATGAATATTTTTATATTAATTCAATTTCAAATAATCAAAAAGCCGTCATAAGTGAGGATACTTGAGTACCTCATACTTTGTTGACTGCGTAATCTTTTCACCAATGAAAGAGCCATTCCTGAACAGCTCGAGCGGAAATAATTAAATAATTTTTAATTAGTATTTCACAATACTCTTCTCTGTTGTTTTAAAATGTAATAAAACATGAATCGGAAAGCAATGCTCGACTGCCCGTATTTCAGAGTAAGAATAGGGGAAGGATGAATTAAAATGTTAAACTCATTGTGCCGTGAAAATTACTTGCGATGAATGAAGCGCGCATTTTAAACGGATACATTGTACAGCTGGATATACCAGATGTATGTAGGTATAATCGGAAAGTAAAATGTCCTGACATTTTAAAACCAAGCGCACATAAATATTATTTTTTGATAGTTACCGAATGGTGCTCTTGTTACGAAATGATTTGGGCTTGCGAACTACTAGAAACACAACATTTTTTTTTTAAACCCCGACATTTTTTTATCTCATGCAACATAATCTGTCTAGTAGTAGACACTCCTCGATCGACAATCTATTGAACACGTAATTATGACACGATGCCTTGCAAAAACACCCCGATACAAACAGTAAAACGCCCATAACTTTAGATAGACTGAACCGATTTTCATCAAACTCAGCTAAGATAACTCTCGATAAAGTCACCTTTCATACCAAACCGCAAAATTAAGTTGGTTGTTATAGAAAAAACCGGTCAAGTGCGGGTCGAACTCGTGAGCCGAGGGTTCTGTACCTGCCCATTATACCACCATGATAAAATTGATATTTTTTGTATTGCTGGCTAAGTTTAAAAGATATGGGCAAATTTAAAGTAAAGGAAAAAATCCAAAAAATTAAAACCGTTGTAAATTAAGGTAAATTTCGGTACTTACAAGTTTTCGCGAAAATCTAAATTTGCCCATATCATTTTATCTTGTTGACTCAGTAACTTGATGTTTATACAACTAATTGGGACTATATACCTCAGCATCTGGTACAAATTTCCACTTGCTAGGTCCACCCATTCCTGAGAAAATCGGTGGTGACACACGGATAGACAGACGGACAAGAGAGTTATCTATAAGGGTTCCTTTTTTACCTTTTGATGTACGAAACCCTAAAAATGAGGGAATTTCAAAGAAAATCTGACTTATCAATATATTGGTATTTGTTAGTAAAATATACGTAAAAATAAAGTTCATAGGTAGTTAAAACATTCTTAGGTACAAAAAAAATATATGACTTTGGTGGGTTTTCATTCCTTTGTTCATTTCAAATAGGTATTTAATAAAAAGAAAAATACAGTATTTATCTTCTCAACGAACTCTAAACAACGAGAACTCGATGGGGTAGGACAATTTTTTTTAGCTGTTTGGGAGTCCCCCTTAATATTTTTTGACAATTTGCATGGCAACAAGATGCTTATACTGTAAAAATTTGAAGGCTTTAGCTCCAAGCGTTTGATAATAATACAATATTTTTTTTTTTTTTTTTTGTAATCTACCGCGGACATAGACGTCCGCGCCCTTTTTTACTATGTTAATTTGTTTGATTTTATTTTATAAAATTACAATTATTTGACTCCTACGTCGGACATTATTCCTAGACTTACTTAACTAACTTAAGTCTACGTGAGTTCATCTTTCACTAGATTCTATATTTTTATCGTTTATTATATATTTCACACTGGTATTACAATTTTATATTTCTATTTACTACTTATCTTTATGTTATTAACTATTTGGTTTATTAATTTCTATTGATACACTGCCTATGTTATTCACTATTTTGTCTACTTATTTCTATTTGTACACTTTGCGGGGGAGATGCATGGCAGTGCGAGCAGACCAGTACCGGCCGACGGTTCCCGTTCTAGAACCCCGTCGTAAGGACGTTAAGATGAGTATGACTGACTCGTTCCACCATGCAGCTTTACATGTATATTTTTATTTTATCATTACAGGATTTAGACAGGGTGATGGTTTGTGTTTGGGGAGGTGTTTAGGTTGGAGTTTTTGGATGGGACTTGTTAGGTGGTGTTTTGGTGATGTCTGCTGACCAGGGACTTCGCCAGCGTGAGCAAGGCCTCTATGACGACTACGTCTCGATGCTGCATGGCCGTCTTAAGACTGTAGTTGACGACCGTTTTAGTTGGCGCATCCATCGCCCTCTTAGCAAAGCGGCCTGTGGCGTCATCGGCGTCGTTGGTGTAATAGACGCAACTAACTGTATGTCTGGACACCGCCACTACCGCGTGGGAGATGCTGTCGTGGACCTGAAGCCTCCTGGACTTGGTGTTGATGATTATGACGTCATCGTACGAGATGGCGCTAGTTGCCGCGTAAACATCAGCTCCGTATTATTTATGTTTTTTAAAATAGTCTTTATAAGTTATTACGTAATCTAAACAGTTCAACAGTTAAAGTGAACTTCAATAACTAAGTGACAGTGTTATCCAGTGCTAATATATGGATATTAAAAAGTTTTAAGCATTTCAAGTAAACAAGTGCTGACACTTTTGGCAAAGACATCAACTTTGTCATTGCTGTGATTACTTCATCAAAACAACAAAATAACTAACATTTTATCTCCAAATACAGTGTTTTCTCAGACTATTAA
Organism: Orthosia gracilis; assembly: GCA_947562075.1. NCBI lineage: Eukaryota > Metazoa > Arthropoda > Insecta > Lepidoptera > Noctuidae > Orthosia > Orthosia gracilis. The sequence goes on along the minus strand of OX387264.1, from coordinate 64,793,502 downwards.
CAGTGTAAAGTACCGAAAAGTGATAAAAAAGTGTATCGAAATTTTACAAATTGATAACCGTCAATGGAAAAAAATATTCGAATTTTAACGACATACCCGATTCTAAATTTATAAATATAACCAAGCGAAGTATAATTTGGTCAAACGAAATAGTTATCAGCTGGTCTAGTCGGCCAAGAGACTGGTAGGCAACCCATGCGCATAGCGACCGGGAGTTCAAACCCCAGTGAAGACAAAGTCTTTTCTAAAGTTTTTTTAAGTAAATAATTTGAAGATACAATGAATTTCTTCGAAAACATAACGTTTAGAAAAACACGCACACTATCTGAAACAGCAATGTCGTCTGATAATAGTAAGAACCATTCAAACCTAGATGGCACCACTAGTAGCTTACCAAACACATCGGTAGATGAAAACTTCACTCAAGTCCAAGAATATAAACAACAAATTGAACAACTGACTTTGCAACTGAACTCTGCACATGATGAAATCAATAATTTATCTATCGAAAATAGTGAACTTAAAAAAACTTTAAATGATATAATGTCCAAACATGAAATTCTAAAAAAAGCATCAAGAGAGTTAACTATGGAAACTGACAATCCTTGCAAAAGTCTTAAAATCGCGACCCCACGTAACAAGTCTAAAAAGAAAACAAAGTCAGTCTTAAAAGAAATTCACCCACCAAAAGAAGTAAACAAAGAACAAATCACATCGTCGCCTCACAGTGATGTTTGGATACCTGACACAACTGAAAGCAGCCAATCCTTAAAAATAAATAAATTATGCATTGTCAGTGCTAACAAAACGAATAAGATCTTACCTATTGCTGAAGAAACTTTTAACAATTCACAGATATGTCACTATCTATTTCCAAACAGCGGAATTATGCAGCTTTTTAGTGATTTACATACTAAATTAGTGGATTTTACAAAAAATGACTTCTGTGTCATAATGATCGGAGAAGAGGATTTTCAAAAATCTATGAACTATTTAAACTTAATTTTAGAGATAAGATCATCTTTAAGAAAAATTCAACACACAAATATAATTATTTGCTTACCAACATTTAAATTCTTTACATCTTCCGTAATGTTTAATTCCCGTATTGAGATGTTTAGTAATCTACTTTATTTGGACATTCATACATACAACTATGCTACGCTACTAGACTCTAATCTTAATTTATCCTATGATGCCACTATGTTCTCAAAAATTACTGGAAGACTTAATAATCATGGTATGAGAACTATAATGAGTAATATACTAATGCTAACTACCATTGTCCGAGAAGAATCTTGTATGTATATCGAATCAGAATTTAACCTTAATAATGACCCCATTGTAAACACAAACTCTGATTTTTTTCGTGTCTGATCACTTTTATATAATGCACCAAAACATAGCTGGTCTTTTAAATAAATCAGATATATTAACAGTTCACATTCAAGAACTACTATCCAAACAAATGAACATTGATGTCTTATGTATAACAGAGCATTTTATAATGTCTGGACAAGAGAAACTGTTACGCATTCCAAATTATAAATTAGCAGCATGTTACTCTAGAAATAACATAAAGCGCGGAGGAGCGTGCATATTGATAAAACAAGGGCTTGAATACAAGGAACTACCAGACATAATGAGATACTCTGTAACAGGTATAATTGAATGTTGTGCCATAAAACTTGTTAAACAAAATGTCATCGTTCTATGTATATATAGACCTCCTAAAATGAGTAACCTAAGCAAATTTTATGAAAATTTAGACAGTATTTTAAAAATTATATGTACTAAAAATGGCTCTAAAATAGTATTGTGTGGTGATTTCAACATAAATACAATGTTGAGAAATAGATTTACATTGGAACTCGAATGTTTTCTCCTGAGCTATAACCTAAAATTAGAAATAAATGTTCCCACCAGGCTTAACAGTAACACTTGTTTAGATAATTTTGCTCACAATTACAGACAAAAATGTAAATAGGAAGTAATAGACTTAGCATTGTCTGATCACACAGCGCAAATTCTCAAAATCAAAGTTAATAAATCATTTCAGATACAATCTTGGCGTAAAAGTACACGAGATATTTCGGGTGAGAATCTACTCAAATTTAAAAACCATCTGCTATCATTAACTTTTTCAGAGGTATATAATAGCGAGGATCCAAACTTAGCATATGATATGTTCTTGGATTTGTTTCTTTCACTATACAACTGTGCTTCCCCATAAAATACACAACTGTTAAATTTGGAAAATCAATTAAATGGATATCACGGGGTATTCGTATATGCAGTAAAAGACAGCGCTTCCTACTGTGGCAGCAACGAATAAAACCCACAGAGGAAAATAAACAAAAATTTCGTAATTATTCCAAAAAATTTAAAAAAATCGTCAAATTAACTCAAAAAGCTCAAAACAACCACTTACTTTTAAACTCGGAAAACAAATCAAAGACAGCCTGGCATATAATAAACAACAATAATAATATTAATGAACCCATCTCTAAGATAAATAATCATGGTGTCATAATAACTAACCCTAAAGATATGGCTGAATCATTTAATGATTTTTTCGTCGATCAAGTCTCGGATTCACCGAAATCTGCATCTCATCGTGTAAAGGATATACATCATAATCCAAATTCGTTTTTCATGTCCCCAGTTGTACCGCAAGACGTATCAAGGGTGATAGGATCATTGAAAAATAAAAAGAGCTTTGGTTACGACGGCATTTCCACTAAAGTCATAAAGTTCGTTTCTAATGTGATTTCTGGTCCTTTAAGTCATATTATTAATGCAAGTATATCTTCCGGGGTATTTCCTAAGAGTCTCAAAACAGTAATTGTAAAACCTCTTCATAAAAAAAACAATAAAGAAAATATGTCAAATTACAGACCCATTGCTCTTATTCCTGTGTTCTCTAAAGTAATAGAAAAAATTATATATGAACAAATTTACAATTATTTGACAAAATTTAACCTACTTTGTGACGAACAAAAAGGTTTCCGTAAGGATAAAAACATCAATATGGCTATATTCGATTTATTAAAAACTATAATGGTGAACGTAGATAACAAAACACCAGTTTGCGCCATTTTCACGGATATGACAAAGGCCTTTGACTACGTAGATCATGAGACACTTATAAACAAACTTCAAGCTTACGGAATTCGAGGAAATGCATTAAATTTAATTAAATCCTATCTTACTGGTCGTATGCAGTATACTGAAATTTCTGATATTTGTTTGAATACAAAACGTGAAATAAAATTCAGATCTTCTTATAGAAACATTAAATATGGCGTCCCTCAAGGAAGCGTTCTCGGTCCGCCTTTATTCTTAATTTATATCAACGACCTTCCACTTCAAATAGACCATCCAATCATATTGTTTGCTGATGACAGTACAGCACTAGTTAAATGCACAATTAAAGAAAACTATGAAAATGATATTAACAACACTCTTAAATCTATAGTAAACTGGCTTGATTACAATAATTTAAAAATAAATTTACAAAAAACTAATATCATGCATTTCTACCAACGAATTAATCCCAAAGACTTAAACGTCAATTATAATGGTCATAAGATTGAAAATGTTAAGGTAGCTAAATTTTTGGGAATATTAATTGACAATCAATTAACATGGAAATCTCAAGCTGAATATATTTGTAAAAAGTTAAGTACTTTCGCCTATATGTTATACAACCTATCTAAAAAAGTTAATACCAATACAGTCCTTGTTGCTTACCATGGCCTCGTTATTTCAACGTTGAGGTTTGGCATCATATTCTGGGGTAATAGTAGTGAAAGAGAAAACATTTTCAAGGCCCAAAAACGATGTGTTAGGTCAATTTTTAACTTACATGTTACGGAAAGCTGTGTTCCTATTTTCAAATTACATAAATTACTAACCTTCCCATGTCTGTACATTCTAGAAATAGCCATTTTTGTAAAAAGCAACCCGCATCTGTTTCCATCGTTACGTGAGATACGAAAGAGGACAAATTGTATGAGATCTCAGTATCAAAATTTATTGCACACAGGTAGCTATAACACCACACTGTTAAAAAAAAGCGTTATGTGTATGGCGCCAAAGATATACAATAAGTTACCTGAAGTTATAAAAGAACAACCATTTAGAATATTCAAAAAGCGACTAACTGACTTATTGTTGCAAAAATGTTACTATTCTATATCCGATTTTTTGAATGATGACTTGTGATAGTATATAGGAACATATTTTCGTTTTTTTCTACGCTGATAACCTGCTATGTCATATGTATGTACCGGTGTCTACCCATAAATGTTTGCATGCCGAAAGGCAGGATGTACAAGGATTCTTGAACTTTTGTTAACATCTTATTGTAATACCTACATTCTATACAAATAAAAACTTCTTATTCTTATTCTTATTCTTCTTATCGTAGGTCAACCCCTGAGCCTCGTGTATGGTTAGCAGGCGCGACCCTTCGCCGGACCCAAATCCCTGGCTCGCAAGAGAAGCTTTCTCCCCCTGCGTATGAACCAGGAACAGGGTGTTTTGGGCAGTGCTCGGTATTTGCGCCCCTGTATAACATTTCACCTTCAGAGAGTGGACCCGCGACAGCGACGACTTGGAGGAGTATATACCGGGGTATATCTCACTCAGTGCAAACGCCACGTCCATTGGATTGCGGTGTGTGCAGAGAAACTCCTGGGTGATGCCAGCCACCAGGTCTGGACGGGTATACCTAAGCTCGAAAAGGTTCTCTCTGTCCAAAAATGGAAGCTGGTTAACGTCTCCGACGAGGACAAGCTCGCTTGCTCCAGACAACTTTACTGCCATGACTATGGCCCCAAAGTGGTTCATAAGAGCCTCGTCTACCGTAAGACGGTAGCATTTGTCTTGACTCTTGAAACCGTTTGCTAGGATTGAGGCCATAGTGCGCACCTTGGTCTTTGCTCGGTCTCCTAAGCGGCGCGCAAGCTTTTCCCTAAGATCTTTGACAGCTTCTGTTGTCGTGGTGGCTATCACGTCCCTGTCCTCGTCGAAGTGCTTTACCAGCCAGGTTGTCTTACCGCAACCCGGAACTCCATTAATCCATCTGATATTGGGTACTGGCCAGCTTTCCTGCGATGCCGGGATACCTGAGGTTTCCGAAATGGACTGTGCCATTTCCAGCATCTTATCATCCGGCATGATTTTGGTACATTTGGCGGTAACCACTATCGGGTCGTCATTTGGCACGCTGAACTTGAGTTTGCCTGAGCGCTCCGTCTCCTCCTTGTCCAGGGCCACAAAACCACTCCTCGCGCTGTAGGCTGCCATATACGACCCCGTCATTTCCCCTTTGATGACTTGGGATGTGACGTTGTCGTACACCGCTGCCCCTGCTTCCTCGAGCAGTACCCCTAACAGACCGTCTGTGTCTCTCTGGAAGGTCTGCAGGATCTTCCTGCATGTCGTAAGATTGACCTCTCTGGTCGCTCTTACGATTGCTACGTACTCGAGGAACGCGCTCTTTACGTGGTCCGTGGCACCCGAATTTACTGCGAGGGTCGGCGGGCTGACTTGCCATTTTTCGGCTCGTGTTGGCTTAGGCTTTTGCTGGGTTGGTTTCTTTGGTGTTTTTCTGAAGAACCTCTCCAGTGCTGTCTCCTGCTTGTGAGATGGTGATATGTGGCTGGTGCTTGGGAGCAGTGCACTGAGGAAAGAGCCGAAAGCTTTCAGGCGACTCCTGGACCGGGCCCAGTCCTCCGGGTTTATGGTGTTGCACTGCTCCTTTGCAGCTTTTTCGGCTGCTGCCTTCTGCTGGGCCCTTTCCGATCCATTTTGATTGGTGGGGCTTGTTGTGGGGCTCGTCGCGCTGGCTGTTGGTTGTCTGGGGGCTTTGAGGAAACTCAGGGTTTCGCCTCTGTCCTCGTAGACAACGACCTCATGATGTTTTGAGGCCTTTAGACAGCCAAAGCGGTCTGCGACGCCTCCTCTGTCTCCTCCCACCACCATTGCGTCCACGCTTATGGTTCGGGCCGCGGCTGACATGTAGTCTCCTGCCTCCCCGATCTTCTGAAGCAATGAGCTTGCCTGACCAAATGGAGTAGCCTCCCCACACTCTAGCAATGCGATTGTTTTCCCTTTAAATCGCATTACACGGCATCGGTGAGTGGCCACTTCCACTTGAGGTAGTGCAGCATACTTGCTGCTTTTTATGCTCGTTTTGGTGGTGCTTCCGTTAATCAGGGCAGCAATGCCCGGTGAAAGGTAGATCCGGGCCGCAGCTTGACTTGAGCCTATGCAGAAGCCTATGCCTAACTTCTCCTGATCCCTGTTCATGAACAGAGCGACGCCTCGCAGTCGGATGCCAGGGATTCCGTCTTCTCCGCATGCCAGGAATTGTGTGGTAGTCATGATAGAGGCTGGTTGTAGGCTGGCGGTTGCTGCACCCGCTGCTGCTTCCGTTGGTAATGGCCGTTGGTTTGAGTGTGTGTGTGTGTAACTTGTGTATCAGTCAATGGGGTGCTTGTTGTTGTTTGTGTATTTGTGGTTGTTGTTTGTGTGGTTGTTATTGTGGTAGTGTGTGTTCGAATGTGTGGTCGACTTCGCAAGGTTACGTCCGTTTTGTTGGCCCTTGCTGCGATTGTGGCGACTTTACTCGCGAATGCCAAGAATGGAATCCTAGTAGCTGGTCTCCCCATGATGGTGTGGAGTGTGGACTGGCTAAGCTGGGTTTCGAATTTTACTTCGAGCTCCATTCTGTCTTGGCTGAACCTTGGGCATTCGAAGAGTAGGTGCCATACTGTCTCTTCGCAGCTCGTGTCACAGACGCACGAGGGACTATCTTTGAGGTGGAAGCGGTGGAGATACGCTGAGAATCCTCCGTGTCCTGTAAGGATTTGTACGTGGACCGGTGTGAGCACTGCGTCTCTGAGTGTCCTTTTTGCCGCTAGGACGTCTGGAAAGAAAACTTTCGTGACCGATCCTGTACTCGAGGACTCGTACCGCGCTTGCCACTTCCTTATAGTCCCCTCCCGTATCTTCCTCCTCACGAACGAAACGGGGACCTTGCTGTAGTCAGATGTGAGTTTTGTTAGGGCTGCCTCCTTGGCCAGCTCGTCCGCTCTCTCATTCCCAGCAGTTCCCACATGGGCCTTAAGCCAAAAAAGCCTCACTTCTCTGCCCTCCTCTCTGATTTCACGGACGCTTCTCTTGATTTGGAGTGCCAGGTGGTGAATGACAGACGGTCTCCTCAGCAGGTCAAGTGACGATCTCGAATCACTAAAGATGCTTACGGAGGCCGCCTTGGATTCTCTTGCCATCCTGACAGCTCTGAAGAGAGCGTACATTTCCGATTGGAAGACAGTGTTGTGAGGCTCCAAGCCGAAGGTGCTGAACTTTGACTCCATCCCGTTTGCCCACCAAGTTAGGGCAGATCCGACTTTCCCCTCTATCTTGCTGCCATCGGTGTATATTTGGGGGCCGATTATTTGGTGGGTTTCCAGGGTTTCGGGAGTCAAATTCTGTAGGCATTCATAATCGGTTGTTGTGAGTTGCGCTGGGTGGGGATTTCTGGAATGGTGCACGTTGCGCTCCAGCACGCGGCCCAGCGGTATAAACTCCTGGGAATGTCCCTTTTTGATCGTGAAAAGGGTTGCCGCCTCGATTACTCGGAGGTCTAGGGGGAGTTGACCTGACAGGGTAAGTGCCGATGTCAGAGACACCGTGTGGTATGCTTTGCAGATCTTCTGCGCGAAGCCCCTCTGCAGTGAGTCAAACTTTTTCCTTGTCATCAGTTTCTCAGCTGCGGGGGCCCACGCACTCGCTGCATACATCACGATGGGCTCTATCACCGACACGTATATCGTCCTGATTATATCTCTGTTGAGACCCCAAGTCACCCTCGCCGCAAATGCCAACTGATTATAGATGGCTGCGGCCTTTCTACAGGTCGCAGACACGTGCGCATTGAAGGTGAGTTTGGAGTCTGTCGTGAGACCTAACAGCTTCACTTCCTCAACCAGGTTAAGCCGCGTGCCCGACATGTGAAGTACCGGAACGTCGTACTTTCGCTTCCTCGTTAACACCATCGCATTGGTCTTGTGCGCGGCAAAACGTAGCTTATTTTGGACGCCCCATTCCGATACCTTGGCTAGCGTGCTGTTGGCTGATTGCTGCAGGGGACCGGCTGTGAAGTCAGAGAAAACCAGGACAACGTCGTCCGCGAAGGCTTGGCAGTATACCCCCATTCTAGCCAGTTTATGTAGGAGTGAGTCTAGGATAAGGTTCCAAAACGTCGGTCCGGCAATTGAGCCCTGGACGCATCCTTTCGTGGTTCCCTTCTCGCTAGTCGCTCTGGCGTAGTTGACCCTGATGTTCCGGTCTTCCAGGTATGAGGCGACGAGAGCGTAGATATTTGCTGGACAATTCTTGGCTACCATCTGCTTCTTAAGTGCGGGCCACCACGCGTTGTCGAATGCTCCCTCGATGTCCAGTGATATCAAAAGCACGATCTTTTTGGCTTTGATTTCGGCTCGTAAGTGGCCCACTAGAGCATAGAGGGCATCCTCGGTTCCGCGCTGTGGCATGAAGCCATATTGGTTTGTGTGTAGTGTTGGGAGGAAATGCCACTGTAGTCGGCCCACTAGAAGTTTCTCGAAAAATTTTCCTAGGACCGAGAGCAGACCTATTGGCCTGTACGACTTAGGGCTGGTATAGTCGTCCTTTCCTGGCTTGCGGAGAATGCAAACGTGGACAACCTTCTACTGCTTCGGGAAGTGTGACAGCGACAAACACTTGTTTGCTATCGCTAAGAACACCTCCCTATCACAGTTTATTGCCGCTATGCAGATGTCTGCTGTTAATCCGTCGGGACCGGGCGCTTTTTTCGGATTTTGGTTCTGGAGAACCATTTCCAGCTCCGCAGTCGTGAAAGGCGGATCGTCTGCTGACAGACCTTGGGGATTCTTCTCCTCCGCTAGCCTCCTTAGCGCAGTGTGGTAGGGCTGTTCAAACATATACAATAAATGTTCAAACATAAACATAAATGTTAAATGTAAAAACAGTGACATCAAACATAACCGACACCAATTTAACACATGTCACAAGCCGCTCGCCCTCTCACAGAACGCAAGCTATCACCAACATTAGAAGACACTCCCCTCAAATCTTTCACAACGTACATAAAATACAAAAACTTTCCTTGCGTATCCTCGGTTAAATCTTTCGCAAGTTTAAGTTGTTTACATGTATTTTACGGTGTATTTTTTGCATTAATATTAATACATATAATAAATCTGTAGAAAAGTCGCTTTTGTACATCGAAAATATTTCCAAAAAAAATAGCCAGGGTGTTAAAGGAGAACCCATTTCCAGCATTTTTTGAATTTTTGTCTGTTTGTCTGTTTATTTGTTACCAATTACAATACGAAACCAATGTAGATAACTTTTATACATAAAATTGTGCGTAACTTGAAGTGTTACTTAGTTTTTGTTTCATCGCAATCGGTTCACTCTATCAAAAGTGAGATGAATTTAAAGTGTTCAAGAAGTAAAATATCGCAACATACGCAATTTAGATACTCGGTTTGTTGAACTCCATGTTCGATAGATGGCGTTGTGCATTTCGCCTCATTTTTTGAATGGCAGTGTTAAGATATTCTGCGGAAGAATGACCATAAAAAATAAATGGTAGGTAGTTAGGTTCCCCAAAACCCGCCCACCGCACCCCCATGCGGGGATGCAGCGGACCAGAGGTCAACTCTCTATATCGAATCAAAGACATTTACTTCAATTTCGGAATTCGGTGTTCCTGTTTTTGACTAATTGTTTTTTAACACCGACTTCCGAAATTTAACTAATGTTTCACTTTTTAGTGTTTTTATTTGGAAGTAGGTTGAATTTTTTTGTAAAAAACGTTTTTATTTTTCACTTTTTGTTGTGGGTGTCATAATGAGCAAGTTCATTATTAAGGTAATGCTCAAAGTTATTCCAGAATGGTTTATCCGAATAACATAAAACATGAATAATCGGTGAAATGAGAGTGTTCGTGATGTTATGTTATGAAATGCCGTAAACAATAAACATACTTGCGATTGCAGCAATCCCGAGAGATTTGCCGTTGTTTATTTACGAGTTCTATTGTATATCGCCGAAGTTCTTCATCAGAATCGGTTTACTTTTTTTAACTTTACCTTTGGGATACTTTTTTTTTAAGAATTGAAACGAAAACTAGCTTTCGAAATAACCCTCTCATGAATCATCGAAGAAATATTCAAAATTACTACTCCAAGTGCTGTGATTTGTAATATAGGTAAATAATTGACTAATTTTCTGTATTTTATGTAATTATGTACTTAACGTGATCCAAAATTAAAGCGTTTGACATATTTCCCTCACATAGCAGAAATACCTAAACTCAGATTCCTATTTTTAAATATACTTTTGCCCGAATTTCCTAACCAGTTCTAAAATTTATGTTCCTTGATTCTTAAGGGGTACTAAACATTTGCAACATTTTTTAAGCCTCTGCTCCTCTTTGTTTTTGGGATTCATAACCTCAAAGCTTAAGGTACCATATAACCCTCCTGTAAAACCGTATCTTATATTATGTGTGCTGACAGATGGGTTAATCCAACCACCTGACTGAGCGAACCAAATTAGGTATCCCTCGGATTGATCTCCAGTACCCAGGAGTATATACTAGAGACGACTATCAGAAATACGCGGGTAGTTAAATCGGAAGCATTATTTGTATTTAACCAATTGTATTTTTGATTTATCTACTTTGATACTGATTTTAATCTATACTTATAACTTTTTTCTTTGTTTTGTGAATGGAAATGTTACAATGAGTGCTATGTACGCCGTACTTGTCATGTATATGGGTCCATTAATTGTTAAGATTGGTTTATCGATTTTAAACTATCAAGAAGTAGACGGAGTGATGCTCTACTATATAAGCCAAACTATACAGTATCTTAAATTCGGTATGCTATATATACGGAAGGGTACTGTTGATCTATTTGGAAGTTAGCCTCATTTACTTAGACGTGAGTAAAGTAAAATTAAACTCGAACATACATACAAGTCATGTAGTTCTTGATCCCTAGGCGGTAAAGCTCAGCAGTCGTTTTATTTTCGCTCTCTACATGGGACGTCGACGGAAATGGACGAGAAACTGCCAAGCGTAAACTTATAGATGCAAGTAACATTGCCCTAGATGACCTATCTACTCTATTAGTACGAGCTACTCAAAGCTTTGTTGTAACTGAATGCATCAGTTTGAATGACTAAAGTTAATGTTGTTTCGTGGCAACTTATGCAAGAAACTGTTGAACTCGCGTCAGCTACTTTCGAACCGTTAGCGCATCGGAACAGCAAAGTAGCCGATACTGAAACAATTTTAGACTATCCGCTCTCCATCTACATATTACAAGAGCGGAACCCTTGCTGCTTGCTTTTCCTTTACGATACTACTTGATATGGAATGCTGATACAAAAGCACAGATGTTTTCGCGTGTGATTTCGCATTGCTTAAAGATAAGGCTTTGAAAAGCGTATTCTATCCTATGTACCCATTTTATCAAAACTCAGAATCAAAAACCCATTCCCGAACAATATATTTACTTATTACATCTCATCCCCTAAAAGGTTATTCGAAAAGATGAGAAATTTTCCTACAGCAACTTCAAGATTTTATGTACGAAAGGTATGAGATAGACAACATACAATATGCATATTTAAACAGGCACTTACTTTGTTCCGGGCAGAACATGTTTACTGAGCTATCTCATTATGAGCTAACGTATTCCGTCGTCGCGTCCTTGATGTCAGGTAAAATTAATTCGTAGCACCTTTTAACGGAGAGTCACCGGAGCCTACGGTCCTCGAGGGGCGAGAGAAATTTATACGCCACATTGCCTATTCAAAAAGGTCTCTTGGCAACAAAATAAATTGAGAAGACCGAGTAAAATAAATGAAGCTGAAGAGAAGCATAAACAGAAGAGCCAGTGTTCCGGCGTTCGTCACACTCGTTATACCCGATGCGCCACGTATCGATTACCATCCAAACGGAATTTCTGAGCATTTATCAGATTGGAAATTATTCAATGTGCTCTTGGCATATTGTGAGCGCAGCATGCGCCAGCCGCCCTGCCGAGCACAGAGTGCGAGACAGTTCGCTAATACAGCGCAACACAAAACACGTCGTGTCGTGTTTAGCTGCTCATTCATTATCTCGACTCGAGAGGCTGGTTAATAAATCTGGCAAATGTTTCAGCTACTATGTTATGCGGGATTAGTGTGGCACCTCGGGCGCGGTACGAGCCTTTAAATTAAGGGTGTTTGCGCGGCTTCACTACTGTGGTTTATGTATTACACGGGTCAAACTTAATAAGAGCGGGAGACGCCACCGCCGCCGCCCCGCCGCAAACAGCTGCCAAGCGTTGCGCTACAATTGACCCATAATTCTAGACGACATCTTCAGCTAATGTCTAATAACAATATGGCTGCTCGTTGTGGCCGGGACATGTGCTCTTCATTGTTTCACCTCGCTGTATATTTTTGTGAACATTTTAATTTAAACTATTTATACACGGAAGCTGCATCTAGTTCTATAATATTATTTATACCAGATTCCGCAACAAAAAAAGGAGTTCTCAACAAGCTTGTTACTCGTTCCTATAAATTGTGAGATGCAACGTGTTTTGACAGTAAAATTAGATTTGGTGAGTATTTTTGGAAATAATTATCATATAAATTGCTTTATACAAATATATTTTTTATGTCCAATGGAATCGCATTTTCAGACATGTCTATTTACAGACTACAGTTACATTTTAAAATGGATTTCATCCAAAACAGGATTATCTTTTAGCGTTAACCAGAAATTGATGTCAGCTACCATCTAATGAGAAAGTTCTGACGTCAAAATATGATTTAAAGTGTATATTTATTGTGTATAGTCTTTAACTATTTTAGATCATTGACCAGTATTTAACTAAGAAGCCTTGTCACTAAGGATCTAGATGTCTGTTTAATAACAACTGTAACAGAAATTACGAAGCATCCTGAGAAGTCATATCGTTACTCTTCAACAACAAACTAAAAAGCGTATTGAAGAGAAAAGCGCTTTTCTCAGTAATTGCCACTACTAAAAGATACAGTATTTTGTTACGAGTATTCGCGCTTTATAGCTTGTAATATAAAATAATTAACGGTTCATTGTAGAAAATTCTACATTGAACTGCATCTACTTTATTTTGATAAATCGAGTACTATTTTTATTTTCTACATTTCCGTCATCACCATCAAACATAAACTGTTGAAACGAAAGTAAGACACTGACTTTCCAAACAGAACAAACATAATTTTCAAATTAACACTAACATCAGTCAAACCGATTTCCAATTGGAAACGAGATTGTCTCCGAATGAATAGCTTGCGGATAGCGATGACTAAGGTTGCCAGCGTTATTGTGGGTTATCGTTTGTCGACAGATTAATCTGTGTGCAGGACACCTGTTCCGGGCAGCATAGCCCACAGCCCACCTCAGAGCAATGCCTTGCTATATTTCACTGCACCCAACTCCCCGCCTTCACTTATTCAGCCGGGCTTTTTGCGGAATTGCTCCGGCATAACTCGCCGTGGGACACTCCTTGTACAATTCCCTGTAATAACATCAGAAAAGATTAATATTAATGAATTCCTAGAACAGATTGCTCAGTGCAGGCTGTGGAGAGTTATGTACAAACAATTCGCTTCCCAAATGAAATGAATGTAGCGCACATTGTATTAATAGGCAGCTGATTTCATATTCATGTGTCTACATTGATCATTCGTTGTTGATTCATGTTTCGATATTTATTCACTGTTTTGTTTAGGAAATCTGACACTGGTGTTTGTACAGGTAATCCGACAGATCGGCGCAATAAAAGATAAAAATAAAATCACTTTGAATAAAATAAAATGGGTAACCAGAGCGCGATAAATGAATATCGGAGTGGGTAGGTAATAAATACAGTGCTAGTCCGGTGTTGGTGCAATGCTAGTTTTAATAGAAATACATAAATGTTCGTAGTTTTCTGTTTGCGATCGTGCGCTGGCAATCAGCGAGGCCGCCGCTGGATTACCACCGCGCTGCGCCATCGTGTTTGTTCTCAATAATAGCGATGGTCGCGATTGCTATGGCCAGTTATGTCGTAACTCTCTCTGTTTACACTTTGAAAAAGTTGTGACACAGTATGGTTGAGAATATCCAGTGTCCCAGTATATATACATTGGATTTTTATGGGAGATTTAGGTTTGGATGAAGGCATCGTTTGTTACGTCATGAAAGTTTTAAATGGTTTGTGGTTCTCCTCAATCAAAATAAGCCAAAAGATAATCCTGAAACATGCCTGAAATATATAGATAATGAGACTAATGAGAACTCAAATATATATATTGCCGAACGTTTAAAACACGAACATTTATGCTAACGTCAACTTTAAATTCGAACGACTAACAATCTAAATAAAACGATCATGAAAATAAAGTCATGAAACTGTTACATTTTAATTAATATTTCCTCCTAATTTCGGATGGTTTCGTCGATAACAAACAACCACGGGTAGCGAGAGGCAACAGACGACAAGAAAACAATATCAGTATAATATTCTTGCCCGGTTATTATGTCTCACGACAAAACAATTTCGTAATAAAGGATGCCAAAACAATTTTCAGTAATTTCATAAGCCTACTTTGTGTTAATATAACCGAGGTCATCTAAATAAAGAAAAGTTTTAAAGTGATTATTTTTCCAAGCAAATTACGTTGGTACCGAACAGCGATGATTTGAATTTTTGAGGGTAGAACCGGAAAGTTCGTCGGCCCTCGTCGGCTAAACAAAAAATTATTCAAGTATTTTTTTTTGAGAAGCTCTGAGGCATATTGAAATATCTCGCTGTTGTTACTAGCTAAACGTGCTAAACGTTTGTTAAGAGGATACATGAGTAAAGAGTGGCTGTCGTATTGATGTTATCATTCTAATCCATAAAGATACTATTTTATTTGGATAGTATTTAAACGAGCGAAAATGAATTCAAATTAAAAATGTCAAAAATACTGAATATGCTACTGAAATACTAAGTGGGCGACAAACAGTGGGCGAATACAAATGTTTCAAACAGTGACTTGAAAATAAAGAAATAAAAACTGCAGGGTCCAACGTAACCAGACATGAAGGAGATGACGGGAGCTGAGTTCGTTCGATTTGCTTGCTCAGTTTAGCTCCCGTCATCTTCTTCGAACCTATCCTATCCGTGTCGTGTTTGCGCTAAGTTCCCGAGCTCGCTTTGCTCGCTCTTGGACTAATTCGTTGGAAACACGAGAATTTATAATCTTGCAAGACCGACTACAAGCTTACGGTGTCTGCAATAATCCGATAAATATTATTACTTTTTCGCTACTCAACCTATGCAGAATATCAAATAATCCAGAAATTGCCGGAACAGGAAGCTATATAGTACCGTTCACAGTTCTGCCACCTAAACTGTAACGTTGCTCAAAGGTATCGCACATAATACTGTAATTTTATACACATTCAAAAGTGAATAGGTTTCTTCTAGGCAAGCGTGCTTCATCGTCGACCACATCATCGCTTACCATCAGCTGAGATAGTGGTCAAGCGCAAGACTAACATCAATAAAAAAAAAATGAATCGATGGCTTCAAACACAATTTTCTTAATAAAATTATGCACAATAGACGAGACTCTATTAATTTAATGTAGACATTATAGAGCTTCAGGGACGGATTTAAAGGACGGAGGCCCTGGCAACCAAGAAGCAAAACTAAAATTTTAGAACACATGAAGATTTTTTTTACAGTTTTCATTAAATTTATAGTATATGAAAGTACCTATTTAATACTAAAAAGAAATAAAATATAATTACATATTAGGAAATGGAACTTTGCGGGTTTTTTGCGTCGAAAAATCAATAGTAATATCTGTGAAAACTAATCGTGGAGGCCCTTTCCTCTGGAGGCACTTTTCTTTCGGAGGCCCCTTGGGCTAGAGATTATTTCCCTGTCCTAAATCCGGCCTCAAGAGCATGGCTGTCGCTGGATTAATGAATCTCCTACCTTTGTTTATTATCCATGAATGCTTCACGGAGAGGATTCCATAAATTATGTTGTGTTTCAGCGAGCGGTATGTGATAGCTTTCAATACCGTTCCTACATGAATGTTTACGTGAATGAATTATTACTTACTAGCTTTTACCCATGGCTTCGCTCGCAGTGAAGCCATTTTTTTTTTTTTTAATAAAAATATCCTATGTTACTTCTAATACCTCCAAGAATATATGTACAAAGTTTCATGATGATCGGTTCAGTAGTTTTTGCGTGAAAGCGTAACAAAGAAACTTACATTCACATTTATAACATTAGTATGATGTGTGTTTAACATTGTGTTACTTTCATGTATTTTTCAGAGACAGATTTTTGATGTTGTAAACGTAATTCTCAATTTTTCAGTTATATTTGCAGCATTTTCCGTCTGAAGCACAACACACGTGCTGTGCCGAGGTTCTTGTTTTACACGAGCGTCCACCGGGAAATCTGTGTATGTGCCAAGTGTAAGCACATTTTGATTAATTGGCGAAATTTTCTTGCAAGTAGGTATTATTTGAAACTGATAAATTTTAATTATTATAAAAAAGATCGTTTCTATAAAATAATTTCTAATAATAGACTCACTTGGAGACCCCCTATGGGAATTCGTCTAATCTGTTATCAAGAAGTGAAAAACAATGTTGAAAATATTGGTATTCATATAAGAAGTTGTAAGATTACCACTTCTGTAAAAGTTATCCAGCATAGTGACAGATGACAGTTGTTATCACATCGAGTTCGCTCCATGGAAAGTCCTATCCCTCATTTAACTTTCACAACTTTAGCGCGATAACTTCCTGGACACTTGGTATTTTTGTTTGGTCTCAAGATTGCCATGTTAAACGGAATGTTTTGTATAATTAAATAAAAAGAATTTACGTTAAACACTTACCGTTTTAACTTTATTTTGAAAACATCTACTCATTGTGTAAGAACGCGAGTGCTTACATAACAAGCAGAATTACGACGAGAATAATTGTATCCTAACTCAACTCGTCCCATTCTGTTATAAGTAAGTACGTAAAGTGGAGATGATTTTTTTTTCTCGTCTATCCCATGGTGTGGTATCTTTGGATAGGTCATTCAAAAATATTATATATTATATTATATATTGGGTTTGTAAAAACCATTTCTCGATTCACAGATCCGTTTGCATAAAATTAAGCTTTAAATTGCAAATTATTGTTAGAGTCAAGTCCCCCTCCCCCATGCCAG
Organism: Orthosia gracilis; assembly: GCA_947562075.1. Classification (NCBI taxonomy): domain Eukaryota; kingdom Metazoa; phylum Arthropoda; class Insecta; order Lepidoptera; family Noctuidae; genus Orthosia; species Orthosia gracilis. The sequence continues at coordinate 64,776,154 of OX387264.1, read as the reverse complement.
CGAAATATAACGATATACGATATAGTAGGCTTTACAAGTTTACGAGTAATAGTCGAGCAAGTTATAAAATGTACTTGGCACAGTAAATTTAATGTACAAATGCCATTGAAAAATTACTTACATAACGTTATTAGCTGTGTAAAACAGAGTAAATATGCGTATGCACCATGTAAAAATATACAAAAATAAAATCATAACAGGCTTTACAAGTTTACGACTAATAGTCGACCAACTTATAAAATGTACTTGGCACAGTAAAATATTGTACAAATGCCATTGAAAAAATGCTAATGAACCATGTAAAAATAAACATAAATAAAATCATAACATCCTTAATAATAATGATTTCTAAATTAATAATGTTTAAGCTTGAATAAGTTCTTTAGAGTGGGCGGAGTCGTTGGCAGTACCGGTCCGTAGTCCTTAATGGTGCATGTGCGCCGCGGAATCTATTTTGTGTTAGTTCAGAAGTATTTTCGACGTTTGGTAATCTAAAGTCAAATTAGATTCGATTGCCAAGCAAATTCCGCTACCCGACCATAGATGACGGTATTTTCAGTGTTCGCAATTGTAAACTTAATTGCGTTTGCCTGTTTGTAAATATTTGGCGATTTTAACGAAGACTAACTCCGTAACGGCAATACTGCAGCATTAAAATCATTAAGTTACGCTGGTTATAAATCTTTATTATAAACGCTTGCCTCATCGACCACATAGCCACACAGCTTGCCTCTACCCGCGGTGGTACTCAAATAGATATTTTTTATAACTTCATTTGTGAAGTTGTTGTTTTATAACTTCTTCTTCAGTTACCATCGTCCTATGTGGGCCCGATTTTAGACAGTGTGAGCCGCTGAAACCGTTTTAATGTTCATGTAACAACAAAAAACCCTCTTCTTGGTTCGCATTATTGTGCAACTACGGAACCCTATTATTGCGCGTGGCCCGACACGAACTTGGCTGGTTATTAGTATTTGTTGTTATAGTGGTAACAGAAATACATCATCTGTGAAAATTTCAACTGTCTAGCTATCACGGTTCATGAGATACAGAAACTTGACAGACGGACAGACAGACAGACGGATCGCGGAGTCTTAATAATAGGCTCCCATTTTTACCCTTTGGGTACGGAACCCTAAAAAGGGTAACCCCTCCGGAAATGTTCACAATATATCTGCGAGAAGTGACAATCAGTTCGAGTAGAATTCGAAATATTTGGAATGTTAATGCCCTAAGTTGCGATTGAAAGGGTATTTCGAAAGGTCATGTTCTGCGGGTCATATTACTATGTCAGAATATTGTCGCAGTGTGAAGTACGCTATCATATTTGGTTTGGGCTTATTATAGCGATAACACGTATAGGTAGGTACGTGATATCTGCTCTGTACAGAATTGCTTTTTTCATGTTTAGAAACGTGGAAAATTAGAAAAGTTATCTTGTTTTAGCATGGTCTAGAAGTTATCATAGTATCGAGGAATAACATTGTAAGAAGCTACAGTTTCTTCAGGAATTTGTTCAAAGAAAATGTAAGAAATAATGCGAAGAATGTCTTGATTTATTAATTAATGCCTTTATTTAACAGCTTAGCGAGATGAATGTAAGAAATTCCTATAAAATGCTTGGGAAGCTTTTAACTTCATGTTTGTATTAATTTTATTAAATTGTTTCTAAGCTGTGATTTTATTTTATTTTTATCAGACTGCAAGGAAAGGGTTATGTGTTTCGCGTGTATCTTGTATGTATGTTTGTAATATACCACTTATATGTTTAAAATAAAAAAATAATTCGATAAAAAAAGTCGTATATAAAAAAGGTTAATTTAAAAATCAAAAACCCGACTGTTTAAGAAGCGAACTAAAAACCTGTAAACAAGATAAATCATGCTGTGCAGTCGGAGGATCAGGGGGTCAGTCAGCTCGAGAATATGTATCCTCCAACTCCACATTTTCTTTCTTGTTTACAGCTTTTTAGTTTGCTGTCGGGCATTTTTTTTATTATTTTTATATATGACGTGTACGGGAGCCCTTCAAGTAGGTCCCCGCTTAAAACTTGTGTATTAAGTTGGTAGATACAATATTAACACTACAGTTTACCAATTAACGAAATTAATATAGAAATTCGGAGTAAAACAGTTAAACAATCCCACTAATGCCAGATCTGTGGAGCTTAAAAATAAGAGTAAAACCATTAAAATACCGACCACAGTTTAATTAAAGTGATTTTCGTATTACAGTCCATATTGGTAGCACACATAATTAACTCCGTTCAGTCTGTATTCAACGTCGCGATTTATTTACACTTCCTCCTCGTGCAATATTGATGGCGTTATTATTTATTAACTCTGTGGAATGTGCTCGTTTATTTAATTATACGCTTTTAAATTGTAATAATATGTTGTGTGGCAGAGATTTATGTGTTTTTGAAACCAATCTATCTGGGTTTTTTCAAAAGGGGTAGGTAGTCTGGGTATCCGTGTTTCACCAGTAGGTTTATATTTTTTCAAATCACTCGAAAATTGAGAAAAAATGCACTGCGATGTGGGTCTAAAAGCGCTGCAATAGGAGACTATTGCAGCGCTTTTAGACCCACATCGCAGTGCATTTTTTTCTATTTCCGCACTAGTGCTTAATAGCCTCGGCTCTAATAACAATCGTCAATTCTACCTGGGATGCAATGAAGATGCAAGATGCAACTTCGATCAACCTGTAAACACCATCGCCATTTATTTACTAACTCTCCTCGTGTAATATTGATGTCGTTATTATTTATTAAGTCCGCGGAATTTGTTCGTTTATTTCAAAAAAGGCCAAACAAATTTGTAACTAAACTTTTTGTGGTAAAGATTTTTGTATTTGTGAAAGCAAAATGGTTTCACAGGCCTAGTTGTCGATGTATAGAAAACATTGTTTATAATTCTATTTAGTTAACTCGGTTAGTGGTACTATGCTGACGTGAGTGCGTGTTTATACAGTAGCCGTATGTCAGTCACAGAGTCGACATGAGTGGTTGAATTTGATTTAATGCCGGAGTACGTACGCTGTGAGCCTGGAAGCGAGGTTCGCGCCACGCGTCTTCTGATTGATGTGAGAAGATGACGTTTCGTTCACGGATTTACTTATTAAATTCCCTCCTCAAGCAGGATTGATGGCCTTATAATAACGTTTATTTAATCGCCTGTTGTTGTTTAGGATTTTATTTATGTACATTTAGATATAAATCACTTGTTGGGTAACATCAGCACATAATAATAAATAACGAATAAAGTTAATTGTAATTATTGTTTTAGCAGAGTTGATAGGAAAGAGCTTTTCATGACAAAGCTTACATGAGTATTAAAAATTGTTTTGAATTAGATTTTTTTTTAAACCGCATGTTATGTGGTTATGATAGTTTCCGTACATACTTAAACTATAATTTAGGTTTGTTTCTATAATTGCCTGGCTGTAGGCTCCATATTTAGTCTCCACAGGGTCGCCCAGTTAAGTAGTAGCCAATCACTCGGATTGACCTGTGACAGGTCACATAAAACAAAATATGTGTCTATGATTAGGGCAATGATTAATTTTCATAGCTATTTCATAGCTATTACAAGTCAATGTAACTGAAAATTAAATTAAGTACCGAAAAACTGATCATGAATCCTCGTAAGATAACAACTACCAATCCTACTTATTCAAACACAAACAAAAACATTTCAGAGATTTTACAATTTCCAATTAAGTCACAACAAGGTTTCCCATAGAAGGCCTTCCATACTCACGTTGCAAACTTCAAAGTCAAATGATTCCCCTAACAAGAGCCGGTCACAGATCCGTTTCCACTGGAATCACGGAGCCCGACCGAAAGCAATCAAATGAAAACTTAATGAGATTGAAAATTTGCCTGATCTGTCTTTGTTAGCGGGCCATTGTGTGGCTGCAGACTGAATGTTTGATAGATAGCGTAATTAAACACGTGATCACCAAGAATGCTTTTACAGACTGGAAATGTTGGCGAAATTGTGAAAATGTGATTAAGGGTACGTCTACACAGGAAACTTTTTAAGAATAATTTCCGTAATCGCTTATGACTGATGATATTTCTCCTAACAGTATTTTTAATAACAGCTACGTGTTGGCGTCTCAGCATTTTGTTACTTGATGTGTTACCTAAAAAAAAGTGCGAGTTGAACTCGTGCGCCGAGGGTTCCGTACCAACCCTTTATACCGCCATAATAAAATTGGTATCATTTTAATTGGTGGCTAAGTTTTAAGTGTGTGTGTGTGTGTGTGCTGTAATGGTTGAGTAGCTAACAGGTGGTAGTACAGGGTATAAAAATCAAGGACCTGATTCAACACGATAAAAAAATATGGGCAATTTATATTTTCACGAAAACTTGTACCAAAATTTACCTTAATTTTCAACTTTATTATTTTTTGGAATTGCTCATTTATTTGTGCTGTAAGACCTTACTTTTTGCCAAATTTCGTATTTCTAGGTCAACGTGAACTACCATATAGGTTTTCGACCCAAAGCCTATAGGGTACTTCCGGTTAACCAAGATTTTCAAATTTGGTTTAAAGCAAGGTCTTACAGCACAAGTAAAGGGAATTTTCCGAAAAATAAAAACAGTTGAAAAATAAGGTAAATATTAGTACTTACAAGTTTTCGCGAAAATCTAAATTTGCCCATAACTTTTCATCGTGTTGACTCAGGACCTTGATTTTTATTCACCTAATAGGGACTGTGAAAATCAGTGGTGACACACGGACAGACAGACGGACAAGAGAGTGATCTCATAAGGGTTCCTTTTTTACCTTTTGAGGTACGGAACCCCTAAAAAAATTTAAAATTATTTGGCACAAGAAATGCAACACACAATTATTTATATACACGTATTTCAAAAATATTCCATACAATTACGCAATTTCTCCTGTAAGTGCACTTCTAAAGACCAAAAATGTTGCAGAATTGCCGAAATTCTGAGTAACGTGGTCAAATAGTAGAGCTTTACAACACGTTCGTCTGTTGTTTTTGTACGTTTTAGGGAAGGCTCTGGAGTAATCACGTATGTAGTTGTGAAAATAACATTAGCTCGCCACCTGTTTCTTTTTTATACAAGCTTTGCCGGTGACTTTAGTCCCGTTAAAATAGGTGATGGAATTTTTCAGTGAAACGAAGCCGAGTTGAAGTTTATCACTGACCCGTTTTTATTTTTGTACTGCTAAGTAATGCAAACTTTGAATAAAATTAATATTTGAGCGTATTTATCCATTTTAGAACATTTTAGTTTTTGCCAGAGATTACATCTTTGAGTTTTTTTATGCTTCGTAGTCAACAAGAAACCCTTATAGTTTCGCCATGTCCGTCTGTCCGTCCGTCTGTCCGCAGCTTAGCTCAGATACTCTTAGTACTAGAAAGTTATAATTTGGTTTGGATTTACATATTAATCACGCCAACAAAGTGGAGTCTGTCCCATGGTGTGGGGTATCGTTGGATAGGCCATTTAAACAGATTATGGGTCTGTGAAAACCATTTTCGATTCAGCGATCCGTATGAATAAAATTAAGCTTTATATTGCAAATTTTTATTAAAGTGTAGTGATCCTCCTCTGCCAGCTAAATTGTTGCTTTTGGATATGTGGAAATATCACGGGAGTAGTTTAAATAACGACATTAAAAGGAACAGTACCATAGCTAAGTAGGCTTTACAAGTTTACGAGTAACTTATAAAATATATGTGTGAGCCGTCGAAACCGTTTAAATTTTCATGAAACAACAAAAAGCCCTCTTCTTAGTCCGCATTATTGTGCAACTACGGAACCCTATTACGGTGCGTGGCCCGACACGCATTTGGCCAGAATTGATCAACTGATCAATTACTGCATTTTAGGTAAGTCTTATTTATATTTAATTTCGTATACTTATTTCTCATGATATAAAAAGGAGAACAAAAATAATGAAGGAGATAGCATTGTTGCTATCTCCTTCATTTTTTTTTGGCTTCAAACGTTGTCTAAAGTGATATATCTAGGTTGGGAGCCCTGGGTCACACGTCGTGTCCCATGTGTCAAACGTTTGACACCAAGAGACCCACATTGGGCGCCACAAATCCCACGTTGGGCGTCATAGGACCCACGTCGAACGTCATGGAGCTCCCGTTAGGAGAAATTACCCCAACGTTGCACGCCTTAAGTCTCACGTTGGGCGCCTTAAGTCCCACGTTGGGCGCCATGAGTCCCACGTTGGGAGCCAAGGGTATCACGTTAAGAAAAATGGGTCCAACATTGGACGCCATAAGTCCCACGATGGAAGCTAAAGGTCTCACGTCAAACATCTTCGTCTCCGGTCTCCGTTAGTAGCCATGGGTCCCACGTTGGGCGCCATAAGACCCATGTTCGGCGTCATAGCGGTCCCACGTCGAAGGCCATAAGTCTCCCTTTAAGAGAAATGGGCCCAACTTTGGACACAATAAGTCCCACGTGAGCGCTATAGGTACCACGTTGGGCACCGTAGGTCCCACGTCGAGCACCATGCACCTCCATCCGTTAGAAGCCAAGACTCTCAAATTAGGCGCCAACTGTTTTACTGTAATAGAGAGAAGGAATAAGTTACTAGGTATTGTCTGACCTGGAAATTGCGCACAATACTTATCATTTGCAGGTTGCAACTCTGTGCTTGCAAACAATTAGCCTGTCCCGTATGTACATAATAGGAGCTATTTAATAGAACCGTAAAGTGAAACCGAATGAGAAAAAACACAGAGTTACGACACAGAACTCCTTTCCTTTTGTGCCGGTTTAAGCATGAAGTATTCAAAGAGTTTCTAAAAGTTCAATTTAATTTCCTCGCCATAACTTTTCTAGTAGGAATGCGGTTATTCGAATTGTCGTTAGCTTCTAGACAGATCGCTCGTAGTGCCGAGTGGCGCACTTGGATTCTCGTTTTCGTAAGTGGTCGGGAACCTTGCGTTCGGTCACAGTTGTTCCTTGAGAAAGAATGTTCTTTTTTTAGCACAAAAGAGGTTTCCTACGTGTTACGTACTCTTTGGTTGTTTTATACTTTTTCTTTATTATTTCAATTTAAATTGTTTTTTTTTTTACTTTCTGTCAGGGTGCTTTTCGGTGTTGCTGTCAAAAAGTGTGATTTTCTTTATATTCATTAAAATAATAAAATATATTAATTTACAAGGTAAGTATTTCACTTTCGGATAACAGCCCACATCCTCATCTTTTTCACTACGCTTTTAAGAATATCGAAGTGGTGTTAATGAAAAGTGGTTAACATTTTATTCGTTCAATATAGCCAGTATTAGTTCTCTGGTACTTATTGTGAACATAGAATAATAATAATAATACTGCACCGTAAAATTATTATGGCGGTCTTAAGGCGATATATACGCCCCAATGTTAACGCAGTACTGGCCGCGCGCCCGCTCGGAGTCAAAATATAAATATTGAACCTCCTTTTGAACAGTTTTGTTTGCAAAATGTTATTTGATTTACATCTGTTATTTCAGTTATGAAGAAATTCCAGCCATCAATTTTTCTGTGTAAAAATATTTTTAAACATCCAAGTCGTTTTGGAGGAGTATCCAAAAGTTGCGAAAAATATCATGGTGCTAATTATTTTTTTAAAGCAAAACTATTTGTTATACGAAAAAAACATGTTTAAAAAATAATGTACATGAAACAATAAAAAATATATTTTTTTTTCAAACCTTTTAACCTAGCCGTTAATAAGAAGTATGCTTTAGAAAATTACCGTTTTACGGCACTAAAGCGGATGTAGGCCCTTAAAACAATATCTTCCCCGGATGATATCTATAAATCTGTGGATGTGAGTCCACTGCAAATGCTGCAAAAGTTCAAAAGGTCGCCGGAAAAAGATGCCTTGCAAATATTTGTTTCGAGGCTCAATATTTTCGAGCTACCCTATAAGCTTCAGTATTTTTACCAAGTATCTAAGAGCAATATTTTGCACACAGGTTTTGGTATCAGATATTAGGATTATTATGGGCAAATACTGTAACATTTTAGATAGGTACCTACCTAAATCATACGTTTCAAACCGTTAACGTGAATATTTCATAGAAGCAGAGTTGCCAGCAATTTCAGACAAGGGTTTCTATATATACCTAGAATACTAAAGACATCTAATTACATACCTAAGCCGGTAATTGTTCAAGTGTATGACCTCAAGTTATATAGGTAGAATAAGAAATGTTGCGTAGGTACCTATGTATATTAAAATGAAGCACGTTCGCATCCTATGGGCCTTTCTGGAGATTTCGGGATTACGGCTTTGTGTTGGCTATGCATCACAATGTCTGCTAAATTTAGTTTCAATTAGAACAGGTTACATTTCCAACTAATTGATCACGAAGTAAGAACATAAAAATTAAATAAAGAATATACATACAGTGATTGTTATTAAAGTTCGTAAACTCTAGTTTTTGGTTACTTTTCTGAAGAACGTTGTCTACTTGGAAAGATCTGATTCTTATCGGCTTAAAAACAAAGTAGTACCGTAATCAATAATATCAAATTGAAGTAACGTAACAGAACTCTAATTATAAGAAGAAAAAAGGTTAAGATGAAATACGGTACGAAAGCGAAGCAATAAAAAAGGCAATCAGAGGTGCGCGTATGGAGCCGCGAGCACCCTAAAGGGGACCGAAGACCCCCGAGGATCGCCGAAGACCCCGAGGCAGATTTCTGCGGATGCGACACATCACAAGGTATTGTATTTACACAGACCCGCTAAGTTGTTGATTGGATGATGCGGTGTTCGAAATCGAACACATTTTCTCCTATATATTTGGTTTTCGACAACCTATGAGCAAATGAGTTTCGGCAAAACGTTTAAGGTTATTGTTTGCAAAAACAAAATGCCACATTTTGCGTTTTGCTATTTATTGTTACGTGTTTTGTATAACATTTCAGTGTAACACATCATTGTAAATATCTAAGTAGGAAACCGGTTTTTAGTACCTACCACATAAACTAGGTACCTTCCTTTCAAAGCATACAAAATAAGATAACCATAAACATTTAATGGAGTGTCTGTCAGTCTCCCCATCGGGGTATAATAATTCAAGTCGCACACGACGCTACGTATTGCTTTCACAAAGCACTTTACATGTTTCAACTTTTATTATTAACGTACGGTTTCCGCGCGACATTTTTCTTCAATTGCTCGGATGCGATGGCAGTTTAAATTTGAATTTAAATCAGACTCCCGACATAGGAGAGCTATCCGAGTCTTCTATTGAATTATAGATGAGACTTGGATATAATTTGTGTAAGAATAATGCAGGTCTTATCTTACCTATGAGTATTTGAGCTTTACAATATAAAGTAAATCAATGAAAGAAAGTAGATAGATACTTGTCTATTCTTACATTTACGTTTAATTGATTGTGAAGCGCAGGTTTTAATACATGAACGGTTTTCATCAGTTCATGTAACAGGCAGAAATTGGCAAAACATTGTAAAGAAAACGAGAAGCTGTTCAGTTTCTACTTGGTGGGTAGTTGCTGTGGAAAATGGAGTTTAAACGAAAGGAAATGTTGTCAACACCATCTTGAGTCGGGTAATCATGGCGACAGTACACCATGTTGCTTGACATTAACTCGTTTACGGACACCGTGACTTTTATTCTCGTTTGAAAACAACAATTCTGTCGACAAAACATGTGAAAATCCTAGATTTTTAGTTGTAGGTTTCTTTGTGTGGTTTCGTGAAGTGGGTGGTGGTTTGATGTGGTTTAATTTTACCTATCTTCCTCTTAAAGAATTGACAATAATACTGTATACCAACATATTATACTTAGCCTACAGAAGCGTAGGCGATCACAAAAATTACAGCTAAATAATCTCCTAATTATTTAATTTCAATCAACTTATATTCTGTGAGTACGTACTACCTTCGTAATTATCTTCGATTGAGGTCACCTCTGAGACAGAAATACGATAATCATTAGACGTGAAAATAGTCTACATTATTCTAAAAATTTTGCAGTCTTCATTTGTTGCTTAGCTATAAATTTAAAACTGGCTTACGAAGGATTAGTATACAGAGTGAGTTTTTTAAGTGGGCTCGGATGGCCAAATCCGAAACTATGATTAATAGCGGCAAAGACTCAAAGGAGTCACGAGACCGATTTTGGATTTTTGAAAAATCAATATTCTTAGCCAAGAACCGCACCCGTTGATTTTGAAAAAAAGGAACATATTCCGGGCAGTAATGGCATATGGCAAAAAATGAAAAGGCTCATTTTTAACAAAGTTTTAGTTTTCAAGACAGTATTAGTTTTCAAGACAATTTTAGTTTTCATAAAAATGTGGCTCGTTTGAGTGTTTTCCGCTACTCCTCATAGTTTTGGATTTGGTCATCCACGTCCACTTAAATAACTCACCCTGCTTACTTTTATATTACGGTATTTAGCTATTAGGTTACTACCTATAGTGGCAGTTGGTTTCAATCATGACATTAAAGGTATAGATCACTGTTTGTGTAGTGGAAAATAATCTGTTTAGGTACCTACTTGTATGCGATCTCTACTCTACGTACGAATTCTACAACTCAGTATTATACAATATTGGCCTCTTGGATACCAAATACCTATCAACATGTTGTATGATAGATAGTAGAATCCAATTTACAGGCAATATGGATTCGAATCTGTGCCTATATGTAGTGTGGATTATTGTGATATGGGTAAGGTGAAGTGGGAAGCACGATGTGTAATCTAATGATTATAAGCATTGGCTTGGCTTCATATTTATACTGACTCATTTTTGTTATCACCATTCAAAAATTCAGCTGTTCCCTACATTTTGTTTCGTCATCCAAAGAAAAATATCTGACTATTTCTATGAAATGGTTTTCATTTAAGTCGTGTTTTTGATTGATAATAATTAATTAATTTTGATTGATCCTAATGCCCGATAAATGATGATGGTGGTTAAAAATTACGCTGTTTATGTTAGTCTCCAAGTTATAAGAGTAAGTTCTTCTGAACCTATTATTTTAAGTGAAGTAGTTATCCACTTAAAATAATAACGAAAGTACGTTAACTTATTGCCGACATCACGTAGGCGTCGAAAGCAACTCAAGTTCCACTTGGCTACAATAATAACGTATCTATTTTTATTAAAGAGCCTCTTGTCTAATTACTGAAATAACAATAAGAGCGAAATTCTCGGAGTTACCAAACTGTCGATAGATAAGAGATTAATGTTGGGTCTCGGTAAGGGAAACTTTGTAGGTAAGTATAATATTGTATAATACTTAAGGTAAATTGTTGACGTGAGAAAGAGTATACGATATTAATTTCTCTGTTTGGATATCGGTATTTGAATTCTAGTAACTATGTATTCGTCTATAAGCAGAATAAACAATAAGAAGCTTGTATGATTAACAATAGACGGACCCATTGTTATTACTAAGGTGTCTAGCTAGAATCTACGTCCAGTCTCGTCCTAGTTCTTTAGAAATAGGATTAACTAATTAGTCCTAGAAATTCTCATTTTGGTTCGACAATAGAGCAAAAATATTCTTAACTTACTTTTGCCAGCGGCTTCGTCCGCGTCCACGGCAATTATTACACGGGAACCTAATAAAAAGTATCCTAATCTAGGCCATTGTCCATCATTGTTCTAAATTTAAATCAGTCCAATCAGCTGTACTTTACGTCCAAACAAACCAACTTTCACTTTTATAATATGTAGTAGCATTCTTTGGCACCACTAGTTTAAACTACATAATATTAAATTGAATTTCAAAGATACGTAGGTACCTTCAATTTATAAAACTACAGCGTGTGCCAATTTATCAGTTGCCATGGTTACAATAACACTAACGTCCAGAAGCTGGCAATAAAAACAATTTTTTAATTGTGTTGCCAGGTGCTGCAATGCGGTGTTGCCCGACCTGAGCTGAGCTGGGACCGCACATGGTGCAGTGTTGTCTTACGTCACACACTTTTTATTGTCCATGTAGGAACAAAAATGTGAAGAATTTATTATAACTTGGCGAAGGACCGTTTTGTTTGAAGAGGCTATGGTATGTAAATGTAAGTTTGAAGTTTTATTAGTAGGTATTTACCTACTGCGCACACTGTTTACTTTGAGAGAAGATTAGTAAATACCAAGAAGTTATATCAAATATGGTCGGTACCTAGTTGATGATCTGATGAATGAGATCAAAGTTTGTACTGAAGATCCCGTCCAGCTTAATGTTGATAGAAGATATTAATAAATTAATCAAAATAATGTAGCTTTATAAAATCTGTGCATAAAAATTGGAACATTTTTTTGGACAAATCCAGTTCTTTACAAATAAAACCAACAGTAATATTTAAATGAAAATGGTTACTGTGAAAAACCTGTAACACAATACATATAAAAAATACAGTATTTTCCGGGTGTTTAAACTAGTTTTTTGCTCCAAATTGCGCAAACGATGTTACAAAGAATTTCCGGTGAAAACAAGTGTCCCCCCTATTGTTGGCAACATGATATTGTGTTATCACTACAATGTTTGTTGTTCGCGCTATCAAGTTTATAACGTATTGCACATCACTGTAATGTTACGCGTTTCCTTTTTATTCCCTCCGCCATAACACATTGCTTTGGCTTGCGTGAAAACTTATTTCTCTCGCTACAATATTTTTACTGTAATATTTCGAAGATTTTTCTTACATTGCTATTAATGCCAACCCGAGTTTCAATCCCTTTCTTTTATTATGGAATAGTTTATACTCGGAATAGAAATATAAAATACTAGCTGTTCCCCACGGCTTCGCATCCCGTGGACCACCCCACACGACACTTTTGCGGGATTAGAAAATAGCCTATGACACTCAGGATATATATAATAATGTAGCTTTCTGTTGGTGAAAGAATGATTTAAATCAGTCCAGTAGTTTCGGAGCCTATTCGGTACAAATAAACACACAAACAAATAAAACAATATTTCCTCGTTATAATAATATATATATATAATTATAAATATAGATTGAAAAAATTATGAAATACTAGATTCTCCGAGCGGCACCCATGTAATAATTATCAAAAGGCTAAAAAGCCTCCTGTACCACAGTCCTGTGAACTCCTGGGATAAAAAGTATTTTGGTCCAGAACATAGTCTACCCGTGTGCCAAGTTTGATCTTAATGCGACCAACCGCTAAGGCCGACGAAAAGCTCGACAAAAAGCTCACTTTCGTTTTTATAGGTAAAGAAATATATATTATACTTTATAAAAGATAGCTTGATCTCTGCGACAGCTATCAGTATCAATACAGTAACAATAGCGCTCGACAGGCTAACAATAACGTAACAATAACGGATACCTCAGTTTGACATATGTCGCAGAGATCAAGTATATCTTTATGAAGTATAGTTAGGATTGCGCACCACTGTTGTAAACGCGTGCATTTCATTTTTATTTCCTCGCCATAACACAATGCTGTGGCTTGCGCGAAATAATTTCTCTCGCTGCACATTTATACAGCAATATTTTGAAACATTGAGATATTTCGTCCATTAGTGCCGACGCGTGTGTTCTGAACCTTTGATTTTATTATGGTTCACACTCGGAATAGAAAAATGTGTGATACTTTATACAAGGTGGAAAAATCAATGGGCTCCGAAAGCAAACCAGTTTAAATCCGTAAGCTAGATTATTTTACTTAAAGGAAACATTACTTTATTTTAAAAAAGTACCAAAACTGCATTTCAAAGATTTCTCGACAAGCTTAACTAAACCGGGAATCGAACCAGCTAAAAATTAAAAATATAAACACTCGCTATTTTATTTCGTCGCTATTTAGTCGATACAATCAATGTTAAAGGTAAAATTTATCCACGAAACATTAGATCTTACACACGTCTGACGTACAAGATATTCATGACATCTAATATTTAATACAGGCTAGCCAGTGTAACGCTTCTTGCTGGTTTACTTACCTACCAGGTAGGGAAAAAGGTCATATTTAATTGAGTCTGGTAATGAATTTGACAATAATGTTTTTCTGACGGTACCCTGTTCTGTGCCACTTTCTTTGTAAATCTTATGACTGCCACAATTTTGTAGACAGAAGAAAGCTTTGTGTACAATTGTTTATTGGAAATATTTGTTGGCACGAACCTGATGATGCCAACTCGTTCTATCTGGGCTGCGGGAATATATGCCCACATCTTATGTTTTTCTAGGAAAGTCACGTTGTTGATGAAATTGTTGGCCGTGTTGTATTGCTTGAACACGACTACTATTTTATTCGCATTGACACAGCGTATCGTCACCACACCTTTAACGTCCGAAATTGTAATTTAAGTATATGGGGCTTTTATTTCCCAATCGTTCTTTCTACAAACACTTTAAACTCCGTGCTACCCGAATGCTCTGGATACATTCTTTTATAATTAGGTTTAAAGTAGGGTGCGTAATTAATAGAGTCACTTTCCTCTTCGCCGCCGCCATGGTCCTCAGCATCAGCGCCGAAAGTCCGCTTTCGAATCTTGGGATTTGGGGGATCAGCCCCGCTGCCCTCATTCCCGTATATATATATCATATTCAGGACGAGAACAAACTATTTACAGCAAATATACACAATTTACAGTATATTAATTCAATGAAAAAAACTTGGACAAAAATTGAAAAAGCACGCCTTGGTTACCTACCACCCTATTCACAGATTACGTAAATTTAGTATCATACTATAGTTATAAGTAAGTATTTCAAGTTTGGAAACTATTTGGGTCGTTCAAGATTGTTAGGCAGAGGTGCTCACATAGTCTTAAAGTTCCCTGAATTCGGAAACAATACCACTTCAGTTACACCAGCTAAACTATCACGCTTAAAATGTTTTTTTTTTTTTTTATAGTAGCTAAATATGCTGTAGTTCAGAACATAATTATATCACTGTTATTTATGAATTAATATTTAAGCTAACACATACATACACATTCAGTTTTACACAGAAAAGAACCTACACAATTCAACGTAGTTTTGGACACAATAACTAAACTAGGACAGTTGAATTTTAAAACACAACACAACATTTATTATGAATCCTTCATGCTCCCCTCTTTTTCATCGTTGGTGCGTTTCGAGGATTCAAATTATAATATATTTAATTAATTTCCTTAGCGCACCAGAATACTGCATTTCGAAGAATACTTTTGGTGAGTTTCAAAGATGGTGGCGCTTCGAGGGATAGTATCATGATAATAAATAGGTTAGCATTTCTAAATGACAACTTTCTTTTACTGGGATTTTCTTCCGTGGCTTATCCAAAAATACCGTGTTTTTTGTTGAGATATAAAGTAGTCTATGGCACTCAGCTATAGAATCGGATCAGTGAGTACTTCAAACGATCACCTGCTACAAGTAAACATAATAAATCCACCTCTTTAACTGCACCGACATAAACTAGACGCAGTTGCTAACCAATCACAGCATTCACAGCTGTACCAATCCTACTCGTTTCCACTCCTAAGAAATAATAATCCTTCCTAACGACTAACTTCAAACTAATCCTTTGAATCTAGAACCTAAAACGTAGCAAAGTACGGTTTTGATGAATGCGGCTCCTGAATTTATTATGTGAAATTATTACAAGTTGGTCTAACTTTCTTTCATCAATTCGCAAGACGTACAAGAAACCCAACTAATCAGTCGAGTTGAAAACTTTACCTGCGCCAGTGAATGCTTTGGAGCCAGTTAACCTCTACTATCCGTCTTAGGCTTCCTAACTGGTTTTTATAGATCTTTTTGTTCTATTGATGCGCTTTTTTATGTGCTAGATTTCACTGTCTTCAATTAATGCTTCTCTATAACTTCAGTAATCAGTTTATTATGAGGACATAGCTGCGGGAGCTCAAATGATAAGCAAATAGAATTTTAAACTTATATTATTTCATCAATGGCCTTGCCTAAGGCGGCTCTTACAGAAGTCACATGCAAAACGAAACAAAAATATGTTCAAATATTCCTAGCGTTCCAAATATGATTAAAATTCCAAAACTAAATATCAGTTGCCAGCTTTAAAGAGGTAAGGAGGTAGCAACCTCATTACATTATCTACTTACATAACTTAGTTATATCAAGTTTATTTTCAGAAAAAAAATACAGTATAATATAAAGTAAAAGATGGAATCATGTTTGGTAAAGAATAAAAAAATACCAGGCAACTAGACACATATAATATTAGTAGAATTTTAAAACATTCTTTATTTCTCTCTGGATCTAATTCTAGTAGCAGGAAATAGTTCCACATCACTTAATTTACCAAATAATCATATATCTGACATATTGATACGTAAATGTTTCAATTACCTAAATTGAACTACACTGAGCAACTTGCCGTACTACTGAACACACAAGTACAGAAGTCAGACAAACATCAGTTTAATTGATCTGCACAGGGAAGGCTGACATCAGTTTAATTGATCTGTCAGTAGTTAATATTACTAATATCAGTTACATTTGCGGATATCAGCACACAGTGAAGGAAACTAATTAGCTCGATATTGATACAAGCTCTGTTCCTGTCTGCACCTTCGACGGACTACTTACTTACATAACAGACTGTATTCACTGAAGGATTGGCAAGAGACAGGTGTGAGAGCAGTGGTGGCCCAGTGGTAACGGCCGCAACTTACTAGTTGTAGTTCGTGAACCCAGGCTGGCATTTCTTCTTGCTTTCTTTCTAATTATTTCATCACTACTGCTCTCAAAACGGTAAAGTAAAATACTGTGAGGAAATCGTCATGTCTTATAACCTGACCTGCCTTTCGAAGACATGTGACATCCACCAACCCGCACCGGGCCCGCGTGGTTGATCACAGCCCATTCCTTCTCAGAGAGACTCCTCTCTGTGAAAGAGAGTGCTATTCCTGTCTAAAATCTATCTCTGTGCCAAATTTCAACCAGTTCCGTTCAGCCGTTCTAGCGTGTTTGAATAACAAACATACATCCATCCAAACTTTCACATTTATAATATTATATAGTAAGAAGTAAGATTAGTAAGATAAATTGCATATTGTTAATTTTTAGTCCTGGATATTTTATTTCATGATGCTGTTATCCTGGTAGTTTGTGAGTCTTTATTTACCACACTCATGATTCTAGCCCCTGAAATACCTCTTTTCTTTAAGATTCTGTTCTCCTGGGAGTTTAAGAGTCTACTACTCATGATTCCAGCCACAGATTTTTTTACTTAATTTTTCCGTTCTCCTGGTACTTTATATGTACTTAAGCGAATCGGCCGAATTTATACATAATTTAAAACTATGGCCGCGTGGTATTAGTACTTCGCCCAATATCTTTATAAATTATAGCATATGTGTTATTCTGATGTATAAGCTATATTTCTTTAAAGTTTCATCAATATCTGGTCAGTAGTATTTGTGTGAAAGTGTAACAAAAATCCATCCATCCATTCTCACAAACCTTTATGTCTATAATAAACTAGCTTCTGCCAGCAACTTCGCCCGCGTGTCAGTCGAAAATTATTCCGATAACATATTCCCGGGATAAAAAGTATCCTATGTGCTATTCCTGAATATAATCTGTCTTTGTGCCAAGTTTTATCCAGATTTCTCCAGCTGTTTGAGCGTGAAGAAGTAACAAACACACAAACTTTCGTAATAATAATATTATAGTGTGATATACAGAGCATCTTT
The DNA here is from genome assembly GCA_947562075.1 of Orthosia gracilis. Lineage (NCBI taxonomy): Eukaryota > Metazoa > Arthropoda > Insecta > Lepidoptera > Noctuidae > Orthosia > Orthosia gracilis. Next base: position 64,758,482 of record OX387264.1, on the reverse strand, counting down.
TTCTTTATGACGGATTATGAGGCCATCATCAAGTCATTAAAACTGTGTAATGCTGAGTTTCTGATGGAAAAACCGAATCGATGGATGACGCTCAACAACTTACATATGCTCAGCAGTTACACTTGCGACTTCTAGATCTACGAAACAGTCGAGCAACCATTCTAGTTAGATTCTCTCATATGTAATACCAAACTGTTGATATTGTACCTATCCAAAGGCATTTCTTCTGCTCACTCAAAGATTAGTAGATTTTATGAAGCATCCATTGTGTTTTAAAACACAATCTTTTTATTCCTGCTCTACTCGAAATTTATTTGGGGTCGGGCCTCCTTGTGCGTCTTCACCAGGATGGTCTTTGCTGGGTTATCGTCGGTGGTATATTTTGCTCCATTAGGTCTCTCTCGAAAGTGATCCACATGAGGCTGGTGACCTGCGCCTGGTGTGGATTTTAAATATAGTTTTCAAGAGCAGCTATCTTTTCGTCTCATAATGCGACCATACCACTATACTAATATTATAAATGTGAATGTAAGTTTGTTTGTTACGCTTTCACGCAAAAACTACAGAACCGATCATCATGAAACTTTGTACATATATTCTTGGAGATATTAGAAGTATCATAGGATACTTTTTATTAAAAAAAATAATAATAATTAATGGCTTCACTGCGAGCGAAGCCGCGGGTAAAAGCTAGTATACTATACGACCATAGTCCCTATCTGATCTTGTCGGTAATTGTAGCTTTAAAGTACAATCAAATAAATAAAAGTTCTGCTCCTGTCTGCTCATTCAACAAGTAGAATAAACGTTAACGACACTTCGATACGGCTACTGGTATTTGTGAAAATGTGCTCCTCCATGTTCGTTGTTTGTAATCTAAAGTAAGTAATCAGGGTAGGTACACACATTATTATTTTATCGCGATCATTTCCAACAAGCGTTCTGTATAAGGTTTCTGCTTGTAGAACAAATAACAAGTTAAAATGAAAATATTTTTTGTTTGCTCACAAACTAAACAAGAACATGGACTTCTATTTACGCATAGCTGCGCCTGCGGCTTCTCTCCCGTTAACTGCCTACATACATGACATCAAATGCATGACGCCATCTATCGAATATGGAATTCAACTGTCCGAGTATCATCAGGCACCATAAATCCACCGAAATCTAGCAAAATGCCTTTTTATGCCAAATTGAGCTGTAAAGTATGTATAGAAAAAGTTGGCCGAGGCATTGGAAATGTTTTCTTTCATTGGTAAGTAGATTTGTTTTAAATTGTTTGTGAAAAAGTGGCACGCTTGGTTTTCATACAGATGGAAGGACTTGCGTTATCTATTTAGATTTATGTCTGTGGCTTCAGGCCATTTTAAGACGAAGGTAGGACATCATTTAAGACATGAAATATGTATTACGGTATGTATTTTTCCAGTCTATAGAAAGTAGAGCACATTTTGTTACCGATTATTTAATATTGTAGGTCTAACTACCATTATCGCGAGCATCGTAACAGAAAAAATGTGACCCGAAAAAAAATTGGGGCTATATTGTACGTGTTGCCAACGTGTGGGCGGCAATAATCGTTTATTATCCAATGAACCGTGTCGTGTGCTCTTAACCGAACTTTTAATTTAATGTCTATACAGTCTGCCCGGCGCACTCAACTGGAGCTTAGAGACCACTAACTATGTAATTACAAAACGTAGGAAAAACTATTTGATTACAACTTATTTGGATAGTTGGTATTATTACCTACAAACCATTACACCATTACACATATATTTGCATTACACCATCCACAAGTAAAATTTAAAAATCCGCCGACACTTTTATTTTATGCTACATAATTTATCTTGTAATAGACACGCTTCCATCGACAATCTTTTGAACAAGTTATTGTGACACACACGCACGATATCTTGAGAAAGTACCTCGATTCAAACAGTAAAATTCCCATAACTTTAGCACGGCAGAACGAATTTTCATTAAACATAGCTAAGAAAAGTCTCTATAAAGTCACCTTTCGAAAAAAAACGAAATCATAATCGGTTCATCCGTTTAGGAGGTATGATGCCACAGACAGATACACAAATATACATAAAGGTACACAAAAACATAGGTAGGTACACACGTCAAAGTTCTTCCATCCTTCTTTTTCCGTCGGGGGTTAAAAACAACATGTAAATTTTCTGCTTGTATTTTCAAACAGATAGATACACAAAGTTTCGATATGCCGAATAGGAAAATATTATTCGAAATAACCCGAACGATGCAAATACGAACTGAAAATTCAAAAGTTCATCGAGGTAACCGAGTTGCGGTGTGAATATTTTATTTGAAAACGTGTGAGCGAGGGCTAACAACTGTGAGTAAAGGTCTTTTCATATTGCAGTATTAAATTATCCAGCGCCGCCCGTCGCAAAAACACCCGAAAATAATAAAATGATGCATTTTGCGGCGCTTTTTGCTCATATCAGCAAGCATTTGGCAACAGCCGTTACTAAAATGAGATTCTCGAGAGATTCAGAGAAGATTCAAAGTTTTATATGATAATATATAACGAGAAAATAATCACAGTGCCAACAAGTAGCCAATATCGAAAGAAAACGATTGCATGAATAACTCAGCATTTACTTGTTTTTGCAAAACGGTTTGTCATAGGAGTTTTGTTTCAAAACACAGGTTTAAAATTCAATTTCGACGTTAAGCCGAAGTTGGAATATTGCGAAAAACTACAGTGATGTGTCACGGAATGTTTGCTGAAAACTTTTTGGATTAAAAATTCATTGCATTCAATATTGAACGGGTGAAACATTTGGAACAAACCAATCTATTACTGGCTATAAAAGACCATGTAGCATTAATTTATCGTCTGCAGAAGCTCATCTTAAAGGCAGTTTACGGAGAAATTATTACATCAGTCAGTACCATTCGCAGACGGCCAGGGGGCACAGAATCTGTCTACGGCTTGTAACGGTTTTATTGCAGGCAGACTGGGAGCAAACACCCCTACACCCACCTCCCGCCACCCTGTCGAATACGACTGCAAAATATTTTCTACTAATAATTGTGTTAGTGTGAAATATTTTTCATAATTATTACACTTTCTTTGTTGATTTTGGTTTGTGGGAATAGTTCTATCAGTCTATTGGATTGGCGGTCTTAGATAACTTTAATGGTATCGTTTTTTGTGTCGATATAAAAATATTATCTACTTGTTGTGTTCCTAGCTATCTCTTTTTTCTTAAGTTTAACATTCCCACGTTCTCTCATTGTAAATTGATTTAATTATTCATAATTTTAAGATTAGTTCGACTTTTGATATTCGAGACTTTTCTCTAGTGAAGAGCTCCGATCAAGTTCGAAATTAATCGTGAAATCAAAATCAATAGATACCTACGTAAGTACGTAGTCAAAATACGTCAAATGCATTCCACAAAAGTCATCATATTGGTTGATTACCTGTGTTAACACAAAATATTTTAATTAAAATGAAAGGATTTTTTGTTGCCAAAACCATGGATGTACCATGCTGTAATTTTTTTGCTCTTCGTACCAAACATGAAAACTGTGAAAACATTCGCAGAGGATGATTTTTTTGGTTGTTTTGTTAGTATACGGGTTGCTGACCTGATATAATCTCTATAACGCTTTTGGTTTGGCCTATTTGTACTAAGCCAGGATTACACCGGGATAAGAAGTGATCTAGCCAGCGTTTAATGTCGTTCTATCTTACTTAATTATTTTTGCTACACAGCAAAAGGCAAAGAGTTTAAAAATGAAGAGTCTTATTTTTTTACACTTTTATTCGTCTGTTTTTCCGACATTCTTTGCTCTCGCCCAGAATCGGAAACGGCGTAATATATTAATCATACTCCGATTCAAATAAAAGAAGGGTGAATAGCGAATTTCAAGTGAAAATATTATAAAGTGGATGCGCATGGCGGGGTATGGCGAGCTCGGTGCGAACAGCAGATATAAAGAGTTCAGTGATGCGGTGAAACAAGTTTTCGTCAGGGTGTTCCACTCGGCCAGTCACTTACTTAATGTCGAGCATTCTAACTTCATTTTACTTTACAAAGCAATTTTTACTGCATTTTCTCTCCGTGTCCGTAGAGTCTAAATGTTCACGCATTATTTAAAGAATTCTCCAAAAGCCTAATTGGCTGGCATTTTCCTTGGTTAGAGGATGAGCATTGCCATACAACGTGGTAATGCTCAGAAAGTTATTCTGTCTGTCTGTCTGTTACCTTTTCGCGCTTAATCCACAGAACTGATTTAGATTAAATTTGGTATGGACATAGTTTGAGAGCCTGGGAAGGATATAGGATAGATTTTCTCTCGGTAGGATGTTCCTTTGGGATGATAAAACACTGTTTTACGGGGGTGAAGCCGCGGGGATAAGCTAGTAATATATAGAACCCTTTACAAAAGCAACGTAAACTGACTACAAATTCTTTTTGTTTCCTCGTGATTAATTCCAGTTGTTGTCAGAGTCTCGCAGCACTATTCATCTCTATATATCTCCTTAGCCACGAGGTTTATTACCGTTAATTTTTCGACGCCATTATTTTTGTGCTGATGCAATAACTGGAGTGTACAAAGTTTACATCTCGGTCATAACTGCCTGTACAGTCTACAGAAAGTTATGACCGAGGAATAAATCCTGTTTTTTTTTTGACTGCGGGAGTTTATTGTTTGTCGCGCGTTTGCATGTAAGTATGTATGTATTTATGTATGTATGTCTATTCCTATAGCACGCTCTGCAGCCCAGACAGTTTGACGTATTTTTACATATGAGGTGTCGTTTACTTCGTCTCAAAGATGGGAGTGACATAGGTATATAATTTTTAAGTATGGCGCAAACCTAAAACAGCGGATTTTGATCCATAGTTAGTTAAGTCATTTAATGGTTAAAAGTAGTAACCAATGGTTTAAAATTTCGGTAAAATGCGTTCATTCATCAAAGCCTTACAAATGGTCAAAAAATTAACTGACTTCTTATTTGTTGTTCTCGTTAACTTACTTGGCAGATAATTTCGTACAAATTATATATGTTGCATTTTTTAATTTATGCCGTAAGTCGCGGTTATTTAGACATCGCGAAACAGGCTCTGATGTAGAAGCTGCAAAAGCGATTGTTTTAAACAAAGAAAAAACTATTTCTAAATAATTGTTCGCAATATGTTAAGGAACAAAGTTAATTATAATTGGATGGGTTGCATATCGACGTACTTAATGTAACGAGCTACAGTTGCGGCGTAATCCCAGCATTGTGTCCCATTTACCGATGACAGCCAGATCTCTGCTTAGTACAGTAGTAACATACCTTGGAACAGTGTTCTTTGATAATGTGCCAAAGTGCTTTGTACACACGTGTTGGGAATAAAGGCGGGTTCACACTGCTACGTATTATGCGTGTCGACGTGTATTGAGGCACATTTCTGTGCCATTTAACCAGAGCGTAATCCTAGCGTAGTGGTTCTCTGTGAAATGTCGGGAATTCCTTGACAGTTGCATGTAAGTATGTGGGGAACTAACTTGCATCTTTTATAGCGTAGTGGATAATTTAGGTTTGTATTGTTTGATTGAGGACGGTCTATTGTGATAGAAGAGTGTGTATGTAAATATATCACATTACAATCAAGAAACTTCAGTTTATTATGAGTGAGTGACTGGTGTTGATTATTTCATGACCACTGCTGTCAAAACGGTGTAGAAAAACATTGTGAGGACACCGGCATGTCCTTTTTTTATTTGTTAACGAGGTGAATTCTTCAAAATGCGCCTGGACTTTTTGGGAAAATCCCAGGGTGTGTGGGATTTTTTACCTCACTATAACCACCCCGGTGATCACCATCAGCTGCAGCCCGCAGACCTGGCATGTCCTAGAACCAAAGAAGAGATGTGGCTGCCACCATCGCAAACTGGGTCCGCGTGGTGGATTACGGCCAATTACCTTTCACAGAGAGGAGGCCTGTCCCAGCCCAGCAGTGGGAACATTAATGGCTTTATGAGAAGTGCTATGTTATTGATACCCTAAAGTTCATCTTATAGTATAAATATGATAACGGTCTGGAAAACATTTCATTTTGTTTCCCTCATTTAAATAAGTCGTACAACTTGAGAACTTACGTTTCGTATTCCATTTCTTAGTAGGTCCATCATGTAAATGACAATAAGCAATAAAAATAAACGACCTTCTGCAGCACTAGTGCTCAGTAATAACGGGAGAATAATATAAATATGAGCTAGTGATGTAACTTGAGAGTTTTTCTATTTGTCCGCTCACAAATAGGTCGTGTCGAGTACCAGTCAATTGTATTTGAATCCTCTCGAATTCGGGTTGACTAGCCTTTCCGTACATCCATTCGAATTCTAGTGCTTACTTGCTTGTTCAGTTGTATGTTAAGACCCGTACAATGCCTTCGGTCCTAAAGTACATTATTACATGTTGGAGGTTTTATTCATTTGTATACAAAAATATTGTTTTCTTTTTACATAATATCACGGTTCGTGTCGATATTTGGATTATATAAGGCCGTGCAATGTTTGGAGCCCACGGCTAGACACTTCTACCAGTCTGTTCTGTTAAAATGTCACCGTGAAAACTTTGGTGAAGTGAGCGTGTAGTTAACCGCTATTCCACGTAAGGCTAATGTACAACAATAAAAGATTTTTATCGAATGGAATTTTAAAACGTTTGTTTAACCAAAAGAGTTTAACAGTAGAATCAGCCACTGAAATAAAAGATTAACAGCTCACTCCCCTAAGTTTTTACGGTGAGTTATTTACAGAATAACACTGCTGCTAGTGTTATCTGCCTTATATTTTTTTAAATTGTAATAAGATTATAGTGACAGTAGTTCTCCTTTACAAATCTCTTAAAATCTGGAAGCGAGTGATTGCGCGTCTTTTTTTGTCATAGGCAATGCATTCCTTAGACGAGCGGCCTGGACAGTAAAATATTTGTCTAGGAAGGCAGTGGAATGCATTGGCATTTTAATTTTCAATTGTTTCTTTGTTACCTGTAACTCGTGTATGTGTGTGTGTGTTTGTATATTAATATATTATAAAATATTTTTTGGAACTATGTATGTAGCTATACTAGCTACAAGATCGTCTATAATAAACCTACTGTCTACTCTTTGGCGAAAATTTGACAGCGCTATTCTGAAGAGTAACTTTAGATTTAAGCCTACAGATTAAATGGAGAAACAATAGGCTGTGGCATTCATCTGTGCGATAATCCGTTTAGTATTGTGGCGAATGTCGGTTATATTTCATCATGACCATTTGTTGTAGCATTCCACATTGAGCCGCAGACGTTTACGATCTCATAACACAATGGAGATGAATTGGTATCAATACAACTAAATCTATGTATATCAAATCAATACACAAACAGACTATGTACTAATACTTATGTCGACTTGTAAACTAAGTTATTTTAATCAAGTGGTACTCGATAATTAAGGCCCCTCCACACTGCCCGACGGATTGGATGACTGGCGTCATTATTGATGCATCCCTTCAGAATCCGATTTCTAACGAACATGTATCACACGTAATTGGGCAACCCCTTTAACTTAATAATACTGATCGATTTTAGATTGTGGTTTGTTTAACTTTTAAGATTGGGTAGCGAGAGTATTAGCTCTGTGGTTCGTATGTTACTACGGCAACCCTTTTCTTTATGCGTGTTTTTCAGCGTGATAGAATTTGCAGTCTAAAATCTCACTGCAAAAATCTACAGGTATTTTTTTAGTAAACTTATTTTATGAACGATTCTTGATAGTAGATTGAGTTAGATTGCTGCAGGGCTGCCGGCAATATATTTTGGCGGTGGGATCTCGGGTTATTGACTGTTGCCATTTATATCTGCATAGACATATTTGGCCAAATGGTTTTCTCATTTTTTTGCAAATCTTGTAAGATTTGCAAAAAAAAGCAAGCTTTTCATTCTGCCTGTAGGCAGAATGAAAAGCTTGGATACCTACTTATTACCTGTAATTACCTTGCTCCTCAAACTGGAAAACTGCTCTTATTTATTCTATTTTAGCTGGATGGCAGAAACAGTTATGATAATAGTAAAACAGCTTCTTCCCTCGGTCGTTCTCAGACTCGACTTATGGATATTTTCTAAAATGGTTAACATTATTTTCCTCTGTGTTACTTTCAAAATCCTAAAATCACCAATTCAATAGTCAAGCTCATCTATATCGTACAATTAAGAGTATTTATCTAAAACGTTTATTTGAAGCCCCTCTAAGTTTATCATAACGACGTTAATACCTGATTTGATTAAGAAGTCTCTCGGTATCAGGACGGTAGGTACCTATCTACCTTCAAATAACGCCGTTTTATTTTTAAGCGACACGTGTAGGTTGGTAATTTAAATTACAATTTGGTACCTATTCAGGTAATTGCAGCTGGTAATTAAGGTATGGAAATTATATTTCCAAATATTTACTTGATATTTGGAAAATACGGAAATTCCAACATTTCTTAATTAACAAATTTATAAATAATTTCCCTAGCAGTTGCTGTACGAATTCAATTTAGCGTGATTTGTGCGATATCCGCGAATGGCAAATTACATTGTATCCAAATCATTAGAAATAAAATAAAAGAGGGACGTTGAGTCTTTTGTTCGCGGATTGCTCGCAGCTTCTCTCGTTTTTAAAGCCTTTCGTCCTACAAAAGTATCAAATGTCTTTTTATAGCGAGCTCTAAAAGGACGCTATTTTAAATTACAATTTCGAGACAAGCACGTCGATCCGGACAAGTGGCTTTAAACAAAATTAACATCGTTTTTAATCATGGAGTTTAAAATTAGTTCTCTTTGAAGCTCTGAATGTTTCGCTTGAGCTCTTTCAAAGAGAAAACCGACAAAAAATCTTTAACAATTACTCCAAACAAAAAGAAGCGTAATAGTATTAGTGAAGCCAAAATCATACCTTTGAAGGAACAAAACAGTCGCGGTTCTGTGCCATGAACAACGGAACACTTTATGGTTTCATGAATTTAATTTGTAGCTAATGCGGCTTTTGTCCGCGCTTATAAAGGGATTTTAGGCATAAAAATAATTTGCCAACTTCACCGTCCCACATTAATAATGTTGATAATTTGCAAATACGAGGTGGTGTTGCCATTGTTCGGAGCACATTGTTATAGGGAAACGTTTTCGGGAGTAGGAGTTTGTGTGCCAGACAAAAAATATAACTGACCAAGATAAAATCTGATTCATAGGTAAATAATAGATGTCAACAAGAGTCATAAATAACAGTTGTACTACTTTTTAGTGAATAATAAATAATCTTCTGACAATAAATAGAACAATCTAGCTCTTCAAATCAAATAAACTCTTTTGCAAAAAAAAACGGGCGCTTTAGATTTTTTCTCTACTTCAATGAAGAAGAATAAGAAAGAGGTTTTATTAATTTGACGATGTATTGGCCTGTTATTTGATGCTTCAACAGTTGAACGACTCACATTTAGCCGCTGAGACACGTTAGTTTGCGAACAATCCTCTTCAATTAGGGCTATAACTTTACCGGCCCTTATCGCATTATCACTCATATAAAAAAATACACATATATACACTGTATATTGCGCAATAAAATTGAAGATTTGTGTGCCACCTTTATTAATTATATTGGTTCACCATACAAACTTGCACCCATCGACCATACAGTCACTGGGGGGCTGCGTGGTCGATGGTTGCATCCATCAAAACTATTCTATGTCCTTCCCAGGGTCTCAAACTAATCCATACTGTGTGCTGTGCTGGCGCTGCTGCTGCGTGCTGAAGCCCTCAAGCGGCGCAAATACTGTAACCTAATAGGTAATTACAGTTTTGAGCCGTTTGGGGTCGAAACGCTTGGGTCATGGGGCCCGAGTGCACGTCTCCTTTTTAAGGAGATCTCTCGCCGACTGATCGATACTGTGCGTGTCCTGAGGGCTGGCTCTTTCTTTGCGCAAAGAATCAGCATTGCCATTCAACGTGGCAATGCTGCCAGTCTTCTGGGCACGTTCCCGGATGATAGCGATGTGGAGGAGTATTTGGACGCCTAAGTGTACCTTTCTTTTATATATAGTGTAAGTAGTTAGTTCTAGTATAAGTTTGTAAAGTTTATTTTTGTTTAGTGTTTAAGTATGTACATATTTACACCTTTGTTTTAAAAATAAATTAAATTATTGAATCCATACCAACATACAATCGGTTTAGCGATTTAAGCGCGAAAAAGTAAACGACAGATTATGGATAGATATGGCTTTGCATCATAGATACATGTTTTCACGTACTTGTACTGTAGGACGTATGCCTATCAAACGTGTGGTTTATTTAATACTATAGATAGGTAGGTATTTAGCCAATTCAATACTTCAAAGTAGGCACAAAAGGCACGTTTATGAATAGGCCTGAATAATTAATGAATATGTCTACATTAAAACGCACGGTACTGTAAACCTTTTTACTGTTTTTACCGTCGTCGTATTGTCTTTGATTCTCATTACACTGAGAAACACGCCGCACACCGCCCGTTTTAAATGTATACCTACCTACTTTTCTAATGAATTCTTTTTTTAATGGTTCTAGTATATTTGAAGAGTTTCGTTTTTAGTTTATTAGTGTGTTTAAATGTTTGTAAATGCACCCACGATACAATAAGAAATTCCTAGTGTGCGGCAACGTTTTTATTTTAATTTGTTTCTGGTAATTAAAATACCTGAGGCTGAGGTATTTTGGATCAGGATTCAGGATCCGCTGGATGCGGGACGCACGGGACCGGTCAATGTAGCGACGCTTGGGGGAGCTTTTTAATATGTGTATTTTTGCAGAAAATAGCGCTCGATAGCTTTCGTAAGCAAAATGGCGACCGCGTACGTCAAATTGTCAAGTATCTTGTCAATTGATATTTTCATTTCAAACGGTAATTTTCACGAAACTACTGTGTATTCTTCAAGTTTATTAATACGAATATCACGATGGATTAAGTTCGACTGTATTTTGTAATTTGTATTTTAAACAAAAGCGGTCAAAATACTGTATTTTATGTTTCAAATACACGACTTACTAATATTTTGTGTTTCGTATTTTAAATGCATCCGAGAAGGTATTTTGCAATTTGTATTTTAATTAAAGCAAATCATTTATTCTGCCCAGCTCCGGTTATTAGGTACAGTCCCCGGCATGTACCATGGCAAGGTTTTGGTACGCGCATAATTTGTGAACTGACCAACCACCATATAGAGCGAACGGAACGTGGACGCGATTGGTCAGTCGATCCTTGTGTTAACTGACCAACCAATCGCGCGCCCGGAACGGTGCTAAACGTTCCCCGCGTCCCGCTTGGTAATCAAAGAGACCTAAAAAACGACTACTGCGCATCTAACGACTTTTGATAAAGTTACGTGCCGGCAACTTCATCAAGTTAATGGATTGTGGATATCAGACAAGCAGTCGCAAAACTACTAATCCTGAGACTCCACTCTAAGTGTCATTCTATGTCAGCAACGGTGATTGTCGATACGCCATAATGGAAAGGATAGCCCACGTGAGCTTTCAATAGCGCTTGGAAATGCCATACATTTTTGAACTTTTATCAATCGCTATAGCGACGCATTCGTTGCTAGAATGTCACTAGAATTCCGGTGGTAATTGAACTGTATTTGGTTATACCGGCAGCCGACCTACACGCAGATGGGGACAGGCTAAGCAGATGAGGACGAGTTTTGGAGTTAATTTTTTATTTATTACAGTACATGGAGGACTTACAGCTAATAAAAACAAACAAAAAAGGAAACCATAGTCAACAGAAAGCTAATTATAAAATAGCCTCACGTCTAGACTTATTACATTAACTAGCACTTCACCCACGACTTCATTCGCGTAATCCGTATTTTATCCTGTATGCCCCTCATAGTGCTCCCATACATCATAAAAAGAAGCCCTGTAAAATTCTTCAAAAATCTTTAACACCCCTTAAATTGTGTCTTTTAGGAGCTGTTCTGAACAACCAATAATGAACACCTTAACTATTAACTTAAGTTAGTATTAATGCCAAGTTTCAAATATATAAGCCCAACAAAACAAAACCACCTTTTCACCTCCTTAGGGGTATAATTTCCAAAAATCTATAAATACTTACATGAATTCTTTTTATCAACCAAAAGCGTAAATCTTTAATTTCGCGCGTCACACTTAAAAGTGTAGAAGTTTCACACAAACTTTCAACCCCCTTTTTATCTCCTTAGGGGTGGAATTTCCAAAAACCAATAAATACATTAATTCATAAACACATTTAAAATTTAACCAATAAATACATTTTCTTTTTATCAACCAAGAGTATAAATCTAAAAGTTCAGGTCTCCAACTTACAAACTATAGAAATTTTATACAAAGTTTCAACCTCCTTTTTACTCCCTTAAAAATAGAATTACCGAAATAAAAAAAAACGATTGTTTTGTTAAAAACCAAGAGCGTTAACCAACAATTTCAGAAGTTTTACCTCTTAAACCGAAGAAATTTCACATAAAGTTTCAGCCCCCGTTTTATCCCCTTAGGGGTAGAATTTCGAAAAACCAATAAATACATGAATTCTTTTTATCAACCAACAGAGTAATGCTAAAATTTCACGTGTCCAACTTACAAACGAGCTATAAAATTTGGGGTTCCTCAAGGTAGCGTGCTTGGGCCGTTACTTTTTTTTAATATACATAAATGATCTCCCAATACTCATTTCTCAAAATATGGTACTTTTTGCCGATGACAGTACAGCTGTTGTAAAGTGTACTAACCCTGTCTCTTACGAGAATGACATAAATGCTTGTCTAAATAAAATAATTAACTGGCTTAATAGCAATAACCTAGTGATTAATTTAAACAAAACAAAAGTAATGCCAAATAGAAGATACAAACAAGGCTAAATTTTTAGGTATAATGCTTGATAGTAAACTAACATGGAAACCCCATATCAAAGAAATCTGTCTGAAATTAAATAAATCTGCATATACACTGTTTCAGCTATCAAACAAAGTTAATACACAAACACTTTTAATGGCGTATCACGGATTGGTTGCATCAGTTCTGAGGTTTGGTATAATTTTTTGGGGGCAATCTACTGAAAGAGAAACTGTATTTAAAGCGCAAAAACGATGTATTCGGTCCATGTGTGGCTTAAAAACTACCGATACTTGTAAACCTCATTTTAAATCATTAAAATTACTGATTATGCCAGCTATGTACATTTACGAGACTGCTTTGTTTGTTAAAATCAATTTGCACCTGTTTCAAAAACTATCCGAAGTAAAAAAGACTCCAATGCGTTCTCAATATATGAACAAACTTTGCGACAGAAAATGTAGAACCGCTTTAATGACAAAGAGTTTTTTTGGCATGGCTCCGAAAATTTATAATAATATACCCGATGGCATAAAAAATTTGCCCCTTTTAAAGTTTAAGAAAAGTCTCTACTCGCTATTAATTGAAAATTGTTATTATTCTGTAGAAGATTTTATAAATTACTAGCTGACCCCCAGGGCTTCGCTCCCGTCAATTGGCTACTTACCTACCTACACTACCTACCCTACCCTACCTACCCTACCTACCCTACCCTAACCTACCTACCCTACCCTACCCTACCCTACCCTACCTACTCTACCTACCCTACCCTACCCTACCTACCCTACCCTACCCTACCTACCCTACCCTACCATACCTACCCTACCCTACCCTACCCTACCCTACCCTACCTACCCTACCCTACCTACCCTACCCTACCCTACCCTACCCTACCCTACCCTACCCTACCCTACCCTACCCTACCCTACCCTAGGGGTATGAAAAATAAATGTTGGCCGATTCTCATAGATACCGGATAAGCACAAAAAATTTCATCAAAATCGGTCAAGCCGTTTCGGAGGAGTATGGCAACGAAAACTGTGACACGAGAATTTTATATATTAGATAATTTTTAATATTTCGTGTGCATTTGTTGTTATTCTTCAATATTTTTAAGAAATCTGTTTATCTTTTTTCGTGCGATTTAATTGTAGATTTTATTAAGATATTTAAATACATTTAAAATAGTTTTTTTTTACTTTTATTTCTCTTAAACTCTAGTATTTAATTTTGTTTTATTCTGTTAATGTTTTTTATTTGCTTTTATTTTTGCTTGTGTCTTTAATAATATTTGTACGCCTTCACGGCAAAACATAGCGCCCATTATATCTAACCTAAGATCTTTATGTAAATACCTATGTTTCACAAATAAATATTCTGATTCTGAAAAAAAAAAACTGTAGAAATTTCATACAAACTTTCATTACGGTGAGAGTTGCCAAAAACCAATAAATTCATGAATTCTTTTTATCAATCAAGAGCATAAATGTTACATTACACGTGCCCAATTTACAAACTGTAGAAATTTCATAAATACTTTCTACCCCCTTTTACCCCAGGATGGAATGCGCACTTAGGTCATTTGAGGAACCTCCCTGCCAAACTTCATCTATATACGTCAAGCGGTTTTTGATATTTCGTCATAGTGCTAAACTATTGCAGAATTAATCCTCCTCTCTGTGAGAGAGAATGCCGTAACCCACCACGCGGGCCCAGTGCGATTTGGTGGATGTCACATATCTTCGGGTTTTTAGTTCTATGTCATGCCGGTTTCCTCGCGATGTTTTACTTTACCGTTTTGGGAGCGGTGGTGATGGAATAATTTACACAAAGTGAAGCGCCTGCCTGGATTCGAACCCAAGACCTACAACATTGAAGTCGCGGTAGTTACCACTGCACAAACATTTATACAATTTTGTCTGGAATTTGGTATTTAATATGGTGATATTTGAATACCAGGTTCAACGAATAAGATATTTGTTACCACGGCTAAGCGTCACGGATGTACCCAGGGGAAAATACAAAAAAATATTCGAGCAATAACTTGATGAAACTATTTACCTACGTATTTTACTGTAAATATATATATATATACCTATCTTCGTTTGAATTAATTTTGTTGTATTTTCTGTTTTCTGTTTGTTGTATATTAAGTCATCAATTAATGTTTGTTGAGCATATAGGGTTGCAAAAGCGATTATATTCCCTTAAACCGGCCCTGTCGTAAAATGCGTTCCCACCTGACATGTCTTAACTATATACTATCTCTTTACCAATTTCAGGTACAAAAAAGTTAAATTACAAATTTAAAAAACCCCCGAATGAAAATCCTCCAAAATAAAAAAATAAACCTTGTACTCGCGTCGGGAAACCGCTAAGAAAATAATATATACAGCTGTAAACGTTGGCGGTTATTTAACTTTTACTGTATGCTTTTTAAACTACATATTATATACCTGGTAGTAGACACGCTTTAGTCGACAATCTATCGAAACACGTAATAATGATCGTAATAATATTTGCGTAAAAACCCAGATTCAAAGGGTAAAATGCGCATAACTTTTGAACGACTAAACCGATTTTATTCAAATATTCTCACTCTCTCACACTCTCGACAAAGTCATCTATCAAACAAAAAAAACTTAATCAAAATCGGTTCATCCGTTTAGTAGCTATGATGCCACAGGCAGACATACATATACACAGAGACAGATACACAGCAACACTCGTCAAACTTATAACACCCCGCTTTTCCGTCGGGGGTTAAAAAGCCAAGGATTTCATATAAACATGCGAGAGCCCTTAGTCCAGGCTATTACAAAATTCTTTCTTAGCTTATGTCTCCTACTCATAAATTCTAGACTTCCTAAATTTCAGGACGGTAGTAAAAAAAAATCCGAACTTTCATACAAACTTGCGAGAGTGCTTAGATCTCTTTAATCCAGCCCTGACACAAAATCTGTTCTTAATGAATGACTATTAAATATTAAATACCTCCCTGTCAAATTTAAAAATTGTATCACAAAAAATCAAGGACTTTCGTACAAACTTGCGAGAGCCCTTAGACCTCCTTTATCCGGCACTGTCGCAAAATCCGTTCTTAGCGGATGTCTACTAACTATAAACTACTTCCCTGCCAAATTTTAAGTTTGTAGCACAAAAAAAGAAGGACTTTCATACAAACTTGCGAGAGCCCTTAGACCTCCTTAATCCGGCCCTGTCGCAAAATCCGTTCGGATTTCCACTGGGCCCGCGTGGTGGGTTAAGGCGAATTCCCTAGCACAGAGAGGAGGCCCGTCCCAGCAGTGCAAACATTATAAGGTTGATGATGATGAAAACATAACTGGTGAAATGTGTGTGTGGTATAGGTGCGTCTCTGTTTAACCCTTCAAGGAATACATGCGTGATGTTATGTTATGGACCAGCAAATGACTTACAACAGCCACAGGGATAAGATATCAGTTTCTTGAATTAAATTTTAACTAGCCCTGCTGTCTTTGGTTGAAAAAAATTTCAATGGCCAATCGCACTAATTACGTTTAATTTGTGACGCGGTGATTGTTTAGACACGGGGTCCTAGTGCTAATAAACAAAATTTGATTCATATAAATATCACTAGATGGCGCGATGTGCAATGATTTGTTATAGAATTGTGTGGAAAACTAACATTTTCTAGAATTGATCATAAAAATGTCATGTTCTTTTTTAATCAACTCTCGTAAGCTCAAAATTATGGAATATTGGGCTCTTAATTCACATTTCAATAGATGGCGCCGTTTTAAATTTATGTGGCATGCCAATCGATTTTTTAAATTTATATTGTAACACATTTTGGTACAATAAAACTGTTAAAACATGCAAAAATACTGTAAATCAAATCGTCACAGTATTTCAAGAAAAAAATATCACGAACCGGAAAAACCCTTTTACTTGCAAGTCGCTGCTAACACCATCTATAGCCGGGGAACGAAACCGCACGCGATTGAATTACCTGTAAAAATAATCATCTGAATCAGACGAAAAACGCTAGTTAAGTCGGCGTCGGCACGATTTCTTTGTATGGGATGAGGCATTGTATGCTAGTTTTATGTTATCTGTGGTTTAGAATAGAATTTAGTCACAGCGATAATGTTTTTCAATTACCTGCTACCACTAACCGTTTTAAATACATTCCAGTATTTATTTTATTTGTTTGAGTTTGTATTGTATGTATTTCTCGATCTATTTAAATAAACCTACCTTATCGTGTTTTGTTTTTAATTTTGCACAATTTTTCAATTTTGTCCTTGCATCACCCAAAAGTCGACTGGTAGAAAATGCTCAAGGTATTAAGTCCGCCTCTGTACGATCGTGTGCATGAAGTATTAAGTAAATAGATGGTGGTCTTATCGCTGACAGCAATTTTTAACAGATCACCTTTACTTCCCCTGCATGATCCGGGAGTTGCTCTTGCAAGGTGATTTTAGAGCAATTATTCTGAAGAACCAGAATTTAAGCCAGAAATAGAGACTACAGAAATTCAGTCGTTCTGTTTCAGTGAAACAAATGACAGAAATAAACCCCTATTATTAATTTCATAATTGCGAAACAGCTCAGTGAATATATTCAGTGAGTTCCCGACTCGAAGGATTCTCGGGGTGTCTTTGAATAGATATTATCACATAATATTGTATGCTACACTTCAACGCGCAGCGGCATCTTTTCACTTCATTTGTTACACTGTTTTGAGTTTAGTGTAAACAGGATGAGTTTTAATACATTGGTATTCAGGATTTTAAGGGGTCTTCTCATTTTCGTGCTAAAAACTAATCCTAAAAAATTTCATTAATGCAGAGTAGCTACAGTTTGGTCCTTATAGTTGCAAATAGGGTTGTAACGTATATTCGGGACCTTTGCTATTTATTGAAACCACGCAGAAACTCTGAAAAAAAAATTTACCAATCTAACCGCCTAAACAAAATTATTACATTCATGATATTCCTAATCCAGTATTATCAGGCTTCCAAAATGGATGGACAAATATTTTTATGCACTCCCATGATATGGGTATCAAATGAAAGGGACGGATATATTTATTTTCGATTCTACAGTAATAGACATAATTGTTAATTGTTTGTGTGTTACGTGGTGGCCCAGTGGTTAAGACCTCGCCTCTCGTGCTTGAGGTCGTGAGTTCAAATCCGGGCAAGTACCAATGTGATTTTTCCAAATTCATATGTACTTTCTAAGTTTATCTTGGACATCACAGGCAACGGTGAAGGAAAACATCGTGAGGAAACCTGGACATATATATACTTAATGTAAGTCTAAAATAGCCAAGTCAGAGGCCTGTGGGGTTCCCAGAGGCGGCTAATTAACTCTGACACCAGAGGTGGTCACATCCTCACACGAAAAGAAGAAGAATATTTAATAACAAAAGACTAATAAAAAAAGTTTACTTTATTACGCATCAAAAATTTCCTCCGCATCCATGTCAATGGGAAAGGTGCACGAACGCTGGCAGCATTGCCACGTTTTTATTATCCCCCACCGCTTTCGTTAACCTTCTCTGCGCCTCCACTTCCGCATTTGCTACCTCTAAATGAACCCCGTGACTTCCCTAGCTGCACGTGCCTGCGCTGAACATCGAGAGTCCTCGGCGCCACAAAGGACTGCTTTTGTTTAGTGTTGAAAGAGGTATCGGCCTTTGACGCGCCTTCCATATATTCTTCATCAGCGTACTTCAATATGCTGTGTTATTGCGCGAGACTATATCAAACCTTTTAATACATTATGTTAATTTTCCTTCGGCTAATCCCTAAACGTTTTAAACCTTTTTATTTTGAGTTGTTTTTTATTATTCGATAAATTTGCTCTTTTTTTTTTCTTTTTTCGTTATGTATATTTACCTCTTATATGATACTTAGGTAATCAATTGTGAACTCTTGGTATCTTAAAATCATCAAAGATAGACTACACTATTTGCTCCTGGTTTCTGAATTGAGAATGCGATACTCAGACTTTGCCAAACTTTAATGCAAAACCACCACCAATTCTCAATTCAGGAAACAGGTTTTACTCTTGTTCTTATCAATTATTGAATAATACAATAAATCTACTTGCACAATATGTCCAGAAAATAATGCCGGCGATCTGCAAAGACAATTCTGTGCACCGACGATGTCTCGTACGGCGGCGAAGCGACGAGTGTCCTTGTGCACGTGCTGGAGGACTTTTGTGGCATCTTTGATACACACAACGATAGGATGCCCGCCATACTTCTGGATGCAACATCAGTTTGTTCTTTTCGTGGAAACAGCTGTTTTATTTAATTTGCAAAATATGTCTGTGCTATTTGAACCATTCAAAATAGAATTAATTCTGACAGAAAAGACATACAATGCGCACTTCTGCTTAATCCTTCAGAGTAGACAGGCGTGATATTATGTTATGGGTAGTTACTTTATCTACCTACTAACTGTCGAATCCGTGTTATAAACAGCTTTCATTCAAATGATCAGTCGCTTTAGAGAAATGATATAATCATTCCGATTTAGCATGGCAATAATAGTGTCATTGATCCTCATTAATTTATTGACATTCTTAACCGGGAATACAGACATAGAGTCGTCAACAATCGACATCTATCGTGATTCTCAACATTTTTGACTAACGAAAAACGACACATTTATTTATTTAAACTTCATGTACAATGGTGATACATAGGCGGACTTAATGCAGCAAGGTATTCTCTACCAGTCAATCTTTGTTTATTGTTCGGATTCTTGCGAAGAGATTTAAGGGAAAGTGCAATCATGACCTCTATAATCTCGCAAAAACGAAACCGCTTTGACATATTAATAGTACGATTTCAAATAAATCGTTTAATTTTAATAAAGAATTGGCTGACTTTTTTAATTAATTTAGTAAGCCGAATGAATTAATCTTGTGTGATTTATTCTTTCATTCAAACGATTCTATTTGACACGACTTTTCTGTACTTAAAATATATGGCCAATGACTTCTGATTTTTTTTTCTGACAACTTTCATCATACATTACAGTAAAACTATTTACTTAATGTCCCTCGGCAATCATCGCCTACCCGAATACAAACAAATGCTAATATCCAAGTCCATCAGTTATTAGATTTATCGTGTACAATCATTTGAATTCAGAACTAAGTACTTTATTGTTGTTTTGTTTTTACTTCCGTGTGGACTATATAGATCTGTAAAACTATTATCCTTTTTAACCGCAGCAGCTTACCTAGCATTTTCAAAATAAATTACATTAAGTTAAAAGAGTATTAACAACTCTGTATGCTTCCAAGTTAATTAAAAGCGACCGGTCTTCACCGAGTGCAAAAGGCAACTGATAGAAAGCCGGCGACTGATGAAACACGAAGTTTGCCGAGGGACATTAAGAAAATAGTTGTACTGTAGCTTGGATGGAAAATCCCGGGCAAATCACCCACGAGAAAACGGAGTATGGATGGTGTTTTGATTACGTTTCATTTTACAGATTAACATATACCGTGAAAAGCGTCATTTGTTTTCAGAATATTGGCGAGGCTTCAGCAGAGCCTTCCGGCTTATTTTTATTAACTTTATCCATCTTTAATATCCGCGATACTCTGTTGATCTATATTACAATTAAATTTTTTCAACTAGCAAAATTATTGTTTCAGAACGTGGAACAAAAAAATAATTACAAAGCTCACGCAGGAGATTATAATAACTTAATAGCTATAAGACCACTAGATTATAATAGCATATTATACTGCTGTATCTTCAAAGGGCTAGGCAGACTGTTATAATCCTACCTCTCCCATTGTTAAATTGGATTCTTAAACCTTTTTGGAAAGCGACTTACTAAGTCAGTTAACTTCGTGATGGCTTCTTTTATTATTTTCATCTCTGCTCTTTCAGGCAACCAAACCCTTGTTATGTTGTCATACTAACGGGGATACACCTTTGATTGAGCATGTATTTTATCTGCCATGTTGATAAGGGGGTGGCGAAACATAAATTGCATCAACTGAGCCATGTTGTTCACATCTGGCCATGTTCCAATTAAGGTCAACCGGCGACAGTGCTGTATCAGCAGATGCGGACTAATTTCGCGATAGCGTTTGGAAAAATGTCAAAAAATTATTGCAATGTAAAGCTATTGAAATGTCACGTGACCAATCCTTTAGTGCTCGTTCAGACAGGGGTCCGTTTTATCGAATACGTTTTTATTCGCCGCTGGCGAATAGTTGTATGAGCGAATTCACACACATGACAGTATTCCAGAACCAGTAAAAAATCCGATACGATAAAATATACAGCTGTCCGTTTTACAGGTCCGCTTTATCGTATACATTTTTATTCGGTAATGGCGTAGGGAGTTGTTTGTGCGAGTTCACACACACAGCAATATTAAAATACTGATCCGTTTGATTGAATCGAAACCCCTCCGTAGCGACGGAACCATTAAAAAGGTACTGTAAATGTGGTGTGAACCTTACCCGCCGTAGCGACGGAACCGTTAAAACAATCCAGGAAATACGGATGATCTTTGTGAACGAGCCCTTACGATTCGACCATCACTTCGCTGATCGAATCACACTTGGTCTAAAGCCTCTACGCGTACTGCGAGAACAGGTTTCAGGCGGCGCGGGATTACAATGCCTGGAAGGACTCTATACATATTTCCCTACAACACACCTACAATCCCGAGGTGAACTAATACCTCAACACGTGTAACTAGTTAATCCTCTACACAATGCTGAGGAATGATTTGTGCTTACAGATGGGTTAATCCAACCACCTAGAGACTGAGCCAACCAAACTATGCATACCTCGGATTGATCTGCAGGGACCACGGGGGTGACCATAACCTCTTAGAGTAAGGTTATTTTGATATCGCGTAAGTTACAGATGTATACAAGTCATATAAATCTGTCCCTTACACACACTCAAAATAACCTTACTCTAAGAGCTTATGGTCACCCAGGTGTAAATATGGCACATCGAGCTTTGAAAGAGACTATCGAAAATACTCGGTAAGGTCGGAAACAGACGAAGTCTACTAAGCCTAAGTATACCTTAAACTTGTCGTGTTATATTTACGGCAGGGTACTGTAGATCTATTCGAAGTTAGTTTCATTTATTTAGAAGTTAGATGAGCAAAATTAAACGCAACCATACATACAAGTCATGTTGCTCTGGATCCCTAGGCGGTAAAGCGCGAAATTCGATTTATTTTCGTTCTCTACACCGGACATCGACTGAAATGGACGACAGCACTGGGATCGCTTGAATTACTGCTCCATTTCCAATTCAAGCATAAACTTATAGATGCTAGTAACATTTAAGATAACCTACCTACTTTATTAGTACGAGCTACTTAGAGCTTTGATGTAACTGAATGTATCAGTTTTAATGAGAAAAGTTAGTGTTGCTTCGTGGAAACGTATGCAAGAAACTGTTGAACTCGCGCCAGCTATTTCCGAACCGTGAGCGCATCGCAACGGCAAAGCAGCCGATACTGAAACAATTTCAGACTATCCGCTCTCCATCTACATATTACAAGAGCGGTAACTTCGCTGTTTGCTTTTCCTTTACGATACTACTTGATATGGAACGCTGATACAAAAGCACAGGTGTTTTCGCGTGTGACTTCTCAGTGCATACAGATAAGGCTTTGAAAAGCATATTCTATCCTATAGGTACTTATTTTCTAAAAACTTATTCCCGAACAATATATTTACTCATTTTGTCTCATCCCCTAAAAGGTTATTCGAAAAGATGAGATATTTTCCCACAGCAACTTCAAGATTTTATGTACGATAGGTTTGAGATAGGCAACATACAACATGCATATTTAAACAGACACTTTGTTTCGGGCAGAACATGTTTACTGAGCTATCTCATTATGAGCTAACGTATTCCGTAGTCGCGTCCTTGATGTCAGGTAAAATTAATTCGTAGCACCTTTTAACGGAGAGTCACCGGAGCCTACGGTCCTCGAGGGGCGAGAGAAACTTATACGCCACATTGCCTATTCAAAAAGGCCTCTTGGCAACAAAATAAATTGAGAAGACTGAGTAAAATAAATGTAGCTGAAGAGAAGCATAAATAAAACCAAGCTAAAAACCAAGGTCACCTTGGTTTGAAGCGGATGGGCCGATGCCGGCTACACGGTTTAAAACAAGCTCCAAACCTCAGTATGTTTAGATCGCTGTGCAGAGAGGACGCATTTACACTCGTACCGACAGTTCATTACAACGACGTCATGGCGCCTTGCCTATCTATACTTCAAAAAGAACAAAACTTTAAAAACTAAACTCTAACTATTTTCTTATTAATATTATAAATGCGAAAGTTTGGATGTATGGGTGTATGTTTGTTGATGAACGGATCTGGGTGAAATTTGACACACAGATATTTTATAATCTGGAATAGCACATAGGCATTTTCATTTCATCCCGGTATAACGTTCCCTTGAAATAAGAAAACACTTTTCACGCGGGCGAAGCCGCTGGCAAAAGCTAGTATATTTAATATAGGTTACTTTTTAATGTAAAAGAACATAGTTTAAAAAAAATATCCCATGTTTTTTTTTCTCAGTGGAGTTATTATATGATTCCGATGTCAAATCCCAAAGACAGGACAAGTCACTGCATATATCGATTAGTTCTGATAATACTTTACGTTCGCTCTGTTGAGCCATTTTGTGCGCAGCGATGCGGGCGTCTGCCCTCGCCGCTTGCACCCAGTATATAATAGTAATCTTTGGCTTGCAGAAGCGCGACTGTCATACGCGTGGTTTTTAACAAGCGGCTAAACGGTTTTAAACAAGTTTTAAACCAACTGGTTTGCTACGCACGCCTTTCTACCAAGGGTGTTCAAAGGTCATACTAAATTTGGTTTAAAACCACTGTCTACACGGTTTAAAACGGCGCTTCAAACCAAAGTGACCTTGGTTTTTAGCTGGATTTTAAACCGTGAAGCGCAGGCTTAATACAGCGCAACGCAAAACACGTCGTGTCGTGTTTAGCTGCTCATTCATTATCTCGACACGAGAGGCTGGTTAATAAATCTGGCAAATGTTTCAGCTACTATGTTATGCGGGATTAGTGTGGCACCTCGGGCGCGGCACGAGCCTTTAAATTAAGGGTGTTTGCGCGGCTTCACTACTGTGGTTTATGTATTACACGGGTCAAACTTAATAAGAGCGGGAGACGCCGCCGCCGCCGCCCCGCCGCAAACAGCTGCCAAGCGCTGCGCTACAATTGACCCATAATTCTAGACGACATCTTCATCTAATGTCTAATAACAATATGGCTGCTCGTTGTGGACGGGACATGTGCTCTTCATTGTTCCGCCTCGCTCTATATTTTTGTGAACACTTTAATTGAAACTATTTATTAGGACACGGCAGTTGCATGTAGTTCTAGAATGTTAATTGTACTAGTTTTCGCATTAAAAAGGTAGTTCTCAACAAGCTTGTTACTAGGTCCTATATATTGTGAGTTGCAATGTGTTTTGACCGAAAAATTAGGTTTGGTTAGTATTTTTGGAATTAATTGTAATATTAAGAACCATTTTCTGTGTACATTGCACGACGTACACAAACCCCTATTCCTACCCAAATTCCGTCTGTTACCGTAGGTCTCCTTGTAACAGACTTCCCGCACGTAAAACCAAAGTAACCTACGTTTGGTGTGGTTTGTATGATAGGGTAGGGCGTTAGGATTACTAGGGTCCTAGGTCATTGTTATAGGGCTAGGTTTGTAGTCAGTTGGGTCTTTGGTATCTCATAGTTACCAGGCTGGTGCAAACATAGCCACACTGTACGCATTTGGAATAACGGCCGTACTAAGGTGTAAGTTCCGGTGCGTACAGGGGCTGTTAAAGATTTTAGAAGAATTTTACTGTACAGTCTTCTTTTTATGATGTAGGGGAGCACTAAGAAAGGACTTTTGGAAATTCAACCTTTAAGGGTGTGAAACTAAAAAGTCATCTGTAGGATGAAATATGGATCACGTGAACGAAGTCGCGGGTGAAGTGCTAGTAAAATAAAAATTCAAAATCAATGTAAAATAAAACCAACCCATAATGTCATAAATCAATCCAAATCATAAGCATAGTCATTAAAAATAAAATCATAATAAAATTAAATTAAAACCATTAGACAAATTGCTGTTAAACAATCATACACACTTTTTATGTTCGATGGAATTGCATTTTCAGACTACAGGTATTATGTCTATTTACAGACTTCAGTTATGTTTTAAAATGGATGTCATCAAAAACAGGTTTATCTTTTAGCGTTAACCATAAATTGATGTCAACTATCATACGAAAGTTCTGACTTCAAAATACTACACCTACACCATACTCTTTAACTATTTTAGATCATTGACCAGTATTTGACTAAGAAGCCTTTTCACAAATTAAACAAAGGATCTAGATGTCTGTTTAGTAACAACAGAAATTGGGAAGCATCCTGAGAAGTCATATCGTTACTCTCGTTCTCAACAACAAACTAGAAAGCGTATTGAAGAGAAAAGCGCTTTTCTCAGTATTTTCCACTACAAAAGAAAGTACGGTATTTTGTTATTCGCGCTTTATAGTTTGTAATATAAAATAATTAACGGTGCGTTGTAGAAAATTCTATATTGAACTATTCCATCTTTAATTTTAATAAAAAAACTTTAACAAAAAAAAACATTTTTACAAAAATTACAACCGACTTCCAAACAAAAACACTACAAAGTGAAAAATAACTTCAATTTCGGAAGTCGGTGTTCCTGTTTACGTTTCTTCGTTTTTGACACCGAATTCCGAAATTGAAGTTATTTTTCACTTTGTAGTGTTTTTGTTTGGAAGTCGGTTGTAATTTTGTAAAAATGTTTTTTTATTTTTCACTTTTTAGTTGTGGTACATAATGTACCAGTTCTATAGGCTAGGTACCTACGCGTATAGTGCCCAAAGTGAAGCCAGAATAACCCAATAACATGAAACTTAAACAAAACTAGGTGCAGTGAGAGTATACCAGGGTGAACTGTTCACACCTGCTTACCCCTTTAGAGCGTACCAGTGTGATGTTATGTTATGAAATGGTGTAAACAATAAACAGACATGCGATTGCATCTATCCCGAGTGTTTTACCTTCATTTATTGAGGAGTTCTAATGTATTTCTCCGAAGTTCTTCATCAGATCTTGATGAAAATTAAATGGGACCACACGACAAGCACCAGCTTTCAAATAAAAAAAGAATCATCTAAATCGGTTCACCCAATAAAAAGTTCTGAGGTAACAAACATAAAAAAAAATAAAAATACAGCCGAATTGATAACCTCCTCCTTTTTGCGAAGTCGGTTAAAAAATACTGCCAGCTCCCAAATAAAAAGACTAAAAAGTGAAAAATAATTTTATCTTTGGAAGTCGGTGTCTTTCATAGGTACAAGTTTATTGCGTTATGGACACCGACTTCCAAAAAAAAAGTTATTTTTCACTTTGTAGTTTTTTTATTTGAAAGTCGGTAGTATTTTTTGTAAAAGTTATTCTATTTTTCACTTTTTAATTGTACCTGCCTAATAGGCAAGTTGTTTAGTAAGAAACCTATAACGTCAGAATAGATTACCCGAATATCATGAAACATGAACACAACCGGTGAAATGAGAGATCTGCGTACCCCTTAAGAGCGTACTGACGTGATTTTATATTATTAAAATTAAATAAAATTAAATTAAATAAATTGTTTATTGATCAAAAAGGTACAGATGGTGAGAAAAACAAAAATAAGTAGTTACAAACAAGGTTTACAAGGTTATGAAATTACAGTGTATAATCGTATAAGAGGTTTATTCACGATACAATGAATGGGTAGCACAAACACAACACTTATTTAGGAGCGAGCGAGAGCCGCAGAGAGAAGCGGGCGTAATTATTTACTCGCGTAGGTAGCGCGAATCGGGAAAATCGTGACTAACGCTAACGCGGGCGGGCGACGACTGGCGCACGCGCGCGGGGTACGCAGGACGCGGGTGCGCGGGTGTCCGGGAAGGGGTGCGCGACAGCGTGACTGCGCGAGCGTCTAAGGTTCACCTTACCTACCTAATATTCGATCGCGCGGCGCGGCGCTACATTCTCCCCCTCTAACCTGACTCTTGCGTCCTCGCGGTCGGGTTAGCCTTGCGTGGTCTCCCCCTTTTACGTTTTTCTTGGACGGGTTCGGTTGGGATGCGACCAACGAAAGGTGTCAGCACTGACGAATGATACTTTCCTAACACTGTACCATCTCTAACACGTTCTAATATGTAGGTGGTTGGGCTTGCAATAGCTTGCACACGATATGGGCCGTCACGTCGCGGAATGAACTTAGGCGTTTGGCCTTTATTCGTGTCATTCAAGCCCTGCGTTTTCAAGAGGACCAAGTCCCCAATCTTGTAGTCCGGAGCAGGACGACGGTGCTCGTCAGCATAACTTTTATGCGCCTTTTGAGCAGCCTCGTGAACGTCACGAGCGTCGACGAGTACTGACGACACCTTCTTCAGGTAAGCAGTGATGTCACCTATATAATTGTCGTTGTCGATAATAGCTCGCATTTCAGATACAACATCGGCGGGTGCGCGCATTTCGCGTGCATAGCTCAGATAAGCGGGTGAGTAACCCGTGCCCGCGGTAACAGCTGAGTTCATCGCGAACCGGATAGCAGGTAAGTGAATATCCCACGTATCATGATCTTTACCTACCAGAATCGCCAGTTGCGGCTTGAGGTCCCGGTTCTTCCGCTCGACCGGGTTCGCTTCTGGGTGATAGTAACAAGTAAGTGATTGGATAATACCCATAGCATGGCAGGTCTGCTGCATGACTTCACTGATGAATTGAACACCATTGTCACTGATGAGTCTCCGGGGAACCCCGTACCTCAAGAACACCTCCGAAACCAGAACTTTTGCACATTCTTCGCTCGTGGCTTTGGTGAGGGCAAACAACTCTACCCACCGAGTGCAGGTATCCTCGACTATCAAAATCCACTTGTTACCTGTGGCGGTCTCGGGAAGTGGCCCGAAGAGATCCACCGATAAAACTTCAAATCGACGCGCTGAAGCTGGCGTCTGCAACAATCCGGCTGGTTTTCTAGTGTCAGCCTTATATTTTTGGCACTGTACACAGTGTTTAACATGTTGCGTGACTTGGGCACGCATCCCTGGCCAATAATATTTACTAGCTAAGCGTTGAAAGGTACGCTCCGCGCCTAGGTGGCCAGCAGTTGGCGCATCATGGTAGTCCGACAAGATCTTTATCCGTTCTTGCTCTGGGACTACCAGACTGGCGTCATCATTATCTTCATTTTCGGGTCCATAGCGATACAATACACCTTCTGTAAGTACGTACCCTTTATCGGCCCATGGCCTCCCCCTGAACGGATCGTCAGACTCCAGTGCTTCGACGATTTTGCGTACTTCAGGGTCTAACATCTGGCTTTCCCGGACGTCCCTAGGACTCCGTGATGGCATGTCAGCGACAGCGTAGCACAAGTCGCAATCAGAACCTTCAGTGCACGCTGGACGCGACAGCGTGTCAGCTAGAACGTTCGCCTTACCTGGCAATACTAAAAAGTCGCAAGATACCACACGGCCCTCAACTGTGACAGGTACCTCGGCAGTTAGTAGGTCCATGGAGGATCGAGACCCGTCGGCTAATCGAACTAAGCGTTTGGTGTCACTGAACTGGACACCCGAGTCTATCAAAATCCGATACAGCGAAGAGCTCGCTAAACTATGCGTAGCCCCGGTGTCAACAATGGCTACCCCATTGCGACCCATAACGTGGATATTCACCATCGGGTGTGTTTTGTGTGAATCTATGCTAGCCCAACGCACGTACCTACTAGAATCGTTAGTCGCGTCGGGTTCCTTATGGAAAGTCGCGCTATTAAAAGAAGGTTTGTCATCTTTCTTAGTCGACGTTGACGACGAGTTACAAATATCGCATTTAGAACGCACTACACCCGGTTGACCGCATCCATAACACCGTATAGGGTTGTTGACCTTGGAATCTATTTTATTTGCCTTCCGACACTCAGTGGAAACATGGCCGTATGCCTTACAAAGCGAACACCGAACGCGAGAACGTTTCGAGTTTTCGTTCGAGTTTGAAGCGAGTTTCGAACCGGTGGTTACGCCCGAACTCGTAGTAGCGCTACGCTCAGGTGATTTCGATTCGCGCGTAGGTACATTCGAGTTTACGAGCGCGGGAGATGCTGTTGACCTTTTAATCTCCTCGATGGAGTCTTCTACGAGTCTCGCTCTCTCTAACAATCTATCCACATCATTAGGTACACTGTCCCTCGGTAATCGTTTGCGGATGCGACGATGTAATAGTCCGTAAATGATATCGACTTGCATCGCGCTTGGAACACTATAAGGCAACTTAACTAATAACGACCGTAATCGCGACACAAAAACCTCAGCACGTTCGTTTTCCGATTGTTCCTTGGTGAATATTTCACGTAGTACCTTATACCCTGGCTGCTGGACGCCGTAGGTAGCGCGTAATCGCGCCAGCGCGTCCGGCCACGTCGTGATGCCGGCGCGGGCGCCTCGCCACCACACCGCCGCGTCGTTCGTCAGCAGCATGGAGAGGCCTCGTAACGCGTGCTCGTCGGACACGTTGGTGCACTCCTTAAAAACTTCCACCGCGTCGATAAATACCTCCAGCACCTCGGCGTCTCGTGACCGGCCGTCGAATCGCGCAGTGCACGTAGCGAAGTTGCCGCCGGGCGTGTTTGCGCCGGTGACAGCGGTTGCATTCCCGATCACTGAGGTAGATGTTGTCGAACTCGGTGTAGATGCAATCGGGTTCCACTGACTATTGTTATGTAGCGAACGCAGGGTCTCAACTAGGGTACGGTTGGTCTCCGCCTGCGTTCGGGCAAATGTCTCCATAATCGTCGTCAATAATTTCTCGGTGTCGAGAACCTGGGGCGCTCCAGTATGGGCCCCGCTGGGAGTCGGACTTGGGAAGGCGCCCTCCGGGGCGCGCGTCTCCAAGGTCGCGTCGTAGTAGTTGTCCGCGGCGAGCACGTGCGCGGGAGCGGCGCCGCCTTCGGCGCGCGTCTCCTGCGCCTTCGCCACTGGTTCGCCGCTTTCGTCGCTGCTGTGGTCCTCCTGCTCGCGGTCTAGGACCGCACGGTTTGCTCGAGTCGTCCTCGGCATGGCAAGCACTGTTGGTTTGGCCTCGAGTTGAGCGCCAGTATAATCGTATAAGAGGTTTATTCACGATACAATGAATGGGTAGCACAAACACAACACTTATTTAGGAGCGAGCGAGAGCCGCAGAGAGAAGCGGGCGTAATTATTTACTCGCGTAGGTAGCGCGAATCGGGAAAATCGTGACTAACGCTAACGCGGGCGGGCGACGACTGGCGCACGCGCGCGGGGTACGCAGGACGCGGGTGCGCGGGTGTCCGGGAAGGGGTGCGCGACAGCGCGACTGCGCGAGCGTCTAAGGTTCACCTTACCTACCTAATATTCGATCGCGCGGCGCGGCGCTACAAGTGTAATATATGGTAGAAGTAAGTAGTACCTAGTGATACATCTATTGACAATTTACGTTACCCTGTCTCTTAAACTTGGGTATACCTGTATCTTAAGAGACAGTGGACGGTCATAATGTTACGATTAAGTATTATCTTTTATTTAGTGAGAACTCTGACAATCCACCCACAATTAAACAATTTTCAGATAAAGGTAATGGTAATAGATTGAGAAAAAATAGTAATGAACTTAATTTGTGTAAGTGTCTACGTGTGTATTAAATGGTATAAACAATAAACAGACATGCGGTTGCAGCAATCCCGAGAGATTTGCCGTTATTCATTGAAGAGCTCTGTTGTAAATCTTCGAAGTTCTTCATCAGATCTTCACCAAAATAATATGGGCCCACTTTCGAAACATACTCTTTCAAACAAAATAGAATTTTAAAAATCGGTCCACAATTGACGGAGATATCGGTGAACATATAATAGAATAGAATAAAATACTCTTTATTATGTACACCATAAATGTTACAGAAAGTATAGTAGAAGTAAACAAACAAAAAAACATACTGTAAAAGATAGGCGAGCTTCGCGGGGTTTTTTTAGCATGAGGACATTTCCCACGGTAAATCTGTAACTGCGTTGTAGGGCGTACATGTGTTTGAGACTTTTAACGGGTGTATGAAAGATGGCAACATGGATCTGTTGTCGGCATTTTACAGTATTATAAAATGTAAGTTAAAATCAATGCTTATTGTCTTCGAAACTGTAAACTGTACCGTCACTTAACCCTCGTAAACCAGGAATGAATGAATTGGCCTGTATTGTAACCCAAACACGTGACGCGGAATCGGCGTGAGAAAATAAGATATGCCGTTAGTTTTGTCTCGTTAGCTTTCTCTCCTTAGTGTCACATTAAAATCCCACGTATTTAAAATAGGATTGACGTATGTGCCATGTGGGTAAGGCTACCTACACTTGTAATATATATATTAGAACTAAAGAAAGGATAGATAATTAGATAAGATTATGCATGTTTTGATAGCTCATAAGTAGGGAGGTTCTAGGTTAGATAACTTTCGTGGTGACCTTTTTACACCTTTTATATTTTTTCTAGGTAGAATTAAGTATGTAGATTAAGGAAATTTATAATTTAAGTAAGATTAAATTTATAAAATCTGCATTTCTGCGGTGCCAGGCCGGAATACCGTTGGAGAGTGGGGCGCCTTTGTTCTCGCCTAGCGGTTTTGTATAAAGGCTGGACCGCTTGGGGATATAGACACTCCCATCATGACCTATGCCTGCGCTGTCTTCGCACACGCAAAGCCCCATCATATTCACAAGCTTCAGGTTATACAAAAACGATTCCTCCGTATGATCACGGGAGCCCCCTGGTTCGTTCGTAATCAGGAACTCCATGTCGATCTTAGAGTCCCCACAATCCAGCAGTTATTGAAACGCAATGCAAAACGCTTTTTCGACTCTGCTGTCAATCACCCAAACCCTTTAATTCAAGCGGCCTCCCGCTATGAATCCTCCAAAATCTCCAAAGTTCGCCGTCCAAGGCTCACTCTCTCCATCCCCGATGACGCCACTACCCTGCTCCAAGAGAGCAACAAAGAGACCAGCACACTTAGAAAACACAGACCGACTTCGTTCCGTCCTCGCCGCCGAGGCCCGCCGCGACGTCCCCGTCAAGATCTACAAGCCAGCCCGCGTGCTGTGCAATAGTTAGAATAAAGATAGTAAATCGGAGTTTCTTGTCCGTTCTTCTCCACGTAGGCTTTTTCCTAACGGATGGTAGAATCACTTTATTAAGATCCAGCCTTAGTTGTTGTCCCCCCAGCGACGCCCTAAGCCGAGGTCCGACCCCAACTGGGGTAGCCCTCAGCGCAGTCGCTTAGCTTTAGTAATCTTGCAAGCCTGGCTGGAGACTATAATGTAGCTTAGTCTCCACAGGGTAGTCCGGTTAAGCAGTATCCGGTCACTTTGACCGAACTGTGAGACACCAGGAATAAAAAAAAAGAGCATAGACACAGTCAGTCTTCAGCTCTACAAGGGGTAACAAGTAAGGAATAAAATTGAAGATACGAATCAAGACAGTATTTTCATTTCCTCAACAAGACCCCAACGAACAACCATATATAGTCCACTTCACATACATAATGTCGAACATAGAACCCCTTTTTGGGAAGTCGGTTAAAAATCGAGTGCTATTTATATTTTTTACATTACCGTCATCGCCATCAAAAATAAACGGTTGAAATGAAAGAAATACACTGATTTTCAAAACAGAATCAAAATAACTTTCAAATTAACAGTAACATCAGTCAAACAGATTTCCATTTGGAAACTAGATTGTCTCCGAATGAATAGCTTGCGGATGGCGACGACTAATGTTGCGAGCGTTATTGGTGGTTATTGTTTGCCGACAGATTAATCGGTGTGCAGGACACCTGTTCCGGGCTGCATAGCCCAAAGCCCACCTCAGAGCAATGCAGTGCTATATTTCACTGCACCCAACCCACCTTCACTAATTCAGCCGGGCTTTTTGCGGAATTGCTCCGGCATAACTCGCCGTGGAACACTCCTTGTACAATTCCCTGTAATAACTTCAGAAGAGATTAATATTAATGAATTCGTAGAACAGATTGCTCAGTGCAGGCTGTGGAGAGTTATGTACAAACAATTTGCTTCCCAAATGAAATATTAGCGCAAATTGTATTAATAGGCAGCTGATTTCATATTCATGTGTCTACATTGATCATTGGTTTTTGATTCATTTTTCGATATTTATTCATTGCTTTGTTTAGGAAATCTGACACTGGTATTTGTACTTGGTAATCCGACAGATCTGCGCAATAAAAGATAAAAAAAAATCATGTTGAATAAAATAAAATGGGTAACCAGAGCGCGATAAATGAATATTGGAGTGGGTAGGTAATAAATACAATGCTAGTCCGGTGTTGGTGCAACGCGGCTAGTTTTATTAGGAATACATAAATGTTCGCAGTTTTCTGTTTGCGATCGTGTGCTGGCACCGAGCGTATGACTTATTCAGCAATCAGCGAGGCCGCCGCTGGATTACCACCGCGCTGTGTCATCGTGTTTGTACTCAATAATAGCGATGGTCGCGATTGCTATGGCCAGTTATGTCGTAACTCTCTCTGTTTACACTATGAAACGGTTGTGACCCATTTTGGTTGAGAATATCCAATAAAAACGCAGTGGATTTTTATGGGAGATTCAGTTTGGGATGGGTTTGTTACGTCATACATGAAAGTTTTAAATGATTTGTGGTTCTGCTCAATCGAAATAAGCCAAAGGATAATCCTGAAACATGCCTGAAATATATAGATAATGCAAACAAATGTACTTACATGCTTAATTGATGACTCAAATATACATATTCCAGAACGTTTAAAACATGAACCTTCATTATTAGGTCAACTAGGAACGACCAAAAATCTAAATAAATTAGTTATGAAAATGTAGTCACGAAACTGTTACATTTTAATTAATATTTCGCCCTAATTTTGGATGGTTTCATCGATAACAAACAACCACGGATAGCAAGAGACAACAGACGACAATATCAGTATAATATTCTTGCCGGGTTATTATGTCTCACGACAAAACAATTTCGTAATAAAGGATGCCGAAACAATTTTCAGTAATTTCATAAGCCTACTTTGTGTTAATATAACCGAGGTCATCTAAATAAAGAAAAGTTTTAAAATGATTATTTTTCCGAGCAAATTGCCTTCGTACCGAACAGCGATGACTTCAATTTTAGAGGGTAGTACCGGAAAGTTCTTCGGCTCTCGTCAGCAAAACAAAAAAAATATTTCAAGAATTTTTTCTTCAGGAGCTCTGAGGCATATTGAAATATCTCGCTGTCGTTAAGTTGCTAAACGTGCTAAACGTTTGTTACGAGGATAACTGAGTAAAGAGTGGATGTCTTATTGATGTTTGGTGCATTTTATTCCTTAAAGATACTATTTTATTTGGATAGTATTTAAACGGGCGAAAATAAATTCAAATTATGGGTGTCAAAAATACTTAATATGCTACTGAAATACTAAGTGGGCGACAACAATAGGTGAATCTGTTTAAAACAGCGACTTGAAAATAAAAAATGTCTTCTGCTGGCTAGTAACCTAACATGAACGAGATGACGGGAACTGAGTTCGCTCGCTTTGCTTGCTCACTTTAGCTCCCGTCATCATCTTCGAACCTAATCTAAACCTATCTGCGTCGGAATGCTCTTAATTCCCGAGCTCGCTTCGCTCGCTCTTGGACTAATTCGTTTAAAACACGAATACACCCGAACGCCCGCGCTGCACAGCGATGTCGCCTCGTCGATTGTTCTGCTATTTTCAAAAGAATAATATGCTAAAATAGAAAAACCGAACCCCAAATACAATTAAAGTATGTAATAATATATTATTACCGCTGCCCTTAAAAACCTACTAAACTATTACTCTAACAGCAGTTAGTTAGTATAATATCCGATGGATCCTACGACCAGACGAGTGTTGAGTCTGGTCCGGGCAACTGCCCGACGGTTGATGTCGGACTGTTGTATACGTTAAAATCGCGCCGAAAACTTTGCTTGCGCGATGCAGGATTTGTGTGACGTCATGTCATTAGTCCGTAAGTAGCGGCGTTGGTGCCGCTACAAATTCATAATTTCAGAAAATACAACAACGTATCGCGTGTATCGTGCGTGATCGTCAACATTTTTTACTTACGAAATAATTAGTTGGCAAGAGACTGACATCTGGATAACATGATTATCGCTCAAGTGTGTACTAGGCTATGTTTGGTGCCTTATATTGTTGGAACTGTCTGTTTCAACATGTGTGTACTGTGGCTTATGTCATTTGTGACATTGACGTTATTTACATGCTCTTAAGACTCATATGGCGACAGCCTTTTAATGAGGCGACACTTTGGGGAGGGCTATGTTTAGCAGTGGACGTCTTTCGGCTAAAATGTATATGATGATAAAAGTGTTATAAGTATAGCTGTTGCCTTTTAGCAGGGTAACAGTGGTCTATGTTTCATAAACTGAAATAAACACAAAGTCGTTCGTTATGTATCGTGTGTAATCCTCAACTTTTTTTTCTTCGAAATACTTAGTTGGCGAAAGGCTGACATCCAGATAACATATGATTATCGCTCAAGTGTGCACTTGCCTGTTTGTGGGCCGTCATTGTTGGGGCTGCCTGTCTGAACATGTGTTGTGCCATAAGTTCTGCTTAATATGTCTCTTGTGACATGTGTTTGCCGTAAGGGGTGATGACGTCATATGGAACATCATTATTTAAATGTTCTGAAGACGTACAAGTATAGTTGTTGCCTTTTAGCAGAGCAATAGTGGTCAAAGTGATCCTAGGTGGGTTACAGTGGTCAGTGGCCCACCAATATTCTTTAAAATTCTTATCTATCAGAAACTGAAATCAATACAAAATTGTCCTTATATCCGGTATGTATTGTGCATGATTGAAAGACTAACCCTCGGTTTCTCAACACTTGATTATCCGGCTGTTAACGTAATCGACGAATAACCGCCGGTTATCTGCTGTGATAGGCTGTTGAATAATTATTCAACCAATCACAGCAGATAACGCGTGCTTGACAATTTATCACATTAAGCCGATAATTTAGTGGTTAGAAACCCGGCCTTAGTTGGCGGGCGGCTGTCAACTGAATAACATTTGATTTT
Source organism: Orthosia gracilis (assembly GCA_947562075.1). Classification (NCBI taxonomy): domain Eukaryota; kingdom Metazoa; phylum Arthropoda; class Insecta; order Lepidoptera; family Noctuidae; genus Orthosia; species Orthosia gracilis. The sequence continues at coordinate 64,722,327 of OX387264.1, read as the reverse complement.
CGCTCAAGTGTGTCTATGTACTGGCTTGAGTTGTAGCATAACATTATTTGGACTGTCTGTCTAAACATATGTGCTTACTATGCTGACGTCATTTGTGACTGACGTAAGCAAAGCATCTATGACATGTTTGTGACGTGTGGATAATTTCATTGGGCACATTCACAAGTTCTTAATACCAGTACATAATATGAACATAACATACGCCTGTATTTCTGTAATGTTTTTTTTGGTGTACAATAAAGAATTAAGAAGAAGATAGTTAGGGAGAAGTATACCTATAGTAGAGTACATGGTACAACTTTTCAGTTATGTTTAATTCGTGAAAAAAATGTTATCAACCGAGCGAAAGTCCAGGCTTCTAGCTACTTTCGGGAGGTTCCTGTTCAGGATAAGGCGGGAGGAAACGCCCGGGTGTCACCATTGTGTGGAACATCCGGAGGACACGGTGGAGGTCTGCCCTGCTTGGGCGGAGCACCGCCGTGTCCTCGTGGAGGCGATCGGCGGTGGCAACCTCTCACGTCCGGCCTTAGTTCAGGCCATGGTACGGAGCGAGAGGGCATGAGAAGCTGTCTCTTCCTTCTGCAAAGCAGTAATGCTGGCAAAGGAAGAGGCGGAACGCGTGAGGGAGATGCAAAGGAGACGCCCTCACGCCCCTAGCCACCGCAGGAGACACCCCGGGCGTCGGGAATCTTAAGCTGATTCTCGGCCACCGTAGGCGCGGGCTTGCGGACGGCGAGTAATGGGTAGCTCGCCGTCCGATAAGGATCAGGCCCGGGTCGACGGCGCGTAGTGTTCCACGCGCGCCTCAAAGAGATAAGAATTTTATTTTATTTACACTACAAGAAAAGGGTTATGTTTTTCACGCGTATCTTGTATGTATGTGTCGGGTTTTGTTCAGACATCAGGAGTGAAACTCAGATACGGCAATACACGAATTTATTTAACTTGAACAATCAGTAATCTTAACCTAGAAAAATAGAGAGTTAAATCCAATTAAGTAAATAACTAATAATGGCAGTGAAGGCGGTCACATAGGGCAGTACTGGCTGTCAAGGGACAGTGTTCCATGCACCCACCGCAATAAAGATAGTACTAATTGTCGGAGACAATGTTCCACATCCAATTACTGGGCAGTACTGACTGTCGAGAGACAGTGGTCCGTGCACCAAGACGCATCCGTTCGAAATGCGTACCGACTAAACAGTGCAGCTCCTTATAAAGGCAATTACCAGTGGGGGGTAAACGTCACATTATTTTACTCGATTTAACTTCTAGTCTTTTAAGCCAAATGACAGATAGTAAATGATTTGTCCAAGATGCGTTCGGTGCACGTTCCACTAGCGCCATGCTGTCGCCGTCTCCCACAGCTGCTTAATCATATGGCTGCCGTCACGGCCATTCTGACAAATCACTCGTCCTCGAGTGCATTCATTCATAATTACAATCAAGCTGGTCTGAATCGTCACCCACTAAAGCAGGTGAGACTCCTACAGCGCATCACAGTTCAAATATGCTGGTCTGAATCGTCACCCACTAAAGCAGGTGAGACTCCTACAGCTCATCACAGTTCAAATATGCTGGTCTGAATCGTCACCCACTAAAGCAGGTGAGACTCCTACAGCGCATCACAGTTCAAATATGCTGGTCTGAATCGTCACCCACTAAAGCAGGTGAGACTCCTACAGCGCATCACAGTTCAAATATGCTGGTCTGAATCGTCACCCACTAAAGCAGGTGAGACTCCTACAGCGCATCACAGTTCAAATATGCTGGTCTGAATCGTCACCCACTAAAGCAGGTGAGACTCCTACAGCGCATCACAGTTCAAATAAGCTGGTCTGAATCGTCACCCACTAAAGCAGGTGAGACTCCTACAGCGCATCACAGATCAACACCCACAACAGCAGGAGTGATCTTGACATCCCATTTACAAAAATGATCATCTTCCACAAAAGTAGAAGAGACCACATACTAAATGATCATTCCAAAGATTCTATACACTTAAGGTGCGAGAGCTTACAGAAAGTGTTTCCTCTGAATCACCTGCAGTCAATGTACGAGAGCTTACAGAAAGCGTTTCCTCTGAATCATCTGCAGTCAATGTACGAGAACTTACAGAAAGTGTTTCCTCTGACTCTGAGGGTATATTATTATTTACTGGTACAAAAGACATATCGAACTCGTCATCTGCCGTCACGGTCCGTTCATCATCATCATCATCATCATCACTATAATTTTCATAAATTTCTAAATAACCTTCTTGCCCTTTAGGTACTACCCTTAAATTTTCGTGAGCAATTTTATAAATTCTGTTAGAACCGTTGACATGTTTAAGCTCATAACGGTCATTATCTAATACAGTGACTATTTTATAAGGCCCCTTAAATTTATTATCTAGCTTCGTTTGATGTCTAGCTTCACATTTTACAAAAACAAATTCACCTACTGCAAAAGGTTTAATCCGGGCTTTTCCCTTATTAAACCGTAAAGTGTCAGCTTTAGCTACTTTTTGAATAGCTTCTGATGCAGATGAACGAGCCGTTTCAACATTAATTATAGGAGTTCAGAAGAACTAGGAGTTATTTTACCCAGATTAAGTGAGGAACCTTGAATGCCAAACATCAGTTCCAAAGGCGTAAAACCTGTGGTCCTGGAACGTGTACTATTAAGAGCGAGTTGGATCTCTCCTAGTTCATCCTTCCAGGCATTATTAGAATTACATTCTATAACGGTCAGAATATTCTTTAAAGTTCGCATGACCCTCTCAACCTGACCGTTAGATCTACTAGAACCTGTTGCTATTAAATGGAGCTCTATTTTATTCTCATTACAAAAGTTTTTAAACTCACTGCAATCATAACAACGTCCTCTATCTGCGATAATACGCTTTGGGGCACCAAATAAGTTAACAGCATTCTTGATTGCTCTTACAGCGTATGAAGAGCTTAAGGCCGGAGTATATTCAAGCAGTACAAACTTTGTAAAGGCGTCTATTAAAACTGAGCAATATTCTTTTCTGTCACTTTTTCCCGAAAGTTTTCCAGTTAAATCTAAATGAATTGTGTGCCAAGGGACTGGATGCTTAGGAATTGAATGCAGCTGCATTTGCTGTGCACCTGAAGGGCCTTTAGAAGTTTTACATACTACACAGCAATTGATAAACTTTTTTACAAATTTAGCCATATCAGAAAACCAATAAAGTTCGTAAAGTTTGTCCAAAGTCTTCTCAAAACCTAAATGTTTTATCTCATTGTGAACATGGTTAATTAAGGACCAAACCAAAGAACGTGGTATAATAGGTAACCAACTAGAGACTCCTCTGCGTTCTATCTTCCTATACAATACTCCTTGTCTTAAATCATAGGTACGCGATATCTCTTCAGGTAGTTGATTATTACGGATTTTTGCTATTATTTCAGAAAGTTCCGAATCGCGTTCTTGTTCTACAATTAACCAACCTTTATCTAATTCCAGCAAATTTACTTTACGGGGCTCAGAATAATTTGTGTTTGACAAATTACGAGATAAGAAATTTACATGAGCCATCTTTCGACCTTCTTTGTACACGATATCAAAATCGTAAGCCTGCAATATAGCCCACCAACGGTGAACCCTTGGAGTCAAATCACGTTTTGAGTGGGAAGCTTTAAGGGAGTTACAATCGGTAAAAACAGTGAATTTTCGCCCATGCAAATAATGACGGAAATGTTCGATTGCTTTTACTACTGCAAGGGTCTCTAACTCGTAAGAGTGATATCGTGTCTCTGCATCTAGGGTCTTCCTACTATAATACGCTACTACATGAGGGATATCATTATGTTTTTGGATAAGAATTGCACCATAGCCTTCACTACTTGCATCGGTATAGAGTTCAATGGGCAAGGAAGGGTTAAAAACTTTTAAAACTGGTTCGGATGTTAAGATGTGAATAATTTTTTTGTGTATTTGGTCATGCTCCGGGGTCCACTTAATATAGCCTTTTCCTTTTGTTAAGGGATACAAAGGGCGAATTATTTGGGAAAAGTTAGGAATAAACTGTCTAAAATACGTTGCCAGACCTATGAGCTGCCTAACCTGAGTTACAGTTTTTGGAGTTGGAACATTAATTAAGGCTTGTATTTTTTTTGGATTTGGCCTAATTTCCCCAGCTGAAACTATGTACCCAAGGTACTCAGTTTGGACTTTCAGAAACGAACACTTCTTTAAATTAAACGAGAACCCAGCATCGGACAGTGTTTTAAGTAATTTATCTAAGCGGTTAAGCCCCTCATCAATATCTGTTGAAATTGCAAGGACGTCGTCCATGAAAACTAGGATCTTTTCATCATTCATAGACTTTAACGCGTTATTAATTGCCTTTTGAAAAATAGAAGGGGCATTACGTAACCCGAAGGGCATAGCCAAATATCCAAACTGCCCTTTTGGGGTAACAAATGCTGTTTTTTCTATGGAACTTTCATGTACAGGCAGTTGGTGAAATCCAGAGGCCATATCAATACTACTAAAATAATGAGCACCATTTAGTTTATCAATTTGTTCACTTATTAAAGGTAAAGGATAATGATTCGGCTGAGTATTACTATTTAATTCCCTATAGTCGACACACATACGCGTACTACCGTCCTTTTTCTCTACAAGAATGATGGGGCTTGCAAACGGGGATGAACTTTCCCTAATAATATTTGCCGCCAATAATTGCTCAATTTTTTCATCAACTATTTTAGATTCCTGAGGAGATAGCCTATACGGTCTTCTATGTACTACTTTATGGGGATCAATTAAATCGATTTTCAACTGTCCCGTTTTAATTCTAGCTGTAGGAAAATTTTCAATAAAACTGTCTGCATAATGATTTAATATGTTAAAGAGCTTTACTCTATCAGGTCCTGTCAAGTCAGTATTAATTGAATCAATGTCAAAAATAGGTTTGGTTTTGGTACACATATTAGACTCTAGACACCGCTTGAATGTTAAACCGCCCTCTGAAATTTCAACAAGAATATCGTGCTCGAGTATATCTCTACCTAATAAAATAGCGTCGCGCAGACTATCGTCCGGAATTACATGAAAAGTGACGCTCATTTCGACGTTCTGGATTTGTATGTTACAAATGATTTGCTCTGTGCTACTAATGATACTTTTTCCAATACCAGTCATATTGATAACGTCATGCGATCTTTGTCCAACAATAAGGTGTGAAAAGCTTTTCCTAATTAAACTACACTCTGAACCGGAATCAAAAATAAAGGGAAATGTCATACCATTACAGTTCAAAATACCTCGAACAATCTTTGAACACACGTTGACTTCTTTGCTACCAGTAGCGACTTGTTCCTTTTTTGTGTTGTCAACCCTCGTTGAGCAGGTGGAGACGACGTGACCTGGCTCCCCGCAGGCGTAGCATATGACCTGTGGCTTCTGGTTGACTCGTTTGTCCGCAACAGTTAAACCATTACGTAGTTTGTTTCTTACACGGCAATCAGCCGCATGATGCCCAGTCTTGCCACATATGTTGCAGTTGCCACGAAAGCCAAACTTAGGACGAGGGCGTTTAATATCAGAATCGTTTGACTCAGGAAATTCCGACTTTCTTTTCAAGGAAATGCCTCGCAGTACTCGAAACAGTTGGGATTTGTCATTTACCACCGTCGAGTTTAATTCACGACGTATTTGAACATCACATTGAGATAATACGGAAATGGCAAAGCCCGTTACAACCTTTTCAGGTAATCTTGCGTCCGGGATATTTTCAATCAATTGCCAAAGACGTAGACACGCCTGAGCGGGGGTCTCATCAGAATTAAGTTGAAATTTGAGGATGCTGTCAAAATGATCCTGAATAAGCATAGGGCGAGAGAACTGGGCTTTCAAAGTCTCCTGTATATCTTTCCATTCATATTGACTGGGAGGTATTTTGGTCAGTAATGTGGCTGCGCGACCTCGAAGACAATGGGTCAGCGTCATGATTAAATCGACACCTTTTAGACTTTTGCTCTTAATTATAGTGTCTGTCAGCCGACACCAGCCCCCTATGTCTGAATTGGGGTCGTCAGGATCAAAAGGTACTAACGATACGAAAGGTTGTGGTGGCGCATTGGACCGGGGTAGTAGGGCATCAGTTAATTTTGAAAGAAATGCTTCTAAAGTGTTCGAGGGTAGCGGAATATTTTCCTGCATACTTTGTGACGATAAAGTGCCAGAGGTGGGCGGACAATCCGATCCCACTTCTGATGTCGGGTTTTGTTCAGACATCAGGAGTGAAACTCAGATACGGCAATACACGAATTTATTTAACTTGAACAATCAGTAATCTTAACCTAGAAAAATAGAGAGTTAAATCCAATTAAGTAAATAACTAATAATGGCAGTGAAGGCGGTCACATAGGGCAGTACTGGCTGTCAAGGGACAGTGTTCCATGCACCCACCGCAATAAAGATAGTACTAATTGTCGGAGACAATGTTCCACATCCAATTACTGGGCAGTACTGACTGTCGAGAGACAGTGGTCCGTGCACCAAGACGCATCCGTTCGAAATGCGTACCGACTAAACAGTGCAGCTCCTTATAAAGGCAATTACCAGTGGGGGGTAAACGTCACATTATTTTACTCGATTTAACTTCTAGTCTTTTAAGCCAAATGACAGATAGTAAATGATTTGTCCAAGATGCGTTCGGTGCACGTTCCACTAGCGCCATGCTGTCGCCGTCTCCCACAGCTGCTTAATCATATGGCTGCCGTCATATGTATATTTGTAATATTATTTATTAACTCATATCTAGCAAAGCACTTGACGGATTTACATAATGAAGACATCGTTAGATACGTCTTGACAGCCCAAGTGTTCTTAGATAGGTGACCGTAAAAAAACCACAACGGATTTTGGGCGCTATATTGTGGGGTTCTCTATTTTTTTCTTCGATACCCATACCCGTTTGTAGAGGAGATTGCAAAAATGTATATCACTTATATGTTTAAGAGTAATTCGTTAAAAAAATACCACTAAAAATTGTAAATAAAAAAAAATGTTAATGAAATCAAAATACCCGACTGCTTAAGAAGCGAACTAAAAAGACGTAAACAATAAGAAAATCATGCTGTGCAGTCGGAGGATACATATGGTTTGGTCAGCCAGCTCGTAAATATTTTTTTTCTGTTGGATAAGTAATTTCTGCGAAAAGCAGCTTCATATAGCAGTATTTCCTATAGAGTCAATTCTATCGCATCTAGGAAATAATTCTGTTGTATACTGCAAATTAGTTTGAGTGTAGTGAACAAACTTATTGTTTAATAGTATCGTCCGGCTTCCATTTTAATGTACACTGAAAACAGTGCATAACAAGAACTAACTTTCCAATAATAAGTTTGGACTGCAACACTGCACGCTCCCCCGCTTTACCCGCCGCGCGTATTTATTTCGCTCGAGCTCCATTCAAGTCAATCTTATCGTGATAACTTTTAAACTATGCGTTCAAATTACTTAGTGTAAAAGACAAAGTTTATCTACATTAAATGTTTAAAGCGACAAATGTGTTGATTTTGATAAAAGTTTCATAAATATTCTAAAATGTGCATTGTAAAACAGTATCCAATTTAATTGTATTTAAAGTTCACTATTTTGGTCATAGTGGCTTCCACATAAAAGGTAGATATATGCTGTCGCGGACTTTTATTTAGAACTATTTAAGACAAACAATCCTACGCTACATTATATTTTGTATCTCCAACGGTATAGGCAGCGCACGCGAAGATAGCTTTCAGAGGGCAGAATTTTTGCCGACTTACTTGATATTTATCGTTATATTATGACCAAATTACAAAAAATCATTATAAATTGTAGCCTATGTGTTATTCTGATGAATAACCTATATTACTGTAAAGTTTCATCCAAATCCGTTTAGTAGTTTTTGCGTGAAAGAGTAACAAACATACATCCATCCTCACAAACTTTCGCATTTATAATATTAGTAGGAAGTAGGATTACACTTTATATATAGTTTAATCAAAATCAAAACTCGTGGATTTTACGAGGAATGGACTACTGTGTTGTTTTAATTGGTGAACAAGACTTTAAAATAAGTAAAAATTATTCTGAACTAATAGTAAACATTCGTGACATTCTTAGTCTAATAACTTATACGAACATTATTCTTTGTTTACCTACATATGGATATAACATGAACTCAAATATGTATAACTGGCGAGTCATGAACTTCAACAAGTCATTATGTCAAGATGTTTGGACATACAAATATGCCTGTGTGTTGGATACAAATGCGGTTATTGATTATGATCATAATACATTCTTTAGGCTGTTTGTTCAAGTAAATAATTATGGTTTTCCTTCTATTGTTGTTAGTCTCGTAGCCTTAATCGATGACATGCAATGTTTCAACACTAAGTCAGCTAATAATAACCTGATAACGTTAACATCTCACGATCCAACACACATAATGGAAACCAAAAAGCAGTTTTTTCGTAACTAAGAACCTTTACGTTATGCATCAAAACATAGTGGGCCTTTTAAATAAGGTCGATCCCCTAATTGTTTGCTTAGAGGAACTATCGGAAAAGGACATCTGTGTTGATGCACTGTGTGTTACAAAGCATTTCATAATGGAAGGTTACGAACTCCATTTAAATATACACAATTATAATTTAGCATCTTTTTTCTGTAGGAAAGAAAGTAAACGAGGTGGAACTTGTATTCTCATTAAAAATGGTCATCAATAGAGAGTTCCACAAATTGCTCAATTGTCTTTAAGTGGTATAGTTGAATGTTGTTGTGTGGAGCTCATTCAATTTATTGTTATAATTCTGGGTGTCTATAGAATACCGAAACTAAACAACTTAAGTGTCTTCTATGAAACAATTGAAAAAATATTACAGATCTTCTGTAAAAAAAAATGTGCTCATGTTACAATGGCGGGAGACTTTAACATAGACGTAATGAAGAAGAATAATGTTGTGTTAGAATTCGAATGTCTGTTACTAAATATCCATCTTAAATTAGCATTAAACCAACCAACTAGAATTGAAAGCCAAACATGTATAGATAATTTCGCACATAATTTTAAAGCTAAATGTAAAACTGACGTAATTGAATTTGCTCTATCAGATCACACAGCGCAAATTATTAAGTGTATTTTAAAGTATTGCCGTATCAGACGGCGAGATTTTTGAGTGGAGATTAAGGTTAAGTTTAAGGAATGTTTGAAGCAATTGATGTTTTCAGAAATATATGAAACGAATGATTCAAATACCGCATTTGACATATTTATTGACATATTTAAACTTTTTTTTGTTCTTCTTTTTTTTGTTTCTCATATGAGCTGACAACGATAAACGTAATTAAAAAACAAAAATGGATTTCTCACAGTATTAAATTATCATACTTATATTATAAATGTGAATGCAAGTTTGTTTGTTACGCTTTCACGCAAAAACTACTGAACCGATTATCATGAAAGTGTGTAATATATTCTTGGAGGTATTAGAAGTAACATAGGATGCTTTTTACTTAAAAAGATAAAAATAATAATGGCTTCACTGCGAGCGAAGCCGCGGGTAAAAGCTAGTGCAGTATAAAGAAACAACCATTGCTCTGGCGTTTCAGATTAAAACCAAATATGACATATAAGACACTTTTTATGAACTACACAAAAAGGTTTAAAAAGATAAAGAAATTGAGTCGACGTGCTCAAAACAATTACTCAATTAAACTTCTGCAAATAAATCTAAAACAACATGGAACATAATAAACAAATCAAAAGCTAATTTACCAAAAGAATCTATTACCCGTATAAATGTAAATGACACAATAATAAATGACCCTCTTGAAATCGCCAATGCGTTTAACAATTTCTTCATAGAAAAAATCCAACCAATTCAAGGCTCGGGCAGTATCGTAACGGCAAATGTGATAAGACGGAAAGACTCAATCTTTGTTGCGCCCAGTATACCTGCAGATATAATAAATATTGTAAAATGTCTAAAATCCACAAACAGTACAGGTTATGACGGTATTTCTACTAAGGTGGTAAAGTATGTTTCTGAAACAATCTGTAAACATATAAGCCACCTTAAAAATCTGTGTATATATTCAGGTGTTTATCCAGATGCCCTAAAGGTTTCTGTAATAAAACCCTTATTTAAAAAAAACAGTAGAGAACACATGGCCAAAGTTATTGAAAAATTTATTTATAAAGAATTTTATGCATATTTTGATAAAAAATATATATTTAATTACGAGCAAAAAGGGTTTAGGCAAAATTTGTCCATAACTATGGCAATTTATGAATTGTTACATACCGTCATGAATAATATGGACAAGAGAATCCCCGTATGTGCCATTTACTGCGATATGACGCAAGCATTTGATTATGTTGATCATATCGTCTTGTTACAGAAACTGGAACCTTATGGCATAAAGGGAAACATATTAAACCATATTGAGTCGTACTTGACAAATAGAAAACAGTATACAGAAATAGCTACAATCAATATTAGGACTAAGACAGAGAAATTTACAGATCTAACGAACTCACAACTACATACGGGGTACTCCAATGCAGCGTACTGGGCGTTTTGTTTTTTATCATCTAGACTAATGACTTACCTAGAGCAATTGAACACCCCATGACGCTCTTTGCCGACGACAGTACAATGACGATAACATGCAACAATAAAGACCTACATGAAAATGACATAAAACAATCATTGACATTAATAATATCATGGTTAGACAGAAACAACCTTAAAATAAACTTAGATAAGACAAGCATAATGCATTTTAGACAACGGGCCCAGGCGATAGATGACATTAGAGCTATGTACAATGACACATTAATTAATAAAGTTGACAACACAAAATTTCTTGGCATTATGATAGACGCAAAGCTGGACTGGAAGGTCAACATAGAATACCTTAGTAAAAGGCTGAGTTCTTCGGCATACGCCTTATATAAACTAGCCCCAGAACTTAACCCAGATGCATTGGTAACTGCATACCATGGGCTAGTTGCATCGTTACTACGCTATGGTATTATGTTTTGGGGAAACTCTACCGACAATTAAACAGCGTTTAAATTCCAAAAAAGGTGCATCCGAGCTATGTTCAATCTAAATGTAATAGACAGCTGTAGGCCATATTTAAAAACAAATAACTTATTGACCCTTACATCACTTTATATTTTTGAAATTGCAACATTTGTCAAACTAAATCCCGGACTATTTCACTACTAGCTGATACCTTCCCCAGGAATAGACGCGACATTGCCAACTTTGCTTGCACATATCCATAGTCCACACAGACTTCTTTAATGGGAAAAAGTGTTTTTTGTATGGCTCCCAAAATCTACAATAAAATACCACAGTCCTATAAAGATTTGCCGGTAAATTTATTAAAAAAAAAGATGCGAAATTTTCTAACAAACAAGTGCAATTATCATATAGGTGACTTCTTGAGCGATAATATTATTTGACGGTATTTTTTTTTCATTAAACCCGAATTATTTTATAAGATTTAATTATGATGACATTTAGCATGTTATTGTGTTTTTTTTTAATCTGACATTACTTAATTTATCTTTTTGACATAATTTTTTAATGACGATTTGAACGACTTAATTTGACGATTATTTTTTTTTTACATCTGACATTTTTATATATTTTTTTACTTTTCTGACATTTTATGATTTAATTAATTTTTTCATAATTTTTGCCGTTGTTGGCATTCTTTTAAATTATGAAGTTGTTTTTTTTATGAGCCATATGTTTGGTTTTTCGTTTGACATTGGTTTATTTTATTAATTTGGCATGATACGAGTAGGTATTTTATGATTTAAGTTTTATATCTGACATTTGAGTTTTACTTACCTGACATTTTATGATTACTGAATTTATTTTTGTGCGTTTTGACATTATTTTAATTTATTATTTTGTTTTTTTTTTATGATCCATTGTGCTTTTTTTGGTAAATTGTATTTTTTTATTTCGTTTTTTTTTACCATTTTGTGTCTAAATATTGTAAAATATATTTGTACGCCTTGCTAGGCAAAACATGTCAGTACAAAAAATATTTAAAAATTTGAATATCCTGCTGTATGTGAACTCATGTTTGGACAAATAAATTATCTTTATCTTTAGTTTTTTTATATAAATAAGGCTGAATGTGTATTTTAAATGTGATCTGTGTGTTTGGATGTTTGTTAACCAATCTCGCCTCAATAGCTGTTCGGATTTGAACGCAATTTGGCACTAGGCTAAACCATAATCTGGATTAGGACATATGATGCTTTTTAAGGTTCCGTACCCGAAGGGTCCAAAAGGAGCCTATTGCTGTCATTCACGTGTCCGTCTGTTTGCCTGTCCGTATGTCCGTCGTCTGCCACGCAGATTTTACAGCCCAACGGTTGGAGCTACAGTCTTTAATCACAGTATAAACATTTTGTTGAACCAAAGCCATACAAATTGTCAAAAAGCATAAGGGCCATACAACTAAAGAGGAGGACGCGAAAAAATAATGTTTGTCTACCCCATCGAGTGGGGTATCGTTGTTTAGAACTCGTTGAGTAGATAAATACTGTACTTTTTTTTTGTAAAGAATATTGGAAAATAAAGGAATGAGTAGCCGTCAAATACAGCCTTTTTTCAAAATTTTGTGCCGATTTTTTTTTATCTTTCCATTTACCTAAGAACTTCAAATTTAGTGATAATATTATTATTACGTGTATTTTACTTAAACATAATATAAACCAATATAATGATAATTCAGAGCACTCTTTGAAATTTCCTCATTTTTACAACCAACTTGTTTTTTCGGTTTGGTACGGAACCCTAAATGAGCGAAGTCCGAAACACACTTGGCCTGATTTTTATCCCGGTATGTTCCCGTGTCAATTTTTGGCTATCACACAGGCGCAGTCTCTGGAAAAAGCAAGTCAAGTTATAAAATGAAGCAGTGAGGCGGAAGAACGGAAGAATAGATCGCTCTAAATACGTCATATCGGGCTTTAACATCACAATAGAGTGCCTGATCTGGAGCATGGAACTGATCCTAGCTGACGGCTGACAGGCTGAGCCATCGGAAATAGGTACTGTGCATTGCAATATTTATAAAATGAATGCCACTTCGGATTTAGCAAAGTTACGATTGTCTTTTATTTTAAAAGTTGCTACAAACTATATTTGAATTCAGAATTTGAGATAATTATCAAATTACAAACTCTTTGTTTCATTCATCACAAAGTTCAAATTCCATAACAACCTTTTTCTTTGGGCCTTTCAAATGTAAATGGTCATTTAAAAATAAACTTAAAATACACTTGTCTAAAGTCGATACTATAGTTATTGCCGATGGATGGCAATAAACCCAAATTATGAAATCTATTTTTACATCACTACACAAATCAAAAGAGACAATTTTCGTATTTTTATTTTGTGTCCTTAATTTGTCAAAAAATACCTCTAATTTATCAACATTTTTTAAATTGATCGTCACTAAGACGAACTTTTTAGCTTATAAAATCATCGGCCTTCTGCTAAAACGCAGATGAGTCTCTATATATACACCTCCCAAACATCTGTTTCATGCAGAAATTGGGCGATCGACTCACATTCTCGTGCCAATCACTAAACCATCAAGCCAACCGACACATCATTGTTGCTGACACCTTCATTAAAACCTCATTTGGCATACATAGTGGTTGTAGACTAGGTACATAGTTGCTATGTTTTAGCACTGCTGAAGCGGTCATTGACTTTCAAAAACGAAAATAATCCTCGCTAAAGTTCTAAATAGATCAGCTATCGATTTTTTTTTACTAATGGAGACGATACTCATTAATATTTAGACTCTTAAGAAGAGATATTAGGAAGAGAACCACTAGTGCGATGCTAAAACGTATCAACAATATGGCACGTTTACATTAGGTCGGCCACCGTATACGTCGACGGTATTCGTTTAAGTTGCCGGTTTATCTGAATCGGTGACCGCATTCAGCCATTCATTCATTCACAATTAGTGGCGCGTTTCTACAAGTCAGCCGTGTTCGGTCACCGAAAACGGCCTCTGCCGAATAAGGCTAACCGAAAACCTATTTACACTAGTCGGTGACCGAACACGGGCTGTGGTCGAATACGACTAACCGAAAACCCTTTTACTTTAGTCGGTGACCGAATACGGGCTGTGGTCGAATACGGCTAACCGACAACCCTTTTACACTAGTCGGTGACCGAATACGGGCTGTGGTCGGATTCAGATAACCGAAAACCCTTTTACACTAGTCGGTGACCGAATATGGGCTGTGGTCGGATACAGCTATCGCTAGTCGGTGACCGGGCTTCAACCGAATCGGTCAAAACGACCTATTGAAAATGAGCCAAATGAAATGAAATGGTGTGGTTTGTCCATACTAATATCATAAATTGCGAAAGAAACTCTGACTGTTCCTTACGTTTTCGCATCTAAGCCACTGAAATCAACGAATCAATTGTGTAATAGAAATAAATTGGATCCCGGGAATATTAGGATAATTTCCATAGGATAATTTCCTTAGGATAATTTCCAACGTTCTCGCGGGCGATGCCGCTGACAGAAGCTAGATCTCTCTATGTATTGACATGTAGGCAATCTATCGTATATAACGTATTATATACAGTGCGAGATAGTAAACAATAGCCGCTGAGACTACAATAGCTGACTTAGTTATTGAACAAAGCGATTATCCCATTATTGCTTTCACAATGTCTCTGTATGCTAGTGCTAGCTTTTGTTCATTACTTCGTCGGCGTGAAGGAGCTTAATCATTGACCTTTTTTACCCGATTGCCGAAGGAGGGTTATCTGTTTATCAGTCTATTTATGTATGTATATTTGTTCCTATGTGGCGTTCGAGAGACCAAATGTGTTGACCAATTTTGATGATTCTTACGTCAATCGATTCGTCTTAATCTTGCAAATGACACTGACTACATTAAAATTGGAAAATAGAAAAATGGCGCATTTTGGGTGCCATATTGTGGGGACCCAATTTTTTTTTGTTCCATTCCCATCGTGTGGAGTATCAAAATAAAGGGCTTTAAGAGTTGATTTCAAAAATATAACACTTATATGTTTAAATGTACCTAATTCGGAAAAAAAGAGGTCGGGCAAATTTTTATTGAGTTTTTACGTCTGGAATTTATAAGTAGAAACTCATTGAGACAGGTTGGTATCAATATTCCCATTCTCTATTCTAGGACTTCAACGTAATTGACATAAAACAATAGAATAAAGATACAAGAACTATACATATATGTGAGATACAAAGGTTATGTCGTTAGAAAATAAACCACTGATTTAATCGCAACTTGAAACTATTCCACTCTTGTGACTGATGACCAAAAGTGGAAAGAACGCCATAAGTCGTTCCTGTAGATATTTTGCATCGTAAAATGAGTTCGCTCGTCGCTACGTGCTAGATACGAGAAAGATCGGGAGGACAAACGTCAATCAAACTCGCTTGTGAGTTACACAGTGTTTTATTATTTGGCCCAACAATCTAGCCCGCTGGCAGGGCTGGAGTGTGGCGCAGCACTCCTACGCACACATACATAAGAATATAAAAACAAAATATCTAATAATTTAATAAGAAACTTAAGCGAAGGAGCTTGATAATTGTTTTTTAACTGACGTTCCAAAAAGGAGGAAGTTCTATGTCTGACTTTATGGTTGTTTTTTTTTGTGTATGTTCACCGATATCTTCGTCAATTACGGACCAATTTTGAAATTAATTAGTATTTTTATATAAATTGAAATGTAAGAAATAATGCGAAGAATGTCTTGATTTATTAATTAATGCCTTTATTTAACAGCTTAGCGAGATGAATGTAAGAAATTTCTATAAAATGCTTGGGAAGCTTTTAACTTCATGTTTATATTCATTTTATTAAATTGTTTCTAAGCTGTGATTTTATTTTATTTTTGCCCGACTGCAAGGAAAGGGTTATGTTTTTCGCGCATATCGTGTATGTATGTTTTGATGTAATATTCTTTATCACCCCATATCTTTCAAACCACTAGACGGATATATATATTTAAGACATCGTTAAAAAAACCACTATGGTGGATTTTGGGCGCTATATTTTGCAGGTCCCAATTTTTTTTTCTTCCAATCCCATCGAATGAGGTATCAAACTGAAGGGATTTAAGAGGTGATTACAAAAATATATACCACGTATATGTTAAAAAGTAATTCGAAAACAAATGATAACTAAAAAGTTGTATATAAAAAAAGGTTAATTTAAAATCAAAATCCCAACTGCTTAAGAAGCGAGCTAAAAAGCTGTAAACAAGAAAAAATCTTGCTGTGCAGTCAGAGGATCAGAGGGTCAGCCAGCTCGCTAATATGTATCATCCGAATGCACAGTATGTTTTTTCTTGTTCCAGCGAATTTTTGGTTCTAAGACATGCCGGTTTCCTCACGATATTTTCCTTCACCGTTTTTGAGAGCAGTGGTTATGAGATAATTTACACAAAGTAAAGCGCCTGCCTGGGTCCGAACCCACGACCTACAACTTAAAAGTCGCGGCCGTTACCACTGGACAACCGCTGCTCTATATGATGAATGCTAAGATATTTATGAAGCCGTCGCCTGCTACATACTAGTAATCAAGGAATTTACAGCTTACGGGAATAGCTTTAGTGTTTGCTTGTTGGGGACTAGGAAAGCCATTTAGGTTAGTCTAGTTTCTAATACATAAATTACGCTGCTTATGTACGTGCTTTATGCTATCGTAAAATAATTCATAGAACAAGTATAGAATTATGTATTTAAAACTGTTTCATGATTTAACTCCCTGTTTTGGAATTGAGTATTTTAAATTTACTTAAATTTAAAATACTCAACTACTTTAATTTTATTTTAAACATTTCAAACTTTATTTTAATCCTAAATTTAGTCAAATTTTCTTGCTAAAGTAGAGATGGCATTTGATGTCAGTGAAGGCTATAGTCGAAATTCAAAATGTAAGTCTTTCCTTCACGAGTTTTATCGTAACTTATTAAGATTTTTAAGTTAATTTAATTTCAAACATTCAAAAAGCCGTCATAAGTGTGGATAATAAGTACCTCCTACTTTTTTGACTGCGTAATCGTTTCACCACTGAAAGAGCCATTCCTAAACAATACGAGCGGAAACAAAAAAAAAATGTTTAATTAGTATTTCACAATACTCTTCTCTGTTGTTTTAAAATGTAATAAAACATGAATCGGGAAGCAATGCCCGACTGCCCTTATTTCAGAGTCAGAAAAGGGAAAGGATAAATTAAAGCATTAAACTCATTGTGCCGTGAAAATTACTAAATTACTACTTGCGATGAATAAAGCGTGCATTTTAAAAGAATACATTGTACCGCTAGGGTTACTAGATGTAGGTATGATTGGAAAGTCCTGACAGAAAGCCTGTTTTGTATAAATATGTCCTGACATTTTAGGAGTTACCAAATGGTACGCTTGTTACGAAATGATTTGTACTTGCGAACTACTAGAAACACAAGTAAAATATAAAAATTTAAAAACCCTTGATACATTTTATCTCAAGCTACATAATGTATCTAGTAGTAGGCTCTTAGATCTACAATTTATTGAACGTAATTATGACACGATATCTTGCGAAAACACCCCAATTCAAACAGTAAACGATTTTCATCAAACATAGCTAAGAACACTCTCAATAAAGTAACCTTTCAAAGAAACCAAAATTAAATCAAAATCGGTTCCTCCATTTAGGAGCTATGATGCTACATACAGATACAAAAAAACTCATATATACAAAAACACAGATACCAGTCAAACTTATAACACCCCTCTTTTTCCATCGGGGTTAAAAACAGAGTCTTGCTATTTACTAATTAGTTTTGTATTATTTTATAACATTTTCTAATTCCAAAAGTTTGCTTAAAAAGTGCCAAACACACGGTTATCTCAGTGTGCACGCGATGTAATAGAACTACTCCGACTCCCACGATACGGTGCAGGGTTTGGGTATTATTTAATTTCGTTATTATTCCTACAAATAATAAAGCTATCAACTAGTTCAGTACTTCATATATCATGAAAAAAAAAAACAATTTCAAAATAATTCGGGCGTTCTCACCAAAACTTGACAGTCAGGACAAATCCTGACATTTGGTAACCTTATGTACATCCACCATTATGTCGGTATTACCAAGGATCGATGTAAAACATAACCACGGCTTAAATAAAACCGGAATGTTCGCTGAAATTAAAATAGTTCGTAAATTATTTTGTGTTTGATTTACCTTTTTACATTTGCAGTTTCGAGCGCGTCCATCAAAATGAAGTATGAACGAAGGTTTTAAGCTGTAGGTACATGTATTTTTAGTTTAATTTTTATTTTTATTCAAATAGAAGTCAACGAGCCCGCGCACAGAATAATTTGAATCAATTTTCAACAGTGTCTACAATTTATTTCAAGAGACCGAAGATTACACGGAGTTCTCGATTTATCCGAAAAGTGACATCAAACATAACCGGCACCAATTTAACACATGTCACAAGCCGCTCACCCTCTCACAGAACGCAAGCTATCACCAACAAAAGAAGACAGTCCTCTCAAATCTTTCACAACATAATAAAAATAAAATAAGTCTTTATTGCTAATTACTTAACCTATTATTTACAATATACTATACTTGGTTTTTAATGAAATTATAACCTAGTTACACTGCATAACTATTTATTAATTTTCCTCGGCACGTGGTTATTTTCCCTCGCACCAGCTTTTCTTTCGACAAAGGCTTCCTCCAAGGCTCTCCACTTGTCTCTGTCCCTCGCTACCCGTAACCATTCTGGACCTGCCACATTCTTTATGTTATCTTCCCACCGCTTTACCTGTTATCCTCTACTTATTTTACTTCCTCTCGGGTACCATTCCGTTATTATTTTTGTCTACTTTTCTTTCCTTTATGTCATCATAAGTCCTATCCAACGCCATTTCATTTTTTTTCATGCAAAATGAACATTTCTAAAATTGTTTTTCCATTTATCTTTTTTAACTGTACTCTATCTCTCCTTCTTATGCCCAATACGCTTCTCTCTATTCCATTCTGATAAACCTTTACTTTATTTTATTGTTGTTCTGTTAGGGCCATGCCTAAAATACGGATGCCAAACATGAGCCCTAAAGCCGGCTCCACACGCTTGGCGAACAATGGCAAACAGCAAACACAAAACAACAAACACGAACATGTGGATGGGTGTTTGTTTGTATTTGCCTATTTTTGTTTCCCGTGTTCGGCATCGGTGTCGGTTTTTATGCGATTTGTGATTTGTCTGAGGAGGTTAACCCACCATTTGTAAACGCTGCCACAAGAAGCTCATCATCTGCCATGTTTTGCAATCCGGAATATACTAGCACGTTCGCCAAGCCTGTGGATGCCGTGTTTATGTTGGATGATTGTGGTCAGTATTTGGCACGCGCGTTTGGAGGCGGCTTAACAGAACAATAACTTTCACAACATACATATTCATAAAACGGCTCGTACATTTAAGTAACGGATAACCGTTATTAATTAACAAACTTATTATTAACGATGTGTAATATTTCAATAGACGCGGTTGGTCGGCTACGGCCGAAAACCGCAATAAATTTACGTAAGCGCTCTCGATGACTGTATTTCAATCAAACAAGCCGAAACTCCCAACTCCATTATGCTCCAGTTTAAGCTGTGTTATGGAACCAGTGTTCTGGAAACAGGCTTCCTACACCGCGGCCGACATTAACTTGCCTTGATTTAATTGATATAAGAATAATAAATAATATCTAGAAATATTTACATCGAACTTAGTTCCAGAAATTAGGCCTTAAATGTTTAAAGTTTTTAAATACGACTATGAAACACAAAACTCTGCGCAACATAGGTACAAAATTTACAAAAAAGAACTGATAGCTCAATCAGCTGACAGTAGGGTAGAAAAACATTTTTATTTTAGTTTCGCTCTAATCTAAACTTCTTGTCCTATGACCTTGGATATTTTATGTTCTCAAACTATCTGTCATCTGTATTTATTTAATTAAATCGATATAAAATAAATACAACATTCTATATCCAATTCGTTTTATTACTTTAAAACATTTGTTGTTCAGTAGAGGGTAGCTCTAAAAAATCTGCTGTTATTTTGTTAGTAAACATTGTATCTTCAAAATGGCTGGAGTATAGATGCTAGAGTTTTTATACATCTTGAGAAAAATCTGTAAATTCAAGTAAAACTAAAACGTTTTAAAAGGAATGGCCTAGATGGAATTCGATTATTAAAAGACGTTAACACCTCGAGCGCACAGAAGTCAGTAAATTAATGGCCGACTAGATTTGTAGCTACCTACCCTCCTGGCTTGATGAAATAACTCCTTCCAAAGTTCCTACCTTTTAAACTCAAATGCCGCCGAGCCAAAAAAGTATGCCTCGTTCCCCAACTGTACTGGGGTCGACTCCAGTCAAACCGGATTCAGTTGAATACCAATATTTTATATGGATCGACTGCGTATCTGACCTCCATAACTCGGTAACTGGGTAACACAATAGTCCTTGGCAACACTGAAGTTTGTAAATGTTTACTATCTCTCTTTTTCATGGCCAAATGACTAAGGGAAGCTAGAAAAATAGACTTTAAATAGGTAGTTATATTATGATCTTGGCTTCGATAAATTTTAAATAAAAGGTTGTTGACATGTGGGATGTGGACACAGCGATCATTGTACCGATAGTCATGTCAGCCAATGGCTTAATAGCCACGAGCCTCGACCAACACCTTAGGAGGCCATTGATCCAGAAAGACGACACAACATTCAATTAAAAATAGCTATATAAACTTTTCGATAGCCAAGTTATCATAAGCATGTTTGTCAATAAATTATATTTGATAAAAAATATGTCTCATCCAGTTATCTGATGGGTGAAGGTCGATCTTCCACGTCTCCTAGGAGTTATGAAACGTTTTGAATAAGAGAAAGATTTACTTTATAATACCGGCGTGTAACTATCCCACAGCAGGGCAGAGGCCTCTTCTTATTCAGAGAAGGCATAAGCATTGATCAATAAGGATTAGTGATGCCAGACTTACATTAACTATAAGTCCAGGTTTCCTCACGATGTTTTCCTTCACCGTTGTCAGTGATGACCGAAATAAACATAGAACGTACATATGAATTTGAAAAAGTCACATTGGTGCCCGGATTCGAACCCACAATCACAAACACGAAAGGCGAGGTCTTTGCTACTGGGCCACCACATTAAATGTCTAGGTAATTCCATTACCTAATTGTGTTACGTAGTAGATACCTATGTAATTTTTCTTTGTTCGTATTTAACTATGGTAAAACATGCAGGTCATTGTTATAAACTTAACATTTGTACTGGCTATGCCCATGGTGCGTAGTACTCATAACTGGCGTGCGTGTATGACTAGATATATGAATAAATAAACGAAACAACGCCCATGGAAAAAAGGCGTGAGATTATGTATGTATGTACCTACTAGCATTGAAAATAACATATAGTAAAATACGTGTAACTTTTAAATGATCCGGTATTTAAAAAAATAATACAGAACCTTCCCTTGCGGATCTTCGGTTGAATCTTTCGCAAGTTTAAGTTTTTACATATCTTTTACGGTGTATTTTTCGCATTAATTTGTTATAATAAGATGGTAAATGTTCAATGTGTTCAATTAATGTTCAATTAATATTTAAGATTTTATTCCCTTTGATTGTATATTAAATATTAAAATATTCAGTTTAAAACAAGTACTATATGTGTCTGTTTGTATTTTTAAGACGAACGTCAAATTTGTTTTTTTCAAAGATTACATGTATTTTATAGGCAAGATACAAAGTTTCGAAAACAACAAAATGTATTCTCGCAATTTTCAACGATAACTACTCATGTCTCACTAAAATAACTATCTTTTGTTGATCTTTTACTTACTTATGGCATCGAATAATTTTGTAAAAGACTGAAATTCAGTCACTTGTGCAATAAACTTTGTACTTGTTACTTCTTGCTTCATTTGTCTGTTCCATCTCACTAGGCATTACTTTGAGAAATTATCTGAATAAAGTTGACCATTACCGACTTTAATACGATACACTAATAGACTTGAGTGCGTCCTATACAAAAATTTCCACTGTCAGATT
The DNA here is from genome assembly GCA_947562075.1 of Orthosia gracilis. Lineage (NCBI taxonomy): Eukaryota > Metazoa > Arthropoda > Insecta > Lepidoptera > Noctuidae > Orthosia > Orthosia gracilis. The sequence continues at coordinate 64,700,133 of OX387264.1, read as the reverse complement.
GTTTCAGGAAAAGCCGATCAAGTGAAAGTTATCTGTGGTACCATGCCCATGAGCGATACTTGCGGTTGAATATAAACTGTTGAGTTGAGAGATTAGCTGGATCGACTAGATTCTAGAATGACTCTAGTGACTCTAAAGTCACTCTAGTTCCTTTAAAGTGACTCTAGAAGGACTCTATCTAAAAAGGTAAAGATTTTGATTTAGGCGCTGCATTGGAACTTAATAAAACTTAATAACTTACTAAATACTCAGTACAGGTAATGGAGAATTATTGACGTGATTTGTATGGGCTGGTTTGAAGAGGCGTGGGAGATGAGTTCCTGGAAGGACTCAGTACATATGTATTTCCCTACGAGACGAGACACCAACCAACCAATCAAGATAGACTAATTCCCCAACACGTGTAAATAGTTAGTTCTCTACACGATTCTGTTGAACTGTTTCAGTTATAGGGTACTGGAGGATAACATAGTCAGTCGGTTAGTAAGGTCACTTGCATTTATCTTAAAAACACTAAAAAGTAAAAATAACCTTAATTTTAGAAGTCGGTATTCGTTTTTATTTTCATTGTTTTTAAACACTGACTAACGAAATTTAAGTAATTTTTCACTTCGTTGTTTTTTAATTTTTAAGTCGGTTGTATTTTTTTTTGTAAAAAAAGGTTTTTATTGTATTTAGGTTCCGTTTCGTATGGTGTCGGACGTAAAGAATCTCACCATCCCATATCTTCCCGTGAGTGTCGTAAGAGGCGACTAAGAGAGACACCAGAGAATGGGCAGCACCATTCTCTGTGCACTTTAAGAACAAACTGCGATCGCCAACCCGCCTGCCAAGCGTGGCGATTAAGGAAACTCCCCCCCCCCTCCCCCAAACTAAAATAAAAGCACAAAGAAAAAACGGCCCCGAGTGCCCGGCAGCCCGTCTACCCTCGACTACGGTAGCGGTCGAGGCGATGGCGTGGCAAGGGGTGCTAAGAATCCCCGGAATGGACCCAGCTACCCCAATAAACACCGACGACTGGACCTGGCAACATATAACACGCGAACAATCCGGACCGATGAGAAGATAACCGAACTCGAGGAAGAATTGATAACCGAACTCGAGGGTTATCTGAAGTACGAAGAAAGGGGGAGGACTCGATAATCCTCAAATCCAGTAACCTGCTCTATTTCCGAGAGGGTAATCGGCAGTCCCAGGGTGGACGTCTTTCGGTTGATAAGATGATGATGATGATGATGATGATGATGATGATATTTAGAACTTTTTCATCGGATTGTCTTTGTAAGTCGTTGGGCAAGTGGCCGCAAGTGCTATTGCTGGGTATGGAGTTGGGTTCGATGTCCAGGTCGAGCCAAGTGTTATTGGGCTTTCCTATGTATAATTATTCAGTAGTAGTGCGTATTTTGGATTTGTCCCCGATTGAGAGCAACAGGATACATGAAACTTAAACATAACTGGTGAAATGTGAGTGTATTATCGGTAAATCTCTAACCCTTCGTGTATACTGGCGTGATGTTATCTATACTATCCTTACTAATATTATAAATGTGAATGTAAGTTTGTTTGTTACGCTTTTACGCAAAAACCACTGAACCGATCATCATGAAACTTTGTACATATATTCTTGGAGGTATTAGAAGTAACAAGGGATAATTTTAATTAAAAAAAAAAAAATACGAAAGATAAAAAAAAAATTGTCAGAAAATCTCGAAATATAGCTACTTTAAAAATGAAAAAAAGGTAGGTAGTGTAGGTAGGGTAGGTGGGTAGAGTAGGTATGGTAGGTAGGGTAGGTAGGGTAGGTAGGTAGGTAGCCAATTGACGGGAGCGAAGCCCCGGGGGTCAGCTAGTATATAATATTATAAAGAGGAAAGATTTGTATTTTTGTATGTAACAAATAAACTTAAAAACTATTAGACCGATTTCATAAATTCTTTCACCGTTGGGAAGCTACACTATCCCCGGGTGACAAAGGCTACCTTTATCCCTGTTTTCCCACGGGAACGGTAACTCCGCGGGTGAAACCGCGAGGCGTCCGCAAGTATTATATATTTTTGCCAGATAAAGTGAAGAAAGTATTCTTTAGTTTGTGAATCTTCGCCAAGTTAGCAACAGTTTATGGCGTATCGTTCAGTAGGCCGCAGGGGATCATTGAACGAGGATTTAGTATTTTATTACCATCCTGGTTTGTTTTTTCCTTTAGACCCATCGTTTACTAAAACGAGATAAAAGGCAAAGTTTCTTCTTTTATGCTTGTCTTGGTAGCCTATCAAAAACCGAAAAAATCCCATAGACACGGACTTCCTTAACTAAATTTATTTGTGTTTTGCTAAAGTGTTTTGCTTTGACTGTTGTTTTAAGGGTTCCGTACCCAAAGGGTAAAAACGGGGCCTAATACTAAGACTCCGTGGTCCGTCTGTCTGTCTGTCTGTCACCAGGCTGTATCTTATGAACCGTGATAATTAGACAGTTGAAATTTTCACAGATGGTGTATTTCTATTGTCCTATAACAACAAATACTAAAAACAGAATAAAATAAATATTTAAATGGGGCTCCCATACAACAAATGTGATTTTTTGCCGTTTTTTGCAATAATGGTACGGAACCCTTCGTGCGCGAGTCCGAGTCGCACTTGGCTGGTTTTTTTATAAATCTGTGTTTTTTCAATTGATGTGTTGTTGAACTATTGAAACACGAACCTTTGCAATTAGTTTCCTAATAAAAATGCATATCACTAGGCTAGACTAGGTATTCTCACCCAATCCCACCTTACGAAGATTTTCGTTCGTCTTTTTTGATACCCCCTCCGTATCACGCGATTCATCAATTAGTCCTTTACAGTTTCTCTCTACATATTACAGAAAAGACGAGTCATCTAATTAACTAAAATATTCTAGATTTAGATTCTTGTCTCAATTAGTATGAAACTAACACCCGCCTGCGACTTCGCCCGCATGAAAACAGTTTTATCATCCCTAAAGAACACTGTTGCTGAGAGATACTTGAGAGAAACAGGCTTGGGATTGAGCTGCTCCAATTAATTTCGATTTTTTTAATATATTTTGCACCGTGAATTTTGTTTATTTTTTTTTTGTTTTCTTGAAATGACAAGAATATTTACTTTTTAAAGTATTATATTATTTTATTTTAAGTTTATTTTAATTGTTGTGAATATGAAGACTATGTGGATCCTACTTTTCGTTTGTTTTTAATTTTAATTTATCTAAGTTAGTTTTAATCATGGTCTGGCAGTTTGAGTAGTTTGTGCGGCCTCCCGAATGTCCTTTCTTTGGTATTGTTCGTTGAGCTCCTTAATTTCTGAGTTGAGCTGCACGGTTATGAATTTTGACAAATGCGTGCACTGACTGGTTCTAACCTCAAAAGACCATTTCAGACTTCAGTCTACATGGTCTTCACATGATCTAACCAAGATTTTGTCTGGACTTTAAAAGAGACTGTGACCTCTGAGTTTGTTTCGGCCTCTCTTTTCAGAGTAGTCAGATAGGAAACGCCGACTTCATCTAGTTTAAAAAAATATGATCGACATGTAAAAGTGTTTGTACAAACCTACTTACAGAAATAAAATCATTTATCATTTACTTGTCCAGCGCACGGGCTACTGGGCCTCAGATCCGGTCTAGCCGTGAGACCACGGTGGAGCACTTAAGCTTGACCTTGGAAGCAGTCTCCGAATGGGGCGATGTCAAACTGTTCATGTTCAATGCCGTTAAAACACAGGCGTGTTTGCCAAAAAAGAGCCAATTTCACCTGTCTCCATCTTTCCAAGGTGTAACCGTACCGATGATGGACCATCTTGAGCTCCTTGGCGTAACATTGACATCGACTCTCAATTCTGGCCCATATATTGAAGCAAAGGCTCAACTGGCTGCCAAAAAGTTGAGGACCTTGCGAAGATGAGACGGTACTTCACGCCAGAACAGCTGCGTAAGTTGTATCAACCGCAAGTTCGATCTTGCATGGAATATTGTTCTCATCTCCTGGATGGATCTGCCAAATTCCAGCTTAATGCACTAAAGTCGACCGAAAAATGGACCAAGAGGCATCGACAATGAGGCACTGGTCGAGTCAAAGCTGAACATCGTCGCCGAGTTGCCTGCTTGACGGTTTTTTATCGGTTGCATTTCGGGAAGTGTGCGATGGAATTGCATTATCTAATTCCGCCCAGCCCGTTTCATCATCGGACTACAAGACGTGCGGCGATGCGCCATCGGTACATGGTGGACATCCCACCCATACGCACTAAACGTTTTGGAAATACTTTCATTATTTTATTTATTTATCCATTTATTTCAGGCATCAAGGCCCATATCAACATATACAATACTATACTCATATAAACAACTTAGCCGATGTTTCCCGATAGCTACAACCACGGGTCTTTAAGTCAAGAGTGAATAGGTTACTTCTATGTTGCTTACCATCCGGTGAGATGGTGGTCAAGCGCATGGCCATCCAAAAAAAAAGAACTTACTATTTATTGGGCTCAAAATCATTATAAAAAGAATCTCTTGTGATGATCCAGACCAGAGTTCATCCGTGTGCCAAGTTTCATCAAGACACATATAACGGTTTAGACGTGACTACGTAATAAACAGACATACTTCTGCATTCAAAATATCAGTATGCATTTTTGTAACTTTGTCCTCAACCGATATAATTAATTACTTAGGTACTTGAGATTTTCATCCGTACTGATGTTAAGTCCGTACTGTAATTAAGTTTCAGATGTAAATTAATTATAACACCCAAATACGCAGATAGGATTGTTATAAATTATCATTCATTGTCTGATATCGTCATTCACGAGAATTGTTAATAGAAATGTTTAACTAATAAATCAAACCAACTTCGAAAACAAAACACTACAAAGTGAAAAATAACTTTTATACCATTCCCCCTCTAAAAAGCTTATTTTATTCATTGAAAACAGTGAATAAAAAGCACTTTTAATCACTGTTTTGGTGTTCGAATTTAGAACACATCAATATATATTTGAACTCCATGTCAATGCAATACAACCTACTTGCGCATAAAGTACACGATACAAACTTCTTGTGCAAAGAATATTCGAATTTCAAACTCCTTCGTCGATTTAATTTTGAGTTTGTTTATATTTATGATTTTGATAATGATTTTATTTTGGTCTAGGATGTTTAGTGAATACTAATTTGGATTGTAATTCTAATATTAATTGCATTGGTGTTTAATTAATTAATAATTATGTAACTTAACGGAGGTGGTCACTGGCCCCTGAAACACAGGTGCTGTTTAGTAACTCAAACTCAAAGGCTCAGCTTCAATTTACAAAAAATGTGAAGCCCTAAGGTTTCTCATTTTCTGTAAATTTTGAAGGTAATAAACCATTTATTTATTTATTATTATTCCTTGTGCTTTTGGCTTAAATCCTTCTTTTTCTCGAAGTCATGGTATAAAATATAGTATGCAACTCTTGAATAAAACGGATTTATATCGAGGGCCATGAATCACTCGCGTCGTTCAGGATTCTAACACTTGAATCACTCGCTATGCTCGTGATTCAATCATCATGAATCACTCCCTACGGTCGAGAGTCAGTTGTTAGAATCCTTCACTTGTTCGTGATTCATCTATGGCCCTCGCTTTAAAACCGTCCTTTATTCACTAGTTGCATAATATACTATTATACCATTCCCCCTCTAAAAAGCTTATTTTATTCAGTGAATAAAAAGCACTTTTAATCACTGTTTTGGTGTTTGAATTTAGAACACACCAATATATATTTGACCTCCATCTCAATGCAATACAACGACAGAATACAACCTACTTGCGCATAAAATACTCGATACAAACTTCTTGTGCAAACAAAGAATATTCGAATTTCAAACTCCTTCGTCGATTTAATTTTGAGTTTGTTTATATTTAGGATTTGATAATGATTTTATTTTGGTCTAGGATGTTTAGTGAATACTTATTTGGATTGTAATTCTAATATAAATTGCATTGGTGTTTAATTAATTATAATTATGTCACTTAACGGAGGTGGTCACTGGCCCCTGAAACACAGGTGCTGTTTAGTAACTCAAACTCAAAGGCTCAGCTTCAATTTACAAAAAATGTGAAGCCCTAAGGTTTCTCATTTTCTGTAAATTTTGAAGGTAATAAACCATTTATTTATTTATTATTATTCCTTGTGCTTTTGGCTTGAATCCTTCTTTTTCTCGAAGTCATGGTATAAAATATAGTATGCAACTCTTAAATAAAACGGATTTATATCGAGGGCCAAGAATCACTCGCGTCGTTCAGGATTCTAACACTTGAATCACTCGCTATGCTCGTGATTCAATCATCATGAATCACTCCCTACGGTCGAGAGTCAGTTGTTAGAATCCTTCACTTGGTCGTGATTCATCTATGGCCCTCGCTTTAAAACCGTCCTTTATTCACTAGTTGCATAATATACTATTTTGACGCCGACTTCGAAGAGAAAGTAATTTGCGCTTTGTAGTATTTTGTTTTGGAAATTGGTTTGATTTTTTGTTAAAAAGTTTTTATGTATCTCTTTTTAGTTTTGGTAGGTACCTCCAATTAACAAATCATTTATAGCCAAAGTACATATCATGACGATTACAATTAGCCCAAACATGACTAGGACACATTGTTTTATTTCGGAGTTCCAGTGGACATTGTGGTCTTCTTCATCAGTTCCACTTCACCAAATGATACTTTCTGATTGCAAATGATTACATTTTTGATGAAAATACCAAAATCGCTATAATTATGCCTATAATATTTAAGGAGCTCCCTCGATTTCTTTAGGATGCCATCATCAGATCATGGTTTCCTTATCATGGTACTATCCTTGGGATATTTCCTTTCCAACAGAAACAGAATCATCAAAATCATTTCATAAACGACGAAGTTATCCGCGAACACACATTAAAAATATATATATGTACGGTCGAATTGAGACACCTCCTCCATTTTGGGAAGTCGGATAAAAATGTTTTAATAGTAAATCAAACCAACTTCCAAAATAAAACACTACAAAGTGAAAAATAACTTTCTTATCCGAAGTCGGTTTCTTTGGTATATATTGTTTTCCGTTTCGGCACCGACTTCGGAGTAGAAAGTAATTTGCGCTTTGCAGTATTTTATTTTTATTTTTAAGTTGGTTTGATTTTTTATATTTTGTTTTGGAAGTTGGTTTGATTTTATGTTAAAAAGTTTTTTACTTATCTCTTTTTAGTTTTGGTAGTAACTCCAATTACCATGAAAATCATTTACTTATAGCCAAAGTACATCTCATGACGATTCAATAAGCCCAAACACGACTAGGATACCTTACCTTCCGGCTTCATCATCCGATCAGTACGATGGTACCATTTGCATCGGTACCATTTATTTAGACGTATTTCCTTCATCATAGTCGATTTGGTATTTCTTATACCCGTGACATACTTAGCATTAAGGACTTCCTGTGGTCATCTGTGGTCATCTTCATCAGTTCCTCTTCACCAAATGATACTTTCTGAGTACAAATGATTGCATTGTTGATAAAAAACCAAAATCGATTGTGTATGCCTATAATATTTGAGGAGTTCCCCTTGATTTATCCTGGATCCCATCATCAGATCCTAATCTGATGACCATGGGGCCACCTGGGAAGTACACTCTTTCAAATAAAAGAAGATTTTTCCAAATCAGTCCAAGCGTCTTTGAGTAATAGGGGAACAAAAAAATAATATCAAAGAAGATTCCGACGCATTGAGAACCTCCTCCTTTTTTTGAAGTCGTATAAAAATAATACTCAGCAATGTTTAGCTCACTACATATTAATATAAATATAGGTACCTACCTAGATTATTCCAAATATTTATTGTCTTCCATTAAAATGTACATTCATCCTTTTAATATTATCGAAGAGAAAATACATATTAAAAATACCTGGCGCCTATGTTCTAATTATCATCCCTCACCTCTGCCAATTATAAGTTTGTTTGAGTTTGGATAGCTCCGGTAGATCCAATAATAATATTGGTAAAGTTTTGATTTCATTAACTCTAATATTAGATCATCAAAGTTTATTTTGCAACCAGCATCTATTTATGATTTCCCTGAATTTTATAAACAAATAATAAGAATAATAATATTATTATTATAGTTTAGATAGCTCCGGTAGATCTAATGATAATATTGGTAAATTTTTGATTTCATTAACTCTAATATTAGATCATCAAAGTTTATTTTGCAACCAGCATCTATTTATGATTTCCCTGAATTTTATAAACAAAATAATAATAAGAATAATAATATTATTATTATAGTTTAGATAGCTCCAGTATATCCAATGATAATATTGGTAAAGTTTTGATTTCATTAACTCTAATATTAGGTCATCAAAGTTTATTTTGCAACCAGCGTCTATTTATGATTTCCCTGAATTTTATAAACAAGATAATAATAAGAATCATAATATTATTATTATAGTTTAGATAGCTCCGGTAGATCCAATAATAATATTGGTAAAGTTTTGATTTCATTAACACTAATATTAGATCATCAAAGTTTATTTTGCAACCAGCTCTATCTAGGCATCTATTTATGATTTTCCCTGAATTTTAGAAATAAAATAATAATAAGAATAACAAAATTGTATGATCAGATTTGAATTTAACACACAATAGTTTCCGTCGTATCGTTAGTTACTGAAATGTTCTTAACAACGCCATAAACTACCAGCGACAACTGACGATTACAAATAATCCGAAATGTATGTAATTGATGATCACAAGCAAAATGTCACGTACGTAGTAAATACATAGTCAACCCTAAACATTTTGAACTTTTGTCACCGGATTATTGCAAACCTACGGTGGTTAATTATAAATCGCGTCATATTGTAAACTCTTTCTTCTCAATAAGACACGGGTATATTTTAAATATAGAAATTGATGATGATGGTGAAGTTTAATAAAAACGTACGGTTTCTCCATTAATCCGGTGAACAATTATAGCTGATATTTGAAGAATGTCACTTTGACCATGCCGTCTGGCCTTATTAAGAATCACCCTATGCCTAAAGGGTCAGTCCACAGATATAAATCTTACTAGACGACGCGATTGTATGTACTTCGCGTGCCAAAAAACGGAGTAAAGTTACGATCAATGATCGTAATCTGAGCTTTCATTTAGCATTATCGGCACCGGAAATACATTATAATCTAGAAAAATGCCTTTTTATGCCATATTGAGCTGTAAATAATGTATAGAAATCGTTGGCCGAGGCATTGGAAACGTTTTCTTTCAATGGTAAGTAAATTTGTTTTTAAATTGTTTGTAAAAAAGTGGCACGCTTGGTTTTCATACAGATGGAGGGACTTGCGTTATCTTGTTAGATTTATGTCTGTGGGTCATTCAGTGCATAATTACACACAAAAATATACGTTGCAATTTCATCACAATTACAATATAGATCTGTGTACTATTTGGCTCGCTTGCTGCCCCATCCGACTGGACGTACTGCCCGTCTGCCGTTGCTACTTGTGCCAAAGGATTTGGGTTAGAATAATGCATAAGTCATAGATATTGTCTGTGCATTTCTCATCCGGAATCTTTTGGCGGAACAAATATGTGGTTGCAACGTTTATGTGTAGTTTATTATTTGTCTTTGGCACGAGAATTGCAATAACCTAGAAACCCAGAATCTTAATTTTACCTTGTTAGATACATCAGGGTTGGTGAGGAGTAATTAATAACAAGTAAAAATTCCAAAATACCCGACAATTCTTTTTATTTCGTAATTTTTAAACTACTTAATTTATATAGTAGAAGACACGCATCGATCAACAATCTATGGAACACGTTTATGACATGATATCTTGCGAAAATAGCCCGATTCAAACAGTTAAACGTCGATAACTTTTGAACGGCTGAACCGATTTTCATCAAACATTTTTTTTAAACATATTCTATAAGCACGCGCTTGAATAGAATAGAATAGAATACTCTTTATTATGTACACCATATAAGTTGCAGAAAGTATAGAAGAAGTAAACATTACACTGGGTGACACAATGGGCGGCCTTATCGCTAAAAGCGATCTTTTCAAAACAACCTTTGGATGGATTTTAAAACTGAAAGGAAAATCAGTGTACTGTAGGTATTCTTGACCACTATCTCACCTGATGGTAAGTGACGGTCGACGGCGAAACACGCTTGCCTAGAAATAACCTATTCACCCTTTAACTAAATACCCCTACATTGAAGCTGTCGGGAAACACAGACTCCCGCAGGGAATACCACTCCTTAGCTGTACGCATAATAAAAGTGTTCCCAAAAGTTTTTGCGTATAGAAGGGATGTCCACCATGCAATAACACTTTACCAGACCCGGGAATCGAACCAGAGACTTCATACGCAGGAGTAGCGCTTGCAACCATTACTCCAATTAGGCAATCAAAAAAAAAAAGTTACCGGGTAAAACGGGATGAATAGGAATGCAGGGATGAATAGAAACAAAACTTTGAAGGAAATTTTTACGTTATTTAAAACTTGTTCGCAGCATTTTAGTAGTACTACAATATTTTAAATACTTATAAGAAAACGGCCAAGTGCAAGTCTGACTCGCGTCAGGGGTTTATACCTGTGCGCGTCGCGCGTCGTTCGCACACCATGTGTACGTAAGCTTTTATTTTTCTATTGTCTCTGTAATTAGACGCTCAATGGGATATATAACCATGCCAAATTATAGCTTTCAAGTACTAAGAGTCTCTGAGCTAAGTTGCGGACAGACGGACAGACCGACATGGCGAAACTATAAGGGTTCCTTGTTGTTGTCCTAAAAAACGATGCTTTGTTTAAAACCATAAAGTGGTATCAAAGTTAAAATCTTAATCAAACTTTTGTTCACATTCACCCCTGCATTCCTATACAGCCATTTTTACGGTATATTCCTATGACATAAAATTAAACTCATTAAAACACTAAAACTCACCAAAAGCAATTACACTCACAAAACTGTCCCGTGTGATGTGAACGTATAATTATACTTCATTCCAATCCTGTCAACATTATAATTTGTTAGTTTTACACGGTACTGCGTACTTTAGCTATTGTTTAATAACTACTGTAATTAACAACACATTTATTTAATAGGTAAATGCTTAATTGTAGAGTGTACATCCATAGGACTATCATCCATGCAAACTGCATGTATGATATAAATGTAAAAAGTCTATGAGGAATATGTCTGTTTGTGTAGCCACCGGGAGCTGAGTTCACTCGCTTTGCTCGCTCACTTCAGCCCTCGTCATCTCCTTCGAATCTAACCTATCCGTGTCGGGTGCCCTAAGCTCCCGAGCTCGCTTCGCTCACTCTTGGACTAGAATTAGTCCAACGGGTTAACGGTTGGGCAATTTGATAGTTGTGGTCAATGAATATTGACACTAACTAAAAACTAGAAACTATCAAATTGCCCAATCGTTACGTAATAAACAAAAAAGAGAATCAAATATTATTTTTGCAAACCAAATATTAATTTAGTACGTTTAAACATAATTATCAGATATTGAATGCAGTTCATTTATAATTAATTCGTAGATCAACTAATATAGACGCATGGAAAGATAATGTAAAGATTAAACATAAAAAACTACATCATTTATTTTTAAAAGTGCTCATATACAATAGATCAATTAGATTCTAGAAGAGCAAATAATATTGTCCCATAAAATTATTCCAAATGAATTTCTGACATCTTCATAATATGCCAAGTGAAATTATGCCTATAAAACATAAAAAAAATATATTTTAATGTTCATTGGTTTTAAAATAAAATACATAAGTACGATTCATACTGACCATCATTAAATAATCCACTCAAAATTTTAAAAATCGAACTAACACGAAATGAGTCGAACTCTTTCCTCTGTAGCTCGCATACGCCAAACGCGCATAAAGGAACCTGGTTCCAAAAATAACATTTAAACAATCATAAAGAATAAGAAATGCACTTCAACGAATTTGCGGGCAATGATCTAGTCAGTGTATAAATATTTGATCATGCTTTCCCCAATCATTTTAAGCTTTGGTAGCTTTTGCTCTCAATTAAGCTGAATATTAGTATTTTAACATGACGTGGACGAGATATCATCTGACGTCCAACCCAATTACTGAGAAACATCGATATTATAGAGTAGACCTGTCTGCCTTTTGACATTGTTGACTTTTGACATTGTAAACGTTTATCTGTTATACTGCCATCAGATCGAAAAAGGGCACAATTAACAAATTGTAAATCTCAAGATGAATGTGTTTCAAGTTTTTAAATGTTTTCCGGAAAAAAAAAAACTATTGGGATGTATTTTTTATATTTATTATTTGCATATACATAACACTATATTTTCCCATTATTAGTAAAATTGTGGTTTTCCCTATCAACTTAATAAAAAAAAACAAATATCCTTATCTTTATTACATAGAAAAGTCACAACTAACCAAACGCGACCTTCTATTTTAATACTGTTTTAAAATTAAAATGAAAGGGCACATTCTGCTCAGTGGTGTCCTTCTTATGTAATAGACCCCACCAATCTTCCGCACAATAATAATACACAAAATGGGTCCAACTGATCACTTGTGCCCTTTATTTTTATAACATTGATTTTATTTACGAATGGTCACTTTAAATAGAAAAGGAATATCTTTGATAAAACGGCCATTTTAATCTAACATCTATCAAGTAAGCCTTTTCTACTTAGCAAGACATCAAAATTCTATTGAAATAAAATTTGAAATTAAATTCATATATCTATGCTTTTATTCCCTTTCAGCTTGATTGACCTCACATGCGCCTTTTTATAGTAATCAGATGTGGATGTTAAAATGTGCTCTTTGAACTTATGTTACTTCTGTGGAAAATTAAACACATTTTTGAAACAAAACAGGCAGATGCGTCTTATTTCCTGATTCCGCAATGTATAAATAAAACTCAATAAAAAAAAATTACTTCTCCTTTTTTGTTCAAGCGGCAGAATTTTGTTCGCGTTCAGCTTGATTGACGTCACATGTGCCTTTTTAAGTTATCAGATGTGAATTTAGTTTTCAGATGTGCCCAAAGCTCAAAGCTTATATTATTTCTGTGGATAATAAAGACAAATTTTTAAATAAAATCAAGCAGATGCGTATTTTTTTCCAGATTCCGAATATGTATAAAAAACAATTTTGAAAAAAATGTTAGATGTGCCCTTTTTCGTTGACGCGGCATTATAGATACTAATATGATCATTATTATTTTATAAATCGATCCGTGAATGGTTTGACCTAAGTGGCTCGATCGATGTGTTATTGGTGTACTTTGTGTAGGGTCACCTGCCTATAAGTTGAAGGAGGGTCACACAGCGCGTTCGTTCGATCTAATTAATAAAAGTTTTTAACTACGGTAGCTTTAAAGGTAAGCTACGTCTCAAACAAACTAAATTAAAAGTATGATAATATTCGATCGAAAATCCACTCTGGATGAAAAAAACAGCCTTCCGTAAAACCTCTTCCAAAAAACTCAGACCATTTAAATAAAAATGTACGGAACCCGTTGAAAGATGTTCAGAATCCCGAAGACTTTTTTTTTTTTTTACTTTTGATGTGTTTGCTCTTGACTCTAGTCTAGGTCAATGACAGAGACAGAGTCGACGATGGAGTGAGCTTACCCAGAAGAAGCCTGTTCACTCTAACTTTGAAGAGATTCGGGTTAAATGCGTTCGGAAACACAGACGCAGGTAGTGAGTTCCATTCCATCGCTGTGCGCATTATAAAGGATGTTTGGAAGCGCTTGGTGCGAATTGGTGGAATGGCAACAAGGTAAGGATGGTAACTTGCAGTGCGTCTAGATGTCCGATGGTAGAAGGGGGCTGGTGGGATAAGATCGTGGAGTTCTTGAGCACACTCACCGAAGTACAGTCTGTAGAAGACCGACAAGCAAGCTCACAGCTTGGCATTTACCAGTTTAACGTCGCCGATAAGCCTCTTGGCTCTGCGTTCCACCGAGTCAAGCGCGGCAAGCTGATACTTAGCTGAGCCATCCCAAAGGTGGCTGCAATACTCCATGCAGGATCGGACTTGCGCTTTGTATAGGGTAAAAAGCTGTCCAGGCGTAAAGTATCGCTTCACTCTATTAAGGATGCCCAGTTTTTTGGCCGCAATTTGGGCTTTGTACTCAATGGAGGTGCCGAAGTTGAGACTGGATGTCAACTCCATGCCTAGGAGCTCGAGCCGATCAGTCACAGGAACAGACGCACCCCGAAAAGTAGGCGATTGTTCGAAAATACTCCTTTTAGCGGTAAAAAGACACGCCTGTGTTTTGGTGGCGTTAAAGGAGACCAGATTGTCATCACCCCCAGACTTCAGTAATTCCAGAGGTCATTCGTTCTGTCCCGGGGGTAAAAAGCCGATCGCAGCTCAACTGATATCTACAGACAAGGAATCGGACCATAAAAATTATGCAACAAAAAGGGTTTGAAATACCAGAAGAAAACGACATTCTAAAGAAAAATTTAGAAAAATAGTCATTACGTACCGATTCTTGATGCACAAAGTCTTGTCAGCGACAAGATTTATTATGATTAGCTTGTCACCAGTCTTGGCAGGACTGCCCAGTCCTCCAGTCTGTCACACGGCAACTGTGGCATGCCATGATAGTGAAACGATAGTTGGTGTCTGTGAGAGAGCTCAGTCACAGAGACATGTGGTAAGCGAGCTCCGGCACGCCCTTGGACCCGAATATTACGTAACCATCATTGTCGACCTGCTTTGAAATATCCCCCCAGCACTGGCGCACCAGCGTGTATGGCACCCTTGGTCCCTTTTTGACGGTTCAAGGTCAATAGCCCCGCCACCTACCATTTTTCGGTCGCAGGGAATAGGGAGAGCGGCCAACGCTATACCGACACTCCCTCTCCTCTGCGGCCTCACCGCGTCCGCCATCAGACAGTGGTGACCACGTCCAGGCCGCGGAAGGTCGCGGAGCGGCGTACCGCAATACCGGCTCCTCTCCCGCCGCGGCCTCCATCCCTCAGTCGCGATATCGTGTGGGTTTCGGAGGCTCCATACGACATCGCGGCCCGCCTCAGTTGCGATGTCGCCCAGGCAGTTCCGCAACCTACCTGTTGGCCGTTACGTCGACGGCTTATCGGCAAAAGCCCTGATGAGCGGCCCCTCTTCGGGTGCCTCTTCGCTTCACCGTGGGTGACTAAGCCATGGTTACTGAGCCCCGCCCGCCTCGACAATGCGGGAACCCATCGGGGGGGACCCTACCCTACCAAACAGCCATTTTTCTATGAGCCAAGGCACTTTACTGTTACCTAAATACCCTTGATGATGAAACTATTTATTTGAATAAGAATTAATACTATGATACGAATGTTACCAACTTTTTTTCCACTGGCGAGCGATCTAATTAAATTTTAGAACACAAAAGCTGCTATTGTTTCTTAACTATGATAGTTAGGTATATTACAACGTGGACATTTTTGTACGTAATAGTACTTTAACCATGTAGTACATAATTTTTATGTATCATCAATAGTTTTTTCAGCACATGCAAATAATGAATTTCATAGACAAAATTTTGCTACTTCATTACTTATAGATTATTGCAATTTACTTAAGGATCCCATTTTTTTTCTAGTAATAAATATAGCCTATTTTACCCAGGGATAATGTAGCATTCTAATGGTGAAAGAACGTTTGAAATCGGACCATTAGTTTTTGAGTTTATTCGTTACAAACATACAAAAATACAATTCTTTCCTCTTTATAATATAATTGTATACAATATTAGCTGACCCGGCGAACTTCGTTCCGCCTAACAAATTTCTAAAATAGAAGTTTTTTTCTAAAATAAACGTAGCCTAAGTTACTCCTTATTACATCAGCTACCTGCCAATGAAAGGCCCGTCAAAATCGGTCCAGCCATTTCAGAGATTAGCCGGAACAAACAGACAGACAGACAGACAAAAACTGTAAAAAATGTTATTTTGGTTATGTACCGTATATATAATCATATACATGTAGTAAAAAACGGTTATTTCAATATTACAAACAGACACTCCAATTTTATTTATATGTATAGATGATAGAGACACTCGATTGAATTTGTATATTTAATTTTATCGCAGTTGCAAACTAGATAAAATCAGTGTTTGAATATATTTTAACTTAGACCACCGCCTTACCTCGCGAATGTGTTATATTTGCTTCTTAACTAATCGACAACGAACCATTTTGTATGTAGGGTAAAATCCTTCACTGGCATAATATTTCTAAAATGTTTGCATATTGTTCTCATGTAAGTTACAATATTAACACCGAACAGACAAACCAAAATAACTTTTCAATCCCAAGAGAAATAAGGAGCAGAAGTTGTGCCAGCAAAACGAGCCGACAATAGAAGCGGAACGAGTTTAACGAATAATCGCAAAGTTTTAACTGAACTTCATCTCAGATTATACGGTCAATTGGATCAAGCGTTTAATCCCCTCGTAATAACTTAAGATAACCTTCAGACAAGGGTTGCCAACCGTACTCATAGCAGAAAAGGGTACTTTACACAAAATTTATAAAGTATTGTAGTCTTTATTGCAATACTCTAACTAATGGACCATTTCTTTTACTCAGGTGCCATGTGTAATCTACAAAAGTAATAGAGTACGCTAAAATATTCAAATTATTTGACTCTGGCTCTGAATTCGATTAATTAAATCCCTATCATTTCATCAAGAGGGTTTTTGTATTTTAGTTCAACGCGATAGGTAACTTAAAACAGGGCTTCATTGTAACTTATGTCTAGCAATTACTATACGCAGCAGAAGTTGTGCATAACGGGCCGACAACAGAAGCGGAACAGGTTCAACGAATGTTGGCAAAGTTTTAACTAAACTTCACCTCGGTTACGGTTAATTTGATCACGCGTTTAATCCATTCGTAGTTAGTTTAAATACCCTTCCGACTGGGGTTACCAACCGTATGCTTTGCGAAAAAGAATACAATACTCTATATTAATAGAGTATAGTCTCGTTTTAACTTACGCGTACTTAAAAAAATATTTATTTTATTCGATTCGGTCGATACGGCTTTTATTAAATTTTTCTAAAAGTCAATTCGATGAATTTCTGTCATTTCACTAAGAGAGCTTATGTCTTCTCGGTCATAATTGCAAACCGCTATCTAGTAAATTAAATAATTTTGAAAACAACAAATATGTTTAATTTGCGCAAAAAGTTCTGTTTTAAAATAACAATAAAATATATTCTTTTGGTAATTGAAGAGTATTTTTAAAAAAAGTTCGTAGCCCTACTTGCGACACACGGAATAATTTTCATTTATAGGTTTAATTGCCATGGCAGTTAATTGTAGCTTCGTGCGGTGAGACTGGCGTATGGATGGGAGTCCCATGGGTGCCGTCATCTCTTATGATATTTACTGAGTGGCGGATCACAGGGAGTGGCGTCAGACCGTTAACATCAATATCATAAGCATTAAACATTTTAGCGTTATTTGCGATAAGTATTTGTATATTATGTACTTATTATTAATGTATTTACAAATTGATAATAATATCATATTTAGAATTGTAGGTACATACTTAACTTAAATATTTAACTATGTGTGGTTGGCTATCTGGGTGCAAATAATATCCTTTCAGACAGTTAATACGGTTTTGAAACCGGTATTTCTACTGAAGATGCGGTTGTAACTTTCCCTGAAAAAGCAACTAGATACTCGTATATGGATGGTGGCTGGAAAAATCTGGGAATGATTATGGATATATCTAAAGCTTTTGACACTGTCCCTGTTTCAATTCTCTTACCAAAATTGGAACGTAAAGGTATCGTATAGATATACGCGGTGTCGCGCTGGATATTTTTACGATTTACTTTAAAAACAGATACCAAAATGTATAGATTGGTGAAGTAGTGATAAGGAAAGGATTGATTACGGCGTCCCACAAGGAAGAATTCTGGGTCCAACGCTTTTTCTCATTTATATTAATGACCTGTGTTCTCTATCCCTCACTAATTGCTCCGTGTTTACCTACGCTGAGATACAGCACTTTTTATACATGGCACGGGCTGGAGAGAAACTGAACAGGATGCTCAAGCGACCTTAGCCACAGTAATGAGTTGGCTCACGAAACATCTTCTAACAATAAATACAGAAAAAACGAAAATAGTGACCTTTTCTATAAGCAAAAATCTCAGCCCAACATACCACTTGTTATTAAACGTCATACATGCCCAGAGCACTCAAGAAGTTTCTCATGCACATGTTCTGCTCTGGCAATAACTTCAAATATAAAGTACTTAGATGAGCTGACAGACATTTAATCGAATATACTCGTAAAGACAACTTGGTAGCAAGAACAAGAAAACTTGTTACGCATGACACTTTGCCAATCATTTCTGGCATATTTACTACCAGCATGCGGTGGAGTCTGTAAGACCTACTTTCTCAATTTAGAGAGAGCACAGAGGGCAGTTCTCGATGTAATGTATTGTAGGTTGTGACTACCGTGTCATTTATCCTAAATTAATTATCAGATATAATATTTATATTTAAATAACCACGTGCAGGCATAGCAGGAAGGGCATTCGTTATAAAAAAAACACCTTAGGATGCCGACATCTGGCAGCTATTAACGTTGGACTGGTCGTCGCCGGGCGCGCAGACAACAGGACAAAGAAATTGACCATTTTACGATAACACGTGTGGAGTTTTGTATAGAAGAGGTTCGCTTAATGGCCAACCCAAAACAATGGAGAGATGGGGCAAGTGGCTGCAAGCCGTGAACAGAATACCGTGATATATTTTAGAAATCGCAGGCATCCGAGGGGCAAGGGTAGGAGAGGCGGAGTCCAGGTAGCTAGGAGTGAACCCTAGAATGTTGGGAAGGAGACGAGAGACACTGAGCTTTAGGCAGGGAAACAGGACGGACTGATTTTGAGAGATCAAGAGAAGTCGAGTTATAGGGTATTACTTTGGAACCAATAATTGAAAGTTGTGTCGTTGTAAATATCGTGGTAACGAGTTTAATTATTAATTTAAATTATAATTTAGTCTTATTTCGTAATAGTATTGTGTGAGTGAGTGCCTGAATGATTGGGTAAGTTAATATTTATATAACGTAGTTAGGGACAAATCACTAATGTACACTTTATTCTAGCATGGCGAGAACTTGTATTTAACTCCTAATCCACACCTCGACAGATATTTGTCACTAGCATTTGGTCTAGGGAAGCGGTGAAGTCTTCCTTCACACTTACAAGCGCTAATTTCATCAATTGTTACACTCTACAATTACCACTTTGATTATGGGCCATTATTTAGAGTTAACTGACATAACACACATGGAAGGCGGAACCGCTAATATCCACTATTTGTATAAAATAGGCTAAATGGCCTCCCTTAATTGGGAACGTAGGACAACCAATTGTTTGTTGACAAATACTGGTTCCTATAGAAGGTCTGGCTCAGAACACCTTGCGTAATACTTGCTGTCGCTCAGATCCAGGGAGGGGGGTAGGCTTCACACGGTAGGCTTCACAAAGAACCCCAGACTACATCGTCTAAGGACGCTTAGGGAACGTGTCTCGTTAAAACTAACCCACGCCGTTTTGTAGGCAGCTCAAAATCGTCACTATTTAGCGAGACATGATTTTGGATGGGTACCGCTCCTTAGCGGTCCCGAAAATCCACGCAATGGGTAGATTAAGGAAATGAGAAGCGACGAATAATTCCGCTCCGACGTACAGCAAGTTTTGGCAATGAATTCTGCACCAGACCGAGTCTGCGCTACGCCTGCATAGTATTGTATTGAGTTAATAAAGGTTGAGTAGATCGAGGGTGAGCTATTTATTATAGTGCGCGTCCAGTAATTCTGGGAGCATGTCTTGTTCAATGGCAGAGGCGCTTAGGCACAAACTGTCCTTTGTCTTAGGATTGGGTAAGACATGTTTAAGTTTAGGGAAACATGTATTGCTTGGACCGTTGCGTAGCCTTCTCTAAGGCCTCGTGTTCTAGGACCAGCATTACACGTACGACGTGCCTGCTGTACAGGCAGTCTCACGTCACTCGGGTGGGAAATCTAGACTAATATCAATGAACTCATTAACGTAAATCAAGTAAACGTATTTAACAACGCAAGCGTAGCGTTCCTTCCTATTTCCTTCCGTTAGGTAAATAATGCAATTTGCAAACCTTTATCTAGTTAACTTCATATATCACAATTGTTTTACCTATAAAGCCCTTATGGCTAACAGACAGAAATGTGTGCTGGGAGTTTGTTTCATCATTTCTTCTTACCAGCTATTGCACATAGGAAATGATGGTGGGTTGGGCGCTTTTGGGGCTGTCTTTAGGAGAGTTGATCTAATCAACTGCAGTTACTTCTAGAGTTAAAACTCTCTTACAAATTATTTAATTGTATTTGTATTAATTCTTGAATGTATATTCACTACCCGTGACCACTATTCGGTCTTTGATGTAATACTCTATACATTAGTGTAAAGGGTTTCTCACACAAGATTCAGTTAATTATAACAATTTAGTTTATATCCCCTTAGTTACGTTTTATCCTTCTAAACCACTTCCAAGTTATAAATTTATAACTGTGAATTCCAAAACAAAACAATACATAATTTGGTATTCACTATAATCGGAAGAGGACCGTCCAGTCAATGGTGCGAGGTTCATTAGGCAGCGCGGTATGGTGGGGCGCTGTCTCTCTTTCTTCAAAAGAGCCGACTTTAACTGTAAATCTAGGACACGTTTAGGAAAAACGAAATTTTGATCAGCCTAGGGTCGTTTAGGAACCATCACAAGGTCTTACAGATACCCCACAGAAGATCTTTACATAGACTGCGAAGTGCTTTCAGTAAGGAAACTCTATCTGCTTCAGTGTATCCTGAGAAAACATCGCGTTCCTATGAAAATAACCAAAAAACGTCGAGCTACAGAAACTTAATTTACCCAAATGTCAAATCGCCGTGAAAGCGTGGTTGATGGATAAAAACTAGGACGAAATAGAAAACTTTTTATCCTCTCCTACTCAATAGTTCAACACATACATCTCATCTTAATACATACACCTGACATTCCACAAACTCACAAACACTTACACACACCTGCACCCACACAACACACCATCAACACATTCTCAAGATTGTTATTTTTGTACTACATAAAAATGTGCCTTTTGTTTTTTTTCTTGTCACAACCAACTTTTTAATAACCAGTGAAATACATAATGACTCTTTCATCCACGCATTTCGGAAAGAATTATTTTGCTCTTCGAAGAATTTGAAACAATACGATATGTTTAACACGTGGCGACTAGCTAAAGGAGACAAAACTTTCTCAGAAAACGTTTTGCTGGCATATATTATTGAATTATCCGAGACCAAGAAATCAAGCACTTTATGGAGTACGTATTCAATGCTAAAAGCAACAATAAAGATGAAAAAAGACATACATATCGACATACCTATCCTAAATTAGTGGCATTTTTAAAAAGAGCCTCATCTGGTTATCAACTAAAAAATCGAAGATTTTCACAGCATCTGAAATTGATTCATAACGAAGCAACTGATTCCGTATATTTGGCGGCAAAAGTAAGTTAGTCGCAAATTCAGTATCTACTTAAGTATATAATCAACTACTTAACATAATCTAATACGGACTTAGTAGATGTTGATAGGCATAATTATGCATGTATATCAATTTTATTAATTTATCTTCTACAATACTCTTTACGTTACAGGTTGTTCTTATTATTGAAATAAACAGAGCATGTTGAAGTAATGAACTAAAACAACGTAATGTCAAAAACATTGAGAAACATTGAGATGACTTACTATTAATTAATTTACCTAATACAAAGTCAAAAAGAGACCGCAACTTCGTCATTCGCAAGGAATATGTAATACGTAACAATTGTTGAGAAATATCAAGCCTTACGCCGTTCTAACACTCCAATCAATCGATTTTTTCTACAATAACGCAACGGAAAGTGTGTTAGACAGCCTATGAGTGCTAATAAAATTGGCAGTATCCCACGAGAAATAGCAACATTTCTTGAACTTCCAGAACCCCTATTGTACACGGGTCATTGTTTCCGACGAACTTCAGCCACACTTTTTGCCGATTCAGGAGCTGATTTCCTGTCCCTTAAGCTCCATGGAGACTGGTAGTCCAATGCGGTTGTGGAAGGATACATAGAGGATTCCATCCAAAATAAGTCTTAAATATATAAAGGCATCGTAACAGCCATTACACAGAAAGAGCCTCAGTCAGATCCTTGGACTGGCCCTTCTACATTAAAAATGAGCCGTTACGAAACACCTAACCATCACCCTCTCTAGCCAACATTTACGCCAAGGGAATCCGATGAATCGGTATGATAATAAAGTATGACAGATATATAACCGAAAAACAGTACACAAGTCACTAACACCAACATTACAGAACCTAACAAAAATATTACACTCAACTTAAGTAACTGTAGCAACGTTACTTTCAATTTTTCTTAATTATACCTAAGTATTATTTGGTATAATTTAAAGATTATTTCTGTAATACTTACCTATCATAATGTAGCAGTTAATACCTAAACTGAAATAAAAGTATCATGTGATTGTAAATGTTTTTTTCTTGCATTTAATCATTTCCTCGCTGAGATGAGATGAAAAGTTATTACGTATTGCACACGAGTGCAAAGATTTTTCACCTCGTGCTCTTTTGATTCCCTCGCTCAGGATTCTAATTTTAGAATCCTTCGCTTGCTCGGTCATCAAAATTAAGCACGCGGTTGAAAAGCAACTTTGCACTTTTGTATAACAAATAACTATCGTTTGCGAACTTAGACTTTGAAGGATTGATTTTAGTTTTGACTAGACAAAACTCAACAAAAGAGTTCGAATTTGACAAATCCAATTCATTCTATAATCTTCTTTTGGAGTTCTACGACACCTTTGTGGCATACAAAAAGTTTACTTCAACTTAAGAAACTCAACACTTTCGCAACTTTGTGTACGTAGTTCAAAACTAACGTAGACTCCACAGTGTATAGTAAAAAAGAAGCATTAAAATGCTAACAGGCTCACAGATTCCACTAAAAGCTAAAAGAACTATTAATACCGGAACAGTACTCGTGTTATTTGCAAAGTTACGGCATTTATTATTCAGCGAAGCCATTTGAAGCCAAGGAAACAAAATTAGAGACAGCTGCCCGTAGCAGTGAATAATGTACTGGCTTCCACCCTTTCAGACAAGTACCTAAAGTATAGGTTGTCCAATCATAGCGGCACACTTTGCGGATAAAAACGGTCCATGTCGGTATTATCCGTCCTCTTTCACCGCAATGTGTGTTGACCACTTGAATTTTGGCCTGATTTGCCTTTTTAAGGGTTCTGTACCCGAAGGGTCCAAACGGAACCCTATTGCTGTCACTCACCTGTCCGTCTGTCTGTCCGTCTGTCTGTCTGTCCCTCTGTCCGTCTGCCCGTCTGTCTGTCGTCTGTCACACGGGTTTTACAGCAAAACTGTTGGAGTTACAGTCATCAAAGTTTCACAGTATAAGTATCTTGTTGACCCACAGCCATACAAATTTTCAAAACATATTTTTAAACGTGTTTAAGGGGGACTCTCATACAAGTAAAGTTCCATAAAAAGAATAAAATTTGACACACCCCATCGAGTTGGATAGAGCTCTCAACGAGCTCTAAACAGCGACTTTTTTACAAAATTTTGTTCCGAAGACTTTACTAACTTTCCATTGACCTATGAACATCAAATTTGGTGATAATGTTTGTTTATCGTTACGTATATTTTACTAACAAATACTAATATATTAATTAATCAGATTTTTTCTTTGAAATTCCTTAATTTTTCCTATTATAACCAGTTAGGTACTTTATTTTGCGGTCTGGTACGGAACCGTAAATGTGTGAAGTGCGACACGAACTTGGCCGGTTTTTTCGAGTGTCCACACTGGCCATAGGCGAATAAATCACACATGTTATGCTGTCAGTCCCGCACACTGCATATTAGTGGGATGGATTTTGTGCTGTGATTCACTCTTGGTGCTGAAAATATCATATTGCTATCCAAAAATCTTCCAAATAAGAGTAAATATTATAAGAAAAAAATATGGCCTATATAGAATGTTAAAAATAAAAAACCGTGTTAAATTGGGTTTTGATTTCTCACGTTAAATATTTATTTTGTCTTTGAGGCGAGATGAGAGGCTTCAAATAGAAAGCGTTTAATCTCTAAAAGATTAAGTACGTGTTCTTTATAAGATACCAGAGATACACTGAAAGGAAGATCTTATGTATCTACCTGGATTTATTAAAATGTACGGCTTTTTGCTTAAAAAACTTGATAACTTATGTTTTTGTCTTGTTCGTAATTAAGCGATTTAATACGTATAAGCAAATATTTTTTTTATTTGCCCCTGAAACACGTGCTTGAATGTTCATGGTATTTGATCCTCTTTTGACTACTTTCTTTCTTTCGTTTACTTCTTTCTTTTTCCTTTCTGTGTATACAGATATGATTGTATGTTATGTGTGCTTATAGGACCTTTTCTGTATTGTTCTTGGAGTTAAAGAGTATCCTCTGGTTACAAACCTTTGTACCCCAATCAAGGATCTACAAAGCGTCATCAATGCCATAAAAAATGCAATCACCAATCGCCAAATCAAACAAGAGACGAGTGGTTCCGTAAATACCCTTCAAACATGGCCTACACAGACGGTAAACAAGTGCAGTAGCAGCCGACATGATGTGAACGACAAAGGAGCGACATCCGGCTCGGAAACCGTAAGTGCAGGACGCGTGTACCGGAGTCGGCGCCCGTCCGGGCTCGCGACCTTATCGTGGCACTGCACACAATAAGAGGATGTTTGGAATATAAGGACTCACATTGGTACTCTAATATTATGGAATTCTATTTAAATTTCGAAGGGCATGTCTTTTATGAGAACTAATGGTAGAGTACTTATTCCGATGCGAGGCACAACATTATGTGTGTGTCTTGACACAGATGATTGATACAAGATTCTGAAGTTTTTGGTTTCTTTCTAATATTATGGAATTCTATTTGAATTTCGAAGGGCATATCTTTTATGAGGACTAATGGTAGGTACTTATTCTGAGGCGTGACACAGAATGTTCTCTTGACACAGGTGATCGATACAAGATTCTGAAGTTTTTGGTTTCTTTGTGCAAGATTGTTGGACCCCAAATATCAACATAATTTCAACGAGATTGCAGAATTAAACTGTGTACTAATGTCGTTACTAGATACTTACTATACAAATAACATCATCATCATCATTAGCCTATTAATGTTCCCACTGCTGGGCACAGGTCTTCTCTCTGTGAGAGGGAATGGACCGTAATCCACCACGCGGACCTAGTGCAGTAGATGTCATATGTCTTCGAATGTTTGGTTCTAGGACATGCCGGTTTCCTCACGATGTTTTCCTTCACCGTTTTGAGAACAGTGGTGATTAAATAATTTACACAAAGAAAACTACAGGGTTCGAACCAAAGAGAATCTACTATACAAATAGCTAATCCGGATTACTAGACCAGACGTAAACAAAGCAAAAGGAATATGTAAGGATAGCGTAGCAGGTGGCGATCTGCAGATTCTGCCTTCTACCCCTTGGGAAGGACGCGTGAGTGTATGTTTTGTATGTAACTTCGAGGTTTCGCTTTGATGATCCGTTTGTTATTGAGCTTCGATTTTGTTATCGCTTTTTGCAAAAAGTTTTTGCGGATATTAAAGAACCAATTGTTAATGTAGTTTTGCGGCCTATGAATGAATGTTATGGTAACTGGACCATGGAATGTATGTGGTGGAATGATTATTTACACACTGTTGCTTTAAAACGTAGACAGTTGTATTTATATGGTCCTTCTAATGTTGGGATGTCATCTTATATTGAATGTTTGATTGATCGTGTTAATATGAAGTATGTATTTTATCCCAGGGTGGGTAAATTTTTTATGCAAGGGTTTCGGCAGGGATATCATATGGTTATTTTGTTTGAATAGGTTTCTTATAAATTTAGTGTACCTAATATGTTGAAGAGGCTATTATAAGGATGTAAGTGTGCGTATCATGTGAAGTGTGAATGTGATATGTTGTTAGCTTTTAAGGGTCCAATTATATTTGTATCGAATAAGTTGGATGAGTCTATGGATGATGCATGAAAGGCTCGTTTGTTGTTTGTTAGTGCCGCGGAACCGTTTTCATCTGTCATTTATCTATATGTATGCATGTCTGGGTTATCAGAATATCAACGTTAACAATGTCAGGTGGTTCTCGAACTAGTTATACGAAACTAGTTACAATCGAGGACTCGAGAGTACCAGATGGATTTCCACAACACAAGTAATACATGTAGATTGTAGATTGATATCAGAGCATAGTAGAACTGGGAAATTGTAGTACATAGTACATACCTAATGTGATCCACTCAGATCTACATAAAGTAATGAATGTTCCTATAGGTAATCTTCATTCCGAACTGCCTGTCACGTATTTTAGATATCTACGATTGGAACCTGACCGTCCTGAGGAAGCCGGAGCATTCAAAGATACTATGAAAGGCAATGGTATTTGCAATGGCAATGGCAATTGGTTCCATTCAGCAGGCAACCTTACACACCCTTCCTACACTAAACGAAGCTGACTTCAACGACACACAACAAAGGTTAGACAGAATGATGATTGATTGTTTTGATGCAGCGTAGTTGGGCGGAACTTTGTAGGGAAGGTGGTCTGGTAAGCTATTGAAGATCATGGACCTCCACTGATCGATGTATGATACGTATAGATGTATAAGGATATGCAATAATACGACTGTCTTTTAATGATGTTTCATTTATTTCTGACTAAGATGGCGCAGGTGAACCCGCGCGGCGGCTCACACACACACGTGAACTCACACACACTTACACATCAGTTGATCCCAGGGAAAACGCAAAATTTGGCTTTTTTGGATTGTGATGATGACACTACGAGTTTTGTGAATCTTTTTACATGTAATTTTTTTTTTGAAAGTCAATCTTGTAACTAATCTGGTGTGGTTGTGCAATGATTGTATCTAAGTACTTATCTACTTTTAATTTTAATTCAAATTCTTTATTTCAAGCCTACATAGGTCCAATGGTTAGTAAAGAAAGAACTTATAAACTTTATAACATGCTTATATTTAACTTGCCTTGTTAGTTTTATAGTATGTATAGGACAAAACTTGCAACTTTTTTTTAAGCTGTTATCTTCAACCGTATGATATAGATAGCAATGCACGGAGAAAGAAACGAAGGGTTTTAAAAAAATAAATGATACGAGTGCTTTATTTTAACACTCTACTCTCTCTCTCTTGTTCGGTAACCAACCCGACGAAATTCTTCAAAGATGCGCTTGTAGAACTTATTTTTATCAGCTTCTGCTGTAGTTTTTCAATGTTACCTCAAATGAGTAATTTCATTACACGTAGGATTTATAAATTTCGCAACTCGCTCATATCGGCGGTATTTATTTTCAATCAGCTTAATGGGTATCGAAGCATGAAACCATTAAGGCTGGCTTAAATTGAATCATTTATGAATACCATAATGGGCTTGCCCCGTATTTTACATTGAAAAATGAACAAATTGTATTTAATATTGTTCCAGGGTTGTAGGTAGGTAATTATGAATTTAATCCGCGCTGAATTGAGAGCAAAGCGTAAAATGGATTGGATAATATTGTTATCACGCTGGTGAACTGGAATTGGCGTCGCAGTAATATAAATTGAACCAGTAATAATGTTGTTCTGATTTTAAATGGTTTATGGTTTAGCTAAGCAATTAAAATTTAGGTTATTCTGGTCTCGCATGGAATATGTCAAATTCACTGAGCTTTTAAAATGACTGAAATCATTTTACGGAGTGTATTAGTTTCATTGATAGCACAACCAAAACTATGTATCTACCTATGAATGTTAATGAATGAAGATCTACCATATTACATGTTGACGAGTCCTTTAAAGAATATAGAGATTTATAAACGTATTTTTTTGATGGGTTGCAACCCATCTCGCGTCTTTATTTCAGAGTTAAATCTTGTAATGTATTACCTTTGCAGTTTGCTCAAACGAACTTCACGACGGTATAAAATTCAAAGGTGTTATTTTACTCGCCTTAGAACTTGAATAAGCGACGCTCGAATGATTTTAAAGGGCTGAATTAAATGAATAATGAGAATGCTTTTGCAAAGTCGGAGTCAAACGGTTAATTCTGCAACGACATTTTGGACTTTGTAACCTTATTTTATTCGACATGAATTTCCAACTAGTTTTTCTATGATAAAGTTCAAACGCTTAGTTGTGAATATTAAAACGTTTGCTACGTATTCCGTTAAAAGCTTTATGAATAAACCAGGATGGCTATTTTGAATGAACTGTGTTCAGAGTACGAACTATTAAAAGTACCAATCGAAATAGAACTGCTTCACACCTACCATTTTTTTTTTCATTTTTCTATTTATCTTTTCATATCTTATTTTAATACGGAATTAATGTAAAGTACCTTACCTTTTCTAAAATAAATTTCTTATTTTCATTCTTTCTAAGGATACTTTAAAATATACTGTACAAAAGTGAATCAAACAAGAATTCTTGTGGCATCATCTCGGCACCATTATAAAGCTCTTTGTGAGATTGAAAGTGTTTGGGTCTAGCGAGATTTTAGTTTTACGTACCGGTAAGCACCCATTTAATTTCTTTTTTTTTAAATTGTCTTGTTTGTAGTCTTATTTGTTTAGATTTTTGTAGAACAGCATTGATCCATAGCTTTTCCCAGGGGCTTCACCTGCGTGAAAGTCCCATTGCCATTCCAAGTTTCAATCAAACTCGTTGAGCCGTTGAGGCATAACTGATTAGCAAACATAAACACTTTCATATATTTTTAATATATGTAGGAAGCACACAGACATAAATCTAACTAGATAACGCAAGTCACTCCATCTGTATGAAAACCAAGCGTGCCACTTTTTCACACAAATTTAAAAACAAATTTACTTACCAATGAAAGAAAACATTTCCAATGCCTCGGCCAACTTTTTCTATACATATTTTACAGCTCAATATGGCATAATTAGGCGTTTTTCCGAATTTCGGTGGGTTTCCGGTGCCGATAATGCTAAATGAAAGCTCAAAGTACGGTCATTGACCATTGATCGCGTCATCTAGTTAGATTTATATCTGTGAGGAAGCAGGATCTAATTCTTTGTTTCAACCGCTATTTTGGGTAAATGTGAGTTGATCTGCCATGCTTAATTTTTCGGGAAATACTGACGTCACATTAAATGTGACGTAGACCAACATAAGTTGGTTATTTCAGGTAAAATTATTTATTTTTAGAAATTTTATATCTATATTTTTTACGATCATTGTGACCAAAAAGAGTGTATAAATAAAATATTGTATTTATCGTGAATTCGTGATAACGTGTTGTCTGATTGTTGCGCCCCGACTGACAGCTGTCACGCGGCTGTTGTCAGGAAACATACTTCAGAGAAACAAGGAAAAGGAAGAAAATATATCCTTTGTTATTGTTGTAGTTATGTTTTCGCGGTTTCTTCTATTATTCTTATCTTGTTTTTATCTATTCAGTGCACACAATGATGTGGTTTATCCTCAGATAGCCTAGCCTTTATCAATTTTGTTCTTTACCGAATAATTTAAACGAATGCGCTACTTCTTTTGCGTTATATTTATAGATAAGCATTTTTTATTTTAACATTATGCAATAATATAACGTACACTTATTTTATATTATGCATAGTTGTAAAATAAACTT
Organism: Orthosia gracilis; assembly: GCA_947562075.1. Lineage (NCBI taxonomy): Eukaryota > Metazoa > Arthropoda > Insecta > Lepidoptera > Noctuidae > Orthosia > Orthosia gracilis. The sequence continues at coordinate 64,670,226 of OX387264.1, read as the reverse complement.
TAAAAAACGATATTATAGCAGAATAAATTGTTAAGAATAACGTGTCTAATGACGCGGTGTCTGATAGCATATAACCATATTGTTTTATTTCGCAAAATTTTCAAGAACTGAAATAATACGAGTAGGTACAATGTTGAATAAATATAGCGAACACTTACTTTACTATTATTTTGAATACTCTTATATCTAACAACGAGTATCTTTCAGAACACGAGTGCTTGTTACGCGGAAATCAAGGCTTGTGCGTCCGTACCGACTTATATAGCCACATCATTATGTGCCAACATCATAAAACTTAACTCAAAATGCATTGTGCTGCACTAATTCCTGGCGCTACCAACCTAATAGGCGACATTTCTATTATAATTCCAGCATCGGGGACATTGAGATAGGAAAATATGGAGGCGCCGCGATGTTCTATACATACATTAGCTTATACAAATATGAGTGAAATACGATACAGAATGTGAAACATCGTGTTGTTTCATTCTTTCCAATGTAGTAATCGTATTTGACAAAAGAGACAACAATATTTTAGTTGTTGCTCATAATGGCAACATTTAGTTGTGACGTAGTGACAGTTGTAGGTAAGTGCCGTATCCGCCATATTATGTTACGATTTTTGTGCTTGTGTTCGTGGTAGGCCTGCTGTCAAATGGTTGTTTACTTATTGTATTATTGAGATTTGTGAGTGTGTGTGTGTTCCTTGATTCACACAACCATAGCATCGGCAGCCATTTTATGTGCCATTTTAAGGTTTAGGTAGGCACCTTTTTTTCGTAGGTATTTCCAGTCCATACTATTTAATATGTCTATGATCGGGGACGTATATGCGCATCTGTCTACTGTCTATGGCCTCCGGCACACGTTATTAAACCACAGGACTGCATTGCAGTTTACCTAGCATAGCTTACACGCTCCACGGACCAATTTGATATTTTCATAGAGCTTCAAAAGGTAGATATCGGAGAGCAGCGATTTGGAAGCAGCTATGCACCGTTTTATTAATTTGTCGTCATTTAGTGAAATATTAAAAGTGTTCATATTTTGAAAGTTATGTTTCGTTTACGTTTGTGGGTGGAATAGGTAGTGTGAAAAAAAAATAGACAATAGAAATTTCAGAATCAATTATGAAAACTCTTTCATTGACAGAAACTTTAAATCTCGAAAATTTACGGTTTCTGCGGAACAGACAAGACCACGGGAGCGAAACCGCGAGAAGTAGCTAATAATTTTCTTTGCCGAAAATCGAAGGATTTGGAAAAGACACGAGGAAATGTGAGATCCCGGGCATCAAGGAGATGTCAACATTCGTCTTTCTTTGACAGTTCTCATTTCAAAATTTTTGCATGCTTCGACTACGTCCGTGTTTGTTCCTTTTTCAATTTGATCTCATTTTTAAAGCCAATGGAAATGAAAGATCTTCCATTAAAACCCTGTTCGAATGATTTTATGAACGTTGTAAATATGCAGTTCAAATAGGTAAAGTTTTACTTTGTTACACGTTTATTCTCATATAGTACTTACGGCCTACGAGTACCTATTCAGTTCGAAACGCTGTGCAAGCATGTTTACAAAATACTTGTCTATCAAATGTGTAACGTAACAATATGTTACTGTTTTTGACAGCAGATCCATTAGTTTTAAAAGCCACTACATCATATTGGCACCTATGTACAATGAAGCCATAGACTTTGTATGATGTGGTTTTATATTTTTCTAGCTATTTCTAGCGTTTTCTCGCCCGTGGCCTATCCGAGAGGAAAAAAGAGTAGTCTATGACTGTTTGCGGTAGTTAGTTTCATCATCGGATAAATAGTTGGGCGCACGGTTGGCGCAGTGGTTGAGCGATTGACTGCAGCACTGCGTGTCGAAGGTTCGATTCCCTCACGGAACAAGTATTTGTATGACCTACATATAGTTGTGCCGGCTCTGGGTGTTGTGTATATTAGTTTATATGTCTGTAAACGCACCCACGATACAGGAAGAACTTCCTAGTGTGAGGCAACGTTTCTTAATAAATAAGAAAAAAAAATGTTAGTAGTTACTTACAGAGATTACTTTTTATGAATATATACACTAACAAACATTTTACCCCTTTGTAATATTAGATTTATCATGATCTACCTATGGCGCCATTTTCTCTACATTCTACAACAACTTTCTCGATCGCACAAACTTTCATAGTCAGTAAAGGCCATTCACTCAGTACGAAAGTTCTCTGTATAGTAACACAAGTCCTCAGTTTTGTTCGCAATAGAATATCCGATCAGCATCGATAAGTTACTTACAAGACGAAAACTATGTTACGTGTGGAAATAGCTTTTATTATCGCGTAGTATCGTATTTTATTCGTAGTGGGATGTTAGTAGCGTGGCGTAGTGGCGTAGTGGCATACCACGTACGCCACGCTCGGCGTATTAAGTTTAAAGGTCGTATAGTACACGTAGTGACATGTTCGCCGTCTTGTATTAGGAGAAACTTCTTTAATTTGTTTTCAAGTCTCCTGTTTATGGTCTGAGCTATAGTGGAAGTGTAAGACAAGCAATGAAACTTAAAGTGCAGGTAGTTCAACATTAATACATATGTGTAGGCATCCATTATACTCCATATCCATCCCTTACTATAATGGGTATACAGGATAGTATGCAATTGATCGATCGATGTTGCAATTGATGTTGGTAGGTTGGGTATGCAATTGATCTCTTAAATATTTTAATATATAGACAATTTATATAGTTTTGATTAACTTTCTCCCTGTATAGTAGTGCCAATTATAGAACACTCGGTGGTTAATTTATATACCACAATCACGGAGTTCAAATATTGACTTTACGTGTTATTTAACTAAGGTATAATTGGTAAGTTCATATTTTATTTATTTCAAAAAAGTGCCAGCATAGTTACAGATAAAATTAGAACATACCTACAAAAATAGCCTTTTTTTAAATACCTAGTTTGGGAGCCAGAGGACCTATGCTTAACATACCTGGGAGTCAGTGTTCCTCCATTATAATAGTTACTTTTATACAAGAGTGCAAAGTTGTTTTTTAACCGCGTGCTCAATTTTGATGACCGAGCAAGCGAAGGATTCTAAAATTAGAATCCTGAGCGAGGGAATCAAAAGAGCACGAGGTGAAAAATCTTTGCACTCAAGTGCAACACGTAACTTTTCATCCCACCTCAGCGAGGAAATGAATCAATGCAAAAAAAAAAAACATTTACAATCACAAGGTTCTTTTATTTCAGTTTAGGTATTAACTACTGCATTATGATAGGTAAGTATTACACAATAGTCTTTAAATTATAACAAATAATACTTAGTTGTAATTAAGAAAAAAATAAAGTAACGTTGCTACAGTTACTTAAGTTGAGTGTAATACGAGTTCTTTTGTTAGGTTCTGTAATGTTGGTGTTATATAGTGACTTGTGTACTGTTTTTCGGTAAACTATCGGTCATAGTTGTACCGATTCATCGGACTCCCTTGGAGTAAATGTTGGCGAGAGAGGGCGATGGTTAGGAGTTTCGTAACGGCTCCTTTTTGATGTAGAAGGGCCAGTCCAAGGATCTGACTGAGGCTCTTTCAGTGTAATGGCTCCTACGATGCCTTTACATATTTTAGACTTATTTTGGATGGAAACCTCTATGTATCCGTCTACAACCGCATTGAACTTCCAGCCTCCATGGCACTTAAGGGACAGGAGATCAGCTCCTGAATCGGCCAAAAGTGTGGCTGAATTTCGTCGGAAACAATGACCCGTGTACAATAGGGGTTCTGGAAGTTCAAGAAATGTTGCTATTTCTCGTGGGATACTGCCAATTTTATTAGCACTCATAGGCTGTCTAACATACTTTCCGTTACGATATTGTAGAAAAAATCGATTGATTGCAGTGTTAGGCGGGCGTAAGGCTTGATATTTCTCAATAATTGTTACGTATTCTTTGCGAATGACGAAGTTGCGGTCTTTTTTTGTCTTTGTATTAGATAAATTAATGAATAGTAAATCATCTGAATGTTTCTCAATGTTTTTGACATTAAGTTGTGTTAGTTCTTTAATTCGACATGCTCCGTTTATATCAATAATAAGAACAACCTGTAACGTAAAGTACGTAGTAGATAAATTAATAAAATTGATATGCATGCATAATTATGCCTATTATGTAAAGTAATTGATTAATATACTTATGTAGATACTGAATGTGCAACTGACTTACTTTTGCCGCCAAATATACGAAATCAGGTGCTTCGTTAAGAAACTTTTCAATTTCAGATGCTGTGTAAACCTTCGATTTTTTTTGGTTGTTGACCAGATGAGGCTCTTTTTAAAAATGCCACTAATTTAGGATAGGTGTCGATATGTATATCTTTTTTTCATCTTTATTGTTGCTTTCAGCATTGAATACGTACTCCATAGAGTGCTTGATTGCTTGGTCTCGGATAATTCAATAAAATATGCCACGTGTTAAACATATCGTACTGTTTCAAATACTTCTCGCGTGATTTTTGAGGGAGTAAGCTCATTTGCACATTATTAACAGTTTCAGTCAATTCTGTTGGCGTCAAATAAACTTTCTCGTCGCTCAATTCAGGTTTTTCACTTGTTTTCAAGTTTATTGTTTTCAACTTAAGGTTGTAACAATATGAAAAGAAAATGGCGCGCGCAAAGCAAATTAAAAATAAAGTACACCAAGAAGGTTCCGAGTCTGAATTTTTAAACAAATTAAAAAAGTTTGTATGATAAATTTGGCACCATGGAGGTAAAAGTAAACTGTAAAGGTTTAATGACAACATTAACATTAGAAGCAGGATATTTACCATGTTTACTGTTTGTTGCGAGTTTCCGATATTAATGTTTGTGTTAGTGACCATGATAGTTTAAAAACTTAGGTTTAATGATGTTTTGAATTCACAAACTTAGTGCACACACGATGTTCTAAATTCAATTTACTTTATCCTCTAGCGGATAAAAACGGCTTTTGCACTCAGATATCGAAGAGAAAAAATACTCTTTCTGAGATGGGGGGATGAAAAGATCTTTTACATTCAGTCAAGATCTGAAGACATTTCAGAATTCTATAATTGTTATACCATTGACTGCGGATAATCATAGATTTAAGGTAAGGTAGTTCATTTAATCGACACCGCTCCAACACCGCTCCGGCACAACACCGCCTCAAACGAAGATGACTGCTTGCTGTCCAAGCGCTGACAGCTAGCAGGCAACCAGCTGTCCACGTCCTTATCGCTAAGAGTCAATGCGTCGACAACTTTCGCTATTTTTTGACAAGCTTGCAACGTGCTTCAAGCGAGTAATCTTCGTGCGTACAGAGCGCGGGCCGCCCGCTTGAAGCGCGTGGTAACCATGCGATAAGCGAGACGTCAACTATCGAGTGGTACGATGGCGGTGAGCTCGCTTACAACGAATTGTCTGCTAGTTTGTGTTGTCAATGTAATGTATGTCTACAGAGGACACCAACATTGTTTTGTCGGGTCGGAGCGGTGTCGTATAAGGCGGCTACGACCTTAACACCTTTATTTATAAAAAATCTCGGTACTGTTAAGCAACTGATAAGCAGATTCTAAATAAATTTTCCTCGGGATTTTTAGACCTTTTTTAGATACATAAATAAACTGGTCAGATGTGGTTATACGTGGTTGCGCGGCGCCTCTACCTACTGGACTCACACATTCTGAGTTCCTCTCTGAATTAAGAGTTGGAATTCATAATCTGAATTCCTGCAAGTTGCCTCACACATATCTTAAAAATTCAGATAAATCAATAGTCTCTTGTTTCTCGGCTCACGCAAACGTCTTGGATTTGGAAGAGGAATTAATTCTATCGCACTACTTTAAGCTTTAAATAATAATAAAAAAATAACGCAAACGAATACTCTGGATTCATCCACTTAATGTAAAAAGAGAAATTAAAATTGTATATATTTTTCCCTGTCGTGATAATCTTCAATGGAATTGTCCCATATACAAGGGCGGCTTTCGACACATTATATTAAATTCTCCGTGTTAGACACACGTCTAACCGTTACCGCTCGCAATGTCAACTGAAACTATTCATAATCTGATTCAGATGTGTGAGGCCAGCCTAACCCAGCAGATTCTAAATTCAAATTCTCTATAGAAAATCTGAAGATAGACAAAAAAAAAAACTAATTCTCTATAAAAAAATTTGAATTAAGAATCTGCTAGCCAGTTATTGAACAGTGTCAAGATTTTTATAAAAGCCCTAAGTGACCACAGTTTAAAACTACCGCCTATATAACGTAGAAAAAAAGTGTGTAATTCTATACCTACCATCCACTCGACGTTGGACGGGGTACAATTGGAGCGGAATGCATTACAGATGCATCCATGCAAATTCCAATTAGTTCTTGTTCATTTCATTTCCACTGCGAATTGCACTCACATGAAAATAATATATTTTCGCGTCTCACAAAGGAACGCCATGCATGGATCTCGTAATGTGTGTTTGGTGCCAAATTCGAATGCTTTTGTTGTAATTAATATGTTGTGTGTAGGCTTTATATGAGCATAATTTATAATCTGTACAAATCATTCTTTTATTATATGAATTTCACTCTATTAATTCAAGTATAAAGATAGATTATTTAGATTTCGCATTCACATTAAAATTGAAAATTAAAATGTAAATAAACTTAGATCGATTTTTAGTCAATATTCTAGAATTCTATCTCTTATTTATTGGTGATGTTCTTCAGAAAGGCTAGAAGCGCAATACTAATAACCAGCGTGCGTAGGTAACTATATGTTATGACCGTAAACGAATCAAAAGGAATGTATAATGATTGTAGAAGGTTCTGTAGTTTCTATCTAACCCCATGGGGGATAAAAGCGAGGGTTTATGTATGTACAATACAAGATCGAATTCAAACCCCAACACCTACAAAGTGAAAAATAACTTTATTTTTGGAAGTCGGTCCATAACGCAATAAATTGGTACCTATACAAGACACCGATTGTAGTTTTTTTATTTGGAGTTCGGTAGTATTTTTTTTGTAAAAAGTTATTTTTTATTTTTCACTTTTTAGTTGTACCTGCCTAATAGGCAAGTTGTTTAGTAAGGCCAGAATAGATTACCCGAATATCATGAAACATGAACATAAACGGTGAAATAAGAGATCTGCGTACGCCTTAAGATCGTACTGGCGTGATGTTATGTTATGAAATGGTATAAACAATAAACAGACATGCGATTGCAGCAAACCGCAGTTATTTATTGAAGAATTCTGTTGTATATCTTCGAAGTTCTTCATCAAATCTTCACCAAATTAAAATGGGACCAATTTCGGAACATACTCTTTCAAACAAAAAAGAATTTTCAGAATCGGTTCACAAGAACCTCCTCCTTTTTGGGAAGTCGATTAAAAAAAAGAGCTCTAGCACCAAAGCAACACAGTGTACGCCACGAATTTCGGGCAAACAAAGCCCAATTTAATTTACAAGAACAAACACATTGTCCTCACTGGGCTCCTAGAACAATCTATCGAAGTGTGTCACCGCAAACTCGAGCGAAACAATTAATTTAAGTAACAACATGTCGCTCGTAAATCACTCTATAAGCTCGTTATTAAATTGAGCACATCCTCATTAGCCCTTGAGGTGCGACAGTGTCTGTCAACAAGGTCTGTCCACCCACTACTTGAGAATTAAGTTGTACTTAACCCGAAGTAGGTTCACGCTGGCTAAAATGCCGCTATCTGAAAACAGGCCAATTTTTGTTTTTTGATGCCACCGCAATCAGTTAAAAATGCTCTATCCATCTGTCTAAGCAGTATTTATGTCTTTTATTAGATGCCGATGAAATAAAAAAACTTTTAAGTTCCACAGATTGCTATCTTAACCATAGCAATCTGTGGAACTAACAATAAGCCGAGTCAAAAACTTTCCGACGATTCTTCGGTAATTCTACGATTCTGATGAAGATCTAACAATTCTATTTTTTACACCGGAAACTCTCACATATGATTTATAGTTGAAAAAAGTTTTTTTTATAAACCGCAATTTTTCGTTTTTTGTCTATAACTCAAAATATTATTATGTCAGATAGTGTTATTATAGCTTAAGGACGACAGCACGGGGAATAATTTGCAAAGCCAAAGGTTTTACTGGGACGTGAATTTCTATTTGAGGTGTCAGTCCATCTGTCCATTAAACCCCTTTTGAAACAATTCGTGTGTGTCGTCACTGGGCTATACATGACACGTACCTGTCTCAATTAGGACAACGTTACGTTTCTACTTGTTCATACCTAACCTTGTAAATGAAACAACAATACGTGGGGCCTTGGGTGTTATGTGTTATGTATGACCCATAGAGTTTTAGAAGAAAACAGGATATTTCATCAGTACTGCTGCCAAAAACCGTGAAGAAACCGTCGTAGAACAAAGAAATCGTAGACACGGGCCATCTACCAAAACGCACGTGGTGAATTACAGCCTACTCTCTCCTATTTAGGAGAGAGTAGGCTGTAATTACTCTATCCTAAATAGGAGAGAGTAGGCTGTAATTCACCACGTAATAACCACCACCTCTAAATAGAAGAGGCCTTTTCCCAGCACTAGAACTTTATAGACTGCTTATGCATATTTGAAGACAGGCGAAAATAAAAACCAAATCAAAATCGTTTCATCCGGTTAGGAGCTATGATGCTATAGACAGACACACAGATACACAGCAACACACGTCAAACTTATAACACCCCTCTTTTTCCGTCACGGGTTGAAAAGCTTCACTTGGCTGAAAGTTGAAAGAAAATCAGCATTCATTTCAAATTCAAAGAAAGAAGCCTACTTCTATGAAAGGTCAGAATGAACTGCTTACCAATTCCTTGTTCAGTTGCCTTGCCATGTAAACACTGGAACTAGTCTACCGATAAACCAAAATACTGTAACACGTAGGAGCTATTACGTAACACGGAATGGTCACATTAGATAGCCGGGGATCTGCCCTATCGCGCCATACAATTGATTTAATATGCACCCTTTAAAGCCAAGGGTCGGCAAGTTTCGAACAACTCAAGCCTTAACACGACATTTATCACTGCTTCAGGGACAATGTTATATATTAGAAACTATGTATATTCAAATATGATTAAATTACAATATCTTGTAATATATTGCCGACATATTTAAATAAATGCCATAAATCCAAAAGGCCACGTGTTAAAACTAGGTCTTTGCAAAAAACCGCGAAAAACAAAAGCACCTTGTGTATGTAAATCAAGGCAGAGCAAGACATTTGCATGCAATTCACGATTTTACATAGATAGGTATAATTATAACGACGTCGCGAGGGTGACTTATATTTACATCAGGTTGACAACAGGGTCAGAAGGGGACTAAAGTGGGCCACTGCAGTTATGGGCCACGGCGACCGGTCGTAAGTTCATGGCCAGTATAATCTGCGTCGTCTACACACTCTGGAGTGGCGTCGGGAACTCGGGATCGGAAATCTCGCCACACTTGGCTTGATACTCCACCGCTATAAAATTCACACCATTAACGACGAAAGGGGCGAGCTAAGCCTACCCTAAAAGGTATCGAGAGGTACCCTTCAAATTTTGATGAATGTTTCAAAACACTTCGTTGGGGTGCAAAAAATATGATTTTTATTTCTTAATATTATTTTATTTTAACACTTATCTACGAAACTTTTCTTTTCGAGAACTTTGCGCTAAAATAATAAGACCCGCATCTATTTTAAGTTTTATAGCAAACTTAAAAAATAGGTCACCCAGAAAACGCGCCAACTAATTAAAATTTTAATGGACACACAAAAAATCATCATAAAATTTACTGGAGAAAGTTCCAAGCTGAAATAACATATAACGGGGACATTTTACAGAGTTTTCTCGTGAATTTTTTCAAACGAAAATCCGTCGAGTGAAACTTTTACGGAAAGATTTATTTCAAGGGTCGCCAAGCGGGTGTTCCATCTTCATTTGATGGCGGCGAGCGACGCGTCACCGGCGGGTGTCGGGTTACAGACGCGCGATAAATGACACTATTTGTACAGATTTGCGTCCACGCGCCACCACTTACAGATAACTAAGTTTGGAGTAAATTCGCCCAATTTAAAATAATTTACATAACAGCTACAATTTGAGGACAGAACTTTAAAAAATGCTGCTCTTGTAGATAATGTTATAAGATCTACACATGTTACATACCAACTCCATCTAAATTCATCGTAGCTGCGAACTAACTTTACATACACAACATACCTACATATACCATATTTTATTCACCAATATTTAGAGAACAGAATACACGAACAAAGCGATATGGCTCTTGAATGCCGCTCGGAGCGGACCAATGTGTCGTAGGTATAAAAAATTCAGCAGAACGTTCGTTATGATGAGCTGTGGCGTCGGTGGCGTCGCATTGCAGGCGCTGCACCGATGACCTACATCGCACAAAGCCGGCCGAACTGCTCTTAAGATTAACTTCCACAATACGTGAATGTTTAACACCCCCGCCGCATGTAATGCACCGTTACTGAGTTGATCCCTCTTCAATGGATTATACATGTACATTTTAATGTAGGTACGTAGGAATATGGTGCAACGGAAAGGATTAATTTTGTTTGCCTTTTACTGTTCGTATTGCATATTCCGTTGCTACTTTAGCACTACAGTATAATAGTAATGCCTTTGAAACCTGTAGGTATGGATTTTTATTGAACAACAAACATACCTATTACTAAAGAAAAGTCGGGTAAATTATACGTAGCCATAGACACCTAGATTTCCGAGTGTAGAAAAGAGAGTAAAATATTACTATTTTTAGATGGATTTATAACCTATTTTAAAAGTCCATCAATACAGTCCACAATCTACATTTTTGTGCTTTTATTTCTGTGTTCACCGAACCGAGCAGAGAATCGTCTATCTATATCGAGAGGTCTGAGTAACAGTTAGAGTGAGGTGACATCAGGACAGGCAGACAGGTAGACACATAGACCGACAGTGACTTGATAAGACCATACGTTCCTCATTCAAAATTTTACTATGTGGAACTAAAAAGGCAGGTTCACATCGTCAGTGTAAAATAGTTTAAAGTTTTAATACATCTTTTTTAAAACAAGCTTTTTAATATTTTAAAACAAGCTTTTTAGTATTTTTAAAACAAGCTTTTTAATATTTTTAAAACAAGCTTTTTAACATTTTTAAAACAATTTTTTTAATATATTTGAAACAAGCTTTTTAACATTTTTAAAACAAGTTTTTTAATGTTTTTAAAACAATCTTTTTAATATTTTAAAACAAGCTTTTTAATATTTTTAAAACAACCTTTTTAATATTTTCAAAACAAACTTTTTTAATATTTTAAAACAAGCTTTTAATATTTTTAAAACAAGCTTTTAATGGAGTTAAATTGAAATTTAATATCGCTTGTCCAATACATAACCAATGAGCCCAAACATGATGGTGCTATCTTGTCTGGTTCAGGAGTTAATATGGCCAGCTTCCATCATGAGGCCAGCTCCATAGTAATATATTAATTCAAAGTTACATAGGTCCGTCAAGATTCAGCTTAATCGGATGCCAGGAAAGTCTTAAAATATCGATTACAAGTTGCTGGACACACGTACGAAAGTATAGTAAATATAAAGCTCGTAAAAAAGCTTCATCCATTCCTCTATAAAACATTTTCAAAGATGTGTGTGCACCATAACACCATCAAAATGTTTCTGAATGAAAGCGAGATAAGGCTGCAGCTTCCGAGAACTCGTTTTCACCCTTCTCACTTCGCTAGATAATATTTTAGAGAGGGATCAAGGACAAAGCCTATTCAGCTTTCGCTGAAATCTATACAACTTGAGTTGCCTACTTTTTAATAACGTAATATTGGAAAAGTTTATAGAATTATATAATTAAAAATTCATATAAAATTTAAGGTTAAACAATATTATTTAAGTATTATTAAGATAATGCAGAGATGTTTGTAATACGAGTACCAACTGATTAAAGAACTAAATAATAATATGTGGTATAACTAGTTAGAGATGTTATTAATTGTTATCGACAATAAAATTTATTATTAAATAGTTTTTGTTATCTCTCTTGCTTAGGGAATGCTGTAACGATAGTATGTAGTTAGATTTTAGCGTTTTTTATTTCTCTTTGATAGACTCACGATAGCACAAGTTTAAACCTTAGTGATAAGTAAAGGAAAAAAAAAATATAATAACAAAACTGTAATATAATGATTTGGATTAGTTTTGTTCAAAAAGAAAGCGTTCTTAAAAAATAATTGTAGCCTGAACTTATAACCATATAGCTAAGCTAAATAAAGCACTTGTTCTATTCAATTAAAAGTCAGTTTAAATACATAATTGTACCGTAAACTGTATTTTACCATGCCAGAAGCGATTAACAACAATTCAATCAAAAATATTGATTCAAAGAGCGTTAACGCGTTAGTTCACCACCGACCATAATTCAGTGTATGCAAACACATTATGCTCTTCCTGTAATAAACATTCTCCCTTTAGGTAAGTAATCTATTTTCTTGAGTGTTTATTCATGGCTCAATTTATTGTCCCGGCTCGATCGTATTTTCTAAAGAGCGACCTTATTTTCAAAGAAGCTACTTTATGTCGGGGAAAACAACCGAGAAAATGGCTATGTCTTACAATAATATACGGGCTTCGCACACTTCGATAAAATATAGGTTTTGTTGCTACAGCGCCGTCCAATCATAATCGCTGAAATAGTGAAGTTTCTTCTACAACAAACAAGTGCTAATGTTAGAAAGTTTCCAGACCAGAGCGAAATGGTTTCAGGGTATTTTTATGTCACAAATATCTTGGAAACACTCTAAGGAATTTCTCTTCATTTTCCTTAGTATAGTTCGATGTCAAATTAATACGTTTAAGTTGTTCAATAAAATGAATACGATAGCTAGCACACGTAGTTAAAGGTAACACTGACCTATAGGTCACTCACTTTCTAAGTTAATTGCTTACATAAGGATTATGACACGTGTGTGAAAAAGTTGGTCAGAAAAATAATCAATTATGTGGAAAACAAAAACAAGAAACAACTAAATAACATTCAATAAAATATAATATTATGTTATGAATGAAAATAACAATGATCGCAGCAGTTTAAATTAATAGACACGACATCAAAACTACATTAAGTTTCATTAAAGGCTGTGGCATGCTACCACCAAAACGTTATCATGTATATCAAATACGTGTTCCATGTTTGATTGCTTCGATTAGTGTGACGTGTGTGGAGGGACCTTTACGTAGCCGCGTAGGCCTGTGAAGAGTCGCTACGAACTACGATCTTGGAATAGTCGGCGCGTAGACGTTGCACACCTATACACGACTTCGCTCTTTACTGTGATACATTAATAAAAAAAAATTGTCTATACTCATTTGAAAGGTATTCTTTTATCGTTCTTTTTTTGAATGTGGAATAAAATATATAATAAAACATGAAAGTTTTGAATTCAGATGCCGCCAACCGAAACAAAGTTCCGTCTCTCAAGGATTGTCGTGAGTGCGGTTTTCATCTCACTATGTGGTGAGTACTCATAGAGATTATTTCGCTAACTTTCGCATTTGTAATAAAGTGAAAACTTTCGCAATAAATGTTGAGTGTTGTTGTTCTGGATCGAGCTATTTCGTTTGTATTGTCGGTAATGTGATGAGCGTCTGTGAACGTTTTACAGATATTTCTACTATTGTGTAGATGTTTTTGCGAACATTGTCTTGAACATTTTGTGGTGTTATTAAGGTCAGTTTCTGAATTGAGTACTTGGGTTTATCTGAATTGAGTTTGTCAGACATTTAAAAAATAGTCAACTTCAAATTCTTCATTCATAGTTCGAATGCATCCCACATTATATTCTTTTTAGGGTTCCGTACCCAAGAGTGAAAACGGGACCCTATTACTAAGACGCCGCGGTCCGTCTGTCTGTCTGTCACCAGGCTGTATCTCATGAACCGTGATAGCTAGACAGTTGAAATTTTCACAGATAACGTATTTCTGTTGCCGCTATAACAACAAATACTAAAAACAGAATAAAATAAATATCTAGGTGGGGCTCCCATACAACAAACGTTATTTTTTGCCGTTTTTGCGATAATGGTACGGAACCCTTCGTGCGCGAGTCCGACTCGCCCTTGGCCGGTTTTTTAAACTTCTCTCGTTTGTTTTACAAGCCAATGTTGTATTGTAATCGTAATCTGAAATGCTCATTTTATAATGCGTACCTTATTTATGTACTTACTTAGGTATATTTTTAGGTGGTTTTCTCCGATTTATTCAATAGAACATATTGTTTTTTAAATGACGAATTTAATATGACGTCATTGTAAATATCTATTATAAAGTATCACCGTTTTGACGTAGCTCAAAAGATATTCCGCATTTATCGTACCGTATTTTAGGAACTCTACTCTATCTTCAGTTCAAACGAAAATATTGATTCTGAATTAAATAAATACGTCACTGTAAATGTAGAATAGATATCTGTTAAAAAGTATCGCCGTTTTGACGTAGCTCATAATATATTCAGCGGGTGCCGCGTCCTTCGCGACACATGGCCTGCTCCCACCAACGTTTGTGTAGGCAGAGACAATGTAATGTGTTTGACGATATGCTGCATTTTCCTTTGATACAAAGAAATAAATGCTTAGTTCTTATTTTATATATTTATTTTTTAATTTATCCTGGTACTTCTCATACGAAGAAGGCATGAGCATTAATAAAAAAGAAATTACAATCAAATACAACCGACTTCCAAATAAAACACTACAAAGTGAAAAATGACTTCAATTTTGGAAGTCGGTGTTCTAGTTTATGTTTTCAAAATTTTATGACACAGACTGTCCACAGTTATGCCAGAAATGATTACCCGAATAACATGAAACTAAGAACGCAACCGGTGAAATTAGATTGTACTAGTGTGAACTGTACACATCTGCGTACCCCTTCAGAGCGTACCGGCGGCGGCGTGATGTTATGAAATGCAATGGTATAAACAATAAGCATACGGTTGCAGCAATCACGAGAGATATGCCGTCGTTTATTGAAGACTTCTGTTGTATATCTCCGAAGTTCTTCATCAGATCTTGATCAAATTTCAATGAAATTTATTAATATAGGTATATACAATTGAATATTCTAAAATAAAATCAAACCTATATATAAATACAAAAGAGCTCATTGTGCATTAAAAAATTCGTCCACATCGATGTCAATGGGAAACGTGCCCAGAACGCTGGCAGCATTGCCACGTTGGATGGCAATGCTGATTCTCTGGGCGAAGAAAAGGCTAGCCCTCTGGTCACGTGGAGAGTCGACGAGCTTTGTGCTAGTTTCTCGAAAAACTCGATGCGCACTCAATGGGATCAACAGCTTTCCAATAAAAAAAGAATCATCAAAATCGGTTCACCTAGTAAAAAGTTCTGAGAAAACACAAAAAAAAATACAGTCGAATAAAAATAACGTATTAAGTCGGTTAAAAATATTAATTACTTGAACATTCTATAGCTCCTAACTACTTTTTGTCAACATTAGGCTTCAATTCGTGACCTCATTGTGTCTGATAACTAGATTATGATGTCAACAACGCCCCAAAATAAATAGTTACTAGAAATGACTGACACTTAAAAAACCATTTATGGCCGTAACAGGTGATGGAAATTAATAAAACATGATGAAAAACGTGACCTTTTCAGAATATAATATAATTTTTGTACGTTATCGGAAAGTAATTATAAAATCTACTAGCAGTTGCCCACGACTTTGTCCGCTTGGTTATGAAGAAATAAAGTATAACGTTTAAAATAATTTTAATATAAAAATTGTTTAACGCAAAAAAAAAAAAATTCAGTCAACAGATAATGCCTATCACACTAAGCCACATTTTTTAAGGCACCATTTAGAAAAAAAAAAATAGAGTATCACAAAATTCTTTCTTAGCTTATGTCTCCTACTCATAAACTCGGCCCTGTCCCAAAAGCCGTTCAAGCGGACGTCTACTAACTATAAACTACCTCCCTGCCAAATTTTAAGTTAGTAGCTCAAAAATGAAGGAGTTTCATATAAACTTGCGAGAGACCTTAGACCCCGAAATCCGGCCCTGTCGCAAAATCCGTTCTTAGCGGACATCTACTAATTATAAACTACCTCCCTGCCAAATTCCATCTATATACGTCAAGCGGTTTTCGATATTTCGTGATAGGTGAGTGAGTGACCTTTCGCTTTTATATATGTAGATAAGAAAATAAGTACCTAATCGTCTAAATAAAATCAATATTTACCTATAATAAATCTGTAGAAAAGTCGTTTGTGACATCGAAAATATTTCTAATAAATAGCCAGGGTGTTAAAGACTCTCCGCGGAAGAACGACCTTAGAAAAAAAACGGTAGGTAGGTAAGTAGGGCAGGGTATGCAGTTAACGGGAGCGAAGCCTCAGGGCAGTTAAATTGCAAAAAAAAAACAACCGACTTCCAAATAAAACCACTACAAAGTCAAAAATACGTATTCGGGACACTCAGATCTTACACAGATATTCTAAGCAACCCAGGAGCTTTAATTGACTTCTGAAGTGAGTTAAGCTGGTTGTAATAACCACTAAACGGCCGCCATAGCCCACGCGCAATGGTCCATCTGAAAGAGTAAGTGCGGAAACCAAATCCTAAACATAGAAGTAAAAAATAACTTCAATTTCGGAAGTCGGTGTTCCTGTTTTTGTTTCTTTTCGGTGTTTCGTTTTTTGACACCGACTTTCGAAATCGACGTTATTTTTGACATTTTAGTGGTTTAATTTGGAAGTCGGTTGTATTTTTTTGTGAAAAAAAAGTTTTTATTTATCACTTTTTAGTTGTGGTACATAATGAGCAAGTTCAATAGTAAGGCACCTAAAATTCCCAAAGTTTTGCCTGAATAGATTACCTGAATAACATAACTCTAACAAAACCGGATCTGCGTACCCCTTTAGAGCGTACTGACGTGATGTTATTAAATGGCATAAACAATAAAAAGAAATTTAATGCGATTGCAGCAATCCCGAGAGATATGCCGTTTTTTATTGAGGAGTCCTGTATATCTGTTTTGCTGTGTAATTTGCACCAGGTTAGGGATATTCGATATAATAATAATAACAATAATTTAATTTATTTAATGACAACAAAGGTCCAATGGTTAGTAATAACTTATCTACTAAGGGTTAGTAACACTTAAAAACGATATATTACTGCCGCACAAGCAATGCTAACCAGTGCCTAAGCACCGGCGCATCGTACTTGCCGGCCATGGTTTGTAGGATGCTGTTAGCGCTGGTCCTAGTTCTACCTAGCAACGAGGCTGCCTTCTTCCTCATGATGGCATGAAAGTCATCCACCCTCGCCCAAGCGAACATGCCCGACGCACTGCAGTACCTAGGTAACCCTAACAGCACCCGAAAACCATTATTATATTGCACCCGCAGGGCGTCTAGAGCCTTCCGCGTACAGTTAACCCACAGACCGCCCGTGTAGAACGATTGACAAAAAGCTTTGAACAAAGTGATTTTGACCTCATTACTACAACGAGTACATCTGTGAGCCAACATGTTGCATCTAACTGCTAGCGCCCTGCGTTCGCGTTCAATGTCTACTTGATCTTTGAGGTCCACAGTCAAATAATGGCCTAGGTATTTAAATTGGGTAACCCTACTTAGAGGGTTCCCATTTAAACAAATTATGGGGTCACACCGTACCCCTTTCCCAGGGACCTCAAAGATCAAGTACTCACTCTTTTTAATATTGTACTACAAACCGTGAGTCGCAGCATACCTCTCGCAAACACATAACATCTCTCTGATTGAGCCAGCCGTTGGGCCCAGCAGCACCATGTCATCAGCGTAACTAATATTATTAATACTACTGCCATCTATCTTGCACCCGACTGGTTTGCTACTAAGCTGAACGATCAACTCATTCACGTACAGGTTGAAGAGCCTAGGTGAGGTTAAACCCCCCTGCCTAACTCCACACTCCAACCTGTACGGTTCAGAGAGAGTACTACCCCAACGAACCTGATGACATTGATTCGAGTACCAGTAATGAAACAGGCCCGTCAACTCCGGTGGTACGCCCGCTTCCCTGACCTTCTCCCAAAGGACATCATACGACACCAGGTCGAAGGCCTTCGAGAGATCAAGGAAGCAAGCATATACCGGAGTATTTCTATCCTTATAGTATTGGACGGTCTGCTTTACACATAGAATAGCACTCTCTGTGGAAAGTCCAGGCCGAAACCCGAACTGAGCGTCGTGCAACGCGATATAGTTATCCAGATGTCTATCAAGCAGACCGTCCAACACTTTAGCAATAACCAACGACGATATAACCACTTGACGGCGCATACACTGCCCCGACGCTCGAAAACTATTAGTATTTTGACGCCTATGTAAAGGCTCGGTACTAGTAACCATTTTAGTTGTGCCCAATTATTAGACCTGTATGCACGCTAAATAAATACAAATTGTTTTATCTTTTTATTGCAATTATAACGCATCAAAATGCCTTCATGCGCGGTAAAGTGGTGTGGGAAACATTCCAAGACATCTAGTTACAAAAAGGATGACATAACTTTTCATCGGTAAGTAAACAGTACGAAAATTATTTTTGATTTTATCAGATTATGAGACACCGCAGGGATCTACTTAAAATGGTGGATGGGGTAAACGAGCACATTTTTGATTCCCGCGTTGATGTCTTTTGGAAAAGTCTCGCTCTTTCATTAGACAATTCTAATACTTTACCTAAACTCTTTCTTTCTATTTGTTTGTTTTAAAATAAATACCTAAGTTTATTATTCAATAGTATGGCAATATAATGCAGTCGCGGCCAACGTGTACTAGGCCTTGTAAATGATGTTGGCAGCACTGCGCAAAAGTCAGTGAGTAGAGATGGGTCGTACTAGGTCCGTACAAATACTCGATCCAAATACCTGTTCCACCTAGTCCATGAAATACGCATACTTTATAGATGCTTAGTCTTTGCGTAACAACGATACGTGTAGTACGTAGTACGTACGCAGTAATGAATTGTAATCTTCCCTTCATACTTTACACAGGCTTAGGACTGTCAACGTATAGATTTATCTACATTGAGGATTGTTGGCGTATTTAAAAGATTTCAATTCATTTTTCAGAGTACTTCATATTTTTTTTTTTTTTTTGAATCATAATTTACAATAATTGCTTTTTGTTTTGTTTTTTTTTTTTAAATCACGTAGCTATATACAATCATTGCTTTTGTTTTTTTTTTAAATCACATAACTATTTACAATCATTGTTATACACTACATACAATAATTGCTTTATTGTTGTTTTTTTTTAAATCACGTAACTTTACACAATCATTGCTTTTGTTTTTGTTTAAATCGCATAACTATTTACAATCATTGTTTTATTTAATTACGTAACTATTTACAATCATTGTTTGTTATTTTTTAAATCACGTAACTGTTTACAATCATTGTTTTTTAAGATACACGTAGAAAATTAGAAAATCGAGATCACATTCGCACGACTCCGTACTTGATACTCGACTGCATCATATAGTCTTCATTCGCATCGAGTATTGTCAAAGTATCTATTCTACCTATTCTTAAAGTCTGCCTAGTGCCTAGTCCCGACTAGTCTCGATCTCGAGTATTGACAGAAAAGGATGGAAAGACTGCGGAATAGTGTAGTTAAAAAAGGACAGAATATATTCTTCTACAACACGGTGCGCGTCGCGTAACTTTTATGCCATTGAGATATGGTTCAAATTCAAACGACTGGCACACGTATGATCTATGTAAATACGAGTGCTCATCGCGTTACTTTTATGCCTTTTGAATTAAGGTTCAAATTTAAGTGACTGACTCACGAATGATTTTGGCAAACATGGATGAGCTAGGACTATGCTGCTATCTCGCTTCACCGCGTCGTCGGGACGAGATAGCAGCATAGTCCAGTACAGTCGGACCAGTCGGTACTTCGATTCGCGCGGGCCGCGGGTGCCGTGCACTGCGTAGGCACAGTGAAACTAGGTGGATCAAGTATTTTAAAAGTTAGAATAGGTACAGCCTAGTCTCGTTAAATACCTAATCCCTGGATCTATTCTAGTATATACGCTTCATCTCTATCAGTGACAATAAAAAAGAACTGTTTTTGCTGAAGTCCGTTTACGTTTCTCATTTTACATGCCGCGATAACTTTCTACGTAAGGAATTGAATAATCTAATTCATAATCCTAATTAATTACTGTTACCCATACACTATAACAGGGATGGCGAACCTTTATTAGAAAACGTGCCATTAAATTATATATTTTTATAAATGTGAAAAGCCGTGCCGCCAAAGAATCTTGAATTGGTGACTTAAAAAAACAATGCTACTTATTACCTCTTTATTTGCGACCCGAAATTCGTACAGCAATAATATTATTTACCGATTAATGTTTTGTCGATATAAAATTAGAAGTCGATGTCATGTCTGCTGTTTCAAATTATCTAGATGCTAAATAACCTTATATTGGCGTGCCCGAAAAATTTTGTCGTGTGCCACCTCTAGCATGCGTGCCGTAGGTTCGCCTTCCCTGCATTGCACTATAATAACGAGTATCATTCGCAAGCATCAAGTTTAATTATTGTTAAGTATTTTTATACCATTCCCCCTCTAAAAAGCTTATTTTATTCGGCTTGTGTTTAAACACCGCCCAAAAAAGTACCTATTTTACTACCAAAAAAATTCTAAACGGTTACCAAAATGGATAAATGGTCACCAAATAACGTTTCCTAAAATATTATGAAATAAATCCATTTTTTCGTATTATTGACTGCCAAAAAAATATATGGACGCCTTTAAAGTCGACGGAGCCCCGCTGCGCGGGGCTCCTATTTCCGTCCGCAGGGTCTAAAGTAACCTAACACGAACGAGATGACGGGAGCCGAGTTCGCTCGCTTTGCTCGCTCACTTCAGCTCCCGTCATCTCGTTCGAACCTAACCTGTCCGTGTCGGGGTGCCCTAAGCTCCTGAGCTCGCTTCGCTCGCTCTTGGACTAATTCGTTAAAAACACGAATACACCCGGTATATTAATCTTTGAGTTGGATAGAATTTGGTGACCGTTGATCCATTTTGGGAACCAATTATTTTATTTGGTGCCTAAGCTTAGAGTCTTAAAAATATTTTTGATGACCGTCTAAATTATACCCATTTTATTCACTGAAAACAGTGAATAAAAAACACTTTTCACTGTTTTGGTGTTTGAATTTAGAACACACCAATATATGTTTGACCTCCATCCCAATGCAATACAACCTACTTGCGCATAAGATACTCGATACAAACTTCTTGTGCAAAGAATATTCGAATTTCAAACACCTTCGTCGATTTAATTTTGAGTTTGTTTATATTTAGTATTATAATAATGATTTTGATTTTGGTCTAGGATGTTTAGTGAATACTTATTTGGATTGTAATTCTAATATTAATTGCATTGGTGATTAATTTATTATAATTATGAAACGTAAAGGAGATGGTCACTGGCCTCTGAAACACAGGTGCCTATCATCAATTTACAAAAATGTGAAGCCCTGATGTTTCTCATTTCTTGTGAATTTTGAAGGTAATAAACCATTTATTCATTTATTATTATTCCTTGTGCTTTTGGCTTAAATCCTTCTTTTTCTCGTAGTCATGGTATAAAATATAGTATGCAACTCTTGAATAAAACGGATTTATATCGAGGGCCATGAATCACTCGCTATGCTCGTGATTCAATCATCATGAATCACTCCCTACGGTCGTGATTCAGTTGTTAGAATCCTTCACTTGTTCGTGAATCATCTATGGCCCTCGCTTTAAAACCGTCCTTTATTCACTAGTTGCATAATATACTATTATAGCTGTCAAAACGGGCCTTTTATTTTTGGGCTACCTGTTGTATGTTTGTTTTAATTTAAATGTTTCTTTTTGTATTATTTTATCTTGGTGCACAATAAAGTTTATACAAATAAATATATCGCCGAAGTTCTTCATCAGATCTTGATCAAATTTAAAAGGGACCACACGAAAAGCACCAGCTTCATCAGCAAGAATCATCAACATCGGTTCACCTAGTAAAAAGTTTTGAGGCAACACACATAAAAAAATAGGTACAGTCGAGTTGAGAACCTCCTTTTTATTGAAGTCAGGTTAAAAACAATTTTCCTCGTTTACCAAATCGGTTGTGTCTTGCTCATTTCACCTTGTTTTCACAGGGAGAATTATTTACAGACTCGTCTGTCAATTTATCAATAAAATATTTTCTTACCCCAGTTCCTTAGTACTTATTATTACAATGTACAACATGATCAATAGCCACACACTCGTAGCGAAAACAGATAACAAACATTTACATTGGCATACACGAAGAGTAATCAACACAGAAGCCAGCTGTAGCTGCATGGCGTGAATTAATGATTATGTGCCATCCACCGGTCGGAGACTGAATTATACAGTAACGTGCTATCCGCCAGTTCACAACTGGACAGGAGAACATACAATACACAGTACAATACACAGTGTACACGGGGACAGTATTACTGCGGTAACCTAATTTCCAATATTGACGTCCTAGTTTTGGGTAATAGGAACATTAATTTCTAAGTGTTAGCGGTTTGTTATTGAATAGTTTGAATTAGGAATGCTAGATGGTGCTGATAGAAATTGGGCAGGTATACCTTTAGGATGTATCTGGTTCATTTTAGGCTGTTGTAGATGGATATTAGGAACCCAATGTTAGCCTATTATTTAAGGCGATATATACGCCCCAATGTATTCGCAGTACTGGCCATGCGCCCGCTCGATGCAAAAATATCAATATTGAACCTCCCTTTGAACAGTTTTGTGTGCAAAATATTAATTGATGATTGACATATGTCATTGATGAATTTGATTTAATGGTATGTCAGTTATGAAGAAATTCCAGCCATCAATTTTTCTGTGTAAAAATATTTTTAAACATCCAAGTCGTTTTGGATGCTAATTATTTTTTTAAAGCACAACTATTTGGTATACGAAAAAACCATGTTTAAAAATAATGTACATGAAACAATATTTTTTTTTTTTTTTTCAAAACTTTTGACTTAGCCGTTACTAAGGAGTATGCTTTAGAAAATTACCTTTTTACGGCATTAAAGTGGATGTAGGCCCTTAATATTGGGGAATACTTATACCTTAAACTTCACATATAAATATAATAAGATGAAAAACCATGTATTAAAATACCCATCATCATTTCAGCTGAAATACCGAACATAGGCCAATGCTTCCCCAACAACTTCCTGAACATATGCCTCCCCAAGAGTCTAAAAAAAGTCAGTTTCTGACAATTTTCCTTTTGTAGAAAAAATAAAACAAAAGAAAAAATGGAGTAGGTGTAACTGCAATTTCCCTACTGTGTATTTAATGAGGGCTAAGTAAAACTCTGATCAAAATGAAAAGATATGAAAATCACACCCAGGAGTGCACAGAGCTGCTTTAGAAAATGAAAAAGGGAGGACACAATTAAATGTTAATTAACAAACTTCGCACTCGGCGAGGGCCGAGTTGAAAGTGTGAGTGGGTACCGGTGGGAGGTACTACCGAATAGAACGAATCATTTTGGATTAGATATAACATTTGCGCTCCTTTAGGCGTCTGAGTATGAGGCCGTAGATTTGCTTTCCAGCATACTAACTGCGTAAGTGAATTGCCAAAAATTATTGCATTCTTTTGAGAAGTTTATCTTCACCAATGAAAGCGTCCAATAAATTCGGTTAGTTTCGCTATGCTACAGTCCCGCTATGCTCGACTAGAAAAATACCTACTAAAAAGTTCCGCTATGCACGAAATCACATTCGCGGGCAGTGATGAAGAAAAGTGTTACAGTGTAATATTTTATTCAACCATTTAAAAACTAAATTAAGAAAACCTAGTACGTAAATTCTGTAACTTTCGCGAAAAAAAGTTAATAAACGTTCCGTTTCATCTTACTAAAGCACACTCGCCTCGCCGCCATTCAACATGTCGCATCATTCATTTAAAAAAAACTTTTTTACAAAAATTACAACCGACTTCCAAACAAAAACACTCGGCCAACCAAGTCGGTGTTTCTGTTTTTGTTTCTTCGTTTTTTGACACCGACTTCCGGAATTATTTTTCACTTTTTAGTTGTGGTACATAATGGACCAGTTCTATAGGCTAAGTACGTAGGTACTTAGCCTATAGAACTGGTGCTATACGCGTAGGCGTATAGTGCCCAAAGTGAAGCAAAAATAGATTAACCCAATAACATGAATCTTAAACGAAACCAGTGCAATGAGTGTATACCAGGGTGAACTGTTCACACCTGCGTACCCCTTAAGAACGTACCAGTGTGATGTTATGTTATGAAATGGTGTAAACAATAAACAGACATGCGATTGGATCTATCCAGAGTGATTTGCCGTCATTTATTGAAGAGTTCTGATGTATTTCTCCGAAGTTCTTCATCAGATCTTGATGAAAATTAAATGGGACCACATGACAAGCACCCGCTTTCAAATTAAAAAAGAATCATCAAAATCGGTTCACCCAATAAAAAGTTCTGAGGTAACAAACATAAAAAAAAATACAGTCGAATTGATAACCTCCTTCTTTTTGCGAAGTCGGTTAAAAAACAAAGTGTCCATCCATTCCATAGAACTGTGAAAAACGAAACGCCTGTCCATAAAAGAAACACTTAACCTAAAAATATTTCGAACAAATATTACGATGTTTTTAGAATTCAAACATTTTTCTTTCCAACTGTACCTTCCGTTGATTACGCAGAATCGATGAATTTCGTGCATAGCGGAACTTTTTAGTAGATTTTTTTTTTTTGCGCGACTAGAGTATAGCGGGAGTAACTGATTACATTTTGGCAAAACCTAATTAAATAAAGGGAATGTCATATCTTTCATGGGATCAAACCTTTAGCCTGGAAGAGACATGGAATACTCCTAAAATATTTGCTCTGGGGATCGTAAGTAAGTATTGTAGGTATACTCGGCATTCGTGGTTTCGACCAGGGGCGTTGCTACCGCGGTATCAGCCATAGCTTCATGGGCCCCGACGTGTAGAATCTGTGTAGAATCAAAGTTCGTAAAATTGTATCCACAATCTCAAATTAATTTTGATTAGAGGTCGATGAGGCACAATCTTGTATATTAAATAATTCACTTTTCTTAAACGCTACAATCACAATGAAAATTTAACCTATCCAGAACGCGGTACGGACTGAAAAATGAGAGAATCCACAGTTAGGAGTATCGCTCGTTCTTCATCCTCTTTCCTCATGGTTGTTTAAGTTGTCCAAGTCAAAAATCCTGACACGTATTTTATTAATTTTGTAACAAACATTTTCTTTCTTGTGGTCTTTACTGCAGTCAAGTAAATAGGGCCTTCAAGAAATTTCGAAACGGGGCCTCTTCAGGGTTCCGTACCCAAAGGGTAAAAACGAGACCATATTATTAAGATTCCGCGGTCCGTCTGTCTGTCTGTCTGTCCGTCTGTCACCAGGCTGTATCTCAAGAACCTTGATAGATAGACAGTTGAAATTTTTACAGATGATGTATTTCTGTTGCCGCTTTAACAACAAATACTAAAAAAACCCGCCAAGGGAACCCTTCGTGCGCAAGTCAGACTCGCGCACGAAGGATTCCGTACCATAATCGCAAAAAACGGCAAAAAAACACGTTTGATATTGTTACCGTAGTATTTGTTACCGGATCGGGCAAGGTTTTTTTTCTGGAAGCCAGGGGTCTGGATTTGGGTCTGGTTGGTGGCAATAGGCTCGTCTCCTGTTACATGAGACTTAAACATATTTGGTGAAATGTGGGTGTACTCTTTGCAGCACAGAGTACACCCACATTTCACTTTAAAGTTTAGGTAGAGGTCTCTACCTAAACTTTCGACCTGTACCAACAAAATATTTCATGAACTTGAACTTTATCTATTTGTAAACGCACCAAGTATTAGATCTTATATCTTGTTAGACGATAGACCTATGTACTAAAATTTAAAGCATTCAGAATAGATTCGTAACGAAATTGTGTCTCTATTTAAGTCAGTTGACTTTAGTTAACCACCAGACGAAAGTAGATACGAGTACAATGTCTACATTTTGATTTTTAATTTCGTAGACTAATTTGACAGCTGCCAATGACCTTATTTTTTTTTAAATGTTGCAAGCGCGGAGCATAGTGTTGTGTTTGGTCAAGGCTCAATCATAAGTGATTCATTGAATCGATGAGACATGATTCCTCAATTGAATTTTACTAATTGGTGTAAATAAATGTTTTATGTATAATAATCGTAATATATTTAAATGTAACAGTATTCATACACATAGTACATACACTTTTATTCTGTTAAATAGGAAATTAACAATATTATAAATGCGATCGATAAATGAAGTCTGACATAAATTAGTAAAAACTAAATAAAAGCCGGTAAATTCTTAACAAATGTAATTCTTTTGCCATGAATTAGTTCCATTTTCGATCTACTTCGATTTTCGATCAACTTTCGATCACTCGGGATAGTAAGGATACGACACTATTTTCATGTAACGATAGAGTGACAACCCCCCAAATGTCAGTTTAGTCTACAAAATTAAAAATCACATTAATAGTTTCCATCAATTATTAGTTTCCATCAATTATTTATTGGTAATGGAGCTTATGCGGGGCGCGCGTTTTTACCCGACTGCGGGAGGGAAATGATTTTTTTATATAGTACTTATTATAAAAAGTTTTGATTTCAATTTTTACTTGTCTGTGGCAACGCCCGCTTTAGCGCATGCGCGGTTAAACGTTGATGTGCTGGGTTTTGGCGCCTTTCATATGTCTTGCTGTACTGATTTTTTCTTACTCTTTTGACTTTTTTATTATATTTAGTAGGTTCTTCAAGCGCAATGTATGAGTGTAGATAAAGTAGTGTATGAAACTGCACATATCTGGTATTAAAAGCCCTTATTATGCAACAATTTCATAAACTACTATTATTGTACACCAAAAAAGAAATTATACATAAATCCGCCGCGATGGCCGGTCCGGCTGGCGGACTGGACCGGCCCAAGGAGGAACCGGCCCACCGAGAAAAGTCCGACTCTGCTTTCTTGATAGAGTAGTAAATTTGAGTTTTTATCAAACTCTACTCTACCTAAAAATACCTAAACGTCCTTAACCAAAACTCTAAATTCAGAAACCGCCCATAAGTACCTATTTTTTTGCTTTGTCTTGTTTGATTACCTCTTTTGTTCTCTGAATATGCCAGTCCCTACGGCAGCCGAGAACAGTCGCTGCTACTGGTGCGGTCCGCTAGCTGACCAGGTACATCGCAGCCAGCTAGCACCACCCTGCAGCGGCCCGGCCACACAGGTCACCGACTGCGACCCTGGCTTCCCGTACTGCGCCGTCGTGGCCACGGCTCCACGTAAGTATGAGTCTTATAGTTTACCGTCCGCTACCTGATCAGCAGCCTAATTGCGAATCGAACAATCAATTGCGAATCGACCAATCATATGCGAGATGAAAAACGCGAAGTGGATTTCCGTCATGTGATTGGTCGATTTTTCATACTCTTTGCCCTTTGCCATGCCGAATTCATTACGCAATAAGGCTGCAGATACATCGCAGCCAACGAGCACCATCCTGCAGCGGCCTGGCCACACAGGTTACCGACTGCGACCCTGGCTTCAGTCTGTCAGCTGGAAGACCTCTATTCCCACCACTAAAAGACACACATGAGATTCCCGTGACCTACTCACTGCATTGTGGGCCTTTGTGCACACGATTTGGATATATACCTTCTTTGCTGTAAAATATTGGTAGGACTTTACTTCCTGGATTCCTTGCTACATCGAATAACATAATGTTGAATATTTCGGTATTTATGCGAGGATACTCTACACTCAACATTTACACTCACACGTTTACACCCTCACATTACACTTATACAATCATTCATACGCACGTCCATCTCATTTGTCCATTCTCATTTTTGTTTTACTCATTTTTTTACAGTTACAAAGGTACTTATTTTTTGTATATACTTTTCAATTAATAAGATACTTTTTTTGTATATTTTTCGCTGAATTTATATTTAATTTCTCTTTGATTTTAATTTAAATTCTCATTAAATTTAATTTTCATTGAATTTTAATTTAATTGTATTTTTCTTTAAATTTAAATTTCGATTTTGTAAAGAATATATACTACACACAAACTTACACACACACATGGTTAATTATTCCATTATATTAAATGGGTATTCTGTAAAACAGGGCCTTACCTATCTCAGACACCCTTCTCCATACAAAGTTACGTATTAAGGACACTCACTGTATTTTTATGTCGAGAAAAATAAAGAATTTTTGTGATTATTATACAGGCCCTCTTTAAATTGAATCTTGTGGACCAGCCACAACTGATTGCTCAAAAAAGCCATTGAAAAGGAGCAAATATGCTTTTTTTAACGAAAACTCTAATTAGTCCTTTTCATTATTTTACAGCTTACATAGAATCAAGATACTGCGTCAAACTATACCAAGATGAATGTTACTCACTTTACTGCAACTCAACTCGAACTTGGCGTATGACTTGCCCGTGTCGAGGCGACCTCTGCAACGGACCCAACACGGAGCGCGAACTTGACGCCTTCGCAGGGCTAGCCAAACTTGTCGCCAGGACACGACAAACGAGGAACAGAAGAGCTCTCATGAACACCGCTGGCTTTATAAGTATGAACACGAACAGAAAGAATCGAATAGACAACACCACTGTCGAAGAAAATAAAAATAATCTCAATAATTTAACGGATAACAATGAAGATAATGAAGATGATGTTAAAGTCAATGAGGATGATGTTAAAGTCGATGAAGAAGATGTTAAAGCCAATGAAGATCAAATAAATGATACCACTACAGCTGCCGATACTGATGCTAAAGACATGGAAAGTCATATTAATACAACAGCAGCTAGTATACCACCAGATGATAAAAACGATAAGACACAAATGATTGAAACTACTACTCAAGCAAACGTCGAAGTTAAGAACAGCGAAGCTACAACAAATATACCTGTTACCGATGAAGTTATTAAAACCAGCAATAATCAAATGAATGAAACTAGCATGCAAATGGATATGCCCAGTGCTAGTATTGAAAGTAGCGATCTAAAAACTGAAATTATACTAATGAGTAGCGAAACAACCAAAATTTTAAATGAGACCATACTACCGGACTTTACAACTACCAAAGTAAATATCCCAGACGTTTCAACCATTCCAGAAATTATAACGCAGGCAGCAATAATGTCAAAGGCCATGCCAGAAACGACCACTGCAGCTACAAAACCTACGCCAACTGAAGTAAAGATGAATGAAAATAACTTGAAACCGGCTGAACAGATGCCTACAATTGGAGCTCTTCAACATGACACAACAGCGGCTAAAGCTACTCCTACTTTAAGAGCGGCAACTACAGCTAAACCAAAAAATAACACTGCTGTGCGAATCGATGCACACATTCTAACATTAGCCATAGGTGTAGTTTTAAATTATGTGTAATATTTAAATACAAATGTTGTCTAACACTTGTCGAATTATTCATTGTCAAAAGTTGATCTCTGTAAGTAAAGCTTTAACTGTTAGAAATTAAATGTAGATTAGTAGCGCTCATTCCATGTGATATTAGCATAGACAAATGTATATATTTTCTGCAGTATATTTAGAAATTATGTAGATGTGATTGGCATTAGCACAAGAAATAAATACGCACAGAAAAGCTTAATTGTTTTATTTTTGTTCTTAGTCGAAGGTAAAATCATAATGCTTCGGTAACTGCCGGCCGCTTGACTTAGTTTCTAAACTCTTTGCTCCTTGGCTGTATGCTTCTCTTATGTCAGATTCAAAAGGTTTTTCAAACCTTGTCTGCTTTATGGTTGGACCATAGTACTCAAAAGTAGGAGGCGGCGGTACTTCCACACTATCGGATTCCTGTTTTCTTTTTTCTCTTCTTGTAGTATCTGCTACCGGTTCTGTTTCTTCTAATTCATTAACAATAGGAGTTGGTTCCTGGGCCTTGACGAAATTCCTATATTTAAAACTATTACCATCATTTTTCTTAGATGATGAGAAATACAGTCCCTTATTTTGTGAAATTTCAGTTATATCACCTATTTCGGGAGGGGGTGGGGTCTTGCCTCGAGGTCTCACATCATCCCACGTTTTAGTAGCAGTTACCTCTTTTTTACCGCGATCACCCACGCTATTCCCTTTATCATCAAATATGCTAGAGTTTCCAGAAGTGGAAGCCTGTGGTGGAGCAAACTCTTTTATCCTTTTATCTCTCTGTTGCTCAACATATTCCTCTTGGCTCATTTCTCTGAATTTCTTCACTTTTCCTTCGATTCCTTCCTTGCCAATGTCCCATTCTCGAACATACGCCTCGCGTAACTTTTGCCTCTCTTTTTCCTGTTCTTCTTTGAGTTTATTTTCTTTCTCATTCGCTTTGGCGTCTGCTTCATTCTTTTGCTGAGTTAAAAACTCTAGTAGACATGTAGTAAAATCTTTTTGGTTTTCTGAAATGATAAACATATTATTAAGTAAACTATCAACACTATGACTTTAAGGCGTATAGACTGGAGAACGACATAGCCTTCTTTACCAGAGCTAGTAAAAACACAAAATATTACCTTTAGGTTCCTCAGGCGGCAACCCGGCCCTGGCCCGCTGTCGAGCTCGTGCGGCCGCCACTCTCGCTGCGATCATCTCATCCCTCTTCTTGCGAACCAGTTCAGCCTCTTTCTGTGCTTTCAGAGTCTCTTCCCGCTGCTTAATCAGCGCTTCCATTTGCTTCTGGCGCTCCGTTTCATCGGTACTGAATGAAAAGTAGCCAACGCCGTGGATTCGAGCCTCTGTAAATGAAATTTTGTTTGTTTAGAAGATTTTTTTTTTCTTAGCACTACTTAGCAGTGTGGATAGTTGGCATTCTAGTTTTATTTAGTTTTTTATCTATTAACTAAAAAAGACTTATTTGTAATTCAAGGGGATCGGCAACGAGGGCTGAATTGCAGGCTACCCATTTCGACCTCAGAAGCTAATACTTTTGTGTATTTTAACCTAAGTTTAAGCTAAATTACAACTTCAGGGCGGCCAACAAGTTTGGCGAGAACTATACTTGCCAAGCAACCCAGATTGATATTTGGTTTCATTTTTTGCCACCTGCTGCTTTGAAACACGTACTACTGGGTTGCGGAAGGCGTCGACAAGCGTCAATATTCTGCGTTACTCACAGTTTAAATGTGTTTTCGCAAAAAATTTACTATTATACTATGGAAAAGTGTACTGTCAAAAATAATTTAAATAAAGCTGTTGCTCTCTCAAGCAGTTTAAATTTTAAAGAGAATTTCGACCGAAAACATATTGAATATGACAAACAGCATCAAGCAAATCAAGACAAATGCAATAACTTAACAACAAAGGCCGTATAATTAACATGTTTTATCTCTTTTTTTTTTCGGTACGTCTATCGTCGTCTTACGTCAGATAATTCATAATAAAGTCTCCTCTACACTACTCGCAGTTTCTCAACGAAGTACTCGAGAAAATTGGACGAAGTCCGAAGTGCGACTCTACACAACCGTTTATCTTGGCAAGGAGGTCATTCGCGTTGCGGTGCCGGCACCACGCGCATGCTTTTCATCATGGGCGCTTAAGTAGCATTGCCGTTGCAATGTGCACTCTCGCGTATCATAACTAAGTGCATATTTGCACAACGACGTCACGAATGGAACTGAAGTCAGCCGAGTAGTGTAGAGAGACACTTTGGGCAACTTCGCGTTTTTAGACTCAGGCGCAAAAACCGACAAAGGCGAGAGGCGAGGAGGCGAGTTAAAGTTGGACGAAGTAAGGACGTTTGTTCACGAGGCACCGCACGACACGATTTGCGGTCACGATTTTTAAGACACGACACACTGCATACGGTCTGTCGTCCGTTCGTTTGTTCACTAGACACGATTCTGCAACGACACTGCAGTGCACTTGTATTGTTTCATAAGCGCGTGATTGACGAACCACGCC
This sequence comes from Orthosia gracilis, assembly GCA_947562075.1. NCBI lineage: Eukaryota > Metazoa > Arthropoda > Insecta > Lepidoptera > Noctuidae > Orthosia > Orthosia gracilis. The sequence goes on along the minus strand of OX387264.1, from coordinate 64,638,063 downwards.
TGAGCCGTGCTGTGCGGTGTGTCGTGTCATCAACAAGCGCATACCGGTTTTGTTCAGCCGCTAAATCGTCACCGAAAATAAACCGAACCTACATAGCGGCAACGACGACATAGCCGAAAAAGCGTATGAAAATCGTGTCGCGTGTGGTGCGGTGTCGTGTAATGAACAAACGGTCCATACAAATATATGGAGCTCCGAATCGTGACCACATTTTGCGGTGTCGTGTGTCGCGTCGTGAATAAACGACCTAAGACGAAGTGCCTCTCCACACTTTCGTATTCGTCTAACCTCGGTCAACTTCGCAAGTAGTGCAGAGGAGGTATAAGCCAGCCAGTTCACTAAATAAAATATGTGGTATTAGACAGCATCTGAATATAATTCAACCCACTAGTTGGACGGCGTCGTTTAGTAAAAATGCTGGGCTGTTATGTAATGTACAGTCGGTAATAGCGGTTACCTGACCCACCCTAAAAACGAACGAATTTAAACCCTCCGCCTGTAACATTAAGGATTATTTAATTTGTATGAGTTTATCAGACTAGCGCTACTCGATGAAAATAAAAAAGGATTGTGTGGTTTTATGAAATCACGGTAAAAGTGAACTTTTTTCACATTATAGACATTTAACTAAACATTTTTGGAATAATATTCCATTAAGAGTATAAAAATCGCTTTATCAATCTTAATGTATACCTTTTATTATCAAAAAACATAATTGAATTTGTAAACATAAAGCAACAAGAAGTGGAAGGTTAGTTTTGAACTCGCAATCATGTTGACATAGGTTCACTGATGCAACCACTAGACCAAATCTACTTAAAAATATTTTTGAAATTAACAAGTCCATCATGGTGACAAAACAGTATTCAAACTATGTTTATGATTCATACGCTAGCCTACGTGTTAAAGATCAAATTTGCATAACTGTATTCGATATTTGCCTACCTTGAACAAGTCGTTCCAGTTCGATATTGCAGTAGGTTCAAAATCGTCTAACTTTTAGTGGGTCGGCTAACGGTAGGGTGGGTCAGCTATTACCGACTGTACATTAAACAGCTTTTTTTTTTATGAAGACTTCTAGTATCCAGTAATAAAATAAAATATGTACAAACCATCAAACAGTAGATCTTGATAATGAATATCTTTATCTTTGGCGAGAAGTTCCTTTTCTTTCTCTTCCCATTTTTCTCGTAATGATTGCAGATAATCATTTGTAGTTTGAACTAACAGTGGCTTTTCTTTTACTTCTGGAGTGGGCTCCTGTTAAAGAATAAATAAACTTTTGAAATTGACATTGACTGGATATGGAAATTGCGAAAATCTGCCCCTGAAAAGTACAAAGGATTGAAGCTTGTTAGGAAAAATCATAGACATACTGAATGGACTGTGTGTTTCCTATAATAGTAACGTAAATACGGGCAGAAAAGTGTGAAAGAAATAAAGCGACTGTGCAGCCAGTTAGTAGTAGTCTTTTTCTATAATTCTGATTGGGTCAGGGTACCGCGCCTTCGTCATTACGGCCTACTGTAAAGGGACAGGTGTTGGCCGCATGGTCACATTTTCTCGTTCTACATAGTGATCAATTTGTTCAAGCTATTCGTTGTATATGAAAAAAATTTATTGCCAATGCAACTTTACTAAACTACTCCATTTAATTTAGCATACATTATGAAACAGATTCTTCAAAATGGTATTTTGCTTACCTGTGGTTTAACTTCTGGTTCCTCATTTGAAACAGGTTTGTCTTTATTTATCACCCTCATAAGATCCATGTCTCTTTTCAAGAACATTGCTATGTCGGATTTGTGACATTTTCTTGTCCTACCCAGGCAGTCTGTGAATTCAGTCCTGTAAAATCAAGTTAGTTAATGCATCATTAAGGAAAAATAAAAATGGTACATTGAAAAAGCAACTTCTATGAAACTTTAAGTTAAAGACCACTTTTAGTCCTTATGCCTTTTACCAAGAAGTTTGAAAAGCGGGACGAGGAACTTTTGCAGGTATACATAACATATATTCATAACATATGCCTTGCTGCATTAAGTCCGCCTATGTATCACCATTGTACATGAAGTTTAAATAAATAAATAAATAAAATATTCATGACGTCCAGTTCCCTGACAGATAAGGCAAAGGTTTACACCACAATGTAGCTAAATTCTTTTTTTATTAGGCCATTCACTGCTTGAAATAGACCTTTTTCATAATTGACTTATTTAAACAAAGAATGTTTATGTAGTTATACGCTTTTTTTTAATGCAGTTAAAACATCATCCATTGTGCCTACCCTCTTCTCAATTACATAATGTTGGAGTCCACTTCCAGACTAACTGGATGCAGGGACTGTCTATCTGACCTCCATAACCCAATCAATGGGCCTGGTAGTCAAACTTTCAGGTTTTTGATTTTGATGAATATCAAAGACCCACATCTGTTAATTGCATAACATACATTCTGAGAGGCATAACTTGATTGATATTGGCAAGCTTTGGTTAACTACAAGCTGAATCTGAAAAAGTTAACATATCTATGTTTTTACCATTCATCGCCATCCTCTTCACAGGCATTAATTTCATTCCAATCCTTAACGGGTTCTTTTTCTGGTAGTTTTTCAGGCTCCTGTTGCTTCTTAGTGTTGAAGTCAACAAGGAATTTGTTAGCTAGCTGAGAGTTACCTGCTCCATCTGCCAAATGTTCATACAACTCAGCTTTCTTCTCCAGTACTATCCTGGAAGATTGTGCAAACAATTAATAAAGCAGGCCATAGCAAAAAATTTCACATGCACACGAGCCACAGACGACAGTGAGGGATGGCTTGGCAACATGAGGCGAATCATGGTGGAGTCTTACTGCAACATGGTGACCACAACCGTTCTGCCAATGAAGAAGACGAATTTAAAAGGAGTGAATTTATAAGTCTTGATTTGCCGTAAACATGGTATAAAGTTGTTACAGTCAGGTATTAATCTGAAGTCCAAATGATTAGCTTTACAGGATATGTATCGATTGCATGCAAAATAATTATTAGTTAATTGTTGTTCAATGTCACAGATAAGGTCAATACACTAATATAATAATATATACATATTTATGGATATTTATGTAGTTAAAAGTAGTGATGGATTGATGGTTTTTTGGATGATATCTGTATGGCTAGAAGGGAGTTGAAATAGGAGGCAAATTATTTGATAAATTATAGGATTTACGGAAGCAAAAATCCAGGGTGGCCAACACCAAATAAATCGGGATAAGAGCAGGAGGATGGTGATGAGTTACTTTTTAAAGGCTTGTCAGATACTTCCTGGAAACAGTCACTTGTATCCACCTTGAAATGGTTAATTGTTATTGTTATTACCAATTACCATAGCATGAGGTGTTCCAATATAGGATTCAGTGGCAGAATTATTTATGTTAAAGGAGGTTGCATTATAACCTTTTTGAATAAAGGGTACTTACTTGGCTTTCCTGCAAGCTTCTAACTCTTCAGTATCAGTTGCTTTCAAACTGTCTTTGAATGTTTTTTTATAAGCCTTTTTTGCATCTTTCTCAAGATTTGTGTCTTTAGCTTTAGGAGGCTTAAAGTTTTCAAGCTTATGCTGGGGCTGTTGCCTCTTTTCATTGACCTCCTCTTGTTTTCTTAATAACTCAGCTTTTAAACTGAAGAGCTGAAAATAAAAACAAAGTGCTTTTAAAAAAATAAAATTCTAATGACATTTCATTTGTTATAGATGAATGAGTTTTATTGCAATAGTTATTTGGGAGACAACATACTGGCAAACTGCAAATATAATGGCATAAAGGCAGAAAGATGATGATTATCATTATTTTGTACAATTTTATCCAATGACACTGCATTGGCAAAAGTTGTACAAATTAATCTCTGAACCAGTTTTCAGGTGACTGTGACAATATTGGGCAGTATTAGAACATCATTAACTTCATAAGCTCAGTGACTCTGGCACTTCCTTGGCATTTAGGCAAAATTAATTTGTATAAGACAAAAGTTGTTGATTTGACATTGATTGCACAAACTGTTGTAATATCTAATGGCCAAATGATATCAATGAAGTTTTTGTATTTATAGTTTAGGAACATGTACCATGGATCCTCTACCCCAAGGATATGGATGTTTATCTATCAAAATAATACAAAGATTATTAAAATTGTAAAAGTAATATGTACTCACTGTAGATTTGTTGAATAGGATCTTTTTCGAGCCACCATCGTTCATCTTGAGCGATGCTTATTAAAACACCGTAGCTATTAAATCGAATTATATTATTGCTTACAATGCAAAGTGCAATAGTAATGAAACATTATTATTTGAAGAAAGATGTAATAGCATCAGATGATTATTGTTTACATTACTTACGACTGAAACTAGTCTGATTTACTCACTATTTAAGCTTGTAACCAGTAGTGTACGGTTCATCGATAAAAGCAATCTTTATTCCGTTTAAAACGAGTATTATTACCGAATAAATTAATAAAATATGTAAAATTAACACTATTCTATGATTACACAGTGAAGCAAAGAGAAAATAAGGCGATGACAGCAGGTGTAAATGACAGTGATAGACGTGAAAGTGACACTGACAATTCTAAAAAGACATTTGATCAATAGACAAGAATGTTAGAGGTGGCCACAATGAAGACTCGTTGTAAAATCCGAATACTCCAATTTTCCAGTGTACGTGGATCCGCCACATAGGGTAGATTGTTTGCGAGAATATCAACCAGAGTGAAGTTATTCATAAACCAAAACAGATTCATTTGACATCTGTGTATTGACCACTTGCAGGGCTTTTTATTGCTAATTTCATGGTCATCTGACTACCATCTCGCTGGCCGTGACGACAGAAATTTCTACACAACGACAAAACGGAATCTTTTGTGTACAAGCTAAACCTACATAGTTTACGAATTATATCATATGAAAAGTTTCATACGTAAAACACATCGGAACCAGAAGCGATTTCTGTATCAAATTAGTGGTATAAGTGCTTGATACCAAAATGTCAACTCCAGCCAGAAGACGCCTGATGAGAGATTTCAAACGGTTTGTACCTAAATATTTCTCAAGTTCTCCTAAACATCTGTAAACAGTAATGGATTTTATGCACCCTAGTTGCCATTTTCAACAGAATTTTCTTTGTGCGAAAGTGTAGTGCTGATTCATCAAATTACATCACAGTCAATCTAATTGATTTCTATTCCGTTCTATATTTCGGATTCCACTTTAAACAGCGATGTCACAAGTCGGTGAAGCTCTTTGTGTCGCGCTCCGAGAGTAGGATACGCTATAAGTAGACATAGCTACGTCACTCTCGATGTATAAACGTCGTTTGTTGCTAGTTATTATTTAGGTTATCCAAATATTTAATTTATATGCCAAAACGAAATGTTTAGTCGTCGAGGAAAATCGCTTAGGATTCCTAACAAACTGTATACTGTTAGCCTGTATGAAACCTAAAATGACATCTCATGACCTTGATTGTTATAGAGGTTTCCATGAGAACTTGAGAGCTTTGTATGTAAATTGCAGTTCTTAATAAATCTTTGTAATAATTACTCATACAGACCCAAATTTGAAAATGTTATTTTTGTTAAATATTTTTATTCCTATCAGATCATTGTCATACAATAATAATCCTACAAAATTAACATAATTTATATTTCTAGTTGGCAATTTTTTTCTCACCAGACCTTTTCTATAATAACAATTTTTTTTTTATTTGTAGCTGATGAGCAAGCTGTCGTATCATAGATTACTGTGTCTAAAAATAAATAAATGCATTAATTTATTAATGATATTTCACCACAAAAGTAGTGTGTAATACTCATCCTTTCTCTGGCCACAGCTTGCAAGAGGACCCACCTACTGGAGTCTCTGGTGCACCTACTGACAACAACATCATGATCTGGAATGCTGTGATATTCGGACCCCATGACACTCCATTTGAAGATGGCACATTCAAGCTAACAATAGAATTCACAGAGGAATACCCAAACAAACCTCCAACGGTTCGATTTGTGTCTAAAATGTTTCACCCCAATGTATATGCTGATGGAGGAATCTGCTTAGACATTCTTCAAAACAGATGGAGCCCAACATATGATGTTTCAGCTATATTAACTTCTATACAGGTAAATATAAGTTTTAAATCAAAACCACCACACCACCACAGCACACTACATCACCACACCATCACTTACCATCAGATGAGATAGTGGTCAAGCGCGAGCCTATATTTGTATTAGGAAAAATAAAATGCACCTACAAAAATTCAAAATCCTGTTTTGTAGTATTTATTTTACTAATAAGAGAATAGGTATCTAAGCTAATCATTAATATGATTTGTGTAGGTGGTATTTTTTTATTAGTTAATTTATTTTTTAAATTCTTAATTACAAAAAATAATTTTAGCATAAAAAGCAATTTTTTTTTTGTTCCTCTTTTAAACCCTTAAATACTATTAAAAGCAGGCATGATGTTATGTTTAAGGATGGGAGAGGTGACAATAAGTTGCATGTTTTAATAACAAGATACTCTTCTGTTTTTGTGTAAATAATAACAATGCAGAATAACAGATAAAACATTGTATTCTTATGTATTTCTTATCACTGTGACATTTCTGAATATTTAGTTAGTTTACTCATTGTGAATCAGATAATAAAATCAGAACAGATCAGATCTGTTTCATCTGATTCACCATACAATCTTCAAAAGCCAATCTTTTAAGAATCCACTTAGTATTTTTATTTTCTGTGCAATGATATTCTGGAATTATATACAGCAATTTAATAATTTTCTGTACACATCTCAAAATACTAGATAATTATAATACTATATTCTTTCACATTATCAAAACCTAATATTGTTTTTATTTTCTTTCAGTCTTTACTAAGCGACCCTAACCCCAATTCACCTGCGAACTCTATGGCAGCACAGCTTTATAAAGAGAACCGGCGAGAATATGAAAAACGGGTGAAAGCATGTGTAGAACAATCATTTATTGACTAGCAGGGGTCGGCCCGGATCTCAGTTAAATGTGGTGTACACAATACCTGCGCTGCCGGTCACCAGCCAATACCTCCTTACAAATTTCATTGGGACAACCATGTAAATTATGATTATATACAATATGATCATACACCAAGCTAATACTGTTAAAGTATACCGGATTAATCATAAGAATGGGTTTTGGTAAACTAATTTAATTGATATTAATAGGGAACCAAAATTTGAGTCAACAGGTAATAGATAGAAACAGCTCCACATTTATACAATTTAATTATCATTGACAATATTAAACCTTATTACATACCAGTAACTGTAAGAATAGTTTCAGCATTACACTCAAATATTCAACTCATATTGTGTGAACTACTTTTTTCATAGTGAACTTTAATCCTTTTGTCTTACCATAGAATATGAGTTGTTGTAACTAAAGGAACAATAGTTATATTGATGAAAGCAAATATTTTTCAATAGAACTATATTGTTTTAATTATATAGTTAAAATGTATGAACTTTTATCGAGTAATAGCACATGATAAAAACTTAACTAAGCTTTGCTTGATTTAAATCTAGAATGATTGAAACTTGGGAATCACTAAAACAATTTTGATAAAACTTGGCATACACAATAATAAAATGTTTTCTTTCTAATTTAATTGTTGCATTGTCCTATGTAACTTTTGGAATACTTGTATTTTTATTATTGATTAACTATACAATAATATAATTATGAAATTATAATTATATGCTGAATTATTATAATTGTTAATTAAACAACCTAGTGGTGTGTGCATCAAGTGTTTACCTAAAATAGTACAAGTTTATTTTTAATTTTCAAAATTATTATCAATTGACTCTAGTGGTTTTTTTTACTAATACTTAATATTGTCATTATTCTGCTGCACAAAATTAGGTCGAGTCTCATTCGTGTATATTATAATAAGCGTCCCAATGGATATTTTTGAAAAGTGTAGCAGTTTTCTTGTTTTCTAATAAAGCTGAATGTTTGAAATGTCTTGTTACATGGACATTTTTAAGTATGTGTAATATTTCGTCTTCTAGTAAAATATTATTTTCGGTTTTAGCAATGTCTTTTATTTTATTCATTTAAATACTCCTAGTATATTTTGCACCCTAATGGGATACTTCAGAGTGAACCAAAGGAAACATTCTCGGGTCTCCTTAGGGTGCAGAACCAGCTCTATTACACATTTAAATTATTATTTTGTTGCTTCATGTCGATGCTTTCCGCTACAAAGGGCGTAAAGACCAGTTCGGCCAAATTGACTTTTGATGCAGTCTTACTTAGTTTTTCAGGCTCTTTCTATCTGTATATTTAAAACTGCGCTACGGTAAAAAAAATGATTTTTACTACAACTTCTTAACGATAAACATCTCTTTTTCGGAAAACCGAGTCGTAAAACACATTGATTATAAATTACGACAGCAAACTTGGTGTATTTTCATGAGTACAAAACGGGGTAAAACACAGTAACAAAACAGTGACTTACGCCCTGCAAAAAAATATTCTGATTTTGTTCTTAGTGAATGTTGGGGTGTATAAACCAAAAAAATTGTTGTTTAGATCGTAACACCAATATTTTGTTAACTCAGGTCAAAGATACACAAATTGCAACTAACATGAATATCGAAATCAACTAAGTTTATTTTTGAATGAAAATAAAAAAGAAACTATCGTAACATAACTAAACTGAACCCTATGCACTTAAGGTTACACTAGTCGATCATTCTTCCATACAGACGTAGTCTGGCGATTACTCCACTGTTTGACGATGTACGTTTCAAAATAAAAAATGATATCAATTTGTCTCATCAATAACTAGCCCTGGAAACAGCAAAGTAAAAAAAGAAAATCGAAAGTTAGGAGCGTCGAAAGTTCCATAGTTCACCACTAATTTTAACATATCTTTGGGCGGAAACAAATACCATAAGAAGAAGGAAAATTGCAAAACGTCCTCCATACAAGGAACTCCATTTCGATCCAAATTTGCAAAAGTGCTAAATCGTACGCGAACTGGCTTCTTACTGCTCATCTCAGCATCTATCTCTTCCGCACGTGTGACTCGGATGAGATAGCATGCATTTTAACCTTGCGCACAAAATAGTTCGTGCCGTCGACTAGGGGAACCGTTTAAATTTTTAATCCTAAAGCAAACTTTGAAGAGTTAACAATTAGCAATTATAACTAATAAAATATTTATGATAAGTTATCAATGATTTTATTTCATTCTCCGTATCATGATCATGCCAGATTTATGAATTTTAAATGAAACCTCGTGTAACGCCCGAGAGCCAATGCTTTGTATTCATTAGACGGTGTATCCATCTACATATTTTGCACAAAAAAAGGTCTTTAAAACTATAGAAACAGCCTTGTATGTGCTTATCTGGTTTTTACTGCAGCTGTTTGTTACCAGGCTATTTAACTATGGGTTGTATACACATTTTTAGGGTTCCGTACCCAAAGCGTAAAAACAGGACCCTATTACTAAGACCCTGCGGTCCCTCTGTCTGTCACCAGGCTGTATCTCATGAACCGTGATAGCTAGACACTTGAAATTTTCACAGATGATGTATCTCTATTAACATTAAAACTTTCGCGTTTCATAGTTGAAAAACAATAAAAAGGTAAATACTCGTGAATATTGTTTTTCAATGATGAATAATTTCCGTGATATTTTGTTTATCAATGATGTATCTCTGCTGCCGCTATAACAACAAATCCTAAAAACCGAATAGAATAAATATTTAAGTGGGGCTCCCATACAACAAACGTGATTTTTCTACCGTTTACGGTACGGAACCCTTCGTGCGCGAGTCCGATTCACTCTTTGCCGGTTTTTTGCATGTATGAGGAGATCTTGGCGCTAAACATCTGAAAGGGGTATGTCGTCATGGCTGTTAGTTTAGTCATTTTGCGGGAGTACATTAAATAATACTTCTAGAATGATGGAGGAATGCTTGACTCTTTTCACCCTCGCCTCACCAACATTTCTCTTACTTTATTCAAGTCAACATGCTTAAGTTGATAAAGTTCACCAAATGTCTCTACCATCATCAATAATTGTTGGTACACGAAACCTCTTAGTTAAAAGGGCATAAGTAAAATAAAACTAATTAATTATATAGAAAAAATAGTTTATACGAAATGTGAATTATTACAAAAGTATATTATCTTAAATATACTACACCATTATTGCAATAACATCAAAATAATTTCAACAACTTAAAATATTTCGTCAATACAGGATCAACGCACAATAAGACAGAATCGAAGAAAAGCGACGAGTCAGTCTAAAAATGTTCGTAGTCTCTTTGATACGGACGCGAAAGAGTACCATGGATTCAGTAAATGATTCTGGTCGGCTCGAGAAAGAACGCGCTGCGCGCCGCGTATAGGTCTATTCGTAAAGAAATAAATGTATTTCAGCGTTATACTTATTGAAATTAGGTCGAAAATCTTTTGCCACGCCGCAGCTATTAGGTAGCGCAAGTTTTACATTGCTGTTTTTTTAGGATTCCGTACCCAAAGGGTAAAAACGGGACCCACTAAGACTCCACTGTCCGTCTGTCTGTCTGTCACCAGGCTGTATCTCATGAACCGTGATAGCTGGACAGTCGAAATTTTCAGGGAACCCTAAAAACGCACGCTTCGGGACAACACGCGTATTCGCTCGTATGCGCACTTCGTTTTTCTATTGAATTCGAGCGAATGCACGCGAATTCGAACGATGCGCGTACATCCTCCAAAATTTGACGCGTGTCTTCGACTCGACTCTGCGTCAATTTGCTTCGATTCAACCCATATATTTTTAAACATCAATAAGCGAAGGTTCTAGCGCGTAGAAAACCTTTGGACTGGGAATAACTTTTCGATGTTTTTTTAAATATTTTATACATTATGTTCCATATTATATACCTAGGTAAATCAATGTAATAAGGAGATAGTATGACAAAGACCAATTTAGTTACTTAATTTAATCACCTTGTTTTAAGGTCTTCTTTTAATTTGTAATGTATTAATTCCATACAGACTATGGCATCTTCTGCACTGTCGTGACCATCAACTGAATTTTGTATTATCTTCTTCAAATATTCAGATGATAAGTTCCTAAGTGCTCGTTTGAATGGAGGACCCATTTTATGCGGATACAGTACACTAGTATCAATAACAGTGTCGTGAATTAATTTAAGTACTTTAAAATCTGATTCTAAACTATGCCCTATTAATATAGTTTTACTATTGAACATTGTAAGAAGTGTGGCTTGTACATCCAACAGTGTTGTAGTTACTCCATACAATTGTTCTTCAGTTATTCCAGAATACCTAGTGTTGTAATCTATAATAGGGTGCAAAGGTCTAATAAATGTCTCATACACAACTGTACATTCAGAATTGATCACTGTTACTCTAGTTAAATCCAAACCATGGGTGGTATAACACATCTCACAATCCAGTGCATAAATGCCATAGTCATCCATGTCAGTTTCTGGAGGTAGTGTCTTTACAAAGCCTTTTAAATTATCAAAGTCAACATACTCATAAACATGGCTGGGAGCCACACAGCAGCCATCAGATGTCCCATCTTGACTGCAGCACTGGTATCTTGCTTCACCTCGAACTCGATATTTGTTATTAGGATGGTAAATGCATTCCTCCTTTCTTTCTGCAAAACCAACCTTATTCACCATATATTCTTTCTTGCATCTACAACAGGTTCTGAAAAAGCCTTTCGGAGGTTTCTGTCTATTTTGACCATAAATAATAGCCCTGCCTCTTTGCCCACTCTCATGAGGCCTAGGAAAACCATTTTGTTTAAGTTGTTCTTCAGTTAAAATCCATTTTGCAATATTATTATATAACTTTGCACCTACAAACTCTTTTGAATGATCAGCATTTTTTCTGTTTTTGCCTTCAATGCTCCAAGAGCCCATTGGTTTACCAGGTGTCATTCCAGGCATTTTTTGTAATGTTGAGCAATCAGATGCTGATTTCTTCACACCTTTGCATTCTTGCAATTCTTTCCTTAAGCGACTAACTGCTAATACTGCAGAATTCTTATATATTTGTACAGTTGAACATTTTTTACTAGTAGTCAGTTCCTCATGTTGAGCTCGAGCATAAGCATCATGTGCAGTAAGATACAGTTTTAAACATTCATCTATCATCATGTTCAAATATGTAGATCTTATATTTGCTGCAATTTTAGAACCAAGAGGTTCTAAAACACCTGGTCTATCAATGAACTTTTCATTAGGTACATGAGCAACTCTTTGAGCTCCTTTTTTGACAGTTTGAGTGATAGTAGAACTAGTGGAAGGCTCACTCTTAGCTGAGGTCACACTTGGCGAAATAGTTTTCTTAGCATTTAATAAAGTAGAGGCATATGGCACATGAGCTATGCGGATCTTGGTGTTTCCAGTAGTTGGAGGTGAAAAGTTAATTTTAGCAGGTGTATTTTCACTGTTAGTAGATATGCTTGTATTTTTTGCACTATGAAATTCTCGAACTTTAGCTAACCTTTGCGCCATTGTTTGGGCTGCACTTACTTTAAAATCTGGTTTTAAGGGTGCTTTTGGTGCCACTTTGATGGGTTTATCAGCTGCTCGAGATATTCTTTTCTTTCCTATGATAGCCTCCTCTTCATTTGTATCCTCTATCTTAGTTGTATCTTCAATAATTTTAGGCTTTTCAATGGGAACATATTCATCAAATATCTTCTTACATTCCAATGCAATGGCATCCTCATCAGATTCCATATCAAACTCTTCATCAAGCAATTCCTCATTGTAATCGTCATTATCAGACATATTATTCGTTTCAATATGCTTGCTACTCTCATGTGCTTTTTTAGATTCTTTGGAACTCTTATGGGAGGTCTTACGGTCTTTATCTTTTGTTTTAGACTTATGCTTGGAATTAGAACTATGCTTCTTCGAGTCATGTTTTTTAGAAGTGCTATGTTTTGAGTCTTTTGAACTATGGTCAGAACTTTTAGAACTGGAATGCTTTTTCTTGTCCGAAAAATGTTTTTCTTTGTTGTCCTTTTCTTTATCTCTACTTGAACTTTTCTGTTTTGATTTATGTTCTGAATGCCTCGTTTTGTCTTCATGTTTCTTTTTATCTTCAGACTTAGATTTTTCTTTCTTATCTGAGCTGCTTCTGTGGTTTGACTTACTATTATGATTCTTATCCGAATGGCTTTTACTAGATCCAGTTTTTTCAACTACTTTTTTATTGTCATTGTTATTGCTTATTGTATTCTTAATATCAACCTTATTTAAGCTATCTTTTCTTATTTTATCTTGTTCAGACTTTTCTTCATCTAATATTTGATCTAAAATATCAAATTCTGGCCCCAGGTCATCCAACCCATTAAGGTCTGTAGATAACTTCTTTTTTTTTAATTCAGGTTCATCTTCATCACTGGAAAAACATGGTGCAAGTGACCTTGGTGTTGGTTGGTAGGTAACTGATGGGGTTTCAGTTTTTGTGCTAACTTTGGTAGGTTTATATTCTAGTATTTTTTGTTTAGCCGTTTTTTTATCAGACGGAACATAGTTAATTTTGCTAGAGTTATTAGAATCTTCATTAGGAACATACTTTTGTAGTTCTGTCTCAGAGCCAGGCATATATTTTTCAGTAGATACAGTTGATCCTGTAGGTGTATATTTGTCGCACTGCACATTTTCAGTGCTACCTGGTGTATACTTCACTGGGGGAGGAATGTAAATAAAAGGTTTGGAGGACCCATTAGTATCTATGGGCCGTTGAATAGGTAGACCTGCAGGTTTTCTCGGCGTATATGGAACAGGAATATGTCTCTTTCTTTGTTCAAACACATCTTCACTATTTTCCTCTGTGTCAGGATTGTTGATCTTTTTCAACTCGGCTATAGGTGTGGGATTGTATGTCGCTTTGGCAACATTTGAAACAAGATTTACTGAATTACTGTCTGGTTGTGTTGCGGGTGTTGCTGCCGTTGATCCAGAGGCTTCCTTCTGTTGAAGAACCTTTTGTACTGCTGCCGACACTAGTTTCTGTAATATCGCTCCACTTTCGATTCCTTCATTTGTAGTACTCTGAGATTCTTTTTTTACATGTCGAAAATGACAATAAGGTCTTTCGCATAGACCAGTATCATAGAAAGGGCAATTATATCCTTTAAAATACCCTGTCGATGGTAGCATTATAATGAATTTATTTTTCAATCCACCAAGAGTAAAGAGCGAACCCAAAACCAGCAAAAATCACTCCTGACTCCACTGCAGATTAAAAAACTTGTATCCACTTGTGTACGTCTGTGACAACCACAGATTCGTTCAAGTTCAAGGTATAGTTATTAATAGTGATAAAAAAAACAAGCGTGTTTTTCCAATTTAGTAAGATTGTCGCATTTACATAATAATATGTTGCATGAAAGTTAAAATTAGAAACGGTACCTCCAATCGTGGTTTTCTACTTTCTGCTGATCTGAAAGATCAAGAGTCAAAAAAATAGGGAGGCCACTGTCGCTAGACGCTAATGTACACTGAAAACTTCATAAAAGCATGTCGCAGTTCACCTTTGATTTAAACCGCAGGTAGATAATAGATTGTGCACATTGTACCAAACCAAACGCCCGATTTTGATGTAAATTTTGTAATGCATTTTTTTGCAGCTGGCAATAGAAATTTTCAAAATATTCTCAAAAATGACGTCGTCACAAATGTTACCACAGAGAAACATATATATGAATGTTGCTACAAAAAAAAATCCCTGTCGGGTCTATCACGACTTTTTTTTTGTCCTATTTAAGATTTTGCCGTAGCCTAAAGTAATTTAGCTAGATTTTGTATTCCAAAGGTTTATGAAAATGCCTTTTTTATTGCTTTTTATTAATAATAGTGATTTAAGATCTAAACATTAGAGAACACAATCCAACAAACACCTTTGAAAAAATGATGTCAGGGTTGTTGTAATGTTGATGTTGCGAATACCAAGATGAGTGGTGGGAAATTCAAGGCAAAGTATTTACTAATTTCTCAATACCTCGCTATAATGGACATTTTCTATCGCTGTAAAGAACGTACTTTATGATAAGTGCTAGTTCTATTATGGAATTATTTTTAAAAGTTTTACGTTGGTGCCCGTCGTCATTTAGAGGGTTATCAAAACTTGTGTCAGATGTCGTAGATAAGCTAGTAAGTGTCATCGAATATTTATATCCAGATTTCGAAGGAAAAGCTGCATATTCCGAGTAATTGCAAGATGTTGGACGAGCTGGTGAAAGATTACTCTGAATACTTAAAGTTAGATGTGTTAAATGGATTCCAAACCGTCCAGGATGTTGTGGATAATATGCTTACAAGACTTGAAGAATTAACTAGTGTGCTGCAAATGGTTAAACTGAAGAACAGTGATTGTGGCTCAGCTGTTTCAGAAGATATTAGTAAATACCGTAGTGAAATAACAGCACTTTCTAAAAAAATAACTACACTTATCCATGTTATACAGAAACTTCAAAACAATGTAGACCAACTTGAAAAACAAGTGGACAAAGCAGAAGCTGATTTTGGTGTGAGTAATGATAACAAGATCAAAAGCTTCCTCAAACCATTCCTCAAAAGGAACAAAGAAGTTGTTTCATTGAATACTCCAACACAGCCTTATGAGAAATTAGTTTTTGAAACTGTTTTAGACAGTTTCGAAGAAGGGAAACCTTAGAAACAGATGTATAACAAATAGGTTATAAATCTGTATTTACATTGATGTGGAATTTTACATATAAGTTTCAGTAACCTTTTAAATACTAAAATTGTGTAAGAAAAATTTAGTTGAATATTTTTAAAGTAATCTCAAGGGTTATTATGGTGCTTGTAAACTATATGAAAATGAGTTATGTATATAATATCTTTCTAATGTATTATAGGGTATTTTTTATGCAATATGGACCAATATTATTAGTTCTTGTGTTAACCCTAATATAATTTTGTGAATAGTGGGTTTTTTATACAACAAAGATGAATTTCAAAATACCAAGAACTTTATTAGGTGCTCACTGGAAATACAAAATTAAATCTTAAAAGTTAAAAACAATACAAAGTTAATTAAGCACATTTAATGGCTTCAACACTTTCTTCAGTTTAAGAAGTTCTTATTTAGCTATGCTAAGAAACTTAGAACTAACATCTAAAGATTATAAACTACTCAGGTTATCCTAGGAACTATTTTTATGACAAATTTATTATTAAATGGATGTAGTGCAATACAAAAAAACATGCTGATTACTATTTTCAGCAGCTGTAAAACTTAACAAAATTGTTAGATTACAGATGACAGCTTCC
The DNA here is from genome assembly GCA_947562075.1 of Orthosia gracilis. Lineage (NCBI taxonomy): Eukaryota > Metazoa > Arthropoda > Insecta > Lepidoptera > Noctuidae > Orthosia > Orthosia gracilis. The sequence goes on along the minus strand of OX387264.1, from coordinate 64,621,694 downwards.
TTAACACCATATCTTAAATAGTACAAAACTTTATCATAATGGAACAGATAGTTTGTTGACATTCCTTAGTATACACATATAATTATTATTGTATCTTATGTTACCTATGTTATTAAATCTTATGTTAACAAAAATCAATCCTTTTATTTGCCTGTTGAACCAAACCCTCCTTCAGCTCGCTTAGTTGCTGACAAATTGGTGACTTCCCTGAGAACCGGGTAGTAGATTCTTTCACAAATCAGCTGGGCGATCCTATCACCCTTCTTGACTTCAAAATCTTGGTCAGAGTGGTTGAAAATAACAACACCCACATTACCCCTGTAATCTTCATCAATGACACCAGCTGAAACAAAAATCATCAATGAATGCCAAGGTTATATTGATTCTTAAGGTCCAAGGTCTTGGTGACCTCATCAATACAGGTTTTTATTCATTACTAGCTGTTGCCCGCGACTTTGTCCGCGTCAAAGTCGTTTTTTTTTTAATAAATTGTATCCTATTGTATATACCTCCAAGTATAACAAACAACAAAATGCGTGAAAGTGTAACAAACAAACTTACATTCACATTTATAATATTAAGTATGAAGTATGATGAGATATTTATGTCCTATGAATATCTTTTATAAATAGGTAATTGCATAGAAATTATGGGTGCTCAATTATTATGCATATATTCAGTGTCACACTGTTAACAACTACCTAAAACAACAAAATACAATATGGATGGTGACCAAAAATTATTGTTTAGTCTATCAGACATATATTTAAATTCAAACACTTTTATAAATATGTAGGTAATCAGAAAATAACAGCATTATTAAATAGTATAAAACAAAGTCGCTTCCCGCTGTCTGTCTGTCCCTGTGTATGCTTAGATCTTTCAAACAACGCAACGGATTTTGATGCCGTTTTTTTTAATAGATAGAGTAATTCAAGAGGAGGTTTTATATGTATAATAAACGCAGGCAAAGCCGCTGGCAGAAGCTAGTACTTTATATAAAGATATTACATTGTAAGTTACCTAACGTAAATGCCCTTTAACTAAGTATTTTTGTGAAATTGATAAAGCAAAAGTGCATGTCTACATATTATTTTTATTATCCAATTGACGGACTAAATAGAATTTGTACATAAGTGTATATGCTCTTGACTCAATATAGTTATATCATGATTGATAATAAATCTAAATCGTGACACTGTTAAAACAGATATAATTTTAATTTCATAAAATGGCCTGGCTATTTAAAAGGTTTGGTTAATATTAAGTAGACATTGGCCAAAGGCTAAGTTTAAAACTGATTATATAAAATTATTTTACAGTAGTCTGCTCAGTGTCCTACCTTCAAAGGTATTGTTTCTTGATTTGTTACAGGAAAGAATTGAAAACAGACAAACGTTTTAACAACTCAACTGTACATTATGATAAGACCATTATTATAGTGGCGAATTTGTAGATCTAGTAAACATATTTTTATTTGCAGGGTAGTGGAGTACCATTAGTACTAATAAAAGTAATATAACAAAGTCCACCGCCGTATCTGTTCACAATAAAATGATAAACTACTGAACGGATTTGCATCCGTTGAGAGATCTCACAAGTGAGAAACGTTTTTGTATATAATTTGTCATGGGTGAAGCCGAGGCGGTTTGCTAGTTACTACTTCAAGTAATTAGGAATGAAGCTGAAGATGGCCTACCTCTAGAGTGGTTACAGTGATCAAGGTACACAATAGTAATTTCAAAATACTAGTTACTGTTTCAGCTGTTTATGTTGTTCCTCTAGCACCAAACCCTGTCATGTCACATTAAAATCTTTGAACTGCTGCTTATCAGCAGATTACAAGAATAATAATGATAGGCTTTGATATTGTGATGATTATATTTTTACCAATTTAATCCAAAAACACAGATAAGATAATTACATGCATTTGGAAAGTGCAATAAGTATTTCAGAGCAAGTTTGATGTTTTAAAAACAAAAGAAGAAATAAATAGCTGATTACCTACTATTTTGTTGAAATAATTGAAAATAATAGAGTGTTCATAGATAGCAAGCCACTTTCAATTATGCTAATTGGGTAACGTATGTGCAGTTCCAACTGGAAGTAAATTCTACTTCCTACCCACTAATATTGTAAAATATGAAAGACTTTTCGTTTGTAAATCAATCATGCCTGAACTGCTAAATGCATGGATGGATTAGATTCAAGACACTGGTATACATAATCTCAGTGGTGTGTTCCCTTAAGGGTGAGGCTGCTGGAATAAGCTAAGTCTGTCTAGAGCATCTGAAAAAGAACATTATCAAATGGCTTTAGCACTTTTTAACCTATGTTTACCAAAAGCCAATATCTGCCCGTCATTGGCTTAGGAGACTCACCTCCCACATCAATGAAGTTCTTAACAGCTAGTCCAGATCTGGGCGCCACTCTACCGTAACATCCATTAGGTAGTTCGATTTGCAGATCCGTCTTCACTAGTTCCTTACCGCGTGCTGGTACTACGTAGTCATAAGCACTAGAAACAGAAAGAACGTTAGGAATAGGGAATACATTAACCATACGAAGCCTTAAAAGTGATATATCTACCTCATCAGATCAAAACCTGCAGCTTTTTCAGATCCTCTCATTGGTGGAAATGCATTGTCGCTCAAACGTGTGAATTTAAGTTCAGTTTCTAGACCTGAAGACATTTTGGATAAGGTGAATAGAATTCGTCGAATAAACCGAGAAATTTTGAAAATTGCTTAACCCGATACTTCAAGAAATAACAAGTTGGAATTGGAAAACGATAATGTGAAGTGAAGTGCCGCGTGCTGTATATCACTACGGAAAACCGCAAAATTTGACGTTTGTTGGCGCGAAATCCAATCAGAAAATATCAAAAGTCATAAACAAAATGTTGCCCGCCGCGGCATAATCAGAACCCCTTTGCGTTTAGACTGTTCGTAGGCCACAATCCCACAACACAAGAGCTCGCATTCATGTCATGTTTCCATCTGCATCTATTATTCTTCTATAAAGATTATTGATTCACTTTACTTTTTTCATTGACTTTAGTTTTATTTAAGAATTTGTATGTATGTGTGGATAGGTAACACAATGATATCCAAGTAAAAAAAAAAAACTACATACCAAAATCACATCGTATTTTTGATTATCGTTTTTTGCATGTATACCGTTATCTCTTGATATAAAATATTCATTGTCAAGGATTTATTATATTGTTTAGGTACGTACATAATTATTTACGGAACATTATATACTTATTTCATGAAACACGTTAGAAATAGTTTAATTGGAAGCTCGTCGAAAACTATGTAAAAAGATGCGAAAATTATCGGCAACAGTGCTGTCAAAAAGCACTTGGAGATCTTGTAAAAATATTAGTTGGGATCCATGATTTAATTAAATGATTCTTAGTCCGTTCACACACACATTTATTTCATTTGTGAATATATAGCACAACAACTTTAATATAAAAACCTACATGACTATCAAAAATAAACTATACTGTAATTTTTAATTTCGTGGACTAAACTGACAGCTGCCAATGACCTTATTTTTTTTAATGTTGCAAGCGCGGCGTATAGTTTTGTAGGTAAGGCTCAATCATAAGTGATTCATCGAATCGATGTGCCATGACTCCTCAATTTAATAATTGGTGTAAATAAATCTTTCACGAAAATAAATGTAATATATTTAAATATAACAGTATTCAAACACATAGTAAGTAAACTTTTATTGTGTTAAATATGAAATCAACACTATAATAAATACGATTGATAAAATGAAGTCTGACATAAATTAGTAATAACTAAATAAAGGCCACTGGTTTCTTAACAAATGTAATTTCTTTACCGTGAAATATTTCCATGTTCGATTTACTTCAATTTTTAACTTTCGATCAGTCAGGTTAGTCAGGATACGACACTGTTTTTATGTAACAATAAAGTGACAACCCACCAAACGTCAGTTTAGTCTACGAAATTAAAAATCAAAGTATAACTATTACTTAATTCCTCCAATTTTTTTTCTAAAACTAGTGGCTAAAATTTTCCTGCATCCCAAATGTCAAGAACCAAAGCTCTAAATTTGAAAATAACTTCCTTTTAAAAACATAGACAATAATCGTAGATAATTAAAAATTCAACTACAACAAGAAAAGCGCGGGAAACTTTCAACTTGGCGGACGCGTATTTTTTTGGATTAATATTTAAAACCAAATTTTAACCTGTATATGATAATATTTATTAGGAATAAGTTCACAATTATATATTAGATCAGTAGTAGTAGTAGTTAAGATTTAGTTTTGTACATTCTTCGGTAGTGGTAAGTTCTTTTTTTTCAATTATTTTTAGCGTGTAAGAATGAAAGACCCGCCCGACCCGGGGGACTTTGTTCCCCCGGCCGGCGTTTTTGTCACAGTACAATCGAACGAATCGGGTATGGACACTGATGGGTCGTCTTCTGCTCGAAACTTAAAAAGAAGCCGCGTGCATGTCTGTAAGCACTGCAATAAACGTCGTCGTACCCGTAAACACCACGGTTCCGAGTCTTCGGGTTGTGGTTGTATAGACTCACACTCTAATGAAATCGTGGAATCTGCGCCTATTCAGTTAGAAAATAAAGTTCCTAATGTATTGCCTATTTTGCCTAATGATATTCCCGCTCCTTCCATGGTTAATCCCACTCAGATTGGTAGGAAAACCTATGACAAAACGGACAGCGCCCCGTTTGTAATTCATGTACAAAAAATTATAACTTCCCCAGATGATAGTACGACATTGCACCCAATCACATTTGGCAAGTTTCTGAAGCACAACGCCTTTCAAAATATTATTAATGGTAGCGTCAAAAAAATCGGGCGCAATAAGATCTCACTATCTTTCTCTAATTTTCTTGATGCGAACTCCTTTATTACACATACTAGTCTTGAAAAATACAATTTCAAAGCTTTTATACCTACTTTTAACATAACAAGAATGGGTTTAGTACGTGGTGTTCCTGCAGAATGGTCTCCGGAGGATGTTATTGATAATATAACAGTACCGATTGGTTGCGGTCCAATTTTAAAAGTCAGACGTCTTAATTTTAAAACCATTGTAGATGGTTCAACCATTTGGAAACCATCCCAATCCATAGTTGTTACATTTGACGGGCAGGTCTTACCGAAAAGAATTTTTATGTGCTATAATGCATTACCTGTAGAGCTATATATTTTCCCCACAATACAGTGCTTCAATTGTTGTAGATTTGGTCATACTAAAATTCAGTGCAGGTCTAAACCCCGTTGCTACAAATGTGGCCAAGGCCATACTGGGGATAATTGTGATAAAGAACAAGAAAGTACATCTTGCTGCCTTTGCTCTGGACCACATTTTGCTATTAATAAGTCTTGCCCAGAATTCTCAAGGCAAAAATTAATTAAAACTTATATGGCACAAAGTTCGGTATCTTATGCTGAAGCTGCAAGAGTACATCCCCCAGCAACAAAATCATATGCTGATGCACTTTTATCTTCACCGTCCAAAAACTTTGCAAATACTCCTTCAATCTCTTCATCCAATAAAACACCTGCTTCAAATAGCTATAAAAAGACAGTCTTTCTCAAACCTCACTCTCCTCCTAAATCTGTACAAGGTTATAATAAAGTGGCTCATAATGCCATCATTAAGGATTTTAATATTCCCCAGCCTTCAAATGGTTGTGCTTTTTGACGTGACAACGTCTTAAATTAGGTTGTGGCTGGGAGGCACTTATGAAAAAGTGTAACGCTCGGTAACGTTACGATGAGTCACCGAACGAGAGAGAGGCCCGCCGAATGCCTTGCGTCTCTCTCCCACTCAACTATGATCGGTCTGGTGGAAATCGATCGGATGAACGTAAAATCAGTACAATTTAATTATATTCATATCAATAAATATTCTACCGAGAAAAATACGTTGTCACGTAAAATCTTCGCCCGTAAAACCGACTTTACAGGCAACCATTTTTCTAACAATCATAATAATGACATTAAAAACACAAATTTGTCTATAAACGATTTTCTTTCTGCATTACATAATCTTCTCTCTCAGTTCAATATTTCACCGTCCAACGTAGCCCCATCTTTCTATGAATCTCAATCCATTCATAATGGACAACACATCCAAAATAATACAGTGGAATTGTCGCAGTCTAATAAACAAAAAGAGTGATGTTATTCATCTTTTAAACAAATATGAGCCATTTGCCTTTGCCTTAGCAGAGACTTGGCTCAAATCTAATCATATTTTTAAAATCAATGGTTATTTAACCATTAGAGAGGATAGATCTGATGGGTATGGTGGAGTAGCTATACTTATCAAGAATTCTATCCCATTCTCTACTATTACATTGCCTCCTCACAGTGAGGAAATTTCAATTGTTGCTATTAAAGTGCATCATACTTGTCTTGTTTCTATTTACGTTCCTCACCCTTCTTCTTCAGTTCTGCAAGAGATGAATAATCTCTTTTCTTTTCTTCCAAAGCCATTCTTAATAATGGGGGACCTTAATTGCCATCACCAATTGTGGGGTTGTTCTACTTCTACTTGTTATGGGGATGAATTACTAGATATAATAGACCTACATAATTTATGCATCTTGAACTCAGGAGCTGCTACACGTCGTTGTAGTTCCAATCAGAACCAAAGTGCAATTGACCTTTCTATCTGTTCGCCAAGCTTAGCTTCCTCATTAACTTGGGATATTCTAACTTCCACTTATGGTAGTGACCATTTCCCAATAGTCATATCTTATCCTCTTTCCAAACCAAAGGCACCATTAAGGAGATCTAATTTAAAACATAAATTACCTAATAAAAATACTAATGACTGGGACAAATTTAGAAACATTGTTGACAGAAAACTTTGCACATTGCCTGTAATTGCTGATGGCAATGAAAATAGTTGTGCTGAGGCTTTAGCACACTTATTAATTGCAGCGGCGGATGAAGTTTTTCCTGTAAAAAATAACAATATGAGCACAATTCCTTCACCTCCATGGTGGGACTCTGAGTGCACAGAATTGATTAAAAAACGTAAAGAGGCTGAATTTAATTATAACCGTGATATGTCTGATATTAATTTTGTAACCGTTAGTAATATAATTAATGAAACTTCTAAAACATTTAAGAAGAAAAAATTTGAATCTTGGCGTAACTTTTGCTCATCAATTTCACCGAATACCCACCCTACGATTGTCTGGCGCAATATTCGTAGATTTAGGTCCATTTATCACAACCCATCTCCTATTCCTGATTCTTTAGCCAGTGACTTTTTAGATAAATTAGCTCCTCCTTGGGTTCCTGAGGCTATTAACCCTATCCTGTCTCCCATAACTAATAATCAAGACACTTCAGACACACATTCGACGCTAGATCTTCCTTTCTCTCTCACTGAATTAAAGGGTGTTATTCATAGAATTAAGGATTCTGCGCCAGGCATTGATGGCATCCCGTATTCATTTTTTGATAATTTGAATGATAATGTCCTCAATTATTATTTAGAGCTTATTAATTCTGTCATGCATACAGGAAAAATCCCAGTTGAATGGAAACGTCAAATGGTGTTGCCATTTCTTAAACCAAATAAAACTCCATCGGATGCTACCTCATACCGACCCATAGTTTTATCTTCAATTCTGATGAAATTAGCTGAACATTTAATTAAGAATCGCCTAGAATGGTATGTTGAAGGTAAGGGTCTTTTGGCGGAATCTCAATATGGCTTTAGAAAAGGTAAAAGTACCACTGATTGCTTAAGTATTTTTTCATCCGATATTCGGCTATCTTTCTCTGATAACCAATCCACCGTTGCAGTTTTCCTAGATATTAATGCAGCTTATGATAATGTCGTATTATCAGTTTTACAAAATAAATTAAAAGCCTTAGAGGTTCCCTCTAATTTGACGAATTTCATTATTAACATCCTGACTGAACGCTCCGTTAATATGTTAATAGGAGACCATGTTATCTCCCATCTTGTATGGAGAGGTCTCCCACAGGGTTCTGTGCTCAGTCCCCTTCTGTACAATATTTACACCTTTGATTTGGACTCTTCCTTATCTAGTCATGTTAAGGTTCTTCAATATGCCGATGATTTATTATTATATTCTTCAAATCAATCGGTTGAACAAGCTAGTTGTGCTATTAATTCTGCTTTATCTACTTTGGAGTCATGGTTATATTTAAATGGTTTGGATTTGTCCACGTCTAAAAGCGCGGGTGTTTTATTTACCAGGAAGAGAATTATCCCCATAATAAACCTTTTCTTTAAGGGAATACTTATTCCAGTTAAAGATAAATTCAGATATCTAGGTGTAATATTTGACTCTAAATTAAGCTGGATTCCTCATTGCGACTATATTATTAATAAATGTGAAAATCACTTAAACATGCTCAGATGCCTCTCAGGTGTGTGGTGGGGTGCACATCCCTTTTCCTTGAAACTCATTTACAACGCAATCATCAGAAGCATTTTGGATTATGGATTGTTTGTTCTAGAACCTGGTAGTGTTATAGCTTTTAAAAAGTTGGATCGAATCCAATCAAAAGCTTTACGCATTATTTCGGGTGCCATGAAATCTAGTCCCACTAATGCACTACAAATCGAATGTGGGGAAGCTCCTTTAAGCCTCAGAAGACAATTCTTGTCTGATAAATATTTATTCCGGATTCTTCAATTCTCAACTCACCCCCTCATACCTAAACTGGAATCTTTAATATTACAAATTGAATCTTCAGTTTACTGGTCTCATAAACGTGCTCCTTGTTTAGTTGAAAGCTATAAAAAATTCCTCTCACTTTCTTCACCTATTCATCGTTCAAATAAACTCCCCCTTTTTAACAATAGTTATGAGAGTTTACTGTTCACTCCCAATATTAAATATAACTGTGTAAGTAAATCAGATCCTGATTGCCATTTAAGTTTTAATACATTTCTGATTGAACATTCAGACTGCCAGCATATTTTTACGGATGCTGCCAAGCGTTCTCCATCGGGTTGTGTTGGGGTTGGTACCTACCATGCTCAATACAAAATTGTGCAGAAAATAAAACTGCCTCCGGAGACTTCTGTTTTTACTGGTGAATGTTTTGGAATTCTAAAAGCTTTAGAATATTTACGTGTTTTTAAGCTCAAAAAAACTATAATTTTTACCGATTCACAGAGTGCTCTTCTAGCCATCAGTAAATCTCCTTTCGAACACAAATTTCAGTCTCCTATAGTTTATGCAATAAGGGAACTTGCGTTCAGAACCATCTCTGAGGGTAACACACTGGTATTTGCCTGGATTCCGGCCCACTCTGGAATCCATGGCAACGAGTTAGCTGATGTACTCGCTGGTGACGCGGTGCAATGTGGGGACTTAGTTCCATATAAGAACTTTAGCTATGACCTCGAGACGTTGCCAAAGAATTTTCTTCGGGACACTTGGAAGGTAGCTTGGGATGTCAGCAGCAAATCCAAGGGCCGTTATTTTTCTTTTATCCAACCCGAGATTCCAGAAAAACCGTGGTTTGGCAGGGCAAAGTTTGGCAAGTTGGAGACCTCCATATTAATTCGGTTGAGACTGGGCCATGTGTGCTCTCCTGCCCACCTTGCCAAACTTCATATCATCGACGACCCCAATTGCTCGTGTGGCACAGACGTAGGTGACTTAGATCACATATTTTTCTCCTGTCCTTTATATGACCGTTCTGCCTTTCTCTGTAACCTCTTGTCCCTTCGTATTCCTTTTCCTACCTCAATACTTTCTTTACTTTGTACAAATAGCTTTCCTGTGTATAAATGTATAGTCTCATTCATCACCTTAAATAATATTAAGCTGTAATTTTCGTCATTGTAATTAGCTCATTATTTTCTTAAAACCATTAAAATTTACTGATCCTATATATCCATCCTTTCCAAAATTCCGTTAAATTAAACATTTAAACAAATTTGGTTTCCCTACCTTTATTTGATAATAAAACAACCTGACGTGACATTGGCTGAATGCACAAACCGTGCGAAGCCACAAAAAAAAAAAAAAAAAAAAAAAAAAAAACTACAACAAGAGTGTCATTTGACGTTTAAACGACGCTCCTACCCGCACCATATCAGCCGCCTCCAAGCGTTTCGAGCAGACAATTATTTGAATTTGATTTCCTCATTCCTCTCAATCGTCATTCATATATTTAACCAGATATCAATCCATACTATCTACATCTTTACAAATAAATTAAATTGAAATATCTGCAAAGTCTGCTTGTAATGTCCAAATAACAGTTTTTTACTAAATGCGAAAGTCTTAGATTACGACGAAAGTTACGTTTTAAAACAACAACGTCAACAACTCAATTTTTTTTTTGTCTTTCTGTCTGTCTTTTCCAGGTAGGTTACTTCTAGGCAAGCGTGCTCTCCACCTTCGACCACATCATCGCTTACCATCAGGTGAGATAGTGGTCAAGCGCGAGCCTATAACAAATAAAAAAAAAACTCCGAAACGGCTGGGCCGGTTTCGATGGAACTTTTACTGGCAGATTATGTTTTAAGCTACTATTATTTTGGAAAAGAATAACGGTTCCGTGTAAAAAATACCCTTTACCTCAATGATATTCTAGTAAACAGATATGTGAGCGCGCGCATTGTGATGACTCGAATACGTCCTAATTGGGAGGTATAGTCTTTAGTCTGTGTCGCATGGCGAAGAGAAATATGCCTTGTTGAAACAACAAAATTTAAAAAAAACGCCATCGTGTGTATTTAGAAAGTGTACCAATCATACCATATGGAAGTACGCAATACATCTCAATTTATAAATTTATTTCAATTTTTTTCCTAATATCTATTATTTATTCTGTGCTAATATTCTGATATTTGGAGTTTAGAAAAAGAAAGAGATGGTAAATACAATGGTGGCCAGTATAATGTTTGTTTACATTCACACGCAAGTGACAAACACTAGCTGTCTCTTTTTTTCTTGTTGGTTTTATCAAGCCATCCCTTTCGATTTGTAGTGAAATGTCAGATGAATGAAAAGTGTGTATGTGTGCTGCCGCTGCTGCGCGGAACACTTTTTTCGGTTGGTTTGTGAGTGTATAACGTATCCATAGAAAAAAAAATACTCTGGCGAGAAGGTATCTGTTTACTAGAATATCATTGCTTTACCTATGTTTTTTTGTTTTATTTGTTTTATTTTATTTTATTATATTTTATTTTATTTTATTTATTTGGGAAAACAAACGGTTACACATTACAGTAATACACAGAATTACAAGTAGTATGAGTAAATGTATAACCAACGACATTTTTCACGTATTATAAAAATAATTAGTTATAAAAACATGCGATCTTAGCTTACAATTCAATGCGTACTATAAAATTACAAAATGTGTTTATTTATTAAACTAAACAGGCGTTGTTTGACGCGGACAAAGTCAAGGGCTAGTACATATGCATGATACGTGTTTTTATGTTTCCGTGAGAAATTATTCGAGAAACTAATACCGCGTACTGCATTTTTCTGTTACTACTTGCTTAAAATATGTCCATCATCATCATTTCAGCTGAAAGACGTCTACTGCTGAACAACCCCCCCTTCTACAACTTCAAGTGTAGTCTCCGATCTTGATATGAAATATGAATGGGTGTTACATGGGCATTCAACATGACCTTAGTTTGGTCCATGTTCATTTTAAGACCCACTCTTTCGGAAGCTCTACTGAGGTTATCGAGCGTTCAGGTGTCCGGCTTGTTCGGGAGGCTGGAAATCGTCAAACTCTCTTAAATTGGGCTACCTTATGGATTTCAGAGGGTGATTTGCCTCAGGCACTAAGCCCGCCTATGTACTTTTATGTTGCATGCATGAAGTTTTAATAAATAAATAAGATCCCAGGACGGCGTCATATTCCTGGTACACAAATCTCTTCGTGACAAGGTGTGGAAGTCTCGAATATCTCGCACAGTATATCTTCAAGGTTGTGCAGGTCTATACAAAGACCTCGGCATACTCGGTCGACGAAGGTGGAGGATATGTTCGAGGACACCTCCAAGGCCTTGTACTCTATTACGAAGGCCTACTACAACGTTCTCATGAGGGATTGTATCGCTAAATTGGGAGCTATATACTAGTCTATGATAAGGAGCATAGAATTCCAACGTATCAGCAACACTGGTAAAACTGGTAGTTTTTTTTTTAACAAGGTTAGTTTTTTTTTAAATTTGTAAGTAGGTAGGGTACCTACTTACAAATTTTTGAAATATACATAACTACCCTCACCACACCACTAAAGTTAAATCATATTTTTGTTTTGATCAGGTTTTTTTTTGTAATTTTTAGTTTTCACTGTATCATAATATAATTCAGAGAGTTTTTTTTTTAAAGTGTCTTTGTTTTAAGTTTTTGTTTTGAGTTAATTGATTCAATAATTTCGAAAACGTGTTATAATAATCCGGACAAGTTTTGTTACATTTGTGGTGAATTACCATCGCCTGAAAGCGGAAGCAGCCTTATTGCGTAATGAATTCGTCAAGGCAAAGGACAAAGAGTACCTATAAAAAATAGACCAATCACATAGACGGAAATCACACATCACTTCTTTCATCTCGCATATGATTGGTCGATTTTTCTTACTCTTTGCCCTTTGCCTTTACGAATTCATTACGCAAAAACGCTGACTGAAACAACTTCGGGACCTCTTCAACTCAGCCCTGTTCTCTGGAAGAACTCTGGAAGCTTGGCGAAGGAGAGGTTGGACGTGGCCATTCTTTTAAAAGGGGTGAAATAATTAGGTCTTCGATCAGTGTGTCCTAGTTCATCATCAGTTCAGTTCAGCAAATAGCAAGGCGATGCTTGGAGCGTCTCTGAGAGATCGAGTTGAAACGAGGTGATGATGGATCAATATCCCGTTGGAGTAGACATATCTGAGTGAAAACAGCAAATCGAAAACCTAAGTTAGGCAGAACGCCCTCAGACTATGTGGAGAATGAACCAAAAAGGAGAAATCACAGGAAAGAATGAAAAAGAAAGAAAGTAAAGGCAGAAAAGAAAGAAAAATTAATTTGGCACAGACTGAAAAGGAACACAACGCTGAGGCTTCGTATGGGTAGCAGTTGGATGATTTCGTGCGATTAGAGAGGTATGGTCATCATAATCAGCCTACAGCATTCTACAGCTGGACTGCAGGCTTATAGAAAAAATAAATTTCTATTGCACTAAACAATGCCTAGGTAGTGCTGGCCTGCAATAAGACCTCTAATAATCTATACATTTCATCATCATCTTCCTGCCCTTGTCCCATATTACTTGAGGTCGGCGCAACACGTTTTCGTTTTTTAATACCGTCCTGTCCCCCGTCTCGCCATCACTAATTCCCTTTTCTTTCATATCACTCCTGACACAGTCCATCCATCTTTTCTTTGGCCGTTCCCTCCCTCTCCACCCGTCCACATTTATATTCATAACTCTTTTAGTAACATAATGCTTTTCATCCCTCCTCATCACATGACCATACCAGGACAAACGGTTTCCTTTCAACTTTTCTGTCACTGGTACCACGTTCAAACTTCCTCTAATTTACTCATTTCTCACTTTATCCATTCTGGTCACTCCGCACATCCATCTCAACATTCTCATCTCTGCTACATGCAATCTCTTTTCATCCATCTTTTTCACAGCCCAACATTCTGATCCATACAGTACGACAGGTCTAATCACGGACTTGTAAATTTTTAACTTGTAAATTTATAGGTACAAATAAATAAAATTGAAGTGACTGTTTGTAATATTAAAATAAAAGCATTTTAGTAAATGCATATAAAAGGCTTTATACAACAAAAATACAATTTATACAATTTTTGTCTGTGTTTGTTCCGGCTAATCTCCGAAACGGCTGGATCGATTTTGATGAAACTTTCACTGGCAGATAGCTGATGTTTTAGGGAATAACTAAAGCTAAATTAGGGTTCTGCGTCAAAATGATCACCTAAACTATATTTTTTTTGTTTTACAATTTTGCGCAGGAAGAAGTTGGTGACAACAGCTAGACAACTAGACAGCAAAAATACAATTAATAAAATTTTTGTCTGTGTTTGTTCAGGCTAATCTCCGAAACGGCTGGGCTGATTTTGATGGAACTTTCACTGGCAGATAGCTGATGTTTTAGGGATTAACTAAAGCTAAATTAGGGTTCTGCGTCAAAATGATCACCTAAACTATATTTTTTTTGTTTTACAATTTTGCGGCAGACGAAGTTGAGGACAACAGCTAGCCAACTAGACAGCAAAAATACAATTTATACAATTTTTATCTGTGTTTGTTCAGGCTAATCTCCGAAACGGCTGGGCTGTTTTTGATGGAACTTTCACTGGCAGATAGCTAAATTTTTAGTGAATAACTAAAGCTAAATTAGGGTTCTGCGGTAAAAATGATTACCTAAACCTTTTTTTTCGTTTTACAATTTTGCGGCAGGTGAAGTTGCGGACGACAGCTAGTATTTCATACAAAACTAAAAATAGTAGTTGTTTCACTACAAAAGGAGACCGCAAATTCAATACAAGTACCTACTTAGGTACTAAATACAGTAAATGCATCAGTATCTACAGTCATACAATCGTACATCATACCTACAGAATAAGCTGACACTGTTATCAGATTATCGATTATTCGATTCAAATTTGCACCAAGTAGATAGTTATGTACTATAATTACACATGACTTGAATGAATCAGGAATGACGTATGTATAGCAGGAATTCTTATTACCCGACTGCCGAAGGAGGGTTATGTGTTTATTAATATGTGGGATACCACAAAATATATGTACCTACATATCTTAATATCCTAGTTATTCATTATAAAATGTTTAACTTTAAAGGTAGAACTTAAATAAAAAAATATTCAGAAATTGAAAAATATCTGAAACCTAATGGAACTCTACAAAAAGTTTTGATTATCAGCGTCTCTCCGGTCTCTCCCTTCATTTCAGTTTAGGTAAAATCCTTATATTATGTCTAACAATATCATCGGACGAACCGGCAGCTTAATATCCTGTACAAATAACTTCAAACCAACTCATGAGTCATTTTTTACCTACTCTCAATTCCTTAGTATGCGACCCAAATAATACAAAAAATTCTACCTGCTACAAAAGAGGTCTCAGATTTGGGCACAATACGAATAGCAGGCGGGTGATCTACAGCGATTATCTCTTTCCAAAGCTGGCTCTTTTAAAATGTCGAACAACGACGGCGGGAGTCGCGTCGATCAATATTTTGTTATATGCTACACGGAAGTTTGCATTATAATTCGATACCGCTCAAATTTGAATCACCTCCGGAGCATTTCCGCCGATAATCGTGAAATACAAAACCGCAACGATGAAATACGTTAACTAAAAAAAAGGCCCGAGTGCGTGTGAGATTAGTGATTTACTGTGATTCATTCGGTGAGCCCCCAAGAAGGGGAGTTTGTCCATTTTTATATTTACAGCGTGTCCCTCGCGACATGCGCGTCGTCTCTCCGCCAGTCTCGCTACTACAGTTTCACGCACGTACACCAGCGCAATGAAACTGATGTAAATATTACTCCTACCATAATATTTACACGCGGATTGTTATTTTCAAAACATCAACAAATAGTGAAAGTGTTGTTAATATGAATTCAACTGAAAAAAAGTGAGTTTTAAGTGATAATTACTGAGAAAAGTGCCTGTGAATTGTTTCGCTTCGATCCAAGTCCGAGGAAATGCCGCCCGTACTCAATGTGCCTATTTCAGGAAGCATTTCAGCAAGGAACTTTTCGTTCTCATAACTTACGCTAGAGGTCAGTATAAAATTTAGCCGCTAAAAGCAAAAGTTTTTTAGTTATATTTTATTTAAAATCTATACTTTTATCTGTAGCTATAAGTATATCAAAGTATCTAGAGTTCAAACACCGACAAGCTTCCCTCTTTATCAGCCCTTCTCCGCCCTTTACGCATGATCGACCGGTAGTTTTGGGGTTCACGTTCGGTGTAGGGTAGGGTGCGAGTACTATGGGTATACGCGTAGGTACATTTTGTATAGTCACCCATAGCTATAATGCGATAGCATAATGCGCCATTGAACTATTGAAAATTGAAATCTTACGGTAGAGGATGCCAATGTGCATGTATCATATTTTATTATAGGTAACTTTTGACATGACGTGATTGATTGAACAGGTAACTAAATTATCTGCTCTAGATATTTTTTTTTTATCTTTACTTAATATTTAATTATGGTTGGTAGCATAGTTAATTGTGCACACATCGAAACATAAATTGAGTAATGAAATCGCTCAAACTAATATTTTGTTGTGTTGTCAAGTGCAAGAGTTTAATAGTATCGTAGTTTGTACCAGGTTCAATTCTGGTTAGTAAAAAATAAACTGCTAGTATTAAGTGGGTAACTGCTAACATTGTCGCTGGTAAATTGAAATACATTATCGGGGTAAGCATCTAGGTACCTAATTCTAAAAGTTTTTTTTTAAAGAATACACGCTTATGGTATTGGGATAGAGTGTGTTATTTTCTTGACATAGAAAATTGGCGTATTAACAATATAAAACCTGTTAAAGATGGGTAGCTCCATTCACAAAAAACAAAACGTCGCTAAAACATTAAACAAAGAACTGTGTTAGGATTGATCCCAATGACCTATTTGCCTTTCTATTAAATGACCGAAAACAGCAAATACAACCATAAACCACTGTATAAACACCTATACGTAAAATCAATTACCTACTCTACGCGGTTTACAGTCAACATTTAACTAATTGCAAATAGAGCGACTTTATCTATTATACCATAACGAATTGATCCTAGAAAAAATAAGAAAGAAACGCTTGAAGCATCGATTTACGGAACTTTATATTGGTTGCTTGAATTAAAATGAGGCAAACAAAAGGTCCCAGAAAGCAGATGTTTCCAATTCCATTCTAAACGTTCTTAAAGCTCGTTCTACATAAGTACATATGCCCGGGATAACACAAAACTAACCAATCATCAATGTAATCAATGAACTCTTAAAGATTCTTTGGGAATCTTAACAATTTTAATCAATAGTTAAATAAAAAAGGAGTAAATGCTACCGATGTCTACCGTCCGACCCGTTTGCGCAGTTTATAATAGATCATAAGTATAAGCAGATCATAACTTTTTTATTGACGAAAAATGAGTGAAACGCCTCTACGTATAGATAGATAGAATAGAGTAGCGAGGTAACGAGTGTACTGTAGCGAGCGACATGTTTGTTTTCATACCGGTCCGAATTAACGTCGCGATTGGTTCAAAATCCATAACTTGGCCTCCGAGAGCCAGGTGTCGTTCACACCGCGGCCTCGCGCCTCGTCTCGTTAATCACTCGTGTACGCTATTGTTAAAGCGCGGCGAACAGCCATCTTTGTCAAATTACGGCGATTCAATTTTAATAATTAAATTTGTTTAGTGATAACGTAAATAATCAAATGGAACAAAACGCAGTGATACCGACGCGTAGTGTTGTAGAATCGGGAGTATCGTTACATTCTCTTTTGTTTCACTAGTAGCTGACGCTTAGTTGAATGGAAGCGATACGACTACGGCTATAACAACCAGTCGACCATTAAAAATGATGGATGATGTCGTCTTTTGCAAAAAACAGTGTTAAGTGATGGTTTTAGTGAATAATGTGAAGGGTGATGTTAGTGTTTATGTTTGAGCGTACATGCGATGAGAACTGCGTCGTAATTTGTTATACACATTGCATAAATGAGTGAAATGGCGTTGCGGAGCGCGCGGGCCCGAGCATGCGCGCCAGTTTCCTCGCGATCGCTAGGAACGCACTGAGTGTTCTTCGTTTACGTGCACATCAAAATGGGAAGGTCGAGATTCCCAGGGAAACCACTCAAATTCCAAAACAGAAAACGTATTAGTGTTCTATCGGGAGCTGTTTACCATGAGACTGCTCCAGAGAATCACCCGCCAGCGCGCGGTTCTGCGGCCAATGATTTTGCTGGGGAACAAGAGGTAAAGCTTATTTGAAGTGATTTCTCTATGTTTTCTCGTATGTTTCATTAAAATATGAGTGTACACACGGATATGTTGTGTTTACGTAATAACTAGTAGCATTCGAGGCGATAGTCGCATAGGTAGAGCGTCAAGTATGTCTCTACGTACTTTGACATTTGCGTGTTCCATTTCATGTCAACAAAATGTAAAATGTAGAGTTTAGAATTTGTCTCGTTTGTATTTATGTTTGTTGTTACGAGCATTACTTACACTGCTGAAACATATTCGATGTTATTTACAAACAAACAGTAAACATTTGATGGTCTACAACTCTACATACATAACCTTCATTGATATAGAACACACTTCTAATCTCTACAATACAGCTAGACAGCTTGTATCAATGATTTGTTAATTCTATGATGTTTTGTAGTTATAAATTTGTCACTAATTGTAACATTAGTATGATAATTATGAATACTATAAAGAAACTCCTTAACTTGTGTACAAACATAGAGCCCGTTTCACCATTGTGTATGCAAGATGAAGCCGTACTCAATGTTGTTGAATTTTATTTTAGATCATTACTGTTAACATGCTCAACTAATGAAAATTAGGCTATACTGTGTTTATAGACATATTTAACACCTATTTTGTAACTTTACTGATAAAAAAATTAGAAAGAATCTAACACTTGTATTTCTCAAGGTTACATATTGCAAGTTCTAAAACGGCACGGTGGGAAATTTTGTTACAACAAAATTGTGTAGACTTCTTTGTTAGGGTAGGTCTGAGATAAAGATCGCATATACAAAATGAGTTCTAAAGGGTTAGTGCAAAACATCACAATGTATAGACCAAATAAAAAAAGAAAGTTGATGGTTAACTTCAACTTTAACATGTTTCAGGAGGAAGAAAAGAAAGAAAATAATAATGAGAAGGACACAGATGCAACTATCCAAAATAAAGTGACAGAAATAACAAAGAATAAATCAGAGACCCAGGACAAAAACAATAGTGATTTGTCCAAATCTCCTGTTAGGACCAGGTCTCAGAACAAAATGGAACCAGTTAAAGGAGAAAAACCTAAACCAGTGAAGAAAACGGTCACTTTTGGCACAGTGGAAAGTTGTGAAGATATATTTTTCCCGCTGAAGAAGATCCCACTAAAACATCATGCTCCTCTTGTACCCATCATCAAGAAAAAGTCATCTCTCAAACAAACAGAATACTCTACATTCAATAGTATTCTCAAACCAGCTAAGTTAACAGATTTAAGCTCTAAATCGAGCCTAGAACACCATGAGGGTTATTTGAGGAAAAATTTGAACCCCTTGTCGAAGCCTATGAACAAATTTTCTCAATTTAGTGAAAGCCGGTGCATGTCACCACCTCCAAGGAATGCTTCTCCAATAGAGAAAGAAAGTGGGAGCTCTGCAAAGTTTGTCCTGCCTGTAAGAAGTGCACATTCATCAAGAGTAATCAAGCCTAACAAGAAGTTCATAGATGGTGAGGAGCAAACAACAATAAGCATGGCATCATCAAATAAGGTTCTCAAGAAACCTAAACTGAAGAGATTAGTGTTTAACAACTTGCACAATGATGATGACACACCTGATGAGGAAGATACTGACAAAACAAACCAAAACGAAAAAGCTAAAGATACACAATTACAAACATTAAAATCTTCAAATCTATTTAAGGACAAAACATCAAATTCGTTTTCAAGCCTCAGTGTTGGCCCTAGAAAGGTACATGATCTATTCTCATATGAAAAAGAACCATCACAGGATGAAAACTCAAATGTGGAGAGTGAGAAGTTAAAATCTCCTGAACCGCCCAAAGAGGACAGAACAGGGCATGCAATGAGGAAACTCATGGACATATCAGATGCAAGTAGCTCTAGTAGCACTAGCAGTGGCTCTGAGTCTGAAGATAGCTGGGACAGTGCCAGTCCTCCAGCAAGTGGAGATGAAGAAGAAAAGCCACCACCAGCCAGCCCAGAGAAAGACAAATCATCAGCATCTCAGTTGCTCAGAGGCAAAATTATTCTTAGAGAAGCAAGATTGCAGCTGAATCCACCAACACAGTCTACTTCAGCTTTGGATGGTCCATTCTCTACTGTCACATCTTCATCATGTATGTATTTGCCTACTAATTTACTTTTTTTTATCAATTTTGTGTTACTTTTATAGCATTTCAATAAATTCTCTTTGTGTTTTTCAGCTCCGGTACCACCTACGACAGTGACTTGTGGAGTTTGTGGAGCTGTAAGGTTCTATAGGTTTGTGAAACAAGCACGGAAATTCGGAATATACTCATGTGAGTCTTGTCGCAAATTCATATCCAAGATGCTGAAGAAGGAAAAGCTATCTCAAAAGACCGGTCAAGTTGTTATGCAGTGTTTGAAAGGCGAAGGTCAGTACAGTTTGTTACAGTTGTAAAAAATTGTTTACTTATGAAGTAAAATGTCTAACAAAAACTCTTTTTTTAGGTAACTGTCATGTTCCACCGATAGTCCGTTCACAACAGTGGAAATTACTACGGTGTACGAACAAGGCTCGATGTCCAGCATGCTGGCTCAAGATGTGCCTTAAGGCATTCCAGGTACCACCTAGCATAAGAGCTGGCCTCACGGCAATGTTGCCTCCATTCATGAGGTCAGCTGTTAAAACGCCTGGTTGTTTGACACAGGCAAACCCACTGAGAGTAGCTAGCAACACTACTACAAACCCACCAGTGTTTGCCATAACAAATACTGACAATGACAATAATAAGATCTTCGGTACTCTGAAGCCGAGTAAGAAAATCGAGGAAATTGAGAAAGTAGAGGTATGTGTCGCTAATATGTTATGTTTTTATTTATTAAACTTTTTGATTTCCATTTTTGTAGTTTAATGAATTGCTTGATAGTTATTTACACATTTATATTTTAACTTTTATGTGGTTGATTTTACAAAATTGTGTTGTATTTCAGGAAAAAGCACCTAAAGACCGTCTAGTCACTGGTGAAACAATTGAGGAAACTAACGCGAGTAGAAAGCGCCAGTTGACAAGGGTGAAAGTTAGGAAAAAAGATAAAACTGATGCCAAACAAACAGAGGACCCTAAAAGACAAAAGGTGGAACTCAAAGGACCAAGAGTCAAACACGTTTGTAGAAGTGCATCCATTGTCTTGGGACAGCCTATTGCTACATTCCCTACACAAGATGAGAAAGACAAACAGGAGAAGAATCTTCCTCTTGATGAGGAGAGTGCTTTATGTATTGTGGAGAAGGATACAGAAACACCTGACTTGTCGAGCTGTGAATCTGAGATGGACTCTGAGAACAAAGCTCCTCATATTCCAGAGGCGATGGTTACGAAAGATAGTGATGTAGAGGCACAGATAGAACCCAAAAAGCGAAAGATAGAGCAACCAGCGCCTATCAAAATGCAAAGCAAGGCTGAATCTAGTGAAGATGAAACTATTATGGATCTTATTCCTAAGAAGACATTCATGAAGCCGCTAGCTAACATTACTAATGTAAGTTTTTAGTTTGTAGATTTAAATAGTAAATTTCAAACATTTTGTTTTGCAAGGGAAAATTTGTTAATAATTTTACAAATATTTTCAGGTGCGCAGTCGTTCACAGAAATGTGGACAGAATAGACCGGAGCTGATTTGTGTAGACTTCTGGGAGAGCTACGACCCTGATGAAGTCTGCAGCTCAGGCTTCGGACTCATCGGCACTGGATCATTCACTGTTACTCGACTGTGCTTCTTATGCGGCAGTGCTGGCAAGGAAAAGGTAATAATGTTATACTTACTCAACTTATAGTTCATAAAAAAAATATACTAGAAATAATTTACTTATCTTATATGCAGTATAATATGTATATGTAAGTATTTTTCACACAAGAGATCTTTTATATACCTATTTGGCTTCCCATCATGTGGTTATGCTTATTAACAATTTAATCAACATTTGGCATGTAGTGGATTAGATTTTTATGCTCATACTCATATAATGTTGGTATTTACATTAATAATGTTATTATTGTTTCAACATTATAAATATTATCTTTAGATTGGTTAATATGCTTCTATTGAAATAATTTTGAACTATTTATTAAAAGTTTCTAGCAAAACTAACATGCACTTTGAGTGTGGTTCTGGGTTTAAAAAAAAAGAAAGATTGTGCAGAGTTTTTTGCTCAGGCTTCCAGAAGTATGTATATGCAGGCTATTCTGGGGCCTGTGTAAGACACAAGAATATCCACATTGCATTTGTAGTGTGAGGCATTATTTACATCATAGGTAACTGGTTGTCCACATTTCAATCTTATAACTCAATTAACGCGAGTGTGTTAAGATAAGGTAGGCAGAGTAAAATAGTACAATAAAAATAAAATCTGAGGTTATTCAGTTTATATTGTCATAACACAATAACAGAAGACAGCATGAATAATCACACAACAACCCTCAACTCAGAATTCTTGACACCACAGTCGCCGTCGCGTGGCGAGTCGTTATGTATTATCTTAGTTGTAATGTGACAAGCTTATGTGGCAGATGTTGGTGTGTTCGTCGTGCTGCGAGTGGTACCACAGCTGGTGCGCGGAGGAAGCATCAGGTGGTGTCGGCTGGACGTGCGCGCGCTGCGTATCGTGCGCTGCGTGCGCGCGCCCGGCTGCCCGCCTGCGCTGTCGTGCGTGTGCGCAGCATTACCATGCAGCCTGCCTGCCTGCACCGCCGCCTGATCATCGCAGCGACTGGCCACAGGTATGTAGTAATACTTATTTTCTACGTCATTCCCTCACTGCGATCTTCTGCAGTGTGGCGCGGTCGGTAAAGGCTGTTGAAGGCAGTTACCTCAAACATTTCTATTGTGTCCGACCATCTTGCTGGTGCTCTTGAGCGCGTAATGTAAGCGTGTGTGACCGCTATTGTATAGCAACATTGTCCCAATGCTGGGCAAAGGCTAAAAATATTGAAATTAATGTAGTGGAAACAAAACCATAAAGGCAATAAAGTTACATTTTCAAAATCACACCAATTTAAACCTAGACTGCATGTAACAAACGTTAGTTCTAAAATTATAACAATACTTCCAGATATGCAGTGCCTGTCTGAAGTGTAAGAGTTGCGACAGTAGCCGCGTGAGCAAGTTCGTAGGCAGCCTGCCGTTCTGCGGGCCGTGCTTCAAGCTGCGCCAAAAGGGCAACTACTGCCCGCTGTGTCAGGCCTGCTACCGGGATAATGACTTCGACAGCAAGGTATGTTCTGTAAGCATTTTATGAATCAAAAAACTAAACAGGTTGCATTTGAACTGCACACCAGCTGGCAAACCGCGCAGTTCATTTCAATCGGCGTGCAGTTGGTATGCAGTTCGAATGACAATAACGGTAGCCTAGATTGATATGTCAACTGCACAAAAACTGCAACTTAGCAGTTGGGGTGAGGTTCAAATATGGCCCGTGTGTTTAAAATGACAGTCATTTGCTCTCATTGTTTATAATTACCTACTTGATTCTCATCTGTATTCATAAATAATGTGAATTTCTTTTGTTTCTTCCAGATGATGGAGTGTGGTTGGTGCGGCAGATGGGTGCACGCTAGTTGTGAAGGCCTCACTGGTGAAGGATATCAACTCCTGTCAGCATTACCACCCTCAATTGAGTACATCTGCTGCAAGTGTATGCCCCTAGACCCCCCATGGAGAAAGATGCTCACTGATCATCTCAAAGGGCGACTGCTCCATCTACTGAAACTGCTCGCCAAAAATAAGAAGGCTTGCGCTTTACTAAAACTTACGCCACACAAAAATACGCCCGTACCCAACAAGCCGTATAGGCTTATGTCACCACAAGCTATCAGAAAACTACAATTCGATGTTGTTGATGTCTCCATGAAGACCTCAGAAACTAAAGTGTACAGAAACACTGCAAGAGGACGCCGGAATAACAATTTCCCGCAGAACAAATTTGACGAGTCACACACTCCACATGTCTGGCAGTGCTCATCTTTACTACAAGATGTCAACATGGAGAAAGAGGACATGCCACACACATCCCATAAAGTAGTGAACTTACAAGAACCACTAATGCAGAATAAGGAGATATGCTTCTCAACAGGCCTTTATGGTACCAAAACAGAATTTGAGGCTTCATGTGTTGAGGTGCATGAAAGTTATACTCCACAACCAAAATCAGAGAAAGCAACCACAATGTTGCCGACCACAGTACATGACGACAAATATGAGGCGATATCTGATGATGATGAGCCTATGAAGAGTTTCCCGCAAGCTCGCAGCGAGCAGGACCTGAGTCCAGTCGTCTTACGACAGTCTACCGACATGGACAATACTGGTGATGATGTTGACAGGATCATTTCACCATCACTACTGGACATCAAGAAGAGAGTAAACACTGATGGCTATGTCTCCC
The DNA here is from genome assembly GCA_947562075.1 of Orthosia gracilis. NCBI lineage: Eukaryota > Metazoa > Arthropoda > Insecta > Lepidoptera > Noctuidae > Orthosia > Orthosia gracilis. The sequence continues at coordinate 64,597,257 of OX387264.1, read as the reverse complement.
TCAAAGACTTCAATCATGATATGAAAGAAGTCATCCAAAGAACGACCAGTGATGACCTAACATCAATATACAAGGATTTATTCTCAGAGACATTCCCATGGTTTGATTGTGAAAACAACTGCCTTCAACCTAATTTAGAAGTAGAAGGTGAACAGGAAGATAGTGAATCCATGAAGGACCTTGCAATAGCTGACAATAAGATCAAGGCAGCTGTGCAGTCTATTGAACGCCCAATGGACCAAATAGTACCTAAACTCGAAGCTGATAGTGAGAAATTAGAAGAAGATTTATTGGAGTTTTATCCAGTAGTGGATTCAAGAGTGTGTGTACTTTGCAAAGTTGGTGGTGATGGTTCGCCTTCACTGGAGGGGCGTCTCCTCTACTGTGGACAAAACGACTGGATCCATTCCAACTGTGCATTGTGGTCGGCTGAGGTTTTTGAAGAAATTGATGGATCTCTCCAGAATGTCCATTCTGCCATATCCAGAGGCAAGATGATCAAATGTGCTGTATGTGAAGTGAAAGGGGCTAGTGTTGGCTGTTGTGCGAAGAACTGCAGCGAGACATATCACTACCTTTGTGCGAGGAAGGCAACCTGTGCTTTCATGGATGATAAGAGAGTATTCTGTCCATCTCACGGCAAAGACGTCCCCAAGAAGAGTTTGCAAAAAGATGCAGACTTTGAACTCACCAGACCAGTCTATGTAGAACTTGACAAGAAAAAGAAGAGATACAGTGAAATAACCAAAGTGCAATTTATACTAGGCTCACTAACAATTCATAGCCTAGGAAAAATTGTGCCTTCTGTATCAGATTATGAAGAGTTCCTAATGCCAGTAGACTTCTCATGTACTCGGCTGTTTTGGTCTGTAAAGAAACCTACAAAAATAGTGCGATACACCATCAAGACTAAGCTAATACTTGCTGAACCATTACCAGGGTTTGACTTTGGGGTGAACATAACAGTAGACCACACTTTAGATGTGCATGTAGTGGAAAGAGTCATGGCTGAGATTGGAGCCTGGCATGAGAGCATAGAGACAGGCACTGGCAAGTCTGTATTGATGCTGAAGCATGATAAGTCACCTATCAAGTTTGGAAATACAGTAACCTTAGAAGATTTAGCTGTGAAACAAGTGTTGGAATATTTACTGGACAATGTGTGCAAGCAAGAGCAGCAAGATGAAGAAGAACCACAGAACACAGCAGATCTTTTACCTCCTGAAGTTAAGGATGCTATATTTGAAGACTTGAATCACGATCTTTTAGATGGCATATCCATGCAAGACATATTCCAAGACCTCAAAAATGAGTTCTATTGCGCAATGGGTCAATCAGATGATAAGAGCAACGACAAATCTGATTTCCGTTCGACAGACTTCATAGACGAACTCTTGAACTCAAGATTCGAAACAGGGAGCAAGGAATTAAAGAGAAGCAAATCTGAAATGCTTTTACAGAGTCATAATCTGAAAACTCTGACGACGGGCCGCGGTCAGCAAAGATCCAGCAGTTGGAATAATAAGTTCGACACTAGTCTGCTATCATCCACCATAAAAAGATGCAAAATGGGCAAATCATCCACTGTGACTGGCAAATTGAGTCCTGTCCTCCAAAGAATACCTCTGACGGAAAGTGCAATCGATTCAATAAAGGAAGGCGATAACAGTGTAGATAAAAAAGTGAAAGTAGAGACGTGCACTAGTGGCGCCATCTGCGAAGAGGCGGCACATTCGTCGGGCATCACATATCGGACAACCTCGCCTAAAGAAAAGGAAGAATCCAACGATGCCAAGACGGATAAAAATGAAGGATATTACACTGATGTGATAGACTTTTACACAAAGATTCAGTGCAGTCCCATCTCTCAGCTAGACGGGGCCGCAGACTGGTCCAGTTCGGAAAGCACGTGTAGTTCCCGCCCGGGCAGTCCTCGCGACAGCGACAATGACTTCACGCCAATACAACAACTAGACGGCGCTGAAGACAATCACCATGGAAATGACAACATGCAGAGAGGGCAAACTAACCAGTTCATGTACCGAGCTAGTGGTACTGAGAGTTATACTGTAACATTCGCCGGTAATTCTCTAAGCGGCCAGCCAGAACTTGTGATGAGGCCTTTAGACGATGGATCGGGCAACTCCAATCACATGGAACAACCAGTGAGGTGTGATAGGTGCCAATGTACTTACAGAAATAAGGAGTCTTACGATAGACACGTACCGTCGTGTGATATGATGTCGACGAGCGAAAGTGAGAGCGAGAATCCTAAATCACCAGAAAATAGAACATTGACGACGCTGCAGAATGCCTTCCAAGGAGCATTTGCGCAACCGATGATAATACACGCTGGCGTTGTCAGTGGCACTGAGAACACTGTCAAGGCAGAAGGTATTGCAGCTAGGAGAACGTCTATCAACACCAGACAGATCACAATCAACGGAACGATCGTTGAAACGCCATCTCCAGGCCCTTCGAACGAAATGACCATGACTATAACAGAGCAAATGAAATCAGGAACTGTGATTTTCGATCAGAGTAAGACGACGAACGTTCAAGTGTCTGCTAACCAACAAATGATGTCTTCACCACAGATAGTCGTGACTCCACAGATGCTACTGCCTCCCAAGACAAGTTCCGCAGGTGGTCAGAAGATAATGGCGCCGCAAATTATAACGCAACCTAACATTCTGCCCTACAACATCTGCGTGAAACCAGGCAATGGAAATGGGAATATTCAACAAATTCAAGGCAATGACATGACACAGTTGCTATCGGGACCAGGCGGCATTCAAGTCATAACATCAAATTCGAACCAGGTTCTAACTATTCCCCAAAATCAACAAGGTCAGATGATCCAAGGCCAAATGATTCAGAGCAAAAATCACTTTCCCAATATGGCAAGCGCAACTTCAATAGCATTGCCAGTGAACTCAATACAGGGAATGCCAAATGCGTCTATTATTCAAAATATACAGCCTATGATTCGACCCAATATGCAAGGGAATACTATTGTTGTCCCTGCAATGACAACACAGAGGTTATCATCGCCTAATACGCAAAAACAACAACTAATATTGCCAGGAAATACGCAAAAGTCTCCCAAGAAGCAGCCTGCACAGGTGCAACCTAAGCCAATATTCCAAGCGACAAACCGAGGAAGAGCTCGCCCTATGCCTAAACCTACCACAATCAAGAGGCAAACCAAAATGGAAAAGACTTATACGACCATCAACCAATCACCTCTAGGACATGGAAACACTGTCATACAGCTGCAAACTAACAACCAGACTGGCCAACCATCGATCATAGTGCAGCCTGTTTCAAACCAAAACATAATGTCTGCTTATGTTGAGGCGTTATCCCAACAGCAGAATCAAAACATGCAGTATATCGCGACTATTGCACCGCAAGGAGACTTCAAGACCGGTCCCACTCAGTTTATTTCCCAGAGTGGTCTGGTACCTCAAACATTCCAAATACAACAGACAGAATCGGGAGGATTGGTTGCTGTACCAAGCGGCGGAATACCTGTGCTGTTACAACAAGGAAACGTGGGGATATTGCCCCAAGCTCTCCAACAAGGAGCTACGATTCTACCTCAGGGCGCAATCCAAACACAAGGCATTATTTCCCAGGGTCCCAATGGGCCCACAATCCTACCGCAAGCAATACATACACAGAATGGCACCACCATAATACCACAAGGAACAATACAAGGATTGACTAATGGAAATGGAGCCACAGTTGTACCACAAAGTGGAATTGGCAATGGTCAGACGACTATAATACCGAATACACTTCAAACACAAGGCAACACACTAATCTCTTCAGGTCCAGGAGGTACCACCATCTTACCTCAAGGGACTCTACTGCCACAATTTTGCAATGATCAAGTGCTACTAGGTTCAACTCCGACTCTAGAAATGGTCACAGATCCGTCTGGCTGCATGTACTTAACGACAACACAGCCTGTATACTATGGCTTGGAGACGATCGTCCAAAACACGGTGATGTCTTCGCAGCAGTTCGTATCAACAGCAATGCAAGGTGTGCTTGCACAGAACAGTAGTTTCTCGGCTACGACCACCCAGGTGTTCCAAGCGAGTAAGATAGAGCCCATAGTAGAGGTGCCAACAGGATACGTCGTAGTGAATAATGTGGGCGACAGTGTCGCTGTATCGTCGACACCTAACGTGGTGACTGCGCAAACTGTACAGTCTTCCCCACAAATGAAGAACGTTAAGGCAAATGTACCTAATCTGACTCTACAGCCACTGCCTGATAAATCAAACAACAGCAACCGACAGACACCGAAAGTCATCCAAATGAGTCCGTCACAATTAACTGTTGGCCCACAATCGGGCGCCGGTACTATAATTTCAGGCAGACAGATTAATCCGATCACTTCTCAGATACATGGCATGACTATTTCGAGCTCACCACAGATGCAGAGAGGAAATAATATGTGTAAACCCAGCATTGTGTCGATGTCTCCGAATGTAACACTTGTGTCGTCGATCGGACAGCCGGTGATGGCGATCTCTCAGTCGATCCCAACCACATCGTTCCCGATGCAGTCAATGCCTCTGACACAGCCGATAGTTTCGAGTTCTATCGCTCCGCCTGCCAAGAACAATAATTACAAGATCGAAAATTCCCATGTCATCGAAATTAGCGGTAACTTGCACGATAACTCAAATAATGCAAATGTGCCTACCATAAGTGTCACACAGAGCATAAAATCACCTACCCCATGGAGGCAAATTAATCAGCAGATCAACACTTCTATGGATAATAAGATGGAACAACATCAAATTACAGTGAAACCAAGTACTGTGAACACCAGTTCAATGAACATTCAAAGCAATGTAATGGCAGGAAGATCTCATCTGAACAACGACCATGACAAAATAAACCAGAACTGTTTGATACAAATGCCTAACAACTCCATGTCTGGCATGAACATGCATTCTCATCAGTTTGAGCAGAGCCTCAATGTGAGCCACCACTCAACCTCACATACTACATCAAACAATGTGATTCAAATTACTGCTGGCAACATATACCCACCTTCTTCAGTAATGAACAGCAACTTTGACGCAGATACGTCTTTGAAATTAAGCAAAATTAATGCTCTATCAAAAGCTGAAGGTGGCCTATTGAATTTCTCGCAAGAAATAATGGCGTCTCATTCGCAGCAACATGCCAATAATGACAAGAGTTTCCAGAACATGGGAAATGCTGATAACAAACATAATACGGACAGTATGTCCGGTCAGATAAATACTCATAAAATGAGTAACTGCCAGATGAGCGGGAATATCAGCAACTCGCCAGCGATCAGCATCATACCACATAATGTGATGCGGCCGCAGTTACAGAACAATCAGAATACCATCTCTGTGCCTAACAATCAAAACCAAATGTGCTCGATTCCTAACAGCAATTCTCACGGACAAGTTCAAATATTAAGTTCTGGAAACAATTCGATGCAAAATATGAACATGTCGTGCCAAGAAAGCACTAACAACAGAATGAGCATCTCAGTATCCAGTGACAACAGCATGCAGTCAAACCAGCAGCATGAGATGCCCACTTCTATGAATTCATCAAATATGTCTCACAGTAGCAATATACAAATGATGTCGCATGATAACAATCAGATCCCAGCTCCTAACCAGATCCACATCATGAATGGACAAATTCAACACAACAGGCAGGTTGAGAACAGCCAGTTACAGCAGCTAAATCAACAGACACCCACCAGGAATTTCCACGAAAATCACATGAGTGCACAACAAAATCATAATCAGACAAATATGCTTTCCAACCGAAGTACTCCTGACAACACCAATATTATGAACCAGTCCATGAATATGCATAATTTGGGAGCCAATAACCACAACATTAATAGATCGGATTTGGGCGATCTCAACCATATGCATATGCAACAGCCAATGACAAGCATGAACATGCAAAATAACAGGATGATGATAGACAACATGCAACCTCACAGTATGGGCAACATGAGCCACAACATGCACTCCAACAGATCTATAGATAACGTGCATAATTCTCAGTTGCATAACATGCAGCAGATGAATCATCACGCGACTAACAATACCCGAGGACAAATGGACAATAACATGCATGTGAACCAGCAAATGTCGATGCAACAGAACAGACAAATGGAGAATGTTGGTCTTCATCACCAACACCAAATGTCTAATGTTATGCAGATTCAGAATAATCGCCAACCGCATGTTGACAACAATATGATGAATATGCACCAGCATGTACCCAACCAAATGCACAACAGACAGCAGATGGATAACAGCATTCACATGCATCATATGTCAGGCAGTGCCCCAAATATTAATCTAGGCAACCAGATGGACAACTCTGGCTCTATGCCAAATATTCACGGGAATAGGTACGACAGTAACTCGATCTCCATGCAAAATATCAATGCTATGAATCAAATACAGAACAATAGGAGCTCCATGGAACATTCCTCAATGATGCAACATCAAATGAATTCCATGAACAATATGAACATGCACACCAATCTCAACAGCACCATGCAAATTGTCAACACTAATCATCAGTCAATGAACAGTTCAATGATGCATATGCCAAACATTCCAGACATCAAGAATGATATTCAAAGTTCCTGCAGTGGAAGCTGCTCCAACAAGACCACACAGTTTCCCAATCAAAACTCGATGGAGATATGCTCGAACATGAATATGAACACAAATCAAAACAACATGAATATGCCCGCGGGAAATATGCTGCACGGCATGAATGTGAATAACTCGAGCTTGTCGAACAACATGATGATGAATAATGTTAACAACAGTAACATGTATGGACCCGGCGCTCAGAACAACATGACGGGTCACGAAATGTTGATGAGTTGCTCCAACTCTACCGATCACAATGTAAACAATCTCATGCCTGGAACCTCTAACCACATGATGTTAAATAATTCACAAACACACGCTGCGAACAATCAGAATCAAATGATCAGCAGCCAGGTGTCCAACACAGCACAAATTAATATAAACAACTGCAGCATGAGCAGCAATAATACATCACAAAGTCAAAGTATTACAAACATGGACAATCAAATGAATAGGAATCCTATACCAGTGCCGGATTCGCCAAAGTTCGCACAAGAAAATTTACGAGGCAAGAATTTAATGGGTCCTCCACCAACGACCAACTTATCCATGCCAAACATACCTAACAACAAAGACTGTTCTAAAGTAAACATGGTCAGCAATGAAAAGCCAAACCATAACATCTCAGTCAGCAATCAAATTGGATATATGCAAATGAACCCCCAGAATAATAACAGAGTTATTAATTTACCACGCTTGAATGCTAATCTGGAGAACAACGTTAACCAACATGTCCCACAGCAACATAATATCCGCGTGGTCACTAATAACACCAACAACAACGTGCCTGGCATCTCGACTGATCCTCTGGCTTTCCAACCAAATAACGAAAACAGTGGGACCATGATCAATGTACCATTCCAGGCGATACCGAACAGTGCTCCCATGAACATCAACGTTAACTCGAGCAATAACACCGTCAACATCACGGTTCAGAACAATCTCGTTGATCCTAAAATCGCCTCAAAATCTGCGGCTGATATTAACTTCCCGCTTCAATCAAATACCAACTTACTTCAAAATCAGAACAACGCCAACAACCTGATGTGCATACCCGTGGCGAACAATACGATCAACTTACCGACGCAGACCAGTTCCAGCATATCGTTGCCAAAAGCTCCTCCAACTCAACAATCTGGCATTCCAACTAACGTCGTCAACCCAATGTCTATGAGACCTATGAACAGAGTACTGCCACTACATAGAGATGGACAAAGCAAGTCATCTACGAAGACCACCAAAACCGCTACAGTGCCGAAACAGAGGCCTGTGAGTCATGATATGCCAGACTTGAATATAAAAGATGACACTATTGACAGTGATCTTGAAAAGGCGATTGCAGAGTCGAAGCGTATGATGGAACTGGAAAAAGCCAAAAAGGAAAAGGAAGAAAGGGATGCTGCTGCGGCCATGCAGCTATCAGCCGAGATACACCAGGCTAACACAAGCACGGCAGTTTCGGCCATGGATACTAGTAGGATCATCGAACCTATTGAAACCACTTCTAAGATGTCACTACCAAGCTTAGACGCAGAGATGATTGAAGTTGAACCTCCTAAAATACTAACAGAAAAAGATACTAACAGAACTCCAGTCGCAACGAAAATATCTAGTGCTTCTACTAAAGTTATGAAGAGACCTTTTGGAGATAGGAAAACGGAGGTAGAACCGGTTGTGACGAAGAAGCAGAATAAGATATCTAAGGAGAACAAACCTACCGTACCGAAGCCTGCTCCCGAGCCGGCAAAGGATGACGGTCCTAAATTAATTTACGAAGTGACATCGGAAGATGGTTTCAACTACACGTCTTCGTCGCTGACCGACTTGTGGGCGAAAGTTGTGGAGGCAGTACAAAATGCTCGGAAGCAATCGGGATTGCCACCGATTCAGTACAATCTGCCGGCTAGTTTATCCGGAGCACATATTCTGGGATTGAATAACAACGCATTGAGATACCTCGTTGAACAACTACCTGGGGTAAGCAGTAATTTTTTTTCAGTACAAACATTATCACCCTTATTGTATGAGTGCAAGTTACTAATGATTTTAATTTTGCAGGCTAGCCGTTGCACAAAATACAAGACCCGTCAAGGCCGTCAGTTGAGCAGCTGGGATAACGACTTGGACCTGAGCGAGGGTTTCAAGGAGAGTCCCTGGGGCAGCGCTCGCACGGGGCCGGTCGCTCGCAAGCAGAACCACGATATGTTCAGCTGGATGGCCTCGCCTTTCAGAGAGGAGCCACCACCGTTTGGAGGACAGGAGGGAGAGAGCTCTATTTCTAGGTAAACTTTATAATTATAACAAATTTTGCGGTCTAGCCTTACTCATTAAACAAGACGACATAAACATTATATGCTACGAAACTACACAGATAAGTGCAACATGAAATGCTTATGTGTATTTTCCTTAGAATGTGTGTTTGTGAAGAATCATCTTTAGATCCATAAATTGCCCATGTGTTCACATTTATTTTCTTTTTACAGGCGTTTGGCAACATTACCGCCGGCTATGAGATTCAGACAACTGAAAGAGACATCTAAAGCGTCCGTGGGCGTTTATAGATCACATATACATGGACGCGGATTATTCTGCAAACGAGATATTGAAGAAGGTAAATCAGTGTACTGTTTTTGTTCGTGTTTTAAGTCCATTCTTAGAGAATTGAGATAAAACATTATTTTCGATCGCAGTGTTTACTAAGACGCAATCTAAGTTTCGCTAAACATAACACAAAACGAGATTTGAATTGCGTTTGGAACGGGTGTTAGGCTTTTATAAGGGCAGAGGAGTATCTCCTACTTAGTACACCCCATGTTTCAGGACCATGTAATGTTTGTTTCGTAGAGTTTTCGCTAATATTATGATAATGATTCTTCCAGGTGACATGGTAATAGAATACGCAGGGGAGGTAATCCGCGCTGTGCTGGCCGACCAGCGAGAGAAGCGCTACGAAGCGATGAGCGGGCGACGCGGCGTGGGCGGCTGCTACATGTTCCGCATTGACGACAACCTCGTGGTGGACGCCACGCTCAAAGGCAACGCCGCCAGGTTCATCAACCACTCCTGTGATGTGAGTTATGTTGACACGATAGAAAAGAAAACTGGCCTTTAATATGGTTCTCAACGAGTTTTAGAAAAAGTTCGGGAGAGAATTTTTTTTAATCGTTTCTTCGTATGTGATACTACTTCCTGTAGCAGTATTTCTTAAACTCGATGTGCTATATTAACGACCGTGTACTGATTAAAAAGTTATTTCTTTAAGTTGGTTGTGATAGAGCTCACTTTTGCTATTACACACACTTCTCGTGCATTTCTTCAATCGCATGCTACCATACTTATGACTTACTTGATATGTCCATCTATATAAGGGCAAAAGGCATCCACAGAAGTCCTCCATCGCGAACGATCTTGAGCTTAACGCTTCCCGTACCACCATACTTATAGAGCTTTTTTATTCCAGCCCAACTGCTACTCGCGCGTTGTGGACATCCATGGTCACAAACACATCCTCATCTTCGCTCTCCGCCGTATCACCATCGGCGAAGAGCTCACCTACGACTACAAGTTCCCCTTCGAGGAGGTCAAGATACCTTGCACCTGTGGCGCCAAGAAGTGCCGCAAGTACCTCAACTAACTATGAAAAAGTATAGAGTGAGTGATTTGATTGTGTCAATTATGCTTGTGTTGATCTATGATCAAAGAGGTTTAAAATGCTGTAAAACCGAACAAAAATACTGCAAGAGTCGAACATTTAATCTGAGATATTACTGTGGTATTTTTGATCAGTGAATTTTCCAGCCTCACAGGTTTTACTTAACAAATAGCATAATTCTAGAAGTACATAACTGAATTAGACGTAAACTTAGTAATAACGTGAGACGTGGGTGATATGTAATTCGGACGGACATAATTAGCGGTACGCCGCCTAATATAAATCGATGGATCTCGTGAGAGTTCTAAGTAAGCCTATTTAGAATGTAGCTTGCGGAAATGAATGCTTGATGATGAAATACTGGGTCGAGCACAATTATTACGTGTACATAATTATGTATGTAAGACAATAAGTCAAATTTCACATATCGCGTTACTCCCACCTCGTATCTTGACACTTAGACTTACTGAAGCCTACCTAATCGGACACATAAAACAATTTTACATGAATCTTAATATGATCTCTTTCTTGAATCTACCCAGTGTTAGGAGTTGTTGGAATTTATAATAATTTTGAATTAGATTTATTTGAAAAATCGTATTTTGAGATAGGTTTATACATTTTGTAAATATATTTTAGTTATGTTGAGTTTTTTTTAAGATGGATAGTTGACTCGCGAACGGCTTAAGTGTGTGCACTTAAATTTGATGTGATATGTTTAGCCCCGGATCGCTCGGGTATGAGATCGTTAGTGTGTAGCTAGTGTATATTTGTTCCTCATTATGTTCTTATATTTTCTCTTCACTTGTGATCAGTTAAGTCTCGACTAACATAGCGCGTATGTGTACATATATCGAGGGATCTATAGCATTAAATAATAATAAAATTAGTACATTCGAAAGGAGGGTAGCAAAGTTACAAGTACAATGTTACTTTTAGTAATTTTATCGTGTATTGTATAGTAAAATTGTAAATAAGAGGAATTATCTGTCATAATAATGAGTTAAACGACAAATCGTTTTATTGTAGTCATAGTGGTAGGTTGTACTTTATAGAGTATATTTTACGGTGTATATAATAAGTTATTTAGTGTGCGGAGCGGCCTGCGCGAATAGGGCGCGGGCGGGAGACGCGAGTGACGCATCATGATCGAGACGTGTACAGTTGAATGACTCCCAGTTATGAAGCACGGTTTAACATATAAAAATGCACATTTGTTAGCTTTAATACTACTCCAGCAAAGCTTAATTGGTTTAATTTAGAAGAAATATATATTTTAATGTTCTAATCGATTGCCTGTGTGTTGTTTTAATTGGCAAATATAATTTTTATAGCATTTTTTTCCTAAGCATTTATAGACTGAATTTTAATGCATCACACAATACCCGTCATCACACGAATCAGTCAAATTGCTAATAAATCTGCTTTACAATTTTTATTTTTGTTAGTAATAGAATTAGATGCAGAAACAAAATGAGTAATAAAGTTGTGAATACCATGCCATAGGATTACAGTTGAATTGTGTTTGATTTGTTACTGCATCTAACAATAGCAGTATTAAAATAACTTGTATGTGTCCCCAAGTATTTTATAGATAAATTCAATAGGACAGATTAACGTAGGCCCGAATTAAGAGGTAACTATTAGTACTTTTTGAAATTTATACGTTAGAACAAGATGCACATAATAATGATAAATGTTCCATATATGGGTCAGGTAATTTCAATGTATAAGAATCATGAAACTAAGTATACAATAGCTAAGATAATTTTTTGGTGTTATAATAAGCTGTGCATATAATTGATTTTTTTTATATAATGTGCTAATTTGTTATATACAGGTGTCTTGTTTTAGCGAAAATCAATTTTGATAGTGCATATTTGTCAATCAGAGCCCTTGTTTTGTTTTGTTATAGGCAGTTTGTCTACCTTGTAGAATATTCTAATTTTAAAATTGTTTTTGTGAACTGTGTTATTTATTAGATTATGATTAATTCACATTATATGTGATCTATTGTACAGCCATCAGGTTTAAGCTAAATAGCAGTCACAATATACATTGATTAAGTGAATCGGATCTTAATACTTTAGTGTTATTTAGTTGTTACTAGAAATACAAATTCCAAAGCGGGATTTATATTATTTGATCGACATATCTAGTAGTTTCTATTGCATAATAATTGAGCCACTTTAGTAGACAAACAGCCTGAACTTGTGAAGTAATTACAAACTAATTGATGATAATAACATTCTGTTGTATGTAAACTGTATTGACTGTGTTCACATTTTTTTTTTAAATTGGTATTATCCAGTCAGTCTGGAAGTATCTGTAGACTAGTCCTATCGGTTTAAGAACTGAAATGATGCGAACGTAGCCATAACGGTTATAAGCCATTCTTTTTATAAAAAAAGGTTGTTATATTTTGTTTACATTTGATACGAAAGTTAGTCGGGAGTTGTAGCCTACATCGAGTTATGATAATAAAAGTACAGGTAATTTTAATCACTTTCGATTATTAAGATTAACACAATATTTTTAAACATTTAGTTTTATTATTTTTGAAATAAGATTAACATGCGTTTCTTTTCCTCTTTCCTCGACATTTTCTTTTTGTAATGTTATTTTACACGCGTGACCAAATGGTAATGTCGATTTATAAATTTGTGGACTATATCAATTGTAAATGGTTTATAATGAAGTTGACTTGTTTGGTAGACTCACGAATGCTTTAAAATTATGTACATGTGCATTTTGTTAGTCTTGGTAAAAAGTGGTGGCGCGAGCTAGTGGCTTGGGCGAAATCTTGATGGTTTCATTTTAAGCTTCTTAAATCCAATATCAAATCAAAATGTTAAGATAAACTACGGGCTCCCAAAGTCACAGTCGTCTAATTTGCTATTAGCAATTGCGCCACTACTCGACGTACTTAATATGTTACCGTTATTGTGCTGATTATCTAGCTAGACAGACAGACATCTTACGATTGAATGGACTGATCCGCTAAAGTGCGTAGACCGTAGTTTGTCAATATAATTCTAAATATACAAAACCAAAGCCACGAGTACCTAATTAATTTCTGATTCTCGTTCTGATCCAAATGCATGCCAGTATGGAATCGATAAAAACGAGGCTTCCAAATTATCTTTCCGCACTTTAGCTGGTAGTCTTGTGTTGTGTCCATGGAAACAGCTTGTAATAGTCCTAGGTAATCTTTAGACAAGCGCAGAAATGTTTGTACCGCTTGTAACTTTAACGGTAACATATACGAGAATAAATTAATTAGAAATCAAAAGACCAAATCACCAAGTGATGAATCATTTTGTGTTAATTATTAAGTGTATTGCATCTGCCCTTGATATTATTTGTGTTAAAAATAATGCTTTTATTTTTAAATGTACACAATGCCATTTTGCCTAATGTTATTATAAATTATAATGAAATTGCTTTAAAAGCACCAATTTTTACAATGCATAGTTCTATGACCTGTCTATACATTTTATTACTTTATTTATTTCTATCATTATTTTGTATTGTGGTAAATTTTACCAAAAATAAAAATACTAAAATGTGCTTTATATTTTGTTTTATTTAGTTTTGTGTCTGTGTTGTTCTAACCTACCATCCCTTTTCAAGTATAAACATTTTTGTTTGGAATTTCCAACACATGTATCAAGTGTGAGGAGCCATCTTAAAAAAATATGTTGACTGTTGAGAGATGTCTCACGCATGGCCTATTCATCGAACAATTCTTCACAAAAAATAAATTTACAAGGGTCTGGTTTTTGTTTTGCCACGAACCAGGAAGTCAAAACCGTACACAAAAAGAGAATGCGTAACACATGTAGAGACGAACAAAAAGCTATCACCTTTTTTTAAACAGTAGGAAAAAGCACGGAGCACACAACCTATACTGTTTGTGCTCCGTGGAAAAAAGTTATCATTTATTGAATGAAGGAACAGTCAAATTCTGAAGGTACGACGACTATCACAGTGTATATTTTTAGGGGTGCCTGTTTATTTAGGGTCGGCTCGACATGATTGTGTAGCTTTTTAACCGACTTCTAAAAGGAGGAGGTTCTCAATTGGACTGTATTTTTTTATGTGTGTTACCTTAGAACTTTTTACTGAGTGAACTGATTTTGATGATTCTTTTTTTTTTATTTTAATGCTGGTGAATCTCTCAGGATTGCTGCAATCGCATGTCTGTTTATTGTTTACACCATTTCATAACATAACATCACGCCGGTACGCTCTAAAGGGGTACGCGGATTTGTATGCAGTTCACCCTGGTACCTACCTACTCTCTAATTCACCGTTTTTTTTCAAGTTTCATGTTATCCGGGTAATCTCTTCTGGCATAACTTTGGGCATTAAATATCATAAAAACTAAAACTACAAAAAATACAACCGACTTCCAAAAACAAAACAAAAAACAACACAAAAACACTACAAAGTGAAAAATAACTTCAATTTTGGAAGTCTGTGTCAAAAAAAGAAAGAAACAAAAGTAGTTTTTTAGCAAAAAAGTTCGACTTTAGACATGATTGTATCGAGGTAAAGAGAGGGAGAGAGCCCTGCTTTGCATGGTAATAGGTACCCGAAGTTTATGTGCTTCGCCGTCGCATTGATGCGGCTGGTGGCGGCGTAGTTGGGACTACTTGGGACTACCGCGTTTGAATTTTCCGCTAGGGGCGCTGGTGTAGACTGAGGTCTTCAAAATGTATAGTTTCATAGTTTTTTGGCTTTTAGCGCGAGTTTATTTACAATTTTTTTATTGTTGTATTTTCCAAATATGGCAGATTAATTACGGGATTTACCAACCACTGCTTTGATAGATTTTTCAGTTTCGGAAAATGTTTACCTTCTATTTATCGAAAAAAAGTGGCTGCGCAAAACTGCGCCATACTAACTCGAATAATTAATTTCATATTTAAACGCACTTTTACGTCAATAGAAATTAATTTGTAAGTCAAACTTTTCTTCCGTGCGCGTTTTATCAACGTTTAATAGCTATATTTATGGACCTTAGTCAACAGTGGCCAACTGGTGAATAAATTATAATTTTTTATGGCTAAATTTCAATAAGATGAAGAACGGTAAGCATAATCAGTTATTTATTTCAAGAAAGAAGTCAATTCCAGTGCAATTTATAAAGGTTTAGAGCATTTTATCAAAAAAAATAACCTAAACAAAACATTACATAGCGTTTACCTACATCCTACATCAACCTGGATTTATCGACATCGATGTTTAGTTAGTTATGGAAATGACAAGATGTCCACTGCTAAACATAGGCTTCATTTTTAGCAGTGGACATCTACTAAACTGACGATGATAATGATTTTAACACCTTAACTGCGAGACAATAAGACACAATAGAAAATGTATGTTTTGTCGGTCACCTGGCAGTTAAGATGTTCATGTCAGTATATTTTATGTGTGTATGGTGCACGGCCTTACATTGATATATCGTTTTTATGTTACAGATCCTTCAACATCGACCTCACAAAGAGACATCATATTGGAAACGGATTCTTCTATTGCAACTTAGGGAACAGTGCAAGTTTAACTAAAATCGGTTCAGTAGTTTTTGAGATAGAAAGTTAAGTGTGTATCAGTCACTAGGAATACGTGTCTTTGGCTGAAGTTATCATTATTGTGTAACTTTGTTTGCCCAATCTTACTAAATAAATAAATAGCATGGGTAATTGTTTAATTTGCTGAATAAATATGTATTAAAAAAACTGAGTTCAATTTTTCTTTTATTTATTTTTTACCTGAAAATAAAACCGAATTCCAGATTCGCTGCTGTAGCCGATATCGATATCGACAAATTTTCACTAGTCAGTATGGTCCCATCACTAATATTGTCATTATGTTGGCAGTATGTATTACGTCGTGGTTTTGTTAGGTTGGTATTGGTTTAGGGTGCACGTTTCGTACGTTTTGTCTGATCCTGTTTTTTCTATGGCAGTCCCGTCTCTTAAACGTAGTGTTACATACTCTTTGTTGGTAGGTACCTAATTTAACAACACTGGCTCACTATCACTGTTTTAACAGCGACTGGCTGAGGCGAGGCTACACTAATTAATCAGTGTCGAACTGTCGACGTGAGAATTTACATAACGCGGCTACAATTCGTTTAGTAGAAGAAGGTTTAAGTTGCCTGTAAGTAACACTTGATGGATCTCGAATTGGCTGGGGCTACCACTTATGAATTGCCGCTAGAGGCGCTGGTGTGGCGTGAAGTCGCCGATATGACCTGTGCAAATTTAGCACCTCATTAAGGGAATTTTTAATCGAAAATGACCTTAATCGATAGGTCCCTGTTAGGTCCTTTAAGGTCCATTAATTTTTTTGTTAGGTCCCCTTTAGTTTTTTTTTAAATAATTTTTCAAATTTCGGTTACAAAAAAATACATTTTAGCACCTCATTCAATGAAAAACTGGCGAATCTTATCAAAATCGTATTCTTTATCGTTAGGTCCGTTTTGGTCCATCATTATAATTATTAGATTATTCATTTTATTTGTTTTATTAGTAATTATAAATTAATTAAAATCCGCGCATGCGCATTTCATGCATGCAAGGCGCGAAATTTAAATTGCTCCTTGCTCTCCGCTTTGTAAATCAAAGATTGATAATGAAATGTTGTACCTGAGAAGAATAGTTTTCAAAAATAGTGAAGAGTTGGTGTAATAAAAAAAAATTATTCCATCCAGTGTTCAATTGGAACCTACAATACTGCCATTAAACCTTTTATATCTTAAAAGTGTTACTGAATTAAAGAAAATTATTAAATCAACGTGAATGGCTACTGTAAGTACTCTTTTTTAATGTAATATTATTAACCCTTTGTGTGTACACTATATTTTTTAGTGCACGGTGTGTACACTGGGTCTTTTAAGGATCGGTCTTATTTTCACAGTTTTCTAGAGTTCCAAAAAGTCTTAAAAAATTCAGAGTTACTCTTTGAAGTGTCTACTACATGGCCTAGCAGTTGTTAAAGTCAAAAGTTTAAAATGTTTATAAAAATTCAAACAATAGTCCCAAAAATGGAAAATCTGATTTTCGACTGTTCTCTCAAAGACCCAGTATACACATGCCGGGTTAACGTTCTTCGTTTTTGTTAATCAATTTTTATTTTTATTATTTTCTTTAACTCTTTTAATTATTTTAAAAAAACGAAAACTTTACCCTTACTTACTTGCACAAACTTGGCAGCGAGATCAGGATAAAAAGTGGGAGCATAAAATTTATCTCTTAGACGCTGAAGTTCTTGGCAATCAGCACATTGGCCACGAGAGTCCGCAACAGCTTCTAAAGTTTGTCCTTCAAGTCTCTGTGATAATTCTTTAGCGTTGTAGTCTTTATAATCATCACGATCATCATAATCCTCCAAAAATTCTTTCAAGTGCATTGCTTTTTTTTTCTTTCACCTGAATTTGGCGTACCTAGTTACACTCTTTTCTATACTTTTTCTGTTTACGATGCTCACAAACTTCCCATTGACACAGTCAGTACTTATTGATTATTTATTATTGAGTCACGGGGATGACAGACAACAATTATGTGCGACAAAAATAACAAATTTAACTGCGAGCTGGTGATTTCTAAACACACAATCGATTCACGTCCAAAATCTGGTAGATTTAGCAAGATATTGATACAGACATCAGTATTTGTTTCTTTGGTTCGTTTAAACCCCTTGGTACTGGGGTTGCCATCCAAATCTAAGCGAAGTTTAAATTTACTATCTATAAATAAAAAAATTGTTCTAGTTTACTTATGGTTTACTAGCTAGTTTAGAGTTATTAAATCACTTACTTGGCGGATAATTTCGAATTGATAATTAATAGAACTGGGTCACATATTTTGATTTATATTGTTATAAAAATTATGGAGAGCAAAGATACCTTGATTCTCCATAATGATTATTATCAGGCTAAGAAACTACCCAGCCACCAATATCCAGTAAGATAATAATTGTGTATAAGTAATTATATCTATTAAATATATAAATATAAACATAAATAAACAGAAAAACTTGTACACAACAATGTCAACTTGCCGCAAACACATGTAGGCCTATATATAGTGTATAGTCAATACCTATAGGTATAGTTAAACGCTTCATAAGGGTCAGTTTACATACCACATGTTTAACATATATGTACATGTAATAATTTATTAGTAATAATTATTTTAATCCTGGCTTGAAAAATAGGTTTTTAATAAATAATTCTTGAAAGAGCAAAAATATTTAATGACATATTAATTGATTCGATAAGAGAGGAAACGGGAGCAATTTAAATTTCGCGCCTTGCATGCATGAAATGCGCATGCGCGGATTTTAATTAATTTATAATTACTAATAAAACAAATAAAATGAATAATCTAATAATTATAATGATGGACCAAAACGGACCTAACGATAAAGAATACGATTTTGATAAGATTCGCCAGTTTTTCATTGAATGAGGTGCTAAAATGTATTTTTTTGTAACCGAAATTTGAAAAATTATTTAAAAAAAAACTAAAGGGGACCTAACAAAAAAATTAATGGACCTTAAAGGACCTAACAGGGACCTATCGATTAAGGTCATTTTCGATTAAAAATTTCCTTAATGAGGTGCTAAATTTGCACAGGTGCCGATATGTCAAATTTCGTAGTTTTTTGGCTCTTGGCGCGAGTTTATTTACATTTTTTTTTTTATTGTTGGCAGTATTTTCCAAATATGGCAGAAAAATACAGGTACAGGATTAATCAACCACTACTTCAATCCCTTGAGTGCATGATTTGAATTCTAACTTTGCTTCCGTGCGCGTAATAACAACGTTTAACAGCTATATTTAAGGACCTTACTCGCCAGTAGCGCCAACTGGTGAGCACTAAAAGGGTAGCGCCCATTAGGCCTAACACGCATTGCGATTTTTATTCGCGCGATTCTTTTTGTTTTTTTTCCGCAATGCATGCAGCTTCATACAATTCCATTAGATCGCAGAATGGTCCGAAAAAAATCGCGCAAATAAAAATATTTACTGCGCTACAAATACCTAGTTTATGTATAAGATGTAATTACTTATACTTTACAGATCTCTACATTATAATGCCTTTTAAAAGGAGAAGGGTAAAAGATAGGTAACTATGTACATATTTAAAGATAAAGAGCCATAAAAAGTAAAAGCTATTTATTTAAAGCTGAAGGGCTAGTCCCCAAATATTGACAATGCAATACATGTACTTGTTCTCCCAGCGTACGGTGCAAGTACCATCGGTAGCGGTGTCCCAGTAATATGCTGCGGCTGTGTGCAAGCCCGCTCCATTCTTCTGGGTTATTGTGATGCGCACTGGGGACAGAACAATCAATATTATTATTTACCAAAATTTATTTAGTCTCATAGAGACATTGTATGCTCGAAAAGCGTTCCTACATGACGATGTGACTTTGTGGTCGATGCGATGTAGGCGCTTGTCGAACAGTCGGCCACAGGCCACACTAGTTGGGCCGGCAAGTACAGAAGCTAATACTATCGTCATGAACGAGTTGCAAATCCATAAATTCTCATCCTGAGATAGGTAGGTAAGGTATTGAGTAAACAAGACGTCTGGGCCTGTCCCAATATTAACATGGCGCCTCTGACTTCTAAGGGATAGGTATCTATTCTCCGATTTGCATTAGAATAGTAATTCATAGGTACTTACTGATGTATTTGAAAGGTTTATTCATTTTATTTACTCTTGTCAAAGTTTTATCTGTAATAGTAGAGATCCAATTCGGGGCTCGAGAATGACTGTACGTGTTACCCCCCAAACACAACTCTATATTATCTCTCACGATTTTCTGTATCTCCTCGACGTTGAACACGATATCCTGCAACAAAACAAATCCTATTAAAATGCAATCAATCAACTATTCCACTAACAGGCCACTGCTGGACTTAAGCATAGGCCTGTCCCAAATTGGGCCATAACAACCATCATCCGACTCTCTTGTAGATTATGTGACTAAGGACACTTAGGCATAAATTCATGTTACACAATATTCAGGCACGTCAGTTCAGCTTCAGCAGCAACTGGTACATTCGTGCACGCGTTGCGGATAAGAAATACTGTCGGAAACCGACTGGTGAATCTATATGTACAAGTATATTGAACACTAAAATCACAGTTTAGTTTATGTATAATTTGAAATTACTTCATCATCATCGTCTGCTGCTGCTGGCGCTGCCATTATTGGTTAAAAAGTGTGTAATAATCGATATTTGGTTGTGCAGCGGTGCAGTTCAATATCAAACGATGACGACAAACATAAATAAATGTCAAAGTTCACCTTGCCAGTACGTATAAAAACGCGATTCCAAAAAGAATAAACTATAAAGAAAAAGTAAATACAAGGAGTCTATACTGACTTGGTCTTTGGAACGGCGATGCTTTGAAGAATTTGCGCAAAATGTGCTTAAAGCGGAATTCTTTAGGATTCATGCCAGGCAATAGGATTTTTACATTTATTTTTGAATTTACCGCTTCCATGGCATTTACATGGGTCAATTTTTTTTTAATTTACAACATTTGTTAACATGACGTATTTTACCAAGTGAGACTGATTGTTTTAGCAGGACGCAGAATTGGAAGATCCAAACCTATTTACTATTTGGACAACTTAGTCTTTAAGAAACAATAGTATTTCTGACCCATTATAGTAGAGGTAGAATGTACACTTTTCAGAACCTTAGAAAAAGCTTTACCATTAACCATAAACCATTTCCCTTCGTCTATGGTAGAAAAGTGAAATTAAAGGTCAGACCGCACAAGGCGTAACTACGCGTCAGCGGAGCGACGTGACGGGACACGACCGAATATACTTTGTATGATATTATATGAGATATAACGCACTACGCGGCAGCGGAACTACGCGTAGCGACACTGCGCGACAAAATAGACGAACTTATCAATTTGACGCGCCCTGGCGCGTCGCGTAGTTCCGCTGCCGCTAGTGCGGTATAGCAAACGGCGCAACACTGCACGCTACTGCAAATCTTACGTGTTTGGTGCGTGAAAAGTTTTTACCCAACTGCCGGAGGGTAATGTTTTTTGAGCTTATTTTTTTGTTGTCATAACCATATAGGTATCAAATGAAAGCTACTAAAATGACCAAATATATTGATATAGTTACACTTTTAAGTTACTATTTTCACACAAATTTAAGATAAGCGTAACTTTGATAGCAGAATAAATAATCATTTACCACATATTTTTTTTGGAGAACCCTTTCATTAATAAAATTAAATTCTGAAATAAAACAAGATAATATAAAAACAAAAAACTCAACTTTTTTTCGTTTGTTTTCGTAATTTTTTTGTGAAAATGGCGATAAACGAGGAACAATTAATTATATTTGTTAGTCAATATCCAGAAATATATGACCTTCAAAATGAACATAACATGAATATTACCAGAAAAACAACGTTTGGAATGAAATTGCCGAGCAATTGGGAGTTAAGTGTAAATAAATTTTGTACTTTTCTGTGTACAGGTATTTTTTTTTCAACTCATTGATAACATAGGTAAGCATGAATAGCGTCCTTCCATCTTGCCCGGAATTTGCCATGGATGCCGATCGAATGACGAGCAAAATTTGCCGCGTAGTGTTCGCCAGTGCGGTTTAGCATATTTGGTCGTGTCGCGTCGCTTCGCTGACGCGTAGTTACGCCTAGTGCGGTCTGACCTTAATTCAAAGCTGTCATCAAAAAGTATGTAACACTACGTTTAGCTGTCATGCTTATGTCAGCGACGTGTTTCTAAACGAAAATTTCTCATAACCCACTTGGAGAGCTTTATTTTCTTTATTGTGTTTTTGGTATGTTTGTGTTGCGTTTTAGCTCATATTGTGTGAGGAAAAAGTCTCGCGCAGGCTGAATAAGTGATAAAATGACATCTTAAGTGAATATGTGGTTTATGAGTTGATTGTGAACAGTGAGAAATTAATGGAGCTGAAGGTCTGGGTCGAGGGAATACAAAGGATTGTTTGTGGGGTTACAGAGACTACAACCTGCCAGGTCAGTCTCTAGAATTTCTATTCTCATGATTATGCTACTGACACGGATGGAATGCTATGTGTATTCATTTTCACTTTTAGTAACTTTCGATGTTTGATACTATCATAATATTTTTTGCACAGGATGTAGTTTTCGCGTTAGCTCATGCCACTGGCAAAGTGGGCAGATTCACACTAATAGAGCGGTGGCGAAATAATGAGCGACTGCTGGCACCACAAGAGTATCCCCTCAAGGTATTAAGTTCTATTAATAAGTCAATGATTTGCAGAAATACTGAACAGACTGTGGTTTATTTTTGTGAAAATTCCTTAGCTTATAAATGGTGTTAATTAAAAAAATTACTGTGTCCATAGTAATCACAACAACTCTGTGACTGAAAGTTAATTTAAGAACTGCAAATGGAAATGCTCAATTTTGTTAGTTGTACTCTAAGCCATTTTAATAGTTTTTCTATATTTATAGCTTACAATGTGTTTTCAGATCCTAATGAAATGGGGTGAATACTCCAATGATATACAGTTTATACTGAGACGGTCAGACTCTGGCAATAACCAGAAATCTCAGGCTACTAACAGTTCTAGATCACCAATAGGAAATGGGTAAGTTATAAAAAATGAAAACACACATTTAGCTGTTAAATGCTAATGTACTTGCATAGTTCTTTTTATATTCCATAACATTTAAAAATTAATATTGGTATGTAATGGTACTAACTACCATTCTCTCCTTTTAGCGGCCACACCACATCAAATGCCAACATGTTGGACTCCCAGAACTCTCCAAATAGAATGTCGACCACCCCAACTTATAGTAATAACAATATGACTAACATTTCTCCTGGCAACCCTGTTGGAGTGGTCAAGGGTGTGCAGCAAGCTAAAACTCCAGAGTCTGATAGCCCTGTGCTAAAAGATGTCCCACCATACAGGTATTTCCATATTTGTTGTAAATGTTATTAGAAATTTGGTTTAGCTATCTCATGTTGTCTCACTTAAGGGTTCTTGGCATTAAAAGTAAGCCACCAGCCCAACTCTGAGGAAGAATTGTGGTAAATCCCCTGAATTCTTAATATAAATGTCTATTTTTCATCCTGGAAATAGGCATAGTTCCTGTAGGAAGGCCTTGTAAGCAAAGTCACAGAAAAAAGCTAGTACTTAATAGTTAAGAAAGAAGCACTAATGAAATCATTTGAATTTCATCTCAAATATATGACTCATCACACTGACATTTAACATCCCTGACCCAAATGTCCTATGATTCATAAAAACTATCAAATATTTGCCTATGACTAATAATTAGAACAGTCAGGTAGCCAAAAGATCATTATTTAATAGAGAAGGTTTTTTTTAAATTTTACTAATAGATAAAACTTTATGGTTACAGCATTCATTTACTCTAATGTCCCACTTTTTTAATTGCCTCTGAACAGTTTATAGCTGGCCTATCATATTACCATTTACAGTTAAATAAAGTGGACCTTTTACCACTGTATAATTTGAATATTGTCTGACCTAATTGGTAATCAAAAGGATTACGCTGCTTTTTAGGATAGTCAGTTTTTCTTCTTCCTATTTCTGATTCTAAATTAAAAAAAAAACATCTTCTACTAACTTTTATTTTAGTCCTATATAAATGATTTATTTATTTAAAACTTCATGCACAAAGGTACAATAGTCTTATGTCTTAGGCATTCTCTACCTATATTCATATTCTATATTTATTTTCACAAAACAATATCAAACAGACATGGTTCAGTTGTGAGTTTGAATCAGGCTGATATTAACCAGCTGCAAATTTAAGCAAATGGCTTGGCTGATTTATTTTTTATTTTATTTTGTTGCATCAGTACTGAGAGGCGACATGATTTATTATGTCTTTTTTCAAATGAACCAATTGTACCACAGAGAACCACCACCGCCATACCGGTCTCCGCCTCCGCCATCCCAAGCCGTGAGGAAGTCTCCTAACCGCATGCGCTCCAATCGGCCACAACACATGTCGCCCGTGAACTTGCCTGAAGAAAACCAGGACAACAGGAGTCCTGAGGCAGTTAGCTATAATAGCCAATATCGGGAACTGGTGACTTTGGTGAACTATCAGAGGGAGAAGTTGTCAAGTCAGCAGGTGGATCTGATAAAGGTAAGGGTTTGAATTCCAAAAATAACAGTTTTTGTGACTAGATGAATTTTAGAAGCTTTTAATTGCATTGATGATAGTTCATCCAGTTTTCTTGAGAGACAATGAAGGCCTCAACATAAAAGCCTAATGTTCAGTGCAGGCAAACTGTTCACAATTGAGTATTCTGTATGTATATATTATTTTTTGTTATAATAGCACACGGCGGATTGTCGAACATCTGCTGGGTCTGCCTCGTTTACGCGGGGGGGTTTTACAGCATGTAAAATTGCTCTTATTCCAATTATGCCTTGAAAACAAGATAGTTCCAGAACATACTTGGCCCAATATTATTTATTCATAAAACACCTTAACATTTTACAGTATGATGCAGAAATCGGCTTTTGGGAAAACAAAGGGCGAGAACAAGAGCGCCAAGTAGAACTATTACAGCAACAAGTCAGTTCAGCGGACAATCAACTGCGGCTCGGTACTGAACAGGTAATTGAGACAGTGGAATCTCACAAGATCGCACAAAGCAATCGTCTGTTGGCACATAATTACGTGGTAACAAAACATTGTCTTATCACGACTTGAGCGCAATCCCAGTCGCACGGTTTCTTTATTTTCTTAAGCGCCTTTAGCCGTGGCGGAAAGATTTACAATAATGAAAGCAGATTGATTCGAATTGACTTCTTATAATAATATGGCTTCATGGGCGCCGACAGAACTGTTTTCTAGAGGTGCCTCTTCAGCACCCTACCAAGGATAGCATTGGTTTTCTATTGCCCATTTGCACAGATATTTGTTGTCTTATGCAAAAAAGTTTGGTTTCATAAATAAAAAAGGAGAATTCAAGAGCAAGCGAAGCAAGCTCGTAAATTTTAGTACATCATCTAGATTTTTTTTATTGTTTTTGTATATTTTTCTAGCTTCTGCCAGCGGCTTAACCCGCGTGAAAGTCGGAAGTTATCCCGAGCAAATATATTCCTTGGATAAAAAGTATCAAGCAGTGCTAATCCTGACTATAATCTATCTCTGTGCCAAATTTCATCCACATCCGTTCATCCGTTTCGTTTTTCTCTTTTGCACAATTTCCCTTAATATAATACTAGCCGCCGCCCGCGGCTCTGCCCGCCTGGAGTTTGTACTTCCCCCAATATCTTTGTAAATTATAGCCTGTGTTATTCTGATATATAAGCTATATGAGTATAAAGTTTCATTAAAATCCGTTCAGCAGCTTTTGCGTGAAAACGTATCAAACGTCCATCCATCCAACCCCACAAACTATCGCGGTAATAAGTAAGATTTAAAATGTTCTCTTATCGATAAAATCTTATCCAACCAATTATTGTTCTCTCCTTTTATTCAAATCTACGCTTCGTGTCCATTTTATGCTCTATTTTGTTTTAGCGTAACAAAGAGAGTTTTCTACTTACTAGGTTGCTGATTGATGCTATTAGGAGTAGTAAGTGAGATTATTCACCTGTACCACAGGTAATATAATACTAACATACAGATTCCTCATGCAAAGAAACCGTGCCGATGTAACTAGCGTTTTTCGTCTGATTAAGTTGATTACTTTTATATGTACTTCTTTTATAAGTTAATTTTACACACATTTCAATAACGAATCGATGCATATCGCGCCATCTAGAGACATTTATTTCAATCAAATTTTCTTTGTTAACGCTGGGCTGGGAACCTGTGCCTGTGCAAACATTCTGCATCTTGTGTTGTCTGACACATGTAATCTAATACTAATATTGTAAAGCTGAAGAGTTTGTTATTTTTTTGTTTGTTTGAACCCGCTAATCTCAGGAACTACTGGTTGGAATTTAAAAAATATTCTTGTGTTGGATAGACCATTTATCGAGGAAGGTTATAGGCTATATAACATCATGCTACGGCCAATAGGAGCGGAGCATAAATGAAAAATGTTGGAAACGGGCAAAAATTATTCTTTTTTGTGAGCTTCCGTTGCGTGCGCTGCGTAAGCGGTTAAAGTTACGCAACAATCATGTATGGGATGTAGTTAGGGTATGGTAGGTAGAGTAGACGGG
Organism: Orthosia gracilis; assembly: GCA_947562075.1. Classification (NCBI taxonomy): domain Eukaryota; kingdom Metazoa; phylum Arthropoda; class Insecta; order Lepidoptera; family Noctuidae; genus Orthosia; species Orthosia gracilis. The sequence continues at coordinate 64,570,676 of OX387264.1, read as the reverse complement.
TAGGTACGTAGCCAGTTTACGGGAGCGAAGCCGCGTGGGACAGCTAGATGTAATATATTTTTGTTCGCTGCAGGTGCAATCACTCAACTACGTAGAAGAGGAAAGTGAAATAGTGAAACAGAATGAGAAGACGATAAAGTCGGAAATCGTACTGGTGCGCTCGAAGCTGGCGAATTGTGAAACGGAGCTGTTACAGTGTAAGAACAAGATCAGGAAGCTGATGGAGGAGATTCACAATGAGCAGAGACTTATTAACAGTCGCCAGCAAGAGAATAGGTGAGTTTTTTCTTTGTGTAGCTGTTATAAAAAGCTTTAATCCATTAACTGCTACAGCAGATTCAAATATTATTAAACTCTAGAATCGACATCCTACCGAGACAGTGTCAGTTAAAAGTAATACACCACAGTCACGTTACCGTCTATAAGCCGCCGACCAGACACGTCAAAAATATTTATTTATTACTTCATGCACAAAGGTACAATGGCGGACTTAATGCCTTAGGTATTCTCTAACAGTTAACTAAGGGTGGTGAAGAGAAAACTTGGCAGGTCATTGTTTAAAACGTCGAAAGTCAAAAATAAAATAATAAGTTGCTTATAATACACATATAACCTATGTAATATAATACATACCTACCTATAAAAACATAGTTTCGTAGAAGTCGTAGGACAACGTGTGGAGACGTTGGTTACGTGACGATCGGCGCGTCTCAGTTACACACATATAATCAGTGATTTGACGCAATAGTATATGTAACTCCATTTAAAATACAAAGGGCCGATTTTGCAATAGTCTGCAACTGAAGACTTAAAATGGCCGTTTGACAATTTTATTATACAAAAGCTGTCAAACCGCCATTTTTATTCTTCAGTTGTAGTTAACAGACTAATAATAAATCGGGCCTTTTTCTGATACTAATGAAACTATGGACAACGGAAGTTGCTGATGCAGATTTTTGACGGTTCAAATCCGCGGATGCGGCTGCGGATTTTATAAGAAACTATAAGGGTAGCGAAATGAAATATTAAGATAGTGTTTTTAATTTTTTAAATTTAATATTTAATAAAAACCGGCCAAGTGCGAGTCGGACTTGCGCACGAAGGGTGCCGTACCATTATCGCAAAAAACGGCAAAAAAACACGTTTGTTGTATGGGAGCCCCAGTTAAATATTTATTTTATTCTATTTTTTGTATTTTTGTTATAGCAGCAACATAAATACATGATCTGTGAGAATTTCAACTGTCTAGCTATCACGGTTCATGAGATACAGCCTTTTGACAAACAGACGGACAGTGAAAGTCTTAGTAATAAGCCCTTTGGGTACGGACTCTAAAAAGTAATATTGCCGCCTGTTTGGGGTCAAGTCTGTTAAACAGAGGCACATAAATTAAATCCGCGCTACTGAACATTGTTCGCTAGTAGGAACATTGGCTGGTGGTGTCGATAAAAATCTGCGTGCTATTGGTGATAATAGTTTCAATTACACGGAACGAAATCTTCGCTCCTACCTATCGATCAATGAACGTGTGTACGGCACGCGCCAGTCGCCGCGGCACCGCCTATTTTTTTCTTTTTTTTCTCGACCTGAGAAGCATCCGCATCCGCATGTAAATCCGCAATAATAATTGTGGATACGGAAGTCCAACTCGATGCGTATCACAGACATACATCTAAATAGATAACGTTATCCCCTCCATCTGTATGAAAACCAAGCGTGCCACTTTTTCACAAAGAATTTCAAAACAAATTTATTTAACTACCAATCAAAGAAAACATTTCCAGTGCCTCGGCCAACTTTTCTATACATTCTTTACAGCTCAATATGGCATAAAAAGGCAATAAAGAGCTTTAATTTATGAAAATCTCAGATTACGGTGATTGATCGTAACCTTACTCCGTTTTTTGGCACGCGAAGTACATACAATCACATAGAAATATAAAATACAGGAGAAGTGGCAAGGGGGCGTGTCGGTGTCCGCGCGACGTGGGCTGACTGAGCATGTCACAGGCAAATGGCCGGTCTCCGCTAAACAGTGCGCTTTCGACCGTCATCGTGAAAAATTACAAGAATGCCGTGTTGTTCAGTGGTTTCTTGTAAAAAGCAAAGCCTAAACCAAAACTTTGTAAATCATAGAATCACTTACAATAAGTGAGTACAAGTATTTCACTATATTTGTCTTTAAAATCATGAAAAACAACAAATCGTAAAATATTTCTTGGTTCTACTATGTTATTTTTGTATTGAAATATCACAGCGACTGTACTATTTTTGCATTAAATACATTGCTTCCTAACCATTACCTTAGTTTGTCGCTAAGTGACTGGACAAGCAATGTAAAAAACACAAAACGATACATCATTGAGCGGATGCATCGCGTAGTACGGCCGCTGCTCCTTGCGACGAGTTAGTGATGTGCTTGTACAGATCCACTAACGTAGGCTATCGATAACAATGTCGATGACGAATGAAATATTGTTATTATATTTTATTTTCAATTTGTCAACCGTTTTCAACCGGTTGGAAAATCGATGCGAAATAATGTGTATTACTTATTTTGATTATTTTACAGTGTAGTAGAGAAATGCGTAACCAACTTTTTGACAAAAAATGCAACCCCAATAATATCAAAGTGTCAAGTGCTGCACAAATACCTCCACTTTACAGGTCAGTGATTAAACACCATAGCACTAGCAGGGTTCAACAATACCTCCTGTTTCAATTCAATTCAATTTATTTATTTCAAGTTAAACAGACTCATAACATAATAACAATATTAGCAGCACAAAACAATTAAAATTTGCTACATTAAAAATAAATTAAACATTACGCTATGAAAGCCTAAACCAAAGTAACCGGATTTTTGATTGTTTGAATTTTTTGGTTTACTTAATAATTTATATTTTTAGCTGCATATTTGTTTTAACTATAAAAAATTCTGGACAAACCGTTTTTTTATTTATTTTCAAGTAAACAAAAAAAAATGTACAATAATAAATGGGTGAATCGATAAGTTTCCGATTTAGTCAATCACTAGCGTGTATGTAAAATAAATTGCTTTTGCATAGCACAACGATAGCGACCGATGTTTTTGTGTGCGTAATTTGTACGGTGATTGGTATATACACGCTGTGCTTGAAGGGATAAGGTTTATAATTTATTGTGTAGTACGTTCTGATTTAAGAAATGCGTGTGTGTGCGCGACTGCGTATCTATTGCTTTTACTGAACTGCATGTGTAGTAGTTGCCGTGTGATAGGGGCAAACTGGAGACACAGGTTTCCGATATATTTTCGTCTACCGGTAATATCTCCTTGTTTATGATATCTATGTACAATCACGTCATCTAGTTAGATTTATGTCTGTGATGCGGATGCTCCGCATTTGCGGGTGCGGATGCGGATATCGCAACATCCCTGCTAAAGAATAGTGAGATCGGATGAGCTACTTGTCAACTGAAGTGAGGAGAAATTTTCTTAGGCAAACACTATTAAAGCTGAAAGGTGTTAAATGGCTTTGAGTCAATCGCTAGTATGCGAAAACAAACTTTCATAATATTGCATGATGTAATTTGCAATGAATTTTCTTTTTTGTTACTGAGCATAGATTAGCATTTTGTATATTTTAAATAATCCCCGGAACGTAAGTTGGCAAGAGTCGTTAGATGCGCACGCAGAAGTCGTTTTTTAGGTATCTTCTTTGGTAATGAAGCGAGAAACGATTAGGACCGTTCCGAGCGCCCGATTGGTTGGTCAGTTGACACAAGGATTGACTGATCAATCGTGTCGCGTCCATGTTCCCTTCGCTCTATATTGTGGTTGGTCAATACGCGCCATGTGCGCGAACTTACCCGCACTACGCCAAAACCTTGCCACCTTATGTGCCGGGCACTAGAAACTTAATGCATATTGCATAATAATGTTTGTTTGGCCTTCTCTTTACGCTTACGTTTTTTTTTAAATTAGCTATTCAGTGTATAGTGCAGAAAAAGTGTTTTGTTACTTATCTCATTCTTGATCGCTAATTCACGACTTGTAATTCTAAGTTCTTCTTGAAAACGTGTAATTACGGTAACAATTACGCGCTGGTACCTATAATAATAAGTACTCGTGTGAAAATATAAATTAGATGCTTCTTTTGATAGTCTACCGTAATGAGAATTAAGAGACCTTGGTCTTTTGTTTGTTTAGGTTATAATTAAACTTTTTATTGTAATAATGTGACCTTCATAACTTCACGCCTCTGTATTCTTCAAAGGAATTGACTATGGTACTAGACACACTCTCATTTCGCCAGTTACTTCGCGATATCAGTCTCATATAATAAGGAAAACTCTCGAATCGGCAATAACATTATGAAAACAGCTCAAGCCGTGGTACTAGCCAATCAAAAAGATATTAACTATTAGCTTAGCCCGCGTAAAAAGTTTTTTATCATCCCAAGGGAATACAAACTATCCTATGTCCTTCCCAGAGTCCCGATTTCATCTAAATCGGTTCAGAGATTACCCCCTACAACTTCAAAAACTAACAAACTTTACCTCTTTATAATATTAGTATAGATAGCCAGTAGGGCTGACTGCCCAAGGTGTGCTGTTTGACGTATCCATCGCAAACAATAGTTGAAAAAAAAGTGTGCTATAAAAATTTGTTTTATGATGCAGTTGTTGCGAAGGAAAATGTAATGTAATGGTTTTTTTTGTAAATTTTACCTGTCCACGAATATAAAGTACGTGTTTATACAATAAGTAGATAAAATTCGTTTTCACCTTCTCACCTCCGTCGTTAATTCATTGGGTATTCCAATATTTCAAAACGATATAATAAAATGTGCAGGCGGTGTCGCTAACACGATCAAAATAAACGTTTCGCGGTAAGGGGACATCCTTGACGCTTTCACTTGGCATGAAATTATTTTCAGTAATGAGTTAATATCTCCTGAACGCGTGGACCGTGTGCCTAAACCTTTAATTTGAGACCAAAATTATCAAAATATATCCATAAACAAAAACTCATGTTTTCAAGTTACGTAATAATACTTTTTGTTGCAAGTCGGATCAATGATTATTATTTTTTTGATATCTGGCGGAGACTGTAGTTGGTAACTTCACTCTTATGACCTTGGTAATTAGGCTGAAAACCAATATCCTACATTTCAACTTTTCCCTGTTCATATTGTTGGCTATTTAAATACACCCCAAACAATGAAAACTGAATTATTAATTCATTATTATGGATTGCTCACATGAACACATGTGGCATTCGAATACATGTGACATCCACCAGCCCGCATTGGGCCCGCGTGGTGGATTACGGCCCTTTCCCTCTCACAGAGAGGAGGCCTGTGTCCCAGCAGTGGGAACATTAAAAAGGCTGATGATGATGACATAATAATTTTCTTCTCATTTATTTATTATTACAATTACTCTCTGCACTTACAGTGTTACCCAAAACATACAGAGAGTCAATAATTACATTACTTAGACATCAAAGACAAATAAAAAAAAATATAAAAAAAAAAATTAACAAACAATTCCCTAAGTAAGACATTAAAATGAATAAATAATTAAAATAAATTCAATATCAATTAAATTAGTTAATTTCAATTCTCATATCAGACAGGCGCTGGAGCGATCGATGCTCGCAGAAATGGAGAGTTTACAAAGTCAGATACAGCAAGCGAAACACGCGACTGAAATTAATAATCTCACCGCCGAGAATTTGAAGAGAGAGGTATGTCGCATTTTTCTAGTTTCATTCTTATTTTTTTAGTAAGCAGATTTTTTTAAAACAAATGTTGAATAATTAGATAATAATGCCAAAAAGTTTTCAATCTACCTATTATTTCTAGGGAGTTAGTAGCACCACTTCTCCCTAAATATAACACTAGGAATTGGTGAGGGGTTTTGGGGAACTGTTTCTATAATATTGATATTAATAAAGTATTCTTCAGCCTACTTTGATTTTTGATTTCGTTGTATTGACTTTTTGTGACATTGGTATATAATTTTTACGACGTATTCGGACTAATCGACATTCGACGGCCCGACATTTTTCGAAATAGTTTGGAATATCGTCCGTCCATCCGTTGGATTAAAAAAATATATCTATCTCACATTAGGATTAATTCTGTTTGTATAATGAGTCAGGTTTAAGCTACACTGTCCGCAGGTCGGAGTGCTAGAAAATGCCATAATGGAGAAGAAGCGTCAGGTGGAACGGCTGGTCCAAGAGATGAAGGAAGCGAATCTACAGAGCCTGACCGGCAGCGTGGATGAGTTACGGCATCCATTGGATGGTGTGTATGTTTTATATCTAATAATAAAATTGTTTGAAAGGGAAGTATGAAGAGTTTTAACGATTCCTGATTAAAACTCATTATCAGCCGGGCGAGCACGGCCTGCTGTTACAGATTTGAGTCGCATATTTTGATCACAGTTTGGGAACAAAAACCATGATAAAATGCGTGACTCAAGCAAATCACGGTGGCCGTTCTCGCCCGGTAGGTGTATAATTATAGTCATCAATTAGTCAGTGTTACTTGCCCAATGACTGGAACAGTGACTTATTTCTTTTAAGCCATGACGGCTTTATGCGGGTGCGCAGGTAGGTACCGTTATCGCGTATACGCGTTGCAGTCTCGTTGGTCTCGTGGTCGCAAGCGCGACAGCTGTACGCGGGGTCATGAGTTCGATTCCCAGGTCGTGGAAAAAGTGTTATTGGGTTTTTCCATTAGGAATTTCTCAATAGTAGCTCGTAGGTTATAACAAGCCGTTGGTCCTATTACTGATTTCTGTTGAGGTTTGTCTCTGATCGAGAATCGATCGGGAGGATTATTTTTAACCGACTTACCAAAAAGGAGGAGGTTCTCCTCCTTTTTGGTAAGTCGGTATGTTCACCGATATCTCCGTCAATTGTGGACCGATTTTGAAAATTCTTTTTTTGTTTGAAAGAGTATGTTTCGAAATTGGTCCCATTTTAATTTGGTGCAGATCTGATGAAGAACTACTAAGATTATACGAGAGAACTCTTCAATAAATAACGGCAAATCTCTCGGGATTGCTGCAATCGCATGTCTGTTTATTGATTATACCATTTCATAATATAACATCACGCCAGTACGCTCTTAAGGGGTACGCAGATCTCTCATTTCACCGGTTATGTTAAATTTTCATGATATTTGGGTTATCTATTCTGGCGTTAAGGTAACTTACTAAACAACTTGTCTATTAGGTAGGTACAACTAAAAAGTGAAAAATATTTTTTTTTTTACAAAAAAATACTTCCGACTTCCAAATAAGAAAACTACAAAGTGAAAAATAACTTTATTTTTGGAAGTCGGTGTCCATAGCGCAAAAAATGGTACCTACGAAAGACACCGACTTCCAAAAATAAAGTTATTTTTCACTTTGTAGTTTTCTTATTTGGAAGTCGGTAGTATTTTTTTGTAAAAAAGTTTTTTTTTATACGCGGTACAATATTTTGTACCGCGTATAAAAATAATCCTCCCGATCGACACTTACTATTGTAAGAGCTAGTAAATTTCGAGGCAGAGAGCGCACCGTCGCGTCGATGCGCGTTTATAAATCGTCTCCGTGACGGATTGGTTGCGCCAGGGGATGGAGTACTGTACTACTGTCCCCTGGCGCACTCTCTGACTTAACGGTGTCAAGCGTTGACCGACCATGGTTTGGTGCCGAGCGTAAAAGCATCGACGCGGTAAACACAGCCGTACCTAGCATGGGTTGACACTCGAGTGCGCAAGGCAAATGACGTGAGTCAGAAGAAGAGAGCCTACAACAGGGCTGCCAAGATCTGCAAAAAGGCGATGTGAAATTTGCTTCATACCCAGCAGGTAGCGAAGCTTTTTGGTCCCTGGCTAAGTCGGTTGAATCAAACTTCTGTCGCCCCTCATTACCAACACTGTTAAGACCTGACGGGTCACTGGTCCACTCTGCTGAGGACGCTAACGTTCAGCCCTTGTCCAAGAAGGGCAGTCGTGCTGACCCGGCCAACTACAGACCCATCTCGGTAACGTCTATCCTCTGTGAGAGAATGGAACGTGTACTAAACAATAAGCTCCTGGCATACCAGAAGACAACGACATCCTTAGTCACCGCCAATACGGCTGCCGCCGAAATCAGGATCTTCTAGCGTATGCCATTCACATCTGGAGTGAGGCCATCGAAAGGCACGGGAAAACGCTTGTCGTCTCCCTTGACATCTCGAAGGCTTCCGACAGGGTCTGGCACCAAAGCCTTATTGGTAAGCTTCCTTCCTTCGGTCTGCTTAGTGGTCCGCCTGACTGGATTACAAACTTCCTGAGGGATCGATTTATACGAGTATTTATCGATCAGTTAAAACCGTCATTTACGAGCAAAAGGTATTTCAAACCACTTGTGCATTTCTCGAATTTTAAGTGTCAGCCAACCGCCGCGCGCCGCGCCGCGTCTCGGGATCCGAGCACAAAAAGTCAATCTTTAACAATCCTCACAGAGCCACACGTTTCTAAATACTTCAAAATGTATTTTTTGTACTATTTCCAAATAAATAGAGTAGTTGTTTAAATTCACTTTTTTTTTTAAACTCCTTTATGAAGCAACGGTCTAACAGATTGCTGCTCTGTTCGGTCAATTAGATATTAACGCCGGAGTCCCTCAGGGGTCGGTGCACATTAATGATCTGCTAAAACCCGGAACCTTTGGGTATGCAGACGACAGCTTTGTTGCTGAGAGATCTGGCGCATGGGCTACTGGGCCTCAGATCCGGTCTCTCCGGGTAGCCAGGTTGAGCGCAGTCTCCGTATAGGTCGATGCCATTCTGGTTAGTTTCAATGCTGCTAAGACCCAGGCGTGTCATATTTCCGGAAAAAAAAGGGTGTCCCCCCCGGCACCATCATTCCGTGGTGTAGCCGTTCCGATAACTTACCATCTCGACCTTTTTTTTGTTAACTTGTTAAGTTGACATCGACCCTCAATTTTGGTTCATGCATTGAGACGATGGCTCAGTTGGCTTCAAAAAATTGGGGATCCTTGCAAAGTTGTTACGGTTTCACTCATGAACAGCTGCTTAACTTGTATAAAGCGCAAGTTCGGTCACGCATGGAGTACTTACTGCTCTAAATTCAAATCCATTCCATCGGATATGTCAAATTCCAGTTTGATGCACTTCAGTCAATTGACAAACCAAGAGACTTATGCCAACGATGCACTGGCCTACTTACAGGTCCAGAGCCTTGAACACCGACGACGCCCAGTTGCCAGCCTGTCGGTTTTTTATCGGTTATATTTCGGGGCCATCGCACAAATTTGATTCCACATAGTCCTTTTCATCATCGGACTACAAGACGTACGGCAATGCGCTATCGGTACATGGTAGACATCCTACCCATAAGCACAACACGTTTTGCGAATACTTTCATTGTGCTTACAGCTAACGAGTGGCATTCCCTGCCGAAGTCTTTGTTTCCTGATAGCTACAACCTAGGGGTCTTTAAGTCAAGAATGAATAGGTTACTTCTAGGCAAGCGTTCTTCACCGACAACCACATCATCGCTTACTATCAGGCGAGACAGTGGTAAAACGCGAGCCTACCACAAATAAAAAAAAACCGTCTTTTGTCAGAACCATAGAATCTCTGTGAACCTAGGAAGTTTCTTTTCTCATAGTTTTTTCTGCTTGTAAATTAATAAGTTTTATTTTTCATTCACAGGGTTATGCAAAGCAGGTAGCGCCCGCAGGATCATCGGGTCACCGAGACAGCTAGAGAACGCAGCCCCCACCAACAAAAACCCTCACGGCGTATGGGTTTAATGTTCAACGACACATTACTATGGGCGAAATACGCATGCTTGTACTTGCATAAAAGTGAGCAAGTAGCTTGCACGCCATTATTCCATAATAACTTCTGGTTGTTACATGTCGCAATGGCATGCAAGCTACTTGCACCATTTTAGGCAAGTTACAGACATACGTATTTTCTCTATTTAAGGTCGGCCATTCAAGTTCCCCCTATTAAAACGCGACGGCCTAATTTAAGTAGCGAAGAAATGTTTAGATCAAACTAGATATAATTTTTGGCTAGGTTTCTAAATCGGATTGGCAGGAATCTCGTATGTATGTGAGTGGCATTTTAAATAGTTTGTAATTACTACTGCTTTTAATCACTGTTTCTTCTGTAATTGTACTTTAGCTTCCTTTAATATAAGTCTTCACTGTTATCATCAAATTTTTACTAGTGAATATTTATTTATGCAATGGTGTAATCTGAAATAAAGCTTTACTCGTCTGAATCTCTGTGTATCTTCTTAGAGGGCCACAGCCGTATTGCGTAACTGAATACGGCAACGCAATGAGTTTGACCGGTATCCAATCGACCAATCACACAGACGGAAGTCCACATCGCGTCATTCATCTCGCATGTGATTGGTCGATTGGATAGCGGTCAAACTCTTTGCGTTGCCTTATTCTCTTACGCAATACGGCTGCCGGTTTCTAAATTGATTATTGGGAGTTGAGAACGTGTCAAGACCTATAGCAGGCTTTGATAGATACTTAACTTCAAATTCTTAATTTAGAAATTGGGTGAGTCGATTCTTGATTTAGAAACCTAGTATCAGTGCTGCTATGTAATGTGCACGTATTTTGTGGTACTTCTATAGCCTATGGTAGCGGTTAATTTATTAGTATTTGTGTTCAAATTAGTGTCATATTTATAATTATTATTTTGTCACAAATTCATCGTTTTAAGTGTGTATTGGATTTAAAAGTGTACTTAAAAGTATCGGCTGGATATTTTTACCTTACACTAAAAGTATTATTGTGTCTTGCCGTATAGTTAACGTTGTTTTGATATTGATTGATATTGGAATTAGATGGTACAAGTGCAGTCAAATTATTAACGATATTATTTAGTAATTTTTTTTGTGTGTTGTGTTTCGTGTGACGATTTTTAATGAATTCCAATCGTAGGTTTGAAACTAACAACACTAGTAGAGTTAAGTAATTTGCATTCAGTTATCCATTTGAATATCTAGTTTCATAATTTTATCCCATCTATTAATGTGTTCGGTTTATGACTGACAGAGTGAAGATTATGTTGAGTGCTGAGTGAATACGCCATTTTTGAGTTATAGAGTAAGCTTGTGGAACTAGAAGTTCTTAAGTATTATCATGCCCATGGGTGTGTGAGTTTAATGAACATGACGACTTAATTTACCATTTCAATATCTTTATACACTATTTATAAGTATGGTACTTCACTATGTTAGAATCTCTACGACCTATATTACTATTAAAGATCCTGTTTAAAGTATTTACACTACGATTAATTTGCAATATAGAGATACTTAATTATAATAATAAATCTAGTCGAAAGTTTAAGCCATTGCAATATTTTATAAACAAATATTAATCTTGATTTTAGAAGCATTTTAATTAAATATAATAATGGCATTTATGACAAATCAAATTATTAATATTATAGCGTAATAGATGTAGTATATACGGACTACGTATTTAGAAGTTCTATGAGACTTATTTGAAGAATGTACTATGTTTTGTTTCCTGCATGGTAACTAATTGTAACTAGACGATTTGTGTATGATTCATATATGAAATAAAGGACATATTGTATACTGGATTAAAGTGTGTTCTTTTCTTTCCTGCGATGCTTATAGCTAAGCTGGATGCGAGTAGGGTAGTACCATTTGGGATTCTGTGAGACCATGACGGTCCGGAAGGAGGACGGCAAGCGGGATCGCGAGAGAGCCGATCCGAATACGATCCAATCGATGATCCGCAGAAGAAGGCGTCGGGGAGGCAACCACAAAATATAAAACGCCGAAACCCCGCCTGCATCAAAAGACTCCGGGGTCGCGGGCGGTCAGATTGGGGACTCCGCACACCAAGTGACTTAAGGAAAGACGGTGGCACAGTGATCACGTGCTGCCGTGCACAGCGAGGGTCAGGGGAGGCATTTTTTCAATTTCCCCATGGATTTACCCTAACAGAAGTTGCACAGAGGAGGTTCCGGGGTGAGATAAAAATCCCACACTCCAAAAGTCCAGGCGCCTTCTGAAAGCCTACCAGTTAAAAAAAAAATGTCCTGGAAAACGCCGGTTTAAAATGAAATTACCAGACATTTTAGAAAAATGTTTTAAACTTAAGTAGGTACTTAAGTATAAAAAAAGTTTAATAACTAAAATCCGACTACATAAAAATCGGCATCAGAATTTCAGAAAAGTATGAAACAATAAAATATTCGTAGAGGATAGCCGTGCTCGTAAGAAAAATCAATATTTTTATACAAATAAGTCCAGACAGCAGGCCAATGTCCGGAAAAATCCGGGCGAATGGTAACCCTTATAGTGTTACACGCATTATGCGTCTGGGCCGTTTCTACTAGAGCTGCGCCGAGAGAGGCTACGTAAATGAAGTGATTTTATCGTTTGAATTTAGTTATATTTTCATTAAATTCTATACAATTTTTTTCTTATATTTAAAAATGTCATTTAATTACACCTTTTTTAATTTTCCCTTACACTTTTTTGCCAAACATCTACGGAAACTGCAGTTTGTTTGAACAGGAAACAGCATTCTTGAAAATTCTATGATAATACTAACACCTCCTATACTGTTATCATCTGCCTATACTGCCTACTGCTGTCAGATATCAGGCTTCTGACTAACGTAACGACTGTCAAAGATCTTCAAATGACAGCCGGGACCATTCCGAGGCACGGAGGAAACTCGGTATGTTGAAATGGTCACCCATCCACGGACCGACCTCGTCAAGCGTTGCTTGACCTTGAAGATCGACCCGTGCGGCTGTTATTATTTAGCCACGAGTACCTCCTATACTGAAATCAATGAATAATAAATACTTCTTTAGGCTGGCGGATTTTGCTGAAATCGCAAGTAAGTTCAAATAGAAAGTAATGTTTTTATGGCAGCGGAGCGTCGGATTTAGTAATGTTTGGCTCCATTTAGTGATTAGATGGATAGACACACAGATTAGATATGATACAAATAATATGGGCACGTATCACTGGCTAGGCCTTGACATTATTTTTATACAATCTGCCTCTGGAAAATACTATCATTTTTAATTTATAAAAAAAAACAATACTTTGCCCCACACTAGGAATTTCTTCCTGTATCGTGGGTGCGTTTACAGACATATAAACTCACATACACAACACCCAGAGCCGGAACAACTATCTGTAGGTCATATAAATATTTGTTCCGTGCGGGAATCGAACCCGCGACACGCAGCGCAGTAGTCAATTGCTCAACCGCTGCGCCCAGTCAAATCCTAAAGGAATTAAAATCGATACTGATACGAGTATTCTAGGAATGACGCAACGCCAGGCATACCATCATTTCAGCCGAAAGATGTTCACTGCTGGATACAGGCCGCCCCCAAATGTAGCCACATCGACCAGTCCTGTGCGTCTCGCATAACACTAGGTAACAGTGTTTATACTGAAATGGTCTTTGAATTTATAATCAGCTACTGCCTAGTACCTGATGCTTAAAATCATGAATCTCGCATTTTACACCAATCATGCGAGATGAATGACGCGATGTGGATTTCCGTCTGTGTGATTGGTCGATTGGATAGCGGTCAAACTCTTTGCGTTGCCGTATTCACTTACGTAATACGTCTGTTGGATCGGGTCAGGCACATACCTGCAGTACAGCACAACATATCCGATTCCACAAGAGTGCATTTCAGAGCAAGTTGCTTGAGCAAGTACTCCCCGTTAGCAAGATGAGAACAACCCAAGATAATGTCTGATTTATTATCAAATTTATTACAACCTGTTTAATAATCATTTTGTCAAGAGCAGTGGATGATAACTGGAAAGTTCGATGGCAGGAGTCCGCGGGGTTGCAGCCCGATCACGTGGTCTGACCAAAGTCGTTCAACGGCCAAACCCAACTTGCACGATGCACTCCACGACGCCAAGGAAAAACACATAATATGGAGGAATATTATACGAGAAACGTTGATCTCTCTTCGGGGGAATCACGACGACACGACGCGAGTTGGAGGAAGATTTAAAATAAAATCAAACTACTATCCATTATTTATTAATCCTTATATTCAATATAACTTATTCCATGTAAGAAATTAAATCTGTTCGCAACAACCTATAATAAAGAATGTTCTCTATTCAATAGATGCCGTAACGCGTAACTTAAGTTATGTCGTACTGTACTTAGAGTTCCGTGTTTGACCGTAACACTAATATATTTACAACACTTTGTCAAATCGCGGAGTCAAATTAACATAGATTCGATGAGTTCTATCCTGTGGTACTGTGGAGATTCAACTAATCATATTTCAAATAATTTTCGTAACTATCTGTTACAAACACTCGACACAGTAGAAAGAACTAAATATTCATAAAATTTAAATCACATTTCAATACTTGAAAGTGTTCAAGGCAAACTTTGAGCCTTTATATGGACTGGAAACGAGTGAATACCTTTGTTATAAAATTGAGCTTGATTTTGTTTTTTATGCGTCAATATGTTTGTCAATTTGAGCATCTTATTCTCACACCATTTAAATTAAAGGGATATATTTAAAATACGTACTTGCTTTCATAATTTGATATCCACAATAAGAATCATCATAAAATTACTGATGCAAGGGCGGATCCAGGATTAATTTCTGGGGGGCCAGACAAGTAGAGACTGATTGTTATTTATCCACATGCCACGCACTGTCATTGACAGTGCCGGATTAAACTAGCGAGGGTCTTGAAGTAAATTCTACGATGGGTATAGCTTCCTTGGTAGAACTTGGTTTGTTTTGGGTTCAAAACAGTACTATTACAAAATGGTTTTTAATGATGTCACACTAGCCAAAGTAATCTTTCTCTTGCTCCTTACAACTAAAGTTACTACAAACAAATTACAAAATATATGGTAGCAGTTTTGTAAGATTTTTGTTGGTTAAAGGCTTCACTTATATTTTCTTTACACAATTCTGAATGAAATAGAATATTATTAGCTGAATATGCAGAAGGTGGAAGAACCAAGAGCTACCAGGATGTAAGAAAGAGCGTATTTAGCTAATCCAGCCTTGATCAATAAAGAAATATAAATATAATATAGAAAATACTTGTAATAAAATGTAGTGTTTTTTAAATGTATTTATTTACGCAAAAAGAAACGAATGGTGTAACCTGTTTAGTATCCTTTATCTATTGTTTTGTGTGTACATAAATAAACAAATAATGTTATCAAAGTGGTCTAGTAGGTATTAATCTTTTAGCTTTTTTATTTGAACTCTCTGGGGGTGGAGCATGTGCCACCGTCCCCCCTCCTGGATCCGCCTATGTGCAGATGTATTCACTAATTTCAAATCCATATGAACCTTAAATCTACTGTCCTAGTAAAGACTATGCTTTCTCCTCTTTCTCCCTGTTATACCGTTCAAGTTCTTTTAAGAATTGTCCTTTAGGTTTCATGACATTGGGTCTGTCTCCGCGGCACTTGGGACAGAACCATTTACCTTTAGGCTTAGTCGTTAGCGAGACACAGGAGAAATGGAACCACTCTATAGGACAGAGATCGTTGTCACAGAGAATCATCTCTCCGAAGGATATCTGGTCGCAGAGACAATAGCGAGGTTCATCGGGATCGATCGCATCTGTTTCTTCTGGAGGTGTTTCTGAACGTTGTGCTGCTTGGCGCGCTTTGCGTTTTTTCTTTTTGCCTATACCTGGGTAAAGAAAAAGAAGAGTTGTTAGCATTCTGCATTAAAATGGTATGCAGCATAATGCTCCTATATAATGTTATTGCTATTTAGAGCCTACAGTGAACATGCATACCTTTCTTGTGGGTAGTGTTGTGGGCATGCCTCTCACTATCCCGTTCACTTGAATCTGCACCATCTGTGGCAGCACCTGCTGTGGCTCGGGATCGTCTCGCGCGCTTCGACCATCGCTCACCTAGATAAATATTGAGTTTTAGTATTTATTATTGACAGCAAAAGTTACTCATGACAAGAGGAAGATGCAGGATAGAATAAACTAGATTTTGTCAAAATGAAGACTTAGATCACAGTAGACACAAAAGTATGAAAGTCTTTCAAGACATTGATTGTTATTTATAAAAAGAAAATTAATGACAAGCACTAATAATAATGTAACTTTCGAGATAATCGAGAATAAGATAATTGCATTAATAATAATCGAGAGGCGTGCAATGATTGTTGACATTACCGTCCCGCATGACGGGAACCTCGTGAAAGCCGAGAAAGATAAGCAAATCAAGTATCTTGATTTGGCTCGCGAGGTTGTCGACATGTGGGATGTGGACACAGCAATCATTGTACCGATAGTCGTTTCGGCCAATGGCTTAATAGCCACGAGCCTCGACCAACACCTTAGGAGGCTCTCGTTAGGCGGCTGGGTCAAGGGCCTGATCCAGAAAGCAGTACTGCTGGACACGGCTCGTATTGTTAGGAGGTTCCTTTCCCTGGAGCCCTGACCGCCTGTAGCTTGGACCCTGTTCCCGATACCGGTGGGTTTTTATATTTTTAAATGTTTTTGTTTTTAATTTATTTTATACAAATATTTAAAAATGTAATTTATAAGACATGTAATTAATAAAGGACATAATATGTAACTTTTAACACTATATTTTAGTACAAAGATACATAAAAAAAATTAAGTACGACTTACCACCAGATTTATCTCTATTATCCACTTTTTCTTTCTCCTTCTCATTACTTCGTTCAGGAGGCGGAGGAGGGGGCGCATGCTGCGGTGTGACCACCGGAGCAGGCACCTCCTTCTCTGCAGCACGGAGTGTCTCTGGAGCTGGTGCCGGTTCTTCCTTGACTGTTCCGTTTGTCTTTACTTCCAGGCAAGATACTGTAAACAACAAATTTTGTGTTAGTTGTTAACAGATTCAGTGATAAATTATTTTTGGCGTTTAGCCAAATAAAGAACATTATTTAACAACATACGTAGGTACTTTAGAATTTATTTGTTTTCACTAATCTTTGTTTATAAACAATTGTTTCAATATATTGTTAATCTTCATCATCATAAAGCATATTAAGCCAATTGTGAAGACCTATACATGGTGTGTTTGAAGCAAGATCCAAAGGTATTTGTGAGTTTAAGCCCTCTTGGAACAATTTAATATAAACACCTACAATTGTGTAATTTATCCATATTAATTTGTATGTACCTACATACAAATTAATATTGATAAATTTACCTACCGTAATGTTGGTCAGTGTTATAAAAGTAATTTTCTTATATTGAAGAGGTTATGATCAAATACTCACATAATTTTTTGTGATCACCATCAAGTGACCTTTGTTTATTGTCAATGAGGTCTTGTAGTATCTGCACAACCTGAAGTTTCTCGTCACCTATTTCCTGAGCATTCACCAGCGCTGACTGAAGCCTTAGTGCTGCCCTGCTGCGGCGACGCTCTTCTGTATTGGCACCTATGCATACTGCTATATGCTTCTCAGCTTCACGAAGGCATTCTGTTAACAAAAGAAACCAATCTTAACATATAGCGACACAAAATCAGCTAGGTTACCTCCATAACTATACTTTTTCTACAGTAAAACAACACACAAAGAACTACTTATATGTATTCAAAATGAAATCTTTTTATAACCATCTTTCGAAGTAACAACAGACCAGTGGTTCGCGTGTTATTTTGGTCCACTTGTACTCGCTAGTGGTAATCTATACATAGGTATGCATACGTAATGAGGTTCAAAGGAGAACGTCAACATTATAATCACAAGCTTTTGTATCAATTATTAATAACTTAAACAACTGTTAATGCTTAGTAAGAGCAATTATGGCCTAAAGGGCATGTAGATATTGGAAAATTACCTCTGTATGTTACGTCAAGCTCTCGCATACGCGATAAATGTCTTTGCAGGTCATTCGGCAGATTTTCAACACAATCTAAGTAATTTTCGACGTAACTTGCTGAAAGTAACGCTTCAGTGGACGTTTGATTCAACATGGTTAAAGTTTAAAGAATGAACACAGTTTTCATAGTGATAAAACAAGAGAAATGAATAAAATCACTTTGAAAGCAAATAACAAGTCCGCTGCATTCAACAGCCGTCCCGTCAAGCATCTTTTTCGTTCAGAAACGAGGCGACTTTTGTTTTTGTTGTTTTATTGTTTTTAACTTTGCATAATGGATAAATAAAATATTATCTTTAAAGTTTTTAGTAGTTTATTTTTGGTTTCATTTTTAGTTATAAAATATAATTAGATTGAAATTCGACGCGATTGAAATCCAAAGCTTCGACGTGACGCTATACATTAGTGTTATCTGTGGCGTCATGTATCAGCCAGCAAGTCTGTTTCGTACTGTTTCGTGATAGTCAAGTAGGTATTGTCCTATTTAAATAACAGATGGCGCTACAATGCACTTTGTGCGTAGTCCATTCAGCTTGTTTTTGATCTTAGTTAGCCTAAGGCAGTGTTCTCTCTCTATTATTACTTTACTCTTTGCAGTGTTCCCAAGTTGTATGGCCTGCAACCAGCCAAACAAAAACTACCACATTCAGAATTCACCTTTTGGAGAGCCAGGAAGAAAAGAAAGGCATTACTACGGGTTGGTTTTAGTATCTGGGAGCTCAATATTGGGGTTGTTAAGGGATTTTTAATAGCGGTTGGTTTCCCCATAAATATAAGGTCTTTGGTTTCCCCTTTCAAATGATACCGCTCATAACCCTAGTAAACGCGTAGTTTTTTTTTTAATAATGTGTTTAAATTTACGTGCAATGGAACGTCATTTTAAAATTTTATTTTGTTCTTTTTCATTTATTTATTGTTGTTTTATAATTATTAATTGTTTTTTTCTAATAATTCATTATGATTTTAGTAAGGGGTACTCCCTAGGACCCCCTTTCACCCCTTCCTCCATAGAAAACCCAAAATGGAGCTCCCGGATACTTAATATCTCCCAATACTACTACTATGTATATTGCGAATTCACTATGGCTTCCTTGGAGAAAGTTGTTGTTCATATACTTGGGCAGAAGCATCCTTTAACATAATAGGAACACTCTTTTCCGTTACAACCTGTAGGACTGTTTAAATAATAAATAAATTATAATTGATTCGCTTACAAGCACTGTTCGTTATTAATACCTACTTAATTAATTACAACCAGTCCTATTTCAATGAGATGGATGTATTTGTTTCTATTTTTTTTTATATCAGTTTTAGTATCAGCTTTTCAGGACTTTTCCAATATCAGATCGCGACCAAACAGTGGGTCAGGATTCGTAGTTTAAGAAATACAGGGAGTCTACTCCCTAAGCACGAAATCCGGAGTAGGAAACGATCATAACGGAGGCCGAAAGCCTTCGTTACGGTCGTTTCCTACTCTGTATCAAAAACGGACGCATGATTCGTTCGGGTCTCGAACTACTTATGAATGAGAACACAATTTGATAATTGTACCTACTCCTGATGTGTTTTTACTCGTCCGAAAAATTTAATCATAACGGGAATAGGGTTCACTCGAAAGTTCCAGAATACTTTCGGACGGGCCCGTAACTTCGTTGACGGAGTTAGGGATTAGACCCCATTTTATTTTTCCTTGGTTTGAAATCCTCATTGGAGAAGTCTGTTACACTCGTACTGCCTAAAAACCACCCGGGTGTCCCATCTCACGCGTCCCTCGCCATCTCACGCGCCCATCTGCCGGGGGTTGCGGGAACATACGATACTTCCGCAACCCCCTGCTAGTGCCGGCCCACATCTGCGGGCCTCGACCAGGCATTGGGGCTAAGGCATGGCTACGGGCGATTTCGGCTAACATTGACTAAGATCGAGTGATAATGCAGTTACAGTACGACCAATGAGTCGTGGCCAATCTGAATAAAGGCTTTGCGAACTTTCGGGCATGTACACTTATGAAGAAAATAGTCATGTTCGTAAAGTATGTCTGGCGCAACCACTTGGTGCTTACTTCAGACGGGCCACTACTCATCGGTCGCACTGTACAGGCTCTTTTCTTTTCCATCCTAAGCTCTATCCCACGTTAGGTGGGGTCGTCACTCCTAATTTTCTGAGGCCAGGACAATCTGTCCGGAGTTGTCGGGTCGGGTAGTTCATCCTCCAACAGGAGTTTCGTCATGCTAGTCCACCATATAGCCAGATGTCGTCCTCTGCCTCTCTTGAGTTCAGGGAATTTCAGTGCTTTCTGTACTACATATTCCTGTCTCTTCACATCACGTGTCCATATCATCTGACACGGCTCTTGGTTAGTTTCTCTGATATAAGGGCGAATTAGCAACATTTGCAGCCGTATTGAGTTCTCGTAAGTGCGTAAAGAGTTCAAACTCTATCCAACCGATCAAATGGACCAATCACATGCGAGATGCATCACGACATGCATCTGCCTGGCATCTTTTTCACCCTATTTCTTTTCTGTTATTTTCAAAATGTAGGTGGTAAGTGGTATTATTTTATTTATTTCTCATCTTTACTAACTTACTTTAAGTACTACTAATATTACTGTTAAGGGTTTAGCATAAGCATATATTTATATTGTATGTCGTTTTGTGACAATTAAATACTTTTTCTTTCTTTCTTTCTTTTCAGATGAATGACGCGATGTGGATTTCCATTTTGTGTGATTGGCCGATTTGGTCGGTTGGATAGAGTTTGAACTCTTCGCGCACCTACGCAATACGGTTGCTGTAGTTATGTTCGTTTCGAACTTTGTCTAGCTAGTCTAGTCTTGTTTCGTCACACTTGCAGACCACCACAGCATCTTCATCTCGGCAGGGTGAACCTTTTGTACTTGCGTCTTTTTTACTGGACAACATGCTGGTCTATGCATCATAGCCGGCCTCATAACCCTTCTGTAGATCTTGCCTTTGGTTCCTATTGGAATACGAGCATCTCTTAAGACTCCAGTTAGCGATCGCCATTTCAGCCATACCACGTTCACTTGTAGGCTTCAACGTCTCCTTGGTCTATGATAAATCCCTTCGCTCGGTTATTATCTATGTATTTGAATTTATTTATTTTCAGATATGATCAGGGTAGAAGACTGTGGCTGGATTACTGTAGCTAATTATACTGTCATTGCAAATTTTCAGTATTTGCTCTACTTACTTTAAGGCCTACAGGATCTAGTGCAATACAATAAACGGTGATTGGTACAGGTGTGATGAATATCACGTAAAGAGTTGCTGTTTGTAAAAAAACCTTAAAGGTTAGCCAAACCGATTAAAATAAGTTCGGCCTCAGATCATTCTTCTAGAAAAGGAATTGTTATTATGCTATAATATCATGCAAGAGTCGAGGTCGATTTCCACCTACAATCCTCACCCACGTATAGTTTGTCATAAAACCTAAATGCACAACGACAGTATACTGTACAAACTCGCCAGCACTGGTTAGATATTCTAAAATATATTTAATATTTGACAACGTCAACATTTTTGTAATAATTATTATGACAACTTGAAAATATTGCTTTTTTATTTAACTTTTTCCGTGATAATCTAAATTTTTTAGTAAAAAAAATTCAGTGGTTTTTTAGTGCAGTGCCCCCAATGTCATCCACCCTCATTTTTGTCGGGTTGCCAGAAGATTCGCGAAGCTCCATCACAAAGTAAGTAACTCTATTTATGTGCTTTTATGATCTCTAACATCTACATCGCAGCTCAAGTAAGGCGAGCTGATTTCTGACAATATCAGGTGGAGGATATGTTCTTAAATCACTTAAGGCCAGTTCAGGCACTTTAGTTGCGTTATGATGAAGCCTGGTCTTAATTCACCTTGCCTTAGAATTGTCCTAGCAATAGGAGAATCTGGTAAGGGCAAAATAAATCAGGAGTTTATTTTGGTGGACAACAGTGGACGTCAATTTGATGCCAAATCTTAAACCATATGGTTCAGCTGTAATAGAAAGAACTGTTCGTACGGTTTTTCATTAGGAACACGGAAAAATAGTTCAATCTGACCTATTCCTTCATCGTGTATAAAATATCTCATTGCTGCTTAGTTGCCATAATACTAGACAAATCCCAGATTTCTCTTCTAAGTCTTGAATCTGGTTCAGCAGGACTAAGAAAAAACCTATTCTTGAGTTGTGTAAATAGGTACCTATTCTAATACCCAGATTTCCGCTTACATATTTGCACTAATTTAATAATGTAACATTAAACAACGAAACTCCTGAAAGCTTCGTGTCGTACAAACAGCGCTATTCAACTGCGGAAAGCGCCTGAACATTATTATTATGTAATTTCGCTTTTATGTGCTTGAACGAGCGTCTCAGTCGCGGTGGCTAGTCGTAAAATCCGTTTTAGAAACCCTTTTAGTGTTTCCACGTACAATGGATCATCCATTTTAGATACATTTTGCCGCACTAACTCTTTTCAGTGACTTGTTTTCTATACATTACAGTATTCCGTGTTATTGCATAACTGCTTGAAACACCATGTCTGGGCAAAAATCTTTTTTTAGAGGATACCTTAACTGCTCAAGCATCTTAGTAGTTTTGTACCAAATAAGTTTGTTTATAGATAAGCATTGCAGAAAGTTCGAGAAACTTAATAAATACCTAAGGATGAATAAAGCGTAGACCAGGGTACGGAAGGAACTAACAAAGCCAGAGAGAGACTTCAATAATAATGTTGGCAATAAAACAACTAATTTTGTAGGTTTTTTTATATATTAATATAAATCAATAGTTATTATTACATTTTAGCGCTAAGCATAGGCTGCAACAATACTTGTAGAGGGCCTCGCTCTAATTGAAGGTGTAGGCAGTTCCAGATATATTCTGCTGCGTGGGCGTCACAAGCGCAGCTTCGCCTTGAGACTCCCAATTAGGGCGAACGACTGGCTTGTTTATGTTTTAGTGCGTTATTTGTCTAAATTAGGTGTTATTGTGCAATATTATTGTTAACTACAACCTAAAAGACGTCATTCGCGTTTTCACGACCTTGTAATTTTGCTGTTTAATGCGGTTTTAGTACAGGAGCTCGAATTCCTTAATGGTCATGTTAAATCTTCATCTGCAATGATCATATTATCTTTAATAGTCTTGTAAATTATGGGTTGGTTTAAGTAACTGACTAAATGAAGAGCCATACTGCATTGAAAGCAGGCGTGGGCATAGTTGTCAGCCTGCATGCGTGCAAATGTGCAACTTAGGAAATAATAATATGGCTTCACAAGGTCGGCAACCCTTTGTTCAGTAGGATGGAACATTTTTGCTAAATCGATGCGAAATAACATTGTTATTTATACACCTTGGTTCCTGCACATTCCTTCACCTGCTAAGGCAAAATCGTCGGTGGTGAAGTTAAATCATTTTGGAAGGTGAACTTTTTGGTGTAGTTCAGTTCGAATCTTCTGAGTTGAGTTTCGCAGGGGTTTGGCGGTTGAAAAATACCTTCATATTGTGAAGTTTCCAAATGGCTCTTAGACTGGAAATATTAAATTTTGCGCCATGTTTCGAGCATTGTTCGCTGGTGGCCTTATAAAGGTTGATAGGTACTTTCCAGGTGTCCCAGTGTGTCATTAAAGTTGCCACACGGCTTGACAATAGTTCTGTTGTCTTTGACAATTCGCCCCGCTTATTCGCGATTGGTTGAAGGTACTAGGTACCACAATAGAATTGTGTCCTTCCATTTTGGTACAGCGTTAATTTTTACCTTTCTAAATCGTGCTGGGTTTTAGGTCGGGTTTCCTGTTTAATATCCTCTATTTGAAGTTCTATTGTGTTGTTGATGATTAGAGACATAGTATGACAATTTAGTTCAGAATAAGCCGAGTTAATTTCTCAAATAAAACTTCCAATTAAGC
Source organism: Orthosia gracilis (assembly GCA_947562075.1). NCBI lineage: Eukaryota > Metazoa > Arthropoda > Insecta > Lepidoptera > Noctuidae > Orthosia > Orthosia gracilis. The sequence goes on along the minus strand of OX387264.1, from coordinate 64,546,830 downwards.
CCTTAACATATTTACTAGCTTCTACCAGCGGCTTCGCCCACTTGTTTGTCAAAATCATGAAAAGTATTCTGTATAAAATTCAGTCCCAGGTCATGTATTGTGTGTGTGTCATGTAGAGTGGTCCAACCATAACGCACGATGTTAATTGTACATAAAACAAAAAGTTTTCAGAGAATTATCTTCATTTTATATATTATGATCTATGACAATTATGTGTGAAAAAAAGAATCGGCGAAATGCTCGCCACGGCTTCCGTGGCATACCTCTATCCGATGGTCCATATTTTCAATGACGCTGAGGCATATAGTTCTCGCCAAACTTGTTGGCCGCCCTGAAGTTGGCTACAATGTTTGCGCAGTAGTAAATCTCATACAAAAACAGCACCAATCCGTGCCTTGCGCATCGGAATGCCAATTTCGAAGCGAGGAAGTTTTGTGAGAACTATAATTGAGGTTCAATGTCGTTAATGTGTCGATTTATCTCATCCTTTAGCTCTTGAATTGTTCTTGGCTATTTGATGAACACTTTTTCTTTTAAATATCCCCAAAAAAAAAGTCAAATGGTGTCAAATCACATGATCGTGGCGGCCAATTGACATCGCCACGACGCGGACGGGAGATATAACACGGCCATTGAATTTCTCGCGCAAAAGAGCCAATGTTCCGTTGGCTGTGTGGCAAGTGGCAACGTCCTGTTGGAACCACATATCGTCCAGCTCCATATCCTTAATTTCTGGCCACAAGAAGCCCGTTATCATCTCGCTATAGCGAACACCATTCACGGTAACTGCTTGGCTGCACGGTACCTCTCCATGGTTGATTTTGTCAAAGACTGACACAAACAAGGAAATGACAAATAAAGTTGGTTACGTTGAGTTGTGACTCACAATTATCATCGTGCATTATGGTTGGACCACCCTTTACATAATTGCTTTCTAAATTAAATCCAAATTCTTCTATCAGTAATGATTGATTGACAAAAATCCAAACGTATACGACTTATATATATGACTTACAACATAGCTATAGTATTCAATCCGCATCGTTAGCGTAAAGTGTCAATATTTCACGCTATTATACCCCATCAATTATAACAGGATTAGGCCCGATGCGCCAGGACTGCGGTAACAGGATAGCGAGGGGGCGAAGCCCTGCAGGCCTACCTACGCGGTGCATGCGACGTGCCCTCTGGTAGGAGTGCATAAGAATATTGTATTTCAGCTAAATATGATTCTGCTTACACCTGCTGTCGGTTAGGGGTCTTCCTGGTGACGGATTTATTTGTAATTGAGCCTTTCCATATGGAGTTAGGGACGTATTACGGTAACACTCGTTTTCAGGAAAGCTTACAACGGCCAGATTTGTGTCTGAGTCCTTTTGGGAATTTTACTCCATTAGATTCTTCCTAATCGCAAGCAATATCTGTGCCACTTCCTTCCCATGGTGTCTTTGATACTATCTAACTTTATCCGATCTTCCACAAAACTTATTGAAAATAACGTTTTGTTCCAAGCCTCAACATTATCAGCCGACATCAGAAAACTTACTTGACAATCTCGACATTTATAGACCAGAAATTACAAGATCGCAGTCTCGATTTGTTGTCGCATTTACAAGGATGATTGGATGACGTTCGCTAACAAACACTGCATCATCGGAAGCTTCTGGTGTTCGGTGTGAGCGGGGGCGGCAGTCACGCACGGTGGGCTGCTTCGGAACAATGGCGGCACACCCTCGCGGAAGCCACTCCGTTACATGCCTGGCTACTCGCGATTGTCCGTCTGCGCCTGCGGTCACCCGCAAGCCCACAATCTTCGCTGATAACTATTGCATTCTTTTAGAATCGATTGCGTTGAGAATTGTTGCTGGCAGGTGCGGATTTGATTGGATGGCCTGCATTTGATTGTATGCGCGTAGATGCCATTCTATACTTATGTAACTCTTCTATGGCTATAGAATGCGATAAAAACAAAAAATGTTCTTAAATTAAATCTAAACCGACATGAGTTTTAGATTGAACTTAATTAATTTATAACTTTTTAGTTATCTTTTTTTATTACTTTTGAACATATTAGTGTTATATATTTATTTAATCAACTCTTAAAACCCTTCATTTTAATACCCTACACGATGGGTTCGCAGGAAAAAAAATGGTATCTCCACAATATGGCGCCCAAAAGCCGCAGTTTTTCTTTTTTTCAACTTAAATGCAGCCATTGAAACTCGCAAGGTTATGACGCATCGATCGACGTAGGAATCATTAAAAACAGCCTACGCGTTTCGTCTCTAGATCGCCACATAAGAAGTAATAAGAACTAACATACACACATACATAGTCTGGTAACCACATTACACTCCTTTGCGTCGCGCAATCGAGTAAAAAGAAGCTGCATCAGTCTTTAAGGAGTTTTATCACTGATATGTATAGATGTTGTGTGAACCCTTTAACCTTTTCTCAAAAAAACCGATTATCTACGTATTGATTGCATTGTTTTTGTAGGTACTTATGGCCTTTCTTGTACAATGATTTGTAGTAAGCAAGAATTATTCGGGATCATAAATCTGGTGACAATCATATTATAATTACGTTGTGTACGTAGCATCAAGTAGGTATAGGTCTGATAGAGATAGTTTGGATGGGATCACCTACAACGCCTATGGAGAATCTGTAGACAAACTATAGAAATACCTGCTATTTCTACATTTTGAAGATCATTTAATAAGGACTAGTTAAAGGCGTTGCACGAGCATGGTGTGTAACTGCGGAGGTCAACATAACAGTGACTAATAGGCTTATGTCGGTTTTTATGTATTCACTCTTGCACTTTTCTTTTGCACTTTAAATTATTCGAATTTCATCAATATGCGATCTCCTATCTCAATTTTATTTCAGTAGTCATGAACCATGAATCATGTTTCTTAAAATCTGGAACTTTTTGGATGCGCATGATTGACTTCACATGCCTTGTTTTGATTCATACATGATTCATGATAGCCATAATCATGGCACCGAGAAGCTTGCGCTGACTAAGAAGCCGTAATAACGAAACCAATCTCTTGCATAACAAACTGAAATAGTCCGTCAAAACCATCTGGTTCTAAACTACAAAGTAATTACTCGACACAAATCCGGTCTCAGCGATTTCCTAGATAATGTCAGAATAAATAAGGATGAGGGGATCGCACTCACATAAATTAGAAAATAGTGTTTTAGTTACTACCCAGGTGGTCGACTGACATGCTGACTAATATGGCGTCGGTCGGCCTGTCTTCCCGCGCAAACGGTTTGACAGTTTACGGTCAATACTTACCTACTCTATGGTACTTGAGCGCAATTTCTGGGACATCTTTGCGTGTTTTCCTGCAGCGATACTGACATGTTAGGCAATGAAATGCTCGTTGGAACTGTGTCTGGTCTTGTATTATTTATGAAGTGTCAGACAGAGTTGTTGAATTAAACAAATGTACAGCAATTTCCATGCTAAACTTAAAGATGTATTCATCAAAATGTCAACATCTTCTGAGTAACATCCAATCTTTCGGAATGTCTACTCTCAGACCTGTTCAATAGTCCATATTCGGCATAAGGACTACAAAATTTAATATCCATTTCCTAATCCAGAAAAACGAATAACAATAAAAGTAAAAGCCGTAGGTACTCTCCCAATGTTCTTTTGATTGTTTGTTATTTGCAGTTAAGCCACTATATCTGTTAATTGAAGGGTTCGATACAACCGTTATAAAAACAGAGATAGTGTCAATTAGTGGCCGTCCCTTAGCGGCTTTTGTCTATTTCGGTCCACGCCGGGGAACAAATTGATGTGCAGCTATCAAATTAAGGAAAACTTTATGGTTTACAAATTCTTTCTAAGGTTGTTGATGGTATTTATGGGGAAAGAATGCGTTTTGTGAGACGTGAGCTTTTGAGCTTTGTGTATTTTACAAAGATGTTAGCGAGAACAAAGAAGTGGAATTTTTGAAGTCAATGTGGCGTACAGGAATCTTCTGTCCTGTGACAGATTAGTTTATGATGTCGAAAAATTTTCTTTAGAATAAGGCTTGATTCCTGATAAACAAGTGGTATTCACAAAGGTTTTTTTTTCATTCCTGCACCATTTCTTTAGAAGTTTCATTTCCATTCGTTTTTGACCACTTAAAAACATCTGACAACTACAACGACTTTTTTCGGTTGTTTTGTGAGTGTATCTGTTTGCTAGAATATCATTGGTATAACGTATATTTTTACTAGAATATCATTGCATTGGGCATTTCAACCAAGATAAAAGCTTTGCCTACATCTTCTCTATGGATTGCTTGCATCCTTTCTTATTGATAACTTTATGAGAAACTTATCTAGGTTACATTTATTAACTTTGTAGACCAAACCATTACGTATAATACAATTGTTATTTATCAGTCGTTAATTGCTCGATTGTGGGATGTTTACCATCGAACAAAGCTTGATTAGCAATGCCTTCCTTTCGTTGGCTATTCTCTCATTACAAATCGAGATTATACAATTAGAAAGTTTGTTTAATTATAAGGTAAAGCGGCTACCTGTTTGTGTGTAGCTCTGCCGGCTTTGGTTATATTTTCTCATTTGCTATTTGTGTATTCGACATTGAAATCGATTTCGATTCCAATAATATTGTCTATATACATATATATTTCAATAATTGTAACTCGACGATGTCTGTGTCTTGTCTCTATAGCAGCAATAGATGCCAAAACACATTTTGTAATTTATGTTTGTCTGTCACGCACGGAGGATTTTTGTACGCGCTTGACCCAAAAACTGCTGCACGAAATTGGATGCAATTTTTAAAGTTGTGTTGTTGCTGGTTTAACATAAAAAACTGGTACATGTTTCATCTTGATACGCCGCTTAGAAGTTGAGTTATCTATAAATGAGTGTTTTCCTTGACTGGGTCAGTACGGGGAAATCGAAATCCATAGGAGATACCAGGAATCTGACTGAGGAACCTTAGGTGCTTTGTTGTGAGATTAATTTTACCATAGCAAAATTTTTGGTCAAGCGTGAAAAAAAAATATCGGGACAGCAGAACTTGTACAAATTTAGTAAAGAAAATGCATACAATTTCTGCGTACTTACGTAAACTGTCCTTAATCACCCTTCTTAGGGTTCCGTAGTAAACAAGGAACCCTTATAGATTCGCCATGTCCATCTGTCCATCCGTCCGTCCGCAACTTAGCTTAGAGTCTTAGAGCCTATTAGTACTAGAAAGCCATAATTTCGCATGGATATACATATTAATTAAGCCGACGAAGTGGTAAAATTAAATCATGAAAACCATTTTTTTTGTGTACCTGTTGTACAATTAAAGTTGTTATGTTTTTTTTTCTCGGTTATCCCATAGTGTGGGGTATCGTTGGATAGGCCGTTCAGAAATATTACGGGTCTGTGGATGCCATTTTTCGATGAAGGGTCCGTTTCCGTAAAAATTAAGCTTTAAATTGCAAATTGTTGCTTTTGGATATGTGAAAAAATTCACGGCAGTAGGATACTATATACACGGTTACAGGAAAAGTCGACCTAGATCCGTTAAGGGCGTGTAGTACACATCATTTCTGAATGATTTCACTATGGAACCCCCCATCCTAAACTTAACCGTTTTCGAGATTTTCGAGTTTTAATTTTTTTTATGAAAATGCCCAATTTTTCGGCTATTGAATTGAATATTTTGAAAAAAACCAAAAAACCAAAAAAAAAACAAAAAAATTTTTCATGTAAAAAACCAAAAAAATAATCATAAGAGTCAAAAAAATTCAAAATATTCAATTCAATAGCCGAAAAATTGGGCATTTTCATAAAAAAAAATTAAAACTCGAAAATCTCGAAAACGGTTAAGTTTAGGATGGGGGGTTCCATAGTGAAATCATTCAGAAATGATGTGTACTACACGCCCTTAACGGATCTAGGTCGACTTTTCCTGTAACCCTGTATAACGAAATAAAAAGGAAACTATCACAGCTAAGTAGGCTTTACAAGTTTACGAGTAATAGTTAACCAACTTATAAAATGTACTTGGAACAGTAAAAATTTTGTATATTGATGTATGGGGACAACAATTTTTGAATGGCAAACCAAGTTAATTTTTCCCTTCGTTAGAGCAATATTCGATGCTTTTATCATTTATGAATTTTCACTATCAAAGCTATAAAATGGCTATTCTTATATGTAAATATCGCTGTATTGTACGCGGGACACTTCGTACGTCAATATAATTGGGCGTGAGTCGGGACTCTATTGTATTGTTTCTTTTTTAATGGATTATTTATGAACGAAAGTATTATTTTCGAAATGTTTTTATGTTTTAGTATGAACCATGGGACAGGTTGTGCTTACCTTTTTAATTTCTCTCTGGTCTTTATGAGCCTATATGCCTAGCCTTTTCCCAACTATATTGAGTTCGCTGAGTACCAGTGTTTTACGTGGAGTGACTGCCTATCTGACCTCTAGAACCCAGTAACTGAATAACACGGTACCCCTTGGCAAGATTGGTGTCAGATCTCAAGCTTCTGACTACCCGTAATGACTGTCAAAGATCTTCAAATGACAGCCGGGACCAACGGCTTAACGTGCTTTCTGAGGCATGGAGGAATCTCGGTGTGTTGAAATGGTTATCCATCCACGGACCGACCGCGTCAAGTGTTGTTTAACCTTGCTAATCGACTAGTGCGGCTGTTATTATTTAGCCACGAGCTCCTCTGAGAAGTTTAGAATTACTGACCCCAAAACATGTAATATGCCTTAAGTTGGTTGAAAGAATCTTAATTCATAATACAATCCATCTAAACCAGTGGTGCTCAACTTTTTACAATGCGCGCCTCGCAAATTTCTTCCAAAACCACTACGCCCAACCCCTATTCTTATAGTTTTATCTTTTTACTTTTTTTTATCAATAGGCTCGCGCTTGACCACTATCTCACCTGATGGTAAGCGATGATGTGGTCGGCGGTGGAGCACGCTTGCCTAGAAGTAACCTATTCACTCTTGACTTTAAGACCCCTAGATTGTAACTATCGGGAAACACAGACTCCGGCAGGGAATTCCACTCCTTAGCTGTACGCATAATAAAAGTGTCCCCAAAACTGTTATGTGCGTATAGGTGGGATGTCCACCAAGTAATGATGACGCATCGCCGTGCGTCTGGTTTGCCTGTTTTTGGAAACTATAAGAAGCCGTAAATGCTGAATGGGAGCATAAACTCGTCAACTAACTTGATTTGATTTAATTTAGATTCTAAAACTTTTCACCTGTAGCAACATTTCAATCCACACCACCGTTTGAGAAAACATATTCTCGGAAAACAATTCACTTCGCTTTCAATGTGTGGTCATTTAAAAATAGTCAGTAGTTTGGCCGGTGGTTACGCAAAATGACTAAGTTTCCCTGGCTAATGAGCCGTAATGCAGCCCGGTCCGCTGTCCGTCTCGCTACCGTGGACGGTGCCCGAAGCTACGGTTCCGGCCGGCGACCGGTGATCCGGCTATGATTGGCAGCTCTTTAGTTTAATGTGTTTGAATTGCTGTGTATTGACTTGGAATGCAGAGGGTAAACTGATTTTAGGTCCGTTTTATTGAAATAATGCTGTAAGGTAGTATCTTAGACCGCTTGTATCAAAACCTTTAGAAGACATTCTAAAGGAATGAAGTTTTTCAATCACTTTGCCGATGATGGTTAATGTTATTGCTACTTAGATTTTCGCAAAATACCTAAATAAACTTGGGATTTAAACTTAGGTATAAATCCCGCCTACTGTATTTTCCGGTTTAGTGATCAGCGTACCCTGTGACCCGCGGGCCTTTACCAGTTTAGATCGCCTGGAGGACACGGTGGATGTCTGCCCCTCTTGGACGGAGCACCGCCGAGTCCTCGTGGAGGCGATCGGCGGTGGCGACCACTCGCGTCCGACCCTTGTCCAGGCCATGGTACGGAGCGAGAGGGCATGGGAAGCTGTCGTCTCCTTCTGCGAAGCAATAATGATCGCGAAGGAGGAGCAGGAACGCGTGATGGAGACACAACGGTGACGCCCTCTATCTCGAGGATCGCAGGCCGATTCCCGACCACCGTATGCGTGGGCTTGCGGACGGCGAGTAATGGGTATCACGCTGTCAAATAAGGACCAGGCCCGAGTCGAAAGCGCATAGTGTTCCACGCGCGCTTCAAAGAGATGTCAGCAAAATTGACGGGGACCGCGAGGGCCGATGCCTGTCTGGGTCGCGGAAAAAATTGAAAGAGAGTTACCGCGGCCCTGGCACAAGCAACTGAAGGAACACGGGTGGGTTTTAGTCAGTAAAAGTCTGACAGTGGATGATTGTCCACGCAAAAAAAGCTGCTTCCAGATAGCTTGTAGGTTACCTCCTCTCCTTATACCTTCCATAACTTTCCTTTCCTTAACCATCCTTTCGTTTTAGATCCGACGTTGATTACAGAAGCATTACGGACATCAAGTCTGTCGTCATCAAGAGCCTGGATTACAACGAGCCCAGGTGAGTTATGTATGATATTATGTAGTTATCTTTTAAGTTAGGACCTAGTAAAACGAAATCCAGTAGGTTACGAAAATTGCTCAACCTCAACAACATTGCAATAATAAATGGGCTGTTTATAAGCCCTGCCGTCTTTAAATCAAATAAAAGTAATCTGTTTCTACAAACATTTTAACTAAAAAAATAATCGACTTCCAAAACAAAACACTACAAAACCGAAAAATAACTTTCTTTTCGGAAGTCGGTGTCTTTGGTGTATTCTTTTTCGTTTTTACACCTACTTACGAAAAGTAAGTTATTTTTCGCTGTTATGAAGTCGGCAAATTTTTTTATCTATTTATTTTTGATATATTATATGACCATGAAAATACGCATTATTAAGGATAACTCAACATCTACTCGTCCGATCATGATCAATTTTAAATGGGACCCATGAGAAGCACCAGCTTTCAAATAAAAAAAGAATCATCAAAATCGGTTCACCTAGTAAAAAGGTTTTGAGGTAACACACTATAAGAAAAATAAACAGTCCAATTGAGAACCTCCTCCATTTTGAAGGCGGTTAAAATAGTTAAGGCCTCCAAAAAGTACAAGGTGGACCGATGACCTTGTGAGGGCAGTGGTGATTCGCTGGATGCAAGAAACACAGGGTTCACGACTCACAGACGCTTGGAGGATTCCTAATTTCCTATGTCCAGCAGTGGACGTCTTTCGGCTGAAATGTTGATGACGTGAAGAAGTCTTGAATCTCGTCGGTGCACTGTAGCCTAGGCTATTTTATAGTGCCGTTTGAATTGGGTAAGCTGTGAAGAAAGTAAGGTACCCAAGTCATATTTCATAATACTCATTAATAAAGCTTTTGTATCCAATTGCATTATACTGAATCGCAAATAGTTTTTAATTCATTGCATTTAAAAGCTCACAAAATAAAATGTTATATGTTATATGTATATTTAAATTCTTAACATTTTCTGACGTTTCGAGCACTTCTCAAGTGTTCATTTTATAACGGAGCCGAGCGGTTGAAATGTACCAAGTTTTTTAAACCGTGTAATTATTCGTAGCACTAAGTTTATTTCGAAATGCTTGATTTTATTTAAAGCTATAAAAGAAGCAAAATACGTGAGCTTTTTTTTGTAGAGTTGTGAAAAATGGTGTTGAGAAATTGAGTTTTTGTTTCACGTATGCTATTAAAATTGCAAATTCAATTTTAAACTGTACTATTTTGAGGAAGAACGATAGAGTGCAACGTTTTATTAACGTGCTTTGATATCGTTTTCCAAAATACCTACCTACTAGATTCGAATAACAGTTTCGCCAAAAAATAAAAAATAAAAATACGTAGATACTTAAGTGAATAAAGAAAGTTCAATAAAGTGGCCAATTATAACCGTAAGTAACGATTGTAAAACATCATATATTTGAGTATATTTTAGTATCTACATAGGTACTTAATGTCACGTCCCATTTCCTATATAGGATACACTCTGAATATCGAGCCGAAAATTGCCGATGTTGGCCGAAATTAGCCGAAGTCACGCGTAGACATAACATGTAAGTTTTAATAGCTAGTATAAACTATTTAACAGGACTACTGCGCATGTACGTCTTGGTAACCTATTTTCTCCATTTCATCGGATTTCATCCGCAAATAGGTCGAGAATAAATACTTCGTATTCATATTCTGGTTAACTGAAATGTCAGCCGATATAACACTCTTGGCAAACCGTTATTATTATTAAAGAAATCCAAGTCACCTGTCAGGACCAGTCTTCATTACCTACACGTCACATTAACTGTTAATTTTAACATCACATCTAATTAACTATTAATTTTCTTTATTTTCTCTTGTCACTTTCTTTCCCTTCCATATAGCCATGGAATTAGGATTCGATGTGGAAAATTCACAACGTCAAATATTTTTAATCAATGACCACCATATCGGGGAAATTAGGAAAATAAACTGTGTCACAAATATCCGGTTCGAAGGACCAATACTTTAAGTCACAGATACGCCCCAGTAGTTGCTTTTAGAATGAGAATCACATCTAAACGGCTAGTCCAATTTTTTGGAAAAAGTAAATGTTACATTAGACCATTTTGTTAATAATTTGATCTAAGAAAATTGTGAATTTTATTCGAATAACACACGGGCAAAAATACGATAATCGCACCAAAACCGACAGGCGACAATTTAATTATCTATATTTTGATCTAAGGCTTTTTTTAAGTCATAGAATAAAACGGAAAAAAAACAAAAAACTACTGATTAATACCGGAGGGCTAACTTTATCATTGCAGTTGCTCGGTTTCATAACGGCTAAAGTTAGCCCACTACTTGTATCAAAATGTATATGGTAGTGTCATTCATCATCATCATCATTTCAACCGAAAGACGTCCACTGTTGGACATAGGCCTCCCCCAGGCGTCGTCCCGTTGACCGTTCCCGTGCGTCTCGCATCCAGCGCATTCCCACAACCTTAACCAGGTCATCGGTCCACCTAGAGGGAGGTGTAATTGATCGCCAATAAAAATCAATGAAAATTAAATATCCCATCAAAATGATGGGTTACGTCATCATTATCAGCCTTGTAATGTTCCCATTGCTGGGACACAGGCCTCCTCTCTGTTAGGAGGAATGGGCCGTGTGATATCCAACAACCCAGACTTGGCCCGCGTGGTGGATCCACGTCGACCCAGTGCTGCTTGGTAGCATGTCTTCGAATTTTTGGTTCTATTCTAGGGCGTGCCGATTTTCTCACTATGTGTTAGGTACTTATAAACAATTCTCATAAAACGGTATTAATAGATAGTAATAGCGTAAGTAAAACTATATATTACTGGAACTTAAGACGTAATTAATTACTAAAATGATCGTAAAAAGTTTATACTTCAGTGATCAATTCGCAATTTTATAAGACTAATAAAACCTTTATTTTTGACAGTTTACAGCGAAGGCAAAATATAGTAGTTTTACTATATTTTTATTGTTTTAGTTGTAAAACAGACAGCTTTTATGGATTTGTTTAACTGCAAGAAGCTGTGTGTGTAATTTAGCGTGATCATAACAATATAAGGTGTCAGATTTATTAGTACCCAGTGTAATGTGATAGGTGAATTTCTCTTCGAACACTAGGTACTCGTAATTTAAATTTTGCATTATTGACACTTGGATGTAAACAAGATTCTAAGTATCGATTTTATAATGCTTCTGAAGTTAATATTAATTTCTGTGCAAGCAAATAACCTCCTATTGTAATGGTTTGCCGGGAAATGGATTATGCAAGACAATATTGTCCATGGATTCGAAACTTAAACGGGATTTTATGGGTTTTTGGACTTGATTTGTTATATGTATAGATATAACTTGTTGGATATAATATAAGCACCAATTTGAAGGTACCCGATGAGTAGCTGATTTTAAAATAAGAATCACGTCGAAACGGCTAGTCGTATTTATTTGGAAAAATATATGTTACATAAGATCATTTTCTTAATAATTTGATCTAAGAAATTTTTGACTTTTATTCCTGTAACATAATGTAATTAATTTGTAAAGTTATGTCTAAAACGGACAAACACACGACAATCGCACCAAAACCACTGGGCGTATTTTAATGAAATCGACATCATCTCAAAGACAATTTGATTATCTACATTTTGATCTGAGGCTTTTTTTTAAAGTCATAGAATATTAAGGAAAGCAAGAAAAAATACTAAATTTTGGGTCGCGCGGGTGTGAAACGAGTGCGCGTTTTGTTCCCTCAAGGTCGTTGGTGTTAGTCGTCGTCTTAAGGAAAAAACATGTGAAAAAAGAATAGGTAATAAATATTAGGTAAAAAAATAATAATATGAAATACAAGGTTTTTGTGAAAACCTTATATTTTCGTACAAGGTAGTATTTTGCGTTTCTACCGACCCTTAGTGATTTAAGGGATAATATTACATTGACATAACGTATCATAATGTAAGTACACTAACTTTATATCGTTTTCAATCTTCATTTGATTCCCAATACTTTTATTACTAAATACATCGCATGTGGGCCCATCTGCCTCACTAAACTTTTCATAAAAATTATGTATCTAGTTTATAAGGTTATAAGTTGCGTTTACGTGGTGACATTGTTCGGTCCGGAGCTGGGATGACACGCAAGTCCTGCCGGGGGCTGGTACGAGTTTATCCGATGCGATCGATACAACAAATACTGTTCGCGTGATGGATGATGCTCGCTGAATTCTATTGTTGTCCATAGCATTTTGGAAGAATGTTGGCTGCGACGGTCCTTTGATTTAGAGGCCTACTTTAAATTTGGGGCAGGTGTAGTGATGACCTGGTGGAAGGTGGAAGCTTCTGGTTTAAGCAAAAGTAGGACGTTGTGAGACATGTGAAATGGATTCGTGAAGGCTTTTTGTATTGCTTAAGTGGGACACAGGTTAATCTGTTTTGGATTATGAGGGCTTTGTGTTTTTTATCCTGCTACCGTATCGTTATACCTACATATTAACAATATAGGGTGTTACCAATGATATTCTAGTAAACAAATATGTTATGAGCGCGTGCATTGTGAAGACTCAAATACGTCCCAATTGGGACGTATAGTCTTTAGTCTATGTCACGCATGGTGAAGAGCGATACGCATTGTTGAAACAAAAAAAAAATTGAAAAATGCCATCGTGTGTATTTAGAAAGTGTACCAATTATGATAACAAAGTGAATAAAACAGAAGGGATCTCATACCATATGTAAGTACCTAAGTACGCAATACACCTCAATTTACTATTTTTTTTTTTTAATATTCTGATATTTGGAGGTTCGAAAAAGAAAAAAAACCGTTTTTGGTGAGAATAATGTAATACCATATGTAAGTACGCAATACACCTCAATTTATAAATTTATTTCAATTTTTTTCCTTATATCTATTATTTATTCTGTGCTAATATTCTGATATTTGGAGTTTAGAAAAAGAAAGAGATGGTAAATACAATGGTGGCCAGTATAATGTTTGTTTACATTCACACGCAACTGACAATTACTAGCCGTCTCTTTTTTTCTTGCTGGTTTTATCAAGCCATCCCTTTCGACTTGTAGTGAAATGTCAGATGAATGAAAAGTGTGTATGTATGCTGCCGCTTCTGTGCGGAACTTTTTCTGTTGTTTTGTGAGTATGTAACGTATCTGTTTTCTAGAATATCATTGGGTGTTACAGAAAAAATCTGCTAGTTCATAATTTTGAGTACAGTAACCCATTTTCAACGCAAGCAACGCAATTGATTAGAAATTACTTAACTCGGAAGATTTAGACAGAATCCTTTGGCAAATTCGCTAGTTTCATTTAGGTAGTAATATTGGAATTACTGTTCCATCTCATTTTTTTATATTCATTTTCTCATAGATTTTTTTTTAGTTATCGCACGACTTCTCATGATCTTTTACGACTTGGGCGGAACCATTTTCGATACATTTTATGCGTCTCATATCTACAATATCAGATCAACGTGGGTAGTATTCTACCTCATATAGTAATTTATGTGTAACATTATCTTTAATTAGACTCTAATGTTATTAAAATTAGCTTACAATTAGCAACGGAAGCAATAAAGGGTGGTGCAAATGATGCGAATGGTCAGTTTGTGCTCGTTTATGTTGACAAGCGGACGCGTTTGAAGGCACGAATGTGTCATTACACATTCGTGCCTTCAAACATAACATGGCATCCCATAAGAATAATATTGCCAATTTATGAATCAATTTGTAATGTTGCTGTAGCTTCTGTAAGCCAGAATCAACTGTGGCTACCACATAGCTTGATAAAAACCGAGATGGCTCAGTTTAGCTAAGTCCCAGAGGAATTATTCAAATGTCTGGATAACTCAATGCCCTCTTTAGATGCTCAAGCATATTGATTCGAAAACGATTATATAGATTTATCTACTTATCATTGAATTTACTCATATATTATTTTAAATCGAGGATCACAAATTGTATTAGTCTCGTCATCATTTTTGTAAGTAAGGTATTTTTCTTACTCTGCCGCTGTCCTTTTTTTGATTTCTTTCCGGGATCCGGATCCAAGACAGTTGAATCGCTTCTCTGGGACTCGTCTATCCGAACTTGATTGCCTCGGAGTTTATCTGCTGGTTGCCTCTGTTGATTCTGGTCTTCAGGAGCTGCAGTTGCAGTGGATTTGAGGCCGTTGTCCTTGCAGGATATTTATAGACATTATGGATAAAACGGGCAGAAAACGCTCTCGCTTCCGCTACCGCCAGTTCTGTGGTCAAACGTTTATTTAAACACAGCACAGCATAAGTGCTGCTTACACATAATTGAATAATTCCTGGCCCCTTCCTGTTGCGATTATGAACTCTTTAATTGTGGACAGTAAAAGTCAATTAGATATGAACCGATATTATTGAGGCACTCTGAATTCGCGGATGTTTGTCTCAGAGCGGATGCGTTTACCGTTCCTTCGAGTTTTAATTTGTTCTTCTAGCAGATTCTTTTTCTAATGAACTTGGGTAACACTTTCAAAAATAACTTAATGCTTTTCTAACTTAAGGGCCTACATACGCTTTAGTGTCGTAAAACGGTAACTTTCTAAAGCATACTCTTTATCAACGGCTAGGTTAAAAGGTTTGAAAAAAATATACATTTATAATTGTTTCATGTACATTACTTTTTAAACATGGTTTTTTCGTATAAAAAATAGTTTTGCTTAAAAAAAATAATTAGCAACACGATATTATCCGCAACTTTTGGTTACTCCTCCAAAACGACTTGGATGTATAAAAATATTTTTACACAGAAAAATTGATGGCTGGAATTTCTTCATAACTGACATAGCATATATAAATCAAATAATATTTCGCAAACAAAACTGTTCAACTGGTCAAGGCTCAATATTGATATATTGGCATCGAGCGGGCGCACGGCCAGTACTGCGTTTACATTGGGGCGTATATATCGCCTTAATGTGTTAACTCTCTGAAGGTGTCTGTGAGTGAAAATCTCCCTTACCTGACTTGTCTGTTGGTGTTTTTTTGCCATATTTTTGCAAACAAGCACCTTTTGGTAAGTAGTGCCCGCAGCCCATAAGCTTCTGTAATACTAGGGATTCTACAGTTGTCCTCCCCTTTTTGGAGAGGACTCTCTTCAATTATAATTCATAAATTATTAATTCCTCGCAGTCCTATAACCCCCCTCTGCCCTCCACAGAGAAGAACAGTTCTGGGTGAAAATTCTCCCTACGCGAGGTTTTGCAGGGTCGTGAACAGCTGCAGCGATCAGATCGACCTCCATTTTGATGGACTAGGCAAACTTAAAGCCAGTTTCTCTAAATATCTCCCCGATTATTAGATTATTAAATTCATTTACTCACTCTCTTTCCTGCTGCATTATCTAGTGAGTTTGTTCTGCACGTTAGCGTGACTTTATAATATGCATCTAGTTTTACTTAATTTCTTTTATTTTTAATTTTTTCGTAATTAGATTAAGTTTAATTTCATTTTAAGCAACGCTCATGGCATAGACTTATTTTTTAAATATTTTTTATTGTAAGTTACTACAACGATTTGTGTGCATGCAGAGTTTACCTATAAGTGTTTGTTACACTCTACTCTATTTTTTGCTTGTGTTTATTGTTTCTACTAGTGTAAACAAATGTTGGTAAACCAAATAAAGAAAATAAATAAATAAATTATTTCAAAGCTCTTTTCTATAACCATTGTAATTGTGTTCAAAAGCAGAGCCTATTGCTTCCTAGGCACACTTCATATTGGTATCCACATGGGGCGGCGTTCCCACACGATGTCGCTACCCCATCAGTTGATAGCAAACAAACCATTAGCACCAAAACTACTCACATAAACAAAATGACACAAGACACCTATAATATTAGAGATACCTTCGTCTCTCCATAAATATCCGCCTCACGTTCGGTGCTATCTTAATAGCTCAAAGTAATTTGTGTGGTAGCGCATATTTAGCGCTACCTGGCTGCCTGCCTGGTCCACAGGTGGCGAGATCGCCACTTAGATATGGCCCCCAGTAAAACTTTTGTGGTGCACACTTATTCTTATTTTGGCCGACGATCGTGACTGGTCCTTGCACGTGCCGTTCAAAACAAACCGTAGCCTCTAGTCTAGGAAAACGACCTTTGGAATTGATGTCTATATCGTGTTGAAACGAAACCATTGCGCGCTGCACAGCAATCAGTACTTTCAAACTTCGAACGTCCTCGGCAACGTATTGTACCAGTATTGTGTCAGTGATTCGTCAGTGTATATAGTCTGCCTCGAAGGGATGATTTACAAACTGTTTAGTGTTGTCCAGCGCACTTGTTTCAGGCTGAGCGCGTGACGTCACGATTGCTTCGAGACGAATAGCTCATTCAGTTAAGGCATATACCTTATGTAAAGGCTTTGCCTAAATACAGCGGGTTGGTGCTGATTAGTTAGGAGATAGGAGGAATATTACTTAATGTTGGTACAGCCACATGGCCTTTTATGCTGCCGTCATAAAAGGGCTGGGAATTTTCAGTAATTTTCTTGGAACTCACACTTTTGGTGACGTTAGAAGCTCGAGTTTACATAAAATATTCAGTTCTGGGATGTGATCGGGGCTTCTTCCGAGATTTAGTTTTATCTTAAATCAGTCTATAATATCCCACTTCTGGGAGCCAGGTCACTCAGAGATGCCCTCGAATCTATGTTTAAGGAAATCTAATGATGGTTGTAAAAATAAAACAAGAATAGATGGGATATTAAATCCTCTGTGTCATCCTAGAGATTAGAGTAGCTATCTAAGGACATACGACTAATGAGGGATAACTTTATGTCGCAGGTGGGAATATAATCTCAGTTACATCCTTATTTCAACGGGGACAGACGTGCAAAGTGCGCAAGCTGGTTCCCTTTGACATGTTATATCGCTGATGACATTGTAGTAATAGAGGGTAAGACAAGGCGTACACTTGCGATCTTTTTACCCGACTGCAGAAGGAGGGTAATGTGTTTATCAGTCTATGTATGTTTGTTCCCATGTGGCGTTCAGAGACCAAACGCGTTGGCCGATTTTAATGATTCTTACGTCAATCGATTCGTCTTAATCTTGCGAGTGTCACTGGCTACATTAAAATTGGAAATTAGAAAAATGGCGGATTTTGGGTGCCATATTGAGGGGTCCCAATTTTTTGTTTTCTCCCAAAACCCATCGTGTGGGGTATCAAAATAAAGGGTTTGAAAAGTTGATTTCAAAAATATCTGATATATAACACTTATATGTTTAAATATACCTAATTCGAAAAAAAGGTTGACTAAAAAGTCATCAATAAAAAAAGGTTAATTGAAAAAATCAAAAAACCCGACTGCTTAAAAAGCGAACTAAAAAGACGTAAACAAGAAGAAAATCATGTTGTGTCGGAGGATACATACTTATTCCTCTTCGATTTTCTTCTTGTTTACGTCTTTTTAGTTCGCTTTTTAAGCAGTCGGGTTTTTTGTTTTTTTGAATTAACTTTTATACCAATCGAAACAATATAAAATTCTGTTACATTCGCAGGTTACCTTGAACGGTGCAGTCATCATGATCTTCTTAACCGTATTTATTATTCGGGGTTGACGTAGTATATTATATTCTTCTTCGACTCAACTCTATTTGATATCATCTGTAGCCATCTTCTTTCTATCTATCTAAATCAGTCTTTCTCGCAATTTATCCATGTTTGCTTTGGTCTTTCCTTCGTAGTCATTCATATCAGTACTCAAATCTACAGAAACTGTTTCTTCTTCTATTGGAAAACCACTACTGTTATGAAGGTGAATTAGTTCTCTCTTAGGTATTTGCTTTTCTGCTCCCTCGCCACTATGGTTTATTGGTTCATAACGGTAAATTGGTTAGTCATCAGTTTTGAATTTCAAAGTGCCATCTCCTTAAACGATTTAGTACGTCATTGGATTGACATTATAACCAATACATTTGTCATATCTCCCATTTGACGCTTTATTCTGAAGTTTTGTCGTTCGATAGGTTTGGCCAGGCAATTCAGTTCGGATTCACATTAGAGTAATATTAATGTAACTCGCATACTTTATAGCTTTTTGGATATAATATCCGGCGTTATATAAATGTCAGGGTAACCTATTTGACCTTTCGGGAAGGAATCGTGTCATTTTAGAGCTGTTCCGAATCTGAATGTCTGATTTATATCATTTTCTTGTAGCTTCTTGCTTTGATAGCTTCGCAGAAAATTAAGGTAAATTTCACTAATGAAAGTAAACACGATCAGATTACCAAAAGTTATGGTTTGCATACGTTTTACGGAATAACAGCTCATTAACGCGGTAAGCTCTTTCTTCCTTTTGGCGCTATCTACTGATCGTGATCGACTCCATTCTGGATTCGAAACTAACCTCGATCTAAGGTTAGATGGGATGGTTAGCTAAGGTAAGGCCCAGTTTTTTAGGCGTGGTTAAATCAACCAATGGTTAAATATGCTAACCAATGGTTCCAAATTTCGCTTAAATTCGAACATTCATCAAATCTTAGAATAAAAAATGGACACATAAGTTGGAGAGTTAATTATAAAATGCTAGCTTTTACCCGCGGCTTCGCTCGCAGTGAAGCCATTATTTTTTTTTTTTTTATAAAAAGTATCCTATGTTACTTCTAATACCTCCAAAAATATATGTACAAAATTTCATGATGATCGATTTAGTAGATTTTGCGTGAAAGCGTAAGAAACAAATTTACATTCACATTTATAATGTTAGTAAGGATTATTATTACAAATATAACCATTTTTTAGACTAACAATTTTTGAATTAATGCTTTTGACGGAAATTTGAAACTGTCGGTCAGCATATTTAACCATTGGTTGAGTTAACTGCGGTTCAAAAAACTGGGCCTAAGAGCGGTTATAGTTATCGTCCAACTTCTTGGCCTCCCTGAAGTTGGCTACAATGGCTGCGCAATAATAAAATCTCATACAAAAACAGCACCAATCCGTGCCTTGCGCATCGGAAAGCCAACTTCAGGGCGATCCAGAAGTTTGGCGAGAACTATACGCACTGCATCCGATCCGAATCGAGAAATTTCGGTCCGAATTAGCTGTAGTACTTCTTGTAGGGGGGTTCGTACTGTACCACTGTATCATACGTCTGAAATCAGTACATTTCCAATTCGGATGAAACTCGGATCTCGGATTCGGATAAAAATCGGATAGAGTGCGTAAACCCTAGCTGTTGACGTGACCCATTTATTTACGCGTTGATGCCTTTAGATTTAAATAATCGCCCCACATAGTAAATCACCTGTGAAAACAGTTGACAATCCTTCTTATTAACGTCTACTTACCTAGTTGTTACCCGTAACTTCGGTCGCGAACAAGTTTTGTGTTGCTTCAGTATTTTAGACTGTGCATTGTCCGTCAGTCAGTGCATCAGCATGTCAATCACTGAACTGTTTAATAGGTCCAGATTTGTTATCGTGAAACTGATACTTATGAGGTAGAAACAGCTGGTGTGTAACAAGGTGTCTCTTAATTCATTGACAATATTTTAGGAGTGTAAGTAGGTACTCTTGAAATAAACATGTTTTGCTACCTTGGGGCAAAACTTTACACACGAAAAAAATATTTATTAAGCTATTTAATTCGTTAAATTTTGCGAACACTAATGTGCTTAACAGCTGAAATTTTAGATCTCACTTTTACCCAATAATTATTGAGATTGTTCGTGAAACGTAGGTTTTGATTAAACGACTTTATAATTTCTCGATTAATCCCAAGTGTGCGCGGGCGCAACGGGAGAGCGTAATTAAGACCAAACTAAGTAGCTGTGTACAAAGGACAGATATACAGCCGTTTCTAATTGCAAATATCATTACTTAGCTATAAGATTGTCCACAAGATAACCACACAAGTTTGTAATCGCGTGATTTTCACCGTTTATTGCCACTTTTATACAAAGTATGATATTTAATCATGATTTTTAATTAGTTGGTAAGTGATTGCCACTCGTGTCTAGGCGGTGGTATTTCTTCTTTCTTCGTAAATGATTTCAAATTGAATAGTGATGCAAACTAATGTGAATTTAATCAAATTATTAAATAATCACGAAGTATTATGTGCAGACTTTAATGCTTAGGTACCTATTTATATGTATATCCACACAGGTTATTTTCGTTTTGATTTCACTTTCGAATCAAATCTCATCATCTCATCCAAAGCGGCGTGATTTTTTCATTTAGTGCTGGGCATAGACCTGTCTTTCGTTGTGTTAATCCTCACGCTCCTGAGGGTTCTTCCCAAGATGGCACTTTTTCCAATCCTTAGACGCCACTACAGGCACTGGCTTACTCCGCTTGTCTTGTCGAACTTCATTTGAAGTGCCCGAATTAAAATCTCGAAATTATCACTCTCTTTGTAGAGGTTATCTTATTACTTACTTGATCAATAATAAATTTTGCAAGCAAAGCTATCAAACTTCGTAAATTATATGCCTCAGACCGTCCTTCCGACATTCCTAATTACTTTCAAAGTAACTTAACTATAACTTAGTTGGAAGCGGACATGAAAACTATCTAATGACACCGCCGTTACATGTAGATATCAATTCATAATGTATTACCTGCGTTTGCGCACTATCTGCCGCGGATGGCTTGTAAGTTTATGATGAATGAAACTAATTGCGTTTTAGATAATAAATTTGTCACTAGGGTTAGACAAATTATTGTTAAGTTAAGAGGATTTACTTATTTTAGATACGAGAGAATAGTGA
This sequence comes from Orthosia gracilis, assembly GCA_947562075.1. NCBI lineage: Eukaryota > Metazoa > Arthropoda > Insecta > Lepidoptera > Noctuidae > Orthosia > Orthosia gracilis. Next base: position 64,525,540 of record OX387264.1, on the reverse strand, counting down.
GGTAATTTTGTGAGTCAGTGTACTATAGTAGGCATCTGCTTAGTTCTAATTCTAAATAACGATTTCATCTTTATTTACTGGACTCCTCTGTATTATTTTAGGGTCTTATTGATCAGATGTGAAAAGGAGTTATTACAAGCTTTTATTCAACTTGCAATGTATGTATTTATACAGGGTGTCCCAGAAATCGACGTCAAGCCGTAAATGGGTGATAGACCAAGTTATAACAGTTCTCAGAAAAATACGAAAAAAAATCTATCTCATGTTTTTAAAAAATTATGTTCACTTTAAAAATTTACTAAAAAAATCAATCCCTGTAATGGTTCTTTAACTCCAATTGCTACAAATCCCATAATTTATCTAATTTTTTTATTATTATGTAATCTTGAATAATGCTTGTGTAGATTTTTGCCTAAAATTTAAAGCCAACTCCTCCTACTTAGAAGAAAATTAAACTTTTTCAAAACCAAATTATTCAAATTTACTGTTTCGCCCAACTTTAACCGACTGTACTGAAAAAAAAATGTACTACGCTAGTTTGGCAAGTAACATGAAAAATTGGCGCATTTAATAAGGATTCAAAAATGGTGTAACACTTGCTAGATTACGTTTTCAATAATTGGTCAATTTTTTTTTTGTAAATAGCCTCGGTTTTTACACAAAATGTCCATACTTCCTTAAAATGACTTTAGCTTACCTAAAGCTTTGCTAAACTCCGTTTCTAGTTCGATAGAGACGTTACGTAATTTAAGAGCAAAGTTATGATAGTGACTCAACCTTTTTACTTTAAGTCAGGACCAGTTTTCACATCTTAGAAAAAAAAAACAAATTATCAGATTTAATTTTTTTTTATGATGATGTCGTGCTTGCATTGCCGTCGAAGGAAGGCAGTTTGAACATTTATTGTAATAAAAAAATATTCAGGACCAGTTTTCTCATCTTAGAAAAAAAAAACAAATTATCAGATTTAATTTTTTTTTATTACAATAAATGTTCAAACTGCCTTCCTTCGACGGCAATGCAAGCACGACATCATCATCAAAAAAAATTAAATCTGATAATTTCTTTTTTTTTTCTAAGATGAGAAATGAAACGATGAAACGTCCTTGTCCATTGGAAAATTACTAATCCAGAAGTTTGCGGAGATATTATTTGGTTTGGTAGGCTTAGCATATGGAATGCTATTTTTCATAAAAAAAATGTGCTAAATCATGGAACACGCATTAGCTACCTGCTGTAGAGCAGGTAGCTCATGCGATTGAACAAATTTCCATGTACTAATTTTGCATTTGATTTGGGATACATCGATAATTTATTCCCAAAAGCTGGGGTTTAATCTCATAATTTTTCTACATGGATAAATACTTAGATGAGTAGGTGTGCCTTGTGATACTCTACATGAATCTCTAAGCAACTAAGGCCCATACGCTGGAATAGAAAAGAATATAGGTACTTTGACGTACACCAAAAAAAGAAATCTAAATATATAAAACTCAAAGGTGACTGACTGACTGACATAGTGATCTATCAACGCACAGCCCAAACCACTGGACGGATCGGGCTGAAATTTGGCATGCAGGTAGATGTTATGACGTAGGCATCCGCTAAGAAAGGATTTTGATAAATTCTACCCCCAAGGGGATAAAACAGGGGATGAAAGTTTGTATGAAACTTTGTCAATTTTAGACCGATCGGGCTGAGACTTTGCATGCATATAGCTACTATGATGTAGGCATCCCCTAAGAAAGGATTTTGATACATTCCACCCCTAAGGGGATAAAATAGGGGATAAAAGTTTGTATAAAACTTCTTAGATTTTCGACTGATTGAACTGAAATTAAAGGTTGGAGCTACTATGATGAAGACGTCCGCTTACCGGGATGATGGAGGATGTAAATGTATTAGTTTGAACTATTAGTACCTAATGGAACTAATGACGAACAAAATAATTTTTAGTTCTAAATTTTGACAGTAGATGGCGTTGTGCAATTAAGTCATTTTTCTGAATCGCGGTGTTAAGATTTTCCGCGGATTAATGACCCACTCCAGTAATTATTTAACTTTCGTCGTCAGATAGGTTAGTTGTACACAGTTGGTTGGATGTTGTTGGTCGTTAAAATTGTTTTGGTTGTATTTGGCATTTGTTTTGTTTTCGTTTGGTTTAAGTATAGGTTTTGTCAGTACGACTTTTTTAAAATGGCTAAAGAAAATCTGAACGTTAATGGAGAAGTTGAAGAATGTACTGTCGTCCCTATTGTTGGTGACGGTGCATGTTTGTTTCGTGCTCTCTCTTATTTAATGTACGGAACACAAGATAGAGCGATGGAGGTGCGTTCAGACATTGTCAGATATGTGGTTAATGACTGGAGCCAGTTTTCAATTATGACCCATGACAGGAATGGTAATAACTACTTAACACCTGACGAATATTTTGCTGATATGATAAAAAATGCTACTTATGGCGGACTTTGTGAGTTAATAGCAGCAGGATTAATATTCCCATTTAAGTTTGAAGTTTATAGAAACGGTCTCATATATACGGAATCTGGATCTAACAATTATCCGGTTAGGCGATTACGATTCAGCCAAGATTTGTCCAGTGGGCATTTTGATGCCTATCTTCCCATAGCAGCACAGAAAATTACTCGGCGTCGTATGGAGGTAGCTGTAGAAGAACATGATTTTGCAATTGATACACCTTCGCAACTTAAAGTTGAAAAGGGTTGTCAGGAGGTACCTATAGTATCTTCATTAAATTATGATGAAAATTTAACAGGAAGTTTATTGTCTGAGTCTGTGACATTAATAGAAAAAAAGAAAAACAAACGTAGGGCAAGGTTTACTAATTACACACGAAATAATCAAATAAAAAAGGCACAAAAAAAATATAGACAAACTCAACCTGAATCCCACCGTAAAGCTGTGTCTGAATATAAGAAAAAACACCCTGATGTACAGAGGCAAGCTGTCGCCACCTACCTGGCTGCACACCCTGAAAAACACAGGCAAGCTGTCGCCACCTACCAGGCTGCACACCCTGAAAAACACAGGCAATCTATCGCCACCTACCAGGCTGCAAACCCTGAAAAACACAGGCAATCTGCTGCACTATATCAGGCCAGGAATACTGATGTGCATAGAGTGATTCAGTCACGGTATAGAGAAAATACAATTCAGCGTGTATGGAGAAGCAAGTTGCTTTCGGGTTTGGCGTATGACCCAGATATTGCTTATGGAACTGACAGCAGTGTAGTCTTAGGTTCTATGACGTACAAGTGTCAGTGGTGTAACGCTTTGAAGTGGAAAGATGAGACACCTGGCATGTGTTGTAGCGCCGGTAAAGTACAACTTGAGCCGTTTAAACAACTGCCTGAACCACTTTACAGTCTGGTTAATGATTTACACCCAAATCATGTACACTTCATGGATAATATCCGAAAATATAATGCCTGTTTTCAAATGACTTCCTTTGGTGGAAAACAAATAAAAGAAGGCGGTTTTTCACCAACTTTTAAAGTTCAAGGACAAGTCTATCATTTAATTGGAAGTATATTACCTGAATCTGGGCAGGATGCACAGTTTCTGCAAATTTATTTCGTCGGTGAAGATGATAGAGAAGCAAATATTCGATGTTCTAAATTTCCTGATTTGAAACCAAATTTAATCAAACAATTGCAGCTTATGTTACATGAGGTGAACCCATACATAAAAGATCTAAAAACAGCCATTGATAAAATATCGCCTTCAGAGTCATTCAAGGTTGTAATACATGCAGATAAAAAACCACAAAGAGAACACAGAGGCAGATTTAATGCACCAACGGCAAATGAAGTGGCTGTAGTATTGGTAGATCAGCATTTTAACCGAAGAGACATCATCCTCGAAAGCCGAAGTAACTCACTTCAGCGTATCAGTGAGATACATCGAGCTTATGACGCGCTGCAGTACCCGTTGATGTTTTGCTGGGGGGACGATGGCTATTCAATCAACATACAACAATGCAATCCCACAACAAAGTTGCCCTTGAAAAAAACAGTCTCTGCTGTAAGTTTTTATTCATACAGAATAATGATCAGAGAAGGAGAAGATAACTTTTTGGTTAAATATCGCGCTCTTTTTAGTCAATATTTGGTAGATGAATACGCAAAAATAGAAACTGAAAGACTAAACTACATAAAAAACAATCAAGCCAAATTGCGCGCAGATAATTATATTCATTTAAAAGATGCAATTGGACGGCAAGATACTGAAGCAAATCAGCTGGGACAAATGGTAGTACTTCCATCATCTTTCACTGGTGGTCCAAGATACATGCACGAAAAAACGCAAGACGCCATGACCTATGTTAGACATTACGGTCGTCCCGACCTTTTTATTACTTTTACATGTAACCCACGCTGGAGTGACATAAATGAGCACTTACTTTCAGGACAAAAATCTCATGATCGATACGATATTATTTCGCGTGTCTTTCGATTAAAAGTAAAAAAGGTCATGGATTTGTTGATAAAAGGAAAAATATTCGGTGAAGTGAGATGTTATATGTATTCGACGGAATGGCAAAAGCGAGGTCTTCCGCATATTCATATACTTTTATGGCTTCAATATCGCATCACTCCGGATCAAATTAACAATATTATTTGTGCTGAAATACCTAACCCCAATCGTGATCCTGAGCTTTACGAAATTGTTAAAAGTAATATGATACATGGCCCCTGTGGAAGTTTAAACCGAAATTCTCAATGCATGAAAGATAATTCTTGTAGCAAACGTTATCCCAAGCCTCTTATTAAGGAAACTCAAACCGGTGATGATGGTTATCCGCAGTACAGGAGACGTTCTCTGGATGACGGCGGATTCTCTGTCAATATCAAGGGTGTATCAATAGATAATCGTTGGGTAGTTCCTTATAATCCAGTGCTATTAAGAACATGTAACGCTCACGTGAACGTAGAGTATTGTCATTCAGTGAAGTCAATCAAATACGTTTGCAAATATGTTAATAAAGGGTCAGATCAGGCTACGTTTACTTTAGAGAACGGGAAGGATGAGAAGGATGAAGTTACAACCTACGCAAGTGGTCGATATATAAGTTCAGCTGAAGCAGTTTGGCGAATCCTTGAATTCCCAATACATGAGCGTTTTCCTCCTGTAGTGCACCTTGCTGTCCATTTAGAAAATGGACAGAGAATTTATTTTAATGAGCAGAACTTGTGCGACAAATTGAGTAGTCCTCCTACAACTACACTCCTCTCCTTTTTCGATCTGTGTAACGTGGATGACTTTGCCAAAACATTGCTATACTCGGAAGTCCCTGCGTATTACGTTTGGAACAAGCGATCGTTTCAGAGAAGGAAAAGAGGAGTGAATGTTGAAGGATGGTCAGGGGTCAAAAAAGAACACGTTCTAGGTAGGGTTTATACTGTTCATCCAAACAATACAGAATGCTACCACCTTCGAATGCTTCTACATGAGATCAGAGGCCCAATTTCATTTGAAGCGATGAAAACTGTAGATGGTCACTTACATCCCACTTTCCAATCCGCGTGCAAGGCTCTAGGTTTACTCGAAGATGATCGGCATTTGGATTCAGCTCTTGAAGAGGCAGCACTTTGTCAAACACCGCATATTATTCGAGAGCTTTTTGCTATAATTTTATTCTTCTGCCAGGTTTCCGACCCCTTATGTCTTTGGGAGAAATACAAAGAATACCTTTCTGAGGACTTTAAAAAACAGCTGGAAAGGCAAGGTGACGTGGATGTAGAGCACTCATCGGACCTGATATTTAACAAATGCCTGTCGGTATTACAGGATGCCGTATTATCATTAGGCGGCCGTCCTCTTAAAGAGTATGGATTACCTCAGCCAATAACATCAATACAATTTGGAAATAGAGAGTACGTGAAGGAGACCAGTTACGATACAGTGGCCTTAGAAGAGGCAGTAAGAAAAAATGAAGTATCCTTGAATGACGAGCAACAGGAAGTTTACAATAAAATTATCACAAGTGTAGATGCAAATGACGGTCGATTATTCTTCTTAGACGCTCCAGGCGGAACTGGTAAAACCTTCCTTATTAATTTACTTTTGGCGAAAGTAAGAAGTACTCACGGCATTGCCCTGGCTGTGGCGTCGTCCGGCATAGCTGCTACATTACTCAAAGGTGGTCGAACTGCTCATGCTACTTTTAAGTTACCACTTAATTTAATCACTGCTGAAACACCCATTTGCAACATCTCCAAACAAAGTAATTTTGCTGAAGTTTTAAAGAGTACAAAAATAATCGTGTGGGACGAAATAACGATGGCTCATAAAGGTGGTATTGAAGCCTTAAACAGATCACTAAAGGATATAAGGGGAAATACAAAATTAATGGGTGGCGTAACAGTTTTGCTGGCTGGAGACTTTCGACAGACTCTACCAGTGGTGCCAAAAGGAACCAGAGCTGACGAAGTAAAGTCGTGCATTAAGAAATCCAATTTGTGGCCCCAGGTTAATATTCTTAAGCTCTCTAAAAACATGAGAGCACATTTGGGCGGGGATAAGTCTGCTGGTAGATTTTCTGATCTCCTTCTTAAAATCGGTAATGGTGATTTTCCATCGTTTGATGGAATGATAACCATCCCGGAAGAATTGTGCACAGTTGTTACAACGGTTCAAGAATTACTGTCTAAAGTTTATCCAGACATTATTCATATACATGACAAGCCTATTGAATGGTTATGTGAGCGTGCCATACTTACTCCAAAGAACGATCAAGCAGCAGCTATCAACGATATCCTGCTCATGTCGTTAGAGGGCGAAGAAAAGGTCTATAATTCGATTGATACTGTGGTTAATACAGATGACGCTACTAATTACCCTGTAGAATTTTTAAATTCATTGAAACCGCCAGGTTTGCCTTATCATAAGCTTATTCTGCGTGTGGGCACTCCAATTATGTTGTTGCGAAATTTAAAACCACCAAAACTTTGTAACGGTACGAGACTGCAAGTGAAAGCGTTACATCGCAATATAGTGGAAGCCACTATATTAACTGGGTGTGCGAAAGGAGAAACTGTATTTATACCACGAATCCCATTAATACCGAATGATATCCCGTTCGAATTTAAACGATTACAGTTTCCCCTAAAAGTCTGCTTTGCCATGACAATAAATAAGTCTCAGGGGCAAACTCTCAAATTTGCGGGTATTGACTTGAGAGAACATTGCTTCTCTCATGGACAGTTTTATGTTGCGTGCTCACGAGTAAGTTCACCCAATAGCTTGATAGTTTTAGCGCCTAATGACAGATTAGTTAAGAATATTGTTTACAAAGAAGTTTTGTAGGCCCTAATTTTTTACACACGCTAAACAAAAGTAAAGCCGCAAAAAATATCATCATATCAGCCGAAAGACGTCCACTGCTGGACATAGGCCTCCCCCAAGCGTCGCCACATTGACCGGTCCCGAAAAAAAAAAAAAAAAAAATGCTTAACGCGAGCGAAGCCGCGGGCAAAAGCTAGTTACACATATATTTCACAGCAACTTTCTACTATCTACTGCTTTATCTTTATCTTTACCTACATAGAACAATTAACCAGCAAATTGAGATCGATCACGCAATGCTAATAGATCATTAACCAATAAGTAGTCATCCTTCTTTATACGCCAATGAAATTAAAGTACGGCCAACGAGAAGCGATACCAAATGTAAACAAAACACATGCAAGGTCATTGGGAATAGCAGGGGTGCGTAACTTTTTGAAAGTTGGATTTATATAGTTTTAAAAAATATCCGGCAAATTGTAATAATACCAAAAAGGATAGTCTATTTTTATAAATTTTATCATAATTTGAATTATTGTATAATGTAGATTTAAATTAAATAACGCGAATAATAATATTTTTCTGAATCTGTGTATGGCAACACACTTGCCCCCTTTTAGACAAGAAATAATTAAATAAACAACAAAATAATAACAAAACTTTAACAAATAACTTGTATCACCACGAGCGCGTTTCGAAACAGAATGAATCTAAAATGGCCGCCCGAATTGTTGGCGAACCCGTCTTGACGTTGTCATGTTTTTGTCGGGAGAACGAGACATTACGACAAAGGCACAAGATGGAAAGAGATAGATATTAGATTGTCAACGCCGCAGTTGTTTTTTAGGTTAATGACCTTTCGTATCGCTTCTCGTTGGCCTTACTTTAGGAGCTAAACCGATGGGGGGTGCGTCTGCTTGTAATCTCACGGGAAAGCCGCGCACATCGCATAATCGTAAATACATCACCGTCACACGCTCCCTCATAACTTAGTGCTCCTGCGCAGTTAATAGGGCTGACCACATCATGGCCTATGGTCATTTATAAACATATTTCTAAAATATTTAAATAATCGAACACTGTCTTCGTTGTTTTTCCAATGAGCTGTTGTCTACAGTTCTCCAATAAGTGTCTCACAATTTATCAAGATCAAGGCTTTTTTGTTTAACCTGTTGAATGTCATAATAATTGAAACAATTAAAAAGCTATTTAGGCGCACGGTTGGCGCAGTGTTTGAGCGATTTCGGGTTCGATTCCCGCACGGAACAAATATTTGTATGACCTACAGATAGTTGTTCACGCAAGCACGACATCATCATCAAAAAAAATTAAATCTGATAATTTGTTTTTTTTTTTCTAAGATGAGAAAACTGGTCCTGAATTTTTTTTTATTACAATAAATGTTCAAACTGCCTTCCTTCGACGGCAATGCAAGCACGACATCATCATCAAAAAAAATTAAATCTGATAATTTGTTTTTTTTTTTCTAAGATGAGAAAACTGGTCCTGACTTAAAGTAAAAAGGTTGAGTCACTATCATAACTTTGCTCTTAAATTACGTAACGTCTCTATCGAACTAGAAACGGAGTTTAGCAAAGCTTTAGGTAAGCTAAAGTCATTTTAAGGAAGTATGGACATTTTGTGTAAAAACCGAGGCTATTTACAAAAAAAAATTTGACCAATTATTGAAAACGTAATCTAACAAGTGTTACACCATTTTTGAATCCTTATTAAATGCGCCAATTTTTCATGTTACTTGCCAAACTAGCGTAGTACATTTTTTTTTCAGTACAGTCAGTTAAAGTTGGGCGAAACAGTAAATTTGAATAATTTGGTTTTGAAAAAGTTTAATTTTCTTTTAAGTAGGAGGAGTTGGCTTTAAATTTTAGGCAAAAATCTACACAAGCATTATTCAAGATTACATAATAATAAAAAAATTAGATAAATTATGGGATTTGTAGCAATTGGAGTTAAAGAACCATTACAGGGATTGATTTTTTTAGTAAATTTTTAAAGTGAACATAATTTTTTAAAAACATGAGATAGATTTTTTTTCGTATTTTTCTGAGAACTGTTATAACTTGGTCTATCACCCATTTACGGCTTGACGTCGATTTCTGGGACACCCTGTATATGTGTTCGGGTCAAATCTTGCAACTGAATTTTAAAGCAGTTAGCCTCCACCGATTGAGATGAAATTTTGCAGACACGTTTAGTTTGGATTAATATGCATGGTCAGCTAAGTGATGTCATTCTAAATCCAATATGGCGGACGGCCCAAGATGGCGGACTAGTTATTTTTGTGCACTGCCATGATATGGGTAATATCAAATGAAAGGATTTGCTGAAAAGAATAAGAAGAAAGCTTGTTTAAAAAAAATATGAATAATTTTATTTTTATAAATATGATTACTACTGGTGTCACTTTGACATAGGCGTAATAAATCTCGTCAAAGCAGGCTAAAGTTATAAATTTAATTGAATAATAACGAATTACAAAGATTGTTCGCGATAATAAGTAGATTTTTATCACCATAAGAATTTTCGGATCAGTGCTTACAGATATTACCTTTTACAAACAAACAATTTTACCAGTTTAATAGTAACCCCTTGAGTGAACCTGAAACGTGGATCCACGCAATATATATTATTTAAAAAAAAAACATTGCCCCACACTAGGAATTTGTTCCTGTATCGTGGGTGCGTTTACTCACATACACAAACACCCAGAGCCGGAACAACTATCTGTAGGTCATACAAATATTTGTTCCGTGCGGGAATCGAACCCGAAATCGCTCAAACACTGCGCCAACCGTGCGCCTAAATAGCTTTTTAATTGTTTCAATTATTATGACATTCAACAGGTTAAACAAAAAAGCCTTGATCTTGATAAATTGTGAGACACTTATTGGAGAACTGTAGACAACAGCTCATCGGAAAAACAACGAAGACAGTGTTCAATTATTTAAATATTTTAGAAATATGTTTATAAATGACCATAGGCCATGATGTGGTCAGCCCTATTAACTGCGCAGGAGCACTAAGTTATGAGGGAGCTTGTGACGGTGATGTATTTACGATTATGCGATGAGCGCGGCTTTCCCGTGAGATTACAAGCAGACGCACCCCCCATCGGTTTAGCTCCTAATTTCATTGGCGTATAAAGAAGGATGACTACTTATTGGTTAATGATCTATTAGCATTGCGTGATCGATCTCAATTTGCTGGTTAATTGTTCTATGTAGGTAAAGATAAAGATAAAGTAGTAGATAGTAGAAAGTTGCTGTGAAATATATGTGTAATTTCTTTTTTTGGTGTACATTAAAGTATATTCTTTTCTATTCCAGCGTATGGGCCTTAGTTGCTTAGAGATTCATGTAGAGTATCACAAGGCAGATACCTACTCATCTAAGTATTTATCCATGTAGAAAAATAATGAGATTAAACCCCAGCTTTTGGGAATAAATTATCGATGTGTCCCAAATCAAATGCAAAATTAGTACATGTAAATTTGTTCAATCGCGTTAGCTACCTGCTGTAGAGCAGGTAGCTAATGCGTGTTCCATGATTTAGCACATTTTTTTATGAAAAATTTCATTCCATATGCTAAGCCTACCAAACCAAATAATATCTCCGCAAACTTCTGGATTAGTAATTTTGCAATGGACAAGGACGTTTCATCCTAAAATGATAAACTTTTCGATAAAATCTATGTATAGGTACCATAATGAGTCCATCAACAAATAAGGTCAGTAAATGTGTTATCAAACACCTACGTAATCCATAAACAATTCGACCCAATGCCCCACCATGAATGTCAATGCCGCTATATGGCACCATAGATAAATAGTGATGTGCAGTTACTTACCGCGAATAGTATCAGGAACGATCAAATATAATAACCATAGAGAATACTAAGTTATACGTTAGCAGAATTTATATCTTTTAGTTTACATATCAATTCGTATGGAATGGATTTCGAGTAGTTTCGTTTTGTGGTCACCGATTGGTTTTAGACCACCCTGTAGATGGTGATTGTTGTATAGATGTGACAAATACACAATTTACAGTTCAATGTTTGCAAAATATTGGCGAGTCTTTTGCGAGTCCTCTATGTTCAAAATTTTGCAATATGGATCCAGAATATTGCAAATGTACAAGTTATTGAACGGAAAGCGATACTCTATTCTTGTACAAAGACTTTCTTACGCAAAAAACTGCAAGACATCAAATTGTAAAGTTTTTGTTTGCAAGACCAGTTTAAATTGCAACTCAATTAGGTAGCGTTTATGTTTATGAGCTACTTAACATAAATTAGGATCAAAAATCCTAATTTATGTTAAGTTACATATTTTAACGGGTAATTTAAAATTGTAACTGTATACCGTTCCGTTTTTAACCGACTTCAAAAAAAGGAGGAGGCTATCAATTTCTTTTTTTTTCTGTTTGTTCAGAACTCCGTCATTTATGAACCGATTTGGAAAATTATTATTTCATTCGAAAGAATTTACTTCCAGATTCGTACCATTTTTTTCAACATCTTGTTCTGATGATGCAATCCATGAGTAATTGAGGGAACTTCTCAAAAATAGTATCATACATATAGCGAATTCAGTATTTACATCAATAATTCCTTGCCAAAAATTATGAAACTCGGCCAGAAACACCACACTCTCGAAATTAAAGTAATTTTTCACTTTAGAAGACGATTTTTTTTTGATTACAGTAGTTATACTTATCGAATTAATGATTTAACCACGAGAGCAAACTGGCTCTAATTTTGCTAGTGACTTGCATTTATTCTGCAACTCTGAGATTAGCTTCTATATCAATCTTAACAGCATAATGACCAATCATCAAAATGTACTGCACCAAATTATATCATTTGTAAAGTTATGATCGGCAATTGGACGACCGACAATGGTCTCTTGACCTGAGTCGCGGTCAATTCAATTTGCGACAGTCGGCAAGTTGCCACCGCAGACAATCCAATCACATTTTTTTCTTTCTTTCTTTCAATGGATTACTTTCTTTGTTCTCTTATCTTAATCTTGATTCGTCATAATTTAATCATTTGTAACGCGCTCGAAAGTTCCTGCAGTTTGTCAGAGTTGGGGGAAAAATAGATTTTAATTTCGTTGCTTTTTGTTTTGTTTTTCGGAGCTGTGTTAGAAATTAGGTTTGGGTTGAGTGGCGTGTCAGTCTTCGGTGAGCGGTTGGAGCTTTAGTTTCTGAGTTGGATCTAATCTATCTATATAAATTAAAATGAAGGTTTAGATCAATGCGTTCCTAAACCATTGATCCGATTGTGTTAAAACTTTGCTGGGTTTTTCTGCATTCGCCCGCGTATGTTCCTGGTTCAAAAATCTATATCATCACCATTTCAGCCGAAAGACGTCCACTATTGGACATAGGCCTCCCCCCAAGCGTCGCCACACTGATCGGTCCTGTGCGTTTCGCATCCATCGGACGCCGGACGCCCGCAGACTCGACAGGTCGTCGCTCCACCTAGACTAGAGGGAGACCTTCCAACGCTGCGTCTTCCGGTACGCGGTCGGCATTCCAGAACTTTTCGGCTCCATTGGCCGTCCCTTCTGCGAGCAATGTGCCCTGCCCAATGCCACTTACGCTTGGCCATTCTTCGGGCTATGTCGGTAACCGAATCAGAAATGAAAACATTCGCAAGAGAATTAAAAAGTATTACACACATGACACAGGTTTTTACTTTACATAAGTAGCAAGTTTAAAATATAAATTTCATTGTTAATGTTATTGTTGTTGTTCCCATCGTCGTGACGACTGTTTTAATCCTTTACTTTAAATCGGATTGTCCTATACAATTCATAGTGTCCCAAATGTAAAATTGATGACCATCGTTTATCGGCTACTAATGTTTAATGACTTCCTTTCACAATCAAAACTGTCCCACAAAGGATTCCACAGGTGGCAAACACATACAAATCAACTATCCGATTACCAATCACAATCACATTCAAACTAAATAGGTGTAATACCTCTTTTGACAGAAACCATAGACTAAAGTGGCCAGTATTCATGTCACAGACGAAATCAAACAGTACGCCCGTGGCCCTTCGGCATGCATCGAATAATGAGTGGTTGTCATACTATAATGACGTGTGTTACAAATTGCAGGGCTATTCACCAAAGTAAAACAGGAAATGTTCGAAGGGAAATAAAAATGTATGCCGTGCGTGTGTAATTGGTCTAAGTTACGAAATAGCGTTGGCATGCAGGTGACTGTGTAGTCACGGCCTTTTTTTGATCGATTTGCTTTTGATATGGTCGACATGGGATTTTCTTATTAAGGAATTGAAATATTGCTCTTTCTATGGTTTCGTGTGTAAGGTTCAGTTTGCTTATTAATGTTAATTGTAACATGCCTGCTTAATTTTCTGTCTCTAACATTAGTAACGTGGTTTTCTCCTCATGATTTTTTTATATATTTAATAACGTATTTCTAGCTAGTTCCTTCTTGTCATCTCCCAAAGGAAGTAAGGCTGTCTAAACAGCATCTTGTGGCTAACTTGACATTTAATCACATATTATTATAGCGGTATTTACTCGTACCAGTATACCTTCCACTTCTACTACTCGTAGTCCCCCAAGGGAGGATGTAATGAGCTTATTTACTGTAGCCGCTCTGTATTTTCCTTTGAGTACCATTTGAAGCTGAAGTGTAGCTCCTAGCATCGCTATCATGATCTCTATGATCATGTGGGGCGATATAGAATTACATTGATTAAAACTTTCGTCCTAGGCGATGACTGAAAATCAGTGCCGTGCTGTGGGTCCCCCACGGCATTATGCACAGCATTATGCTGAGTGGAAGCCTGACATGCACCTCCCTGGTATCTTTTTCACCCTATTGCTTTTCTGTTTTATACGAAATATAGGTAGTATATGTTATTATTGTTACAAATATATTTATATATTTTTATATAGTATAGTATATAGCATAGTATATATTGTTTTACGTAGTTCTCGTCTTTACCACGGCGTCGCAGCGCCAAGAAAGAAAATTTGGTTCAAATAAATCTCACTAGATGACGGGCTATACACCTCTCTGTTATGTTGTTATTGAATGTGTGTAAAATTAACATTTTCTGGAATTGAACATAAAATTGTATTTTCTTGTTTAATCAACTCTCCTATGTACAAAGTTATGGAATATTGTGCTCTTAATTCACATTTCAATGAATTAAGAGCCCAATATTCCATAATTCAGAGTTCAGCAGTGTACGATACGATTAAGACGAACATAAGCATTTTTAAAACATTACAATGTAGTTCTAAAAGGTTCCCAACCATTTAGGTACAATCTTCACTCTACAACGAATATTTCTATAAGAAAACTATGTAAAGAGCCTCTATTACATGAATCATTGAAGGCCCACAAAACATTTAAATTCCCGTGATATATTGTTTTTCACTTAAAGTAACAATTAGGGCCAATTTATTGACATCTTAAAATCCTGTGGTAAAATTTGATTGTTACTTTGGTGTGTGTGAAGCAAAGTTACAAAGTTGAAGATTCTATATGGTATAAAGTAACTTCAGACAGATGCGCTGTGGCAATTTATTCATTTATATAAACTTCATGCTCAAAGGTACAATGGCGGACTATGCAAGACGCGTTTTCATAGAAATATAATCGAATAATTTATATGAAAAGGCGCTGGCGCATTCTCGCGTCGTGCCTGTCTGTGGGAGTGTTTATACCTCAGAAATTATGTTTAAGAAAACGTTTACCAATTTACGTAAAACCTACTAAGTTTCATGCTGTACAAATCAAGAAAAACTCACTCAAAAAAGCATAGAAGCAAGGGATCTAATCCAGTGGTAATGGTACCGTCCACGCGAGCTTCCGCGTGCGGTGGTCAGCGGATGCATTCGCGGAACAATGCGCCCGCGCAGCAAGGGCACTGACCCCGCGGTCAGCGCTGATTATCACGGAGAAGTTACTGAAAGAAGTGCTGGAAACAGATCTAAATAGAGTACAACTAACACAGTTATAAAATTCTTTATCAGTTTATATAGCGCTACATGAAAAAAAAAACCTGTCAAATCTAGTCAAGTCGTTAAGTTGATTCTAAAATTTGAAACCCCGCCAAAAAAATCCTTATTACACTATAACTAATGATTGAGGTTTTATCGAAATTTCTGTTTCGCACAAAACTTTCCGAGTGACAATGTTTTGACATCTTCATTCAAAATAAATGAAGTTGACGAACATTTTCGCGTATTAGAACTCCATTAATTCATTACTCTGCGCCCTGACCCTCCACATTTAACACAATCGAACATTGTTATCCGCTGAAACAAGCCATTTAGACTAAAGAAAGCGAAAATGTTACGAAATTTCTAAATTATCGTGTCTTTAAGTCTACTCACAAGGAAAGTCAAAGAAAACCATTGAAAAGTTCTTGTAAATCTTGTCAATGACTTCTTAGATCCAAGGAAAAGTTTGTCTACGACGTTGTCTTGTGTGGTCTTTGCGTTTAAGTTAACCAATTACGAGAAGTAGGAGCGACGAGTCGTAGTACTGCTATAAGAAAAAGGGCACATCTGACTAAGACACAATATGGAGAAAAAAAGATTTGATATGTTAGGTAATATATGTTCGGCGAAACTAAAATTTTCACTGATGTAACTCGAGCATGTAGCTCGTAGAAAAATATAAAAATATTACTAAACTCGGCTTGCCGAGCCTCTGTCTCTGTAAAATCTGTAAATAACTCAATTTTGCATAAAAGGCCAGATGTGCCTGTATTGTTTTGGACGACAGTACCTACTGCTAGTTAAAGATGTTGTCCCGCGATAAAGCATCTAATAGAGTTTCATGATGTTTTATGCGATTTAATTTCCTCCTGGCGGCACCATAGAGCTTGTAAGCAGCTTTCATATAGTTGTCCGCTGTTCGTTTTTCAAAAGATAAATGGAGGGAAAATTGCATGTGAGAGGAATTTAAATGTTGTCTTCCTGTTCCTTATTTGAATCTATTCAATATTCATGTCATTTCCTGTATTTTAATTAACCTTCTGTTTTTAATTTATCCTGTTAACAATTCTACGTTTAATTACCTAATTTCACTTAACATGAAATAGGTTGTAGAATAAGCCCCCTTACGCACTAGCGGTTAACCTTGAGGGCTGCTAAACGCGTGTTTAGCCGCTTTTCCATTTTAATATGCAGCCACTTGATATCGTACAGCAGCAAGGAGCTCCGACTGAATTGCCATAATTCGAGGTTTGGCCCTCGCTTATTTCTCTTCCAGTATGAGACAAATTTAAAAGATACCATGGCGGTCAGCCGCGACAGACGGCTGGCCGCTCAAATGAACCGCCTAGGCAGCCAACCGCTATTACGTAAGGGGACTAAAAATTCAAGAGACAGCAGAAACGGGCTTTCAAGTATAACTTCAATCACTAAAATCTTGTACGATATTTTACATAATCATAAGATAATAACATTTTTTCCGTAGTAGAAGAAAATACAGCCCAATTTTGACAAAGAAAAGCTATTCCTATAGTCTATTGTTTGCCGAAAAATGGCGCAAAAATTACAACTCATGCCGAATGACGTCATATAAATGCGTGCAAGAAGGTACTTTAAACTGCTATTATTAAGGCGTAATAACAGCCACTGTTATGTGTTTAAATAAAGTCCACTTTCTACCAAACAAAGACACCTTACAAAGAGTTACATAAACATTTCTTTATAGTTGTTTACAACAGCCACTTCGCGTGTTTGATAGTATTTAATTCCTTTCATAGCAAGTAGCAGATTGTCGATCAATCAAACAGTTTCGACATACGGAGGAATGTTAAATCCATCGAAACCGTGAGTTATCGCCTTAATATCGAGAAGAATAGTCCGTGATACGCTCCACTTAACTGCAGTTGAGCTGTGTTGTAAAGGTGCTTACATATCTGATTCGATTTTATCGATAGATGCATCGATGTGTACGATCACATTTATCTATTGTGGAGCACTGACTGGTCGCGTTGGAGTTTTGGAAAAGGGGCTGACTTAACTGACCAATACTTTTTCACATGTTGTTCTAATTATATCGTCTTTAGGCGTCCTCCTGTCTGCCAATGCAGCAAAAGTCAATAACAATTTTATTAGCCATCCGCCGTTATGGCAATAAGTTTAATGCTATAATTAGTACTGTCACACCATGATTACTCTCTTGGACCATTAGAACCAATTAAAGATTCATTGAGGTTATTCATATTCAGTTTTGATGACTGTTGTTACTGGTTCGTTTTCCTTAACTGGCTACGTAAAAATTTAACAGCGTTTCAAACAATACCATCAGTAAGTATTCATCGTCATCATCAGCCTTTTAAAGTTCCCACTGCTGGGACACAGGTGTCCTCTCTGTGAGAGGGAATGGGCCGTAATCCACCACGCGGGCCCAGTGCAGGTTGGTGGATGTCAAATGTCTTCGAATTTTATTATTATTATTATATTATTATTATTATTCTGGTTTCCTCACGTGTTTTCCTTCACTGTTTTGGTGCACCGAGCAATGGTGATGCAATAATTTCGTCGGTAAGTATTACTGGTGGATTATTATCAACCTAATTAGCGTGTTAAGTACTTCCCGCTGCTGGGGAAAGGCCTTTGCTCCCTTTTCTACACACGTTTGTACTCTGCCATTGTGAGTTAGTTCGTTCCTTCACTTTCGGAATAATCTAGCAAATCTGTAGACACCTTAACGATTTAACACTCGTAAATATGCCGATAACTCACAAAGATAATCATTAAGATCGACTTAAAGAACAATGCATAAATCTATCTCAATGACAGTAATCTCAGATTTCAGATTTCAATAAGCATCTTTCACTTTCTAATGATTTCTATCAAGTTTTTCAGCGTGGATTATGAGCGGAAAATTATATTTTTAATTAACTGTTTATGAGTCGGAGACTAAACTGAAACTGGACTATAAAATTACTTTAATTTTGCAAAAGTTAGGGTTGTTACGAGAGAAAGTTCTTAGGTATTTAATATTGTGTTTTTGTCAAACTCCACTTTTACCTCAAAATCTGGCAAAATTTGGCATTTAATTGACACGCTCTTAACTAAACCAAATAATCAATTCAGAAACCGACCTATAGAGTTTGAACTAGAAAACATTCAAACCAGAGATCTTAGACTGTGAAACCAAAGTGTTATAGACAGTTCAACTCATCTTTGCGCGCGGCGTTATGTGTTTGTGGGTGGTTCTTTGCTCGGACGATGACTGCTGCGTCACTGCCACATGCATGATGTATCATTACAAGCACGCGCACAGCGCACGCACGCATGGCGCCGCGCGCATAGATTAGTTGAACTATCTTTTACAGGCAAAGAAAGAAAAGTTGGTTTTCTTCTATAAGGGCGTTAATGATTTCCTAAGCACCGTCTAAATCTTTGTAGCAAGCTTCCGCTCTAAAGTTTACTGCTTAGTTAAACCTGAAGGAAATAATAAACCAAGGGATGTACTTTCCCTACTCCTAGTCATGAAACCCGTCACAGTTCATTAGGTTGGCGCCAAACTTTCAGCATTACAAAACACGACTATTTATGAACGCCTTGTCCGATGTAATACTATAAAATAGAAGATGGTCGGTAAGCGTATTAAATGCGAATAGCTACCGGTCACAAATCATAATAATCTATGTATCTTCAAGCCGCTCGGGGGGTAGCCAGAGGCTAATGTCCTTGCGTAACGAACCTCACAGATTTATTACACCACGGACTTATACCCTCTCTATCGTATCTCCAACGAGTGAAGGAGCAAGCAAGATGTATTAAACCATGTACCGCAAATCATATCGTGATTTAACTCATAGTATTCAGAATAATTTTCAAGCTGTAAATTATTGTAAGGATCTTATGAGAACGAATTGGGTTTTGGCTAAGCGCTGCGTTCAATGTGTTGGTGAAGTGGGGAAACTAGGAATTGCTATTGATTTGTGGGACTTGGATCTTTGCTGGACTTTCTTCTTTTCAACTTATATTGCTTTCAGCAGTTTTGCTGGGAATTTGGTTTCCATTTAATTTACGAGAAGAATCAGTTGCTCTCACAGACATAAATCTAACTAGATAACGCAATACCCTCCATCTGTATGAAAAACAAGCGTGCCACTTTCTCACAAACAATTTAAAAACAAATTTACTTATCAATGAAAAAAACACATTTCCAATGCCTCGGTCAACTTTTTCTATACATTCTTTACAGCTCATTATGGCATGAAAAGGCATTTTTCTAGATTTCGGTGGATTTCCGGTGTCGATAATGCTAAATAAAAAGCTCAGATTACGATCATTGATCGTAACTTTACTCGGTTTTTTGGCACGCGAAGCACATACAATCGTGTCATCTAGTTAGATTTATGTCTGTGGTTGCTCTGCATTCACTGCCGGATTCTTTCCACCTTTAAAACTAGAATAAAAAATTAGACTTTTATCAACTAATACAACATTTGAAATGCAATCTATTCTAGATTTTTTTCTTGGTTATTTTCTGCAGACCTGTTTCTAGGCCTCCTCCAAACTTTTCCATTCGTGTCTTTCATGAGCCACTCTGTTCCACACTCTTTCCATCTGATCAAGCTTTGGTATTAAACCACCAGATGAACTAAAAGAGCTGACAAAAGCGTTCAGCTGCGTTATAGTGTAAAGGTTACCGTGAAAATTTTGTTGAAGTGAATCTCTAGATTTGGGTGTTTTGACAGCTCAATTCAGTTTCACTAGACATAAGTTTTCACGGTGATGTTTTTACAGAAAAGGCCGCCTTTTTACCCGACTGCCGAAGGAGAGTAATGTGTTTATCAGTCTATGTATGTATGTTTGTTCCTATGTGGCGTTCTAGAGACCAAACGCGTTGGCCGATTTTCATGATTCTTACGTCAATCGATTTGTCTGAACCTTGCGAGTGTCACTTGCTACATTAAAATTGGAAGATAAAAAAATGGCGGCTTTTAGTGCCATATAGTGGGGGCCCAATATTTTTATTCTTCCAATCCCATCGTGTGAGGATACATATTCGCAAGCTGGCTGACCAAAACCAGATGTATCCTCCGACTGCACAGTGAGATTTTCTTCTTGTTTACGACTTTTTATTTTGCTTCTTAAGTGGTCGGGTTTTTTCAGTTTTTGAATTTTTACATAATAGCCTACATTGACAATGTCCCAACGCCACATTACTGTTATTTTGTATATAGTATTTATTATAGTACATATTTAAGTATGTTTATTTTAACTAATAAATTTGCTTTTGCAAATTAAGTACAAAAATAATATTATTATTTCATTTTTTATGCACCTGCCATGCTATCTCTTCACTGCCCTTGGTTGACTGGTAGAGAATGCCACAGGCATTAAGTCCGCCTATGTACTTTTATGTTGCATGAAGTTTTAATAAATAAATATATAAATTCCCATGTCATTATAATCAGGAAGATGACAAAACCACACAATAGACCTATCAGTAAGATGACAACCAGCATTGAAAATCAAGATTGCTACTTTCAGTAGTACTTTCCGAGTTCAAATGTAGAACGATCGCAAGTCAGTCAATCAGATCATCAGATCATATCGATATCCCCTCAGGATTGGTCATTGTATGAGGCCAGTCGAACAATAGGTATTCATCGTTGTAATAGGCTATATTTATCGTCTTGCCTTCGTTTCAGACATGACAACTTAAATCTTTGTAAAATACGACGCGTTATCTCATTGGGTCATCTCTCTCTGAAGAAATTTCGGAGTAAATAATCAGCCGGTAGCTTTTTTAAACGATTTTTTTTTAAGTTAGGATGTAACTGGCAGTCGAGAATTTTGGCTATCAATTTCAGGCTTTTTCTTCGATGTAGTGTTGATGTTTATCTACTAAATCGACCGAATTCGTGTCTTCTTTTATTTATTTGAATAAAGAAACTTTTTCAGTTATTCCTTTTAATTTTAAATACCGTTTATCGATTAACACGCTCTATCTAGTACAATTTTCTTTCTCTTCATAGAAAATGCAAAGTACCGTATGAAATAAAAATAAATTTCATCATTTGCATAGTCCAATCGGATAAACTAATTCACGCAACGCAAAGAGGCATGGTCCAATTAGCAATGTTAATTTTAACTTTTAATGTTTTTATAGTCGGCCAAGATGAAACGTATGCTCATCTTGATTTAAATGATTTTCTTTTGAACGTTCATCTCGGTCAAGTGAGCCCCTATCTATGCGGTTTCACGGCGCAATGATTAATAGCAATCGTATGCACGTATCGGAACAAATGTGCATTGAAATGTTGCGTGTACGCATGTTGGGGTGACCACACTTTATTGCTCCGTTTGATACTGTTTTACGACTGTGGTAGGCCGTGATTAGAGGTTTAGAACATAATATATTGGTGTAGTCGTTAGTCTAATATTATGGCCATGGTCTAACAATTTCTGAATAATTGTTGTCAAGAATACATGAAATAATATATCATGCAAAACGGAACGCAACGTTCAGTCTTTCAGCGATTTGACCCATTAGAGAAATTCAAGCTTTAGTCGGTTAGCCAATTAACCTATAAAACTAAGACACGTATCTATAAGTTAACGAAGTTTTAACAAACCGATGTGTTATTTATATCTACTCTACATTTTGTCTCTGCGCGTTTCTCGGAACGTCTCATTTCTAACGTAGGATTTATGGTAACCCTACACCTGCTTGTATATATTATATGAGTTTGAATAAATCATCGTATATTTTTAAGAGTATTTGTTCGTGTTTTTCAAACAAGCATCTACTTATAGAACGTTGCAGCGCGATGGCAGAACTGAATAAATTATGCCATTTCGATTGCGAAAGTATATTAACGGTTATTGCAGTAAATTAATTATATATTAGCATTACAAAATGATTGGATTTATGAGCTTTTAAATTAAGTACAAAGAGATAGCTGATTTTGTAATTTTTGATTGTTTTTTATTGAAATTACATCAAGCTAATGGTATTTAAAATTATACCAACCCAGAATTTATTTCAAACCTGCAAATAGGTTTTGAGATAGGAGATGACCATTATGATGATATCAAATTGAGTTGTATGAAAGAAGACATGATATGTCGACTACAAATGAGGATGATTATGAAATGGTGGGTACCAAGATAGCGCTAAAAGGGTTGCAACATTTCGCGTCCGCATAGATGCGCGCGCGACGATCGCAAATCCATGCGTTGGACGTTTAATTTTAGGGCGTCTCGTTCCCTGAGCCACTAGGAAGTGCACCGGCCTATTTCAGTCCGGCCCTTTGTTGCTCCGTTTATTTCTGTTTACGTCGCGTTTCGTAACTTTACGACCGACTCTCGGATGCGCTGCGTACGCTCTGTTGCAACAGTTATTAACGGCTGCCCGGAGTGAACCCAATAAGAAATGCTATTCCGTAAGTCGATGTAATCGGTCTCTCGTCAACACATGTCGATTCGATATCTACGATTAATCGGTTTATAACGATGCTTATAAGTTGAGCATTGTGAATAATGTTATCGATTAATTGAAATTTATTGTCCCCACGTTAGCGGCTTCATTTCTTTGGTCGCGGTGCATTTGTCTTTATTATAGTTAGGGCTGTCAGGTGCTTTTGTGCTTGAAAGCTCTTAGTTTATTTTTATTAATGGGCACAATATTTTATTCTTATTCTTATAAGGTAGTAAGAGAGAGTATAGGTCATTAAAGGAAGAGTAGTAGTAGAGTTTAAAAAGCTAAGTTAAGGTTACACTAGTCGATCATTCTTCCATACAAACGTAGTCTAGCGATTACTCCACTGTTTGACGATGTACGTTCACGTTCGGTTACGTTGTATCATCATTATCTAGCCCTGTATGGAAACAAAAAAGTAAAAAAATAAAATATTTGAAAGTTGTGAGCGTCGAAAGTTTCATATTTTAACCCTAATTTTAACTCATCTTTGGGCGGAAATAAATACCATAAGAAGAAGGAAAATTTCCAAACGGCCTCCATACAGGGATAGATTAGTAATTCAACAATGCAAATAATTTTATTTTGGAAATATACATTTAGTCGTTTTTTCATGATATCTAGACTCCCAAAGGTCTGTTTATAAAATTTCGCGCGCTCGTTTTCGTCCTAAGTCATCATCCATTTGGATACAAATTTGCAAAATTTTAAAACGACTAAGTCTCTTGTAATAAAAGCGAGTCAAAAAGGACAAGATTTGCACTTTATTATGGCAATAAAATTTGTATTACATCCCTACAACCCGCTAATGTGCGTACATCAATAAGATAAGACCATATTCGCTATACGGGTGCAAATAATTGACCTCTAGCCCATTCCCACATCGGCACAGACCTGCCTTGCTCTGCCGAGGCGTTAGAAAGCGTTTATCGTCGGCTAACTGCTCACCTCTAAATGAAGTGTCGTGATTTTTATCGATAAAGTCTACCGTTTGATTAATTGTTGGCACGACTAGCCCCTGCGCAGCTGACATTCGACTGGGATTTATTTAAATTGTTGTGAGAAACAATATACGACGTACCTTTGTATTGTAGTATGCAGCATGGAGTTCTTTTTATTAAATAAAAATAAAAATTAACCGACTTCAATAACAAAACACTACAAAGCGAAAAATTACTGTCTTTTCAGCACTCGATGTTCTTTGCTACCTATTTATTCTCGTTTTTGATACCGACTTCCGAGAAGAAAATTATTTTTCGATGTGTAGTGTTTTGTTTTGGAAGTCGGTTTGATTTTATTGTTAATAAGGTTTTTAATATAGCCAGAGTGCTTCTCAAAACAATTCCAACAAGCCTAAACACGACAGGGATACATTTTTTTATAACGGAGTTCCGGAGCCAGCGGAGTTCGATGGTACCATCACCATTATAACCAATTATTACAATTTGCTTCATCACAGTCATTTAACTATTCGAGATATCTTAAATCCGAAACATACTTATCATTGAGAAGTTCCTTCTTCTTCTTTCTCTGTGGTCTTCTTCATCAGTTCCACTTCACCAAATGATCCTTTCTGAATGCAAAAGCTTCCCATGTTGATGGGAATACCAAAATCACTATGTGTAGGTATGCCTATAAAATTTGAGGCGTTCCCTCGATTTTTCCAGGATCCCATCGTCAGATCTGGACCAGATGACCATGGGACCATTTGGGAAGTTCATTCACCCATTCAAACAAAAAAAAAAATTCAAATCGGTCCAAGCGTCTTTCAGTAATCGGGGAACATACATAAAAACAAATATTCCGACGATTTGAGAACCTCCTCCTTTTTTTAATTCGGTCAAAAATATGCAATGAATGGGTGCAACATCACTTTGCAGTAATAAGTTGGTGCTCTTCAAACCTTACCTTCTTGGCTACAACAGTCATAGTTCAAATACTGCCTTTTCCAACGATAAAAAAAACAAATGCCAACAATAAAACTGATAGGATTTTAAAATTTTGACAGAGAAATGAAAATATACAAAATTTTACAATATTTTGTAGCGCGTGTTGTTACTTCACAGACATAAAACGTAAAGTATTTCAAGTAGGTTTCAAGTATTTCCACGTGGTTGGTCTCCTTTGATGTCTGCGGAAGATTATATGCGCGTTTGCACAATACCAGATATATTTTCGTACAAAAATACT
This sequence comes from Orthosia gracilis, assembly GCA_947562075.1. Lineage (NCBI taxonomy): Eukaryota > Metazoa > Arthropoda > Insecta > Lepidoptera > Noctuidae > Orthosia > Orthosia gracilis. The sequence continues at coordinate 64,500,561 of OX387264.1, read as the reverse complement.
CTCTTCTACTTCAATTCTCTTCATATTTTCAAGATTATTTGTTTGTTTTGTAGGTATGCTTCTAAGTATTTGTAGGGAAGACTTTGTAATTGTCAGAAAAAGCCACTATTTGCATGGGTTCTTTTCGGGCTACATTCTTCTTTGCTTATATGTAGGGTCACAATGTAACTAAACGCGTTATGTATTGGAGAATAGCGTATACGAAATTCCACTAAGCACGTAGTTTGATCTACACGAACAAATGGTAACATACACTGTATTTCTCCTTAGGTTTTATCACGAATTCACAACTCAATCCAACCCGCCATATTCTTAATCGATCTCTTCTTGTTCGCGCCAAAAACTAGTGCTTAGTTTTACGTCAAATTGACATCTGTTATTGTCATTCGAAACCATAGCTCTCTTCAGAACGAAACCTTTAGAAGTGCCGACATATTTATTTTTGTATTTTGTTTGTTTTTAGTTCTTTTTCATAATAACACATATCATATTGTCTCTGTATCACCCTAAGGCCGACAACGCGCCGGTAGATATTGCGTTATTGCACCTTGGTAGAGTGATTTTTACTTGTAAATAAAATCACACAGTTTTAATAAATAATTTTTTTCTTTAGTCTGCTACAAACGAAACAACTTCGACATTTAGAAAGTCATACTCAACCCATTCAATATTCAATTCTCTCCTGCGAGCGTTGAAATTAGACCTTTATTGTTAAAATGAACCTCTCAGAAGCACTTAATAATATCTCTCTCTCGCTATCCATTTACGCATTTCCATGTACCCGTCATCGCGGATTTGATTACCTTTCCATTATCATGCAATCGGTATGAAATGAAAGGCCGGTTCGTACTGGAGCAGTAGGTACTTTGTACTGACCGCAGACATAAATCTAACTAGATAACGCAATATAAGTTTTTAAACTGTCATGTATCCGTGATCATGGTGCTTGCAACAGCACCGAAATGTCGGAAACTCGAAACAAACAGTAAACATGGTGAATATCCCGCTTATAATGTTAATGTTAGATAACGCAAGTCCCTACATCTGAATGAAAACCAAGCGTGCCACTTTTTCACAAACAATTTAAAAACAAATTTACTTGTCAATGAAAGAAAATATTTCCAATGCCTCGGCCAAGTTTTTCTATACATTCTTTACAACTCAATATGGCGAAAAAGACATTTTTCTAGATTTCGGTGGATTTCTAGTGCCGATAAATGAAAAGCTCAGATTACGATCATTGATCGTAACTTTACTCCGTTTTTTGGCACGCGAAGTACATACAATCTCGTCATCTAGTTAGATTTATTCTGTGGTACTGATCCCTTTGGAAGGCAATTCTCAGGTTCTTTGATGCGAATCGTACCGGTCAAGTTTAGTCGCTCTAATTCACGGTAAAGTTCAGAAAATTAGGATTTTGAAAGTTCATATAGTTTGATGGTGGTATATTGATTCTACTACTAATATTAACTCCAAAGCTTGTGAGGGTGAATGGAAAGATGGATGGATGAAAGATTGTTGTTCTAGCTTACATCAGAATAGCACATAGGTTATAATTGAGTTATAGGGTAAACTACCCTATCGCTGGCACTCCTCCTGTTATTGGCGCTTCTGAAAATAAGAAAATCATAGATTACGCAATGTTGGAATTTGTATGCCGGTAATAGGATTTTAGATAGATTTTTTATAATTTAGTGAAAATATATGTATAATGAGCAGTGGTGGCCCAGTGGTATCGGCCGCGACTTACAAGTTGTAGGTCGTGGGTTCGAGCCCAGGCAGGCACTTTACTTTGAGTAAATTATTTCATCACCACTGCTCTCAAAACGGTGAAGGAAAACATCGTGAGGAAACCGGCAATGTCCTAGAACTAAAAAATCGAAGATATGTGACATCCACCAACCCGCACTGGGCCCGCGTGGTGGATTACGGCCCATTCCCTCACACAGAGAGGAGGCCTGTGTCCCAGCAGTGGGAACATTAATAGGCTGATGATGATGATGATGATGATATGTATAATTACTATTATACTAGATAAAACCACTCTTAAAATAAATATTAGAATATTTCCTTCGATGTCATTATAATGTTTGTATGCTAGTGCATTTCAATACACTGTTATCTTACCCTACATAGGTTATTGGGGGAAGTACTAATTCCACTTGGGCGGTAGCTAACTGTAAATATAAGTGGCTTGCTGATATTTTGATGTTAGCACCCTTCGACTTCTGAAAACCCTGAAATATCTGGTCTATATATATGAAGAGCAACCAATATGTTGCGCACTCAGTTTGGCCATTGTAAACATTAAACACACTTTGACAAAATGAAGCGTATATATTCTGCTTCGTGGTCGCTCACAATGGGCTTCATCAGAGAGCTTAAAATCACCGAAAGGGCAGTGGAGAGGGCTATGCTCGGAGTTTTCTTGCGTGATCTAATCAGAAATTTAGAGATCCACAAGAGAACCAGGGTTACCGACATAGCCCGAAGAATTGCCAAACTCAAGTGGCCGTGGGCAGGGCACATAACGGATGGCCGATTGGGCAGAATGGTTCTGGAGTGGCGACCGCGAACCGGAAGACGTTGCGTTGGAAGGCCTCCCACCAGGTGGACCGATGACCTGGTGAAGGTTGTGGAGACCCGCTGGATGCGAGACGCACGGGACTGATCAATGTGGCGGCGATTGGGGGAGGCCTATGTCCAGCAGTGGACGTCTTTCGGCTGATATGATGATATTCTGCTAAAAAACACAACTAATAAAAATGTTCGAAAGTTGTGGAAAAAATATATTCATCACGTAGGTAGGTAATATGAACAACAGTTTGCCCGGGACTTCGCTTATTGTCACTCCATTAGCCATCAGAAAGTGAAGTACTATTATCTAGTTACTTTTGTGCTTTTAGTAATATTATAAGTAGAACTTAGGTACTTAGAACTTGGGTTGGTATTTAACTTAAGCACGCTATGTTAGTAACGCTAGCTCAACTTAAACTATAACTTAGCAGTAACTATAACACAACAAAACTTAACGAAATCATTTTACTGAGAAAACCTCTAAGGCACCCATATGACCGGCGCTAACGGCGCGGGCTCACTTAGATCTACAGTTAAAGCGAAAATAGCAATCTGTGCAGCGCTGGATGAAATCCATTCTGTGTTAGTCTATGGTCACAGTGATGTGAGTTAGCGGGATAAGTAGTGGATGATGACCGTAGATATTAGCGTATGTGGGAAAATTGATGGTCATAATATGTGATGTGTTCTATTGTCAAACCAAATAATGTTTTTATATTTATACGTGCTATTGTGTTGATAATCTAATCTGTAATCCATTAGGTAGATATCTTTTTAAATATTAGCAACATTTTGATTGGGTACTCAAACTCAGGCGTAACTGATTAATTGGTCAATAAAATTAACCATTGATCGTTAATATCGTCGTTACTTTACGGTACTAATATGTCGTAAATTATCTCAATCACTTAAAAACGCAATGTAAGGTACCTATTGGTTCTACTGTTGTTACTAAATCTTTACGTAAATCGCCCTCAAATTGTCAATAATGACTTATAGTAAAATCAAGCTTCTAAGGTTTTTTCTTGTTTCTTTTATTTACCTTAATGCCACATCTCTATTTATATCATCATCATTATCATTCTGCTGTACTCTGGGTGATATCACAAGGAGTGCATTGTTTAAAATTAGTTATCGATAAAATTTGTTATGTAAACTGATTAACATAATATTAATTTAGATATCTACTATTATGTAATAGATTACGGTTACGGATGTGAAGTAACGTAAGATAAGCGCATTTATGTTATTGGGTGTAATCCTGTAAAGATTTATGCGATAAGGTTGAAATAAATAAATAATCATTCTCTTGTCTTTCGTCCCATTTATCTCCATTTACATTCTTCTTTTCGTATTATTTCTTCTATTCTATTCGTTCTTTTTCATTTCGTATTCAATTCTGGTAATACTTCTTTTCGTTTCGACGGTACATCGAATTATACGTTTGAGGCCCAGTAGGTAGCCTCTGTATTGCAGGTCAGCTAGGGTACAGGTGATATTTAGGACACTCCATCAAATGAGGCATAATGTGTACAGGAGCACTCGCATTGAGTGTTTTATATATTAATAATCACCCATTTTCTCAAATTATATTTTCAATGACTTTCATGGATGCTCAATGAATCGATTGCTTGCGATATAGGCCACAACAGTTCTCGATTGAGAGGACCACTATCTCACCTGATGGTAAGCGATGATGTGTTTGACGGTGAAGCACGCTTGCCTAGAAAAAACCTATTCACTCTTGACTTAAAGACCTATTTGATATAGATTGTAGCTATCGGGAAACACAGCCTCCGGCAGGGAATTCCACTCCTTAGCTGTACGCATAATAAAAGTGTCTATTCTTAGGGCATAACAAATTCTGGTCATGCCTACGTCTGGGACAGATGAACCTTGCCCTCTATATCCGTTACTGTGGTCACGACCTTACCAGCGGACTTCTTGCCACTGAATAACTGAAGGCGTTTGATTGATGCGCCACAATGGCATTCCTATGACGTAACTGTTGCAGCTTCCGTTAGATGGTAGGTTGTAGTACAACTCGTGATGCAGGGAAATGAGATATACAATAGGAATGTGGGGATTATGGGACATGGAAATTGTTTTTTTTTTTTTATAATAGACTAGTGGCCCGCCACGGCTTTACCTGGATCATAATAATTTATAGCCACAGACATAAATCTAACTAGATAACACAAGTCCCTCCATCTGTATGTAAACCAAGCGTGCCACTTTTTCACAAACAATTTAAAAACAAATTTACTTACCAATGAAAGAAAACATTTCCAATGACTGCACCAACTTTTTCTATACAGTCTTTACAGCTCAATATGGCATAAAAAGGCATTTTTCTAGATTTCGGTGGATTTCCGGTGCCGATAATGCTAAATGAAAATCTCAGATTACGATCATTGATCCTAACTTTACTTGTACTATTATTTATTCTGTGACTTTATTCCAGTTTTTGGCACGCGAAGTACATATAATCACGTCATCTAGTTAGATTTATGTCTGTGTGTATAGCCTGTAGCCATCTGGAATAATGTATTTTCAAATAGTGAAATATTTTTTCAAATAGGGTGTGGAGTGGTTCAACAGATTACCCTTCACGTCTGAACAAACTCGCAAAATTCGGGCTGACTCTTTATGAAACTCGTAGTAGTTAGGATTTGTATTGGACCACTTTCTTACCCAATGATGAGCAATGATGTGGTCGAAGAGTCAGAAGAAGAAGAAGTAACCTATTCACTACTGACTTGAAAGATCTCCGGGTTATTAGCTACCTGGAAATAATGTCGTTATTAGGCAAAGTGACTGTGCGATATAATTATGCGTTCGAACTAGACATTTAAAAAGGAATCCGAATACATTTAAATGGAACTATAAAAATTATTACTGTTTCTAAATATCACTCCAAGATCTAGTTACTAAAAATATAAGCCATCTGCTAGCTATTACAGACGTATATGTGCTTCTGAAAGAATAGACAAAAATAAAAGTCAAACAGCCAAACAACAGCAAAAGAATATCAAATGACTCATTTGCTTGTACAAAGTATCTGATACTCGACTCAAAATAACACTGAATATCCAACTCAAAACCTCAAACAACATTAGTTATTGCGGGTCACGATCCTAAATGAAAGGAATAAAGAAGATGAAATGCAATACAGCAAACGTCTAAGCCAAGTCAGCATTTTGTCTCTTCAGTTATCTCGTAAAGATATTGAGATTAAGGGTCTCTCTTTCTATTTTGTTGTAAATACTGTAACGTTATCTATTCGATTGTAATCGACGGATTTATTTCGAGATCACATTCCTTTGAAATTATTATCTTAACTGCAAAGGGAGTTGGAGTCGTGTTTAAATATTCACCGTTATGAACTAGTGGTCAATTCACATTGTTTTTATGCTTTACCGTGTTTTATATATGCGTAAAATATAGTAATTAATGATTGCCTCTATTTTGTAGCAATTAAATTCGGTTAAACTTACTTCCAGTACTTAAATACTTTATAAACTTTACAAAGATGACGGTTACGATTGAAATCAAAAAAGTTATCGAGTAGTTGTATTCTTCGATTTCAAAATAATAATAAAACTTTTTACAAAAAATAAAACCGACTTCAAATAAAAACACTACAAAGTGAAAAATAACTTTATTACAATTTTGGAAGTCTGTGTTCCTGTTTGCGTTTCTTCGTTTTTTCACACCGACTTCCAAAATTGAATTGAAGTTGGAAAAACGTTTTTTAATTTTCGTGTTATTTTATTGTAAAAAGTTTTTTATTTTTATTTTTTTAGTAGTGTTACATAATAGACCAGTTCTATAGGCTAGGTACCTATAATGCCCAAAGTAATGCCAGAGTAGATTAACTCAATAACATGAAACTTAAACAAAACCGGTGTAATGAGGGTATACCAGGGTGAATTGCTCACACCTGCTGTGTAACCCTTTTGAGCGTACCAGTGCGATTTTAGTTCTAATGTATATCTCCGAAGTTCTTCATCAGATCTTGATGAAATTTAAATGGGACCACATGACAAGCACCAGCTTTTAAATAAAAAAGAATAATCAATATCGGTTCACCTAGTAAAAAGTACTGAGGTAACACATATTTAAAATATACAGTCGAATTGATAACCTCCTCCTTTTAGGGAAGTCGGTAAAAAAAATAATTTGAGCTTTTCTCAAACTATACTTTAGTCTGTAAAGCTGTCAAACTTTGGCATTCAAGTAAGGTTTTCAGTTTGGGTATTCAAGTCAGGTTTGGCACGTTCTTAACTCAAAATTCTCCAGTAAAAGTATTCCTGCGCAGGTTTTAGAACAATTTAGTTCCAACTAAAAAGACTTTTCTCTATTGCCAATAAAACCTTTTCTAAAAAAGAAATACAGCTAGATTACAGACAGGGACACGTTTTCTCGCGCCAGATTTTGCGCAAGAGTCGGAACAACTAAGTAAGTGGCCACAAAGAAGGTTTTTTATGTGGCCACGCGACTAGAGTCGTGCTTCAAGCGCGTGATAGATGCTGATGGTGGCCATTACCTGGTGATACCGAGACGTATGGTCAACTCGTAAACGATCTACGCTTCAGGAAGGGCTAGTCTTAATGGCTGGCTGCGCTGTGACTGTTTTACGATTCTGATGGCTCGATGGTAAAGCTTGCTATCGGAGTGATTGTGCTGTGATAGGCTAGGAGTAATCATGACGGGATAAAATTGATGTGTTTACTTAGTTTTCGTTTGCATTAGGTCTATCTGTCTGAGGTGATTTTAACTGTAAAGTGTGTCTGAAGTTTCTGATTTATTTGTATTTTTATTAATTTCTTTGGAAAACATTTATTATTCTAGCTAGAAAGTTAACTTATTGTGTAATGTTTGTAAGCTTTTACTTCTTTGTTAACGTATAGTTTATTCATAAATGCACAGCCCGAAGCTGCTTGAACATCGTTCGTATTGTAAGCAAATAAATTCCGAACGATTTTTCAATCGATTACAATCAATCGATGGTGGGCAATCGCTTCTTATCGATGTTATCTAATCGCGTAAACATTTGGACGTCCCGCGTGTCGGAGCTCGGCGCTTGCTCACGAACTCCCATTGTGTCGCGTTTCACGCCTGCGCCTGCGCAGCTCCACCGCCTTTCGAAAGTAGGGCCCTTGCCGAGAATGCCATTGAAAAAAAAGAAAAAAGTAATGCTACACTGATTGCGTTTAAGAAATATTTATTGTTCGATTGCATAACTCCGAAATTTAAAAGTTTAATATAAATAATGTTTATTGTCTTCTAATATTTTCTAAATTTCAATTCTCTCGCTTAATTTGTGTCGGTTAGTTGTTTTTGGATCGAGCATAGATTAAATAAGCCTGTTATGAACGCCTGCGGCGCAACTCTAAATAATAGATTTGTCGAATTTAAAATAGTGTTCTTTTTCTTTTACGATGTCAAAAGTTAGCGGATTTAGCTGCAGTCACGATTTCACGAATGGTTACGATTATGTTAACTAAGTATTACAGTGTCATGACAGGGTCATCGTTATTTATTACGGTAATTTCAGCATAATTTTGTTACGTTTTATCTATTTTAGCTCGATTTTTTCGCATGATTTTCAGCCTACCGAACAACATTTTGATTAGTCTTTAGTTAAGCGTTCTTCACCGTCGACCACATCATCGCTTACCATCAGGCGAGATAGTGGACAAGCGCGAGCTTATTGATAATGAAAAAAAAAAGTTATAAATAGTTTCTACTGTATTGAAAAAGAAAACAAGCTGCGCTGACTACAAATATTTTTGGATTTTTGCAGGAAAGACGATGATGATTTTGCTAGAGCTTCCGTTAAAACTTCTTCTAAAAAATAAAACCGACTTCCAAATAAAAACACTACTAAGTGAAAAATAAATAATTCGACTGCAAAATATTTCTTACACAATCATACATCATAACATACGACACAAACAGCAATAACGAAAACAGACACAATTTATTTTATTTTAAAAATATTTTTATATTTCACGTTTAGTTGTGGTACATAATAGCGAACATCATCAACGTAGTCGAATTCTATTAAATACGATTGATCAAAGATAACTTAAAAAAAATATTCGTCAGATATTGATCAAATTATATTTAATGATTTAAAAACATATAACAAACAGCAATAACGAAAACAGACACAATTTATTTTATTTTAAAAATATTTTTATTTTTCACTTTTTAGTTGTGGTACATAATAGCGAACATCATCAACGTAGTCGAATTCTATTAAATACGATTGATCAAAATAACTTAAAAAAAATACTCGTCAGATCTTGATCAAATTATATTTAATGATTTAAAAATATAATTAATATATGGGACCACATGAGGAGTACACGCTCTCGAATAAAAAAATAATCATCAAATTCGGTTCACCTAGTAAAAAGTACTGATATAAAACAACAAAAAAAAACAGTCGAATTGAGAACCTCTTCAATTTAGAAGTCGGTTCAAAAATCAGTTAACTCAGCCATCACCCTAAAACCAACCACAGCCTCTCCCCAAGTTGCGCCTCACCAAAACACCCAGTCTTTTACTTTCGGAAATTAATCTGTCCCTATCACCTTATTGAGTACTAATTTTTCTCATATTAAATAGCTGTTGCCCGCGACTTCGTCCGCGTCAAACTTGTAAAGTTTATATTATTTTTTTTAAGTTTTCCATAGGATCTGTGAGTAGCCTATATTTCTTTTTATAACATCAGCTACCAGTGAAAGTCCCGTCAAAATCGGTCTAGTCGTTTCGAAGATTACCCGGAACAAACAAACAGACAGACAAAAACTGTAAGAAATATTATTTTGGTGTATATACCGTATATACATTCATATACATTTAGTAAAAAACGGTTATATCAATATTACAAACAGACACTCCAATTTTATTTATATGTATAGAAAGATTACCTGGAACAGACAGACAGACAGACACAAAAACTGTAAAAAATGTTATTTTGGTGTATGTACCGTATATACATTCATATACATGTAGTAAAAAACGGTTATATCAATATTACAAACAGACACTCCAATTTTATTTATATGTATAGAAAGATTACCTGGAACGGACAGACACAAAAACTGTAAAAAATGTTATTTTGGTGTATGTACCGTATATACAGGGTGGCCAAAAAGTCGTGGATCAAACGAAACAGGGAGACAAAGGAGGTAATTTCCAACAAATAATCTTTCTACAGCATGGCCATAACTTCATTGCACGAAAAGATATGAATTATTTTTGTTTTTTCCATGAAACTACCGAGATTTTTTACAATTTAATCAGTAGAAAATTAAATTGATTAAAAACAATAAAACAAAAGGTGTTGTATTATGACTCGATTATGTATCAATACTACAAAAATTGTATTGCAGCTCTTGGTATCAAACTTAACGAGCAATGAATTTTTTTCCGTAAATTTTGAAGCGTTACAAAGAATTACTTCTCACTTTAAGACCACAATTTGAAAAAAAAAATGTATTACGGAAAAGTGACCCTGTATTAAAAAAGCTTGCTGGTTTAATGCTGATTCGAATGAGGTACAACACTTTACTCTTTGATCTTTAGTTTTGGTTTTACGGTCGTTTTTTCATATCAAGGTGCAAATTTAATAAAATAGTAAATTTAGAGGAAAGTTTAGATTTTTTATAAAAACAACGATTATGCCTTAGTAATTTTATTTAATTACAAATTTTTACATTAAATGCTCAAAGTTCCTACCTCTGACCATAATTCCATATCTGCACCGCCTAATAAAATTCGCACGTAATCGGCGGAATGCACCTCTGTTATTTAGAATTTGTAATTTAGCAAACTCGAGCTTTTGTCGTAGTTCTTGTTCGGTGTTATTCTCTCCTTGATACACTATTTCTTTAAAATAGCCCCAAACAAAAAAGTCTATGGGATTAAGGTCGGGCGACCGGGGTGGCCATGCAATAGGTCCGCCTCGACCAATCCACCGGTTAGGGAAGCGCTCGTTCAAATGTCCTCGAAGTTACTAAGGCATAATCGTTGTTTTTATAAAAAATCTAAACTTTCCTTTAAATTTACTATTTTATTAAATTTGCACCTTGATATGAAAAAACGACCGTAAAACCAAAACTAAAGATCAAAGAGTAAAGTGTTGTACCTCATTCGAATCAGCATTAAACCAGCAAGCTTTTTTAATACAGGGTCACTTTTCCGTAATACATTTTTTTTTCAAATGGTGGTCTTAAAGTGAGAAGTAATTTTTTGTAACGCTTCAAAATTTACGGAAAAAAAATTCATTGCTCGTTAAGTTTGATACCAAGAGCTGCAATACAATTTTTGTTGTATTGATACATAATCGAGTCATAGTACAACACCTTTTGTTTTATTGTTTTTAATCAATTTAATTTTCTACTGATTAAATTGTAAAAAATCTCGGTAGTTTCATGGAAAAAACAAAAATAATACATATCTTTTCGTGCAATGAAGTTATGGCCATGCTGTAGAAAGATTTTCGTTGGAAATTACCTCCTTTGTCTCCCTGTTTCGTTTGATCCACGACTTTTTGGCCACCCTGTATATTCATAAACATGTAGTAAAAAAACGGTTATTTCAATATTACAAACAGACACGCCAATTTTATTTATATGTATAGATTATGTTAAACACCTTACCATAATTCCCGGTTGCACCAACTATTTTTACTTTCATCCTCCACCTTTCACCCGCGTCTCGTATGTACTCGTTACTACTCATGTTACCTCACGCGGCTTTGATTAATGTATCGCTGCACCGCGGACCGTCTTATTGACAGGCCGTCCTACTGCATGCATTGTTAGAAATTCTCACACGCTCCCAATTTGTAGGGGATTTGGTCAAACTGAGAGCGGAAAGCGAAAGATGGGGCAATGAGCGATTTTTGATACATTTTGTTAGCTTGTTGGAACCTATAGTCACAGGCACTTAACACGAAGAAAGAAAATTTGTTTCAAATAAATTACACGAGATGGCGTGATAAACTTCGATTTGTTACTGAGTTTTGTGAAATATTAAGATTTTCTAGAGACGATCATAAAACATGTAGTTTCTTGTTTAATTAACTCTCCTAAGCACACAATTAAGGAATATTGGGCTCTTATTTCATATTTCAAAGAGTTTTCGAATGAATCATTTAAAATTGATTCCAATAGATGACGCGGTTTTAAATTTCTGAAGCATCCACTCGATTTTTGTAACACATTTTAGTACAATGAAACTGTAAAAACGTGCAAAAAATACTATAAAACAAATCGCCGCTGTACTTTAAAAAAAAAAACACGTACCGAATAAACCGTTTTACTTGCTGGTAACACCATCTATATCCGTGGAACATAACCGAACGCGATGTGCTTAGAAAAATAATCAGTTTAATCAGACGAAAAACGCTAGTTACGTCGGCACGGTTTCTTTGTATGGGATGAGGCATCTGTATGCTAGTATTATATTATCTGTGCTATAGTAGAGGTCTTTGTAGAAGGGCTTTTCTGGTATTTCCATGTCATACACCCTTACCTATTTAAACTGCTGCAGTATTATACGACCTTAACTCTAAATCTAGGGCATATTTAGGAAAAACGAAATTTTTATCAGCCTAGGGTCGTTAAGGAGCAGTCACATGTGTAGTGCCCTGGTTTAGATGAAAGTGAAACTATAGGCTCATTTTGACGAAGGGTTTGTAATACATCCATAAACGCCTTGCGGTGCTGCAGATGTCTAAACGCTCCGATAATCTGGTGGTCTGTAGGCGTAATTGCCAAATTATGACTCAAGTGTGTTGTTCATAAAGTCTGAGGTCTATTAGGATGTCTAAGAATGAACGGAAAGTGGATAAGAGAAACCAGGAATGAAAAAAACAAAGGCCAGTTACTTATAGAAAGTGCAGTTTGATTGGCATTCGATTTTATATTGCAGATAAAAATTGCGCGGTGAGATATGAAGAGAATATAACAGACTATTATTAGTTGCAATTCTGACGAAAATAATTAACTTGTCTTCGTTATTGCCAAAACGTGAATGTAAAAAAGACGAAAACACGAACTCTCGAAATGTAAACGGGGTTATCCTTATCGAAGTCTATTGTGATGTAAGTATCTACGTACAAGTTTATCTTGTTATCTACCATAATGAGTAGGTAATAAGTATTTGGTCTTGCTGTGTCCCGCTGTTCTAGAGCAGTCTTGGCGATCCGTCGTGCAATCTACAATGTTCGAAATTCATAATCTGTCAATCGTGATGCGAGCAAATGATCTGCCAGTTGTGAACTCATTTGCCTCCTCACAATCTTTCATTCCCCTTATTAGTTTCATTCTTACTATATCTCAGAAACGTCGAATTTTTAGCTATCAATTATAATGAGAAAGTTATGTTTCCTTTATCTTTGTCGGTCATCTAGATTTTATTAACGACTCCTCTACGTAAAATTTGTTTGTAATAAGTAGTTGTATTTTTATACAATATGTATCGCCTATGGCGTTTGGTAGTATGGTCGTTATGTGCAATAGATAGTACGGTGTCTGAAGAAATATGAATTAATTTCGGTTTCGTCTGATCTATGGAGTGATATTTTTAGCACGGGGAGGTGTTAATGTTCCACTTTTAAAGCAATCTGATAATGGATGGAGAATATTGTTTAAAGCTACATTTGCACTTACTGATAGAGTTATTTTCTCTCAAGCGTGCCGGGTGGTCTTTAGATTTTTATCTTTTTAATGGACAGCTTTTTCTCAAATATCAAGTCGCGTCGTACAGGGCTAACCTACCTAATGTATATAAAGTGGAATGTAATTTGTTATTTGAAGTAAAATATGCCTAAAAATTCTGCGTTGGGAACGCACAATTTTTTAGGCATATTAGGTGTGGGACGCTATGACCAGCAGTGGACATCTTACGACTGAAATCGTATGCCCAACAAGACATACAGAACGGCTAGATACTTATTGAACTTTTGTATTTCTATGTATTGAAAAACCAGTTTTTAATGCCTTGAACTTAAAGTTTCTTTATCATCATGAGATTGAAGAATTCCACTCTAAATTCAAATGATCATAAAGCTAACAAGGCAATAAACCAAAGGGATGTGGTGGGCAGTGGGCCATGTTCCGGCCAGGTTCCATATTAATTATCTGCAAATTACAGGAAGCGAAGAAATTGCTCTAAGACTGTAATGTTCGTACATCTGGACATGAAGTTATATACCTTTACTTACTTACTTCCACATCGCATTACCAAGCATTAAAAAACCAATATCCGACTTTCCATGGCGACGAGAATATTATGAATGAAATAAAAACCATAAATTAAGCTTTGGAATGTGTTCTGAAAAAATGATTGATTATATGCACTGAGGAGGACTGTTGTAAAAGTGGGGGAAGTCCATAGAAACGAATGGTTTGTATGAAAGATGCACAGATAATATACAGATAATATAGAGAGATGTGTGAAACGCGAAGACTGGCTGCGATGATCCCAAATAAATTGAGATCAATTGGACAACGCTTTGTGAGGGTGAACGGGGACATGAATATTGTCTCTCAGAAAAAAAAAAATGTTTATTGGTGCAAAAAGGTTACATTACAGTTTACGTACAGCTATATTGTAAGAATTATTCCATTGCCAAAAAAGGGTATCTCACGAGGGTCCCATGAGGATGCGTAACAGGGAGAAAAATGCTAAGACTGAATTGACAATTTTATGAAGAGGACTTTTAATATTTTAAACATTTTTATGAGGTTTTTCTTAATCATACTAATATTATAAATGTGAATGTAAGTTTATTTGTTACGCTTTCACGCAAAAATTACTGAACCGATCATCATGAAACTTTGTACATATTATATTCTTGGAGGTATAAGAAGTAACATAGAATACATTTTAATTAAAAAAAAAAAATGGCTTCACTGCGAGCAAAGCCGCGGGTAAAAGCTAGTTATGTATAAAACTTTGAAAAGCACGTAATGGAATACGAAAAGCTACTCACTTAAACACTACTCAGAAGCACAAACAAACTTCTACTCAGACGGAAACTACGCAGAAACCAGAAAGCAATGCCTTACAGTAGCGCTGTAGTCCCGAAGTCGGCACTTTCAGAGAAATGTTAACGTGTGAACTATTGTGTAGAAACTAGATTGTTAGTTCTATTCAAGTTTGTGTTACATATAACATTAGGTAGATTATATGATTCTGGCGTCAAACAGTTGCAGATTACAGTGCGTATATGGCTTAGAGGGTTAAAGCTTTTGATGGAATCCGTCATCAGAATTCCTGGTTCATTTACGAAGTGTTTTGTATTGTCTGCTTTTCTGATCACAATATCGTTGTTTTTCTCTGATATATCTATTTTTAGTTCCGATGTACGAAACACATTTATTATTTTATTTATTGGGGCTAAGAACAGTTACATGATAAATACAATTCCAGTAATCACCAAAACTAAATCCCAATATATGTTTGGATAGGAGACATATATTGCGATTTAGTTTACCAAATATTACGTATTAACAAAATCATTTAAGAATTTTTGTAAACTGCCGTACTGTATACTGCGCCCGCGTATGTCGTGTCTTCCCGAAATTGGTTATCTTTTTCTAGACGGTTTAGATACCTAATATGTTGAAGAGTTTCAAAACAATTATTCGCATCATTATAGAGAACGTTACAGTATTTCCCAGCAGTTTAAAACATATTGACTCGTTTGTTACGCCACTTACGCGAAAGGTCTCTGTTTGCTATAAAATGAAACTGTAGTCTTCCTTGGGCAAGTAGTGGATGGGAGCGCCAAGCTTGTTGCTCTCGTTAGTCCTCCACTAATGAATCTCGCGGGACGTTGAGTATCTTGCTAACATTGTTTCCTTATTAACATCTACCAGCTATATTTATTGCTATTAGTTGGGATTACAAGTTATAGGTAGTTTGGAAGCTGAATGATGGGCTGTTAAATTGGAAATATTGATTTGAACACTTGATTTTGTTACTGAAATATATGTTGAATTTGTTTGTGATTGAAGAATTACTTCTGTCAGGTTTACCAATATAAGATTATGTATACGTACCTATCATATAATTAATCAGATCGGTGAAACTTTTTTACAAATAAGGGAGGCTTTTTCTAAACAGTGGATGTTACAAGGTTGCCAATGATGATGATGAATCAAATTTTCTCCGTTTGTGCAAAACCGACGAAATCTTGACGTTCAGTGTCTTTTTTATCCATCTTCAATAACGCTTTCAAACACTATTTCAGTCATTTTTCTATGCCGTTGACTGGCAAACAAGCACGTGACATATCTGGTGATAAGTGCTCACCGCCACCTATATCTTCTGTGTATTCATCTCTATCAATATCTCTGGTTTTTCCTTCAAGGATGACCTACTCTTCCTACCTCCACTCACGCAAGTCATTACTGTCCAAAATAATAAAATAATTTGACTGGGCTTCCATTGTGTTTATGACAATAGCGGGTATAATTTTAAGCACTATCATTCCTCGGCAGAATGGCAGAATATGGCAAAGGTGCGGGGTTTAATTATGAGAATTCATGAGCCTTGACTGGCATCTTTAGTTGCGGAGTCATTTGCATGGGCTTACGTAAAGGAAGCGTAGAATTTAAAGGAATAAATCAAGAGGTTTGGAGGAGAGAGTTGAAGTTAATGTGTAGCTGGTTTCTGCATCTGTTGAAATTGAAGCTTTGAGAGCTTAGCCCCGGATATTAGTAAAAGTTTACTTTAGCCTGAAACCTGTCAAATTGGCCGTTAAATTAGGGTTCGGCTTATTCTTAACGCATAATTATCAATTCAGAAATCGACTCTTAGAATTAATCTAATTCTATGTTTACCAACGATTCGATAATGTTTTGCTAAATGATCTATATGTCTATGAAAATTGATTTGGCTTACGTAGAACTAATTTCAGTTCAGAAGCAATTAACATGAGATACTTTTGTCAGTAATTCTGTACCTTTTGGGCCATATGACAAGAAGGACTGCAGTCAACTGGTAGAAAATGCCTAAGGCATAAAGTCCGCCTCTGTACGTTTGTGTGCATGAAATCTATACTAATATTATAAAGCTGAAGAGTTTTTTTGTTTGTTTGAACGCGCTAATCTCAGGAACTACTGGTTGGAATTGAAAAATTCTTTTTGTGTTGGATAACTCATTTATCGAGGAAGGTTATGGGCTATATAACATCACGCTACGACCAATAGGAGCGGAGCATGAAACATATTGCGAAAACGGGCAAAATTATTCTGTTTTTGAGAGCTTCCGTTGCGTGCGCTGCGTAAACGGTTTAAGTTACGCAACAATCATGTATGTATGGTAGGTAGGGTAGGGTAGGGTAGGTAGGGTAGATGGGTAGGTAGGTAGCCAGTTGACGGGAGCGAAGCCGCGGGGGACAGCTAGTAATTAATAAATAAATAAGAAAAATATCAAAGATTGCTTTGAATATATCACACATGTGACAAAATCAGTAACATAAGTCGTGCCACACCTGCTGTAGAATTTTACTTATTGATGCACATTAACTTTACAAGTGCTAACGCACAAGTTACCGGTCGTCTAGATTTCATAGCAATTAAATTACGGAAAACAACAATTATAACTAAATTAACACCATGAATCCCGTTCCCTTAACCGGATTATGTTTGTAAAGCTTAGAAACCATGTCGGATAGAGTGTAGTCGTGTCTAATTGTATAAGATGGATGCCTAACACTAACATGAACATTAACTTTTTTATTCCTTCTAGTACTTTCCAAGTAAAAGTGTTAACTTTCACTCTTTGGGTGATAAAATTCTGTGAATATTTTAAAAGGCACTCAAGGAACGATAAATTTGTTTGCTGTTCGCTTAATTTTTGTTTGTTCAGTGAACTAATGGTGTGGATGCTATTAATCATCAGGGCTTCGATGATTGCTTTTGTCTTATCAGATTTGTATATCGAATTTCCTTTGGAGGCAATTTTTCATTTGGGCTTATGAATTTAATACAGTACTGTTTATTTCAGTAGAAAAGTTCTTAAAGCAGATTTGCGCTAGGATCTGTTAATGGACTTTCTTTCCGGATATTCTTTATTTGGTAAGCCGATAAGAATTAAACCTATCTTGCAAACAAGAACATGGTAAAAAATCAAGAAGAATGATCACCTAGATAAGAATCTATAATATCACTGATCGCATTCTCTTGTGCCATGTTTTCACTTAGTCCATTTAGATAAAAATCAATACAACTATCCTCATAATGGTTTTCGAAAACTCGATTAATATAATCCGCAACAATTTGCGGGTTTAAGCGTAAGAAACGATCTTGTAGCTACGCCTGCAGTTTATTAGGATTTTATTGTCGTTCATTAAACGTTTAACCTGTGAATTGGTTACGCCTCATTTAGAAGCAAATTCTAGTTAGAGATTTATATCTGTGCTAATATTTATATCCAATAGTCGTAACACTGGTCGTTTGTTTCATACATTAATGGCAAGTTCTATAATTAAAAGGTTTGCTATCAAAGTGTTAAGTCATCAGTTGAGCTATTTCATTACTTTGTTTTAATCGTTGGATTACTTACACTTTCTTGTATATATTGGATTCGCTATAGGGAATGGCGTCAATTTATTTATTGGTTCCATGTCGTATCGTTTAAGTTATCTTTGCGGAGTTTTTTACTCGGTTCTTAATGAGCCTTATGAAATTTAATTGCCATAATATTACCATTACCCATACGGAAATGGTTTGCACAATACATTCAGCAGTTACATTAGCTATACAAATCGAATTCTTCCGATACACGGCTTGACCTGCATCCGATCTGATATCCAAAGTTCGAATGATGTTCCGAAAATTACATCCGACGTTGATCATTGCATAATGAATAACTTTTGAATTTCTAATGTAATAACCAACAATGCCTCGTTTGCTAATGTAGGTTACATTATAAAGGGCAAAAGGGCCAGATTACAACCGCTGGGATTTGATAAGAAATGAAAATTAAACTAATCTATCTAAACGTCGACATCAGAAAGTTAGTTGTAATGAAAAGGTTACTAGGCTTGAGATATTCTGTTAACTTTATCTTCTAAGAAAGTGAAGTACTCCGGTTTGAGATAGCCATTTATAAAGTTATGTTACGTGAATTCGAGTTGGGTAATTATTTGATCGTTTTAATTACGAATCTGTGGTCGAATCAGTCTAATTAGTTTTCCGTATTCCGGTGTTCGATGTTGATCTCGCTTCGTGCCGCTCCGATTTCCTAGTTATCAACATATTTTATGACGTTCGTATTTTCCCAGTATTTTACTTTTTGCGTAATTTACTAATTAATTTTTTATTATATCTTAGTTTTCTTCGTATGTACTATTCCAATATTTGCTTTATCTTCTGTTTTAAGGCAACCTTTTTTTTTGTTACCTCTTCAATCTGTTTATTGTGAATCTTTCGTTTGGCCATTTTAATATCTACAGCTTACTAGTAGCTTACCTACATCGTAAAAGTAAAGATGCACATACCGGCTGTTATTATACAGGAGGCAATATTACTCTCCCATTAGAACAGGCAATATGGAGAAATTCAACTGTCAAACGGATTATGTTTATTGTTCATATTATATTGTCGCCGTAAATCCATCTCTATGTCCTCAGTTAAATGGTTTTCCAGACGGAAAATCCTACATAATTAGCAATCTTATGTTCACCCAATCGATGCCGTGAGAGAAAATTCTCAGAGAGCTCATAAACGTACATTATTTAATAATATAAATCAGATAATCTGTCGGATTGTTCGACATTTCGGAGTTCGCACGGGCGTCGCGGGCGCAACCTCCATTATGGCTCCAAAGAGCCTTACGTAACTTCGGACTCGACGATTTTTTCTTTGTTAGAGATGGTAAAAAAAAGTAATGCATAGGCATTAGCCATGCTTCCATGTAGCCGTTCACTTTGAATGGTATCTTATTGCGGATCGAACGAATAGAAAATTATATAAATTGCTTCTCGTAGTACGCGGCCCCTCGCGCCGTTATGGGCACTTCGTGAACGATTACTTGTGCTAAGAAGAAATATATGCTTTTTGTTATGATTGACGAGTCACTTTTATGCATATTGCAGCTTATTTGCATCACGATTATACGTGTACTGTAAAGGGTTTGTTTGTCGCGTAATTGGATACATGCTTTACAAGAAAACCATTCTTGTACTGATATTTTTATTATAAA
The DNA here is from genome assembly GCA_947562075.1 of Orthosia gracilis. Classification (NCBI taxonomy): domain Eukaryota; kingdom Metazoa; phylum Arthropoda; class Insecta; order Lepidoptera; family Noctuidae; genus Orthosia; species Orthosia gracilis. The sequence continues at coordinate 64,480,743 of OX387264.1, read as the reverse complement.
TTCTTTATTGTACTCCCAAGATAAAAATAATAATACAACAACTACAGAACTATAAATTTTGCAACATCAAAGCATTATACTTATTAGCAATTACTTTTCAAATGCTTATGCTCATTTCTAGTGAGTATTTTATTACTATGAGACAAATCAATAATACTATGTAACTAGTTTTTTCTGGACAATGAAATCTGTCGGCTCATAAATCGAAGAAAGTTTTTGATTTCTTCCCTTTTGGTTCAGTTATAAACCACGTTTCTCCACGGTTCTGCAGGGGCCGGTACTTGGACCTATTCTACGGATTTCGTGTATGACACTGTTTTTTGATGATTGAGTATATTATATAGTAGAAGTATTCCATATTCTTAAAAATTGCTAAAATATTCTAGGCCGGCCCTGGAATGCCAATCCCTGAAAGTGAAAGCACCCCCGTCCTTGCAATTAGTAAGTACATCAACAATCAATCCTCTGTTTTCATTCATCACGTTAATTACTTAGTTAGCTCAGGTGCCGTTTCTATTTATGTCTCGTATGTATGACACTGCCTGCTTAATGATAGATGAAATAACATTATTAGCATCAAAAGCTTCCGCAAATTGCGTGTTCGTGTTAAATTCTCATTAGAACATACTGCGTGATTGGAATAAATCCTTCCACTTGTTGACTTGGGTTGCTATTCTGCTGCGTCTTATTCTTTATCTTGAAAATCAATTTTTCTCTTCGCCATATTCCGAGATGCTGAACTGATTTTTCTTAAAATGTTTAAGCATTTTTTTTGTGAGGCCACTATTTAGACAAAATCAGTCCATGCCACCGTAAAAAAGTTTCGCAAGGTTGGTACCTTGACAGGCTGACAATATTAGTGGCAGGGCTGTTGGTCCTAGTTGATTTATTATGGACAATAATTGCTGAACACGAAGTGGGGCTGTTAGTGATGTGACAATACCAGTGTTAAAACAATTATATATTACTAGCTGACCCGGCGAACTTCGTTCCGCCTAACAAATTTCTAAAAAAAAAGATTTTTTCTAAAATAAACGTAGCCTAAGTTACTCCTTATTACATGGGCTACCTGCCAAAAAAAATCGGTCCAGCCATTTCAGAGATTAGCCGGAAAAAACAGACAGACAGACAGACAAAATTGTTTTGGTGTATGTACCGTATATATAATCATATACATGTAGAAAAAAAACGGTTATTTTAATATTAAAACAGACACTCCAATTTTTTTATATGTGTTTAGATAAAAGGTATGCAGATACATACATATGCTATGTAATATATACATAAATACATACATATTAAAATATAAAGGCAATAAATAAAATGATGACAATCAATTCATAATCACAGCGACAGGTAATGCTCCCTCACGAGTCTTTTGAACACAGGCAACGATTGGGCGCGTTTGTTTGGGTCTGGCAACGCATTCCACAGACGAGTAGCCTAGACAGTGAAGGATTTATCCAGAAAACTCGTGGAATGCATTGGCATTTGAAGTCGTAAGTTATCTGATGACCTATGAAATTTTGTGTGGGAATCGCAGATAAACTGAAAACTTTTCTTAAGATAAAGAGGGATGAAAGGAGTGAATAGCACAATTTTTTCACTTTTAGGCAAGTCATAAAAACAGAAAGAACAGAATAAATAATCTTTATTTTGGAACAATAACACTTTTTAAAAATTTTGTGTATGAAAATTACTTCTTAAGTGTGTTAAACTGTGTCACATATATTATGTGAGTACAGCTGTCTTAGCCAGGAGCTAGCAGCACTTTCCAAGTCTCAACCGCATATCTTTTCACCAAGTTTAAAATTACCCGACATAACAACAGATGCGTAAAATTGTATATACGAGTATCAACGCGTTTAAGAATAGGGGTTCTAGCCGAGGGCAGCAGCGCACACGCACATTAATCAGCAACTCAATGGGCATGTTACAAACAATTAATGCTCGATAAGTCATCGCTGGCCCGTTGTAGCCGACGATAATTTACTCCTGGACATTACTAGTTACTACTAGGTACAGGTAGAATCAAATCTAATAGCAGAAATCTAGTAGCAAACCATGACCCACCTCCTGTCCTGTCCTCCATGCCCCAAAATATGCAACCAGGGTGATTTATGCGCTGCCACCGAAGACGCCGTGGAAGTGGCCAAGTTTTGGGAAAAAAATAGAACGACTGATCAGCGATATGAAGAAGAAATATCTAGTCCGCCTCTTAATGTACCCATGCTGGAACACGGATTTCCACTCTGTCACAGGGCGAAAATCTAATCCATGCGGGACCAGTGCGGGTAGATGGATGTCGCGAATTTTTGGTTCTAGGACATGCGGATTCACAATGTTTTCCATCACCGATTTGATAGCAGTAGTGATGAAATAATTTTTAAAAAGTGGCTGCTACACGTAAATTGAAGCCATTCGCACTGAGCGATCACTGCTCCGAATCAAATCTAATGGGAGGTTGGGCACACTCCGCGAGTCGCTGCGCCGTAGCAATTCATATGACATCGGGGTTGAGAGGTTGGGTATAACGCAGCGAAAATTCATAGACGTCATTAACTTTGAATCGACCTGTAACTGGTAAGTATTAGATTTCGCCGCATTTTCACATGTGCCTTGTTCGAAAGCTTGGTTTAATAAGAGCCATATAAACGGGAGCGGAGATAGCGTTGTGTAAATGGTCTTAACTAGATCTACTTAGCCTAACTGTTGTTTATGTAGACAAGGTGTAATTTTATAAGTGTTGTAGGGTGTTGGTGGAGTGCTGTGCTGGTGTTGCACTTATACCGCCTTTGCATTTAAGGTAAATCGTGGGCACTAGTTATTCAGACTTCAGATGTGAAACGAGATTTTTACATCAGAGCTTAGAGTACAACACAATTTATGTTCATTGGTAACTGCAAGTTTTTTTTTATAGGCTCGCTTTTACTACTGCCTGACGGTAAGCGATGATGTGGCTGACGGTGAAACATTCTGCCTAGAAGCACAGATAATATAATACTAGCATACTAGAAGTAAAAGTTCACACTTGAATTAAAGATACCTACAACCTTGGGTGGGTTGTAGGTATGAGGAAATTCAGACTCCGGTTCAGGTCTCAGGATTAATAGAACAAACTCCGTTGTCAAATAGAACAAAATAGCCTTATTAATAAAACAGCCCACAACGGTACAAGAGATGGTACAGATTTTTGAGGCTTAAACTTTAACGCAAGTGCGAATGTTCGTCAATACCCAATCAGAGTAGCTCCGGGAAATGAAAAACATGAAAACAAACAACATGAAAATGAACGTTGGTTTTATTCGTGTTTTACGTCGAAACGAAAGGGTGTGATCATGTGTGAGAGGATTGTGTTCAGTCACGCTTGCTGTGTAAATAAGGAGAGGAGAGCTCATTGATGCAGGTGTGAAATTGATTTCGATTTGGTGGTCGTGCAACGATGATTTGCTCAGAATTTTGACACAGACACCAGTATACGTGGTACTATGGTACGTCAATACCTTAATAGGATATTGATTTTGGTGAGGCTTGGGATATATCTTTTTTTTAACAGGAATTAATCTCTCTTTAGAGGTAACCAATGCAAAAAAATAAAAATCTTTTTTACAAAAAATACAATCGACTTCCGTAAGTCAGTTGTATCTTTTTGTTAATCGACTTACAAAAAAGGAGGAGGTTCTATGTTCGACTTCATGTATGTTTTTTTTTTTGTGTATGTTCACCGATATCTCCGTCAATTGTGGACCGATTTTGAAAATTCTTTTTTTGTTTGTTAGAGTATGTTTATGTTTCGAAATTGGTCCCATTTTAATTTGGTGAAGATCTGATGAACAACTTCGGAGATATACAGCAGAACTCTTCAATAAATGACGGCAAATCTCTCGGGATTGCTGCAACCGCATCTCTGTTTATTGTTTATACCATTTCATAAAATAACATCACGCCAGTACGCTCTAAAGGGGTACGCAGATGTGTACAGTTCACCTTGATACACTCTCATTTCACTTTTTATGATCAAGTTTCATGGCATTCGGATAATCTATTCTGCTAAAGGCAAGTTGCTTAATAGGTACAACTAAAAAGTGAAAAATAAAAAATCTTTTTTACTAAAAAAAATACTACCGACTTCCAACTAAAAACACTACAAAGTGAAAAATAACTTTCTTTTCCATAACGAAAAAAAATGGTACCTACCAAATACACCGACTTCGAAAAAGAAAGTTATTTTTCACTTTGTAGTGTTTTTAGTTGGAAGTCGGTAGTATTTTTTTTGTAAAAAAGTTTTTTTTTTTAATATTTTTATTTTTCACTTTTTAGTTGTGGTTACATATTGGACCAGTTCTATAGGTTAGGTACCTATAATGCCCAAAGTGATGCCAGAATAGATTTACCCAATAACATGAAACTTAAACAAAACTGGTGGAATAAGAGTATACCAGGGTGAACTGTTCACACCTGCGTACTCTTATAGAGCGTACCAGTATGATGGTATGTTATGAAGTGGTGTAAACAATAAACAGACATGCGATTGCAGCTATTCGAAGTGATTTGCTGTCATTTATTGAAGAGTTCTGATGTATATCTCCGAAGTTCTTCATCAGATCTCGATGAAATTTAAATGGGACCGCATGAGAAGCAATGGCTTTCAAATAAATCTAATAACTCTAATATCTGAGGTGATACACGTAAAAAATATACAGCCGAATTGAAAACCTTCTCTTTTTTGAAGTCGGTTAACAAAATATTATGATTTGTTATTGCTGCTAAAAAAACATTGCGAAATATTAAAGTTTAGTGCGCATTTTCCTAAATAAAACACCTCTCCATTCTTAGTGCACACCATTAATCCATAACCGAACACCGCGCTCGTATTCTCGAATAGCGTCCGATTATGAATCGAGATCAAATCTCATTAATTACATCGAGTGGAACTTCGATACTTTGCTAGTTAATAAATAGCCAGGATTATATTGCAAATAAACGATCTGAACAAACACTTTGACAGCACAATTCGATTGCCACGACAGGTGAAATGTATTGAATTAAACTCTTACATCCATTCGATGATATTGAATAATATTTACGTTTTGTGGTGTTTATTTTTATGATGAGCTTGTGAGATTATTTTTTCTTGTGTTGTTTTATTGACACGTAGCAAGTATCTTTGTATAAATATACTCTATGAACCTTGTTTAAAACTTTGTGAAGATATGATAAGTTAAGTACTGATTAGTGTATTCATAATTCAAATATCCTTTGATGAATCTGAATTTAGAATCTGCAAATCAGTTTTTTAAGTAATGTGTCTATGTACACGTACTGAGCATCCAAAATGAAGCAAAAAGATTTGATTCTATTTTATAAAGAATGAATAGATACTCCGAAGCAGCTGCGCTTCTCTGGGATCGAATTCGAGTAAATAATAAGCCATACCAAATCATTTCTCACAGCTTTTATTCTATAAAAGAATTTATAAAAAAATCTCCATGTCAATCTTATCATTACAGGAATGCATTGTAGATTATCTTGTTATTAGTTGTTGTAATTCCTAGCTACTGCCTTTTATTATATTATTTGATTTATATTTTATATGTTACTAACCATATAATTTCATAGTCTACTTTAGTAAGTAAACTAAGTGTTTTGGAGAGTTTATTAAACTTAACAGGTTAAATACCTAATAAAAATAATGTGTTATTAGATTATTAGAAATCTGCTTATTGTAAGCACCTTAACTCATATCTTAATATTTGCATGCCAACTTATGGCGAAATGTGTCATTGTGCTAATAATTCATTTGTACCATCTTTTGTACCGCATTTAACGCAAATAAATAGCTTTGACTTTGATACTAATTCTTTGAAAAAGTGAACCCCTCACTTGACCGGCATAGTCTGCTCTACGAGAAGAACTATTTTTACTTTTATCTGCACAAATTAGATAAACATAGGTAATATTTATTATTATTACAATTGATTATACTATTATTAAAATAATGTATGAGTTAGGTACTGCAATACAAAATATATTGTTATGTTACCTCCCATTCTGCCTATATTAAATCCATACCTGCAATGAATTATAATTATCGACTGATGAAACACCGCAATAACAGTTTTGTTATTGTAATATAATATCAATATTTTGCCAACCTAATTAGTTTTTAAAACCATTCAACCGATAGGATAACATAATTCAAGTTAGGCCCAAAGATAATCAACAAGATCAGTTTCCAGTTCCGGTTTCCGATGACGTCACTCGATTCCGATTCCATCGACAAAATAATCCGATTACTTACGAGTTTATAATAATGTACCTCGAAGAGTATTCAGCGGCTTTATTTAGATTAATTCAGTTTGATTAATGAAGAGTACGGAGAAAGTTCACCTCGCCGCCGTCTCCTTTGTTTCATGGCATGATTTGGGATTAGATTTACTGGCATTCAGTTTCACCTCTTTGCTCGATAATACTGGCTTACATAACCGAGCTCTACTCGAATTTGTCTATGCTTTTCTTTTTTTTTCTTGTTCATGTCATGAGATTGGATAGCTGTCGAAATATTAACTGTAGATTAAGTTTTTAATACGGTTTTATGTAATGTAAATTCGGAATTAACTAAAATGTTATTTGCGAGTCCATTGAAAAGTGTTGTGTAAGTTGACGGATAGATTCAATATCGTTTATGTTCGAGTCACCAAGTGCCGAAAATTACAGTCAATTTCTCATCAATCTGGCAACATGACTCGTTAGATTTGAATGAGGTCGTCTAGACAAACTTTTTAAACAGACAAAGGCGATTCGCTCGGTCTAGTATTAGGATTAAAGGCTGTTTTGTCGTGGTTGACACGAATTGTTAAAAAAATATGTAATTTATACTTACATTGGAAAGTAGCACCGATTTGCAGTATGTGGGTCACTGTACCGCGCGTTACCGCTGTTTGAAAAGTATCTTTTATAAAAGCGAGGATGAGTGTGATTTTCGTTGCTATTTCAAATTCAAATTTAATTTCTGTAGCTACAAATAGTAGCGTTCTATTTCTGGTCTCCTATGTACAAATATTATTGTTCTATTATGTGTTATAAGGATAATTATCCTGGTATCTGATAATAATAATTGTCCTGTTGTTTAGGTATTAGGATTTTAAAAAGTTGCATCATGTGGTGATTAAATCATTGTCTATTGTTAACTTATGTTATTGTTTTTTGCGCTGTTGGCAAATAGCAACCCAATTCTACCTATAGTCATCAACCCTCTATCCCGGGTTCCTGAGTTGAAAGCTCGGCACCCTCTACTTTAGTAGGTACCTTAAGTACCTAATTTAAAAGCTATAGAATTAAAAAGAATTTGTCGAGTTCTTAACTTCAAATGCTCTATTCAGAAACCGGGAAGTTTTGGAAAAAGAGGATTGTCGGAGTCAATATTTTTTAATGTCACTTTCAACGGTACTCCAAAAAGCTCCTAAATACGAGGTCGTGTAAATGCACCACATATCACAATAGAGCACGTCTGATGCGCCCGCGTCATCGCGATCATTAGTGACAGACGTCCGACGACGCCCAATTCCGTCATTATGTTTTAAATCCAGCCGTTATCATTAACTGTCATTTTGGGTCATTTTACGAACCGTTAGATATGGAGTTTGCAGAGTGTGCGGCGAAAACGGGTGCACCTATTGTTACTTTGTAATCATTTTTTGCAGTTGAATTTAGTGAGGAATGTAATGGCGTAGAGGCTGAAGCTTTTTATTTTGATACAGATATTGATTTGATGTTATGTAATGAGTTACTCGGTTCGGTAGAAAAAAGCTAATAGCATAGGAGATGAGTTCATCAGTTTAACATAGCATTGCCAAACAGTCCATTAAAACAAACTTAATTATCCATGTTTCAAGCAAAATCTATGAGCATTCGTATATGTTTCATAGATTTGCCTGCATATTTAAGAAACGCATCATAGTCGGTAAAACGTCCCATAGCTAGACGCTGTAAACGTCACTTTTCCCGCCAATTTTTCTGTCATTTTCATCGCGGTGTAATGGCGGACGTTCGCCCTCAATGCGATATTTTTGATGAATCCGCGCAATTAGAGTAAAACGCTGCTAAACAGTAATTTGAACGAATTTCCCGTGTTTAATGTGCCATGTAACTTTCTTTTTGTTGCGACGGTCAAGAGGTTAAATAGACTGTAAATACTGCAGCCGTTTTATTTTTTACCAGAGACAATTGAAATTATTTAACGTATTTTTAAATACAGTATAACAATGGAGTTTTGGTGGCAAGTATTTAAAGATTAAATAAGGGGATTTTCCTGCTGTATTCGAGTAGCATCATGGGATCAGTATCTTTTCTAATTTTAATTTACCTTAAATTTCACCACGTAGCTACTAGTACCTAACTTAATCAGTTGAAATGATTGTAAAGTCTAATAAATACCTACTAAATAAAATACAAAAAAAATATGTATTATGCAATATTAATTATGTAGGTACAAACGAACAACAATGCAACTTTCAGGAAAGTGTGTTTTGTAAAATATGTTATGTATTGTGTAACCAACGGGTTTTTGCTCGCTTTAAAAACCATTTTATTGGAATCATACAGGAAAATTATTTTAGTTGAACCAATTAAAATATGCATGTAAATTTGAATTGTGACTGTGCATGGATTTATTAATTGTATCGGATTTATAAAAGTATAGTACAGTAGTGTATAAGTTATCTTAAATACATTCAAATGTCGCCGAGACCGGTGTCTACAACATTTATAACAAACTGAAATCTTTCAATACTTTGAATTGAATGCATGAATGAAGACTTTCGCGTCACTCTCCTTAACTAATAAGCAGAACTACGTTTGCCATTCCAACAGCTAGTTTCAACTTACCGGCTAATTGACAAGCCATTATTGGCCGTATCACCTTTATATCAAAGGCGATAACTGTTTGTTCGTGTTTGTTTTAATTGAACTAATTGTGTTCGCGACCGTACGCGATAGCATTGAAAGGCGAGAGATTATTGAAAGCAAATCAGTACATTGATGTGCTGTTCCGATTATGCTAAAAGATGACAATGATGACTTGTGTTTGTCTTTGTTAAACTTTTAGTATGCGAAATGTATTAAGGCTAATACACATCGATGTTAGGAAAATGCTCAACATTGATGTTCCAAACTAAGGCGATATATAGGTACGCCCCAATGTAAACGCAGTACTGGCCGTGTGCCCGCTCGGAGCCAAAATATCAATATTGAACCTCCTTTTGAACAGTTTTGTTTGCAAAATATTATTTGATTTACATATGCTATTTGAGTTATGAAGAAATTCCAGCCATCAATTTTTCTGTGTAAAAATATTTTAAACAACCAAGTCGTTTTGAAGGAGTATCCAAAAGTTGCGAAAAATATCGTGTTGCTAATTTTTTTTTTTAACCAAACCTATTTGTTATACGAAAAAACCATGTTTAAAAAATAATGTACATGAAACAATAATAAATATATATTTTTCTCAAACCTTTTAACCTAGCCGTTACTTAGGAGTATGCTTTAGAAAGTTACCGTTTTACGGCAATAAAATGGATGTAGGCTCTTAATAGAAGGTTAGGCATTATTTGTGCAATTAATGGTTCGTTTATCCAACATGAATGCTCTATAATAGTCTTATTAGATACTTTATTAGTCGATAAGTTTATAGCATAAGTTTTCCGTTTGATTAAGTTAATTGACTTGGACATGTTGATAGCTTTGATATGACATATTGATTGACACATTGAACATTTTCATCGATTAGAAATTGGGCTACGTCGGCGTCTTGTGTGGTACGTATTCATCAAAGATATTTTAAAGTGTCGCTGTTCATAATGTGTCAGGAAGATACGAATTACCTTCCAATAAATCTGAACGAGGAATAGAATAGAATAGAATAGAATAGAATGTACTTTATTGTACACCAAAAAATAAAGTTACACATCCTTTTTACAATAATACTTATAACAACGGGTACAAAGGCGGCCTTATCGTTGACAGCGATATCTACCAGACAACCTTTGGATGGACATAATTATCTAAGAATAAAACAGGGGGTAGTTTGTGGTGTAATGCTACATTAAAATATAAATAAATAAAATGAAAAATATATTACTATATTAAATACTATACATAAGCTCATATATAAACATACATATATAATATTACTTGTCACATACATTCATAGATAGAAAAAAAAAATGAAAAAGGATTGAATAATAATGGACCAAATTAGATCTAAATAGATAAACTTTAGAGAGAAAGGAAATGGTTTCTAACCAGGTTCTTAAAAGCAGCCAGCGACTGGGCTTGTCTTACTGACAAGGGCAACTCATTCCACAATCGCACAGCCTGGACCGTAAACGATTTGTCGTATTATATTGCTGACTGGCGAAACAGGCAAACAGGCAAAAATTCTAATAATTTTCCTTTTGTAAAATCTGTTACATATTAAGGTTTGTCACTATGTAATATCGCGAATATCTAGTTTAGTTCCTTTTTAACCCCCGGTTTAAAAATGAATTATAAGTTTGACGTATGTTGCTGTGTATTCGTGTGTTTATCTGTGACATCGTAGCTCCTAAACGGATAAAGCGATTTTGATTTCGTTTTTTTTTGTTTGAAAGGTGTCTTGATAGAGAGTGTTCTTAGCTATGTTTGTTGAATATCGGTTAAGCCATCCAAAAGTAATGCGCATTTTACTCTTTGAAGCGGGGTATTGCCGCAAGATATCGTGTTAAACGAGTTTCGATGGATTGTCGATCGAAGCGTTTCTTTCTCATCATCATCAGCCTTTTTAATATTCCTTCTGCTGGACAATAGTTCTGCTCCTCCCTGTGGTCGTAATCCACATGATGTCACATATATTCGAATTTTTGTTTTTAGGATATGCCGGTTTCCTCCCGATGTTTTCCTTCGCCGTTTTGAGAGCAGTGGTGGTGAAATGCTTTACAAAAACTAAAGCGCCTGCCTGGGTTTGAACCCACGACCACCACTGCTCTCTGTGTGTCTGTCTACTACTAGATCAATTATGTAATTAAAAAAGCATAAGTTAAGCCACGGGGGTTTTTAATTTTTTAATTTATACCTTTGTACCCTTACACTTGCTTCTTTTCGTATTCCGCTCATCAGCTAAAACGAAAGTGCAGTTGAAAAAACCGCAGGCTTATTACGTATCTTTTGCAAGAGCAAAACGATAGCGATCAAACGCTTTATATCATAAAATTCGGCATTACCTGCAGTGTAGGTATGGTAGGTCCTACACAATCGTTTGCTAATCGCTCACTGTTTGTCAAATGCACTTATTTAAGAAAAAAACCGCCAACAACTCAAAATTTTTGTATTGAAGAGCAATTATTGCGCAAAAATCGCTATCGTTTTGCTCTTTCAAAGGATATGTAATAAGCCTGCCGCTTAGTTTTCACGATCCTCCTCTAGTTCTCCCCTTATTCCAATTTAATTTTATTTTGCCAGTAAATCACCTATTATTTTATTTTATACCATTCCTCCTCTAAAAAGGTTATTTTATTCACTGAAAACAGTGAATAAAAAGCACTTTTAATCACTGTTTTGGTGTTTGAATTTAGAACACACCAATATATATTTGACCTCCATCTCAATGCAATACAACCTACTTGCGCATAAATTACTCGATACAAAATTCTTGTGCAAAGAATATTCGAATTTCACTCCTTCGTCGATTTAATTTTGAGTTTGTTTATATTTAGGATTTTGATAATGATTTTGATTTTGGTCTAAAATGTTTAGTGAATACTTATTTGGATTGTAATTCTATTAAATGTGTTAATTGTTATTAAGAAATTAATATTAATTGCATTGGTGTTTCATTAATTATAATTATGTAACGTATGTACGGAGGTGGTCACTGGCCCCTGAAACACAGGTGCTGTTACCTAGCTCAGCTTCAATTTACAAAAAGTGTGAATCCCTGAGGTTTCTCATTTTTTGTAAATTTTTAAGGTAATAAACCTTTTATTTATTTATTATTATTCCTTGTGCTATTGGCTTAAATCCTTCTTTTTCTCGTAGTCATGGTATAAAATATAGTATGCAACTCTTGAATAAAACGGATTTAAATCGAGGGCCATGAATCACTCACGACGCTCAGGATTCTGATACTTGAATCACTCGCTATGCTCGTGATTCAATCTACATGAATCACTCCCTACGGTCGTGATTCAGTTGTTAGAAACCTTCACTTGTTCGTGATTCATCTATGGCCCTCGCTTTAAAACCGTCCTTTATTCACTAGTTGCATAATATACTATATTCTATTTGCCTGCACACCTATCTCTTTAGTACCACCTGTTCTCTATAGTTCACGAGGTCGGAACTCACTAGAACTTTCGATCGGCATTCTATCATAGTGAGTATTTAGGGAGTGTTTTTTTCTCTATTTTAGGTTTACCACTTACATAATTACTGGACAAACATTTATAAAGAAGGAGTATCAGAATAATGAACTCGTTTACGAGTACTTCTTTCTAGCCACGGCTTGTAATAAGTCAGATGCTATCGCCGATAAAGTCGCAGAATGTGCGAAATCTGGCTTTGTTTAGTGTATTGTTGTTAGTTAGTTTAATATGTAATACATTTAACTACTTGGTATAATGAGACTTTTGCATGTCTCCTGGGACTCAAAGAGGAAGTGGACTATTCCATAATCCACATGGTAGGCCCAGTGCGGTTTGGCCTGGCTCGCCTGGTGAAGGCCGGCCGGAGCAATCCGCTGATTGCGACATTTGGGGGAGGCCTATGTCCAGCAGTGGACGTCTTTCGTCTGTGTATCCATCCCTTTGTTGACTGTACCAAGTGTTTGTAACCTTATGAACTTTTTGAAATAATTTTAGAGCTTTCCATCGGCATTCTATCATACTGAGTATCGGAACATTGAACAAGCGTCTCGTTTACAACAATATGATTTGCTTCTTTGTAGTCATGCCTGAGTCAGATTATATCGCCGATAAACTCGCCGATTGTGCAAATTCTGGCTCAGCTTAGTGCAGTCTGATGCCAATAAATTATAAGATAGATTATGTTTGTGGTAATCCCCACTTCAAATCGTACGTTTAGTGGTAATTTAAAAAGTATGCATTAAAATGTTAAATTAAATTCTTAACAGATTTTGGCCTTCGCCCCAAGGGGCATGACTTAAGTCACTGCAACCTCGTTGCCGTTCGTGGCTAGTTTTTTCGGCGTAGCTCCGATGAGTACCATCATATACTTTATAGTCTCATCATAAGTAAGGTCACCACCACAGTGGTTTAGCTAGTAAGGTTTGGCATACCCCATGTGCGTACACTACATACAAGCATAGATCGTTAGAATTTTCACCCGAAAAGATCACAGAGACCTACTAAAACCTAACTAGGATGAAGTTCATCAGTTAATTTTTACAAGTAAATTCCCCAATAAGATACACCACGAGTCCGCGGAGTTCGCGAATGTACATTCGCGAACACAACGCTAACGTCGTCGATATGCTACAAACACAAATCTAGATATAATTCGCGTGTGGCCGGTCCATTCGTTGTGTCTATATTCCCGACGCGCTATCTCCTTCGCTACACCGCGGTACAACCGGGCACTCAAGTGGTTAACTTGAAAGAGACACAGCTGTTTGAATTTTTTATTGATTTATTATAAGCACTTGTTGAGCAAATCAGTGGGGGAGAATAATAATGTTGTTCAGTTCAATAAGGTAAAGTCTTTTTGTTTTGTGAGAACAATCAAGACAACTCGGTCTGACACTAACGTCCGAACGAACCTTCGGCTTCGGCCAAAATTGCCTGAAGTTTTGGTCGAAGACGAAAGTGTCTAGCAAATGCCAAAATTTTACGAACTGCTACGAATGCGCTAGAACGCGATTAAAGAGACTACAAGTGGGCGGCAGGGGTCATACTCCGTTGCGCTGGCCAGTCACCATAGCCCAAAATTGTTATATAAAAAAAAACAAAAGAGTGGCTATCCTTAAACTGTATTTCTTAGGATTATTAAATTTTCGGCTTCGGCTTCGGTCGAAGGTGGTGGCGAGAGCCGATTAATCGGTTTCCACATCGGCCAGAAATCGGCCTTCGGTCGGACACTAAAGAGAAGACTGTTGTTGCAAAGTGTGAATCATAACTTTATAAGCAATATGTAAGCCAATTGCTTGGCAATAACAATATCTTTGTTATTCGTATATGTCACACGTGGTTTTGAGAGTTCGCAATATCGTCGTCACGTGCTTATCTTGACAGCCAAAAAAACGTGCCCACAAAATAAACAGATGTTATTTATTCTTTGTTTAGACATAACAAACATAAAGAGAGAGAAATTCTTGTTTGCATAAAGAAAAAGGATTTTCAAATGAATCTAAATTTTATGAAGCACTTTATAGTTAGCACGTTAACAAATGAGTTATATAATGAATTCAGAGTTAGTACCTACCTCCTAAAAATATTCTTTGAAAACAGTATACCTAGTTTTGGTATAACTGTGTCAAGACCTGTTTTACGCTGGACATTATTCGTCACCGTAAATGGATAGGATAATAATGGTTAATCTTACTTCTCCTGCCTCCTGGTCATCATCATCATCTCAGCCGAAAGACATACACTGCTGAGCATAACGCTCTCCCAAGTGTCACCGCATCGATAGGTCCTGTGCGTTTTGGACCTAGCGTAATCCCGAACCCAAATATCAGGTCATTGGCTTACATTGTGGGAGGCCTTCCAACGCTGCATCTACCAGTAAGCGGTCCCTACTCTAGAACTTTTCAGTACTATCGACCATCCGTTCTGCGAGCAATGGGACCTGCCCACTGCTATTTAGTTTAGGAAATTCTTCAGCCTATGGCTGTAACCTTCCCCTGCCTTAACAAACGCAATACGTAGATTTATTTCTGTAGCGGTGGTTTCTGTCAACAATTAGTTTTTTTATTTAGCTCTAAAACACTTTGTGCTTGTCTACCCCTAGTGAACACTTTCCGTTGTTATTGCGTTCCCTTGTTGGCTCGATTATTGTTGTTAATTTGTATCGCCTCTGTTTATCACAGTTTTGTATTTAGGACGCCGGTCGCCCCACCTGACCGTGTCTCTCTTAAGGCCCGCTTACATAGCACGAGCTAGTGACCTGACAGTGAGTAGCTGTCAGGTCACACTGCCGCAGAGGGTGACGTAGCCCGCATGAATGTAGACGGGCGAGCGTAGTGAACTGTGCAAGCGCTCTAGTGCTTTGGTCAAAGGTATCTGTAGAACACCGTTTGGATTCACTCATTAAGAGTCTGATAGACTCCTCCGTTTGCCTAAGGGCGGAGGACATCCAGGAAGGTCTTTAAATGCAAAATAAGGTCATAGGTCACCCGGTTGCAGTAACTCGGCTCCACTGTTTGCATGATGACTAGTGCTACCTACTATGGCTGTGGAAGGCGAGTATTTTGTTTGCCCGAGACACTAGAGTTACTGCCTTGGAGTTTATTGGCGCAAGTCAAGACTACGAACTTCTGACTAACTGGCTCATGATCATGACATTCCCTCTTATGACGCGGTCATACGATGCGAGTAGATGCGGTAACTGCACGTAGCTGATGAGTAACTGACTGGGTTTGGAACAGGCTACGTGTAACCAAGCCTTTACAATTAGATAACTTTCGACATGGGTTTTCTATGTTCTGGGTTTCCTTGTATGTGTAATTGTTTTGTGTTTGTGTGGGTTACGTTAAAATCTCTATGGTTGGCTGGATTGAATGCAGTTGTAACCAAGGATAGCGTTTTCTAATGTGGATTAGAGAAATGCGTGAACTTTGACTTCCCAAGACATCAATATCGCTGAATGCGTATTTCTTGCTAAGCATTGCAATTGACAGGTAATAAATAAATTTTATAGGATTTGTTCACTCGTTCTGTCGTAGAATTAGATTCATCGTTTTCCATCTGGCGAGATCGGGGAAAAAATAAAAAACCGGCCAAGTGCGAGTCTGACTCGCAGATGGGTTCCGTATAAACCGCTAAAATAAATAGGTAACATTACTAACGTTCATAAACAATGAACGCACCGAACATTGCTCTAACGAAGGAACAAACATAACTGAACATTCTATAAGTTGCTCGACTATTACTCGTAAACTTGTAAAGCCTACTTGGCTGTGATAGTTTTCCTTTTAATTTCGTTATATGTACTACTGCCGTGATTTTTTTCTGATATCCCCGAAAGCAACCATTTATCTGGCAGGGGGAGACACACTCGACTCTTAACAAAAATTAGCAATAAGTAGGTAATAATTAACTCTAACAAAAAGCTTAATCACAGACCCGTAATATTTTTGAATGGCCTATCCAATGATACCCCGCACCATGGGGGAGACGAGAAAAAAAAGTCCCTACTTTACGTGTAATGTAAAAAAAAATTGTTTTTAATTTTGTTTTACCATTTTGTCGGCGTTATTAATATGTATATCCATGCCAAATTATAGCTTTCTAGTACTAAGAGTAGCTGAAACGGCGAAACTATAAGGGTTCCTTGTTGATTACGGCACCCTAAAAAACCCAGCTCTGGATGTCAAAGGCAGCTGTGTGATTGCTAATTTGCTTGATTGAAAAAAGGCGTAGAGGATTGCGCGGTTGCTTCGAGTAGGTCTCGGTTTTTGTTTCGGTCCTGTAGCTTTGTTTGATTTTGCTCATCCGAAGCTGTATCATTTATTTGCAAAGACTGTTGCTGGCAAATAAAGATGTTATTGTCCTATTGGCTTTCAATATTTGTCTCCTGAACGTTTTGTTGCGGGTAGCAAACTGAAATAATTTAAGAGACTATATTCGATATTTGATATAACTGAGTCATATCTACAGCAAAACATAGGTAAACTTTTATTGGTATACATGGTATTACTATGTAAAGTGTGGTTAGTTACTATCACAGCAAGAACAGAACAATGTAGATTAATTACCTTCATAGATATTAAAGTTACGCGTACTACCTTTTCCGTGTTACAATATTTTAAGATAACGCTAAGGTATAGATGTTTTACGCTCCATTAAAAAGCGGCTAATGGCTAAGAAAATAATAACGGCAATAAATTGTTAAGATGATAATTATCTACACAATTACAAGGGCGTATCGCTAAAACAGCGGCGCGTGCGCTGCAACCTCTTCGGCTTTCCTCGGCTTTCTTCGGTGCAACTCGGAGGTTCAGAGTCGAACTTAGATTTATGGATCACTCTTTGTTATCCGCGGCTTTGGCTTCGGGCTATTTGTATTTTATGAGCGGTTTTATTTTTTATTGGTTACTTTGTAAAGAATGACATTTATATCGTGATAAGATACCTGTCTTAAAAATTCGTGTAGTCGATTGCGTATTTTCACAACTTTCGGTTATGAACCTTACGAGGATATTTCATAAATTATTTTTCATTACATTCGAAAATTGGTTCCTCATCATCATCAAAACGTCCACTGCTGAACATAGGCGGCATATCCTCCAAGCGTCGCAACATTGACCAGTCCCGTGCGTCTCGCATCCAGCGGCCTCTCGCCACCCTTACCAGGTCATCTGTCCACCTGAATGGGAGGCCTTCCAATGCAATGTTTTCCATTTCGCGGTCGCCACTCCAGAACTTTTCGTCCCCATCCAACTGGCTCCTACTCCACCGCTTTTAGGCACACAATGAAGTGTATTTCGCACTCGTGCGGAATAGTGCAGAGTACTTTTTATTCCTTATCTCAGATTGTTTTCCAGTAAAATTATCGGTAACATAACAAGCAGCAGATATCAATGTAGATCACGTATCTTTACGCAAGATCGTTACGATAATTTAGGTAGTCCACGTTATTATCATTATCTTTCTCGTTAGAAAACCAGTTACTTACACATATTTATAGATTTAGATGGTATCGATTCAAATTGGTAGCATTATTGTATAGTTCGCGCTCAATGCAACCGGCCTGTGTAATTACATGAGGACCGAACAGATGCAGGGCTCAAATTACAGACTTACGATGCGTACGTTGATTTCTAAACGATTCTTAAGGCTTGTTTTCACGTCTCTAGTTGGGGCGTAGTTAGTAGCTTCAATTTTGTGAGAGAATTTTGTTTTCTCACTCCTGATGATCGATTGATGTCTTTGCAGGTGGTTGAATTATTTAGCCGGGACCCGTCGAGCGGGATTCCTTCTAATCGCATTTTTTTTTCTACTAAATTTTGGCATATTTGTTTTTGGTATAATAATACTTTTCCATAATTTTTTTGGCGTACAGTTTATGTTAATAATAAATAATAATAAAATAAAATCGTTTATTCAGGAAAAAAAAAACACATGTACAGGATCAAAAAAATAAATACGAGTACATACATTGTTAATAGTAAAAACGGAAAAAGAGAATCGTTGGTACCTGTACTAATGAAAATCATTGTATCACAGGCACCAACGTCTTCCAGAATAGGTTAAACAAGAAGAAACAACTTCAACATATAAGGTAACGTTTTCTTTTGTTCTTATAAAAATAAATATAATAATATTAAAATTAGTTCAAATTATAATAGTGTAAGACATCCCATACCAAACTTTCCTATTACTATTAGATAAATTTGATGTATTGACATTTCATAAAATTTAACATTAGATTAATATTACACTAAACTTTAAATTAAAATAAGAATCATCAGTCTTTATGGAACATCGGTTATGATATAGTACATTATTTTATCAAGTAATCCTTGTATCAGCCATATTTAAGTTCCTGTTTATTCATTTAAGTTACTTGATTATTTTGATTTCAATAAATAACTTAATTTTGCAACCGAATAAAGAACAAATTTTTTATTATCTTTTGGGCTTATTTGTTTTGGTTTTATTTTAATTCGCATAATGTTTCTAGGCATAATTACTCTTAGCCTAATAGTATTTAGACATTAAATTCATAGAAATAACGGGAACATATTTGAGGTATCTTTACGTATTAATTTTGAAATTTCTCGGCGATTCGACGCTTTTCTGGTGGTCGACACTGTTGATTTTGGCTTTCAAGAGTTGTAGTAGCTGGGGAAACGCGGTTTTTTGGGGCTTTTCCCAAAAACTCCAGAGCATTTTATCAATACTGGCTGGCATAGTAGCACTTTCTCATATCGCTAAATTTAATACCTGTCCAATATGCGACATACATGCAAGATGCTTTCGCCGCAATATTCCTTCGCGCCTTTATAAAAATACTACCGGTTGCCTTGCGGTTTCACCCGCGTAGTTCCGGTTCCCGTGGAGATACAGGGATAAAAATTAGCCTATGTCACCCGGGGATAGTGTAGCTTTCCAAAGGTGAAAGATTTTTTGAAATCGGTCCAGTAGTTTTTAAGTTTATTCGTTACAAACAAAAAAAAAACTGTTTTACAAAAACATACTACCGACTTCCAAATAACAAAACTACAAAGTGAAAAATAACTTTATTTTTGGTAGTCGGTGTCTTTGGTAGGTACCATTTTTTGCGTTATGGACACCTACTCCCAAAAATAAAGTCATTTTTCACTTAGGGGTTTTTTTTTTTTGGAAGTCGGTAGTATGTTTTTTATAAAAAGTTTACTTTTTTTATTTTACACTTTTTATTGTGCCTACCTAATAGGCAAGCATTTACGTGTAGTATAATGCTAGAATAGATTACCCGAATATCGTGAAACTGAACATAACCGGTGAAATGGGAGTGTACCAAGGTGAACTGTACACATCTGCGTACCCCTTTAAAGCGTACTGGCGTAATGTTATGTTATGAAATGGTATAAACAATAAACAGACATGCGATTGCAGCAATCCCGAGAGATTTGCCGTTATATATTGAAGAGTTATGTTGTATATATCCGAAGTTCTTCATCAGATCTTCACCAAATTAAAATGTGACCAATTTAAGAACATACTCTTTCAAACAAAAAAGAATTTTCAAAATCGGTCCACAGTTGACGGAGATATCGGTGAACATACATAAAAAAATAAATAAAAAAACATGAAGACGAAAATAGAAACGCCTGCTTTTTAAAAAAAAAGTCGGTTATATATACAACAATACAGATCTTTTCTCTTTATAATATTAAGTATAGATATAGGAGTATAGAAAAATTTCGATCTCCTATAATTCAAATATAAAGCTATCTACTAAACACTGCAGACGTATAAATGAGCCTTTATATAAACTTCAGCTAATCGCTTAGTACGTAGGGCTCATAAACTTGGTTTTTATAGAGAAATTGGCAGTTAACTGTTAATACCGAGTGCAGACGATCTGATGCTCAATGGGTTTATGATTAACGATATAATTTACGAGTAAGTAGGAGGTTAATAGAGAACTGCATCCTTGTGTGTGAGAAAATAATATATTGCTGTAGTAAAAAAAAAATTCAAGAAAGATCTTTTTTTTAAACAAGCTTTTTTCTTATTCTTCTCAGCAAACCCTTTCATTTGATACTCATACCATGGCAGTGCACAAAAAATAACTAGTCCTTCATCTTAAGCCGTCCGCCATATTGGATTTAGAATGACGTCACTTAGCTAACCATGCATTGTTATCCAAACTAAATGTGTATGCATAATTTCATCTTAATCGGTGGATGATAGCTGTTTTAAAATCCAGTTGCAAGATTCGACCCGTACATACTTTCATACATACATACATTGAAGGTAAAAGCTTGTAAAAAGATGTATGTTGGGTAATAAATCCATAAATGCAAATTGAAAATAACCCTGTCTGTCTGTCTGTTACCTTTCTGATTTGGATGAAACTTGCTAGATAAGTTTTAGCAATTTAATTATAACTAATGTCAACGTCTTAAAACTTGTTGGTTTTCTTATATTTTGGCCCATTTTTGCTGAACAAAATTCTTGTTATGCTTCTCTCACATGGTTGCAAGAATTGTTTGTTAATCGCTCTATTTCTGCTCTTGTATTCCTTTTACCCGATATTTGTCTTTCTGTTCCATTTATCAAAGAAATGCTCTACCCAAATGACTACCTGATAGTATCAACGGTATTCCACTGCTTTGAGAATCTAAATATCTATTTTATGCAACTAACAATCATAACATTATACATAATTACAAGTCGAACTCTGTAATTATTATATAAGCTGTGCTTTTGTGCTGTAAAATATTGTTTCTTAGTATGTTCTGTTGCGAGCAAAGCCGCTGGCAATAACTACTATTAAAACAAGCTTTTGACAGTGAATTTGCCCAGGAAATGCGGGCAGAGAGCTGCGACTGAATTTCCTAAGTAAATCGTTATTATTCGTGGTTTGGCTCTCGCCTATTATTGTACCAATTTAAAAGATATTCCATTAATTGAATATAAAAGATATATGCTGTGCTTCTACATTTTTCATTTTATATTTATAGTTGTCAAATTTGTACACCAGGCCTCTGTTGACAGCGCAATTATCATCAAAAAAACTCCTACTTCCAAATAAAAAAACTACAAAGTGAAAAATAACTTTATTTTTGGAAGTCGGTGTGTTTCGTAGGTACCAATTTTTTGCGTTATGGACTCCTACTTCCAAAATTAAAGTTGTTTTACACTTTGTAGTTTTTTTATTTCGAAGTCGGTAGTATTTTTTTGTGAAAGAATTTTTAATTTTCATTTTTTTAGTTGTACCTACCTAATAGGCAAGTTGTTTAGTAAGGTACCTATAACGCCAAAATAGATTACCCGAATATCATGAAACTTGAACATAAACGGTGAAATAAGAAATCTACGGACCCCTTAAGAGCGTACTGGCGAGATGTTATGTTATGAAATGGTATATGTAAACAAACAGACACTATGCGATTGCAGCAATCCCGGGCGGCTGCCGTTACATCGGAGATTATACACAAAAAAAAAACAAACGTAAAGTCCAACACAGAACGTCCAACTTTTTCAAAATTCGGTTACAAAGGAAAAAATAGGGACCCAGTATATATCTTTTTTTTAGTGTATGCAATGTCTTTTAAATTGATTCAATATTGGAGGAGGAAAGAGGAAATAGGCGAGAGCCAAACCTTGAATTATGACTTTTACCTTAGAATAGTTAGGATAGTCAGTTGGATGTCTGCGACCACATTTCCTCTATTACCCGGCCAAACCTAGCCACTGCATTTCTTGCTGGAGTAATGAAGTTGGCAGGAGTGGGAAGTCAGTGTGGAGCCTCTTCATAAGATTTGCACCACTTTGAGAATGTCACTTCTCATGGTCTCTGACCATGGCTTGGAATAAGATGCAAGATAAAATTAAAATTTGTTTATGTCCTATTCCTTGTCATGATCTACCTGTGTGGCATTTTTTTTTCAAATCCTATCAGTGATCGGATAACAAACATATATACAGACTCTCAGACTTTTAATATTAGCAGGATTACAAGCCGAACTCAGTAATGTTTATTATCTAAGCTTTTGTGCTGTTCCTTACGTAACATTCTGTCAAAGTATTATCGTAAGTTTCAGAGATTAGTCTGTGTTCTATGCTAATATCGCAGGTGTTAGAATTTGCATTCATCGATTGTGTTCGGCGAATAGAGCTTTCGTTCTGTGAAATAAATTGTAATATTTGTGGTTTGATTTACAAAGATTTTGTTGTTTAGTGTGCTGTGCTGTTATGAAAAGGCTTTTGCGGATTTGAAAGGTAGCTTAAGGCGATATATACGCCCCAATGTAAACGCAGTACTGGCATGCGCCTGCTCGATGCCAAATTATCAATATTGAACCTCCTTTTGAACAGCTTTGTTTGCAAAATATTATTTGATTTACATAATGCTATGTCAGTTATGAAGAAATTCCAGCCATCAATTTCTCTGTGTAAAAATATTTTTAAACATCCAAATCGTTTTGGAGGAGTATCCAAAAGTTGCGAAAAATATCGTGTTTCTAATTATTTTTTTAAAGCAAAGCTATTTGTTATACGAAAAAATCATGTTTGAAAAATAATGTACTTAAAACAATAATAAATATATATTTTTTTTCAAACCTTTTAGCCTAGCCGTTAGTAAGGAGTATGCTTTAGAAAGTTACCGTTTTACGACGCTAAAGCGCATGTAGGCCCTTAACGTAAGGTAAAATATGGGGTCATGTATAGATAAGGCTCTAGATATGTGTCATTCTCATTCTATTAGCGATGGCGCGCTTGGAATTTTCAATTCCCATACCGTTTTCATTTTAAAAAAAATCTTCTAATCTCTTTGGCGACGCTTTCGTGAGTAAAATGTCACTTATCTAGCAATTCAGAATATAAAAATTTGTATAATCTTCATCAGCCTTTTAATATTCCTACTGCTGAGACACAGGCCACCTCTCTGTGAATGAGGGAATGGGCCTTAATCCACCACGCTAGCCCAGTGCGGGTTGGAGGATGTCACAAGTCTTCGAATTTTTGGTTCTAGGACAAGCCAGTTTCCTCACGATGTATTCCTTCACAGATTTAAGAGCAGTGGTGATGAAATAATTGACATAAAGTAAAGTGTCTGTCGGGGTTCGAACCCATGACCTACGACACGTAAGTCGCGGGGCCGTTACCAGTGGGCTAACACTGCTCTAAAAAAAAACAAAGTTTTATATTTTATAGAAATAATAAATAACTTTGTTTTTCACTTTTTCCGATCACACGCGAATCAAGTGAAATTAATAGATAGTAAAAATTGTTGTACCGTATCAAATTAAAAACAACTAAGAAAAAGCTTACACACGGTCATAAAAACCTAGTAACAGCGAAACAATCCTCTATAATTATTCGTATAGTAATAAAATAAAATAAATGTAACCGAATCCGCAATTAATTGCAACATAAAGAAATCCCAACCAGCCGTTTCACTGCAGTTTTTACAGAAATCCGTGTTAACAGCGAGATATTTACACGGGGCAACCACCGTGAGTCTTACGGGTCGTTACCACCGGTTTTTGTATCCTACCAATAGTTGGTGGTACCCAGGGTTTCAAACGAACCTCTAATATTGAGTACTAGTATTTTTTTTTTAAATAAAATTTATCCTATATTACTTCTAATACCTCCAAGAATATATGTACATAGTTTCATGATGATCGGTTCAGTAGCTTTTGCGTGAAAGCGTAACAAACAAACTTACATTCACATTTATAATATTAGTATAGATTGAGTATTGTACTCTATTTCGGGAGCGGCATACTTTATAAAATCGATATAGAGTACTTACGTTAAAATATTCAATTTACTCGTATATTGGCTCTGGCATTAAACTAAACTGAATCGTATTAAAATCAGTAGCTGCATCTACGGACAGTCTTTTCGATCTTGATTGTAAAATTGACTTTATTGATATATTTAAAATGAAAAATTGTGTATTGACAATTAAAAAAATTGTCTTTATAATAAATAATCATTTTTATAAGTCTGTATCATCATCATTACCATTTCAGCTGAAAGACGTCCACTGATGGGCGTAGGCTTTCACCAGGCGTCGCCACATTGACCGATCCAAAGTGTCTGTATACTCTTAATTAAATCACTCTTTAATCAGATATACTCAATTTCTCATAAAAAAGTTGATAACCCTAGGTATACCAATCGTTAGCGGTTACGCGGTTCGCCGAGGAAAATAACGATTCGTAAGAAAAAGATGCGAATTTCTCTAGAATAGAGACGCAAATTGAATAATAATATTATGAACTTTCGTTGGCGGCGAAATGTTGCCGGGTAATGTGGGGTTCCGATGGAAAGTTATTGTCTTAAGGTATTATATTATCTGTGTCTGAGATATGCTATCAATGCTGATGAGATCCTCGATGGGATTTGTGTAGTTGATTGATGTTGAATTGAATTGTATGTTTTTGTTCGGCGAATGTTGATGCTGTGATGTTTGTTTTTGAGGCTTATCTTGTAAACTATTGTTATACGGAGATTGACATTGTTCGTTTGGTTCTTTTAGGTAATTCCTGTATAAAATAACTTGATCCGATTACGAAATTTCTTTCACTGCTAGAAAGTTACACTATTTCTGAGAACCGTTGTAGAAAAATATCAATGTATTTTAATTATAATTAAAATAATTATAATTTAATTGTTATTATTATTTAATTTTGAATATCAGTGTATAATAATTTAATTATAATTTTTTTTTTATTAATATTCCATTAATTCATTATCTATCTTATCTTTATTAATATCAAAATATTTTTATCATGAAAAAATGCATTGTTCTTGTAGATTTCAGTTAGGCGGGACAAAGCTAGTGTGTCATTATCATTAATATCGATAGAAAGGTTTCCAGCTGTAGCCTTATTTTCATTGCGTCTCATTGACTGAACAGATTTGGGTAATCGAACATGGGTAGTACATTCTAGTAGGATAATGCTCGACCATAATGTCGGCGGAGCAAAAGGATAATGCAAATTATTATCCTCTTGCTACAGAGCAAAATTCTCACTCTCTTGTTCCCAGAATCAGTTTTCGCCTCAGTAAATACTAACCTAGGGTAATTTCATGGAGAACATGAGCACTAAATAAAAATCATGCACCGAATAGAACATATTATCGTGTGTATTTAACTGGTTCCACTGAGTGATTTAGAAAATAATAAGCATCCTTTACGTGTTTCACTTTCCATGTAATTTATGATATACATTTAATACAGCTTTTTGTTGCCATGCGGTGTCGTTTTCAATGCGAATTCGTTATGATTCAAACGATAATGGCACTTCATGGTATTCATTCCATTTCTATTTATTTTCACGACTTTGCTTTTGCTGCTTCGTGTCGTGAAACATGGTGCTATTTTGTGTATTCACTTAACTGGATTTAATTGAAAAGGCGCAGCTTGTTAGAAGTTACTCGTACTTAACAAATTCATGACATTATAGTGCATTTACGATTAATTAATCGATTGTAGAATATTTCACTTTTTATTTATATTTTATTTACTTATATAAATATATATAGGTCGTTTTGTGGCAAATAAATACTTTTTCATTCTATTTATGGTTGCCAATAGACGATAAGAGAAGCTTAGGTAGACCAACAACCATATGGATGTACCAATGAACTGCACAAGTTCGCAGCGAAGTCTTAGATGAGACACTCTGTGTGTAGTATGGCACAGACGGGAGAAAGCTTATACTCAGCAGTAGGTAGAACAAGGGCACTAATAATAATGGATGAGTTTAAAGTCCCCCGATCCCCTATTGCAATGTTTTACAAATCAAAAGCGTATGCTCAACTTTTCAATCTCTAAAAAAAGACATTTCAAAAATTGAAACCTAATCCAGTATGCGTAACATTTTTATGTCAGCTGTTCTACATAAATAAAAGAGAGTTTAATAAATAAATCTGCATATTAAAAACACTGCCCTTTGAGACTTCCTTGTCCCAAATACCATCGGCTTTACTACTGTAGTATTATATTATCTGTGGCACTACTATGTCAGTGTGAATGATAGTGTCACATGCTGATTGCTCTTTCAAATGACAATAAACCTTTTACGAGCAAATCAATTAAACATTTATTGACCGTTTATTGCTGCGGTAAAGTTTAATAGGTTAGGATGTGTTATTGGGACCTATAAACATATTTATGTAAAATAAAATTATTTAAACTGTGATTTTTTTATTTCATAGACTAAACTGTTAAATGTTGCAAGCGCGGAGCATAGTGTTGTAGATAAGGCCAATCATAAGTGATTCAACGAATCTATGTGACGTGACTCCTAAATTTAATTTTACTAATTAGTGTAAATAATTTTTTTATGAATATAACCGTCATATATTTTAAAATAATAGTATTCATACACATATTACATAAACTTTAATTGTGTTAAATATGAAATCAACAATAAAATAAATGCGATCGATAAAATGAAGTCTGACATAAACGAGTAGAAACTAAATAAGGGCCGCTAGTTTCATAATAAATGTATTTTTTTGCCGTGAAATAGTTCCATTTTCGATTTACTTCGATTTTCGATCAATTTTCGATCACTCAGGATAGTCAGGATACGAAACTATTTATGAGTAACGATAAAGTGACAACCCCCCAAATATCAGTTTAGTCTACGAAATAAAAAATCAGAGTATAGTTAAAAAATCGCTAACTTACAACACCTTTTTTTATTTTACATTAATGAAATGAATATCGGCAGTGTCGCATAAAGTTGATAAAGTCAAAAAGTAGTAGTAGTTTGGTTAGAGTCTATACCAAATTTCTTACTAATTTGCCCGCGGCTTTGCTCCTGTGGACTATATAAAAGGAGCCGTGCATTTAGCCGTGTTTAAAAGTGATGTAGATTTTTATCAGTAAAATAACTTTTGTAATCAGACCAGTACTTCTAGAGATACTTCCTATATTCAAACTTAGTTTGACCTCTTAGCATTGATATTGTAGATACTGTGAGGGGAATAGCTCAGGGGGCTCTATTAATAGACAGAAATTACTTTGAAATGTTATAATAACTCCACGACGTGCCTGCCCTAAGGCGGCTTGTACAGAATTCCCAAACAAAGCTAAATAAAAACATCTTCAATTATTTCCTTGTGTGCCGATTTCAATCACATTCCAAAACTAAATAGTTATCTGCTGCCAGTCTTATAATAGGCAAGAAGGTTGACACTAAATAGGTGAGAAGTCCTCACATGAGCTACGCCCCTACGAATAGAAGCGCGGAATCATAAGAAGTGCTTCTTTTCTACGTTTTGAAAGGTGATTGAAATCGGATCGCAAGGAAATAATGCAAGATGTTTTTGTTTAGCTTTGGTTGGGACTTCTGCAGAAGCCGCCTTAGGGCAGGCACTTTGTGGAGTCAATATAACATTTAAAATAGGAGGCCTCACAATACAAAGCTAGACTGTACAATGTACCTATAACAATGTAGCGCTGAAGAAGATGTCCTTGCTTGCATTGCTCTACGAAGAACTCCTCAGTAGCAAGCAGTCTGTACTTGTGTTAGATTGATGTGAATAGGCGTGCCCCCAATTACATGAGCAGCGTTTATACACAACTGGCTAAATGTGGCTGTATAGGCTGTACTATTTCACTGCCAATACTTTCGGTAATATAGCTGTGATGTTACATTATTTTATTAAAATTTAACCTTTCGCTCTCTCGCAGCCGGAGCCCGGAATCGCCATTTCGCTTTTAGTCTATTACTATAGACAATGATTGTATTTTTGATTAGTCGTCACCAATCGATTGGTTATGATTGAATTTCAATACTTCCGTTGTTTCGCTTGAAACAATCGATCAGGAAAGTGTGTCGCTTATTTGTTTGTGAAACAGATAGGCTTTTTTTAGTTTTTCGGTCAAATAATTATTAAATGCATGTCCGTTTTATATCACTTTGCCCCACTGGTGGAATAGATTGTGGGGCAACGTGGAACAATTCCGTTTACTTCTTAAATTAAGCCACGAGAAGAGTTACGGTAAGATAGTTTTTTTTTTTCATGTAGAAAATTGAATTTCGATCCGGGTTTCCCTAGCACTACGTTGAAAGTATACGAATTGAAAACACGTTCAAAAAGTTTACATTATGAAAATTGCATTTTATATCTCGATGAGAGAAAATACATGTTTATATTGTGTATATAACACAAAATATAAAATGTGTATATAACGTGTATATTGTGCTTTTCTTTTTTTAACCACGTCCGTCACGTTCCATCCCATTTTCTGTTTTTATCTCTACACTTAGTTTTTTAATGGTTTTGGAAATGCGTTACCTAACGTATGGTACCAAGTTAGTAGACAAGCGAGTGAACTGTCAAAATGAATTCCAAGTTCAAATGCAGTGTTGCCGCTTTCAGACATGTTTGTTACGAAGTTAAGTTTAAGCAGTATTGACAGCCATCTTGTGCGTTTTCACTTTCGTTTAATATTTTTTGTGTTGGTAATTTCCCTTTCTTAGTTTTGGCTTCCAAGTACTTGAGTAGTACTAGTTTGGTTTTGGGGTAGTACTTACCTTAATCTAGTTTCTATTTCACACTAAGAATATCCATGTAGCAATTCAGAGCTATTGTGTTCGAAACACAAATAATAATGACAGCTGAATGCTGTAATTTTGCATTGAATCTTTATGAAACTGTTTCAAAGGGAAAAAACGTCCTTTACACACTTCAACCGTTTCTATAACCGACTCAAACGAACCAAGATCCTTTGCCGTTTCTTTGTAACTGTCTAACAAACTTCATTATAGGAAAGTTCAATGTAATAATCAAAGCGTAAAGTATGCCTCGTTTGAACAGAAAAGCGCCGTCAATGAGACAGGACACTTGAATGGGGCACGGCGTACTTTTTAATAGCTTTGACTATTAAACTGTCTTCTTCATCTACTGGAGCCGACGACAGGCCTGTTAGTTCTCACCTTCTCACTGGTACAGTGTTTTAATAGGGTTACCAAATATGTAGTGAAGTTGGGAAAAACATTCAACTTCTTCTTGCCTGCTAACTTCTTGTTCAGACTTTTTTTTTTATTTATTTGTTTTTTATCTGTTGTATATTATTATTTAATTAGCATATTGTGTGTCTCTTAGTCTGTGCTGAATAAATTTATTTTCTTTCTTTCTTTCTCTCTTCTTATTCTTCGTGCCCATGTGACTTGGTTCTTCCATACCGTCCTGTCCCCAGTTACGCTATCACAAACATACAACTATTGGTTGGTTTAAAAACTTTGGAAAAAGTCAGATTGCGATGATATAATGTTAGGGGCGAGGAATAATTAGTAAGATGGAATTGCCGTCATATCATTTTTGTCGCTTATGATTGTTAATTGACCATTCGGATGACTCCTTTTAAAGTTGCATATATTTGAGGCAAATATTGTCTGGCAAGAGGCGCTACTTACTCTTTACTAACAATAAGAAACTGATGTAGGATTATTCTAAACTTAATCCTTACAGTATCATGGTCAACCTAACCTATACTGTTTATTTTACAAAGAGAAGGCTCAGTATTGTTGATTGAATCAGAGTGAGAGTCCTATTCAAACATTGCCATTGTTTCTCGTTCGGTGTTTAAAAATGGAACGTCCTTTCAACAGTTTCAACTTGACTTGACGTTGTCATGGGAACGAAACGTCAGCTGTCAACCTGACAGAACGAATTTCGTCATAAAAAAATTACCTAATAAAAAAGTTACTTTCTCATAAATGAAAATGTCTGTAGTGGGTTAAATCAACGTCAGTGGTAAAAGTAATAAGATAAAGTCAGTAAAAAGTGAGTAAAAATATCAGAGATTTTTTTACTGTTGAAAACGCTCTTGTCTCTGAGATGAATATAATGAATTGTACGTCTCGAATGGCTAAACATTAACACAAATTAGAGTTTAACGTTCAAGTTAATAAAGAAACAGTTTTTTTCTTTGTATTTGAGTACTCTCTTGGTTAAACAGTAATTTGTTTTTGTTAGCTAACGTTTTGAAAAGAAATAAATAATGTGAGTCGAGTTATTTCTGTGTTTGTATTATATTAAACTTACGTTGAACTTTGACATAGGCTTAATTACACTAACCAACTTGTGTGAATTTAAAAGAAAGATGTTTCTGGCTCATTGAGGATGCAAAAAGATAATTGCGAAGCCAGTATCGTGCTTTAAAGATACGAAATATCTATTTAGACTTCATTTGAATTACCCAGTTGGCATTTAGACTAACGACCACGAGTATATCATGCTGTCCTCTCTTGAACGTGCAATCTTCTACTTTATTAGCCCATATCCGCCCACCGAGTGTATTAGGCTTCTCATATTTGGACCACGGCTAGCCATAAAACACAGTAGACCTAGACCGCGTGGTTTCCATTTATGAATGATACTTAAGGTATCAATGCACGTACTTACTGAGATTATAAGATAGAAAATTCTTGTAAAAAAGTTTTTTTTTTGTTTTTAAATTTTTTAGTTCTCTTTGCAATTTTTTTTATTTTTCTTTCTTAACTTTCTTCTTGAAGTTTTTTTAATTTTTTATTCCCCTAGGGGAAAACCGGCAGATGCAATGGTTGTAGTTAGTTCTGAGGCTCTAGGTTATATTATCTATACTATCGGTGCGCAGCGGTGGCGATGGTCGAAGTGCCAAAATATAAGGGATTTTGCATTTTGGCTTTTTACCCGACTGCCGAAGGAAGGTAATTTATCAGTCTATGTATGCATGCATGTATGTTTTTTTTGTTGTCGTTCTAGAGACAAAATGCGTTGACCGATTTTGATAATTCTTACGTCAATCGATTCATTCGTCTTAACCATAGATTTAGAATTTTTTTGCTACGCAAAAAGATACACGAAGGGTGCGAGCGAGAAAACCTAATCAAGTACTAAACGCCCAAGAGAAAAAGAGAGAGTGAATGAAGTACCAATATGTCATTTTTTTCGCGAGAAGGGGTCCATAGCGTCCCTTCTGTTTTACACAGCGGTGAATTTCTTGCATTTAAATAATAATCTTTAGATTTAAATTGATAATATTAATTATGCAACTATGTTGGCTTATTCTGTGAGTGAATGTGACGTTACAAGACGAAATAACCCCAATAAATACATGTTTCATAGGTAAATACAATTTTGTCTTTGGATTGTTTCGAACCATATTTTGACAAATTTCTGCTAGTAATCGGCTCAGAAAAATATTCTTACAATAGTATTTTGATTTCCATTGTTTTATAAAAGTATATTTCGTATATTTAAACAGAATTTGCTAAAATATAATGTAAAAGAGAAAATTGCTTGTTTACGCTAGGGCTTGACAAAGCGGTGACGTCAGGAGTATCGATAAAAACTTAATCTTTTTATAGTGACATCATGGCATGAATACAAACTTATTTAGTCAAGTTTTGTTTAAATAGATTTAAGTTAGGATTGAGAAGATGTGTTCATCTAAACTGTACTTTAAGTTGCATGTTTATTATATTAGCCTTTGTTTTTCAAAATGTTTCGGAGAGTTTTGATGTTTTATTACTTTGAGTAGGTTTAGGAATGTCATATTGTTTGCATTTATTAGTTTTACAGTGTCTTGAATACATGAGTGCTCTGCTCACCAGCAAATTGTTCTGTTGTGTAAATAATAATTTGTAATGTTTATGTACCTACAGATGCCCAAATAATTCTGTATTAAGAGAAAAATGGATTCGAATTTTAAACAGAGATGGATAGTCTCTACAATATGTAGTAAACATTTCATATTGAAATACCTACTGCATACTAAGAAAACATCGACGAATCCTAATGAAAGAATCTATACCTAATTTAGTTGTGCCTGTAAGAATGACACTTCCTATCGTATGGTTAGTTAGTGGCTAACCTAGATAGTATTCTGTATAAGCAAGCATGTATTTTGCTCAGTTTTTATAACAGTTCAATATAAACAACAACGGCAACAACCCTTTAATCTTGTTTCTTATTGTGTTCACCAAGTATCGATATCGATAGTGAACATGGACTTTTTAACAACACTTTTTTAACTAACACATGGACAATTTCCCTCACACATAGATTTTATTTTTTTGGTTTCGCTTTTCATCTGACTCTGTTTATCTTGTACATACTATATCTATGGTCTTAACCCTGCGAGTGTCACTGCCTATATTAAAATTGGAAAATAAAAAAATAGCGGATTTTGGGCGCACTACTCTGGAGCCCATTTTCTGTTTTCCTTCGTGTGGGGTATCAAAATAAAAGGTCAGTTCTATACTTTAAAGATTCGGCAATTTCTGCTCACCCTTGTCTACTGCTGATTATAGGTCTCCTCTTTGAATATCCATATTATCAAAATGGTTTGGGTTTCGTTGTTTTCCCCCCTTAAAAAAAAATATTGGGTTTCTAATCTGCTTTTTTTGCAAGTTTTAACTATTTACCTCAATGTATAAAAAAAACAATTAGGTATTCCGATACCTCCAGTACTGGCCTAATGGACACCTGTCATCGGCAGTTGTCGGCTTTCGTCGACAGGTCGTGCGCACGCGTCGCCGATAAGCCGAGCACGGGCACGAGGTGCAAGGCGCGAGGTGCGTACAGTACAACCGCGTGGGAAACGCATTAAGCCTTCTAATGGCATTTGTGCGTGTAAAGTTTGAATCGTTTTGACCAAATAGAAGTAAAGAAAAAGTGTAATATAGGGTTGTAGTAGAAATAGGGGCTTTTGCAAAGTCGGAAAATTTACCAAGATTACGTTGACACTTTCGGATATAAAGTATCCATGACCTTCTTCAAGATCCATTGTATGTAAGTAAACTTGCAGAATACCTACGTTTTTTTTTTTCGCTCTTGACCACTATCTCACCTGATTGTAAGCGATGATGTGGTCGACGGTGGAGCACGCTTGCCTAGAAGTAACTTATTCACTCTTGACTTAAAGACCCCTAGATTGTAGCAATCGGGAAACACTGATTCCGGCAGGGAATTCTACTCCTTAGCTGTACGCATAATGAAAGTATTCTCAAAACGTTTAGTGCGTTTGGGTAGGATGTCCACCATGTACCGATGGCGCATCGCCGTTCGTCTGGTAGTCCGATGATGAACGTGTTGATGCAATTCCATCGCACACTCCCCGAAATGTAACCGATTAAAAACCGACAAGCTGGCAACTCGGCGACGGTGTTCAAGGCTCTGGAGCTTTGACTTAACCAGTACCGTACCGTATCTATCTACCTACACTTCTTTTAAAGAAGATGATTTTGAAACGCTAAAAAAGGAATTTATACATACATATATTTCTGACTTCGCGTAAAGATGAATCGTTTTGACCAAGTTGTAGTTAGCATAACATGGATTGTTGGTGGATCTATTCCAGGTATAATACTGTATTTGATTGGCATTTCATTTTAACGTACACGTTACATACACGACAAGTTAGTAAATTCTCCAATAACTGCTTAGCTGCTTCACATTAATGATACACTGATAGTTCTTTCCTGCAACCCTAGAGGACCGTGAACGACAACAAAAAAATAACCTTAAAATTTAATTTATTGAAAACCGCTGAAAAGTTACCTATACTTTTTAGCATTATTGAAGATCGCTTTTTAGATAAGGTAAGCATTAAAATGAACTAGTTTCAAAGACCAGCAGAACAAAACATAACTTTTAGCTTGCAGCTAACATTCGTATTAAGATATAAAACTATAAATATAACTAATGTAACGATTACCTTACCGGGCAAACGAACTTTATTTACCTTGCGCAGGCGCGTGCTATGAACGCCATGGCTTTGTTTATCCTCAACGAAAGGTTTTTTTTTTACTAAATATAGCCATGTTGGATGCGTTCACATTATCAACACAAACCCAGGAAGTTTTACGTAAACATAAGTTCTGTGAACGCAGCGCAAACGCACGATGAAAGGGAACAGGGATGTTTGTAAACGATGCCGATGCTGCAACTGAAGAGCCGTCAGTGGCGACTTCCGAACTTGAAGCGAAACATTCTCTCTAATAAGTCTGCTTTGAGAACGGGCAGATGCTTTTCCGGGTTGTTCCAATTTTTTGGTTGCTGTGGCAAAGTTTTCGTAATATGCCTTGAAATTGCGTAATATCAACTTGAGTTACTGTCGTGCCGTGAAACGAAGAAGAATGTTAAATTTGCAGCTTTTTTGAGTTATCGATATCTACTTTCAAGCCTTCTTCAGGTTCTTAACTTGTAGGTACTGTGAGGGGGTAGCTCAGAGACTTCTAAATAAAAATTTGAAGTTACTTTGATATATTATATTGTATCAACAACATGCCTGCCCTAAGGCGGCTTGTACCGAAGTCCTAAGCAAAGCTTAACAAAAAATTCCTTGCGTTCCGAATCACCTTCCAAAACTAAATAGTTATTTGTTGCCAGTCTGTCTTATAATAGGCAAGGAGGTTGCCTCTAAATAGGTGAGAAGTCCTCACAGTAAATAGGCAACCTATATTTTATATATTTTTTATTCGTATTCCTGATCTAGGCAAGTTTCAGAATTTGCTACGCGCTACAAGTCTGTCCCTTTTTGAAGATGTTCTTAAGAAAAGCTTAAAAAACAACAACGATATAAACCAAATTTAGATAAAAACAAGATCTACTCTATTGGAATAGGATGGAAGCTTGTTTGTTTGTCTACCGTCTCGCCGATGGCAAGCAACGACGTAATCTAAGATAGAGCACGATTGTCTAGACCTACGCTACGACATTCTTTTTTACTTTGGCTTCAAGTCCTCCTGGGCACAAAATGGACGCGGTAAATCTAAGTTATTTAGACTTGGGCGAAATCTTTTGTCTTTTCTATCACTGTCTACGGCTAGGACGTAAAAATGTTTTGATATAATATTTCCCCACAACTGTGATAAAACCTGAATCAGATGAAATCAATTGTTGAATAGAAAATCAATTGTTTCCTAATTACCACATACCACAGTCTACGGAAAGAAAAAGCCAGGTATGAAGCCAATATACGCAAAAAATCAATCAAACAATTTTAATACTAGAAATAAAACGGAATCACCAGAATTATTTGCAAGTCTTGTTTCATGAACCAATTATGTAGGTACCGGTGATTTGTGAATTTGAATTTGTCAAATTCCACTTTAGCTTGAAAACCTGTCAAACTTTGGCATTGAAGTAGGAATTGACACGTTCAGAACTCCAAATACTCAATCAAGAAACCGACCTTTACTGAACCTAAGGTAATTCAATATATTCAATACTGTAGGAATCAAATATAACTTTTACATGATTAACTTATCAGAGTAAAATTTCCATAGCAATAAGTTACTGAAACGTAATATCGTAACTTTAATTTAAGGCTCCTTCAGACAACCGCGGCGCGACAATGCTACAAGGATGTGAGAATGATGATATTACTGTTTAAGAGAGATACTTGTCCACCGCAAAAACACGCCGGGTTGAAGCCCGTTCCTTGAGAGAGGCTGTGGTGGAGCGGACAGGTTTGGCCTTGTCTCCCAGTGGGATAATGACAATCTGGTCTCTTTTAACGCCACCAAAACACAGGCATGTCTTTTTGCCGCAAAGAGGACTCATCTCATCCAAACGCCTACTTTTCGGGGAGCATCTGTTCCTGTAACTGATCGGCTCGAGCTCCTTGGCATGGAGTCTCAACGTCGCCGCTTCCATTGAGTACAAAGACCAAATTGCGGCAAAAAAACTGGGCATCCTAAACAGAGTGAAGCGTTACTTTACGCCTGGACAGCTTTTAACTCTTTACAAAGCGCAAGTCCGATCCTGCATTGAGTATTGCAGCCACCTCTGGGATGGCTCAGCTAAATATCAGCTTGCCGCGCTTGACTCGGTGAAACGCAGAGCTAAGAGGCTAATTGGTGACGTCAAACTAGTGGATGCCATGTTCCACAGCTTGGCTCATCGCCGTAAGATTGCTTGCGCTCATAAACTCCACGACTTTATCCCCTTCTACCATCAGACATTTAGACGCACTGCATGTTACCATCCTCACCTAGTTGCCATTCAACCAATTCGCAACAAGCGCTTCCAAACATCCTTCATAATGCTCACAGCAAAAGAGTGGAACTCACTGTCTGCGTCTGTGTTTCCGAACGCTTTCAACCCGAATGTCTTCAAAGTTAGAGTGAACAGGATTCTTCTGGGTAAGCTCACTCCATTTTCGACTTTGTCTCTGTCACCTCTGACCTAGACTAGAGTCAAGTGCAAACTAAAAAAAAAAAAAAAAAAAAACATTTCGTTTTCAGTGACAATTTTCTGATATTGCTCGATCTCTATGTCAATTTCTATGAAAAAGTGTTTTCGCATTTTCGCGTCGCGCCTGTCTACGGTAGTCTTTAACCGGGTGAAGCCCGTATTTCATATAATCCAGCCATTATAATTATTATTAAATTTAGTCACTAAACTTTCTCTTGTTTGTGTAGTTAATAACGGTTTGTAAATGATGTCTTGTCTCTGACTCATCATCGTCTCGCACTAGCTTATAGTATTAAATCTAGGCAAAGAAGACTTACAAAGACTTGATGTTTCATCAAAATATTGCTAATGATAGTACGAGTAAAATCCTTGTATTAATTTGGTTCTCATCTTCTTCGTCGTATCGACGATTCCTCAATTATATGCGTTTTGATCGGAATTCAGCCATGGCAATAGCGTTTTCATTTGCCTCACAAAGGTCCTTCAGGGTGCAGGTGTTGTTGCACAGAGAGCACGATAGGAGGTGGGGCATTGGCTTGGACGTAGCTCCACAATCGCACTGCGGGTTATTGGATTACCCCCATCTAACTAAGTGCATGAGAAGAGCCTCCCCGAGCGGCGTCCAGATCATAATAAAACGCCCGGCGCACTCTTGTAACAGCTGGCACTCGGTAACGCAGAGTCCAGCTGGCGAATCATCTCACCACTGAACCCCCAGGATCATCAACAAAGGCTCTTGAATCTAATAAGCTTAGTATTGATATATCTTGACTTTACCGCTTAGTATGTACACGGGTCTCGTCGGTATATAATGTTCTTAGGTTATTCTGTTTAAAGTTAATTTTATTAAAACACAATGTAACCTTGTTAATCTCTTTTCAGCCCGAAATTATGGAATGCCTGAAGCTTTTTCCATAACCACGACATTTTTATGATGATTGACTTCTCTTGTTCTGAAATTATTTGCTACCACCAGCAAATAATTTCACGACTTGATATTGTAGCCCCAAATATTTGATTGAAATTAATTAACAATGTCATCAAACTTAGTGGACATATATTTAAATTGAAATCCAACGGATTACTGTCCAATATTCAAGTTATACAACAGTAACGAAACTGAAAATATATTTTAATAACGTGCGTCACAAACAGGCTGTGACGTCAAATGCTAATCCGTACCTAATCGTTAGTTCGCAAAGGTTTTACTTAAAAACTACAGCTAGAGTTCTTTATGGTCAGATATCTGAAAACTTGATAGGGTCAGGTGTGCGTAGGCTACCTTGAAGTGTAGCCTTAGCTACGGAAAACCACTCTTTGACTAATGGATATTATGGGCCTTCAGCTTTTTTCAGTTGAAACTTGAAATATACGTTAAATGTTCTGGGCCTAAATGGGAACAGTCTGCAAAGAAAACCACTGTTTCAGTATTGTAGATGATTAAACAATTAGCAAGGAAGGAATATTCCGTTTTTTTTCATTTAAATTAAACGTGGAACTTATTAGGGCCACGCTGGGATTAGGTTGTCAATAAATTGAAGTACCTATGTATCGGATTTCGCCGCCGAAGATATTGTTTTTTGTGTAGTCGTTTGTAATAATATAGGCTGTTTGTAGTCAGGTATCAGATTACTGTCCGTCACCATATCTCCTGTCAACAATGACAACGTCTTTTGCACAACTTTCTAACTGAACTGTTTCATATCATTCATCATCTACCTTTATCGTGGCTAAAACCTGTTCAAAACACTCGTCTGTTGTCACCGATCATCTGGCTGAATGGTTCGGCCGCCATATGTCACCGGGATCTGAAGAAAAAAAAACAAAACAAGGTGCGGAAGTGGCGGCTCGCGCATGCGCGCTGCGCGGTTCGTTTTGACGGCGCGGGCGGAGGGTGGCAGCATCGACTTAAGCAAGGGTACTGGCCCGCGCGCGCCAGTCAGCTGACGAACCTCGTCGCGAACGCACGTCTCTTCACGCTCATACCGCGCGTTTCAGTGTCCTCACTCTCGTGTGATAAAAACCCCTCGTGTTTTAAACTACAATGGCCACCTACGCTCAGTTCAAGCATGTCGAGCTCTACAAAATCGGGCACGGAAAGAACAGGTAAGATTTTCTTTCAGTACCCGCAAGGATGCTGCAGCAAAATTTTCAGTTTCATCTTTGTTCTAAAGGTCAGGGGTTGAATTCTGGGGTTGTTTTGTTTTACAGGTGCTTTAAATTATTATTTTAACTTTGGGAATTATAAATAATCATGTCATACAAATAAACTGATAAAAATTTTCATGCGCACTTCCTTCCTGAAGCGCAATAACTCTCATTAAAATATTGACCACATTTATTACACTGAAAATAATATAGCAAACTGTGAAAAACTATTTTACCAAAGAATTCATCATGCACTCTATAAAAAAAATATTACCATAAAAATCAACCCTCCCCAGCGCTTTATCCATAATTTATGGACATTTAATTATCATTAACATTGACTAATGGATGCAGTCACTATCCTCGGAATTAATTAAATCAGCTGTTAGTGTTAAAATTAAATTATTTTTATCTTCCTCCGACATCGGAAAATGTGATTTTCACGCAGTGCGTTGAACCCTGCACGCTGGTGTACTGCGGAGGTATATCGCCAAGTCCGATCATTAGGCTTAACTTTATTTTAGTTTTATTTGCCAAGGTTTTTGATCCGTATCTTAGAAACTTCTCGATTTTCAGAAAATAATATCAAAAATTTGCCTATGATGCCGCAGATTCTTTCGACAGTTGCTTGTAGTAAAGTAATTTTCTCATAAATTAAGAGTTCGTGAGGTGTCTAGAAAAAATTATTCGATGGTCGCCAAATTCGTTAAGTAAAATTTTGATAGCGAGAAAATTCGAAAACTCACGACTGACTCACGGAAAACAGACGACTGTAAAATCTTTGCATTTAAAAAAGGATTTTCTGAATTTATTAATTTTATGCGCTGAGACATACACCTTCAAATCACAATTTTTATCTTCAATTAACAGTGGTTAAAATACCGTTCAGACTTCAATCTCTCAAATCGCGGATATTTCATGTACTTTACCTACCTACAGAATAATTCCCACATTTACACATGTTTTATGACGGTATCGTAACAGTTACGGTGCGGTGATATTAAAGTGTGTAGATATGAACATGCGAACTGGCAGTAGGAGGCTTAACACGCAATTTTTTCACCGCTTGCCTAATCTTTTCACCTAGTTTTTTTTTGTAAATGGCAAACGTCTGGTTAGACAGAAATCCAACGTTGATTAAATGGGTCATGCGGGAATTAAGCTTGCATGCAAAGGGTTAAATTGGACTTTAATATTTTCACAGCAGTCTTGCAATTTATTTTAAAGCTACATATGTTACAGATAATATAATACTAGGCTATGTCTGGTTATTCTTCTTCTCTGTAAATCTATTTATTGTTTCGGTATAAAATTTAGGCTTATAGTTTGAACTTAACGAATTGTAAGCTTTTTGAATAAATTATTATAAATTAAGTTTACAGAAAAATTACATGTTAAGATTCTCACACTTTTCGGACAATTTATAATCTTCATCTGATCTGATCTGATCAGGTGGTCCGGTAGTTCGCGAAAATTTATCCCTAGACTACACAGCAAGATTTTCTTCTTGTTTACATCTTTTTAGTTCGCTTTTTAATCATCGGAGTCTTTTTTTTCTCCTGT
This sequence comes from Orthosia gracilis, assembly GCA_947562075.1. Taxonomy (NCBI): domain Eukaryota; kingdom Metazoa; phylum Arthropoda; class Insecta; order Lepidoptera; family Noctuidae; genus Orthosia; species Orthosia gracilis. The sequence goes on along the minus strand of OX387264.1, from coordinate 64,440,445 downwards.
ATAACCACATCAATCATCAACTTGATTTTCAAAATTAAAATAAAATAGCAACATTCCTTTCTACTCTACAATGTAACTTCACCTTGAGGAAGTTTCACGAGAAAGCTTTCGAAAGAAGTGTTAATTAAAATCATTTGCATACGTTTACAGTAATTGTATTACACCTAATGGGCCTGCTAATTAATTTATGAGCTTTGTAACTTGCTACGTTGTTTATTTTATCGTCGTATTGTTGTGACATGCACCTTTAACAATCACATCGGAAAGACAGCGCATCCATACAAAATTCAAGTCAGTTTTGTAACACCAAAGTAATCAGTACAGTACATTAATTTTCCCACAGCTTGGACTCAAGCTTCCTCTCTGTGAGAGGCTTTAAACTAGCCACGTGCGTCTAATGCGATTTGGTGGATGATATGTCTTCAAATTTTTGTTTCTTGAAAATGCCAGTTTCCTCACGATGTTCCTTTACCGTTTTAAGTGCCTGTATCAATGGTATAAGATGATTTGATTTGTCTGTTTCCTTTTCTAAGGCTTGTCCATAGTGCTAGTAATCTTACTCGAGTACTATACAACCTACTCTCCCAAATGTAAACGCGCCTTCAAACCCAGGCTCTCATCTCCATACATTCAATGTTCCATGCCATCAGTTATCAATAAACCAGTTAGTGCTTATTGATTATTTTATCGCTCGTTCTTAATTTAAACGCGCCTCTCATGCGCGCGCGCTCCCGATCGATCCTCAGCCCTTGAGCATGATTTATGGTATAGAGATTTAATGCAAATATAAAATCTGAACTTTCTTTCTTGGTTATGGTATGAATTTATTTTTTTAGTCACAGATTGAATCATGTGTGGCACTTATTTATGAATAGCAGAAAAGTAACACCTGTTGGTAGAGCTTGGGTTATTTTCAATTACATAAACGATTTGTTAATAAGACTAGCAAATATCAAAGTAACATGATAAATATCTAATCTTACCCTACAAAATTAAATATTAAGCGGACCGTAGAAATAATCTCCCTAGTTAATCAGACGCCAGACTTTAATTTTGACGATTAGAGAGAAGAAATTCAGCTTTTTCAGTACTAAATATCCGCAGTAATCCGAAAAATCTACAACAATAAAACACCGTTACATAAAAGCCAGCTGTAACGCTAAAACCAAACCTGACAGAGGTTTCCAAATACAGTAATATGGTGTGATGTAGGCGAAGGCTATGGTAGCCGGTCGCGTGCCACCGGCGGCCATTAACATATCCATAGGAAGTGTGTGATTACTCGCGACGGACAGACAAACGCACAGGCCGTGGGGACATGGAATGAGAAGACAGAAGGCTTAGGTTTTTATTGTTAGTAGGTGAAATGGAGGTCTCGAACTTATAGTTGAATTATCTTTAATGGGACTTTTAGATTCCGCGTAAAGAAAACATTCTTTATCTGCTAAATATGCAGAATACACGGCGTTACGACAGTTTAGTCTGATTGAAGCTATCCTTAATTACAGCCTTATTCCTCAGTGTCTTCACGTCCTGATGATTTCTTATCCCTTTTCCCGGGGAACTATTAATGAGGTGGCTTTTGACGTAGCTGCCGTCACCTTAGCCATGCATTTTTCGTTCTGGTTGGTCTGACGATTTCAGCTAACACTAACACACTCTACTTTTAGTCTCTAGTGATAAAAAGGTATTGAGTAAAGGCAATCCATTCCTTTTCCAACAGTGGACGTTTCTATACCAAATTATGTCATACAGAAGGCCACAAAATATATGTAAAACGAAGCAGCCTCGATCAGCCTTTCAACGAAGTCTTGAAAGCTGTACTATTTTCATATCCGTTCGCTGGATATCGCGATGGTATCGTTAGGCCTTCTGTTATTCATGCCTTTCCAGTTCCTTTGCCAGAATTTGCTATATATTGTAAGGCCGAGGGCTGCCTGGGGTTACTCCGACCTTGGCTCGCCCCATAAATATTATTATAGGATTAACCTCATTTGAATTTACGTCTGATGAAGTACGAGAATTATAGTGGTAGAGAGTTTTATTGGGTCATAGCTAGATTTATTTATAGGATCGTCCCCAGTGTGGAAATGCGATGATACAGACTTTCATTAAATAAATAATTAACGATCTATAATAAATTTTACCTGGTCTCAAAACTGTGAAGGAAAACATCGTAAAGAAACCAGCATGTCCTAGAATAAAAAAGAAATTGAAGACATGTGACATCTACCAATACCTCTCACAAAGAAGACCTCTGTTATCCAGCAGTGGGAAAATTATAGTCTGTACCTCTGGTACCTATATTTATTAGCTACAAATATTCGTATAGTATAAAGTTATGTAATTTTAGCCCCCCATAGGATCTGAAAATAACAATACCTATTTAATCATCAATAAAATTCCAGATTTATTATTCAGTTAATATCAAAACAAGGAAGGATAAAATTACAACGTAACTGTCCACTAGGCGGTAATAATGTTTGTCTATGGCTCTTATTTATCCTCAACGAGTTTGTAAACTCTATGGTTAGCCCGTAAAAAGTGGCGTGGCACTAGACGTTTATAAATTACAGGAGGTAGGTACAATGTCGGTAGGCCATGCTAATGGGTAGGCGACACTTATTTATTGAGGCGAGTATCGGTATGTATCGTTAATCAAACCACGAAGGGTGGAATGCACATGTGTATGTAGTTAGCCCGTCTATGCCCACTAGACGAAGTATTTTAAGACTTGGGGTAAATGTGAAGAAGTATTTACTGAGAGGAATATTCTATTTTCTGTAGCATTCCTTCAGCACGGTAGTAGGAGTCTTTTCATTTCGAATAGCTGCTTTGTTATCTAATATTAAATTATTGCTCCTTTATGGAAACTTTTTATGCTTTTGCTTCGCGTCTCTCTAATTGCCGTTGCCATTACTTCTTCTAGATAAGCACTGGAGTGACTTCTAAATGATTATGGCAATACATCTCCAGGCTTTACAGTTACAAGGGTCTACCGTAACATTTGTTTCAAAGTAGACATTTAGTTCCGTTCCAAACGCGAGTACTAAGTAGCAAAAGATGCATAACAATTACCAAAGTCTATTTATTATTGTATTATAAAGTCCCACTAATTACATTGCATTTTCTAGCAAAACCGTATTTCAACTCCTACGTAGTCATTTCAATAGTATCCTAAAAACATAGATGCGTTCTACTGATAACTGCGCTACATTTTTTTTCATTCAACTCGGATAGCTACGTTTAAGGTCTCGGATAGCTACGTTTAACATTAGTCGATCATTCTTCCATACAAACGTAGTCTGGCGATTACTCCACTGTTTGACTATGTAAGTTCAAAATAAAAAATGATATCAATTTGTCTCAGCATTATCTAGCCCTGAATCGAAATAAAAAAAAAAATTGAAAGTTATGAGCGTCGAAAACTCCATATTTCAACACTAATTTTAACGCATCTTAGGGTGACTTAGGATTACCATAAGAAGAAGGAAAATTGCAAAACGGCCTCCTTACAAGGATATATTAGTAATTCAACAATGCAAATAATTTTATTTTGAAAATATACATTTAGTCGTTTTTTCATGATATCTAGACTCCCAAAGGTCTGTTTATAAAATTTCGCGCACTCGTTATCGTCCTTAATCATCATCCATATCGATACAATTTTGCAAAATTGCTAATTCGTACGCGAACTAGCTTCTTATTGCTCATCACAGCATCAATCTCTTTTGCACGTGTTGTCAAATGAGATAGCATGCATTTTAACCTCGCGCACAAAATAGTTCGTGCCGTCGGCTAGGGGAACCTTAAACAGCGATATAATCATGGCAAAAACTCGATAGAGATGTGCGCGACCGCATTTAAACGATAATCGGTGTATCGATAAAAAGTTGCAACATCGATTCTTTGACGGAGAATGGAGAGCGTTCGACACATGTCAAGACTGTCAGTGGCTCGCGACAATCCGTGTTGGTAAACTAATGATATTTTAATAACGCAAGTCTTTCCTTACTCGCTCGATTTGCTGTTACAATGTTGATAAACGATTTGTTATCCTGTTTGATATGCAATTTCTTGTCAAAAGTTCTTGTTTTTTCAGGAATTTCACATTAGCAATCTGTGGATTCATCGCTTAAAATTGCCTTGTTATTGGTTTCCTGTGATTGTTTTAGTCCATTTCCTCAATAATAACAAACAGTAGGTCTTAGTTTATGCTACACGTAAGCTTTTAGGGTAAATTATAGTATCTATAAAAACATTTCCTTACTCAATTTTGCGCATGGCACCGTTGCGTGCAATCGCTATATTTATTTGATGTTCATGTACAATTCGCTTGGCAGTCTTTATATCACAGCACGATTTTATTATAGAATACACGATTTGCGCCATAATGGAAACGTCAAAATGATAGACGACCTTGTCTATAAATGACAAACTTTCATGAACGTCTTGCGAATCAGAGGGCAAGTAGAAAAATTGGAAATGGATATCTTTCTTGAAAAGTTATCAAAATTATCTACTTTTCTGCGGAATCTTGGTAAATGAAGTTTGGTAAAGCTCATTAATGTTTTTTGGATATTTAACAGAAACCTTAATAGACTTGTCAGCGTGTTTGGCTGGCTTGATGAAAATGCGCAACCCGCATTGCGCTTCGTTCGGTTCATTCGAGTGTTGTCATCATCAGCATTATTGCTACTTTAGCTACTAGGCCTTTAGCTTTCAATAGCCGGTACATCGGACTTGTATCTATAATGTATGTTGATAAAATCAAGTTTATATAACGTACCTACCACTTTCAATATAAAGTGTTCCTGTTCCATTTAGCAGGTTATTCAATTTAAGTACTCTCATTCTGAGCCTTTAAGTCGGTGTAAAGTAAACACTAGTATTATTTTATTGCCAAGTGTCTTACTTATACTTACATTTTCTGTTACCACTTAAGTGGAAAAGATATAAAATGCGGTATCTTTTTGACATGTTAATCTTGTGTATTTATTGATTTAAATAAAAGAGATATAAATAATCAGATTTGTGTACATTATATTGAGTAGTATTTGTAGATCGGTTTAATTTAAAGTAGCTTATTCACATACGACTTTGTTTATTTATTTATTTATTTTAGTACATGGAGGACTTACAGCTAATAAATACAGACAAAAAAGGAAACCATAGTCAACAGAAAGTCAATTACAAATCCTCACGTATAGACTTATAATAATAGTTTATGGTGTGAGCACAAAAACAAAAAACTCACTGCTTTAATTAATGTAACAAGCAAGTACTTAGTTTGCAATTATATGACTGATGACAAAGAAAATAATAAATTAATAAACAGAAACAAACAATATAACCTACTGCTTGAAAATTTGAGGCTTAAGCACCTTTTGGCCGAATTCACACTGAAAATTTGAAATTGTTGTTCTATAATACTATCAACAAAGACATCTGAGTTACGGTACTATATTTCGACACTTTAGAACCGTGTGACCGCTAGAAGGTCGTAAATGACATTACCGCGGTCACTTGGACGTTAGAAATAAAAACTGGCCATCAATCACCAGTATGGGCCACAAAGCCCTTTATGTTTTCTTCATAAAGTGTAAGCTCGCTTTAAGTTGTTCGGCCATTAAGTCTAGAAAGAAAATGATTTACGCTGGCAACCCTTCTGACATCGTTTAGTATTTTAAAAGCATTTTCGAGATTTGTCTTTTCTCTGTACTTAACTACAGGTAGCTGACAAGCTAATGAATATTTTTAACGTAAGAACTATTTTATAGCCAATAAAATAATACCTATATTGGTTTTGTATGTAAGTATGTAAACAAACGCACTTAAAGGTGCTAAAAGATTATAGCTGTTTTACTTCTTAATTTTAATATATTATCTTGCTTTCCCAGACTTGCAAGGATAGGAACGTTTATAGCGACTTTTTATGCAAGTTTATGTAAATAAACATAGACATTTATTTTTTACTAGCTTTAAACCGCGGCTTCGCTCGCAGTGAAGCCATTTTTTTTTTTTTTTAATAAAATGTTTCCTATGTTACTTCTAATACCTCCAAGAATATATGTACAAAGTTGCATGACGATCGGTTCAGTGGTTTTTGCATGAAAGAATAACAAACAAACTTACATTCACATTTATAATATTAAGTATGATTATGCAGCACCGGCTTGCAGGGTTATCAGAAAAGAGATCAACCCTAGTCTCGTGGAGAATGATTGCAAATGCGGCGATGTCTTTATGGACGATTGCTTGAGATCGTTTTCATCCTTATTATTTACGGCATCATAGTAAATAATATGGTTTATATTCAGACAATGAAACGGTGAAGGAAAACTTTGTGAGGAAACCGGCATGTCCTAGAACCAAAAATTCGAAGACATGTGACATCCACCAACCCGCACTGGGTCCGCGTGGTGGATTACGGCCCATTCCCTCTCACAGAGAGGAGGCCTGTGTCCCAGCAGTGGGAACATTATTAGGCTGATGATGTGATGTGATATTCAGACAATTGCGAGTTCTAGTATTATTTAAATGATCGTATTCTTCTGATTACGTTCTATCTAATGTATCGAAGTTACAAGGACAATATTTTTCTTAAAGAGTTGTGTATAACTTACCCGCCTCCTTAGAACTTTTATAAAAGCAAACTTTTGCATAATAATCTTTGCTTAAAATTTTCGAACATGCACATCCCACCTTAGAAGCTTCAAATGCACTATGTAGCGGCCTCACTGAAGTCACAATTAATGATATTATTGAGGACTGAGGACTATTAGCTACTCGTAAAGCTATCATCAAGGCATCATTTAGCTTAGTAGGTAGCCATGTTATATAAACTTTATCCGTCTTCCTCAATTTGTCTGAGCGGATAACTTTAGGATCAATATTTTACAGGTATTGATTAGATAAAACGCACTGATATCAAGAGAAAAATCCTGTTGTAAACGTATCTTCTCGTTACTTAGAGAAAACATGATTGTCTTCAAAAATATTTTATTTAAAAAGAAAAGCCTTAGTCTTAATACTTATGTATAAATTAGCCTTGATTAATAATAATTATTTAATATTTAATTACCGTTTAATTACTTATTCGTAATGTAATAAACGGCCGTGGTGAGCGTTAAAAATTATGTGCATTAGAATTTTAAATTATGTGTCGGAGTTTCTCAGTCCGATACGAGTGATTGATGAGCTACCTTATTCTACGTAGATGGTTTAATTATCAAAGTAACCGAACTCTAAGTATTCGTAATTATTTCACAGAAAAGCTATTTATAAATTCATTGTTAAAAGTTATGGGTGGCTTAACTCAACCGTGCTTAAATATATAAGCTTTAGTTGCAAAAAAGTCGCCTCGATTTCATTTCCGTCTTCAAGTAAAAAAAAATGGCTGGCACGAGTGGATAAAAACGTCTCATTTAGCACGTTCGCACCCAAAAAGTCGTGATGTTATAGTTTGATTACAAGTAATGACAAAATAAAAGACGCGCGGTGAAGCTACACCCGGTGCGAGCGGGCGGAGCGATCGCGATGACGGGCCAAGCGCATCGCGCGATCCGTTATGCGCTCGCTTCGCTTTTTTTATCGCGTCGCGATTATCGCCGGCCCGTTACACCGGCGGCGGCGCACGCGCACAATTTGTGCATTCACTTGCTGGAAATCGCTGGAATCCATCCAAGATTAATTACTGCTTACCATTGTGATTATGAACTTGTAATTACACGGACGACGCTATCTTTCTACACTGTGTTTACCGTGTCGTACTTGTATGGAAATGTTATTAATTATTTAATGGTTTTCATTAATGGAATGTGCTTTACGAGGGAATGGGTAGTTTTTGTTTGTATTCTTGACTTGATCGACGTAGTGTTGATGATCGATCGATGTTAATGACTTAGTATAACTTGCATTGTTTGAATTCTGGCCCTTTTTACTTACTTTAGAATCAACGGTTGATGCGTTTGTTTGAAGTTTAACATTATAATTATTACAGTAAAACTTTTTCTGAACGGAGAATGGGTTTTGGAGAGATAATAATTAACTAAAGGTAATAATTTCGTACAAAGCTCTTTCAACAGCTGTGTTTTCTTTAAATCTATTCATGCACTATTTGAAAATCCTTAGATACAGTACTAGCATAAGCTCCCTTCGAAACTAACATACAAAGATTCCAAATAAACTATCCACAGGTGCATCGTAGTAACTGGGACCTTTCAACTTAGCACATTAAAAGTTTTAGTATCCAATTTCTATTTAAAAGTATCTCGAAATTATCTTTAACAATCTTAGAAATTACTATCAAACACCCGTGAACATCGAATACAAACTAATAGGAGTTTATTCCATTTGTTTGCCATTTAAGTTGTAAGTGTAGTCTGTAATACACGCCGCCTTTAATTAGATAATTTTATTTAGACAACGTACCTTCATAAATATCAAATCTTTTTTTTATCTCATTCCCACATTAAATAAATTGCAATTTAGTGAAATGCCTATGGATTCCTGCTTTCTAATAGCAAAAAGATGATCACGGAACTGGACAGGTTCTACAGAGCACGGAACGACTAGAGACGCCATTGCTAATAAAATTCGTAAGATTAACGCTTCGTAAACATTTTGGCTGTCAAAGCCACAGTCCGTCAAATTCTTTGAGTAAAGTTAGGTATAGTAACTACCATCTGTCACCTGCGGGTCCGGCGCGTAGTTTTTAAACTTCCCTCAGCATCTTAATTAAAGCTTATGTATTCTATATTACTGTAAAGTTTCAACAAAATCCATTTACTAATTTACGCATGAAAGAATAACAAACATATCCACGTTTATAATAGTAGTAGGGATAGGATAGAAGCTATTATAGCTGTAGTCACTTTAGTATCTATCTATAGTACTTCTGACAAACTTGGAAAATAAGTTTTGACAATGCTGTTTCTAGCAGTGGCCGCCGCTGCATTTCATTGCTCTATGGCAGGTTCGAACCGGCATGTAATGAGGAACTTTTGATTGATATTGTGTAGCTTTTCCAACTGTTGGGGTGCTATTTAGAGCTAGATGCTGGTCATTAGGGTGCTCGGCGAGGAATGGATGATACTCATTTGTTTACGTGTCATCGTAAATCAATTACTTTGTTGCGAGGTGTGAAATATGCGTGTTTCTTGTCATGTAAGGATTTGTTAACGTTGTTTTCGATGGTGAAAATTTTATCAGTATTAACAGATTGATATGGCATACGTTGAGTTTACGATTTTGAATTTCTGGAAACTAATAGAACAACTTTACCATCTATAGCAGCTTTGTACTAAAACGCTACAATAGAAAACTTGTCTACAGCTTCTACATTTCAACTTCATCCATTATCAAGTTCACATTCCACCGCCTCTTTGTTCAAATCTCAACTATCTGCCTCAATATTAACGTCAATTAACACAACCACAGATACTACAACAAAAGCAGATTCGATCGCGCGATTGTCGCCCAGTCGCAAGTCGCAGCATTCTTGAAAACTTTGAAACATTGAAAGGCGAAAGCGAGCTATGGAACCAGTTGGTGTAACGTTTTCAGTTTAATGAGCCATTGTGAGATAAATGTTACAAATCGATGGACATGAGACGGAATGTCGATTGTCGGGTGTTTAGCACGATAGTGATTCTATCATTTTGTATTGTTTTCTTGGTTTGTTTTACTTGGTTTAATGTTACTGTCTGATTGGTATTGTGGAATCGCTGCCGAGTCGGGTTATAGGTCGGATTCTCGGTCGGGACTGTTATTTCGGTCTTTCTGTGAGAAAGTTTAGAATCATAGATTCGTAGTTTAAGTTAAGAACTTGTTTGTCACATTCTTAACTACTCCCTACTTTAATGCTTAAGTTTGATAAGTTCTTTTGCTAACTAGAGTTTGCTAAGTTCTCAAGTCTGAAACCCGAAGGTAAGTACCATTCTCTCAATTCATACAGGGATGACTAGTGAATCGTTATAACCCTAATTTATGATGGGACGTATTATCACCCATTACCATCATGTATATATAGTTCTCGCCAAACTTCTGGGCCGCCCTGAAGTTGGCTTTCCGATGCGCAAGGCACGGATCGGTGCTGTTTTTGTATGAGATTTATTACTGCGCAGCCACATTGTAGCCAACTTCAGGGCGGCCAAGAAGTTTGGTGAGAACTATACAAGCCATAAATTAATGAGCCACGGTGTCGTATATTTTCTTCCACCAAGTGTCTTCAGGCGACTAACTGTCTATATCTACATAGGATCTGGTCGTCAGTAATTTGCAAACACGTCTTGACATCGTCTATTTTATAAAGATGTGTTACAAGCTTTATTATCTTGTAGGCTCTAAGCTGTTCCTTGCTAGATTTGTATCTTAGCCTTTGGCTCTAGATATAATCTAAGAGGCTACTTGTAATTATGGTAAGTTAGCTGAATCGGTAATTCAGTAGCATAATCATGTTTTGGAAAGTTTTATTTTAAACAAGATATCTGAAGAGTAGCTGCTCACAAACTCACAACCGGCGTAATGTGTATGAATATTAACGAAGCTAAAGGAGTACGTATGAAAGGATCGTAGCGAGTGACATCCTGCCGGGCGAGCACGGCCTTTGTGATAGGCTGTAGTCATGCATTTGGTCGGTGTTTGCTCCCAAACTGTGATAAAAATGTGTGACTGAAGCCCGTCACTATATATCAAAAAAGCTGAGAATAAATTTTCATTTAAGCGTAGAATCCGGAACTATTACTTGTCCTCTCTTACGTAGCTCGGTCTTCGTCATAGTTATTATATTTAAATTTCTGTTTCAGTTAAAATAATTATATGGTATTTATTATAATATTTATTAGTCTATTGTTTTAGAAAATATTTATGTATTTTATTAGTTAGATAGTTTATTAATATCAGATTTTAATAATTGTTCTTTTTCATTTTTTTTTATTTTGACCTCCTACCACTGTTGTGTCCTTTTTAACCCAAAGGTTGACTGGTAGAGAATGCCTTGCTGCATTAAGTCCGCCTATGTATCACCATTGTACATGAAGTTTAAATAAATAAATAAATAAATAAATATACCGTGCTCGCACGATATAGTTTCTGCCCGTAGGAAACAGACGTGAGTAAATATAAGATTTCTGAAAAACATAAAATATAAAGGTTATAGTTGATACTAAATTAACTTTTTTCATTGCACACATAATTTATTAAAATGTGCACAGTAATAATTACACTGTGAATAAATTCCGTGATAAGTACAGGACACAAGGAAACAAGTGTTTTATAATAACGCTAAAAATAAACGTCCATAGTTGATGAGTGCGAATTGTAAAAGCGTGAAATGGTAGCCATTTTATTTTGCACAAAGCATTTCAATTTGTGGCTTATTTACTTTCAATTTATAATAGTTTTGTGCAATTATCTTGTGTGATTCTGATGTTATCGTGTACTCATTGTTGTCACTGTCTCTTTGTTGCTATTTGATGTAGGTTGTCATTACAAGAATCACTTTTCTTTTATCTTTCCGTATGTATCTGTAGAAAAGAGATTGTGAATCATTTCTTCCATTCCAGCAGTCTTTGATGACTTTCCATGTTCTTTGTGATTAATTATATCGTTAAAATTATAGTGATATCATTTCGTTTATCAAAATCAGACAACTTAACTGGTAATTTGTCTTCAATTTCAAATAAGAATGACGAGATCGCATCAATCTCGATTGTATAAGCTATTGGGTCAATTACACAATTTGTATTTCACATAAATAACAATTATATAAATATGCTGCTTGATAGAAAGTGTGGTATTTACATTAATTATAAAATGTTTCACTACACCAACACAAATGACAGTCGATACATTTTTATCGGTCAGCCAATCAGTGCTCTTCAAGATTTATGTGGAACAATAAAGATGCTGAGATATAAAATATCAAAGGGCCAGTTGTTCCAGTGGGTCGATGATTTAATGCTCGACATCGAAGAAAGTGCAGTTCACATTGGTGCGGATTATCGCGGGTTTAGGGTTTATGGTCGACGGAGTGTCGGATCTCGTTTCACAGGTCATTGAGTCTGTTCGATGCTTAATGTTGATAGAAGCTGTGCAGTGTGTAAAGTAACTTATGTTAGGTGTATTTGGATTTGTAAGAAAGCTTGTTGTATCAGGGAGAGTTTGTTCAAAAGGGTTGTTCCTGAGTCGTTGAAATAAAATTCAAGACGTGTAACAAGCACTTAGTCCTTACTTCAAGATGAGTAGCAGTACCTACATACATTTTACAACCTCTAAAGTAAGTTAAATATAGAAGCCAAGTAAACGCACCGAAGCTTTCTAAAAGCAATATTTTACTACCATTTGATTAGCTGAAGTAAACATTAAAATTCTCCAAATAAAATTTATTCGAGATCGAATGAACATAATAAGAGACCCAAATTAAGGGCAAAAGCAAATTTGTTGTTTGCATATAGAATTCTTGCGTTCGGTCAACAACACATTAGCCATTGAATAGAAACCAATACAAATAGTGGCGAAAACAAACATTCTACCAATTGAAATTGTCGACAAACTTGCTCACGCGTCGCTCGGCCGGTGCGAAAGTGTCAACAATCAACATTATTAACATTTTACAATATTTCTCAAAAAAATCTCTGAGATTAAGGCAAGTACTCCTAGTACCGTGTAAATGAGACTAAAGCCGGTCACACACGGCTACACATAGAGCTATAATATATTATTTTAATATTAATTTAAGGTTCTTTTATATTTTTTCCTTTTTCTGATGAGTAACTTTTAGCCTATATTGAACGTACATTTTTCAACCAGATAATTATCTACTTCTACACTTAATATAATATTATAAAGAGGAAAGATTTTTTTGTTAGTTTGTTTGTATACACTCAAAAACTACTTAACCGATTTTGAAAAATCTTTCACCATTATAAAGCTACATTATTCCGGAGTAACATAGGCTATTTTTTTATGCCGAAAACGGGTATAGTGAGGTGTGGGAGCGATGCCGCCGGGAAACCTTGTTGTATATATAAGAATTTCTATGTTTGTAGCTTATGGCACGATGACGTGAACTATTTGTTGTACATCCCATCCATTTCAGCGAGAGGATTTACTGCTGGACATAGGGCTCTCCCAACTATAATATACGCTACATCGTCCATTCCCATGCTTCATTTGTTATTTACGCTTACCACTAATTATACACACTCCCGCTCTTTTTTTCTTATTTTATTGTCTTGCTTTAAGATACGTTTTCACAGTAAAGTCTCCGTGTGTGACGGTCTTTAACGGGATGGCGGTAGAGTCGTGAGTGAAGCGTGCGCATGCGCATGCTACGTCTAAATTTACAGGTGCGCGATGATCTACATCCAGATAGGGTTTATTACCGCTGAGAGTTATGTGCGCATCTGTCACGTACATCACAAACAGTTATAGTACAATAATACGATGAGATGCAGAAGTTCCATCGAAGAAAGTGTGTGAAGAATTATCTATAGCTTTCCAAGTGAGGCTTGAGTATATAATCGAATCGGGCAGGATTAGTGACTCTTTAGAGATATTACTACATATTAGAAAACAAAGTTCTCCACCGCGACTGTTCGCGATAAATTCAAAAACTACTGAACAGATTTTCATGCGGTTTGCACCAATAGAAAAAGGGAGAAATGAGGAAGGTTTTTGTATATATTTGGTCACGGGTGAAGCCGGGGCGGTTAGCTATCGCTAGTGAGTGATAAAAGTAAGAGATTAATATGACTAGTTTTAGTCGTTCTTCAATTCAGGGAAAATGATTGCTTAACACATTGACTATCAATTTGTATGTGATCAACTTAAATTGTCCAATTTAAATGACAATTTTATCGTTCTTCGACGATCATATAAAATGGGTATCATACCAAAAAATTGAGGAGTGTGTTAATCTACTACACATTTTTGTGTTTCCAGATGGAACCTTTGAGTCGTAAACGTGATGAACAAAAAATTGGATGCTCATACCAAAGTTTTGTTCAGAATTTCGCACGGCTTCATAAAAACGTTAAAATAGACGTTACTATTTTTTGCACAAGTTGAGGTAGGTAATGCAGTGTGAAATGAAAGTCAGATACCACACCGGTTGACGTTAAACTTAGATTAACTTGATAGGTACAGAAGAAGTTGCTACTGACGTGCGATGTCACAAATAGTTACCGACTTAAACGGTAGTTAGTTTCCTTGTTGACATAACTTTGAAGTTAACGCTTTGATCATTTATAAACGTTTCTTGAAGTTTAGTTTGTGTCGAAGTTTAAAAGGCTTTTGGGAAACGTTAGTATAAGACAAAGATGCGACCTTTTGTTTTCGTTGCATTTTTTCAACGTTGTTGCTTTGTCACTTCACACCTATCTACAGAAGCCTTTAACAAACTGTTTAAGCCACTGACACGGAAATGTCTACCAAAAAGCAATAATAAATCTTCAGCAACAAACAATGCTACTTCATTAAAAATAAAGATAGTTTGAAAGATAAATATTTAGAACTAAAAGCTCTTTTGAACGATGAAAAATGAGATCTAAACGATTTAGATGATCTTTGAGATGAAAGCCCGGCCGAGATGCCGAGTACCTACTTACTTTCATAATATTTTGAAAGAGCGGACACTTAGGGGTCATTATCTTTGTGTAACAGTTACTTGTGACACAGATGTACTTCTTTTTCGTTGAAGCCAGGGGTGACCAAACGTTTTTTCACCAGGGGCAGAGAAATTTCAACATTTATTCGGTTGACTGACGGAAATTATCGCTAGGAAACGAATTACCGGGACAAAAATCGAGTATCCTGTTTCCGAACTCAGGTCGTGGTATAGCCATTGAAGCGTTATTGATTAAAAAAAAACAAACGTTACTTAGATGTTTGGTTAGAGTAGGATATTAGTAGGATTAACCAAGCTTTAAAGGTTGAAATGGTAAAGTTAGAATCAAGACGCGAAAACACACGCAGGGCCTTTTTGTTGTCAAAATGACGTTAGCACTTACATAGTATAGTAGGCCGAATTGAAAACCTTTCGGCTGCTGGCCATAGTTTATTTACCTCTGGCTTTAAACAAAGCCTCAATTTTAAAAGTTAGTCACTAGAATTACTCACAGTTCTACGAAGGCAAACAAACAATATCAGGGTTTTAAGGAAGTCTTGGACAATTGTTAAATTGCGAGCGATTAAACAATTTAGTAGATATTGAACTCACTGTTTTCGTACAAACGATATAATTTTGATTGCTGTAATTATTTGATCGTAGCAGTGAGTCAGGATTTATGGGATTCTTTGCAATTATAGAACTATTGTGTGGTTTTCATACTTCCTTGTTTTGATGACAATTTGGTTTTGGACCAATTTTTAATTACGTTACAAGGCCAAATAAATTTTCTTCTTCATGTCTTCATGTTCAGATCCTGGAAGGTGCAGGTAATTAGTTGGGAACTAAGGGTGGGAAAGATTGTGGGGTATATCCAGCGAAGGGTCTCCACACTGGCACTGTCTTGGTTTTGGTCTATGATATTCCAGCCAAATAAATTGTATTATGGGTATCATGAATGTTAAGTTTCGGTTGTCAATTTAATAACCGTGTAATTAAGACTCGCGATTATTTAGCAGCTGCAAACTTTACGAATAATTGCAAAATGAAATATTCTCCTTTAAAATAATTATGACTTGATGTTCTGCTTTCTCTTCTAGCACATAAACATCTCATTACTATAATTTCCAAGTTCTAAATTGTCTGTCTCGCTAATATTAAGCGATTAGTTATTAATATATTAAATTACTCGTATATTAACTACACGAACACATATGTCATGTAACCTATACTTATATTAAATTCAATAGATTCTTAGCTACGGTCCATAGCTCCTGTAACGGATATGACAACATTGCGTGTCAGCTAATCGAATTTCTTCATCCCACTATCGTCTCTATGAAACTTTTAAATAGGTACGAAAGTAGTCTGCGTTTTTGTGTCACTGCGGTCCAAAGCTCCTGTATCGGATATAAACTTATAACAATGTGCGTACCAACTATTCGAATCACTTCATTCGGCTCTCGCTTCTATTATGCTTAAAAATAGATACGAAAGATGTCTGCACTTTTAGCGTCACTAAAATAACTCTTGTGATTGGTTGTATTTTATTGATATTTTGTCCCCGACCTTCAATTGTTTTAGTATGTCCCTCTTTTTAAAGGCATTGTTCGCAAATATCTCGTACAATTTAAAATGTTATCGTCGTTAATTTTACGGATCATCGGATAGTCAATGGCCGTTCAAAGTACAATGCTTTTTGGTTTCAATCAATGAACTGGGCCTTTTGTTTTGTGAGTGATTCATACGGAGTTACCGGATTTTCATGACAAGTTATTATTTTTGTAGTTATTGTATCTACCGTATTGTTCGTTTGTAAGGCTAGCTTTTGCCTTGGATTCGCTTCCACTGGAAATTTGCATTTTTCGGGACAAACAGTGACTAGTTTCTTTTACTTTATTTTTCTCGCACTAAATGATGGTCTAACCACACCGTGGTCTAACTTTCAATCAGTAGAATCATTTACATTATTGGATCAGTTTGTTCAAAGATTATCTCCATCGAACAAAATTACCTCTTTATAATATAAGTTTAATCCTGGTTATTATATCCCTCTCTATGTTTTCTATACTATAAACATTGTCTACTTTTAGATTATCCTGCCGCATGCAATGACCCTTCCAAAGTAGAATCCATAAAATAATCTTTTTTTTTTATAAACTCTTCCATAAATAGCTGCATTATTTGTTAGTGTAGGAATCTCGGCACCTTTACCATCAGTTTATTATAGGTGATATATTATTTGATAATATATCGCCATATATATATCGTATTTTTTTTTCTTTTCTTTGCCTATTTGTCAAGCCTTCTGCGATTGTGTTGCCACTGAAATATGACGCAGAAATTTATAAAAAAATCAGCCAAAAGCTAAAGAGAAAATGAAAACCAAAATTTGCATCACATCTTTTCACCGGTATCGTCAGGCCACCTGCTTCTTTTCAACTCTACGGAATAAAAAAACCAATCCTTATTTCAATACAGTCTTCCCTAATTAGCTGTCCCTATTAAAACAGCTAATGAAAGTTCCACTTAACAAGAAACAAATAAGTTTTTAGTAGTATCCTTAAAAGCGGTACCACTTAAAAGCAAGTTCACTAATAGTTTAGATAATTTGTTGTTAATTGATAGTTTGGATAATTTGCTAACAAAACGGTGTCGAACACAACTTGTATAATGTGTGAACTAATTTGTGGAGGCCACTTCACATCGCGTGCTTTGCTTACTAAATAGACGAAAAAAGCTTCAGTAAATAACTATTGGTAAGCGTGTTATTGGAAAGTGCTTCGATTTTTTATGTTAACAGAGAAACTAGAATTTTAATGCAATTTTTCCCAAATAAGAATTGCTTGATCATCATCAACTACCTATACTCCATTTGCGATAACATTAGACGTTTAAATTAGCCCATTTTACAGTCCGTTCAACCGATTTTGACTTTTAGTTCGCTATTGAAGCAGTCGTGTTTTTAGATTTTTTGAATTAACTTTTTTATTTAAAACTTTTTAGTTCTTTTTTTTGAATTAGAGACATTTAAACATATATGATAGGTTTGATGAAAAAATAAATTTGGTCCCTCACAATATGGCGCCCAAAATCCGCCATGTTTCTATTATCGAATCTTAAAGCAGCATAACATACATAGATAGACTTATAAACACATTACCCTCCTTCGGCAGTCAGGTACACACAGAAAGCTTTAATCAATTGATTCAGAGTAAATAAATTGTCAATTATTTGCTTAAAAAAACACTTGAAGATGAATGACAAATACTTTAGTCTGTATTTAGAAATGCATGCCCAAATAACCACTCCATATTACACATTCTCGTGCCTAATTATTTGCTGTAGATATCCGCTCGAAGTTTGACTTGTACCTCATAAAAAATACCTCCAACTAATAGATATGGAAATATGAAGTCTCGTATTGACATAACGCTAGCGCACACTATTTGAATAAACGCAAAAATGGCCCGTATAAAGGCCATTGCACACCGAAACAAGTCAACATCAACTTGATTGAAAAGTCATAGAATGGATTCTCTAGTTAAGCTTTGACTTGTGAACTTTTTACCCTGTGATATTTCCAAAAAAGAGGCGTATTACCGTAGTTTCAAACTCTTTAGACTAACAACAAAGGTGTGGTAGGTAAGGTTATATAGTTGACGATACTTTAGTCCCTGGAAGGCGATGCATGGTCACAAGTTCACAGCCTAATTGACGTCTCGTTGACGCTAAACCGAAAGTTGAACCTCTCAATTTGATGTTGTGTGGAACGGCCCTCAGTATGACACACCGTTAAAATGAGCATATTTTGCGGTAAAACTACCGTTCAAGCCAAACAATAGCGTTTCGCTTTCATTGATACGCGATAGCGATCCAGACACGAAAGTTGATATCATATGTAATTGACACTCGGCGAGCTAATTTCGCTGTTTCGCTAGACCGGTAGCTAGTTAGTAGTTCCTCTTGTCTGAACGAGCCATTATGATGAATGATAGTTCAAATTACACGGACGATCATTGATTGATCGTGTGCAGAGATATTAGTAAGTACATTTATCACATTTGTTGTGCGGTTAGATGCGAATTTGTTTCACTCGTTGAGCGGTGTTGACTTGTAATGATATCAGTCAATCAGTATAATGAAGTATAGTGGGTATGCTGGAAAGCTTCTTATGATTCTTCGGATGACGATCTTGAGTTTTGTGAAGACAGGATAGGTGGCGTTGAAAATAGAGTCTGTCAAGCGAGTCGTGTCCACAACCCTTTTACTGATTTCTTATAATGGCAATACTATGATCTGTCAAACAGATTGTCACAAATTCTGTTATATCCTCGTAATAATCCGGTTTTTGTTGAGTTTTTTAATGTTATAATGCCGAAACCTATTAAAAGTAGTGTCAGGAGCTTGTTGTTTACAATGATTAATAAATATAATCATGTACAGAGTGAATCTGACGACGTGTTATCGCAAAAACGACGACTTTTGGATGAAATCGTTTCAACATCAGGTAGGTTGGCAACAACATATTGATACTTTCAGCACAATAAACTTATCTGACTTTTTTTATTTTACTGTGATGTGATCACGATTTCCATTTTGGTTTAGATCCAGACGTCGTGTTCATGACCGTGAAACTTACTGAGGCATCTGTATGTGAAAACTACTATAAAGATTGTTGTCAGTGTTGACACCTGAAAGATTTTTGAATTTGCCGCTTTTTTCATGGGACTAGACTCGCTTGACAGACTCTAACACTAAGTGGATAGGTCAGCTAATAAACATAAACTTTAATATAAGTTTTTAAGCTGACATGGTCACATTCAATAGAATGAATAGGTATTTGTTTTGGGTTGGTTTTCGTGATCATGGCGCTTGTAACGGTGCCGAAATATCGAGCTCTCAACCAAAACCTAAATATATATGGTAACTATCCCGAAACAAATATTAATTCTAATACACTTTAATTACTAATTTGTCGGGCAAGTGGGGTCATTGTGTTGACGGGTCACAATATTTGACCGTTCATTGCGGCTGCGGCTGACGGCGTCACATTCAAGTTTGATGAAAGTGAAAATAGCTATGATCTGTCAATTTTTTAAGCGATGTTTGCAAAAATATGCACTGAAGTTAGAGATACCGTTTAAAAACTTGCACTTACAAGCAGACACGACTTTTTCATTCATTACCATCATGTGAATTTCACTGTTTACAGCTAAAGTTTTTTTGCGGTCTGTGAACCGGATTCAAACCACTCGATGAACTCTCACGACCATACGTTCCCATGCTTGCTAGAGGTCAATAATAACTGGAAATATTAGTCTAGATATAAATTTATGTGCGCGTTCGATGTGGGACTTTCTTGACGCTCTATTTACTCTGTCGATATGCGAATAGTTTAGGTACATCACTAGTTTCTATTTTCTACTTACTCCACCACATATGTATATGTTTTCTATCGCATGCGTAGTGTTGGAATCTATGAAAATATGTCCAAGAAACCGGAACGGAACTTGCTCGGATAATATTGAAATATGCGCAATGCACTTATTAAACACTCGTGTTTTAAGGTTAATATATTATATATTACCGAGAAAGGTACAGGTTAGATCTTGGTAATAAATTGTAATTAACCTTATCATTTTGAGCTAAATGTCGAGTAGGGAATTCAAAGTGTGGGTGGAAATTGAGAAAATTGTTGCAAGCATTATCTTTAATGATTGATGTAATGGATGGTTTTGTAAGTAATTAGCTAAGTCTATTAAAATAAAAAAAAAACAGTATGAAGTGCCCAAGTAACCGTTAAACTGACAAAAAAAGTGTCGAGAGATTTTCCATAAAAGCTCTGTTTTTAACCCCGACGGAAAAAAGAGGGGTGTTAATAAGTTTGACGTGTGCACGTGTGTGTTTGTGTATCTGTCTATGGCATCATAACTCCTAAATGGATGAACCGATTTTGATTTCATTGGTTTTCGTTTGTAAGATGACTTCATCAAGAGTGTTCTGAGTAATGTTTGATGAAAATCGGTTCAGCCGTTCAAAAGTTATGGGCATTTTACTGTTTGAATCGGAGTGTTTTCGAGATATCGTGTCATAATTAAGTGTTCATTAGATCGTCGATCGAAGCGTGTCTACTACTAGATAAATTAAGTAGCATAAAAAAAGGTGTCGGATTTTCTAAAAATTTTAAATTTTACTTGTTCTCATTGCACCAATGCCTATTAAAAACGTAAAGAAACCTATACAAAAGGTCAAGACACTGTTAGAATTGATGGAGAATATTCTTACCGAACACGTATTTCTTGTAAGATAAATTGATATAAAAAATCATAATAAAATATGCAATGTCACACTACACTAAGATGTATAAACTTTCACTTGAAATGGAAGTGCTTAGAAGTAAAGTTATTACAGGTATTGTACAATATTATTAATAGCCACTCAAGTATATTTGCTTCGTCATCAATTGTCATTAGAATTCTGAAGTTTCATTTTTAATGTACGTTCTTGAATAACTTGGGCATATTGAGATGGTAGAAAGATGTATAGGGTGAACGTATTCATTGTTGTTGGTAAGGAGCACTTGCGCTTACAACTTATCTCAGAGTTAGTGGCTAGTACGAGGTTAAATAAAAATTATGTCATACATTTTTGGCCGTGTTAGCTACTAACTTGGAGTTAGTAAGATATTCCAGGGTGGCACAAGTGACGTCCGTCGCCCCCCACAAATCAGGACCCGAGGTGGTGGCGCGTAGTGTTCCACGAGCGCCACCACCTTCTTAGATGTTGCGGGGGGAGTCAAACACCTCACTCCCCCCAACCTGAGATCGAGGCCTGCAGAGGCGGGACGGCGCGCTAGCTGGGGGTTACGGAAGTATCGTATGTTCCCACGACCCCCGGCGTAGGTGTGAGATGGAACACCGGAGTGGTTTTTAGTCAGGATGTCCCCCCAGGGCGGAGGACATCCAATGAGGATTTTCCAAAAAGGAAAAAAAAAAAAAGAAAATGGTTGGCACAAGTGGACCTTAGTCGGGTACTTACCAATTCAATATATAGAGAAACTAGCGACCCGCCCCGGCTTCGCACGGGTGCAATTCTGATACTAAATACACTACAGAAAAACTGTGAACGTTGTATATAAAAACATCGTTTGCAATGTAAGCGGAAAAATTTAATTATTTACGACATCACATTAGAAACCTCAAAAATAACAGTACTTCTCCACTATTTAATGGATGTTATTATACATATAAACCTTCCTCTTGAATCACTCTATCTATTAAAAAAAAACCGCATCAAAATCCGTTGCGTAGTTTCAAAGATTTAAGCATACAAAGGGACATAGGGACAGAGAAAGCGACTTTATTTTATACTATGTAGTGATATGTGGACCGTTATAAGGGTAGACGAAGTCCATTGAAACGTTGGATGGACTATGTCCATTGGGATGATGGGAAATAGAGATGAAGGTATGGTAGAAGACAAGCTGCGTCGGCCTTAAATAATTCCAAAACTCGGGCGTGATACAATTTGGCTAAACAAGATTAGAAACTATACTACCATAGTTATATTATTTAACTTTACCTTCACTAAAGATAGAATTAAATGTATGGATTTATTATATAATATTAGCAGCTATGAACTGATACATCAATATTCACGAATGACTTGTGATCGAAACCTTTGACGACGTGACTTTGGATCCATGATGGCAAGATCCAAATTGCGGAAATTTGGTGCCTCGTCTTGCCATCTTGGATCCATGCCAAGGATGTTATCCAGTAAAGGATGTACCCGCAATTCCTGGCTTATACATAACTTAGTAGCCTTCAATATGTATCGTAAAAAAACTGCCAAGGAAAATACTTTTTAGGTAAGCCTCATTTAATATCGAGAGTGAAAAGGAAAAAGTTGTCATAAAAAAATATTGCTGCAATAAAAAATGCGGTCCAACTTTTTATTTACCTTAGTCAGTTTCTTTAATCGATTGGGTAATTAAAACAATTTCTGTAATACAGATGTTTGCAATCTGTGCATGATTTAAACAAATAAATTTTTGATAGCTTTTAAAAGTGGATAGTCAATTTAGTTTTCAAATTGGTTTCGTCATTACTGGCCATCATTTTGGGTTATATTTCTCTCCAACGATGTTTAACTTTCTTTGACAGTAATTAGTACAGCAGGTGTACGTATTTTATGATTGATTGAAAAAATATAAAAAGTTCATAATTACAACATACATTTATAATAAACTCTCGCCTTTTTCCACTAGGAAACGCAACAACATTACACCCTAGGGAACAATTTAGAACGCTACCTGTTACAATCCTTACACTCCGTGCTTCGTTTTAATAAAGCTTATAATTATGTACTTTTTCGAAGGAAATAATACCGATTAAATCCTTCAATCATTCGAAGTATTCTTTTGTTCGTATAATGAATAAGGGAACAAAAATGTACTTTGTTAGTCGGACTTTATTGACAGGAAACTAACTAAAACGGGCTACTTAAGTGTCTTTACAGCCATGCAATCTTAAAACTTTAATTATACGTACTGCTAAGCATTTTAATGAGGCGCTTCCGAATAATTGATAAATACTCGTACTTTAAACTTACTTTTATTAAATATTTTAAACGCTGCAATGGATTTAAGAATTCAATTAAAATCTTTATCGAGTTTCATACTTCAATTGAATAATCGAATAATTCGATATTGCATAGCGGCACATCACTCAAGATTTAGTAATACATGTCGGGTAAGAATGCGAGTTAACTTATAAATAGTCGAGTAAACGAACCGTGTCCGTATGAGCGGTCGTAATTGGAGGGTATCTCACGTGCAAGCATGATAGTCGGGGAAACTCGGCCCAACACTATTAGACCATCAAACTTTATCGATTGTAGATAATTTATAATTGTAATTCGATTAACACCCACGCATTTCAGCCATTGTAAAATTCGAATTGGAAAACGAATTTGTTTGTATACTTTTAATTACGAAATGGAGACGTCTTAATTTTTTTATTCAATTATTAGACTATGGATGTTGTCAAAGACTCTGTTATTAAATTGAGCCGTGTTTCCCGTTATTTCTCTATTTAATTACCATTATTATATTCTGAAGTGATTCTGAGTTTCATCTCCTAAAAGGGCGAATCTAATTATTATCAAAAGGAAACGAGATAAATAACTTGATCAAATTACTTAGACATTTTCTATGTAAATCTGAATTGCCTTTCTTCAAGATGATGCAAAGGTAATAACTCCATTTATTTCCTATAAAATATTTGTGGAAGATTACCTTAGAACGGTTTATACTGTTTATGGCTCACAATTTCCTTTAAATCATAAATTTACAGCTAAGTAATCATGTTGTAATGGCTTGAGCTTTGATGACACCTTGATGTGATGATGCTAAATTATTGCTGTAAAATGTTTACATGAATAACGTGCGTGGTTGACGGATTATGTTCGTACATCAAACTGTTAAATCGCTAGCTTAGACCTCAGACAAAATAAGTACTTTTTCTGCAAAAAATGTAAAAGATAAGGCCGGTTTCTTGACGCAAAATTAATGTGACAAATTGTCATGCACGCGTTATCTGCTGTGATTGGTTGCATGAATTTTCAACAGTCAATCACAGCAGATAACCGGCGATTATTCGTCGATTACGGTAACAGCTCAAAAATCGAGTGTTTGAGAAACCGGGGTTTAGTATTAGTCGCGTGAGAATCCACAGGATGGATATCTTTTTTAGCTCTGCTTTAAAAATCTACATATTTTTTTTTTTTAATTACTTGAAAATTATACAGAAAGAACTTAAACAATTATACACCAAAGTCGTATAAGAAGGCGCAAGCATGCACCTCTGCACAATTGTACATAAAAGCCAGTTGGTAATTGTGATAATTTCGATACGCCAACGTTCTGTGCGGAAGAATGCGCTTGCGCCCAGATGTGGGCTGCGGCTGTTCGGACGTACGGGATAACCCGAAGACAGGCAACGTTTATTGGCCGTAATTTCGCGGACTTGCGGTTCGAAGCGGATCGTAGAACGGTCGTTTATTGAAAGCAATAGATAGAACGTTGTGTTGTTTTGGTTTGTGGTCACAGAGAAACTAGTAGTAGTTCAGGCATAAATGATTCGTTGTAACCGTTATAAAGCCTCAGTCCAAAAGAATACCGTACAAATTCTAAATGTTTACACTCTTCTATGTCTCGTTAACAACCCAGTTTTCACATCTCTCGTAAAAATATTTCCCACAGTAAAAGCGTGACACAAATCCGCACGCATTCATTCATTTCTCATCAACACTTTGATATCGCAAAACAACAAAACAAGCAGACGAAGGCAGGCGACATGACGTCACGTCAACACGTCCCCTGTACACGCAACCACGCTGCTCTGAATACGCGTGCAACAATGCCCCCTGTGCCAGCCCTGCAATTTGCGTTTATGGGCCTATTCAGACCTGGCCATGAATGGGGCCGCCCACCCCGCGGAGCGGCCCCCCGGCCCGCGTCAGTGCACACCAGCCCTACACACAATAGGGTTGAACGATGAATTTAATATAATTTTCCGCCCACCATGCAATTTTCTCAGGCCGTTATGTGCTTAGTGCATCTTAATGTTCAAATAGCAACCGCGCAACGTTGAAAAGATGTCGAGAATATTCTTCTGTGTTTAGTTGAAATTTTCGCAACGTCATCACGCTTCAATCTAAAAATAAAAACGACCTTAGACAGGTCATAATTCAAAACATTCTCAGGTAAATTAATCATCGAACAATAGAAACCCGTCGATCGATATAGTTTTGCTTTCATAATTTTTATCACAAAAAGTCTTACGCCCGAGAAATGATTGACGATCCGATACTGTTACTCCGTTAAATGGCCTGGCGAATCGTGCATTCTGATATTTATGATCAGTTACTTTGTTCAATGGTCGAGTATCATCAAACACTACCGTTTTAAACGTGCCAACATCATCATGATCATTATCATCATTATCATTGGCCACAGCTTGTCAGATTGACATTACGAAACAGCTGTTTATTGTAAGATAAAGTGCTGTTAAAATGGAAACCTCAAATAAGAACCAATCAGTTCTGTAAATCCGTGTATTATCTCCACAGTTATTTCTGATTCGGGTCAAAGATCCATCATTTCCTGCGTTTCAACTCGATATCTTTCGTCCATAATAACCAATTTGTGTTTACAAGGCGTTGTAAATCCAAAACACACGGTCCGTTGCGTCTACAGACGTGAAAGGCCTAAATTACATCCATCGCAGCTTTGTTGCGCAGCCGTCAGTCAGACGATCCCAGATATACATCAGCGGAAGAAACTTATTATCCCTTTGTTTTCGCATTTTTGAGACGCTTGTTTGAGGCGCTGTCAAACTTGTGCGATGTTCCAGGAAGTTAGGGACCGTAACCTCATTATTTTTTCTGACTCATGAATACCTAGGTATGTTCAAGAATTTGATTACAAAACTTTGTCTGTCAAAGTTGTTTCATTTGAAGTTGGCAATATCTTCGGAATGAAAAACATTGTACTTACTGAAAATAAAGAATTAAATTCTCGATAAAATATTGTACCATCGCATGATTTGAAAGATTACTATATCAAATATTGCTCCATCGCAGATCCATGGTTCGTAGACAACAATAATTCATGGTGTAGCTGGACCATAACCAACGGCAAATATCTTTAAATCAAATTCAGATGGTACATGATCAATGAATGTATGCCGATCTTCCGTTCATTGTTCTTGACTATTGCGATTGCTATTGTTTCCTCAATGAATGTTTCTGAATCGATTTCATATGCGTAAGTAGGATTGGTGAAAATCCCCTATTATGTAATCCTTTTTCTTCTGGTTGCTTGGTTTGTTTTTATTGACATTGTACATGTTGTGTATGTTGATTTAATTTTGTTTCTTTGTTAACTTTTCAATAACGATCATATTTTTTAGAGTGATTCATTGCCTTTGTGTCTTCCATTCTCATATCGAATTAAGTCATATCAATGTGTTTTTTGCGTGTTAAATCTTGTTATGATAATTTGAAATTGTTCTTTTACTTTATCTATACATGTTCAGCCATTAAAATTGATATTTGTTTTAACACTCGCTTTATTTGCTAGACTGAAATTGACCATACCTAAAACTAGTGTTGTTAGTAGATTGACAACTTTTCCTACAAGATGCGCCTCTTTAGCGCCTATTTGCATAATTAACCTTATTTATTGTCGACATTTATTTTGTACTTAATATTCAATAGTGTTTTAAACTACACGTGTTACAACCTACCCGTAGTTATATAAATTAGTATTGATGATACAAGTACGTGTTTTCATATACTCAATGTTGTTTTCTCTCTTTGCAGGTAAGCTACCTACCAGGGCGTTTTGTACCAGAACCTGTGTTTCAACGTATCGTAAGAGAAAATAGATCCATTTAGTATTCAATATGTAGTCAGCTACTGTAACGTTCGATTCAATATTGTACGTGGTCACTTAGAATAGTGCTTGCATTTCAAAACGGGACTAGTTTCTCAAATCGAGGTTAGTGTAACTTTTTACATGAGTAATTTTCAGAGCATTCATTCTGATAGTTTTCATCAACGAAAAACAGAAAACTTCAGTTATTTTTTGTCATAAATTAGCTCTTATTATGTTTGCTCCGAATTAGGTACATTTTCCACAACACAACGCGTATCGATTGCTGATCAAATACCACTAGGTCATCGATCAATCGTCGGATGGAATTCGATTGAAACAACATCTGTATAATTCATTAGATGTTTATTTACATTGTCTCTATGCATATCAACTGAGAAAAGAGTCCCTCACGTGGATGCATTAGTATTATCTTTTGCATCTCCTTTCACTGCGTGGGTGTCGGTTAATCCATACTTTGCTTAATAATAAAACGTTACATTTTGCATATAGAGAACAGAATTAATTCTACATTTACTAGTGACTATTAGTTTCTTAGTTACCGTTATAAAATAATTCTATCTCGCTGCTATGAATGGAACTGTGTTCGGTTCGTACGGACGTACAGTGCGTAGGTACTTTATCGATGCTATTTCTAATTATGACATTAATAGAGCAACTGGTTGTGTCGAACGTAACTTGTATTGCTTAGAATTGATGTGAACACATTCTTTAAGTTATATAAATAGCTTTAGTTATTGGTTTGCCGTTCTGCTTACTGACATTATTGGTTGCGTTTAAATATCGAATGTAATTTGATATCTATCCGTTTTGCATCGTGGTTTATTGCTGGTTTACTAAAACGATCGGTTTAAATTCAAGTCTATATTTTAACACTGCTGATTACAGGACGCTCTTAGATCAAACTTTCCTTCTAGTGCTTGTTTCTCAATCATTCTTTTCTGACATATGAATCTAATGTTACTAAACATTATTTTGTATCTCATTGTTATTTAAATTCTTCCAAAACCTGCAGCGGTATGAAAACGGGTCACCGTTCCAACCGTGCCCGGATATCGATCAAACACGAGATATGGAGAACTCGTATCGAAATAATATGCATACATAATATGTAATGTCGCGACAGTAATCCTCTCGATTGACGACTGATCAGATACGCTGCTATACCTGATGTATCGATTTACTATACCGCATTATTGTATTATATATGTCTGTTCGTTACGGACTCGGATTCAGCTGTAACTGCAGTTCGGATATCGTCTGAGAATGTTGGGTTAGTTGATGGTACTGCTATAATTTTGATTGTACCAAATGATTCGGTATTAGGGCTGTCAACTTGTTATCTAGGTTTAGCAAAAACCAGAGTAAAAGAAACGGAGGATGACTGTAAAAACAGGCAGACCATGAATTTTGTAAAAGATGATATTATTATGTAGATGGAGCGACGACCTAATCAAGCCGCGGGAGTCCGGTGGATGCGAAATGCACTGGACCGATCAGTGTGACGACGCTTGGGGGAGGCCTATGTCCAGCAGTGGACGTATTTCGGCTGAAATGATGATGATATATCTAGATGGCAATAGGTACTTTTATGGCGGTCGGTAGAGATGTAGGGTGTTGGTTCCATGAAAATTTGGATACGGATAGGAGGATGAATAGTTTTAGGTTGTTAAATACCACACATCACAAACATATGGCTTTCTTTGTATCCGAAATGGTCTTAGCAAGCAACGCTACTGGGCTCACATTGTATGTTTCCAATATCTATTTGTACTGCACTGCACTCGAATGCTTCGCTTGAGATGACACTGCTAACCGAACACCTGGCTAACGTTCAAATAGTCTACGTAAACAATAATATTTAAACTTCTTCAATAAAGTTTTTTCTTGTTATGATAATATTAACTTTAAGATAAATAGTTGACACTTATAGGCGTTAATGTAAATACCAAGTATTAAAATTTGCATCTTTTAGTACGTGTTTGTAAAGGGAACGGGTTTTGAAATAAATCGTGGGTGTCGCCGCGGGACGAGCTTGTATATAAATATGCATGCACATTAGGAACATCCTGTCGATTCTGTATGTAATTACTCGATATATTTTGTCGATGTTTACGAGTCGGTGATTTGTTTGTATGTAGTTAAATTTGAGTGAATGACATTAGTAATTTGAAAAGTACCTTTTTGAATAAATTACACTGCTTATTTACGGATGTACCTAATACATAAAAGTTGGTGTCCGTTGACCAATTAATTGTTGGTTTAATTTTATTTATGCAGCCATTAATATTGATCCTACGGATGTACTTTTTATTAGTTGATAGTAAGTTTTAAAATACGATTGGCGTTGAAAGAGTTGTATACTGCATAAGATAGTGAGTTCAATTAATGTTTCTGTCAATTCGCGTTTTCTGTTTTGTTTTATGTTTATGTGGTGTTTTATCTGAGCTTAGAGGTACTGGTTATTACACATACCTAACCACAAAGTAAAGGTCCTTTTCAGTCTTTGGTAACAAAACTCTTACCGAAATTTGGTAATGTTTGCACACAAAGATGGGTTTTGCTAACTCTTTCTTCTTTTTCTGACTACTTCTAGCCAGCAAGCTATGGAGCTTGAGTCTATCTGCCAGATTTACTGCACTTTATGGTACAGTCAAGGGTCAAAAGTGCAGTCTTACTCTCCCAAAATTCAAATGGCTAGTTTTTTTAGTACAAGTTATTTTATCCACAGCAGGTTTAATATTTTGTATGGAAAGTATAGCTTATATCTACTAACTGTGAAAAGTTGATATTCTTGTCTAAAAAAAATTGCAACTGCTGTTTTGGTAGAGCGTAAAATGCGTCGCGGAATTTACGCTGCATTCGGTTTCATACTAAGGTCATCTTTGTGCCACACGGCGATGCAAAATGAGTTGTCTGTTGACACTTGACTAACGCACATTATTTCAACCGAATTGCGCCCGAGGTGAGGGAGAGGAGTGAGGCAAGCGTCAGTGCCCCATTCAAACGTAGAGTAGCAACTGAAAATAAGGCCGTCCGTCTGGCAGCCAAACCGAATTTCAGTTGAACGTAAATTTCGCGACGTATTTTACGCGACTCACAACCTCACACTTAACTGTACATTAGCCCGTCACAATATATGATTACATCCATAGGTTAGAAACACCTTGATTATTCGCGTGTTTACGCAGACAACCGTTACGTCTCGACCACCCACATACATAGGCACTGTTTAAGAGAAAAGCGTATATTTACGAGAAAGCTCCAGTTTCAAATTAAAGAGTGACACTAAAATATGAATTAGTCTGTAAAGCGTCGTTTTAATGCAGTTATTTATGTTTATTTTATGCCTCTTCATGGTTTGTAATAGTTTCTTTAGGAAAATGAGAAAATGGTTGGCCTTAAGAGGTTTCCATCTTCTAAATGAAAAATGCCGAAAGTAAATCGAAATAGAGCACTTCATGTTTTAGTTCATACAATTTTAAATACGTGGGGAGGCCCAAATAGTGAATATCTGCGACGTAATGGCACATAGTTCTCGTCAAACGTTTTGGCCACCCTGAAGTTGGCTAGAATGGCTGCGTAATAGTATAGGTAGGAAACCTCATACAAAACAAAGTAAAAAAAATACAAATATCAAAAAACCCGAATGCTTCAGAAGCGAACTAAAAAGACGTAAACACGAAGAAAATCATCCTGTGCAGTCAGAGGATATATATTCGCGAGCTGACCGATCAAAACCAGATGACCCTCAGAAATAAATAATTGTATAACAAATAAAAATATCCAATTTAAGCTTTGTTATTTAAGTATTATTTAGATAATGTAGAGTTAAGAAAGAAAGAAAGAAAGAAATGTTTATTTGTCAGAATGTAGTAGGTTACAATAGGTGTTTTATGGTTTTTCAGGGTATCATACATTCTACCGAATCGGTGTACAAATATTAAGCTTATTATCTACTTATAATTATAATGAACTATCTAATACTATAACAATGTTATTGTCATCGAGAAATTCTTTAGTAGAATAATAACATTTATTTGACAGAAAATCAAATAATTTCCTTCTGAATGACGTTATGTTAAGATTCTTTAGGTCATTTGGAAGTTTATTGTAAATTCTGATAGCCATACAGAATGAATTTTTACTATATAATGTTGTGCGTTGGCTTGGTACGGATAATTTATTGGAGAATCTACTATTTCTATTTGTTACACTAATATTTCTAGTAAAGAGGCCGGGGTTTTTGTAGACAAACATGGAAATTTCGTATATGTAGAGACAGGGCAATGGCAGGATACGTTGTTTTTTAAATAAGGGTAAGCAGCTATCTAGGTAGTCAGCACCACATATTGCACGTAGACACTTTTTCTGTGCTCTGAATGCTCGGATTAAATGCACAGAATTCCCCCATATGACTATTCCGTAGCGTAAAACTGAGGAAACATAACCGTGGTACGCACATAGTGTAGCATTGGGAGAAGCTACTTGTCTTAGTCTGTTTAGAACATAAACATAACTATCCAGTTTAGAGCAGATCTTATCGATATGTAGTTTCCAGCTGCAATGTTTATCAATTACTAGACCAAGGAATTTAGTTGATTCTACTTTTTCTATAGCTTTGCCTTTTTGAGTAATATTAAGAGAAATTTGGGTGCTGTTATGAGTTTAAAGTGTATTATATTTGTTTTATTTACATTTATATTTAAGTTGTTATTATTTAGCCAAGTAGTTACGTTGTCTATAGTGTTGTTAATATCTGTTTCGTAAGTATTTTTATTGTGGGAGTGTATTTGTAATAACCACTAGTTAAAGACCTAAACATTATGTTAAAGATGCTATTAATTGCTATCGACAATAACGTTTATTATTGTATAGTTTCCGTTATCTCTCTTGCTTAGGGAATGCTGTAACGGTAATATGTATTTTGCTTTTGGCGTTTTTATATATTTATATATAAACATGTTGATAGACTCATGATAGCACAAGTTTAAACTTTTGTGGTTTTTGGTTGCTGTTTAATACGAATAATCCTGTACTCTTTTGTATAATTGATATATAAAGGAAAAAAAAAGGTATATAGACTGATAAACACATTACCCTCGTTCGGCAGTCGGGTAAAAACAGTGCCGTGCCGTGCTTTGTGCATTGGAAAGCCAGCTTCAGTGAAGCCAAGAAGTTTGGCGAGAGCTATGACAGCTGCGTTGCCGACTAGAATTTTTCAAACGTTTGTGCAATTTCTTTCCAAAACTTTCACCACCCACCCAGTGTAATGTTTTCTTCTTCTATACTTTCTGTAACTTATATGGTGTACATAATAAAGAGTATTCTATTCTATTCTTTCGGAAAGTAATTGAAAGTGTGGTTATGCAATTGGTGTGCTTTCAGGTAGTATTTTAACCTCAACTTTGGTTTTTCTAAGCTTGTCGAGATATACCAGCCCAGATTATCTTGTCCAGTATTTCCATATGCACCACAAACACCGGCTTTCTATGCATTGTGCAATAGATTTCGAAATATTTGCATCCGTACTAAACGATTGCACTTTCAAACGGTTAAATAACCCACCTACAGGGAATTACAAATCACTGCATACAATGACCGTTTGTTTTCGATATGAATAGTTAAAACGGACATACACATTTTGGTCACGTGTGGAATGCATCCTTTACATTAACTAACGGGTTCTTTTATAGGTTATTTTATGGTTGTCCGCATTTGACAGGATATATTTTGGTCACCCTTTCACTTGTGCAGGTCATGTTTATTGGTTCAGTGGGTCTCGAAAATTTTGGGTTGGTGTGGTCACCTTTTCGCTTTTTAGTTTTGATTTCTAGGTTTTTTAATTATCTTGTATCAGGTATTTGATTGATGGGTAGTTATTGTAAAATGTTGTTAAGTAGTGTGAATAATTCGTGATGCAATGCAGGTTTTTAACAGAGTGGTCCTTCAACTAACTACAGGTTCTCTAGCTCACCCTTCACCTTTTCGCTTTTTAGTTTTGATTTCTAGGTTTTTTAATTATCTTGTATCGGGTATTTGATTGATGGGTAGTAAATGTAAAATGTTGTTAAGTAGTGTGAATAATTCGTGATGCAATGCAGGTTTTTAACAGAGTGGTCCTTCAACTAACTACAGGTTCTCTAGCTCACCCTTCAGTTCTTCTAAGAGGCCACTCATTAATTACCAGGATGGGATCCAGCATTCCAGTACCTATAAATATGTTTCATTTAAATAAGACTCTTAGTACAACGGGTGCACTTTACCCACTATTTACATACCCTGCTTCTTTTAGTAGTTTATCAAAACGAAATACACGTGTCTAAACTTATACTGTTTTTAAAGATGTTGTTATATTTAGGAGAGCAATATTCAACAGAGAAATGTTCCTGGTACGGCAAACAACAAATTAAACTTCTTGTACAGAACACAGAACAGATACCTAAACATCTTTATTACTGGGAGAGCAGCAAACTAGATTCCTTCACACACCATAAAAAAAAGTGAATTCAGATTACACAGGGAACTATATATAGGAGGTGTAAAACAAGCTTGTACTATTTAATGCCATGCATTTCCGTTACAGGACGAGTGCAATGTGTCTGGTAAACTTAGATCGACTTGCTTGAACTCATGGCTTCGTTTGCTTTAATAATGTAAAATGTACAGCATGTTTTAGAGTAAATAGGTAGAAGTTTAGAAGCATCTGGCATAATATACAGTGATAAGACTTCTCACAGATAATGTTGAATCTTTCCCTACATTTGTGATTTTTGAGGGTTTTATACAGGTAGCTAGTTTTAGAGGAGGTTTTACACCGACTATATCAAACATGAGAGCAATGGTGGCCCGGTGGTAACGGACCCGACTTACGTGTCGTAGGTCGTGAGTTCGAACCAGGCAGGCGCTTTACTTTGTGTCAATTATTTCATCACTACTGCTCTTAAAACGGTGAAAAAAAACATCGTGAGGAAACCGACATGTCCTAGAACCAAAAATTTGAAGACATGTGACATTCACCAACCCGCACTGGGCCCGCGTGGTGAATTAAGACCCATTACCTCTCTCACAGAGAGCATGACTGTGTCCCAGCAGTGGGAACATTATAAGGCCGATGATGATGACATCGAACATGGAGAATCTGATTCACCAGAAAGTAATTGAGAAATGAATGTTTTTTGGGGTGCGATTTGGCGTCGTTTTAATCCAGCAATATCCCACGATATCATCAGAGACCAACATAACGTA
This sequence comes from Orthosia gracilis, assembly GCA_947562075.1. Classification (NCBI taxonomy): domain Eukaryota; kingdom Metazoa; phylum Arthropoda; class Insecta; order Lepidoptera; family Noctuidae; genus Orthosia; species Orthosia gracilis. The sequence continues at coordinate 64,406,123 of OX387264.1, read as the reverse complement.
GAACAGTTCTCCTAAACTAGTCCATTTCAATCAAAAGTCATTTTAGCAGGGCCCTTAAGAGGTCTATGTTCGATGAGCCTTCCGAACTTTTCAGCCTTTCCACAAGAGCTTTATTGTAAACAAAGCGCTTTATGCTAACCACACAAAAAACTAGCACATTTATTAGTCAGGAACAAAGCGCATAGTATTGACACTGACATTACATTAAAGTCTGATGACTGAGTTATGAGCGCTGACAAAGCATTGGGTAACAGTGCGTTCACCCGTCTGTTTGTTTGTTTGTCATCAATGCTTGGCTTTTGTTCGCGACCCTCGCTCGTTTTAGCTCATTGAATTGTTGAAATTTCGAAATAAGAATTGACGAAAGCACTGGTTGGCCCGTGCCATTGACTTTGGGTCTGTTTTTTCTGTGAAAACTAAATCGAAAGGTTCGATTTTCGAAACAAATTCATGCCTTCAACACAACAGAGACTTCGGGTGGTTTTGCTATGAAATGACGGCTTTTAGAGAAGTAAGAAAGATGACAAAATTTTGCGTTGACGTCGGCAAAATTTGCAAAAGAGCACACGAATGATGACGTAAATATTTGTGGCGTACACATCTGTAGTGCGGTAAATAGGTGGAGCTTGATGAATTTTATATGATCAATCGAAAAGCCGATGAGCATCATCGGCTTTTCGATTGATCGTATCAAAATCGTATAAAATTCTTAAAAAACAGATACCTGAGCTTATAGTCAAATCACAGTACCATCCCACATTTCCCACCATAACTTAATTCCATCACCCAGTTTCAGAGGCAGATTTCCTCGATACAATATCAACCCAATGGCCGTCCCTGTCCTAATCTTTGGCAACCCCTGTAACAGCTGTGTTTTTATCACTCCTAACACCCTCTTTGTATGCTGAAGGGGTATTGAGATCGCCATTATTTTCAGAATACGCCTAAGAGCCTTTTATGCTTTCGGGATTGAAATGAATATTCTATTTTGCACCATTCATATTTGTATTGTTGACGTGGTTCACAAGTTAATGTCCTGTTATCGGTCAAAACGTAGGATTGCAAGGAAAACCGCAGGATTCATTAGTATTTTCATTATGTGTCTGTTAGATACTAGTGCTAACCTTGCAATTATTATTAGTCTGTGGGTTGTTCTTTCGTGTATTTTACCTTATTAGTGCTGTGTAGAATGTGTGGTTTATTTTTCTGATATAGGCATCGTTTCATCCATCCATCCTCACAAAATTTTTTTTTTTTCAAATTTTGTGAGGATGGGTGGATGGATGTTTGTTACTCTTGCACGCAAAAAAATATTTAACAGATCAGAGATAGATTATAGTCTGGAATAACACATAGGCTACTTTGTTCCCTTGGGATGATAAAACAACTTTCAAACGACACGGGCGAAGCCGCTGGCAGAAGCTAGATTCACAATATTTTTTTGTAGGTAGGTAGTTACGAATAAATTATTCACCGCTTCCATAATAGCAGTATCTGTCTATCATTAGCAGTCAATATCCCAGCAAATTATCGTCCAATTAAAATCATTAATATAATATCGGCCCATCAGAATCCGCTCGGTGTAATGCTGTCAATTTCCTTCCAAACTGTCTCTCTAATACGAGGTTACGTAGATTGCGTACGCGCCGGGTAACGTAACGTGTAATTTTAACATTATCGCGTAAACGGGTAACGTGGTCCAACGTCCATTCGTTATTCAAAGCGGGCATCCCATCGACTGGCCGCCCGGCGCCGCCTGACATCGATACATAAATTGAATCTCACGATTCGATTCGATCACTGTAATTACACCGCAAGATCGTCATGTACTTAATTCATCGACTTCCGACGATTACCCATACACCGCGGCTTGTTATTATGGGCATTGATTTTATTGAGACATAGTACGCAATCTTCGCAATCGCAGAGTTCTAATCGCTCCCCCGCACAATTACACTATCAATCGAAAGCCCGCAATAAAAGTTAGTCTTTATGACAGTTGATGACTAGTCTTTATTTAAACGACGCTCGGTTGCCCCCCTAACCAGCTACACAGTAATGTGCGTCTTAAGTTTAAACGACAATCATTTAATAATATGGCGAATAATATTACATTTCACTGCGACTTCAGTATTTAAATGCTGGTTTAACCAGAAGAAATCAATAAAAAATACAATAGCCACACGGAAATAAATAATAACATGATATAATATTATGCTTGCATAACAATCACTTGCAAGACATGTTTATAATTTGCAACGATGCGCTCCAAACCAAACAGATGTTCTGTCCCGAAACAGTTCTCAAAATAAACCGTAAGGCGGCGAGGGGGTAATCAGTAATCGCACATGTCAATCGTAGCACCCTGACATCCAATTAGGTCGGCGGAAGACGCCGCAGAGCCACAGACGCAATCAGACGCATCCGTCTGCCAGCTCCGCGCCGCGCCTCTCCGCGACTCATCCCATTACTCTTGCCGCTCGCCGCGATTGCACGCTCGCCACCACGATAAATAAACCACGAGTCATCATGAGCCTCGTCCTCAACACGCCGCTATCCCCTGACAACGAACGTGACGCTCTCCGTCAGATACTGCAATGAAAGCAGCCTGCTACGACTCACCAGCTATCGTGATCAACCGTAGCGGCTTATTGGCAATCACGCTCCACCATTAGTCGAGCTTCTAATAAAGATATAAATTACGAAAAGTTAATTAAAACAGCTTATCGCCGTCCCGGTGGCAACGCGCCCGCCATCTACGCTGCTGCTCGAGAAAATTGAACGATTTATAGGAGAAACGGCAAGCAAACATCTGTTAGTGCCTGATTGATTTAGTACCAGTGACAGCCTGTACAAATATTTTGGTACTTTGTTACTTTCACGTCAACGTCGTAATACAAATTGAAACCAAGTCAGCGTTCTGAGATTTGCATAATGCTAACTCAGTGATTGAAGCATTTCTCACAAACATAAATTACTCTACACAAATCTCTGATATCGTCCATAGATTTTGTACTTAGAGTGGCTACGGTACGATATAGACAATCTGCCTTAACGGTGAACATTCCCTGATATCAAGACGGATAACAGAGTAGACAGCAATCAGAGGCGGAATCGAAAAGTTGCTGCTTTCCAATTCAATTCTGCGTTTTTCCAATATGATTACGACTGCACGAGACACGGAAATGCATTAGCACAATAACTGTCAGTTCGTCCGTTAGCGCACACAATATGACGTGGACACGGTCTGCGGGCGTGATGCGCGCGCGCCGCAAATGGGTGCGATTCTCACGGGGACGCGCGGGCGTAGAGCAACCGGCGACCGGCGGGCGACCGCAGCCACAGGGGGACCAGTGCGCTGTGTGTACAATATCAGTAATTAATAAATGAACGAGCATCTACAAATATGGCAAACGAGCTCTAAGAGATACAAAACTGTCATAAAGACGAAAATATTAGATACTCAGTGTACGCAATCGTTGACCTATTAAGGATACGAAGGTTTATAACAGTCTCAATGTGCAACATATGCCAAATATAGCCTTGCTTTAATTAGCCAATTATAAAAGAGTCAATAACAATCCATCATTAGATCGAATTAATAAATAATATCTATTCCAAATGGACTTAATCCTTATAAGGTGGCACATATAGCCATAACTAATTGCAGAATGAAATTGATTTCTACTGCTACTGCTGCCGTCTCCATAGAAAGCCGAGTTATTGTCAAAGTAACAAATTGCATCGTGCGGCAATCTTGCAGTTTGAACGAGTGTCCATTAATTGTCAGGGAGGAGGCATCATGCATCACTGATTCCCGCATGCACGTTGATGCAACCGAGGTGAAAGGACTAGTCCTTGTGTAACGGGGAGTAATGGCTAACTAATTATGTTGAGGTCTTATTGTCTGTGGTATCGCAATGCCCATTGTTTAGGGAAATAAAAATAAAATGTGTTTTTTTTCTTATCTCCGAGTCTAAATTGACACATGCATATGTCAATTACTTCTTTTAGGTCTTATAGGCCTTCTGTCTGAGGTATGTTATACAAGGTTTTTTTTTTATATCCCGTAACCAGGGTATGAATGAGATCATATCAAAGAATCAACTGGCATATGAATTATTTTTCTATAATCATACATTTTTTTTGCATATTTTCATACATTGCTGCAATTTTTTATTGAAATAAATTAATTTCGATTTATGATATATATGATATCTTCGAAACTATGCATTTTTGAGCCACATATTCTAGGACTTTTTGTATTATTGTATTATCAAAAAAAACACAATGTATATAACTCCTTTTAGACCTATTACTCCTTTGAGACTACAAGAGTTCACAATTCCTCAGAAGGCATAATAAACCCCAAAAAGAAGTAATTTGACATTTGCATGTGTCAATTTTCTCTCAGAGATAAAAAACAGGGTTTACAGTCCGTCAAATCTAAGAAGTACCGTTTGACAGCTATAAAAATACGTTGTATAAACTTAAGTTGATGCTTACGAATGATACTCGTTGTTATAGTGTATAGGCAGCATAGTAATTAATTAGGATTATGAATTTGATTATTCGTAAACTTTCATACAAAGTTATCACGGCAAGTTAAATGAGAAACGTCATCGGACTTCTTAGATTTGACGGACTGTAGTCCATCCCACCAGTTTTTTTTTGTTAGAATGTCAAAGTGGGGAGGAAATCGTTGTATAGTTGAGGTCAGTAGACTTTTGGATTCAGTATTCAAATAAAGTTTTGCTTGACTAAATAGAAAACTCGCAAAAACCCGAGTTCTTAAAAAGTCAAAACATAAGTGGCACGTCATCACCCAAAAATAAGCTGAAAGTAAAATAAAAAGAATAACGTATGAACAAACATGATGTGCCTTAACAAGCCGCTGACATTTCTGACATTTGTGTAAGTAAATCTGTCCTCGGATGCGTTTCGCTTCGGGCCACTTAAAATGTGGACACTCTCGGATGCTTGATGGTTATGCCAGATAGGCTGTTTTAAATAATGTCGGTGCCTGAGAAAAAAACGAAATGCCAAGATGTGTGAAATTTTTCAACGTTTCGAAGTGGTTTTCTTTTTTTAAATATTGCTTTTAAATTTACTATAGACAACACAAACAGTTTTTGCGAAAAAGTATCGATAAATTCGTCACAGAAAAAGTGTTGCATTCTGAAACCTAAACATTAGGTTGGATTTTCTGAACAAAAACAAAAGTTTCGTGTAGTTACGGACTGTCCGTAGCGACAATTTGCCAGCATATCGCATATCTTGGAGTACTATAGTGCTACTTTAACCCTTTCCTCCGGTTTACGACATCCCAATGATAAGCAACTAATGCATTCAATGTTTTTGTACTTCTACGATTGCGAAGAAAGGATGCTAAAGTTTGGGTATATTGATAAATGAAACGAACATTAATTTAATTCGTGAATAAGCATTGGAAATAAAATATTGTGAGCTTTAGAATTTTATGTATGTCTCGTCTCGAGAAAGATAAATAACTTTTGTCCAAGTTCAAGTCTGCAAGAAAGAAATATGAGGCGGACATGAACTTTCACTGTTTATGTTAAAATATAGAATATAAAATATCACGATTTGCGCATTTGTGTTCCGGTGCACAATGATCGTGTCTAGAAAGTCGTTAATGCAGTCAAAGTCACGAGTAAAAACTAGTACAATACTGTAATGTGCAATTAATTTCACAAAAACATCTCTAATTGCGTTCCTCAAAATCTTTTTAAAACTTTCACATGTTTTTGTCTTGGTTGAAAAATTTCGTTTTCAAGCGAATGTTACACCGTTCGTTCCTCTATTATTTGTGAAGACGTGCCGGTGTGATACGATGACGGCACGTTTTAAACCGAATGAATTGCATAAAACAAAATGATTGAGACGTGAATCCGCTTTGATGGCATCTAATCTAAGGCTTTTTGCATTAGCCAGAGGAAAATCTCGATAGAAAGGCCTAATTCTGCGGCCTATTGTATCGTATGGACATGTGAAAGTCAAGCAAGGGGTCGACTCAGGTTAACTGTCAGATGTTTTTGAGTTTTTTTCGGTGTTAAACATTCGTAGGTCTTGTCAGTTTGATGTATCGACAGCTTTAGAGGAATTTGTATAGAAAGCGTCAATGTTTTGTTGAATTTATGACGTCGATGCGAATAGTAAGTGTTTATGAATATTTTTTTTGGGTCAACACGATTTTTAGACTTTTTTTTAGCTTTTACGAAAGTTGACTCGTTTTTCTCCTGTATCAAAAACAGTAAAAATCAACGTACCTATTCCTTCATTTGTCTATGTCAGAAAACATAAAACAGATTTCTTACATTGTAGACAAACCAACTTCAACCGCTCGCCTCGTCTTTGTAAATTCGACACCTACACACACTACCCGTAAATGGTAATACGGTGGTGTTAGCGGAAAAGCGAATGTCCATATGTGCGCTGGCGCAGGGGTCGTCAACACGGTCAGAAATAGACGGGGAACTAGACGCAGTGATGGGTGCCACTAATTATAGTGCCGACACAGGGAATCATGCAGAGGGGATGTTACCATATCTCCGAGGACGGTACAGCACTAATATTATTCTTACTTTTAATCTCTTCACGCTCCTAAAGTTAAAACCATCTATTCTTTGGTAAATAGACTTTAACGTGCCAGTATCGATAAGTCATATTTTTTACAGCGCGAGCGTATTAAAAGTCATTTTATATCTTAATTTAAGTCATGAGCTGTAAAAGTCTTTGGTCCACACCACGTAATTACGGTTTTCTAATATTTACGCGGACAGTTTTTATCGTTGTCAGGGGTTAACAACGGTTACGTTATTTTTCGTGACTAGTGACTGTGTAAAAAGAATATTGAAACAGCATTACAGATAACGCACTCATGGAATAAAAGTGAAATTGCTTATTATTTTGGAAGCACGTTCCATCAACGTAGGTTTCATGTTATTGCTAATACGGTTTTGCTTACATTTCGTTACACGTTACATGGTAGTTGAAAGGCTATGAAAACATGCATTATATTGCATTTTTATTGAATGTGTTGAAACCTTTGCGGGAAAGCGGCGCCATTTATAAAATCATTTTCCGTTTACTCAGTTGGTCCTAGATTCTAGTCCTCCATTTTAACTTATAGGTATAATTTAATGTAATTTTATATGAAAATTACACTAGAGTTTTAATTGATTGTTGATTGGGATATAATCATGACTTCCCTTCTCTTTAGTTTGCCACGGCAATATAATTAAAAAATATTAATAATATATTAACTTTCTGTTCCACATAAGATATTCAAAACTAATTCTAAAACTTAATAGTTTGAAAAAAGAACATTGGTCCTTCGGTATCATCATAGATATCCGAGGTACCATAAGTATTTGGTCCTTTGTCGCCACAGATCATAAAAACAACTGTTGTTTTTATAATCTGTGTGTGTCGCACTAGAGAAGTCAGGGCAGTTTGCCCTGACAGTTTAACAGACTGGCACGTTTAACGACGTCAATTCTCCGTGTCATAGGTAGTCATTTTATTTTTCTAAATATGCCGTCTGAAATATATATTTTATGTTATAACATACTCTAGATCATTCACCCATTTCAAACTGTATTGAAGTAATAAATATGTATATTTAAATAGGTATTGCGAACGGGTGCGAATCGTAAAATGTGTCTCAGAATTGCCGAGTATTAAAGGCCTAGATTGGTCCTTGTCGGAGACTTGCGATAGTTAAAGAACATGTGTTTGGCAGATGTGGTTCAAATGCCATTTAACCTTACTTGTTATGAAACGCAAATATTATCCTTGTAGCAGCTTGTTAATTAATGTATATAATATAACGCCTCTATCCCCGAAATGGTTAGGCAGAGGTCAGGCTAAAGTACACCCGCATTTCGCTTTGTTATGTGTAAGTCCCATGCACAGATCATAAAATTATCATCTATGGTCCCATGTCATAAGAGTGTCCGTGGAGTTTCTTGCAAGTTCTTCTTCATAGAGACCTACTGACGCATGCGAATGTGCAACTAGATTTATCTTTTGTTTGACAGTTTCAAAAGTACCTTCTAAATGGTTGAATTGAAATAAATTATTTGAATTAAGGAGTGAATCTATTGCCTTCGATCAGACACACGTCCAGAATCCGGGTTGCTACTGAAAAATTACAGATGGAAAAACCCAACAACAATTTGCCCGACCCAGGACCTCATACTTTGCAATAGCGCTTACTAGCACTAGATTAACGAGGCAGTTAATGTAAACACAGGTCTTCTAACGAAGTCTGATATAATTTTACGATGAGGACGAAAGTCTCGCCTAGATTGTTTAAAATTTTAATTTTCTCGCTCGTTTGCGATTCCATCAAGATATTATTAAAGCATGCAAGTCTAGAGGTATGTTTAATTAGCTACTCTCGCTTTTATAACGGGTTTTTATTTTCACACGGACAGGAATAAAAAAAGATCTTTGTTTTTTCAACTTAATGTTTTGGCTGTTTTCAGCTCTATTATGATCTATGGTGATATCGACACCCGCCAATTGCCAGCTCAATTTCAATCGCCCCTTGTAATAACTTTTTACAAAATCATTACAATGTTTAATCAGTTTCTATACAAGTTTATTTACCTATTTATTATTCACGATTACTTTTTTATCGAGCCAATCGATGCCCGACAATTGATTTCGTGATCAACTTAAGAGACGCTGACGGTCGTGACATAACAGACATTTTCGTCTTATTACTTTGTGTTCGAATCATTGGACATTGTGCTTTCTACCACAAACAATAATAACGGCTTACATAACGTGTAAAAACTGTAAAATGGACTTTTATCTATTGGAAAAGCGAGAGTGGCTGTCAATAAAAGTATTTATTTCTTGCTTCTAGCTTGTTTATGGGCCGACGTGACGAGTTTTACATAATCCGTGGTTAATGAAGTGACGTTTGCGGAGTCGGACGGACGCGGACGGTCAATGTTTAGTTTTCCTGATTGTTTGAGTAAATCGGGGAGGGTTAATGCGGTGATGGGACGCCTTTTTCCGGCTGAGGAAAGTTTAGGATTTAGATCGGTTTTGGTTAATGTTTATTTAGGTGTCGATAACCATCGCCTATAAATATCACATGTTTTATTTGTTTGTAATTTGGTAGAAACGAAGGCACTGGATAATTATTTTTAGAACCTCAGTATCAAAGGTCAACAGCTCCTAAACACTCAAGTAGGCACCTATTAAAAATAATAAGCATTCAATTTTCGCTAGTAATTTGATCACGCAATGTTGAATTTTATGGCTATTTATATAATTGACTTTGCAAAAAAGGACACTGCGCAAAAAGGCACAGGAGACACGCATGTTGTGAATTTAAAAAAGAAAACTTGTCAGCCATTGTTGTCAGCACTATTGGGTATTCAATTTTTAAATCGTGAGTTTAGTCTATGCTAGCTAGTGTAGTGCGGCTCTTCGACATAATCGAGTCGCAAGAACCATAATCGATATGCTCTGACATTTGGAATGCGTTGTTAGCATGAAGGCTGATATCGCCCTTATCGACAAAACGCGTGTCGCCAAGCCACCGTGCCTGGCCCGCCGATCACGGCCCAAGAAATGGAAAAAATCACGAAACCCTTTGCATGAGCATAGTCACGAGATCACTACTGAAATGTCTTATGTAACTGAATTTATTTGTAAAGCCATTGTGAACGTGACAACCTTGAAGTTTTATAAGCTGAACCTGGCTTTCATTATGAAGCGTTCGCCATTTTCGTGGATCAGACTAGATAAGATTAAAAAAGTTGATGGCACGAAGTGATCAAAGATTTTCTTTATATTTGCTCAAAACGGCTAATAAAATTCACTGTCTCGTTTTTTAAGCACGTTTATTTATTTAGGGACTTAAGACCATTTACTATTAAAACTAATTGACCCAATAATTTAAACAAAACGTTTATCTTACTGAGAAACATTGAATATAATTAACAAGAAGCTCCGTTTGTTTTTCTATTCTAAATTATTCTATGTGAATTAAGTGCTTGAGCAAAACATGTTTTTCAGCTACTGCAAGTTATATCAAAACATGCTAAGTTCCGGTTAATTTTGGTTAAACCAAGGTTAAAAGGTTTCGAAAAACCAATCACCTGTTTAAACTCTGCCTTAATTAGAAACACATCCGTCATATTGAAATAAAAATGAAGAAATATTTTGGTAAAGTGTTCACAGCTGGACGTCTCCCCATTGCCAAACCAATAGTATTTTTATTTGCTTCGTAAACAATAAAATCAGTATTGAAAGTAGGCGATGCGTGCATTCTACGTATATACACACATACATTTAATAACTACGTACTTATTAATGGTAATTATATGATTTGGAGACGCTATTATTTGCATGTTTTCCCACGTCATGCTTGTTTGTACAATTTGATGGGTTTAAAAATACTTAATTACTTTAACCTACTTTACGTTGATCCACGTACCTCGTATGTTTGCTTAGATATACCTATGTTAAATGAAACATAATATTTTGCCAAAGTTAGGTGATTTTGTCGGATAACATTCGGGTGTAATTCAACGACGCTTGAAATGTGATTCTTACGGAATTTAAAGAAAGTGTACTGCGTATTTTGAGATTCAAAATGATAAAATGAATGAATGACTTGATCACTATTGGGTTGTTGTCGTAAAGAGTTCTGTGGTTTTCCTTATTACTAAATATGCAAGATATAATGTGATGCTAAATTGTTGTCAGAACCTCAAAGTACCATTTCAAACTGTCCCTTGAAGTGTGTGAAAAAGACCATTGACAACGACGTGTGGTCTTAAATATGTTCTTAGTTTATATTCCGGTACCTGCCAAGTGATCCGTCAAGCCGGCCTCTACAGTAAATACTTGAGTTTAGCGAACGGTGTCACGGCACGGACATAGTGCAGATTGTCGCCCTTGCAAACCAACGTCTCACATGAGCCCGTTACGTTCGTTCTGCGGGAGATTAAACAGACGCAAAACGTATCTAAAAAGTGGGACATGGAGGGATTATACTCTGTCGCGTCGTGTAACTAAATGGATTTACTTTTTGTTCTTTTGCTACCGTACTGCACTGCGTATTCGCGATAAAATTATACGTAAATTGAACATCGAAACTCCTCCTTTCATACGCGCTAATGAACAGGATGTCAGCTAAAACGGTGGCCGACCGTCTTTCTTCGCCGTGATTACATTGTTAGTATTGTTACTTTGCAAACGGATAAACGCAAGTATAACACGGCCCGGCGATCATCCAGAATAAGAGCGTAATTGGACACATCCGAGCACGCGCGACCGCGCGACACATTTATGCGAAGTCGCGACACGGAACCCTTTGGTGTTGCCGCTAGAGTGCGAAGCGCCGCAATGTCGCATGTCGCGTGTCGCGCGAATGCTTCTGCATAATATTTTTTACTCCGCAGCTCAGCAGCTGTGCCATTAATGGTTTCATTCCGATATGGACGATGTAAATAAAAAATATAATAATTTTACTCAATTGATTTTCTTGCGATTTCATACTTTCCTCTGACGACTACTTGTAAGTGGAGCCGTGTTAAATCTACAGCCGTGCTAAAGAACGAGCTGGTCACGCTTATCGACACCACTAATTATTTCACACTTTCCCGTTAAAAATAAGAGCGTCATAATTGGTGGGTAGTCTCGATGGCTTCCGTTCCGACCGATCTGTTGTTGCCAGTCGGATGCACTCAGTCCGCTTTTTGCTGATTCAGAAGTGCAAAGCGATTCAACAGCATCTCGTTTCCAAACAATGGGGCTTTGTATCGCATTCGAATATTTCGTTTGCATTTTACAATACACGATAGAGAGATCTGTGATTTTCTTATCGCGGTCAGTATCTTGACTGTATAAGTGCGGATCAGAGACAACGCCCTATATCGAATAAACCGAGGAATTCTTAAACACAATTCGTATTGTTCATTTATAAATTTATTTCGACAATATCTGCATGTCTTGCAGCAAATTCTGGCGGATGCCCTTTTATGGTTATTGTAATTGTGACTTGAAGCGCTTGCGCAAGATGTATTCGTATGAGATTGTTTATGTTCTCAACAAAGGGTATTGGCCTAATTCACCAACTGATCAAACAAGTGCATTTCAACACTTACGATATTTTCGTAATGCGCTGCATAATAGACGGAATTAGTTACCATCGTGATGCAAACTCTTTCTAAAATATGCAATGATCCGATAACGTCCGCAGCATTTTCAGTTCTTTGTTTATTTCGATACAAATCTTATTAAGACTCCGGTCATCGGCTTGATGCGTTTTTTTTCCGTTGGTTGACAATCAGAGCGCGACATGGTACCGTACCGTTTCTTATGTTGCTCAGTGGGTAGTGGCTACTCGCCGATTAACCAACTCCGACCGGCCGGAACGAGGTATAATGAGTTTATTGTAATTACCCACGCGCCGCACAGCTACGATGACTATCTGAACGGGATATTTGCGAATATACCGATATGAGGGTGCATCGGTACTACTGTTTATGCGTTTCGATATGCAAATAGGAGAAAGTTGCTTTGTTACGCGGAAAAATATCTGCGGACCTAGTATTTTTTATGCGGCGATAAAATATTAATGTCCTCATTGTACACTTCTCTCTAGCAATTATTTCTACTATTATTATAAAGCTAGATAATTAAGTAATAAATCACTTTCTTCACTTAACTATCTGATTGAGCATAAATTACGTGCGATAATTATCAATACTTAGAAATAACTGAAGAGGTTTTTAATTATTTAATCGCTTGTTTAACATTCAATACACGCAAATGTCATGTTTTCGCCAGAAATAGTCACGATGTCGACATTTGGGAGTGGTAATTTTTAACCACTATAATTTTGCTTTCAAACTTTGCGCTTTATTTAATTCAGTATTTTTCTTTTCTGTTACAGGTATGTATAGTCTGTTGACGACTTTATGGACGTAAGAAATCAATTCGGTACGTAGAAAGCGACACATCTGGAGTGGTATCATTATATCAACCCTCGACTGGCCGTGGGTGTAGACATGTGTATCCTATACCCGTTCCCTAGTAGCCCGCAGCGATTACTCTATCGTAAATTAGTTTGTGGCGTTCAATTTGCGATAACACAGTAGTAGGTCCGTTGTAGATCGTAAATAGTGGCAGGTCTAAGGTCCGACTCATCCAGTCGGACCAAGAGTCACGAACGGGTTAACTTATTGGTTGTCGATGGCTATAAATTATGATCATTAATCAATTGATGTGACTAATTGGCATTAAGCGCTTTCGTGTTGTTTATGCTGTGTTTTTTTTATATAGTTAATTGATGTTTCTATAGAAATTGATGAGCGTTGGGTGAGACATGAATTTTAAGTGGTACGTATTAATTTTAGTTGGACATTCTAGTGTGAAATTGATTTGTTAAACGCATAGTTTTTTATAGACAAGTCAATTTTACCTTTCAAAACTTGTCATTATGAAATTATCATTTACAATGCCGAGAAACTCTGTTATTGGCTTAAGAACATGTGAATTTTTCAATTCATATGTACTTTCCAAGTTTATCTTGGACTTTGCTGACAACGGTGAAGGAAAACATCGTGAGGAAACCTGGACCCATTGATGTAATTGCTGCAAGGCGTTCCAATGCGAGGATAAACTAATAAATAAAATAAAATAAATAAGAGATAATTGTCATCATCTCGCTGTCACTGTGCAGTGGAAGCAGACTAAGATGCTAGTAACTTTGAAGCAATCGCACTGGGCTGTTCATTGTGATGACTCATGTAAATTAGTAATAAGTTTTTGTGTTGCCAAGTAAATAAATTGTCAAAACCGAAAGGAAAGTTCTCAAACACAAAAAAGTTTAATACAAAAATGAAAAATAGAAACAAATTCAAATTTGGCATGTTTAAAATTGCAAACAAAATACTTAATATCATAGGGAGCCAGGCTAAGCATAGCATGTCCATGTCATTTGGTACTGCCACCGTCAATCATAGTGTTGTGTTCGTGAAAAACGACTGTGTGTCATGCGAGAGTGGGCCAACATGCAAATTCATGTGATATTTTGTGATATTTCGCGTTTGTTATACTTTTTGTGGGTTTAGGCTGTGATACGAGTGATCAAAGGAAATTAGGTTAGGACGATAAAGATTTTTATTGTACAAAAAAAGAAAGATGCCAAAATAGTTGTTTTTACCCGACTGTCGAACGAGGGTAATGTGATTATCAGTCTATATATGTACATATGTTTGTTCCTATGTGGTGTTCTAGAGACCAAACACGTTGGCCGATTTTGATGATTCTTACGTCAATCGATTCGTCTTAACCTTGCGAGTGTCACTGCGCGTGTCAATGCGCGAGCTGGCTGACCAAAACCTGATGTATCCTCCGACTGCACAACATGATTTTCTTCTTGTTTGTCTTTTTAGTTCGCTTCCTAAGCAGTCGGTTTCTGAGTTTTTGAATTAACTTTTTTTTATTAAATATCAAAGATTTTGTCCTCCTTTGTCTTTCTTTTGATTTTGGGTAGTTTTCCACAGCGTGTTTTTAGCCTGATTTTTAGGAAATTTGGTTTTCTTAGTTATGTGACACTTAGAGTCTGGGAGGCCTTTGAACAGTAGTGGACGCATAGTGGACCTCTTTCGGCTGACATGAAGATGATGCCTTTACCACTTCAATGGCTTTAGTAGCAGAATTCGCAAATTACAGTTTACTAAACTTGTTTAACAATAGGCACGAAACTATCCCTGTGATAGAAGAAAACAGACCTTCTGATTTCTTTTTAAGGTCGAAAACCCTAGTAATAATCACGTTGCACTATTTCCCAACATTTTACAACTACGTTACTCAAACTTTCTATCCACTGCGTGTCGGTCATCCAGTCATAGGTCAGATGGTTGCAACGAGCATACGTTTTCATTGCCGTACGTCCGCAGTTAGCGCACAATTTGCAAGTAATCCCGCTCGAGACGCGTTCCCACGTTGCTTGAGTATTAACCACCTGTACTAGACCTAGGAGATTGCGGTTCGGTTATAATGTTGCGTACGATGTACGATTCGGTGTCGGATGTGAATTCTGTGGTGCTATATTTAGATGTAGACTTGAAATTCAAGTAAGGCCCAGGTTTTTTTATCAACCAATGGTTAAATATGGTTTCAAAATTCGGTTTAACGAGTTTATTCGTCAATTGTTTGTCTAGCAAACTGTCAAAAAATTCTCCAACTTATTTGACCATTTGTGAGGCTAAAAAATGAGAAAAATGTTGTTTTACCGAAATTTGCAACCATTGGTAAGAACATTTAATCATTGGTTAAATTAACTACGGTTAAAAAGCCTGGACCTTAGTCGTCTTCCTGTCCTTCTTCCAATTTATTTAGCGTCAGTGCAGCACGTAAACTGTCATATTCAATAAATAGATGTCTATTTGCTGACATCAATTGTCAACCCCTTTCGAACCCTATTTTTTTTACAATAGAAAAACTTACCTTTCATAGCACAAATTCAAATCTCAAAGGTATTTCAATCGTATGACACTCATTTCGTAACTGCCAGCGATAGATAAAATCACCCATTTTATTTTAAAATGTCCCCTTATAAACTTTTAGGTAGGTGCAGTTTCAAGAGGTCCACTACTGAATGTAGGTCCTAAAAATAATACCTACATAGGTATTGAGAAATACACAGAGATACACAGAAACATAGCCCCAAGCCACAGCCAAACCATTCCAAGCTAGCCGCATCACCGTGTAGTTACCAACAATTACGAGTATTTCGTAGGCATAAAATTTCATACGGTAATTTGGTGTTGGTCGGTGTTGCCCGATACAACCACAACATGTTAATCACGACGGGGGCTAAAGGTGCCTGACAGACGTGCCGACTGCCTTACTAACAACAACACACCTTAGATAAGGTTATTTATTGTGTACTCTGTGGTCTTTGCTTAGGCTAAGTTCGAAAGGCGAATGGTTCGTAGCGTTTTTCGTAGACGGGGTCTACGCGAGACTTTGTTTTTTAAACACTGTTGTATTATATAATGTTATTTTTTTAATGATATTAATATGTCGGTTGGTAATTGATAGACGTGAGCAGTGAGTTTCTTAGATAAAGTCGGTTTTTGGCTTTAAGTCCACAAAACAATTGCTCGTAGCAAATATATTTTTTTATTTTCTACGTCTATGACAAGTCAACAATAGATTTGAAGATTCTATCCAGCAGAAACGACGGTGTATTTTTAACAACCCACGGAAAAAGAGGGGTGTTATAACAGCCCTCTTTTGTACGGATGAACCAGTTTTGATTCAGTTTTTTTTTTGGTTGAAAGGTGACTTTTCTATTCTTTGTTTGATGAAAATCGGTTCAGCCATTCTAAAGTTATGGACGTTTTACTGTTTGAATCGGATTATTTTCGCAAGATATCGTGTCATAATTACGTGTTCGATAGATTGTTGATCGAAGCGTGTTTACTACTAGATAAGTTATGTAGTTTAAAAAATATGAAATAAAAAAAAGGTTTTGGTATTTTAATTTTTACTTGTTTAAGATAAAAAGCCTATGACAGCAATAGTATAGATTACTTCTTATTTTACAAAAATCACACCCTTTTTTTGTGTGGGTAATCATCCAATGGCTTCTCCCGCTCTGGATAAAGCAGGCGAGAGTGTCAGACTTTTACTGACTAAATCTCACCCGTGTTCCTTTAGTTGCTTGTGCCAGGTCCGCGGTAACTCTCTTTCAAATCTATCCGCGGCCCTCGCGGACCCCGTCAGTTTTGCTGACATCACAGGAACCAACGCCTACAAAGGCAATACCTGAAATACAAAACAATTGTATTTCCTCTTTTTCAACTTTTTTTGGTTTAGCTCACCTAATATCTTTCGGTTAGTAAGGATGATGAGAATACTATATTTTAACAAACAGAATGCTTTCTCCACGTAGGTATAACAAGTGATCTCATTACGATAAGTCACGTTAGCATCCGACGACCCAGATTCGTTTCCAATTTATTTAAATAAAATGCAATATGACGTATTTCGCTTTGCGAGATCGCTTTGATCACTTGCAAAACGGGCGATTTCTCAATTCAGTTCGAAATTTAACTGAAAATTATGTCAAACATATTCTTTTCTTCTGTAACACAAGTAATTTATTTTTATTTTAGTTCATACGTAGCCTTAATGCTAACTATAATGTGAACTGAAAAATATAAGTAGGTTCTGTCTGATAATAATATATTATGCGTATAAAAAGGGGAGAGGAGAAACCATAAAAAAAAATTCGTCTACATTGCTACCAATGGGAAAAGTGCCATAACTCAAATAAAAGTACAGACGATGGTTGACTGACGGTGTTTTTTTTTTATATCTTCCGATTGACATTCGTCACGCTTCAGAGAATATCGCAATCATAAACAACAGAAAAGTGAAACCGAAAGTTTACAATTAAAAAAATAAAAATCTTTGACGTATACGTAACACGGATTATTAATTAAATTGAAAGGCGAATCCGCTTCCTGTTTGTTTTGTCGCACTAAAATGTAAGTTTTATTAATTAGCATAGATAATTATATTATTAAAATAATGAGATCGCTTTGCGACATTCTTCATGTTAGGGCAAAAAAAAACATAGATAATTTATTGCTCGATGGTAATTTTTAATTTATTGAAAATAAGGTTAGGCGGAGCTTGTGGTTAAATAATAAAGGCCGCACGGGTCGATCTTCTAGGTTAAGCAACGCTTGCCGAGGTTGGTTCGTGGATGGGTGACCATCTACTACATACCGATAATACTCCGTGCCTCGGAAAAGCTGTTGGTCCAGGCTGTCATTACACTAATATTATAAAGGCGAAAGATTGTGAATGTATGTGTGTGTTTGTTACTTCTTCACGCTCAAACGGCTAGACGGATCTGGATGAAATTTGGCACAGAGATAGATGATAGTCTGGAATAGCAAATTAAATAGCAAATAGTTTTTATTCCGGGAATATCCCTTGGGATAATTTTCGACTTACACGCGGGCGAAGTCGCTGGCAGAAGCTAGTTTAGTTATAGATATTTGACAGTCGTTACAGGAATTCAGAAGCCAGAAAGTCTGACACCAGTCTTGCCAAGGTTTATCGTGTTACCCAGTTACTGGGTGGTGTCGGTCAGATACGCAGGCGCTCCATTTGAAGCTGCTTCTGAAGCTTTGTAGATTGATTGGAAAGAAGGTATGGCGCCGGTTGACAACTCATTCTGCATTCGAAGTGAAAACCAAAGTGATATAAATATTTCCAGAACTGGAACGGTCACAGTATTTACAAGTCCCGTTCTCAACGTTATAATTTTCACTCCGCGATACAAATAAATGTCACCACTCATTTAGATACCTCACCGTAAGATAAGATCCCGCTGTAAACTTCTCGATCACGATTTAATCGAGTTTAAAACGACATCGCTTAGTTTTAACCACGATTTATAATCGAATGTTTGTTTTTAGTTATTCGAGTTAATTGCTTCCGAAAGCTTTCGAGTTTAACGCCGTCTCATTCATATTTATTGCCGGCCATTACTGTTAATGTCATTATTTTACTGCGATATTTTAAATAATAACTGTTATGGTAACATTTGGCGAAGTAATGTTGCATTTCCGCCAATTATTGAGGTGGCGTGAATTTTTTATTAATTTTTAACGGACATGCCTTATTAATATTACTTTACTAATTACCCAGAAGCTTTTGAGATGTCACTGATATTACAAGATGGCGATGATGATAAAATTTGCTTTCACATTCCATCACTGACTAAATTGCATAATAGTATGAAGCGTGATCCGTCTCAGTGCAGGTACCTACTTACATATATTCAGGTTAATTAGTTAAGTTAATAAAGGCGTTCAATCATTCTTTGTTACTTTCAAACAAAGTAACCAACATGGTTGCTCTCCACATCATAAATCTCGAACTATCTCGATCGGTATATTTCTCCGGCACCTAGAATCTAGTCGCGGATTGTCAGCGGAAGCGGTTTGATAAAATATCGCCTAATTAAACAAGACATGTTCGAACAACGCAGCCTTTCTATTAAAATATCGTTTTGACACCGCGCGATCGCCTGTCAGTTTTTACGTTTATCGGATGTCCGACCACGAGTGGCCCGGGCCACTTTGAATTAATTAAGCTCGTTTAATGAAACAACAATATCAATTAGTGTCACATTCGAGTGCGTAATCGATTAGAATCGATTGACAGATGGGCGGGCGTCGTGAATCGAGATTATTTGACGTCCCACGCAATCGTTAAAGTCGATTCGTAAGACAATATAAATGTAATTGTGCGTATTTACATTGAGGTCTGTCTCATCTTATAGGGCGCTTTACATCGGTTCAATTGAGTCGTCTTGCCTTTTCGGGACATTCGGTGCGATTGCTCGGGTACCGACGTTTGGTCATGGTATACGGTGCGGCGGACTCGACAGATAGATTGAATTAATGAGCGCTTTTCACGTAATCGGTTGTTTATCTTTGTGGGCTGCTGCCTTAAAATGTAGGTCTTCGTATTCAGTGATTCATGAGGCCTTGGTCATTGTTAAGACTTAAAAAAAACTAAATTTAGGTACAAGGTCAATGTGACTTAGACTTTTAATTCAAGAGTTAACCATCGTCCACATTATCATCGCTTACCATCAGTTGAGACTTGAGATAGTGGTCAAAAACCCACCTACGAAAAAAATGATTTCTTATCCCAAGGGCAAATTATAGCGGGATGAAAAGCCTATGTGATATTGCAGACTATAATGTATCTCTGTGCCAAATTTCATCCAGATCCGTTCAGCCGTTTTAGCGTGATTGAGTAACAAACATATACACAATCCATCCAAACTAGTAAGATTAAATTGTCTCTATTACCTTTCACAGCGCCCCATTTTCACCCTTCTCGAGGAAGGCTACATATCTTAGATCAGTAGGAAACATGTTACTCTGTTGAAAGGCTGATAAAGTTGGCTTGGAGCCAATAGCTCCCGCGAGGAATATTGATTGATGGCAAGCTGACAGGGTCGGAACCGCGACAGTCATCTGTTCGCTCAACTACTTCTTTTGATGTGACTACATTATCTTTCCCTATATTGGTAGAAAGGTACTTAAGTAAGGCAATATTTCTGAACTGTTTAGCAAAATTGAACTATAATGGTGCCATATTTAAGAGCTTAGTATTTGACAGTTGACAGGATAGGCAATATCCACATTATTAATTACATTACAAAATGTAATGCCAATGTGAATGTATTTGCCAGTTAAGTTAACCTGAACTTATCTGGAGATGGTATAAATAAAGGTTGTGTATAGCCTCTACCAACATCTTAGGAGACTCTCGATAAGCAGCTGAATCAAAGACTTCATTATGAAAGCAGTACTTCTGGATACTGCTTGTATTGTTAGGGTTTTTTCTTATTGGTAGTTTCTCAGCGGTCTCAACCAATCAGAACGCTGTATTTGCATAAACTGAGTTTAGTTGAACTAATCGCGATTAGTTTCATTGGTGAAATCGGCCCTTAGGAGACTCTCTCTGGTGCCGACACAACAGGGCTCCAGAGAGAGCAAAAATTTGTAACATTATTTGGTAAAAGTAAAGTAGCAGTTATCATGTCTTGAAGTGGACTTAAAATATTTATATTTTCATCAGATTTTGAAGTGGTTGTAAGATTTTTATAGACTCTTGTAAAAATATGAGATTTGAATTATCCATTTTAAAAGTCACGTCGAAGCAATATAAAAGTAATCAAAACTCTTTTATATGATTCGTAAAAATAAAATTGTTTCACTTTGGGTCGTGGGTGTCTAAATTATGAATAGCAATTAAAGTTTTATGTCCAGCTGTAAATTATGGAATATTGTTACTTTCTATTTAGGTACTTATCTTCATAAAAAGGTACCTTTAATGTTTTGAGCGGAATTCTTCGTATGAATGAAAAAGATTTACGTCACGAGATTTTTTGTCAACAAAAAAAAATCAGAATTGATCGATCATTAAATGCTGAATGTAAGCGAAAGTGACATGTCAATTTGTCTTTCTGCCTTTTTCTGTCAGCTTTAATTACCAAGTAACTTAATTAACAAAAAAATATATCGACACTTCATACGGCAGTTGCTTCTATAACTGACCAGTGAACAAATTAAGACAATTAAAAAAAACATTCAACTGAATTGAGAAACTTTATTTTAAGTTGGTTAAAAAGATACCACTTTATAAAATCACTTAAGATATCATCAACACTAAAAAAAGTAAAAGGCTCACACAGTTACCACTTAATATAATAATTATAATTATGTATTAATAAATTTAATATCATTTCACTAATGACTAACCTTGTACTGATGGGGTCACGCCATTAACCTTCCACTCTTAACCGTTGCATTACCGTAACTCTGCAGGTTATAAAACTTAATATAAAGTGCTTTAGTTATTAAGTTCATTACTACTTTCTTAGTAACCAGTTTGATGTCCGGATTAAGGGCTAGCGGTGACAGTTCTGGTTATATGCGAAGTGTAAAAGGTAAATTACACTTATGTTTCTACTCTTAACGAGTTTCCTTAACTAGAATTATTTCCATAGGAGTCTATCCTGGCTGCAACATCAGCACCTGATTGCGCAAGTGAATTCGGCAAGGCAAAGATCATTGATGAAGATACTCTTTTACGAAAATTTTCTTTGGTGAAGATACTCTTTTCCGAAGGTTTCTTTGGTTAAGATACTCTTTTCGGACTCTATGTCCAATAATTTTTGGCAAAACCTAATTATTTAAAGAGAATTTGTCATACTCTTTCATGGGGTCAAACCTTTTGCCTTGCCGAATTCACTTGCGCAATTGGGCTGCAGATCATATATAAACATTACGCCTGTAGTCCGCTGAGGGTAGATACTGTGAGGACTCTGCTTATGTAAAGGCAAACTACTTGCCTATAATAAGACTGGCCACAGATAACTACTTAGTTTTGGAAGGTAATTGAAATAGGAACGGTTGTCAAATAATAGAAGATGTTTTTCTTTAGTTTTGATTGTCAATTCGATAGAAGACGCTTGAAGACAGACACATTGTTGCCAAAATATGTCTTAAAAAAGTAATTTCTGAGTATTTCATTGGCCCCCTGAGCTACGACCCTCACAGTAAATACCCACATTTCACCAGTAACGCTGTAGTTCCTTGGAATAGGCAAGCCTTTTGCGAAACCGGGTGCTAATCCAGGCACCAGGCCGCATAGTTATCTGTATACATCATAACCCAGGAAGAAATTGTTCAAAATATGTTATCTCAATTAATTGAATTAAGAAGGAAACACATTTACGTGTCGTGGCGCCTTCTGACGCAGTTGATTGGCTACAAAATCCGTTGTGTTATGACGTAGGCTGGAACAGAGTCGTTTGATTGGTGGATCCCGCGCCACGCCACGCTACGACACGTAAGAGTGAAGTTGAAATCATAAAGAGTATAAATCTATTCGTTTGTAACAAAGACCTTATACTTCTTACTACTAGACTGTGCACTATGGCGCTAAAACCGGTCCGCGCGAGAGGGCTCCCGTTGGTAGTGTGTCTCTTTCTAATGAGGTAACCATGACCAAACAGAACACGGGACAAATTGATTGTAAAAACGATAGTGTAAGTATCCCGATATATTTACGCTACCTAGTCACGCTACTAGGTAGGTAGCGTTATAGTAAATAAAAAAAATAGTATGTATATTTTTTGGAATTTACACCACTTACCGTATGGTGTCGGGCATAAATAATTTCATCATCCCATGTTATCCCGTGGGTGTTATAAGAGGTGACCAAGGGACAAACCAGAGAATGGGCAGCAGCGTTCTCTGTGCATTTGTAACAGCCATACTGCGACCACCAACCCGCCTGCAAAGCACTCCCCATGAATAGCACAAATTGAACATAGCCCCTATAGTTCCCGGCAGCCAGCCTACCTTCGACTACGGTAGCGGTCGACGATACGGTATGGCAAGGGGTGCTAAGGATCCCGGACGAGATCCGGCTACCCCAACAAATACCGACGACTGGACCTGACAACGTACAACACGCGCACACTCCGGTCCGACGAAAAGATCACCGAACTCGAAGAGGAATTGAGCAGTTTACGATGGAGTATTATAGGGTTATCTGAAGTTCGAAGAGAGGGGGAGGACTCGATAATCCTCAAATATCAAGTCTCCTCAAGTCTCGTTCTTCAAAACCCATCGTATAGATAGGAATAAAAAGCTCTCTGATCCTACTCTCAAGCTCATGAAGAAGAGGCGTGAGATGATCCTGCAGTCTTCAGACGATGCTTTGAAATAACGGCAGCTAAATATACCTCAAAGGATCTCAATGATTTCACGATTTCACATATTGTCCAGTTGCGTAGACAGTTGAGGAACAAAACTTCACCAATTGTATTCCTCTAGCAATCAATTTGCAAATAATATTAACAGACGCTGAAATTCACTCGAACAAAGCCCGCCAAAAACTCCGCAAATCACCATCTTACATTTAGTATTACCAGGCCCAAATATTTAAAAGTACTACTCTTTCTAAGTATTAATGAATCGTTTTTTAAATATAACGAATTGATTAATTATAGGAACTGTATAAATAATTAAATACGTTTCAAAGTCTATGAATCGTTTGTTTTGGTATAACATAAAAAAGAAAAATTTAAAATTTTCTTCCATTTCTACCAAACCCAATGATTAGTTGAGCTGGCAAGAAGTCAGACAAGGACACACTACCAGCGGAAACCCTCTCGCCAGGACCGCTTTTGATTAGCTACCGTTTATAAGGAAATAGCTAACCTAGGTGGATGATGATAGATTTCATTTTAGCTAAACAAAAATTTTTAGTACACAGTCTAGTAGTAAGAAATACGTATAAGGTCTTTGGTTTGTAAGTACTCACCATAGAGAACGGATGACGACGCAATAGACTGTAGAGGAAGTTTAATCTATGAAAGGATATTGGAAACTTTTTGTTTCATTTCGATTTACCTTAGAATAATATTAAAATAATATTATTGTCAAGATTTCTAGCTGAACGTTTGTTTTTGTTTATTATAAGCCGCATTAATGGAGTCCAGTCCACTCCCGTTTGCACGACAAATTACTAAATTAGTTTAGTGCTAATACGTAATTTATCCTCCAGTACTTAATGAAAAATGCTTGAAATATATTTGTTAGGATGAATCAAATCATAGCGCCAATCATATGACCATCAACCTGACTTTTAATGAGTTGGCAATCTTAAAAAAGTAGTGCGGTGAAAATGAAATGAAAATATTTCTTTTTCGCGATTAGATCAACTCTGAAGTATGATAAAGAAACCAGCTTTTCAGTGGGTATAGTGCTCGTCAAACTTTTGGATCGCACGGAAGTTGGCTTTCCGATACGCAAGGCACGGATCGGTGCTGTTTTTGTATGAGATTTACAACTGCGCAGCCATTTTTGCCAACTTCAGGGCGGCCAAAAAGTTTGACGAGAACTTATAAGTCCATGTATTTTAGCATAAATTGACTCATTTTGTCAGTTTATGCAGCTGACATTTTTTAAATGGTTTTAAATTAGTTATAGTTAGTTAGTTTAGGTATATACATGAATATATTCAGCTCCTGAAAAATTATAGAAGTGAAAGTCACCACTGTATTTACTTCTAGTACCTAAATCTTACTACTATTATAAATGTGAAAGTTTGTGAGGATGAATGGATGGATGGATGTTTGTTACTCTTTCACACAAAAACTACTCACGGATTTTGATAAAACTATCACACTTAATATTATAAAGGCGAACGTTTGTGAGTGTGTGTGTGTGTGTTTGTATGTTTGTTACTTGTTCACGCTCAAACGGCTGGACGGATCTGGATGAAATAACACAATCATTGGCACAGAGATAGATTATAGTCTGGAATAGCACATAGGATACCTTTTATCCCTGGAATATGTTCCCTCGGGATAATTATCGACTTTCAAGCGGGAGAAGCCGCGGACAGAAGCTAATAAAGAAATATGGCATATACATCTAAATAACAAAAGGGCGAAGTGCTAAAACCACGCGGGCAGAGCCGGGGGTGGCAGCTAGTGAATACTAGTGATCTATATGATAGTGTAGCTGTAGCAAAAAGTAGGATTATTTAGTATGATTGACTGACAGAATATTAATTCTATGATTAATTAATATTAGGGCACCCTACTGGTTTTAACAGTACCCTAACCTACTCACAACTCTTGCGAATCAGTGCTGATTCTATTTCAATACCAGATTAATTCCATAGGGAAAAAAAAACTTATAAAGTTTCGATACAATGGCGCGACCCAGTTTGTATTATGACTTTGATTGATTTGTTTTTCGTTTGCGTTACTATCGTTGGATAGTATTGGATACGGCATGAGATTGCGAATTAAAATTATTGCATTTATTGTTTCTGGGAACTAGGATGTTCCACTTCTTGTGATGGAGATGAGATTGTTTTGCGAGTAGGTTCTTATAGCTGTGAACTTTTCAAACATTGAACGATTAAAGTTTAATGTTGTGTGGAATCTTAACAATTGGTTTGACGCGCACTGTAAAATTTAATGGGTGATTATCGGCTTGCTTAGTTAAGTTTGTTAGTTATTATTTTGCAATACCTGTACCTAAATAATTACAAACGTTCAAAAGCAGGTGAATAAACAACGGTCGATAAAGCAGGTGTTATTTTTAGACTGCCTTCTTCCTAAAAAGGTCATAAAAACATTATTTATCAAACCTCATCATCATCATATCAGCCGAAATATGTCCACTTCTGGACATAGGCCTACCCCAAGCGTCGACACATTGACCGGTCCTGTGCGTCTTGCGTCCGGCGGTTACCGCCACCCTTACCAGGTCATCTGTCCACCTGGTGGGAGGCCTTCCCACGCAGCGTCTTCTGGTTCGCGGTCGCCACTCCAGAAATGTTCTGCCCCATCGACCATCAGTTCTGCGATCAATGTGACCTGCCCACTGCCATTAAGTTTGGCAATTTGGTCATTCATATTAAACACGTCTACCGTATCACCTCCTTTTATTAATAACACTAAAACAGATAAAACACAATTTTCAAATTAACCGACAGTGTTGTATTCAAAGATATTAATTAAAACATATTTATAATAGCCTAAAGTGATTATAATAACGTTTATATCGCCACTCTAATGTACCAAGATCTTATCGAGCACCGATAAATTATTGTACATAGTGCACAGCAAACATTCAATGTTACCCATTAACACCACCCACGGGCACCGAACACCTCGCACACAACTGCATGCATTACTTCCTAAGTAACAAGCCTATGCCGATGATAGCGTACTACAGTCCGTCAAATCTAAGAAGTACCGTTTGACAGCTATAAAAATACGTTGTATAAACTTAAGTTGATGCTTACGAATGATACTCGTTGTTATAGTGTATAGGCAGCATAGTAATTAATTAGGATTATGAATTTGATTATTCGTAAACTTTCATACAAAGTTATCACGGCAAGTTAAATGAGAAACGTCATCGGACTTCTTAGATTTGACGGACTGTAAACAATCAATGGTCACAATACATTGTGTAGCTGTCAAATATTGTATGTTTTAAAGTAAGGGCGGGGTTGTAGACGCTTGGCAGACGGCGGAGTTCGGTTCAATGACCTGTTTTCGTGCCTGAACTATATCTAGATCTTGGTAGATGTTTCGATTGAATTTAACGTAGAGCTGACAAGAAGATCGTGGAGGTACCAAAGACTAATAAGAATCGTGATGATGCTTTGGTAGCTAGCATTCTGTGTAATTAAGTTTGGCCTAAATAACAGTTTGTTTTGGAGTAGAGTTGGCCAGTTAAGTCTGTTTTTTTTTCTTGATTCGATTAAACCAATAATTTTGATTTTATAAGACGCGAGAAAAATCTCTCCGTCGATCTTTACAGTGATATTAATTTTATTAGACAATTAAAAAGTAATCATTCATTTTTATTAAACCTCTTTCTTATAATCTTCTTCTTTAATTGTTAAATTAGTCGATTCAAATGTAATAAAATCGTTTAACTGTCTAGTAATAAATTGATTACTACGTAGTCGATCTTATCGAGTTATTTTGGTGCTGTTAAAGCCGTTTAAATTAGGTGATAAAATGGTTTTTTATGAAGACCAGGCCTCAATAAAGTATGAGAAAGTAAAATCAATGGCAATAACCTCTAAATATCGTCGTCCTACCCTTAATGAGATCCTACGCCTACGGCGAGTCGCCTACCTTTAGCTAGGGGTGGCTACTCATGGCTAGGGGTGGGTATTAGTGAAGGGTTGTTGAACTTTTAAATGTAGTGGCAACACACAAGCCTATGTCAGTGTAATGAGTGTTTGACCTTAGTTAGTAATGTCGTTGGAAAGGTTTGTTCAATGTCATGGATTTTTTTTGGTGATTATTTTCTTTGTAGGATTTTCTTCATAAATTTGACATGGTTTAAGCTCACTGACAGGTTTTCTGTCTGTAGACTTAAAATGTAAAAAATTATGCAATGTTTTCATGCCCACAACTAAATGTTGCTACATAATTTTCTCTTGATCTCATCTCGTACTAAAGTTAAAAAATGTAGATCAAGACATACCTCATGTTATTGCAACACTAAAATAGAACCTACCATTACAAAAATATGACGTCACAGGAAAAATTTCAAAGCACAGAACGCTACAGCCATGAGTGGTCTTATTAGGAAAGAGCTTTTCAGAAACTCGGAAATTTTCTCTTATAAAATGTAGCAGATTTTCGCTCATAAGTCACTTTTTATGTCATATTTTCTCGTAAATATGGTGCAGTAAGTTTCTCGAAGCTACTTTTAAAATGGCATAGGTTTAAGCAGTATATTTTGTGATGTTATTCCGATCTTGCTATACATAAATAGAACGGTATTTTGCAAGCTTTTATTTAACTTGCAATGTACGAGTATGTAGGTAAGTGTGATCAGGTCAAATCTTTCAACTGAATTTTAAAGCAGTTATCCTACACCGATTAAGATAAAATTTTGTATACACGTTTAGTTTGGATGACAAGGCATGGTTAGCGAAGTGACGTCATTCTTAATCCAATATGGCGGACGGCCTAAGATGGCGGACTAGTTATTTTTGGTGCACTACCATGATATGGGTATCAAATGAAAGGGTTTGCTGAGAAGAATACGAAAAAAACTTGTTTTAAAAAAAGATTTTTTATTGTATAATTTTATTCCTCGCTTAATTTCGGATTTTCGGAGATTGTATTCTGGCGAGTTAAACTTTCGGGGACAAAAGTATAATAAAGCTTCGCTATATGAATAGGTGATAATATTTAGCTACAGTAAAGCAAGACCTTTTCAGAAAAGATTCAAATATAATAGTATCGCTCTATCGCGTATTCCGGTTTGGAGGATCGGAGTCCTAGAGTTAGAAGAGATACTTACACAAGAATAGGTAATTTATTGCCTCACAGTTGAAGGTACAGGTAGCTCTTCAATTATATGATGGATATGTTTAGTGTTTACCAATTTATAAAATAAAAACCCAAAAGAAAGTACCCTTGCTGCAACTTTGAAGCTAAAACCTCTCAGAATTATTAAGTCCCGGTTTGTAGGAGGCCCCTAAGGATTAGAGGAGTTACACAAGAAAAACTTCAATATTTCCTCAAGAGTTGCAAGTTCCTATAGATCGCTCTAATCGCTTGCAATAGGGATGTTTCCTTGGTAGAAAAATGATAATTTTATTTGGTCCGACAGTTAGATTATCAAATAATATTGGACACGTATTTTTTGCTTTATCAAATAAATAAAAAAAATACAAAGTTATAGCTCATCAAAGTTCATGAGTGGGGGCTTGTGTCGTCACTAAGGCAGTATAAAGTGTACTAGCGGCGTGACATTTCACGATTTTTCAACTTATTATACCGTCTCCACTTTATGTTTACGTGTCAAAAGAAAAAATACGTGTCCAATATTTTTTATTAATCTATCTGACGGACGAAAAACTAATTGTCAGTAAACTATCCTATTCGATGATGGTTATGTTTAGTACTTTCCAACCTTTAAAATTAAACCCACCAGAATAAATCCTTGTTTTAACTGTGAAACTAAATTCAATTTGAAGTCCTCAAGTGAACACTGTCAATATCTTTAACAATTTGACAAATAAGGTGAAATGTAAACTGCAGATAGCAATTGGCAGTTCTATTAGTGTCCTTATCTGTTATATTTGTGTTGAAATCGCTCGAATTGCCCAGCATCCTCTGAATGCAAGCTTGGCGGAAGATCTTGGGCTAATCTAATCTCCGTGTATCTTCTAATTGCATCCTGTTGCTGATATCCTGGTGTTATTTGTTTAAGCCGTTAACCTAGTTGCATTGTTAAGCAGTTTATTGTGTGGTTTCTTTATTTCCTGAACGCATTAATTTGTTGTTTTTATGACTAAATGTGCGTGATCGGTAGCACAGTACCGTTATCTTGATTCTTGATGCTATTTTTGGCTTTTTGACGTGTGTTTTTCGATCTCCCATTTTGGAGATTGCCGTTATTTCTGCAGGTGAGTAGAACAGAATACATTGCTCATGAAGGATTGGTTTCTGTTAAAAAAAATTGTTGGGGATAATCAGAGAAAAGATACAATTTTCTCAACGATAATAGAAAGCTATATCTACTGATATTACTTGTATGAGTAACAGCATAAAATCTCTAAAAAAATGTTCAGAGTCTTAATAGACCCACCCACGCAGAAAGTACAATCTTCACGGCATATCAACAAGGGGTTGATAAAAAGATGAATATCTTTCGTGAAAGTCACGGGCGTTCGCTTGTAAATACGTAAAGGCATTTACAATTTATCTAACTAAATTATCAATAACACACATCTCATATTGTAATTTCTATTATATGTAAATTATGTTGTATTCCTAATCGGATCCGGAGATCCATGTTGATTTTTCTTTGGCGTTTATTTTGATACTAAAAGTTCTAATTAACAAATGCATGTGAGCCGAAACAACAGCGTTTTTAATGCATAAAAAGAATGTGAGTATACTTGTGACGAAACTACATCAATTCAGAAATTGAACAATATAAGCCCTTGGATTTTCATCCTTAGTTTTAGGACGAGAAGGTTCTGATTTCTTTGCGTTGTGGTAAAAGGAGGTTTGTAAAGCCGCGGTTGGTGCAAAATAAGAAAAATATGCAGGAATATGTCGGAACAAAGACTCCGCATCAGTCGTAGTTAACACCTGGTTAGCTGCCTTGTACTCGGGTTGACCTGAGTATGTGTGGATTACAAATTAACGAGAGCTTCTTGCTTTGTGTTTTTCATCCTTGACCTTGCTTAGTGCTAATTTGGAAAGGGATGAGTATTAAAATATGGTGTTATGCTTTACTTTGTTGAATTTCTGGGGTATTTTTTTTTTCCTCAGTACTCGTTTGAGTTGGCAGAGTTGTTATTGTGACTGACTCTTGTAAAACTGTTATTCATCATAACGTCCACGTGAAAGATTCACTCGTTCCGATTCAATATGTGAAAACTAAAGCGGATCTTCCACCATATTTTCTTGTCACAACTCCCGTCTTGAAAACCTTAAACCTAATTTTGCTGACCTAAAATTATAATCCATGTATTTAGGTAGGTGGCAGCACCTACCTCGTGTGGGCCATGTAGGTAAAAATGCAAACTAAACATTCCTAGACGGCCAAATTATATGACATAGTTATGTATCCTACAATCTTATCGCCATGATGGTTAGTTTTGACAATCTCGTAGAAAGTAACAGATGATAGAGAACAATAACATTCCATAAAAAAGGTTTAATAACGACCCATCCGAAATTAAACCTGACTGAGATATATTACTGTCACGAAACTACTATTTAATGATCAATGATTACCAACTTACTTAATGCGGCCCGGAAAATGAGCGCAGCACGACATGCGAGACTAAATCTGACCTCTTTAGCCGTACAATTTAAGTTGTACTCGACAATAGACATGTGAAATGAAATCGTAGGTGAAAGATGATAGTAAGTTGGAGTAATTTGTACCTCACCTCAGAGAATGTGTAATTTCATCCAATTTAGTATTTTTTTTATCTCCAGCCAACGCCGCGGCGCCGGCGTTAAGTACCTCGCTCTAACAATCGAAAGGTGAGATAGAAACTGGACGCAATTATAAAATGACCGCACTAATGGTATACAGATTTCTAGGTTTCTGCGAATCATTTTCTTTATTCCTACGTAAAAGGTTAGGGATAAAGTGAAGAGTGGAAAGCGGAAAGCGAGGCGAAGAGCGGAGCGAAGTACCCAGAAATGTTCGCTTGCCACTCAACATCCAAATCTTATATGCAAGCATTAGGCAGCTCGATAGCTGTTGCTGTAGACTAATCCAACCGAATATGGAACACTTCAAAACGTTCGGCAACTCTATGAAACATCACTAGGTCAGAGACCAGAGGAAATGGCAATAAAAAAGGCTTATGAAATTCCAATCTTTAACTTTGTGGAATCACGTTTCTCGACATGAAATAATATCTTCCAAAAATACTTATTGTTGAAATAGGAACCAATTGTAAAAGTTCATCTATACCAATATTATAAAGAGGAAAGATTTCTTTGTTTGTTTGTGTGTTTGTTTGTACTGAATAGGCTCGGAAACTACTGGACCGATTTTAAAAATTCTTTCAACCTATGGAAAGCTACATTATTCCCGAGTAACATAGGCTATAAATTATTTTAAAAAAAAATAAGAGATCCTTATGAAAATTGCAACAATGTAACCCAAAGTAGCAAAATTTTGCCTATGAAATTCACTATTTGTTAATGGCAAGGTTGGTGGGTAGGTAGGCAGGGCAGATAGGTAGGTAGATAGCCAGTTGACGGGAGCGAAGCCGCAGGGGTCAGCTAGTAATTCATAAAACACGTAGCCATAGGTAGTCATAAATATTATGACTAATATGAAGTCATAAGGAAGCGAAAGTTCCGCCATACTATTATGTACTAAGAACCTATAAACGTCGGTCGTAAAGTTATTAGTGTTTTGTAATGATAACTACATTTTGCGAGTCTTGTGAAAACCTACAAAATTATTATTCATAAACATTAAAACCAGATTCAGATTCTTTCAGCTAAAAGGATAAAACGTATTAAATAAGTCCATAAAACTTCTTCAACATCGGAATTCGAACTGCAGAAAAATGCCAAGAAATGTCGTTTCAGACGCGTCGCAGCCCTATTTCTTTCAATTTCAGGCCACGTGTGAGCTAGGTAACAAATAATACATGAATAGAAAGTAAACACTAACGACATTTCTAAATTAAGCTTTCGGAAATCTGGAACTAATTAAAGAAAAAGGGAATGCACGATGTTCGCTCAATGACTGCAGCAATCCAACGGGCGTGAAGAGATTACAGTAACTCCGTAGGAAGTGAGCGCGTCGTGAAACCACATACACGCCTGATGGGTTGACACTTTCAGCAAAACAAGCAAAGACACTTGGTTTGTACTTAAATTTTAAAGTAATTAGGTATCCAAGACTTTTAAGGTTACACGGGCAACTGAAATTGGGAAATTCTTGGCAATTTGTATACAAACTTTGTATCGCCGTAATTATTACAGTGATAGGTATTGCCGGGAAAGCATATCTTATACCTTAACAGTGATATTTTATCACAATTACGCAATTAATTGCTATGGTCAGCGCCTCTTTAGGGTAGCTAATTAATCTAGGGCTTATATGCCTGAAGGAGGACTAAAGAACATAAAATTATGTTATGTAGGGAGGGCTAGAGTGTGAGGTCGCCCGCCTAGTAGGCGTGACGATCTTGATGAGGTTGAAGGTCAAACAAGGACAGAAATAGCGTTAAGGAAAGTTTGGAAGAAATACAGCTAGGCCAGCACAAGGACAAAAAAAAAATCAAGTGTCTTGCGTCAAGATCTTGAATCAACTTGATATGCTGTTAATGAAAAGACATACGTCAATAGTTATATATACGGCTACTTTCATCTTGAACCTATAGACCCATTAAAAGCAATAGGAAATTGAATGGTACATACATAATATGTATCTCCATCTTCCCAGTGCATAGAACTTTGAAGTCGTGGGCCGAAAAATACGACAGTTTACTGTACTGTAACCTAGCTCGCATTTAAGTATCCAGCTTGCTATAAACTATAATAATACATCGTCCCCCATGCTGACAAAGTCGTGGGTGGTATAATAAGCTCTAGTATTGTCAGTACCTCTTGGTCTCGATTATCTTGGTTAACTAGAACGATATCGATTGATCTTTCTATAAAAGTAAACCTAATTGGATAATTGCTAATGCATTGTCGATAATACCGCGTCGTTTACAACTATATTTTCCTCGAAGCCAACCTTGATTTCAATTACAATTGAATTGATTTTATACTGAAATAAACGCTTATTTATTAGAACTTACCCTTCACAATTGTTATATTATGGCTTCGAAAGTACTCTCACTGTTATTCATTCATAAATATCACTGAGCATCAAAAGAAATCATGTCTAAAAATCACGTTTGTCAACTCTATAGGATTAGCAGTTAATAAAACTTGACGTAGCATACACTGGCGGACACAAACTCGTAGCCGCTACGAGAGAACATGACACGTGCCGCCAACTATCTCCGTATCGGAACACGCACGTGTTCGCACATAGCCAACCAACATGTCCAACTGCAAGGAACTGATAAAGGGTAGCCGTAAATCCGAGTAAGCACTTGAAACAACTGTTCTTATCTACCGTTGTCACAAGCGAACATTCCCGTGAAACATGTCCCAACACGGAAAATCAATACGAGCTAACCTAGACGGGACTGGACGTTTATATGACCGCGTTTCAAACCACAAATCACCTATGCAAATGGCTTTATTTTTTATTCACGCGCTGTCCGTTACCGCGGCTCGAATTGCCCGAGGCGGACACAATTGATTTTCTTTTGAAAGAGCATTCATAACGAGCAGATATAATGCAGTATTATAAAATCGTACGTATCGATATCGATAATTACAAATGAAAACGGTGTAAATAACAGTTTGTCATTGATGCCCATTAAATTTAAATTGTCGAGAAAGTGCACAATCGTTGCTCTCTGCAACAACGCAATGTATTACCTTTCATTTGAAAACGAAGAGCGGTTTCTCCTGTCGTTCCGCGTATGATAAAGTTACGCGGTCTCTCATTACCGCAGATATCATTAACTTGGTCTCATTACTCTGGCGTTTGTAGAGCAAAACCGCGATGTAGAGGCGTAAACCCATTAAACGGGCAACTACATTTGATATCGTACACCATGTCTTACCTCGCACTGCGCACAGGCACTCCGCGCCGTGTAGCAAGCCACGTTATCACACCATCTCACATCCATGTCAGTTATTACACGAGTACAGTAATAATTGCCAATATTCTGTACTCATGAAATTACACGATCTTATTATGTTAGAATGTGCGTCGTGTTAAACGCACCTCAGCACGTTAACCGATGCTATTCAAGATAAACTTAAACTTAGTGTAACGCTACGCTTGTTCAAATAACGCTGGAAGCTATTAACTTGGACAAAAGGGGGGAGAACTTCGTTGTCATAATATTTCCTTTTGGTTTATGGGATTTATTATTTTCTTCCGGCAACTGTTTTCACCATGATTCCCCCTTTGACAGCTGTTTATTTTAGTAACAGAACCCTGTCAGGCGCCATGTTTCTTTTCGTTGCGTGTGGCGCAGGCGCAGGCCAGCCACGCCGTGTGTATCACAATTATACAATTTACTCTCACGCACTTTCTTCCCGTGCTTAATTATAGACGTGGCGATGCTAGGTTTGTTTTAAATATTTATTATTATGAACATGTGTTTATTTTGTTTCACTATGCGTTCGACTATTATTTATGTCCATGCGAGAATACGACGGGCTATGCAGATTGTATTCAATAGGAATCTGTTATCATTGTATGCAGGGGCATTGCAGATTGCCTAGGTAGTGATGACGAGTAATCTACGCAATTTAACTCGCCGCCCGCGGGCCGCACGCGCCTCCATGCGTCGCCCTGCGGGCCAAACGTAGCGCTAACACACGAGATAACATAAAGGTGTTGCTACATAAAGATCGCATCGCAGTCGCAACACATATTTTATGCAGTTTGTAGTAATAGTTAAGACTCAATGCGTTCGTGGGCGTTGGCGGATGAAAGAGACTCGCGTGAATACGAACAATAGCGCTAAGATATGTGTTCCTTCAGACGCTCGTTTATATTATGAGAGAGGTCATAATAATGTTGGTAGAAATACTGCTTCTATATTCAGTGAATTTTCTCTATTGTGTGTCTAAGTCGTTGTATGTCTTGATTATTGATAGTACGCCTTAACTTGTCAAAGTTAAGTTGTACCTAGACTATCGATCTATCGATTACATTGCATCGAATTTTATCACAGGCATTCTATCTTCGACTTTCAGATGTCATCAAATTGGCAGTTTGAAACCAACCAAAAACCTTGCTACTTCAGGAGACAAGAGTCTTGAAAAATTGAATCTATGCCTTTCAATTCTTACATACAAGTGAATGCACACCTTTACAATGCCATCTCTCTAGCATATAGCAACATTGTGCTCACCCTATGTTTCGGCCAGAGTGTCCGGCCACTGTATGCACGGTTTACGACCAGCATGGTGCTCATGGCCCATTATAGTCCAACTTAATGGCTCATCGGCTACTTGCCCTATAGTTATGATAATGGGAATGCTATGTAGGGCGTGACAACACTCTTGTTCTTTAACAGCAGTGATAAAGAAAGCTGTGTTTTGTTTTAAGAGCTTTGCCTTGAGTACCATTACGATTAGGGACGCCTTGTTTTATGTCTACTTGACAAGTCTTTCGTTTGTTGACTAAATGGGGACATTTCTCTTCAAAGTTATTTATACGGCAAGGCATAAAATAATTCCATGTCTGCTTTTGGATACTTTTACATTTTCTCTCCACTCTCGCACATCAATTTTGGTCTTGTTTCAGGACCACCCATAACGCTGCAAATCGAATCAAACCAGCCAATGAGCATTCAATTTTTAAATGAGCAAATGAATGGACATGTGACTAGAATCGTATCAAACAAAGACTATTTCACTCCCCATGGGAGAATAGATTCAACATTATAATAGGTTAGTTCTAACAGTAGTAGAGTGGCGGCACTATCCAGTCTTCATCTAGCACAGGTACTAACTACGTGCAAGGCACTAGCTACCTTGGTGCAAGTAGAAATATAGGAGCTCCGTACTCCGTAGCCCGTCATTGTTAAGTCAAGGAAGTGTGACCGGACACAACCGCGGCGCGCTATCGATTCATTTATCTGCCGAGATTGTGCCATTTGTGTTATGTCTATGGTCGGTTTAAGAGGCGCGTAATGATCAGGGGAAGTTATTGTCTGTGGTTGTTGATTGTGCGGGCTTCCGTGTTGATTTGCTGTTGGTTAAAGGAAATCAAAGTCTGTTGAAAAATGCGTTTAGGAACTGCATAGCGGTGTGTAATTGTGCCACGGCAGGCGATATCTTCTTCTGAGTTATAGAGAAGAAAAGAGCATTGATCACCATGTCTAATAAGTACAGGATTGCAGTCAGCGTTATGTAAGATTTTAACCAAGAAAATTTAATTAAATATCTCTGAAAACCGTATTCAGATTTGCGAGCCAGTCAAGATTATAATAAGCATATAAAACCTGGACAAAGCCGATTGGAAACTCGATTCGCATCGAAATAAAATTTGAATTAATCAACAAACCTAACAGAGCTGCTTGAATCGTCTTTGGTGGCTTCCACTCGGGCTCCCGCGATCGCAGGCCCGATAACATCCAGCTCATAAAACCAAGTATTTGCTCTACCAACCCGGGCGTTATCTGAACATCTTGTTGCATTAACTACGGCGATTTGCCAGCCAAGTTAAACTGTTATGACAGTACCAGCATGGGTTTACGCGAGTGCCGTGTAATTGAATATTTTCTAGACATTTGTAAGCTAAAGCTGAGTATCCACTGTGTTGGCGCGCACCAACTATGTCTCTATGCTCCGCGTATCTGTATCGCGCTTTTTCATGTATAAACAAAGGAGCTGCGCTGTGCACAGTTGTCACGCAAACCTAGTGGATAACCAGCTTTATAGAATAGCTTTGCCTTTGATGCAGTTTAATAAGGAGTCTGAGGTTAGGCGCTGTTTATCAATTTACTTTATGGCCGTTTGTTTCGCATCTTTGTTGAAGGTTAGATACGCTTTCTGTGACCTCTATTGAAATGTAAATGTACGAGCTTCTTGATTATTAAACTCCATTCTACTGGATCAAATAAACCTCACAATTTAGGACGTTAATGAAAAGTAACCAGCTTTGTAAAATGAAGCAAATAAAATAAAAAAAATGGTTTAATATTTCAATAAAACGAAAGTAAAAGTGAAATAAGTCTGTATTACATTTCACGGCGAGATTCGTAACTTCGGATTAAGCTAATAAAATTCTTTTCTTTTCCTTTACTTTACCAAGATGTACGGGTTTACTGTGATTTGTGGAGTAAATTATATTTCTTTTTGCGGTATTCTCTGCTATTTCTTTATCAATGAAAAACTTTCGTGAGTTTTTTTTTATTTTTAAATCACAAAATAACTAGGTGGATCTATTACTGATATAAGCCAGTTGCTTACTGCAGCTGTCAAAAGATCGATCTTACGATTATTTTAATTTTAATCATCATTAACTCTATAAATCAAATAAAATTTCGAAGTTGCACGATTTTCCTATTAAAACGTCCGTAAAACATGTCTAATATTTAACGAGCCTGGCAACCCCATCAGTTCGAATTACGATTTGATCAGGAAATGAAAGTTCCCCTCTCCCGGAAGCAGTTCCCCTCGACCACTGACCAGGTAAGGGAAGTAGGGATGTCCATCGGTTACCGTGTCCACTTGCATGTCAATACAGATATTAAATTCTTATGAGTTCGTGTATCGAATTTCGATTTAGTTAGGGATTGGCTTTAAAAATCGGGGTGGATTGGATATGATGAGGGTGTAAAATGCTGGGGTTGATATTGGTATTGACCATTAGTGGAATATTAAATATTATCTATGCGTCATGCCTTTTAAGTCACGGTAGATATTAAGCCAACTTATGCAATAACCCTCAGATTTGCTGCCCTACAGAAACCAAACAAAATGATAAACAAAAACTCGATGCATTACATCTAAACTGTAACGTTTTTAGATACCTATTATAATCAAATTGATAGGCTCGTGTTTGACCCCAATTTTATCTGATCGTAAGCGATGATGTGGTCAATGATCACGCTTGCCTAGAAATCCCTTTATTTTTACCATGTAGGCCATAATTTGACATCTTAATTTCTTTTCTTTCCAGGGTGCCGAATGCGCCCAAGAGCTGCATCGCGGAGATCTTCAACGCGGATCAAACCGATGGCAGCCCAGTGAAGAATGGTGCAACCAGGCCACGCGCCCCGCGAGACACTCCGACTCGCCCTCGCGACACGCACTCCAGACTGTTCGGACAGGTGCGCCAGGCACAAGTAAGTATTCCGCGATTATTATTTTTGTTGTTCGTATTTATGAGTTTTTGAGAATGCAGCCAGCATCGTGTTGTTGTACCTTCATTCAACCATTCCAAGTCTACTCTGGAAAGGTGATTTAAACACAATTAAGCATCCAGGTTCTTTTTTTAAGCTTATAGTCTGGAAACAAGCTTCGTGGGCAGTTGTACCTACATTCACCCCCGGTATGGATACACATCTCCGCAGACTCAGGACAGTATTATCCAAGGATTAAAATTAGAACGCGGTTTCTCTCAGTGAGGATTCAGAGCCTAAGTAAATTAATGTAGGCAGGTAATTGAGAGCAACTAAGACATGATTGAAGCTACGAATCTCATACACATTTTGATTAGGGTTTCAAACGCAACTTGACGAAGAAGATGTCAAAAACCTGCACCGTGGATTATACAGAATCTCACTACAGAAAAACATAGCGGCAACCCAATGCCCTTACGTGCTTCTACGATATGCAAATCATGGGTAAACACACCACGGAAACTTGTTAATTAAAACATGATTACTTGTAACAGGTGGATGCAAATGCCCTATAAAACCTAGCCATAACACTCATAGCGGAGGTGGTCGGTGGTCTAATCACTGGGCAATTACTTTGAACGGTACAAGTAAATCGATTCTGGAGTGGAGTTCCAGACGTGTTACGTCTTATGACAGTTGCCCCACAAGATAGATAGGCACAGAAGGACCACTATCGCATTCGATTCCATCATCATCATCAGTCTACAGCAGTCCAATGCTGGGCATAGGTATCTCCAATCGCACGCCATTTATTTATTTATCTCCAATCGCACGCCATTTTTTACCAGCCACCCGGCGAAGATTGCTGCTACATCTTGCCTATGGCAATCCATGTTCCGTGTGCCAATTTACGATCTCCGCTCAAGAACAAGTTCACAACGCTTTAGTCGTCGCGTTGGCACTTTTGCTTGCTTATTCTGTGAACAATGTTGACGGTTTTGGTTCTCTGTCGGATCACTTATGCCCGCCCCTCTAGAACGAGCGAAAACGCACACAGTACAGTCACTTGATCTTGCTTTTCACTTGTTGTATGAAGCTGATCTTCTGTACCTATTTGCTTGATGGTAGCCCGATGAAATGAAGACTTACCGTACGCCCTACGACAGGTGTATCGATGTTATAATATTTATTTATAAATGGCAGGTAGCATCCATCATCAACATCGTTCATCTTTGGGTATGGGCAAGTTATAGGGACTTACGATTTCGTTTTTTGGGATGCCAAATGCTTTTTTGTGGGACTTAATTTTTCCATCATCATTGTATTAGATTGTTTTCAGACAAAGATTTGGATATCTGAAGTAAAACAACATGATTTTAACCAAAGTCTGTCAATCCACGATTAATTTCAAATCCATATAAGCCTAGTTTATGCAGACGAATAATAAAGATCTCTGACGACTTCCATTCTTAACTGTAACCCTAACACATATTTCCACGTCATGTTTCAGACTGTAAACAACCCGATGGTGACCGACACAATTCGCAGTCACATTCAGTTTGGCGACTCCGAGATGAACGGCTCAAGCCCTCACCACTCGCCGTCCAAGGCCTATGGCAACGGCAGTGCCTCGTCGACCCCCAGCCGAGGTGAGACGGACCTCGGTGCACACTGTGAGTCGTTCTCGTTGTAGGCACGAAAGAGCACGGCTAGTAACGCTCACGGAATGACCACGGATACAAGACTACACGCTAGACCGTGGAATGGAAATCGTAATTAAGTCTCAAAAGAAAAATCTTCCAAATTGATTCTTTTAATTGTGATTCTAAGTAAATTTATGACGTTTCTATGGACTTTCTGTGTAATTTTACGGTCGTTAATAGTCTTGTCCGATGTTTGCCTATGCACATATCAATTAAAAATTAATTGCATAGCAATCAGATTGAAACGGACCGGAAAGTCACTAGAAGGAATGTATCGTGTAAGTTTTGAAATGTTAAAATTTGTGGTTAGCGGGGAAAACTATCCATTCCACGTTCCAAATGTGTGAGATCGTTCACAGTATTCGCAGTATTGCTCTTACTGGTTTTTACGAGCGTTTTGCGATGTCTGCGTGCGATCGCTCTGAAACCGTGCTCAATTCCAAATATTTGGCACTCGTGCACGCTAGGAAGGAAACGCTTCTTACAATACATATTTAATATTATACAGATACGCTCTGACTTTCTTCTTCCACTTATCTACTCACGAATAATGTCTACTGAAGTTTCAGTTAATATGACTCATTGTAATAATCATTATAACAGAAAATAACAAACCCAACAAGCCGTGCTTAGCTTAGAATGGAGCATGATTACACAATAATCTCCTAAATTGAAATAGATACTAAAGAATTAATGACCTATAATAATTTTACTTGAATAACAGTTTTCATGACAATAACAATTAATGATAATATCTATGATTGCACTCGAAACTATTACACTTATTTTTAAGCGTTAAAACAAAAAGAATAGGTACCTACCTACAGGTCTTGGATAATGTAACCATCAGAGCATTATAGCTCCGAAGTTAGGCCCAATTAGTGTGGTAGATCGAATGAAAAC
This sequence comes from Orthosia gracilis, assembly GCA_947562075.1. Lineage (NCBI taxonomy): Eukaryota > Metazoa > Arthropoda > Insecta > Lepidoptera > Noctuidae > Orthosia > Orthosia gracilis. The sequence continues at coordinate 64,364,919 of OX387264.1, read as the reverse complement.
CGATTGTTCTGTAAATGGTAGCATCGTACGGTCCACCGAAGAGGAATCCCGTGACAGGCGATGGAGTGTTCGTGGCGCCGCAGCGTCGCCGCCACCCCGCCGCCAGCCTGCGAGGTGCCCACCCCAGCCCCGACGACCCCTACACCCAGCTCCTGCACCCACAACCCACCCACAGATACTACACCAACGAATGGCCCCCAAAACCAGCCAACTACTACGTAGAATCCACCATGAAACCCAGCCTGACCACCAGAATAACTCCTTACACACTCCTCGGCTTGGAAACCGATGACCCAGAAATTTGTCATCCAGTCATAGACCCTGATTCTTTGTCTCCCCAACTTGTTCTCAACCGGCATTGGCCCCCATTCCCAGCTCAGCATTATTTAGAGCCCAAGGAACACAAGATTCCATACCACCCTCTGCCTCCATACGCATTTGTTGGAATGCACTCTGCTTTGGGCGAGAGGCCCCTTCCTGATTACAAGTATGACCCGATTCCTGCATTGGGAGGACCAATCGATCCTTATCTGATAGCCAACGCGAATCCTCCACCAACACTCTTTAAATACGAGCGTGACGGTCCAATTCCAGACGTGACTCCTCTAGAGACTCCCCTAGTCCCTGGTCCGCATACCCTGACCGGTTTTCCGCCCATATTCCACAAACACGTCCCCGGATACCTTTTTGATCGCAATCGGCATGCTGAGGACCTCCGACCTAAGACGTACTTTATAGACTATGTCCGCCGAAGAGAAATGGGTGGGTGCTCAGTTTACAATGAAGGAATGTTGTTTTTTCGCACCGATACCCAGATGGAATTTATCAACCACACAGTCAAGATCATACTGTCGGAGAAAGCTTGTCACTTTTCATTTGCTGTACATACATATATAAAGGGACTGAATATGATACCTTCGTGTTTTTAAATTGAGCACCCATTACCGTTTTATAATTTGCTCATATTAGGGTTTAGTTTGACCGTTTCTTCTAGTGAAGCAGTTTAGGCTTGTATGATGTCGAATAGCGCTTATTATCGTGTCCTGCTTGTAATGTTGTCGAGTATTCGTTGTTGTGTTGTGTATTTTGTGTATAAACGTGCCAAACTATTATATCTCTTTTATTTCGCACGAATCCTCTTTCTTATTTCTATTAATTGTAGGTTTAGTTGTGTATTATTAGGTACTCTGAGTACTGCTTTATTTTATATAATATAATGTAGGCAGAATTGTAGGATTAAATTTTTATATAATATTTAGCTTTTACACGTTGTATTATCGCTGTAATATTTAAACTATGATCGCCAACCAAATACTTATGACTTTACATTGTTTTGTAGGTCTTTTAAATGTAGCTAGGGTACAATTATTCCTCTCACGTATCTTTGCATGTCGATAATTGAATTTCTCTTAAGTAGTTTTTTAACAAGACTGATTTTAAAATATTTCCATTTCATTAGATACTTTATCACAACATAAAAAGTTCCACTGAAGTAACACTGTTGCTTTAGATGTACGATTACTAAGCCGTGGATGATTCTAATGCAGCCAATGCGATGTTTTCAGAAGGTAACCCGATCACCGGTGATGGCTACAAATCGATGAACGGCCAGATCAACACGGTGACGTCCATCAACGGCAACAGCCACATGATCAACAACTCGAGCCGCGTGCCTCCCGGGGGCTACTCCTCCGGCCTGTGGTAGAACTCCATCCCTACTGACACCCACCTACACCACCACACCGGCGATGACCAGCCACCAGCCAGCTATCGGCATGCGCAAACCGATTATACTCTAAAGCCACTGCTTGATTAAAGGTTGACTTGAAAACAACTTTCAAGGCATTATTTATTTTTTAACCTCAGATCGAGGCAGTGACAACACTATGCCTCGATCTGAGGCGAACTAACGCCTTGAATCAAGCAACGGCTTCAAAGTATACATTTAACGGAACATAATGAAAAATGCATTTAGTTCACTTCCTATTATTTCGGTAATCAACTAAATTTGGGTAGTATCGGCAATTCTAGTAACGTCATTAAATTTGTGCACTCGTAAATTGCAACGTCCATTAATAATTGAAAGGGTATATGTTGTTAATTACATCCTTAGCCTATCCTAGTAACAGTTTCATCTTTTGAATAATTTAGAATAGATTATAGATATTTTTGTAATAGTAATATTCGATAGTTATTGTAAAGTTTATAGATTCATAATGTGGAACTTGGCAATCATAATCGGTAAACTGCAGAATCGCGCGATCATGAATATCTCAAGCGGTTCCATTTATGATTTCAAAGTTGTACATTCAATTATCTTAAGAACTTGAAATTGTACTCTTTCACACTTGTACGAATATGTTAACCCATTGATATTGTGAATTTAGGAGTGAGGAAACGTATCAGCAATATACCAAAACGAATAGTGCCTTGATCGAAGAAGAGGGAAATTCTGTGAGAATTGATATGTACAGTTGTAGGCGTAACGTACTAAGCATGAAGATATAATGATTATATATCTATATTTCGCGGTATAGAAATAGTAATCATGCGGCACTCCAGCTAATTGATACAAGTAAATTAACCTAACTTTAATATTCGACACTGCATAAGGGGTCTTTAATCTCATTTGTTGAATTTCATTATCTTAATATTTAAATAGAGGGATTTATAAAATGCATTTATTTAAACTTTTTATACGAGTTTATTTTACTTCTTAGTTTATTTTCTACTCGTTTAGAAATTAATGTATTGACAGATTTGAATTTTTGGTCGATTATCTGTTAACATAGAAACGGACGATCAAGTATGAATGTCGAAGAGAGATGTTTCTATGCGTAGTGGTAACAATCCGGTAGACTTTAGCGTAGGCATATCATCTTTGTAAAAACTTTTTAATATAATCTAACATGAAATCGCATAATCACTGGCCTAATTGTAACAAATGTTAATAGATAATAACCATTATTTCAAAATAAAGTTTTTTTTATTAATTATTTTGGTGTTTTGTTTTCTGCTTGCCTATAAAATTCCTATTCTATCCTTAAAGCCTCGCAACAAGACAGAACCGTTGCACAGATTTGGGCGAGTGGGCTGAAATGAGTCAGCTTCTCATTATATGCAATCGTCGAACCTGTAATAATAATCAACGGCCTGGATAACAGCCCCAACGAGTCCTTATAGTAAATGGTTACTTAAAATCATATCGAAACATATGAGGCATCTGCAATAAGCAGTTACACACACTCATATTTAAAACAGCAGGCTGTATAATATATTTTTAAGAAAATACGAAATGATCGATAAACATACAATCATACAATGTGCCATCATGATGGCATATTTTATTTAACACCGTGTGTTAAATACCTGATGGTATTTGGTGGAAATTGACCTGAAGGTACACTAGCGAAGGATGTAAATAAAACCACTATATACTGCAGTGATAGCTCATTGATTAAAAAAAAAAACCATTTGCTTATTCCCTAATCGCGGTAACAAAACCATAGTGACTTCTAATTCGACGCTAACGCCATCTATTGAGCACGTCGAAAGCTTCACAAAGAGATCGAAAATTACCAAAATTTCAATAACGCTACGCCTCGAAGTAAGGCGATTTAACTTGAGTGCATTTTACGTTTATGTCTAAGAGGTCCCTTATTTTTCTAAATTGGAGTTTCATGTAAGTATCAAAAACCGGCCGAGTGCGAGTCGGACTCGCGCACGAAGTGTTCCGTACCATTATCGCAAAAAAAACGGCTTAAAAATCACGTTTGTTGTATGGGAGCCCCTCATATATATTTTTTTTATTCTGTTTTTAGTATTTATTGTTATAGCGGCAACAGAAATACATCATCTGTGAAAATTTCAACTGTCTAGCTATCACGGTTCATGAGATACAGCCTGGTGACAGACATATAGACGAACAGTGAAGTCTTAGTAATATGGTTTACCCTTTGGATACGTAACCATAAAAATGACTGTAGATAAATGTTTGACAAGGTTGTGACTGGTACCTACCATAGGAATTAGACCTCAAATAAAAACTTGCATAGTTTTAACGAAAATTCTATAATAATTTACCTATTATACATTAATAACAAATATTTATAGACTATGAACACTATCTTCTAGATTCTCACTCGCCTTGTCTTGTTTAGTTACATTGTTATTCTCTTGCTTAGGTCCATTGTTACTTCTTCTCTCTTTGCTGGGAAGGTTAGCTGGTGATTCGATCTCAAATGTGACTGGTCCATCGTTTTGTATGCTCACTTGCATGTAGGCTGCGAACTTGCCATCTAGAACAGATGACGTACATTAACCAACTATAGCTTAGCAAATTCGTAAGGCAGCGGGGGTGGTTGCTGCTAGTTACTAGATGTCCAGAAAAAACTTTTTCTGGACATTTAGTAACTAGCAGCAGAACTACATTGGTATCCACATCACGTATTACACTGATGATGATAGATGGCGCTAGGTAATCGCGCAAAATAATAACAAATAGGATATAATTTATAAATATATTGGGCGAAGTACAATAACCACGCGGGCGCAGCCGCGGGCGGCAACCAGTGTCTGGTAAAATATAGATAAATTGGAAACATACCTTTAACTTTATCTGGTCTGTAAGCATCCTTCAACATTTGTAGGAAGTTTTCATAAAATTCCTTAGATTTGTCTCCAGGCATTGCATGGTGGAAGTCAGGTTTGTTACCCTGTAAAAAAATAGTAACTATAAAGTCTTCCATATTTCTGAACTGATAGCACAGATAATATAATACTAGCATACAGATGCCTCATCCCATACAAAGAAACCGTGCCGACGTAACTAGCGTTTTTCGTCTGAATAAGCTGATTATTTTTATAAATACACATCAATCGCGTTTGGTTCCGTTTCACGGCGATAGATGGTGATAGCAGCGACATGCAAGTAAAAGAGTTTACTGGTTACTCGTGAATATTTTTTCTTTAAATACAGTGACGATTTGCTTTATAGTATTTTTTTGCACGTTTATACAGTTTCATTGACGACACGGTTGGCGAAGTGGTTGTGCGATCGGCTGCTGCCCTGCGTGTAGCGGGTTCGATTCCCGCACGGAACAAATATTTGTATGGCCTACAGATGGTTGTTCCGGATCTGGGTGGCTTGTGTATGTGACTTTAAATGTTTGTTAACGCACCCCACGATACAGGAAGAAATTCCTAGTGTGCGGCAAGATTTAAAAAAAAATGAAAATTGTAACTACCAAAATGTGTTCAATACCAATTTAAAAAATCGAGAATTGGAAAATGTTAATTTTACACACAATTAAATAACAACTTGATGCATATCGCGCCATCTAGTGACATGTATTTTAACCTAATTTTCTTTCTTCGCGTCAGGAAGCTTTGATACTGATAGTAATGTAATGACGGATAATTTTGACTCTATTTAAAACTGTTTCGGATGAATATTATTTTTGCGGTGGTATTCTAAACTATTGCTTGTAACCAGTCTATAGCTGAATCTAGGCACCAGGCATCTCATTGACTCCCCACGGTGGGTTCCCGCATTTTCGAGGCTGGCTCAGTAACCGTGGCTTGGTGAAGCGAAGAGGAACCCGAGGAGAGGCCGCTCGTCAGGGCCTTTGCCGATAAGCCGACGACATAGCGGCCAACAGCAGGTTGCGGTGTTCCCTGGGGGACATCGCAACTGAGGCGGGCCGCGATGTCGTATAGGGCCTCCCATACCTATACGATATCGCGGCTGAGGGTTGCAGGCCGCGGCAGGAGAGGAGTGCCGGTATTGCGGTGCGCCGCTCTCCCTATCTTCCGCGGCCTGGACGGGGTCGCCACCGTCCGTACAGTGTGTTCTGGTGCGCCGGTGATAGGGATTACTCCCCAGAGGAGGGTCTGGTGTAGGACAGCCGCAGCGGGTTCACAGTGAGTGCTTATGCGTACCTATGTTCCCGCCATAATCAGCACAGGAGGACACCATGGAGTTTTAGTGGGTTGGAGTGTCACATAACTGCGCTATCTCCCCGTGGTAGCACAATATGCATGAGCATTTCCGCAAGACAAAAAAAAAAATACTGCCCACTGACTAACTTCTAGGGTAAAAGCAGATGGCCTGCATAAAATGAAGGTCTGGCAGAAAGATTAATGTTGTCTAAACTCTTAAGTATTTTTAATGGTACCTATAATAAAATTAATACAATAGAAAACTTACCTTCCATGTATTGTATAATGTGAACTGGCTGACACATAGTATTTCTAATTCTTTATCAGAAACACTTTTCTTCCATTTCTTCTCAGATTCATCATCAAATAACTTGATACTTAATATTTTTTTTACTCTGAAAAACATAGTAAATACATATAGTATTGATTTGAACTGTGTTATTATTATGTATGACAAAGAGGAGAGCAAAAGATACAATGGGTCGATGATATCGTAGAAACGGCTGGGAAAACTGGGTGACCACCTTCCAAGACAAACAAAAATGGAAAAAGATGGAGGAGGCATTTTATCCTACTTAACTAGGCTGTTGAAAATTAATTCAACCAATCACAGCAGATAATGCGTGCTTGACAATTTGTAACATTAATTCTCCGATAAGTTTAAGGTGGGAAACTCAGGGTTACTCTCAAACTTACAAACTCTTTAAATAAATAATTAGAAACATTTTGTTTTAAGCTCAACATCAACCATAGGCTTATAACAGCTCAGTTATTAAATAATAAATACTTTAGTACATAATTAGTAAACTTTTAAGTATGAATTATAGTGTGATATGAATGAATTGTAACACAGAATTATAATACTGGACTATAGTGCATCTATAGTGCTATGTGCTATGCTTTGATTATATAGGTACTTGTCTAGATAGAGCAATGCAAACAAACGACGCGCTAAAACTGTCTCCAATTGCGCGATATGTGTGAGTACCGCTCGTGTACTTATTGTCGTCAAACTGTCAAGGTATGCGTGTTTAGGGATGCCTGCTCCAAATGATTAACTTACCTTTTTTACATTATTTAATATGATGAAAGTTAAACAAAACAGGTTGAATTAAATAATTATTTTGTAGATTAGTGTATCATTTATTTTAGTAACAATAAAAAACAAAATGAAAAAAATATACAGTAATTTATAGATCAAAACCCATCTCTTTGTGTTTGTTTTCGGAATAGTTTTCTCTTTGTTTTTATTGCCTGGGCTACGTTAACTGATTTACAAATATGGTGACATCTTATTTGCAATTTTTTTTTCAATTATTAGTCTTAAGCTTACACTAGTCGATCATTCTTCCATCCAAAAGTAGTCAGGCGATTACTCCACTGTTTGACGATGTACGTTCAAAATAAAAAATGATATAAATTTGTCTCATCATTATCTAGCCATGTATGGAAATAAAAAAGTAAAAAATTATGAGCGTCGAAATTTCCATATTTCAACACTAATTTTAACGCATCTTTGGGCGAAAAAAAAAACTATAAGAAGGAGGCAAATTGCAAAACCGCCTTCATACAGGGATAGATTAGTAATTCAACAATGCAAATAATTTTATTTTGAAAATATACATTTAGTCGTTTTTTCATAAGAGCTTTGGGAGTCTAGGTAAGACTCCCAAAGCTCTGTTTATACAATTTCGCGCGCTTGTTTTCGTCCTAAATCATCATCCATTTCGATACAAATTTGCAAAAGTGCTAATTCGTACGCGAACTAGGTTCTTACAGCTCATCACAGCATCTATCTCATTCGCACGTGTTGTCGGATGGGATAGCATGCATTTTAACCTCGCGTACAAAAAGTTCGTGCCGTCGACAAGAGGAACCTTAACATGCTTGTTTGGTGATGTTGACAACAATCACCGATATTTTTGAAAATCCGACGATATGAAAACTTCCTCTTTTTTTTGAAGTCGGTTAAAAAGCCATACTGCATGGTTTTTTCACTCAGACATCGTACCTTGCCTGGTACTGATCCATTATTTAGCCGTCGTAACCCCTTTTTGGTAAAATATAAATCATTATCAGAGAAATGTTCGGAACACACGACTGAAGTCTTGTGAGGTTTCCACTGGCCTTCATTTCGAGTCCGTAATGTCTCTCCAGTAATTTGCTAGTATGGGATCCGTAGGAAATCTGAAACCCAAAATATTAGAAAGAACTAACAAATATACTATTTAGTGCATGACGTGGGGTTGGGTTTATTTTGCATAGGAAAGTTGTCATTTACTGATCAAATATATAATGTAATTTTTTAATGTTTTTTTTTTTTTTTTTTCTTCTGATCTAAAGATTATGTACTGCTATTTGTATTTTGTCTCCCATAGTTTCTATAAATCTCCCTAGTAATAAACTGACAACACTGGCTAAATCAAATTAACCTACAAAATAAAGAATTAAAAAATCGTGTTTTCTTATAATAATAGTAGTTAAATAACAAAACTTACCGATGAAAAGTGATCTTGGTGTTATTATACGGTTTTCTCACATAATTGCGAAACAGTCTGATGGAACAAACCGGCATAATTTATTATTTTTCGTGAACACGTTACCCTTAGGTGTTTGGAATGACACTGACGTTAGTAAGAAGCGAGTCTACCAATTTTAGTAGACTTTATTTGGGCCGTTCAAGTAGGTTCAATGTGGCATCTAGACAAGTATATAATCAAAGGTGCTATGTGACCACTTTGGATCAGACATACTACCTAAAATATGGTACTTACATGTATTCTATATCCTTCTTGCTGTCACTATTGGATATTCCAATGAATACACAAATACCTTGCCCAATACTGCTTATTACTTCATCATTTACTGAAATCAAAGTATATGAATCAATTAATTAATTTATCTGTTTTTTTTTTATAAAAGCTAATAGAACGAATGAAAAGCTATATAGCAGTAGCTTGCCAAAGCTGTAAAAAACAACAATTAATAGGTAACAGTGCTTTTACAAACACATTTTAGTTAAAGTTTATTATTTATTAAGAGATTGTTGTTTTTAAGTTAACCTAAAAATTATATTATATCAAAACTCACCGGTAACTTTAGCGTTCATCACACGCTGTATCAGTGCTTTCATTTTGTATATTATTGTCTTGTACTCTTACTATTAAAAACTTATAATGTGCGATTTATAATGTGTTTGATGTGTTTCAAAACCAATTCAAAACATTTACAGTATTAGCATGTTTTTGACAAGTACTGTCAGTGATCAGTACTGTGGTCATTTTTCTCATGTCGAAATCAAGCTGCAGTTTTTCCCCATTCAGGCTATTCAGTAGCATTTTCCTTTCAATGTAATGTTCTCTTTCTCTGTCATGAAAAACTCAAATAAATTCTAAAAAGAACATGTTTAAATTAAAAACAAAGAAGAAAAAAATAAAACTGAAACCAGTTCAGCTAAAGTTTAGCTATTCGATACAAGATAGCGCTTTTCACAAATGTTATTATTTATCAAAAAACCTAAGAGATGGCGCTTGCTGGCTTTAATTTAAGCCTTTTCAGGATCACAACGAAGTTCATTACTCCCTGCTGCTTGCCCCAATGCTTGAAAATTATCTTGCGCTGTACAATCATTTTATCGCATACTGGTTTATCTGAGGAAATAGCTCATTGCTTGCTTGATAATGTCATTGGCCTAATGCCCGAGTTCGGTTTCTACTGGGTTTTACGCAGGTTAGTTAGGCCTACCTAACGCACTTTAACTACAAACACAATTTTGTTCTGGCTTGCTGAAACAGAAATACAACATTGAGCTACGTGAAGTATACATTTAAGTAAATGGCACTACCCTATTTAAGGATTGCGTCACTTCCACTGCTGTCCACTGCTGAAACTAATAATACTACAACAAAGAATTAGATAGGTAAGTATCCAGTAGCTATCTATGCAACAATAGTACCTTAGCAAGTAGGTACTTATAAAATACGTACCGATCCGAGAGTACCTACTTAAGGTTAGATATGGACCTCTAAAAATTAAAAATCTGACTGAAATGAGAGAGCAAATACATAGTACGAAGGTTCTTTGCCCTTGTTATCAGTTTGTATTACATGCTGTTTAAATATTTAATTTAACCGCATAATATACTAATTTCAAACAATAACAGCTGAAAACTGACGGGCACAGCACCAGACACCTACACCTACTGTAGGTACACAAACAAGTACAAGCTTCAAGGTGTTACAAACACGTGGCAACAAGGTCAATCCCCAGGGCGCGGGCGATGCGCTTGCACACGCAAGAAGAGTCGCAGTAGGTTTGCTTGAAGAACCGGCCAAGTGTTGGTGGTACTTGCATACTAAGGGTTCCGAACCACAGAAACTTCATTATCATCATCCACAGCCTGACTTGATAGGCCAATTCTCCAGACACTGTTAGGTACCTACTTTAAAACTAGTTCTAACTTTCGTAAATTTATCGATGAGGATGTAGTGGTTTGGTGACTGGTAATGCTGAAGAAATCTAGGAGTAGACAGGCATCTCTCGGCTCAAATTATGAATGATTGATGATTATCTATTTTAACTTTCGGCACTTTTCGTTATCTTCAAATGTTTGATTAAGTACAGAATTCACTCAGAACATAAGTTCTGTGATCATTTCACCTATCGTATGGAGTTGGGTGCTGAAGAACAAAAGTCATTGGTATTATGGCACACATGCGTAACCTTTTATATTAACCTCTTATCACAGACCTTCTGTTTCCTCTATCCTGTGGTTTAATTCTGTTTAGTAGGACAAGTGCGTATGCGCAGGTCACGTGGTAACGCCACGTGCACGACTGAATGAGCCCGAATACCGGCCAGTGGGCGTCACCGCTTGTGGAAACAATTTGGTTACATATATCCTGCTTTACTTTAGGATTTTCGGATGTGGATTGTTTCTGGCAGTTAAAATGCAGTTTGGCTTGATTGGACTTTGTTGCCAGTTTCTAGTCGTGCTTGTTTTGGTATTAGCTTCTTCTTTTTTTATCACTTTCATTCGAGAAGATACTCTTTTCGAAAGGGTCCAAATGTGCATAAATCCAGCTTCCTCATAAGTGGTAGAATAATTCTATATATGCCAATATTTAAGACATAAAAGCAGCAATCAAAGTTCTATAATTTTTGCCAATATCTAATTATTTAAAGAGTATTTGTCATACACTTTTTTTGCCTTGCCGAATTCACTTATGCAAGTAGGCTGTTGCTTGTAGCTATCAGGAAACACAGATTCCGGCAAGGAATTCCACTCCTTAGCTGTACTTTTTTGGCCCCAGTTTCTGGTCACATTTTTCAATATTGCAAGCGTTGCTAAGGTGAATTCTCTCGGGTACAGGCAAACGGTTATTGGAAACACTCCAGCAAATGGGACGTAGTCTGAATAGGAGCACCGCACTCGCACTGGGGTGTCATGGACTAATAAATAATCCCACAATTAATCAAGATTTTTTGCAGTGGAGCTGATAAGCACTGCAAATTTCCCGTTCTCGTTTTGGAAATTTGAAGTTTGGAGGTCTAAAAAAAAACTTATGCAGTAAAACGTGACTGCTCGAAAAGTTTTGCACCGGGTGGTGAATTATAGGAATACTTATATCATCTAAAATCCACCAAAAATGCAGTTTATACTTATTAATTGGATGATATTAAGTAAGGTCATGCTAGATTCGATTATAGCACCAGCTCAGGATAGGTATGTATTTGAGTGGGAAGGTTGATGAATAAGGTTAGTATTCCAGATTTATCATAATTCCCGCGTAAAGATGTCCACTGCTGGACATAGGCCTCTCCCAAGCGTCGCCACATTGATCGGTCCTATGCGTCTCGTATCCACCGGTCCGATACGGTATCCATACTTTAGTAGTAGTCTTTCTCTTTGGTTTGCAGGAAGCAACGTAAGTTAGGTTTTCTAAATCATCACAGCTGGTAAACACGACTTGCTAACAAATAACTCCACGATCCTGCTGTCTTTGAATTGTATTCAATCGCATGTCGGCTGACGTTGGCATCACGTTTTTCATACACCTGTAACTTTTATGACTTACGAAGCTAAAGTATAATACAATAAAAATAACTACTTACAGAAATAAAAGTCACGCGAAATTCAGCACTACAGGTCACTGTCATCAATTTAATTTCCTATAAGATTTATAATTAGAATAAGTAAGTAGGTACCTATAATTTTGTTTGAGGATCAGTGAATGCTACTATGGTGAATTGACTAAGTTCTTATTAGATATATTTAGATAGGAATCTGTTGGTAGCGCCTACATGCCTTTTTTTTTGGGTGGGAAAACAGCCAATGAATTCTCCCGCTCTGGGTGCGGGTGTCAGACTTTTACTGACTAAAACCCACCCGTGTTCCTTCAGTTGCTTGTGCCAGGGTCGCGGTTACTCTACCAATCAACCAATAGTAGGTATTGGTTGGTTGGTAGAGTAACCGCGACCAGTTTTTAAAAGTTTGTCAATGTGAAAGACCAATAATCTGAGAATCATTGATATTGCCGAAGTAACTTCATAGTTAGCTCTTAGGCCTAAATTTAACCAATAAGCAATAAATAAAAAATAAATTACCAATAACAAAAAAATATCTAACCAATTTCAAATTTCAGTAACACGTGCTTATTCATCGATTAATTATTAGTCTAATAAATGGTCAAATAATTCACTCTTCAACTTATTTGACTATTTGTGAGGGTAACAATTGATGAAAAAAGGCATTTTAACAAATTATACGTGACGTGGTCGCTCACAATGGGCCTCAACAGAAAGCTTAAAGTCAACCAAAGGGCAATGGAGAGGGCTATGCTCGGCGTTTCCTTGCGTGATCGTATCAGAAATGATCATCAAGAGAACCAAGGTTACCGACATAGCCCGAAGAACTTTAGTGGTTGTGGGCAGGGCACATTGCTCGCAGAACGGATGGTCGTTGGGGCCGAAAAGTTCTAGAGTGGCGACTGCATACCAGAAGACGCAGCGTTGGAAGGCTTTCCTCTAGGTGGAGCGACGACCTGGTCAAAGCTGCGGGCGTCCGGTGGATGTGAAACGCACAGAACAGATCAGTGTGGCAAAGCTTGGGGGAGGCCTATGTCCAGCAGTGGACGTATTTCGGCTGAAATTATGATGAACAAAATTTAAAACCATTGACATATTTAACCATTGATTAATTTAACTAGGATCAAAAATTGTGAATTTTAGCAACCTTATGTGGCAGTAAACACTCTTTTCACAATTTGGGTGAAAAGTCTTTGGAAAAGAGGTAACAAGATTCATTAACTATAAATAGTAAACAAAGACCTATAACACAAGGGCTTCTGAGTGCGATAGTGCGGGCTCTTGTCTGTTATTGGTACAAATTCTTCAAGCGAAATAATTTCAAACAAAAGTCTCCAAAACTGTATCAGAACTGAAACTTTAAAACAAACTAACAAGGTTAATAAAGTTAGTCGTAAAACAATACAATAATAGCGTACAAATTAAAGTAATGTCACATGGCGAGCAATGCATGGCACTCGTACGTAACTAATTGTGTAACAAGCTGGACGGTTTACTTCTCGACACTTTCGGGTTTCCTCTCAGGTTACGTCATCGTTATAGTTAACTATTTATTGCTTTTACTTCGAATTTGGTATGAAATTGATTTATATTTGTTTCCTAATTGAAACTAAAGAGACTTCTTCATTTCAGTCGAAAGACGTCAACTGCTGGGCATAGCATAGACAGGCGTATAACTTCCACGGCCCTAACCAGCAGCCGTATTGCGTAAGTGAATACGGCAACGCAAAGAGTTTTACCGCTATCCAATCGATCAAATCGACCAATCACACAGACGGAAATCCACATCGCGTCATTCATTTCGCATGTGGTTGGTCGATTGGATAGCAGTCAAACTCTGCGTTGCCGTATTCACTTACGCAATACGGCTCCAGGTCACCAGTCCGCCTTGTAGGGATCCTTTTAACGCCAAAAGACGTATATAGAGGGGTTCATGATAAATAGACAATAATGCAATTTTAGTCGAGGTATTAAAAATAGGTCATCTAAGTTATGTATATTTATCGATAGTCGATAATATGAGCCTAAAGGAGTATCTATGCAAACTGTTATCATTATGTATCCACCTTTATTAATTTATCAGTATGTCTATATATTCTTTGAAAGATAACATTGAAACAGAACTATTGATGTGTTGTGATAGATATGACTCTTTTATTTAGGTTTCAGATAAAATTCTATTATGACAGAAATAGTGAATACACGTGAAAAATAAAGTCAGAAACGATTATATTGTAGACTAGCAGCCCGTCCCGGCTTCGCACGGGGTAGACAATTATTTATTTTTGGAAATTTGGATATAAAACACTTTTTTTCACAAATATTTTTATTTATTAAAAAAAGTGACATAACTACAATAGTTGGACATATGCTACCGCGGAGTTTTTTGTAGACATTATGCAGTTCTTCAATATTGTTGTACATTATTTTGTTCTATCGCTAATAGTTTCGGCAGCGCATTCGACGAAAGACATTTTAAGACTCATTTTTCTACACCTTCGGTTACATTGTTCAAATTTTACCAAGGATCCCTAATTTTTTTCAAAATGAAATGTAGCCTATGTCAAATTGGAAGAATGTAGCATTCTATTGGTGAAAGAATTTTTTAAATCGGCCCAGTACTTTTTGAGCCTATTCATTACAAACATACAAACATACAAAAATAGGTACAAATCTTACCTCTTTATAATATTAGTGTAGATAAAATTGTCATAGAAAGGCCTCGTGCCTTTTTAATAAGCCATACGGTAGGATTATTATATTACGTATCTTGCAAGAGCAAAGTGATAGCGATTTTTGCGTAATACAATTATAACGCAAAAATCGCTATCATTTTGCTCTTCAATACGGAAGTTTTATAGATTTTGGCGGAGAAATAAGAGCATTTGACAAACAGCGAGTGATTAGCAAACGATTGTGTAGGACCTACCATACCTACATTACATTGTTGTGTGGTTCGTGGAGGTATGACTGTGCCTCAAAAAACACGTTTCGCGGTTGGTCCCAGCTGTCTTTTGTTGAATGTGGTTGTAGACGATGAGATAGAGTATCATGTTTTCTTGTATAAAACGCACACCATGCAGGCAAGCATTTTATAAGTTGGGGGATTACATCGCTGATAAAATTGCTTGGCTAAATGCTGGTCCTGCTCCGCAGCCACTAGGGCGCAAGAACAATTAGTGATGGGCAGAAAAGTTTTGAAGTATTGTTGGACCTGCTGAAGACTGTTTGAATATATTTGTATTGTATAAACTCAATTTCTTTTAGTATTACATAACTGCACAGCACATGTGTGAGTACTATGTTCCGACTGTAAATCTACCTATGTGTCGTTCGTTGACTTCTGTGTGCCCTGGCAGTTGAGTTTATCATGCTCTCTCTAGTTTCTCTCTGATGGTGGCACATGTGTTGGATCATTCGGTTCCCTTTGCCATTCCCCTGGTGCAGACCGGACGCTTTCAATCAACTTGAAAGTATATAGAGTTGTTACTGATACTCTTTTAACTTAATATAATTTATTTAAAAAATGGGAGGAAAGCTGCTAAAGTCGCAGGCACCCGATGATTGCCTAGGGACATTAAGAAAATTCAGTGTAAGCCTATTATAGTATATAGGCCAAACTGGATTGTCCTAGATTAAACTAATACCCCTTTCCTATTTTTATTTGGAGCGACGATCTGTGGCTCTAGACCGTTTTTCTTAGAATTCCATTTTTATCTCAACGGAGCGGAGGAGCTCCGATCCCGCAGTGCAGAATTCGCAATATTGGTTGCGGGATCCCGAATCCGCGGGTTCGTTACCTTTGAAAGAAAAAGAAAAGAAAGAAAAATGAATATTGTTTGTGCCAGGCATGATGCATACCATTAAAAAAAATAGTAGATTAAAGCCAGCTAAGTGCGAGTCGGACTCGCGCACGAATGGTTCCGTACCATTATCGCAAAAAAGAACAAGTTTGTTGTATGGGAGCCCCACTTAAATAATTATTTTACTCTGTTTTTAGTATTTGTTGTTATAGCAGCAACAGAAATACATCATCTGTGAAAATTTCAACTGTCAAGCTATCACGGTTCAGGAGATACAGCCTAGTGACAGACAGACAAACAGACGGGCAGTGGAGTCTTAGTAATAGGGTCCCGTTTTTACCCTTCGGGTACGGAACCCTAAAACTTTACAGCAAAAGGACAATCACAAAAACGTAGTACTAGACGAAAAAACAACATTTGCTTAAGACCGCCACGAACTAACTACGGAAGAAAAAAAATACTGTACGAAGGAGCAGAGTTGTATAATAAATTATCTAATGACATTAAAGAGATACAGTCCTTTACTTTATACAAAAAAACCTTAAAGCACCACATTTTAAAAGATTTTTCTAGGTTTTAAATATGGGTCATATTTATATTTATTACCACACCATTTTAATTTACATCTGTAACAATTGTCATTATTTAATAATTTGCTAAGTATAAAAATAACTAGGATACCTACTCTGTATTTTCGAAACATCACAGTACATATAAATCGTAGAATGCGTAATTGCTATTGACTTGCCTTCAAGAATCGATAGGTATGTAATAATAGTACACTCGCTTTTTCCTTTTACCCACAACACTGTAAGAAAAATTGTTTGTCTACTAACTTATTTGTGGACGAGTACCTACCTTCTTTATAACTATAAGTAATTCTTATATTTCATTTTATGATAACCTTGTATTTCTCATATTAAGTGAATTGTATTCTTTTTGAGAAATAAATGTCTTAAACCGTAAAAAAGACAAATAGAGAATGTGTGCCTGAACGTGAACATCCACGGAAAGCGGCTATCAGCAGTTGCGGGATTGGGGTATCTACCATTAGCACTAAATCCGCCTCTGTACGTGATGTGTATAACTATATATACTATATTTCTTTTTTTTATTGGCTTATATTATCTCAACTGATGGTAAGCGATGATGTGGTCGACGGTTAAGCACGCTTGCCTAGAAGTAACTTAAAAGAAAAATATACAAATATTTTTTTTGTTGGCTTATATTATCTCAACTGATGGTAAGCGATGATGTGGTCGACGGTTAAGCACGCTTGCCTAGAAGTAACTTAAAAGAAAAATATACAAATATTTTTTTTGTTGGGTTATATTATCTCAACTGATGGTAAGCGATGATGTGGTCGACGGTGAAGTACGTTAGCCTAGATGTAACCTAAAAAGAAAAAAACAATCAATTTATTTAGTAGGAGATATCATTTATTCTTAAAAAAATACAACCAATTACTTATTAACTTGCTCAGAAAACTTGCCAGTCACCGCCTTGCCGGGCATGTGCCTATGGCACGTGTTGGAGTTACATCTGTTTGTATCGTCAACGTTATCAAGTCAACGTGACGACCACATTAACAGACGTTAATTGATTAATTTATTATGCTATGCAACGTTTTGGAAACTTCGTTTTCGTGTTAATCGGTGGAATGGAGTTGGTACCATAGTGATTTAAGAGGTAGTCATTGCTTTAATTTTATTTATATAGGTTTATAAAACAGGGCTGATAGTTGGGGTTATTTTCAGTAGGTCCTAAAGTACATAAAAATATATATATTTTATTATATTTTACTGCAAATACCCGTAACTATTTCACTGTTTCGTTTGATCCTCGATTTTTTTGCCTATCCTGTATAAAGCATTATTTAGGCCGGGATGGTTTGAATTATTTCGGTTATAGGGATAAAGGGAATAGATAGATGAACTATTTGAAAGATGATATGATGATATTACATTGATGTTTGTATTTTTACCAGCAAATGTTGAGTCCCCGGCTATTGTAAAAAATTATAACCTTTTTCATCGTCTCACTAATTGTAATTTATACATTTCGGGTTTAGTCAATAGTACGGACGTCAAAATAAATCACAAGCACACCACCTGGTGGCAAATCAAGAACAACTTCGCATTGGCGCGCTTTTTCTAACCGCTTGCGTGATGGGGACAACAGATACAGGATACAGAATTTGGCAGTTGAGTAACTACTGACCGCTTCAGAGCTAAGACGTTGTGGAATCGGTGTTGATCCGTAATATTATTAAGCAAGATTCTAACTGTGAGTTGTGACTATTTGAATAAACCCAGTGTATCGAATAACTTGTGTGATTTCATTACCCACCTATCTGACCACACACGATGTCTTAACCTAAGGGAATATCATCATGACTTACCGATGGTTTGCATCTATCGGCCACCCTTGATGCGACATACATATATTATGACAATTTCCATTACACTAAGCGATTTTATTATCTCTCAGCAATAACTCCCTGCTAGTAATAACAATAATGAAAACATGAAAGTTTGTGTGGATGTTTGTTAATCTTTCACACAAAAACTACTGAACAGATTTTAATTAAACTGTACAGATATGTAGTTTATACATCAGAATAACATATAGGTTAAAATTTATAAAGATATTGGGTGAAGTACCTACTAATACCACGCGTTTGGAGCCGCGGGTGGCAACTAATCCTATTAATATTATATAGGCAAAAGTTTGGATGTATGTTTGTTACTCAATCACGCCAGAATGGCTGAACGGATCTGGATGTAATTTGGCACAGATATAGATTAGGATTGGCACATAGTATAACTTTTATCCCGGAAATATATGCCCTCGGGATAATTATCAAATTTTACGCGGCCACTAGCAGAAGCTAATTATCATTTCAGCTGAAAGACGTCCACTGCTGGACGTAGGCCTGCCCCAAGCGTCGCCACATTGACCAGTCCCGTGCGTCCCGCATCCAGTGGAACCCCGCAACCTCACCAGGTCATCGACCCACCTGGTGGGATGCCTTCCAACGCAACATCTTCTAGTTCGCGGTCGCCACTCCAGAACTTTTCTGCCCCGTCGGCCAATCGTTCTGCGAGCAATGTGCAATGCAAGCAATTCTTCGGGCTATGTCGGTAACCCTGCTCTCTTGTTGATCTCTACATTTCTGATTCGTTCACGCAAGGAAACTCCGAGCATAGCTCTCTCCATTGCCCTTTGGGCGACTGTAAGTTTTCTGATGAGGCCCATTATGAGTGAACACGTCTTAGAGCCATAGGTTATCACTGGCAACAGACACTGCTCAGAAGGTCCGCTGGCAGAAGCTAGTAATATTATTAGTGTGAAAGTTTGGATGGATGTTTGTTACTCTTTCACGAAAAAAAAATAATGAATGGATATTGATAAAAATTATCAGTAATATTGCTTTTACTTCAGAATAACATATAGAATACTTTTATCCTTTATATTATTCTGGGATGATTTTAGAATTTCGCGCGGCCGGCGCCGCTGGCAGAAGTTAGTCACCCTATAATGTGCAGTAATAATGCCCAAAGAACAATTTAAGAATAGTCATCACGTTCACACGCAACGTGCAACACGAACGTAAGGAAGTTCTCGAGCGTAATGTTAAACCTAGTGTTGCTATATGTAAATCAAAGAATGTTTTGCAAACAAAACTGTCCAAAAGTCGGTTCAATATTGACATTCTGGCTCCGAGCGGGCGCACGGCCACTACTGCGTTAATATTGGGGAATATATACGCCTTACCAAACATATTTATAATATAGGCGCCACCAGAGAGCCCGCTTTACAGGAGCTGCCTTGACGCCGTGGAATCGCCCACACACGTCATCCTTGCATGCGTAGCCGTGACTTCTCAACGTGAAGAAATCCTCGAACCAATGTAGTCGCTCCGCGAAGCCTGTGAAGCGCCCAGAAAGCTTAGGTCCTTTTGGGTAGAGTTAGGCTGGTTTTGTTAGCTAGAACCCCCACGCATAATGGATCGAATGAGAGTCTAACTGCGGAAAAGGGAGTCCCATCATCATCATCATTATGTGCACGTGACTGAAACGTAGAAAACGTGTAAACTTACATCTTGTTTTTGCCAGCAGTAGCTTCGCCAAAATGATGATAACTTTACTATGTACGAAGTAGTACAAAAGTACTAACAGGATAAAAAATATATCATAAGGCGTAGTCCCAGTCATGGTCTGCTTACGTTCCTTGTTTCATTCAAATCCATTCAGCCTTCGCGGCGTGCGCGATTAATTAACAAATATCATCTGAACTTTCAAACTTAGATTTCCACGTTTATTAATAGGATTACTCAGTCGACAAGAATTAGAATATCTCATTTTTACAGCAGTATTGAAAATGCATCGATTTTACATGTCATTGCATTTATGGAAAATGGGTAAAATTAAATTAAACAAACCAGTTGTTGGCAATAGACTGTCTTGCCCTTTCTTTCTTTTAAGGGACTTAGGCGCTGTCCTAATACCATGCGATCATCGCGTGAACACGCGACCGTCGCGTTCATTTGTATGGCGAAATCGAAAAGTGCCCTCTGTCAGTGCGACGAAGCGTTCGTTTTTGCCATACAAATGAAC
The DNA here is from genome assembly GCA_947562075.1 of Orthosia gracilis. Lineage (NCBI taxonomy): Eukaryota > Metazoa > Arthropoda > Insecta > Lepidoptera > Noctuidae > Orthosia > Orthosia gracilis. The sequence continues at coordinate 64,344,470 of OX387264.1, read as the reverse complement.
GCGACAGTGCCTTAAGGGCCTACATCCGCTTTAGTGTCGTAAAACGGTAACTTTCTAACGCAAACTCCTTAGGAACGGCGAGGTTAAAAAAATATAATTATTATTATTTCATGTACATTATTTTTTAAACATGGTTTTTTCGTATAACAAATAGTTTTCCTTTAAAAAATAATTAGCAAAACGATATTTGCCACAACTTTTGGATACTCCTCCAAAACGTCTTGGATGCATCAAAATATTTTTACACGGTAAAATTTATGGCTGGAATTTCTTCATAACTGAAATAGCATATGTAAATTAAATAATACTTTGCAACCAAAACTGTTCAAAAGGAGGTTCAATATTGATATTTTGGCACCGAGCGGCCGCACGGCCAGTACTTCGTTAACATTGGGGCGTATATATCGCCTGGTATTAGCATGCCCTACTGAAATTGGCACGCGGTACTGAAATTAACTTTTGACAAATTGTTTTGCGTCAAAACATCAAACGCCGATACAACGGCGTTTGGTGTTTTGGCAACTGTGACTTTGTCTAGATCTCCATGTGTAAACAATCAAACAATCGACGTGCTACTGTTACCAAGAGACGGGGAAATTAATTAATAATACAAAATAACATAATAATAATGTTATTATTTAGCAACAATCCATTGTTTTCCAATTATTCAACCGAAGGTTACCGCCTATTGTTGTTAATGTAATTTATAATAACGATACCTAACAATAGGACTAGCAACTGAATGCCCAGAATATTCTTAGTGTTTGTTACTGTAATACTTACAGTATTTACTGGCACAGCGGGTATTGTGACTGTTACTGGTGGGTGGCCTTATTATATTGTAATGTCTTGTCACGTGTTTATCGAAATTAGGTAATAAATAAATTCCATTTTGGGGAAACCTGTTAGATACTTTAAATAAGCTCCTGCCAAAAAAAATGGTTATATTTTTTATGGTAGGAACTGAAACAAATTGTGCTATGCAGGAAATCATTGAACGCCAGTGTCAGGAATTTTGTCAGACCATAGCCTACACATAAGCTGCTAAAACAGAATATGTACTGCTATACAGAAGAGCTATTAAGGCCGGTATTCCAGATGCTCGTGCTCAACTCAACTCAAAGTGGCTATGGCCTGTTTATTTATTTATTTATTGAATACTTTAAGCACATAAACGTACAGAGGTGGACTTAATGCCTTAGGCATTTTCTACCAGTCCACCTTTGGGTGATGGAGAAACAAATAGTGGTAGGTGCAATTACGATAGTAAAATGTTTTGAATACAAGGCTTAAATATAAGCTATAAATAAATACAATTCAATAATACAATAAATACTAAAACAAATAAACTAAATACAGGTACTACTTAACAATTAGTTGAAATAGAAAAGGGAGAAAAAAAAATTAGCGCTGTGACGATACTACTTTCAACTTCTTACGAATGTGTTCGCGAACTGTTGTGTTTGGTTAGCTTGTTTTTTTACATTAACGTGCTGAAGTCCAAAATTAAACGCCCCAAAGGTTACCGAACCTTTTTAAAACAAAATCAGTGGAATTGAGTAGTGTTAGCATGTACTTGGAACGTACTTGTTCTTGCTAACTTGGACATTCAGTACCTACCACAGAATTTGTGTAGAAAGAATTCAGTAAAGTTTAGGGTGTCCCAGACACCCTAAACGTTACTGAATTCTTTCTCTTGCTCTATTAAGTACACATAATTATGTCAAGCTAAAGAATCATATGCCAAACTCAAAAGTTGTGATTGGTTGCCAGTTGATTGGTAAGTGTGACCAATTTTGAGTTTGAGTTGAGGTTGAACATCTAGGTGAGACTAAAATAAAACCAAAGATGATTCGAAAGATTCGATTTTTGAAATTCAAATTATTATTAGGGGTACTCGTTTTGGTACACTCCCTTCGTTTTCCCCTATTTCACGAAACTATATCGCTCTATAAAAGCCATAACAGTACACCAAATTCCCTACAGCTTCGTTACGGTACGTGCCAAGGGGAGGGTGGGTTCGTAAACGTAGTTTTACACATTATAGTAAATTCTGCAGTTAATCGGATTTTCTGCCAAATTAGGTCAGCTTCTCTAATTTGATTTAGTCTTAGATCACACGCAATACTCGTATTGATAACATTATCTATAATCTACCTATTGTATCTAGAATCTGATTATACGTAGTAGCAATAATAATCACGCAAAATAATCCAGAATATAGTTGAGTGTATATCATTGTAGTCTAGTGTAGGCTACAATGACAGTAAATATCATACAAAAACAGCATCGATCCGTGTCTTGCGCATCGAAAAGCCAACTTCAGGGCGGCCAAGAATTACCTATGGCGAGAATTATAAATATAATTGAAGTGAAAACTTCTTTAGCCGCGTTGAGCGATTTTTGGTGGGAAAAAAACTTATGGGTTCGCGTCAGAGACATGCTAAAGTGACTTGTTGTGAGAATGAAAACTTAAAACTTTAGAATAACCTGTTGATTATAAGTTTTGCTCTTCTCTCCATAACTGTTTTTTTTAATCGCCATGCTTTGCCATCATATGAAGGTGACCATCATGATTGTTCAATTCTACCTTTGGATATTGACTCAGCACTCGGCCCGGCTGACGCGCGGTGCAGATGAAATACTGTTTGGTTGCATCTTACACGCATAGGACACAGATAAATTTGTACATTAGTGTGTATTCAGAAAAAAAACCCAACTGTAAAGAATAATTTAGGTAATTTATTTTACACCTTGGGTTTACCTTTTTTTTACATTATTGGAGTTTTAGTAAGGATCCCTATATTTTTTTTTTTAATAATATTGCCTATGTCACCCGGGGATAGTGTAGCTTCCCCACAGTGAAAGAATTATTCAAATCGGTTCAGTAGTTTCGGAGCCTATTCAATGCAAACAAACAAACAACCAAATCTTTCCTCTTTATTATATTAGTCAAAATCAAAATAGTTTATTTCAAATAAACCTTAAAGGTACTTTTGAATTGTCAAACAACAAAAAAATATGACTCTAGTTGCAAATTCGCAAACGTCAGTAGATCTCAATGGAGAAGAATTTGCAAGAAACTCCACGGACACTCTTTTCCATCAGTTTCAATTACAAGTTTTTGGTTACATCATTCTTGTTAAAAAAAAAAAAATACATATATGTGAGAACGATGCAAAAAGACGTGCACGTAAAAGCGTCTAGAGTAACAAACAATTTCAACATAAAAATGCAATGACAGGCCGAGGCAGCTAAGTTATGACCAATCCCAACTGATGGCGCCCGTTCACGAACATGACGCATGGATCGGCACCACTCAGCACAACCATTATGGAGGGAACCGAATGATCCAACACATGTGCCACCATCAGAGAGAAATTAGAGAGAGCATGACACACTCAAATGCCAGGGCACACAGAAGTCAACCAACGACACATAGGTAGATTTACAGTCGGAACATAGTACTCACACATGTGCTGTGCAGTTATATAATACTAAAAGAGTTATATAATACTAAAAGACTATAGATAGTTATATAATACTAAAAGTATAGAAGTATAGACTAAACTCTCTACTGAATTGAATCGAATCTTTGATTTTGACGTCCTATAAAATAAACGTCCCAACACTAGTAAGTACCTACTGATCCGTACTCCATAGGTGCCATTTAATTTTGTGGAAAAAATTGCGAAAAATATCGATAGTTGCTAATGTGGCATACCTCGGGTGCCATTCAATCAGTTTCCGTGGGTGTGGGTGCCCAATGTGGAATACCTCCTCAAATCATATAGTAGTCATTTTAATATAAATTTTGATTAATTTGTGTCTCATTTCATATCAATAACAATATTTACTTCAGTAGGTACTTAAGTGTACTTTATCTTAACGGTATTGCATAAAACACAATGTGTGTGCGAATTGCCTACTACATAATTTTGGAGTGATCGATTCAAACACCAATAAATGAACTTCGTGCGAATCGCCACAGAAAAAATAATATTATTAAAAGGGGTCGATTCGCACATTTCGGGCTAGTTAAATTCGTGCGAATCGTCCAATAACCCACTTATACCAACGCCTAACTTTGCAACGATCAAAAGTAAACCAAGGTGAAAAGCAATTAATTACATAAATAGGTAAAAAAAATATTTATATTAATCAAGGATCTGTTAGATCTGTTAGATCTGAAGAAAATGGTGCAAAAACATTAAAACCGAAGCTATCGATTAAATTTTAAGCAAATAATAGCTAAAGGATCAAAAATGATAAAAGAGATAAGAAAGCAGAGAAGAAAAAGTTAAATGAAGAGAGAATAAATGTTATTAAATAGAGGCATAAGAACAAAAGAAAATTAGACTGAAAGATAGTACTGTCGAGCTTGTAAAGCTGAACGAGTCGAACATATGCGACAATGCATTGATTGTTTTTTGCGGTTCCACGCTGCTAACCTTCAGACACTCACTGATGGCGATCATTGGGGAACTAGTCTGGAGACTGCGGGGACGCCCGAGCCTCCCCGGGAATGTCCATCGGGCCCTCCCTTCTGGTCGCCAACCAGCACGATGGTGCATTCCGGGATTTTTCGTCAGTTGGCGGGGCAGCCTTTCGTGTGGGGCTGGCACACTACTTGGGCCCCCAACTACCTGCGGTCGGCCAGCGGTGCACCGACAAACATTTGCACCGTCCCTCGGATCCCGCTATCCTCCGCGACCAGTCGCCCGATACGTCCATAACATTGCGCCTCAGGCTGGTCTGCCTGTAATGAAACCGCCATCTCAATCCATCTCCTGGAGTGGCTACACCGAGCATCACACCGGAACACGGCTAGGTCGCTTGGCGGTACGTCTTTGCCCGGTGAGTGGTCGCAAGCCTTCGGCCGAAGCCTACCACCAGTTATTAGTTATTGTCACCTGATTGGCACCACCCGGGCAACACGTGTAGGGTATCGTATGTACTTTCCTACGGACGTAGGTGAAAACGGCAAAAAATTGTTCGTTATCGATTTTATTTATTTAAATTTGTTTTGTACATAGATTAAGTTTTGTTAAGCCTAAAATGTACTACCGTACAATATATGACCAAGAAACGATCGATAACAGACTGATTACCTAAGAATCTCATGTGTAAGTTTATGTTTTACGTATATTTATATATATTGTTTTGATAGCATTTATACATAACGTAATTAATGTCGGGCCATGATGATTATCTATGTTCCAGGCAATACCTTCTTTAGAGGTTTTTAAAAACAATTGTTTTGTTTAAGAAACTTTATAATAAATGTTGATTGGTACATTGATTTTATTGAAAAATGAGTAATATATAGCGTAGGCTCACACTACACACACAAATACACACACTTATGCCCTACATTGTTATAAAATATGTTTTCATTTTTTTTTGTTTATTTCAGTATTGCAAAAAATGGGCCTTACAAAACGTTCATACTTATATCTGTCTACTCTGTTGAATAGAGCACAAAAGTTGTGGTAATAGGTAGATATCATTATTTCTTAAAATAAACTTTGAAATATGCGATTAATTTTATAATATTTTCCTGTTGACCCTTCATGAAAATGATAACGTAATTATTACGCATTGAAACAATCTAATTATTATAATTTGACACTTAGCTCCAAAAATAACAACATCGTGTTAAGTTTTAGAAACATTGATAACGTCTTATCTTAACACGAGTTTCTAAAATAAACTTTACATATTCATAACCGAGTTGTAATGTGTATAGTTACCTACTATTTATCGTGTCCTCCTAGTATAATTTACTCAGTTGACAACATCTAATACGTATTTTTTCACACACACACATACACTTACCAAATATTTGATTTCAAATTAAATTGTAGCAATAATAAATTATCAAAATAGGTACCAATATTGCTGAAAAAATTTGCTTCCTATGTAACGAAATTTGGGTAAGGTGCATATATCCTATTTCTTCCACCCTACATCTTCTTAGGAGTTTTTAATCATCATTTCAGCCAAAAGACGTCCACTGCTGGACATAGGGCTCCCACAAGCGTTGTCACATCGATCGGTCTCGTGCGTCTCGCTTCCAGCGGATCCCCGCAACCTTCGACAGGTAATCGGTCCGCCTGGTGGGAAACCTTCCAACACAACGTCTTCCAGTTCGCGGTCGCCACTCCAGAACCTTTCAGCCCTATCGGCCATCCGTTCTGCGAGCAATGTGTCCTGCCCACTGCCACTTAAGTTTGGCAATTCTTCGGGCTATGTCGGTAACTCTGCTTACCGGATCAGTTCTGGGCGTCTCGCTTCCAGCGGATCCTGGCAACCTTCACGAGGTCATCGGTCCACCTAGTGGGAGGCCTTCCAACTTAATGTTTTCCGGTTCGGGGTCGGCACTCCAGAACTTTCGGCTCCATCGGCCATCCGTTCTGCGAGCAATTTGGCAATTTTTCGGGCTATGTCGCCGGTAACCTTGGTTCTCTTGCGGATGTCTTCACCTCTGATTCGATTACGCAAGCTTTCATCTTGAACTACAGAATCGTTTCGAGTGTCTAGAAGTTCAGTGGACGAATACGACAATGAGTTCGTAGAAACTTTCCATACGATTTAGTCAATTGTCAAGTTCCTCAAGACCCGTCGTACAGATACGAACAAAAAACTTTCTGATCCTTCTCTCAAGCACATGAAAAAGCGGCATGAGATGATCCAGCAATCGTCAGACGAGGCGTGCAAATTCCAGCAGCTCAATAGACGGATCTTTAATTCCTTGAAAGCAACATCCGCCGCTTTACTAGTAATACTGAACGTATTATAGACGCTATTGACATTTTAAACATCCGCATCATATCAGCCGAAAGACGTCTACTGCTGGACATAGGCCACCCCCAAGCGTTGCCACATTGATCAGTCCCATGCGTCTCGCCTCCAGCGGATCCCCGTAACCATCACCAGGTCATCGGTCCGCCTGGTGGAAAGCCTTCCAACGCCAACGTTCAAACGCGACGTCATCCAGTTCGCGGTAGCCACTCCAGAACCTTTTTGCCCTATCGGACATCCGTTCTGCGAGCAATGTGCCCTGCCCACTGCCACTTAAGTTTGGCAATTCTTCAGGCTATGTCGGTAGCTCTGGTTCTCTTACGGATAGCTAGATAGATAGCACAGCCTTCCCCCCTCCTCCCTTTGAGTAACTGTAAGCTTTCTGCTGAAACCCGGACTTTTTAATATTGTCGCCCATTTCGAAGCTTATGTAGAAGAACCTACTGGTTCTCTTTGATCTATAGTGGTATCTATACTGCTCATTGTGACGTCCTGGGTTTGATTTCCAAGTCCGGCAGGGTGTTATTGGGTATTTCCATCTGGAATTTCACAGTAGCAGCACGGATTCTGGACGCGGGGCTTAAAAAACGTAACTTACTTAATGTAGGTATATTGTAGGTGCACCTCTGCCTAGCCCTTCGTAGAATACAAACGTGATGATATGTTCTTCAAATTCCATTTTATTAAGCTACTAGCGAAGTAGCGACCCGCTCCGGCTTCGCCCGTGACGAGTTATACAGCTCACTCTTACTGTTGGTGAAAACGGCATGAAAAACCGTTCTTTTTTAGTTTATTGCTTACAGACGCGGCGGGCGATTTTATAAACCGACTTTCCAAAAAGAAGGAAGTTCAATCTTTGATCTTTTTTTGTGTATGTTGACCGATTTTGAAAATTATTTTTTGTTTGTTGGAGTATATTCCCAAATTGGTCCCATTTTTATTTGGTGAAAATTTGATAAAGAACTTTGGAGATATACAACAGAAGTCTTCAATAAATGACGGCAAATCTCTCGGGATTGCTGCAATTATTTATATATACCATTTCATAACTTAACATCACGCCAGTATGCTCTAAAGGGGTACGCAGCTGTGTACATTTCACATTGATACACTCTCATTTCACAGGTTAATTTCAAGTTTCATGATATACGGGTAATCTATACTGGCATAATAGTCAACTAAAAAGTGAAAAAAAAGATCATTTTTACAAAAAAAATACAATTTAAATAAAAAAAAACGGTAGAATCAATTTTTATTACTTGTAAATTTTAATTTTAATTATTTGACGTTCAAATGTGTCGCTTTTTGGCCTAGTTGAATAAATATATTTGACTTTGACTTTGGACTTTGAATTATGTAGTAATAGTGAATAGTGATATTAGTGACTTATTAAAAAATGGTCAAAGATCATTACTTTATGTGTCTTTGGAGCGGAGCGCCGTTGAATAAACAGCAAACATAATGCAAACGTTGGCGAAGCACGTGTTTACAATGGCCGGGACACGGCCACACGTGGACGTAGATGATGACGAGGAAAAACCGACCAATAAACGAAAATTCGTTTTTGTTATGGAACTAAGAAACTTGAATCACGAGAATTAAACGTTTGTGCAAAATTTCAGCTCAATCCAATACCGGGAAGCGAGTCAAATACTTTCAAAATTTGATTACAGACAAGACAGGGGAAGGTAAAAAATACTTTAAAAATGGTAAAGATTGTCACGTTGGAGCGTATTACTGACGAAAAATCAGTACAATACGCAATGCAAACGTTGGCGTAGCGTTGCACGTATGATAATGGCCGGCACGGCCACACGAGGACGATGCAGGTCGAATAAAAACTGGCCAGTACGAAAACTTTTTTTAAGGAACTTTTAACATAATGTTGTTGCATCGTAACCTTATCCAAAGAAATCAAAATTACAAAGTAACTAATGAATAAAATAATATATCTTCTGGCGACATTGGTTTGGTTCGAATAACTACGACTAACTACCTACTATTATTACTAACGACTTGGTTCTTGTAAAAGGTTGGTGTTTGTTACAAAGCTTAGTGAAGAACGGAGATCAGTGCAATGTTTCTTTTAGGTTTTTTTTTAAATAAAATAAATAAAAAAAGCCTTTTATTCAAAAACCAGAGAAATACAGCTAAAAAACAGATAAAACTTCGTTATTTATAAAATGTCTCTGATTTCAGTGTGCCTCTTGGCATAGGCCTCCTCTAACTTTTTCCATTGGGGTCTGTCTTGAGCAACTCGTCTCCACCTTGAACCAGCGATCTTTTTATCCCGGTAGGATAACGAGGAAAACACCATGGGTTATTGGTGGTCAAAGTTCTTAAATGAATTAAGTTTTCCATTACATAACATTGTCACACCTGTTGTCCTCGAAGGGTAGGCCAGGAGGTGCATCAATAGCACATCACATTCACCCTTCTTCTTCTTGAATAGAGTATGTTATGATGGTTTCGCCATGTTGAGAGGATGAATGAAACGCGTCTAACGAAAGGTATTTACAAGGCAGACGTGAATGGAAACACCGGGAGGGGACGCCCTAGAAAGACATACATAGACCTTATAGGTGATATTCTTCAGAAAGGCCAGGTGCTCAGTACTCATAACCGGCGTGTGTGTATGACTAGATGTATGAATGTGAGTGAAGCAAAAGAAGTATGTAAGAATCGCAGCAGGTGGCGTTCTGTAGTTTCTGCCTACCCATAAGGGAAAAAGGCGTGAGTTTATGTATGTATGTTCTTATTTGTGTCGCTGGCACGACAGTCGTTCAAATTTGTTTGGCTCAAAACTTAGCCACTTCCACGGCGTCGTCGGTGGCAGCGCATAGGTCACCCCGATTGCATATTCTGGGGCACAGAGAACCTCGCAGGACGTGGGGCATGGCTTGCAGCTCGGCGCCACATGCACACCCTGCTGCTGCTCTGTCGAGGTAGGCTCATTTGGCGTTACACATTCCTACTTGAGTTTTGAGGCGGTTCAGGGACTTCCAGGTAGTTGTAACAGGGGACGAGTCTTGCCATAAACGGCGCACCGGGCTGCTATTAAAAACATTCTAGATGGAAAAAACCCAATAACACTGCCCGATCCGGGTATCAAACCCAGCACCTCATGCTCATAAAAAAAAAAAAAAAAAAGGACCTCATGCTCAGCAGTAGCGACTATTTGACCTACGAGGCCCCATACCCACTTTAAATTACAAACGATGACGTTTTTTACTAAACTAAGTTAAAATCTCGATTTTGCTGTTCCTAAAATGTTTTTGTTCACACTTGATTGATAGACTCTTAAGATCTTAATCACAGTCCTCGTTCAGCTCTTTTTTGGTAATAAAACAGTCACATGTATCAACAAGTTAAAAAGCAGTGACGACTTGTTTACCATCCTTATTATTTAGATATCGACTTGTGAACATCAGATAACGTGAACAAAAAAATAAACTATTTTGTAAACAAACCCGAAGAATAACACGTGGCCTATTAGATTATATTCTGAATAGATTCCTTTCAGCAATTCTTGATTGCGTTTATTCATAGATTCAGTATTAAATTATGATAACGACATCATGTTTGCTTTCTCAATCGAGGTCACAGCAAATTTTGCTAGTTAGTAATTGGCTCTTTGTAAGATTTTTCTTATGTCTCTTTTTTAGAGAGAGTAACGGTAGCCTTATAAGGTCGATGTTATTGAATTAGTCTCGTTTATTTTCTGCTCTCTGTAACTTATGAATAGGATAAATTCCTAATTCCTAGGATGGAACAAAACGCGCATTTATTTCACACCCGCGCGACCCAAATTTCTGTAGCTTTTTGTACTTTCCTTATCATTCTATGAATTTAAAAACAAAGCCATATCTAAAAGTAAATGGTTAAATTGTCTATGAAATGGTGGTAATTTCGTGTAAATACGCCCAGCGGTTTTGGTGCGATTGTCTTTTTGTTGTTCGTGTTAGACATAACTTTACAAATAAATTACACTATGTTATACGAATAAAACTCAAAATGTTCACAGATCAAATTATTAAGAACATGGTCAAGTGTAACAGATATTTTTTCCAAAAAATTACGACTAGCCTTTTAGACATCATACTCATTTTAAAATCAGCTACTTATGGGTATCTGCGCCTTTAGCCATAGCCAATTCAAAGTTTACTGAGCAGCTAAATAATGTATACGTAAAAAAAACATGTGTAGACCTCTTTTATTACTTATCAATAAATCATTTAAACGCCTACGTCAGATTATTTGAAGATTCCCACGAATACGTAGTCGTTAATAGTGTGCGTTAACAACGTGACCAAGTGGCAGCCCTACTGGCTACCTAATCACAGACGCACGCGCACGTGATCAAGTTTGTAACCCAGTTCGCGTGCTCACATACGAACTAGCTCTCTCTTATCGATTTTAAAGATCTCCACTGCATTACTGCAGCACCTATATTAAATATTATAGTAATTCCTACATTTGAGAAAATTTTTGAACCTCGATAGGGATTTTCTTCAAAACAAGGGTCGCCCGATTCCTTTAGCGTAAAGACCATGTTGCCATGTGCAAGGTTAGCTCATGTTGCTAAGTTGGTATCAAAATGGTAGCAGGACAATCCCGTAGTTAGTTTTAGTCGGTAAGAGTCCCACATAATCCGACCTGATGAACTGACAAATTATCTCCGCCTGGGCAGTTTAGACTTCCCAGACGGAGATAATTCGTTGGTTCACTGTTCATTGTTCAGGGCATAAAAAAAGAAATAAATAAAAAGTGACGAGAGCCAAGAGCTCACCCAGTGCAAGACGTATAAGGTAAATGGATATCTAAATATCTGCTCTTTGACCATTCAATCAGTCAATGCCGTCATCAACGTACCATTGTAAGATAAGGAAATGCATAGACTGACTAGTGTCTTACAATGCATTATTAGTGACGGAAACTTAGCCAAAACCGCACGACACGCATGTAGCGGTTAAAACATACATATTGGTAGAGTGGTTTATTTTTAACGCACGCCAGTGTTGAGTGTTCTCGCAACGTGACTATAGCAGCCCTGTTGGTACGTACGCAGACGCGTGCGCACGTGCTAATGTATAACGTAACCCAATTCTTAGCGAACATATCACATAACATATAATATACAAGCGTTTTCTAATCAATACGTGCGCGTGGTAGAGAAAAGTTCTGACTCTCTTACTAACTTACTTACCATATCATCATTATCATGAGCCATTTAATGTTTTCACTTCTGGAACACAGGCCTCCTCTTTGTGAGAGGGAATGGGCCATAATCCACCACGCGGGCCCAGTGCGGGTTGGTGAATGTCACGTGTCTTCGAATTTTTGATTCTAGGACATGCCGGTTTTTCTTCTCCGTTTTGACTTACTTATTAATAACAAGCTTCTACCCGCGGCTACGCCCGCGTAAAAAGTGTTTTATCATCCCAAGGGAATAAAAACTATCCTATGTCCTTCCCAGGGTCTCAAACTATCGCCATGCCAAATTTCACAAACTCGCAAATTTTACCTCTTTATGAAATTATTATAGTGTAGATAATACTATGATATTACTTTCGCCTTAGGTCAGGCGGAGGGGTTTGTGTGACGTGTCTGTCTTATACTGATTAAAACCACACGTAGTTATTCTTCGTCAATTTTTGCTAGGGTGCTGGGACACACGCATTCTCCATAACCAACTTATCTGTTAATGCCCAGCGTGAGCTGTTGGTCCTAGAAATCTCAAATTTTACACTGAGATTGTCACTTTTAGCAAATTATTTCTACTGAATAATTAGCTAGTACAATGGTGGATGAAGATAATGGTGGAAAAATAATGAGATCCCCATTTCATTTTTGGCCATCCTTGCTTCCTGACCTATTGCTCATTGATAATGGACCGGATTTTGACAATCTTCACCGACGATCTCCTTATTACTGTCGTACATCGTAGAGTATGAGTAAGAGTATGAGTACATCGTTGCTGTGTGCCGATGCACTCATACTCTTCAAAGCTTATCACAGTGACCTATTTAGATACTTCTTCTTGAAATGAGGCTACAATAGGCTGTGTGTTATATTCAGCTTTATCTTTTTTAACCCCTCGCAGAAACAGAAGGGTGTTATAAGTTTGACGTGTGTATCTGTATCTTTGTGTATCTGCCTGTGGCATCATAGCTCCTAAACGGATGAACCGACTTTGATTTAGTGGTTTTTCGTTTGAAAGGTGACTTTATCTGTATGTCTAAGGAGTGTTCTTAGCTATGTTTGAAGAAAATCAGTTCAGCCGCTCAATAGTTATGGGCGTATTACTGTTTGAATCGGAGTGTTTTCACAAGATATCGTGAACGTGTTCAATAGATTGTCGATCAAAGCGTGTCTGCTACTAGATCAATTATGTGTCATAGGTACCATGAAATAAAAATGTATGGTGGGTCCCATAATTTTTTAAATTTAACTTGTAATGACAATGTAATTGCGACAGCTATATGATACCTACTGCTCTTAGCAGGAACAGGTGAACGCGGCGGGTTTACGGATGATTGAACGCGTGCCCGTGTTCATTTTGGTTTGGGGGGTTTGCCGTAATCGCCACGCTTGGCAGGCGGGTTGGCGATCGCAGTTTTTCTTAAAGTGCACAGAGAACGCTGCTGCCCATTCTCGGTGTTGGCAACGCATAGATCACCCTGAGCGCATTTTCTAGGGCACAGGGGACATGACAGGAGGTGGGGCATGGTTTTCAGCTCGGCGTCACATGCATACCCTGCTGCTGCTCCGTCGAGGTAGCCTCATTTTGCGAGGTTGGCGTTACACCTTCCTACTTGAGTACGCGTGCCCGTGTTCACGCCATGAGTTTTAGTGGGTTGGAATTTGGAATCCCAAATAATTGCGCTATCTTTCCGTGGTAGCGCAGTATGCAGCACAGAATTTATAAAAGAAAAAAAAAAGTTATAGGTGAATGCATCATCAGGTGGTGGTGTCCCAGCGTATATCAACCCTCTGCTAGGCAAAGGACCTGGCCCATGGCTTCCAGCTTTTTCCTTAGCTTGTTTTCCTTTTAAAACTGAATTCCAGACGCTGTTATTACTTAAACCCATTGCTATAATCGCTGGATATAAGGCAAAGCACTTCGGTAAACCAGGTACCCTCCGTGGCATAGTCAGTAACACCAGAGTACTGCTGGTCTCCTTGAGCTGAGGTGGATCAAATGACATTTATCCCACCCGATCATAGAATATGCGTTATGTGGAGTTTAACGTATTACATAATCCAATAAACACAACACATTACGTATTCCTACTAAGTAATAACAATATACAAGTACATAGAGGCAGCCCTGTACCTACGCACCGACCAGACGCTCGCGCACGTGACTGCGAGGTCGACGCTTCCTAGCGGCGATAAATTATTCACAATGAGGCCGACCAACTCGCTAGCCGCTACACTGCAGTGCACAAATACATGGTAGGTTTCCGTACATTCAACGAGAGAATGCAGTTGTTTGAAAGGAGTGTTCACCAGCGGAATGAGGTATTAATTTTTTAAAAGATGTGTAATTTTGTCTATTGGAATGACAGACGTCACCTTTGTAACAAATGTGTCAATGTCATGCATTTGTTTTGTTTGGTTTTCCAGAAATTTTGACGAATGTTCATTGACGTGACATTCACTAACCACAACATTATTGTCTTGCTTGACATTTTTTTGTTATAATAATTTTTTATGATAAGAAAAAAGAATATACCTACAAAAATCAAGAAAAATGCAAACCGTTTTATGCTACAATTTACATGATACACCAAATAAACACACATTATGTATTAGCCTAGATGAAATATTGTTTTCATACAAATGATTGTTTATTCAAAAAGGAGGTCAAGTCCTCTTATTAATTTAATATTCATTGTCACCCTACTCATGTGATTGAGCAGAATTGATTCCAGTCATTGAGGTAAGAATGTACTACGTAGTGCATAATTATCTCAATGATTCCAGTAAATAAGCATTTTTTATTGTTTTTAGGTTTTTGTACCTAATGTAGATTTACATATACTATGTAATTATGTGTGACACGGTCTACTTTTTACCCAAGGAAGGGCTAAGTTTTTAGTTAACATTTTCTTTTAATTTGTACCCAATATTCAACACAATTCATTAACAAACAATTGTTTTTGAATAAATAAATGAAAGAAAGAGTGCATTTGAAAGCTAGGCTGGATATTCGTTTTTCAGAAAGTTTGGAAGGACTGACTGAAATAAATTTTCTATTTTAGGTTAGGTATTGCTTTCTGGTATTGGTTTGCTTAACCGTTTATTAATCATAATCATCATATCAGGCCGATAGACGTCCACTGCTGGACATAGGCCTCCCCCAAGCGTCGCCACATTGACCGGTCCCGTGCGTCTCGCTACCAGCGGATTCCCGCAACCTTCACCAGGTCATCGGTCCACCTGGTGTGACGCCTTCCAACGCAACGTCTTCCGGTTCGCGGTCGCCACTCCAGAACCTTTCTGCCCCATCGGCCATCCGTTCTGCGAGCAATGTGGCAATTCTTCGGGCTATGTCGGTAACCCTGGTTCTCTTATGGATCTCTACATTTCTGAATCGATCACGCAAGGAAACGCCGAGCATAGCCCTCTCCATTACCCTTTTAGTGACTGTAAGTTTTCTGATGAGGCCCATTGTAAGCGACCACATCTCAGAGCCATATGTCATCACTGACAACACACACTGGTCATAGACTTTCCTCTTGAGATACTGTAGTAAGTTGGACGAGAAGATACCGCGCAACTTCCCGAACGCTGCCCAGCCGAGTCGGATTCGACGGTTGACCCAGGTAGACATGGAACACAGACTAACGGAAAAAAATCCTCAGGCGGGTACCCTTGCGCAACGCAAGGGTGAATCCCGCCCCTCTAGGGATCTCCTAGAGGGCAGCCCCATCGTATCTGAGGGGGGCACCAATAGTCTCACGGGCCGGCAGACCACCGCCGACCTGCACCAAGAGAGCCACGAGCGAGAAAAGGAGCTCCAGGTTCACCAGGAGCGACTGCGCGACGTGGACGCACCGCTTGCCGTCGCCGACGGTAACAAGAGCCGAGGAGGCTCAAGTCCCCATGTGGACGTACGTCTTGCCGTCGCCGACGGCAACAAGAGCCGAGGAGGCTCAAGGCATGGAGACAATTTGTCCGACCAGGACTCGCGTGGCACCTCCAAATTTTGGAGGAAGCGTCCGTGCAGCAGGGACTCGGGGTCGCTGGGTCTCTCCTCGAGTGAGGAGAACCTGTCGGCCCCGAAGGTGTCAACAGGACGGCGAGGGCGGGGTCGCGCAGTGGCCGGTTTTGCCACCGGTCGGGTGCCGGAACGCGACGCGCGTGGTCGCTTTTTGTCTCGGCCCGACACACCTGGCCCTACAGAGTGTGTGCAGAGTGACCCTGGGCACATGAGTGCGGACCAGAGCGGCGGCTCCACCATGTCCTTGCTAGGTGAAAATAAGGTGGAAGCAAACGCCGCAAAGCGGGCGCAGCGACAGGCTGTCGCGGCTGACGAGGTCAGCGAGTTGGCCCGACAGGCCCGAGAGCGGCGTTCGGCTCGGACGGCTGCCGGTGGGGACATGTCAGCGGTGGAGCTCAGTCGCCAAGTGACGGACGGGCTGGAGGTCGTCCTAAAGGTTGCCACCAAATCAGGCAACCTGAAGGGCACATTTACCCATACCCTGAAGCAGGCGGTGAGCGACATACAGGAGGCGGTTGAGATCCTCATAAACCGCACAACCACGGACGAGACGGCGAAGCTGTGGGAGGAGAACAGCCGTCTCCGATCTGAGGTGGAGGACCACAAGCGGCAGTTTGCCGCCCAGAAGGCAGCTACTGCAGTCACGAGCCCATCTTCGGCCCCATATTCGGCCCCATCTTCTATCGAGAGGATCGCGCGCATCTGCATGATGCAGTGCGGGCAAATGGTGGGTGCCCGGATGGAGGCCATAGAGTCGAGGTTACCCTTAGCCAAAACCGTCCGCCCGCCACTCGCTGCAGATAAGCGGAGACAGGAGGGGCCCGCTTATCCTGGGCCGGCAGCCGCGTCGGCTGAGCCGAGAAGTGCCGGGAAGGGGGCCAAAAAGCCCACGGAGGGGCCCAATAAGCCCGCGGAGGGTAGGTCCGCGCCCAATTCCCGGTCAGTGGCTGCGACACCGACCACCCCGCCTGGCCCCCTCACGGAGGCATGGACGACGGTGGTCAAGAAAGGTCGTCGTCGCAAGAAGAGGACGGCGCTGCCGGCACCACCAGCTGGAGCAACCGCATCGGCATCGAGGAAGGCCGCGGGACCCCCTAAGGTCAGAGCCCCACGCTCCGCGGCTGTAGTGATCACGCTGCAGCCCGGAGCCGTTGAAAGGGGCGTCTCCTACAAGTCGGTCCTGACAGAGGCGAAGGCGAAAGTCGCGTTCCCTGACCTTGGAACACCGTCCGGCTTCAAAATGAGGCCAGCAATAACGGGGGCGCGGCTGCTCGAGGTGTCGGGTGCCTCTAGCGCCGAAAAGGCGGACATTTTGGCCGCCAAGCTGCGGGAGGTCCTCTACCCTGAGGACGTCCGGGTATCCAGGCCGACGAAGACAGCTGAGCTGCGTATCGACGGTTTGGACGACTCAACGACCCCAGCTGAGGTCGTGGCGGCCATTACCCGAGCCGGTGGATGTCCGTCCGATGATGTGCGGACGGGCGAGATCCGCGCCGACGCTACCGGACTCGGCATGATTTGGGTGCGGTGCCCGGTGGCGGTGGCGAACAAGGTCGCTGAAGGTGGGCGACTGTTGGTGGGGTGGGTTTCAACAAGGGTGAAGCTACTGCAACCCAGGGCATTGCGGTGCTATCGTTGCCTTGACATTGGGCATGTCGGGGCACATTGCACCGCCGAAACAGACCGCAGCGAGCAATGCTATCGCTGCGGTCAGCCCGGCCACAAGGCGGCCCAGTGCTCCGCGGCGCCAAACTGTAGCCTCTGTACAGCTGCAGGGAGGCCCGCTGGGCACAGAGCGGGTGGAAAGGCCTGTGGCGCACCCGCGCAGCAGCAGAAGAGGAGAAGGAGGGGCAAGTTTCCGGGGGACTCTTTACCCCCCCGTCAGTCTGGCTGCTCTTCGGCCGACTCCCGGCCTAGGAATGGAGTGGAGGGAATGGATTGCGCATAATGGCGCTCTACCATTTCCTCCAGGGCAATATCAACCACTCTGCCAGAGCTCAGGATCTCTTGCTCCAGAGCATGGCAGAGTGGTCGATTCACGTGGCTGTGATCGCCGAGCCGTATTTCGTCCCACCCAGAGATAACTGGGTTGGAGACCTAGACGGTTTGGTGGCCATTATTGGCGGGGCTCTTGTCAGCCCGTCCCGAGGTCGCGGCTGGGTGGCCGCCCTCGCGGACGGCGTTGGCATAGTTGGTGTGTATTTTTCGCCCAACAAGAGTCTCGCCGACTTCGAGAATTTCCTTGTCGAGTTGGGCGCCGTCGTAGGCCGACTCCACCCTCACCCTGTGCTGTTACTAGGGGATCTCAACGCCAAGTCTTCGGCGTGGGGATCTCCGGTAACCGATGCTAGGGGTGAGGCGCTGGAGGAGTGGGTTGTAACCACCGGCTTGGTCATCTTAAACCGGGGCTCGGTTTACACGTGCGTGCGACAGCGGGGCGGGTCAGTGGTGGACGTCTCGTTCGCTAGCCCTGCTGTCGCGAGCCGTGTCCGCGATTGGCATGTCGCCGTGGAGGTGGAGACGTTATCGGATCACCGATACATTCGTTTCAACGTCTCCACCCAGACCGCCGGCGGCCGTGGTACGCCGGCCCCGCGAGTGGATGGTCCACGCTGGGCGCGCAAGCGCATCGACAGGGAATTTCTCGAGGAGGCCACCATTGTCCAGGCCTGGATCCGGGAGTCGGCAACGACCGGACCCGTCGACGTCGAACAGGAGGCGCTATGGTTCCGCGGGGCGATGACGCAAATCAGCGACGCGCCCATGCCCCGGGTCCACGCGCAGTCAGCAAGGCGCCAGGTGTATTGGTGGTCCGCCGAGATCGCACAGTTGCGTGTTGCGTGCGTAGCGGCCAGACGCCAGTACACCCGATACCGGAGGAGACGTCGTCGGGTCCCTGACGAGGAAGCCGCGCTTTATGGGGTGTACCGCGCGGCGACGGAGACTCTGCGGCTGGCCATTGGCGAGGCGAAGAAGCGAGCCAGGGAGGAGATGTTGGAGACTCTAAACGGGGATCCTTGGGGGCGCCCTTATCGAGCTGTTCGAGGGAAACTTCGAGCCGCCGCGCCTCCAATTACGGTGAGTCTCCAACCCGAGCTGCTGGAGGAGGTAGTCGCAGACCTCTTCCCGGTGAGAGCGGAGCATATCCCGCCGCCGATGGCTTTGCCCACAGCCGCAGAGTCTACAGAGGAGGACGCCATCAGCGTCCCAGAGGTGACACAGGCAGAGATGGGGGCGGCCGTAATGCGGCTCCGGGCCAAGAACGTGGCTCCGGGGCCCGACGGAATCCATGGCAACGTGCTAGCCCTCGCTTTGAAGGAGCTAGAGCCCTGGCTGAGAGGACTCTTCACAGCGTGCCTTGAGCGGGGCCAGTTTCCCACTCTGTGGAAATCTGGGCGTCTGGTCCTGCTCAGGAAGGCGGGGCGCCCTGCGGACTCGCCGTCCGCGTACCGGCCCATAGTGCTGCTAGACGAGGTGGGTAAGCTTTTCGAGCGTATAATCGCTGCCCGCCTTGTCAGCCACTTGTATAGAGAGGGGCCGGACCTGGACGAAAGCCAATTCGGCTTTCGGCATGGGCGCTCCACCATCCACGCGATATCGCGGGTGAGAGTCCTGGCGGAGGAAGCGGTGTCCCGGGGTGGGGTGATGTTGGCGGTGTCCTTGGACATTTCCAACGCCTTCAACACCCTGCCCTGGAGTTGTGTTCGGGAGGCATTGCGGTATCATCGAGTGCCTCCCTACCTCCGCCGCATCGTCGGGGCTTATTTGGCGGAGAGGTGTGTCACCTACGTGGGACGTGATGGCGTCGGAAACCAGCACCGCATATCGTGCGGTGTTCCACAGGGCTCGGTCCTGGGCCCGCCCCTGTGGAACATCGGTTACGACTGGGTGCTGAGAGGCGAACTCCAACCGGGCGTAGACCTGACGTGTTACGCGGACGATACGCTGGTCACCGCCCGGGGGAGTTCGTACAGGGAGGCAGCGTTGCTGGCGACGGCTGCGGTCTCACAGGTGGTGAGCCGCATACGGCGCCTTGGCCTGGAGGTGGCCCTCAACAAGTCGGAGGCCATGGTCTTTCATGGCCCCCGGCGGGCGCCGCCGCCTGATGCCCACATCGTCGTCGGAGGGGCTCGAATCGCTGTCGAGTCAACCATGAAGTACCTGGGATTGGTGCTCGACAGCCGGTGGGAATTCGGCCCCCACTTCCGGCGGCTGGCGCCCAAGTTGTTGGGCGCGGCTGGGGCGCTGTCAACGCTGCTTCCCAATCTGGGGGGCCCGAGCGCTGCCTGTAGGCGGCTCTACGTGGGGATCGTGCGATCGATGGCCCTGTATGGAGCCCCGATCTGGGCGGCTGACCTGACGGCCGGCAGCATCGCTGTTCTGCGAAAGCCGCAGAGAACGATGGCCGTCAGAGTCATCAGGGGGTAACGCACGATCTCCTACGAGGCGGCTTGTACACTGGCTGGATCTCCACCCTGGGACCTGGAGGCGAAGGTTCTCGCGTCACTGTATCGGTGGCGCGAGGAAGCGCGGGCGCTGGGTGAGGGGCTGATGCAGCGACATATGCTGTTGCGTCAGTCTCAGCTTCGCGAGGTCCTGGTGGCGGAATGGCGGAACAGACTTACACGCCCTACCGCCGGCCTCATTACCATCGAGGCGATCCGGCCAGTGCTCGAGCGCTGGCTTGGGAGGAGGCACGGCTCCCTGTCGTTTCGGATGACGCAGGTGCTCTCGGGGCATGGTTGCTTCGGGAAGTACCTGTGTCGCATAAACAGGGAGCCGGACGCCCGGTGTCACCACTGCGTCGACTGCCGGGAGGACACGGCGCGGCATACGCTGGCAGAGTGTGCCGCTTGGGAGGAGCCACGCCGTGCCCTCATCTCTGAAGTAGGCAGTGACCTGTCGTTGCCGGCCGTAGTCGAGTCTATGGTCGGCAGCGAGGAGTCCTGGGACGCGGTGGTATCCTTCTGCGAAACAGTCGTCTCGCAGAAGGAGGCTGCGGAGAGGGAGAGGGAGATTTCCCCCACTCATCAGACCCGAGGTGGTGGCGCGTATTGTTCCACGCGCGCCCCTCTTAGACGTTGCGGGGGGAGTTAAACACCTCACTCCCCCCAACCCGAGATTGAGGCCCGGAGGCGGGTCGGCACTAGCCGGGGGTTGCGGAAGTATCGTTGTTCCCGCGACCCCCGGCGTAAGTGTGAGATGGAACACTGGGGTGGTTTTTAGTCAGTATAAGTCTGACAGACCCCTCCGCCCCTCCCCAGGGCGGAGGACATCCAATGAGGATTTTCCACCCCGAAAAAAAAAAAAAAAAAAAAAAAAAAAAAGGTAGACAAAGTCGCCCACAACTTCGAGTGTAGAGTCTCCGATCTTGATAGGAGTGGGTGTTACATGGTCATTCACCATTCATCACCTTGGTTTTGTCCATGTTCATTTTGAGACCCACTCTTTCAGAAGCTCTGCTGAGGTCATCGAGCATTACTTTTACGTTAGTACTGAGGCTCTCCATGGTCTCAGCCATGGCCACTATGTCGTCGGCAAACCGAAGGTGAGTGATGTACTCGCCATTAACGTTGATGCCTTACGCCCGCCGTTTAGTAATATATTTGCTTTAATATTGAAATAATATTCCTAAAAGCATAGTAACCTGTAACACTGACTTGACCTGTAATTATGATAAACTCTCGCACTTAAAACAAGTTGTTATTTATTTGTTCTAACTTGTTAAGCGCAAGCTACTAACCTTATGATAATTTTCTTTTTTTTGTCCGCAATTGCCAATGGTGTGTAATTGGTAGTAATATCTGTATTGTTAAAATATAAAAAAATACCCTTACCAATTAATAACTTATCCTATTTATAATATGTGTTCATCTAACAAATCATTTTTTAAATAATAATCTACATGAAAGTACAGACGCTCACAAACGCAGCGTGAAACAATTTTAAACAGAGTTATTCAAACTCATTGTCTCTCTCATAGAAGGCCCTGCTGATTTAAATCTCTGTAGTTAATAACCAGTAGTTACATAAGAATTAATAGTAACAACATCAAGTACAGACGCTAACAAACGTGACGAGTCACCAAAACGGTGTGACGTCTAACATTGTTATCGTAAAGTTGAGCCAAACATGTGACCGGCGCCCGCGCAGCGCACGTGTTGAGCAAGCTGACATAATAAACACATTGACACCGGTGTGATGACGTACTCGAAGCCCGTGCGAGGTGTCAATTAGCAAATAAATTCATTAGTGTTACAAAAAGAGGTATTTTGGAGAGGGGTATTCACGTTGTGGGTAGCACGTGCATGAGAGTTGAATAAATATAGGTTTTAAGAGTAATGTTCGCTTTTAATAATAAAAAAAACTTTTTACAAAAATATACTACCGACTTCCAAATAAAAAAACTACTAAGTGAAAAATAACTTAATTTTTGGTGTCTTTCATAGATTTATTGCGGTGTCCACACCGACTTCCAAAAATAAAGTTTCCTCTCGATGTTTTCCTTCACCATTTTGAGAGCAGAGGTGATGAAATAATTTACACAAAGTAAAGCGCCTGCCTGGGTTCGAACTCCCGACCTACGTAAGTCAGGGCCGTTACCACTAGGCCACTACTGCTCCAAGCATAAACAATACAATCAAACATTCTTATAGACTAGATATGTTTTCTATTTCTACGACTGTATCATACATACTCGTACATAACAGATAATAATCAGTTCTAGAAACAAGCTTCACATACAGAGAGATTCAAGGAAAACAAACATTTGCCATGATATTGAATCATACAGGCAAATTACTTATAATTTAATGTACAGTGGGTTTATATAAATGTAGGTCAGTTATTATATATGTAAATAACTGAAATGTTCACAGAATTACATAGTCCCACTGAGGACGACTAATTGGACCGGGTCGATGTACTCGGCTGTTGCAGAGACATACGTTCGTGTATTGTCTAGACAGGTTAGGGGACATTTGACCACCTACGGAACTGGGACCAGGGCCCGGATGGAATACTTATTCGTAATTCTTGTATACCGGTACTCTTAACCGCTCATGATTCCATGCAGCCTCGCTAATACTTCTTCATAAATATAATCGCCTGGTACTTTATTAATGAGCCATCCCCGTAAGTACTAAGATTTGTTCATGATTCTGGCCTCCTGGTGGTTTGGGTGTAACTGCTTACAACGTTCAACATCTAGCTAAAAATAAAAAGAGATGTGGACCCAGTTTTCCATTATCCATTTTTAATAGAGGCAACTGGGCCCTGGTCCCAGTTCCTTAAGCAGCCGCATGACCCCTAACCCGTCTAGACACTATTGTTATTTATAGACGTTTTTTTTTTGTTATTGGATAACAAGCAACTGAACACTTAAGCAGCCCTCCTGATTTTTGTTAGCTATTAAAATTGAATTAAAAGAAAAATCCGAGAAAAAAAATAATTTTGCGGCTTTTGTGGCTTTGGCGCTGTGGCTCTGTCTTGCACGCGAGTCCTAGCATTATGCTGAGCGATGACCGTTTTGCGTGGTTGTGACGCATACTCTATATTTGTATTTAGGTTTTCCTTTGTTTTTTTTTTATGGTATGCGTCGTGCCTGGCGCAAATAAACGTTTTTTCTTTCATTATTTTTTTCTTTTATGTTCAAAGTTATGAAGATCAGTTTTTTATATGATGAATACCTTAGATTAATAAAGTCGATCATTATAATAACTTAGACTTGGGTCAGTGAATTTTAACTTTGCGAGTAACATGTGAAGATTTTTTTTACAAAAATAAAGAAATAATAATGAATACGTAAGTACTAAATTATTTATGAGGGAAGCACGTTATGCTCATGGTTAAATAATTACTCAACCCGTGCGGCTGTACGTACCGGTCGATCTTCGAGCTAGGCAACACTAGCCGATATTTGTTCAAGGGTAAGTGGCCTTCCATTAGGTAATTACTGAAACATCTTCGTGCCTAGAAAAGCACGTTTATTTATTTATTTAAGGATCACCAAAGAGTGTTACAAAACCATAAATTTACATAAAAAAACAAAAATTAGTACACATCAACATTATTCTGTAATGCATACTTAATTATAGGCAACCACATCTTTTACATAGTCGAGCATACACAGCTTAATATAATTGATTAAAAATATGTAAGTATATAATAGAAATGTCAAATAATAATATTAAGCTATTCGTATTTTATTTAGCTTATGGTCCCGGTTGTTATTTGCAGACTAGTTTCTTCCAGCGGTTTCGCCCGCGTGAATGTTGAAAATTATCCCAAGGGAACATATTCCCGAGATAAAAAGTGTCTTATGTGCTATTCCAGACTATCCAAATTTCACAAAACTAAAAAAAATCCAGATTCGTTCTGTAATTTTTGCCTGAAAGAGTAACAAACACACACTCACAAACTTTCGCCTGTATTAAGTGTGATCTTTGACAGTCGTTACTGGTGCAGATCATCTGACATCAATCTTGCCAAAGTGTATCGTGTTGCTCAGTTACTGGACTCTCTGCTGAATAAGACCAAGCGCCAAACGTCGTCATATCGACCAGTCCTGTACGTCTCTCATCCATCGGATTCACGCAACCTTAACCAGGTCAACGGTCCACCTAGCAAGAAGGAGGCCTTCCAACATCGGTTCATTTAGAATCCGGTTGGACTTGAAGTCGACCCCATGTAGGAAAAGGAAAAGGCTTGGCAGAATGATTTGAAAATCATGACAAGAAAAGCAACTGGCATGACACAGGTGCAAAATACTTTGTCAGCATATTCAAAGGAGACGATATTCGATTGCGGTGAATCAAAAACGTGAAAAATCACACAATATTTTACATATAGGGAAAAAGTTAGGATTTTTTTTGAAGAACTTTTTGCTTTTCTACACCTATATAATGTTTTGTTGAATGTTTTGACATGATTATGTCGTGTCCCTTTGGTCATTATTTTTATTAATAATATTTTTTTATTTATATAAATAATCTTAAATATTTAGAATTATGAGTCTTTAAAGATTTTTATAATGGGATTTTTTTTATTTTTATGATTTATAAATCATCATCATCATTTCAGCCGAAAGATGTCCACTGCTGGACATAGGCACAGAATAATATAGGCCTACCCCATACCAAGCGTGCAAGCGTGGCGTGCGTGTTTTTTTTAAATATTTAATAAGAAATTTCTAATGACGTAATATTCTCCACTGACCTTCGACCAACGCAGATACTTTAAAAAACATAAGGCATTTGTCGTATAAAATTAAAAATTCAACGTGACTTTTGAATTCCGAATTTGGTCAGGTTGAATCGTGTCAATGTTGTATGCATAAAATTGGTGTTAACGATACGATTTCGAAGAATCAACTTAGGCAAAATTAAAAAATCATAAGACTATTTATTTATTTATTATTTGCTTTACTGTAGGTAAACCTTAAAATACAATTATAAAAAGAAACTTAAAACTAATACACATACAATAGGCGGCTTTATCGCATTCCGCGATCTTTTCCAGGCAAACTGGTATGGACAGTAATTGTCTTGACATGAAGTGGGGTTATCATTGGTGTGACAATAACATTGATAAAACACTATATTATAATAGATACAAAGCTAAATAAATATGCTATGTATTGATATGACGATACATACTAAATATAATGACAATAAAAATAAATGATGAATGACTCTATTGATAATAACAATCACAGTGTCTGTTTGAAATGGTCGAGTCTATATAATTGATATCTAGAAAACATTGACTTGTGACGCGTCTCTCCAGGGACGTTTAGTATTCTGCCTCTAAGGGGCGTAGCAGACGCAAGCCCCTTCAATAAATTTTCATACAAAATGTACAGAAGCGTCACGACACAAAATAAACAGAAAAGACAGGGAGCGGACGAGACGCGTTCTTTTTTGTACGCGTCTCGTCTTACGTCTTTTCTGTTTGTTTGACACACATAAAAGATGTAAGACGAGGTAGCGTCGCAGACGTCTGTGCCCTGTCTCGTCATCGGGTCGCGTTTAAAGTATATGATAGAGACAGGACGTGCACGGGACGCGAAGATAAGTGAGACGACACTGCATTTCTCACATTTAGCTTTGCATTTAAGCGTCCGCTTTTGAGACGAAAACATGTCTTCTTCAGAAAACGAGGATGTTCTGGCTTTGGTTCAACCTGCTTACATTCAAAGGGTTCAAAGTAACCCCCACGCGCCCCTTTCTGCCGCGTGTTGTCTACACCTCGCCTCTTCTATATGTTTTCGAATAGGGCGCAGTCGTCGTCGTGTTCACGTCTCGTCCGCGCCCTGTCTTTTCTGTTTATTTTTTGTCGCGAGGCTTCTATACATTTTGTATGAAAATTTATTGAAGGGGCGCCGTGTCTGCGACGCGTTCTCGTCTTACGTCTTTTCTGTTTGTCCCACCCCTTAGCAACTCGCGTGAACTTACCTA
This sequence comes from Orthosia gracilis, assembly GCA_947562075.1. Lineage (NCBI taxonomy): Eukaryota > Metazoa > Arthropoda > Insecta > Lepidoptera > Noctuidae > Orthosia > Orthosia gracilis. The sequence goes on along the minus strand of OX387264.1, from coordinate 64,317,980 downwards.
CACATGAATGCCTATAGAAAAAGAATGCTTGCACTTGGAAAATGAATGCTCGTCGTAACTTCTGAAGCTTTATCGTCACATTGTTGTAGTTTCCGTATAGGTTCCCTATCCATTTGCATAAAATTTTAAGACCTAATATATGTTAGCATAATTTTGGTTGGTATAATTATATTTACGCATAATATAATTACGCATAACAGCTTACGCATAATTTTTTTAAGCATAATTTCTCTAACCATAATAATGATTAAGCAGAATATTCTAAAGCATAAATTTATTAAGCATAAAGTTCTAAAGCATAGCTTTTTTAAGCATAATATCCTAAAGCATAAATTTATTTACACATACAGCATGCAAGCAAGCATGCAAGCAAGCATGCAGCAAACAAGCATGCAGCATGCAAGCAAGCATGCAGTATGCAAGCAAGCATGCAGCATGCAAGCAAGCATGCAGCATGCAAGCAAGCATGCAGCATTCAAGCGAGCAGGCAGAGTTTCTGTCTCGGCTCCGGCGCTGCGGGCTTCCGGCGGCCCCACGCGTGCTAATCGTCGCAGACGGCTTTCGCTCACCACCGCAGCTCCTCCTACCTCGACCCTACGCGCCTACGCGATTTTAAATTACACTCTAGGGGTAGGACAAACAAGACTACGTAGAGTCGGTTTTGCAGCAATTCGGTTCTGTCACTAACTTTTGTTGCACATCATATGAAATTTTTAACCAACAATATTATTTAATTGTTACAGAAACTATAGCAAATTGGTTTGATCAGAATTATGTATGGGGCACTACAAGTTCACCACCACCATTTCCACCCAAAGTCTGGAGTACGTATCTACTAGAAAAGGAAAATAGACCTAGGACACAAAATCATGCAGAGGCATGGCACAATAGATTTGCACATTTTGTGGGAAAACACCATCCTGGATTTTATTTTTTGGCAAAAAAGATCGCTCAAGAAATAAAACATCAAACCATTGAAATAGATAAACTGGATGTCGGAACATCACTTATACCAAAAAAAAAAGGAAAAATACACGGACAAAACCAAAAGAATTGAAAAATTATTAGTAAAAAAGATGAGTATACTTCTAAACTAGCATATTTACAAGCAATTGCTAAAAATATACACCTAAAATAAATAATTATACATAATTAAGGACCACTGTTTAAATCAGTTAACTTCTATCTGAGGAATAACCTCCATATTTATTTCTCATAATATAAGTTAACTGATTGACGTATTTTTTTATACAAAAACTGTCAAAACATCTAATATATTCTTCAGATAAAAGTTATCTTGCGATTGAAAAATCGTTTAAGTTACATAATGTTATGAATCAAAATGTTATGTTATAAATCATTTGCATGAAAATTGTTTTTGTTATTTATATTAATTGTATGCCTAAATATTATTATGCTAATAGTCATTAGGCCTACTAACGTTATCCTAATAGTCATTAGGCCTACTAACGTTATGCGATTCAAATTTATGCCAAAACAAATTAGTCTTTAAGATGATTATGCCAATATAAAATGCATGCCTAAAAAAATTATGCCAAAGTATTATTATGCCAAAACAAATTGTGCCAAAATCGTTATGCCGAAGTATATTAGGCTAAAGAACATTATGCGAAAAGAAGGGATCCCTTCCGTATAGTGTACCTTTATGTACTTAGTTTATTAAATGTCGTGGTGAGTGGCTGAGACCTTGCCTCTCGTACTTGAGGTCGTGGATTTAAAACCGGGCTGGTACCAATGTGACTTTTTCAATTCATATGTAGTTACCTTCTTAGTTAATCTTGGACATCGACGACAATGGTGAAGAAAAACATCGTGGGGAAACCTTGTCTTATAGATAGTAAAAGTTTGTGCTCCATTGGTGTAATTGCTGCAAGGCGTTCTAGTGAAGGATAAACAGATAAATTATATCAAACGACTTCTGGAAGCCATCTCGTTTGTCTAATCAAGAATTTCCTATAAAATTCGTAAAAGGAAAACGAGAGTAAATCATGATTTCGTCTTTAGGAAACATGAGTTTATTTGGTAAAAGAGAACCCTTTCGATTTGAAATAACTAGTTACATCAATTTAAATAGTACTGGAAGTACTAAGGCATCTTCTTTAGAACGTCAGGTATCTGAGAAACCCCTGAGAAACCGTCAGCATACCAAGATGCGCAAACGCAGTAACAAAGTATTTATAAGTAAAGAGGGTAAAGTTTTTTAAATGCAAGCAATGCAATATGCAAGAGCCGCTGAATGAACTCCTTGCCCCGATAACGTTATCAGCACTGAACAAACAGTCTTCATGAAAACAGATAGATAATTATTTTCTGATAAAGCTGCATTCGCTGCCAATGACCTAACCGAATACTACAATGATAACATGTCTGATAACATTATTTATAATATTTTATGTGAATGACATAGCATATTAAAGGGAAAACAAGTTAACACCTAATTAATAATCTTAAATATAAACGATAAATATCACAAACAAGAGAAAAAGATCTCTTTTTCTTTTAGTATTGATTTCTGTATATAGTATTGATTTGTGTTTCAGTATTTAGCCACGTGGATATCTCTGTCATTGGTTTCATTTAAGTCATTAAATTTGAAGGTGGTTTTGCAATGTGCATGATGGCCGGGAGAGGAGGTGACGCAGTTTCTGTGAAGGGCTTCATGCTGGCACTGAGTTTTGAACGGGTTTCTGTATAGTAAAAAACCGGCCAAGTGCGAGTCGGACTCGCGCAAGAAGGGTTCCGTACAATAATCGCAAAAAAACGGCAAAAATCACGTTTGTGGTATGAGAGCCCCACTTTAATATTTATTTTATTCTGTTTTTAGTATTTGTTGTTGTAGAGGCAACAGAAATACATCATCGGTAAAAATTCAACTGTCTAGCTATCACGGTCCATGAGATATAGCCTGGTGACAGATAGACAGACAGAGAGACGAACCGCGGAGTCTTAGTAATAGGGTCCCGTTTTTACCCTTTGGGTACGGAACCCTAAAATAATCGAAAGCAGTGTTTCAAATGGACGGAGCCCTATTACTGTCACCCACGTGTCCATCTGTATGTCTTTATGTCGCCTGTCACACAGATTTTACAACCAAACGATTGGAGCTACAGTCTTCTAATTTTCAGTCTAAGTATGTTGTTGACCCAAGGCCAAACAAAATGACTTTTTTTAATGGTTTTAATGGGGATTCTTTTAAGGCGGCCGTTGAGTAGTTATAATGCTATATTTATTATTTAAAAAAATATTTAAAAACAAAGGAATTGGAAGGCACCAAAGTCAGCCATTTTTAAAAAAAATTGTTCCGCCTCCCATTGACCTATGAACTACAAATTTGGTGATAATGTTTATTATTACGTATATTTTGCTAACAAATACCAATATATTGATAAATCAGATATTTCTTTGAAATTTCAGAATTTTTCCTATTAAAACCAACTTGTTTTTGCGGTTTAGTACGGAACCCTAAATGTGCGAAGTCCGACACGGTCTTGGCCGGCTTTTTCCATTTTTTATATAGACAGAACCTAATGGTCGTAGGGCAAACGCTCTTGTTCTCACTTTTTCTCTTGATTAGGGTCAGTACTTTCATCGCAGTTCATTAGGCCAATTCTTCTCTGCTATAGTTATATGCTGTAAAAAATATAAATACTGGCTAAGTGCGTGTCGGACTTCTCACATTTAGGATTCCTTAGACTCCGTACATAGGTCAAAGGCAAGTTAAAAAATTCTTCGGAACAAAATGTGTGATAGACGACGGACAACGGGCAGATGGAGAGATAGACAGACGGACAGACAGACGGACATGTGAGTGACAGCAATAGGGTTCCGTTCGGACCCTACGGGTACGAAATCCTAAAAGTGAAATGCCGTTCATTGGTAAGAGTATCACTTGACCACGGATAGACCGATTTGCTTTTTTATCTTCTAAGTATTCCGAGTAATTTTCTTAGGGAAAGAAAAATTACCCGTAATACGGGCACATTCTGGTAAAACTTTTTTCAGTTTTTTTTTTTGTATGAACACCTTCATGACATGAAGGATGTCTGTCGGGTTCGGATCAGCAAGTTTGAAATAAAAATCCATCAATAACTAAATAACGATAGAGTTATACATTCGGTGATTTACCCACGTGTGCGCGTGTCATATTCATAATGGCAATACAATAAGTTTGACTGCGGTGTGCGCACGCGCACGTGACTTCTCACGTGGGCATTGTTTCCAGCCAGTGTTTAACGTTCACTTGACGGCTGGCTGGCTCTATGTATGTGGTGTCTCTTGCAGTACCTGTTCCGATTTCTATTGTCTTACGGTTGTGTGTGAATTCTTTAATCAATCATAATCAGGTTGCTTAAAAGGAATGCCACAGGTTTTGCCAGCATTTTTAGGAGAATAGTCACCACATTGCCCAGTGTGGTGACTGACGTGCTTTCGTCGAGTATCATGTTGGGTATGTTATAGTACTTCTTGGTATGCCTAAATAAGTTTTCCAGTCTGTACCTAAGATTTTAAATTTATCTATAAACTATTTTAACGCCTAACGGAATTCAAGAAGCTAGATGAAATACAAATAAAAATGATACGAGTAGATAAAAATGATAGTAGAATTGGTTGATCGAAATGATGCTGTACACAAATGTTATTCGATGTTACCGTAGTCGAAATGCTATACTACGAGATTTTTAAACCCCGGCACGTAAGTTGGCAAGAGTCGTTAGATGCGCAGAAGTCATTTTTTAGGTAACTCTGGTAGTGAAGCGGGGCGCCGGGAACTTTTAGGACCGATCCGAGCACGCGATTGGTTGGTCAGTTGACACAAGAATCGACTGACCAATCGTGTTGCTTGCACGTTCCGTTCGCTCTTTATAGAGGTTGGTCAGTTCGCGGAATATGCGCGAACACTACGCCAAAACCTTGCCAACTTTCGTGCCGGGCACTTTACTCGCATTTCCGAATACAAACGAATGCTAATTTCCATGTCCATCAATTATTAGATTATGTATAATAATTTGAATTCGGAACTAAGTACTTTATTGTTGTTTTGTTTTTATTTCCGTGTGAACTTTATAGAGCTGTAAAACTATTTTCCGATTTTCCTTTAGAAGCTTTTTGCCTATTTTTTTAAAAAGAGTGACAACAACTCTATATACTTCTAAGTTGATTGATAGTGTCCCGTCTGTACCAAGTGCAAAGGGCAACTGATAGAAAGCCGACGACTGACGAAACACGAAGTTTGCGAGGGACATTTAGAAAATAGTTTTACTGTGTGTTTGTTTGGGTCAAATCTTGCAACTGAATTTTAAAGCAGTTATCCTCAACCGATTAAGATGAAATTTTGCATACACGTTTGGTTTGGATGACAATGCACGGCAAACTAAAACTGGTTTAATAAAAGGTATTTTTTTATTGGAAAAAATTATATAGATCGCTATCGCGATGCTTTCCGCTTTCGAGCCGAGACCAATACAGAGTCATTGAAAGTTTTCAGACACCCCAGGTTAAAATTTTTGAAACTTAATTAAAATTTCAATTTTAAACCCCCGACGGAAAAAGAGGGGTGCTATAAGTTTGACGTGTATACCTGAGTGTTTGTGTATATACTAAATGCATGCACTGATTTTGATTTCGTTTGTTGTTTGAAAAGTGACTTTGTCGACAGTGTTCTTAGCTATGTTTAATGAAAATCGGTTCAGCCGTTCAAAAGTTATCGGCGTTCAACTGTTTGAATCGGGGTGTTTTCGCAAGATATCGTGTCATAATTACGTGTTCAGATTGTCGATCGAAGCGTGTGTACTGTAGAGGTTTTCCACATAGGACGAGCAACCTACCCGGCGCCTCAACCATTTGTAAAAGGGGGACGCAGTCAGGGGCTGAAAGAAATACTATTCGACTTCTACGACGTATATTTATTCAAACGTGCCGCCCGTTGTTTAGCCGACACTTCTGTGAGAGCCGACCTACGGGCGGCACGTTTGAATAAATATACGTCATAGAAGTCGAATAGTATTTCTTTCAGCCCCTGGCTGCGTCCCCCTTTTACAGTACTACTAAATAAATTATGATGTATGAAATAAAAATGAGTACAGGGCTTTTAAAATTTTAATTTTAACCTTATGAAACCACCAAACTTAATTGTTAGCATTGTAAGGTAAGTAAAACTTACAGACAAAGTAACTTTAAAGACACAGCTGTTATAGTTTCCTCTACCGTTTCCTGCTAAGTTTGCACTCACGAATGCCAATTCAGCCATGTGATATAAATTCATTCTGAATGCTAATTTAGGCCAAGTTCATATCTGGCTATTATTCAATTTGAGCAGAGCGCGGGGCTGCACACGTGACCCATCATTAGAGATGATATTTGGCGTGAAAAGCTTGCAGATAGGTACAAATAAACATGCTGATTTTTTTATTGTATTAAAAAATGTGGAAATCTTTTTGCTGTGTGTTGTATATCAACAGTGGGTTTAAGAATAAGAACATTTATTTGTAAACATAGATAGTTACACGGTGTGAGAGATGTTACAAAAAATAGTTTAGGTTCTCTATGTTTTGCCGTAACGTGTATAACTTAAATTTATTTCCTCTACCGTTTCCTGCTAAGTTTTGACACACGAATGCCACTTCAGCTTCTTAATCCTAGCCATGTGATATAAATCCATTCTGAATGCTAATTTAGGCCAAGTTCATATCTGGCTATTATTCAATTTGAGTAGAGCGCGTGGCTGCGCACGTGACCCATCATTGAAGATGACATTTGGTGTGAAAAGTCTTGCACATACAAACAAACAAGCGGATTTTTTCATTGGTAAACAAAATGTGGAAAACTTTTTGCTGTGTTGTATATCAACAGCGGGTTTAAGAATAAAAATATTACACGGTGTGAGAGATGTGACAAAATTAGTTTAGATTCTCTGTTTTGTCTCGCCCGCGTCGAAGTCGAAGATTATCCCGTGGGAACATGTTTACAGGATAAAAAGTATCCTATGTGCTATTCCTGACTATAATCTTTCTCTGTGCCGAATTTTATCCAGATCCATTCAGCCGTTTGAGCGTGAAGAAGTGACAAACATACAAACACACTAACACGCCCCGCTTTCGCCTTTATGATATTAGTGTGATAAAACAATTTAACAATTATAGTTTAGCGTAACATATTTTAATGAAAATATAAATTGACAATTAATGAAAACAATAAAATAAAGATTAGATAGAACATAATAAAGAAAATCAATTAAACAGAGGTCAATATAAAATATCACTAAAATTAGAGGTTTTTCTGCTTAAAAACGTGTCGATGGCAAATATTATTGTTTTTAAATATTATATTTGACTCAGAATTCAGCTACGGTAACAACATTCGCTTACGCAGTCATAGTGTCTATATTGGGCAGTGTGCTTTTGTGTACGAGAATTGCATGATGGGGTCGATGCAAGTTTTTTAATAAAAAAAATATACTTGTACCTACTCGCTCTCACAAATCTTAATTCTCTAGAATACTCTAGAGGATTAAGATTTGTGAGAGCGAGTGCTTTAATTCTGAAGTTTGATCAACGATGGGTGGTAATGTTTAAAATATGAATCACATTAGAACATTAATAGATAATGGAGATATATAAAAACTGGCCAAATGCGAGTCGGACTCGCGCACGAAGGGTTCCGTACCATTATCGCGAGAAACGGCAAAAAATTCACGTTTTTTCTATGGGAGCCCCACTTAAATATTTATTTTATTCTGTTTTTAGTATTTATTTTTATAGCGCCAACAGAAATTCATCATCTGTGACAATTTCAACTGTCTAGCTATTAGGAAAGCCTGGGTGACAGACAGCCAAACAGACGGACAGCGGAGTCTTAGTAATAGGGTCCCGTTTTTGCCCTTTGAACCTAAAAACTGCTATAGCGGATAATTCGCACGCGTGTGTGCCTGTGCACGTACCTAGATTATCTATAAAATTTCATCAAGAATAATAAAAAATATATTGAATAAAAAATATGCCTTTAAATAATAGATTTTTTTTAAATTTTGCCTATCCACAAATATAAAGTACGCTTTTATACAATATTTTTTGAATTCATATTTGGAACAATTACGTGGTGAGTGTAGATAAAGATACATTAAATGATCTGATTATTTGCTTGACTAGCGAAATATAATGAAATTTTGTACGTACACGCCCCTGAACGTCAGGCCTATTATTCAAATATAGGTAGGTACCGATGTACCTTTTAACTGAAAACAATTTACTGATGGAATTGAAGGCTATCACAGATATTACTCATATGTAAAAGTTTGTAAGCTAAATTACATACGAGTAACCTCGTATGTAATTTAACTTACAAACTAGATAATCTTTTTACTTTATTTGTTTTTATTTTATTGTAAACGGAAAACAAACAGTAATAATAACTAACAAATTTAACATCAAATTAACCAACTAGTAACCAATTACATGTTTTCGCATTTAATTTACTATGAAGAGCAAGCCTGTTGGAGAAGAAAAAAAATGTACTTTAAGCAATAACATACAATCAGAATAATACCTCGTCATGAAGTGCAATAAAAAACAGTTATTGAACCAATTTGAACCAATGTTTGTTTAGTAAGTATTCGAATGAATACATGCGGCCTAGTAGTGAATAACAAGGTGCAATCAAAAACCATGACAACATGTCTTGGGAGCAACAGTAGTTGACACTTGAAACCAGAGGTCATGATAGTGAAAGAGCGGTTCCGCACTGCATCCGATCCGAATCCGATAAATAACCGTAACCAGAAAACCAGACTGAAGTAGCCGTAATATTACTTGTTGGAGGGATTGCGCACTAGATCCGAACTCCATCAGGCGGAATTCAATACAACTCGGCACTCAAATTCGGATTCGTATCGGATGCAGTACGTAAACGCTTTTATTTACACTCACAACGTAATGTTCCAAATATGAATTCAAAAAATCATGTATAAACCCCGTACTTTATATTCGTGGATAGGAAAAATTTAAAAAAAAAGCCTATTTTCCTTCTATTTTTATACAACTGCATCATAAAATAACTTTTAAATTTTTATAGCACACTTTTACTTTTTAATTTACTGGCGCGTATTAGCTCATTGACTTAATGTAAAAAGTAGTGCATTGTCTATGGAAGCGCGCGCTGCGCTGTCATGCCCAATGAGAATCTAAATTGCCCGCCATACCTACCACATATTTTTTCCGTTTCCACTTTTGTTTTATTGCAACTTTATGAGTGAAGATAAAGTAGTGTATGCAACAGCATATAATTAGGTATTAAAACACTCGCGTGATATCATTATCACATTCGGCTTCGCCTCATGCGATAAACCCACGCTCGTGTTATAATAACCCCTATTATATGACCATTGCATAAACTACTATTATTGGTTACACCGGAACGTGAGACTTTTACCCGTACCCTTACATTAGTGACATGATACCTATAAATGATGCTACTTATTACCCACAATTTTATTATGTGACTGAAGCATAAGAGTCATTTCTGGTTTATCTCTGGGATAGCAACGCTCTTGTTTTGCACCTGGTATATTGCAGAAACTCATTTATAGGCAATGGTGACTATATTATGTTGACCGACAGCTTATTTATTATTAGGCTTTTCAACAATGAGTACACTGTTACTTTATAAATTTGTACATTGCAAACTTAAGGTCTACACTAGTCGATCATTCTTCCATACAAACGTACCTAGTCTGGCGATTACTCCACGGTTTGACGATGTACGTTCAAAATAAAAATATATATAAGCTAGATAATAAATACATCATTATCTAGCCCCGTATGGAAACAAAAAAAAAATGAAAGATAAGAGAGTCGAAAGTTCCAAATTTCAACGCTAATTGTAACGCATCTTTGGGCGGAAATAAATACCATAAGAACAAGGAAAATTGCAAAACGGCCACCATACAGGGATAGATTAGTAATTCAACAATTCAAATAATTTTATTTTGAAAATATACATTTAATCGTTTTTCTTGATATCTAGAGTCCCAAAGGTCTGTTTATAAAATTTCGCGCGCCCGTTTTCGTCCTAAATCATCGTCCATTTCGCTACAAACTTGCAAAAGTGCTAATTCGTACGCGAACTAGCTTCTTACTGCTCATCACAGCATCTATCTCTTTCGCACGTGTTATCGGATGAGATAGCATGTATTTTAACTCCGCACACAAAATTGTACGTGCCGTCGACTAGGACCACCTTAAATCTAATCCCTCATGACTTGCAGAAAAGCACAGCATGCACTAAATTATGCGCAATTCTTATTTATTATTCGAGGCTTGAAATACATGAAAAATTACATTTAATATTACGCGTCGTCGTCGTTGGTTAAGCTTAACTTTTATTACATGGGACTTTAAACATCTGGCGAAATGTGAGTGTAACATAAGGTTCCTCTGCCCAATCCTTCGTGAAATTGAATTGAATATTATTATATTTTAATGGTGACATTATTTTGATTTTTATGAGATTCTCGGGACCGATAAATTTATGAGGGTCCCGGACCTTTGAAAGGCGTACCAGGGGCCGAAACCAACTCGCAGAGGCCTTGTTAGAAATGTAGGATGAAACGTGATACCAACCGGCGATTATCCCTGTATGCACTAGTAAGCACCCAAGGACAATCCCCAGCTGTTGCAGGACTATTGCAGAATATGGAGACAAAACACGTTGGGCTATGGGTTTGGGAGGTTTCGTGGATCGATTACCTAAAACTATAGCCAATAGTCCTTACTATTGGCTACTGCCTGACTACTGTTGATATACACGGTTATAAAATGGCAGGGGGTGACTGGCACACTCAATTTAATGGGCCCCCACAAAGGGTCGCTAGCATTTTAGTGACGAAGTGCCAAGAGGGCTACATATATGGAGGTGCTTGAGGAGTGGAGAGGTATACCACGGCTATCAGGAAAATCCTGGAAGTACCTTCTCCTTACCAGCATCTTACTGGGTTAACTTCCTTCCTCGGAGCACGTTTGCTCTTGCGAATCTCCACTCAAGCCAGCCAATTAAGGCAAGAGGGAGATGTGAGCTCTGTTCCTCGTCAGTGTTCACTGCGACCAGCCAATAAAGGCAAGCTGGAGATGAGGGACAAGACTTCTACCTGGAGATCAGGTCCGTGGGGTCGCCTCAGCCCACCAGCTCGCCATAAAACTGCCCTTCGGAACATTATTTTGATTTTATTATGATTGAAATTTTAATGATTTATTTATACCTACGATTATATTGTCGCCTAGATTAAGTCTACTAACCTTTAGATGACAACCTTTTAATAATAAGCGTTGTCTTTAAATAAATCTTAAAAAGGATGGTCCAAAAATCGTAGATCAAATGAAACAGAGCAATATTTGGGGCTATTTGCAGTAGGTCATAAAGAACGATTATTTTAATTTTATTTTTTTACTCCTAATAACCCCAACCACGCCCTGTTTCGTTTGATCCACGATTTTTTGCCCACCCTATATATATAATACATTATGTTATATTGTACAAGATACTAAAAGATCAATTGTTTTTTAACCGACTTATCAAAAAGGAGGAGGTTCTATGTTCGAATTCATGTATGTTTTTTTTTTGTGTATGTTCACCGATATCTCCGCCAATTGAACCAATTTTGAAAATTCTTATTTTGTTTGAAAGTGTATGTTTTGAAATTGGACCCATTTTAATTTTTTGAAGATCTGATGAAGAACTACGAAGATATACGACAGAACTCTTCAATAAATAACGGCAAATCTCTCTGGATTGCTGCAATCGTTTATCGATTATACCATTTTATAACATAATATCACGCCAATACGCTCTAAAGGGGTACGCAGAAATCTCATTTCACCGGTTATGTTCAAGCTTCATGATATTCGGGTTATCTATTCTGGCGTTAAGGTAACTTACTAAACAACTTGCCTATTAGATAGGTACAACTAAAAAGTGAAAAATAAAAATCTTTTGTACAAAAAAATACTACTGACTTCAAATAAGAAAACTACAAAGTGAAAAATAACTTTATATTTAGTTATTTTTCACTTTGTAGTTTTCTTATTTGGAAGTCGGTAGTATTTTTATGTAAAATAGTTTTTTATAATTGTACAATACCATTGTTTGGTTTTTACTTTTTATTGTTTGATAAGATGATAATATGATGAGATACATGTTATTGTTTGCGCTGGTTGTTGACCCAAATTGCAAATAAGGAAAGTTTGTTCACTACTTTAGAGCTTTACCTCTGCAATATTTGACAATTATTTTACCAGTTTTACGGTACAACATCAAAAGGTAAGTTTACCTGTTTAAAGTTTTACACACTTACGTTAAAACATTCCATAACCAATTTACCAAAAGCGAGAGACCACCTGCACCAAGGGCCGCGTTGAGGTCACAGCGCAGTTGAATTCAAGCTGAGCAATCTTCCAGCGTATGCTGCGTCGTGTCCTCGAAACGGTCCATGTAGTGATGACAAGCGGATCTCTGCTTCAGACCTATACGACGCAGGGCCTGCGTCAGCCGGCAACTGCGGCCATGATGCTCTCTAGTAACCCTCCCAGAACAAACCTCACCATCACTATTGTAAAGTACCTGTTTTTCGGTGTGGTAAATCCTCCAATGGATTCACCCGCTCTGATTGAAGCATGTCAGACTTTTACTGAGTAAAACCCACCCGTTATTCCTTCAGTGTACCTGGGAAAGTATTTGACCTACTTTGCGTTTGTGAAAGCAGAAGATTTTTTATTCAGGGGGTTTTTCCGATATCTTAAGCACCTAAGTGCATGTTAGCACTTGGTTTTACGTCGGTACATTGTAGTGTTAGCTTTGCCCGCCAAGTCGCCAGTCTAGACCAGCCCTAAGGTCGACAGCACGAGTTTGTGCACACATTATATTTACCCACGTGTGCACTGGCTATTATTGTAAACGCATGTGACTGGCCGGTAATGCGCGTACCCGTGGCGCGGACGCAGGTGGCTATTCAATTTGAATAATGTATAGCGCCACGAGGCCCGTGGGCGGATTAGCTATTATATCGGGTACAATGTACTGTAATTATTATGTAAGCTTTAAAAGTTTTGATTTAATACTTGGCAAACAGGGCCAGGCACCAATAAAAGTTCGATTGTCTCATTGCCAGTAGTTTCACTAGAATTAATATCTTTAAAACCTCACTGCTTAAACATAAATTGTATTTTTTCGGTTTTACCTATATTCTTATCAATTAACACCCTGATCTAATCACACCTTATTTTTTGTAAACACCTACCAATTAAAACGAGAATAACAGATATAAATCTAACTAGATAACGCAAGTCCCTCCATCTGTATGAACGCCAAGCCTGCCACTTTTTCACAAATAATTTAAAAACAAATATACTTACCAATGAAAGAAAACATTGCCAATGCCTCGGCCAACTTTTTGTTTACATTATATACAGCTCAATAAGGCATGAAAAGGCATTTTTTCTAGATTTCGATGCATTCCGGTGCCGATAATGCCAAATAAAAAGCTCAGATTACGATCATTGATCGTAACTTTACTCAAATAGTTAGAATTATGTCTGTGGTTGCTCTGCTTTCACTGCCGGACTCCATCCACTTTAAAAAAAATTGGTTGTTTGTAAAGTAGGTTTACGATCGAGATGTTTACGTGATAACGTCTTACTTACATATAAACCTATGTTATGATAAACACATTTTGTGTCACTGTTAAACATTCAACGAAAACTTAACCGCACGAGAAAATCTCCATTCGTTTGTATGCCGCTAGAGTGAGAGAGACGGAAGATCGGTCCACTCACTCGAACGCTATGCCAGCCTCCGCTCGTGAGGATTCCGCGTGACAAGTTTCACGGAATGACTGGCAGCGCTCGAGATGAGACGGGAGATCGGTCCGTCTCTCTCTCGTTATACCTGCGATCAGTGTTGCCACCTTGGTGATTTTGTCACTAGATCTGGCGATTTTTCAGAGCTCTCAGCGATATTTTTTCATCGTTTAGCGACTAATAAATTTTTAGCGATTTCTGGCGATTTTTCAATATGGAATTTGGCAACACTTATTTGAGACGGAAATTTTAAAAATACCTCATTCTTATGCTGAAATTGAAAGAATTTTCAGTGTTATGAGCATCGTTAAAAGTAAATTACGAATCAAAATGGCCAGTCCACTACTTAACGCCATAATTTTTATTACAAACAGATTGAAAGTTTTGAAAATTAAATGCTTCAATTACGAATTGTCTAGCGATGTCATTGTGGTTATCGGCAAAAACGCAAAGTACTCATTTAAAGATCTATCATAACCAAAAACATCTTCAGCGCCAACGTCGGCGGCGTTTATGGATGATGAAGATATAATGGAAGATAACTATCATATTTCAAAATCACGAATTTTAACCAAGTCTGTTTTTTCCCTTTTGACTGTTACAAAATTACTTTTTTTTTAATATCAGACATTTTAAGTACTTAATTTTAATAAAAACATTTTAGAGAGAACTGGTGTTTTTTTTTCAAGCCAAATTGCCAAAATATGGCGACATTTTACACTGCATCTAGTGACAAAATAATTTTTGAGGTGGCAACACTGCCTGCGATCGCGCTCGTGAGGTTTTGGTGTGACACAAGTTTCTGAACATGTCACCCGACTAAAACGATTTTAAAGACGTTATCACGTCAAAAAAAAAACACTTTTATTCTAATCAACTAATCCAACATTTGAAATGCAATCTAGTCTAGAACTTTTTGCTTGGTTATTTTCTGCAGATCTGTTTCTAGGCCTCCTCCAAACTTTTCCATTCGTGTCTTTCATGAACCACTCTGTTTACTCCATTTTTTGGCACGCGAAGAACATACAATCGCGTCATCTAGTTAGATTTATGTCTGTGGAGTGAATCGATAACCTACACAATAGGTTTCCATTTTGCTTTTTTTAATCACGCGTTATTTCTCTACACTCATTTTATTCATGCCATTTCCAGTCACATAAATATAAAATTGAATCAAATCATTAGAATAATTTTAATGAAAATGGATTTTCCGCTTAGTTTTCCCATAGAGGTAGATATTCTATTTTGTACAAATAACATAGAATTATCTTTCGATCACATTGACTGTGTTTATTGTAATGCCTATGTAATGATATTTTACAATCAAGAACTCATAGCAATTTTCTTGATGAGGTTTATTCATCGATAAGGAGCTTTACCTCATAGCAAATCAAAGGAAAATCTATTTTCATTCAAGTTACATTAATATAGCAACATAACGTTGGCTTTTTGTACCAATTATTTTGGGCTTATGCATCTTTTTCTCGACTGCCGAAGGAAGGTCATATGTTTATCAGTCTATGTATGTATGTTTGTTCCTATGTGGAGTTCTAGAGACCAAACGCGTTGGCCGATTTTGATGATTCTTACGTCAATCGATTCGTCTTAAACCTGCGAGTGTCACTGGCTACATTAAAATTGGAAAATAGAAAAATGCCGGATTTTGGGCGCCATATTGTGAGGGACCAAATTTTTTTCCCTCCAACCCCATCGTGTGGGGTATTAAAATAAAGGGTTTTAAGAGGTGATTACAAACATATATAACACTTATATGTTTAAATGTATATAATTCTAAAAAAAATACTAAAAAGTTGTAGTGAAAAATTATTTAAAAATAACAAAAAACCCGACTGCTTAAAAAGGGAACTAAAAAGACGTAAACAAGAAAAAAATCATGCTGTGCAGTCGGAGGATACATCTGGTTTTGGTCAGCCAGCTCGCGCATAGGGTATCGCTGGGTAGAGCAATCTTTAAATATTAAAAACTTTTAGTATTAGACTTTAATAGAGTAAAACAAAGCT
This sequence comes from Orthosia gracilis, assembly GCA_947562075.1. NCBI lineage: Eukaryota > Metazoa > Arthropoda > Insecta > Lepidoptera > Noctuidae > Orthosia > Orthosia gracilis. The sequence goes on along the minus strand of OX387264.1, from coordinate 64,302,097 downwards.
AGTTTTGTTGCTAATAAGAAAAAAGTTCGTAAGTCCCAATTGTTTTTTCAGTGTGCCAGCTAAACTAAATTATGAGTAATTATAAATTCATATTTAAAAACGGTCACGGTCCGTATAAAAGTATGAATTATGTGTGATTCACGTGTTCACACGTTTTTTCCATATAATTCAGATAAACGTTGATCTAACAGCTCTTTCATATGGATTTCTTATTAATTTGATGTCATTTATCTATGTCTAGTTTATACGTTGTAAAAAAACTTAATATAATCGCCACTGCTCTCATAAGCTGAAGGTGAAACATAGCTACATCACGTGGATACAAAATCCTACTCCAAGCTTCTACTGAGAAATTCTTGATGGAGAATCATCTTCATCATCATCATCATCATCAGCCTATTAAAGTTCCCACTGCTGGGACACAGGTCTCTTCTCTGTGAGAGAGGGAATGGGCCGTTATCCACCACGCGGGTCCAGTGCGGGTTGGTTGATGTCACATGTCTTCGAATTTTTGGTTCTAGAATGAGAGAATGCCGGTTTCCTCACGATGTTTTCCTGCACCGTTTAGAGAGCAGTGGTGATGAAATTATTTATACTAAAGTAAAGTGCCTGCCTGGGTTCGAACCCACGATCTAAAATTTCTAAGTCGCGGCCGATACCACTGATCTAGATCATTCGGTTTCTCTAATTGAGAATACTTATTCTCAATTAGAGAAACTGAATGATCTAGGCCACTAGGGCTTAACAATACGCATGATGAACATGTCATATCTTGCATCTAGACGTCCCGCAAGATACAATTTATATAGGATTGCTTTCTCGAGAATTATTGTGAAGAACCACAACATAGAGACAAATAGAAGTCATGGGAGAAAATCTTTGGCCAGGAATGGGACAGTTCAGGCTGATAAAATAAATATGCTGTGTTCAATATTTTAATATATTTAAAAAGTAAAATATATTTGTAGTTTTTTTAAGATATATTTAAAAATGTAATATAATAAAGAACAAAAATGAATAAACGTTAATGTTAATGTTGTTCTACCACTGGTTTTTTTTGGAAAGGTATTGTTTAACTGTATGATAAATGATGTAAGACTAGAACGCGTTAGTATGACATAAATACTACTATTGCTTCACTATTGTTTCCAACAATTGTTTTCGCATTGTCTCCGTGAGAATAAAAATATTTTCATAATTACGTCGTATTCTTAATCTAAGTACCTGTACCTATTAATCTAAGACGTTTCGTATTCCTATAAATGTATTCTATTAAAAATAACATAACTGCATGTCAGCCTACGGCTATTTCACCAATAACTCATTCTTCAGAAGAGTTATTGACCTCTAAACCTCCTTGCCAGCCAGCATACTGTAAGGTTCCTTTAAGTAGGCAACTTTCACAGTACATAAGTAGGTATACTTAGGTAAACATGGAAAAAATATTTCGCGTTTCATCGCAACTACTGCTATACCACGGGGTCCCAGCGCTAACAAAGAAAATTAGGTTCAAATAAAAGTCACTAGATGGCGCGATATGATTTGTAAAATTTTCATTTTCGGGAATTGATCATAAAAAAATTATGTTTTTTTTTTAAGCAACTCTCCTAAGCACAAAATTATGGAATATTTATTCCCATTTCAAAGATTATTTGAACGAATCATTTAAAATTGATTCCAATAGATGGCGCGGTTTTAAATTTCTGAGGCATGCCACGTGATTTTTTAAATTTATATTTTAACTCATTTTGGCACAATGAAACTGCACAAACCTGCAAAAAATACTATAAAACAAATCGTCATTGTATTTAAGGAAAAAAATAGTCACGAACCGAGAACGGAACCGAATGCGATCGAAGTACTTAATCAGACGAAAAACGCTAGTTACGTCGGCACGGTTTCTTTGTAAAGGAAAAAGGCAACTGTATGCTAGTATTATATTATCTGTGGCTAAACAGACGACCGGGCAAAAATCATGAGAGCCGTTGAAATTGCAGTTTCACCTTATCCAGATGCCATTATTGAATAATTTCGAAATTAGATGCAAGTCAACTTGTCAACCTATTCAGCCCTATTAAACTGAAATTCGATAAAAGAATAAAACGCAAACGCAACGTGCTACTTCCTGTATCTGCACGACTGTCGATAAAATACAGTTAAACCGACTCACGTTGACTGACTCGACTCACGTGTCGAACTCGACTCGTCTCGTGAAGCGAGAGCCCTGACACAGTTCGCGTTCGTTGATAGAGGACGGTTGGCGATGGAACTCGATGACGCGAGGCACTCGTGATCGGTTGTAATACCTTGGCTTTTAAACTGCTCTTGTATGATATAATGTGCTATGATATCCTATTGTAGGAATGAATGAAAGAAATAAAGAGATTCAACCACGTGAGACTTACCAGTTCCTGAGTTATGTTCGTAGTATCTTATGCTGCGAGATTCATTCCTATTTTCAGGATTTTAGGAGATGTCAAGTCAAAGTCATATTTGCCGATAATTTTAGCAGTCTAATAATATTGTTATTGACATCATACGTCGGGTTCTTGTCACCGCTGGGATTCCAGCTGTTTTAGAACCCAATGGCTTGGCTTGCGACGATGGTAATAAACCAGAAGGGATGACCATAATGCCTTGGAAGGTGGGTAGGCATTTGGTGTGGGATGCAACATGTGTCGACACCCTTGTGTCATCCCATCTTGTTAGCATGGCGGGATGTGCTGGGGCGGCTGCTGCCGGTGCAGAAAACCTCAAACGGCGCAAATATAACAACCTTATTGGCAGTTATATGTTTGAGGCATTTGGAGTTGAAACATTAGGTCCAAGGGGTCCGAGTGCGCATCGAGGTTTTCGAGACATTAGCACAAAGCTCGTCGACTCTTCACGTGCCCAGAGGGTTGGCCTTTTCTTCGGCCAGAGAATCAGCATTGCCATCCAACGTGACAATGCTGCCAGCGTTCTGGGCACGTTGACATCGATGTGAACGATTTTATTATGCACAATAAGCCCTTTTTCCCCTCCTCTATGTATTTGTATACAGGCTTATTTTTTTAGAATATTCAATCGTATATAAGTAAATATAGTTGTTAAATCAAATTAAAAAAAAAACAATAATGTTATCAATGCATGAAATATAGCAAGGAAAGTTCAAAAACTTATTTATAAAAATCATTAAACTATTTAGCAACTGATGTGCAGATTCGATATTCGAATTCTATAAAGGAAATTCAAATATAGAATGTTCTAAGCAATCGATAAACGGGTGATGTTGTTCTAATATAAAAAGCCGCTTGTTTTTATTCTACACAAGAAAAATAAAACTGTGTGAAGATAAACAAACTTGGAAAAGTAGGTCGGTCAATAAACAGTAGGCAAGCTGTTCATAATTTTTATTTTTGCAGACGGTCAATGAACTCGTCTACAAAATGTGACGTCATTATCTAATCGCAAAAAAGAAAGTACTTTCATATTTGCTTTCGTAAAATATGGCTCTTATCATGAATGGCGTTAATCATAAACACACTTGATAGTAAAATGAATGTTGCTAGGAAAGATTCTTCGCTAGTATTGCAAACATGGTGATCAAAGATAGTAGAAGAATAGTAACTGCCCCACAATTTTGCATATCCTCTTACTTCATCATAATATTTCGCATAGTGGAAAAAAAAACATTTAAAGCATTTCTCTAGGACTCTTAAAATTTCATTGCTTCGGCGCTCTTCCTGTGGTGCACTGTTCACTCTGGCTTTGAGGAGTTGCAATCAATACGTGTGGCAGGCTTTTTGTCTAGTACATTCCATAGGTATTTAATAATATAACACTTTCATTAACATAACCCCGACAATCAATATTCCGCTAATCCGTTGCAATGGCCAGCAAGAAACTGTAGTTTTCGGTGTTAGCTATATAAATTTGAAAAAAGCCAGCTGTCAAAAGTTAAGACGACGATTAACGTCAACGACCTTGAGGGAACAAAACGCGCACGCGTCCAAAATTTAGTAGTTTTCTGTACTTTCCTTTTTATTCCATAACTTTTAAAAAAAGCCTCAGATCAAAATTATCTACAGATAATTAAATTGTCTTTAAGATGGTGTCAATTTCATTAAAATACGCACAGCGGTTTTGCTGCGATTATCGTGTTTTTGTCCATTTTAGACATAACTTTACAAATTAATTACACTATTTACTAGGAATAAAACTCAAAATTTTCTTAGATCAAATTATTAAGAAAATTGTCTAATTTAACATATATTTTTTCCAAAAAATTACGACTAGCATTTTAGACGTGATTCTCATTTTAAAATTAGCTACTCAGGGGTAACTGCGCCTTAACAATCAACCTTTGACAGATGGCTTCCTACAGCAGCTTCTGTATTCAAATCCTCCTCATATTCCATATTTAAAAATACAACAGAGCCGCACCTTCATTTACATAAGGCCAGGTTTATAGTGACGCTAATCCGCCACAAGACACTGCAGCATGCGAACTATTTCGGTGTCACGGCCCGCACGTGGGTCTGCGAGCGAGCCACGTGCGAACCGACCTACATTGGAGACTGGCGGGTCGCCGCCCGAGATAGCAGGCTTACCCATGCCCTGAGAAACCGAAATAGAACTGCAGTCGTGGAAATAGAATGAAGACTTTGTAGTGCTAACTACTATACGCCTGTAGGTAGGCAGTACCTGCTGTAATTTGTGAGTGATTTATGGAAATTATGAATGGAGTTGATTTATGGAAATGTGTTGTGCAAATTATAACAAGAGCTGCTAGACGATGTTTATACACTAAACATTGCGCTGCATGCCACCAAGTGATTGAGAGATCAAATACAAACAATCTTTTGTCATATGCATAGATATTATAATTTATATGAAAGTGTAAGTGAATTATTGTATTGTTATATGAATAAAGTTTTCTGAAATCTAAAAGTCAAACAACTTTCCAAACTTTTACACCACCAAAATACTTTTCAGGAGATTTCCTGAACAAGAAGATGCCATAAAGTACATTTATTTCCATACTCATCAAACCTAAGAATCAAAATTCTATAATATAGTTAGTAATTTTATACGCCGGGCCCTATCAACCTGTCAATTATCATTGGTTGCATGTGAATAACAATTACGTTATTAATTAACTTAACGAGTGACACTCGCTGCTATTTAGGTCAAGTGCTAGCAGGCTTGTTATATGCACTGACGGTACTGACACGAACATCGTGTTGATGCTAAAGATAGCACTGCAATCAGTAAGAATGTTATGATATTTATATTTTCTTATGATATTGAGTGGGAAAAAACTGTTAAAAAAAAAACTTTTATTTTTAATAACTTTTTCGTATTCTTTTCAGCAAATCCTTTCATTTGATACCGATATCATGGCAGTGTACAAAAAATAACTAGTCCGCCATCTTGGACCGTCCGCCATAATGGATATAGAGTGACGTCACTCAGCAAAACCACGCAATTAGCTCACTGGTATCATTCTAGATCGACACCCATACTCTTATCAACTTCGTCTTCTTTCCGTTTCGACGGTAATTTCATTAAACTTGTACGGCCCAGTAGGGAGCCACGTTTATTTCAACGTTCGACATTCTACGTCATCTAGGGTGCAAGTAAACCAACAGTTGGGACACTCAAGCAAATGGGACATTATCTGTACAGGGGCACTACACTCGCACTGGGTGTTCGACGGATTATTAATCCCCCATTAATAATGCAACGCTGCTTGATGGCAGTCATAGGTTTGTTGGTAGAACTTCCCTGGGCGAGCTCTTTCACAGCTTGAAATTCTAGATAACGAAAACAGCGTTTAATTGGTATATTTCATGTGGTATATTTCGCGTTTGAACATACAGTGTTCAAAGGCATTAAAATATTCAAAATTATTGATGATATTTATTGGTCGGTTGATAGCGGTCAAACACTTTGACACTCACGCATTCACTTACGCAATTAGGCTGCAGGAGCGTCTTACAGGCTATTGTGATCCGCAGCCTTATTGCGTAATGAATCGGCAAGGCAAAGGGTAAAGAGTATGAACAATCGACCAAAGTTAAAGTCGTCAAAGTTGTTTTACGATATCTACATTCCCTGAAGTGGACATTAATAACCACAAAAGTCCACTTAAAATTAAGTTGTACAAATGGTTAGGTGAATGTAATTTTTATAATATAGGTACTAGCTGACCCTCGCGGCTTCGCTCCCGTCAACTGGTACCCTACCTACCTACCTACCCACTTACCCACCCACGTACCTTACCTACCCTACCCTACATATCCTACCCTACCTACCCACCTACTCTACCTATCTACCAATTTGTTGTTTGTACAATACGAATGTAACCAACTTTTGTTTCTACTGGCGATCTAATTAAATTTTAGAAACACAAAAGCTGCTATTGTGACTTAACTATGCTAGTGAGATATATTCTCTCGCAGTTTTTTTGTAGGTTATAATAAGTATTTTAATCTTACATCATTTTTATTTATCATCAATAGTTTTCACAGCGCACGCCAAATAATTTACATAAAAAATTATAGGCAATATTTTACAACTTTGGATTACATTATTGAAATTTTCATAGGGATCTCTAATATTTTTGAAAATAAATTATAGCCTTTGTTACTCAGAAATAATGTAGCTTTCCATACGTGAAAGTATTTTTTTAAACGGTCCAGTAGTTTCGGAGCCTATTCGGTACAAACAAACAAAAAAATCTTTCCTCTTTATAATATTGGTATAGAAAAGAATTGTTGGCTACGAAATCTTATGAAAGACTCAATAGCTCATACTTTAATCATTATCATTTGATTATTAAATTTAGTCATTTTTTTTTGCTTGTAACTCGTTTGTGTGTTATCCAAAAATGCATGCTGTGTTTAAATTTAGCTAAACATGATTGTATATTTTCTATTATGTTTAACACCATTTTATATCATGCTTTATGCAATTAAATGATTTGGATTTTAATATGAAGTCCTTCGATTGACATGCATTTTATACTTTCCTTTGATTTCACAACATTTACATCACATGACGTACTAATTGAATGGGGAACAGCCACGTCTCTGAAATCACGTGGCACCGCACAATGGTAAAACCTACAACAGCATGTGGGTACAAAAATACCCAGATGTTCTTTGTAAATCTAATGCCGTATAAAATATTTCTAGAAACGAGCCTTTGATATGTAAAATATATTTTATGTATGGAATAAAAAATATACAGTCAATGTGATTTATGATGTGTTTCGTATTTCAAGTTGAACAACTGAACAAAAACTTCTGAATTCTAATTTATAGGTAAATATGTTAAATTATTCATTTGTCTCTCTCAAAAACACTACAGACAGGTTTTTGTCCTATACTTACCTATCAGCTTATAAATTATAGCCAAGTTAAAACCTAATCAAGGGAAAAAATAGTTATCGAACCAAATTATTATTGGCCATTTTAACAGGATGATAAGTGAAAAGGCTGATTTTTGTCTTTGCTTAAGTGCATTGTAGGTATGTTGTAATTCCTCACTACATTAAAGTATTTTATTGCTCACCTCATAATTATATAATTAGTCGTAATATTGACAATACAGGGTTATTGCTAAAACACTAACAACCTAAAAAAAAAGGGCTTCATACTGACATCATAAACAACAAATTTTGTTCTATGACTTTTAAAAATTCACCAAAAAAAAAACAGGCGTTCCATAAATTCTGGCGAGTTATGCGAGCACGAATGTATGGATCAGATGAGTTTAGTGTTTGACCACTAACCCAGTATAAAAACAATACAAAATAACATGTATACCATGTGTCCGTCTGTCTTTAATATTAATGACAACGTGCTCACAAAGCACCGACAGCGATGCAAAACGTGTGTCTATTGTTTTTTTACTTATTTTCCATTTATTATGAATCAGTAAGAAAACGTGGTTTCATAAAAAGGCATTTCTATCAGACGAGGACACCTTGCTATCTTTGTTTTTACGAGGAACTTATAAATCAGTGGACTTTTATAGGTAGGTAATGGTTCGAATTAGTCACATTGCAACGGGTTTATGACAAAGTAAATGTTTTAAAATTGCTGGAGTAGGTTAGAGACAAAAACATATTATGAATATTAGGCATTGAATCATAGGAACAAAATTTAAACTCTGTCTGGAAAACTGACTCATCAACTCCCAGCCTAAACCCTTACCGTCTTATTAATAAAAATGGCGTATTCCCAGCTTACTCCGAAGTTACTCTTGGACTAGCTAATCCCGAAGTAACTAAGGATTAACATAGATCTAGCAATGTTATTAATAAACATGGAGTAACCTCGGACTAACTATTCATTTCTTAGTCTTAGACTTACGCGTAAACTCTGGCAACCCAGTTGAATTTAAAAGTAAAAAGAATGAACTAGTGAATGAAAATAAGCAAGTTTAAGACATTATGTAGAAAAAAAAAACTAAAAATGACGTCTGCCTTAGAGATTTGCCAGTAAAGGCGAAGGAGGGAATTTTAAATTATCTTAATAGCTTGAAACTTAAAAATTACTTATAATAATGAATACTTAAAATATGATAACATGTCTTATCAAGGCCTACCTTAACAAATATCTATTTATTAAGGTGGTTGTCATTTCAGGACCATAACTATGTGAGCGCCATGATAAGTCTATCGAGAGAGATAAAATTGGAAGAACATAAGAGGCGTATGGAGATGGCATAAGAGTTACACAAATAACAATTAAAATGTGCCTTAATAGAAAGAAAAATCTTGTAAATACGAAAATTTCGTGAAGAAAAACAGCTAACCAATGCATAAATCATAATTACATTAAATATATTTTAACATTTATTTTGCATTTTATTTTCGCGTTATTCGAACCTTCAACTTCAGATTTCAATCATCTAAAAACCTTAATCAAATCAGTTAAAAACAGTTTAACTACACTCTTTTACTGTTTTCAATTCAAACAACAACAATGTCACTGGATGCATATAAATATTTAATATCCGGTATAAAAAATCAGACTCTATGTAATAATTGTGGTTGCGAGAGTTTTTGGCGGGATTGTTTCGAGCGTAGTTCAGCGGTTGTTAATATTATTTGCAAATTGATTCCTAGTGGATCTTGTGATATAAAATTGGTGTAGTTTTGTGTCTCAACTGTCTACGCAACTGGACAATATGTGAAATCATTGACCGAAGCAATCTCGGGACAGTGGAGCGGAGAATTTTATTGTAGTATTGACTACCTCTGCAAAGTTTACCGGGAAGGCTGACTTGATACAATTTGCTGCCAAATACTCCAAAAAAACATTTGAATCTGTTTAATCCGCATTCTAATGCATACTAAAGAATTCAAGAAGGATAGTATGCACTGAAGACGAGGCGGTATGGTCCAAGACCTTAGCCTGCCCGAGTAGGGCGAAGGAAAAAAATTGTGGTTGCCATAGTTACACTACTCTTATTCCGACCTTAAACTAGCTGGCACCATGGTTTAACTTTTAGTCCGAGACTAGTGTCAGATTAGTATAATCCCTCCTTATTCCGTGTTTATTAATACGGAAATTTGTTAGTACCAACCTAATCCTTAGAATAAAGTTAATCTTACCTTAGTCCACGTTTATTAATAAGACGGTTAGACAATAAAAAAAAATCAAGAATAACAAAAAACCCGACCGCTTAAAAAAGGAACTAAAAAGATGTTAACAAGATGAAAATCATGCTGTGCAGTCGCAGGATACATATGCGCGAGCTGGCTGACAAAAACCAGATCAATACGATTTCCAACTCAATAGGGTAGTTGACAAAAATATCTATTTAGTCCGTAAGTTAGATAACCTAAAAATATTGCACACGTATTTTTACTTTTGTCACATAAACAAAAAATTACGACGATACAGTGCCTTGAAATATCGTGTGACGTCACGGTAAACGGTTAAACTTTATACTGACAAAGTGACGTCACAAGCCCCCACTCCAGAACTTTGATGCGCTTTATCTTTGTCAATTTTGATTTATTTGATAAAGCAAAAAATACGGATCCAATATTATTTGATAATCTCACTGACGGACTAGATAGAATTACCATTTTTATCTAGGCGACACCCCTATTCCGACGTTATTTGTATCTATTTCATAAAAAAAACTTAATTATTATTGAACAACCATATTTTACAGATAAAGATAGAATTTGCAATTGAGTAATTTCGGGACACATCACACAATTACTGGTCCGCCAAAAAAAAAGTTACATTTACATAAACTAAATTAAATTACTAAATTACAAGAGCTCATAATAAAATAAGCAATTCCGAGAATAAAGTTGTTTCTCTATAAAGTTCGATTTGTATTTATTCGAGCGAATAAATACATTATTACTTATCGAGAAAATCTATTTTAATATACTTACACCTAATTAATAAAAACAAAATATTGACGTTATAGTAGAAACGTGACCGGATATTATGTATTTAGCAGCAAACAGTAGAGAACAATACAATAATCTCGTCTAATTAATTGATATGAAGAAATACAATTTCTTTGTCGTCAACGGAAAGGGAACAGCGCATGGTTAAATTCTCTAATAAATACCGTTACTCAATCCTGAGAAAAACAACACGTTTTGTTATATCCAACAATGTTAGCAAACAAGTTTAATTTGCTTACTTTGTAACATTTATACAACAGACTAGATATTCGGAAAAAATATATACCCCTAAAAAGTTTACTAGAAGGTCCCTAGGTATTATATGAAAAATATCCTAGTGCCTTTGCAGAGGTTCAAATTTGCTTGAAAAGTTATTTCCTAAAAGACAGGTGAATTTTTAGAATTTTACCTAGAAAATAAGCATTTGTGAGATGAGAATGAGCTAACTACTCCTGTAAAAAAAAACCTTTTTTTCCAAGTGGTTTTTTCTCGTCAAAAAAAAATTCACATCCCTAATTTTATTCACAATCCAACCACGTGGCTAGACACTACTAAAGATAATCTGTTTACATACAAGAGACCTAGATATTCCGCTCATAACATTTGTATGCTGCACAAACAAGCAGGGGTCCATATTTCACACGTTCTGCGGAGTTTCCTCGTCACTCCAACGACCACGTGATATAGGTAGGTAAGGTAGGCTGGAGTACCACGTGGGGCTATGTATAGACATTCTAGGGAGAACGTATAAGTATAGAATGTGATCGGAGTTTTTATATGATGAGGGGAAAATTCCGTGAAAAGCTTTTTGGGGGACTTAAATGTGGTATGGGTGTTATAATTAATTATTTTTATGTGAAATTGTGTGGGAAATGTGCGAATGAAACCCTACTGCGTTGTTCGAAAAACGTGTCCATACGTCCATAGTGACCTAATTTCATAATTTATTTATATTTTCAATAGTATATTTTAGTTTAAGGCCAAAAGTGTAGAGAAAGCATTGATCCTTGAATCTAGAAAAAAAAAAACAATCAGTAATGTAAAAATGTATTTACTTCTTTTGTAATAAAGATAGTGATATGCGTTGCTGATTAATAAGTGTCCAAATTTGATTAAATAATCTGGTCACAAAAAAAAACCAAAACAAACGTCATAAACAAGATAGTTCGATTTATTTTGATGCTACATATGTATATGTCGATTTATTTTGATGCTACATATGTATATGTTATCGAGTCGTTCATCTGTATATTGTATAGGTATATGATATGACACATTGACGAATGTTGGTAGGTATGCCAACGTGAAACCGTGGTCGGCCATGTGCACTTCCGAAGCGTCGCCTCAACGTGACCTAGGGTTGCCTGTTGTCGCAGCTGACTAAACTTAAATGTTTAGTAATATAATTTTATTATTTTCACATTATTTTAGTAATATTATGTGAATTTCAGAATTATATTTTTTATAAAATCTGGGCTTTTTATTAATACTTATTTTGGCATTGTTTTGGGTGTTAATACTTTTTTAACATTAAAGAAACAGTAAAGTACTTCACTTAATTGTTGTTACCTTCTTGGTCATAATATTATAATTATGATTTATAAGCGTCTACACGTGGCATGTTGATTGAAAGGACACCTTTTTCATATGGAATCTGTAGGCACACTACAGTACGTAAAATCTTTGCAAAATAACATCTGAGTACTTAGTAATGCAAAAGGTACCTAAACCTTTTTTTAAAAGTCTCCAGTTTATCCAAAATTAGTATCTGTGTCAGCAGCGATAAACATATTCACAATAATTGCCAAGTACCTTTAAGTATTGGGTGGGTAGATCCGCAGAGATGATCTAAACATGAGTTTGGCAATTTGTATTTTATCGGCACCTACATATATCTTTGCTACAGTAGGTCTTAAAAGGCTCGCCAAATGTCATGACTATAATTCAGCATTGGCTAACGTAACCTATAAGTATAAATAATAATAGGTAATAATATTTCTGGGCAAGACTCGTATTGTTTCCCTCTCTGGAGCCTTGGCCGTTATCCTGGCCCTATTTCTGATACAGGGGGGCCGCAAATTTTTTAATGTTTTTTTTAATGTGTGTGCTTCTTATATATTTATAAATATTAAAAAAAAATATGTGAATAAAGCGAAAACACTGTGTAAGAATAAATTGATAGTTTCCAAAATCGAAAATAATCAGATTTACAATTTATATTACTAATGAAATAATTCCAGCTGGTTAGTAGAAGAGTACTCGACAGGTAATAAAGACTAGACATACCAATATTCTTTAATTACCCCGATAATCACCGGTTCGGCTAATATTGACAGATTGTGCAAAACATGTCTTGTTACGTCATCACGTTGTCGGACATTACGTGTTCCATTTTGTTATCAAATAATTTTAGTCAGTAACACTATTTACTGGTGAACTTTTAAATGCTAACGGCTGACCTAGTTTTAGTACAGTTGTGCTATTTCTGTAATTCTATGAACTGTGGATTGAGCTACGTTTACTAAAATTGAAACTATGTATAAACAATCTGTTTATTTCTGGTAGAAATTGGGATAAAGGCAGAAAGATGATCATGATGACAATTTCTATTTAAGTAGGTACCTGTAAAGCTATTATTCTGAACAAATCCCAAAGTGAAAAATTTGGTGATGAGAGCGTGAAGTGATTTGTCATTCCAACTAGGTGCTATAGGGATGAACAGCACGTTTCACTTAATTTTCACTGCGAGCGTAAAGTTATTTGTCAATCCAACTAGGTGCTATAGGGATGAACAGCTCATTTCACTTCATTTTCACTGTGAGCGTGAAGTGATTTGTCATTCAAACTAGGTGCTGTAAGTATTAGGGATGAACAGCTCAATTCACGTTATTTTCACAGTGAGCGTGAAGTGATTATTAATTTAAACTAGGTGCTATAGAGATAAGGGATGCACAGCTCATTCCACTTTATTTGTCATTCCAATAAGGTGCTATAGAAATTAGCGATGAACAGCTCATTTCACTTTATTTTCACAGTGAGCGTGAAGTGATTTGTCATTCCAGCTAGGTGCTATAGGTATGAACAGCTCATTTCTCTTAATTTTCACATTCAGCGTGAAGTGATTTGTCATTCCAACTAGGTGCTAAAGGCTTGAACAGCTCATTCCACTTAATTTTCAAAATGAGCTTGATGTGATTTGTCATTCCAACTAGGTGCTATAGGGATGAACAGCTCATTTCTCTTAATTTTCGCAGTGAGCGTGAAGTGATTTGTCATTCAAGCTAGGTGCTAAAGGGATAAACAGCTCATTTCACTTAATTTTCACTGTGAGCGTGAAGTGATTTGTCATTCCAACTAGGTGCTATAGGAATGAACAGCTCATTTCACTTAATTTTCAAAATGAGCTTGATGTGATTTGTCATTCCAACTAGGTGCTATAGCGATGATTAGCTCATTTCACTTAATTTTCAAAATGAGATGAACCGCTCATTTCACTTAATTTTCACTGTGAGCGGGAAGTGATTTGTCCTTCAAACTAAGTGCTATAGGGATAAGGGATGAACAGCTCATTTCACTTAATTTTCAAAATGAGCTTAATCTGATTTGTCATTCCAACTAGCTGCTGTAGGGATGAAAATCTCATTTCACTTTATTTTCACAGTAAGCGTGAAGTGATTTGTCATTCCAGCTAGGTGCTATAGGTAGGACAGCTTATTTCTCTTAATTTTCACAGTGAGCGTGAAGTGATTTGTCACTCCAACTAGGTGCTAAAGGCATGAACAGCTCATTTCACTTAATTTTCAAAGTGAGCTTGAAGTGATTAATCATTCCAACTAAGTGCTACAGGGATTAATAGCTCATTTCACTGAATTTTCACAGTGAGATTTTTAAAGAATCATCCGACTGTTTTAAATGGAGATGAAGAGTAACTGTTTGATCAAGCTGTTTTTTATTTAAAAGATGTCTTATTATCCAAAATAATCTAGGTTTCAATAAAAGATTATTGTAATGAGCATTGAAAGTGCGCTGAAAAATACTAACAACCCTACAATGAATACAATATAAATAAGCTTATATTCGTGCAATTTTTTTATAAAATTGCTTATACTCATAATATATTATCATAAGTAGGTACGGCGTTTTACATAAATCTTCTGTCCCCATTCTACAAAATACATATTTTCATAAACGGATAGGTACGCAAACGTGAGAAATATATTATACTTGTGATATGTTTGTTGTTATGAAAAGCGGTAGGTATTGTGTAAGTTACGAACACTATGATTTTTCATACAATTTCAGGTGAACTTGATAGGAAAACTAATCTTACTTAAACCAAAATAATGACCTGGAAAATTGTCGATTTGTTTGCACGAAGTAATTCATTGTTACATCATTAAATGTTTCTGATTTTTATCATGAAATAAAAATATCAGCCTGTACAGTTGTTCTATCTCACGACCGCGGGTTGTTCTTAGTCGTGTCAACCCACCGTCGAAAAAGAAAGAACCATTAATTCCAATTACTTAATTCCAAAGCTACACGAACTTAAAACGTTGATACTAAGCGGATTCATGTTTTTACACGCGTAAATTAGGGAAGCCGTTTTAAAAAAATTGCGCGTGCACCATGCACGTTGTAGAAGTGAAACTTCAAACAATAATAATAAGAAAGATTCATTATGAGAGAAGGAAGGTGTTAGACATCTATCTGCTCTTTCATTTATCAAATTGTGCCTTATCGTGAAGCATCCTTAAAGCTGGCGCGGCTGATGGACGCGACTGACAGCTGCGACTTATAGTGTATCTGGGTAATGAATGTACATTACATTGTGCAAACTATCGGACGTAAGTCGCGGACGTGCCCTCGGGCGTTCGGACGTCCGATAGAGATCTGGCTCGGTGGATGTTTGTGTCAGCCGAAAACGTAAGCGGACGGTGTGTCCTGGCGTCAGAACAACTCAGACTACGCGATATCTCGCACGTTCGTGCGAGGTTATAAGTAAAAATGGAAAAAAAATTATCGAGTGTGTTCGCAGCAAAGAATTGCATCCTCACTTACACTACTCGACATGTTTCTAACCACATAACCTTCCTATCTTTGTAAACATAACCTCCGTTGAATAAGCTTTATTGTCTATGGAATAAGAGCTGGGACGCGTCCGCAAGCCGCGTCCCAAACGACTGTGCACACATATCAGTCGCGGCTGTAAATCGCGTTCGTCAGCCGCGTCCGATAATTTGTTCCCAGCTTTAAACACTCTCTATTCTCATTCAATTATCGAATCACTGCCTAAGGAGTTTCGCTTCAAAAATAGTACCTATTTTTAACGCCCGACGGAAAAAGAGGGATGTTATAAGTTTGACCTGTATGTTTGTTTATTTGTGTAATGTGTATTTGTATATTTCTCTATGGAATCATAACTCCTAAACGAATGAACCGATTATAATATGTTTTTTTTTGTTTGAAAGGTGACTTTATCGAGAGTGTTCTTAGCTATGTTTGATGAAAATCGGTTTAGTCGTTCTAAAATTATGGGCGTTTTACTGTTTGAATCGGGGTGTTTTCGCAAGACATGGTGTCATAATTACGTGTCGATCGAAGCGTGTCTATTATTAGATAAATAATGCAGCATGAAATATAAATGTGTCGGAGGTTCTTTAAATTTTACTTCTCTATCTTACAATACAGTATAAATATGTACTTAATCTTAATTATGAAACTCAAATAGTCTAAAATTTGGATAAAATCACTTTTCATGATTTTAAGGCTTCAGGCATTCGTTTACTTTGGATGGGATGCGCTGGTATTCTAACCACCATAATTTACGTAAAATTACATCCATTTCTTGGTAAAGTTGGTGTTGTCGGTGACAGCTTGTAAACGCCTACGTTATGAAATAAGATAACTTGCTACTTGTATACAGTACACTAAACAAAAGATTTAGGTATACAGGCAGCATATAACGGCGAGTCTTTCCAAGAAAAGTTTTCCAGCCAGGAATCCATATATGTGTTGTGCTGAGTAGTATAGTCTAACATTTATTAATGTAAAAAAAAACTGTAACTAAGGAATGAACTAAAGAAATAAAATACTGCAGATGCATCAGTATTTATTCCTACTGTATTTATGAACAGATGACTTGTTTCTTTGTTTCCTGATTGGTCCTATAGTAAAAGTTGTTCATATTCATAAGTACTTTTACTTTCTGAACGATTACCCGTTCATCAGAGGACACTCAGCTTACAGACCAGACCCACGAACATTTTAGGGTATCGTAGATTTCATTATGAACTGCTTTAGCTGATAAAAAATAAAAATATGTATTTGATAACCATATTTGTACCACAAATTTGAGATTGAAGCCTCCTTTTAAGCAACAGATGCCTGTATTATGACACCCTGAGAACCTTAACTCTGGAGGGCCTGATAAGGGTGATCGATCAGGCAAATCACGTCACCAGTTGGCGCCACTTTGAGAAGAGTTCCTTTAATTGAACATGCAACTTATGATGTTGACGTCAATTTAACAAATGTCAGAAAACATAAGCATTTAGAGAGGTGCCTGGACCTGATGACTTGGTGCTGCCACCTATTGCACATCATTTCAGAAAACACTTATTATACACCAACTCTTAACTCTAATTGTGATTTGTTATGTTGTGCATAAATATATTTTATCTATGAACAATTTCTTAAACAAAACTGTAACTGAACTTCATCTTCGAAGCAGTAAAAAAAGGTCAAGTAGTTGTTGTTGTTCTCTTTACATCCGTGGTCCGGTCTATTCCAAGCATTCCATAACATATGTATTTTCTACTATCAATACTGAAAACCAAAGTAGCGAGCGGCTTGCTAAAAAAAACGTAATAAGGAACCCTTAGTGCCGATGTAAGTCTCGCACTTGGGTGTTATTTGTGAACATACAGGATTATTTATATTTCTGCAAGCAGCGTTGTGTGGAAATTCCTGGAAAGTGAGAGGCTAGGGGAATTTAGTCACGTTGCATTGAGTTGGTTATGTGTTTTTTTAATTATTATTTAGATAAAAAAAGAAAAGTGATCTCTGCCATGTGATTGTGTCGTAACTTGTCATGGCAAACCCCCTTTTGGAAAAACTTGCCATCATCATCTATTTGGAAACTTATAAAAAAGTTAGGTATTTTGACCACCTACAAAAAGTTTGTATTCAATGGTTATTTACCACGTAGCTGGCAAGCAATAATCATGATGCAAAGTTTTTAATTTTCCTGTGTTTCGTTTTGGTACCTTACTTATATGTTTTGGTATCTTACCATGAAATGTAATGAATACTATAATAATGTTATGCAAAGTGTGCTCTATAACACAAAGGCGACACGTTTTCAAACGTGACGTCATTGGCAACATGTGTCTGGTGAGCAACATGTGTCTGAGAGCTGCATGGTGCAACATGTGCCTCTATTGTTTAACACGACCAGCCTTCAAGAGCCTTGTAAACATTCTTGACAAATATTCTATTGACTAACTCTTTGGTATCAGAGTGCTTAGGTCCTGAGATCCAACAGCTGATTGAATAAAGACTAGTAAGTATTCCTTCCTTAAATATTTCTGAGTATCAAAAAACGAGTTAGAATTCATGCCGAAACGGCAACAGTCACGTCCCATAAGTAAAGAAATGTGGATAAATCTCTACCTACTCCTTCAGGTAGTACAAGCGCGATGATATAAAATGTTTTGTTGTGTGACGGTGTCATCGTCATCGGAATGTGTCTTCTGTAGAACTGCATGGTACAACATGTGCCTCTATTGTCTGACACGACCAGTCTTCAAGAGCCTTGTAAACATCCAAGATAAATATACCTACTATGAGTACTATTGACTGCCTCACTGGGGTCAGACTGCTGAGGTTCTGAGATCCATAAGCTGATTGAATAAAATAGTTATTGAGTTTGTCTATAGGTATGTGAATAAACCTCTGCATACCCTTTCGGGAAACTCCGATCCTGCATGGAGTATTGCAGCCACCTCTGGGATGGCTCAGCTAAATATCAGCTTGCCGCGCTTGACTCGGTGGAACGCAGAGCTAAGAGACTAATTGGCGACGTCAAACTGGTGGATGCCAAGCTTCACAGCTTGGCTCATCGCCTTAACATTGCCTGCTTGTATGTCTTCTACAGACTGTACTTTAGCGAGTGTGCTCATGAACTCCACGACCTCATCCCACCGGCCCCCATCTATCATCGGAAATCTAGACGCACTGCAAGTTACCATCCTCACCTAGTTGCCGTTCCACTAATTCGCACCAAGCGCTTCCAAACATCCTTGGAACATGCGCACAGCAAAAGAGTGGAACTCACTGCCTGCGTCTGTGTTTCCGAACGCTGAATCTCTTCAAAGTTAGAGTTAACAGGCTTCTTCTGGGTAAGTTAACTCCATCGTCGACTTTCTCTCTGTCACCTAGACTAGAGTCAAGAGCAAACACATCAAAAACAAAAAAAAATAAAAAAACAAAGCGCGATGATACGAAACGTTGTGTTGTGAGACGTCATCGGCATCTTCGGTATGTGTCTCTTCTGAGAGCTGCATGGTGCAAAATGTGCCTCTACTGTCTGACACGTCCAGCTTTCAAGAGCCTTGTAAACATCCGTCTCGATATAGGTATGTATTCATTAACCATCTTACTAATAAACACAGAATAAAGTATACCAAGTTTAAACCTATGAAAATGTATGGTTATTCCTTTGTTATTCCTGGTATAACTTAATTCCGTGTTTATTAGTAAGAGGGTAATAGTTCTTTGGAGTAAGTGTGCTAAGGTTCTGAGATCTATTAACAATTTTTATAAAGAGTTATTGATTTTTTGTATAAAAGATTTCTTTGTATCAGAAAGCGCATTTGGTATTGTGCCCAAACCACAACAGGCTCGACCATACCTAACTAGAGGCGAACAATAGATAAACCAGAACAAACCTCTACCTACTCTTCCGGAAAAAGCGCGAATTTATTACAAATATGTCGCAATTGTTGGCTACGCAAAACCATCTTCTGATAGTTGCATTGTGTAACATTTTGCCTCCGTTATCTGACACCACAACAACGACGTTATATTCTCTTTGCACCACAACCAGCCTTCAAGAGCCTTGTAAACACCCGAATTAAGTATAGTATAGCTAGGTCGTTGGTCTAGTAACCGCTTCTGGGAAAAGTATTAGTGGGTGTTTCCACCAGTAATTTCTCAGAAACAGCTCCGAGTCTGTATTTGTATGCGGCCACTGGTAACAAATCCAACCCTACATGAGACATAACTGGCTATAGGAGGGGTGAACTACTAATTCGCGTAACCTTCGAGGAATCCAGGCGTGGTGTTGTTGTTTTGAAATGTGAAATTAACGGGATGGCTTTACTGAGAGCTTCATGGTACTACTTGTGCTTGCTCTATTGTTTGGTACAAACAGGCTAGGAGCTTTGAAAACAACCGAGCTAAGTTTAGTGCTTCACTCGTTGATATGTTTACTCAAGACAGAGCGAATGAAAGAAAGAAGAAAGAAAAAGTGTTTATTTGCCACAAAAACGACATACAATTTTTTTTTTTTTCCTTAAATTAAACCGCACTTAGCGTGGGGTTCATGATTCGACTCCTGTGCAGAGTTTCTTTTTTTTAACTTTGCCCTCATACTAGGAATTTCTTCCTGTATCGTAGGTGCGTTTACAAATATATTAACTCACATACATTACACTCAGAGCCGGTATAACTATCTGTAGGTCATACAAATATTTGTTCCGTGCGGGAATCGAACCAGCGACACGCAGCGGAGCAGTCAATCGCTCAACCACTGCGCCAACCGTGCGCCCTTATTTATAAAATTTCTTTAGGAATTTGCGTTGTATAGAGAGGGTGGTCTTTTCAGAGGTCACAAGACCCCTTCTACATTTTGATGTTGATCACCGGGGTAGTTTTAGTAAGAAAAATTTCCACATTCCCTGGTCGTTGCCCAAAACGTCCAGGCCCCTTTCGAATATTTGCCTTCGTTAGAAAAAAGAAGGTTTTTTCATGAAGTTCTCAGTAGCCGCCCCAAATTTATTCATTCGTGGCCAGATGATGATAATAAGCTCGACCCCTTACTTAGACGGTACCACAGATAAAATAATACTAGCATACAGATGCCTCATCCCATACAAAGAAACCGTTCCGAAGCTGATTATTTTATAAATACACATCAACCGCGTTCGGTTCCTTTCCACGGATATATATGGTTTTCTATCTATCGCCGTAGAAAGGAACCAAACGCGATCGATTTACAAAAAGATAATCAGTATAATCAGATGAAAAACGCTAGTTACGTCGGCACAGTTTCTTTGTATGGGATAAGACATCTATATGCTAGTATTATATTATCTGTGACGGTACTTAAACATTACAACTGGCGTGGCGTAACGTAAGTGTGTAAAATACCTGTCTTCCCTTCTGGGAATACAAGCGTTACATAACGTCTTGTTTACAATCGCTACATAAACGGAACGTGTCCTTTCTAAGAGCTGCATGGTACAACATGTGCCGGCTCTATTGTGAGACACGACTAGGCTTCAAGAGCTCTAAGTAGCTGGTTGATAAATTAGTAGCCAACCTGTTATGTCACTGTGTTCAAAGTGTTCAAATACACATTGCTAATTAGGTTCAGTAATATTTAAGAGAGGATTTAATTTGTTACCTGATTTAGCAGCATTCTGTAAAGAGCTGATATGCCTTGATCTTCAAGACAGTTAGTTAAGGTTCCCCTAGTCGACGGCACGAACTATTTTGTGCGCGAGGTTAAAATGCATGCTATCTAATCCGACAACACGTGCGAAAGAGAAAGATGCTGTAATGAGCAGCAAGAAGCTAGTTCGCGTACGAATTAGCACTTTTGCAAATTTGTATCCAAATGGATAATGATGTAGGACGAAAACGAGCGCGCGAAATTTTATGAACAGACTTTTGGGAGTATAGATATCATGAAAAAACGACTAAATGTATATTTTCAAAATAAAATTATTTGTATTGTTGAATTACTAATCTATCCCTGTATGGAGGCCGTTTTGCAATTTTCCTTCTTCTTATTGTATTTATTTCCGCCAAAGATGCGGTAAAATTAGTGTTGAAATATGGAACTTTCGACGTTCATAACTTTCAAGTATTTTATATTTTTACTTTTTTGTTTCCATACACGGCTAGATAATGAGAAGACAAATTGATATCATTTTTTATTTTGAACGTTCATCGTCAAATAGTGGAGTAATCGCTAGACTACGTTTGTATTAAAGAATGATCGACTAGATCGACCTTAAGATGACGACATATAGCAGAAAACCGACACGCAAAAAAAGCCAAACTATCTTACTAATATTATAAATGTAAAATTTTGGATGCGTGGATGTTATTTGTTACTCAATCAAGCCAGAACGGCTGAATGAATCTAGATGAAATTTGGCACAGAGATTGATTATAGTCTGGAATAGCATATAGATTACTTTTCATCCCGATATCTCTTAGGATAAAAAAACCCTTTTTCACGCCGGCGAAGCCGCTGACAGAAGCTAGTTATAAATACAAATGAAAGGCAACATCGTGGCTGATCCAAGCGAAGATGGCTGGATGAACTTTACACTTACAGAAAGAACTGGTCTACACTTCCATAAAGCAGGGAGAAGTGGAAAGAAGAAATATGCTTTTGTCCTGCAGTGGGACAACTCAGTCTGAAAATAATAATAAAATATAATGTTGCTTATTTGTACACGTTATAGACAACAATAAAGCTCAGTCATTATCCTTAAAAAAACACGCTTATCCAAGCCACCTGAAGTACCCACACGCACAAATCACAAATCACGTAAGCGGCGGCGCACCGCCCAAGTTAAGAAACAGAAATTGTGTTAAAAGATCGAAAAGAAAACAAAGTGTCTTAAAAAACACTTCATTCCTTTTGAAACGTGGGAAGCCCTCAACTTTACAGAATGATATTGTATAAAAGCTTAAGAAAGATTAGATCGTAAACGTGAGAAGAAGGTCTACACATTCTGGTGTCGATGTAGTTGTACGTTCGACGACAACCCAGGTAACACATTCCAGTTAAAACTGATCTGTTAATGTACTGAAAGCCAAGCCAATGCGAGGTCAGGTTAAACTGGATAGTGTAGCTTTAACGGTCGTCGCGATAACACTTAGTTGCAGAATATTTGTGCCGTCTGAGCACGTTGTGCCCGCAACATGGGACACAACGTGACCGAAGTGTATTCGCGTCTTTTGATCGACTTATGATAATATTCGACACGATTTCGCATTCCATGTGCTGGGTTAGTTTTCATGTATGTATGTGTAAGTTGTTTTGGTTTTACGAATGTGTCTTGCACGTTTTATTTAGATGAGTTCTATTGCATACCAATTTAAGCAGCTGCTTAGGTGCATTATGTTATGCAATCCAGTTTTTTTTAGGAATTTATTATGTATGCACATACACGTATAGCGTGTTACATTGAAAAATAGATTTTAAGCTATGTGTCTAATTCAAGGTTTGATTTCTAACTAAGACGACTAGTGTAGTCGTCTTGCAATATTACTGGTTATAATTGTGATTTTTTGCCGATGAAGTTACAAAACTTCTACATCACTGTCTAAATTTTATCGAAAACCTATAAAAAAACATTAAGATAAGCGGTTTACGCATTGCTAAGGCCTGGTTTCTCGAAGCTAAATTATCGCAATAATTTATGTCACAAATTGTCAAGAACGCGTTATCTACTGTGATTGGTTGAATGAATTTTCAACAGCCATGAGATGTTTAATCAAATCGAAATAAAAGTTTTACTTCAACACTTCCAAACAATTGAAAAATCTAAAAAAAATAAGAGCAAATGCAAACCGACCGTTGCAAAAATATATTAAGAATCTAACAAAAATTTCGTTTAAAAATCGAAATAAAACTTGCACTTTCATCAAACAATGGAAAAATAAAAACAATTAAGTAACAAATGCAAACACTGCGATTAAAGTTACACACGAGTACGTAAACACGTGCGTTGCTTGAAACACTGATAGGGCGCGACCTTTGATCGCATAAAATTAATCAAATATAAATAAAACCACAAATACCGATCGCAATTGAAAAATTAAATACAATATATACCAAAAATAAAATGCAAATAGCGACCTTCAAATGAATAAAAAAACATCATTATCATTATAGCCGAAAGACATTCACTGCTGGCCATAGTCTTTCCACAAGAGTCGCCAGGTCAATCGGTCTGGTGCGCCTCGCATCCAGTATTAACTACCGAAGAAATCCAATCAAATCAAAACAGAAATCACAAACATTGCTCCTAAACAATAGAAAAATCAAAATAAGTAAAGTACCAAAATGCAAGCACAACGATTAAAGTCACAAGCTAGGCACACGCAAGTCCTTCCGTATCCGTAGTATACACGTGCGTCGTGTGACAACCGATAGGGCGCGTGACGTTATGCGTGGCGTAGCATAGCTTATCGCAGGTGACTAGAGTTGGATTGCTACGAGGATCGGCGACGGGCTACGTGGTACAGCTACTGGATGAGATGTTAAATTTTAGGAATGTAGTTTTTGTTCCAGTGGATCTCTCTAAAATCTAACTGATAGGAAGCGTCATTTTATGCGTGGCGTAGCATAGCTTATCGCAAGTGACTACGAGGATCGGCTACGGGCTACTTGCTACAAGCCTTCGGGCTACGTGGGCCACTGGTTTTTGATGATACATTCCCGTTTTCTTTTTTGTTTCTGACGTGATTTTGTTTTCAGTGGGTCCCAGTTGGTCGTCATAATGATAGAACCCGTCATGTTATGTGACGCGGAGCGCGGGGTAACTTATCGCGGGTGAGTACGGGGCTCGACTACGGGCTACGCGGGCTATCGGCTACGGGCTACGTGCTACGCGCCTTTGGGCTACGGGGCCACTGGTTTTAGTTTACAAATGTTTTGGTATTTTAGATAAGGTATCTAAAGTTTTAGTTTTGCACAATATTATTTGTCTGTTAGTCTGCCTTCTGCATTATCCCCCATTAATTATAGGGTAATGGAAAGTAAAGTAATGCAAAACATTAACCTAGAAAAAATATGGTAGGTTTATCTGAAGCTTACATAGGTTTCCATCTAATAGATAAGTGGGGAGTTAGGTATAATTTTGACAAATACTATTAGTACTTTTGATCAGCTAGTACATACTAGAATACATTGATTTTCTACTCAAAATAAATATTTTTTATTTTCCTCAATGCGATTACCTACAGCCAACAATTTCGATATCGCATACCAACAGTACAAACCACGTACCTACCATACCTACGCTATGTCCTTATCTATTACCGTACAACTTACAATTACTACTGCACTTACTACTAACGAGTCTAGCCAGCCAATGTATTTGCGACACGTATTGACGAACACCAAGCTATAGTGCAAGATTTTACTCATGCATGACCGCGTTGACGTTAGCGTCAATTTGTATTGAAACTGGATAATAGCCGTCTAGTGGCAAAAAAGGACAACAGCTTTTTATGTATACAAATTGACATATGGGAACGTTTACTTTAAGGCAACGACAGTCGCCAACGACCTTGAAACAAAACGCGTACTTGTTTCACACCCGCACGACCCAAAATACAATACTTTTTTTGCACTTTCCTTAATATTATTATATGACTTTAGAAACACCTTCAATCAAAATGTATATAGTTAAATTGTCTTTGATATGGTGAAAATTGTCATTAAAATTCGCCTTGAGGTTTTGGTGCGATTGTCGTTTTTGGCCTGTGTTAGACACAACTTTACAAATTAATTACACTATGAAAATAGATTAATTAACATTTATTTTTTGCAAAAATTACGAATAGCCGTTTAGACGTGATTCTTATTTTAAAATCAGCTACTCAGGGCTATTTGGGCCTAAACGCGATCGAGTACGTTAAAAACCTCGGAATAAGGCCTCAGACAAGTGACATTTTGTCAACGAAAGCGTCGCGTTAGCTTTTGGAAAATCCAATAGATTTTGGTATTTTGACCATCGCCATCGCTGACATCGAATGCCACTTGTCTAGACACTCTGGTTAGAAAGCCACACGTATACCTAATGCATACTAACAAATGAGGTGTCATTTAAGATATCACGATTTGTTCGAGTTATGGGTGTAGGTTGCGGTTGAGACTGGCTGGAGATTTATTGGTAGTAGAGTAATTAGCAATGACCTTCCCAGTCATTGATATTTAGATTATATTTAAATTGAGGGTATAACTCATCTTCTTGTTAAAGGGAACCGGGTTAATAGTTATGTATGAGGGATTGCGATGAAGCCACAAACGCTTTGTAAAAATCGCTACCCATAACGGATATCTGCACTTCATTCAATGATATAAGGTAAATATGTCGACACTTCTGAGAACATGATTAACGCCACTGATGTTGCGACTTAAGTGGCCGGCTACTAGCCGTGCGGGGCCCAAAGGGTCAAAAAAAACAACCATGGATTCTAAAAAAAGAAATAATGAAATGTACATCATCGGAAAAATATACCATAAAGTATTATACATTATAATCACCTAGGTGTATTTTGTCACCGAGTTCGTGTATTAGAAGGGTTTGGTCAAGCGTACTTAATGTAATTAGCTAGGTACATTATTATATTATTCAGTAATATATTTAGACGTCCAAATTATTAATGGCCTAAAACATTAGCAAAAGAAACCACACTTCAATCATAATTACTTGATTATAATCGTAGATACAATGACACTCGACACAGAAGCTCGTAACTAATTAATTAAGCAATTGATCAATTAAGAAACCTCAAACAAGTACTGATATTAAAAGCGATAGCCTTTTACAGTATCGAAGCGACACAATCTCTTAATTGACATTCCATAAAGGCACAAGCAAGGTGGCATGCAGCCAAGAATGTCATGTTAGTATCATCCCATTCAAAGTGCGCTGTCAAGTGTTTTAAAATGGTTACAGTCCATCGCAGAGGTAAGAAATACGTGGAATAGGTATTATGAAACAACATAAGTTACAGTGCACGTTCCTAAAATAAAAAGATTTATTATCGCAAAAGTTTGGATGTGTAACAGCTGGACGCTGTTGTTTCCAGAAACCCACAAATATAAAATTACTAATAACTTTTCTGATGAAAGTAATTATTTATTAAAATATCAAATCAATAGTGTTTTTTTTTACCTGGATCCTGGATAGCCCGAAGCACAATTCGCCAGATGGGACTTAGGCAAGCATATCTGGCGAAAATTAGTTGTACTATTGGGTACACCCCTTTTGCTTATGCCTTGGAGAACACAAGCGTGATGTTAAAGTTTTTGCGTGTTTTTATCAAGTGAATCATTGCAGACATCAACCATATCCCCTCTTTATTACCGCTGTATTCTCAAGATTAAAACGAAGAAGACTTTCTAAATAGAAGGCCTTTTGTTCAACAGCCAAGCACGTGTATCAACATGTGCTCACTTATCTGTTAATCCACAACTCGTAGACAGTATGTAACACATGACACATGCATGTTTACGTAAGATGATCTTCGAACGTAAACGGAATTGTTTTTGTGCTAAAATGAACAAATTAAAACGTTAAAGTTGCGATCGGGGGAGCCAACGTGATGCGATCAACGTCCAACAATCTTAATTTGCACGTTTTTTTTCTTGTAAATAGGGAAGTTGGAAAGAAATGTGTATTTGGAAGTTGAAAGTTTTTTTTGTTACTGTTTGGGAACCAGGGCTTGTATGTTGTTGGGAACGTGATATTTTAGTACCCTTTTTTTGTTTTAAGTTTATTTTTAGTTGCTTTATGGATATTTATGATTGTTTCAAGAGCAATATGAAGAGGTAAATGGATTAGTAACCACAGTATGTTATTTTTAGAGGACAACTAAAGTCTGTCCGGTGTCTAGATTTGTGCCCGGTTGATAACAATTTATGTTCGCCTACTGTTACATGGGACTTAAACAAACCTAACTGTTGCAATGTTGGTTAATTATATTATTAATCCTTCGGGGAATACACGTTATAAAGGGGTGATGTAAAATGCAACAAAATTCTCACCACAAAACCTTTTGTCAAGCTGACAGGCCAGTTCACCGCAAAAAAACCTTATTCAACCTATTACCCCAATTTATTTATTTATATATACTTCATCCCCGGAGAATTGCCAAACTTAATTGGCATTGGGCAGGGCACATTGCTCGCAGAACGGATGGCTGATGGGGCCAAAAAGTTCTGGAATAGCGACCGCTAACCGGATGGCGATACGTTGGAAGGCCTCCCACTAGGTGGACCGATGACCTGGTTAAGGTTGCGGGAAGGCGCTGGATGCGAGACACATGCGATCGGTCAATGTGGCGACGCCTGGAGGAGGCCTATGTCCAGCAGTGGACGTCTTCCGGCTGAAATGATGATGATGATGATATACTTTATTGACACCAAGATGAAAACAATAATACATACGGAAACCTTAAAATAAAAACATAGAACAGGCGGCCTTATCGCGTTCTGCGATCTCTTCCAGGCAACCTTGAATGGCGAGAGATAGCCTGGACACGATATGGGATTGCACTTGGTGCAAGTTTAAATCAAATAATAAGTTATAAACAAGTAAGCACTACATATAAAATACATAAATACATACATACAAATATTCAGGCAAAAAAACAATACAGCTCCAACAAGAACAAGATCACAGTGACAGGTAGTGCTCCTCCTTTTGTGAGTGACACAAGGTTATGAGAAAAATAGAAAAACTAAGCTATACTCCATTTGCGATAACATTAGACGTTTAAATTAGCCCATTTTACAGCCCGTTCAACCGATTTTGACTTCTATTGAGTTGGTAATACGACAAATAGTAGCTGTAGTAAACAGTTGGTTTTGGTAACAGTTTTATGCTTTTTATGTCATCCTTATGATTACGGGATAGAACTTAAAATCGGTTGAACGGACTGTAAAAAGATTTGGAAACATGTCTAATGGAGTTGAGATGTTATTTCAAATGGAGTTTAGTCGGCGGTGAAATAAGACATCCACTTGCTACTATTTTCGTTCTTCGTTTAAAATGCATGGAGTTTCCAATGAAATTGTTTACTATTTGAAGCACGTTGCCGTATCGACGTGGCAATCGGCCAAGGCTGTGATGTTGTTTCTGCGTGTTAGTACGTAAACAAAGTACCAACATATCTGCGCACACAACGTATAATTGATGTGCTGTATTCCCTGGAATTTCAAATTAGAATCAGGTTGGGTTAGGGCTTTTGGAGCAAAACTTTGATGCAATGATCCGGGACAAGAAATTAAGGAAGTCCATAAGAACGGATGCTACCAGCACAGGGGCCTGACTCTGACATGACAAAACTATCATGGTTCCACTGTGACACAGAGACGTAGTTCTACAGGATGAAGAGCACTATCCCGTTTGCCAAAGGAGGGTAATGTGTTTATCAGTCTATTTATGTATGTTTGTTCCTATGTGGCGTTCTGGAGACCAAACGCGTTGGCCGTATAACACATGTCCCTCCATCTGTATGAAAACCAAGCGTGCCACTTTTTCACACACAATTTAAAAACAAATTTACTTACCAATGAAAGAAAACATTTTCAATGCCTCGGGCCTCGGCCAACTTTTTCTATACAGTCTTTACAGCTCAATAATAATAAAATAATTTAAATAATTAGGCAATTTTCTAGATTTCGGTGGCTTTCCGGTGCCGATAATGCTAAATGAAAAGCTCAAAGTACGATAATTGATCGTAATTTTACTCCGTTTTTTGACACGCAAGATGACGCGATTGTATCTACGAGTATGTACAGGTACAATCGCGTCATCTAGTTAGGTTTGTATTTGTGGACAAGATGAATCTTAATTGACATAAGCAGTTGATTATGTCAATTAAGAAGAAATATTAAACTGGGTCGAATAAAGGACCTTGGTTAATCAAACCTACGTTTTTGGTTTTTCAAAAATTCCTTTAGGCTCCTACATAATATTACGAAGAAACCCAAACGAAAATAAAGATTCTGATGAACTTTTCCTCGTAAAACTGAACAGGAAATTCCCATTAACAGAGACCGGAATAATACCAAGAAAACTTCTAACAAAGACAAAGTAATTTATTATAAAAAATAATTTATATTTCCCTACCGAGTGTTGATTTCTAATCGTTTCACGTTGCATTTGCAAACGATCGATTGTTTCAAGTACTGTTATGTAGTAGGTACCTGCGCGTGCGACGAATCAAACGACGTCGGTGTTGCGTCGGAGTCGACGTCGTGACGAATCGCGACGTGGACGACTGCTATTATGGCTGAAATTTACGTTATACATATGAATAGGGCTGACCAAAGAACAATGACGTTTAAAACGGGATGGAAAAAAGAATGATTGCCAGAACCGTTGCTCAACATGTATCAAGCGCAAATTCAGTCATGTATGGAGTACTGCTCTCATCTCTGGGGCGAAGTACCAGCTGGATGCATTTGAGTTGATCGAAAAACGGGCCCATGAGGCTCATCGGCAATGAGATACTGGTCGAGTCTAGGCTCCAGAGTCCTGAACATCGGCGCCGAGTTGCCAGTCTGTTAAATTTTTATCGGATACATTTCGGGGAGCGTGCGATGGAATTACATGAACTAATTCCTCCTAGCCCGTTCCATCATCGGACTATAAGACGTACGGCGATAAGTCATCGGTACATGGTGCACATCCCACCCATACGCACTAAACGTTTTGGGAATACTTTTATTATGCGTACTACAGAGTGGAATGCCCTGCCGGAGTCTGTATTTTCTGAAACCTACAACCTGGGTGTCTTTTAGTCAAGATTGAATAGTTTTCTTCTAAGCAAGCGTGCTGCATCGTCGACCACATCTTCGCTTACCATCAGTGAGATAGTGGTCAAGCTCGAGCCCATAAATAAAAATAAAAAAATGACTCAAATTTTGTCAGGCCGGTACCTTTGTAACCACATAGATAGCTCTGTCATTGGCTTCATTTAAATCGTGGTAGGTGCAAATGGCGTGCATGCTGGGCGAGAAAGGACAGACATTCTATTAGCGTGTACCTTACATGTAGAAATGTCTAAATTTTAGTGATTAGACACGAGACTTTTCTATACGTTTTGGACTTAACAGTGATAGAAGATGGTCAACTCGACCAAGACTACGCATGCTTGCACACTCTAGTTAATGATACAAACGGTCGACGACGAAGGACGTTTTATCTGTAAACGTGTCCTCTGTGTTATCGTTTCATACTTCCTCAATTTTAGATCGTAATAATTATAGTAGGGTTGTATGTGCTGTTAAAGAATTCAATAGCGTTTTACTATACACACAAGTCACCTGAACTGAAAGATCTGAGTTCAATAGCGTTTTACATTCACCTGTAGCCAAGTTGACAATCTACAATCGATAACGCTAGTAGAAGAACTGAAAGATTTGAATTCTGAGATCATAATTGTAATTATGTAACAACTTCTTTGTGAATGACTCTAAAATTTTCTTTTACTTTTTGTACCCAATAAATCCAGAACGTTCTGGAATCATATTATGTAACAGCTTCTATGTGTATGTCTGTAAAATTTTCTATTACAAGAAGTAAAGTAAGTCCAGGCTAAATGAAACCCCATTCCTAAACATCTTCCACAAGTCTACAATGTAAAACAAACTCAAATTTGTGGCAAATAAAATTTCCCGCAAGGTTGCCTGCTTCTCGATCTTCTACAAACTGTATTTAGAGAGAGGGAGTCCAATTTACCGCAATGTCTCAAGACGAGAGTTTATGACCAGTGTGTGTTGCCAGTGATCACCTATGGGACCGAGACGTGGTCGCTCACAATGGGCCTTATCAGAAAGCTTAGTCACCCAAAGAGTAATGGAGTGGGCTATGCTCGGAGTTCCATTACGTGATCGCATCAGAAATGAGGATATCAGCAGGAGAACCAAACTTACCGACATCGCCCGAAGAATTGCGATACTTAAGTAGCAGTGGGCAGGGCACATTGCTCGCATCACGGATGGCCGATGGGCTGAAAAGTTCTGGATTGGCGACCGCGAACCGGAAGACGATGTGTTGGAAGGCCTCCCACTAGGTTGACCGATGACCTGGTAAAGGTTGCGGGAATGCGCTGGATGCGAGACGCACGGGATCGGTCGATGTGGCGTCGCCTGGCCTATATCCAGCAGTGGACGTCTTTCGGCTGAAATGATGATTATGATGACTTCGGTAAGTGTGCTCAAGAACTCCACGACCTCATCCCACCTGCCCCCTTCTGTCATCAGACATCTAGACGCACTGCAAGTTACCATCCTTACCTGGTTGCCATTCCACCAATTCGCACCAAGCACTTCCAAAAATCCTTCAAAATGCACACAGCTAACGAGTGGAACTCACTGCCTGCGTCTGTGTTTTCGAACGCATTCAACCCGAATCTCTTCAAAGTTGGAGTGAACAGACTTCTTCTGGGTAAGCTCACTCCATCGTCGACTCTGTCTCTGTCACCTCTGAACTAGACTAGAGTCAGAGCAAAACCTGTTAGCGCCACCTGTAGGTGCGCTTATAGTTTAGTTACCCACATGTCTTTTAATATTTTATCTACCTGTTCTTGCCAATTTTCGCTGCATTAAACTATATGTTCGATTCTCGAACAGTCTACGTTCGGCCCTCGTCGAGGGTAGCCTCACCGCTCGTGATAGTCAACCACCAGGCTATTCACTCTGGATTCCTCACCCGCTGTGAGATCCCACCGCTGTATCACCGCTTTATAAAACCGCACTGTCTGCGATCGACTATCGTCGCCGTCGGATTCGTGGTGGTCACCTTTGATCATCACCTTGAGCCAGCTTCACGTGGCTCGGCGTCCTACCGCGTCGCATACAGTCCACTCTCACGTCAGCAAATTGTGCCAGTACCCAGGGAACTTCAAATCAAAACGTCAAGTCGAACAGAGAAAGAGCTCTGCCAGGATTAACCAGAACGAGCAGAAGGAAACCCGCCTCTGAGGTAAGTCGTAGCTTTGTTTAATGCAGCATCTCTTTCATCATACCGACCCACAAGATACCCTAGGTCTAGCCTTTCTACTTCTTTGAACCTAGCGCACCGCACGTGTTTGGCGTGCTCAGTGCTATTATTGCGCTGCCGCGCCGACACATAACCCAAAAGAAAATGCCTTTTCTTTCTTTTATCGTATCATCACCAATAAATGAAACATTCACAACTTAAATCGTTTCGTTAATAAAAATGTAATTGCAAGATCTATAAATAAATATCCCAGCAGAATTATAGCTGAGCCGGCCCTACACCACTCCGGTGCTCGCACATGCTTTTCAACGTGCCTCAACCTACGCTGTAGACCTACCTCAACGCATGCCATGTCATCAACCTACTTCATATAGCTACGGTTTGATTACCCCACCATTTTTATGTATAAACCACGTGTCTAATAATGAGACTGAATACTACTTTGTAAATTTTCCGTAAAGTGACGAACGTAAGAGCGCTGCTTTGTTAGTGATCCATTGGCGAGTGATCGGAATTTTTATGTTTGCGACGGAGTTAAATACTGCGCATCGTATTTGATTGCAATGAGATTGTTTTGGAATTTTGGAGGCTGTACTCACGTGTTTGACTCGGGTCTGCCCACATTTCACATAGTTTTAGAACTCGAATAAGTATGAATATTTGAAACTTACCTTAAGGTTGGACACCTTAAGTACCTAAGCTTGCCAAAGGTTTGTTGGGTATTTTTTTTGTGTAGATTTGAACCTGGTGGATGGCAATAGAATAGCTGGCAAAATATCAGTGTAGGTATAACTAACATTCAGAATTTTAGACAGTTTAAAATTCGAAATGAATTAATGAAATGAAAAATGAAATGTAATTGAAATGAAATGAAAAATGAAACGAAAAATGAAACGAAAAATGAAACGAAAAAGGAAACGAAAAATGAAACGAAAAATGAAACGAAAAATGAAACGAAAAAGGAAACGAAAAATGAAACGAAAAATGAAACGAAAAATGAAACGAAAAATGAAACTAGTTATAAAACGACAAATGAAACGAAAAATGAAACTAGTTATAAAACGACAAATGAAACGAAAAATGAAACGAAAGATGAAACGAAAAATGAAATGAAAATGAAATATCACCGCCCACTCCTTCAGCTAGATCATAGGCCCTGTTTAATCTACTTAACTGAAAATTAGTTACTTACCATAATTGTCACGTTTTCGAAACAGGTAGATATTTTTATTGTTTAACATAGTTAAATACGGCAAATTTAAGAAAAATATTTACTAAGAAAATTAGCAAATTATCGGCCTGTCAGTTTTATTAATTAGACCCTAATTATTTCTGATCAAACAAATGTTTTTATCTGGTTTTCAGCACCAGTTTTGGACGCTTTATTATAAGCTTTGGAATTCAGATATTATCACAATAAATATTTGTCATTGTTTATCATGATAATTCATTACAAACTTATGAGAAACCAAACATGACATCACATCGAATTTTAATTAGGTAGGTATATCGAGAAGGTATAAAAATAGTACAAACAATAAATATTACGTAACAGTATATAAGCACGTTGTATAAAACGGTTTACGTTTTTTATCAGAAATAGTCGGGTTTTTTAATAAAAAAATGAATTATGTAAAGGAATGTTTATCTTTAACATAGGCATATTATGCAATGAATGAGCAAGTTCTCAAATAATAATGACTGATAAAGTACTCTGTAATATATCTGCCTAAAGTTCATTATACCCAGACCAACTTATTGAAAAACATGATGCAACAAAAAGGTTGTGGAAATAATTAGCAAATCTAATAACCTGTTTTATTGGTACTTAATAAAGGTCGTCTTTCTATATAATAAACCTGTTATGTCCCACAGCTGGGCAAAGGCTCTCTTCCATTTTGCGTACAGCTAAGGAGTGCAATTCCCTGCCGGAGTCTGCTTTTACCGACATCTACAATCTAGGGGTCTTTAAGTCAAGAGTGAATAAGTTTTTTCTAGGCAAGTGTGATTCACTGTCGACCACATCATCGCTTACCATCAGGTGAGATAGTGATAAAGCGCTAGCGACTATAGAGAATAAAAAATAAAATACCCAACGTGCGCGGAGCGTATCTGCCCTGTATCCTAATGGTGAATGAAGCAATGGAGCTGCAAATGTTTTCCGGAGTAATAAACCTTTTCTCCAGATGGAAAATATCGATTTCAAAGATAATACAGTTTCTTGTCAAAAGCTTTGGTAGGTGGCTTTAAACCCTACATACCCTGACGGTCATATTATGTACAAAAACGGACCCAAATGAAAGGAATTGGTGACCTCTGTTATATGTTATAAATTATTATGACCCAGGCAAAGCCGGGGCGGCCCATTAATAATATTATAAACCAGTAAAATAATATCCTTTAGCTGGAAAACCTACCAAATAAGCATTAAGGTCTGACACGTTCTTAACTCCAAATACTCAATTTAAAAAAATATTTAAAGGTAATAAAAACCCGACTGCTTTAAAAGCGATCTAAAAAGACGTAAACAAGAAGAAAATCATTCAGTGCAGTCAGAGGATACATATGCGCGAACTGGCTGAACAAAACCAGATGTATCCTCCAACTGCGCAGAATGATTTTCTTCTTGTTTACGTCTTTTTAGATCGCTTTTAAAGCAGTCCGGTTTTTATTTGATGAAATGATTTTCTTCTCGTTTACGTCTTTTTAGTTCGCTTTTTAAGCAGTCGGGTTTTTTTTATTATTTTTATTTTATTTTAGTTATTTTTTTTTATAATTAGGTACATTTAAACATATAAGTGTTATATTTTTTTTTAATCATCTCTTAAAACCCTTTATTTTGAAATACCCACAAGAAGGGTTTGGAAGAAAAAAAATTGGGCCCACTATTGGCGCCATATGCGCCCAAAATCCGCCATTTTTCTATTTTCCAATTTTAATGAAGCCAGTAACACTTGCAGGGTTAAGAGGAATCGATTGACGTAAGAATCATCAAAATCTGCCAACGCGTTTGATCTCCAGAACGCCACTTAGGAACAAACATACATACATACATAGACTGATAAACACATTACCCTCCTTCGGCAGTCGGGTAAAAGCCAGCCCCAAGCCTTTCGATTGCACAATACTACTACACAATACAATACCTACACTTATTTATAAACATTAATACCTGTGAAGTGTTTATTAATAAAATACAGTGCTTCAGCGAAAAGCGGGCGTCTTGCAAGCCACGTGATGCATGAAATACTGTCCTACGTCATAGATATCATATTATCACAGCCATTCTAAATGTGGTTTAATTTTCACGAGGCCCCCAGGCAATATAAGATGGAGATTGATTAGTTTGCGGTGTAATTCGAAGTTTGAAAAAGGTTTACGGCACGTGTTTCTTGAGTTTGTAGCGCTCTTTTTTATATAAATTATGGTTATAACGAACTCTTTTTTGTGAAAATGATGAATAATTATTATATTAAGGAAAATTAAAAAATTAGTTTCATATGCTTTCGTAAATTTCCTTCTTTAAATCTGATGAAAGATATGACAGATATTTAAAGTTTAATTGAAGGTTTAAAAACTTGTACTTTCGCAATTTTAATTTTCCTTCTGTAAAGTTTTATATAAAAACATAAAACCTTTTGGGCCACGCATTTTATTTCACAATGGGCCTTATCAGAAAGCTTAAAGTCACCCAAAAGGCAATGGAGAGGGCTATGCTCGGAATTTCCTTGCGTAATCACGTCAGAAATGATGATATCCACAGGAGAACCAAAGTTACCGACATAGCCCGGAGAATTGCCAAATTTAAGTGGCAGTGGGCAGGACACATTCCTCGCAGAACGGATGGCCGATGGGGCCGACAATTCTGGAATGGCGACCGCGAACCGGAAGACGATGCGTTGGAAGGCCTCCCACTAGGTGGACCGATGACCTGGGGAAGGCACTGGATGCGAGACGCACGGTATCGGTCAATATGGCGACGCCTGGGGGAGGCCTATGTCCAACAGTGGACGTCTTTCGGCTGAAATGTTGATGATGATGATGCATGTTGCTGAAAGTAGGAGAAATATTGGAAACCATGATTTGGCCACGATACTTAGCATTGGGGAAACGACGTAAGGAGGAGGTTTTCTTAGCTTTAGTAGACATATTTAAAATTGATGTGTATGCAGTTATAATTTTATAATGATTAAAGCATTAACGTTCACGACGGCTTCATTTTATAGATAACTACATTAACTTCCCTACTTCGTACTTACGTATGGACACAAGCCCATGTCACGTTTCGAGAAAATAAAAGTGAGCGTGGTAACTCCCTTTTTTCCGTAGGTGGATAAAAAGGCGCGATCCGGGGGTTGGTCTGCCGCAAACGCAATAAAGACAAGTTTATTTGGTGCATAAGGTGAATACTTCTTTAGTGATGTGGTGCCAGTTCATGGTAAATAGCCGTCTAAAAGCAGGTACGTGTTCATCAACATTAACCCGACGACGCTGCTGTATGTGTCCAGACTGCACCACTCCACGAAGGTTGAGGACGTCGTGGAGTATCTGCGCGTCAAGATCAATTGGACTCTGAGGGTCGAGAGGTTAGAGCCGCGTCACAACACGAACTTCAAGTCGTTCGTGTTGCGTGTTCCGACGCATGCACTCGAAAAGTTCCTCCAGGCAGATTTTTGGCCGAGGGGTGTTATGTACCGCCGGTTTCGTGGCCAGCTACGTGACACCAGTCAGCGAAACACGACGCCGACACTTCGTGCACCTTAGCATTAGTTTTTAGATATTTATGTTATATATTTATAGTATTTTTAAGTTGTTTATATGAATATAGTATTGTATTTATGTTGATATTATGGGCCTTGATGCCTGAAATAAATGAATAAATAAATAATAAATAAATAAATTAACGTCGTTTCAGTCGAAAGACGTCTACTGCTGAACATAAGGTTTATGCCCCAAGCGTCGCCACATCGACCAGAAGGAAACACGGTTCGGTAGTGAACAAATTAAATTCATTTCTTATGCCGGTTGTACACACTCGCGTGAGAGCCCGAGGAAACGCTGTACATTGAGTTTTTAAACAAAATACTTCATGATTGAACTCAGTACTGACTGCGATGTACGTCATCTTCGCGGGCTCTCGCGCACTCTCGCGCGAGCGTGTACACCTGGCATTAATTGTTTTTCTTTTGAATAGCCTTTGCAAATGAAAGTTAAAGGATCTCATGAACACTACTGACATCACAGGCAATGAAGAAGGAAAACATCGAGGAAACCAGGACTTAGATAGTAAATGTAAGTCTGAATTAGTCAAGTCAGAGGCCTGTGGTGTTCCCAGAGGCAGCTTAATTAACTCTGACACCAGAGGTCGCCACATCCTCAAACGAAAAAAGAAAGAAAACGCAAAACTCATAGAAAAAGATAGCAGCAACAAGCTCATCAATAACTTCTCGGCTGAAATAATATCAATTGCAATCAACACGATTAGAAGAACTGAAGGACATTAATTGCCATCAACACGATTAGAAGAACTGAACGACTTAAATTGCCATCAACACGAATAGAAAAACTGAAAGACATATGCAAAGACTAATGAATTACCGGCTTTCATACCAGGTTGCTACGAGGTAGCATAACTCAAGTCTCAAAATACACGTGAATTTCGGCCACCGTTTCAGTTTTCCACTTTCCAATTTATCATTGCTCGATAATCCCTTTATAAAATATCTCTCTGGAGAGCGTTCGATGGAAAATCCATTCCATTTCGGTCCAGAGCGCACTCAAATCGAATTACTGTCGGAACCGGGCCCAAACTAAGTTAGTCTATAAAGCGCTAATGGGCATTAACGCGTAGCTACAAGGCACGTGTCCAATGTGTATGTGTCAGTTATCGCACGCACACATTGACATGCGTGTGTCGGTATTATACACATGTTTTTGCAGCTGGCTTTTTATTCTAGGAATATTCGCTAGCACGTAAAAGTTGTCACATGTTTTGTGCAAGTGCCAGAATAATTTTATTATTTTTTTGCTGCACCTGTATGGCTATTTTGATCCGCCTCAAATGGTTTATTGTGTCAGGGTTGCTCCATTTAAAAAACAGTGGCCGTATTACGAAGTTCCAATGCCATAATAATTCCGTTGTGGACAAGGAATAGCGCTATTCATCTAGTTTGACTCCGTCTCCGGCTCTCACACCGGGATCATGTTCACTGTGATAAAAAAAAGCTACCTTTGTAAATTTCTGCCTAGGCAATGGTGTGCAATGGTGGGGCAATTTTACGAGTATACGAATGGGTTTCGAATTTCGAACATACGTAGAAATATTGAATTTTTATCTTGGCTTGTTGAATAACGTAGGCAAGTCTGTACTATTGATAACGGCAGTATTGACTACTGTGGTATTGAGGTCAGTCGCATCTGTGTGAGTAAGTGAAGATTGTAATCTGCTTCTAGGTATATAACTATGTACAATCTACTTGCCATTATGAAGCGTCATCACTTACCGTTAACCGTTGGCTATCGCTTTGTTACTAGGTGATAGGAAATCCTTTTAACAGCTTTTCACTGTATTTTCTTTCTTTTTCGTGTGAGAATGAGGCCAACTCTGGTGTCAGAGTAATTGAAGGGTACAGGCAAAAAACAGGGAATGTCCTAATTAAAAGATATTGAGAAAAACGCAGTTTAAAGTTTAGAAGTATGCAATTTTTATCCTTCTTCTTTACCGGTATGTCATGGACATTCCCGGTTCTTTTTGTTTCGGCCATAAATAAAACGCCTTTTTGCGCATTGCTTTACTTTTAAAAAAAGTTACTGATTGAGAATAAAACTACCATAAATAAAGATCGTTGAGATTTGCTTGCCAATAAAAAATAGAAAAATTAAGCATTGTAACATTCCCTGTTCTTTGCCTATACCATTCAATTTAGGCCGCCTCTCGTAACCCATAAGCCTCTGACTTGTCTAATTCAGACTTATATTTACTTAACTATAAAAGTCCAGGTTTCCGCACGATGTTTTCCTTCACCGTTGCCTGTGATGTCCAAGATATACTTAGAAAGTACATATTATGAATTTGAAAATGTCACATTGGGGCTTGCCGGGATTTGAACCCACGACCTCAAGCATGAGAGGCGAGGGCTTAGCCAATGGGCCACCACGACATACTAACTTTAGTCACTTAAATTCAGCAACATCTAATACCACGCCTGTTTTTCCCAAAGGTTAGACGGAGGTGCACTTATGGTTCACCTACATATCACCAGGTATGTTTAAGGGCCCAAGTAATAGGGGCCGAGCCTTTTGACATCGACCGGACACAAATTCAGAATCCGGACTGCTACAATGAAATTCCACAACGAATTAAAATTTAAAAAACCTCCGACACAAAAACCTCTAGAAAGCAAACAAGCCTCGTACGTGCGTCGGGGAACCGGTAACAATTACAGCAGTTTATTTATTTTATTAGCGGTTCCCCGACGCGAGTACGAGGCTTTATTTTTGCTTGTTGGAGGTTCTTGTTTTTAAATTTAAAATAAACTTCATATAATATTCCTAGTAGTAGACCCGCTTTGATCAACAATCTATCGAAACACGTAATTATGGCATGATATCTTGCGTAAAAATCCAGATTCAAAGAGTAAAATGCGGATAACTTTAGAACGGCTGAACCGATTTTAATCAATCATAGCTAAGAACACTCTCGACAAAGTCAACTTTCAAACAAAAAGAAACTAAATCAAAATCGGTTCACCCGTTCGGACAGACACACACACAGACACGTAAAACTTATAACACGCCGTCGTTTTTGCGTCAGAGGTTAAAAACCCAATAATGTTTTGCCCGACCAAAACATCAAATCCAGGACCTCACGCTCAGTTCAATTCAGCTCAATATTATCTATACCAATATTATAAAGAGGAAATTTGTTTTTGTTTGTTTGTTTGTACCGAATAGGCTCCGAAACTACTGAACCGATTTTAAAAATTCTTTATCCTATGGAAAGCTACATTATTCCTTAGTAACATAGGCTACAAATGATTAAAAAAATAGAGGTCCTTATGAAAATTGCAATAATGTAACCCAAAGTAGCAAAATTTTGCCTATAAAATCCATTATTTGGCAGTGACAATGTTGTTGGGTAGGTAGGTAGGGTAGATAGGTAGGTGATAGGTGGGTAGGTAACCAGTTGACGGGAGCGAAGCCGCGGGGTTCAGCTAGTATATGATATAATAAGATAATATTGTAAACAGACTCTAAATATAAGGAAAAGTATTCATGAATATGATCGGTATTTCGGAGCACACGGTTACATTTTTAGGGTGTTACAATAAATACATTTCAGCTAAAACTTTTATTGCCCTGAAATAAATTCAAAAGAAGGAAAGTATTTGTAATTGTGGCACATGCCAATGTCAATACGTGTGCCAGTTGTGTAACGGCGGTGATACATTTGCCGATAAGTTGGTACCAAGTGTACGGATATATGTACAAAACGGTACATGGCATCATGTAATAGCGAGACATAATGTTTATACAACGTGCTTAGTGACTCAGGAACTGTCTCGAGAGTCACGTTGCACAGTTCGGCAGATTTTCAACAATAGACTTTATGACGGTGCTAAATATTAATTTATATGTCGATGCATTGAGATTTGGGAGCAGGCGACGACATGTGCCTGAATATTAACACCTAAATTTCAAAAGATAACTATTGAGTTAATAATGATTGAATTGACATTCGTTGGATGTCTCACTTAACGTGTTAAAAAATATTAGACACAGAATTTGAAAATGGAATCACGAATGTCTCCCCGTGCTTCCTCCACTATTTTGCACATGTAACGGTGTTGCGAATGTGTGCGTGCGTTATTTGGCATGTATATGTGATATGTGTATACAACGTGCGTGCCGTGGTGACTCACGGACCGGCACACGTTGCGCCCGCGCTTCGCCGCATGTGACGTCACAGACAACGTGTGTGGACAAGCAGCTATGAAATGGCGGGTGTTATGGAGGTGGCATTTTTGTCGGAAACGTAATGTTTGTTTAATGTTTAATTTACGCTAGAAATACAAATAGTGTTTTTAATAGCTTTAGTTGTTTGTTGCTTCATTTACTAATAAAATATATTTCAAAGTTTATTTTAAAAAAAAGATGCATGGTGAATAGAGTCTCATGTACTTATCTTTTTTTCATGTGTCTACTTACTATTAAAACGAAAAAATCATTAAAACATATAATGACAAAAATAAACCTGAAAAAAAAGAACTCAATATTGCAACCAAAGCATCAAAGAAAAACATTCTATATCAACCGCTTCGCTGTAAACCCTTATCACTCAGCCATCTAAATTCTAATTCCGTCCACGTGGCCTCACGTCTATTTTTTCCTAATATCACACGCTATCTTGACGTATAAAACAACAAGTCTAATCACTTAGTAGGTCCACGTGCAGTACACAGTGGTCCTGTGTATTACGAAACGACACGTGATTTTTCATGCGCGGTGAGAGCTCCCGACCGAAGCGTTTGGGCCCTAGAGTTGTCATGCGAAATGGGGTAAATTTGCCCGGGGTAGTGGGAGAATGATCGGGGAGAATTTGTGGGAGGACGGTGCAAGATTTTTTTAATAGGTTTTTAGTAGTATTTCGTAGTTAGATTTTTACTTCAATATTGTTTTTTTTTTCTAAATATCTCACATAAGTAACTTACAGGATACACAGAAAAAAAATTAGGAGTTACGGACAAAATTGAATTGTGTCTGTACACGAGAAAAAAAATTACACATCACAAGTTAAAAATAGAATCCCGTGCGAAACCAAAAAAGCACCTCGCTCAGATACAGGGATATTTATAATTTTTATAATAAAAATAGGTGTACAATCTATTCATAAAACTTGATATATAAGAAATGTAATAAACTAGATAATAAGGATATTATAAAATTGCCGTTGTTGTAAGCTTTATTAGAATTACTATTGGCATATATTTTATTTGAGTACCTCAATACTTCAAGAAACTTTATAGTCCTTTTGTAATTATTATTATATCCACTAATTGGAATGTGACCTTTACGGAAGCTATTATACAGCTGAATAAATAACTCATAAACTTACAGGTAATAAAATAACATCACGTACAGGACGTAAAAATAAATACTCATCATGGAATATCCTTGAAAGTAAGGATACTTTGTTGAGTTTACGACTTGGTAACGAACAATATTATGGGAACTAAACAAATTTAAATTATTAGTTACATGTCTATTGTACAAAGTTTGGATGCAGTTAAATTTCAATTTTCACAATAACAATGCAGTATTCAAAATATGTATCCACTATAAGGCCAAATAAGAGAACCAGTGGCAGTGGGCACTGGGCAGGGC
Organism: Orthosia gracilis; assembly: GCA_947562075.1. Lineage (NCBI taxonomy): Eukaryota > Metazoa > Arthropoda > Insecta > Lepidoptera > Noctuidae > Orthosia > Orthosia gracilis. Next base: position 64,259,233 of record OX387264.1, on the reverse strand, counting down.
ACATTGCTCGCAGAACGGAAGGCCGTTGGAGCCGAAAAGTTCTAGATTGGTGACCGAGTACCGAAAGACATAGCGTTGGAAGGCCTCCCTCTAGGTGGAGCGAGCGACGACCTGATCAAGGCTGCGGGCGTCCGGTGGATGCGAAACGCACAGGACCAATCAGTTTGGCGACGATTGGGGGAGGCCTATATCCAGCAGTGGACGTGTTTCGGCTGAAATGATGATGATGTTGAAAGCCAAATTAATGATAAAGTAACAATCGATCTCAATTGACAACTTGATAGTGTGAAAAAATCGATTTAGTTGGCAATTTATTTCTTTTTTCTCAGATCGGCGTAGTAGAGGCGTAGGCATATGCTACGGTGTAGCAAATAAAGACACGTATTTGCTTTTCAAAATAATAAATAGAAACCCTTTGCGTATTCATAGCGAGTAGCCACTTTTTATATTTTTATAGGCTCGCGCTTGACCACTATCTCATCTGATGGTATGCGGTGATGTGGTTGACGGTGAAGCACGCTTTCCTAGAAGTAACCAGTATCATTTGTATTGTCAGTATATTAATTTGAAAATACAAAGATACAAACATAGATACTGATACGCAAAAAACGACATAAAAATCACGTTTGTTGTATGGGAACCCCACTTAAAAATATTTTATTCTGTTTCTAGTATTTTTTGTTATAGCGGCAACAGAAATACATCATCTGTGTAAATTTTAACCGTTTAGCTATCACGGTCCATAAGATACAGCCTGGTGACAGACGGACAGACAGACAGACAGACAGAGCGCGGAGTCTTAGTAATAGGGTCCCGTTTTTACTCTTTGGGTACGGAACCACAAAAAACAAAAGAAAATTTCCAAAGTTTTTTAATCTTTGGCATCCTTATCAGGGTAACGTAAACTGTAGCACTACAACACAATACTCTGTCTCCCTCTAAGCACCGAGCTACACCGAAGTCTACATCGCCACCGTATTCGATTTTCAAACAAGCCGGCCTCGCCAAGCTAACTCTGTAACTCATTCCACGTTCGGTATTGAGACGGTTCGCACGCGCCCTTCGCTCTCAATCTCAATAGTGTATTCGCTCACTGTATTGTCAATAATATTGACAAGTCGACGTGTTAACTGTTTACCCAGTGTTTATAAGCTGTGTTGTTTACCCACCATGTGTGAGAAAAGGACCAGAAAGATTAAGAAAGGTACGGTTTATCTTCTTTTATTCATAACTTTCCTGTTCAGCCTAGTTTTATGTCATGGTCGTTAATCTTTATGAGGGTGGGATGAACTAGGAGTCGCCTCACTGTCGGAGAGAATATGGATTCTGTTGAAGGCATTATACATATTGCTGTTCTTATAATTGGGTATTGGTTGATTTTTATTGAGTTTTCGTACATTTGAGGGTTCTTTTCTGTCAAGTTTCACTAAATATTCTCGATCGAATGAGGCGATTCCTGGGAGGTGACCATAAGCTCTTAGTGTAAGGTTATTTTGAGATCGAGTAAGTGACGGATGTATACAAGTCATATACATCTGTCACTTACACACACTCAAATTAATCTTACTCTAAGAGCTTATGGTGGCCCCTCTTTTATGTATCTTACGGTCTTACTTATTTTTACGTATGTTTTGCATCAGCTACACCGAATTACCTACATTTAGGTGATTATATCATTGTCATTGTTTTTCTTTTTAAGAAAGTTACAATCCGTGCCGGTTCATAAACATCGATTTATATTACTTTCTATAAGTAAGATGCCTATAATTACATAATTTGTTTTGCTTTCTAGAAAAATATTTTAATCGTTCAAGTCGGTAGGGACTGTGTTTTTCTATACAACCTATTTCTTCGGGAAAAGGAAATGTGAGCTTTAGCTCTTCGGAATAAGGTTTTATTTACCTTGTTATTGTAAGATTCTAACAATAGGTTGGAATCATAACAGCTTCGCCGTTGCCTTTCACAACGTTGTAACTGACCTATCTCAAGGCAAAGGTTTCATAATTCATAATACGCCGATTATAAGCTCAGTGTTGACGATAACAATACCTATTACAAGATCTTAAAATTCACTTTATAATGGCTCGGGCACTTGTATTAATTGGGTAACCCTTTTTAACCTAAGCTTTAGGAAATAAGGGTTTTTTTAGTTAGAAGTTTCTGGCCCGTTCTTTTTTAAAGGAACCCACGTTTTAAATCATTAACCTTCTCTGATTTACAATTTCGTTTCCTTGTTTTTACGACTAAAACAAGACTAGGTATCACACTTGCAACCTGCAAATGGTTTTACTGAAAATAAGTTTAAGGTATGAAAGACAATACTTAATCACTTATTATTAACAACACTACGTACTTATTTAGAAAAGATAATTTTCAATAAAATGCAACGGTAACAAGAAATTGCATATCGATTTTCTCAGAAGGCCTATTGTACATTCTCGTGCTGAAGGTTAAGAATTACTCGTCTGATAAAATTATAAATACTAGATTATGGTATAAACTCCTTTGTTGATTATTGTGAACTTTTGAAGTGAAATGTAAATACAAACCGAAGCAATGTCATTTTTCCTTGAAGATAAATAATAACATTTTATTCTTTAGCTAGTTTTAGACAACTGCCTATCCGTAACAATCTTCTAAAAGTTTCAATAATGTAACAATGCTCAAATATACATGTTTTACAAAATCCGTATATGACAATTGACAATAAGTTATTTTCTACATTACAATAACCATTGTGACATTTCTTCTCATAACTCAATAAGAGACAAAAGGTCCGCAATGTCATCAGATACGTTTGCATTGCACCGGAATGTGCCAATACAGATAAAGACTACTGAGAACTGTCAGAAGGGTTATAATTATACTCTTTAGTCTTTTTTTATGCACAGATAACAAAACAACCGGTTTAGTGAAGTAATCCTCTTTTGTTTTTCATACTTGATCACAAACAGCTACTGGCAGTCTGGCACCCTCAGTTATATATTTTTTCTTTTTTATGTCCTACTGCCAGCTAATATGAGAACCTCTTTAGTTGTATTTCCTTTTTTAATCTGGTATTCAATTCTTAATATGAATCACTGGACTTCAGAAGTAGGCAATATGTATGGAATTATAAAATACAGTTACATATTCCCCTTTGCGGGATATTCAGAAGTCTCAGTTTACTGTATCTTTGTTTAAACCAATTCTCTTGTTAGGTAATCAAACAGATGATGCAGATGCAGCCAAATAGCCAGTGGTATATTATTCTCTACTTACCTTATAAAATGCCTAATCGCGTCAGGCTTTACAGAAAGCACTTTTCACTATTCTTCGTAAAAAAAAATATTATACTGCCCAGTCATTATAACAAACATACGTCAACAAAAGGAATCTTAGTTAGCTACGTGCATTTAATTTAATTATCGCATCGTCCCTGCTATTTCAAAACAGCTAATTTATCACATAGGTGCTACTTATGTATACCCTGACATTTCGATTTTAACACAAACTTTAAACTTCAAATACGTCATTCCAATATTATTAAGTTTAGAATAGGTATTTCTCTGATACTTTACTGAGCGTTTCGTCATTATTATCTGGTCCTTATACCAGCAATGTGCCCTGCCCACTGCCACTTAAGTTTGGAAATTCTTCGGGCTATTGGGGCTTTATCTGTAACCCTGGTTCTCCTGCGGATGTCTTCATTTCTGATTCAATCACGCAAGAAAACCCCGAACATGGTCTTCTCCATTGCCCTTTGGGTGACTTTAAGCCTTCTGATGAGGCCCATTGTGAGCGACCACGTTTCTGTGTGTGTGTCAATTACTGGCAACACACACTAGTCATAGACCTTCGTCCTGAGACACAGCTGTAGTTTGACGAGGAGATACTGCTCAACGCTTAGTGTTCTGGATTGGCGACCGTGTACCGGAAGATTTAGCGTTTGATGGCCTCCATATAGGTGGAGCGATGACCTAGTCAAGGCTGTGGGAATCCGCTAGATGCGAAATGCAAAGGGCCGATCAGTTTGTCGACGCTTGGGGAAGGCCTTTGTCCAGCAGTGGAAGTGTTTCGGCTGCAGTGATGATGATACCAATTTATTTGTGGTCAGAGCAAGAAGACATCTTCTACCATACTTATCTATAAATTAGTCATCTCAGTAGTCAAGACCTTTCTAGAAATATCATTATTATCGCAGTTTCATAAGGCCGTATAAAAACATCAAAATATCTTGACAAACTCTTGAACCAAGTTTGATCATAAAGTCCCTAAGTTAGCAAACAAAATTAATCTAATACTGTCAAGCATCGAGAAGGCTAGCTGCCTTGGCTGGCTACTACAACTACACAGACATACAATATCTGCCAAGGCCGTACATTGACCGTTATGTGAAGGCCTGTCCACAAAGAGAACGGACTTCCACGACACAATAACAACAATATAGGTATGTACATATGTAGGTATTACAGGTTTTGCAATGTACAAAGGTTTATCTATTTTGTAGTTACGGTTGATCGCACATTAACCGTGTTTCTTATCAAAAAGCGGAATAACAAATGAATGGCAAAAACTTTATTGTAGTTCTTTTTTCTTGTTAAATTAAATTAAGGCTTGGATTCTTGGCATTTCTTTTTTCTTCACTCTGAAAATTAAATTCGTTCCATCAATACGCTTATTTACTGCAGTTACTACGCAAACGTATACAAGCAAGACACACTTATAATCAAGTGTGTCGTGTTTTTCTATAGTTCAACTGTATTTGTTTCAAAGGTGTTTACATCCTTTCAATAAGATGACGTGTGCTCGACAGTTAAAATTTTTACAATAGTCATAATGTAGCACACAAAAAAAATAATGCGTTGCACGACTTTTGAAAGTCAAACATTTATGTAGAACAATTTGGATGGTATTTAAAAGTACTTCAATTTATTCCCATTTCATTTACCTAATTTTGCCTGTGTTCCACCAAATATACTGAATGTGCACCAAAATATGTTCTTTAAAATATGTCATAACGAGCATCTATTTAACAACTGTTGCAAATTTGTAAAAACAGTAATACACCTAATTTTGAAAACAAGCATTTATTTTTTTAGTTTTACTTCAGATAATGCACTGCAAAATGTATAGTACTTTGGCAACATAGTCAACGGAGCCCCGCTGCGCGGGGCTCCTATTTCCGTCCGCAGGGTCTAAAGTAACCTAACACGAACGAGATGACGGGAGCTAAGTTCGCTCGCTTTGCTCGCTCACTTCAGCTCACGTCATCTCGTTCGAACCTAACCTGTCCGTGTCGGGGTGCCCTAAGCTCCCGAGCAGGAATATTTGGTGCACGATTAGTATTTTTCGGGGAAGAATAAAATAGTTATTGTTACAATAGAATATTTGCAGCGCACTACAATAAAAAAGTGTTGTAAAAAAGTGTTGTAAAGTGTTGTGTGTATATCTTGGTGTTAACTTGGAATTTGTTTGATGTAACATATTTTGTTGGCCGAGTAGTTAAATTATAGTAAAACAATTAAACGGGTTTAAGATCAATATTTTAGAAATGCATACATAGATGTACCTTTAGATTTTTGGTGAACACAAAAATATTATCCGAACAATTTTGGCTTTTATTTTGGTGTTGTTGCAGTGTAAACACAGCGTAGCGTAAATCGTAGGCGAGCCGAAAACGCACCGGAGAAACTGTGTTCCGGCGTAGACATTTCGTAGCACACCGTAGCCGCGGCGTAGAGGCACCGTACAAGCTGCGTTACGGCGTAGGCCCTTCGTAGCACTACTAGGTGCGGCGTAGACGCACCGTAGAAGATCTTGTCTTAGCTCTACATCACAAACAGTTTGCAAGAAAAACTCCCGCCATGATATCTGCAACCTGTCAAGAGGTCGTTGCCTTTTATTAATAGAATTAATATCACATTGTGTTATGAGAAACGAGGAAAAAACGAACAATAAGCCAATAAACAATACCGCTTGGTTTGACCTAATTTTTCTTGATACTAAAGCTATATTTAGATTAACTAAAATTATACAAACATAATAAAATAATGATCATATGCCTTCTTTGTCACGTTTTTACACATAAGTGTCACCGTGACATATAACGGTTCTGCAAAGAAAACGGTACTCGCAAATGAGAATAATACGGTATAGCAAAGTATGATTGCCTCCTTGGTCTTATTTTCGTAAGAACTAGAACTGCTAAACATTAGGTTCAGGGTTCCTGAGTTGAGCAGTGTCGTTGGGTTCCTCCATCTGGAATTTCTCAGATGCAGCCCGGAGTCCTTTTGATGGCAAAAGGCCAGACAACAGACCAACAATATAAAACCTAACAGGAATAGAAAATTAAATGTGGCTGTTCTATAGGTCTCTGGGAATACCAGCTTTAGGGAATATATTAAATAATACTTAGTTATGTTTCACTCATTCTCACAACTCATACAAAAATATGGAAATCAAAGTGAGATATTACTCATTTCTCATTATTAACTGACCCAATTCCTAATCAAACAATATTTTTTCCTCACGTGTTTTGATAAGCGAACAGGGCACATTCAGGGTATTTTTATATTAAGTACAACGTACTGTTGGTATAATATAAAATACGTAAATAATACCTGTATGTAGAAAAATATCAATTGTTATGACGAAACGTCATATCGTTTGTTTTGCGGTGTGACTAAAAACTTATCTCTAGTAAAGTTCGATTAGAAATGATACATGTGATGATACATTTATTTATAGAAACTATTGTCATAATTTTTATTCCTGAATTGATTATTTTCTTGTCTTATTCTTGGTGTACAGCCCTTTTTTTATGCAGATTTCTTTGTAAAAGATTTCATACAAATATGTACCAGCAGCCTTATAGCGTGAGTGAATTCGGCAAGGCAAAGAGTTAGATCTCATGAAAGAGTACGAGGAACACTCTTTTAAATAATTAGGTATTGCCAAAAATTATCGGATTCTTCCGAAAAGAGTATCTTCACCAAAACGTCCAATGTTTGGCAATACCTAAATATTTAAAGAGAATTTGTAATAATCTTTCATGGGGTCAAGTCCTTTGCCTTGCCGAATTCATTTCCGCAATGAGGCTGCAAATTTTTGAAAAATATTAAATCGTTTTATGTGAAGTTCAGTTTCCCAACGCATTTAAAATTAGTAATGGTACTTAGATACTTAGCAACTTTAAAATAAATATCTAAAAATACCTTTGATTGACTATTAAATACTTAGAAATTCGCCAGACGGTCATAGTTCACCGAGTGTTTGTTCCATTAGTGTAATGGCCCACATGAATATTTTATTTATTTCAACTAACACTGGTGACTAAGACCGATTGGCAGATATTAACAGATTGGCACTTTTTTACTGAATGAAAAATAAGAACAGGGAGCTCTATGGTATTTTCACGTTTAGTATACCAACTACTTAGGGTTAAAGCTCTTAAGTGGTACCAGGAATTACAATTTGAACGTAGAATACTAAGATACAGATTGTGAAAAATAAACTGGCTGCTTGGAAACATTATATTTTTGTACACTTAAATCGGGACATAATACGCATATTATCGACCTACAGGTTTGCAAGGGTTTAGCAGAGTCTATAGGAACAAAATATGATTAATCACTTAATTCCCGGTTATGGCAAGAGTTCATCAACAGCTTTGCCGTCGCGTCGCCGGTGCAATATTGAAAGAGTATCGATCGGGCTATTTTGGTACACGAGGGGTGGAATGCTTCAATTCGTTTTTGAAATGAAATACTGCATTCGACGGGGTTTTAGAGTGGGGATGAGTAGACGGTTTAAACAATGTAGCAATAAATCTGCGATAGCGTGGCGCTAGCGATTGTCAAAAAAGAAAAAGTATGGGATTGGTAATCGCTGACGAAATGCCACGTGATCAATGACATAACATAAATATTTTAAATAACATATAAATATTTATTTCTGTTCCACAAATGTGTCTTATAAACTAATATATAGAAGTGCAATCCCTTTCATTTTTAACATTTCGACATCGCTTTCGCCCATCGATATATAATATGTACTACGCACTAGATTTGGCGATCCGAACTCTCACTCTGTTGTTGTTCTCTCGAATTAACTGTAATGCAATCCGTACACTTTACTTTAAACTTTGTGGAACGAAATGCGTTAGCGCCATGAATGTTTTGATCGCGAGTAATCTAAACTCTATAAGCGATCTAGCGCTGCCGATTAGATAATATAAATATTTTAGCGCTGCAGCGAACTTAGTTCTAACTCACCAGCATTAGAACAATTTTTTCATGAATGTTCTTGTCTATGGGTAGCATCACTTTGTCTAGTCTCTTAAGACATAACTAAGTGACAGCATGAATGTACAAAAAAGAGTAGGTGTTGCAGTACTTTCTTTTTTCTATTATCTTCTGAAGGAAATTAGAAAACTAAAGAACAGAGCTACAAATCTAAATGTAATTCTAGTATCTAGTGAACGATTTGCTTGAAACATCTCGTTTAACAAGTAATTTCGTATAAATTAGCTTTTCTAATAATCTGTTTAATAATAACGCTCAACATAAGAAATTCTAATTAATTAAAAATGATTTACAATCATTTGATATTCAAAAAATTGGTAATTCTTATTTGAAACGGACAAGAAGGCCGGTAACATATTTTGACATTTCGAAATTCAAAAATTCTACTTATGTATTTTTTTTTCCAAACAGCAAAGTAATATTCCCTTTTTGAAAGTAACCGTTTTGCAAACTGCATACAAATCGACGTTAACGGTGTGTGTTTTTCAGAGTTATCTCGTATTAATATTTATTTATTCAATTCGCTTTGCAGTTGAACCTGGGGCAACGTACGCCAATGACCTTAGGACACAATAAAATGACTTTTAAGGCTTTGAGGATTTAACCGTTTATTACTGGGGCATTTTAATTATAGTCTCTGTCTGAAAATTACTTTTAAGCATATGAAAATCTTTAATTTTAATGTTTGGCGGCCAACAGTTATAGGAAGTAATAATCTTATTATTATTCTGTGATTGTTTTAATTCAATTAATTCCAAAGAAATCTTGTGGCATTGCAAAATATAGGCTAAAATATTTTAAACATGCCAAAGCGCTTTGTTAGTGAAGTGCTTAGAGCAAAATTATACCTAATTGGCAATACTAACTCAAGGATAAAAGTAAAATTCTATCTTTCCTCATCAATTAAGGACGTTACACCACATTCACCGACCGACGGTCACATGTTTCCTTGCGTGTTCTGAGTAGGTACCGAAACATCACGCGTGCCAACGTGAATATATTGCAGAATTACTCTACAAGCAATATTTTCATTTATATTAAAGAGAACAAAGTTTAATTTCATTTAAATGACGTGATGCTGTTCTATAACTGGCAGCCATAGTCTGTCGGGTGAAAGTTCGTTGATCCGCGGGTGGTGACGTCATCGGCTGTCACATGGTAGCTTCGTATTGTTGGAGGAACACCGTTATGTATGGAAGTAAATGAATGAATTGTCATTTTGTGTGTCAGTCTCGGGTTAATTCACGTGCGAATCGGATTAAGCTTAAGTAGGTACATCCGCTTTTTGAAACAATCGTAGGATGTCGTTGTTTGCAGTCTTTTGTTTTAATTCCGGAGAGGAAAAAAAACGGGTTTGCTAATTAGGTACTTTTTCATCAGCTGAAATAATTCGTTTTATCCTCAAACGAAAACAAAATGTGACGGTTTCCACATTTGCCACTTATTTATGTACAATAGGTCGGTATATGATAGTACCAACCAAAATGTTAAATTACAAAACAAACGAACTATGTACATATTTGCATTTATTTCAAAACTAGAGGGCACGGAATAAATAAAAAATAATTATTTGAATATGAATAGTAGAAAGTAATCTAAAAGGGATCCGCTGGATGCGAGAAGCACGGGACCGTTCAATGTGGTGACGCTTGGGGCAGGCCTATGTCCAGCAGTGGACGTCTTTCGGCTGATTTGATGATGATGACGAATCTAAAAGGTAGTCAGTTTATCAGCGTTACCAACTCATGTAAAAATATCAAGCTTTTTCTATAAAAGCACTTCTACCGTGTTCATGTTTCTCTGTGTCACAATATACAACATAGAAATGATTAATTAGACCTTTCTTACAGACAGGCGTAACCCAATACGCCCTGTTTACAATTGCACACAACTACGTCTTTCTGATAAAACTATTATACACAAACAAACAAAAGAACTTCAGTGTTCCATACAACTTAATACAATAGATGATGGGCAGAAGGTCTATTTTTTAAGTCTCACAGTGAAAACATAGGTGAACTGTGTGCTTACCGTCACCAGACGGCGCTTATCCAGTTTCAATACAAATTGAAGTTTACGTTAACTTGATTGAGCGTGAATAAAAACTCGCACTAAGGCCTCTAACTATCCAAATCGCCGAATCCAAAAAATTCAATGTTATTATTGTGTCTGATAATTAACGTTTGACAGGATTGTGAACTGTCAAGGTTGACATTTCACTTCAAGGTGGAATGACAAATCACTCCACCTTAGTTTTCAGTCAGTATACCAACTAATTGTGTACTCTAAACTCTCATAAGTTATGTTCGCGGTAAGGTTTTTACTGAATAGCACTCCTTTGTTAAAAATATCGCCTTCTATATAAGTAGGTAAATTCGTTTACAACGTATACCCAATTTGCAACATCGAAAACAATTTCAGAGTCACATTGCATTCAATGTGAATGTGTCATACCAAACATGAATATTGAATGGGATTTACCCCCTTTAGACAATTTAATGAAACTAGACAGAATTTGTAGTTTCAAGGATAAACTGTTGCGTAAATAACGTTGAAATAACGTCATCAAATTGTTATAAGGGATTCATGTATAACGGAGAATTATTCTATGTTTAGACTATTTACCACAAAATCATAACAATGTAGTGATGATTTGTTAGTAATCAACTACTTTTTAAACCTTATTATTTTGTGTTCGTAATCATTTTATCGCCCAACGACACACATTTAATCAGTATGAGTAAAATTAGACACGAAAAATAGCTACTCGAAGTCTAAACCATAGCACAGATAATATAAAACCAACCATAGCTAAAAAACAAAATAGACGTGCCTCTTAGTAGATAAGAGGTGTCGAGAAACCACGCGCGTTTATGTAAGTCTGGCAAGTCTGCAATGTAACGTGACTGTATCGGAACAGATTCACGTTGCAAGCTGCAAGTCTTTGGTGCAAAGCTTGAAGTCTGCATAAACCTCTGTATTCAGCCAATCACGTGGCTGTAACACGCGCATCGCTGTTTTTGTTAGCGAGTTTTTGAACGCACTCCGCGCCCGGCTCGTAACGTGACTTACCGCGTTTGAGCATGAGCATTGTGTTCAGCATTTTGACAGTTTTGACGTGACAACGTCTTAAATTAGGTTGTGGCTGGGAGGCACTTATGAAAAAGTGTAACGCTCGGTAACGTTACGATGAGTCACCGAACGAGAGAGAGGCCCGCCGAATGCCTTGCGTCTCTCTCCCACTCAACTATGATCGGTCTGGTGGAAATCGATCGGATGAACGTAAAATCAGTACAATTTAATTATATTCATATCAATAAATATTCTACCGAGAAAAATACGTTGTCACGTAAAATCTTCGCCCGTAAAACCGACTTTACAGGCAACCATTTTTTTTTTTTATGACGAACTGCAAGCAATGGTCTCTTTGTTTTGTGCCAGGTTTTTTATTATGACGAACTGCAAGCAATAGTCTCTTTGTTTTGTGCCTGGTTTTTTTTAATGCCCGGGGTTAAAGAGAAAACGTGAGAGTTGTTTTTGTAACGTTAATTAGGTGACGATGTTTATTAGGTAGATACTGACGTAGTTGTTGACGTTTCTTTCAACTGATAAGATTAAAGTGTTTATAGGCATTCCACGTCTATAGTATGTCTCGGGATTGCGTTTGATTAAGTGATAAATTAGTTAGGTTAGGTAGTACTTACGCTTTTGTACTTCAACAGGACACCTAACTATTGTAGGATAGGTATTTTTTTTTTGTTTTGAGGAGTTGGTAGTACCACCTTGCGACGAATAATTTTCTCTCCTTATTACAGGTCCCATTTCTTTATTTCGGAACGAGTGGTTATTATTGGATTATCCTGTTAATATTTTCATCCTTTCCCTCATTATCTTATCAACAAAATAAGTCTCCGTATTCGTGTTGGAGACTTATTTCTATTAGGAACCCCATTTCATTTTGGATGCCTATTGTAAAGTTTTAACCCCTAAGTCCCAAAAGTATTTTCAATGTTTTTTCGGGACTTTCATTTATTCCCATTGCCGTTAAACTTTTTCTTAATATAACTTCTTAATACCTTAAGCACCTCTCTAAATTAAGCAGTAGCTATAGCATTACAAGAATAGAAAATGTATGAGCATTATGCAAAAGTTTTTAACAAAACATTGATAAAATCTTCTCACAATATAGGTGCGGATACAATTTTCCCCGGCCGGGTCAAGGTACTGCCATCCTGTACCTACATACACTCATACACGGCACATATATAATTATACTGTATATGTGTGCTTTCCGAACAGCCTGCCCACACTCCTGCCATGACCTGACTACTTGTCAGTTGTGTATTATGAGACACAAGTTGCAGTTATATTGCACTTAAGTGTAGTTGGTACTTTACAGCACGTGACTTTATATTTCCATGCATTGCTACTATTGTGTAACATGCGTGTTCCATTGTTCGAATTTTAAATGTTCAAACTTGGCTTGGTAGTTGGTACGTACTGTTAAGTAGTAAAGAACAAATTAGGCAAGGACCGACTACAGAATAATCGATTCCATCCTTGGGACTTAGGGCCGCAGGTTCTAAACTATACAACTCGTGTAAACTCGTGTGTAATTTTGCGTTTTTAAGTCGTTATTTCGCATTAGGAATTTTACTTACTTACCTACTTGATTTTTTTTGATCTTTGACATGCTCGTCATTTGAAAACGAACACGGGCATTGTTCCATTGTTTTGCGACTATCGTACTGGACGTATGTGGATTAAAAAAACATTAAGAATTGTCCCAGCTTTTGGAATGTTTTAAGATTTTTGGGTCAAACTGAATCACGACCATTTCCTAACCAAACTTAGCTGTAATGTATTCCTGTTTTTTGAACATGTAACTCATAATATTTCTCTATCTTTGCAGGTTCCCACCTAACCCGCTTGCGTGAAGCTAGACGCATCCAACGGCTCCAGAGGCTGTCATCACCATCTACCAGCGATGACAACGCCACTGTATCGGTGTCAGTGTCGCCCTGCCCGGCTGTCGTCGTCGACAAAACTGCCCAGAACCGAGTCATCCTCGAACTGGCATGGAAAACCGTCGCCCTAATGCACAAGAACAGACTCATCCAACAAAAGATCATCGCACTGAAAAAGGAAACCTCAGAATTCCTCGCCAATGTCATGAATAATCCTGAAAATAGAAAACGTTACGTAGAACACATCCGTATGTACGGACCGGCGGCAAAACCGCAAATACAGAAGACAGAAAACTCGCCATTGCAGCTAGAACCCAAGGTGTAAATCAACTGCGTTTGACATCTGAACATGAGTGAATGAATGAGTGAGTGATGTTACTTCGTTCAGCGTGAATGATTGACCGAATGTTACTTAAAGCCTGTTGTTGAGTTACTTAGCTTTTTATCTTTACTTAAAGACCTTGTATACTTGTAGTTACTTATGTCTAACAAAGACATTGATTGTGATCAAATTATGTAAGAAATCGTTGTTAAAATCTTACTTAGTCGTGATTTTCAAAATTATCTGATCAGTCTACATATTATTCTAAATATTTAAGATTATAAACAGTGATTACTGTTTTCTCAGTATTGGTTTACTCCTTCAGCAATATATGAATATAAAATGCAGTGTCTTAAGTAAAAAAGTTGTGGCTAATGATAACTTCTCGTTGTTATAGAGTAAGCTATAAAGAGGTTGTAAGTATGAGGCTGTTATTGATAAGGTAGTCTTCGTACCATTTGTCGGTCAAACATCGGGCCGTTAGGGTTTTAAAAAAATGTTATGGCGTATTTTTTACGCGGGACCGGGATGATAGGGTAAAAATGATGTTGATAAGTGTAATTTAAAGAAATGTAGTGACGCTTTGTCGCTTTTGTTTCCCAGTTATTAGCTTCCGATGGTTCCAGCGAAATGTAAACGCTGTAGTGTGAAGTTCAATGTTGTTTCTTAATAGTAGCACAAAATGTAATCAGGTTTTTTCCGGAAAATTAGGAGTTTTCAGCAGATTCGTAAAATGAAAACGATGATTTTCCTTACATTGATGTAAATTTTCCGATAGGTGTATGTTGGTATCTAAAATACTGATTAATTAGATATCTGAAATGCTGATAATTTTGTCTAATTGAAATTTAAACATGGTACGAAGAACTCGAAAAAATGGTTTTCAAAAAATACTCTTAGCACGTAAATTAAGTTAGAGTTTAATTTAGTTTCTAATTAATTTCTACAAAAACACCTTTGTATTCATTAAGCAAAAACATGATTTTTGAACCAAGTGAAAAAAAATCTTTTTGAGAAGTTCATTCATTAGGATTATTGTTCTCATTGATATGCCCTTTATATTTATGACAGCTCATTAATTTAGTTAATAATTTTGTAATTACGTTCTAGTAATCCAAAACCACCGAATTGTGGATGTCCTATGTGTGAAAATCTCAGATTCAAAAGAACACTATGTAATATCAAAATCATTGTTTATTTGAGCTTCTCAAAAGTGAAAACAGCTTATAATTTTACTGTGTAACCTTATTTTTATTACTTTTCAATTATTATACACCATAGGGTGTTAAAAAACCGGCAGTACAGTCTAACCTAGAAATCTGTATCACATAAGATAATTATTCTCCTGTACGAAATGTACAAACGCTCGTCCTGCCATCTAGCGAGAAAAGACAAAATCAGTTCCAATCAAGGAACTGATTTTGTCTTTTCTTTCCTTGGTTCAATCAACCGTGTACGCAGCCTTAACTTAGATTGCATTTAATAGAAATTAGTATTTAATGAAGAATGCACAGATCTACCAATCACTGTGTTCATTTAAACGTACGTATTTATACTGAGTTCAGTATATTAATCACAAAAAACATTACTCTAAGTATTACACGTGAAATCTTTTGTATCTTTGTATAATTTGTTGATGCGTATGCGTTAGGATTGTAACCTATGTCGTGTGGGGCCATTTTACTTTCGACGGTCAAAAACCTGTCCGTGAGTGACAGTAAAATTTTTCATTTAAATACTTAATTACTTTTATGAAAGACTATTAGTTATTTAATGCACAGTACGTTTAGTCATTGATTGGATGTACCTATTTTTGTGAAAGCTACGAGTTAATTACTAAATTTAAAAAAAAAATGAAAACAATTTGTTTCTTTGATAACGCAGTTTTTTTAGTTCTTGCGAATTGTCCCTCAAAAAGTATAATGGTCCTGTAGCGTAAGGATTCTAAATTACAGGGAGTGCGAAATTCTAAAAAGTGAATCCTAACAAGAAGTATTATTGTATGATTGAAATTAAGCTGTTGTTTATAATTTATTGCACAAGGCTCCCTATGTGTAGATATGTTAAATGTACATACGCTTAAATCTTGGCTTTTTTGTGGTTTACTTAGCTCATAAGTCAATTTTGAAAAAATATACTAGTCTCTCGAATTTTCTTTGTTTTCTTTTTCTCCCTCAACACAATAACACTTCAATATAAAATAATCCTGAACATAAGAAACTTTGATGAGGATTACCCTGAACGAGTAAATCAGTAAGTAGGTAGGTACTACAGATAAAAATCTAATTAGATGACGCGATTGTACCTATGTACTTTGCATGTCAAATACGGATTAAAATTACGATCAATGATCATACTTTGAGCTTTTCATTTTGTATTATCGGCACCGGAAATCCACCGAAATCTAGAGAAATGCCTAATTATGCCATATTGTAGGAAGCTTCAAAGTGGCACCTGTCACCGATAAAATGAACGAAAACCGCCTTCGTTGGTATGGGCACGTCAAGAGACGTAATGAGGACCATGTGGTGCAAATAGCTCTACGCCTACCAGAACAAAAATGAGGTAGAGGCCGCCCGCCATTTACCTGGTGGTCCACTATTGAAAGAGACCTCCAGCAAGCCCAATTGAACGAAAAGACAACCCAAGACAGAATAACTTGACGCAGGAAAGTGGGGAGACCCGACCCAAAATAATGGGACAAGGGAAGGAAGAAGAAGATCAGTACCAAGAACTTCTGGGGTTTAACAAAGAGAAAGCCGACTGGTTGGTGGTTTGGTATTTCAGTCTAACCTCACAGGTATCGAACATACATATTGGTGACCGCAGTATGTACCTACCAATAATTTATAAGAGCAGCTTTAGATGAAATGCGGTCGCAGACATCCGATTGAGTATCCTAAGTAAAAAGTCTAAATTCGAGGTTGACTCTTGCTTATTTCCTCCTCCAATATTGGACCAACTTAAAAGATATTCCATAAACTGAAAAAGAAAGATAATATATACTATGCCCTATGTTTTTTCTCCATTTATAGTTGTCAAATTTGTGTACATTAGGCATAGACATATTAAATAGTAATTAATAATTTAAATTGTTTTTCCTATCTCAATGACATTAGGTCTCTATTGACAGCGCAATTCAAGCATCTTTTGAGGGTTCTAGTGTTTCTAAAGATGAGATTCTATAGATGATGTATCATCAAAAAGGGGGCAGTATATGTCTTTAAAATTGGTCCAATATTGGAGGAGGAAATAGGCGAGAGCCAAACCTCGAATTATGATTTTTTACTTAGGAAATTCAGTCTGAAATTCCTCTTAATGGGAAACCGCAAGCACTAGATCTCTATGACGCATTTTAATGATGGGAAATACACTACGAGACTCGCAGGCATGCACGTCGCGACACTGTAAAGGCAATGCGTCAACCGTTTTCCGTACAAATTGTTCTGTGGATAATAAGTATAGGTATATTTATATATTGTCCATTCATAATAAATTAAAAATAGAACTTCAGCAAACGGACGTTATCGATCGAGTTTCTGACCTATCCTCATAATTTCAGATGGAAGACAGAGCAGCGATGCAATTCTGTTAAAAATCTCATTATGAAAGCTTAAAAGAAGTGTTGTTAAACCCTAGCCTCAGATGGAGTGAAAACCCATACAAGGGTCACTTTACCTTGGTAACTACCCATGTTGCCCAGTTTTTTTTTTACAGAATAGACCTACTGTGACATACCTAAGCTCTAAAATCGGAACCACATTTACGTGTCGTGGCGTGGCGAGGCGCGGGATCCACCAATCAAACGACTCTGTTCCAGCCTACGTCATAAAACGAGTTTTGTAGCCAATCAACTGAGTCGGAAAGCGCGACGACACGCCACGCCACGTAAAAGTGCTTCCGTCTTAAGGTGCCGCTGCCGTCGATCCAAGGAAATGACACAAAATACACTATGCAGCGTCATTAATAGCATATTAAACTTAGATATTAGCACATGCGCACAAGATTTTATGCTAAGTGTAGATCTGCCCACTGGGCTAGTAACGGTAACTACCACCCACAGAGCCCACCTCTTCGATCGAACGCTTATAGCCTTAAGTTTAATGTTAGACAAACTAGCCTACGGCGACTTGATGCAGGGAAAAGAAAAGGTAGGTGTACCTATAAGCAGTCACTAAGTTGAACAATTTCGTAAAGGTAAATGTATCATGGGTTTTGTGGTTACTGATGACGCTATTAACTACAAAAAAAGTTGTGTTTGAAAAATTTGGCTTTGAGGGGAAGGGATTCTGGTGGTTGCTTGAGAATGTCTTGTCTACCTTATAATAACCAGGTTTGTTTGGAATAAGCAGAAAGCCTAAAAATCCCGGTTGCGATTGCCTATCACAAATAGATACACAATGAGGCAGCTTTTCTTTATTTATTAAATAAATAAAAGTATCTGTCTGATTATTGTTATTAGGGTCTTGTAAATTTTTGTTGCTTCTTTTTAACAATATAGCACTAGAAAATTAAATAAAAATATTGAAAAATATTATAACAACGACGATAAGCAGTCGAGCGACGTCGAGCAGTTTAACTAATTTGTTACCGCCATCTATCGGTGAGTAGAAGATTTACTCAATTACTGCCATCTAGCGAGGAATAGATTATTTTTTTACAGCGCCATCTAGTAGTTACGCTATGCCATATAACATCTTACTAGTTTTAGACTTCTTCCACTAGATGGCGCTTTGAAATGTATACCAGTAACATTAAAAAGAAATTAAACAATTATTTCCATTGCCCTCTACATTTTAGCCAGTATTAGGATACCTAATTCCACAGATGTAGGATGGTTTTCTTAATACTTATAGGTAGGTAGTGTGTAATTCTACGAGTAGGTACCTACCTAGTTAATATTATTTAGATATACAGCTAAAATAAACTACAGTAGGGTCTTGCAAATTCGGACAGGCGAAACCAAGGAAATATCGAAAAATACAAGTGAGGAAAACAAGACAGAAATATGGAGAATCTATTAAAACATGTAAGAAATCTGCGTGTTTGACATGATGTTAAAGAAACAGAAGTTTTTATTCTTCTTGAAATAATCTGTAATACTCCTGCTGTGTTTTGCTCATCATTTCAAAAGCTTAGCCACCATAGCGCGTCCGCAATACAGCAATCATCGAATACGCGGAAGGCCGGATTACCGAGGCCCTACTGTACTTACAAAAGATAAAAACGGCAACGGTTCATTTGAATTATTTTGTTACTTTATTAAATTAGTCTATTTAAAATTTTGAAAAGATATAAGTCGGTAGGTTTGCTCTACATTTAAATTTCTGTGTTAAAAGGTTTGGTTTCCGCACTTAGTCCTTCAGGAAGACCATTGTGCGTGGGTCATGGCGGTCGTTTGGTGGTTATTCCAACCAGCCCACCTCCCTGTAATCTCTAATCTGGGTGACACCTGTGTATTCAAAGAGCACGTGTCGCGACGGTTTCTCAGACTCCATGCACGCCCTGCACAGAGGACTGTCAGTTATGCCTATTGTGTGGAAGTGTTTGTTAAGTGAGCATTGTCCCGTGTTGGTCCCCGTCACCAGGCGCAGGCCATTCCTGTCCGGGCGTAATAAACGCCTAGTTAGCCTACTATCCAAGGATGGCAAAGCTTCTTTGGACTGCCTACAGCCCGGTGTCGAGGTCCACCAGTTCTCCGCCTGTGTCTGGCTGAATTCCTGTAGCCACCTGCTTATTTAGTTGAAGGGGATGAGTACGACAGGTTCAGGTCCATAGACCGCCGTGTAGGATCCTCGTCTCGCAAAGATCGTCAGCAACATCGTTACCCAGTGATCCGCTGTGTCCCTTTATCCATTTGGTTTTTGATAATTAAACTTCATGCTTGCGAATGATACCTACTCGTTGTCATAGTGTACGGGTAACATAGTAATTAATTAGGATTATGAATTTGCTTTTTCAATTTCTTACGTAGAAAGTTATCGCGGCATGTAAATTGAGAAACGCCAACGGTCTTCTTAGATTGTGGCGACTTTAGTGCCTATGAAGTGGTGTGTTTTTGGGGCTTTGTAGCAGGGTGATGCTATCATTGGTCTTCGCTTGATCGCATCCTCATTTATGCGTGTGTTCTCTCGAGTCTTTACTTAGGGTTCCAGATAGATGGAGCCTAATAGCGGCCAGGGCTGCCTCCTCCCGCACGATAAGGTGCAGAGAGGGCAGCCCTAGCATTGCCTGTAGGGCGACAGTGGGTGTGGTTCTCGTACTGCTAGTGATTACAACACGAGCAAACCGCTGCGGTTTTAGAGATCTCTTTGAGCTGTGCTCAGATCTGTTCTGGGCCACCAGACCAAAGAGCTGTATGTGTAAATTGGTCAAACGACTGTGGTGTTTAGCCAGTGGGTGACCTTGGGGCTAATCCCCCAATTCCTGTCAAGCAGTCGCTTGCACTGCCACAGCGAGCTCGAATACCAGCCACACGAACCTCGGCGGCCCCTATATTTCATAAAAGATAGCTTCACTTCACTTCACTTCTTGTTTGAATGGCACCAGATGTGTATAATTTATACAATTCCGCCAATGTCCCTGACATTTACAGAGGGTAAAGGAAGGAGATTGATCGGTAAGAAGAAAACGTTTTATAATTGCCAAATTATGACACTGATGGCCGGTGGTGTGGTGAATTTACCTAAAACAAATAAGAGACAACACTATTATACGACACCGTGATCTCTGCGACATATGTCAAACTGACGTATACGTTATTGTTAGCCTGTTAAGCGCTATTATATGTATTGATATTGACAGCTGTTGCAGAGATCAAGCTATCATAAATGAAGTATAGTATGACGATGGTCTAAATCATATCTGTCAAAGTTTCTCTTTTAGGGTAGAGCACCTTTTTCATTGTGTTGAGTTGTGATATTGAGGATATTACTTTTTCCTGGGTACTCCAACTCGCAGATCGTGTTTTTTGTTGGTCCATCACAATAAATTATTAACAATAAGGCAATTGTTCTTTTAGAAAATTAGATAACTTAAAAATTCTAAAGCTTAATGAACTTTGCTCAACTTACGATGGTTTTGTTTAATGTTATGGCAATGATATTCTAGTAAACAGATATGTTATGAGCGTGAATACTCGAACGCGTCCTAATTAGGACGTATAGTCTTAAATCTATGTCACGCATGGCGAAGAGCGATACGCTTTGTTGAAACAAAAACAAAATTAAAAAAATGCCATCGTGTGTATTTAGAAAGTATACCAATTATGATACCAAAGTACATAAAACAGAAGGGATCTCATACCATATGTAAGTACGCAATACACCTCAATTTACTAATTTATTTATTTTATTTCCTAATATTCTGATATTTGGAGGTTAGAAAAAGAAAAAAACATTGGTGGTCAGAATAATGTTTGTTTACATTCATACGCAAGTGACAAACACTAGCTGTCTCTTTTTTTCTTGTCGGTTTTATCAAACCATCCCTTTCGACTTGTAGTGAAATGTCAGATGAATTAAAAGTGTGTATGTGTGCTGCCGCTGCTGTGCGGAACACTTTTTTCGGTTGTTTTGTGAGTTTATAACGTATCTGTTTACTAGAATATCATTGTGTTATGGTTTCTAAAAAGACCTGAATGTCTGTGACTCCACAGACATTCAGTCGCTCATAGAAATATAAAATTATTTTATTTTATTTTATTTATTTGGGAAAACAAATGACTGCACACTGCAGCAATACAGACAATTTGGGCACAAAAAAAACAAATGTGCAATCAGTGACATTTTCCACAGAATATAAAAACATTTTATAAAATTAATGCAACGTGCGCTTACAATATTTAAATTAAAAGTAAATAAAATCAAGTGACAAAGATAGAACCAAACAGGCATGCAAGAAAGAATAAAACGAAATTATATAAAAATAAATCGAATTATCATTGTTTATCAAATATTTTTTTAAGTTATAATTAAATTATTACAAAATAAAAAACGAACTGAAAAATACGGATTAAAATGTCAGCAGAATCAATTATAAATAATTATTTTACAAACAATACGTCAACAAAATAAAATTAGTGATTACTATACAAATTATTATATTATCATTATATTCTATGGTATAGCTCATATTATTATCACATGTTAATATCAGCTTTTACCTAGAGGGCAATTATAATAGGTACCTACAACACCTTCATTCTTGAAGAATCAAAATCGGAGAAAGTAGTAGGTCGAGCCCAAAGCAGGGACAATTTTAGCTGAAACAACTTTTCTATAATCAGAAAATAAACGCAGATTAGTCTTCGGTGGATACGAGTCGCACAAGACCGATCAGTGTGGCAACGATGCTTGATGCTTGATGATCAGTGGACGTCTTTCGGCTGATATGATGTTGATGATAACGTGGGTTAAGTGTTCGGGAAGGCGGGTAGGTGTAATATCGACTTGTGGTGCTCTATGTCACTCCAAGATGGCAACAATATAGAGATCATGGTTGGTTACTGGAGTTTAAAAAAAAATCTTTTTTTTCAGCTTTAGAGGGCCAAGCTATAGAATTATAAACACAAACTAGTACCTAGGACCTAGTATTGTTAGTACCTAGTGATAGCTACTTAAAAAAAGTACTTCCTTAATTTGCTATACGCCTCATTGACAGATATGCGTACCCAATGTCCGAGTTTGGGGCTGTCTCACCCGTCCGCTACAGTTTTCAGGATGCTGTTGGAGCTGGCATACCCTGGGAATGCTGGAGGCGCATTGCTTGCACACGACGGTATGGAAGACAATTGGCAATTGGCAATTTTCGCCATTGCGCACATGAATGGAAGCACTGCAGTAGCGCGGCAATCCCATCAACGCACTGGATGCATGGTTGTATTGAACACGCAAAACGTGGTAACCATAGAAGTAATAGATATTAGAATTACATTAGACCGGTATGATCTCTATGAATTGACAGTTTGCATATAAAAAAATTAACCACCAATGTTACATCCCACATTACCCTTCATCAACAAACATGATTTCAAACTTCCTCATTCATTAAGTACAAGAAAAAAATTATATATCAAAAGTTCCTACACAAACTAGTGCAACTTTTTTTCTCCTTCGTAACGGAAATGTTTCGCGAATATAAACAGCCGAATTTAATGATCAAATTATAATAAGTATGAGAGAGAAGCTTTACGAGTGTGGGCAACAGAAATCATTCAAGTCATCAGTACCTATCGTCCAGTTGGTCTGTCCTAACGCACACGACTCACTGACAGGAAACCGCGGCGCGACAATCATGTTTTAAACAATTGTTTGGACTATCGGACCATCGTCCCGGAGTTGTGAATTATGTACTGTTTCTGACGTGTAAAAAGTTAAAATAACAGTTTTTACTTTTTTCTGAAAACTTTTTGTGACGACGCTACTAAGTTGAAATGTGTTAGGCAATCCATACATTTTTGTAATTTGTGAATTTCGTAGCTTATAATTTAGTAAGTAAAAAGTGATAATAGCGTAGGTATTTTTTCGCACAATAGTTTTATAGAACTATATATAAATTACTATGTTTGATGTCAATGAATTTGTTAGGTTTTACACGCTAGCCGAGATAACGTTGCACAGTTCCTATATTTTACTCTTAAAAGTTTCAATTTCGACATGTAAGTTGTCGTATTTTTCAAATTTAAGTTTAAATAACAATGGCTCCTTTATACCTACTTATTTATAAATCTCAAATTAATATTTGGTCATTGTAGCAAAATTATTTTAATTATCTTAGATTTTAATATATTCTGACGAATCCGGTAAAAAAACTTACAACTTTTATTTATATCACACTTAATATTATAAATGCGAAAGTTTGTGAGTGTGTGTGTGTGTTTGTATGTTTGTTACTTCTTCACGCTCAAACGGCTGGACGGAACTGGATGAAATTTGGCACAGAGATATATTATAGTCAGGAATAGCGTATAATTTCACGGGATAATTTTCGACTTTCACGCGGGCGAAGCCGCTGGCAGAATCTTGTAATAAAATGAATAACAGATATGCTTCATAGAGTCTATGTTCACAGAAACTCGTTTTGCTAATTTGTTGAAAAAGCTCGAAGTTCCATTATGGCCGAGATGAATAATCAATTTCTAATTAGTCATAGATTACCAGAGAACCGTAGGTTTCTATCAATAAACATCATACCTCAATTGTTCACCACAAAAGAAAAGCTATTAATAAATTGTGAACATCATTTTCATGAATATATGAACGTGTAAACATACAACATTATGACTATGAATAAAAATGTTTATAACAGATTGTATCTTAGTCACTGTCATCAGTTACTATTGAATTTTAATTGATAGACTAGCCTTTGTCCGCGGTTTCGCTCCCGGCCCACAGGACCATTTCTTTTTCGTTTTAAAATATCCTGTGGCACTCAGTTCAGCTACACTATGCAGCTGAAATAAAATCTGTCAAAGAAATTCTGAAACTGGATAATTACTTCCTGAAATTAGTCACTAGCATCAAACATAGAATATTAGATCTTTGTAGAACTAGATAAGATCATCAAGATCAAGATCAAAGGTATCTGAATAAACTAATAATATTATAAAGAGATATTACAAAACGTTTTGGGGACACTTTTATTATGCGTACAGCTAAGGAGTGCAATTCTCTGCCGGAGTCTGTGCTTCCCGATAGCTACAATCTAGGGGTCTTTAATTCAAGAGTGAATAGGTTACTTCTAGGCAAGCGTGCTTCACCGTCGACCACATCATCACTTACCTTCAGGTGAGATAGTGGTCAAGCGCGAGCCTATTGACAATAAAAAAAAAGATAAAATGATTTGTAAGTATGTTTGTGGGAGCTAATCTCTGGAATTACATATCAATCTCAAATATTCTTTACTGTTTGAAAGCTAAAATATCGCTCAGTGTCTTAGGCTACTTTATATCCCGGACAAAAATACTGTTCCTGGGGTACAGGCCACGGGAGGAAAGCCGCAGGAGAAGCTAGTCTTTAATAAATACTTGAAACAAAGGTCATCCAAATTTGGAACACAACCATAATTATAAGTTATGTGGACAAATCTATCGCTCTTAACCGAACAAACAATCAAATCATATCACAAAGCAATCGAAAATAAATCAATCAGGAATGTACGGCTTCAATAATAGTGACTCTTGCGCACGTGTTGGTACAATCAATACGCTAACCACTTGTACTTCAAAAATCAACCTTACTGGTACGACATAAAGGTGGTGTCAGTGTCACTGTAAGTACTGATGAGTGGTTGACAGTACTCATGTGTAAAGTGTCCACGTTGTACAGTGATTGGAGCTTTGACGTCGGGGGACCGCCATCATGGATTTATAAATTCGGTCGGACATATTTTGATTCTATGGATAAATTGAAAAGGTGAAGGATGGAAAACCGTTTCATCATAATTGTATCTTCTCGGTGCGTGATGTTTATTCTATATTTAAAAAAATAGGTAATACATACGTATCCTGTAAAAGTCTAATAAAAACTTTTACTTACTTACATACTGTTATTCAGAGACATAATTAGTATACGTGATATGTTAGGGTTGGCCAAAAATCGGATATCAAACGAAACAGGACGTTAGCTGGTGGTATTTGAAAAACGTCCTAAAGATTTTTTTTTCAATTTATATAATTTTTTTTTACTGCAAATGACTTCAACTATCAGCCTGTTTGGTTTTTTCCGCGATTTTTGTCCACTCTGCATATGTCTCAGTCTCACTCAATATTCTTTTTTACAAGCTTTTATTTAAGTTGCAATGTATGTACTCGTATATAAGTGTGTTCGGGTCAAATCTTGCAACTAAATTTTAAAGCAGTTATCTTCCACCGATTAAGATGAAATTTTGCATACGCGTTTAGTTTGGATGACAATGCATGGTTAGCTAAGTGACGTTATTCTAAATCCAATATGGTGGTCGGCCCAAGATGGCGGACTAGTTATTTTTTATGCACTGCCATGAAATGGGTATCAAATGAAAGGGTTTGCTGAGAAGAATACGAAAAAAGCTTGTTTTGAAAAAAGTTTTTTTTAGTGAATATATTTTTTTAATTTATTTAGATACGGTTCTAACGTTGATATAGGACGAAGGCTCAATAAAATACTTAGTTATATTAATAATATAATGCAACTAACATTGGGCAACATGGTCGGTTGCAATTATCACCTTGAGTAGAAAAGTAAGCCGATTTTTTATAATGTATTTCTTCGCTAGTTTCCTATACCGTGTTACATAAAAGCCATAGCCGTAATTAGTGAAAAAAAAAATGTCGTCTAAAACAAATTCGGTGGACTTTTTGAATCCGATTAATTTCCGCCAAGAACCAATGTTGTTCAAGCCTACATGACGTACGATACTCTTTGGCAGGCAACCATTATTTACCAAAGACTAACAATTTTTATTATTATTATTAGGTTACGTTCACACAGAATATTCGTATTTCCAGGATCGTTTTTAACGGATCCGTCGCTACTGGAAACACCGCATTTACAGTACCGTTTTAAAGGATCCGTCGCTACTGGCAGTAATGTTCACACAACATTTAGTCAGTGTACAACCGCGCCGTGTTACCTGCACCCTCTTGGCATGCCCCGCGTGGCTACGATCCGACAAAACGGATCAGTATATTAATACTGTTGTGTGTGTGAACTCGCTCATACAACTACCTACGCCATTGCCGAATAAAACCGTATACGATAAAGCGGATATGTAAAACGATCTACTGTATATTTTGTTGGAACGGTATTTTTAGATTTACGTACCCAAAGGGTAAAAATGGGACCCTATTACTAAGACGGCACTGTCCATCTGTCTGTCACCAGGCTATATTTCATGGACCGTGATAGCTAGACAGTTGAAATTTTCACAGATGATGTATTTCTGTTGCCACTATAACGACAAATACTGAAAACATAATAAAATAAATATTTAAGCGTGCAACAAACGTGATTTTTTTGCCGGTTTTTGCGATAATGGTACAGAATCCTTCGTGCGCGAGTCCGAATCGTACTTGGCCTTTTTTACTGGGTCTGGAATAATGTGATATGTGAACCCGCTCATACAACTACAAACGTCAGCGCCGAATAAAGTAGACCTGTAAAACGGACCTCTGTGTGAACGAGCACTTAGATAGTGCGATACATTGGTAACCTTTAAAACCAAGTTGAGTCAGTATCAGTCCCCAATAAACAAAATTCCTTACCTTGATAGCGTGTTTCATAAAAAAAAAACTGGTCTTCTCTAAAAAATATCGCATGGTTTAATTACCTGAGTGCCAGTCCAAAGTTATAAAAGCTCTATGCCTCTATAGTCGCACAGATTGCGTAATATTTTTCAACGTACCATGAAAATGTTATGCAATAACTACCAGCCTGCTTATAAGGTCGTTTAACTGTTTTTTTTTCTTGAGTTATTTATGATTTTGTATTATAGAAGTAAAATCAACTACAGTAGCAGTATTTAGATGGTAATTATCTAAATACAATCTAATAGGGATCTAAACAGAAACTGTAAGAAGCGAAAGGATTTATCCCAAGAACTTCTAAATAAATTGGATCGACTTCTCAACAATTGTATTCGCTTTGTTTTTGGCCTTCGTAAATACGATCACATTTCTTCCTACCGTTCTCAGCTTAAATGGCTGCCTATCCGCCTCAGGAGATCCTCCAGATCTCTCTGTTTGCTCTTCACTATTATGAACGATCCTTGTGCTCCCGATTATGTAAAAACTTATTTCAAAGTGTTGGGCAGTTCTCACAGTCGTAACATTCGAGCTTTTAAAAATCTACTCCTCCAAATTCCTTCACACCGCACCGGTTTTATGTCCAATTCATACGCTGACTCAACAATAAAGCTCTGGAACGCGCTACCCTTTGGCATTAAAAAGCTGAAAGCAAATTCCCTTTTAAAAGAAAAGTTCGAGACCACTATTTGAGTCAGACTAAATAGCTCTCATCTAGAGTCAGAAGTTTAGTCATAATAATTATTAATAGGTTTCTCTTTTCTTATTGGTATTTATTCGTTTATTTTATTTGTATATGTGTATTAATAATATATATGTAAGTATATACATTTTCGTACACAAGTTGTTATTTTTAAATATTTTTGTACCCGTTTCACAACGTTGTCCTTTTTAACCCAAAGGTAGACTGGTAGAGAATGCCTTGTGGCATTAAGTCCGCCTATGTACCACTATTGTACATGAAGTTTAAATAAATAAATTTAAAAGTTAGGAATTACATACCCGTTCTGCAAACAATAGTTTTAGTAAAATAGCACTGGATTAGCTTTTGGTGGCTTTGTCTAAATACTTAGAAGATTTTACAGCGCTTGATATCTCTAGTCCCATCACAGTAATGTTACGAGTATAAAGGCGATATTTTGTAAGTATATGTGTATGTATGTTTGTAACTTCTTCACGCTCAAACGACTGGATGGATCTGGATGAAATTTGGCACATAGATAGATATCACATAGAGATAGATGTCTGGAATAGCACATAAGCTGCTTTTTATTCCGGGATTATGTTCCCTCAGGATAATTTTTGACATACACGCTGGCGATGCCGCTGACAGAAACTAGTATAAGTTATTTACAGAAAAAAATGCGTTATTGCTTTGCCTGTTAATCTGAAATATTATGTGTTAGTTGTGGTACAAATTTTTTAAATCATTCTCGCTTAGTGCAAGCGAGAATTTATTTAGATTTACAAAATCCCGAATGTCTTCGTCCTCCATACTTTTTTATGCTAAGTAACCCCATCTTCCCCATCCACCCCATCTTCCAATTTTTGTCAAGAAACTATTCATTGCACTCCTCATTTTATTTTCTCCTTTTCACTCAGGGTGATGGACTTGATTATGTTTAGAATTTAAGACAAAACAAAAAAAAAAAAAAAAAAAAATGAAAAGAATTGTGACGGCTCTAATAGAGCGGAGTTTCTGAAATAAAATAAAAAAGCAGAAATGCATTAGTAGCGAAAATTAAAAATATAATGTAAATAAGGGCGCGGACAACTGGTCCGCGGTAGTATAATTTGAAAAAAAAAAAAAAAAAAAAAAAAAAACCCCATCTTCCCTTTCTAGCCACAGTATCGTTTTTAAGGGTTCCGTACCCGAAGGGTCCAAACGTGGACCTATTGCTCTCACTCACGTGTCCGTCATCTGTCACAATATTTTGTTCCGAAGAATTTTTAATTTCCCATTGACCTATGAACTTCAAATTTGGTGATTATGTTTTTTATTACGTATATTTTACTAACAAATACCATTATATTCTACATGTGGTACGGAACCCTTAATGTGCGAAGTCTGTCACGAACTTGGCCGGTTTTTTTTTACTTTCTATTTAACTAATACAGTTAAACAGAAAATCCACGGCATCAAAACATAATGCCTTTTCTTCACCACATATATGTATGTTTAAATCCAAGGCCTCTTAACTTTATATCTGTGTGTCAAGGTGGGAACGCTCATTAAAGGAACGAGTCGCATTCTTCACAGACCACAGTAGATCATGTACGAAGTTCAATGATACCATTTACAAACACGCAAGTAAGCCGTGGTTCAGGCAACATTATACGTTTTTATGCAGTATGATGCTGAGATCAAATTGCAGAATGTCGTTGTTGATACCGCAAACAACGTGCGGTGTGATGTCAAAAAAAAAAACGTGCGGTACAATGTAGTGTGACCCACGGCTAAGGACCAGCTCATACCCAGCCGCGACGCTGAATTCGAAATTGAAAATTCTATTCAAATTCTCTCATTACAAATGTGTACCTTTTTCAATAGTAAATAAAGTTGTTTATTGTAAATCTATCTTACAAAGCGCGCGAAGCGTCGTCGTGTCTCGGTATGAGCTGACCTTAAGCAACTCAATTCACTGGTTTTTGAAACAGATTTAATTTTTGTTATCGTTCATTCGTTTCGATTCGTCGTCAGGTTGACTGACTGAATTGATTTTAACGATATTGTTTTGTTTAAGAGCGAGTATATCGTTATTTGTTTAAGTATCTTATTAATTGGCTAAATTAATTGTAATTTATTCAACAGCTGTGAAGCTATCCTGTTGTGCTCTAAAATAAATCTCTCTAATCATCTCTGATTTTATCTCTTAGTTTTAAAATTAACCTTGTCCACATTTTATTTTATTTCAGAATCCCAATAAATAAGAATATCAGTCTGTTACTGTCCCAATGCAGAGCAAAGGCCTATTTCAAACACAGGAGGCCATTCGATAATAATAATACTTTTTTGCTAAAGGTAGCCCGTTGATCAGAATTAAAAATCAGTGATATAGCTAGTTCTAATGTGGGCATCAACTGCAACGGACCAAAGCACGGTAATAAAACAAGCGAACGAAGCGTCTAAAAGTTTTACTAACTAGAGGCTCTGTGAGCTGTACTGCTCGCGAGTTTGTCTCTCTGTTTGAAGTCTCTGACGCGGATCTGTCTCTGTCTCTCTTTCCGAATTTCAAAATGACTGATAATCCAAAAACTGACTCGACAACTAATTCCATATCGAACTTGCTCACAAAATTTCACGAGAATCGGTTGAGAAATTCGACCTGTAGAGGAGAACAGCCGGACATCCGAACAGACATACGAAGCATTTTTGGCCAAGCTGAAACGAAAGCTGCAAGCTGAGACGCTTCGCTCGAGCGTTGTGCTCGCTGGGTCAAAAAGCAAGCTTGAATATTGGACCTTCATGAGTCCCATAGATTAAAGTAAAGTTTTATTGCTAGAAAACGTTTTACATAAAATATGAATCCCCTGGCCCCTAAATTAATATTAACTGTATCATAGGGACCAGTTCCTTTACCTGTTTGCTTCTTTTTCTTAGCGTGTCGATGGCAAATATAAATATTAAAATATTGTGTTTGGCCCAGAATTCAGCCACGGCAACACCATTCGGTGACGCGGTCATAAGGTCCTCGCAAGTACAGGAGACAGGGCATGCTGCGCACTCCGTGAGATGGACCAAGGTCTGCGGAGAGATGATGCGCAAGCACTGAACACTAGTGCCAACAGAGAACCCCCATCTGGAGGTTGTCTTGTAAATTGCTTTAATACCGTTTTATTCCCTTCATTGATGAGCTAGCTAGTAACTTTAGTTTATGTATTTACCTTACTGTGAAGCCCTAGGAGCTTTTATTGACCTTACGTCCAATTATCTCTAGTTTGATATGTCTTCCTACATGTTACCTATACATTATTTTTATATATCAACGAAAACCTTTCTAATCTAAATTCCGCGGCGGCTTTTAACATTCGACGATCATTGAGGTAAACACTTTTATCGAAATGATGTTACATAAGCTATTAAAACTTTTATTATAGTTAAAGCTAATTAAAGAGGATTTTTTACTTCATTAGCTAGATGAGGAACGTTGATCGTAGTCTAAAAATATAGCCATTTCGATATTATTAAGATAGAAATTAATGTCTAATATATATAATATTTTTGCAAAGTTCAGTAATTTCGCTTTAAAGCTATTCATTAAAGTTTTGAAGGTATGAGTTTGAGATTTGAAAATGTAAAGCTGAATTGACCTTATGTATATGTATTGTTTAAAATTTTCCTGTGGCTTTTCTCCCGTGGTACCGCAGAATCTTGTAAGTGTATATTTAACCCCCGACGAAAACAAAAAGGTGTTATAAGTTTGAAGTGTGTACCTTTGTGTTTGTGTACATGTGTATATGTCTATTACATCATTGCTCGTAAACGAAATAAAAAAAAATGTTTTTATTACTTTATGACTTACTACAAATAACTCCAAATATCACCCTGTTTCGTTTGATCCACGATTTTTGGTCCACTCTGTACATGTATTACAGGCAATTTTTTCTTGAAATACTGTGACTTTGATTTTGGATCTCATGCGATGTCGGCTTCTTTTGACAGTGATCTCCTTTAAATCTTTTTATCTTATATCTTTAAACGGGCAATTCTTGTATATATGAATCTATATATATATAATCTGAATCTCGGAAGCGGCTCCAAAGATTTTCATGTAATTTAGTATGCAGGGGGTTTTGGAAGCGATAAATCGATCTAGCTACGTTTCATTTTTAGAAAACGTCGTTTTTCCTACTTTCACCCGACCAGTGCTTCGTCGCCCAGGTACTATTAGGTTAATCTAAGCAATCTGCGATCTAGCACGTGGAAATACTTTACTAAAGATCAATAAACTCGAGTTCAGATTTCTTATTATGTAATATAATTCGTTATAGATTTGTCACACTTCATTTAAGTAATACCAGATCTAACTAGAAGATAATCAAGTTCCCAGATACAATGTTTCCAGATCTGTTATCGGATCGGTTGTTTTTCACACGACAAATTCTAGTTCTTTTCTCAGTTTGATCTCAGATACGACTTAGTTTAAAACGGCTTGGATTTACTAATGCATCTGATAACACGATTCTAATCTATAATATACTAATATTATAAAAAGGAAAGATTTGTATTTTTGTATGTAACGAATAAACTTGAAAACTACTGCACCGATTTCAAAAATTCTTTCACCGTTAGGAAGCTACACTATCCCCAGGTGACATAGGCTACTATTTACCCGATTGCCGAAGGAGTGTAATGTGTTTATCAGTCTATGTATGTATGTAGGTATGTTTGTTCCTATGTGGCGTTCTAGAGATCAAACGCGTTGGCAGATTTTGATGATTCTTACGTCAATCGATTGGTCTTAACCCTGTGAGTGTCACTCGCTACATCAAAATTGGAAAATAGAAAAATGGCGGATTTTGGGCGCCATATTGTGTGGGCCCAATTATTTTTTTCTTCTAAACCCATCGTGTGGGGTATCAAAATAAAGGGTTTTAAGAGGTGATTACAAACTTATATAACACTAATATGTTTAAATATACCTTATTATAAAAAAAAAATTGCTAAATTGTTGTAAATAAAAAAAATATTTAAAAATAACTTAAAACCCGACTGCTTAAAAAGCGAACTAAAAAGACGTAAACAAAAAGAAAATCTTGCTGTGCAGTCGGAGGATATTTTTTTATCCATGTATTCCTACGGGAACAGAAACTACGCGGGAGAAACCACGAGGCGTCCGGTAGTATTTAAATATACTCGTTTATAAAGATTAGTTTCTCATAAACAAAAAAAACTTAGTTTAAAAACTAAAACCCAACTACCAAAAATTCTTCAAGGTAATATTCTTAGAGGATAGTCGTGGTCGTATATTACCTTGCCATAAAGATATCCAATTTTTTTATAAATAGGTTGATTAGACAGTATATAGTTTGCCAGATTCTACTGCGATAACATAATGATTATGAATCTTTTCCAGATATCATTTAAATGCATGCAGGTATATTTTTTGTATAATATCTAGATGAAATACAATCATTTTACAATCTTCTCTAGACTATTACAGCGTTAATTATTTTATCTATGGAAATGACCAAAGATAAATAATAATAAATGCAGATATATTTTTTATTATTTAATAGATCACTCAGTTAGATAGTGATCTATTAAATAATACAATAAGTACTGCTTGGTATCAATTTATCCGAAAGAAATGTCATGATATATTTAATATTAAATTCAATCGTATAATTATTATTACGTATAATTAATATTCAAACTTCTTGTATTCAGCGTAAAACCTCGTATTTCGCATTTCTTCTGAAAGAAAATTTCGTCAGGAATTCCAAAATAACAGGTAATTTAACTAAGTTTTAATAAAAATATCAGATTTCACAACCGTACTAAAAATAGTGACGTGTTAACTAGAACCGAAACCAAAACCAAACGGGATTTCACGAAGAGATTTTATCACACAAATGACCAGTCTGATATCTGACCAGAATATCTGACCAAGTGTCCACAAAGTATGAAGCAAATGAAATTGGTAATAATAACTGCACAATCAGAAAAGGTTAAATTTCAAAATTATTACAAACATTCTAATTTCAGTCTTAATCAGGCAAACATTTTGTCGTTTAAGGCGTGGAATTCCCAGTCGGAGACTGTGTTTTCCGACAGCGTGGATTCTCATTCCATACAAAGAAACTGACCCGACGTACTATACTGATTATACTGATTATTTGATTTATCTATAGATATCGATTGATTATTAGATGGTGATCTATCTATCGCCGTGGAACGGAACCGAACGCGATCGATTTACAAAAAATAATCGGTATAATCAGATGAAAAACGCTTATTACGTTGCACGGTTTCTTTGTATGGGATGAGGCATCTGTATGGTAGTATTATATTATATGTGCCAACAGCTACAATTTAGAGGTCTTTAAGTCAAGAATGAATAGGTTTTTTCTAAGCAAGCGTGCTACATCGTCGACCACATCATCGCTTACCATCAAGTGAGATAGTGGTAAAGCTCAAGGCTATAAGAAACACAAAAAATCACCTCGTTTGACACTTATTGTGCCTAGATAAAACCGCGCCTAGTTTTTTAACGTTTTTAAACACGGAAATTCGCCTTCGGTTCACCGCAGTAATATTTTTTTTGTTAATTATAGTTTTGCCGAATAGTGGTCACCAATAGAGACGTCACTCTCATTATAAAGATATAAAAACATGGCGATATTTTACTTTAGCTACCTACATAGGACCTATGGAACTTGGAACTTTACTCGTATTTCTAGCCATGAGTAGGTTAGAAGTTCACAGAGAAATACATAGGCTCCTTTAGTCAGAAAGAGATAAGAATAAATATCCATAGGGTGTTAGTAACATATAAATACTTATTACTTAGTGTTAGAGACAAATAAAAACTTATTACCTAGTGTTAGTAACAATTAACCTCCGCACAAAATAATCGGAGAGCAGAAGCTCTCAGCTATAGTTTACTGGTTCACACGTACGTTCGTGTCGCTGGCAAACGCAGAACGGACTGAGTTCACTCAAGCTGGTCAGCTTGTGTTAGTGTTGCCACGCAGACGTTGATAAAATGTATCTACCCCAGTAAATATATAAAATCATTGGTTTTTACTGCCCGTTTTAGACTGTAGCTCAATTTTATAAAGATGCTTTCATGCTACATCCAAAATAAACATACAAGTAAGATATATTTTGTGTAATACTAGGCCGTATACCGAAGCTGTTGGAAAATGCCCAAACAGGTTTAAATGACGTCAGAGTACACCTTCTACATAGTCTAACAAACACGCTGAAGTTTAACATTTAACTAAACTAGTTTGACGGCTCTAAACTTTCGTCTCATGCCTGTTTTAACTTTTAGTTAAAAATGCAAATATTTCGAGGTTATTTCTAAGTTGATCGTTAATAAAATTGATTTTTTTTTGGTAGAAGAGCCTGATGTCTGAATTTTGTGCCCGGTTGATAGCCATAGGCTCGCCTTCTGTCACATGCTGATTTTAAAATGAGAATCAAGTCTTAACGGCTAGAAGTATTTTTTTTGACAAAATGTATGTTACATAAGACCATTTTTTTATAATTTGATCTAAGAAAATTTTAAGTTTTATTCTAATAACACGACAATCGCACCAAAACGGCTGGGCGTATTTTAATGAAATCAACACCATCCCAAAGACAATTTAATTATCTACATTTTGATCTGAGGCTTTTCTTTTTAATGTCATAGAATAATAAGAAAAGTACAAAAACTACAAAATTTTGGGTCGTTGGCGTTAGTCGTCGTCTTAACTCGCCTTAGCGCAGATACCCCTGAGTAGCTGATTTTAAAATGAGAATCAGGTCTTAACGGCTAGACGTAATTTTTTTGACAAAATATATGTTACATAGGACTATTTTTTAATAATTTGATCTAAGAAAATTTTAAGTTTTATTTTTATATCATAGTGTAATTAATTTGTAAAGTTATGTCTAACACGGACAAAAAAACGACAATCGCACCAAAACCGCCAAACGTATTTTAATAAAATTGATACCGTCTCAAAGACAACTTAATTATCTATATGTTGATCTAATACTTTTTTTAAATCATAAAATATTATGGAAAGTACAAAAAACTACTGAATTTTGGGTCGCGCGGGTGTGAAAAGAGTGCGCGTTTTGTTCCCTCAAAGTCGCTAGCGACTGTTGTCGTCTTAAACATAATTCGCGTTATGCGGATGTACCAACTATAGGTGTAACTCAACCTGAACTCCATTTGAAATAACATGAGACATGTTTCCAAATCTTTTTACAGTCGGTTCAACCGATTTTGAGTTCTATCCCGTAAGTATAAGGATGACATAAAAAGCATAAACCTGTTACCAAAACCAACTGTATACTACAGCTACCATTTGTCGTATCACCAGCGCAATACAAGTCAAAATCGGTTGAACGAGCTGTAGAATGGGCTAACTTAAAAGTCTAATGTTATCGCAAATGGAGTATAATCCTTCTGGGAATACCGATGTCATATTATTTTATGTCTAAAAGTTTTGGTAACAATAAGGTACTTTACTGAAAATAAGTTTTATGTCCGTCAGGTAGATGAAAAAGAAATATTGGACAAGTATTTTTTCTCTTGACACGTAAACATAAAGGAAAGACGATATAATGCGTTGAAATATCGTGAAACGTCACGCCGATATTACACTTTATAGGTACTAACTTAGTGATGTCACAGCCCCCACTCCTGAACTTTGAAGCGCTTTATCTTTGTAAATTTGTATTGATTTGGAAAAGCAAAAAATACGTGTCCGTTATTTGATAATCTCACTGACGGACTAAACAAAATCATCATTTTTTTACTTAGGAAACATCCCTATTGTATGCTGTTTATCTATGGAAGTCTTAAACCATCTATTTAACCGACTACAAGGAAAGGGTTATGTTTTTTGCGCGTATCTTGTATGTACTCGTATGTAATATTCTTTATTACCTCATATCTAGACGAATTTATATAACTGATTCATCGTTTTATACGTCTTGACCATCCAAGTGTTCTTAGATAGGTGTCGTTAAAACAACAAACATGGCGGATTTTAGGCGCCATATTGTGGGATCCCAACTTTTTTTTCCTTCCAAACCCATCGCGTGGTATCAAAATGAAGGGTTTTAAGAGGTAGTAACAAAAATATATACCACTTAAATGTTTAAAAGCAATTCGAAAAAACAATGATAACTATAAAAAGCTGTAAATAATACATATTTTAGTTCGCTTCTTCGCAACTTGGGTTTTTGATATTTAAATTAACTTTTTTATCTATTAGCCTTTATTCCGATATCAATGACTTGCTTCTTTTTAAAAACATTACGAACATCCGCAAATTACAGACTATTTGTCGGCTGATAGTTTGGTCGGGCCTTGAATTAGTATGAGGGAGTATGCGAGTGCGCACATTCCAACGATTCGGTAATGTATGTAATTTTCAATCTGACCAAACTATTGGCCGATAAAAATTCTGTAGTCTGCGGGGGCTGTTAAAACTAGTGTGCGAACACTTATGGAAATTTTATGACCCATTTCGTCGACTGCATAATTCGAAGGCTTTATATCTTTGTCACACTGAGGTAATCGGATTGCTAGTTTAATAAAATATATTTTAAAGAAGATGATACAGAAGGAATGTCGTTGTTTATCATAAATATAATATAAAGTTGATAACATGACTAAGCAGTCAGGTTAGTTTTAATTAGATACTAATGCTTTATCGGTATCATCTAAATTACAATATAAAACAAACACGGAATATTCCTTATTTTAATATATTGGCCTTTACTGCGAAACGTGAGATTCTAGAATTTAAAACCGGGTGGTTGCCAAGTGCCATAATCCCAAAGCTTTAAAAACTCTTTTGAAATGTTGGTTTATATATATAAAAGATTATCGTTGAAAATACTGATTCGATTTCTAAAATCATTACCGATTTACAGGGTGTTTTTCAAGTGGGCGTGGATGCCTAAACCCGAAACTATGAAGAATAGCGAAAAACACTAACAGGAGTCACTAGGCCGATTTAGATAAAAAATAAAACAGCGTCATTGGATTTTTGATTAATCAATATTCCTAGTCAGGAATCGAAACCGTTGATTTTGAAAAAAAATACAAAATTTGTATTACAATACCATCCGATAGTGTCTCTAATAAGGATAACATTTTGGGAAGTAATTTCATACGGCAAACTTGAGGCAATACTTAATTTTTAACAAAATACTTTTTTTGGAAAAAAATTACAAAGACACGTAACATGAAAAAATGTTTGCAGAATATTCTAAACGGAATCAAAATTATCGAAATGCTGAATGTAGTGCAATGCTTAAGTTGTCGAATACGCCTAATTTTTGAAAATAATAGCCATAATTTCATCACTTAAGGTTATATAAGGAGGTAACGTAGGAAAAATTAATATTTTATTAAAAATGAGCCCTTCCTTATGTTTGCCGTAAGTCATAATTACACAGAATTTGATCCTTATTAGCTACACTATCGAATGGTGTAATATAATAGTTATTTTTTGAAAATCGGTTCGGTTCGATTCCTAGCTAGGAATAATGATTTTTCAAAAATCTGATGATGCAGCTTTAGTTTGCTTCAAAATCGGTCTTCGTGACACCTTTGAAAGAAAGAAAAATAAGTTTATTGGCATTAAAAACAAAAACACCTTAAAATTAAACAAAATAAATTTGTAAAACTATTAATACCAAATGGGCCTCATCTCAGCATAATGGCAAATGGTAATATAGGGTATACCACCTGACGCATCAGCCCACGAATGCCATACGCTCGAAAACACGAACAAACATTTATAATCTACATTTTTTTTTTTGTAAAAATCCACCTAAGATAAAATTTTGCGACTCTTAATTATAATACAACAAAAATAAAAGTTCTACGTGCTCATTAACAAAAGAGATCAAATAAAATAAATATTGTATTACGTCATTAAAACGGGGGTAGGTCGCTGGACTAAAATAAATTAAAAGACAATAATAAAAGCAAAAATGATAAAATCGATCAATGTGTAAAATCCATGAAAATTGAGAAATTAAAATATAAACAATAATAAAAAGTATAAAATTAATAACATTGGTAAAATTGAAAGACGTATAAAATTGATAAAATTTTAAAATGTATAAAGTTGATTGATAACAATGCCAAAATTGAGAAATGCATAGGGTACAATGATATATTCAATATAGCTAGTTGATTAAAAGAAATAAAAATAATAACAACAAAAATATATTGTATTTGAGTGTTTTCCGCTATTCCTCATAGTTTCGGATTTGGTAACCCACGCCCACTTAAAAATCTCGTCCTGTATACACTATTACAAAGTGTTAAATAATACTTTGTAGAGTTTTTACGGTAATTCATGCTTCCTCGGCCAATTTGTGGGTATCTATACTTACTTATAATATTATTAAGAGGAGAGATTTGTATTTTTGTATGTAACGAATAAAATTAAAAACTACTGGACTGATTTTAAAAATTCTTTCACCTATTTTATCCAGTTCCACACTTATCTCCAAATGAGAAAACGGAACCTTTATAGAATCACTCGTGTGTATATTTGTCCTCCTGTAACAGTCTTTTAATAATAAGATGTGACTCAATGGCCCTGTTTGTCATGTGTGGAATTTTATTTCCTTGACCTTCAAACCTCTGCTCGACAGTAAAGACTTCCATAGAAATAGGCCGAATATGTATTCTTAAAATTCTATCCGGTTTAACTTTTCGTAGGTAACAACAAACCTGAGGCCAAGTTTGCATTATTGTATGGTATTTAAAACAAACAACATGTTTTTTTATATAATATCCGAATTTGTGTGAAAATTGGTATATTTTTCTATGAAAACATGTTAAAAATTAATTCCGGAGATTTGTAATAATTTCTCGATTTAAGTCCATTATTTATGTTGTTATCTATTATTATTTAATCAATAGGTTGTATTCATAACGAAATAATTAAAACATCATTTAATATTGATCACCACTTTGGTAAAAATCAATTAATTACTAGTTAGAAAAA
Organism: Orthosia gracilis; assembly: GCA_947562075.1. Classification (NCBI taxonomy): domain Eukaryota; kingdom Metazoa; phylum Arthropoda; class Insecta; order Lepidoptera; family Noctuidae; genus Orthosia; species Orthosia gracilis. The sequence goes on along the minus strand of OX387264.1, from coordinate 64,219,675 downwards.
TAAGATTCCGGCAGTTATGAAAAAGAGTTGTTTTTATAAGATTTTTATATGTTTTATGTGTTTTAGTTGCATTTAGTATTTACTTTTACCAGGTCTTATATCATCAATTCATCAGCATCAAGCCAAATCCACTAAAAGTATAAAAAAGGCCAAGTGCGATTCGGACTCGCGCACCGAGGGTTCTGTACAAACCTCAGCTTAAAGGTATTATAGACCTGATTATTTGATATGCATTTCAATTTAATATCTCTACGATTTCATGAGGAAAGGGGTAGTAAGTTTAAAATTATTTAAAATGTTTTTACTGTATGATGTAACTAAAAATTTACGTTTTTCTCAATTATTTCTTTATTTGTGCTATAAGACGTTGCTTCGTACCAAATTTCAAGATTCTGAGTTCACGGGAAGTACCCCGTAGGTTTTGATTCCCTTGCGACTGTCGAAAATTTGCGGCATAAACGGCTGTATCTTTTGATTGCGTTGGCTTAGAAGTTTGATTTTTTCACAGCTTTAAGGGACTGTAGACCTGAGTATTTGATATCATCTTGATGATTTCAGCTTGATGATGGACGGACGGACAACAAAGTGATCCTATAAGGGTTCCGTTTTTTCCTTTCGAGGTACGGAACCCTAAAAAACGTATCAATGAAGTGTATTTGAAGTCAGAGAAAAGATTTACGTTAGCCAAATGGTTTTACAGCAAAGTCAAGAGATATTTTATGTTGGATCATTATTGCTGCAAATCTAGACATATAAAAGTTAAGATTTGTGAAATTTATGCATCTAAACACAAGCGCAATATACTTAATAGTTAATAGTTCATCAAATTAGTAGATAGTATTGCGCAATTTAGGCGGAATTCACTAAACTGCGACGAGTCAAAGCTTCACAGGCCCACGTTTTAAGATGTCCTAGGGATGGCGATCCGAGGTCGATTTTGTTTTAAAGATAAAAAATATGTATCAAAATATAATTCAAAATTAGTTGAATCATTGAATGTTCTACACAAACACATATAAAGAAATTTGAATTTATTTACAAATTAAATATCTTTTTTTTGTTGTAAAAACAACTTTAATTAGTTAAAATGTTAAAACATCGATTATTAGAGTCTGTCAAGCGAGTCGTGTCCACAACCCTTTTACTGATTTCTTATAATGGCAATACTATGATCTGTCAAACAGATTGTCACAAATTCTGTTATAACCTCGTAATAATCCGGTTTTTGTTGAGTTTTTTAATGTTATAATGGCGAAACCTATTAAAAGTAGTGTCAGGAGCTTGTTGTTTACAATGATTAATAAATATAATCATGTACAGAGTGAATCTGACGACGTGTTATCGCAAAAACGACGACTTTTGGATGAAATCGTTTCAACATCAGGTAGGTTGGCAACAACATATTGATACTTTCAGCACAATAAACTTATCTGACTTTTTTTATTTTACTGTGATGTGATCACGATTTCCATTTTGGTTTAGATCCAGACGTCGTGTTCATGACCGTGAAACTTACTGAGGCATCTGTATGTGAAAACTACTATAAAGATTGTTGTCAGTGTTGACACCTGAAAGATTTTTGAATTTGCCGCTTTTTTCATGGGACTAGACTCGCTTGACAGACTCTATTATATTTTTTTTCGGTAATTGGATTTATACTTGTATCGAAAATACCAATGCGAAAAGCAAATCGAAAAATTATCGATTTTTGGCAAATCGATATTTGAACCTCGATTTTTTTGTGGATCGTTTTTCTGATTTCAATTTGAATCGATTTAAGAATCGATATTTTTGAGAAGAATCGCCCATCCCTAAAATGTACCCTAAGGCAATTTATATGGACAAACGTAACTAAAGTGCGGTTGCTTTGAAAAAAAATAGATATTGCATAACTTATATCTGTTAGTGGTTTTGATAACGTAAGGAACAAAAAACTTGTTATTGAATATTAATTAACACACCTTAATAAAAGAGTGACAGGTAATTGATAATTAAAACCTACTAGAGTAATTAAGAGAGAGATACTAAACTATCTATTTCATAATTATTTCCAAATAATATGAAATAGTGTTAAGTTCTCCGTTTTGACTTCATGTCTTTATAGATAGTTCCATTATCTGTTCCCCTTTTAATTGTTAAAAGAGGAATGGGGGCAAAAGTGAAATAGTTTTGGGAGGAGGGAAAAGATTTAGGGCTGATTTTTAGGGTGCCGTACCCGAAGAGTCCAAATGGATGGCACAATTGGTGTCTCTCACGTGTCCGTCTGTCATACAGGTTTTACAGTCAAACGGTTAGAGCTACAGTCTTCAAATTTTCACAGTATAAGCAACGAGTTGCCCAAAATATTTTCAACGGTTCTTAAGGGGGGCTCCCACACAGCTGAATGGGGGCTCCCATACAGATAAATGGGGGAGTGCAAAAATATAAAAGGCCTACCCCATCGAGTCGGGTATCGTTGTTTAGAGCTCGTTGAGTAGAGAAATTCTGTATTTTTTGTTTAAAAATATATTGGACAACGGTGAAATGAGAACACCAAAGTCAGCTTTTTTTTTAAATTTTGGTCGTAGATAATGATAAATCAGATTTTTCTTTGAATTTTTCATTTTTTTCCATTCAATCTAACTAATTGTGTTCTCGATTTGGTACGGAACCCCAAAAATGTGCGACACGCACTTGGCCGATTTTTCAATATTCAGATAACTTTTACCAGAGGAATGAAAATGGCGGTAAAATAATTATGTCAAACGGCCATTTTTATTCTTCATTTTAATATTTGACTATAAAAAAATAGTTGAAGGGATTTGGGGACGGCCTTTGCCCAACAGTGGGACAGTGTAGGCCTTATGCAAAGTAAGCTCTTAGGGTTTTAAAACTGTTAAAACAAACTATCTAAAAAACCGGCCGAGTGCTTGTCGGACTCGCGCACGAAGGGTTCCGTACTATTATCGCAAAAAACTGCAAAAAATCACGTTTGTTGTATGGGGCCCCACTTCAATATTTATTTTGTTCTATTTTTTGTTGTTATAGCGGTAACAGAAATACATCATCTGTGAACATTTCGACTGTCCAGCTATCACGGTTCATGAGATACAGCCTGGTGACAGACAGACAGATGGACAGTGAAGTCTTAGTAATAGGGTGCCGTTTTTACCCTTTGGGTACGGAATCCTAAAAAGGTTGGCTTGATAATGTACCTACACAAGAAAGATAAATCTTATACTACATATTTACTATAATTTATATTGTAACACGTAACATTCTACTTACTAAGAAATACTCTTAAAGTTACTTCAACTTTCACCGGTTTATTCCTTCACAGATGCTTAGCATACCAAAGATAAACAACGAGTTCTTATAAAACTATTTAAGTTCTCATTACTTTTATTTTTTTAACGGCAACCAGTTTTTGTCACTCCTGCCCACGTACCTACCACAGATAATATAATACTAGCACACAGATGCCTCATCCCATACAAAGAATCCGTGCCGACGTAGCTAGCCTTTTTCTTCTGATTAAGATGATTATTTTTATAAGTAGTTCGATCGCGTTCGGTTCCGTTCCAATAGATAGTGTTAGCAGCGACTTGCAAGTAAAAGGGTTTTCTCGGTTCGTGACGAATTTTTTTCTTTGAGTACAGTGAAGATTTGTTTTATAGTATTTTTTGCACGTTTTTGCAGTTTTATTGTAACAAAATGTGCGCCATCTATTGGAATCAATTTAAATGGTCCGTTCACATCATCTTTAAAATGTGAATTAAGAACATACAATTTTTATGATCAATTCTAGAAAATGTTAATTCTGCGCCAGTGACATTTATTTGAACCAAATTTTCTTTGTGACAAGTGACAAATACCATGACGTGTCAAAATTGTCATGATTCGACAGTGAAAAAGGGACAAATGTATAAAAGTCATATTTGTCCCTTACCCACAGTAAAAAAGCTTATGGTCACCGCCTTGGTTTTGTTAGAAGAGTTTATATCTTGGTACATCATTTTGAATTTAACCATGTTCTTTCTTTAATTTGAAAGAAAGTATACGGTTCTCAACTGCACTCAGTAGGTGTTTCGACGGCCTGCTATAGTTGTTTTTTTTACATTTGTTATTTTTAAGGTCATATTTCCACCAGTAACCAACTCCATGCAAATTGCATCACTATGATTAGTTGCTCGATCGTGCCCCTCAATGTAATTAAACTTGTTTGCGAGTTTCACGCAGGTGGAAACGCGCCTTTTGACTGTGCTATATTTTTTTCTCTCCAAAAATAAGGAGGCTTCAATTCGGATGTTTTTTTTTATTTATGTTCGAGCATAACTCCGTCATATATAAACGGACTTGCAAAATTCTTTTTATTCCAAGAAGTTTACTCCAAACAAAAGAAGATATAGTGACTAAAATTGAAAAGAGTATGTTAAGATGGTTTGGCCATGTTGAGAGGATGAATGAAAGGCGATTAACGAAAGGTATTTACAAGAACCTTGAAAGACATACATAGACCTTATTAGTGATGTTCTTCAGAAAGGCCAGGTGCGCTATACTCATAACCGGCTTGTGTGTATGACTAGATGTATGGATGTGGGTGAAGCAAAAGAAGTATTTAAGGATCGTAGTAGTTTCTGCCTAACCCCATAGGGAAAAGGCGTGAGTTTTTGTATGCATGTTAAAAGTCCCACTTAAATTTGGTAAAATTCTGATGAAGAACTTCGGAGATAACAACAGAACTCTTTCATAAATGATGGCAAATCAATCGGGATTGCTGCAATTGCATGTCTGTTTATTGTTTACAGCATTTCATAACATACCATCACGCCAGTATGCTCTAAACGGGTACGCAGATGTGTACAGTGCACCTTTGTACACTCTCATTCCACCGATTATGTTCAAGTAACATGTTATTCGGGTAATCTATTCTGACATCACTGTGGGCATTACAGGTACCTTTCAGATTTCTATTTTTCACTTGTTAATGGTATATAATTGACGTGTTCTAAGGTACTTTAGAACATGTCAATTATATACTTACCATTAACAAGTGAAAAATAAAAATCTTTAGTACAATATAGATATTTTTTTTTTAATGACGTAATTACGATCACGTTAGACGTTTGTTAGAATAAGAGAGATACCAAAGAAACGATGAAAGGCATTTTTTTTTTTGCTTTTTTGAAAGACGGTGAAAATACCTAATGATTATGATAGGTAACTGAAATAATGCCGTGTCGAAGCCAAATAATGAAAACGGTAATAGTTATGCACATTCTAGTAGGATTGTCAATTTTTGACTTACGTACTGCCACCTGCACGTCCATGACCTTCCCATTCTATATTATACTAGCTTCTGCCCGCGGCTTCCTCCGCCTAAATACAAATTTTATGTCCTTCCTTTGTCTCAAGCTATTTCCATGCCAAATTTCATCTAAATCCATTCAGTGTATCTAGAGATTACCCCTACAACCTCACAAACTCACAAACTTTACCTCACAAACATAAATCTAACTAGTTAGGGCAATTCAAAGTCCCTCCATCTGTATGAAAACCAAGCGTGTCACTTTTTCACACATTTAAAAAGAAATTAACTTACCAATAAAAGAAAACATTTCCAATGCCTCGGCCAAGTTTTTCTATACAGTCTGTACAGTCTCAATATGGCATAAAAAGGCATTTTTCTAGATTTCGGTGCCAATAATGCTAAATGAAAAGCTCAAATTACGATCATAGATCGTAATTTTACTCCGTATTTTAACACGCGAAGTACATACAATCGCGTCATCTAATTAGATTTATATCTGTGCTTTACCTCTTCATAATATTACTATAGTATAGATATAGATTAGTCTATGATGTCTATGAATACTTTGACATAATACCTATTACTTTATGGTATTTACATATTACCTTTATATTAAAAGACAAACATGAAAAACTCGTCACCATTAAATTAGGGCACACTATTACTATGCGAAATAGTAGTAATGTTAAATAAACATAAAAGATTTAAGATTTCAAAATGTCAAGTTAACATTTTTATCGAATCGACAATCGCCATAATAATTTCTATATTGAGCAATATCGAATAAACGTGTGCGTCATCAGTATTTAATTAAAACGTAATGACAAAAACCAATCATTGGTCATTAAATTAGTCGTACACAAAACTTAAAGATGGACGCTTCAGGAAATGCATTACGTCTTCGGAATCAGTGCGCGATGGATGAATTCTGATAACGCTTCGATTTTTTCTAATATTATTGACCGCTCTTCCGTGAAGTTACTACCTATCCTTTTACTATTGTTTTCTAATTAGTTTTAATACCTACCTATTTATGTAATAAAAAAGAGAAACTGTGCAATATGAACCCTTGCTGACAGCAACCGAAAAACAGTGCGTTTAATAAGATTATAAAAAAATGTGATTAATAACTTGTTTGTATAACAAAAAAAAGGCTATAAATAGTGCATATTCATATTAACAGTAATATAAAATGAGAATTAGACAGTTATCTAGTTAATGTTATCACAAAGCACCAATATTATAAATCTCCTACAAATATTATGTGCGAGCAGTGTCAATAAATCCATAAAACGCGATTGTTGTGTTTCCATAACTTACTTCATTGTGCAGTGTGCCATATTACGTTTTAAAAACAATTAAAATGACGACAGGCGAAGATAAAAAACGTCTCAGCCGGTCCAGAGTTATTTTATCACAGGTAAGTGTTTTGTTTTGTTATTTTGTACAAATATATTATGGTATTGTCTGCTTTATTTATTATTCAAATATTTATCAATATTAATAATTCCATCTATATTATTAATTAAAATCATTAGAATAACATATCCTGAGAAAAGTTGTAAAAAAAAACAAACTATTATTGCCAAGATTCGCATCTACACGAAATTTAAAAAATAAACTGTCACCTTATTTCACGATCTACCTACTCGTACGTCTGTACAAATATTTTAAAATAAAGGTTCGGAATGAGTGCGGTAAAATGGTTAGAACAAAAATACTGGCCGGCTATAATTCAGTTTTACGCAAAAATAAAAAAAGTACAACTATGCGGGGGAAATAAAAAAAAAGTTTTAAATGTCAGCTGCAGTCATTTGTTTTTTTTTTTCGTGGAAATTTTGTGTTTTAAAATTTTTCATTTTGTAATGAATATGGTGATTTTTGCTAATTATCAGTGCAATCAACAAAATTAATACGTATTTACTAGATATTGTATACGGTGGTTCTAAGAAAAAAATTGGCGGTTTCATCCTGCGTCACAAGGTAACAGAATTCAATTTGTATATCGTAGCAATTTATGATTTGTTCTCATATAACCAGGCTACGCACATTACCATTATGTTTTTATTGGCCCGTAAGAGATCAGTCTCAATTTGAGGTCAGTGACACTATAGCAATCTTTCAATTGAGTCTTAACTAAGGCAACAAGTGCAATAGTTGGGACCATTCTAATTTTAATAGTGAACGCAATCGCTGAATTTTTTTAACGACTTCCTAAAAGGAGGAAGTTCGGTGGATCGTTTGTATGTATATTTTAGTGTATTGAAATCTAAGTAAGAAGCTAATTCGATGACGGCTGGATTGTTGTCACCTATTCAAAAAAGATTTTTATGTTTTCACATAAAAAATCTTAGCTAAGTAAGAAATATGCATGCACATTTTTCTAAATGCATGTAGCCGGCAATGAAATAAACGATGATATCTTTGTTTAAAAACTAGTGCATGTATTCGATCTTTGATAATTTTGTTATTTTATTGCACAATTTGCAGATGACATTGTATTGATAAGCTCACTGTAGGTACACATAAAGATAAGAAGTCGTTGCACCAAGTAAATTGTATCCAAGGTAAAAAAAACTTCTCACCCATACAACTTCAAACTATTGTCTCTACTTTTTGCTTGCATCAAGCGAATCAATTTGATTGCGTTTTTATTTTAAGTACATTAGTAAGCTAACGAATAAAATAAATATCAAATTATACATTAATATTAAAAAGAAACTCGTATTTACGTAACCTTTTCTTGAAATCAACAAATTATCATTACGTCACGATATATGAAAAAATATTTCATAACAGGAACTCAATTATTTTACTTTTTAATTAAAAATTTAACATACTTAGCTTTAAAAAAATACTTTTATCTGTTTATGGCTATTTGAGCGACTTTATTCGTTATCTGAATTTTGTTACATCAAATTCGCATGTTCCTTACATATCGTGGCATTAAATTTGAAACAACCGTTCAAAGTCTTCTTATCTTTGTTTCTTGGACAGAAGGAACATCTCATCTCACAAAAACAACCAAAAAAGTCTTACTTTTTGGTTGTTTTTGTGGTGGTCCTGGAAATTTTTCATGCGACATTTCACATTCTTTTTTACGAAGTCCCATACAGCTTGGGGTTAAAAACACCCCAGAACCACTTTACGCGCGTGTGCCCACGTCACTGGGGCGCGTAGTGACAAGCTGTTTCTCTACGCGGCAATGTGTAAGCTCTAGCTATAGCCCGGTCAAATTAGCCCAAGAAATAGGGGTACCCTTGCATTGATTCACAACAAGCTAAAAATTTACAGGCACGTAAGGGATACCAATCTAATGAAATCCTGAAAAGTTCCCATTGATCCCGTGTGTGCAAAAAAAATATTCAAGGTAAATTGTTGTAGCAGCGATACATCATCTTTTTCGTCGTTGATGTTGGTATCTTCCTCTGTTGAAAGTTCAACGTTTGAACACGACTGGCCTTGATGATGAACAAAATAAGCCCACTATTTTGCAGCTGCGTACCCCTTCTTGCAATTGCAAAAAATGATGTTAAGGAGCTTCTCTGGTGCAGGCGGAAGTAGAGTATGGATTGGCGCCAGTACATTGTCTATTAGCTTCCAACCCCATTCTTCTGGATGCCAAGCCACCCTTGAACCTGGTTATACACTCGATAGAAATGTTGCTGAGCAGAAGCTGAGGTTGGAGGAAGACAAGCTAATTACACACGTTTTTATAATGTAATTGTTTAGCAAAGGATAAGTAACGATACTTATCAATGCCAGTGATTTTTGCTGGTGCTCCATAGACTGAAAGCAGAAAGCGAATTCCGTTAACGATTAGAGTTCTTGGCGTAGAATTTAAATCTTCGAACACTTGGGCACATCTCACTAAATCCTGTTTTTCGAATAATTTCAAAATTGATGTTTTTTCCCTCCTGAATAATGTTGATCACAGCCAGTGAAAGCATATAAAAATAAAAGATGGCGTTTACATTTAGGGAAAGACGATAAACTTTCATTTGAAAAAAATATCTGAAGATTGTTGATTATTGCCTTGACATATTTCAAAAAAATAAATAATGTTGTCACTTGATGTTCGAGCAGTAATTAATACCAGTAGATTAATGTCTTCACCAACAACAACATTTATATTTGCTGGATTAAATAGATTGATAGCAGTTTCAACAATAAGTACATCAGCGTCATTGCAAGCTGACAATGACGCTGATGTACTTAAGTAAAATATTATCGGTAGAAAATTTATCTTTTTATAATGAACCGAGACTTATTATGAATATTCGATATAAATTGTTTTTGACTTATTGGAACTGTCATATGTTGGTCAAAGAGAATATCAGAGCAAACTGCTGATTTTGTCACACGGCGACGTTGTTCGGAAGCTATAATATTTTTATTAAATCGTTATAACCATCGAGAAAATACTCAGTTATTACTATTCTCAGAATTACTCATTATAAATGTATTAGTCACTTAAACATAAAATTTTACTTATAATACGCGTCCAATAACGTTCAGAGGCAGCGTAGTCATGCATATTATGGAGAATAGCTCCAGGTAACTTTCGAATGGCTTTTTCTCAGAAATGGTAAATCTTAGAGAAAAAGTACAATGACAAATTTAGTAGATAATTATTTGATCTACAATTTTAGTCAGAGCTATTTTTATCGTAAAACTAACCGTTTGCCCAAAAAATCCAAAAACCCATTTTTGCGACCTTTGACCTTGAATTTTTTTTTGCACTTACGGGATCAATGGAAACTTTTCAGGATTTCACTAGAGTGGTATCCCTTTTGTGTCTGTACATTTTCAGGTTGTTTTGAATTAATGCAAGGGTTAATATAAAATCAACGCATTTAAAAAGTGTTGGGGTTAAAATAACCCCACCTTATATGCCAAAGATTAAAAGTAAACAACTCTGATAAAAATACACCAGCACTTTGTCTCGTGCTATTTCTGTAACCTTCAATGAACACAGGTCAGTTTGTCATGTATCTAATCGATTGACTGATAGCTTACAAATTGACGTTGTTGCGACATTCGTACTATGGGACTTGACAACTGTAGTGCTATTCGGTGAAAATCTCACCATGATGACTTAGGCGAAGTAAGTTCGAAGTGAGCTATCAATCTATCGGTTCAAATGACAGCTCACAGAATTAACCGGCAGAAGCCCTCGTTTTCACTCTTATAAAAACAAACATCATCATCAGCCTATTAATTTTCCCACTGCTGGGACACGGGCCTCCTCTCTGTGAGAGGGGTGGGCCGTAATCCACCACGCGGGCCCAGTGTGGATTGGCGGATGTCACATTTGAGTCGTATAGAAACAAAAACAGCAATCTGACATTTCACTTATTAGTGGTAATTAAAAATAAACGTGTCATTTTTTAATATAATTGATAAATTTACCATTTATGATTTAATTTGGTAAATTAAAGGTTTGCATTTTAATTAAATATTACATTGGGTAGATTGCATTTAGAAGAAATTAATAAAATTTTAATAATTTTTTCAAATTGCTGTTTTTGATACTTACTTTTAAATATTGCTGGATTTGATTCTAAACAAACACCAGATTGCTGCTTTTGTTAATAGCTATGTCAAAGATTGCTGTCTTTGATTATAATAACGCAAAACGTAATTTAGGGTTGTCACTCAAATTAAAATTCACAAGGATATTCAATTTTTATTTATTTCACAAACATTTTTATTGTTTTCATAAAATTAAATTCTAAGTTCGTCAGGTTCCTGAACTTCTTCATCACAATATATATATTCATAAGGCGTTTCTTGTAAGGCCTCCTGTCTTAATAATATTTCTTTATAAAAACTTAATTCCAATAAGCCTTGCCATTCGGTACCAAAATGTTTGCTCAGTAATTTATTCACATCACTTAATTTACTTTTATTGACAGCAACTATGCTGGGCAGTATAATCGGATTTATCATACTTATAAGTTTTCGTGGTCTGCAAGTATTTTGAGCGGTAGCTAGATCACTTTTATAATATATTTCGCCCCTCACAAGCACGTTACCAGGTTTTTTTGAACGACGCAGAATAAATCTTTTACACTGGTTGAATTGAATATTCCAAGTTGTGGTGGGTTTTACGATGTCTTTGATAGATGTCTTCCAGTCAAAAAACGTGCAATCTTCACCAAATTTTACTAACGTTGCGTTTTCAGACACAATATCTATGATTTCTTTGGGATGAAGTACTACCTCCATTTTACGCAGCTTTTTGAACCAAATATTCGAAGAAATTTTCTTCGAATATTTGGTTCTAGGACAAGTCGGTTTCCTCACGATGTTTTCCTTCACCGTTTTGAGAGCAGTGGTGATGAAATAATTTAAACAGTAAAGAGCCGCCGGGGTTCGAACCCACGACCTTCAACTTGTAAGTCGCGGTCGATACCACTGGGCCACCACTGCTCTAAAATCAAACGTTTATATTCAAATCGCATTTTCATCTCGATGATGTCAATGTCATAAACTTGTCAACTGTGTAGTTAAATTACGTATTTTGGCAGATTGGAATGACGTATACGTTTTAATAATACAGAAATTGCCCTTCTGATGTTGTGGACATAGTGGACCTTTAAATCTAATATATTTATATTTCAATAAAATAAATCTTACTTATTATTTAATATTATAAATGCGAAAGTTTGGATATGTGTGTTTGTTACTCAATCACGCCCGAACGGCTGAACGGAAATGGATGAAATTTGGCACAGAGATAAATTACAGTATGAAATAGCACATATAGCACTTTTTATCCCTATAAATTTATTGATGTTCTATTGCCTACCTTTTATGCCATAAAAACCTCGGCCATAAAATAATTACATTTAATTACCACTGTAACTACAGCCTATTACGGTATTAAGAATGGATAGATAGGTTCTAATGATTGTATTTTATAAGGGCACAATCCTTGTATATTTTGATATCTATATATATAAAACAAAGTCGTAAAAAATACTTTTATATTAATTTTGTAAATGTATTTTTTTTTTCGAATTACTTTTAAACATTATCTTTAACTTACAACTCTACTTACCTTTGGCTTATCTTTTTTATTGTAAACCATAACATTGTGTGTTTTTTACTTGAAGGTGCAAATAAACTATTTTATTTTATTTTATTATAAGTGTTATTGTTTTAGTCAACATCTTTTAAACCCTTCATTTTGATACCCCACACGAGCCAGTGACACTCGCAAGGTTAAGACGAAGCGATTGTCCTAAGAATCATCAAAATCGGCCTAGGTATTTTGTCTCTAGAACGCTACATAGGCACAAACATACATACAAACATACATACAAACATAGACTGATAAACACATTATCCTCCTTTGCATTGCGTAGTCGGGTAAAAAGGCTAAGTGGATCTGAATTTAATCTCTTTTCGATAGAAAATCAAAACCAATCCTACTTGCATGTGCTGTTTTTGTAACACAAATGTTTTTTTATAATTGTACGAGAAAATATACTCAACGATTGTGCCCTTATAAAACATAATCATTTGAACCTATCTATCCATTCTTAAACCTTAATAGGCTGAAGTTAGAGCGGTAATTAAATTATTTTATGGCCTAGAGGCTTTTATGGCATAAAAGGTAGGAAATAGAACATCAATACATTGGTACATACATACCTACATGTTTGTATGAATCTTAATTACACACATAAAAGCCTCGAAAACGACCTTAAGATAATTGACAGAATTAATATACAGGGCCCAAACAATCAATCGATTATATTTTGAAGCAACGTGTCTCTTCATATTTGTGCAATTAGTGACCATAAAACTATTATCGTTATAAAACGCGCTAAGTAATTATGTGAAAAAATCAATCGGCTTTGGTAGAATAATTGATTACATAAAACGGTTCATATCCGCCAGACAAGTTACGGTTATGAGCGTGCCAAGTCATTTTTCAATTCAAGCATACGATGGCAGATGAAATCATCATCTTCTGCCTAGCTTTTTCTAAATTATTTTGGGTTCTGCTTCCATCAAAGATTTGCGAGGATGCGTAACGAGAGATGTGTTTGTTAAGAACTAATATAACCACTTCTTTATAGTGTAAACGGCTCATCCGCGCGAGGTTTTTGTACATACAAAACAAGGGAAGTATTTATTTATTTATTTATTATATACTTTATTGTACACCACTTAAATAATTACGGGTAAAAACATTATAAAGATCAGTGTACAATGGGCGGTCTTATCGCACAAGGCAATCTCTTCCAGACAACCTTTGGATGGACAAAACGAGAGGAGATAGACATAGGGCTGTCAGTGTACAAAAACTATATTAAATAATATTACTTAGATACAACATAAAATACATACATACAAATAAAATAATATACTAATACATATAAAAAAATAGGGCAGAGAAAGGAGAAGAATAGTTACAAAGAAAGGAAATGCTCCTTCACCATTTTTTTAAATGAAGGTAATGTTTGCGCACGCCTTACCTCAATAGGTAATGCATTCCACAAACGAGCTGCTTGAACCGTGAAAGATTTGTCGAAGAAGGATGTGGAATGCATACGAATGCTTAATTTTAGGTTTTCCGATGATCTCAAGGACCGAGAATGTGTGTCACAGAGGAACTGAAAGCGTTCTTTAAGATAAAAAGGACTAGAAGGATTAAAGAGCACATTATATAGCAATGAAAGTATGTGGGCATTCCGGCGAAGGCGAATAGGAAGCCATTTGAGCTTGGTTCGAAATTCAGAAACATGGTCATACTTGCGCAAGCCAAATATGAACCTGATACAGAGATTTTGAAGTCGCTCAAGCTTGTCCAATTGGTCTTGGGTGAGATCGAGATAGCTGGCATCAGCATAGTCCAGGATAGGGAGAAGAAGAGATTGTGCTATCGCAATTTTAGTGGTGATGGGAAGAAAGTTACGAAGGCGTCTCAGGGAGCCCGCAGACGCAAACAGTTTACGACTGACCTCCTGCAGTTGTTTAGTCCAGGAAAGGGTGCAGTCGATGTAAATTCCCAGGTTCTTCACAGTGTGAGCTATAGGAACAATGGTGTTGTTGAAAGAAACCTGGGGAAGTGTCGCCCAATCAATTCTAGAGACCGTTCGGGAACTTCCCACAACAGCCACTTGAGTTTTCGTCGGATTGATCTTCAGCCCAAACTCAGTGCTCCAGTCACCTATTCGAGCCAGGTCCACATTAATAGTCTCAATAGCGTCTGATAACTCGCCGAGAGGAGCTTGAGTATAAATTTGGAGATCATCAGCATAAAGGTGGTAGAAAGAAGATAGCCGTTGAGTGATAGCATTAATAAAGAGTGCGAAAAGTAGAGGAGATAAAACGCCACCCTGCGGCACACCGGCAGAGGTGTGACACCAAGAAGAGAAAGATTCCTCAATGCAAATACGCTGCCGGCGGCCAAACAGGTAACTATGAAACCAGTCAATTACCGAAGGAGATATGCCAAAAGAGCACAGGACGCCCAGCAAAATGTCGAAGTCAACCGTATTGAAGGCATTGCTAAAGTCAAGTAGGGCAAGTACAGATAACTTTCCCATTTCCATGCCTGACCTTATGTCGTCCGTAATATGTACAAGTGCTGAGGTAGTGCTGTGTCCCGGACGAAAACCAGATTGGAAGGGATTTAGCAGCTTGTGTTTGGAAAGGAACGAGCTGAGTTGATGGTGTTCAAGTATGTGTGCGAGGGATGTGTTGCGAAGGATGTGTGCGAGAATTGTGTTGCGAGGGATGTGTACTAGGGACGGACGCGAGCATTGTTGCCGTTCTAGCGGTTTTCAAGAGTGGTTAGCGAAAAAAAAGTATGAGTTAGCGACAAAAAAATTATTCAACGACTTCTAGTGACTTTCGAACCATAGGGCTAAAGGCTAAAAGCAACTGGCGGAGATATTGAAGAGTCTTCAAGTTCCAGTGCCAGTGATATTTTATCTGAATATCCGGTTGTCACAGTCACACACAGTCTATGGACGTCTAGCGGATTTTAAGGACAATGTATTTTCCCATAACTAGCTGAATTTCTCATATTACTAGGCACTTTTCATTTTGTCAAACGGCAACACTGGCGGGCACTTGGGGGGCGGGGCGCGCGCTCCACTCACACCTCATCTGAAACGAGCCCGCTACACGTCCTCGCGCAACCCATCTGCGCATCGTTTCACATCGTCGATACGCATCCTCGCACCGCTCAGCGGCTTAGCACATCTCTGGTAGAAACACTCTAAACACACCATTCCATAGCCTCGCTATGCATCCTCGCACATCTCTGGTGGAAACGCAGCCTAACCGGATGCAGCTTAATATTAACAACAACAACAATGGCAAATGGCAATGCTAATGGCAATGACAGATTATAATAGTAGTTTATGAAACTACTATTATAATAAAAATAGTTGCCCGAAGAATTTCTTAACTTAAGTGGCAGTGGGCAGGGCACATTGCTCGCAGAACGGATGGCCGATAGGGCCGTAAAGAAATGGCTGGAATGGCGACCGCAAACAGGAAGAAGATACGTTGGAAGGCCTGGGAGGCCTTAGGTGGATCGATGACCTGGTTAAGGTTGCGGGAAGGCGCTGGATGCGATTCGCACGGGACCAGTCAATGTGGCGACGCCTGGGGGAGGCCTATGTCCAGCAGTGGACGTCTTTCGGCTGAAATGATGATGATGACTTTCTGTTGAATGCATTTTCCACGTTGATAATTTAAAAAGAAACAGGGATTCTTACAAGGATTGGGCCGTAGTGCTATGTTTTCTTTACAAAAGTTATAATATTTACCTGTGATACTAAAAGAGCGGTCTTTTTTTGTTTTTTGTATCACGAATTGTCACTAATATTGTATTTTCATAAACTTCCACATCCTGAAATTGCATATTGTAAAGTACCTGTCTCCGACAGGCACCCCTGATACCGCAAATACGTGCAATCTGGAACAAACGAAATTGAAAATTTGAATTTAAATGAAATCCCAAGAACACAAACGCTTATAAGACTTTGACTTCTAAATACCAACCTTCGTGAAAGGACCCGACCCTTTAAATCCTTGAGACTTTCTTCTCAAAAACGCAATTAATTTTAAATATTTGGACATATCGACTTCGTTATAAATCTAAATCTACTATGTACTCTTTAACATTGAGAATTTAGAACATAAAAGGAAGACAATTCATAAAATATGCCAATAGCACGTTTTCATAAAACGAAGTAGTCTTTTTTTGCATTTATCATATAATTTTCTTGACGTTGCTGGTAATAGATAATTAATAAATTTTATACCATTCCCCCTCTAAAAAGCTTATTTTATTCACTGAAAACAGTGAATAAAAAGCACTTTTAATCACTGTTTTGGTGTTTGAATTTAGAACACACCAATACATATTCTATCTCCACCTCAATGCTATACAACCTCCTTGCGCATAAAATACTTGATGCAAATTTCTTGTGCAAAGAATATTCGATTTTCAAACTCCTTCGTCGATTTAATTTTGAGTTTGTTTATATTTAGGATTTTAATAATGATGTTGAGTTTGGTCTAGGATATTTAGTGAATACTTATTTGGATTGTAATTCTAATATTAATTGCATTGGTGCTTAATTAATTATACTTATTAATTATATTTATTCACTGGCGTCTGAAATACACCTAGCTCAGCTTAAATTTACAAAAAATGTGGAATCCTGAGGTTTCTAATTTTTTGTAAATTTAATTAATTAACCATTTATCCCTTGTGACTTTTTGCTTAAATCTTTCTTTTTCTCGTAGTCATGGTATAAAATATAGTATGCAACTCTTGAATAAAACGGATTTATATCGAGGACCATGAATCACTCGCGTCGCTCAGGATTCTAACACTTGAATCACTCGCTATGCTCGTGATTCAATCATCATGAATCACTCCCTACGGTCGTGATTCAGTTTTTAGAATCCTTCACTTGTTCGTGGTTCATCAATGGCCCTCGCTTTAAATCCGTCCTTTATTCACTAGTTGCATAATATACTAATAAGTAATTTCCGTCGCCGCATCCAAAATTTAGGGCGGACTCAAAATTTTTTCACATTCACTGATATTAGCTATTTTTAAGCAAGAATTAAAAAAACTCATGAAATTCACTACAGCAAAACGTATGAATGGCGCTAAAACCCAGCATATCACCGCATTAACCGCGCATGCGGGCGTTGCCACAGAAAAGTAAAATTGGAATCAAAACTTTTTATAATTGGTACCTACTATAAAAATGGCGCGCCCGGCATAAGCTTTCCATTACAAAAAAAATATTGATGGAAACTCCTTGGTGATATTAACTTCTTGGATTTGCCCTGTATCGTAATAGAAAAAAAAATGATTTATAGCATTATTTTGTTATAGAAAAAGTGTAATAGTAAAATTCTATTATTATTATTTCGGTATTGTGTTTCTAAAGTATGTCAATATAATAATAATAAGTTTTTATTTAATATCATTAGGTAAAACAATAATTACAATTTTTGCTTAAATCTATGTCAAGTTCACACGTGTTATGTGTGTGTAAAATCGTTTTGAAGTTTATAATTCGAATATTACGATATGAGAGTAGATAAAATAGGTTTTGTATTTCATGTTTGTGCAATAAATTAGTAATCATAAATCTGTTATCGTTATAATAGCTTTATGATTTTTTGCGATTGTCTGCTGCGCTACGTGTCGCGGGTTCGATTCCCGCACGGAACAATTATTTGTATGATCTAAAGATAGTTTTTTCCAGCTCTGGGTGTTGTGTATTTGCGTTTATATGTTTGTAAAGGCACCCACGATGTAGAAAGAAATTCCTAGTGTGGGGCAACGCCTTTTTTTCAAAAATCGATCCGTTAAATAATTATGTGAAAAAAAAACAATCGGCTTTGGTAATAATTTGATTACATAAAACTGTTCGTATCCGCCAGACAAGTTACAGTTATGAGCGTGCCAAGTAATCTTTCAATTCTAGCATTCGATAGAAGATTAAATCATTATCATCAAGAGGCTCATCGGCAATGAGGCACTGGTCGAGTCAAAGCTCCAGAGGCTTGAACATCGTCGTCGAGTTGCCAACTTGTCGGTTTTTATCGGTTGCATTTCGGGGAGTGTGCGATGAAATTGCATGATCTAATTCATTTCATGTTCGTGCAATTAGTTACCATAAAGCTATTATGGTTATAAAACACGTTAACTAATAATTATGTGAAAAAAGCAACCGGCTTTGGTAGAATAATTGATTACAAAACAACAAAAATATATAATAAAAATAAAAAACCCGACTACCGACTAGTAGGTACTAGGTATAATTTATACATTAAATATTATGAGATGCTGCCAGAGCGGTGACAAACGAAGTTTTGGTAGGTATTTTTATAATATTTGTTTGTCCACTCGTATCCCACAAAATGGGGCGTGCCCTTACTAATAATATGAAGATATCAGGGCCAACGTATGACATTTTAATTTTCAACTGCTTTTGTGTTAAACTGTGGTTGTATCTAGGCCCTACAGACAAACTGTTGTGTTGTCTGCTGGAATGTACAGCGCGTTGCAAGACGCGAATTTCTCCGTTGTAGTGGGCGGCTAAAGTTGGAACCACACTTACGCGTCGTGGCGTGGCGTGGCGTGGGATCCACCAATCAAACGACTCTGTTCCAGCCTAACTCATAACGCAACGAGTTTTGTAGCCAAACAACTGCGTCGGAAGTCGCCACGACACGCCACGCCACGTAAGTGTAGTTCCGTCTTTAGTGTTGCGGGGCCACAACGCGGTTATGTGCATAGACGCTTAGTATTTAACACGGAGCAACTGTGTTTATGGACATGGTTGATTAAATAAATATGGTAATAACTACTATATCCTCAATTTTGAAAAGCAATAAGATGTCATCAAAATATACCTGAGGACTGTGTAATGCAAATCTTAGACTAAAATAAGTCTTTAAATTCAATGTTTCGTTATTTATGACCAGATAAACATGTAATTCTGATGACCAGGTTAGAATCTTATCTCAATTGTGGGCTATCAATTTAGCATTTAGCAAGCAACATAAAAACAAGCTTATATAATGAATGAGAATTAAAACGTGAGCAGCCGGAACTTCTCACTTGACTACTTTACCTAAATTATTTTCTTTATACCATTCCCCCTCTAAAAAGCTTATTTTATTCACTGAAAACAGTGAATAAAAAGCACTTTTAATCACTGTTTTGGTGTTTGAATTTAGAACACACCAATATATATTTGATCTCCATCTCAATGCAATACAACCTACTTTGGCATAAAATACTCGATACAAACTTCTTGTGCAAAGAATATTCGAATTTCAAATTCCTTCGTTGATTTCATTTTGAGTTTGTTTATATTTAGGACTTTGATAATGATTTTGGTTTTGGTCTAGGATGTTTAGTGAATACTTATTCGTATTGTAATTCTAATATTAATTGCATTGGTGTTTAATTAATTATAATTGTGTAACGTAACGGAGGTAGTCACTGGCCCCTGAAACAAAGGTGCTGTTACCTAGCTCAGCTACAAAAAATGAGAAACCTGAGGTTTCTCATTTTTTGTAAATTTTGAAGGTATTAAACCATTTATTTATGTATTATTATTCCTTGTGCTTTTGGCTTAAATCCTTCTTTTTCTCGTAGTCATGGTATAAAATATAGTATGCAACTCTTGAATAAAACGGATTTATATCGAGGGCCATGAAACACTCGCTTCGCTCAGGATTCTAACACTTGAATCACTCGCTATGCTCGTGATTCAATCTACATGAATCACTCGCTATGCTCGTGATTCAATCTACATGAATCACTCCCTACGGTCGTGATTCAGTTGTTAGAATCCTTCACTTGTTCGTGATTCATCTATGGCCCTCGATTTAAAACCGTCCTTTATTCACTAGTTGCATAATACAGGGTGTTTGGAAGGGAGCTGTACATACGCCTAGGGTAGAAACTAGGGATAGTCTGCTACCTACCCCCGCCCATTATATTGACCTTGGCCTCAAGGTTTTTTTTTAATTTATTTTTATTTTTATTTGACTTTTTTGTGATTTTTTGACTAAAACTACCTGTAGCTCAAAATCTATCCATGGGACCGGTCGGCTAATGGTCTTGTTTTAATCGTTAGAGTCTTAGGGTCCTGCAAAAAATTATTTATACCAGAAAATTGTGGAGAAGAAAAGTTATGGGGCCTGAAGTACCGTAGTAAGGTAAAGAAATAATTTTAAGGGCAACTTTCTATGGGGTTTAAAAAAAAACTAACAGAGTTGGAGTTCTTCTGATTTTTTTAAAACATCCTCAGTCCATGCCCTTTCTAACGATATGCTAAAAGTGTAATTATCACTTTTAGTTTTAAAGTTATTAATTAATTTCCGCAACTAGGGCACTTCAAGCAAAAATTTCAACTAATGAAAATTAAATGTGTTCGATCGTAAAAGGATGGCAAATGAAACAAAAAATTTGGTAATGACTAATGTCATTAAATTACAAATTTTAATTAATTACTAATTTTAATTAATTACAAATTTTGTTCAAATTGATGACCATTGACCTGTAAACATGCTCGGCACCTCTTCCTCATCTCCACGGTCACCGTTCTAAGCAGCAGTTCCTCGCGCATTGTATCGAATGCGGCGTGGATCCTGTTAATTAGAACCTCCCTTGTTGGTACTTCTTCTGCGTACACCAACTCTTTCGCCCTTCCCCAGACGTAGAAGTCGAGTGGGGTAAGGTCAGGCGACCTTGGGGGCCAGGGAATTGGCCCACCCCGACCAATCCAAGAATTAGGAAAGCAGTTGTCCAGAAGCTCCCTCACTGCTAGGCTCCAATGAGCAGGACAGCCGTCGTGCTGGAAGACTATGGGCCGATCTTCGTCAAACACTTCTTCCGCTAAATCAGGCAAATCGTTTTCGAGGAAATCTAAGTAGTTTTGCCCGTTTAGGTTGTCTGGCAAAAAGTGCGGCCCTATCAACCGATTACCGATGACGCCTGCCCATACGTTCACGGAGAACCTTCGTTGAAAACCTCTGGTCGGGGTGGGCCAATTCCCTGGCCCCCAAGGTCGCCTGACCTTACCCCACTCGACTTCTACGTCTGGGGAAGGGCGAAAGAGTTGGTGTACGCAGAAGAAGTACCAACAAGGGAGGTTCTAATTAACAGGATCCACGCCGCATTCGATACAATGCGCGAGGAACTGCTGCTTAGAACGGTGACCGTGGAGATGAGGAAGAGGTGCCGAGCATGTTTACAGGTCAATGGTCATCAATTTGAACAAAATTTGTAATTAATTAAAATTAGTAATTAATTAAAATTTGTAATTTAATGACATTAGTCATTACCAAATTTTTTGTTTCATTTGCCATCCTTTTACGATCGAACACATTTAATTTTCATTAGTTGAAATTTTTGCTTGAAGTGCCCTAGTTGCGGAAATTAATTAATAACTTTAAAACTAAAAGTGATAATTACACTTTTAGCATATCGTTAGAAAGGGCATGGACTGAGGATGTTTTAAAAAAATCAGAAGAACTCCAACTCTGTTAGTTTTTTTTTAAACCCCATAGAAAGTTGCCCTTAAAATTATTTCTTTACCTTACTACGGTACTTCAGGCCCCATAACTTTTCTTCTCCACAATTTTCTGGTGTAAAATAATTTTTTGCAGGACCCTAAGACTCTAACGATTAAAACAAGACCATTAGCCGACCGGTCCCATGGATAGATTTTGAGCTACAGGTAGTTTTAGTCAAAAAATCACAAAAAAGTCAAATAAAAAATAAAAATAAATTAAAAAAAAACCTTGAGGCCAAGGTCAATATAATGGGCGGGGGTAGGTAGCAGACTATCCCTAGTTTCTACCCTAGGCGTATGTACAGCTCCCTTCCAAACACCCTGTATACTATTTTCTCAGAGAGATATCGAGAAAAGTGAAAACCGTCTATGTTTTTTTTTATATTTCCGCCGATTTATTGTATTTTCTTTAAATGCTTTATAATATTTGTAGGAAATTTTGGACTTATATTTTTTTTTTCTGCCAGCGGCTTCGCCCGCGTGCTAAGTGTTTTTTCATCACAAGGGAACATTATACCGGGATAAAAAGTAGCCTCTGTGCCAGACTATAATAATAATATAATAAATAAATTATTTGCATACGAAAACACAAATACTTGGATTCCCTGACTCCTTGTGCTAGGTGATTGGCCTATGTTACAGGAGCCAGTGCCTTCTACCGGGGAGGAATTACAATTTATTTTTATGCAAATTGACAGGGTGAAATTAAAACTAAAGTAATCATTCAAACTAAAAATAAAGCAATAAAAAGCAAGTTTATAATCTATCTCTGTGCTAAATTTCATCAAGATCCGTTTAGCCATTCTGGCGTGATTGAGTAACAAACATACATCCACCCATTCATCTATCCATCTAAACTTTCGCGTTTGTAATATTATATACTAGCTTCTGCTAGCGGCTTCGCCCGCGTGTATTATACATATAAACCATCGTTTTGAATCACTCTATCTAATAAAAAAAACCTCATCAAAATCCGTTGCGTAGTTTTAAAGATCTAAGCATACATAGGGACAGGCAGACAGCGGGACGTGACTTAGTTTTATACTATGTAAGGATGTTAATGCTAGTGTTATGTAAATGCCCAAACTATGTTATAAGCTAGGCTTTACCGGTAAATCCTAAGATTTGCCAAGTCTTACTGGTAAACGTCCGATATTATCTTAAAAATATGATGAGAACAATTAAGGATTGATTGATTAGTTTCACTTATAAATACATTAATAGTAAAATTCTCGAATGCTTTTAACAGATTTTTTTTTTAAATCATGTTAGTATTTTTTAAAGCATGTGCGAAAGTGAATTGACAGACATTATAAGTTTTTGTACAAGTCTCTGAGGGATTTCCCCTCAGGATCCCTTAGGATTTCCTAAATAAACCGAAATAAACAATTATCATAGATCATTTCGTACTTTTACCGTTAAGACTTGGTAAATCTCAGGATTTACAGGTAAATCCAAAGTTTTACCGTATTTCGGGCTTTTACAGTAACTTATTTATATATAGTAAGATTTGAAACACTAAAGTAGTTTTCGATAACAATTTTGCCAATGCTAGATGTGGAATGGAAAAAATACACTAATTAATTCATTTAATACTGATAGTTATGTTGTAAATCTCTATCATAAAACTACCACACTAATGAAGTATGGTAACAAAACAAGCTATAAGAAAAAAAACCGGCCAAGTGCGAGTCGGACTCACGCACGAAGGGTTCCGTACCATTATCGCAAAAAACGACAAAAAAATCACGTTTGTGAAGCCCCACTTAAATATTTATTTTTTGTTATAGCGGCAACAGAAATACATCATTTGTGAAAATTTCAACTGCCTAGCTATCACGGTTCATGAGATACACCCTGGTGACAGACGGACAGACAGACAGACAGACGGATCGTGGAGTCTTAGTAAAAGGTCTCGTTTTTACCCTTTGGGTACGGAACCCTAAAACATAAATATTCATGTGCTACTTGTCACACCAGACCAGAGAATGTTTAATGTGGGAGGCTATTAACCCGCCACTTGTGACGTGAATTTGTTTTACATCTTTGGGTTTTACGCACCGGTTTTTTTAACTTAAGGTTTTCATAATCTATGCTATACTTTTACTCGGTCAAATATATACATGTTTTTTTTTTATAGTAAAAGTAAAGTTTTTAGCTTATGAAAGAATTTGTTCATGTTACATCAGCAATAACTTAGAATTTGTTCATTTACATACTAGCTGCCGCCCGCAGCTCCACCTCCGTGGAATTAGGACTTCAGAGTATGTTATTGTAAAGTTTCACCAAAAAACGTTCAGTAGTTTTTGCGTGTAAGAGTAACAAACATCCATCCATCCATCCTCACAAACTTTCGCGTTTATAATAGTAGTGGGATAAAGGCAACAATTCAAAATGATTACCGCTTTGAGGAGTCCTGGGTTCGGCAGTGGACAGTTGAAATGATGATAATATACAGCTTTTCACATAGAAAACACACCAATATTCTGGTTGCGAATGTCTTTGTCTAAAACATCTGTATAAATGACCTACGTAAAGAGATTAGATAAATTCATAATATTTATAATCGACCTAAAATATGATATACGTAATTTTTAACAGTATAACCTCATTATTGATTCGCAAGTTTTCCTAAAAACTTATGAATGAACATGAATCGTACCAAAATTTAAAAGGCTTGTTCTTTTACAAGCTTTTATTTGACTTGCTTGACGACATTCTAAATCCAATATGGCGGACGACGAAAGATGGCGTTCTAGTTATTTTTTGTGCAATGCCACGATATGGGTATGAAATGAAAAAGTTTGCTGAGAAGAATAAGAAAGCTTGGTATATATTTTTTACTTTATAATTTATTAATGAGAGACAGTGTTATCAAGTGGCTTTTGTATATTTTACTCGTAACGCTAGACTAATTTGAGCCCTGAATAACAATATGGTTATATTTAAAATTTCTGAATTAAATTGGCATTCATATGGAAATCAGTATTTTTTTTTTATTAATAATAAATAATACGACACTTAACAATAAGATAAGACACCTTTTTCTCGCGTATTTATTGTGCATAAAATATCATTTACATTAATTTAATTCTATCAGGTACCCGGTATAAATAGATGTATCTTTGATTTTAAAGACATCAACGGTCAGCTTTGACCTATGCGCTGCGTCTAATGGCCGACTTTAGTTTTTTGATGCAAAAAAGCTATATCGATCTGTCTGTGTATTTTTCTACTAAAGTCTCCGCTAGATAACAAAAAAATAAATCTCACTTGTACCAAATAGTATAATTACTTAACTTAAAAACAAAGATTTTTTGTTTATATTATGATATTTTGATAATTTTGGAATCAAATGAAACGTAGAGGCTTAAAACAATTTTATCAAAGTCAAATGTATTTATTTCAACTAGGCCATTAAGTGGTAATTTTGAACGTAAACAGTTAAAATTTACAAGTAATAAAAATTGATTCTACCTTGCATTCGGAAAAGTAGCTTGTTATGAGAATAACTCATAAGAAACTCCATTCTTACTCTTTAAAAAAATAAGTTTTGTACAATATTTACATAAGTACCTACGTAAATTAATAAATTCATATTCGTGGACGAATGCACCCAGCACTACTATACTATATATAGGTACAAAGTAATACAAGCACTAACAGGTAAATTCCTTCACTTGATAAATAGGAACATGGTTCTCACATACTTACAAATATAGCAAACATAGGTAAATAACCTAATTCAACAACAACGGAAAAGTGTGCGAGTATTTTTTTTTAAACAAAAAGATAAGAAAAAGAAATGAAAATAAACATAACTTTAATTATGAATATAATACAAATTAACCAGTATGATTTTGTTTACACTAAAGATTGCCCTATGGAGCAGGACCAGCATGTTTCCAAGCATTCTTACGTTGAATGTAATCATCTAATTTGTAATATGCTAGTTTACAAAGTGTGCTTTTAACTATTGTTTTAAATTTTCTTTCATTTTGTTTTAATGTCTCCTGCGGTGGCTAGGGGTGTGAGGACGTCTCCTTTGCGTCTCCCTCACGCATTCTGCCTCGTTCTTTGCGAACATTACTGCTTCGCAGAAAGCAAAAAGATAAAAGGAGACAGCTTGCCATGATCTCTCGCTCCGTACCATGGCCTGGACCAGGGCCGGACGTGAGAGGTCGCCACCACCGATGGCCTACATGAAGACACAGCGGTGCACCACCCAAGCGGGGCATATCCCCACCGTATGCGCCACCGTGTCCTCCGGGTGGTCCACACAACCCGGGCGTTTCCTTCCGCCTTATCCTAAACAGGAACCTCCCAAAACAGCCGTGTCCGGTGTGGACCTGCATCAGGTGGAAGGTGAGGACGCCGTGACCTCTCTCGAGCCACTCCTCAAACAGGGCCTAAATAACACGATGTGCGGTTCATTTTGTAACAATTGGGGCAAATCGTTAATGTAAACTAAAAAGAGGAATGGACACAATATAGAGCCTTGAGGAACGCCCATTGTCATTTCAGACCCCAGTAAGTTTACGCCGTTTACCTGAACTTTAAGTTGTCTGGCTTTCAAATATGATCTAAGTAACTCAAGGGTCGTATGTCTAATCCCACAGTGCTCGAGTTTCAACATTAATGTCTCATGGTTAACGCAATCGAACGCTTTCGAGAGGGCGCAAAAGATTCCAATGGCGTCTTGTGCTCATTCCCAGGCGTTTAAAATGTTCTTTATAAGGGTGACGCCAGCGTCAGTTGTGCAACGCCCTTTAGTGAAACCGTAATGTTGATCATGAAAGATGGAATGCTTGTTAAAATGACGCAACAATTGGTTGAGCATTATTTTTCGAAGACTTTACTGAGAACCGGCAGAATTGACACTGGCCTATAATTATTGGCTTCTTTGCTATCCCCGAATTTAAACAATGGAACTACTTTACTGTGTTTCATGAGGTTTGAAAAAACTCCATGATCGACACTAGTGTTTAATATGAATGCTAAATAGGGCAATGTTTTCAATGATTGATTTACACAAATTTACATCCGTTTAAATCATGTAAATCGGTCCAGGCGTGGCTTCTGCTAGCGGCTTCGCCCAAGGGAATGTCGAAAATTATCCCAAGAGAACATATTCCCGAGATAAAAAGTATTCTATGTGCTATTCCAGACTATAACCTATCCTCGTGCCAAATTTCATCCAGATCCGTTCACCCGTTCTGGCGTGATTGAGTAACAAACATACATCCATCCAAACTTTTACATTTTATAATATTAATATATAGTAAGATTAACTCATTACTGAATGCCAAGTGAAAGGGTCAAGGACGCCCCTTACGGCGATACGTATGTTTTGATCGTGTTAGCGACTGCCTATACATTTTGTTCGTATCCTTTTGATACATTGGAATACATTGTCATTAGTACTTCTACCAATATCCTTATAAATTATAGCCTATATATTATTCTGATCTTAGCTATATTTCTGCAAAGTTTCATCAAAATCCGTTCAGTAGTTTATGCGTGAAAGAGTAACAAACATCCATCCATGCGTCCTCACAAACTTTCTCGTTTATAATTATAGTATTAGAATAGTTGATTGGCATCTATTTTTATAATTCCGCAAGTTTTTTGTTTTTCGTCTATAACTCAAAATATGTTTTTTTAAGATAGCCACACATTGCTTGAGTACGGCAGTGCGTGTCTGCAAACCAAACCAAACCATACCTGCGTGTGTCCAAAGAAACAAGTTTTCTTACGTTCTTTCTTTCTTTCAGTCAGTCATCTTTACAAATTCATAAATGACCACAACTAAACAAATGCTAAACATCCTTTTGAGTAATACAATCCACCCAGTTTCTAACCTGGTCTAAAACCTTTTCTTTTTTTTTGGCGTGTTGAAATGCTCATGCATGTGGGACTCTAACCCACTAAAACTCCACGGTGTCCTCCTGTGCCGCTTATGGCGGGCACATGAGCACGCGTTAGCACTCACTGCGAACTCGCCGCGTCTGTCCGTCACTAGACCCTCCTCGGAGGAGTAACCCCCATCACCGGAGCACCAGAAAACATTCTACGCCGTGACCACCCCAGGTACCAAATCAGCACATGGGCGCCAGGCGACCCCATGTATGGCACCCTAACCCAGTCTAAGGCCTAGTCTTTTGATCAAAAGTTAACTCAACTAAAGGTTAAAAAACTTGCCCAAGTGCGAGTAGGACTCGCGCACGAAGACTTCCGTACCATTATTGCAAAAAACGGCAAAATAATCACGTTTGTTGTATGGGAGTCCCACTTAAATATTTATTTTATTCTGTTTTTAGTATTTGCTGTTATAGCAGCAACAGAATACATCATCTGTGAAAATTGCATCTTTCTAGCTATCACGGTTCATGAGATACAGCCTGGTGACATATGGACAGACAGACGGACCGCGGAGTCTTGGTAATAGGGTACTGTTTTTACCCTTTGGGTACGGATATCCTAAAAATAGAAACCAATGTTTTCAAATTTCGGTAAAATACGTCAACAAATGGTCAAATATCATTAGTTTACTATTTTTAACCATTGGTTGAGTTAAGAAGTCCCTTAGGCCCAGCTTTTTGATCAGTATTTAATTCAACCATTGGTAAATAAGTAAATATAATGTAATATAATTTTACTAATGGTTTCAAAATTCGGTAAAACGTATTCGTAAACGTATTTCGTCAATTGTTTTACAGTTTGTTAGACAACTGTCAAATATTTAAATCTTAAACTTATTTGACCTTTTATGAGGCTAACAACTGAAAAATGGTGTTTTACCGAAATTTGCAACTATTGGTTAGCATATTTAATCATTGGTTAACTTCGTAATATTTGAACTTTTGGAAACCTGGAAGATTACCCCAGTGGTTAAAAAAACAAGGTAGATAGAGAACATTTTGGATCTAAAAGCGAATCCAATTCTGCACCCAGTTAATAAATACTTGGACTTACATTTTTTGCTCCAGCGAATAGGGTATATGTACTAACACTCCTCTATACTCCTGTAAGGGTTGCCTAATTACCTACAGAATTTTCTGTATTCAACGAGTTAACAATGTCTATTTTCTGTTATCAGATACTAGCATGTCTAGCGCTGGACTTCTTGCTGATCGGGCTGGGCATGTCCATCAGTTTCGTCACGATGGTGTTACCTGAGGTGTTGGACGCTAAAGAGGGACTCTCCATCACTAAGAAACAAGCTTCGTGGTTTGGTGAGTAAAATTTCTTCTTTGACATTTCGAAGGCGTGCACCGTTAGACGCTTTCAATGGGGATCCCTTCTTTTCGCATAATGTTCTTTATCCTAATATACTTCGGCATAACGATTTTGGCACAATTTGTTTTGGCATAATAATATTCCGGCATAATTTTTTTAGGCATACATTTTATGTTGGCATAATCATCTTAAAGACTAATTTGTTTTGGCATAAATTTGATTCGCATAACGTAAGTAGGCCTAATGACTATTAGCATAACGTTAGTAGGCCTAATGACTATTAGCATAATAATATTTAGGCATACAATTAATATAAATAACAAAAACAATTTTCATGCAAATGATTTATTATACATAACAATATGTAACTTAAACGATTTTTCAATCGCGAGATAACTTTTATCTGAAGAATATATTAGATGTTTTGACAGTTTTTGTATATAAAAAATATGTCAATCAGTTAACTTCTATTGTGAGAAATAAATATGGCGGTTATTCCTCAGATAGAAGTTAACTGATTGAAACAGTGGTCCTTAATTATGTATAATTATTTATTTTAGGTGTATATTTTTAGCAATTGCTTGTAAATATGCTAGTTTAGAAGTATACTCATCTTTTTTACTAATATTTTTTTTTTAATTCTTTTGGTTTTGTCCGTGTATTTTTTATTTTTTTTCGGTATAAGTGATTTTCCGACATCCAGTTTATCTATTTCAATGGTTTGATGTTTTATTTCTTGAACGATCTTTTTTGCCAAAAAATAAAATCCAGGATAGTGTTTTCCCACAAAATGTGCAATTCTATTGTGCCATGCCTCTGCATGATTTTGTGTCCTAGGTCTATTTTCCTTTTCTATTAGATACGTACTCCAGACTTTGGGTGGAAATGGTGGTGGTGAACTTGTAGTGCCCCATACATAATTCTGATCAAACCAATTTGCTATAGTTTCTGTAACAATATAATAATATTGTTGGTTAAAATTTAATATGATGTGCAACAAAAGTTAGTGACAGAACCGAATTGCTGCAAAACCGACTCTACGTAGTCTTGTTTGTCCTACCCCTAGAGTGTAATTTAAAATCGCGTAGGCGCGTAGGGGCGATGCGGCCCACGGGCTGAGGAGCAGGCGGCTGCGAGCGAGCCGCTTCGGCTTGTTGGCCGGCTTCGCCGGCCAGCCTCAGCCGCGGCGGTGAGCGAAAACCGTCTGCGACGATTAGCACGCGTGGGGCCGCCGGAAGCCCGCAGCGCCGGAGCCGAGACAGAAACCCTGCCTGCTGCATGTTGCCTGCTCGATTGAATGCTGCATGCTTGCATGCTGCATGCTTGCTTGCATGCTGCATGCTTGCTTGCATGCTGCATGCTTGCTTGCATGCTGCATGCTTGCTTGTTTGCTGCATGCTTGCTGTGTGTGTAAATAAATTTATGCTTTAGGATATTATGCTTAAAAAAGTTATGCTTTAGAACTTTATGCTTAATAAATTTATGCTTTAGAATATTCTGCTTAATCATTATTATGGTTAGAGAAATTATGCTTAAAAAAATTATGCGTAAACTGTTATGCGTAATTATATTATGCGAAAATATAATTATGCCAAACAAAATTATGCTAAGATATATTAGGTCTTAAAATTTTAGGCAAATGGATAGGGAACCTTTCAATGTTATGAGGCACCAATCGACAATTATCCCTATACGGTTTATACAAGTACACGCAGCCTCCCAACCCTTTTCTTCTATATTTTGTGGACAAGCAGCGTCACTGTTTTTAGGTTTGGTAACGGTGTAGTTTCAGTTACATATTAAATTATAACACTTTACAGCTTTGTACTTAGTACTGAAGGTATTCAATAAATGGCGACGACTACTTATTCTACTACGAGTGGTCCGCCGGCTTGTTTAGCGTAAAATAACTTAAAACAGCGTGTGCAATAGCGGTACACCAATGTTCAGTAAAAATTTCGTCAGCTTTTAAAATGTTTGTTTTTACAAGATAGTATTCGACCGTAAAAACCTGCGGTAATCTATAACAGTAATTAATAATAATTATGCAAACCAGACGTTTTATAAATGTTCATTAGGCTTCTGCGGATTAATTTAGCGATATAAGAAAACATTTTAAACGTCGTAAATTGAAGTTGATAGCCTCTATTGCTGAGTCTGCAATCTTCTGAATACTAGATAGAATATTATAATCGGTCACAAGAAGCTATTATGTGTCAGATAACTAAAGTATCTTTACCACCATTATCTACTAACAATTGTGTTAATAATATATTTTGAAACAAATGGCAATCTAATATATCATACTAATATTATAAATGTGAATGAGAGTTTGTTTGTTACGCTTTCACGCAAAAACTACTGAACCGAGAATCATGACTGTACATATAGTCTTGGAGGTATTAGTAGTAACATAGGATACTTTTTTTTTTAGGATACTTTTTCTTGTCTGCGAGCGAAGCCGCGGGTAAAAGCTAGTATATTATATAAAAATGAATCGCCGAAATGTTTGTAAGCGCATCACTTCAAAACGGCTGCGACGACCTATTTGGCTAATATATGCCGCAGGAGTGTAATGTATTTATCAGTCTATGTGTGTATGTATGTATGTTTGTTCCTATGTGGCTTTCTAGAGACCAAACGTGTTGGCCGGTTTTTCTGATTCTTACGTCAATCGATTCGTCTTAACCCTGCGAGTATCACTGGCTACATTAAAATTGGAAAATAGAAAAATGGCGGCTTTTGGGTGCCATATTGTGGGAGCTAAATTTTTTTTTATTCCTAACCCATCATGTGGGGTATCAAAATAAAGGGTTATAAGAGGTGATTACAAAAATATACAACACTTATATTTTTAAATTTGTCTAATTATAAAAAAAAATATTAACTAAAAAGTTGTAAATAAAAAAATATTTAAAAAATAACAAAAAACCCAACTGCTTAGAAAGCGAACTAAAAAGAGGTAAACAAGAAGAAAATAATGCTGTGCAGTCGGAGGATACATCTGGTTTTGGTCAGCCAGCTCGCGCATATAGGGTAGGTAGGGTTTTATCTTATAATTATAATAATATGATAAAGAGAGAGCCCGGATAGTGTGTTTGTTCAGACTTGTGGTTACATTATTCCACATGGTTATATGCTACAAATTATATTTATGACGCAGGCAAAGCCGATGCGGGCCTTGTTAGTAATAATAAGGTTTTTGAGCAGTTAGGATAATAGTTTAGAAGTTTTCGTTTTACGACATAGATAAAGCAAGTGGTGGTTAGTATTCAAATAGTAAATAACAATTAACCTTTCCGGAATTTATCATCTACGTTATATAGATCAAATTTTAATTAACGTCGGATTCTTATCTCAAAAGGATTCAAAATATAATGATTATTTATCTAACAAGTAATCTGAGCCACCTGCATACAGTAGTATATTGCCGAATTACTGGCTACACCATTTTTCTTTACCTGGCTAAATGTTACATTTTGCATAATAGGTAAAAGGTATCATGTTTCAATTACATTAAAATAAATAGAAAATTATATGTAAAATAACGTCATCATTACAATATTATAATTTTCTTAGATATTTAAAACCTTAGCCCCCGTACCGTGACGTGTCAAAGCTATCATAGTACGACTGTAAAAAAGGGACATATATATATATAAGTCATATACATCTGTCCCTTACGCTCACTCAAAATAACCTTACTCTAAGAGCTTATGGTCACCGCCCTGAAGTCATTTATTCAAAGTGTCTATGAATCAGCACTTTTTGAACGTCAGAAATTAGAGACACCATTTTCTAGTGTTTGGTTGCTTTTGCTATGATCCCAACTAACATGGGACAAGGGCAGAAAGATAATTACTACTGACTATAGCTTAAAAATAAAAATAGAGCAGCGAACTTCCCAACAACATACATAATACATATCTGGTCAAGAGCGAGCCTATCAATAATAATATATATATATATATATATATATATATATATATATTCTGTATTATCTGTCTGTTACCTTCCATCGAAACCAACAGTGTTTTTGAGTTATTTTCGAAAGCAATTACTCAAAGTACCCCTGAGTTCTTATGTTAGTGAGTAGGTTTAGTAAATGTTACCTCATTACATAATTGATTAAAGAATAGGTACCTATACTTTACCCTTACCCCCCCCGGAAATATGTGATATGTTATTTAAAACCAAAAGACTGATACCAAAGCTAGCATACACAAATTAGCACACACAACATCATATAATTTCACAATTTTATTTAATGCTTCGCTATGCTCCAATAGAAGGCCGATTACTAGGAGTTAGTTACTAGGTAACAAAAATTGATAAATTGCAGAAAAAACTCTACAGCCTATGCAAATTTGCTCTATGTAAATTATAATAAACCTCCGTTCATTGGCTCGTAGGTACACACGGAATCATGTTTTTTAAGGTTCCGTACCGAAAGGGTAAAAACGGGACCCTATTACTAAGAAGTAATAGGGTCCCGTTTTTACCCTTTCGGTTACCTTAAAAAACATGATTCCGTGTGTCTGTCTGTCCGTCTGTTACCAGGCTGTATCTTATGAGCTAGTCAGTTGAAATTTTCACAGACGATGTATTTCTGTTGTCGCTATAACAACAAATAAAAAAAGAATTAGCCAAATAGTTGCAGCCGTTCTGAAGTGAAGCGCTTACAAACATTACGGCGATTGATTTTTAACGACTTATAATTATATATTTAATTGCTATTTATTTAACAAGGTATTATTTAACACAGTTGTTAGGACTACTGTAGTGTAGTGACAGTAGATAAGGAAAAGTTATGTTACGGTTAGGTTGGCAAATTATTATTTTCGTATTTTTTTTATCAACATCTTTTTAACGCAAAGTCCAATGTTCTGATAACAGTTTATTAAATTAAACTCTACCAATATAATTCTTATAAGACTGAAAATACCATTGTTCTTGGTTCGTCTTAAGTTTGATAAGTTATTTTAGTTGTCTGACATATTAATAGGTTTTTATGACCGATTTTAGAATTCAACCTATCATTTAGAAGATTGCAGATTCTGCAATAGCGGATATAAACTTTAATTTACGACGTTAAAAATATTATCATAAGTCATTAAATTAAGCCGGAGAATCCTAACGAACTTTTAAGCACGAATGCACGTTTTATCAACGTTTGTTTGGTATACTGTAGATGCAAAACAACAAAACAATGTATTGCTTCTGTAACATTTTTACGACCTTGTTACAGTTTTTGAATAATCGATGGCTTTTAGAACAAATAAGTATTCACTAAACATCCAAAATCAAAATCTTTATTAAAATCCTAAATATAAACAAACTCAAAATTAAATCGAAGAAGGAGTTTGAAAGTCGAATATTATTGGCACAAGAAGTTTGTATCGAGTATTTTATGCGCAAGGAGGTTGTATAGCATTGAGACGGAGGTCAAATACATATTGGTGTGTTCTAAATTCAACTACCAAAACAGTGATTAAAAGTGCTTTTTATTCACTGTTTTCAGTGAATAAAATAAGCTTTTTAGAGGGGGAATGGTATAAAGGTACATTTTTCCAAATGGTTACATGCTATAAATTATTATGACCCAGGCAAAACCTTGTTTTAATAATAAGGTTTTTGAGCACTTTAGATAACATTTCAGAAGTTTTCATTTTATGACATAGTTAAAGCAAGTGTGGTCAGTATTCAAATAGTAAAATAACAGTTTTGACATTTCAGAATATCGTTATCATCCAAATTAATTAGTTTACGTATTGAGATACGTAAAATAATTAATTTGAGAGAATTATTACTTATCTAACAAGTAATCTGAACCACCTGCATACAGTAGTATATTTCCGAATAACTGGCAAGCTCATTTCTTTATCTAAATGATACATATTACATATTAGGTGTTGACCTATGAAACAACCAAATTAAAACATGATAACTTTGGTTATCATGTTTCATAACGTCATCATTGCAATATTATAATTTTACTAGATATTTAAAAGATTAGATGCCATTTATTCAAATTAGGCTATGAGTCAGCACGTTTTAAACGTCAATTATAACGAAAGACACAACTTCCTAATGTTTTAGCAGGGCAGAAGTAATGGCAAAACAAACGCCCCAACTAAATTAAAATACAATCGAAATTTATATTTTTCCTACTCCTCCATTATTCTGTTCTGATTAATTTTGATTCGGGATCCAAGACAGTTAAATTTATTCGCCGGGACTTCGTCGATCTTCAATGCCTCAGCGCTTTTCTGGTGGTCACCACTATTGATTCTGTGCAGTTGCAGTGGTTTGGGAATAGTGCGGTGGGATTGTCCTAAATAAAAAGAACTCCCTAACTACATACCTATTTGTTTGATACTGTACCTACATTCGAAACCAGCACTGTTTTTGAGGTTCCAAAAATAATTGCTGAATAACGTAACCTAAGTTCTTTTACTAGCGAGTTGGTTTGGTAAATGCGACCTTATAACATAAATTATTAAATAATAGGTATACCTTACCCTTCCGGTAGTACAGGCGTAACACGAAGTTGTGTTATGTTATTTAAAACCATATTACTGCCATCAAATATAGCATACGTAGTTACAAATTAGCATAAGCAAAGGCATAGATTTTCACAATATTATTTAATGCTTCGCTTTGCTCCAATAGAAGGCCGGTTACTAGGGGTCAGTTACTAGTTAAAAAACTGGTTACTTGCAGAAAAAATCTTTACAGCCTTATGATATGTAAATTATAAAAAAACCTCCGTTCGTTGGCACGTAGGTACACACGGAACCATGTTTCTTTTTTAGAAGGCCCCGCTCTATGTTTTGTACAATTAACTGTCATCACTTATTTATATATGAAAGTAATAGGTAACCTCCTTTTTTGATGTTGGTTTAAAAATAGGGTTGCACGTGTCTTCGTAAAGACCAAACCCATTTTCTTATTCTTGAAAATTAGGCTACATGAACTACTAATGTTGGTTAAATGTTTAATCAACAATTAAACTTAGCCTTTTGCAATCTTTAACCAGGAAATATTGTATAGACCTATTCAATAATTAAAATCATTCGATTCATCAAGAACCGAAACGAGGTCACAAAATTTTTACAGGTGCATTTAGACACGTACAACACAATATCAAACTAAACATTAATAAAACGTGCCTAAAAGTTACAATAGTAGGTACTTAACTAGTCATGCAAACCAGACGTTTTGCAAACATCAGCGATCTGCTGATTAGTTATGCGAGATATAAAAATGTTTTATAGCCGTTTATGCATTAGGTAGATTATTAAATTCAGTCACTAATAACTATCACTAGAGACTAAAATAACTCTTCAAACTTAAAACCAACCAAGAACATTTGTATTTTACCAATTTCAAAAAAAGGAAGTAATCAATTCGAGACGTATGTATGTAATATTTTGGAACTGCACAGTATTCACATATGTTAGGAGTACTCTACGTGGGCTTCTAAACACGAGTGCCAAATTTCATAACTGTAAATATGTTTGTTTGCATGTTTGTATATTTTTTTTGTATTTTTTTATGTATATTTGTCCACGCATTTCTCAGAAACTACTTATCGGATCGTCATCTTTTTTTGTGTTGAATTGAGAATCTCTGAACTTAGGGAATAGTGCAAATTTCATCAAAATCGGCCCAGCAGTTTTCAAGATATGGGACATACAACCGAACTTCTATGCGACAAACAGCATAAATGTGTAAATTGAGTTATTATGGGAATTTAGTCAACTCTTTAGGTACCTTACTATAGAACTTGCTCATTTTTAGTGATGATGTACTAAAACTTGCACAAAAGAAGTTTATTTTTTGTGTTTTTTCTATTAGTCTCATCGAATCAAATTAGTAGAATTTAGATTATAGCGACTTTTTCTGGTACATTCATGTTGAACTAAAAATCTTGAATAAAAGTACTTGCAAAAAAAACAAATGTAGATTAGGTAGGATATGAGTAAATAAACTATTAGGTACCAGAACTTGTGAATTTGGTGTACCCAGATCTCTGTTGAAAAAAAACTTGAAATAATTTTCCACCCTAACTGTAACATGACTTTTCATCCATATCTAACGATAAGTAGTCAAAACAATTGTGTTAAATAATACCTTGACAAGTAGCAATATAGAGTAAGTACCTGCTGTGAATCTTCTTGAATAAACTAGACTAAGACAACAATAATGTTGATTCTAGATTATTGTCAATAACACAGATTATATTGCTTGTTTGATATCGCATTACAATAGACATGACTGTCTTATGTATATGTAATATGTCTATAGCGTAGATGTAGCCTTGAGGTATAGATAACGTTTTACGTATTTTTTTCAAAAATTATAGTAAAGCTTTTGTTGTAGTTTCAAGCCCCAATTTCGCAGCCGTATTTCCGTATACTTAAATATGGGCGAACCAAACGTTTTCTTGACCGAACCAGCCGCAAAAGTGCATTGTGTACGACAACGAGCTTTCTTACATTCAATTATTCTAACAAAGACTGCACCTGTAGCCAAGTTGAAAATCTACAATCGGTAACGCTAGTAGAAAAATAATCAATGAAAGTTCACGTGATCAGACCAAACAAAGAGAAGGCGGTAACGATTGTAGAAAAAGATTCGATACGAAACGTTTGTAACTTGGCTCGTGGGTCTGGAATCCTGAGTGCAGCTCGTTGAAGCCCAAGACAAAGACACCCGTATCCTCGAGGGGAATACTCATAGACGTTCCCCCATTTTTATAATCAAGTGATCCACTTTTTCACACACAATTTAAGATAAAATTTACTTACCTATGAAAAAAAATGCTTCCATTTTCTTGGCCAACCTTTTTTTTTACAGCTCAATACGGCATAATTAGGCATTTTTTCTAGATTTCGGTTGATTTCCATTGCCGATAACGCTAAATGATACAACTCAAAGCATTATTTTCACTTTTACTGCTTTTTTTAAACGTGAAATACATAACAATATATTCGCGCCATCTTGTTAGATTTATGTCTGTGGGAATACTCTACTTTTCACACCTGTGATATAGTAATAAACGATTTTTTAATTCATTTAATTGTTAGAAATAAAATATATACGAATTTATAATTTGACATTATCTACACGTACTCGTAGACGCAGGTGTTGTGAAAAACACATTTGAAGTCTTACACCTAGGAACGACGTAATTTGTGGTAAAACTTTCATCTCTAAAGCACATTAAATCTTGTTTTACAGGCAGCATGGCGTTCCTCTGCCAGCCATTGGGTAGCATATTCTCCGGGCCGCTACTAGATCACTTCGGTCGCAAGAAGGCTTTGTTCCTAGTAAACATACCACATGTGGTCGCGTGGCTGCTCATGTACTACGCCTGGGACGTACCTTCGCTGTTCATCGGCAATGCCTTGCTGGGAATTGGGACTGGTGTCATGGAAGCGCCTTCGGTTACTTATATTGGAGAAATCAGGTGAGAAACTAAAAGTTTGGATCATCATCTCATCTTCCTGCCCTTATCCCATCTTACTTGGGGTCGGCGCAGCATATTTTCTTCTTCCGTACCGTCCTGTTGTCACGCTATCCCTTTTCTTTCATATTACTCCTCACACAATCCATCCATTTTTCCTTGGCATTCCTCTTCCTCTCCATCCATCCACATTTATATTCTTAACTCTTTTAGTAACATGCGTTTCATCCCTCCTCATCATATAAGCATACCGGGACAAACGGTTTCCTTTCAACTTGTCTGTCACTGGCGCCACTTTCGAACCTGCTCTAATGTACTCATTTCACACTTTATACATTCTCGTCACTCCACACATGCATTTCAATATTCTCATCTCTGCTACATGCAATCTCTTTTCATCCATCTTTTGACAGCCCAAAATTCTGATCCATACAGATCTTTACTTATTTCACTTCTTCTTCTTGTCCCTGGCATTTAGTATTTCATACAACAAATGCTGGCCGAAAACTTCGAAACTTCCTCAGCATAGTCGGTGGCAACACAGAGGTACATTAAATACACCAACAACTAATGAATTGATTTAGTATAGTGCCCGGCACGTAGGTTGGCATGGTTTTGGCGTAGTGGGGGTAATTTTGTGCATATTCCGCGAACTGACCAACCACGATATATAGAGCGAACGGATCGTGGATTGGTCAGTCGATCCTTCTGTCAACTACCCAACCAATCGCGCGCTCGGAACGGTCCTCAACATTCCCCCCGCCTCGCTTCACTACCAAAGATACTTAAAAAACTACTTCTGCGCATCTAATGACTCTTGCCAACTTACGTGCCGGGGATTATATTTTTTTAAAGAATATTCAATGCAGTTTCGATATATGCAGCTTTATCTACATAGAAGTCAAGTAGTTTCGGATGAGCCTTCCGGGCTCCAAGCTGTATGGCCTCAATGTCCTTGTCCTTGCGTGTACATACATACATACATCAAACCATTAAATCAGGCACTGACCCTATAGAATGAATTGTAATGAATGAATGTACCAAAACCGACAATTTACACAAAACAAAAAGATATCATC
The DNA here is from genome assembly GCA_947562075.1 of Orthosia gracilis. Lineage (NCBI taxonomy): Eukaryota > Metazoa > Arthropoda > Insecta > Lepidoptera > Noctuidae > Orthosia > Orthosia gracilis. Next base: position 64,180,003 of record OX387264.1, on the reverse strand, counting down.
AATCTTTTTGTTGCCATTATTTTTATGACATTATCACTGACAAACCTGCTGACATTTCATCCTACTATATATTCACATAGTAATATATTTTAACTATTTTTTACTTTTGACCAACAAGACCTTGGTTTGAACCAATAATTTATTCAGTTATACCTAATGAAGGCGTGTATAGCTAGTTTATTTTTAGACTCAAAACTGGACTAAACTGGAGTTATCTTAATTAATTGATAATTGAATAGAATATTTAATTAGGACCTTTTATTTTAACAGCTTATGTGTGCCATTAAAATAAATATTAATGTGTGAATGATTGAATGTGATGTTAAATTATTAATATGGGCTTTCTTCTGAAGTAACAGAGTGCTGTAATTATGTGTAGTCTGATTATAACCTGGGTACCTTATCATACGCATTACTATGGATTGTATGGGACTGGTCTACGAAGGAGGCTCTTTAAAGGCCACTGGCGCTGCTATTAGCAAAAGCTTCCAATTAATCAACACGCATCAGTTGTATCTCTATTCACAGCGATACCTAAGCATTTATGAAAATCAACGCATCACTGAAATTTTTGTCTTGCGTTGCTCCAGTGTATCTTCTATTCAAATATCTTAACAAGATCCTGCAATAAAAATTCCAGTGACCCATCAATACGAGGCATCCTCACGACGCTGACCAACGCGTTCACGTCAACGGGCATGTTCGTGGCATACCTCCTGGGAACAGTACTGCCGTGGAGGCAGGCTGCGTTGGTGGCCCTCACTGTGCCACTAACTACCATGATGCTGGTGCTGTTTGTGAGTATCTACATGTATTTAATAGCGGATTTAAAGTACCGATCTACCATAATATGAGTAAGGCCTTTTTAATGCCCCTGACTTGAGCATAAACATGGATCTTTAATATTTGTTATAATGTCGTGCCCGAATTGAGTTTATGTAAGAAAGAAGAAAGAAAGAGAACACATTTATTTGTCACAAGCCAGTAGAGCACACAATATAAAAAAGAAAACTTGAAACCAAACAACAATAAAAAAAGAGAAAAAAAAAACAAATTAAATATAACATTGAGTGTCTCACGGCTGCCACAAATAGGAACAGTTCAGCAAAATGTCGGGCAACTAGTGCCCGACGCTGGTTTTCAACTGGACCTGTGACTGTGATGTGACGGACGTAAAGCGGTTTTATAGTGACAGTAATGTGTATGTGACACAAGTTCATACTTATATAAAAGAGAAAAATACAGATACACTACATAACAATAAATAATGTGAGTGTGACAATAAATGAGGTGAGGGTAGGCAAGCTAACGCGTATAGTATTGCTTAGCTCCGACCATGCTGGTGATCAAAAGTCATTGGTATTTGGGAAAACAGTTTCTCTTGGTGAAATTTTCGCATAAATTACGTACTGCTATACTTTTCATCTCCTGGTAAACCCCTTTAGGAATGAAAAATCCTTCCTTAGTGCTCAGGTTTCTTTATACAATATGCCGACGACTACAAGGATTTAGTATATATATATGTAATCCTTTTTTATGCACCACCAAGTTATCTCTCCATCACCCTTGGTTGACTGGTAGAGAATACCTCAGGCATTAATGTACCTGTATGTTGCATGAAGTTTTAATAAATAAATGAACTATTTATTTATTAAAACTTCATCTAATCAGTCAAGGATAATCTTAGTTTAACTATATCCGCAATTACAAGGTTAAATTTGCTTTTACCTACTAATTATCGCACGGAAACAGTTTGCACTTAATTGGTGTCTCATTTACGATTACATAAAGGCTAGATACAAATTCAAGGGGGCTTGCATTCTACAAGCTTTTATTTAACTTAGGGTATTTGTCTGGGTATATGTAATCAAAGCTTGCAAGATTATGAAAGAACTGACGCTGCATTTCTGCACACAATTTACTCATGTCAATTCAAGTTTCAATATAAATGCTTGATTCTAATGCCAGCTGTACACTCTCGCGTGAGAGCCCGAGGAAACGCTGTACATTGAGTTTTTAAACAAAATATTCATGATTGAACTCAGTACTGAGAGTAATGTACTTAAATCATCCTCGTGGGTTCCCTCGCGAGATGGCGAGAGTATACGGCAATCCAATTATACCAACAGCAATGTTCTAAATTTTATCTTGATATTGTCTAAAACTAAAAATTAACTCAACTCAAACTACATTCTATCAAACTGGTTAGTTGTGATTTGTGGTAACAAAATACGAGTAAGAAAACTTGAAACCAACTCGGGGTCAAGGTTTCTTTTTTCCAAGCAATACTAGTTACAAATAAAGATTCTTATTCTTATAGTATTTCGTATTATTCGGTCAGAATAATTCTGCTCGAATTAATATAAAAATATTGAGCATGAATATCTTAAATTTAAAGTAAACTACCAGGATGGAATGCGTTCAGTATAGTAGTCGCGGGCGACGCGGTAAAATACTGACAAAAACAATAAAATATAAATTAAATAAATAAGATTAAAAAATATTCCACAAGAATGACATCTCTAATCCTATAAATTAAATAACCATTAAGTTTATTTATGAGATTGGTCTCGTTTGTTTGTCCTTAGGTTATGAATAACGACTAATGTCAACCTAATTGATCATTTGAATAAAAAGTTGTTTATTGCCCATAAAAATCCGACCCATTGCCGTCATTTATTTAATTTGTTTATAAAAATCTTGTTGAAGCCTTAATGATGCTATGGTATTTATAACGCCATTATTTCATAATCGGGTACCGCTCTAGGGAAGAATGCGGAACAATTCTCATACCGAGGCCAAATTAATTACTTAAAAACCATAATTATCTTTACATTATTTGTCTTTCATTTTTGCATAGTATACGGGATTAATAGACTTGAGGGTCCACCAAAAATCATACAGTAAATTACTTTCCATAAAACCAACTATTAGTAAAGTAACCCATATTATGGATTTACCCAGTAGTTTTGGCCTGTTATGTAATGTTTCACACGACCGGAATCATTAATAATATGCAATTTAAAGTAGAAGCATCAATAAATTTGAAAGCAAAATAACGTGTTGTAAGGATAACATTCTATTTCGTTTTGTGAATATAATTATGTATATAAAAACTACTGATTTCTTAATGTTAAATAAATAAAATTTACGACACATTCACTTAAATATCCATGAGAGTTATTAAATAAAATATTATTAAAAGCCTGCAAATTAATTTGACATTACATTGTTATCCATTTAATTTGGTTTGGTAATTATCAATTTCTATTTAAGGCAGACCATTAAAATGTTCATATATTGAACACGAACTCTTTCGTGAATTGATAAAATGATGGCCCAATTGACGGACAGCTGCGTTAGAATAAATTCCATTAAATTTTATAATACATCTGTTGAGAACCAGTTACTAAAAGCAAAGGTCGATGAGACTGTTGATGAATTAGGCGTTAAAATAATTAATGCAAAACAAACTACGAAGGCCAGAAAGCTTGTAAATGAAACGTAGTTTTCCAACAATAAAAAAAGTTTGGTGGACAAACAACTATTTAACTTGAACTATATCAAATCGTCAGAACAGAACTATAGATTTATCGATTGTCTTTGTTTCGTGGGACTATACTAGGCTTAGTGTGCACACCGCACAGTAAATTTATATACGAAACATTCAACAACAACAGTACCTACATTTATTTACAAAACATTTTTTTATAGAATATATATTTCAGGGATGATATACAGGGTTACAGGAAAAGTCGACCTAGATCCGTTAAGGGCGTGTAGTACACATCATTTCTGAATGATTTCACTATGGAACCCCCCATCCTAAACTTAACCGTTTTCGAGATTTTCGAGTTTTAATTTTTTTATGAAAATGCCCAATTTTTCGGCTATTGAATTGAATATTTTGAATTTTTTTGACTCTTCTTCTTATGATTATTTTTTGGTTTTTTACATGAACAATTTTTTTGTTTTTTTTTTGTTTTTTTTTCAAAATATTCAATTCAATAGCCGAAAAATTGGGCATTTTCATAAAAAAAATTAAAACTCGAAAATCTCGAAAACGGTTAAGTTTAGGATATGTACCTCCTCCTGTATGTATAGGAGTATGTACCTCCTGTCGCTCTATAAACAAGAATTATGTGGCTGGATAGAATAAATTATTATAATTTTAACCACGACCACAAGAAATTAGTTCCTAATCAGTCAGTCATAGACAAGGATAGTCTTAGTTTAGCTATATCCGTACATACAAGGTTGAATATGCTTCTACCTACTAATTATCGCACGGAAACAGTTTGCACTTCATTGATCTTTTGTATCTAATTTTACAAGCTTTTTTTCATTTAGTTTTATCTAACCAAAACTTGGAAGTTTTTGACTGACTCTTCCTCAATCAAAACGCTGAAATTTTTCACATACTTATGTAACTGGTGACAATGCAACTTTCAAAATAACTGCTTGTTTCTAAAACCAGAACAACATCTATTATTACATTTGGGGACTATCTGTAAAAGTATGTGAATCAATTATTAAAACTATTGCGCCCTAAACAGCATCCACATTTAACACTAGTATCGATCAAGGAGTTTTTCCGGATCTCATGAAATACAGTAAAGTAGTTCTATTGTATAAATTTGGTCATAGAAAAGAAGCCAATAATTATATCAATTTTGCCGGTTCTCAGGAAGGTTTTCCAAAAGTTAATGTTTAACCAATTGTTGCGTCATTTTAACAGACATTCCATATTTCATGATCAACAGTACGGTTTCACCAAAGGGTGTTGCACAGCTGACGCTGGCGTCACTATAATTAACAACATCTTTAACGCCTGGGAAGAAGCACAAGACACCATTGGAATTTTTTTCAACCTCTCGAAGGCGTTCGGTTGCGTTAACCATGAGATACTATTGTTGAAGCTCGGGCACTATGGGATTAGACATGCGGATCTTTTGAGTTACTTAGATCATATTTGAAAGCCAGACAAGTTATAGTTCAGGTAAACGGCGTAAACTCACTAGGGTAGGAAATGACAATGGGCGTTCCTCAAGGCTCGAAGTTGGGTCCATTCCTCTTTTTGGTTTACATTAACGATATGCGCCAATTACTACAAAATCAAACAAAGGTGGTGTTATTTGCTGACACATCTTTGATGTTTATAATAGTTCGGTCACATAATAGTAGTAAACATAGTAACACATAGTCACAAAATCTTGATGATGAGAATAACTCTATTCATCAGGTCCAAAACCATTTGGTACTAAAAAAAAAAAAAAAAAACAAATTTATTAGATTCACATTACAGAATGTCAGAAATAGCGAATGCGACATCATATTGAATGGAGAAAAGCTGGGCTTTATACATCTGTTTTCCTAGGAATCACTCTAGACGATAAATAACAATGGGTTCCTCACATAACATCTGTTGCGGGTCGGCTAAGCTTAGCCGCTTTAGAAAGATAAGAAAGTTAACGGATGTAGAAACCGTGCATTTTGTCTATTTTATTCACTTTAAAGAAAAAAAAATTTTTTTTCATGAATCTATTTTACCACTTTGTTGGCGTGATTAAAATGTGTACCCATGCCAAATTATAGCTATCTAGTACTAAGAGTCTTTGAGCTAAGCTGCGGACGGACGGTCGGTCAGATGGACAGGCGGACATGGTGAAACTAAACTATAAGGGTTCCTTGTTGACTACGGAATCCTAAAAAACTACTGATTTCTTTTTAAGGTTAAATTAATAAAACTTACAACATTCACTTAATTAAAGATAACATTGTTGTCCATTTTATTTGGTTTGTGATGATCAATTTCTATTAAAGGCAGACCATTAAAATGTTCCCACAGTGTCTCTTATTTCATAATCGGGTACCGATCTAGATAAGAATGCGGAATAGTTCATACATCGAGTTCAAATTAATTATTTGAAAACCCTAATTGTCTATTGACTTGTCTTTCTTTTTGACATATTTTATGGGATTTGATAGATTTAAAGGTCAACCAAAGTACTGACTTTTCGAAAACCTACTATTTATAAAGTAGGTAGTTAACCCATGAAATGGATCCTACTCAGTAAGTTTGGCCTGATATGTATAGCTACACACTACTGGAATCATAATCATATGCAATTTTAAAATGGCAGCATCTTCAAACTTAAAAGCAAAATAACGTAGTATGCAGATGACATCCTCTATTAAGATCAATTTATATTGAAGGCGGACCATTAAAATGTTCACAGATTGAACACGATTTTTTTCGAAAATTGATAATATGATGGCCCAAGTGATTGAAAGCAGTGTTAGAATAAATTCCATTAAATTTAAAAATACATCTGTTGAGAACCAGCCACTAAAAGCAAAGTTCGATACGACTGTTGTTGTATTAGGCCTTCAAAGTTTGTTGTGCATTCATTATTTTAATAATGAATGCACAACAAACTTTGAAGGCCAGAAATTTTGAAAACGTAACGTAATTTTCCAGCAATAAAATAAGTTTGGTGGACAAACATCTATTAAATTTGAACTTATATACAGAGTGGGCCAAATTCATGGATCGAACAAATCAGAGCGATATTTGGGACTATTTGTAGTAGATGGAGGCGATGTTTTTTTGCCGCTTATAACCCAAACTATCGCTCTGTTTAGTTTGATCCACGATTTTTTACCCAATCTTTATATACATTCGTCAGAACAGAACTATAGATATATATCGATGGTCCTTTTGTCCTGGCATTATACTTCTGGCTTAGCGTGCACACCGCACAGTTCATACCTACATTTTTTTACAATATTTAAATTAAATAGTTATACACATCACGTTGTGTAAGCTATGAAAATGTTTAGCTCCCAGTCTATGAACAACATCTACAGAAAAAAAAGGCTGCAGCACTAACCTTTTTATCCACAGACTTTAAATAATTTCTTAGATCAAACGATTCAACTCGCTAACATAATGCTACAACCACAACATCATGTTAGCAATTTGAAGTTCAAGGAGAACTAAGATTACTTAGATTACATGGCTGACGCTGTAACATTAAAAATAATAGGATGCGTCAATCAAGCCCCTTCGCCTTGACCTACTGTTATCTGTCATGATATGAGTATAAAGCTGGTTTAAAACTACATTATAACATAATACTTGGGCACAGAACATATACTTGGGTTCTAGTTAAAGTGCCGTTCCGGGGGATATTACACTATTATATATCTATGACTATAGAAAGGATCACCATGAAAGAATCATCTTCATCATATTTTTGATCAAAGACAATATGATTCAAATGTTTATATTACACTATCATATAAATATGACTCATAGATCTATGATCCTAGATATATGATTGTGTAATACCCCTAGCGACAACGACATACATTTTTGTGATTGACCTCGTAATCGTAATCACATTTTTGAACAGTCATGTTCTCACTGATCGGCTCATCATTATGTTTTAGCTGATTGAATTTTGCTTTTCTTATACCCGCTTATCTATTGCAATAAGGATTGACTATTAAATAATCAGTTATAAAATAGAGTAGGAGTAAACTGCCCTTTGCCACGTGAAAGTTGGAAAACAGCATAGTGTTCATCGACATCGTCCGCATGGATTTGGAAAATTAACATAGGTCATCACAATAGTGGCTACGATACATCTAGGCACGAAAATTATTAACGAAGGGCTTGTAGCTAAAAATATAACGACTTATTTTTTTAAGAAATACTAAAGCCTACTTACTTGTCACTAATGCATATCGATAATTAGTTTACATAAGCCATTCTAATTAGTCGTTAAACGACTTAAAATGAATTTATAGGTGGTGAATTAATGCATCTTTTGAAATATTTACATCTTTATCTTTTCTGGCAATTCATGGACAAGTTTGAAAACCTTAGCTAGAGTAGTGTTAAGTGGTGGAATAAAATCTTTAACAGAAAACCCGGCAGCTTTGTAAATGTTATTTGTAAAGAATCGTTTAAACATGATTTGTCTACAAATAAGTAATTGGCACTTTAGTTTTGGGTGATTTTGACTGCTTTTTTGACTCTTGAATGCACTTCTATCATCAAACATTTTAACTTTCTCTTTAAATATAATACTCGTATTTATCCACAATTCCATGTTCTTCTATATTAACGAAATATTCTTTGATACGATTCTTTTTTAATATTATCTCAACATTCATTTATTAAAGTTACATACCTACTTATCCTGTGTGGGTTCCTACAAGGTGCCTACTTATTTTTTTTTCCACACAATCTTTGTCGTCAAGCCTGTGAGCAGTTGTGAGTGATTGATTAGATCGATGTATAGATATAATTGCTTGCGTACAGCTCAATTGAGTTCGTTGATATACGCCGGTCTTCATTGAAGTATTTCTCATTCGTCTCTAATAAATTCCTCATTGACTTTTCTTAGCTCCATGTGAAGATGTTAAAATTTATCAAGGAATATTTTGCATGTCTTGTCGTTTTCCGAGGTATAGGCAAAAATTTTAAGTTGCATAATTATAAGTACCTGGGCGAAGTTACGAACTATATTCCGCGGGCTCATTTTTGTTCGTGAAAATACGGTGAAAACGAATTTTGCCAAATATGAGACCTAGCTTGATCGAGTTTTCACCCCCGAAAACCCAATATATATAAATTTATATTCAAATATTGCTCGTTTAATAGTATAAGATTTATAATTATTTTGCAAAAGTTAAATAAAATGAGCTAAATACGCATAGTAATATCCTATCTGAAGCAAAAGCATTAGCATTCTTTGTAAGACCCGAAATCCCAAAAAGCAATTGGGCTTACCTCTATGCTTTCTTAAAAAAGTCGTGATAATTTAAAAACCACAAATCATATAGAAATATCAAAATAAACCGAAATCGAGATAATTTATGGTATCTGTTTTTAAACTTAAAACTGTAAATAAGATAACCTTCAAGCTGCATCTCAACCTTGACCGAAACAGTAGTCAGGTAACTATGTAACTATATCGGTCAAACTTTGTGGAGGTTGTTCAGAGTTAACCACCTGAGCTTTATTTCCGCATGTCCGCGGGATTCATAAGATTTATTATAGATAATAATATTTTATTATCGGGTTCTAACTTAGTTTTGCAATCAATCTTTACTGGTATTGACTAGTTTAATTCATAAATTATGCAGATTATTAACTATAATAAACACAGAATTAATAATCGCAATAAACACCGCGTGAAAAACAAAAATTTAATTTCAATATAATTTTTTAAATTTAAAATAAAATAAATATTTCATTATAATAATCTATTTTATTCGTGATACTAGAAAAAGCTCTGCAGAAAGAAAGTTAACAATAAACTCAAGCAATTTTAGTACACCTATAGACTTTTGTCACTCTCATCATCAGCCTTATAATGTTCCCACTGCTGGGACACAGGCATCCTCTCTGTGAGAGAGGTAATGGGCCTTAATCCACCACGCGGGCCCAGTGCGGGTTGGTGGATGTCACATGTCTTCGAATTTTTGGTTCTAGGACAAGCCGGTTTCCTCACGATGTTTTCCTTCATGTCTTCGTTTTAAGAGCAGTGGTGACGAAATAATTTAATAATAATTATAAAAAGAAACAGTCGAATAGATAACTTCCTCCTTTTTGGGAAGTCGATTAAAAACTAGCCTTTAGAAAACTAAAAACTTATCAATATCATACATTTCTACTCGTAGTTTAACGTTACTTTTGAACATTACCATTTCTAAGAGAACGAATTATTTTTATCTAAACCAACGTTTTAATACTGTAGCTATTGTAAACCCAAGTAGGTATTCTTATTAACCTACTTGTGATGAGCACGGTTGCTGTGTGTCATGGTTATGATTTCCTTCGCATATCATATTTAATATATAACTTGACTTACGTATCCTTCATTGATCATCATATTATTACGTTTCCATTCTCAAAAAGCTACTTAATTCATTCCAGGTACCTGAAACACCAATATGGTTGTTATCAAAAGGTCGTCAAAAAGAAGCTCTAAGTTCACTCTGCCGTCTTAGAGGCTGGGCCAAACCCGAAGACGTAAAAGAAGAATTTGATGAACTTCTAGAATACCACGATAACCTAAGTCGATGTGTATTATGTACCAAAGAAGGCAAGATTGTGGACCCTTGTGAGCACCATGGTACAAATTCGATTAAAAAGATAATCTATATGATAAAGCACGTGTTCTTTGTGAAGGAGACAATGAAGCCATTTTTGTTGGTGATAGCGTATTTCTTCTTCTATACCATGAGTGGAGCGCTGCCGGTGAGACCGAACATGGTGAATGTGTGCAAGGCTTTAGGGATGAAGTATGATCCGAAGACGATAGTTGTAAGTATTTCACATTTTTACCTTATAATTATTCTAATAGCCATTTTTCATAAAAATAACGATACTAAAACATTATTCCAACCGTAATATTGATTGCTAAACGACTTTTTTGTCTTTTCTTGGGTAAGAAAAGACAAAACAGTCGTTAGCAATCAATACTTCAGTCGATTTTGTCTTTGTCTCTCTATTACTACTACTATTAATAAATTCGGCGTAGAATTACAACCAGTATTAACTATAAACTTTTCGAGTTTTATGTTTGGCGTAACTTTACTCAGAGTTTTTATATGGGAATGTTTGTTTAATCTCCTTCTTTTATCTTATAAACTTCAGAAGTGGAGTAGCAATAAACCTGTTCTTAGGGTATCTATCCGATATCTGTCATATACTTTCACTCTACTGGGTTAGACTTACTTACTTAGGACTTGTGTATAACTCCAAGTTAACGTGAACAAGTCGAGTCCTCGAAATAAAACTACAGGTGTTGATTCTTTATTTAGAAGACAAATTATACCCGACACCTTCATTTGGAAAATCTGTGATTTGTAATTCATGAAACATGTTACGTTGGTAGATCCGACCATAACAATATACTATGCACTTGTTTGTATTATTAAATAACCGAGATGAAATGTGGTTCGCCTTAGAGAACTTGTTATTTATGAAATACCGGAGTTGTGACACATTCATATTTAAAGAATGCATTATTGTTAGTAAATTCGAGGACATTTGGTCCATCAAATTTATAAATAGAAGTAGAAAATATAATCTCTTATTTTTTTTTAGAGCTAGCTTTTAGCTAACTGTGTATTGCCATCAAAATCAAACATGTATGCAAAATTTGAACCCAATCGCTTGGAGATAACTGTTATAACTGCAAAATGAGTCCTATACATGCTTCTTCGTCTTAGCATGTCGATGACAAACAGACTCTTTTTAAGCCACGGCAACGCCTGCCACTGACGCAATCATAAGGTCCTCACGTTATCATCATCAACATCTTCAGCCTATAGAAGTCCAATGCTGGACATAGGCCTCTCCAATTGCACGCCATTTGCTTCGATTTTCGGCAACTCGGTTCTACGACTTATATGGCCGGCCCATTGAAACTTCAGCTTGCTTATTCTGTGAGCTATGTCGAGAACTTTGGTTCTCTGCCGGATCACCTCGTTTCGGATTCGATCCCCTAAGGCCCTATCGATAGCTGGCTGAGCAACTTTGAACCGATGAACCAGCCGTAATGTGATTGTGAGTATCCACGTCTTGGCCCCGTAGGTCATAACAGGTAGGACGCACTGGTTGAAGACTTTGGTCTTCAGGCTCTGTGGAATACGTGACGAGAAGACTCGACGAAATTTTCCAAATGCCGCCCAGCCTAGCTTTATTCTTATATTCTGCCTGCTTCTCAAAGTTGTTCTAACCAAACTGCAGTGTTTGCCCGAGGTAAACGTATTCTCGAACAACTTTGAGAGCACCGCTATTGACCACAATCGATCCCGGAGTGACGTGAACAGACAAAAAGTCATGCGGCACAAGACGAAAGGTGGGCCATGATCTGCGGGGAAATGCCGCACAAGCACCGAGGATCAGAACCATCTGAGAACCCCCATCTATGGAGATTGTCATATTAAGAAAATAATAAATATCCACTTGAATTTTTTAGTAACAGGCAAAAGTTGGGCCTATATTTTTAATAAGCTTTAAATTTTATAGCAAATAGAGCTAATTTAAAAAAAAGCTATTGATTTGCTTTCACTAGCGACATCTATATATTAATCATTGCAGCATAAACACTATAGATCGGTACCATATCGCTTATGGAGGAGAAGTAGACAAAACAAACAAAATCAATGAATACTAATTATAGAACCGTAGTCCTTTGCTTTAATTTAGTATTCAAATCTATCAAACGCCAACTAACATCCACTTCCAGAATATCTCAAAAACATTACCATTAACATATATTTCATTTTTATTTCCAGGTCGTTATAGGAGCACTCTTCATAGCAATGAGCATGTTGTCAGCCGTCATAGTCAAAACTATTGGCAAGAGGAAACTGGTCATCGGTTCCATGCTAGGCACTGCTTGCTGCAGCATCGCAATCAGTGTCTACGCTAGGACCAACCTCCCTTCCACCGTCTTCTCCTATGAGATGGAAACCTTTACCGATAAGAAGGAGATCTTGCCTTTAGTCTTGTTCCTGATGCTGATCTGCTTCAACGGTCTGGGAATACCTTGGGTGTTGCTGTCTGAAGTTTTTCCGTTCAAGTAAGTTTTTGGGTTTAAAATATTCTCTTTTTATTTTTTTCTGTACAGGACGAATCTAATGGCACGTCGAGATTTTCACTTCCGCGTGTCTTTTTTTAAACTAAGATACGCTAATGAACACCCTATTAGATTTTATTGGGCCAGTTTTTCAGCCAAACCTAAGTAATTTAAAGCTGGATTCGACTTGGATAATATAGATGTATCTGAGGTTACAAGTACAAAATTTCTAGGTTTCTATATAGATTCTAATATGTCATGGAAAACACATGTAAATAGGATATGTAGCAAATTGAATCAATTCTCTTATACCCTCTACATGCTCAAAAAAGTATCTAACCAAACCACACTACTTAATGCTTATCGTGCCTATGTGAGGTCCACTCTATCTTATGGAATACTATATTGGGGAACTGAAAAAGAAATTGCGTTCAAGGCACAATAAAAAATATATTACATCAATATGTGGGATACACCAAATAGATTAATGTAAACCTCATTTCATAAACCTCAAGATATTAACCCTCCCTGCTCTATATATCTATGAGGCCTCAATTATAGTTAAATCAAACATCGGTAGCTACAAAGACCTTATACTTCTTACTACTAGACTGTGCACTATGGCGCAAAAACCGGTCCGCGTGAGAGGGCTCCCGTTGGTAGTGTGTCTCTGTCTAATGAGGTGACCATGACCAAACAGAACACGGGACAAATTGATTTTAAAAACGATAGTGTAAGTATCCCGACATATTTATGCTACCTTAATACGCTACCTAAACCTACCTAATTTATTGTAAATAAAAAAAATAGTATGTATATTTTTTGGAATCTACAACATTTATCGTATGATGTCAGGCGTAAAACCAAAGAATGAGCAGCAACGTTCTCTGTGCATTTGTAATAACCATACTGCGATCGCCAACCCGCCTGCAAAGCACTCCCCATGAATAGCACAAATAAAACACAGTATAATATAGTGCCCGGCAGCCTGCCTACCCTCGACTACGGTAGCGGTCGAGTTTACGGCATGGCAAGGGGTGCTAAGAATCCCGGACGAGATCCGGCTACCCCAACAAATACCCACGACTGGACTCGGCAACGTACAACACGCGCACACTCCGGTCCGACGAAAAGATCACCAAACTCGAAGAGGAATTGAGCAGTTTATGATGGAATATTATAGGGTTATCTGAAGTTCGAAGAGAGGGGGAGGACTCGATAATCCTCAAATCCCAAGTCTCCTCAAGTCTCGTTTTACAAGACCCATCGTATAGATAGGAACAAAAAGCTCTCTGATCCTACTCTCAAGCTCATGAAGGAGAGGCATGAGATGATCCTGCAGTCTACAGACGATGCTTTGAAATACCGGCAGCTAAATATACCTTTAAGGATCTCAATGATTTCACATATTGTCCAGTTGCGTCGACAGTTGTGAAACAAAATTATGCCAATTTTATTCCTCTAGGAATCAATTTGCAAATAATATTAACAGCCGCTGAATTTCACTCGAACAAAGCCTGCCAAAAACTCCGCAAACCACCATCTTACATTTAGTATTACCAGGCCCAAATATTTAAAAGTACTAGTCTAACTAAGTATTAATTATTTTTTAAATACAACGAATTGATTAATTATAGGAACTGAAGAAATATTTTAATACGTTTCAAGTCTATGAATCGTTTGTTTGGGTATAAAATAAAAACAATTTTCTACCATTTCTACCAAACCCAATGATTATTTGAGCTTGCAAGAAGTCAGACAAGGACACACTACCAGCGGAAACCCTCTCGCCAGGACCGCTTTTGATTAGCTACCGCTTATAAGGAAATAGCTAACCTAGGTGGATGATGATAGATTTCATTTTAGCGAAACAAAAATTTTTGGTACACAGTCTAGTAGTAAGAAATACGTATAAGGTCTTTGGGTAGCTATGATACATTGACAAGCAGTAGACTTAAAAATATATTACGCAATGCAATATCCCACACTACAGTGTAAAGCAATAGTATTTTTTGTATGAGCATAAAAATATATAATAAGTTACCCGTAGATATTAAGAACCTAAATTCAATTTGTATTTTTAAAAGCAAGCTAAAAGACTTCCTGATTAAAAAGGCATATTACACTGTAAAAGAATTCCTTGAAGAAAAATAATTATTTAATATATTAAGATGTGATAATACTTAATATAATGTGATATAAATTATTATAAGAATTGTATGATATACAATAAAATGAATGAATAATGATATTTAATATAATTTAATATAAACTGTGTATGTAATTGTAATATTGACTATAAACCGTTTAAATTGCAATGTCTTAACAGGCAACTAAGTTCTAAGAACCTACCTTATGTTAACATCTTCAAAATTCTGTACACTTAGTTCGCAATAAATATTTTGAATTTGAATTAAAATTAACGCATAGTTTTAAGAAAAACGAATGTTTTCAGTTCGTTTTTCACTAACGGTGTATGTCTAATGCTTTATTGTGATCCTCGTGTCTCTTTATGTAAACATTTCTCTTTGCTTTCAGGAGTCGCGGCATCGCCACAGCTTTGGCAGCGGCTTTCAGCTACATCATCTACTTCGGAGCAGCCAAAACAAACTATAACATAGAATACGCATTCCACCTCAGTGGAACTTTTGGCTTATATTCCATTTTCGGCTTTTTAGGAACAATATACATGTACCTATTCTTACCAGAAACCGAGAAGAAAACTCTTGCCGAAATCGAATCTTTTTACAAAAGTGATAGAAAGATATTCGCTGATGATTTCGTTATAAACGCTTTTAGGAAAAAGAAGGTCGTTAAAGGTGATGCCAGCAAACCGATGCTAGTCAAATCAATTAATTGAATACTACACGTAAACGAGTAATAAATACTAGAACCCAAGATCGATATAGTTATATTCATATATATTTTCTGTTGGCATGCAACACTAACCATACAAATTCTTTAGATTCTAAAGTGGATCTTGTACGTACAACTGCTTTTTCTCTTTAGTTTGTTAATTAGGCCTGCTATTGGTATCGTTTTATACGTAAAAAGAAGTACAGGTATTAAAATAGAACATAACCTCAGGTTTTAGTTTTAGTATAGCAGGAGTAGGAAATGAAGAAATCATTGAAGTATACGTAGTAAAAATTAAATAGTCTTATTTAGCAAAATAGATATAAGCATTATAGTATTTTAATAATGTATGTGTGTATGTATTATAGTGTATGTTGTTTCGTATGCAAACTATTTTTAAGAGGTAGCTCATACAGTATTAGCATAATTTGTACAAATATAATTATATTTTATTTATTTATCTAGCTTCCTAAAAATAAGCTATTTCGAAATAAAGTTATTAGTTACCTAAAAATATGTTATGTTATTTGTACATAGTATTATTAAAGAATATTAGCAATACATTGTCGACATACATTTTTTAGGATTCAGTACAGATTAATAAAAAACTTGCCATTATAATTATAATCTTAGATAAAATATTTATATTAGAATCATGTGAACCTCAGAGCGAGACTGATCGTGATTTAAGTATGGATAGAAATGTAAATATTGTTGCTATATTATACAATTAAATTGTTTTCATTGTCTACATTTGTCGTGTTTCTTCTCTTTTCATGATTAATTTTCCTAACTGAATAAGGAACAGTAAAAAAACGGCCAAGTGCGAGTCGGAAACGCGCACGAAGGGTTCCGTACCATTATCGCGAAAAACGGCAAAAAAATTACGTTTGTTGTATGGGAGCCCCACTTAAATATTTATTTTATTCTGTTTTAGTATTTGTTGTTATAGCGGCAACAGAAATACCTCATCTCTGAAAATTTCAACTGTCTAACCACGGTTCATGAAATATAGCCTGGTGACAGACAGACAGACAGATAGACAGACGGACCGCGGAGTCATAGTAATAGGGTCCCATTTTTTTCCGTACCCCTTTGGGTACGGAACCCTATATAGGGCCCAAAGTGGCACCCTGAGGAAATATTCATTCGGTTAGCAGTCGTCTCGTCAATTTAATAAATGGATATATTTTGGTTACAACACCAGTTAAAGAACCACAACAAGCTGAGAAGGTATATAACAATTATATAGCCACAATTATTGCGGTAGCAGTATAAAATGAATAGTTTTTAGCGGTAGACTAAGCGATAACAAACGCCTGCTAAAACATAAATACGCAGATGTGCAAGTTGCAAATTATAATTACAAATATGTATGTCACTGGATTATTGCAAACAATCTCTCTTTTTTACGTTGGAATACTTTGATATCCTCTCAAACCCCTGTTGGTAAAATCGACCTGGGCTGGGTACCTATAACAGGGTCTCATTCTATATATCATCTATATAACGAGGATCCAAACAAAATAAGATTAATGTATAAGCGATTTAATGAATTTAAAATAATCACATTATAATCGATATCCATAAATTCGTCTTCGTATCTTCGTCGTTGTGATCCACGTCACAGGTCTCTCACATCTTATGTTATTGCACGGTAGTGTTGGGTACCACCACGAGAAAGCTTTTATAGAACTTTTTGCTTTTGTTTTAGCCTCAGTTACTCTTTCAGTCGTGGTCGTTATTGTTGGTGGTCTGGTTTCAGGAGAACTGCTCGTAGTGCTGGTAATAGCAGGGGTTGTGGTGGTGGTTGTAGTGGTGGTAGTGGTAGTTGTGGTTCTTCTATTTTCTAGTTCTTTCAATTGTACATGTGTGATTGTTACAGTTGACCGTTCAGTGATAATCGCTGTCGGCTCAGTATAAGTCCACGGGTCTTTATAAGTCCATGGCTCAGTATTATTCCATGGCTCAGGAGAAGTCGTCGGCTCAGGAAAAGTCTTTAGGTCAGGTGAAATCATCGGCTCATTATAAGTCGACGGCTCAGTCCACGTTTCACTATACGTCCATGGCTCAGGAGAAGTCATCGGTTCAGTAAAAGTAGACGGCTCAGTAACAGTACAAGTTTCTATTTCTGAAAAAGTTGTAGAGGACGATGTAGTTGTTTCAATAGTAGTTTCTTCTGGCTTAGAAAAATCTGTTTCTTCTTGTACTGTAGTTAACCATGAAGTAGGTCTGTCACAAGGTGGCAATTCATGCGCAATGCAATTTTCTCTATTTTTCTCTAGTGAATTTATTTCATTTTGTAGATAGCCTGAGTTTGGTGTATCAGTGGGGACTGTATTGTAATCTGGGAGCATAGGTGTGAATGGTGACATGAGTGTGAAACCTGAAACAAAATGCAATTTTTAACTAAATGTTATTTATTTACAAACATCAGTGATCTTTAACTATATCAACAGTTTTAAAAATATTAAAAAAAAAACTCTGCTGGGCTCTAAATAATAACACAAAGCCATGATCGTAATTAGTGTATTAAAGATAAGAACTCCATAATTTGTACATACATTATTCATGATATCCTGGGAATTTTCTTCGTTTTCTAAGCCTAGTCGTGGTAATCCACGTATGAGGTCTTTCACATCTCTCATCTTTACATAACATTGGGTACCACCAAGCATTTTCAGTTTGTGTCGGCAGATTAGCAATTTCTGATTTATTAGTACTTGTTATTAACTCTGTAACAACCAAAGTTTCTCGTGTATCCTCTAAGTTTATATCTATCTTATTAGTTGTAGTCTCTGATGTTTCAGGTCTAGTTGTACTCTCTTTTTGTGTTGTCGTTGTTGTCGACTCAGTAGCTTTTGTTGGTGGTGAACTAAATTCTTCGGTTGTTGTTGATCGCGACTCTGTAACAACCAAAGTTTCTCGTGTATCCTCTAAGTTTATATCTTTCTTATTAGTTGTAGTCTCTGTTGTTTCAGGTCTAGTTGTACTCTCTTTTTGTTTCGTCGTTGTTGTCGACTCAGTAGATTCTGTTGGTGGTGAACTAAATTCTGCGGTTGTTGTTGATCGCGTACTAGTTTCTTCAGTTATCGTTGTTGGGATACTAGACTCTTCAGTTATTACTAATGGATTACTTGACTCTTCACTTATTATTGATGGCATACTAAATTCTTCAGTTATTATTGATGCCATACTTGACTCTTCAGTAGTCGGTGTAAAAGCTGTTTCATTAGAAAAAAATGTATCAGCAAATTATTTTTCAGAAAGTAATGTAAAGCACTAGTGCAAATATTAGATAAGTGTATTTGTCTCATATTTATGTACCTGAGTCGTTTAGTTTCTTGATGACTATGCCAATCAGTGCTATTTCATGGTGTTTAACAATCTAGGTAATACAAATTAATAATGTCCGAATTAGTTCCGTTTTAGCGTATTACTGGATAACTATTAATTAAGTATTGACATATTCATTGACAATATTTTGTACTTTATTAATAATATTTGGGTAAAATTGGATTCCCAACAAATTCATCAGGTGTGTGAAACGATTGCTTTGGACATAGTCTGACAGACATCTAGAATATAAGTATGTCATAATATTTGGGCAATTGGTGCTCTTGGTTCATTAGTTCTTATCAATAATCGTAAAAGGTGGCTGTAGAAGCCACATTTTACGATTATTGAAAAGTTAGTGAGGCTATTTTACAGCCAAGCAGATCAAGCTCTAAATTAATTGTATGTAATGTTATGCTTTAAAAAGCCTTTTTATGAAATATCAGGTCGTACCTATGAAGTTGCCGTACTTTCAGCAAGCCTTTGGAATTTTTAAGCACGTTGTTCCCTTTTCTGATCTGCATATCTTTGCCATTTAATGGCCATTGACTCTCGTCAATAATCATGTAAATGAATTAAATAAAAACATTATTTTATCATTTTCATTTTTATAATTTGAACACTGCATAGTAAAACATGATGGTACCGAAATACCTACGAATACACAGGTATTGATTTTTAGTAAAGATGATTTAATAACGAAAATTTCAGAACGACAAATGAAGTAAGTAGCTATAGTTAGTAGTTACATTTTAAAGACGACATGATACAGTTGCTTTTGTCATGCTCATGGAGAGTATAGTAAATATTCAATGTGAGGTCAAAGAAATAGGATCAAACACAACAGAAACAATTTGAAATACTTAATATATTTATCTTTTCACCAACAGAAACAGCAACTTCATTTGAAATGACCTAATACATAGAAAATAGATTTAAATAAATATATATAACCGTGACTCCGTAAAAGAGTTTATTTTCAAAGCCGATTAATAATAAAATATCTTTTTTGTTGAAGATATTTTATTTATTTATTTCAGACAATTCCAGCCCATAGTTAAATATGATACATTAAAATATATCATCAATTTTATTTATTTTTTAATCTAAACACATTTTTATCGACTCTCAGATAAGATAATTCTTATGACCAATTCTCATAATTTCAGAGCCACAGCACGACAATCATGAAGAAATAATGCACTTAGTAAAATAGTAAGAATAGAAATATCAAACTGCCTAGTACATACTACTACAAAGTTGGCTACCCAAAAATTGTTCTTACATTCTTCCACTTTTGTTGTTTCAGTTGCGATGATTGTAGATTTCGGCGGTAATATCATTTTCGTCGTAGGTGGTTCGGTAGTAATTAGCCGTATATCTTCTCTAGTTACCCAAATTTTTGGTCTATCACAACACGGGCCAAAAGTGATTTTGGCAAATTTTGCACCACCGGGATTATAGAGATGTACAATTGGAATTACGGAGTTTTTCAAAGATTTTGAATATTGTGGTAATATTTTTATTGTTGTACTTGTATTCTTATTCGCCAATCCCAAATTAATCAATGTTGGTATTAAAGTTGACGATGGTGGTAGCAAAGGCTTTAGCGTATTCAAGGGCCATATCACCCATGGTATGGTTGGAGTTGTTGTTGGCGGCCGGGTTGGCCATGAAGTTAGCGGTAAAGTTGGTGGTGAAGTTAACGATGTTTTTAGCGGCTCTGGTGGCCACAGTAATAATTTTGTTTCCTGTGTTTCCTCTGATATTGGGCGTAAAGTTGATGTTGACGGTAGGAAAATTTCTTGTCTATCCGAAGGCCATACTATCCACGGTATGGTTGGCGTTGTTGTTGGTGGCCGGGTTGACCACGGTGTTGGTGGCAAGGTTGGTGGCGGAGTTTGCAATATTTTCGGGGGTGGTGATTGCCACATCATTGTTGGTGGGGGCGAATACACTGTTGCTGATGGCAGAGTTGCCCATAATGTTGGCAGTGGGGAGGGCAATGTTTCTGGCGATTTCTTGGGCCTTATTAGCCATGGTATGGTTGGCGTTGTTGTTGGTAGCCGGGTTGACCACGGTGTTGGTGGCAAGGTTGGTGGCGGAGTTTGCAATATTTTCGGGGGCGGTGGTGGCCACATCATTGTTGATGGGGACGAATACATTGTTTTTGGTGGCAGAGTTGCCCATAATGTTGGTGGTGGGGAGGACAACGTTTTTGGTGATTTCTGGGGCCTTATTAGCCATGGTATGGTTGGCGTTGTTGTTGGTGGTCGTGTTGCCCGCGAGGGATTCTCAACAGAAGGCAATATATTAAAGGTAAACAGTGTTGTCGCTGGCGGAGAAGCTATTCCTGTGGTCGCTAAAATGACGGGAACAGTTTTTTTCTGCCAATTCTTTTTCTTGTTCCATGTCTCCTTCTTTAACTTCTTTGTCGGTGCTTCAGAAGTAGACGTAGTAGTTGATTTAATAGTAGAAATGGAAGTTGTTGTTGATATACAAGTCTCAGCTGTATTGCCCAGTACATATGGTACGGGTGAATTGCCCGCTACATTTGGCACATGTGTATTACCCGGTACATATGGCGCAGGTCTAGTGTCCGGTACAAATGGCGGTGGTGGAAGGTCCTGCAGACATGGCGGGATTATAGTATCCGGTACACATATCATCGGTGTTTTACTATTCATCTGTGGTACAGTACCAGTAATGCAATGAACAGTTGGAGTTATATATGGTGGTGGCTGATGGTCGTCGAATGGGGGTGGGTTCTTTACGTTCAAGTCTGAACCTAGGCAAAATAGGTTAAAGGTTTCTCGACAACCTGAAAATATCATAAAACTTGTAAGGATTCAATTAATTCTGCAATATAATACTTCACAGAGAAACAAGTAAAGTTGTTGTGAATTATAAAAATACATGGGAGTGTTTGAATAAAACATGAACTACCAACTACGGTAGTCTCAAATGTTTTTTTTTTAAATAATGTATGTTATTTTATTTATTTCAAAGGTTAAACTTTTTTGGAATCCATATTGTACACATACAGGTGGTAAGTATAAATAAATAGAAACAATTATGGACCCTGACGGGCACCGTAAAATTTTAAATGTAGGAAATATGAAGAGTGCTATTATAAATTTTCATATATTTAAATTACCTACTGTCTATTGGTTTTATAATAACAGTAATAGTTATTACTTCAGATTATTATCTTTGTTTATCGTAAGGAAAAAATATTTGGAGTAAAACTAAAACCAAAGTAAAATTCTAAATAATATTTTATTATAATACTTAATAACTTTTATTGAATGACACGGAAAATCTTTACTCAGGCATTAGTTACAACCGAAATCTCGTTGTCCTCCCGGACAGGGCTTACTTATCTCTGCAAAGTGTTTTCTGTACCCTGAAATAGGACAGATATTACTTATTGTTAATTAAGTATTTTATTTTTAGTTTTACTCCAAACCATTGCCTAATTATTTGAAATAAACACCCTGGATATTTTCCGTTTAATAACTGTTGATATGATTATTAAAAATGAAATCAATTTAAACGTAACTAAAAAGAATTAGGTTCGAATCAAATCAAATCATCTAGTTTTAATTGACAAAAATATTGACTTATAAAATGTTATTTTCACCCAGCAAAATTAATATTTTTGCATATTCTTAGCAAAAAATATGCAAACACAACTCTAGATTTAAAACGTCTAAATTTTAGAGCATTTGTGGAACAATGTATGTCAACAGTAAGTGTTTCTTTGTTTCATAACAGATATAAAAACGCACGAGCTACACAAAAATCATGAATCACGTGTTTACTCGTATCGTGCTTTAATAGAGTTCTACATTTTGACATCTATATTAACATTTCAATTTATATACTCTATTACGCACAAGTGGTTGGCCGCCTAGTTGGGTCATATGAGCGGCCAGCCGCCGGACGTAGTAGGAAAAGCTGTTTAACATTTTCATTATGTAGAAATATTTAATTTTATATGTTATACAACGAAAGATGAATGTCACACGTCGTCATCATGACAGATCTGGATTCTAGTTGGCCAGTATATAACAGTCCTCCGCCGCGATTCCTAGCTGCCGCACACCCGGGGTCGGCAGCAACTGCTCCAGGTGTATGCGCCATATAACGCCACCATCAGTTCGCACTTCTTAGTACAGATTTCTTTCATCTTCTCTCTGGTCGGTGTATGCTCTGGCCTGCACTCGATCACCTACGGAATAAGACCTGACGAGAAGCGGTGTGTTCTCTGATCTGAACGCTGTCGGGACAGTTGAGTCCCTGAACATCATGTGCAGCTTTGTTCTAACGTCCCAAATGAACATCCGTCCATAGGGAGTATGTCCATCCTGGTTCGGTGTGCGTCTGAGCCGAGTTTTTAGCACAAGGAGCTTATCCGTAAGGTTGCCCTTCTCCCCTTCATTGCACGTAGTGCTTTCTTAATAGTTTGCACGTAACGTTCAGCCTGACCGTTAATTGCTGGGTGGTACGGAGCTGACGTCAAATGTGTTACTCCACAGCTGGTAAGGTAGGTTTTAAATCCATGGGATACAAACTGGCGTGCGTTGTCTGATATCAGTGTGTACGGTGTCTGTATACCAAATGTGCAAAATAATTTCTTAAACTTAGCAATGCACCATGCGCTCTTTGTGGTCTTTGTGGGAAAAACTTCAACCCACTTTGTGAATGCATCTACAACTATTAGAAGTTGGTATTCTAGAAAAGGTCTTGCAAAATCTATATGAATTAGTTGTCAGGGACCGCTAATTGATCCCAGTGGTGTAGAGGAGTTTTTGGTGACTCATTCTGTTCTAATCCGCCGTATTGTTCATCTCTGATGTCTTTGTTAAGGGTGACCTTGTAGTCTGCACATAGCCAAATGTCTCGTTTGGTTTCACAATCGGTACTATTGGCGTGCCCTAGTTTGATTGGTCTACTTTGGTAGTCACCCCTTCTGCACACAGTCTTTCAATTTCTTTATCGACTATTTCCTTAAAAGCGTACGGTATACGTCGGGGTTTTATAAATATTGGTTGTATATTTTCTTTGAGATTTAAATGAGCTTCGTAGTTGGATATTTTTCCTAGGTCTGATCTAAAATAGGTTGATGAAAATTCTTCTAATATTTTATTAAGTTCGTCGGATTGTTCTGAAGTTTGTTTGTTGTTTGGTGCAATTTTCATATTAATATCTTTAATCCAGTTTCTACAAAAATTCGGTCAACGTTTTGATTGATTATGTAAACCTTCCCGTTGATAGCCTGGTCTTTATACTTCCCTTTCATGTATGTTACTCCTGCAAACTTGATAATTTCGTCAGTGTAGGTTATCAATTTCGTATCAGTTTTGAAAAAAAATATTTGGTATTTGTAGGCTTTTGTATTGTTTGAGTGACATTGTTGACAAGGCCGCTCCCGTGTCACATTCCATGCTTCTTATCTTATCTTGTGGAGGGGCCGAGAAATGATTTGGATACTTCGACCCATTGGGATCAATTGTCGTCCCTTAGATTACTATTACTAGAACTTACTCCTCCCCAATCTCGTTGAAAACTCTTTTCATGAGTTTTACGACGAGACTAGGAGATATGGAGATATATATTTTTCTTTTTTTGATGTTTGAGCTTTTATATAATTTTAATTGTTGTACGTTAAAATCGCATGCATTTTTTTTTAATGTGTTTTCCGTGGGAAATGTGGTTGGTGACACATTTGGCCGATTTTTTTTTTTGTACTATTTGATATAAAATGAAATGTGTCACTGTTTGTTTCTCCCCTTATAAATAAATAAAAATAAAATAAATATGAGCCTATAGTCTTCTGGTTTTGGATATTCAACCCCTAGAAGACTCATTCGCTTACCAGCCAGTGCATTGTATGTGCACAGAAGGTGCTCCATGCTTTTCGTATATTCCCTACACAACCTGCACATGGGTGTCGCGGTTATATCCATCTTCATGGGCATGTCGTTGGTTCCAAAGTGCCCAGTAAAGGCCCAAGCAGGTAGCGGATTTACCCCCTCCTCATATTCTAAATGCATTCCCGGGCTTTGAACGTAGAGCCTAGGAATTTCTTGGAGTGTTGTAGACCGGTATTAGACAGTCAATATGTTCGTTGTCTGTGATCTGCAAACTTCCTAAATGTGGCTTTAACAAGACATGTCGAAATGCGTACACATGTTCTGGACCCACAAAATCATTTGCTGAGCCCTCTCTTGCCAGTTCATCTGCCACTTCGTTACCATGGATTCCTTTGTGCACAGGGACCCACAGCAGTCTTACCCTGTTATGCTTCTTGACCTGTTTAGTAACTAAGTCTGGAGTCCACTTTATAGGATACCATGGCTTTGATTGCAGCCTGACTGTCACTAAGAATATATATGGATTTACCTCTGGTTCCTCTATGTATGTGTGTGAGCAAAGGTTATTATGGCATAGGTTTCTGCTTGGAATACAGTTGCCATCTTCCCTAAGCTTTTGCTACATTTGTAACCTTTTGCGTATATTGCCGCTCGTGTACCTGATTCCATTTTGGATCCATCAGTGTACCACACCAGACTATCTCAATCTAGTTGATCGAGTCCCTTTGTCCAGTCCTCTATTGTAGGGATTTGGACCTTGAAAGACCTTTCAAACACAAACATGGTTTGCATCTATCGGGTATCATGCTTATTACCCGATCCAGGCCTTCATTTCCATCGAACTTTGTATGGTTAGTCTTAGACATCTCGTTCTCTTAGGCATTCCATAGTCCAGCAACAGCAAGACGATGTAATGTCTTCCTTGCCTCGAATTCAATCATCATATGCAGAGGAGGGATATTGATATATTATTTATTATATCTCTCAATCGCTGCCGTAGGTGTTGTCCCGAAAGCACCCGTGATTTCGAGACACACTATTCTTTGTCCATTGGTGAGTGACGCTTTGCACAAGGCAAGTTTTGTTCTTGGCCACCACACTATGCTGCCATATGTGATAATAGGTATTTTTACTGTCCGGTACAGCAATCGTATCACCTTGGGCTTTTGCCCCCAAGTTTTACCGTAGGTGGAACGACACAGCCGAACACTCGTCGGGCCTTTGTCGTAATATTTTCCACATGAGTTTTTCACCGAGTTCTTTGTCAAGCGTTACACCTAGATAATTAATAACTTCGGTGGACCAGGGCAGCTTAATTCCATTGAGGGACGGCTCTCCTAGGTTTCCTAGTGTCTTTTCCTCGTGAATGGAATAATGACTACTTTGCTTGGGTTGATAGAGAGGTGGTTCTTTGTACACCATTCCTCTGTCATCCTCAATGCCTGTTGTAATAACCCAGAGACTATGTTCGGGCATTTACCATTAAACATTATAGCTATGTCATCTGCATAGCCTACTGTGTAGAATGGTCCGGTATTAAGTTTGGTAAGTAGCGAGTCTACTACCAAGCTCCACAATAATGGTGACAGCACTCCGCCTTGCGGACAACCTCTTGTTGTTTTTGCGCTAAGTCTATCTCCCATCAGTTCCGATATGACTATTCTGCTTCTCAGCATATAATCAATGCAGTTGCACGTGGTATCACTAATGTCATGTTCCTTTGCAGCAATGCGTATGGCCTCAAATGTTGTCTTGTCGAAGGCTCCCTCTATGTCGAGGAAAGCCCCGACACAGATCTCTTATCCCTCTAGTGCAGCCTCGGCTTGACTCGCAACATAGTGCAATGCCGTTTCCGTAGATTTGCCAGGGCTGTAGGCGCACTGTAGTTTAGGAATACTTTAAGTGGTCCCTCTCTTAGGCACCTGTATACTAGTTTCTCCATAGCTTTTAAGAGAAAAGATGATAGACTGATGGGCCTGTAAGCTATAGCTTATTCTTGCCGGTCTACCCACCTTTGGTATAAAAGTGACTTTGACCTACCTCCATGCCTTGGGTACGTACCCAAAGGCTAAGCAGGCTCTCTAGAGCTTACTCAAATGGGATATCAAAGCAGAAAGAGAGCCCCTTCTTGCAATAGTATTGTGTAGATGCCATCCG
Source organism: Orthosia gracilis (assembly GCA_947562075.1). Classification (NCBI taxonomy): domain Eukaryota; kingdom Metazoa; phylum Arthropoda; class Insecta; order Lepidoptera; family Noctuidae; genus Orthosia; species Orthosia gracilis. The sequence goes on along the minus strand of OX387264.1, from coordinate 64,153,167 downwards.
GACCAAGGGATTTGAGAGGCTGCCTGGAAGCCCGCTACGGCAAGCTTCGGTTTGTTTTCATCTACCACTTTCGTTGCCGTGACTCAGATATATTTGGACGTGTGCCTTGAGAGCTCGTCCCTTGTGATTGGTTCCTCTTCATCGCTATCGCGCTGTATACATTCTGAAGTGAGTCCTAAACACCACGCCCAGAGTGTTGTGAGCGCCCTGTCCAGTTTCCGTGAGATACCCATTCTCATCATCACATTGCTTTGCACAACCTCATTCCATTTGGCAGAGCTTCGATGGAGGTGCAATGCTGCCGCCAATTTGTTCTTATGGCCTTGCGTACCGCCGTGTTATACTTACCTGGCTTTTGCATCATTAAAGGCGTTTTGTGTTTCCTAACGTATTTTAGCTGGTTCAGGAGTCCACCATGGTACTTTTTTGCAAAATACCTTTTTCTCTTGGCAGTTATCTTGCCATGCACCGATGGTGCCCGCCTTGATCCTGTCTGCTTCAAATTCTATATCCAGTATGGAATTAAGCTTACCTTTAGGGCTCCCTAGGCTTACTGCTTACTGCAGCTTACTTTGAGGTCCCTCCTGTACGAGTCCCAATTTGTATGCCTTAGGTTTCTCCTTAGTTTATTTTCGGCTTTTCCCGCCGTCCTAAACCTAAAGTATATATAATTGTGGTCAGACAGAGAGATTTCGTCCGATACATGCCAATTTTCTATATGAGTGCTGGCCCTGTTTGAAGTCAGTGTCAGGTCAATAACTTCAGTTCTCGTTGAGGTCTTGAAAGTAGGTTTAATGCCTGCATTAAGGATTTGTAAAGAAAAGCTTACCACTAAGTCCAACAAATCCTCCCCTCGTTTGTTGACATCTGAACTGCCCCAAAACAAAAGACGTAGTGTACATTCGCATCGCAGCCAAGTATCAAGTCAATTCCAACGCAGTCAATTCCTTGCTTACTTGTTTGTTCTCAATTTTTCCTGTGATCATATATTTGTCTGTTATAATACGTTGAGTTTCAACGGGCTGTTTCCGCAACTCCACGACTAAGCGCGTATTTTGCGCATTTTGTTATATCACTTTTGCTTAAATTGATATCTCCAATACTGTCGCAATTGGTTTTTAGGTTCCATTGCAAACAAACTCATGCCAGATGTCCAATTTTCTTGCATTTCAGGCAGGTAGACTTGATGGCGCCACAATTATTAGATCGGTGGTCGTCTATACCGCATCGGAAACATTTTCCTTTTTAAATCTCTTATAGTTAACGAAGATAATGATGAAGAAGTTAACATTATATTCTGTCGTGTGGATGATGGTCGTGATTCGTTATCTCTACTTGTCGATTTTGCAAACATGTTTACTGTGTCCAAATGTTTGTGCATGTCTGCGGGTATTTGAAGAAGTGTCGTTCATATTTCACTAACTTTTAATCCACTAATAAACTGCAGGACTAGGAAACTTAACGAGGTAGACTTTTGACAGTTATGGCACTTGAATTTGCAGTTTAAGGTTTTTCTTTAATTCTGAGGCTTATGTTGCTACTGTTTCATCTTCACGTTGTATGTGCGTAATAAATCTGTGTTGTAACGCCCATATACTAGGCTTAAGATCTATGTAGTCGTCTAGAATCTGTGTGAGTTCTATAAAGTTCCTATCAATTGGATCCTCCGGAGAACATAAATCAAGTAACTTTTCATGTAATTCGGGTGATAATGCGGCAAGAAAGGTGTACACTTTTATTTTATGATCTCCGATTTTATAGAGCAAAAAAAATACAGTTATTCGTTTAGTAAAATGTACGAAGGTCTCTTTTTCTTGAAAGTGCTAGCAATAAATTTTTGGCCTTCGTTCTTGTTGTGTATTCGTACTCATATGTGATGCCGATCTTTGCAGCGGTGTGATTCGTTGATTCACTCTGTTTTGTAATATGAGAGGTTTAGTCTTTATGATGACACATTCCTCTTCAAAATTGTACCTGGTTTCTATCTCTTGGTCTTGTTGTTCGTCTGGTGTTTTTAATTCTATTTCATGTTGTATTTCCTGTAATTTATGTAACTTTTCTTTAAGTGATTGTAGTCTTGACTCTGTTTCTTCGTATGGTAGAGTTTCTTGGGTGTTTACGTAGTTTTCAGACTTTTTGAATAAACCTCGTAATGACGCGCGGGTTTTCATTTTTTTATATCATTAGTCGACATCCTCGTCGCCAATTTATTAAAGACACATTTTCTTTATGTGGAAATATATAATTTCATATATTATACAAAGAAAGATGAATGTCACACGTCGTCAACATATCAGGCCTGGATTCTAGGTGGCCAGTATATAACAATCCCAAGTACAATTTGTTCATAACTTTGAATACTTCCAAAATCATTTTATACTATCCTATCACATGAGGTAACTACACTGTAGCCCTACTAATGAGTTCCAGTTGTAATGATACTAAATTAATTAATAATTGTAATGTTTATAGAAATCAGAAACCGTTACAAGTCCGTTTATTTCACGACAAATAGTTTAAGAAAAAAAATCTATATTACATGTTTATTTGCAAAATGCAGCGGTATATATCACGCTTGACTTTTTTATTGATTTAAGAAATTGTTTCATTAGTACGAACTTTAAATTTGTATTTGATGCAAGCATACCTAAATGACAAACATTGGCACGTAACTACGCACACATTAGCACACACGATTATTAAGTAAATAATATCATGTGACATTTTCCACTTTTTCTTCGCAGATCGTTATTTTTCCACGTTTCTCAACCGTGTTAAAAGTCTTAATTCACTAACAGATAACGCACAGCCTAAGCCACTTGCTCTAGAAGTATTAAATTTTGCAAGAGAGTTGTTTATATTATGCAAGTAAAAACTAATAAAGGATATTGGCCAAATTAATTTCCTAAAGGAGGAAAATAAGGGGTAATAGTTGTATGAGACGTAATTTTGGAACATAGAAAACTCTATCGGGCTTGTTTATCTTGAAATTCTTTTGTTATGTAGTTACGCCTTATAAATATTGACCAGGTTATTTCAAACTCTTGTATTATATCTAAACTCCTTCTTTTCGATAGGACAAGGTTGGGATTTTATGTATTTGAAATGATCTGATTTGATATTAACAAAATATCGAGTTCATAGGGTGTAAATCTGTAAACTGAGACGAGGATGATGATACCAATAATATAAAAGACAAGCGCGAGAAACAGAAGAGAAATATGTAATACATAAAATTTACAATACTTACGTGCACCAAAATCGCAGTTATATTCATACATATCGCATTGGTCGAGGAACGTTCTCCGACTGCACCCATCTTCGGTGGCAGCACACACCATGCTATGGTCGTGGATACACACAGCTGCTAACTGGCAGTAGTTTATCGGCTGAGACAAAAATACAATGATGTAGTCAGTACTAAAATTTTGCAGGGCGATAATTGGGTGTGTTCCTTAAAATTTATTGTATTGTTGAATTAGCTCTACTACCTACCTGCAGTTAATATTGGGTTATTTTGGACCTTTACATAACCCACTTCAAGAAATGAATCTAATTACCAATCAGAGAGAAAAAAATCTGAGAGAAAAGATAAGATGTACTCGTATTTGGCTCCAGCAACTTTATTTTCTAGTATTATGCTGATATTTTCCAATCACCCGTTGATGGCGTCCTGTCGGCGCGTGTCTGTAGGTTGCCAGCGTGGAAACTCATCTCACTTCCTTTTCCTCGCCCTTTTTTTCATTCAGAGCAATAATGCCAAGAAACAAAAGAAAAACAGCTGAACAGCAGCAGCACTCACTCTCACATTAGGTGCAACTCAGCAACATTCGAGGTCTGCACTAGAACATTGTCGCAGTCAATCGCCACTTTGAGACTGAAAAACCAGCACTTTTGTTCATTACGGAGGCGCAGATCGGATGCCCTTCAGACGGGGCGTATCTATCTTACATAGAGTTTACCCTGGAGCACATGTTCAAGCCACGCGCTGGTGTATGCATGTACGCCTGTGACGACATCTGCTATCGGCGTCTCCGTGATCTTGAAGACTCAAATTACTCAGTGCTATGGGCCTTGGTGGACACAGGTCTGGAGAAGATTATCTATGCCTGTGTCTGCCGCATTACGGTTATCTGAAGACAACCAGGCTCACACAGTACCTGAGCGAGGCGGCTGATGTGGCTCAGCTTCTGTCCAATTAATGTTACTGAAAGACTTAAAGGCCCACCATCAAGAGTGGCTCTTCCCATACTAGTGCACTGACCATGTTGGACGAGAGATGCAAAATCTTTCGATAGCGACCAATTTCACTCAGCTGGTCCAAGGGGCAACGACGCCTGGACCTTCTGCTGACAACAGATCCAGACCGATACTCAGTGTCATTATTATCACCTTTGGGTAGTTCCGACCACTGCCTGGAGAAGTCTGTATCTGTGTGCTCGCCGCCAAATCCCAGCCCAAGAGGCATGCGGTGGGTTTGGCGGTATATGTCAGCAGATTGGTTTGGTATGCGATATTTCTTCGCATGCTATCCTTGGCGGCCCACTTGCTTATCTTTAGATGATCCATCGTCATGCTCTGACGCAGTGACGGATGTGTTGCGCCAGGGGAGATGGAGTACTACATTCCATTATCTGACGTAACAGTGTCCAATGCGACCATCCATTCTTAGGTGCCGGGTGTGACCGCGCAAACGCGGTTAAACATAAGGCGTACCTAGCACGGGTCAACGCTCGATTGTGCAAGGCAAATGATGTGAGTCAGAAGAAAAAAGCCTTCAACAGGGCTGCCAAGTCCTGCAAAAGGCGATGCGAAGGGCACGGTTTGACCATATTAGTAGAATCGGGCACAAACATGCTTCATACCCTGCAGGTAGCAAGGCGTTTTGGTCCCTGGCTAAGTCGGTTGAATCAAACTTCTGTAGCCTCTCACTACCACCACTGCTGAGGCCCGACGTGTCACTGGCCCACTCCACTGAGGACCACATCATCACTATATATCTATTTTCTAGTTAACTTGTTGATAGTTACAAGTTAACTAGAAAATAGAGTTGCTGGCTATGCTATGCTTGTTTGCTGTTAAGATTTTCTGTACTGTTCCTACATCGAGTTCCATTAAATTTCGATCTAAGAAACACTCAAAATGGGACCTACGAGTATGATAAAATGTTCGTAAGTACTCGATAACTTTGAGCTAGGTACTGGAAAAACCACTCTACTAAACGTGTCGTCGGCTCATGACAAACATCTTTTAAAATGGGTCAACCTTGCCTCCATTGTTGTACTAAACATTTAGTAATTGTATAACATGTCAACGAATAAGCGTTATTAGTTACTAAGGAAATAATTATGAGTAATGAGTGTACGGCAAACTTGTTGATGCACTTGTCACTGTCAAGATAAACTATTCAGTGTAAACTCATAAATGCGATTAGTGCTTACTGCATGTGGTTAGTCTATTATATTTTGAGCTGCCTAATTTTAATATACACATGTATCGCTGTTTGTGCTTAATCGATTAATCAAAATCTTGCTTTAAAATGAACAAAAAAACACCAAACACAGTAACAATATTAATAAAAACAATGTACAATTGCACAAGCTATTCGTGGTTCTTGCATCCAAATTAAAATAACTCTCATAAATCTGCGCCAGGTAAGCCTATCGGGTGCTTCCTGGCCAGACAGCTTCACCACCAAATATGCTAACTGACTGATCAGTTCACAAAGCCACAGCATGTGCTCTACACGTTTAGTACGTACAGAATAGCTGTTGGAGTATGAACGTAAAAGAAAAAACATAGAATGTTCAGTTGCGATTTTCTTTATTTGGGACATGCCCCGCACTCTGTTCCCAAATACTACAACTCCTGCAAGCCAATATCGACAGTGTCGACCACCATAAAAGTGCCGAGGCAATCAAGTCAAGACCCGGAGAAAATATATTGTGATGAAATCTTACATAAGTCAGATGCTGCTCTGTCCAGTGTACTGATGTTAGTACTGAAACCAAAAAAAAAACAAATATTTAGTTTATCACTGTTTGGACACACAGGCATCGTCTCTGGGAGGCAGAAATAAAATCTTACGCCTGAATGTGAGATACTTCGCTTTGTAGTCGCATTGATGGATAACAATGTTTAAGCAATGGACAACTATCTGTCGTCTCATCATCATGTCAGTTACATGGGTAACTTGGGGACGGAGCTACACATTTTCGTAATATAAAATTTATAGTAAAATCTCACCCAGCAGAATAAATAAGTTCATTTTATCCAAACATAGTCTATTATATTGTTCAACAGCACGGCTGTTAGCCGTTGACTGTTACCTATCGATTTTGTAGTTGTATTGTAATAAAACATTTATGACTCTTTCACTGAAACCGTCATAAAATAAATCTAGACACGCGCCAGCGTGTCAAGCCAAGTTCAAGCAAAAAAGGAACTGGCGACGCAGCAGCTGCGTGTAATATTACACGAACCATTTGGAGCCACTTTTGTCATCTTAATAACTCAAAATCTAATAAAAACACATAAAATTTGGTTCATGTATTAAAATTCCTAAGATAAACTATAAACCAAAATTTCATAAACATAGCTCAAACGGTTATTTAGATATTAACGTCCAAAAATCCTCATTTTATCACTGAGAACTCTAACCCAGTTCCAGATGACTTAAAAAGGGCAAATTTGGTATCCAGATTGGTTTGTTTGGTATTTTAATTATCTTCGAAACTAATGTTTACATGTTGTCCGCACAGTTGTCTGTCACATCTTGTCACTGTTAGTTCGAGTAAATGTCAATTTATGTTCTTATCGGTGCGTTCCCTTTTAGGTAACGGTGCGCTGTCAAATTTTGATTTGTGTCTTAATTTAATTTTCTTGTTGCTGTATTTCTGTTTTATACTTCTTTTTGTTTCGGATTCTGTTTTTGCTGCACGGATTCACCACTTTTATTTTTTTGTATCTTGTACGTTATTGAACGCAAATTGTCAGGTGAATTTATTACTAGTTTATATTTTTGAGATAGGGTTTTATATATTTATATTATAATATTTGTTATTATATATTCATGTCTATAAATGAAGGCAGTGATTGCAACAGTTCTTTTTTCTTTGACAAGTGGTGATGTCAGTTTTGTGAGTGTACCTTCTCTTACAGACAGTCTTACAGCGCAGTTTTCCTATGTTCCTTAGAATTTTAACGTTATACATATCAACGCCCAGAGATAATCCGGCCCATTTCCATGATTTGCTGGCAAGTTTTGAATATAAAAACAAACATGCCATTCTTCAGTCATGGCTTCAACCCTGTCTCCCTTCTACTAGTTACTCTCTGCCTGGGTTCATGCTCATTAGAAACGACCGGACGGTTGGTATTGATGTTACCATATACCTCCAAGCATATATTCTTTTCTCTGTTCTCAATGTGCTAGCGCAACCACCGCCATCGAACGAGTCATCGAGTAGCGACTCTTGGGGGAGGCCTATGTCCAGCAGTGGACGTCTTTCGGCTGATATAATGATGATGTAGATATTTTAATGTTGTAGCAGAAAAAGCAAGAACTTGTGGTTTTAAAATTTATTTTAGTTTTTTTATGTTCTTGTAAATAAATTTCACGGCACAGAACTTGGCACCCATCTAGATCTTAAGTCTTTTGTCGGCGTAGTCAACAACCGCGCATATTCTTAGTATTGAACTTGGCTCCCTTTTTCACAATTATGTTTTTGATGTGATTGAGTTCACAACTTACTTCTTAGTAGTTTGGTTTGTGACTACATTGTGTGTGAAGTTAATACTGCAAAACTTATCTATTTTCTTTTTTGGTAAATAATGTGAAACACTACGAGATAAGCATTGGACAAGTTTTAGGAAAGACCAAAGAAATTGCAGCCAGTTATATATTAATAAAAATAAAATTGTCGACGACACATGTTAAATAAAAGGAAAGGATTTCCATTTCATGATTTAGTTATTTTTATATTCATTGATGCGAGTCACACGGGACTGGCCAATGTGGCAACGCCTGGTGGAGGCCTATGTCCAGCAGTGGACGTCTTTCAGTGAAATGATGATGATGATGATATTCACTGCAACCGCTTGTAGAGCCCGAAGATAGGAAACACCGTCCTAAATATGTATTGCAATTAAGTTTAATATACTGTTAATTCCCACTGATTAAGTACCATCACCCTTGATGCCTATCAAATAATCCTATTATTTGATATCGCTTTTGTTACATCCGTGTCTACAGTCTCAAAGTACATAACAGTCTAGCAATCGCAATTTTCATTCGTTACCACAATGCACGTCATATAGTTGTTTACAAAGTTGTTTTGTAGAATAACATACAAAGAAGCAAATCACAATGCTTCTATTTTTCTGGTCATTCTGACTTAAGTGTTTCTTTTTTTTCAGTCAAGGTTGAAAAACAAACGCAGGTTCTGTAGAAACCATACATCGTAATCTGTCATCGCGGAACAATTGAACATCCTGTCTAGGCCCCAAGAATCGAGTACAAATGAAGACCAAATAAACGACCTCATGCCACTGAAGATCAAATCGGTGATTGATGGCACACAAAAGAGAGAGCAACATGACGTGTATTCTATTCAAATGCAAGTCATGGTTTTCGGTCTTCTCTCTCTCTTTTTTATAATAAGAAAAATCTCAAGCCGTATTCATGGTCTGCAAGACTTGATGGTTCCTTATCCATTTGCATAAAATTTTAAGACCTAATATATCTTAGCATAATTTTGTTTGGCATAATTATATTTTCGCATAATATAATTACGCATAACAGCTTACGCATAATTTTTTTAAGCATAATTTCTCTAACCTTAGTAATGAATAAGCAGAATATTCTAAAGCATAAATTCATTAAGCATAAAGTTCTAAAGCGTAACTTTTTTAAGCATAATATCCTAAAGCATAAATTTATTTACACATACAGCATGCAAGCAAGCATACAGCATGCAAGCAAGCATGCAAGCAAGCATTCAGCAAACAAGCAAGCATGCAGCATGCAAGCAAGCATGCAGCATTCAAGCGAGCAGGCAACATGCAGCAGGCAGGGTTTCTGTCTCGGCTCCGGCGCTGCGGGCTTCCGGCGGCCCCACGCGTGCTAATCGTCGCAGACGGCTTTCGCTCACCACCGCAGCTTCGGCTTGTTGGTTGCTCCTCAGCCCGTGGGCCGCCTCGCCCCTACGCGCCCACGCGATTTTAAATTACACTCTAGGGGTAGGACAAACAAGACTATGTATAGTCGGTTTTGCAGCAATTCGGTTCTGTCACTAACTTTTGTTGCACATCATTTTAAATTTTTAACGAACAATATTATTTAATTGTTACAGAAACTATAGCAAATTGGTTTGATCAGAATTATGTATGGGGCACTACAAGTTCACCACCACCATTTCCACCCAAAGTCTGAAGTACGTATCTACTAGAAAAGGAAAATAGACCTAGGACACAAAACCATGCAGAGGCATGGCACAATAGAATTGCACATTTTGTGGGATAACACCATCCTGGATTTTATTTTTTGGCAAAAAAGATCGTTCAAGAAATAAATCATCAAACCATTGAAATAGATAAACTGGATGTCGGAACATCACTTATACCAAAAAAAAAGAAAAACACACCGACAAAACCAAAAGAATTGAAAAAAATATTAGTAAAAAAGATGAGTATACTTCTAAACTAGCATATTTACAAGCAATTGCTAAAAATATACACCTAAAATAAATAATTATACATAATTAAGGACCACTGTTTCAATCAGTTAACTTCTATCTGAGGAATAACCGCCATATTTATTTCTCATAGTAGAAGTTAACTGATTGACATATTTTTTTTATACAAAAACTGTCAAAACATCTAAAATATTCTTCAGATAAAAGTTATCTCGCGATTAAAAAATCGTTTAAGTTACATAATGTTATACAGTATAATAAATCATTTGCATGAAAATTGTTTTTGTTATTTATATTAATTGTATGCCTAAATATTATTATGCTATCATTAGGCCTGCTCAAATTGCCTGGCCTGCGAATCAAATTTATGCTAAAACAAATTAGTCTTTAAGATGATTATGCCAACATAAAATGTATGCATCAAAAAATTATGCCGAAGTATTATTATGCCAAAACAAATTGTGCCAAAATCTAATATTAGGATAAAGAACATTATGCGAAAAGAAGGGATCCCAGACTTGATTTTGGTTAAAGTTGCTCAGTTAATATATTAACCTGTCAGTTTTTCAGTTCTGAGAATCCAGAGTGCACCATATGAAAACAGTAACATCACTCTCGGGGATTCCTTCTCGGGAATGAGTTTGTTGAAGATGATGATGAAAGTCAATTAAAAAATACGTGAATACTAAGTGTCAGTGTAATCAAAACTGTCTGGCCGTCACACAGAAACAATACAAGAATTTATGTTTATTGAAAAAATGATAAGCAATTATTTATTTAGGATTTTACCAAAGCTTATGAGACTTTATTATCTCAAACAAAACTTCATAAAAAGTGAGATTACTTTTATTTTAATCAGATCCCGGTTTCATAAATCTTAACGAAATAAAAAAACTATGTCTGTAAAGACGGTCATATTTTGCCATCAAATAAGTAGTAATCTTATGGTTCTTACGTTTTAGGGTTGCGTAGTCAACAAGAAAACCTTATAGTTTCGCCATGTCTGTCTGTCCGACCGCAGCATAACTCAAAGACTCTTTGTACTAGAATGCTATAATTTGGCATGGATATACATATTAATCACGCCGACAAAGTGGTAAAATAAAAATATAAAAAAAAAATGTATGGTACCTCCTGTACGTAAAAAGAAATAATAATCCCCACGTAAAGTGGGGATTTTTTTTTGTTTCCTCGTTTTCCCATGTTGGATAGACCATTCAAAAATATTACGGGTCTGTGAAAGCCATTATTCGATACAGGGATCCGTTTGCGTAAAATTAAGCTAAAAATGGCAAATTTTTGTCAACCATTTAGCGGGCAAGAGACGGGGTTTGCCCGCTAAATGGTTGCTTTGGAACATGTGAAAAATTCACGGCAGTAGTATATATAACGAAATTAAAAGGGAAACTATCACACCTAAGTAGGCTTTACAATTGTACGAATAATAGTCGACCAAATTATAAAATGTACTTGGAAAAGTAAAAAAATGTATATTGATGTATCGGAACAACAGTTTTTGAACGGCAAAGTTAATTTTGTCCCTTCGTTAGAGCAACGTTCGGTGCTTTCATTATTTATGAAAGTTAGTAATGTTACCTATTTATTTTGGTGAACGTAGCTGTTTAAACGGAACCCTATGTGCGCGAGTCAGATTCGCACTTGGCTGGTTTTTCTATATCATGACAATGCTCCTCACAAAAATAACTAGGACGAGCGATGATAAGGTATTCGGATAAATGCCTTGCACTTGACCGAGATACTTTTTCCTTGCCTTATCGTAGAAAAATAAAATTTGAAAAAATTGCCTTTACCTTTTTCGTAGTGAGAATCATTAGTACCTACTGAATATCCTTGACTACGCTTTTACCTCAGGTAAATTATTACCTGGTCTCAGGTTCTGGGGCCACTTGGTCCCAGGAATTGTCGATGGGTAAGTATAGCGCTACGCTATTCTTGTGAGTTTGACCTAGGCGTGGCTTCAAAAACTTCTTTCTCATTCCACCTAATTACTGAACTAGATATTAAGAGAGTAACCAATCCATATCCACTAAAGCGGTAGGTGATGATGGCCTTCGACTCCAAATGAAGTCAAAACCTATTTTAAGTGAAATAGTTCCTATCATAACTCACATAGTAAATTTATCGCTTTTCCAAAACTCCTATCCTACAGCTTGGAAGAGGGCTCACGTCCTACCACTTCCTAAAGTTTCAAATCCCTCCTTACCTTCCCAGTTCCGTCCAATATCCATCCTACCAATCCTCTCCAAAGTCCTCGAGAGTATTGCTCAGAAGCAACTTTCTTGTTATTTGTCATCTAATAGCCTGCTGAGTCCTTACCCATCTGCTTTCATACTCTTAGGAATCCTTTCCTCTCTTAATGTCTCTGCTTCGGTAATTGAGTGGTTCAAATCTTATCTTCAGGGCTGCTCGCAGTCTGTTCTATCCGATGAGGACTCCTCTGACTAGTGTGACTTGACTGCGGGCGTTCCTCAGGGTGGCGTCCTCTCTACTCTCCTCTTCTCAATTTTCATTAATGCTATCATTAAGGTCCTAACTTCTAACTATCTTCTTTATGCAGACGACTTGCAGCTATATCGACACTTTAAAGTGGGTGATCTGGCTGGAACTGTGTCTGCCATTAATAGTGACCTAGAAAATATTACCAAGTGGGCTAAATCCTTTGGACTCTTACTGAACCCAACCAAATAACTCAGGCTCTCATTGTTGTTGGTAAATACATGCTCAGCCTTTTAAGTGAGCAACCCCTCTCACCAGTTGTTTATGATTCAGTGCCCATATGTTATTCCAAAAGCGTGAAAAACCTAGGCATCCATATGGATACTAACCTCTCTTGGGAGGTTCATGTTGATGATGTAAGTAAGAGGGTCTTCTACTCTTTTCAGTCTCTTAAACGTCTCCAAAATTCTTACCATTTTACACTAAGGTCACTCTTTCTCAATCTCCTCTTCTACCGCTAATAGACTATGCGGATGTCTGTTTTCTAGATGCAACGGAGATACTCCTAAATAAATTCGAGCGACTGCAGAACTTGTGCATCCGCTTTATTTTGGCCTCCGCAGACCATGTGTCGGCGTTTCGGACTAAATTGAAGTGGCTGCCGTTTCGGCGTCGTCGTCGAGATACCCATATCCTATCTCTCCTCTATACTATCCTACACAATCCTACTACTACTTCTCTTCTTCCTTTTGTACACTCTCTATCACTCTAAGGTTTGCTGTTAGAAAACTCTTCATTGAGTAAAACTCGCCGTTGTACGTTAACTTTATAATCACTCATGTTGTATATGTATTCATTTGTGTTCAATAAAAAATTGAGAACATGGTCAAAGATTTTGGAACACGTGATAGAGCAAAAATACATAAATGTTTTGTTAATTTAACTTTGTATTTTGCTTAATTCTCCCAATAGCTATAGTATAGTCAGTTTATAATGTTCCCACTGCTGGTGCACAGGTCTCTTCTTTGGGAATGGGACTCAGCCGTAATCTTGCACACGGTCACAATTCGGGTTGGTCGATTTCACATGTCATCGAATTTCTAGGTGATGCCGGTTTCCTCACGATGTTTTTAATTTTGTAAGCAGTCGAAGCCTTTGCCACTATGCCGCCATGTTACCGAAATGATAGTTTGTCCATACAAACTATAATTTCGGTAACATGGCGGCATAGTGATACCATTATAATTTCGAAATGTTTGATTTTATACCTACAACAAATAACTGCTCTACACTTTAGTAGGCAAATAATAAGTTGTTAAAATGTCATAAATAATTATAAACTAAACACTATTGACGAATGACGGACTATCATTGATAATATCTAATGATCAAAACTATTAACAAAGCTTACCTATAACAGTGATTACGTGCAGGAATATTCTTTGCATGACAAGGCAGCCGTGGTGGACACAGCACAATCTGCACAATGCATCTGTAAATATTGATAATGAAAATATAAGCATGCAAATATAGGTGACGTATTGATGCAAATTCACAAATGTTGAAATAAAGAGACTGCAAATTAAGATTTACAATCGGTTAGTCGGTTGAGAGATTACCATTTTACACAGTTAACATTTGGATCGCCTTGACAGTGCAAGGCTGGCGTGCGCAGCCATACTAAAAAAAAAAGTGTCGGAGAAAATAATTTAAATTAAAATGTTTATATCGTTAAATGACACATTAACTGGAGTTTAGTATTTATTCAGATATAATTACTATTTATTAATTTTAAATTATTTAATGAGTAATTTTTTTCAAATAAATCTGCAAATATGGTGTACAAAATCACAGAAATGAAGGAAGTAGCGCTACCTGTCAGCAGGATAAGATCGTTTTCAGCACAAGTAAGTAGACTATTTAACATTATCAAATACCTAAAACAAATTCCAAGATTAGAATTCTTTTAGACGTGCCTAATACAGACTAAGGTTGGGGCGCCAATTCCTTTATGTTTGCTATGAGTATCTAACCAGATAACGCGTTGTTACAAGAATAGTTAAAATAAGCAATGAGCACGTTTATAACAGGGAGTCTAAACCGGTGACTGAAAAGTTGTGTGAAAGTCGGTTGTCATGGTTTGGCATTTGATGTGGAAGACGTTAATATCGTGAGGAAAGTTTTGACTAAGAATGTCTAGTAAGGATAGGTGTAGAAACCAAAGAGACTATGATGATTTACGAATGCAGATTAGTTCTTGTCTGCTTGCCTCGTTACCCATAGCATTATTCTCTTGCGTCTATCCTAATTTATTATTGCGATCGGCACAACATCGTCTTCTGAGTAAATTCCTTTTGTAGATTTATCATCTTTTACACAGTCTAATTAATACCACAGGTTTTTATAAACCTCGTGACGTTTTAAATATTCATCTATCTAAATCTACTGCTGAAAATGAGAATAAATAAAAAAAAACAGCGTTTAAAATGGTAAACAATGACTGGAACTCATTTATCTCTTGCAAAACTTTTAGTAGATATTTTTTTAATATGCCTATCTTCTAATAAATTACTACGTCAATACTACTTTCTAGCAACCTGTTCTTCAATTAGTTTACAATATCTATGTTTACCATATTAAATGTTAAGCCATAAAATGTGTTTGTACTAGAATGTTGCATTTATTAGTTAGTGTTAGCTTAGCAACATTGTTAATAAGTTCTCCCATTTGTATAGTACTATATTAATCACTTCAATGATGGTGCATGCACACATTTCAACGATTCAATCGTTGTTGATTTTAGGGTTTTAATTAAGATAATCTCTTCTGAATGGTGCATCTATACTTCATCGTCAGTAGAAGTGCAATGGGGGCGGGCTATTGCGTATGAATTCACCGCAAGAGGCGCTGCTGTAGCGTGAGGTGTCCGATATGTCCAATTTAATTGCGCTCGGCTTTTAGCGCGAGTTTATTTTCATTTTTTATTATTGTGAATATTTCCCAAATTCCTATGGCAGATTAAGATGAAAAAACAGCGTTTAAAATGGTAAACAATGACTGGAACTCATTTATCTCTTAAAATATTTGTAAAACTTTTAGTAAATATTTTTTTAATATGCCTATCTTCTAATAAATTACTCCTTCAATACTACTTTCTAGCAACCTGTTCTTCAATTAGTTTACAATATCTATGTTTACCATATTAAATGTTAAGCCATAAAATGTGTTTGTACTAGAATGTTACATTTATTAGTTAGTGTTAGCTTAGCAACATTGTTAATAAGTTCTCCCATTTGTATAGTACTATATTAATCAGTTCAATGATGGTGCATGCACACATTTCAACGATTCAATCGTTGTTGATTTTAGGGTTTTAATTAAGATAATCTCTTTTGAATGGTGCATCTATACTTCATCGTCAGTGGAAGTGCAATGGGGGCGGGCTATTGCGTATGAATTCACCGCAAGAGGCGCTGCTGTAGCGTGAGGTGTCCGATATGTCCAATTTAATTGCGCTCGGCTTTTAGCGCGAGTTTATTTTCATTTTTTTATTGTTGTGTATATTTCCCAAACTCCTATGGCAGTTTAAGATAGGTACGGGATTTACCAACCACTGCTTTAATAACGTTTTATATTTCAGAAAATTCTATTCTGCTATTTACCGAAAAAAGAGGCTGCGCAAAACTGATTTTATATTTAATCGCACTTCTACGGCATTAGAAATGATTTTGATTCAAACTTTGCTTCCGTGCGCGTAATAACAAAGTTTAACAGCTATATTTAAGAATCTTACTCGCTAGTGGCGCCAACTGGTGAGCACAAAAACGTTAGCTTCCATTGAATTCCTTGCTGGAGTCTGTGTTTCCTAATTGCTTCAACCTGAAAGAAAGAATAAAAATAATTCATGCCGCCAAAATTAACGCACATAAAATAAAATCTTACAATAAACAATAAAATAAACTATTAACTTCAGTCAACAGTGAATATACTCGTAGTTACTTCTAGACAACTGCATCATCACCATCAGGTGAGGTGAGATAGTATTCAAGGCGAGCGTATTGATATATTTTTTAAGGCCCTTACTCCGCTTTAGTGCCGTAAAACGAGGTACTAGGTACTGGTACTGGTTACTTTCTAAAGCGTACTCCTTAGTAACGGTTAGGTTAAAAGGTTCGAAAAAAAAACGGATTCATGTACGTTATTTGTGAAACATGTTTTTTTGGCGTTAACATTGGGGAATGTATAAAGAAGATAGAAAGACTTAAAAGACTGCCAAGCCATTTCTGATTTTTTGGGGTCAACATCCAGTCATCCAGCTCACATCATTTGCATTCGGTCAGTTAAGCAACATGTATGTCATATTGCTTAACTGACCTCCACAGCACTATATGACGATACTCCTCGGAAAGACCGGTTGTTAGAGTTTCGGATAAGGATCGTCACAGACAGTCTTCTTGTTACTTCACTTAACTAATAAACATTGGGAAATAATTAACCGGGTGAAAAATATACTGAATGGGCGACTATTATACTAAGTAAGCAACTATTTATCCGATTTGAGGAATACCTTTTAGGAGGTTTTTGTGAGCTGCAGTAATAATATTGTGACATACTATAATTGTATTTGGGGTTCTATTTTTTCTATATTAGCATATTATTCTTCATCGTAAATGAAGGCGACATCGCTGTGCAGCGCGGGCATTCGGGTATAATTGTGTTTTCAACGAATTGGTACAAGAGCAAGCGGAGCGAGTTCGGGAGCTTAGGGCACCCCGACACGGACAGGTTAGGTTCGCTGAGGAGCTGAGTTCGCTCGCTTTGCTCGCTCACTTCAGCTCCCGTCATCTCGTTCGTGTTAGGTTACTTTAGACCCTGCGGACGGAAATAGGTCGACTATGTTGCCAGAGTACTAATCAAGTCGCTGTTTTAAACATTTGTATTCGCCCACTGTTTGTCGCCCACTTAGTATTTCAGTAAGCCATATTCAGTATTTTTTACATCTTTAACTTGAATTTATTGTCGCTCGTTTAAATACTACCCATAAACATTTATCCGAGTAGTATCTATATTCACGACTTTTTCCTCTTCATCCTCATCCCAAAATATTTGGTATCGGTGCAGCAAATCTTCTTCTTCCTTACATCTATTTGCGTAATAACATCAGAGGATGATGATGACGAAAAAGATGGATAGTACCAATCTGTTAACTAGATTTCACAACAAAAGCTATTGCTTTAAAAATCGTGCGACAATAATACTGACATTATATGCAGTCATAATTGTGAATAGCGATCATATATCTATGGTCTTTAATCCTAACCTTGACTAAACCGCGAGTAATTTCGTTGACAAAGCGCGCAATTTTAATAGATTTTTCATTGTTGCAAAGTGTTTTCTTGTTACAGCATTGTTACAAGCAAGTATACACTGCCAGGTATAATTTATGTTCTCATGGTTTAAACTGAGGAGATTTCAGAAATTTTGGAAGACATTATGAAGGGCATAGTCGAAAAATACTGTTTTCCTTCTAAAGAATTTGAACTATGTACATTCCTGCAATAAAATATCGCTACTATACCAAGTAGGTGTCTAGTAAATAAACTATCAGTAAAAACAGTAAATAAGGTCGTCTTGGTTCAACTAAGAGAGCGGTCTAAAAAACATTCTGATAGTACTTCAGCATCGAGATTATGTTCCGTACTATTTTTTCCTCGATTTCCGCTAACTGTTTTACGCACTGTTGATAGCGTTAATGAAAGTAAAGCAGGCACTCACTTATTTGGTTAGAACACATAAAAAGTAGCCCTCTTTAATACTGGCGATGGCTGATAAATTGGATCTGTAGAGACTTTGGCACTCTTGTTAGCGATCTTAGTTTTGATTTCGCTCTCGGCCATGGCGGTCTATATTTTACATACGGTGATTCTAGCAAGATACTGAATCTATACTGTTGTAAAACATCCTACAAGGCAATTATCGCGTGATGTGTAAAGATATTATCAATTAAGAAGATGCAACCTTAAATTAAATAAGATTTAACTGTAGATAATCTTATCTATATACATAAAAGCGAAAGGTCACTCACTCACTCATTACGAAATATCGAAAACCGCTTGTCGCATAAAGGGTCAATTTGGCAGGAAGGTTTCTCAAGTAATGTAAGTGCGCACTTAGAAATGATTTTTGGAAATTCCACCCGTAAGGAGGTAAAAGGGGGGTTGAAAGTCTGTATGAAATTTCTACTATTTGTAAATCAGACAAGTGAATTTTACATTTACGCTCTTAATTGATAAAAAGAATGCATTTATTTATTAGTTTTTGGAAATTACACCCGTAAGAGGGTAAAAAAAGGATTGAAAGTTTGTATGAAATTTCTGCAGTTGTAAGCTGGACACGTGAAATTTTAGATTTACGCTGTTGGTTGCTAAAAAGAATTTATGTTTTTAATGGTTTTTGGAAATTCCATCCCTAAGGGGTAAAATAAGGGTTGAAAGTTGGTTTGAAATGTTTACAACTTTACAGTTTGTAAAATGGTCACATGAAATTTCAGATTTACGCTCTTGGTTGATAAAAGAATTCATGTATTTTTTGTTTTTTGAAAAGGTTTTCATTATAAGTTTTTCAAAACTATTCCTAAAAGACGATTTACATATGAAAAAATAGTACGGAACATAATCTCGATGCTGAAGTACTATCAGAACGTTTTTTAGACCGCTCTCTTAGTTGAACCAAGACGACCTTATTTACTGTTTTTACTGATAGTTTCAGACCTTCCTAACACAATTGGCTTAGACGATCTAAACCGCTATTTCTCCACTGTGCCCATGCTAGATAGTATAACCAAACGTCAAACTATCGACTACCTTGCTGGTCTGACGCGTCCCAATACTGCCCCTTTTGTCTTCACACCAGTCGACCCGGCAGAGATCAAAAAGATTATTCTATCTATTAAATCCAAAGCTGTGGGCTGTGATAACATCAGTCGTCATATGATCGTGTCAGCTCTGGATCAGCTTCTACCTGCTATCTCCCACATAGTTAACTTTTCTCTTTTCTCCGGTGCTTTCCCTTCCTTGTGGCGTAAAGCTCATGTTCGAGCCCTGCCTAAAATCCCCAATCCCACACATTCCAGTCACTTTCGCCCAATTTCCATCCTTCCCTTTCTGTCCAAAGTGCTTGAGGCCTGTGTTCATAAACAGCTCTCCTATTTCATTTATCACAACTCCCTTATTAGCCCGTTTCAATCCGGTTTCAGGCCCGGGCACAGTACCGTGTCAGCTCTCCTTAAAGTGACTGACGATATAAGGCGGGGAATGGAGGACACTAAAGTAACTGCTTTAGTGTTAATCGACTTCTCCAATGCTTTCAATACCGTCAGTCACGATATCCTTTTATCTATCCTTTCTTATCTTATGGTCTCTGACGAGATACGGGAATGGTTTTCCTCATATCTTCGGGGGCGTCAGCAGTCAGTTTGTGCTGGAGACTCTTCTTCGGGGTGGTGCGACCTTGAAGCTGGCGTCCCTCAAGGCGGTATTTTATCTCCTCTTCTGTTCTCTATTTTCATAAATCTTATAACCACCGAACTTCAGTGTGCGTATCATCTTTACGCTGACGATCTACAGCTCTACTGTCAGGCAGGTGTTGGCAACTTATCGGATGCGATCGAGGGGCTTAACCGGGATTTAATGGCGATTAAAAGTTGGTCAGACCGATTCGGGGTGGCGGTTAACCCTACAAAGTGTAAGGCTATCATAGTTGGGAGCCCGTTTAGCTTGAGAAAGCTCGATGGTTTAACTGTTCCGCCCATAATATTCAACAACGTAGCTATAACGTTCAGCTCCGAGGTTAAGGATCTTGGTCTGCTAGTCGACACTTGCCTTGACTGGCGCAAGCAGGTAACGAGTGTCAGCCAAAAGGTCACCGGAACGTTGCGTTCGCTCTATCGACTGAAGAACCTTCTCCCAGCTCACATAAAAGCCATGCTTGTACAGTCCCTTATCTTTCCCATAATTGACTATGGTGATGTGTGCTACTATGACCTGAATGCAGATCTACTCAATAAACTTGACCGCCTTCTAAATAACTGCATTCGATTTGTCTTCAACCTCCGTAAATATGATCATGTATCCGTACATCGATCACTTTTGAAATGGTTACCGATTCGCCAGCGTAGAATGCTGAGGGCCTTGACTACCCTGTTTTCTTTTATTGATAAACCCATTTCTCCTTCTTATCTGACTTCACATGTCCAATTCCTTTTTTCTGCCCACAGTAAAACTCTTCGTTCCGCCAATAATCGTCTTCTACAATGTCCCTCTCACCGCTCTGGGTATATCCATTCCTCCTTCTTTGTCCAGGCGATTTCCCTTTGGAATGGGCTCCCTCAGAACATCAGGATGGCAACCAGTCGGTTGTCTTTCAAATTGAAGGCACGCGAACACATTCGCAAGAAGTTTGCAGAATCATCACAGAGTTAATTTGTTGGATTCGATTTCTCAATAACATATTTTTTATGTATGTATGTATCTAAGTATGTTTTTATAGATATATATATATTAAATTGAGGTATTTATTTTTCTTTACTCTATTTTTTTTTTTTCATTAATTTGCACCTGCCATATTTTATCTCTGCACCACCCTAAGGTCGACTCGTAGAAAATGCCTAAGGCATTAAGTCCGCCTTTGTACTTGTGCATAAAGTTTAATAAATAAATAAATAAATTTATGGGGTGTTAAGATTTTGAAGAATTTTACTGTACATGGCTTCTTTTTATGATGTAGGGGAGCACAAAAGAAGGATTTGTGGAAATTCCACCTTTAAGAACTAAAAAAAAGTCATTTGTAGCATAAAATACGGATCACGCGAACGAATGTCGCGTGTCCGTGAATGCGCTTGTATGTCGTGGTGGCCCAGTGGCTAAGACCTCGCCTCTCGTGCTTGAGGTCGTTAGTTCAAATCCGGGCAAGTACCAATGTGACTTTTTCAAATTCATATGTACTTTCTAAGTTTATCTTGGACATCACAGGCAACGGTGAAGGAAAACATCTTGAGGAAACCTGGACTTATATATTTAATGTAAGTCTGAAATAGCCAAGTCAGAGGCCTGCGGGGTTCCCAGAGGCGGCTAATTAACTCTGACACCAGAGGTCGTCACATCCTCACACGAAAAGAAGAAGAAGACGCGAACGAAGTCGCGGGTGAAATTCTTGTTCATTAATAAACGTGACTTCAATAAATTCTCGTACCTTACATAGTTAAAAGAATACAATCGTTTCTTAGTTATCCTTGCGTTATCATCTATCATTTACATCGTGGTACGGAAATAAATGCATTTATTTATTTATTTTTATTCTTTAATGTACACAAAACAAACATACACAAATACAGTAGTACACTTATGTACAAAGGCGGCGAGCTTAACCCTTTGGATTCTCTTACAGCAAATCTCAGTGATGCATTTGAATAATAACAAATATTTCCTAGGTTTCATATTTCAGCATCATGTAGTATTAATCAACGTCAAAACTGTATTACAGGACAGCGTTTCGAGTTCGTTTCCTCAGTTTTTAACAATTTTTATGGATATATTTAGTTGGTTAAGTGTACTTGTGGTACAAGGGTACCAGGGGATATTGCAGGTGTCCAAAGGCGGGAGTTACCACTTGCCAGATATCCCGAAAGTATACCACTAATATAGTATCAAAATATAGCATTAATCTGATCAATAACATTGCCTCACAAATTTTCAACAAAATCTAAGATTGAACTAAAATCTAAAATCTAAGATTAAACTTGATTCTATTGAATTTTTTTCGCAAAATGGTATAAATATTTATTGGAAAGATTTCCTTGACGATTAAGGACATATAAACCTTTGATATGAAACGGAATTTTACAGATTACACCACGTGAATTGGTTTCACGTTCTCATTTACCATTCATCATAAGATATTCATAGACTAATTGGTTATTAATAATAAAGGTCATTATGTTGATTAGGAAATTGTCCATGACTGATACAGTTTTTAAATGCTATAGGAAACAAATACAGACATACAGGCGCCTCTGACTTGTGATTAGTCCTGATGATAATGAAAAACTTGGAAAATCTGGGGATTCACAACCTTGTAATATAAGTCCTACAACAAGTGGGGTTTCTCCTTAGGAGCACTTACACAGTGCGGCCGTCGTAAGCCGTCCAATGGTCCAGCCTCAGGATCCGGAGAAATATTACAAATATTTTAAAAATAACTCTGTTAATAAGAACATTCGCGATTTTTGTACTAATATGTATTTTGGCATTGTTACAGCTACTAGCAAGTATGGCACCAAACTTGCTTCTCATGGATCTGGGCATGGCCATCAGCTTCGCTACCATAGTGACACCAGACCTTCTCAATTCTCCAGATGGTCTCTCATTCACAGAGAATGAGGCCTCATGGTTTGGTAAGTATGTAGCTACTAACACAGTGCCATAAGCGGAAACGCTTATATTTTTAAGAACATTCGCATTCTAATACTCGTCGTATTTAGTATTTTTTCTCCGTTTAAAAATGTCAAAAATATAGATTTATGTACGTATCTGATGATAATGAAACTATAATATGTCTGATTCCTATCGAGATTATTCAAATTTTAAGGGCCTTGACCATTCTTCTTTTATTTGAATTGACATCTGAAAATTTATTTTTCTGACAAGATGCTCTGTATGATAAGCGTCTCTCAAAATTAAATAAATTATCAAGATATAGTTATATTTACATCGTGATATTTCAGTTTATTATACACTACTATTTATTTTATTAATACTTGCTGTACAAGTATTAAAACTTGACGAAAATTAGTAAAAATATTTTGATCTAAATTGTCAAATTGAATTTGAATCTAACCCTGTTTCCTCGCAGTCAAAAAAAAAAAAAAAAAACCCTGTTTCCCAGCTCAAAATTATAGCAGAATTAGTGTGACAAATTGTCAAGCAGATAACGCGTGCTGGAAAACTGAGGGTAAAGCATTATACGTGTAACTTCTTACTAACGTCATTTAAGTATTGTTGGTGTTTATTAATCTGTATGGACTCTTTTGTCTCATAAATAAATATCTAGTAATGTTTTAATTTCAGGCAGTCTATCATTTTTGACACAGCCGTTCGGAGCTCTAGTATCGGGGCCCTTTGTGGACTATGTCGGAAGAAAGAGAGCCACATTCCTAGTCAACCTGCCCCATGTGATAGCCTGGATCCTCATGTACTTTGCGTGGAATGTACCCACCTTGTTTATTGGGAACGCACTGCTGGGACTCGGAACTGGGATTATGGAAGCACCTATCAATTCTTATGTAGGAGAAATCAGGTAAAACCATGATCTTGATGCGGTGATGGTTACCCCTAATTTTGAAATGTTTTGGAAGACTTTAAATGAATTGGAAGGCAAATCAGTCAGTATTTAATTGCCTCTTTGGACAATTACAGAAAGATTAGACCTCAAAATCGCCATAGTATTTACATAAAATTAAAATAAACTAAAACTCATAAGAAAAAAACTAAACATTGCAATATAGATATCACACTAATATCATATAGGCGAAAGTTTGTGAGAGTGTATGATTGTTACCTTTTCACGCCAGAACGGTTGAACGGATCTGGATGAAATTTGGCACAGATATAGATTATAGTCAGGAATAGTACCCAGGATATTTATTAACCCAGGAATATGTTCCCTCGGGATAATTTTAGACTTTCACGCGGGCGAAGCCACTGCCGGAAGATAGAAATAAATAAGCTTAATACATAATTATGTTTTAGTGAACCTTCGATCCGTGGAGCCCTGTGCACCATCACCCAATTATTCCTATCCATCGGCATATTTGTGATGTACTTCCTCGGGTCCGTGGTCACCTGGCGCGTCGCAGCCATCATCTGTATCTCCATACCTTTTACTTCTATGCTTCTTGTGTTACTTGGTGCTGTAAGTGTATATTAAAAGTATCAATTATATAAGTCCTAATGCCATAGAGCCACACAAACCATACTGAAAATGAGGGCCAAATCAAAATTAGGCTTGGTCATTTTATGATCATCGAACATTACAACCTCCAAAATGCTTCTGTCACGATATGCTAGTGTTATAAGTGAACGAGGTGGATATGATAAACTTTTCTTTTTTTTTCCTTTCTTTTTCAAATACATTAAACATATTGTACAGCATAACATTTGTCTAAAACCTCAGAAAGTTTATGTGACCAAGTGGAGGAAGCAAACTCGCACCGCATGTTACTAAAATAGGTAAACTTCTATACCCGCTTAAAACCTACGATGTGATGTCACCAGTAATATAATATTTTCTAAGGTAAATTTTCAATTTTTATATGTGCTGGTGACAATATTTGACTGCACAGTTTTAGGAATTTTATTTAGAGTATCAGGTAATATATATTCCCACGTTCTCGTGCCATACACATTTACAGTTGTAGGTAGTTTATATGTTGGCAAGTAATCCAGATCACGTAACTGTTTTGGTCTATTGTTTAAAGTTAAGGAGCTAATATTATTGAATATGTCCACCTAATGGCAAGTTTAAAGTTTCGGACACAAATTTATGTTGCATAATAAAGACAAGGTTACTGAACTGCGAAACTAACGCATTGTTAGTAAACTGGACAACCAATTTGTTAAATTCAATCTCAATCTCAATGTTAAAAAAGCATTCTAAAAATAAAGAAAAATACCAATCAATTTTTAACATTTACATGATCGAAGAATCTATAATAGATTTTGAACTGGCCTTCAATACATCACAACTATTCGCTCATTAATGTTACTGTGTTTGTCTCTCCAGGTGCCTGATACACCAGTATGGTTGCTATCCCAAGGTCGGGAGAAGGATGCCCTCAAGTCTCTATGCTACCTTCGTGGTTGGACCACAGCAGACAATGTAAAGGATGAATTTGACAAGCTGGTCGTGTACTCAAAGAGTCTGGACGGCTGCGTCATCTGCTGGAAAGAGAAACAGGAGGAGTCGGAATGTGATCATTATAAGATGAATATTTTCAAGAGGTAAATGTTTTAACTGTTTTAAAAGGATTTCGCAATACTGCAGCTCAGATATACTGACAAACTGGCAGTTTAACTATCAACATCAAAAATATTACATCGTTATATAAGCCTACCTGAGATTGAAGGGTACTACATCAATTATCCTCTTCATAATAATTTTATAATTACACATTTTGTACCGTAAAAAGGGTCCATTTTTCCTGTTCACGCACTAAACCTTGAATTCCTGAGATTATAAGGTGAGATTTTCGAAAGAACCATGAGAAAATTATATTAGTATTAAGGTTTAAGATAAGCTTTAACCTCTTCCCTGCCTAATGAATCATATATGATTGACGTGATTGTTTAACCATTATCTCTGTGGACAGGGAAACTGTTAAGATTAAAAAACAGTACAATTCAATATTTATAAACTTTTGCAGATTCTTTGTCAAATTCAACATAGTGATGCTATGCAAGGAGACTCTGAGGCCGTTGATCCTCACCATGCTATACTTTACATTCGTCGTTATGAGCGGTCTCACCCCAGTCAAACCGAACATGGTCAACGTATGCTCTGCATTCGGTATGGCAGGTGACAGCACGAATATTGTGGTAAGCAATGCGGTTTTTATTAACGTTATCAGCATCTCTTTTGTTGTTATTATCGGTCTTGTAATTAAGTTTGTTATCTGTTTTATTACTAACATCAGTTGTATCATCATAGTCATTAGAAGTAAAATGTTTTTTATTAGATGACAAGTTGACCACTCCCGCAAAAAGAAGTCTGTTTGGCTCCTTTCAGACAGAAATCGCCGTTTTTCATTCTTTCCAGAATATAACAAACTGGTTAAATTCATCTTAATTAAAATAACAAAGGCATGCAATACACGAAAAACTGCCAATTACATTTACAATGCAAATGACACAATTTTTTGTCAGGTTTTAGGATTCACGTTTTTGACGTCAATAAATGAGACGAATCACTTCTCTGATCATGAATACATCTGTCTCTAACTAAGGTCATTACACGGCTCCTCACTTGTATGTTAGGTAGGTTTGTATAATGATGTTGCAATGTTTAATAATGTTAGTTGTTTCCATGCTTATTTAAATCCTTTTTCCTCATAAATTGTAAGTTTCAACTTAAATATATATGCAAACAGATTATGTTTATATTGTTCAAGTATATAATCTGCACTAAGTAAAGTTCAAATAATTTAATGGCTTCATTTGGCTTATTACCTTTATTAGCAAAGAGCCGAGTCACTCTGTTTCATCGTGATATGTTTTTATCCAACAACTTCTTTCAATATAGGTCAAAGTACTAGCATGCTCACTTTTTTTTTCAATTTTAAAAACAAATGAATATCTACATTTCTAAAATTGTACTGTTTCAGGTAATGGTAGGCGTAATAACTCTTATAGCGAGCGTCGTCGTCATTGGTATCATCAAATCCGTGGGCAAGCGCAAAATAGGCATCACAGCTATGCTTGGAACAGCTGTCTGCTGCACTGCCCTCAGCGTCTACGCAGAATTACATCTGGACAAAAACGTCTTCTCATACGACTCTAAGACATTCCCAAAGGAGAAGAGCATAGTTCCTTTAATATTCTTCTATCTTCTTACTATTTTCACTGGTTTTAATGTGTCTTGGGTTATTCTTGGAGAGGTGTTCCCTTTCAGGTTAGTTACGTTAATATTTCTAAGTATTTATTTTTTATTTTGTTGTTTGCTAATATTTACAATTTCATCATCAGGAGTCGAGCTTCAGCTCAAGGCACCGGAGCGGCCTGGAACTACGTGGTTACTTTCATTGGAGCCAAAACCCTTATTGACTTGGAAACCCACTTTAGACTTACCGGTGCCTTCGCTACATACGCTGCTTTCGCTTACCTGGGAACTATCTACCTTTACTTCTTCATGCCAGAAACTGAAGGAAAACCCCTACAAGAAATTGAATCTTATTACGAAGGACGACTCAGAATATTCGCTGACGATTGGTTCATCAACATGTTCAAGAAAAAGAAATAGACGTGTATATACTTAATATTTAATTTTAAGACTAAGAACAAATTAGACTAGATCCAATTCCGCTTATTATAAATAATTGTTACAATTCGCATTTTGATTTTTTCTAAATATAGTTGGAGTTTCTTTAAACCTAAACAGCGAGTATTATAAGGAATTACAAAACTATAATATCACATGTAATCTACTGTTGGGGATCCTCAATTTTCGCCATAAATATAGGGAGAGAGCTCTTACTATCCCAAAGGACAGCAATGAAAGGTCGGTTCACTTTGAACTCTACGGCAGGATCATCGTATGACAGTGCTACAGCTGCAAAAGCTGTAGCAGCGGCTGCAGTACCTCCTTTCTCGTCAATAGACAATACTGCTGAGTGAATTGCTGAAGAAATGGACGGAGAGTCGGACCCGTATGCTCCAACTCTGCTGAGGTCGGAATAATCACGACGGAAGATATTGATGATACCCATCTGAAAACAGAAGATATTTTTTATTAAATTTCGTCAGTTTTTCTGCAGTAAGTAGATTAGGAAGAATTACCGTACTATTCATTTGTATAATACCATTACGAGTATCGTAGACTAATGACTTAATATTTCAGAAAAAATAAACAGGATTACGCCTTGTCATGCACTTTTTAGTACCCATACGGATATATGTACTTGTTTTTATAATTTTGCTTTAAAATGGTAAATATCTACAATATTAAATATCTTTTAACTCAGAAGACATACAAATTACTGGCACTTATGAGGAAAACGTTCGAAATTATTAACTTGTTCTTTATGTAAAAGGCCGTCTGCGTCACAGACTGGATTTTTTATCAAAACTGCTTCCATATTAGGACAATGACTTACATCTACAGTTTTAAAGATTCATAATTTTCTGGGAATGGTATAACCTAAACAAATAACTTCGTACGCTTCCATAGATTTTTTTAACCAGAGGCCCTAGACTTTATCAACGAAATATTTGCGGTAGCGATTGAAAAAAAACGTGAAAAATGTATGAAAATGTCAAGTGTTAACGAAATATCATGTGAGCAATGCCTTACATTTTGGCATATCGACCATCACCATTGCTTATAGTGGTACTTTATCTAGAGCCTCAGGTAAAGCAATACCATAGCAATCTTGTAGCACTGTTAGAGCATATCGAAATCCGAAACCCAAAAAGAGGGTCTGAGGATTCTGAGGCCCTATACAAGTGATATTCTGTCATCGAAATAGAGTTGCCCTTTGCCTTGCCGAATTCATTACGCAGTAAGACTGCTGGTGATCTATTGCAAAATCATAAGAAATCTCAAATAAGCATATTTTACGGAATAGTATTAAATGAACACTTACACTTTTCAATACAACCGAACAATCCGTATCAGCTCTTATCGTGAACTTGGGTATCTCAATTTCTGTGTCCATGGCTTGAAAGCTAAGATAGCTCAGTAGCCTGGCATCTGTCAGTGAAGCTAGCGTCCTCTGGATACCCATTATCTGCGAGGGCAGGATCACCATCAGATGGTACTCATCGCGCTGGAATTTAAAAAGAAAATATATTTACAGTTGATAATTCAATTTAACCTATTTTTTTCATAGATTTATCAGTTTTGTGAAAGAGATGTATTCAAATTTTGATTTACATTAAAGTATATTCCATCTATCTTTAAACTATGCAAAACATATTTCTTAGTGGATTTTAAAATGAATTTGATTGTCTGAATCTAACTGCAAATTCCTTATAATCACCACAAATAGCTTTTCACTCCAAATCTAATAAATTCACTAAAAATAATCTACAAACGACTTATATTCATAAAAGCACTATAGACTCCATTACTTCGTAATAATTTAGAAAAACCATTTCCACTTACTTCAAAAGGCAGTACGATAACTTTGGCGCTAGTAGTCCTATCCACACCAGTCTTAAACAACTTACGCATACGCATAAAGTCAACTGTTTTAGTTTGTCCATTACTTAGTTCGAAGTCCTTAGGTTTAGTTAACTCTGTTCTAAATGGCACTTCCCACAAGCCCTTGAAGTAAACGGCATTCACTAGTACCATTTGGGTTGTGTAGTCGACAGCATCTGTAAAGATAAAAAAAAAAAAATAACTTGAAATCATTCTGTTATCCCTAAAATTAAATAAGACCCATGTTATAGAGAGTAAGGCTATACATTGACATCAAACGGACAAGGTTGCGGTCATCCGCTGAATGCGAGACGCACGGGATCGGCCGACCGGTCAATGTGGCTACAATTGGAGAAGGCCTATGTGCGACATTGGAGTCTTTCGGCTAAAATGGTGGTGATGATAAAGCGGGCACACATCTAGACTCCGGGTTAATACTGGGAAAACCCAATATCCCTTATCCTAGACTTGGGAATCCAATCTAGGACCTCAATAGCGGTCGCGACCACTGTACCAATGCTTCTGAGCCTTTGTTTTGAGATTATAATAATTTGACTGTACTTATATATTTATTTGCAAGGAGAAACTTTCACATTTTTCTTTCCTTTTAACTTTACTTAAAGCCTTCTTTATCTACACGATAAATAGTGTTTTCTATATAAACTAACAACTTTAAACGAGCAATTCTTGTATATATATAATGCGAATCTCGGCAACGGTTGCCAACGATTTTCATGAAATTTAGTATGCAGAGAGTTTCGGGGGCCATAATCGTTCTAGCTATATCTCATTTTTAGAAAACGTTTTTTTCTCTACATTCACCCGATCAGAGCTCGGCCTCCCAGGTACTATTCATTAAAATGTATACGAGTTATGTTTATTTTTTTTTGTGTTTTAATTATTATACCAATATACAAAACAAATATGTGTACGTAGTTAACATCTCAACCTTTGTCTTGTATATGTTCATTAGGTTTTACGTTCACTAAAATCATTTAATGAAGGTAATTAACTTTGAATAGGCACTGACGAATTAGAATATTATCTAGCTTTGATTACATAATTCCAGTACCACTAAAGATTTTAACTGTAAGGAAACCCAGCATTATCTGCAAAGGAAAGATCCATAGAAAAGACCAGTTTATATATAAAAAGGGATGAATAACACGAAGCATAAACAGAACTGGTTCATGTGCGTAATAGGTAGGAGATAGATTCCCAAGATGCAAAAGAGAAGCCGAACGTTATGAAGAATGAAAGATATCACACAAAATGAGAACCGAAATTCATTGAGGTTTAAATCAAAAAGTGGTTTAAAACCACTATTGCCACGATAGGGACAATAAGAGACATTTGATACCTATATCAAAAAACCCAATAACGTTAAGAATAAGAATTAACATTTTATATGCGGTATCTTTTAGTTCGGATTAAGATTGCAATAGTTGTAAATTCTAAATCCAAAATTTTTAAATCTCAGGTTTGAATACTGTATTTTTCTGCCGTTTTTAAGCACACACAACCTGACATTGCGTAACTGTTTTGACGAAGCAACAAAGCACGTGCGCTCCTTTTAATTTGGACTCGGAAGTATTCATTGCGTGTTTTACGCTGTCGAATAGACAAAGCAATGAATGCAAGCAAAGCACTCGTACGCCATTAATTGAAGTTACGCAATTACGGTGCCGAAGCTAATTATTTACCTGGTGCGATAAGCTTCTCGATTCTGTTATCAGTTCTGTATGCTACCCAGCTGTTGATCTGGCGAGCAGCTTCTCCTGCTCTTGAGAAGGCCACAGTCGTGACGTCACTATCGAAGCTATTTACGGCGACGTTCCTGAAGTCTTGTTTGATGGCAAAATCTTCTGATATGAACAAATTGTTCGCAACTCTCAGAATATTGCGGGAATTGCGAGCCTGGAAAATGATAATGTTTAATTATAGATTTTATTCTTTTGAGAGATTTGGGAAGGGAGTCCGCTGGATGCGAGACGCATAGGACCGTTCGATGTAGCCACATTTGGGAGAGGTCTTTGAGCAGTGGACGACTTTCGGTGAAATGATAATGATGATTTGATGATGGAGAAGGATTTTTTTTTTTTTTCTTAATACTAATCCCCACCAACATAATTGGTGCCTATTTATTGCAAACACATTCATACTATTCCTCTTACATGCCTCTCGCACTTTTATCCTTCATACCATAGTTCATCTTGCATTCATCCTCATGTATTCTGTGTGGGTTCATTTTACTAACTACGGGCATGTTTTTATTTTTCATCACAGAAATAAATTTAAAAAATACAAAAGTATACATGAGTCTGTTCATCTCAGAAATAAAAATCTTACAAAATATTTTAATCACAATGTACAAGATATGCTATTTAAAGTAATATGGTTGTGCAAAAAGTGCTACTTATCAATAGATTGTGCAAAAAGTGCTAGTATCACAGAGAAACAGGTATATAGCAATTAGGGATATGAAAACACAAAAGTGCAGTCAGTCAAAAATATCACAATAATTACACAACTTACAAACTTAGGTACTACTCAAAATACTGTCGGCTATACATGTCCTGGCTGCATTCTGTGCTTGCATTTAAATATCACACAAAATATTAATGAAGCACAGTGCGCTTCAGGTTTTATTTCGATGTATAACCGCAGTGGCTACTCTAATACAGTAGATTAAGAACTTTTCCCTAAATTTCTTGTTCATGAGCCCATGCAGGCTCTCCCTCGTTATTTTCCTGTCCAGCTCACATTCTAGTCGGTAGCGTTCCCTGATAAATAACGGGCATTCTACAAGTAAGTGCTGGACAGTCTCTGCCACGCCTGGATCGCAGACGCACGATGAACTCTCCTTACACTTGAAGCGATTCAAGTATTCAGAGAACCTACCGTGCCCCGTCAAAACTTGCGTGAGGACGCCTTCGGGCCGCACCTGTTGTACAATACGGAAGGCAGCTATCGCATACGGAAGAAACATTTTCGTCACGGAAGCGGTCTCGCCCGACACATATCTTCGATTCCATTCATCAAGCGATTCCAAACAGATCAGTCGCTTGATAAATGATACCGGACATTGGTCGTAGTCCGGCCTCCTCCGTAACGACAATGCTGCCTCCTTAGCCAACTCGTCCGCTCGCTCATTCCCCGGCAGGCCCGCGTGGGCCTTGATCCAGAACAAAGTCACAGCTTTGCTCTGGCCCAGGGCGTGAACCAGGTTGGCGCGCGCGCGAACCGCCAGGGGATGGGGAGAGCCATGGTTTGCAAGCGTCTGCAATGCGGACATTGAGTCGCTGTACAAACCATAGCTCGCCTCTTGCCGCTTGAGGATCACTTCAGTGGCCTTGCAAATGGCCAGGAGTTCCGCCTGGTAGACTGTGCAGTACGCGGCAAGGCTAAGCTTGAGGTTCCGGACTTCGCCTACATTATCCCAAATGGATAATGCGGCTCCGACCTTTCCCTCAATCTTGCTGCCGTCGGTGAATATTCGCACCGTCTGCACATTGTTACTGTCTAGTAACTCTTGGTCTGCCAGGCATATGAATTCCAGGGGCATTTGCGTAGCCGGATGAGGAGCTTCCGCAAACCTCACCGCACTCTCGATCTTCCTGTCTCCTGGCAGAAACCGGGATGACCCTCTCCTCGCTTCATACAGGGCGGCTGCCTCCTGTATGCGCAGGTCTAGAGGTAGTATCCCAGACAATACCAGTGCCGAGTTCAATGAGACAGTGCGGTAAGATTGGCAGAGCTTCTGAGCGAATCCTCGTTGAACCGAGCCTAACCTCTTCCGTATCCCCAACTTTTTCGCAGCGGGTGCCCAGGCGGCGGCTGCGTATGTAACTATGGGCTCAATCGTTGCTGTGTATATTGTGTGAATGACCTGTGTGTTCAGTCCCCAACTCGCCTTTGCGGCTCGGGACAGCTGCTTGTATATGTCAGCTGCCCTCTTGCAGACGTTCGCGGCATGCTCATTAAAAGTGAGCTTTTCGTCTATGGTTAGACCCAGCAACTTCATTTTCTTGACCATACCGATGTCGACCCCGGCCATGCTCAGTATTGGAGTGTCGTACTTAAGCTTGTTTTTTATGGTCATCGCACAGGTTTTGTGCGGTGCAAACCTCAGCTTATTTCGGACGCCCCAATCATGAACATGGGCGAGGGCTGCATTGGCAGATCTCGAGACTTCAGTCGCCGTGTCCCCATCCACGACCAAGACGATGTCATCCGCGAACGCCTGCGCGAAAAGTCCACGCTGCTCTAGGTCCTGCAGTAGTGGGTCGAGAACGAGGTTCCACAGGATTGGGCCTCCGATCGACCCCTGAACGCAGCCCTTGCTAGTCTCTCGAGTGCATTCCTCACCGGCATACCGAACCTTGACCTTCCTACCATCGAGGTAGCTGTCCAAAAGCCTCCTGATGTTGACCGGGCACTTTTCCTCAGCCAGTCTGACTCTAATAGCTGGCCACCAGGCGCTATCGAAGGCGCCCTCTATATCCAACGACACCAGGATAATTAGCTTCTTCAGCCTCAACTTGTCCTGCACGTGCTCCATTAGCGTATAGAGGGCGTCCTCGGTGCTCCTCTGGGGCATGAAGCCAAACTGACGAGTACTGAGCCGCGGTACAAGCTGCCATTTCAGACGCGCTACGACCATCCTCTCCAGGACCTTCCCCAAAACCGGCAGTAGACCAATTGGTCTGTACGCCTTGGGGGTGGTATAGCTGTCCTTGCCCGGCTTCCTGAGGACTACAACAGTAGCCTCCTTCCAGGTGGTAGGGAAGTGTGCCAGTTCGAGGCACTTGTTGTAAAGGGCAAGGAAAGCGTCCGGGTCGTGGTGGATCGCTCGACTGCAGAAATCAGAAGTCAGTCCGTCCCCTCCTGGTGCCTTCTTGGGATTGAAACCTGCCACGGCGGACTTCAGCTCCAGCGTCGTAAATGAGGGATCATGATGTTCATCATGGACCCACTCATTTACTCGACTGGCTGCCTCTCTAGTACGCCTGTGGTCAGCGTTGTCCTGGTCTACTCTGTCTTCGGGGTAGAACGTATCCGCTAGTAGGGCGGCCGATTCACTCGGATTGAGAAATGCACCATCGCTGCAAAGGGTCAGTTCTTCCTGTCTTTTGGCGGTCCTACCGATGATCCTGTAGATGCCCTCCCAGACTCCCTCACGATCCTGCTTCCGGCAAAACTCCTTCCAACTGGCGATTTGGGCACTCTTAGCCTGCATCTCATACTCTTCTTTTGCTTTCAGGTACTCGCCAACGACCTTCGCTCGCCGGACCGGCGCGGCATTGCGGATGCGGTTTTTCTTGGTCATTACCTCCCTCTTCTTCACAGCGAGCTCCTCGGACCACCACGGACAGGTAAGTTTAATTTTAGTACTAGTTTTAGGGATGGTGATTTTGCAAACTTCTGATATTATATTTGTGTATTTAACTACTATTTCATCTAATTTGTTTTTATTATTTACTTCTCTTATTTTATCTAAATTAACATTGTCTCTAGTATTAAATTCTTCTAATTTAGTTGTAAATGCTGTCCAATTTGCTTTTCTGGTGTTAAATTTTCGCGTCGTTCTACTAATACTAACACCTTTTTCCCTTTTAATGTTTATACTGAAAAATATTGTGTTATGGTCCGAGGAAGTTGCTCCTGTGTCGACCCGCCAGCCGTCCACCAGGTCAAAAAGGTCGAGCGAACATGCCGTGACGTCCACATGGCTTTTGTACGCTCTACCACCTCTGATGGTATCAAAGGTGGGAGCGTCACCAGTGTTTAGCACCTGAAGCTCGAGTTCGTCCAGGGTAGCGGACATTTCCTCTCCCCTGGGATCCTGTATGATGCTGCCCCACCAGGCACTTTTCGCGTTCGCGTCGCCACCTATCAGCAACCTACCGGTGGCCACTTCCGTATGGATCCGGGTCATCTGGTCCAGGTATGGCCCTATGGGTTGGTCTGGCTCGAAGTAGTAAGAGACTACTGCGATTTCCCAGGCTTTGGTACGGATCCCCACCACAACGATGTTATTTGTGGTGAGTTTCGGGTAGGGTATGACATCCAAGTCATGATCGAAGACGGCTATCGCCGCCTTAACCCTCCCACTTCCATCGACCTCGCACTGGTAGATTCTCGCTCCACTCCTCTTCATACCTCGGGCTCCCCCCACATACGGCTCCTGAATCAGTGCCCACGAGATCTTTCGTTCACTGGCCTCTAAGAAGAGTTCGGTGGTCGCCAGTTCCTTACGTTGAAGATTCGCTTGGGCCACTCGGTATGGTCTTACTGTTTGTTGGGCAGGAGTCTCCGGGTTGACCTTAGCAGTACGCTATTGATGAGCGGGCTATAGCGTCCCACCTTCTTCGGACTGTGCACTCTGAGCTAAAGGCGTGATGGTGAGTGTTTTCAGCTTTGGCACGCATGCAGTTACAACAGGTCGGTGGCAGACCAGCGCTCCAGTCCGCGCACTCCGTCCTCATGTGAGGACCGCCACAATGGCTGCATTTTGCTACCGTCTCGGTGCAAGCGCGTCGGCTATGCCCATACCCGAGGCAGAGCGAGCACTGGACCAGCGGGGACTGGTCATCGACCCTAACCCGCTGAAGTTCCAGATGCACCGACCCAGCCTCGAGCATGCGACGCCAGACCACTGTGGCGACCCTCAACACTACGTGACACTGGTGCGGGTTCCTGGTGCGTTTCCTGTACAAAACTTCCACTATCTTCTGTTCTTCCTTCAGGTCTTGGAAGATGTGGTTGTTTTGTTTTTGGAGGGCCTTTATCATGTCCTCATTGTTGTTGTACTGCATAACGTCCCTTATAATAACTTGAGGATTTTTGTTTTTTATATCCTGTGCCTTCAGCTCAGGCGCCTTGCTGAGTCTTTCTCGCAATTTCCGTCTTTCTTCCTCTGTGCGGCATCCCATTATCACTCTCCTATCCTTAGCCTTTCTTACATGCTCTACCTGTATACCCCCTTCCTTTGCATTCACTACCTTTCGGATCCGGTCCAGGACTTGCTCACCGGTTTCCTCCTCGTCCTTGGCCGTCACTACGATTGAGTGTAGTGCTGTTAGCTTCGGCATTTGGATGGCAGGCCGACTTGCCGCTACTCTGGCATAGGAGAGCTTCTCCATTTTGATGGAGAAGGTTTTGGGGCACAGACTTGATTGAAGGTAACGCGTTTCACAAGCATATTTAAGACATAAGACATACACAGTTGTAACTCTTTCGTAGAAGGTGGTATAAATAAAATATACATCTCTTATATTATTCCCTGCCGGAGTCTGTATTTACTGATTGTGATAACCTGGGGATGTTAAAGGTTACTGCTTGGCAAGCGTGCTTCACCGTCGACTACATCATCGCTTAACATCAGGTGAGATAGTGGTCAAACGCAAACCTATTAAAAAAAAAACAATGTAAAACATTACTGGTTTAATTTTTTTTCAGTTTACCTGAATGTCCTTCGAAACCTTGGCGTAAGCTAAGGGGGTTGTCTCCGGTGACATTTGCAGTGCGTTTGTAATCTGTTCTTGTGTCTCACCCACTGCTCCCTGTTGCAACAGACCCAGGAGTGTGGTGATGGACAGTGGTGAAATCACCACATTACCCGAATGTACGGTATCGATGGCCTGAAATAATTTATAGCCGAATTATTGAAATATGCATTTCACGCTACAA
Organism: Orthosia gracilis; assembly: GCA_947562075.1. NCBI lineage: Eukaryota > Metazoa > Arthropoda > Insecta > Lepidoptera > Noctuidae > Orthosia > Orthosia gracilis. The sequence continues at coordinate 64,116,352 of OX387264.1, read as the reverse complement.
CTACATTCAATTATGACCAAGATTTATCGAACACTAAGTATCGTCAACCCTATTACTTCTGTGAAGACTATTTCACAAATTCTCACATAATGCATTTTTTTAATTAGATCACTTTCATTCTGAGGATACGATATATATCGAGCTTTTACAGTAACATAATATAACCCATATTATGTAACAGTAAAACCCAATCAATGGTAAATCCTAAGATTTGCAGTAAAACAGTTACCAAGTGTTTTTGTTGTGTGATAATCGCTAATTTCTATCGACTAGCTCTAACTTAGTAAAGTTTAGGTTTTAAATGTAAAAAATATTCTTCTACGTGATTTTAATAGGTCTCGGCCTTAAATAAATTAAGATATAACACAATTACCTTTAACATGTTTATTCCGAAATTCGTCACCGAGTACAACAATGTATTGTAACCTGGAGCCTGCTGGGTGGGATTGTTGAACCCGGACGTTCTAAGCGGATTGAATTGTCTTTGAGGTGTCACGGGTCTATCCTGTCCATTTTGGGGAACAGCCACTGACGGCCTGCTCAGTGAAATCTCAGGTGTACTCGACCTGTTTGGTGTTCTGTGCGTCACCCTTTGTCCATCTTGTGATGTTTGAGATGAGCTTGGACTTCCTAGTATCTGTTGTACAGTCGGCCTGTCGAGTTCTGACTGGGGTACAGCTACTGATGGCCTGCCTAATGATATCTGAGGTTTGCTCTGCTGAAGTATACTTGGTCTATCATCAGTTATCTGTTGTTGTGCAGTTTGCCTGTTTGGCGCAATGTGTGTTAAAAACTGTTGTCCAATCTGCTGAAATGTACTTGGAGTCGGTGATGTTGATACTTGTCTGTAGGCTAAATTGTTTCGTTTGCCATCATAAGATTCTTGCTCAACAGTCGAGGCAAATTCTGATACTTCACTCTTTTGAATTTCTACAGACATCGGCGGTCTTTTAGTTTTCTGTTGTTCATTTTGAAGTAACATTCTTAGAGCTTCACTATCTAATTCATTGCGACCCGGCGCTGACAGTGGTAATGCTGATGGTAAATTGTCAGGATAGTATAGAAAACCTGAATTATACAGTGAAGAATATAGATCTTGTGTCTGAACGATTAATATCAAACAGCATAGTGTTATACCTGTAATTAGTTATATAAATTTACATAATTTGAATAAATTTTCAGTGCTTTAAGTACAGATTATGATGAAACTGACTGCAATAGTTTATCCTACGAGAATGAATCACTGCGTAGGTATAACTTAGAATTTCACGGTATTAAATGAGAAAATATAGAATCTGACCTGAGAGCGTGGGTCAGGAAACAATAATACGTAAAAGGGCATGTTTTTGCACAATAACGAGTATCGTGACGTCATTCAAGAAGTTTAATGTCTGTGTTTAAGGTGTTGTTTTGTAAACGCCAAGTTTACCGATTATTTACACAACAACTTTCTCAAAATGTTGCACATTCCAAACTTTTTGCAATTTGAACGTTTTTACACGATCATTAAGAAATGATATCCTAACTGATTAGATTATGACAGTTTAAAATTGACAAACAAAAAACTATTTTGCTACACAACTGACCGAGTCTATTTTTAAACCAGTTTAATATCGTTTTAATGAAAAAGTTGAATACTTACTTTTTAACAACATGTTGATGTTTTAAACAGTTTTGAACTAACAAATTGTTTATATTTATCACTTGTTGATCCCGGTCACGTGTACCTATTATTTTATAAATCACTTTATCATGCGCAAGCGCACAGTTCACATGCACTATCCACTGACACTGCCGGGCGAGTGGCCGTAAACAAGATCTTGCGAAACAAAAAGCCGCTTATGAGAATCAAACAATTTTATACGTTTTTGCAGTTTAATAAAGTCACATTTGCATTGGAGTTAAGCTCGCTGTATACTGTGATTATTATGCGATTTATCATTCGACTTTGATCTTAATGCTACATTAGAATAAAGTTGATTTTTAATATAAAGATATATATGGGAGATGAGTAGTCTAAAGAATTGGTTTTCCCGTGGATAGCCGGTTTGTGTTTTTCCTTGGCAAACCTTAATACATATTTTAAAATATACTGCTTATGATATTTTATGACATACCAGATGCGCAACTTGGATGTTCGTTGTGCAAATTCTCGTGTCATCTACCAGCTTGTGTTGCACTCGTACCCCACTTTTCTTTTCTGGCCCTTTCACAGGATTCATTTTCTAATCTCGGTGTTCATAACCATTATTTAAACATAGAACCCCATGTAAGTTAATTGATATTATAATTGATACCTTCTTTAGGGTGTTATCACAGACACAATGGGGATATGAACTGCCATTTTTCCACGATAGGTGGCGCATCGTCGCTATGGCTATTGAAAGCTGTCAAATTCATACGTTTTGTGACCTATAATTCAGTAAATTTTAATTTTCTCTTAAAATGCCCCTTTGTGCTGTACCAGGATGTACCAACCCCGGTGTTAATTTGTTGCCCTTAGATACAACGCTAAAAAAAACGGGTAAAAGTCTATACATATTTATAGGTTATGTTATGTATCTGTCAAAATAACTCTATGTTGCTTGGCAATCTTCGGCGAAATAGTGGAGCTATTAACGTATTGATAAAGTTCAACAGCAGGAATGTCATTTGCTTGACCTTCAGAAACTTGAGGATTTTGATTGACGAAAATAAAATAAAATTTCTAACCTAAAACGTAAAGAATACCAACACGTTAAAGTAGGTTCCCTATCCATTTGCATAAAATTTTAAGACCTAATATATCTTAGCATAATTTTGTTTGGCATAATTACATTTTCGCATAATATAATTACGCTTAATTTTTTTAAACATAATTTCTCTAACCATAATAATGATTAAGCAGAATATTTTAAAGCATAAATTTATTAAGCATAAAGTTCTAAAGCATAACTTTTTTACGCATAATATCCTAAAGCATAAATTTATTTACACATACAGCATGCAAGCAAGCATACAGCATGTAAGCAAGCATGCAGCAAACAAGCAAGCATGCAGCATGCAAGCAAGCATGCAGCATGCAAGCAAGCATGCAGCATTCAAGCGAGCAGGCAACATGCAGCAGGCAGGGTTTCTGTCTCGGCATAATATCCTAAAGCATAAATTTATTTACACATACAGCATGCAAGCAAGCATACAGCATGTAAGCAAGCATCCAGCAAACAAGCAAGCATGCAGCATTCAAGCGAGCAGGCAACATGCAGCAGGCAGGGTTTCTGTCTCGGCTCCGGCGCTGCGGGCTTCCGGCGGCCCCACGCGTGCTAATCGTCGCAGACGGCTTTCGCTAACCACCGCAGCTTCGGCTTGTTGGCCGGCTTCGCCGGCCAGCCTCAGCCGCGGCGCCTCGCTCGCAGCCGCCTGCTCCTCAGCCCGTGGGCCGCCTCGCCCCTACGCGCCTACGCGATTTTAAATTACACTCTAGGGGTAGGACAAACAAGACTACGTAGAGTCGGTTTTGCAGCAATTCGGTTCTGTCACTAACTTTTGTTGCACATCTTATTAAATTTTAACCAACAATATTATTTAATTGTTACAGAAACTATAGCAAATTGGTTTGATCAGCATTATGTATGGGGCACAAGTTCACCACCACCATTTCCACCCAAAGTCTGGAGTACGTATCTACTAGAAAAGGAAGATAGACCTAGGACACAAAATCATGCAGAGGCATGGCACAATAGAATTGCACATTTTGTGGGAAAACACCATCCTGGATTTTATTTTTTGGCAAAAAAGATCGTTCAAGAAATAAAACATCAAACCATTGAAATAGATAAACTGGATGTCGGAACATCACTTATACCAAAAAAAAATAAAAAATACACGGACAAAACCAAAAGAATTGAAAAAATTATTAGTAAAAAAGATGAGTATACTTTTAAACTAGCATATTTACAAGCAATTGCTAAAAATATACACCTAAAATAAATAATTATACATAATTAGGGACCACTGTTTCAATCAGTTAACTTCTATCTGAGGAATAACCGCCATATTTATTTCTCATAATAGAAGTTAACTGATTGACATATTTTTTTTATACAAAACTGTCAAAACATCTAATATATTCTTCAGATAAAAGTTATCTCGCGATTGAAAAATCGTTTAAGTTACATAATGTTATGTATAATAAATCATTTGCATGAAAATTGTTTTTGTTATTTATATTAATTGTATGCCTAAATATTATTATGCTATCATTAGGCCTACTAACGTTATGCTAAAAGTCATTAGGCCTACTAACGTTATGCGAATAAAATTTATGCCAAAACAAATTAGTCTTTAAGATGATTATGCCAACATAAAATGTATGCCTAAAAAAAATATGCCGAAGTATTATTATGCCAAAACAAATTGTGCCAAAATCGTTATGCCGAAGTATATTAGGATAAAGAACATTATGCGAAAAGAAGGGATCCCGTTAAAGTAATGTTCTCTCATTTTTTTTAAATCTTTCTACCATGAATCAAATAAGAAATAACTCGTTACAACTAAAAAAATAGCCATATCTAGAACATATCACCGATGAATTTTTTTTATTATGTAAAAGTCTGCCTCTCGTTATGATCTGTTTTCTTTATAGTTATCCTTGCTCCTCATTTCTTCAGTTCGTCTTACAATCCTTATTAGGGACAATACATATTATCAATAACGATGTTTACGGTTTAAACACAAGAAAAGGTGATGTAAACAAAACAAAAATTATTTGACAGTAGCCTTTGCGTCGCTAGCGACATCTACGCTCAGCTATGCGTTCACACCCCCATTTCAAAAAACATCTTTAGGTTTTGAGTTTTTTATATTCTAATAAGATTTGAAAGTTTTTAAAGATTAGGAACAGGAATATTTGCACAGTTCAAGAATATCGTCTAGAAACTCCCACATAGAGATCGATATACTGGTCAAATGCAGTTAAATACAGTAAAACAATAACATGTTTGCTGCCGTAATAATTACTGAAACAATTACAAAGCCATTGTGGCTGACTCGGGAGCCGAGTCCTTTGCAGCGAGTGTGTGAGAAGAATGCGATGATTTTCTTTTTTAAACTTGTCAAGTACATACAACTAGGAACCTGTTTTTCTCCAACTAAATTATAATAATCATACCAGCCTGTAAGTGCCCCACTGCAGGTCAAAGGCCTCTTCTCAAACAGAGAAGGCACGAGGATTATTTATTTTATTTATTTATTTATATATACTTTATTGTACACCAAGATAAAAAACAATACATACAGAAACCTTAAAATAAACACAAACATACAACAGGCGGCCTTATCGCCTTCTGCGATCTCAACCAGGCAACCCAGAATGGAAAGAGATAGCCTGGACATGACATGGGGTTGCACTTGGTGCAATTTTAAAATTAAATAATAATTTACAAACATAATAAGCACAAAATATAAAATACTAAAATATATACATTAATACATACATACATATAAATATACAGGCAAGAAAACAATACAGCTCCAACAAGAATAAGATCACAGTGACAGGTAGTGCTCCTTTACCAGTCTTTTAAAGGTCGGTAGTGATTGCGCGCGTTTGATTGTCACAGGCAATGCATTCCATAGACGAGCGGCCAGGACAGTGAAAGATTTGTCTATGAAAATAGTGGAATGCATTGGCATTTTAAGTTTCATGTTATCCGATGACCTTTCGTGTGGGAGTCACATAAAAACTGAAATCGGCTTTTGAGGTAAAGAGGGGTAGACGGGAAAAATAGTATTTTATAAAGGACGGAAAGAATATGAGCATTCCGGCGAAGGCGAATTGGCAACCACTTAAGTTTCTTGCGGAATTCAGAAACATGGTCATATTAGCGCAAACCAAATATGAACCTTTTACAAAAATTTTGAAGTCGCTCAAGTTTATCAAGTTGTACTTCAGTAAGGTCAAGATAGATTAATACATTTAATTTGAAAAAGTCACATTCTCATCACGACGTCAAGCACGAGAGGCGAAGCCTTAGCCGCTGGGCCACCTCGACATTGCGACGATATAAAAAAACGATATTTTCAATCATAATTTTATTGTCTTTTTCATTTACACTGATTTATAATCATTAATATAAATTAAAATCCAAACTGTTTAGGTTTACTTATGGATACAAGTGTTTACTTCATGTTTTATATGAGTCACAATATTTTAATAAATCTAAAATATAATATACCTAATTATCAATTTTATTTAACCATAAGCAACTTTGATTTTGTAAAAGGCAACGTTGTAATAATAAATAAGTACCAAAGCTTAGAAAAAAGATTTTTTCGTCATTGTGCCATCATCTTCGACTAATTTGTTGGTACACTAGATACAGCATCAAATTAGTCGAAAATCAACAACAAGATTGAGAAGCAAGATACAGCACAGGAAAAATCTTTTGAAAATGAGTAGGTGACTTCCAACAGTTCATATACATAATTATAGGGAGGTCCAAAAAACTGCAGAATATTTTCCTTAAAAAGTAGATTCCGCGATCATAATTATGCACCTCCAGTTGTACATCGGAAAAAGTTACAGGCGACCACATTTCAACCCTATTATTACTGTCATATGGAATAAGCATAACCCTAAGGCATTAGGGCAAAAATATATAAAGCGTTTTCCATGACCTCGAAAAGAAGGAAAAGAAAAGCAAAAAATGGTCAAACGGGCACTTTCTAGTACCTAAAGACAACGTCATTTCAAAAACTAATAAAAAAACATTTACGCAATAAAATCTCCATAGTTGATATGACAAGGATAACCCCAGAAAAATTCAAATTTATTAAAATAATATGATCATTTTGATATTTTCAACAATTTTCTTATCTTATTTTTGATCTGTGATTGATTCCAAGACTTAAATATTTACATACCTATTAAATACTTACAAACTATTACTACAAACTATTTTTTGAAGATTTCTTTCTCGATACTCTAAACATACCTATATGTGCTATTTTGAGTCAACCACGAATCATTCTTTAAGTCAAACACGAATCATTCTGTAAGTCAACCCCGAATCATTTTTTAAGTCAACCACGAATACTATATGGTAGATTTTCAGTCAGTTTCTAGTCAAATTCAGTCAAAAAAATAAGTAAAGTTCTTCCTACTAGTCAGTTCAGTCCTGCTCAAAAAAATTATAGTCATTTGAATCTAAACGTACCTATTTAAAGTCTTTAGATTTATAACGGTCTATTCTCAAAAAATTATATTTTTGAGAATAGACCGTAATAAATCTACATTTTCCAAGTCGTAATTCGTCTAATTTATTAAATGTTGGTCATTAAATAGTTATTATTCTTCGTATTCATCTTCAAAAAGGTACTCACGTAGTTTTATTTTATTTTGTTTAAAAATACTTACATGCATACATAAACTTGCGATTTTTTCCCATGGGGATAAGCAGAAACTAAAGAACGCCACCGGCTACGATGCCTACATTATTTCTTTTGCTTCACTCACATTCATACATCTAGACATACGTGTTTATAAAGCATTCACGATAATTTACAACAGAAATAACCATTTCACTAACATTGAATTTCTCTAAAACATGAACTTATCAAAAAAAAACATTGAACTGCTGTTTTAGCAACTATTTTTTTTTCTAATCAGCTCTGAGTTTTTTTTATGAATAAGTTAAACACCTAACATAACCTAACGCCTCTCCGTATTCCTAGCATCCATGACCGACAGGTCATTGGCGGCACAAATGATCTTCTGTGCGATACAACGAGGCGGCAGGCCATAGTGTTCCAACGGTGCTTTGTACTCATAGATTGGTGCAGCCACCGTGCGCACTGCCCGTCGAAGAATCACACAAGTGTACGAGAAATTTGTCGCTTTCTTCTCTGCTGCTGCGAATCTGTGAAATAAAATAACGAAAATAAAATTTGTAGATAGAACCACTAAATAATCTAGGTTTAAAGATAATATTGATTTTAACTCGAATAACAAGTTATTAAGCTTATTATTTTGAACAAGTTTCTTTAGTTTTATCACCCTGGTCGGAATAATTATAAATTCTCAAAAGGTAAAGCCATATAAATAATAAGAAAAAATAATTTATCGATAAAAACCGGAATGGCAACAATTTAAAGTCAAAAATCAAGATTTTAACTGTAAGAAACCTGTTATTAAAATGAATTCCAACAGTAACATTCCTATGTACAGGTAACCAATTATTAACTTTGTTCATTTTTTATCGATAGATAATATTTAAGAATACTGCGTAGCTCACGAAGGTGGTGGCTTTCTGATACAACTTCTTTTTGATACTAACTACCTAATCCTCCATGATACTGACACAAAATCAATTTTTAGAAGACTAAAATGATGTTGGCAAACATAACAAGCTCAAAATGAGCATTATTTTGAACTCAATTCTACCTAAAGATGGCCTCTTATCTACACTCACAACGTAATGTTCCAAATATGAATTCAAAAAATATTGTATAAACACGTACTTTATATTCTTGGTTAAGTAAAATGAAAAAAAATAACCATTACAGTGCAACATTTTCCTTCGATTTTCAAACAACTGCATCATAAAATAACTTTTTAATTTTTATAGCACACTTTTACTTTTTAAGTTATTGGCGCGTATGGGCTCATTAATTTAATGTAGAAAAGTAGTGTCATAGTCTATGGATGCGCGCGCTGCGCAGTCATGCGCAATGACAATCTAAATTACCCGCTATACCACATATATTTTTCGTTTCCACTTGTGTTTAGTGTATGCAACGGCAAATAATTAGGTATTAAAACATTCGCGTGTTATTATTATCACAAACCCACGCTCGTGTTTTAATAACCCCTATTATAAAACTACTATTTTTTTATATTTTAATGTAGCACTACATCTCAGACTACTCTCTATTTTATTCTAAGTTCATAAGGTCCATCCAAAGCTTGTCTGGTAGATATCGCTATCAGCGATAAGGCCGCCTTTTTACCCGTAAAAATAACAATAAAGTGTATTCCATTCTAAACCATTTTAACTTATACGTACATATTACACATCTGAAGTCGCGGCATCAGCTCCTTTTTCCTCAGCAACAGAAGCGCGTTTCTGACAGCTGCCACAGCAATGACCGAGGGGTACTCGTCGCATAGCACCCGGTCCACCATCAGACCACACATGGCTAAGAAAGTTGCCGCCACTTCGATCTCACCAGCTTGGCGAGTGTCGCAGAACCAGGATAGATAAGGTATGTAGTCCTGGGCTACTATTGGTTGGTTCGGGAATTTCTGTAACAATATAAGAGTCTTCGTCATTACAGCCGAAAGACGTGCACTGCTGGACACAGGCCTCCGCCAAGTGTAGCCCCATTGACCGGTCCTACCAATAAAGGAGTATTAGGGCTATTATGGGTTTTCATTCTTTGTCTCTGTTGACTCTAGGTGTAGACCACCATCGTTGGAATTCGATTTTGCAAGTGTTTAAATTACACACATCAAAAGTGTCCAGGGATCAAGTACATTTTTAACCGACTTACCAAAAAGGAGGAGGTTGTATGAGGATGTTCGACTTCATGATTGTTTTTTTTGTGTTTCATAACGCAAAAAATGGTACCTGCGAAAGACACCGACTTCCGAAAAATAAAGTTATTTTTCACTTTGTAGTTTTGTTATTTAGAAATCGGTATATTTTTTTGTAAAAAGTTTTTTATTAACTGTAAAAAAGACTGGCTTCTTAATTTAGTTCCTATGTTTAATTTAACAACTTATCCCTATGTTTTATGTAAAAATTAAGATAAGCTGCATATTTTGCAAATTGTGGACAATTAACCTAATACGAAATTTGTATGGAATAGCAAAAAAAGTTGTAAATACAAAATAGTATATTATGCAACTAGTGAATAAAGGACGGTTTTAAAGCGAGGGCCATAGATGAATCACGAACAAGTGAAGGATTCTAACAACTGAATCACGACCGTAGGGAGTGATTCATGATGATTGAATCACGAGCATAGCGAGTGATTCAAGTGTTAGAATCCTGAACGACGCGAGTGATTCATGGCCCTCGATATAAATCCGTTTTATTCAAGAGTTGCATACTATATTTTATACCATGACTTCGAGAAAGAGAAGGATTTAAGCCAAAAGCACAAGGAATAATAATAAATAAATAAATGGTTTATTACCTTCAAAAATTACAGAAAATGAGAAACCTTAGGGCTTCACATTTTTTGTAAATTGAAGCTGAGCCTTTGAGTTTGAGTTACCTAAACAACACCTGTGTTTCAGGGGCCAGTGACCACCTCCGTTAAGTTACATAATTATAATTAATTAAACACCAATGCAATTAATATTAGAATTACAATCCAAATAAGTATTCACTAAACCTCCTAGACCAAAATAAAATCATTATCAAAATCCTGAATATAAACAAACTCAAAATTAAATCGACGAAGGAGTTTGAAATTCGAATATTCTTTGCACAAGAAGTTTGTTTCGAGTATTTTATGCGAAAGTAGGTTGTATTGCATTGAGATGGAGGTCAAATATATATTGGTGTGTTCTAAATTCAAACACCAAAACAGTGATTAAAAGTGCTTTTTATTCACTGTTTTCAGTGAATAAAATAAGTTTTTTAGAGGGGGAATGGTATAAAATATATAATTGTGTTTCCATCATTGATACGAATCACACAATTACAGCCATTTGGTTGTTGTAAGGTGATACTAAGCAGCGCCCTTCTTTGGAACATATCCCATGCGTGCTCAAATAGGTTGAGGTCTGGTGATTGAGCAGGCCACGGTATAACGTTGATGCGAGATCGGCAAGAATGCGTGTTACGACTCTAGCCGTGTGTTGATGTGCATTGTTGTGCATTATTTGAAACGAATCACCCAACAAGCGTCCCAAAGGGATGCTCATGTCTGAAACAATCCTCTCCGCATACCAAACTGAGCGTTGAGGTTGCCGCTGATCCAAATGAGATCGGTTCGTCCACCGATCCAAATACTGTCCCAAACCATTATTGTTGGCCTCCTTATGAATGAACTTTTTGACAACATTTCAAACGTTCTTAACTTCCAGAGGTCCTCCAAAGTCGAGGACTCCAAGGTCTTGTATCCGGCCTCATACCGAAACGAGATTCATCGGAAAAGCAAACACAACGCCAGTCTTCTTTCTCCCAATTTCTGTGTTCGCGAGCCCATTGTAAACGGGCCCTACCATTGCTGGGTGCTATAGGTGGTACTCTCAGCGGCCTTCAGGAACGCAAACTCACTTTACGTAAATGATTTTGGATGGTTTGATCGCTTATCAGCAAGCCTGAAGAGCCATTTTTATTCATGTTAATTTTTATCCGTGGTGCTAAGCTGCTGGGCTTATTCCAGTTATAAACGACCCTTTGGGCCTATTGGCCTTGTTTGTTCTGTCTCCTGCTTGATATGGAGGGAAGTGGAAATTATGTTTTTGTTTTCCTACTCCTCCTTTCTTCTTCTCTGATTAATTTCGTTGCGGGATCCAAGACACTTAAATTTATTATCCGGGACTTCATCGATCTTTATAGCCTCGGCGCTTTTCTGGTAGTCGCCACTGTTGATTCTGGCTTTCAGGAGTTGCAGTGATTTGGGAATAGTCCCAATAAAAAAAATGTCTGAACAGCTGTGGAGCCTCGTAGCCAACATCATGGCAACGTCAAGGTACGACTCCGTCAAGCAGTATTTTGGATGTACCGGTCCTGTCTGCGAGTGGTGATGCGAGATCGTCCTCCATGTCGCTCGGCCATGCTACAAATGATACGATAGCGTGTCTAGAGGCGGCTTATGACGCTCTGTCGTGCCAAGAGCGACAGCAGCAGTACGTTGCCTGGAACCTGCTTGCAACATTACGACAGCTCTCACCATCTCTTCTCGTGTCAAATGATGTCGTCGCTCCATATCCATGGCTTTTTTTTCAGTTCCGATGCAGAAATTGTAATGGTTTTGTAAAAACGCTATTACACACATTTATAAGCATCCTGATTGCCAGTTGATTTTCTATTTTTAATCAAATATTAAAGAAAGGCGAACGGCAGGCTTGTATGGGAACTTTGTACCGCAAATAAAATTTCGTGTTTTGGAATATTTTTTCTTTTAATTGGTAGTTAATACGATAAATAATCCTTTTTTTAATTCTAAGATTTTTAGAACTTGGAACGTAAAAGTTATAACCAGTTTTGTTTTTTAAGGTTATATACTAGTGTACCAATGTAAATTGTTACATATAGGTAAATGTTGCAGATTGTTACATAGGTAATATGTAAAGTAAATTGTTTGTTGCTATCTTTGTAGTATTTTCCTTACCAATAAGTAGCTAGATTGAGATGAGGATCGTACCTACTCAGGGTATTACTAAATACCTATATCCACCAGCAGAATGCGACAGTTGGATAATGATGAGTTTGGTTATATTTAATGTTATTTCTATTTCTAAATAATTAATTATCATTTCAATTTTGTGTTATTTTATGTAAGGCAACATCTAAAAACATAACTGCGTTGAGTGCACGATTTTATTACGTTTTTATATTATAATCTTTTTATTGATATTATTAATTAATCCGAAGTTCTAAAAATAGTAAACTTACATGAAAATAAATGGCTTAGTTGCCTTTATTTATATACCAAATTCTATAACCGAATAACAAAAAAAATATGCGGTACAAAATCTGCCGTTCACCTTTCTGTATTCATTTGAATACAGAAATTTCTTTAAATTTTTAATTCACTCAATAGTGAAATTCACTAAAAACCATCAATAACGACCCAAAAACGTTAAAATCCTCAATTGCAGCGATACTTTAAAACGTACTTGAACACTAGACACTTTTGATGTTTGTATGACTTGAAGGCCCAGAGCGGATTGGTAGATGTCACATGCCTTTGAATTTTTAGTTCTACGAAGAGGTAATTGGCCGCGACAGTATGCCTTAGATAGACAATTCTGAATCTTATTTGCTTAGTTATTCTTATAGTTAGGTGGATGAATACTCACATCATACTTATTTTTGAACAAGTATTTTGTAGTAAGAAATACGTATAAGGTCTTTGGTATTTTGAGATAGTGTTTTAGCGAAACTAGTTTCCTCAAAGTCAAATGATTGAGGATAAATTCGAATAAAACCTGATTTTCTTCATATACTTACCTACCTTAGTAAAAGGTGAGGAAAGAATCTAACAAAACTCTCTTTGGTTTCAAATATTCTTCGCCTATTGCAAAAGCCCAATTGCCAAATATCCGAATGACGTGAGCCGAAGCGGATAATATCCGCAAAATTAGGTCGCATCGCTAAGGAACTATCAACTAATTCAAATTCGAAATCCAAGACAAAAACTCAATAAAACTTGCCAGTGTCATGGTGATCATTAGACAAAACACAATGCCTAATAGCTCTGAGAATCTTAACTCCCTTTCAATTTTGTCAACGGTATTTCTGCTACCAAAATGGCTGGACTGTGCTGGCAGAACAGAATTGAAAGGAAAAAGAGACAAAGGCCTTGCCCTTCAGTGGGATCAAATACATGCCATTTAGATTAGATTTCTCCATCTAATACGACCAGTAGCTTGTTGGAGTGCAGCACTGATAGGTAGCTACAACATAGATGATGAGGGGGTACGAAAAGGCAAATTCTATTTACTCCGTCGGTTAAATTATCGAAAATATTGGACATTATTTTATTCCTTTATCAAATTAATAAAAATTTACCAAGATAACTCGCATCAGAGATCGGGAATAATTTAACATCTTAGTAAAAACGTGGGGCTCCTATTTCTGTCTGCAAGGTCTAAAGTAACCTAACATGAAGGAGATGACGGGAGCTGAAGCTAGAGAGCGAGCTTAAGACCATTTAAGCAACAAAGTCGTCGGAATAGGAGACAGATCGAGAGAAATAGAAGCCCGCGTTGCGGTGCTCCTATTTCTTTCTGCAGGGTCTAAAGTAACCTATTATATTTGAGTTTTATCTCAGTAATTATATTTGAGTAAAAAATATATCTAATATCTCCATAACCATGGGGTTCCGTAGGGTGGGGATGGTACAGTGGGGTAGCCCCCCCCATTCCCCCTTTTCCCACCCTTCCTCCCTGCCCCTTAAAACGATGGACATTTACGGAAATTTTTATTCTAGCTTGAAAACTTTAACCATGGATATCTCCATAACCATGGGGCCCCGATTAGTGGGGATGGTACAGAGGAGTAGCCAAACCTCCCCTCCCCCTCCCCGCCCCGCGCCAAAATTCAACGGCTCATAACGGAACTTTTATCCCAAAATTTCAACGCACTGTATCGGCATTTTTTGTTTACATGGCAAAAGAAAAATACTCATCCAATATGTTTGGGTAAAAAACTGACGGACTAAATAGATTTTTAGTCTTCATCATTATTGCTTGTGCATTTAATCCAGGCGCTGTTCAAATACGGAAAAAAAAAATAACAACATACCAATCTAATAAGTACAGCTCTCTCAGCAACCAGCAGTTCATCAGCTGTGAAAGCCGAACTGGAGTATTTGACCAGTCTCATCGCAGGCATGAAGGGGCCATAGAGCTTCTGAGCTACCCAAAAGCAAGCTGCTGCCACGAGCTGTAGCTTGTCCAGCTGAATGTAGCCTGTGCCCAGGATGGAATCTAGGTACCAGCACGCTGCTTGGATGATGGCTGGGTTGCCGTCGGCGCCCTAAAATGAAAGAACAACATGAAATCACGCCTGGACTCCGCTTCTGCTTAAGCGACTGGCAGAGGTGTAGGACTACTTATAGTTCATTCACACTACGCTATTAGTATTATTTTATTTTATTCGCTAAGTCCCATATCATGTAGTCCCATAAGCTGCCCCCTGCAGACCAATTGCCATCAATTGGCCACAAACCCTTGCGACAACTGAGCAATTTAAGACCGAATCCCAGGGTGCACGGCATTGCTCTAACAAGTCGAGCGTACAAAGGCGTAAGGCGTACCATTTTTAGTGACTAAGAGAACATAATACAACTGAGCCTAATCCCAAATTACATTTAATTACAACTTGTAGTTTAAATTGAAATTAAATTAAATTATCATTTATTTCAGTAAGTTATTCCCATATTAAACACAACAAATTACATAGAAAAGGAAGTTTAGGTATTATTGCAAGTTTTGCGGAGCAGTTCTTCTACAGAAAAAAGTAGGCGACTTGATTTTACTTTTACATAAGGAGTCGACATTATTGTGTTCTTCTAATGTAAAACCAAGTCGGGTAATTTGTTTGTTTATAACCTAATTATTAGGGTACCTAGTCAATAAATTATCCGTCTTGGTTTTACATACGATTTCACCACGTAGAACAACTGCGCCGCGAGACTTGTGTTTTAACATGTTATGTTTTTGATGGATAACACTTAGTCCGACCTGGAATTCGAAGCCAGGAACTTATTCTCAGCAGTAAGGACTTGCGAATACTGTACCAACGAGACACCAAGGAGAGAAAATAGGTAAGTAAAAATAGGCCCGGTATCTCCGATACCAATATTGCATTTGCACAGCATTGAAATATTGTTGTACAAACTTATGACTCTGTGAGTACCCTGAACTTATTTGTAGCTGGTGTCTTAATGTACCTATGTCCTCAACCCATTGTATTATTTTATCTGTCTGAAAAAATCCCGTTTTAATTAGCATGGAATTGTTTGTTCTGAACAGATCTTCCGGGGAATAACAACTAGGAATTACCGATTGCCACTCTTAACAATTTCATAGTAAATGAAACCGTCATATATTCCAAATTAGGGACAATATATTCTCCATTTATTTGTTACACAATATGGACAACCACATCAGGCGACTACTATATTTACGTCATAATGACATCTTGAATTATAGATTTATTACGTCATTCTGACATTTGAAAACTAATTAACTGACGACAAAAAGCTTACTTGGGGAAATATCGCTAGGTATACAAAAGCACTTTAAAACTTAAGCGGTGAGTTTTACAGCAGATATAGCCTCCTTGCATGTTGATGCTCAAGCAACAAAATCAGGAGCATACGACAACAATATTTTCATTTGAAAAAAAACTTCATTAAAAAAATCAAAATACCCGACTGCTTGAGAAGCGAACTAAAAAGGCGTAAACAAGAAGAAAATCATACTGTGCAGTCGGAGGATACATCTTCACGCACTGGCTGACCAAAACCAGAAGTATCCTCATTTCTTCTTGTTTACGTCTTTTTAGTTCGCTTCGGTCAGCAGCCGGGTTTTTGGATTTTTTGACTTTAGTTTTTTTATATATAACTTTTTAGTTAACATTTTATTTTCGAATTAGGTACATTTAAAAATATAAGTGCATTTTTGAAATCACCTAAACCCTTTATTTTGATACCCCAAACGAAGGATTTGGAAAATAAATCGGCCTCCAAGACAATGCTGCAACGGTGAAGGAAAACATCGTAAGGAAACCTGGACTTATAGTGAGTTTATTATAAGATAGTGCTCCATTGGTGTAATTGCTGCAAGGCGTTCCAATGTGAGGAAAAACTAATAAATAAATAAATCCCATATATTTTGACATAGTACCAATCATTATCACATTGTCCGTTCTTCACCTCGTTGGCACTTCCGAACGAATGGTAGAATCTCTTAATCATGATCCAGCCCTAGTTGTAACCCCAGCGACGCCCTGACGCCGAGGTTCGTCCCCATAGGGAGGTAGCCCTCAGCGTGGTTGCTTTGGTTAAGCTTTTTGAGCCTGGCTGCAGGCTCTAGTTTGGTCTCCACATGATAGCCGGTTAAGCAGTAGCCAATAACTGAACGGCGAGATGCCATTTAATTAAAAAAAATCTTCACCACGATGTTTTCGTTAATAGCATTTCACTTGTCTAGAGCCAAATAGAGCTAAATATTTTATTTCAACTGAACCATTTAAAGGTACTTTTGAATTGTCAATCAAAAGATGAATCTAGGAGCACATTCGCAAGCGTCAGTAGGTCTCTATAGAGAAGAATGTGCAGGAAACTCTACGAACACTCTTTTCCATCAGTTTTAATCAGGGCCGGATTTAGAGGTGTGGAGGCCCCTAATTATTTTTCAAATAGATTAAATAATATTTTTGTTAAAGAGGTTCAATAATTTATTTATATAATCGTATAGCAGAAAAAGATAGAACAGGCAATCACAAATCAAGTCACACAATAAGTAAATAATCTTTAAATTCCTCTCATGCAACTGCCACCTTCCGAGCTTTTTTCAACGAAAAATCTTTGATTATTTCGCTGAAATCCATCTCCCACTGTAAATCACTTTTAATGCTAAGTATAGATAACTTTGATAGGCGGTTTTGTCCTATCGTAGTTCTTAGCCTATTTTTTTTTGTGACAGCTTATTTCACTAATATATAATTTGTTTTATTATGTAAAAATGTAATAAAACTTAAGTTGAATTATTATTCAAATTTGACTCTACAAATCGAAAAATATACTTGGAAATCGCGCCTTAGTCGCTCGAAATTTTAGCATTTAAATCATATGTATCTCGAAATTCTTGTTAAGTCGAAAATTAGTATACTCGTTTTTTTTGCATTACCCTTGACATTCGAGTTAAAGAGATTCCACTATATTAGATACCCTATATATATACAATTACACTAATAAATACAATTTATGTGAGGGCCCCTCTCTTGTGGAGGATTGCTCTCCCTTAAATCCGGCCCTGGTTTTAATTACTAGTGAAATATAGTCACATCATTCCCGTTAGCAAATTACATTGAGAACTATGACGAAAAAGACGTTCACGTAAAAAAAAACTAGAGTTAAACAAACTTATCAAAAATACAATAAATAATTAAAAACAGGCCAAGGTAGCTAAGTTATGATCAATCCCAATTGATGGCGCTCTTTCACGAACAAGACACATGAAATGGCACCGCTCAGCTCAATCATCATGAAGGAAACCGAATGATCCAAAACGTATTGTATGTGTTGAATAAATAAAAATAAAATTCATTAAAATCAATACAATCTTTTTCCGTATCCTTGTCAGCAAACCCTTTCATTTGATATCCATATCATGGCAGTGCTTAAAAAATAACTAGTCCCTCTTGGGCCGTCCGCCATATTGGATTTAGAACGACGCTACCCATGCATTGTCATCCAAATTAAACGTGTATTCAAAATTTAATCTTAATCGGTGGAGGATAACCGCTTTAAAATTCAGTTGCAAGATTTGACCCACTTTCATACACATACATTGCAAGTTAATAAAAAGCTTGTAAAAAATCATGCAACACTATCAGAGAGACATTAGAGGGAGTATGACAAACTCTCAACTGCCAGGGCACACACAAGTCAACCTGAAAGTAAAACTAAGTATCAAACAAGATGAATCGTCCACTTACATTAACTTTCATGAGCCAGTTGATAACACAAGCCCTGGTGGTACTCGAAGTCCTAGGCATCTGCAGCGGCTTGCTCTCGTTAGCCAGGAGGTACTCGAACACATCCGACGTATAGTCCCGGTTGAAACACCGCATATACGACCGCTTCCCTAAAAACAAAACTATACTTCCCACACCACGTATCTTATCAATTTGACGCGAATACTTGCGTAACTTGAAAACATGATTTTTGTTTATTGAGATAATTTCTCAAATGAAAGGTATAGGCGTAGAACCATTTTATCCGTTTAAATCATGTAAATCGGTCCATGCGTTTATGAGATATTAACTCATTACTGAATTACTAGTAAAGGGTCAAGGTCGCCTCTTACCGCGACACATTTGTTTTGATCATGTAAGCGACACTGCCTTGACATTTTTAACGTATCGTTTTGAAATATTGGAATACATTGGTAGGCAGGTGTTAACGACTCTTATTTTTTCTTATCTGTCGGTGACTTTAGAGTTTTCCCAACTATGTTAGGGCCCTTTTTTCTGTTTAATCGGATGCAGCTGTGTACCAATATTTTACATGAAGCGTCAGCCATGACCGCCACGACCCAGATAACATGATACTTTTTGGAAAGACTGGTGTCCGATTTTCTGACTTCCGTAAAGACTGCCAAAAATTTACAATTAACGGCTTAACGTGCTTGCCAAGGCACAGGCATCGTGTACATAATCACAGCGGAAAAATGACGAATTTCATAATCTCTGTTTAGCAGATATTTAGTGTTTCGTGTAATTGTGTATGGTTTGTACAAATCTCTGCATCCAACCATTGGGGAGCTATTCAACAAAAACTGTTTCTGCTGGATCTGCGTTATCTTACCGGCACTTTTTTCTATTGACGTACAAGAAAAAATAATACATTCAATAATTTGTGTGCAACGAGAGGTAAATGAGTGTTAAAATGAAATTTGTGTGTCATAAAACTCAAGTTTTCACTTCACTGACGTTATTTGATGAAAATCATATAAAACGGTTTAGTTAAAACTCAGATTTTTACATAGTTACATACCATACACAATTACACGACGTCATACACTAAATATTTGCTAAACTGAAAGTTAGAAATTCTACATATTTCCGCTGCGACTACACATACGGTGGAGTCTCGGTACTCTAAATACAAAACTTTTAATGATCCACTTTTAAAATTTGCACAGTTATTGAATTTGAAAATATTCACCAAATAAAATGTGGTAATTGCCGGTTAAACTGTTATAGTAGTGAGTTGTGATTGTTCATAAAAGTCTAGAAATTTAATATTGTAGTCTACCAACTGATAATACTGCACTATTCAGGTAATAGCTAAAAAGTCTCTTGAAAACAATATAGGTATAAATTTGATATATTTTAGAAAGCTTTTTAAAGCATAGACAGCTCTTTTACTTAGCTAACAAGCAAAACCATATATGTAATCTTGATACTCATATTCATACTTAACGTTAGTTTTCAAAAGTTAAATAATATCATCATATTCGAACAAGTTGAATACATTTACCTACACATGTGTGATTCCACTTTATCGGTCAAGATACTTAACCAAATAGTAGCAATATTAATACATTAAATGAGCAAGTAGATCATCTTCTTATACTCACAGAAATCTGGCGTTCTCAATCTATCATCTATACTTTCATTGAATTTCAGACGACGCTTCACTTTATCTTCAAACTTATCTGGTATAGCCACAACAGGTGGAGACAAACCCTGCAGCTCCCGACTATGAGGTCTTTTGAGACTTCTTTTAATATTCTTCACACGATTTGGTTCTAAAGTAGCTTTCGGATTTGGCGTGACAGCACTCAACACTGTACCTAATGCATTCTTCTTTTTATTCTCACCAAAATATCGATGACTACCTTTACGGTCCAAATATGTTTCATCATCACTTAAAGATACAACACTACCATTCATATCTGCTACACCTTTATCATTGAAGACGGTGTAGTGCCAGTCTAAGTCTTCACTTCTCTGTCTCATTGTGACATGTCTCGTATCGATGTTCAGAGGATGCTTCGGTTTATGAGGAACAACTTTACTTGGACCAGCTTTAGGTATACTCGTACTTTGAGCATTCAGAGTCTTCAAAGCACGTCGCTGTGGAATTTCTTGCTTATGAGTCGTTTTGTTGTCCACTAATAAATGTTTCGGCAAGGCTGGTAGAGGATCTTTCGGCAAAGGTATTCTTGTTCTATGCGCATTTTCTTTGTCGGCGTTGTGTCGTGAGGACGCCATAATATTTAGATTATAACTTACACAATAATTAAAACTTTTTAAATACATTCGGTCACGACCAGCATGACCGTTACCACGAGTGAAAATTTTAAGCTGTACTGACAGAATCTTTAGGTATCTACCCTCATCAAATTTGATAAAACTTATAAAACGTATTTGAGGGTAATCAGAGTGAGTCAGTTATGATTCTAGAATAAAACGAAAGTGGCCAATTCAAATAAATAATTTAATCTTAACCATATCACAACATTACAAAAAATAAATAATAACTTATGTCTAACTTAGAAACTACGCTGTGTACTTTTTCATAATCAAATGCATCTGGTTGTTTAGTAGAAACTTGTACAATCTCACAGCAAGGCATAAAGTACATCAAAATGTATAAATAAATACATTAAGCACAAAAAGAACGGGTGGGCTCTCGAGAATGCCAAAGGCAAACGATACTGATGACTCTTCAGAGTACATACGAAAAAGAAACACCAGAGATTGGTGACAGGCATTTTAAAATTTCAGAATTTTTCAAACAGGTACTTCGTCGCCAAGCATGAATGGCTTCTCGGGGTCAATGACTTTGCCGGCAACCACGACTAGGTTATCAAGGGTGTCCAAGATGTAGAAGATGAAGGGATGCTCCACGTTGAAGCGACGAAGAGACTTGGGTGGGGCAAGTGGCAGGTTCTTTGACAGCTCCATTACCGGGTTTCCAGCTGTAAGTAAACATAAAAGACTTTGTTAGAAATAACATGGTTATAATATCAGCCACGACCGTGACGTGTCAAAACTATCATGGTGCGACTGTTAAAAAGGGACAAATACAAGTCATAGACGTATACAAGTCATATAAATATGTCCCTTAACCACAATGGAAATAACCTTGTTCTAAGAGAGTATGGTTATCCCCCAGGTCTATATTCGCCGAGCTAGCTATAACTATATATATGTAGTTCACTAACAATCTGCAATTTATAATTATAATAATAAATAATAATATGCTGCAACTATCACACAACGCCGTCTAGTCCCAAGCTAAGCAGAGCTTGTGTTATGGGTACTAGACAACTGATAAACATACTTATATATTTCTAAATACATACATATTATAGATAAATTACACCCAGACACAGAACAAATGATCATGCTCATTACATAAACATTTGTCCTGGGTGGGAATCGAACCCACGACCTGCGGCATAGCAGTCAGGGCCACTAACCACTAGACCAACAGGTCAGTCAATTATCTCTCATGTAATCGAGTCAGTTGCCATGAGATCAGGCATAAAGCACACTATATTGGATTGCTGAACGTTCAAGCAATTATAGTCATCAATAACATGGCTTGTTATGCTAGTTGCAAACATTTTACATTTCAGCCAGAGTAACACTTCATTCATCAAAAATCCGATTCGTTATCAACTAAGGCAAATAAATCTGTTATAGTTACCTGACATTTCTGAAGCAGAACTGTCAGTATCATCAACGCGTACGGCAACGTGCTGGACCAGCTCCTGCACGAACAGACCCTCGTCTGAAGACACGCCGGTCAGGTCAGCATCTCGACTGAAGATGGAGCTTACACCGAACTGCACAAGAAAATGAGAACATATTGATATGAAGAACAACAGATCTTTTTACCCGACTGCCGAAAAAGGGCAATGTTTCTTCTTCGTCGTATTGATTATTTCTTTAAACTATATATTTTGTTTTGACTAAGATTGAGCCACGTCGACAACTTTAGGATTAATCTTACAATGTGATTGCGGTGCCACGGCCCAAACAATGGCTCACCTCTTGTTGTGACTTCTGCGCACAAACACCCTTGCTCTCTAAAAGCAATCCTAACGCTGTCGAATCGACAGATATTCAATGAGGGCTTCCGTTTCTGTGCCCACCAGTTAGCGCCATTGGTGAGTAAGGTCCTTAAATATAGCTGTTGACCGTTGATATAACCCACACGTTTGAATTAAAATCATTTCTAATGCCGTAGAAGTGAGATCAAATATAAAATAAGTAAAAAAAGGAGAATACAACTTTCAAAATCATAAAGCTCTTATAGAGCAATCGTTGGTAGAACCCGTACCGATCTTAATCTGCCATATTTGGAAAGTATTCACAGTAATAAAAAAAAATTGTAAATAAAATCGTGCTAAAAGCCAAAAAACTATGCAATTTTACATTTGAAGACCTCAACACAAGGGCCCTGGCGGCATATTTAAACGCGGTAGACCCCATTCACAAAATTATATTAATTGTTAAAAATGATGGTTATCAATATTAATATGCAAAAAGTTTTAGTAAAGTTGTTTTTTGTTAGGCAGGATTAACAAGGCGCTAAGGATACTGCTGGTACAGTTCAGTTGATTATAGAAACCCTTTTTTCGACAGCCGATGAAGTTAATAAAACTCCAAGATGGAGTTTTATTAACTTACGAGATCTTTATCGCTGCTCCACGCGGAGATTTTCATTGAAAATTTAGACTTTATTATTTATCCTCTTTTTCACATGGACAAATGTTTGAGCTCACTTCCGGATACCTATATCATCATCTTTCACTATCCCAATATATTTGGGGTTGGCAATTGTCTTCGGGATAAATATTCAGGCTTTTTGTGTCATCGATCCTTTTATCCAGCTGCTGCCTTCACTCATTGCAAGATCACGAAACATTACTGACCTTAGCTAACGCAGCGACGGGCTTCGTAGTGGTTTCCACGGAGAATGAAGGAATGGAAACTTGTAGATCTTCGTCCTGCAAGCTTTCGAGGATGTCGGAGAGGGGTGCGATGGGTAGGTCAGCTGTCAGTCTGGTCAGACCGTCACGGGTGCGGGGTACCACCAGCAGGAGTGCGTAACGACCACCCTGTGAGAACATTTTGGTTAGAACTACTTTTGAAGAACTCAGATGTATATTGAAAATTGAACCAAAATATAGAGAATTTCCGATGTATGGTTTAAAAACAAAAAAGATCAAACATTTTAATGAAATTATTTAACCAAGACGTTAATTTTACTATGATTTTATATTATTGTAGCAAGTAATATATAATGTGATTGGTGTGTTAAAGTTACTTACATCATAAGGCAGCTTGATAGCCTCAGCATCGAGTTCAGGCAACAAGGCAGTCTTGAAGGAGCCTCTGGTCTTCATCATAGAGACCTGTTTCTTCTCGGTGTTAGACCTATAGAACAAGCCAGGCTCGACGATCTCGAAGGGAGTCTTCCAAGATCCTCGGAAATACATGCCATTGAAGATAATCATCAGGGATTCGGAGATTGATGCTAGAATATAAAAATAAAACGGTAAAGCTTCTGTCCTTCTGTCTTCTCCTGTAATAGGGACATCAGAACACAGATCTTCTTTTTAGTCGTACTAAAAAAGACACACTTCAACAGTCTACCCATCCATCGTAATAGTTAGATTTAAATTAAGAATTTAACTTAGCAATAGGTATTTACAAGGCAGACGTGAGTGGAAACGCTGGAATGGGACGCCCTAGAAAGACATACATAGACCTTATTGGTTGATGTTCTTCAGAAAGGCCAGGTGCGCTATACTCATAACCGGCGTGCGTTTATGACTATTGTATGAACGTAAATGAAGCACAAGGAATATGTCCGTAGCAGACGGTGTTTTTTAGTTTCTGCCTACCCATTTGGAAAAAAGACTTGATTTTATGTATTTATGTGTGTAAGGTAACTTACTGGATTTCTTTCCAACGCTATTCACAGAAAGGCTGGATGATACATCCCGAACTTCGTGGAGAGATTTCAAGCTCCGAGCGTGGTTTCTGGCTTCAACAGCCACCATGGTTTCTTCATCATCTTCAGATTCAGTCTTCTTAGGGTAAGTCTTCACAAGCTTGATCTTTTCCTTAATGTTCTTTGCAGGTTTGTAATCCATGTGAGAGATGTCGACTTTCTCAGGAATATCGTCAACAGCGAACGAGATCAGTTTCTCGTTTGTTTCTTTAGGCGGCATCATCTCTGGGATCTCCTCATTTTTGTTATCTTCAGTCTTGTCGGAGATTTCAATAGTGAATTCACCCTTTTCTTCTTCATCGTCATCCTGCGTATGAAGATCGGGATTGTATCGCTCAACGGACCTAACATCAGTTAGGTAATAATCTTCCAGAATCTTCTTGTAATCATCATTGATTGTGTAGTTCTTGTAGATGTAGAAATAGTTCTTCAATTCAGGCTGGTTGTATTTGTATTCGTGGTTGTTCTTCAGCCTCTCCATAATGTACCTGAATGTCTTTCTCGTGAGGTTAGGGTCTTGAGGCAGATGTA
Source organism: Orthosia gracilis (assembly GCA_947562075.1). Classification (NCBI taxonomy): domain Eukaryota; kingdom Metazoa; phylum Arthropoda; class Insecta; order Lepidoptera; family Noctuidae; genus Orthosia; species Orthosia gracilis. Next base: position 64,091,386 of record OX387264.1, on the reverse strand, counting down.
AGGCGGATACCAGCTGTTCTCTGGTTTCTCCACGAGCACCTTCAGCAAGGATGGCCAGGATAGCAGAGTAACCAAGGGGTGAGAAGGCGATGTTTTTGTCATCGTCGATGAAACCCTGCAAGTGAGAATGAAATAATTAAACTAACATATTGCAAAAAGAGTCTCACATAGAACAGTAAACAACGACACAGAAATAAGCTGTGTTGAACAAGGCTACTATCAATGATATTCTAGTAAACAGATATGTTATGAGCGCGCACATTGTGAAGACTTGAATACGTCCTAATTGGGACGTATAGTCTTTAGTCTATGTCACGCATGGCGAAGAGCAATACGCTTTGTTGACACAAAAACAAAAATTAAAAAAATGCCATCATGTGTATTTAGAAAGTGTACCAATTATGATACCAAAGTACATTAAACAGAAGGGATCTCATACCATATGTTAGTACGCAATGCACCTCAATTTACTAATTTATTTATTTAATTGTCTAATATTCTGATATTAGGAGGTTAAAAAAATAAAAAAAAACATTGGTGGTCAGAATAATGTTTGTTTACATTCACATGCAAGTGACAAACACTAGCTGTCTCTTTTTTTCTTGTTGGTTTTATCAAGCCATCCCTTTCGACTTATAGTGAAATGTCAGATGAATGAAAAGTGTGTATGTGTGCTGCCGCTGCTATGCGGAACACTTTTTTCGGTTGTTTTGTGAGTGTATAACGTATCTGTTTACTAGAATACCATTGGCTACTCTATAATACAAGTTTCATTATACGTGATACCAAAATGATTTAAATTACAAAAATAAGTTAACGATATGAGACCGTTTAGAAAACGTAGACAACATGAACATTGGACGATAAAAACTAACTATTATTGTTTACACTGTTAGTCTTGTCTATGCAGCCATCTTCGTTGTTACCGTGTTATTACAGCCACGAACACTAGCGTTCATGAAAACATCCGTGATCGACTCAATCTCTACATTCCTTCGTAACTACATACTCGAGCACTCTTCGGACATACTCGACATCAATTAGGCCTGCAGCGAAACAATTAGTGTCGCTATTGACTGGAAATCGTGCAGTTTACCGTGTGGTCTTGGTAACATGGACCACCCCTATTACGAACATGTGTTTTTATAGCTTGGGGTTAATGTTTGTAGTCATGTAAGGAAAATAACATTCACTTAAATGGATTTGAATACCAACATTCTCTGAAACATCCATACTAATATTAAAAAAGGGCAAATAAGTTTTTCTGTAGGGCAATAAATTTTCTCAACATTCACGCGAGTGAAGCCGCTGTAGAAGCTAGTTTTAAATAATGTACATTTGAATTACTATCTTTAGTTGCTTCCAGGTAATAATCACTTGCAACGGAGACGTGCTCCTAGCCATCGCAGGAGACGCCCTGGGCGTCGCAAGCCGATTCCCGACCAGCATAGGCGCGGGTTTGCGGATGCCGAGTAATGGGTAACTCGCTGTACAATAGGGACCAGGCCCGAGTCGACGGCGCGTAGTGTTCCACGCGCGCTTCAAAGAGATGTCAGCAAAACGAGGGTCCGCTAGGGCCGATGCCTGACTGAGTCGCAGACAAATTTGAAAGAGAGTTATCGCGGGCCTGGCTTAAGCAACTGAAGGAATACGGGTGGGTTTTAGTTAGTAAAAGTCTGACAAGCCCTGGGAGCTTAACCCTGAGTGGGAGTAGTCATTGGATGAATTACACGCCCAAAAAAAGAAACTTATAATCACTTTCAACGATGATCAAAGTATTGTGTAGATATCGCGAACATATCTCCAACGATGATATTATTATATCCCACGCTACAGCGAGTAAGTATCGCAAGTAATTCCAATCTTGAATTAAACAACTTTTCTAGCAGAATAACCCAATTAACTGCACTTGACTAAATTGCTCAAGCCTTTGAATTGCACTAATGAGTCTTACACCAATAAGACAAAGAAGAAAATAATGATGATGATTACCTGGAAGATTGCCGTGGACAGTTCACTGGTCGCTTCTCCTACGAAGCTTGTGTCTTTGGGCTGGCTTGAACGACCGCTGCGAAGCCATCTCGCACTAGCTAGACCCACCACGAACAGTACTGGAAAAAAGATAAGTAAAGGTTTAATAATAATCGTGGAGAGAATTGCTCAAAATATTTCGAAGCCTCATTGAGATTTTGTGTACATTTTTTAGGGTTCCGTACCTCGAAAGGAAAAAACAGAACCCTTATAGGATCACTTGTTGTCCGTCTGTCTGACACGAACTTTTTTCTCAGGAACCGTGGAGGTATCAAGCTAAAATTTATATCAAAGCCCCAAGTCTATTGTCCCTTAAAGCTGTGAAAAAAATCAAACTTCTAAGACAACGCAATAAAAAAAATCAGCCGTTTATGCCACAAATTTTCGACAATCGCAAGGGAATCAACAAGGTATTCAGAATCTTGAAATTTGGTACGAAGCAACGTCTTATAGCACAGATAAAGGAATTATTGCTAAACCGTAACTTTTTTGTTAAATCATTTACTAAAAATATTTTTAATAATTTTAAACTTACTACCCCTTTCCCCATGAACGTGTAGAGGTATTAAATTGAAATTCATATCAAATATTCAGGTCTATAATACCTTTAAGCTGAGGTTTGTACGGGACCCTTGATGCGCGAGTCCGATTTGCGCTTGGCCGGTTTTTTTTGGACACACGGGGGCCACACGGAGGTAAATGAATAAGACTAGCTAGACATAGTGACATTTTGTCAGCTATAACAATTGTCGAAAAGCACAAATTTATGGGTTTGACATAATAATAATAATAAAAGCCTTTATTAACAATCTTACATGTTACATTTCATCTTATAACTATTACTAATACTTATGGGTTTGACATAGCATAAGTATAAATCACGCCACTTAAAAAGTCCAAATTGACCTTTTCACTTTTGGAGCTATAAGATGTTAACTACATCATTTTCTTCTTTTTCGTGTGAGCATGTCACCTCTGGTGTCAGAGTTAATAAAGCCACCTCTGGGTAACACACAGACCTCTGATTTGGCTTATTTCAGATTTACATTAACTATATAAGTCCAGTAGCCGTATTGCGTAAGTGAATACGCAACGCAAAGAGTTTGACCTCTATCCAATTGACCAAATCGACCAATCACATAGACGGAAATCAACATCGTGTCATTCATCTCGCATGTGATTGGTCGATTTGGTCGATTGGATAGCGGTCAAACTCTTTGCGTTGCCGTAATCACTTACGCAATACGGCTGCAGGTTTCCTACCGATGTTTTCCTTCACCTTGCCTGTTAGAAAGTACACATTAGTTTGAAAATGTCACATTGGTACTTGCCCGGATTTGATCATCATTATTAATGTAAATAGATTGGATACCCATCAGATAAAAGTAGACCGTAATCTAATCTAATTTAAATTAGTTTCCATCATCATTCTAAACCAGCATTTACATTCTCAACATAAAGATTAGCCATATTAGCCTCATTTGCAAGTTGTCAACAAGATAATGTCCTTAATACAGACTCGGGTAATTCTCGATGTAACTGTTCCGGACGGAATCGATATGAGACTGGTTCTCGAGACATCTCGAGAAGTGGGTCGAGTACGTACGAGTATAGCGGTATCGATGCATGTGTATGTAGTTGTAACTGTTTGCTGCAGGACAATTTATTTATAGACCTTAAGGCCTGGTTTACATTGAAAGTTACGACTTTATTGAGCTTTCAGCGCTTGCTTGGTTCTTAATGGGCGTTTGTGTGTCGCGGTTTTATATTTATTGCTTGTTTATGATTGTAGGCTTCACTAACTAGATTAATAATTTTTTTATTGTTATCCTATTCTGCCCACTCTCGGGTAATATCAGCCATCGTTTCGTCTTTTGCACGATTCTGCTTCCTCCATCTAGCTTTGTCAAAATCTGTCTAGTCCGTCCCTCCTTTCCTTTACCAAAACGATCCCCGTTCATCCCGCCATCCCATTCACGGCCTGTCGAGACCCCGTTTGACTGTCTAAATATGGAACCACACTTATGTGGCGTGGCGTGTCGTGGCGCCTTCCGACGCAGTTGATTGGTTACAAAACTCGTTGCGTTATGATGTAGGCTGGAAGAGAGTCGTTTGGTTGGTGGATCCCGCGCCACGCCACGCCACAACACGTAAGTGTGGTTCCAATTTAAGCAGATCCTACTTTGATCTAAGTTATCCGGTTTTCGGCAAACCTGTGCTGTCCAGTCATTTTAAGTAGAACAACTATTTTGGTTTTGGAACAAAGAATAATATAATGTCTGACCTGATCCGTAAATTGTTCAATAGTCGAACATTAGCAGTTACTTTCTTTATGAATCCGAATGTTGTTCAATTACCTCTTATTAAAAGCAAACCACAACAATGATTTTATACGATTATGCTAAAGAATAGAAACTAGTCTTGTGGTGTAAAACTTAAGTATCAGAACATGTTCTGCAATACATTATTTCCTTCATCTATGTATAATAGAGTGGCTAGTCTCGAGAAAGCGATTTCTTCTTCGAGAAAGTTACCAATTTATTGTTTACATAAAATCCTATCGCGATACATGCATAAAATTATAATATATGAGTATTATGGCTTAGAAGTTTAGCAGTCTATCAGAGAGTTTATTGCAAAAAGAAAATTCACAACGATACTGTAAATTTTGCTTACGATATTGTATGAAGTACACAAGATAGTAGAGGACGGTTTTGGGAAAGGCTAGATACTCGTAAAATATTAGATTTAATATAACAATTCTTGTTGGTCTAGTCAGAAAACAACATCTTACTTAAGTAACATTATAAAGATGTATGTAGGTAGGTAAAGTTATTTGTTTGTATTATCACGGGGTAAGCACTAAGAAAGAAAGTTTGGTTCAAATAAATATCACTAGATGGCGCAATATGCACCGATTTGTTATCAATTGGTGTATTGTTTGTTATGTTTATGTACTGTCAGCTGTAAAGCTACCTTTCACAAATAAATAAATAAATTATGTGTAAAATTAATCTTTTCTGGAAATGAACGTAAAAATTGTGTTTTTGTTTAATCCTTTTACTCCCCAAAGCACAAAATTATGAATTATTGGGTTCTTAATTCATATTTCAAAGATTATTTGAACGGATCATTTAAAATTGATGCCAATAGATGGCGCGGTTTTAAATTTCTGATTGGAATCACTCGACTGTTTAAATTTGTACTGAAACACATTTTGGTGAAATGAAACTGTGAAAACATGCAAAAAAAATGCTATGAAACAAATCGTCACTGTACTTAAAGAAAAATTCACGAACCGAGTAAACCCTTTTATTTGCAAATCGCTGCTAACACCATCTATCTATCCCGTGGAACGGAACCGAATGCTATTGATGTACAAAAAATAATCTGTTAAATCAGACGAAAAACGCTAGTTACGTGACACCGTTTCTTTGTATGGGATGAGGCATCTGTATGCCTAGTATTATATTATCTGTGATATTATACATACTCGTATGTATGTGTGTAAAAAAGAGACAATAGAAGTACTGATCCGATTTCGAAAATTCATAGAAAAGCTATCTCTTAGTGATAATTGGTTTTATATCTCGGAAAAATACACAGTCGCAGCGGGATTATGGGAGCTTAGAATCCTTTAAATGCGAAATCTTGGATGGAAATCGGAAGTTATGTCTGTTACTCAATCACGCCATAACGGCTGAACGGTTCTGGATGTGTGGCACAAACATAGATTATAGTCTAGAATAGCACAAAGGCTACTTATCATGCCGGTAAAATATTCCGTTGGGATAAAAAAAACACTCTACGTGGACGAAGCTGCTGGCAGAAGTGGTATTTAATTATTGCCAGCCTACAATATACCTATAATTTACATAAAAACAGCACGTATCATACAAATAAAAACCCATTACTGTGTGCACTGCAATAGCGCTAATTGCCATAGTGAATCTACTACGTGCAGATTATTGACAAGCAGCGAGGCCGTGCGCGGGCGCAGCGTCGCGGTCGAGATGCGGTGCAGCGATGCAACGGTAGAGTACGGTAGTGCGATATGCTAGTAATGTGATAGGCCTGTTTATTAAGTGGAGGGAAAAAAGAAATATAAATGTGGAAAACAGAATTAATAATGTTAAGCTCATAAGACTTAATCAATCTCTCTAGCAAATTATTTATTGGAGTCGGCTTCCTATCAAACCGGACTTCCTATCTGACCTCCACAACCAGTAAAACGCAATAATATCTAAATCATTTTACCTCTGCTTATTATTTATTTATCCTCCTTTCTTCAATATAACAACATTTTAAGAACGAAAATTCTACTAAATAAACGCAAAAAGGCATTGAATCAGCCTTTGTACAATGAGTTTTGCAATGTTTTAATAAATAAATGCCTTGCTAAGCATTTTCTCAAACATACATAAAACTGGAGATTTAAATCCGACATTTCTTAAAGAACAATATTTTACCTCCGCCATACTTCATTGCAAAGTTAAAGACAAAACGGACAAGGCATGGGAATGGCATGCGCCCGCGCCGATTGCTCCAATGTGAGGTAAAGTAAAGCACGCCGCGCGCCGCGGTGAACGCACTAGGCTGACCCTACAGCATTGTGCTCGAGTACTGTCAGCAAACACATGAGATGTGGGAACTGAGAATATGCAGCCGTCCTCAAGCTGCAATGCCACTATCTGACAAAATCTTATTTTAAGTTCTAATTTTCGCCTAGGATACTTGTACTCAGTGTTATGAAAATCGTGGTATCTGTCCCACGGCGGCTTATATTCTGGAATTATCCTAGACAAAAACAAATATGCCCGAAATAATTAAAAAACAATGCTTTATTTTATCAACTATAAATCATACGCGACCTAATTGCGCGCTTTCGAATTAAGTGCCTATACATTTTTTGTTTATATCAAAGATTATCTTATCAAAAATAGATTTGTAAACGTTGTAATTTGAGGAGCTTAACGGCGTTTTATTTTTTTTTAACGGGAAGATTCCCGTTAAAAAAAGAATTAAGCAGTATTTTTCTCCTATTAAAAGATAATAATAGGAGAAAAATACAGCTTAGATAAATCGATAGAGAGTTTTTTACAGCTTACGAAGTCAACAAGAAACTAAAATCGGCAAAATGTCAGATGTCAGGCACTTCAGCAAGGACGGCAGTACGACACACGAGATGACCGGCACTTAGCGTTACATTAGCGAGATGGTGACGTTAATGTATGTGTATTATCAGTTTAAAACGGTTTTTAAATGTCAATGTATTCTGTCATTCATATTCCTGTCGTTAACCCCGTGTTTCTGAAGACTTAAGTTTTTGTTTAACACAAATTTGGCCAGCGACTTGCCTGCGTGAAATTTGAAGTTATCACGGGAACGGATAAAAGCCTATGCCTTTGCGCTAATCCAGGTTATGTTATACATATGCGTCAAGTTTTTTTTTAAATCCTTTTAGATAGTGTGGTTGAATCACAAACATTTCATCTGGACTTTCACACTTTTGGCATTTAGTAGGATAGGATGTTGTCAAGTGATTTGATAGCCTTTTGTTTTTATTTTTTTAATTAATCCAATCACAACTGTGTACCTAATGGCGATCCCACACCGCTTTTAAAAATGTTTACAAACATCTTATAACACTAAAACATCTAATAACAAATGTTAGGAATTGTTACATTTTGTTAGAAATTGTTATATTCTATTAGGAATTCTTAAATGTTTTGAGTACACTGATGGGAAATGTTTCCAAAATAAAAAGCGCTCTAACTGGATGCAAGCACTTGTTACAATTTGTTAACTAACAATTTTGTATTTACTAACATTACCTAACATGAAATCATTTTCTTAACATTGTGATCAAATGTTTAATTCTTGTAAACATTTATAACACCAGTGGGGGAGCACCATATGAGTTTACAGCGGATTTACACACAGTGCATTGGGAACCCAAAATACGGAAAAAAGATGAAATTTTCAAATCAATTTTTTAGCGATAGAAATATTTTTGCAAGCCGTACCCAGCTCTCTAAGTGCATACCTCTCTCGAAAGTAATCACAACGAGCCACAGAGTAACATAATAAACTTTGTCGTAATACTGCGATGTGCATACTCGTATAATTGTACATATTACTGGCAGTGACTGGACACTCACATATTTCTATATAAATTCCTAGCAAGAAACAATGTTCACAGAGATATAAAGTTGTTGTGGATTTTTTTTTTTTTTTTTAATTTACTTTTTGGTCGTTAAATTAATGGTGAAGCTTCGCGCTTTTTTTTTTGTTACTGCTATTCTTTCATTTCATAGTCAAGAAAAGACAACTCTTTATTTATAACATAACATAATAGTTCTAGTTTAACGTCTGTTTTAGTTTAACTGTGAAGGAAAACATCGTGAGGAAACCGGCATGGCCTAGAACCAAAAATACGAAGACATGTGACACTCACCAACCCGCACTGGGCCCGCGTAGTGGATTACGGCCCATTCCCTGTCACAGAGAGGAGACATATTGTGTCCCAGCAGTGGGAACATTAAAAGGATAATGATGATAGTTTTAGTTTTAAGTTTCTTTGTATGTATGATACCCTGAAAAACCATAAAACACCTATTGTAACCTACTACATTCTGACAAATAAACTTTTTCTTTCTTTCTCTTTGTGTCTGTATATTCTGGTGTACAATAAAATATATATATATATATAATAATTCACTCCTGTTTTCCCCGAAGGGTTGCATGGAGATAAACCAACAGTTCACCAGTTATATATAAGGGGCATATCTATTGCCATCAAGACAGACAAAAACAAGGATAATGAACTTCGGTTTAATAATGCACTATAGGTTATGTTCTTGTCAGGTAAGATGAGTGTGGATGGGTCCATCGAACTAAAGATATTTTGTACTTGTAAACCTACCCATCCTATAAGTTAAGTGCAACTTACCTCAAGTTTTCCCATGTCCGACCATAAAGACTACGCCCACTAATGCAAAGGGCCTCAACAGAGACCGTTACAATCGCTGGTCATAAGGCACTATGGCCTTTAACTCCACTATTTTAGAAAATGGATAAGTCTAATCTCGGCAAAATGTTATGAACCCCATTGAAAGATTGAAATAGGATAATTCCATGTAAGACTTCCTTCATCTGAATATTCGCATCACCTGAATGGATGAGAGTAAGCACAGTCAAGGGTCAGATGTGCAGTCTAAATCACTTTCACGAAATAAATTACAGGCACTTCAGCTTTGATTTATTGAAACTGCACTTCTCGACTGTAAATTTCGAAGAATAAAATCACGCTAACAACGGTTTTCAAATAGGCTGATTTATTTAGTAATATCCAATGTGTTAAGATGACAGAAATAACAAAAGTCAATTAAATCACTTCAAATGACATTTGGCATCAGGTTCATTATCATCTCATCCGAATGACGGCCACTGATGTACAATCGGGCAAAGCTATAACTGATCACTTTGAAAACAAAATCCCGTGCACAAGATGACCACAGCCTTTTTGCGTCGACCAATAGCCATATGCCAGTATGCATAGCAGTAGTAAACCAACAAAGGATCCGAAACAAAAAAAATACTTTTAGGCCGACCACTAGTAATTGAACAAAACAAGGACCAAGAAAGAGAAGTTTGAAGTGGATAGTTTATTAATATTTGTTTATTGGTGTACTAAAATTTTACTTTACAACAAGGGTGAAGCTTCTATTGCTATTATGTGAATATAAAAATAAAGGTACCTACATAGGCACATGGGACTCCAATAAAATCTCGCCACGTTAACCGGATTCACGCAACAGAATACTGAACTTTCAGGTAAGGGGTAAGATAAAATTCAGCCTATATTCTTTATGTGTCATCAAAATCATCAGCCTTTTAATGGTCCCACTGCTGGGGCACAGGTCTCCTCTCTGTGAGAGGGAATGGGCCGTAATCCGCCACGCGGGCCCAGTGCGGGTTGTTGGATGTCACATGTCTTTGAATATTTTATTCTAGGACATGCCGGTTTCCTCACAATATTATCCTTCACCGTTTTGAGAGCAGTGGTACAATGAAATCATTCACACAAAGTAAAACGCATGCCTGGGTTCGAAACCACGATCTACAATTTGTAAGTCTCGGCCGTTACCACTGGGCAAGCTCTGTTCCTCTGCTCTTTATGTATGCAATGTACTTATAGTAAACAAGCAAAACAAAAATCTTCTTCCAAGCACAAGTAATTCTCATGAATGCATGTTTCACACATCTTAGCCTACGGTACTTAGTATTACATGCTCGTTCCATACGAATGACATTAATATTAATGCGACAAGTTCGACGCGTGCGCTCATAGCATCTTTGTGCCGCATTTAGTCGTTGTTCAAAGCAAGCTTTCGGATTTCATGCCATTTGGACTGGCATTATCTGTGGCTTCAAGCCAAAGTAATCAATCTAAAGTTGCATTTTGATTCATGAATGATTTCTTGGCCTCTACCCTTTTTAAATGCGCTTGAACATTATTATTTGTTTGTATATAAGTTATTTATTACTTCTTAATATTTTAGAGTAAATTCTATTTTAAAATGAAAGGAAAATTATCAATTCTTTCAAATGTATTTTTAAGGGGTTTTCTACAATCGTTGAATTCCCAAACTCTCGCCTCAAAAGACGTATTAGTTACTGATGGATGCCAAGTCCTATTCCGAGTATTTGATCTAATTGGTGATTAAATCTTTGCCAGAAAAATAAGTTAAGTAAAGGTTTGTGTTCCTTTCTTTCCAGAATCTTCCAAAGCCAAAAGCCTAATCTGAGATCTTGTCTCTTTATAAAAAGGCCTACAAAAATTCTACTCCAACTATTTCGATGACAGATGCAGCCACAGATAAAAAACTGTCACGTACCAAAGCTATGTCGAAGACGCGTCCCTTTGTCTTCGTAGTTTTTACTAAATGAACGGAAGCCCATTTAAATTTAAATTGCCTTCTGAGAAGCTCTCTGGCTGGGTTGTAAATAATAAATATGTATGTAACTTCGTGCAACTTACAATACCTATATTATGTACTGTCAACTGCTAATAGTGCAAAACTTGTGCTTCGAAAATCGCTCTAACTGCTACGACGTAAAAGTTATCCCACTTCTGATGTCGGTAGACTGTACCGTAAAGTCAATAGGAATTTGCAAACATAAAGAGTAAAAATTATTATCTGCCTGTCGGCAAAAACGTGGCTTAATATCATGTATTTTATCCTTTAATATGGGTTTCTAGGTCTGCTATGTTAATGCTAGACACTAAAATAATATTAAAATCATAAAATGTGAGGTGATTTTTGACATTTTAAGACTATTTTTAATACCGACGCATAGGTTTTCTACGAATAAGCTCGGTATTTGTATGATAATTTACAGGGCGATTTAAATTCATGTACAGCAATATTACAGAGGATAAAAGTACTCAAGAATATAGTAAACACTATCTGCCAGTGGTTTTGCCCGTGTGTATATCGAAAATTAGCCCAAGGGAACATATTCACGGGATAAAAAGTATCCTATGTGCTATTTCAGACTATAATCTATCTCTGTTCCAAATTTCATCCAGATCCATTCTGTAGTTTTTGCGTGAAAGAGTAACAAACATACAAACACACTTACACACTCTTACGCCTCTGTAATATTAATAGCTTCTGCCAGCGGCTCCGCACGCGTGAAATTCGAAAATTATCCCGAGGGAACATAGTCTCGGGAATGAAGAAGAAGAAGAAGTATCCTATGTGCTATTCCTAACTATAATCTATCTCGGTCCCAAATTTCATCCAGAACCGTTCATCCTTTTGAGCAAGAAGAAGTAACAAACATACAAACACTTATACTCTCACAAACTTTCGCCTTTATAATATTACTAGGATAGTAGGAATTATTTTACTAAAAACAGGAATGAGAAAGAATAGGTAGGTATACAGAAGATAGTATATGATTTTGTTCCTAAGAATTCGGTGTTAGTCCTCATATGGTAAAAAAATACGAGTCGGACTCGCGCACAAAGGGTTCCATACCATTATCGCAAAAAAACGGCCAAAAAAATCACGTTTGTTGTATGGGAGCACCACTAAATTTTTTTTGTATTTTTTGTTATAGCGGCAACAGAAATACATCATCTGTGAAAATTTCAACTGTCTAGCTATCACGGTTCATGAGATACAGCCTGGAGACAGACATACAGACGTTTATTTAATTAGTAATAGGGTCCCGTTTTTACCGTTTGTGTACGGAACCCTTATTATAAGTAGGTAGGTACTTTCACCATCTGTAAAATTGGCAATTAATCGAAAGTTACCCTGACACCGGCTACCAAAAAATAAAAAAAAGTTTGAGTATTTGTAGCCTAGAAATCTGTCAGATTTTCGCTTAACCCTACTTGGCTTGGAAAGTTCTTAATCCAAATATGACATTCAAAAACCGGCCCTGTATCCTTTATTAGGAAAACTTAGAACATAACTCAAGTGGGTCGTGGTAGATAAGTCACGTTTCTGACACAATGGTCGGTACTTATGGACGTATTATTAAACCTACCTCAATAATAGCAATTAATGAAGGTCGCTTATAAGTTACTAGTTATGATAATAATGCCCTGGAACTGTAATTAATTATTTTAATGACTTTGAATTCACATGGCATCGTGATAAAACTTTTATAGTTGTATGAAATTTATTAATACTTAAAAAATATCTTATATGAAATGTGTACTAGGTATTCTGTAAACTATAAAGTTAATCAACAAATTCCAAAATGTACTTGATTGATCAAGAGACGGTGACATTTTGGTAGCTTACATCAATCCCATAGATTTTTATCTTCTAGAAAATCATTCTCACTAATTAATCCCTGACGGAAAAAGAGGGATGTTATAAGTTTGACGAGTGTTGCTGTGTATCTGTGTATTTGTGTGTCTGTCTGTGGCATCATAGCTCCTAAACGGATAAACCGATTTTGATTTAGTTTTTTTGTTTGAAAGGTGTTTTTGTCGAGAGTGTTCTTAGCTATGTTTGAATAAAATCGGTTCAGCCGTTCAAAAGTTATCGGCATTTTACTGTTTGTTTTCGCAAGATATCGTGTCGTAATACGTAATTACGTGTTCAATAGATTGCCGATCGAAGCGTATCTACTATGTACTAGATAAATTATGTAGCATGAAACAAAGATGTGTTGGGGTTTAAATTTTGAAATTTTACTTGTATATAACAAAAGTTTGTCTATGGCCTTGATACTATAAACTACACTGCCATTGTCCTAAAATTAACATAAATATCACAACTTTAATTAAATAATAATTAAAATATTCATTGATAATGTTTTTTAAACATGCTTTTTTCCTATTCTTCTCAGCAAACCCTTTCATTTGATATCGTTATCATGGCAGTGCACAAGAAATAACTAGTCCGCCATCTCGGGCCGTGCGCCATATTGGACAATAATTAAACATACAGACCAGACTGAGAACTTTACTTTTAATAATGAAACAGGGTTCGGAATAGTGAATAAGACAAGAACGCATTGTAAGCTGTAGTGCTATTACCCAAGGAAACTACAAGTTTTGTACTAGTTTAATCACTGGCGCAGCGCTGTGCTCAAGGTAATAATACTGGCATTGCCAATGTTTTTTTTGTCAATCTTCATAAATGTATGTTCTTTTTACAGATAAACCATAAAGATAAGAACGTCCTCTAAACTATGTAGGTATGCCTTCTACAATAAAATTCTACTCGAGCTTCAACTTGCAATATCAATAAAACCGATATTCATCGGAATTCGGATTCCCCTTACAAGTGCGTTAAAAACATCTTATAATCTCCGTTTGATCTCGGTGATGAGGTCATAAATTTGATAATACACATAAATAGAATCTGTCCTAACATACCGCACCGTCTTGTTAAGTTGTCGTGACAACCGGCGCCGTCACGAGTTGTTTCAATGTAAATATGCAATATAAACAGTTGGAAAAGTCCTCGAAATACAAAAAAAATAATACTAAGAGATCCTGGGTGATAAGATGTAAGTAGGTACTTCATAAGAAACTCTTCCTAATGGGAGCATCTAGGAATATAGTAGTAATGAGCAAACGAACTGAGCGGACCGGAGTAGTGTTTCAATGTAAATATGCAATATAAACAGTTGGAAAAGTCCTCGAAATACAAAAAAAATAATACTAAGAGATCCTGGGTGATAAGATGTAAGTAGGTACTTCATAAGAAACTCTTCCTAATGGGAGCATCTAGGAATATAGTAGTAATGAGCAAACGAACTGAGCGGACCGGAGTAGTGTTTCAATGTAAATATGCAATATAAACAGTTGGAAAAGTCCTCGAAATACAAAAAAAATAATACTAAGAGATCCTGGGTGATAAGATGTAAGTACTTCATAAGAAACTCTTCCTAATGGGAGCATCTAGGAATATAGTAGTAATGAGCAAACGAACTGAGCGGACCGGAGTAAAATAGTTGTGCTACTTCCATTAAGCAAGAGTTTCAGCATTTGCCTTCCACTGCCGGCGGACTTTGCGGAGCATGCGAGTCCGTTCAAAGCTAGCGTGCGACGCAGAGACCAAGAAGAAGACCAAGAAAAGACGCTCAAGCCGCTCCGCTTACTCGCTCGCAAAGGAAGTGCTCGTATAAAAACTCAGTGTTGCGAGTCAAGCGGAGTCCGCACGGAATCCGCTCGACTATGCGAACACTTTAGTCCGCTCCGCTCACTCTTATTCAGTGAAAGCACTTCTATGCAGTTTGCCATTGCGAGTTAAACGTACCCGTACGGAGCCCGTTCCGATCGCAGAAGAAGGCTGACTAAGTCAGGAGGAAAAGAGCCAGCTCTAACCATCTTGTTAAGGGCTACCCACAAAATTGTTTGATACCAGAGGCTTCATTCTTTCAGTAGTAATGTCATAATGTAACCTGACATTTCAATAACACGTGTGTACACATTTTGAACTTTTTGGCAATCGTTGCCAGCAAGGTAGAATGTAATTTTATCCAGAGCCACATCTTTATTCTAGTGGCAAATACCCCAATTATATTTTGTTTACAGAAAGATAATTACAGAAAAGAACAAAAGCGAAAGCTTTTTTGTTAACACATTTTAAATTTAAATAAAGAAACTGTTCTAAGCGTCTCTTGTTTCATCCCCAAAACTTTCACCGACTTTCGCCCATCAACTTACATAAAACATAACAAAACTTATTTGTTGGAAACATGCGAGTTAGCTTGTCAATATGGACGAGCTTAGTTATCAACTTACCTAACAGTAACGGACGCATTTTCACTGTTCTTCAGCTAGTCTTATGATCTGCAAAAACGAAAACAATTAAATAAATAAGAGATTTTTCCGTTTCAGAAATAAACAAGGCTTGGTTTTTTAAGGGCTAAAGGTTCGATATATATTATATATCTTAAGTTATGTGTATTGTAACGATCTTGCATTGGCTGCGTTCCCTTTATGAATAATTGTTGGCTGAATGTACTTCAGAGTCATTCATATTGAGAATTATTTACTATCAGCAATTGTTAGGGCGCTAGAGCGAAGGCGCGGATTTGATAAACAATGTAAAATATAATGAATTCATAGGAATAAATCCTAGATATATCGCACATATCGCGCCTTATTTACTACATAAATAACCCTACAGTTTATTAAAGTACTGTATGTACATCATAAAGTTTGGCAGCTACGGAATACCAGTGATACCACCATCATCGCAGGTTGATTTTGAGACCAGTTGTACACACACAGACCAGTTGATTTAAGAAAATTGCATAAACTACTAGTATGTCATTTGGTAATTTAATAATTGTGAAATAAATAGATGCAATGGCTTAAGAAGAGGATCAATTAATCCTCAAAGGGATTCAGCGCTAAGTAAACTTCTACAGCTTTCTGTATGAGGCAAAGGAGGGATGTTATTAAGTCCTTTTTTGAGATATCAGAGGTTGAATGGTAATTTGCATGAATAATTTCACCACAAAGAATGAGGCTCGTTGAAGTCTAAGTTGTCGAATTAAAATTCCTATCAATTGGTCATTGCAAGTATCGAACAATGATTAGTCGCATAGTATTACTAAGTTATTAACATTATTCAGAAGAATAATGAATATTCATCGGGATAAAACAAATCTAAGAAAACACGTCGCGCAGATTATAAAACGTATTATAATATTTGCGGTCGAATGAAAAACAAAAATTAATTTAAAACGAGTTCTTTAATAACAAGAAAATCTTTATAATTGAGATTGGATTAAGAAGACAAATTAATAACATTATTCTACTGACAGTGATAGATGACATGTCGTTCAAAGAATTTTGAATTTTAATATTTACCAATTAAGTTTAAAATTAGTTTTCGTGTAAAAACGAGCTGTGGCTGTATTAATTACTACAGCTCGGAGTACAATGATTTATTGACAATATTAAGTGATGAAATATGTCCTTGAACTTTTGTCAACTAAAGAATCCTAAAAGAGGCGCCGTATAGTAAAATGTATGACGTATTTTCTGCCAAAACTAATCTTAAATAGAAAAATAGAAATAGTTTTTTTTTATTATCCACATGGCAGCTGATACACAGACAGAAACTAGTTGCAAAGTCAAAGTAGTATTTCTTACAGCTAGATTACATATGTATTATTGCCAGTGAGACCCAACCAAGACAGTCTATCTTGATCTGAATCTAAATCCTCAATTATGTAGATATATTGATACTACGTTACGGGTAGTCAAAAGCTTGAGATCTGGATCCAGTCTCGCCAAGGAGTATCGTGTTACCCAGTTACTGGGTTGTGGAGGTCAGATAGGCAGTCGCTCCATGTAAAACACTGGTACTCAACTGAATCCGGTAAGACTGGAAGCCGACCCGAACATAATTGGGAAAAGGCTAGGCAAATTGATTGGTACTAAATTAAACTAGTGTGATAAATGAAACTAGTGTACTAAATGAAACTAGTGTACTAAATAAAACTTGTGTACTAAATAAAACTAGTGCACTAAATGAAACTTGTGTACTAAATGAAACTAGTGTACTTAATGAAACTAGTGTACTAAGTTGCTGCATTTGCTAGTAATATACATGAAAATGAAACTATTGGTGCGATATTTTATGATGGAATATTTTGGGATTAATTGGTCCAATGTTTAATAAGACGTGTTTTCATCATTAAATACGGAATTTGAAGTGAAGCTACTTATTTTTCTATTACTTGACAATAACGCTTTGAATTGAACTTAATTAAGAAATATGTGAATTGGATAAAACAAAACCAGCGCTTGTAATAAAAAAAAATAAAGAAAACCTTCGGTCATTGTCAGAGGAAACATCCTGTCATGCTGTCATCTACCTAAATAAGATAAACACATAAAAGAACTCAAGGAGGACGAGATGTCAACTAAAAAAATATACTAAAATACTGGCTTGACTATTTACCAAATATGCAAAAGAATTAAAAGAAAAACTAGTCCCTACTACGTTGGTGACAAGTTTTTTTTGTTTATCGTTCTAGTGGGAATTTTGTAAAGATAAAAAACCGGTAAGCTATTATTTAAATCAAAATGGTTTTTACAAAGCATTGTCTTCTCAAAAATATAGCGTGGCCCAATTTTCTCTGTAATTAAGAACGCACAACTATGTCAACAATAATTTTGTCGTTTTAATTATTGTTTTAATAAGTAGCACGCATAAAATTAGCTTTAGCCCGGTAACCTAAAGAATGTTCAATACCTACCCATTAATCGATGACAAATATAGAACCTTATAATGCGAATTTGATAAAGGTTTAACCATGAAAGCTGGGCCCGTTAAGCCGCGCACAAAGCCAAGTTGACCTACATTCTAATATGTCAACGGTAGTCTAAAAATAGTTTGCTACTACTTACATGCAGGCTTGCAACACTGGCACTAATTAAAAGGTGAGTACACTTCTTTTTTCAAATTTTAAATGTCAAAAAAGCGCGGGAACATACGGCTGCGCTTGCGCCGAGCTCGCTAGAGAATGACGTGCCCGGAAGCTGGCGGGGCGCGTTTATATCTAGACATTTAACAGTTATGTTTGAAGAAGCCACAGTACGCATAGAATAGGCGCCGTGGTGCCGTATGCTGCATTTTTATTACTTTTTTTTTGTTGTTCCTGTATCGAGGTAGGCGTGTGTCATAAGGCTATGAACTGTTTCTTTTAAATTACCTAAAACCATGACATGAAAACAGCCTTTGTTTAGTTCTTGAATACTTTCATGTCAGATATTTTCCTTTTATTAATCTGTTAAATCAGTATGACAAAAGTATTGTGATTGTGCAGAATATTGTGAATCTATGAAGAAGCCAATTTCAACAGCTACATTCACCAAAATAAATAGGTAAAAAAATTCATAAACAATAAAAACACCGAACATTGCTTAACGAAGGGACAACATTAACTTTGTTTTCCATTCAAAAACTGTTGTCCCCATACATTAATATACAAAATTTTTACTTTGACAAGTACACTTTATAAGTTGGTCGACTATTACTCGTAAACTTGTAAAACCTACTTAGCTGTGATAGTTTTACTTTTAAATTCCATTATATATATTACTTACGTGATTTTTTTCACATAACCAAAATCAACCATTTAGCTGGCTTAATTTTATGCAAACGGATCCCTGAATCGAAAAATGGTTTTCACAAACCCGTAACATTTTTGAATGGCCTATCCAACGATACCCCGCACCATAGAATAAAAGAGAAAAAAAGCTCCACTTTTCGTGTACAGGAAATATCCTAAAAAAAAAAATGTTTTCATTGCTTTTTATTAACACTTTGTCGGTGTTATTAATATATATATATATCCATGCCAAATTATAGCTTTCTAGTACTAAGAGTATCTGAGCTAAGCTGCGGACGGACGGACAGACGGACATGGCGAAACTATTAAGGTTCCTTGTTGACTACGGAACCCTAAAAATTAACGAGTGTTGACAGAAATACAGTTTTGATTTTTTACACTACACTGTACCTGTGAAAAGTCACAATACCTAGGTGATGCTATATCAATAGCATTTTTAACGATTCCTCATCCAACAAACTCTCTCCCCAGTTATCCAGTGAAAAGTGACCTAAGTAATGCTATAAATATCAACGTCATTTTTAATATTGCATAGGCTCGCCCACTTTTACACCTGGCGAAATTAAAGCAGTGTACCTCTGTCCGACCCTTCGAGAAAATACAGCCGTAATGTTATGTATTTTAGATATCAGTTGGTAAGTTCACGAATATCCTAACCTTACCAACATTGTTGAGGTAACGGCCCTCGCAGTAGAGTGTAAAAATGGCGGCGTATAACATAATGATAAAAAAGAAAAAATAGGGAAAAATAAATAAAAGAAGAGAGCTATGAAGTTTTATAATCGAGAGACATTGTAAAAAAATCAAATCAAGACAGTGGAACATAAAATATTCTTTTTTCAATAAATATCAACAAAAAAGGCTTTACTAACATGCCTCCTAAGTTTATGTTCCAAGGATCTAGTCAGCAAACTTCTTAATCATGTCCATTCAACTAAAACAACCCGAATTACTAGTCGATATTAAATCAAAACAGAAAAAAAAACATTTTCCAAAAGAGTTAATCCGACTTCCAAAGCAAAACACTAAAAAGTGCAAAAATAACTTTCGTTTCGGAAGTTGGTGTCTTTGGTACCTCATGATTTTATCGTTTTTCGACACCGACATCCAAAACTATTTTTTGTGAAAAGTTTTTATTTCTCTCCTTTTAGTTTTAGTACACCATCAGTAAAAAGTGAGTACAGACAAGATAAGATAAGATATTTATTTTGTAAAACATGAGTACAATACAAAGGTCTTATATTAATATGACTACATGTTTTGCCATTTATGGCGTACAAAATTTGTTGCACTGGATAAACAATACAAAAAAAATGAAAAAATATTACAATATCCAAATTTAAATTAAATTGAAATTACAATGTGAAAATTTAAATTCAATTAAAAATATTATGTCAACATTAAAATTAAATTGAAATTACAATATCAAAATTTTAATTCAATTAGAAATTACTATGTCAAAATTTAAATTCAATTAAAAATCACTATGTCAAAATTTCAATTCAATTAAAAATCATTATGTAAAAAGTAAAATTAAATTTGAGTAATAATAATAAAACACGAATATACATCAAATAATATGTGCATGGTCTTAAAACAACAGGGAGATCTGCATGTTTTGCTGTTTATGGCGTAAAAAAACAACATATTTTTGGTTTAGAATAAAACATAACAGAAAAAACTGAGGCTACACAGCAAACTATGAAATTAATAACTTAATAAAAAATAATAAGAAAGTATTGTTTTAACAGATTTGGGTGTGAAAATGTCGTAATCATAGGAATCAATTCAATTAATTGCGGTCATTTAAAAATTCCGATATCGTATAATAGCATTTGGCTATGATATATTTCTTTAAATGTATTTTAAACTGAGCAGTAGGCATTTGTCTAATAGGTTTTGATATTTTATCATAAATGATTGGTGCTAAACAAAAAACACTTTTACGCATCAATGCCGTGGTTGATCTTGGTACGCTTAATATATTATTATCACGTCGATTACGAATAGAAACGTCTGATTGTTTCTTAAATAAGTTAGGATTGGTTCTTACAAAATTAGCTATTTCATAAATAAATAAGGAAGGTAGACTTAAAATGTTATATTTAATAAAGTACTGTTTGTAACTATCAGTTATTTTCAAACCAAACATAGCCCTAATACACCCTTTTTGTGACTTAAAAATAATTTCCTTATTAGTAGAGTTTCCCCAAAATATAACTCCAAACCTCAATAGGTAGCCGACAATACCATGGTAGGCAGTTATGAGGGCATGGGTACTTATAATAGGTTTCAGCTTATAGAGGGCATAGGCAGAAGAACATACTTTCTTATTCAATTCTTCTGTGTTTGCTTTCCAGTTCAGACGTTTGTCAATGGTTACACCTAAAAATTTAGCTGTGTCTAATTTTTTTATTACAGTTAATTTATGTTGAACATTAATATTTGGTGCTTCTAAACGTTGACTGAAGAACATAATTTTTGTTTTCTCAAGATTAATTTTTAAATTATTGTTATCTAACCAGTAAATTATTGAATTGATTGTATTATTAATTTCATGTTCATACCTATCTTTATCTACAGAGTTAATAGTGACTGTGCTGTCATCGGCAAAAAGTGATACTGGATAATTCGTTACTAATGGCAAGTCATTTATGTAGATTATGAACAACAATGGACCTAATACGCTCCCTTGCGGGACTCCATATTTAACTATACGTTTTTTTGATGCGTATATTTCTTCATTCTTCGTATTATTGTTTATTTTAGAAATTTCTGTATATTGCTTACGATTTTTCAAATAAGATTCTATTAGATTCAGTACATTGCCTCTAACGCCATAAGCTTCCAGTTTACGGAGGAGAATGTCATGATTAACATAATCGAAAGCCTGGGTCATGTCGCAGTAAACGGAACATACCGGTATCCTCTTATCTACATTACCCATGACGTTATTTATAAAGTCAAAAATAGCCATGTTTATTGTTTTGTTCTTGCGGAAACCTTTCTGGTCTTCTGTGAGGATGTTGAATTTTTCTAAATAGTTATAAATTTGATAAAATAAATATTTTTCAAAAACTTTCGAAATTATAGGAATAAGTGCAATGGGTCTGTAACAACTCATATTCTGCTTATTGTCTTTTTTGAAGATGGGTTTAATAATGCTAGTTTTTAATAGTGCTGTTTGTCGCTTAGGAGTTCGGTTGTATGCTCCATATCTTGAAAACTGCTGAACCGATTTGGTGAAACTTGCACTATTCCCTAAGTTGAAAGACATTAAATCCAACAAAAAAACAATGATCACGATCCGATAAGCAGTTTCGGGGAAATGCGTGGACAAACATACATATATACAAACAAACATACACACATACACTTATGACATTTGGCACACGTGTTGAAAAGCCCACATAGAATAATATGTGCTATGCCAACAATATTACAAACAAGCATATTGAATTGATTACCTGCCTTTTTGTAGTCGATAAAAATAAAATGGTGTCTATTCTAAACATTACCAAGTCTATACGGTGCCGGGATATCGAGCACGCGAAAACGATAAATGCAACAAAAGAAATCGCCAGTGGTAGAAAGGTCCGCAAACTAAGCGCCACTCGGATGCTGGTATAACGAGCGATCAATTTCATTCTTATTTATTGCCTCTCATTATTTATCTTGGTAGCGAGATTTTTTTGATAAAAGGTGATTTTAAAAGTGGCACGCGCCATATTTTTTGTTGATGTTTTGTTGTCAAGTGCTTCGTTTTTATTTGATGTATTGATTTACTCACTGTCTCTTTTACTCAATACGAATTTAACTTAATTGTAAGTTAATTTCATGTTGTGTTTTAGGATAAATACTACTTAGTCTAATTCTTCTTCCCCAAATAGATTTCCGAAACTGGACTTTAAATGAGACTGTAACGTTCGAGTTTCATTCGGCGTTTCTTCTTAATTAGTAGTAGTTAAAGATTTAATTTAAAATGATAAACCCATTTTCGGAAACAAATAGTTATCACTTATTATCAAAACTCTCTTGAACTTTCTGACATCCTCTTCTATTCTTCATGATTCACTATCAATTATTACAAGATGTACAACATCCCAAATGCAACTGCATCTTTCTGCACCTATCCGAGACACAGCTAATCAAAACTATGCGCGTGCGCAGGCAGTGGCGGGACAAGCAATTATTGCATTTAATTAATGTATAATTACTTTTGTCCGTTCTTTAATTCCATGTCCTCCTTCTCAACAAGTTTTACCAGATTCTGTATTACTGAGTATTCAAATAGGTAATAAGGTCATATCATTATGTAATTTGGATCGGTGACCTTGTTAAGGTTGCGGGAATCCGCTGCATGCGAGACGCACGGGAGTGGCGATACTTTTAGTTGGCCTATGTTCAGCAGTGGACATCGGTAGATAAGATGAAGAAGATGATGATTATGTAATTTACTCGTATGAATGTGGGTGATGATATAGCTAGTAGGAAACTGAATTATTGAGATCACAGCTAGAATTTAGGGGTCTTTAAGCCAAGAGTGAACAGGTTTCTTCTAGGCGAGCGTGCTTCACCGTCGACCACATCATAGCTTACCATCAGGTGAGATAATGGTCAAGCGTAAGCCTATTCTAAATAAAACAAGACATGAAGCGCTTTTTTTTGGGTTTTGTATATCATCCAATGACTTCGCACGCTCTGTGTGAAGCGAGCCTGGTCCTAATCGGACGGTGAGCTACCCATTACTCGCCGTACGCAAACCCGCGCCTACGGTGGATGCTGCGCTATCCCGGAATAAATTGACAGCACCTGGGCGACCGAGCTCTGCTCGGGTAAAATAGAGAAAACGACGTTTTCTAAAAATTAAACCTAGCTGGATCGATTTATCGCCCCCGAAACGCCCTGTATACTAAATTTCATAAAAATCGTTGGAGCCGTTTCCAAAATTCAGATTACATATATATATGCATATATACAAGAATTGCTCGTTTAAAAGTATTAGATAATGTCAGGAGGATTATAATGATAATTGTTCAATATCGATGTGCTTACTTGGCTTATGTATCTATCTTTCTCTCCTCTTGATAACATCGAAAGATAAGCTATTGCCCTAATGCCATTATAAGCCAGAAAACAAACAAGTCTGTTAACGGGACTGACCACACAGGGTGCGCAAGAATGTCCTACATTTAATAAAATAATGGCAGAGATCAAGTATTTATAATTATATTCCACTCATCTTCGCGAAAGTTACGTCTATCAAATTTAACAGAAGCACCAAGCTCCTCCAAAGACAAGGCACAATTTACAGTTCTTGGTCCCATGGGTAAATGATGAAAATATGCATATAGCCATTAATTGTATGCATACTTGCGTATACCAGCGGCATCGCCTGCGTGACAGTCGGATGTGATCCTAAGAGAACATACAGCAGGAATGAAAACTTGTCCTTATCCAAGATCCAATCAATCGCTATACCCAAAATTTATCAAAGTTGATTCAGCAGTTTAAGCGTGGAAACGTTACAAACAGCTAGACAGACGTATACTTTTGCTTTTATAATGTTTAGTATGTATTTAATTATTCCCTGTTCTATCCCACCTGTCACCTCATCCTGCGGAAGGCATACTAATGTTACTAGGAAATGTCTGTATAACAATCATTTTAACAGCACTACAGATATGCTGCATTACCGCTGATTGGCTGATTGCATGTGCGACCGTAATCTAATAATCAAGAACACGACTTTTCCTTGTATTATCGAGATGAAGGAAAATGTTCAATGTATTGTGAATGTAATATACAATATAAAAGTAAATCTGACTGTTAACACAACAATAGGTCGGCACAGTCCGCAGTTGTATAAACCCTATTTTTAAGTAACCTCACAGCTGAACACTGTCTCTTAAGATACAGGTTATCCTAGTTTGAGAGGCAGGGCTCACAATATCTGTATACAGACTTCTGCAGCGTAGTTAGAATCTTGTTAATCAGTGTATACTAATGTATGTTTCTTTGAGACAATAAACTATTTATTATTATTATACTATTTACTTAGTGACCTATTATCAATGTTACAGAAACCATCATTATCATTATTTAAGCCGAAAGACGTCCACAGCTGGACATAGGCCTTCCCCAAATGACGCCATACTGACCGGAAAACAGTGAAAATGATAAATGCCAAAATATGGTGCACGGCTCCAATTTGTTTCGTATGCGAGAATAAATGGCAAGAAGCTTGCATATTCCCATCAAGCAAGTTAAGAACTCATTAAAGGGACTGGCTGTTTATGTGAATCTTGATGAATGATCAATTTCTAAAGATAATTGCTATAATGTGATTTTTAATTTCGTAGACTAAACTGACATTTGAGGGGTTGTCACTTTATCGTTACATATAAATAGTTTCGTATCCTGACTATCCTGAGTAATCAAAAGTTAATCAAAAATCGAAGTAGATCGAAAATGAAACTATTTCACGGCAAAAAAAATAATTTATTTAGAAACTAGCGGCCCTTATTTAGTTTCTACTTTTTTATGTCAGACTTCATTTTATCGATCGCATTTATTTTATTGTTGATTTCATATTTAACACAATAAAAGTTTATGTTCTATGTGTATGAATGTTGTTAACTGTTATATTTAAATATATTACATTTATATTCATAAAACATTTATTTACACCAATTTGTAAAATTTAATTGAGGAGCCATGTCACATCGATTCGATGAATCATTTATGATTGAGCCTTACCTACAACACTATGTTCCGCGCTTGCAACATTTAAAAAAAAGGTCATTGGCAGCTGTCAGATTAGTCTACGAAATTAAAAATCACGGTATAGATAATGATAATGTCAAGTAATGAGATCACACAAACTTTATTGGAATATTCATCTACATAACAAAAAGCAACGAAACTTTTATTTTTAAAGAAAAGTTGTTTCTTCTTTTAGTGGGCATTAATCACACTTACCTACCTAAGCTCCTCTAAGTTAATGGGTATATTGTTCTGTTAAAAAGAAAGTACATATTTCTATTGTATTCAAGAAAATATGACACCAGACAGTATGCAAGCATTGGTACTGAATGTTGTAATCAAAATGATATACATTTACAGCTGGTCAAATACTGACCTACTTACACCAAGGTAGGACCAATGGACAATGCAATGTGAAATATTCCATATTAAAGTAGACGACCTTCACGGATTATGTATCCAAAACATCGGGAATAACAGGCATCAATTCCTTTGAAGGTCCAGCGAATAATCGCTAATTACTCGGTTAGCGATTATTCGCTATATATAGCTATTATAAATCATAATCGCTATTTTATCTCTCGCAAGCACACAATATTTAAAGGACCGAATTCTTTCATATTTTTTATATAAAGGATAAAAATGGCGGTTTTTCACATTTTCTGCCCAAAAACTGTCAAACCACATTTTTTATCCCTCCGTTAAAAATCAGAATATTGAATAATTGGTCCTATTCCATTACTACTGTGTTATTAGTGGTATTGAAAAACACGTTTCTTCTGTTTACAAATAAATTACATTGAGGAAGATTTTGGGTTATGTTTGCAATTTTAAACAAATCAAAGACGACAACAATAAAGATTTGGTCCGTGACAGAGAATCGGCAGGTTTGTTACATATCTTTTGCAAGAGCAAAACGATAGCGATCAAACGCTTTATGTCAAAAAAGTCGTAATTACCTGAAGTGTAGGTAGGTATGGTAGGTCCTACACAATCGTTTGCTAATCGCTCGCTGTTTGTCAAAAGCACTTATTTAAAAAAAACCGCCAACAACTCTAAAACTTCTGTATGGAAGAGCAATTATTGCGCAAAAATCGCTATCG
This sequence comes from Orthosia gracilis, assembly GCA_947562075.1. Lineage (NCBI taxonomy): Eukaryota > Metazoa > Arthropoda > Insecta > Lepidoptera > Noctuidae > Orthosia > Orthosia gracilis. The sequence goes on along the minus strand of OX387264.1, from coordinate 64,064,852 downwards.
TTTTGCTCTTGCAAAAGATTCGTAATAAGCCTGCGGGAATACCTACATACGCGTTTAACAGATTTTTTTTACCACAATCCGATGAGATCTTGATTCTCCGTGCATTGTTGGATTAAAATATTGCATGGTATCACATTGTCGCATATCAAACATGATAAACCATAAATTGTCTTTGTCTTTTGTAAAGCTCAATAGTTTCTTTATCATCTTTTGGTAACAATACAAAACAATTTTTACAAGAATATTAAACAATTTTGTTAATGTTGGTTAATATTGTCAGTTCCTCTTCCTCAGAAGTCTCTTCCCGTGTCTTCAATCACGAGGCATATCCCAAAGGAACGTGCATTTTTTGCTTTAGGATTCCGTCCAAGTTAACCTAAAGGGTAAAAACGGGACCCTATTACTAAGACTCCACAGTCCTTCCGTCTGTCTGTCACCATCAGGCTGTATCTCATGAACAATGATAGCTAGACAATTGTTTTTTTTACATATAATGTATTTCTTTTGCCACTATAAGAACAAATACTAAAAACAGAATAAAACAAATATTTCCCATACAACAAATAATGGTACGGAACCCTTAGTGCTCGAGTCCGACTCGCGCTTGGACGGTTTTTTGGATGTTAATAAGCCTATGGCACCAAGCGTTCGTTTTCTACAAAAGAAAGAAATTTCTAGAAATCACTTAAATTAGCAAAAAAAACTGATACAAAGTTTAGATATGCTAGTTATTATCTTGTTGCTGGTATGTTTGTGTTGGTTGTTGATAATATAAAAGAAGATAGTATCTAGCTATATCCAACTTAAAGCTAGGAAACGCTTTTCTTAAAGTGCCGACATAATTCCGTCTAAATTGACCTACTATCATGTAAATGAGTTGTATTATGCACGACTTTCAAGCCGCAGCGTTCAAGTTCGTACCACAATCCATCTTTAAGGTTCAAAGTTCACTCGAGGAATTCATTTCTTATTTATTATGTTGTTTACGTTGGAACAAAACAAAATGGTGGTCGCCTCGTCTACCTGCAGTCGAGGCGCGTTCTTTAACTTCTATGCCCTTCTCGGAATCTTAATTGGTTTGTTTTGTTACTTATATATGTGTATGTTGTTAGCGAATACGAGAGGTCATCGTTTTCTTTATTTTTCATCTTCAATGATTAATCTATATGCATCTATGAGTTTCATCATCATCAGCCTTATAATGTTCCCACTGCTGGGACACAGGCATCCTCTCTGTGAGAGGGAATGGGCCGTAATCCACGCAGGCCCAGTGTGGGTTGGTGAATGGCACATGTCTTTGAATTTTTGGTTCTAGAACATGCCGGTTTCCTCACGATGTTTTCATTCACCGTTTTGAGAGCAATGGTGATGAAATAATTTACACAAAGTTAAGCGCCTGCCTAGGCTCGAACCCACGACCTACAACTTGTAAGTCGCGGCCGATACCACTGGGCCACCACTGCCACTAAATATACTAATATTATAAAAAGGTAAAGTTTGTGAGGTTGTAGGGGTAATCTCTGGAGCATGGGGATAGTTTGAGACCCTGGGAAGGACATAGGATAGGTTGTATTTATTCCCTTGGGATGATAAAACACTTTTAAATCGGGCGAAACCGCGGGTAAAAGTAAGTCTAATTTGCGATAGCTTTGGAGCAAACATAAATAAAAATAAGTAGTTACCTTCTTGAGAGAAGCAATAAGCGAACGTGTCGCTTCGCACTAGTTTTTGTTATTTCTTGAGTAAAAGTAGTAGACGCTATTTATTTTTTGCAATCACAAATTCGGTCAATATAAACTTGAACGTTTGTGCTAAAATTCTACTTTGATACCAAAGCCAGTTTGTAAGTGCTAATGTTTTAAAAGTCTGAAATGATTTAATGACCCCTAAAATGCTGATGTAGGTATTAGTAATTTCTCTTTATTTACTAAAATGATAGGCAATTAAACAACGTCCTAGTTACATATTTTTCTAGCAACGAATGAATGAATATGGTTTATTTCTTTATTTTCGTTTTTTTTTTTTTATTAAGCGATAAATTAGACGCCTAAACCAAATGCTGATTGGCATACTAAAAAAAAATATTTTCAAAAAAGATTAAATAGGGTAAACCTATCGCTGGCACCCCGCCTGTTATTGGCACTTCTGAATTAAGAGGAAGTATGGGTAGAGAGCGCCGACTCAATTTCCTTAGTAAAAAGTTAGTAATCCGAGGTTTGACTCTCGTCTATTTCCTCCTCCAATATTGGACCAATTTATAAGATATTCCATAAACTGGAAATGAAAGATATATACTATGCCCCTATGTTTCCCTTTTTCATTTATATGTATCAAATTTGTACACTAAGCAGAGGAGCTTTAGTGTACAAATTTGACACAAAAACAAAAAATGCCCAAAATTGCGCTGTTTTGGGCAATTTATTGAGGTTTCTAGTGCTTCTGAAGATAATGTATCATCAAAAAGGAAAACATAGGGGCATAGTATTATCTTTCATTTTCAGTCTATGGAATATCTTTTAAATTGGTCCAATATTGGAGAAGGAAATAGGCGAGAGCCAAACCTCGAATCATGACTTTTTACTAAGGAAATTCAGTCGGCGATCTCTGCCCCTATTTCCTCTTACGGCTAAAAATAAAAAAAAAACTATAGATTACGCAATATTGGAATTTCTATGCTAATATTATGATTTCAGATAGATTTTTTTATAATTTAGTGAAAATTTACTATTTCACTGGATGAAACAACTCTTAAAATAAAGATTAGAATATTACCTTCGATGTTATCCTAAATTTTGTATGGTAGTGCATTTCAATATGATTTTCTGGGACATTAGATTAAAAAGCGAGGGGCATTCTAGGTTCAAAGAGATGGCAGCAAAATTGACGGGGCCCGCTAGGGCCGATGCCTGTCTGGGTCGCGGATAAATTTGAAAGAGAATTACCGCGGCCCTGGCACAAGCAACTGAAGGATCACGGGTGGGTTTTAATCAGTAAAAGTTTGACACGCCCCGCTTCACCCAGAGCGGGAGAAGTCATTGGATGATTTCCCACCCAAAAAAAAAGGGGCATTCTAGGCATTATCTTAAAGTGCCAATAGCTGGTTATCTTACCCTACTTACTCGACGAAAACACTCCCCAGTCGCGTTTCAAATTCTCTCTTTCAACATTATCATCTGTACTTATTTATTTAATTGAATGAATACTAGGTCAAGGTCTCTTTTATGGTGGCACCTGAGATAATATCAAACAGGATACCTAGTCTGGTCTTCTCAAGATATTACTCAAATGGCTCTAGTATAACTGGCTATGTAGTACATATACAGTTATACCAGAGCCGATACATATAATGTACTCTTAAAATGTTAGGTACGTGATTCGTTGGTCTAGCTACTGGCTGCAAGCTTCACTGTTGAGCACGAAGTCCTGCAGCGTAATTGCCCAAGTGAATTCGGCAAAGCAAAGGGTTTGAACGCCATCAATCAACCAATCACTTACGAGATGACGCGATGTGGATTTCCGTCCATGTGATTGGTCGATTGATGGCGGTCAAACCTTTGCCTTGCCGAATTCACTTGCGTAATGAGACTGCTGGGTAAAATGAGTTAATAAGTTTATTAATCTGGAATTTCAAAGTAGCAACATACTCCGGATTTGAACCCGGTTGATGGCAAAAGGCCCGCGCAAATTTCATGGATCTTAGAAATAAGTGGTGAAATGCAGGCGAATTCTATAGGTTCTAGCTAGGGAATGCAATCCCGATTTCGATCTCGCGAGATCTCGTGTCATTTTTCGATACAAAGAAACCGTACCGACTTAACCTGCGAACTCGCATTCGGTTCCGTTCCACGGCTATATATGGTGTTAGCAGCTACTTGCAAGTAAAAGCGTTTTCTCGGTTCGTGACGATTTTTTCTTTAAATACAGTGAAGATTTGTTTTATAGTATTTGTTAGCACGTTTTTACAGTTTCATTGTACCAAAATGTGTGTACATCCCTCCCATACGCAAAAAGCGTTTTGCTAATACTTTCATTGGACTCACACCTTGGGGGTCTTTAAGTCAAGAGTGAATAGGTTTCTTCTAGGTAAGGGTGCTTCACCGTAGACCACATCATCGCTTAACATCAGGTGAGATAGTGGTCAAACGCGAGATCATAAAATATATAATATATATAAAATCGAGTGACATGCCTCAGATATTTAAAACCTCGCCATCTATTGGAAACAATTTTAAATGATCCGTTCAAATGCTCTTTGATATGTGAATTAAGAGCCCAATATTCCGTAATTTTGTGCTTAGGAGAGTTGATTAAACAAGAACTTACAAGATCAATTCTAGAAAATGTTAATTTAACACACAATTCAATAATATAGCGATGCATATCGCACCATCTAGTGACAACTATATGAACCAAATTTTCTTTGTTAACGCTGGGACCCCGTGCCCGAACATATCCCGAAGCATAATATGACGAGATCTCGCTCGAGATTGACGGGATTGGGCGGCAGTATTCAGTGACACTACACAATACCACAGTAGCAAAACATAGAAAACGAAGATGAATTGCCTCTTTCAATGATTACAGAGGATTTGAATTGACGTGCTGCTGCTACAAAAACTAACGAGAGTCTTCAAGGGGAATTAGAAGAGACTCTGAGGGCATTTAAAAGGCCTTTTGTATCCCGTGTATCTCCGAGTTTTGATAGGTTAGTTAGAGTTACTCATAAAGAAAGAGATGGATACATATCAGTGTGGAGGAACAAGGGGTAGTTTTAACAGTGCGCTTTTGTTTACTCACGCTGGTGCCAACCAGTATTGAATCAGAGTGGGCATTTTCAGCTGCTGGGTGCATAGCGACTGACGTAAGATGCTGTTTATCAGACAACACCCTCAATATTCTTTGTTTTTAAGAAGCTATTTCCAAAATCACCCCTAGAACTAGACTTTTTCCGCATTTGACTGACAGTGTATTTTATCGTTTTTGTTGATTTCCAAAATTAGGGTTATTAGAAAGTTATATTAAAGAATAAAGGATTTTTTTCTGTCAATTAACATTTTATGTTAATTATTTAACATTATTTTTAAGATTATTAATAAACCTCATAATCACAACCAGTTTTCATCACTTTCCAGTCATCCGAATTTGAAAACTAGCCGAGATCTCAAAAACCTCAAGGATCATGCGAGATTGTAATTTCGAACCTCGCGAGATTGTAATTTCGAACTTCGCGATATCTCAAATTTGCGATCTCGAGTTGAGATTGGATTCCCTAGTTCTAACTAGAAACACGTTTATCGTCTTGTCCTTTAATATACACAGAAGATATATTTAATACCTGTAATCATATAATCAAACTATCCTGAAGTATATAACTGTTGCAATATCTACCATAATAAATAATACTCGTCTCCATTGTATGGTGTAGATAACCTAAGTAGACATAATAGCACCAGTTAAAACATAATCTCCCAGGTTGCCACACCGGATAAACATACATCATGCCACAATATGTAATGTGTATGACACACACGTAATTGAAACCATTACGATAGCAATCAAATATATGTAAAATGAAAAATATTGAAAATGCCAAAAACATTTCGACCTTGCAAATTTATTTAGATCAGACATGTCAATGGCATTTGGCTGTTGTTGGCGGTTTATAACGATAACTGTAATCATTTATAGTACATTACTGCAGAATCCAGTAAGTAAGCCTTCCTGGCCAAGTATGAGTTAACCGGACCGAACCGCAGGTGAGGTCCAGTAATATACGAGGCCAGGATGTTTTTCTTGCTGGTTGAGGCTTGTATAATGCTTTTCTCAAAAATGAAAGAAAGTTTAACAACAAATTCGTTTAATTAATATTGAAGGTTACATTCATATTAGGGCAATTACTAATAGATATTGTGATCGATTTACCGTTGGCATTTATATTTGTTTGTTGTACATGTTGATTAACGGACTCTTGGCTGGCAGACTATATGACTATATTTTCACTTTCTGGATACTTTTTAGAGATGTTATGGCAACATTACATACCATTTTTGAGAATAATAACAATAATATCAGGCTGTTACTATCCCACTGAAGGGCAAAAGCCTCTTCTCATACAGAGAAGGCAAGAGGATTAATCACCACGTTTGCTCAATGCGGATTGGCGATTGCAAAATGTCTAGGTTTCCTCACGATGTTTTCCTACACCTTTGTCAGCGATGTTCAAGATAAACTTAAGAAGTACATATGAATTGAAAAAAACACTTTTTGGAACTTGCCTGGTATTAAACCCACGACCTCAAGCACGAAAGTCCAGGGGAGTGCTAACGGCACTCATCGCATGCTTCGCAATATGTTCATATTCGTGGTGAGGCTTGTGCTACGACAACTCAAAGCAAAGCAAAAGGTTTGCGTTACGAAGCGTGCGCGGCGCATGCCTCGCAATGTCTGTATCCACCTTAAAGGGCTGAAAAGAAATGGTAGGGCAGTCACAATGGTGGCAATACTGCGTTGTGGGTTACCAGGGCCCGATCTAGCAATTTCGTCGCTCCATGCATAGACAATATTTTCCGCCCTTGGCACCCTTTAAAATGACGCCTTTTAAGGAGATAAAAGTTTCAGGATGTTATCTATTGAAATATAAAGCGGTTTTTAACCGTCGGATCGGATAAAGCCGCTTTTTTGAGCACGTTAGCACTTACCGCGAACCAGCCGCGGCTGTCCATCATCGGACCTTCCTCTGCATCACCGGCGCACCAAAACACACTGCACGCCGTGACCACCCCAGGGACCAAAACAGCACATGGGTGCCAGACGACCGTGTGTATGGCACCCTTGGTCCCCTTGTGACGGGTCAAGGTCAATGGCCCCGCCACATACCTTGTTTCGACCGTGGAGGATAGGGAGAGCGGCCAACGCTATACCGACTCTCATCCTCCCCTGCTGCCCATCGCGTCCGCCATCAGACGATGGCGACCCCGTCCAGGCCGCGAAAGGTAGGGAGAGTGGCGCACCGCTATACCGGGACACTTCTCCCGCCGCGGCCTCCAACCCTCAGCCGCGATATCGTATGGGACCTGGGACAATCCATACGACATCGCAGCCCGTCTCAGTTGCGATGTCGCCAGTTACCAAGCGGCACCGCAACCTACTAGTTGGCCGCTACGTCGTCGGCTTAATCGGCAAAAGCCCTGACGAGCGGCCCCTCCTCGGGTTCCTCTTCGCATCACCGTGGATGACCAAGCCACGGCTACTGAACACCCCCAACCTCGATAATGCGAAAACCCAACGGGGGGGGACTGTGAGTTGGGGGCCTAGTGGTGACAATACTGGGTTGTGAGTTGGTTTTTTTCTTTTTTCGTGAGGTCAATCAGCGGCACGGTGTCTCACTGCTACGTGCTGACCACGACGACTCTGCCAAGAGTGTACAAACAAAGAAGAAGATATAGTTCGTTTGTGTTTGTAAGAGATACTCTCTCCTGCTCCGATAACAAAAGTTCTTCCGGATAGAAGGCTACATTAACGCTAAGTACCATAGGCTACTTTTTAAGGCACAGATTAGAGAAGTTATTACGTAACAGATGTTGCACTCTCCGAGATCAAGTACACAATTTTGAGCCGTGACGGTTGGGTTGAATTCATGACGGCTTGTTTCTTGCGAGGCTGCTGAACTAAGACCCCCGCGCCCTTCAACCACGCACTCCCCCTTGCATGCGCTAGCTCAGCGGTGACAACTGACTGGCGGAATGGTGCCGGGACCACACGAAAGTTTAGGCATTAATCACTATATGTACGTTCGAGTGCAGGAGGCCTGATTAAGGTGTCTTAGCCACGAAGGTTTTGCGTTTGTTTTTGCTACCATGAAAATAAAAAAATACATCATAACATCGCGCCTGTATCCCCAAAGGGTTAGACAGAGCTGCAGAACTCCAGACTCCTGGCTGCTACTGAGAAATTCCAGATTAAAAAACCCAATAACATTTTGCCCGTCCCTGGAATCGAACCTACTCATGATCAGCAGCAGAGCTTGCAACCACTGGGCCCACGAGGCACCATGAAAATAAAACAAAGTTATTCTAAAAAATAATTCATATTCCATGTCACGTCCACAAAAATAAAACTTACATAAACGTATATAACACTACAGGATTTAATACATCAACCGAAATAACCTGAAACTTTTTTGTACCAAGGTTCACTTTTTTTAACAATTGGCGGGTTCGTTGTGGGTGGTTCCGTGGTCGACTGGGTCGTAATCGGTTGGTTTGTTGGCGGTATCGGTTGGCTAGTAGGCTGTATCGGCTGGTTTGGCTGGCTGTTCAGCTGTTGGTTTACGACTTGTTGGATTGGCTGCACCGATATCGGTTGGTTCGCTGGCTGGATTGGTTGATAGTTGACGGGAACTTGTTGCTGATGAGGACTTGGTTGTTGAACGTTAGGTCCAGGAGTCCACTTATCCTTAGTTGGATATGGATATGGGCCCGGCTGGGGTTTAAGATATTCCTGACCTGAAACAAATATTTCGTTTTCAAAAATGTCCTAATGTCCTAATCTTTATTGAACTGTCCGTAGATAATCAGCATATTTATAACAACACCTTAAAACAAAATGCTGTTCAACTGATCCTGTTTCTGTTATTATATTATATGAAAACAAATTTATTTGAGTTTCATATAGGACTACAATTGTTTACTTAATTGAGAAATTTTCGTTGAGATATTTTTAAACTTTTATGCTAAAGTAGTTTTACAAGTTCTCAACTTCAAACCTATTCGGAAACCGAGATGCCACGTTTCAAAATCAGGAATTGCCCATCCCAAAATGTATGTACAGTCAATCAAGCTGATTCATGACACATCTGGCCAAAAATTCGTTTAAAAACTTTAAAGCATAAAAGTTTTCTTGTTGAACCACTCATGGTGCACCGTGGGTAAAAGCTAGTATTATATAAAACGTCACATATAATACTTGCTTTTACCCGCGGCTTCGCTCGTAGTGAAGCCATTTTTTTATTTTTTTTTATTAGATAGTATCCTATGTTACTTCTAATACCTCCAAGAATATATGTACAAATTTTCATGATGATCGGTTTAGTAGTTTTTGCGTGAAAGCGTAACAAACAAACTTACATTCACATTTATAATATTAAGTATGAAGTATGATTCACACCCGGTTTCTAAATTGTCAATTTGAAGTTAGATTTTCGAACTTTCATGCTAGTCAATTACCTAGTATAATTTTAAAATCGAGATGCAACTTTCAAAATCGCGAATGACAGATCGCAAAATGCACAAAAATAAATATATGAATAAAAAAAAAAGACTATGCCTTCTTACCATTGTTGTTGTTATTGTTGCCAAATTTATTATTCAAATCCACAAACTCAGTGGGCTCTTCGATCTTCCCTTCGAATAGCACCACTCCCTTTTCATTGTCCCAAATGAAGAAAAGGAACGGTCTATCAATCCTGAGGTTCACATAGTTGCCGATGAGAGGTACCACCATACCGGCACTGGCTGCAGCAGCTACCGTGCCCTGCTCGTCTACTTGCATATATACTTTGTGGAAGATGTTGTTTATTTGGCCTGAAGCTCTGGGGTCTTCGAAAATGCCTGAGAGGTTTGCGGATGATGAGAATAGGGAGTTGATGCGCATCTGAAATTGTTAAAGAATTTGCATGGAGTTTCTTGTAATTCGCTTTGGAATGTGTAACTAGCTTCATCTTTTGGACTGAACGACTACTGCTTTACTTGTCAATTCAAAAGTTATTGGTACTGGTTTAATTGCAACAAATATTTATAACAAACATGCAATTCAAAATAAAGTTTGAATTTAATGACACAGTTTAAGTTATTCTTACTACGTAGAAATATGGTTACGGATTAGCATACGATTATAATAGAGAGATATTTATAAAAGAGAGCATCAAATCAAAAATAAAGCTTCTTCCTTTAAAACATGGAAAATTACAATTTAATATGCGTGAGTCAAGGATTATATTTTCATTGAATAACAGGTTTTTGTCCTGACTCTCATTACGAGTTTTCACACTGGTGTTTCCACTTTTGTCCAACTTCACTTAACCGCCTCGACCACAAAATGTCTATAGAACAAGAATCCTGTAAAAAACCATAATGAATATTTAAAGTACTGACATTTTTCAAAGCGGCCACAATGTCATCACCATACTCAACCGTGAACTTGGGCATGGTAAGGATGACGTCAGTCGGCTGTAGAAGTTTGGATATCTGCAGTACTCCGATGTAGGGTAGGTCACGGATGAGAGCCACCCCGGAGTCTCGGTCTAGGGGCACCAGCAGGATCATTGAATAACGTTTGCCCTGGAAGCAAAAGCATTTTTAAAATAGCGTTTTAAATATATAAAAAAACGTCACAAATGGGGGAGGGAACGCCTTAGAAGGATATACACGGATCTTATTGGATATATTCTTCAGAAAGATTAGGTGCGTATCAGAATCGGCATTAATTTATTAGGTACCTATATTACGAATGACTCATTTTTAAACGATTAACTGACGCGAGAATTTCTGTGTCAATTAAGCATAACTGCAGCTGCGGCAATCCCCAATGGGTCTATAACTTACATTGCATTCTATAGCAGATTAAGCTATGCCAACAAATTCTAAAACAAAGTAAGTCATTTGACCTCTAGCTGCTACACAGAGCGAGCCTAAAATACATTCTTATTGTAATCAAACTAGTACTACTAAACAAATCAAAGACATTGAGAGCATAATTCCTCTATTGACTATTACAACTGGAATTTCCTTCTAAGAAGGGCATTAATTTTATTAGTCATACAGGTAGCCTGGCCAGGTAGCCTACCTTAATTGGGGTTCTGGAACTAATTTACAACGATTTAAACCGAGATAGCTTTGAGTCCAAATTGAATGGCGTTGTAGAATCTCTTATATGATCCGTTATCATCATTCTCTCTTCTCCTTATCACATTCATTTGGGGTTGCCGCAACATGTCTTCTCCTTCCCTAATTATCTATAAGATGTCACCCGATAGGCACTCAATAGTCACCCCCCTTTCTGCAAATCATCTTTCATCAGGCTTTCATCGTTTCTAGGTCCTGCTTTTATAGCTATGAGCGAAGTATGAATATAAATAACACTTTTTTATTTATTTGAGATGGGTTTGCTCTTAACTCTGACCTAGAGTAATCAGGGGTGACAGAGACAAAGTCGACGATGGAGTGATCTTACCCAGAAGAAGCCTGTTCACTCTAACTTTGAAGAGATTCGTGTTAAATGCGTTCGGAAACAGACGCAGGCAGTGAGTTGGCAGCATTAATTCAAACTCAAAACTTTCCTAACGATATTTTCCTCAATTCTCCGCATCACATTCCAATGCCTTGACAACCGATTTCTACGTAAATCTACGAGTATACTAATATTATAAAGCTGAAGAGTTTGTTTGTTTGTTTGTTTGAACGCGCTAATCTCGGGAATTACTGGTTGGAATGGATTTTTTTTTGTGTTGGATTGTCCATTTATTGAGAAAGGTTATAGGCTATATAACATCTCGCTACAATCAATAGGAGCGGAGCATAGATGAAAAATGTTGCAAAAACGGGTAAAATTATTCCTTTTTGAGAGCTTTTTTTCCGTTGCGTGCGCTGCGTTAGCGGTTAAAGTTACGCAAATATCATGTATGATAGAATAAAATTGTTCCTCTTTAAATGTTCTAAATAAACAAATATGTCTATCTTTCATGTCTATCTTTTAAGATTGACTCACTATAACCTTTTTATGGTAATTAAATTTTTTCATTTGCGAAGGAGTTTAATCAACATCTATACTAATATTATAAAGCTGAAGAGTTTGTTTGTTTATAGGGAAGGTAGGGTAGATGGCGTAGGTAGGATAGGTAGGTAGTGGTAGGTAGATAGATAGCCAGATGACGGGAGCGAAGCCGCGGGGGTCAGCTAGTGAGTAATAATACAATTGAATCAAGTTCAGGTACATACGGTTCAATTCCTAATCAGATCAAGAAGAATCCGGTAATAATGCATCTGACCTTCGTTATAAAATCTGTTTCATCTTAAAACTGCTCCCATGTAGAAATAAGATGAAAATACTTTTTTTAATACTTGTTTTTTTTTATTGCAAAGTCAGACTTTGAAGTCTTAACACTTAGTACTTAGCAGACCTATCGGTAAGGTTAACACAATCAAACTTAAAAGTAATTCATACAAATTAGGTTAAGAGCCAGCACTTTTTTTACTTCAAAGTTCTACATACTTAGAGACAGTCTCCCAAAACGCCGACCACTTCCTAGTGGTTTAGCTGAAAGAAAGTGGTGCAACTAACTTCTTTATTAAGTTTGAAGAGTTTGAATCTATACTAATAGTATGCAAAGTAATTAATACATACATTACAATAGAAAATAATTTAATTTACCTGGTAAGGCAATTCCAAAGCATGCGCTCTTAGATTGTCCACATAGGCATAGTTGAGTTCTGCGTCCAACTCCATCATGGCTACATTCCTACAAACGCCATCTCTGAAGAAGCAGTCTGCATGCGTCAGCTTAGGTTCGAACGCATGTTCCCATAAACCCTTGAAGTACAGCGCGTTTGTCACTAGAAGCTCCGTTTGTGGGGTGATGTGCGCTGGAATGGAAAAAAATAAAAATGATATTAGAATGATCTGGGTCAAAAATATGTCATTTATTTTTTAACCGACTTCCCAAAAAGGTATTATATATATATTTTATGTTTGTTCGTGGATAACTTCGTCGTTTATGAACCGATTTTGATGATTCTTTTTTTGCTGGAAAGGAGATGTCCCAAGGGTGGTACGTATAAGGAAACCAGGATCTGATCATGGAATCCTAGAGTAATCGTGGGAGCTCCTCAAATATTATAGGCATCCATATTGCAATTTTGGTATTTTCATCAATAATGCAACGATTGCGATTTGCACTCAAAAAGTATAACTTGGTGAAATGGAACTGATGAGGAAGACCGCAAAGGCCATTGGAACTCCGAAATAAAACAATGTATCCTAGTCGTATTTGGGCTTATTGGAATCGTCTTGAGATGTACTTTGGATATTTTAAATGATTTTCATGTTAATTGGAGGTACCTACCAAAACTAAAAGAGAATAAAAAACTTTTTAACAAAAAATTAAACCGACTTCCAAAGCGAAAAATTATTTTCCTTCCCGAAGTCGGTGTCGAAAAACGGAAAACAATGGGTACAAAAGATACCGACTTCGGAAAAGAAAGATATTTTTCGCTTTGTAGTGTTTTGTTTTGGAAGTCGGTTTGAATTTTTGTTAAAAAGCATTTTTGGTAAACGCAACATGTTATTCAAGTTGGATTCCTTTTTTTTTTTTTTTTTTTTTTTTTTATTGATTATAGGCTTGCGCTTGACCACTATCTCACCTGATGGTAAGCGATGATGTGGTCGACGATGAAGCACGCTTGCCTAGAAGAAACCTATTCACTCTTGACTTGAAGACTCCCAGGTTGTAGCTATCAGGAAATACAGACTCCGGCAGGGAATTCCACTCCTTTGCTGTACGCATAATGAAAGTATTCCCAAAACGTTTGGTGCGTATGGGTGGGATGTCCACCATGTACCGATGACGCATCGCCGTACGTCTCGTAGTCCTATGATGGAACGGGCTAGGAGGAATTAGTTCATGCAATTCCAACGCACACTCCCCGAAATGTAACCGATAAAAAACCGACAGGCTGGCAACTCGGCGCCGATGTTCGAGGTTCTGGAGCCTAGATTCGACCAGTACTTCATTGCCGATGAGCCTCTTGGCCCGTCTTTCGATCGACTCAAGTGCATCCAGCTGGTACCTGGCAGATCCGTCCCAGAGATGAGAGCAGTACTCCATGCATGATCGAACTTGCGCTTGATACAAGTTTAGCAACTGTTCTGGCGTGAAGTACCGTCTCACCTTCGCGAGGATCCCCAATTTTTTGGCAGCCAGCTGAGCTTTTGCCTCAATGAACGGACCAAAATTGAGCGTCGATGTCAACGTAATGCCAAGAATCTCAAGATGGTCAGTAATCGGCACGGTCACACCTCGGAAAGAAGGAGCCGGGTGGAATTGGCTCCTTTTAGCGGAAAAAAGGCACGCCTGGGTCTTAGCAGCATTGAATCTGACCAGATTGGCATCGCCCCATTCGGAGACTGCCTTCAAGGATAGATTCAAGCGCCCGACCATGGCCTCTCGAAGAGACCGGATCTGAGGTCCAGTAGCGCGCGCGTCGGACACGTATCTCTCAGCAACAGTGCTATCGTCCGCGTACCCAAAGGTGCCGGGTTTTAGCAAGTCATTTATGTGCAGCAAGAACAATGTTGCTGAGAGTACGGACCCCTGAGGGACCCCGGCATTAATACCCAGTAGGTCAGAAGAGCGGCCATCAATAACCACTTGAATGGACCGGTCCCTCAGGAAGTCTGCAATCCAATCGCACAGACCACCGGGCAGACCGAATGATGGAAGCTTACCAATAAGGCTTTCATGCCAGACCCTATCAAAAGCCTTCGAGATGTCGAGGGAGACGGCAAGCGCTTCCCCGTGCTTCTCGATGGCCTCACTCCAGATGTGTATGGCATACGCTAGAAGATCGCCAGTTGACCGATTTTGGCGGAAGCCATATTGGCGGTCACTGAGGATGTCGTTAGCTTCTAGGTATGCCAGGAGCTTGGAGTTGAGCACTCGTTCCATACTCTTGCAGAGGATGGACGTTATTGATATGGGTCTGTAGTTGGCCGGGTCAGCCCGACTGCCCTTCTTGGGCACAGGCTGAACGTTAGCTTGCTTCCAAGCATTCGGCACTTTTCCCGTCTCATACGAAAGGCGAAAGAGGCGTGTCAGGATCGGAGACAGTTCAGGCGCACAGGTTCTGAGAACAATTGCCGGAATCCCGTCGGGGCCACTAGCTTTGTTCACGTCAAGGTTGCGCAGCACCCTACGAACGTCCTTTTGATGGATGCGAATGTCCGACATACTCGTCTCGCATCCATCAGGAGGAGGAGGGGGCCGCGCGTCACCAGAATCCAGCTGTGAAGATTCCGCAAAAAGAGAGGCAAACAAGTTAGCTTTCTCCTCAGCGGAGTGGGCCAGTGACCCGTCGGGCCTCAGCAGTGGTGGTAGTGAGGGACGGCAGAAGTTCGATTCAACCGACTTAGCCAGGGACCAAAACGCTTTACTACCCGCTGGGTATGAAGCAAGTTTGGTCCCAATACGGCTTATGTGGTCAAACCGAGATCGTCGCATCACCTTTTTGCAGGACTTGGCAGCCCTATTGTAGGCGCTCTTCCGCTGACCCATGTCGCTTGCTTTGCGTGCCCGACTGTCGACCCATGCCAGGTACGCCTCGTGTTTAAGCGTGTTGGCGCGCTTGCACTCGGCGCCAAACCATGGCCGGTCAACGCTAGACATTGCTACGTCAGAGAACGGAATGTAGTACTCCATTCCCTGACGCAACACATCCGACACGGCGTCCGCGCACGACGAAGGATCAGCCGAAAAGAAGCAAGTAGGCTGCCAAGGATAAGATGCGAAAAAAGAACGCATCCCATCCCAATCTGCTGACGTGTACCGCCAAACCCGCCGAGCGCCTCTTGGGCTGGGATCGGGTGGGGAGTGATCGGATACAGACTTCACCAGACAATGGTCGGAACTACCCAAAGGTGAAGATACCGACACCGAGTAGCGGTCTGGATCTGTTGTCAGCAGAAGGTCCAAGCAATTGGCTGTGTGCGAATCAACATCCGGCACCCTTGTTGCCTCCTGGACCAGCTGGGTGAGATTTAAAGCAAGCGAAAGCTTTCTCATCTCACGCCCAGCATGATCAGTGATCTGGTACGGGAAATGCCACTCCTGGTGGTGGGCATTGAAGTCCCCCAGTAATACTAATTGGGCAGAAGGGTACCGCTGCTGTGCCGTATCAGCCGCCTCACTAAGATACTCTGTGAGCCTGGTTGTCTCCTGATCGCCGCTGTGCGAGCGGTAGACACAGGCGTAGACAATTTTATCAAGGCCCGTGTCCACCATGGCCCACAGCACAGAGAACCTAGAGTCCTCAAGGTTTCGGAGACGCCGATAACAGATGTCGTCTCGGGCGTACATGCATACACCCGCGCGTTGCTTAAAATTGTGCTCCAGGGTATACCCTGGGTAAGTTAGGTACGATACTTCTGATGGACATCCGATCTGCGTCCCCGAAAGGAAAAAGAGAGCCGGCTTATCAGTCTCCAGGTGATGATGGACTGCTATGAGGTTGGAGTGCAAACCTCTGATGTTCGTGAGGTGCACTTGGAGTGGGAGGGGGTGCAGCCGCTGTTTAACTTTAAACTTTTTTCTCCTTTTCATATTTCGATGCGAGTGAAGTTAGGTGAGGAAAAGGAAGTGAGATGTGGTTCCACGCTGCTAACCTTCAGACACGCACTGAAGGGACGCTATCATTGGGGGACTAGTCTGGAGACTGCGGGGACGCCCGAGCCCCCCCGGGAATGTCCATCGGGCCCTCCCTTCTGGTCGCCAACCAGCACGATGGTGCATTCCGGGATTTTTCGTCAGTTGGCGGGGCAGCCTTTCGTGTGGGGCTGGCACACTACTTGGGCCCCCAACTACCTGCGGTCGGCCAGCGGTGCACCGTGCCTCGGATCCCGCTACCCTCCGCGACCAGCCGCCCGATACGCCCCTAACAGCGCGCGTCAGGCTGGTCTGCCTGCAATAGAACCGCCACCTCGACCCATCTCCTGAACTGGCTACACCGAGCATCGCACCGGAACACGGCTAGGCCGCTTAGCGGTACGTCTTTGCCCGGTGGGTGGTCGCAAGCCTTCGGCCGAAGCCTACCACCAGTTATTGTCACCTGATTGGCACCACCCGGGGACCACGTGTAGGGTATCGAATAGGGTACTTTCCTACGGACGTGGGTGACTCGGCCCCCATAAATCCTTTTGATCTTATCCTTTCATGTCTTTTAGTGCAGTCTCTTTATTTGAAAATCTTTCTGTCTAGTTATCCTGTCAATATAATTATTAACAAGGCTCGCATTCGACGACTATTCACATCGTATGGACAAATTTAATAAGGTGCTAACTACTGACGATTATAGAAAGTATGTTTAATATTTACGTGTAGGTATGACAGTATTCGAATAAATCGCCATTTGGCATCAGTCTTGTGAATTTTTATGAATAAAAATAAAATGTGTGTAAGAAATTGGCAGTGGTGTCGTCATAGCGCTAATGTAATAATAATAAATAAAATGTGTTTATTATCTTAAATCTATACAATTAAGTTGCCGGGGCTTCCCAGAAAGTAATCCGAAGATACTTGTGATGGAATAAACCTCGCTCTTCCTCGATTAATTAACAATTATTTCGTTGTGCTTATTAGGTATAAGTTACAATTTTTATTTTTTTATAAAACCATTCAAAAGAAAAATGAAAATCGTGTTTATGTCAGCGTGTGAAAACTAGAGTGTGTTTGTATAAATGAGTGTTTATAGGTGTGTTTCATAATTAAGTGTGAAGAGCCATTCCTTCAATGTCTTCTTACACTCATACAGCGGCATAGGGTAAATGTTAAGTATGCGATTTACTTTATTATAAACGCGTGGGGCTTGAGTTACATTTTGGCGACTAGCGAAAACTGAACGTGCTGAGTATGTAGGGGCCACTATATCACACCGTCTTTTTTTATGTTTGGCATGGCTAAAGGGTAGAATTTAGTGATATCTTAGTACCATGTGAAGTATGTAGAGTTTTCTAGCGGAGAGCAGCTTAGAGCTTGCGTACAGAGTTTCAGTAGGGAACCTGTAGGACTTACAGTACATGACCTTAATCAAGGATCTCTGAGCCCTCTCTAGGTCTATAAAATACGACTGTTGTTTAATTATTTATCTATTACTACTAATGTTTAAGTATATTTATATATTTAGTTTATTATTTTGAGTATATATGGTATAATATTATTGTATTTATAGTTCATATGTGTTATCAGGATATGATCGATATTTCGAATGATTGTACAGCTGTCATCCCTGAGGTTTCGCCCAACACCTATAAAAGCGGTTGTCAATCAGTCCGCGGCCCTTTATTAAGATCTACCCTTAGTTGACTTCGACCCCATAGGGGGTAGCCCTCAGCGTTGTCGCTTAGGTTTAGTAATTTTGTGCCTGGCTGGAGTCTATATAGCTTAGTCTCCACAGGTTCGCCCGATTAAGCAGTGGACGATAACTTTGATCGAACTGCGAGACGAAACGTAGAAAAAAAAAAAATTTGGTCCGCGGCCCTTTTCCACCAATCGGCGCTCGCGCAGCAAGGTCGTTGGATTTCGTCTCGGATAACAGCTAAGTTATTAGGTTGTTTATTTCCTTTGATTATTGTGTGTTGTCGCAGTCGATTGTTTCCAATAAAATAGTGCGTCATTATTTATTTAATTAGTGAGTTTTGTCTTATTTATTTAAAATTCGCTCTTGGTTCCTAAAAGTATATTTAAATAATCCTAATACGTTAAACTTTCAATATTGCACCTACCACTGTTTATCTCTCCATCACCCAAAGGGCGATTGGTAGAAAATGCCTAAGGCATTAAGTCCGCCTCTGTACTTGTGTGTGCATGATGTATTAAATAAATAAATAAAATACTTTGTTAATATTTAAATTCAGCCCAAACTAATTACAAATCAGTCAAACTCACCTTGATCAATAATATTTGGGATCAGACCTTTAGTCTTGCTGCTCACCCATCCATTGATAATGTCGGCAGAAGTTCGAGGATCATTGAAATCCACATTATTAACTTCAGAGAAGTAGAAGCGTTTCGCCATCTTCTCATATTCTTTATTGAGCTGTAGTTTCCTCGATACAAACAAACCGTTTGCGTTTTGGACAGATACACTCGATGAATTTAGCTGAAATAGATTTTGGCAATATTAGGAAATTATTACTAATACAAAAGATGAATTAGTTGATTTTTTGATACACTTTGATCGTACCCAAAGTTTTAGGCCAATACAATTTTATATAATTACTGTCGTGCCAGCGATACGAAAAAGAAATACAAAAGATGATTTTGTTGAACACAACAGTGCACAATTAACTTGCTCTTGTGGTAGCTTCAGCCTTAAGTAATCAGATAATTATAGTTAAATAAAGAACCAACTCTTACATTGTTTTTATACCCTTAGACCATACCCGAAGTTTTGGGCCACTATAACTTTATATATGTACTGTCGTGCCAGTGATACGAAAAAGAAATACAAAAGATGAAATTGTTGAAAACAGCAGTGCAATTAACTCGCTCTTGTGGTAGCTTCAGCCTTCAGTAATTAGATATAATTAAATAAAGAACCAACTCTTACATTGTTTTGATACCCATAGACCATACCCGAAGTTTTAGGCCAATACAATTGTATATACGTGCTGTCTTTCCGGCGATACGAAAACGAAAAGCCAGATATATCGAACCAGCAGTATTTAAGCGTTTAACAACACGATGAACAAACATGAAAAAGCACTCATCTGTCTACGCAAAGTCGCGGTTCCAGTCAGGGAATACCCAGCAATCTTTCTAAAAATAGCACACTCCGCATCGTTAAACCTGTTTTATTGAGACGACTCCCTAGAATGGCATATCTCTTTGGGATTTTCCATAAGCTTATCTGCTGGCTTGGTTTTATTTTAAGCGGTCTGGGGTCTACTCTGACGTGCCAAGCTATCATGGTTTCACTGTCAGAAAGAGACGAAGGCCTATTTTAAAACGGAATTATGAAGGCTTTGATTATTTTTAACCGAATTCAAAAAAGGAGGAGGTTCTCAATTCGTCGGAATCTTTTTTTTATGTATGTTCCCCGATTACTCAAAGACGCCTGGACCGATTTGGAAAATTCTTCTTTTGTTTGAAAGGTCACAAGTGATCCCATGGTCATCTGATGATGGGATCCTAGAGAAATCGAGGGAACCTCTCAAATATTATAGATAATTATAGCGATTTTGGTATTTTCATCAACAATGCAATCATTTGCACTCAGAAAGTATCATTTGGTGAAGTGGAACTGATGAAGAATACCACAGATAGCCACTGGAACTCCTTAATGCTAAGTAAGTCACGAGAATAAGATATCTCGAATAACCAACTGACTATGATGAAGCAAACACTTATAAATAAATGGTACTGATGAAAATGGCACCATCGAACTGATCTGATGATGAAGCCGGAAAGTAGGCACTGGAACTCTGAAATAAAACAATGTATCCTAGTCGTGCTTGAGTGTACTTTGGCTATAAATGATTATCATGTTAATTGGAGATACCTACCAAAACAAAAAAGAGAACAAAAAAAATCAAAAATTCAAGCAGTCGGTGTCGAAAAACGGAAAACAATCGGCACAAAAGACGCCCACTTCGCAATAGAAAGTTATTTTTTGCTTCGTAGTATTTTGTTTTTGAAGTCCGTTTGATTTTTTGTTAAAAAGTTTTCTTTAATTTTTTGTTTACCTGCAAATCCTTCAAAAACATGTTCAACTGTTGCCTATAGTCGTCTTTGTTGGGTGTCAGTCTTAAAGCAGTCTGGAGCTCGGCAGCTGTCACCCCTCGAGCACCTTCCAACAACATAGCCAGTGTCGACTTGATGCTGACTGGAGACACCATTACGTTCCCAGTCTTCCCTTCGGCCACATACCGAAGGAGATCGATGTCGAAATAGTTCAGGCGTGAATTCGAGTCAGTCAGACAGTCCAAACTTTGAAATGATGTGAAGATTAAAACTGAAATAAGGAAAATGATAAACTAAATAAACAACTGCTTCATTTTTCTGGGTAATAAACACGTCTGATTGTCTGCGGACCATAACATGTTTTTTATTCATTTGATTTTTTTGAATCTCATATATAGATCCTTATGTATCTTTAAACAAAACGTGTTTTCTTATCATTCTCAAGTAATAAAACCAAAATCAATAGGTTTTCATACTACAGATCATTGCTAATGTGACTGTTTCGTATGTCGAGTATTTTATCGTTCATATTCATGCTCAGCTGATGTTAACCTATTAAATTTTCATTGCATCCATGAATAATATTATATTTTGCTTCTTTTTCTTTGCAATTTTTACAAATAAGACTAGATGTCGTCTTAATCTACCATTATTCCCACCTTTATCCCATTTTATTTGTATATATCTCAGAATGTCTTCTTTCATATCTTAATCACACGTCATTTCACTATTACATCCCAGACATCATCAATGATTAACTTTTCGTATACATCCGTCTTGTAGATGAGATTATAAATCTTTTGTTGACCGCCTTTCATTCATCCTCCAACATGATCAAAACCATTTCAGTATACCCTTACTCTTTACATAATCATTAATTTGACATAACAAGGTCCATGATACGGTTCTCTATGCCTACATTTATATTCAAAAAACATCTCAGAAATCCTTAGATAACTATTAAATACATATCATCTGATAATCTACAATGAGGACGAAACGAATAGATCAATTACCCAAATGATACCGGTTCCATTCAAAAAGATAATGATAAAGGTCGTTAAGAAGATGTTAAATACCTACTTCCTAACATATTTTTATAACAACACCGTTGAACGCACAACATACATTAATATGCGGCTGTATAGGAAACATTAGCTTACGAGATACACATTACTGACTTTAATTACAAGGAAAAGGCCCAAGGTTAAGTTACAATATTCAACCCATATTAATTGATCCCAATTTTAATAAAATAGTAGATATTATTTAAAATTTGTTATTATCAAAATTACTAAAACAGTTAATAATAATATAAATGTGGATAGAGAGTAAGAGGGAGCCAAAGAAGAGGGAGATGTATTGTGTGAAGAATTATATGCAAGAATGTCAGTGATAAAGAAACGGTTGACAGAACTAAATGAAAGCAGAAAACGTGGTCCGTAAAGCGTACCAAATTTCCTGCTTAGGTACATGATGATAGATAACTATAATCATAAATACAAGCTACACCAACTACTTTATACTACGTGAGGCTTTAGCAACACAAAAAAGTTAAATGAACATTTTTTACTTCCAACGATCTAAAATGACTTACCAACAGCTATTGTGGGACGCATTTTTTAAGTTGTTTGCAACTATTTACATAATAAAACTAACACAACCGGTATACGACGCTGACCGATGAACTGACGACCACAAGCTAGTCGTCAAACAAACGCACTGACTTGGATTCCTATAGAAAATTGCAAGACACTGGTGTGACGTCAGTTAAGATGACTAATACATACGACCTTTTAATTTTAAACAGAAAACAAGTTATATCTGAGGGTTATAACGTTCAATTTTAATTCTTTATTTGAAACAAGTTCCGGTTTTTTTTTTCATTTTCACAACAAGATTTTGTCTAAATCCTTTTTTGGTGTCTTCAAATGGGAAATGTCTTTATTAGTAGGTAAGCTAAGATTTTAAAAGTTTTGATTTTATAGATGTGATACTGTGGAATCTTTATGATTTCAAAACAAGATTTTTAAAATCCACTGAAAGAGCTCAGCCTACTTGGAGATACGTATATCGTTCAAGCAAAAGTTCTTCCCAACTTCGTTAAACTTGAGTGGTTGACGTTTCGAGCTTGCTTATGGTTAAAATAGTCTTGTCATCCCTGTCCTTCGTTAGTTTAGTAAAAGGCTAGATCAAAAGGTCTAAGCATCGTTTACTTGGGATCAGCATTACACGTTTTCCTCTTCCATTATCCCTGTGGTCGGATGAATTTAAGACATGTTTAATATGTATTATGCTAAAACGGGAGGTCTCATAAATACTCTGCCTAGTAAATTGAGCTTGTTGTTTGGTATTTTAATTACATAAAAGAGCATCACTGAGTCAATCAACTCAGTCGATCTAAATCCAAAGTTGGACAAAGGCTTATCGGAAGAGACACGGACGTGTCCTTCCGTGTCCACCATTTGCGTAAATAAGCCTATAATAATCGTGGCATTGTTAAAGGTTGACCAATTCCTACCAGTGCATATACGGGTATTTGATACTAAAACATGGCCAATAGTCAGTTTTTTGAAGTTTGCTATGATAACAATATTATTATTTCGTAGAATGCACATCATGGCGGCCATCTCAATGCGCCAGAGTTAGCGATTGATCAGTAGCATCAGTCGGAACATAGCTATTGTCTAAGGTGCACGAGCTGTTCTCGGAGCATTCAATAAGTCAGACATTACACGGTGATATTACAAAGTAATTAAGCATTATTGACCAGTATTGATGATGGAAGTATGTAGCTTATTTTATACATTGATTTATTAATGTTTATATCTTTTAAATATTTTTTATGGCTTAAATTAGAAACAGTAAAAAATATAAAAAAATATCAATCTAGCTTAATAAATGAGTAATGATTAACAAAAAAATATTATTACTTTTATTAGTGTATAAGTCCGTATTATTTTGTATTTTATTTAATGTCAATCGACTTTGATAACAATTTTGCTGAGAAAAGTTTAAAAAACTTTTTCGCCCATTTTTTAGGGGTAGTATTTAAACGAGTGACTGTAAATTAAAGTTTTAAGTGACAAAAATAATTAAATTACGTTATAGTATTACTAAGTGAGCGACTGACTGCGAGTGACAAGAAATCAACAGAACAGCAACTTACAAACATTAATTTGAGTTACTTAAAATACAAAATGAGAAGCTTCATAATAATTAACTTGAAAATAAAAGTTTGTCGACGGAGCCCCGCCGCTCGGGGCTCCTATTTCCGTCCGCAGGGTCTAAAGTAACCTACCGTGTCGGGGTGCCCTAAGCTCCCGAGCTCGCTTCGCTCGCTCTTGGACTAATTCGTTAAAGACACGAATGCACCCGAACGCCCACGCATTTCTAGTCGTTCACTTAGTAATTTAGTCGCCCGGCTAGAATTTCAATATCTGAAATGGATTATTCGCAACCCACTCAATATTCGCCGATAGTTTAGTTAATTTTTCGCTTACTCAAATTCATACCGCTCAAGTTATTAAAATAGTATCTCATCATCAGTCGCTAAGTTTTTTTTTTATTCGATCGTTTTATAATTCCCCATTTTTTAGTATCAAATACCCCTATGTGCAATGGTGCTAGGAGTTGGTGAGAAGGAGTGAAATAGATATATTGCACCACATCAGGGATACTCTAAAATAAAACTCAAGTTTCATCACAATCATCGTATATTTGCGTACATTTTCTTAAATTTCAACAAACCACATACAAATGGCACTATTCAAGTATACCTTCGTCTCAGATCATTGTGAGCATGTTTATCAGTAACTATTCAACATAATATATGTTTACATTTAAAACTTTAATATAATAAATGTAAACATATTTTGTTTGCTCTTAAATCTAAAACTATTATATAGTTGAGTTGTCATATTTATTATTATCAGTGACCAGTCTGAAGCTTTCTTTTCGCATTTGATGTATTTTACGATTACTATAGATTTTGAGCATTACAATATTATAGTGAAGAACATCCATGAATCCAAGAACTACCATCAAAATCACTGTCGTTTTATTTCTCTACTTCATCATCAGATTAGACCAGTTTGAAGGCTCCATCAGCCAGCGATGGGTCAGCCACACGGCCGGTGAAGAGGAGCTGTCTCGTGGCTTCATCTTGGATGAAGAAGAGGAAGGGTTTGTTGGCCATAACCTCTGCGTTGGCTTCCGTGTCCTCGCCGAATTTGTTCACGAGGGCAATTTCTGTTGGGAGGATAAGAAAAAGTTAGTTTTTAGAATATAGATAAGAAATAGTTAAAGAAAAAGATAGTTTTTTGTATTTATTTAAAGTACATTGACATATAAGGCGGACTTAATGCCTGGCTATATTAAACCCAGGGTGGTAGATAAATAGCAATGCCATTATAATAATATGGTATTTATTAAATATTTATTAGTCTATTGTTTTAGAAAATATTTATGTATTTTATTAGTTAGATAGTTTATTAATATCAGATTTTAATAATTGTTCTTTTTTATTTTTTTATTTTGTACTCCTACCACTGTTGTGTCCTTCTTAACCTAAAGGTTGACTGGTAGAGAATGCCTTGCTGCATTAAGTCCGCCTATGTATCACCATTGTACATGACGTTTAAATAAATAAATAAATTCGTTTGGGGTTCAATTTTGAAAACCTTTATGAGGTTACCAGATTAAATTGTGGCAATTGAAACCTTGTCAGACCTCGTAAAAAATAGAGATTTAGTCCCCGACAAGCGGTTGATAGAAAGATACGAATATAACCAATAGCCTAATTGCGTAAGTGAATTCGATAAGGCAAAGAGTTTGACCGCCATCAATCGAAAAAAGACGAAAGACCGAACCGACCGCGGCCGTAGATCGATGAGAGACGTGATGTGGATTTCCGTCAAATCAATTAAAAATGGTTTTTATTTCAACTAAACCTTACTTAAGTACTTTTGAATTGTCAAAAAAATATAAATCTAGTTGCACAATCGCAAGCGTCAGTAGGTCTCTATGGAGAAGAATGTGCCAGAAACTCCACGGACATTATTTTCCATCAGTTTTGATTCCGTCTATGTGATTGGTCGATTGATGGCGGTGAAACCCTTTGCCAAATTCACTTTCGCAATTATGCTGCTGATCATCACTGATATGTTATTCAATTTGTTTAAATCTTGTCAGAACTCCTAGTCCATTGACATTGTCGGAAATTCCATTTTTGTCACATATCCAGTTCTACTCTAATAGGGAATAGTAAAAACCAGTTGTGTGTACGTACCAGTAGCAGAATAGGCAACACTGCCGAGTTCATTAACCTCAATACCAGATCGTTGCAGCACCTTGGATATCATGAGTCTCTGATCTAACAGCTGACCACGAGCGATGCCGGGGAAGGATGCTGTCACATCGAAAGCTGATCTGACTCCCAGCTGCAAAAAAGACGATAGTAAATTGTAGGGGAAAAAATGTTATTTTATCTGTATTCAATAAGTAGGTGACAAAGAAGCAGTTTTCGAAAATGAAAGCTTCTAAAGTAACGATAGTTTTAGGTTTTAGCCGTAAAACTTTCTTCCGGCGGTTTTACGAAGAATCGATTGATATAAAACAGACGGTTTCATTAAAATACTGGTAATTCCGTAATAGCGTTACGTAAATGGTGCATAGATATTCTTATAAAGATACAAATATTGTAAGAAACATACAAAATTTACAAATCCCTTAAGAAATTTGAAAATTTACACCTTCTATTTAGGCCTGATTTCACCAATGAAAGTAATCGCGACTGGTGTTGTCTTTTCGCCAATGGTCACACCATTGGCGAAAAGACAACACCAGTTGAAAGAAGAATAAATTGTTTGTTGTGAAAAGCGAAGGAGTTTGGGCATCACACATCGATGTTACCGTAAGTCACATTGTACTTGAGGAAAATTTAAAAGGTCATCATCAGTCACAGTATACTAAGCATTGTTCTCATGAACTGGCTGACCGCAAACATTGTCTGAATATTTCTCAAGTACAAAACTTGTTCTTTGCGGTCCAAAGCCATGCCCAAAGCCACATACTAAACCATTATTAACATATTAATTATTGATGATGGTAACGTTTCCATAAGAATCATTGAATAAGTTTTCAAAAACATTAAGTAATTAACATTTAGTAATTTTAAGTTTCTTCTTATAATTGTATTTTAAGGTGTACAATAAATCATAAATAAATAAATAAATAAGTACCAACATAGACGAAAAAAAAATCAAACACAAAACATGTTTATCGAGTAACCGTTTGTAACTAAGTACCAGTTTTTGCAAATCTTTTTTATTTGGAAGTATCTCATTAGCAGAAACACTACCTATCTACTTATTTTCAAAAATATTTTGTTCAAAGGGACAAACCATAATCGACAGTGGCAATCTTGCCGCACTGCCTTCTTAGATTTTGTTTATTTTGGATTACCTAGATTTATCATTGTTCTTTATAAACTGTGGTATGTGGTAATTAGGAAAAAATTGATTCTCTATTGTTAAAAACCTGATTCAGGTTTCATCACAGTTGAGGGTTGTTCTCAAGCATAGTCACATGCCATCGTCATTGCCATCGGTACATGGTAGACATCCCACCCATACGCACTAAACGTTTTGCGAACACTTTTATTACGCATACAACTAAGGAGTGGGATTCAGTGCCGCAGTCTGTGTTGTCCGATAGCTACAATCTAGAGGTCTTTAAGACAAGAGTGAATAGGTTTCTTCTAGGCAAGCGTGCTTCACCGTCGACCATATCATCGCTTACCATCAGGTGAGATAGAAGTCAAGCGCGAGCCTAGACTATAAAAAAGCAAGTTGAACAGCGCGTTTGTAAATGTGCTTAGGTGGCCGAGAGATAATAAAGTGGATTTCCGTGCAATGTGGGCCCATGTCCTGGTAAAAGCAGCGCGAGTCCATTGTATGCGAGAAGCACATGACCGGTTGATTTGGCGACGCTTGACGGAGGCGTACTGTCCAATTGTGGACTTCTTTCATCCGAAATGTAGATAACATTTATAAATTCCACAATCATGACGCCATAATTTCTATGCATATTTTTTTTATAGAGGTGTGCAGCAGGGTATAAAATCGCGCAACGTTCCTGAAAAGGGAGGATCCTCCGACCAGACGACGGGTGTTGTGTCCAGAGGCGTAGCTATCGGAGGGCTAGACGGTGTCGTGCACCGCGGCCCCCAACCTAAAGGGGCCCTCGGACCAACAAACTTCAAATTTAACTAGCGAAAATTCTCCCATCTCCGTAATCTAAATAAAATAGGTAGCGACACGATTTTAATCACAACCAGATTTTTTTCGCCTCTGGTTGTGTCTGGTCAGGGCAACTGCCAGACGATAGTTGTCGGGCTATTATAATAATGTTCAAATCGCGCTGAAAACTCTGCTTGCGCGATGCAGGTTTTATGTGACGTCAGGCCATTTGTTCGTATATAAAAGGCATAGATATCGCTACAGATGGGTGTTTGAGTAACAACTCTATCATGGCATAATTACAGAACGGGTTTTGACGAAACTTTACAGTAATAAATAACACATAAGTAAAACAAAAAGTGCCAATTCCACCTGGGCGGCAGCGAATTTGTTTATAGCCATGAGTGCTCCTCTGAAAGATTTCAGATGATGTCAACGTCCCCTCGATAGTTACAAGATACTTCATCATCAGCCTTTTATTGTGCCCACTGCTGGGGCACAGGCCACCTCTCTGTGACAGGAAATATGTTATAATCCACCACGCGGGCCCAGTGTGGGTTGGTGAATGTCACATGTCAATCTAATTACCTCTCTCAAAACGCCATCCAACTGGGAAGTGTAGTCGAACTTGAACTTGGGCAGAGTAACATCCACCAGGTACTCCCGAAGATTGTTCAGCTCCAACCGAAGGTCACTCAGGTCGTTCAACACGCGAGGTAGACCCGACAGGGAGTTTGGCACTATTATGTACATCGCATATTTGTTGCCCTGCAACAAGATTATAAATGGTTAGGAGTATAAGGAGTGTGGTATGATAACCCTTCACTTAGGGCCGATGCTTCAATTATCAGATAAATAACTTTAAAACTTCTAAAAAGATAATATGTCAAATAGCCTAATTTATTCTTGAGTTAGAAATTTAGTTCTTAGCCAAGTATCAGTAATTTGTAGTTTTACTAGTTCAATAACACTACTCATTAACATCGAACCCCAATCATCATAAAGATCAGCCTATGTATATATTTGTACGCCTCGCTAGGCAAAACGTGTCAGTACAAAAGAATAAATAAAAAATTTGAACATCCTGCATGGCTACTGTATGTGAACTCATGTTTGGACAAATAAATTATATTTTTCTTTATCTTTGTTGACTTAACTATTTTATTACTATAATGTCCACTATAATACCAAAGAACTTATCTACTCTTACTAACCAATATATTCATTTTTGTCTTTCAAGTTTGGTCTAAGTATATATGTATTTATGTCAAAAAAGAACTCGCATTAATATTGCCGATATGGGAAAAAAATATAAACAACCCTTCTTACAGGCGGCTGGCAGGATCCATCCAACATCGTTTATGAACTTCCTTTCGATTTATTGATATAGATACCAACGAAACTCACCATGTACGGCATCCTTAAGATTTTAGCATCGTACTTCGTCGACTCAGTGTAGTAGAACTTATCGTTGACGTTCATAAACTGAATGTTCTTCTGAATCTTGGGCGAGACATAGAACGGGCCGGCCTTGGTCGCGTTGGGAGCGAACTGGTGACGCCAGCTGCCCTTGAAGTATAAGGTGTTGAGGACCAGAACCACCATGTTGGAAACGTCATCTGAGTAGGAGTAAAAAAGATTAAGAATTGAATAAAGTAATGCAATAGAAGAAAACGAAACGTTGACTCGCGATGGACGGTATTTGTTACAATGTAAAAAAAAATCTTTTCTATATCATTACCAAGTAGCCAACCATCCGAACATTCTGAAACTTTCGCCTTTTTTGCATATAATCTACCTATTAGACCTTGATGGAGCCACAATGTATTCTAACCTAAGTACTCTTCTTGCTATGTTCGTTCATCCGGCCAACACATGACAATAATA
The DNA here is from genome assembly GCA_947562075.1 of Orthosia gracilis. Classification (NCBI taxonomy): domain Eukaryota; kingdom Metazoa; phylum Arthropoda; class Insecta; order Lepidoptera; family Noctuidae; genus Orthosia; species Orthosia gracilis. The sequence goes on along the minus strand of OX387264.1, from coordinate 64,035,218 downwards.
TTAACCAAAACCTCCTTTATGCACAAAAATATATAACGGTTATTACTTTATTTTCAGTGTCCCACTTACACTCGGTTTTAATAATACTAATCAACACAAAATAACAATAGCTAAAATGTTTCTCAACCGATGTTAGTTGTGATTGGCTGATCGAAATAACAACAGCCAAATAAAACACAGGCTTTTATAAACCTGGGGTATTCCAGATGACGAATGCAAAACTATGTAAATAATGTGAATGATGCTATTGTATCTAACCACGTCCGACAGATATTCAAAACGAATGAATGTACATGCATTCAAACATTATAAATGGCACAAAGTCACTTCCACGTATTTTCCTAATTAGATATTATTCTGGTGACCACATACATACAGGTACAACAATATGCTGTAATTCAATTACACACACATTCAATTACATTTTACAAACCGGATACACAGATTCAAAGATTTTTCATTTGACACCTATGTCCTACGCATATCTGGGTAATAGCGTCCTGTATATTGTATAAAAACGACAAGGGGCATCTTACTCAGGTTGACAGGGCATTAACCGGAACACACATTGATAATTGAATCACTGAATGCAGTAATAATATACGTGGAAACAGTAATCAGTACTGCAACGACGATTGTTTAGCAGATAAAATAATACTAAGCATTACAAGCAAATTATGTGAATCCGAATGTAAACCATTCTGAATCACGCGATTTATAACGATACTATTTTAACAACACAGTATCTTTTCTAAATTATAATAAGACTACTTGCCACGGTAATCATATTTGCTTGTATCTAAACATCCTTTCCATCCGTCTATAAATCTTCCGTTTTAACCATTTAAATAAGTATCCATTCTTATATTTTCTATCAAACCGTGATCTCCGACCATAAGTCAGAAATACTAACCTTCATCAACCAAGCTAGGGATACGACCCTGCGTGATATTAGAGACCCAGGAGTTGATCTCCTTCGAAGCGATCGCAGGGTTGTGGAAGTTGACAGTCTTCAGCTCAGTCTTGTAGAACTCCTGCGCAATGGCTGCGAACCTCTGGCGGGGCTGCGCATTGTCACCAATGTAGATCCTGCTACCGAGGTTCAAGATGTATTGCGGTGACTCTTTCTGGAAAAGGAAAATGATTTTCATCAGTGTATTTATTTCATTGGATTTGTTGCCTGGATTGGATCTGATAGCAAGATCGTTGCGATCGAATCTCAAGTTCTTTTTATTGGAATATAATATACTTCAATCCAAGGATTAAAGGACCATCATCAGCTATGGCAGTAAATGTAGGAATAGAACAACTATAGGGAATCCTAAAAACGGTAATGATGACTGGCACCATTGTTCCGATGTCATAACCTTCGCTGTTCAAGGTATTTTGTTATAAATACAGGATGTGTCTGACACCGACGTGAAAAAAAATACCATGGATTCAGTACATGATTTTGGACCCCCAAATGTTGGAATTTAACGTCGGCTTATTCCTATCTTTTTTTAAATATCTGCCTTTTTTACTGCAATCAGTTCAAAATCGTAATTCCTATCTAACTCAATTAGATTTAATTTTTCTCCTTTGTTGGCTCGCCGACAAAGAGATAAGTGAAGATAACGCGGCGGTAGGCGGTGTAGGCGGTGTAGGTACTAGCGGTTCACAGTGGCGTTGACCTCTTTCGTGAAATTTAGGAAATCAGTTGATATGTAGCGCTTGTGTATTTTATTTTCATTGCTGTTTTGTTAAAATAGATACCTAAATAAAGATTAAAAAAAAGACTGAAACAGGGGATCTAGAATCCCGTAATGAAACCATAGTTTTTTTTTTCGCGTCGGTGTCATATACACCCCGTATTGAATCTGACGTAATCTGCTAAAAACAATACACGGATTTAAAAATAACTCAAAGGTACTTCCTTCAAGTCTGAATGCAGTTATTATTTTATTTATAGTCGCAGATTTACCTCGTAGTACGAGTAAGGAAATAATCGCTAATTTGACTAGTCATGCAATTTCCAACTATAGATTTACGATAGTTTGAGTTGGCTAATATTATATTATCGGTGCATAAGCATAAGACTTCCGACTATACGACGTCAATTGTAGGTGAAGGCTTTTGAGCAATTTGCAGAGCTTTATGGATGGAATTCCAAGAAACAGTTAACGTGGTATAATAATATAAAATACCAGCACCGATCGTGTGAACCTTAACACATTTAAAGCAAGCGGCAAAATTATAAGAAGAACAAGAAAAATTCAAAATTTCCAAAACCCCCGACAATTTTATATAATACTTTTATCAATACCAATACTTTTTATTAAACTATATAATGTATCTAGTAGTAGACACGCTTCGATCAACAATCTATCGAACACTTAATTCATCACCATCATCAGCCTATAAATATGTTCCCACTGCTGGGACACAGGCCTCCTCTCTGTGAGAGGGAATGGGCCGTAATCCACCACGTGGGCCCAGTGCGGGTTGGTGGTCTTCGAATTTTTGGTTCTAGGACATGCCGGTTTCCTCACGATGTTTTCCTTCACCGTTTTGAGAGTAGTGGTGATGAAATAATTTACACAAAGTAAAGCGCCTGTCTGGGCTCGAACCCACGACCTACAACTTGTTAGCCACGGCCGATACCACTGGGCCACCATTGCTCTCTTAACACGTAATTATGATACGATATCTTGCGAAAATATCCAGATTCAAAAAGTAAAACGCCCATAACTTTTGAACGGCTGAACCGATTTTCATCAAACATAGCTAAGAACACTTCCGATAATGACACCTTTGAAATAAATAAAAAAACAAAATCGCTTCATCCGTTTAGGACCTATGATGCCACAGATAGATACACAAACACAGACGTACACACGTCAAACTTATAACACCCCTCTTTTTCCGACGGTGGTTAAAAAGAGATATTTATGATACTGCATCCCTAATAATTATACCTACTTATGTCTTTATATTCTGATTAACCCTACAGAAAACCAGTGAATGAAGATTTTTTACCCAGTAAATCTTTTTGCCTACGCTTTTCTATGTTAGCGCCGACTTTAAGCCTAATCGAATGCAGCTATCAGTTTAATATATTTTTTTGATTTTGATTTATTGATTGCTTACCAGTGGACCGACTGCCTGTCTGACCGCTATGCTATAACCCAGTTATTTGCAACAAGCTACCCATTAGCAAAAATGGTGTCAGATTATCGAGCAACTGACCACCCGCAACTCCGTGACCCGCAACGACTGTCGCAGATCTTCCAAGGATCCAACGCGGACTTTTTGTCACGGATGTGTCTCGGCCAGTAGTGGATTATCCATTGCGGACCAACCTCAAGATTAACCTTAAAAAATCCATGCGGTTAAATTAAGTTTTCCAAGCAGATAGGCAATTTTTTTTTATTAATTATAGGCTCGCGTTTGACCACTATCTCACCTGATGGTAAGCGTTGAAGTTGTCGACGATGGGGCCTAGAAGTAATTTAATCATATATTTCAATAGATTTATTACTCATAATTTTCAGAGAACTATATTAAATGCCGGGTTTTGTTTTTCTCGTATTTCTGACTAAATGCTTATTAGTAGGTAGTTATTTTTAGTAGAAATACAAGAAATCGTAACTTGGAAATTTTCAGTGACGTCAAAGCAACAAAATGTCGAACAATGTTTTTTAAATTGTCTAGGTTAAATAATCCTCAACCTGTTATTTGATCGGCTTCTCGGATCTGCATGATTTTGGCAACATGCAGTAGGCAATGGCTGATAACTTTGGGTTTGGACAGTTTGACCACCTCTGGTTTTATCCCCTCAGCTATGATCTCATGAAGTTTCATCGCTGGCTATGAAACTTCGCAAGAATAACAAACTACAAAGATTGCCTTTCTTCAAAATTGCTATGATGAACATATGATGATTTAAAATTACCATCACGTGAACAAATAAAACGTGAAGAGATCCATCATTATTACAGTTTTTAATATCTATAACCCAAGTACCTACCAACATAATTATTTCAATAGATTTTTCCTCAATCACATTTTGATCAGACAAGACCTCGAGTTTTGTTCTAAGATTACATAACTACATTAATAGCTTCATATTTTAATTTTTCTTACCAGGCAATTATAATCAAAATAGTTTTTTAATTAGTACAAGAGAGCTATTAACTTTATCTTCAAAACTATTGAGCTGACTTGTTTAGCGATTACTATGATTTGCTCGATTATTTTAAACACGTTGACGATTAAAAAGTTAATGAGTAACTAATTTGATTATTTGTGTGAATTGCTTTTATAATGCAACATTATCGAGTCATCATCTTACTGCCCTTGTCTCACGTTAATTGAGCTCGTCGCAACACGTTTTCTTCTGCAATTCTCCCTTGTAAATCGTGATTCTATTATTCCATTTTTAATTTATTTATCATTCCTGATACAACCCATCTAACTTTTCTTTGACATCCCTCTCAAGATAGGAAGTATTACCATTTTCGATCATCAAAGAATAGGGATGTTTACTGGGTAGAAAAATTATAATTCTATTTAGTCCGTCTGTGAGATTATCAAATAATATTCGATACATGTTTTTTGCTTTATCAAATAAATAAAAAATGACAAAAAAAGCGCATCAAAGTTCAGGAGTGGGGGCTTGTGACGTCACTTTGTTGGTAAAGTCAGTGGTGTCTCATCCCATACAAAGAAATCGTGCCGACGTACTGTACTGATTATATTGATATTTTTTTGTACATCGATCGCGTTCGGTTCCGTTCCACGGATATAGATGGTGATCTATCTTTCGCCCTGGAACGGAACCGAATGCGATCGATTTACAACAAATAATCGATATAATCAGATAAAAAACGCTAGTTACGTCGGCACGGTTTCTTTGTATGGGATGAGGCATCTGTATATTATCTGTGGTATAGTGTAGCACGGTGCGACGTCACACGATATTTCAACGCACTGTATCGTCGTCATTTTTTGTTTGTATCAGGATCCAATTCCCCCATCCCCAGACTTTGCAGGCTGCTAAATAATTGCGATGAATCAATAGATATTTATTCAACAACACTTCAAAAATTCAAGCGCCAAGTCCATCAAATGTAACTACCATATATTTTTTGTTTTTCTTGTCATCTTTGTACCTATTGAGTTTGTAAAACTACCCACTAGTTGTTGTAAGTGTTATTTCTGCACTATTATTGTAATTTTATGAATGTTATAATATTGATTTTGCATGCTGTGTCTATCGCATCATATTGTATACTATGCTTGTATCATATTGCTTGTATTATTAGAATAAACAGTGTAACAATTGTAGATAGGCCAATAAATAAATAAATAAATAAATAAATAAATAAATAAAAGAAAAATTACGTGTCCAATATTTTTAGGTAATCTAACTGACAGAATAAATGGATTTTTTGCCATCGGCCCTATTAATATGATCCTTGAAGCAAAGGTTAAAATCCGAGTCAAACCCTCAAAAACAAAACAGCCGTATGTAAAGGTTGCAGATGACGTAAGACCATTAATAATATATTTATAACTAATCGATTCTGACATATACCAATAAATTCAAATTTCCAAATAGCTCAATATTATAACAGCAATGAGCTCAATGCTAACGACATAGGACATTTAGCCATTATAACAAACTTAAAATTAACCTCGTAAGAACCTCAAAACTACGTAAGGCAGTTGACTAACCTGCAAAGATTCAATGATGGTGGAGAACTTCCTCCTGACTAGATTCCTGTCCAGATCAAAGCCCAGGACTGACGAGAGTTCGTTCTGGGTCACTCCTGTGGCCGCTTCAGTGAGGATGGCTAGTGCCAGCTTCAAGCCCAGTGGTGATAGCAGGAAGTTCTGATCTGATGAAGCTGCGACACGCTGTAAGAATAAAGTGGAATGTAAGTTAACAACCAGACATTGTTTGCCTGTTTAAGAGCATCGACCGTACCGGGCCCGCGTTTAGGTACGGCCTGTACCTCTCTCACGGGGAGACCTAAGACTCGGGCCTCCTCTCACAAAGAGGGAACAATAGACCCAATGCCCGAGAGGGAATGTCATTGCTTAATAAGTTGAAGACGGTACCTTTAAGGTCAAGGTTTGCGATTAGTATTAACCAAGGTATGTTCATTACAAAACTATTGGATTTACCCATCTTGATCATTATCTGTCCATTAGAAGGGTACTTGTAAGGTAAGCAAACCTTAGGTATCGACAAACATAAGTTTTCCATATTTAGGCTTGAAGCATCATTGGGTTTTCCCGAGATAATTAAAATATTATAGACCGCAGAACTTGTATATTAAACAACTAATTAAGTAGATGTGACTGTATGGAAAATTATTAATTAAGATTGTCTGACTATAAAAAAATAACAATGACCAAGATTTCTATAGTCTAGATCCATTTTCTATTTTACCAAACCAAAACATTACATCCTGACTATTTTGCAATTATTCTATAATCAAAATACTTATGTGTACATCATCATAAACTAAGCCGAAAGACGTCAACTGTATTTACATAGGGCACAGGCCTCTCCCAAGAATTTAAACATCGACGTGTCCAGTGCTTGTCACATCCACCAGATTCCCGTGAATCCAATGCTTGTCACATCCACCAAGTTCCCGTAACCGTGCAAATGAGTACTTGATTGCAAGCAAATTTATATATAAGATATAGGTAAACTTTTATATCCCCAAAAGTCTCACCTTAGTCAACGTCCAGTCAAACTTATCATAATCAGCAGGCGCTGGGTTGAAGATATCTGCGTCCCAGTAGTCCAGGTCGACTAGCGTGCCATCAGGTGATGGAGTCACCGCTGCAGCTTGGATGTTGGACTCGGCGGCCACCGGGCCACGCCGCGATTGGTAGTCTCCGAAGACATCATGTAGAACTTGCGAATCGATCGCTATATCTGATGATGCACATAGTGCGAGGGTTGCTGTGGACAAAATTGGTATAGAGTTAGTGGGTTATTGTGATGGTGTTATTGTAATTGATAAAATTAGCAGCTGGACTTACGGCTTAATCAAAGATAGCCACAACTACCAAGCCTGGTAGCAGTTGCAGCATTTAGCGGATTCTCATTCGAGTCATATAGGCGAGTTCAAAAGAGCTTTTGTAAGTTGCAAACTACATTTAGTCTAGAAAGTAATATAGCATGCAAATTCTCCTAGGAAACGCATATGGGGGTAGATTTCTTGCTTAAAGAGATCCAGTCATCACGATTCTATTAGACAAACTGCAATTTTTACATAACGTCAGATCATTCAATATTTTTCATCGCATCAATCTGGTCCATAGGTATAATATTACCATGTATGTACTCACAATCAATCATAATGTCATCAATGTCACTGACCTTAATGCAGACAGTGTGACTGTATTTTCTTTTCCATGCGTATATATAAAAATCAGCTGTTAAAAAGCGGAGTTTCCCATGGGTGCATAGGTTTTGAAAGCAGTGCTTAGCGATAGTCCAGACAAATTTATTGTCTGATTATGAAAATGTTACTTTTATATTGTTTTCTCTCTTTTAAATTATTGTTGTTTAGTCTAAGTTTCCTTTTTTCTTTTTTAGGGTTCCGTACCCAAAGGGTAATAAAAACTTTTTACAATAAAAATACTACCGACTTCCAAACAAGAAAACTACAAAGTGAAAAATAACTTTATTTTTGGAAGTCGGTGTCTTTGTTAGGTACCATTTTTTTGCGTAATGAACACCGATTATTACCGCGTATTTTTATATTTTATTTATATCTACCTAATAAGCAAGTAGTTTAGTAAGGTACCTAACCTATAATGCCAGAATAGATTACCCGAATATCATGAAACTGAACATAACCGGCAAGGGAACTGTACACATCTGCGTACTCCTTTAGAGCGTACTGGCGTGATGTTATGTTATGAAATGGGATAAACAATAAACAGACATGCGATTGCGGCAATCCCGAGAGATTTTCCATTTTTAATTAAAAAGTTCTGTTGTATATCTCCGAAGTTCTTCATCAGATCTTCACCAAATTAAAACGGAACCAATTTCGGAACAGAGTCTTTCATCTTTCCTCCTCCTTTTTGGTAAGTCGATTAAAAACGGGACCCTATTACTAAGACTCCACGATCCGTCTGTCTGTCTGTCGGTCTGTCACCAGGCTGTATCTCACGAACCGTGATAGCTAGACAGTTGAAATTTTCACAGATGATGTATTTCTGTTGCCGCTATAACAACAAACACTAAAAATAGAATAAAATAAATATCTAAGTGGGGCTCCCATACAAGAAACGTGTTTTTTTGCGATAATGGTACGGAACCCTTCGCGCGCGGGTTTGACTCGCACTTAGCCAGTTTTTTTTATGTTTATGTTGTGTTCTCTAGTGGCTTGTGTCAAATAAATGTGTTTTCTTTCTTTCTTTCTTTTCCTTATTATAAGGCCCAGAAATAAAGATATGGGAATTTAACATAACTGGTGAAATAGGAGCCCCTCTGCCTAACCCTTCGAGGAATACAGCCGTGATGTATTTTTTTATTGTTTGTAGGTTTGCGCTTGACCACTATCTCACCTGATGGTAAGTGATGATGTGGTAGATGGTGTAGCATGCTTGCATACAAGTAACCTATTCACTCTTTACTTAAAGACCCCGAGATTGTAGCTATCGGGAAACAATTCCACTCCTTAGCTGTACGCATAATGGAAGTATTTCCAAAACGATAAGTGCGCATGGGTGGGATGTCCACCATGTACCGATGGCGCAACGCCGTACGTCTTGTAGTCCGATGATGAAACAGGCTTGGGGGAATCAGATCATGCAATTCCATCGCACACTCCCCGAAATGCAACTGATAAAAAATCAACAAGCTGGCAACTCTGCGACGATGTTCAAGGCTCTGGAGCTTTGATTCACCGTTTTTCGATGTGACGTTGAAAAATGAATGAATGTAATGTGTAATGATCGAATGTTGATTTTATGTTATAGCAACAGTTTTTGTTATTATTTTTATCCTAAAACGACCCGACTGCGACAACATAAGGGCCTTGTTTCTGTCTTTAAACTTTGTATTTGTCCATCTGAGGCCCTCCGAAATTTAGTGTCGTCGCCGCATAAGTCTTCTTCTTTCATTAATTCATTCATCTCTATTATCCGGAGGCTTTAAACAAGTATTATTCGATGTCAGCGATGGTGATATGGTGATGGTCGAAATGCCAAAAATAATCTTGACAATCCTGTATATTGACATTATTGTCATTTTTGCAATCCATATCGCGACGCCTATGTTGATAGAATATGTCACTTGTGTAGAGCCTCTTTGCATTAGATTATGATTTCATCATATCCATGTTCATCCTTCACTTCACACTTTGTACCACCAAAGTACATTTTCCTATTGGTAAATCACTCTGCTTATTTACGAAGTTTGGTTCGTTTTCCTTATTATTACAAATGTTTTCTTAGTTGTCAGGGGCTTCACCGAATACGTTTACAAATCTACGTATGTATTCATCAGGTGGGTTTTAATTTCGCAGATGAATACTGATCTCGATTTAAATAGAATTCCTATGAATTAGGCATGTTTTTTATTTAACCTATTTAATCATTTTTTTATTTATTTAACCCTTTATGCACACACACACCTAACATACAGACAAGAAGAAGAAACAGGAAAATAGGAACATAGGTGTTGCTTATTTCTATAGAAATCTCTTCCAGCATACCTGCGAAAGGAAAGTAGAAAAAAAGAGATGTAGACATAGTGTGTAGAGTTAAAAAATAATAAACATAAAACGATTCATAACTAAGTTTTTTTACACCTTATTGTAAAGTTGTGATACAACTGCGCACACAGTTTTGTTTAGGGGGGTGACCATAAGCTCTTAGAGTAACGTTATTTTGATATCGCGTAAGTGACAGATGTATACAAGTCATATAATCACTCTAAGAGCTTCTGGTCACCCCCCAGTTCTCCATTGGCCGACCTGACCTAGGTATCTGTCATTGATAAATAGTTCCAAATTCATGTCTCTGGCGACTTGAATTATTAATCGTTTGAACTCATTATCGTTTTCATCATCTGCAGCCCCTTTATCCACAAGCGGGCACTGGGCTTCTTTTCTTGTGCCAATCCCCACGCTCCAGTGCCAAACTCATCCAGGATCTGCTCGCGAGTGCAACAATGGGGTCTGCCCATCTCGCCGCAGGACGACCAACACTTCTTCTGTCTGTGTAATTGGTCGCCATTCGGTCACAGCCTTACCATGGCAAAAGCCAATCGAGAGGCTATCATGCCTAACTCCATTTGAGCTCCAGAACTCATTTATCGATCGATTTATCGATCGACCTGCTTATGTCTGGGCCTTTTAAAAAGTTTATTCTATTTTGTTTTGTACTGTTTGTATAGTTATCACGTTTGTTGTTACGTTTACCAACAGACCTACATCTGCGGTATCGTTCACACGCTATCCCGCTGACCTCCCGATAACATGTCATATAAGTCGTGCATTACGAGATAATAATCTTTCACTTCAATATTTATAGTTCATCGTGAATAAAATGCCAGCTGAACCAGATTATCTGGTTCGATATACACGATCAAAAATTTCAAAATAAACATTTCCAGATAAAATTAAAGATTTGAGACACAATGAACTTTTTTTTTGAGTTATTATTGATCTAGTACGACTTGGGAAAAAGAAATAAAATGCCTTCACCATGCTTGAAGAATCCAATAAATATCTACGTCATAGGGCTGTGATAACCATTCGAAAAAATTGATAATGATTAGTAATGCTCATCAAAGAAGGGGTAATGAATTTTCAATCGTATCGTGGGACCTGTCTTATGGAAAGGCTGATCACTTGAACACAGCTTGAGTAGGACGCGCAACCTACCCAGGGTTCGCGCAACAGTTTGTTATTTTTTTTATTTTCGTCGCTATAGAGAACGATTTTCCAGCTAAGGATTTCAATACTCCAATAAAAAAGTAAAAATGATCTGAAAAAACATAACATTCAATTTTATATCAATCATCGTAAAACATATAGTGGCTCCTCCGGCACTGGGAAAACCCAAAAGTACCACATCGTTTCGCAAACACAAGCAAGTATGAATTTTGGAACCAGTTCCATTCTGGTTTGGCAGGTTACAAATTATTTGTCTTCTAGACATCTACATTATTTATGATATCTCCAGGCCAACCTTGTAAACCATCATTATTATCATTTATTGTCTTATAAATCACTCAGTGTTCTTCATCTGACTGCGAATATGTACAATCTGCACATCATATCTTATGGGAGTGTATTCTTTGACAGAATGAACGCAATACTATGTTGAACAATGTACAGGCTGGGTCAGGAGCTGTTTACTATACGGACCTTGTGGAAACTAGAACAAATTTCCGTACGTTCAGGCGTTTTTGCCATACCTATTATTGGAATCAAATATAACAGCTCACAATGTTAGGACCCATTAATATTAATGCTAATTTTTATCCGTGGTGCTAGGCAAATGGGCTTATCCCAATTGTAAACGACCCTTTGTGCCTATTGGTTTGTTTGTTCTGTCTCCTGCTTGATATGGAGGGAAGTGGAAATTTGTTTTTTTCCTACTCCTCCATTATTCTTTTCTGATTAATTTCGTTGCGGGATAGTTAAATTCATTCTTCGGGACTTCGTCGAGCTTCATAGCCTCGGCGCTTTTCTTGTGGTCGCCACTGTTGATTTTGGCTTTCAAGAGTTGCAGTGGTTTGGGAATAGTGCGGTGGGATTGTCTTATAAACATCTACTTTACCTTGGCCACATGGTGATTGGTGACATCTGATACCGCAAATCCCTGGGGAAATTTTCCATTCTCTAGACATATAATGGCAATCAATGGACTCACGGTTAGAACACTAGTAAATGGATTTACTGAGACATCATCAAGACTGCCAATGTTTACTGTCTCGCCTCATTCAAGTATCGACATAACAAACAATAGTGTGTTTCCCGTAATCAGCTTATCTTCATCGGTCCACCTTGTGAGCCAAGATTTTAATAGTAGGTACCTACAAATGATTTTCTCAACTCTGTATAGTTTTGTCAGTCATACGCTAGTTTTCCAAGACCGTACGTGATTATCGGCATCTACAAGCGATTTTGGGAATTCAAGATACTTATATGTATGCAGGTACGTGACCGGAATTCGTATTACTACAACATAGTAATCACCGATGTGTTTTGTTTGAGGAGCCATCAATTTCCTTAAAACTCGACTTGGTATTTAATCACAGCTTAATTGCACTGTAATGGCAAATCAATTAAGTTAGACAATAGAAACCTGTTTGCGGTTTTGTTTATCTTGGACCTATGGACGAATATAATAAAATTCTGAGTACAGGCATAAATATAGAAGTACCTACATGCAAATATCTGCAGTCAATGAATCTAAAAAAAACTCTTATAATTTGTTTTGGAATCTTTTTAACTCAATGTTCTTCAAATTGCTGCTAGTGACTAGTATTTTTTAAATAAATTATTATCTTATCTTATCTGATCACAGCAGTGAAACATTGCTGCAGTGCGATCTTTATAAGGCTGATGATGATGAACTGATCACAGCAAATTCTTTTCAACCTCTATTGTCTCACTGCTCACTGCACTGTTCGAAGACATCCTGAATAGTCTACGACACTTCTTCTTTCTTCCCTACGTTTCCCTTCTCTTTCCAGTCACTCTTTGATTTTCCAGATGCATGCAGTTTCGTACATTTTCAATTTCGAAATTAGCTTACGAAATTGGACTCCGAACGGTCTAATTGGGGTTAGATTCGTATTCAGAATCATTTTCAGATGATCCTCTTTTGGTTTCAATAATAAATTTCATAATTGTATAAAAAATAACATAATATTTATATTAAATCCAGTTTCGAAATTTCGAATTTAGGTGTGTCAATTTCGAAATTAATAAACATGCAAATGTGGTCCGAAATTTAGAAACTATGATATATCGAAATTTCGAAATGCATGCCCTAATAGGTACCCTTTTTGCTGCAAGGAGTGGTGCAATCTTTAGTGAAAACTAAGGTAACCAACTTATCCCCGGCAGCTTTTTTTTTGTGTTGGTATATCATCCAATGACTTCTCCAGCTCTGGGTGAAGCGGGAGGGCATGACAGGGTTTTACTGACTTAATCCCACCCGTGTTCCTTCAGTTGCTTGTGCCGCGATAACTCTATTTCAAATTTATCCGCGTACCTAATCCGGCACCAAATTTTGTATTTGAAGATGTTTTATTTTCATAACTGAAAATTTGTCAAACTTTGGCAGTAGGGTTCCCCAACGTACTTACTTCAGAAACCGGCCAGACGTCAATTGGTAATCTCTTCTATTTTCAATTTAATTCTCAAAGTTAGTTATGTTACCAGGTAAGTATTTTTAACGCACTTTGAACTTCGTACGTCTGCATAAACTCTCAACCCTGGCGGACATTTTTTTTTAGATGATTTTAGCAATTTATTTTAACGGTACCTAGTGATCCGAAACTGTATATTAATACTACCTTTAAATACGATATTGGATAGGATCAGTTTTATTATTAACTTGAATGATGTAGGCAGTAAAAGTCCGTCGCATCTGCACAGAACACCAAAACCACAGAAGATCAACTTGCAAAAAACAAAGTTCTTGTACATACGTAGTATGTAGCTATATATACTCACGTACTTAATACAATCAATAACGCTGACCTTTTACCATTTTAAAGGGTAAACAATGTTGTCAAACGCGTACATCTTAATGTACTGCTTAACTGTTAACATTCTATACAAATATATGCAGTCTCTATTCAATATTAACAAAATAAACATGGTCAAACAAACTCACCCGCAAAAAATACAAAAAATCTTGAAGTCATGGCGATCACACTTTATATACGAGAAAAACCACAAATTACAAAAAAATATCTTAAGTTCAAGGTGAGAATAATACGGACTTTACGTTGAGACCATTTGACTATATCACTACAACTAGATTTGTACTAACATTTATTTAATATTCATTATCGCGACACAAGTTCACCAGTTGGAGCACTAGCCGCGACTAAGTTATAAAAGACTGACCGTACAACTTCACAAGGAAGGTTTAATTATATTTCTGACATTGCAACCGGTTTATCAACGTGTAGCGTCGAATACATAAGGTCCAGCACTCGCGTATATAATCAACGATATTTGTTTTTAATCTACCTTTTTATATTTACATCTCTGGGTTTAATTATCTGACATTAATTCCTTGTTTAAACGAAAACTGGACTGATTAGTTTGCTTGAGATTTTTTTAATCCATCTTGAATCTTAAGAAAGACCAATTTAGATCAATGAACGGCTTTTGTAAACAAGTACCGAGACTTTGTAAAAGGTTCTAAACCATGTTCTCAAACATCCTGATGACTCATACACTTTTTTGTTCTATTAACGCAAACGCGATCGTGAAAATCCAATTTTAATTTGTTTGTCGTCTGTTGGTTGGCCAAGTCAAATTATATTTAATAGAAAAGCGATTTTACCGTACCTTTATTAGATGATGAATTTGTTTGGCATATATTATGATTGTTTGTATCTTCCCCTGACCTAACATGCATGATCTTCCCATGTGTTGTAGATCATCTTGGTTCAGCAGTGAACGAATCATCGGCCACAGTACCTAAAGGGCGACCTACAGGTGTTAGATTCGGGCTTTAATCAGTAAGGTTTATCAGACCCCTTTTCACACTTCAGAGCAAGTAAATGACAAACATTAGGATATCCAGGGTCCAAAGAAAAGTTTCTTAGTTGACTTTTACAAAATGTGACGATCTGATCAATCGCAAATTCCAAATGAAATCTAAAACAAACGCTGCTTTTTGCTAAAATGCAGTTGATTCTTTAAAAATAACCTCCTTACCAACATTCACCCACGGCTCAGTTGTGCCAATCCCCACGCTCCTGTTCCAATCTCATCCAGGTTTTGCCTGCGATGGCAGCAATGTCGTCTGCCCATCTCGCCGCTGGACGACCAACATATCTTCTGACAGCCTTGGACGCCACTCGGTCACTGCCATACTCCATCTATCATCACCTGGCTTTGCCATCTGTCCTGCCCAACTCAATTTGAGCTCCTTTATCCATTTACCAAAATCAATGACCTTAGTACTTCTTCGAATCAATGCCCTGTCTCACTTCCCGCTTGATCGGTACGGGTTTAAACGGGGCGAGGTATAAAGTTCCCGCAGCACATTCACGTAACGGGAATCGAATGTGATTTTTTGAGCTTCCTCTTATTAATCGACGAATGCCATGCACAGGGGCCGGTTATATTTTTGACACTTCTCCATCAGCTGCTTTACCGTGTGGATGTGGTCGATGGTTGAATAACCGCTGCGGAAACCGGCCTGCTCGATGGGCCGTGCTTCATCAAGATTACGCTTAATTCGATTAGTGAGCATTTTAGCGAATAGCTTATTTACCTGAGGGAGCAGACTAATGCTCCCACCGTCCGTAGTTAGTTAGTTTTGAAATGTCATCTTTTTGTGAATAATGTTTACTATAGCATTTTTCCATACGAGTAGTTCTAGGGCATGGATGTCATAAATAACCCTATTATAAAGTTTTGCGAGAACTGGTTCACCACCTGCTAGTAACAGTTCGACCCTGGTTCCGTCTTCACCAGGAGCCTTATCTGTCTTATATCGTGTAGGGCTTTTATGATCTCATTTGGTAAAATATGTAGGTGGTAATATTTCTGTGTTTTGGTGTCCAATAGGGTGTCTAGGGGCTCTAGTATCTTTTTTCCAGGCAAATTGGTTCTGCAGTAGGGCAGTATAGTATGCCGTATGCATTTCGAAATTTTGGACCAAAATTACCTGATTATTAATTTCGAAATTTTCACCCTTAAATTTCGAAACAAATTTATTCAAATGATAAGTTATTATGTATGTTTAAAATTAGGTAACCAAAAAGAGGATCATCTGAAAATGAGTCTGAATTGAACTGAAGAAGTGAAAGAAACTCGGGCTTCAAACAAACAGCCACGAAAATTTATTACTCGTGGAAATGGCGCTCTATAATAATAGTGGCAAGCGAGAGGAATACGTAGATAAGACCTAAAGTCGTTTGCTGGGAACGCCACCTTTTTATGCTATAGGAGGGAAAAGGCGCCTGGACTTTTGGGAAAAAATCAGGGATTGTAGCACAACGACCGTCTTTCTTGAGATTACTCAGAGAGAGCGTCCCGACGCTGAGCACCCGAAACCGCGGAGACCGCCTGCCATAAAGGATACAGGCGAGGTTTAGGCGTGTTAGGCGTCGAGGCGATTGCCTCCACTATGCCTCCTTCTCCGAGTGGGATCGGCCCTCTCACGTTCCCACTTAGTGGCCTCCTTCCTGAACATCACGGTCTCAAAGAAGGAGGCCATTTCCCTCCAGTTTTCTGTCTCCGCTAGCGTAGCCCTCACTAGTACTGGCAGAGACAGGTCTTACACTCCCGGCAATCAAGACCCGCCGCTCAGAGGCCCACATAGGGCTCTCCTCAAGAATGTGCTGTGCAGAATCTAGGTCACCTCCACAGTGGTGGCAATGTGCTGTGGCCCCTCACCCAATCCTATTTAGGTATTTATCGAAGCAACCGTGCCCTGTTATTACCTGAGTGAGCCTGTAGGATATGCGCTCCCCTCTTTTCAGCCAGCCATGTGAGATTCGAAAAGCCATTTTCCACTGCAGGCTGGATGGTATCCCCTGCAGTAGTGGTGGACGCGATTTAGTGTACTTTTTGAAAATGATGACCAAAGGTACTACCAATTTTACATTGTCAGTTAAGTTAAATTATTATTCTGATTGCCTATTATATTTGGCTACCCGGTTTCGAAATCTAGAAATTTCTTAAATGAGCCTCATGTCGTAAGCTAATTTCGACATTGAAAATTTTTGAAACTGCTTCCCCTTTCTCATAGTCTATGAGCGGTAGAAGAAGAAATTGAGCAAGACTGACCTTAGTGTTAAAAGGTAAAAAAAAAATGGAGACGTTTATGAGACTGAAAAGAGTAGAAGACCTTCTTATTCACATCAGCAATATGAACCTTCCAAGAGAGGTTAGTGTCTAAATGATCGCCCAAGTTTAAGTAGAGTAGTACTCCAAAAGTGAGAAGCTTAGCTTCATTCCAATAGATTTTAATTTCAGGAAAACCCGAATCCTAATCATGCTTGAATACTTAATACGAACCGTGGCCTGACGTTGTCATTCAACATGAAATTTCTACATTCAAGGCAAACAAGATTTTTTATTTCCTATGCACTAAACAAATACTTGTATAATATTGCCGCTTACAGCGTCTATATTTAATTTCTTAAAGTAAAATTGATGCCGTTTGTAGAATTTTTGTATATGGTATTTTTGTTTCATAGTTACATTTTTGAATTTTCCACTATAATATAATTATGTTACCTACCTCTGGCCCGAATAACACCAGCTCAAACCATTTCAGAACCTATATGGCAAGGTACTGCGACACTGCTGAATCTGTTAGGTTGAAATGGTTCATTTAACTTACTCCTGGCTTACTACGCGAAACAGATGAAACATCAGCAGGATGTGCTTGTGGAGCCGAGTCTCAAACCATGCTCCACCTCCTGTCCTGCACTCTGTGCCCCAAAAAATTCAGCCAAAGTGATCTATGCATTGCCTCCGACGATGCCATGGAAGAGGGTAAGTTTTGGACAACTCGATGAAGCCCTTTTCAAGCATTCCTATCTTTTACTGAACTGTAAGTTCTCACAACTTGAGTACATGAGGCTTTCTTAAAACTATTTTTCCTTCGATGAATGTAGGTACAACATAGGCCACTGCACTACTGCTCGTTTCTAATCGATACTTAAAGCGCTAGAATAGTAGTTTTCAATTTCCCCTTACGTCAATAATAACTTAACCTCTCCCTCTTCGGGTTTTTCCTATGTGGCGCTTCCTTGGGCTTTCCCATAATATCTAACAGTCGTTCATAGGGTTCTATGTACCTATTTTAGGTTTTCTACTAGTAGTTTGTCTGCGGTCTGTCTGTCTCTTTAATTTGATTACTTCGATGGTGTATCACTATACCACTTTGACAAGACTGGTTGTCAATTTTTCAATCTTCTGAATACTCGTCGACTGTCACTGATAGGGAGATGCCTAATTAACAATCGTGATCTTATCAGTATTTAATGGTGAATAAAACTTGTTTATCTACACCGAACACTGAATCGACTTAAATCAAACTAGGTACCTACTTACCTAACTATTTCAAAGGAAAGGATTATTTCACAAAATAAATGCTAAAGGTACATCCTATTAAAAAAACTATTGTGTCGAAGTTTCATAATGCGCATACCTATACATATCAACCTATCTATACTTATATAATATTATAAAGCTGAAGAGTTTGTTTGTTTGTTTTTTTGAACGCGCTTATCTCAGAACTACTGGTTGGAATTGAAAAAATCTTTTTGTGTTGGATACTCCATTTATCGAGGAAGGATATACGTGGAATAGGCTATATAACATCACGCTACGACCAATAGGAGCGGAGCATAAATGAAAAATGTTGCAAAAACGGGAAAAAAATATTCCTTTTTGAGAGCTTCCGTTGCGTGCGCTGCGTAGTGTAGGTAGGGTATGGTAGGCAGGGTAGATGGGTAGGTACGTAGTCGGTTGACGGGAGCGAAGCCGCGTGGGACAGCTAGTCTTATATATGATTGAAACAAGCCTGTGTGATTCCATCAGCTCCACTAGTGACGTCTCATGATCTTTAGGTCTTCAATAGGTAGATTCGTTACTAAATATTACCTAACCTGCTACTGGCTGTCATCTTCAGGAAAAGATTAATTCAATCACGAAATTATCAAAATAAGTTTTCAATATTCGGCACTTCAGTGTAGGTTATCAACCTGTTATACCTAAGTGCTTATGTACCATATAATGCATTTTTCGAAAGGAGATCACCTACTCCTTAGACTGGTTTACGTAAATGATAACTGTATTGTGGCCTCAAATCAAATCAATGCAATTTATAGTTCACATAAAATACTTATATTGGACTCGGACTTGCTGTTTATATTCGGATTAACTGTAAACAATATTGTTATTTATGTTATTAAATTACAGTAAAAATTGTCCTCATTAGGTACCTACTTATTACGAGCTTATAGTCCATTAAATTACATGAGTCCTCTGTTTTACCAAAACGGTTCAATAAGGCTACTGCTCAGTTGGTAAGTTCTGCCGATTTTACGCACGTAAAGACCCACGGCCCATGAGGGTCACTACAATTCGTGAGAACTAGTGAGATCTAGTGAGTGTGTGGCCTGATGGCCTCTTCCCGTTATTATTTAACATTCTTCAAACTTCTTTCCTACATTTTTTTATTTTTTTACCTTGGGGAAATGCTCATGCATACTGCGCTACTACTGGAAGATAGCGCATTTATGTGGGACTCCAACCCATTAAAACTCCACGGTGTCCTCCTGTTCCGCTTATGGCGGAAAAACGGGCATGCGTTAGCGTTTACCGCGGACATGCCGCGGCTGTCCGTCACCGGATCCTCCTCTGGGATTTACCCCCCATCACCAGCGCACCAGAACACAGGGGCGCCAGACGACGATGGCGACCCCATCCAGGCCGCGGAAGGTAGGGGGAGCGGCGCCCCGCAATACCGGCAGTCCTCTCCCGCCGAGTCCTCCAACCTCAGCCGCGATATCGTATGAAACATGGGACGCTCCATACGACATGGCGACACCGCAACCTACTTGTTGGCTGCTACGTCGTCGGCTTAATCGGCAAAAGCCCTGGCGAGCGGCCCCTCCTCGAGTTTCTCTGAGTGGGTGACCAAGTCACGGCCCCCACTACTGAGCCCCCCTGCCTCGAAAATGCGGGGACCCACTGGGGGTGTACCTACCCCCTTGAGCGCTAATTAACAGACACAATAGAAAAACAATTGTTTTAATCACCATACGTCCCTTTTACCGCTCAAGCGCCTACTTCCTACCGAAAGTAGCATTGTATTTTATTAAAAGTATATGGTAAAATTTAACTGCTATGCATAAATGTTTGTAAATCAAAATCCTCAATCGCTTTAAGAAACTCTTCACCGTTTTCCTGTTTTTAATATCCGAACAGGCCATCTTTGGAAAGTTTATTGTAAACCAACAACGTTTGTAGGTATGTTGACACTGTTTTATTTATATTTGACCACAACAAATAACTACACGCGCCTTTTCAAAAAAGATGTCATTGACAAGTTTTGTAAATACTTATGTATTTACCTATCAACCGATGTAGACTTATATTTGTCATTTGCCCATAAGTAATAAAGATGCGCACAACGTATAGGGAAAACAAACAAATAAATTGAAACCCTTGGAATAACAGAACGGAACGGTTTTTGTTACGAAAAATACTTGGTACTCATCGGAAACGCCAATACTGCAATCTGATCATGTTTTTTTTCTGTATCACAAAAAATCTTGTGTTCGTTACTCCAGCCAGAAAATGTCGAAATTCGTCATCTTAGTGCAAAAGATAAATTAGATATAGGTACCGCTTCTGTAATTGGTAAGCAGATTTTTTAATTTGGTAAGCTGATAGTTTTTTAATTTTGTGCACGGTTGGCGCAGTGGTTGAGCTAGTTTGAGCTGCGTGTCGCGGGTTCGATTCCCGCACGAAACAAATATTTGTATGACCTACAGATATTTGTTCCGTCTCTGGGTGTTTGTGTATGTGAGATTATATGTTTGTAAACGCACTCACGATACAAGAGGAATTCCTAGTATGGGGCAATGTTTTTTTTTTTGTAAATACAGAAAGAATAGAATTATTTGATAAAAACAGTTCCGGCTGGAGTAACGTAACCGCAGGCAGATCTTTTGTTTTCTAGCGGGTATGTTGAAATAAATGTAATCTAAATAATTAGATATCAATTTAAAATAAATGGTACAACTTAATTTGTATTTATATTAGCTATGATTGCGAAGATATTTAAAATCCTGCTGCGGTAACGTTTGCACGATTGCTGCATCTCGGAATTGACTAAACGGATGATTATAATTTTTGTACATGACATCTGGCTAATTAGTTATAAACTGTTACGCAATAAAATTATCCACAATAATGCACCGTTTTGAAGATATTTTAGTAAATCGAAATATGCTATTGGTCCCAGTACTTCCAATAAGCACTCCAAAGACTAATTTTAAACGTTATTATATAGGTTATTAGCTATCCCACGCGGCTTCGCTCCCATCAACTGTCTACCAACCTACCCATCTACCCTACCTACACTACATACATGATTTTTGCGTAACTTCCACCGCTTACGCAGCGCACGCAACGGAAGCTCTCAAAAACTCCGTTTTTGCAACATTTTTCATTTATGCTCCGCTCATATTGGTCTTACCGTGATGTTATATAGGCTATAATCTTCCACGATGAATGGTCTATCCAACACAAAAAGAATATTCCAATCCCAATCAGTAGTTCCTGAGATTAGCGCGTTCAAACAAACAAATAAACTCTTGAGCTTTATAATATTAGTATACTGCCTATAAATGGTACTGAAGTTTCATTAGTATCTTATACGTAACTAAAAAGTTATGTTGAAGCTCCAATTCGTTCCGGCCACGCGGCGCAGCTGAGTTATTTGACGAACGATTAACCGAGTTGCCTGTAGTAGTGGTAATTGAATCTTATATCAATAATTAGATATACAGTTCAATTAAAAACCTGTGAAATTTCAGATTTGTACACTAACTAATTAACGAGATAATCGAAAAAAAATATTTATGCGTGGTAACCCAACCAATTCTAGAATTTTATAAAAAAGCGGCCGCGCAATACATTATACCAAACTTCTGAAACTTACAGGATAATACGTGACTATAATACGTGTTGGGTACACAAGTGGTAAACTTAAACATAGTTATCTATACTATATCTACACCAATATTATAAAGAGGAAAGATTTTTTTGTTTGTTTGTTTGCACCGAATAGGCTCCGAAACTACTGGACCGATTTTAAAAATCTTTCACCAATAGGAAGCCACATTATTCCTGAGTGATATAGGCTATCTTTTAATCTCGTAAACGGGTCCTGTGGGGTGATCCACGAGAGCGAAGCCGCGGGGAACAGCTAGTAATATTATAAAGAGGAAAGATTTAACCATAACCATAAGAAAACATATTTCGTTGCTGCTGACCGTATTCAAGTAGTAATTTATAGCGGCAACGAGTAACCAAAACACTACGGTAGTCACAAAAATTTGGAGTAGCCGAGACCAAGAGGCCGCAACCCGATCAGAAAGTCCAAATCCGTGCAACGCCAAATACCAAGCTGCACGATGCACTCCACGACGCCAAGGACTGACACAGATGGGGCATCTTCTGTCGGAGGAATCACGACCTTAATCCAATAACACGTTATTGAAAAAATACTCATACGCTTTTGTTCAATTTGGTGGCCCATGAGTCGGCGGTTAGTTTTACGATTACTAAGAAGTCACAAAGGTTTCCCGATTTGTAATTTTGACCACGCAGTTAGTGACGACTGTGACCATTCAGGAAAAAATACACATTTATTTTTATCTTCCCCACGTGAATTATTAGAGTAACGTTGTTATTTCTTCCAACTGATAAGATACCGAGAATTATTATAAATAGTTCACTTATAAAAAAAAAACTGTTACTGAAACTGAACAAGAAGTATGCTACCGGCAGGCACACCGCGCCTTCGAAATGGGTAGCCTAGGATCCTACTTTATTGTCATGAATGATACTTAATAGTAGAAAGGTTTGCTGTAGAGTTGCAGATAATACCAAGCAACCCTGCAGAAATCTATCATGATAACAAGCCATTTAAATAAATAAGTTTCACATCGTCACATCAGACATCACATCATCAGCCTATTAATATTCCCACTGCTGGGACATAGGCCTCCTCTCTGTGAGAGGGAATGGGCCACAATCCACCACGCGGGCCCAGTACGGGTTGGTGGATGTCACATGTCTTCGAATTTTTGGTTCTAGGACATTTCCTTCACCGTTTTGAGAGCAGTGGTGATGAAATAATTTACACAAAGTAAAGCGCCTGCCTAGCTTGTAATAATTTTAGCAAAGTTGTATTAAAAAAAACTAAACAAAAACTAATACCTACAGAATTTTGCGGTGGGTTCTCATACTACGGTTTTACATCACAGCTTGATAGATCAATTTAACTCAGAAATAATAAAGTACAAAATTATATATAAACACTTTATTTAGCCTATTTTCCCGTCGGCAAACTAACAATATAATATGCTTCATAAAAATAAAAAGTCTAAAATAACAAATAAATCAATCAACACCAACAGAAATGAATACAGAAACAAAGACAACAGATTAGGTACATCATTATGGCCAATTATTTTATAAATCACTGGCGAGATTCGTCTATTTTGTATTAACATTATGGTACACAATCATTTTTATGTTTTCACATCCACTTAGCACCACGAATCTAAAGATACTAAATAGGAAATATAATTACTAAATTACATTACGAATTATGAAAATTATTTCTATAAATAATACATTTGGAACGTTGACTGGCAATACAAAAATACTTCTCGGTTTCTTTATTTAAAATTCATATCAACTTCATAATATGATTGGTTGTTTATCTACCAATCACAAAAGCTAACATGAGATTAAGCTGCGAATTCACTGATCATTTAATAAGACTTTTATAGAAACCATAATAACGTCTAAAGTTGCTTGCATGGCAATAGCGGTTATTGTCATTTCCCTAATTTATCTTTGTAGAATCTCGAACTATAAATATTGAAGAATAAATAATGAGAATTAATAAACTAGAATAAAATAGCAATAAGTATTTTTTTTTATTTTTCATTCTATATCACGGGTGGGTTTTATTTAATTATTTCTTGTTTTAGGGTTCCGTTCCTCCAAAGGAAAATATTATCAACCTCGCGAGGCAATCAAAACCTGTAAATCGAAAATGTTGCTGGAAGCAATGTCTTGGTTAAAATTTCCATTATGGGCATTATGGGCCGTTGATTTAAGGCGCGGGGAGGGTGGGAAGGGAAGGGGGTAGGGGGGGAGAGCGGCTTCTTGTATGGAAACTTTAAAAAAATATATCTCGTAAACCGTGACATTCCGAGTCTTGAAAATTTGTAAATTCTATTTATGAGTACTACCTAAAAAAAAAAAAAATTACTTCCAAATCAACGATCCATAATGGAAATTTTATCGAATGTTTTTGAACACACGTATAGGGAATAGTCCGAAAAAGGCGTTATAGTATTTACATTGTTTTATTTTATTTTTTTGCGATTATTCTTTTTCGCTGTTGATAAACTGACCACTACCTATGTCGATGTACGGAGACAACAGTTTTCCAACGCACAAATTTAAATTTGTCCCTCAATCAGTTTAGCTTTTCAGAATTTAAATAAATGTAGGTGGATCAATGACCGTTATTGCCATGCTAAAAACAATAGAAGAAAAATCCCTACCGAAATAAATAAAGTTATATTCTTTCGTATCTTAAAGCTGTTTAATTTATTGCTTCATATTTTTTCAATTGTATCTCATATCGAGTAATTTAACTTAACTAGTTTCATAATTGAATACTTTCTAATGGAATAATAATTATTGCCAGATTAAAGGTCGCAGCCGACTTATACGACCCCGCTCTGACACGGCAAATAATGTTCATTGAAATGTGAGCTTCATGGCGTTCTCTATAGACATAGTTTTCATTGATAACACAAATTTGCAGACAGCTTGTTGTAAGCTAGCTTACCGCCAACATACCACCTGTAAGCGCATGGACAGCTGGTTGCCTGCTAGCTGTCTGTACGTGGACAGCTGGTTGACTGCCAGCTGTTTTCGTGTGGATAGCGAGCAGTCATCTCCGTTTGAGGCAGTGTTGTGCGGGGTCGTGTAAATGTGCTGCGACCTTTATACTGTAATCTTTAAAGACTAAGATTTTGACGATGGGACGTAATCTTCTGGCGTGCTTGTGAATAAGACCGTGAGGACCCAGAAATGTAGACAGACCTGCAAACAAAATATATTTGTATATTGATAACACGTCTCTCTCTAGATAATGACACACCGCGCAGTGACAAATTGCGATTCACGCAACACTGATTTTCTTCCATTATTCCTTGTCAACCAACCCGCTATAATTTACTCTCTTTCTTCATTACCATTTCTCACAAAAGACATCCTGCTTTTCTTTCGCCTCCCTCTTCCTTTCCATCCATCCGAATTTGTGTTCATTCATAAAAACTCCTCAAATTTTTGAGGTGTTTTTATGAAAATTTTCACGATGAAAAATTACATTAGCAGACACTTTGTATTGGACTCCGTGTCGCAAAAGGACCTATAAGCAGAACTTCATATTCTCAAAATGACATACACTCCGTCCAGCCTGTTATTTTACTTTTGACGGCTCAAAAATTAATGGTTTAGTGATGATCTAATGCGGTACCGATCCGATTTCTTATAACAATCGACTTTATCAATTAAGATTTAATAGATTTAACATACACATGATTTTATTCAAGTGAAGATTCCAATTTATTTGGAGAGGAATTCAACCATTCATCATAATAAAATCGCAAGGATTTCTATATTTATGTAGGTATCCAATTTACTTGTTTCAAAATTTGTCCTTAATTGGAAGGATGAACCTTAATTACAAATCTTATTGATAATTATATTATTATTTAACAAATATTAAATTTACAATGCGATATTTACTGCAACGTAATCGATTTAACTGTGAAGTTTAAATATTCAAAATAACGGACCGATAAAGCACGTCGCTTCACTACTGTAAGCGTCGATGAAGTTTGGGGTTTTTTTGTCTATGGTTGCCTATTACTAAACTTCATAAAAGATAGCTCACTGCGACATATGTCAAACTGACGAATACGTTATTATTAGCCTGTCAAGCGCTATTGTTACTGTATTGATACTGAAAGCTGTCGCAGAGATCAAGCTATCTTTTATGAAGTATAATTATGAAATTTCAAAGACGTGCGTCTGTCAAAAATAAAATAATATTAGCCTATTATTTTATTTTTATTTTTGT
This sequence comes from Orthosia gracilis, assembly GCA_947562075.1. NCBI lineage: Eukaryota > Metazoa > Arthropoda > Insecta > Lepidoptera > Noctuidae > Orthosia > Orthosia gracilis. Next base: position 64,009,067 of record OX387264.1, on the reverse strand, counting down.
AGCAAATCGTCCTATTATCAGAATTTCCTACTGTCAAAGAACAGTTATACTGGAAAATTACTATCGATTCTTCGTCATGGCTCATTACATTATTTGTTTTGAAAGTAAAATTGAAGCAAAAAAAAAGAATCAAAGTATTATTGCATTATGGCGAGCCAACAGTCTCATGATGGTGTTAAAAATACTTCCGGCTTCATGAAGGTTTGGATGGAACAGAAAACTGTAATGTGGGCTCACACTCGAGGATGGACACCACGCCGCCTGGACATGTTCCCAGCCCAGGTTGTGCCGCTCCGTGCCCTCGTCGTGGCAGTCGGTACTCTCTTCCAGCCGTGGTCCAGTCTATGGTCGGAGTTCGGAAGTGACAGCGCGTGGGACACAGTTGCCCCCTTCTGCGAGGAAGTAATGGTCGCAAAGGAGGCGGCAAAAAGGGAGCAAGAGGATACAATCACCATCCTTATCCGTAGCGGGTGCACCGTGGGACCGAGAATCGCGACATAATGGCCAGCTGCGACAAGGTGTGACCCGCAGGTGACAAACTTGGAGAGTTTGTCTTGGCAACTGACCGTGCCGTGTTCCGCGCTAACCTCCCAAGAGGAACTTCAACCGTTTACGGCCACAGAGGGTGAAGAGGTCCGGAGGAGGCATCAGGTCATGCGGGCCAATACCTGGCCGGGGAAGTGTGATGAATTACACAAACACGCCAGCGCTCAAGTCAAAGTATGAGTCTGATAGAACCTTCCGCCCGCTCCAGGGCGATGAACATCACCAAGAATTCTACACTTGGACCGATTTATAACTTAAAACTGTAAATTATCACTTTCGAACTGAAGGCAAAAGCCTCACTTTACTTTTTATTTTATTTTAAATTTAAAATCAGTCTCAACAAAATGTTAAATAAAATTATTCCTTTAAAAATCTCACATAATTTTGTAACATGACTAAACTATTCCCATTCTTTTGTTAGTAGGACGTTTTGCTACTAGGTCATTTTGAGAATATGACGATCTGCTTATTTGTCGTTTTGCGAATGGGATATTTTGATACGGGTTCTTATATTGTATATCGTGGTAGCCTTTACGGTTTTCGCTGTCCAAAAAAGGGAGTACAGTACAACTATTTTCTTTATGTCCCTCGGCAAACTTCATGTTTCGTCAGTCGTAGAATTTATATCAGACTTCCAAGTTGATTGAGAGCGTCCGGTTTGCAGCAAATGCAAAGGACAAAAGTGGAAAATAGTTGTAAACACGAAGTTTGCCGAGGGACATTAAGAAAATAATTGAACTGTAATAACGTGAGATTGACCATTAGAGATACTCACCATATAACCAATAACAAACATCCTAATTAAGGGATATCGCTTCACCATGACGCCCAGTCTTAGCGACAACCCGGACAGTGTGGAAGGTGTATTGTACGCCCGCGATCGGCGACTGTCGCTCTCTTGTAGGTGAACCACACTGTGCGGGTTTCGCGTAACCAATTTTTCGCTGGGTTGTATTCGATCTATCTTGAATTTAGCCTGAAAAAAAAACAAAAAGATGTTGAAAATGTCTTGAGCGATGCCCAGGTTAAGTAAAACCCAATCAGGGAATCACACGTCAAACTTCATGCCCAGCAGTAGGGCTAGCGACACCAGAGCGAGGCAGAAAGAAACAAAAATTATATTTATAATGTCAAATATCATGTCGCGTATTAAGGGTGGATCAAACTAGATGAGGAGCATACTCAATGGCTTGCAATCGGGCACTATTAGCACAACAGTATGAACTGCTATAGACTGATGATGATGGTGATAACTTAAGAAGAATACATACTTTTGAACTAATAGGCCCATATAAGTACAGTACAACTATTTTCTTAATGTCCCTCTGCAATCATCGCATATCCAAATACAAACGAATGCTAATTTCCATGTCCATTGATCATTAGATTTATCGTATATTTGAATTCAAAACTAACTACTTTATTGCTGTTTTGTTTTGATTTCCGTGTGCAGCTTTCCTCCCATTTTTAAAATACCAAGTTGATTGAAAGCGTCCGGTCTGCACCAAGCGCAAAGGGCAACTGATAGAAATCCGGCGACTGACAAAACACGAAGTTTGCCAAGGGCCATAAGGAAAATGTTTGTACTGTAGTAGCTTTATAATTATTATGTATCAAGTGTCGTGGAATAGGACCAAGTCATATGATGATGAAATGATGATAAATTAATCGCTATTTTATTGTAGTTAATAGTTCACGCTGTTAAATTGCCAAATCTCGCAGTAGCAATAAAAAACTGAAGTACATGGCAGGTCAATTTATTTATCACTGACAATACTGACATAAGGTTTAATTTACTAGAGCTTTTGAAATTCAACCAACTTATGAAAACAAGCTTATATATTTAAACAACCTTTTAAATGGAAAATTGCACTGTCAAGAGAACTAAACGTGTGTGCCAAATTTCAGCTAAATCGGACACTGGGAAGTGGGTCAAATTAGACTTTCAAGATTTGATTACAGACACCGGGACAGGTGAAACTTAATTGCTCTAAAAAGCTTGTAACAAAAATTTAAGTATGCGTCTGGTCCATTTATTTATCTCTTATTACACTGACATAACGTTTAATTTACTTGTGCGTTCGAAATTGAAAATTCAATTAACATATAAAAAAAAAGAAAGCACACTCACTTCTAATTTTCCCAACTGTATTCTAAGCATATTATTTTCGGCCAGTAAGCTGTCGATTTTAGTTTGTCTCAGCACGAGCATTGCCGTGAGAGTCTGTATCTTGTTTTTGTCTATGGTGTCATAATCCGCGACGTTTAGCGCACTCGAGTCTGAGGTTGGTACTGTAGCTGTCGATGACATATCACGAAGATTGGTCAACTCGTGCTCTTTATCTCGTAGGGCTGTTCGTAAACTGGCTATTGTTTGGTCCGTCTCCATTTGGAGGGCTTTCATTTCCTATAAAAATAAGATACGAATTAATTTAAATAGTATTTGTTAATGGCGCTTTTTATCCTGCGAGTTCAGCTGGTTTTTCTCCTATTTATATCTGCAATCAGCCTCTGGGTTGTAATCAGATTGGGTCTTTCTTCTTATAACTAAAGAGCGTCTGATTCTGATAAGTGACGTTTAATATGAACTCGAACTCCTTATTTTTATTATTATTGATAGACTCTCGCTTGACCACTATCTCACCTGATGGTAAGCGATGATGTGGTCGACGGTGAAGCACGCTTGTCTAGAAGTAACCTATTCACTCTTGACTTAAAGACCCTGAGATTGCATCTATCCGGAAACAGACTCCGGCAGGGAATTCCACTCCTAAGTAAAGTAATAATGAAAGTATTGACATGATAAAATAGCTGATACCAAGATAAAGAGCAGGCGTCCGCAACGAATTTGAGTGGTTGTGCGTATGCGCAACTATTGAATGTGCCGAGCGACGCGGTTCATTCGCGCAACTGTTCGTTTCGCTATCAAGTGTTCGACTCTATGATTTGATTTTGTCATTACATACGGACTATCGCCGGTAATATAAGACTCACCTTAGCAACAGCGATACAATCCGCCTCGGCTCTGTTCTTGGCGGCGCGCTCTTCTCTCAGCGCGTCTCGCAGCGCGGCCACGACTCGCTCGGCCCCGGTGTTTCGCGTCTCCACTTGTTGTACGTATACTTTCATGTCGCTGCATTCAGAGCGAACAGCTGCAACCGCGTCTTGGAGTTCGTCGCGTTCTTCTCTGAAATAATTTTAATTACATTAAAATATAGAGATTGTGTAAGGAAGGAAAACGCCTCTTGAAAGATTTTATTCGCTCTGTGCTTCTCACAGAAATGTAATAATAATAAATGAACCCGCCGCGGCTCCTCGCTCGCGGTCCTCTGGGGAGTACCCTCCATCACCGGTGCAGCAGAACACATTGTACGCCGTGACCACCCCAGGGACCTAATCAGCACATGTACGCAAGACGACCACGTGTATGTCACCATTGGTCCCCTTGTGACGGGCCAGGTTAGTGGCCCAGCTACCTAACATTTTTCAGCCGCAGGATATAGGGAGAGCGGCCAACGCTATACCGACACTCCTCCTCCCCTGCGGCCACACCACATCCGCCCTAAGACGGTGGCGGCCCCCATCCAGGCCGCGGAAAGAAGGGAGGCAACGTCGCGCGGCTTCCTACCCTCAGCCGCGCGACGTTGCCTCCCATGCAACATAGCGGCCCGCCTCATTTGCGATGTCGCCTCTGTTGTCAAGCGGCACCCCAACCTACTTGTTGGCCGTTACGTTGTCGGCTAATCGGCAAAAGCCCTGACGTGTGAACCCTCCTCAGGTTCCTCTTCGCTTTACCGTGGGTGACCAAGCCACGGCTACTGAGACCCCGCCTCGAAAATGCTGGAACGCACTGGGGAGGTCGGACATATGCCTCAGCCAAGCATCGTCACATCGACCGATTCCGTGCTTCTCGCATTACAGATCATCGTTTGACTAATTCTTTGTTTTACATACATAAGCTCACGCTATTTTCCCAAAGGGATAAGCAGAAACTACAGCTACGATTCTTAAATATATCTTTGTTTTATATGGGCGTAAAACTCACAAGAACGAAATTTTGTGTCAACTCTGTAATTTTATCCGACCTCTTGGTAAAAATCACAACCCAGTCAAAATCGGTTTGAGAGGCCTGATCTTAATTTTTTTTTTAATTCATCCAAAAAACTTACTTCAGATGCTCCATCTGTTCCATCAAAGCCTTGGTATCTTCATTGATATTAATCCCGTCCTGTAAATTCTTAATCTCAGAATCCTTCGCTTGCAACATGTTCTTCACTCTCAGTTTATAAGCCTCCCAGTCTTTCTCGAGTCTCCTACATTCGTCAGAGGTCTTCTGCAAGTTCGCCTGAAGATCGTTGACGGTAGATTGTGCGTGTCTCAATTCGTTTTCTAGTTTATTTTGTATAACTTCTTTCTCTTTTGTGCGTTCTTGCAATTTCTTGTTACTGAAAAAATGTATCGTGTTTTAGATGCTTAATAATAATAATAAAAAAATGCGGTTCCCCATGACGAGAACCTCGTGAAGGCTGAGAGAGATAAGAAAAGTATCTTAATCTGGCTCGCGAGGTTGTCGACATGTGGGATGTGAATACAGCGATCATTGTGCCGATAGTCGTGACGGCCAACGGCATAATAGCTAAGAGCCTTGATCAATATCTGAGGACGCTCTCGTTTGGCAGCAGGATCAAGGGCTTAATCCAGAAAGCAATACTCCTGGGTACGGCGCGTATTGTTAGGAGGTTCCTCTCCCAGGATCTCTGACCACCGGTAGCTTGGACCCTGTGCCCGATTTTTTATATTTTTAAATGTTTTCTTTTTTGTATGTGTTTAATAAAAATATTTAAAAATGTAATAAATAAGAAATAAGTTTAATAAAGGACATAAAATCTATACCTATATTGACGATGAAGTGACAAGAATCTTTATCTACCAAAACATAATTTTTCTCGTTTTATTTTTTTTAAACATAAGGTACGAAAAATACTATTATTAGTTGTATGTTATAATTATAAGAAGCGGGTATCGGAGGATGTTTGAGACTAGTATACAGGGTTACAGGAAAAGTCGACCTAGATCCGTTAAGGGCGTGTAGTACACATCATTTCTGAACGATTTCACTATGGAACCCCCCATCCTAAACTTAACCGTTTTCGAGATTTTCGAGTTTTTTTTTTATGAAAATGCCCAATTTTTCGGCTATTGAATTGAATATTTTGAATTTTTTTGACTCTTATGATTATTTTTTTGGTTTTTTACATGAAAAATTTTTTTGTTTTTTTTTTGGTTTTTTTCAAAATATTCAATTCAATAGCCGAAAAATTGGGCATTTTCATAAAAAAAATTAAAACTCGAAAATCTCGAAAACGGTTAAGTTTAGGATGGGGGGTTCCATAATGAAATCATTCAGAAATGATGTGTACTACACGCCCTTAACGGATCTAGGTCGACTTTTCCTGTAACCCTGTATATACAATCAACTTTTTGATTTAGGCGTAGATAGGTTATATTAGGATACCTAACTATGCGGTTAACCGGATGCGGTTAAAAATATGTACGAGGAACTAGTTTTTATCCGTACTGGGATGCGGCTGCAGTTGGTTGCGGCTGCAGCCGGACGGTTAACCGCGTTCCGGTTTACAGCATAGTGCGGAGGAGGCCTTAGCAACCTAGGCTTTAAAAATATACATTTTTAATAGCCAAGATAGAAGATCTTTCTAGTAAGGAAAAGATCTTTCTAGTAAGGAATTGCTATAATATTTTAAAGAAAATGCGTGTATCTTATAGATTGACGTATATTTTTGTCAAGACCTCCCATCTTTACTCGTTTTAAGTGAAGATAAGAGGTCTTGGTCTAGGTCTCTATATATTTATAGCTTCTTTGGCCGCCTGAAAAGGTATTAAATAGCTTTTTGTTGAGCGGAAATAGAGAGCGCCTTGAACAGTTGGGTCATGTCTGTTTATTGTTTATACCATTTCATAACATAACATCACGTCAGAACGCTCTAAAGGGGTACGCAGATGTGTACAGTTCACCTTGGTACACTCTCATTTCACAGGTTATGTTCAAGTTTCATGGTATTCGTGTAATTTATTCTGGCATTATAAGTAACTTAATTAAGACTTGCCTATTAGGTACAACTAAAAAGTAAAAATAAAAAATCTTTTTACAAAAAAATACTACCGACTGCCAACAAAAAACACTACAAAGAGAAAAATATTTTTTTTCGAAATCGGTGTCCATAACCAAAAAAAATTGGTACCTACCAAAACCACCGACTTCGAAAAAAAAGTTATTTTTCATTTTGTAGTGGTTTTAGTTGGAAGTCGGTAGTATTTTTTTGTATAAAGTTTTTGCATAGTAAGATTAATAAATATAAGAATTTACTAAATGAGAACGTTTGTAGAAAACAGTGCTACGATATTGGTCGAATTTCGGACACGTGTTACATTTGTATATACCAATATTATAAAGAGGAAAGAACTTTTTGTTTGTTTGTTTGTTTGATAGTACCAAATAGGCTGCGAAACTACTGGACCGATTTTAAAATTTCTTTCACCTATGGAAAGCTACATTATTCCCGAATAACATAGGCTATAAATTATTTTCAAAAAAATTAGAGATCCTTATGAAAATTGCAATAATGTAACCAAAAGTAGCAAAATTTGCCTATAAAATTCATTATTTGGTAGTGGCAAAGTTGGTGGGTATGTAGGTGGGTAGGTAGGTAGGATACGTAGGTAGGGTAGATAGGTCACATGTTGGTCCGGTAAAATTATGTTTCCGTCTATATGTGCATATTCATGTATCATGTTACACATGTTTAAACAAATAAATTTATCTTTAGGTAGGTAGATAGCCAGTTGAAGGGAGCGAAGGCGCGGTGATCAGCTAGTACGATATAAATATAGGACAACAATTTGTTACAAAGTGCGAGGCAACGCACGTTAGCACGTCCATGTGAACGATTAGATCACTGTAGAAAGATCTGTGGTCAAATTCATAAGAATTAGGCGGCCACGAACGCACGACTGGCCGTGTAGGCATTTGCGACCATTTTCTTCTTGGTTCAAGCTTATACGATTAAATTATCATAGTGCACGAGGTCCCTTAAAAATAAATACTTTGCCAAAAATGTATTACTTCTCTTCCAAATCCAAATTCTTACTTCTCAACAGAGAAGTTTCGGCTTCTAATCTTTGGTTAATTTCCTTATACTTCGCCACCTCAGCAGTTTTCTGTTCTTGTATCTTCATTGTCAGCTTTTGCACCTGTGACGTCAGCGACTGTTTCTCAATGTTTAGATGGCGATTTAGAATTTCTGAAGTATTTTGCTTCGTACGGATTTCTGCTATTTCTAAAATTACAAGAAGGATTTATTGAGATTTTCACGAATAATAATTCTTGCTTTGAATTCGAACATACGGAAATGATTAGATTTACTGTCTAATTACTTGATGTCATCACCACTAAGAAATGTTCACAAACCCAGTATCGGTACCGAGAGATGTTTTTTTTTTCTTTTTTTCGCACTTAAGCATAACTCCTGTTGCATGGGTGCGTTTACAAATTTTAATATTTATGCTCATACACGAACATGCAGACCCGGAACAACTATCTGTCTAGCCATACAAATATTTGTTCCAGGAGGGAATCGAACCCGTGACAAGCAGCGCAGCAGCCAATGACTCAGCCACCGCGTCAACTGTCAAATTTTTTGATGTTATCACTACTGTACCAGAAATGTTCACCAACGTAGCATTTGGCCCTGGTGGTAGATTAAGCCTTTCTCTCCCTCAGAAAGGAGGCCTGAGTCCTAGGAGTGGGAACATCATAGAATGATTATTATTATGTTCATTTATTTTATTGAGTTTTTACGAGTTTTCTCATAAGCTTACGCAACATATTTGGAAAGGCGTGATAATATTGCTAATTACGAATATATCCTTATCACTAACATAAAAGATTGCCATCAGCCATTTTGATAAAAACAAACGGAAAAAAACCAAACCAACAATATGTTACAATTTTTATTTGCTTGTTTACTGTTAAAGCTTGAAAATAGACTATTGAAAAGAAGAATAAAATCTAAAAACAAATGAAGCCCGTGTTAGGATTAATATGGTGGACATCAAAGAAAATAAAGAGAAGGCTATAGTGTTGAGAAATATTGATTTATTTTTGTTAAACTCCAATAGCCCATACCATAAGCAATCATAAATAAAGTATAAACAAACCTCAATAGACAGAATAGAAGACACACCACATGCAATAAAGGCTTTAAAAAATAGTTATCTACCTGCTCTATCTACATCATTACCGTCCTCCGTCTTCCGTAGCCTATCAAGCAGTTCCATGACCTCTCGGTTCATGACGTTGAGTTCGTTTTTAAGCATAGCATTCTCTACCTCCATATTTTGCATCTTATATGTAAATTCTTCAGTGCTTATCAGTTCCAAGTCTGATGGTAAACTATGTCCTGTAAAAATGAAAAAAATAATGAAAGAAAATGATTAAACTTTTCTTAGTAATTAAAGTTAACTTAACAAATCCTAATACCTGTTTCCACTAATGCTTAGTGTGTCCTATCCCTACATATTATTCATCATCATCATCATCTTTTCAGCTGAAAAAGGTTTACTACTGACCATAAGCAATCCCCAAGTGTTGTTACATTGACCTATCCTGTGTTTCTCATATCTAGCGGATTCCCAACCTTAACTAAATCAGGTCACGCAACCTTAATTGGGTCAGATCACACAACCTTAACTAGGTCAATGAACCTTACCTAGGTAAATGGTATTAAACTGTTGAATTTTTATTTCTCAGCTTTGAAAATGAAACAGTGCACTATTATTAGGCATTCATCTAGTTTTAGGCTTTGTTCTAATAGAAAGTGATAATAGCGCGAATACGCCATCGTCAACTTCGTTTATTCGACAACGCGTCGTGGTCGAGGGACAGAGAAGGCCAGTTGTCAGACAAATGAACTTGAATATCGCATATACTAGTCACAGCGAATTTTTATGTCTCTGAAGTTGGCTCTGCAAACCATTGCGCAAGAAACAGTTTGTCATCGAGTTTACTGCATACAGTAAGCGAGATAGGATGATCCGACAAACGTAAGCGAGTTAAAGAGGTAGTGATACAATGCTATCTTCTACTTCAACATTGACACAAAAATTGCAACTGTGCAGGATCTTGCAGGCAACTTCAGAGACACAAAGATCTACTGTAAGCTCATAAATCGATTTCTATTAGGACAATGCGTCTTGTAATAATATGCATAAGTGCACAATTCTTTCCCATTGATAATTATAAAATTCAATTTCATTTTGATAATTATAATTGTTGACTGATAGAAGCAAGTAATAGGAAAGGGTTGGACTAGATTTAACTAGATGTACTACACTTTAACAAATTTTAATGGTTATATATAAATGTTGGCTACATTTCTTTTATTATACAATTTATCCAATTGGAATATTTTTCTGATACATTCTATTACCTTGCAGTTTTCCAAAAAGCGTTACTATTAAATTATTTATGTTTGCTTTTTATTACTTTGATAAAGCATAAAGACTGAAACCCCACCGTGAAACTTGTCCTACTGTGACTTGCAAATAGCATATTGTAAACAGTTTCCTTAAAAAAAACCTTCACCGTTTTGAGAGCTCTGGTGATGAAATAATGTACACAAAAAGTAGTCCCTATCTGGGGTCTAACACACAATCTACAACTCGTATGTCACATGCGTTACTACTTGGGCACCGCCGCTATTTTGTAATAGGAAAATACTTATACTTACTTCTAAGTTTCAATGAGTTTACAAATTGATCAACATAGAAATTGTTGTCTACATCCTTAGTCTTCACCTTGACATCACGAACTAAAGTTTTAGGACAATTATCCAGATTGTATTGTCGTGGAGGACTGGACTTCTTGGTCGGAGACTTTCTAAGTGAACTGTGTCTTGAAGTATCTTGAATTTCTTTAACCTGTGGTCGTGGTTGATGATTTCGCATCATCGTAGGTGAAGTTTTCTGGCTGGGTGCATAAGCCTTCATCGTATCCGGGATAGGCATAGCTTTTTTCGGACTGTGGGGAAGAGGTTTCTTCCTAGGCAACCAAGCGGTCTCAGTGCTGGCATGATTGACATTGAAATTTGTTCCTTGGTTCTCAAACCTTTTTCTCGTTACGTTATGGTTTCGCAAAGCCTCGCCAGTCTGTTCATCCAGGTTGTTAAGGAGGTTCTCCGCCTTCCCGGCGAGGTCCGCGAACCATGACATTTATAAAATAAAATTTATTCCTAAAAATAAACAAAAGGAATGTCTTCATTAAAACATCACTAAATCTGATAAGTGTGTATATGTGCCTTTGCTTCTTTCGTTAATATATGTATTCAAAATTAACGATCATGGAGAAAACTCGCATACCGGGCATCAGAAAAATGAAGGGCCGTAGTTTTACAAGTTTCTCTGATTTATTTTGTCTGAATCAAAACATCACATCCATCTTCACGACACGACCAACTAAATGACATGCATGACATTTGTTTTTGACATGCATTTGACACGTTAACGTAATAGAGGTGTTGTGTTGTTCAATAAAAATACGTGGCAATAAAAGTACTGTGACGGTTTTTAGGTCCTCGGAAGAGTGGCATGGAATCTCTATTATGTGATGAGATGTCAACAACAGCAATATTGTGAGGTGAATGTGAATTGTCAAGTTTTATTTGTTATCTGTATGCTTATGAAATTCTGACATTTCTGACAACTGACACTATAAAATAATGGTTTCTTGTTTTGCCGATAAGATATTTTCTTTACAATAATAAATAAATGAAGAGGTGTTTTTGACTACTCAAAACATGGATTTTGAAAGCCCAGATGTAGAAAAAGATTTTCCAGGCCTTTACGCGTCTGAAAGTGGCAGGAAGAGTAATGAAAGTGACTGTAAGTATGCGTGTTAGAAATGTGCTTGTATTATTAATCTAACAACGCAAACTTTAATATCACATACCATTTCATATTGTAAAGCCAAATGCCTAAGGATACACAAGAAATCATCAAAATCAATCAATCATCAAGTTAGCATTGGTTCTGATAAATATCCTTATAACAGCACACAACTTGCTGAAGTTCCTCTTGTGGACTGCCTCTATGAAAGTGATTTGTTTAAATATTCCAGAATGTTTTATTGTTCCCATGTTCCAATATAACTCACTGGTACTAAACCATCTAACAGAAACTTATGTATTGATGTACAGTTTATTGTTAATATGTATTTTGACCACAATTTTTAACCCCCGACGGAAAAAGTGGGGTGTTATAAGTTTGACGTGTGTTGCTGTGTATCTGTGTGTCTATCAGTGGCATCATAGCTCAAAAACGGATGAACCGATTTTGATTTAGTTTGTTTTTGTTTGAAAGGTGACTTTATCGAGAGTGTTCTTAGCTATGTTTGAATAAAATAGGTTCAGCCGTTCAAAAGTTATTTGCATTTTACTCATTGAATCTGGGTTTTTTTTGCAAGATATTGTTATCGATTGAAGCATGTCTACTACTAGGTATATTATATGTAGTTTAAAAAGCATGAAATTAAATTTAAATTACAAATTCAAAAAACCCCCGACACAAAAACCTCTAAAAAGCAAAAAATAAACTTCGCACTCAGGTCGGGGAACGCTAAGTAAATATAAAAAACTGCTGTAAACGTTGGCATCTTACAGAACTCAATTTTGTAATTTTTATGTCGCTGACTGTAGCTATGTGGCATAGCAGGAAAACTTTATAACTTTTACTAATGAAAATAAACTTTTGATTTAAAATACCAATAAATTTTTACTTGTTCAGTTAGCGATGGTGCTGATCATGAAAAGCCAAGCAAGAAAGACCTCTTAGGAAGGCGCAAAGAAAAAAAAGAGAAAAAAGATAGAGGCTACGCTGCTCTTGAGGGAGAGAGCTCACCTGAAGAGGATACCGATACCAAGTCAGTTATTTTAATTTTTTAATCATAAACATTGAAATAGACTTAAGCAGCGGTCACCAAATGGCAGACCGCGGTCTGGATCCGGACTGCCGACCAATTTTGTATAAAATTTACTTGAGTACGTAATTTAATAGTATAACTTGCACTTTGTCTTTACTTCCTTTGATTCGAAAACGGACAAATCAACTCATCAAAGTCTTCTTTGATATTGTAGGATCTATATATTTAAGTTTATTATTTTAAAAGAACTACCAAAATGGTCCTATTTTTTTATATTCACATACTGTTATGATTGCGAAAGTAAACATGCAGCCATATATTGCTTAAACACCGGACAACATCAAGGCTGATTAAGGCAATGAGAACAGAGCAAGCTAGAATCCTACCAAAAGGCCAGCACTAGCAAAAATAGAATGATGTGGTAAAGAGAGATGAAAGCCTTAGTCCAGCAGTGGATATAAGCTAGCTAGATTAGATTAGGAATATAAGTATAAATCTACCTTAAACTACCTATCACATAGTAATTACCGAGTCTGCTCTTTCTATTGGTGAAAACCGCATTGAAAGACTTTAGTGTTTATATATCGGGTTGCGCTATTTAGTGATTTCTGTTGGTCTTCAGAATTGTTATTATATTGTTGCATGAAAGAATAACAATAAAATCCTTCATATTTACTTACCTATGGCCTCGTTGGTCTAGTTGTTGCAAGTGCTACTACTGAGCGTGAGGTTGTGGTTTTGCTTTCTGGGTCAGGAATAGTGTTAATGGGTTTTTCCATCTGGAATTTCTCAGTAGCAATCTGGAGTTTCGATTTGTGCTGGTTGATGCCAATAGTTTTCTTGGTGCTCCCTATTGCATGAGACTTAAAAAGAACTGGCAAACGAGAATGCCCATTTTGTAAGGGGTTTTGGGCCTTTTTGAAAAAATGGTTGTATCTTGATGGATTAGGTTGTATATTGTAGAAAAAACACATTATATTCATAATTAGAAAACATTTTTTAATTTTCTTTTTCCGGTTTCATGAGATATAACTATGTTTCTGTTCTTGAAATGAACCCTTATTACAATGCAATAAGGTGCATACAAATGTCCAAGTGAAGTAACCTGATCTGTTGTTGTCCACATATAAAGTAGGTTAAAGGACACGGATGGAAAAAAACAGAAAAAATAAATCTGATATTTAGGATAAAATTGGCCTCTGGGTGGGCAATCTCGTTCAGAACTACAGGTGCACCTCTGCCGTTAAGCAGGGCATACAAGCGTCATGATACGTACTTATATTTACTTTAAAGCCAGTTAGTCATACAACATCATGTTCCAAAATTAATAAGTAATTTTTTGCCAGAAGTCCTTCGAAATCCAAGAAGACAAAATCATTTAAATTCCCATCGAAAAGCAAGGAAAAACGTGAGAAATCACGTGACAAAGAAAAGGTGTTAGAAGATGCAGCAAAGCAAAGAGAGAGGGAGGAGAAAGAAAAGAAAAAAGAGAAGGAACGAGAGAAAGAGAGGGAGAGAGAGAAAAAAGAGAAAGAGAAACGTGACAAGTTGAGGGAGAAGGATAAGGTGCGTAACATGTTTAAGGTGCGTAAACCCTTCATAATATTATTAATGTATGTCTGTCTTTTGTTTGTCATTCTTTTACACAGCAATGCAGCGCCTGCTTGACTTACTTTTTCGCCTTAGTTTGGAAAACCATCCCTAAGAAACCGGCCATGTGCGTCTGTCTGTCTGTCACCAGGCTGTATCACATGAACCGTGATAGCTAGACAGTTGAAATTTTCACAAATGATGTATTTCTGTTGCCACTATAACAACAAATACTAAAAACAGAATAAAATAAATAGTTAAGTGAAATAAAACAAACGTGACTTTTTTGAAGTTTTTGCGATATTCGTACGGAACCCTTCGTGCTCGAGTCCGACTCACACTTGACCGGTTTTCTTTTTTAAGTTGGTTAATAAAAAACAACGTACTGGCACTACTTACTTAAAAGACATGGGATGGATAGAAGGTAATTAACATCTGGAATTGATATGAAGGAAGGGCATAGTCTGATCTAATTGGTGACCCAAAAGGTCAAGTACTTGGTCCTCGCAACCGGTGCGTGTTCGTGACCCGTATCTCTTTCGTAGTATCGATGTATGAACCGAAATCCTACTTAAATATTATAAATGCGAATGTTTGTTATTCAATCACGCCAAAATGGCTGAATAGATCTGGATGAAATTTAGAACAGGGATAGATTATTGTCTGGAATAGCAAACAGGAACTTTTTATCCCGCGAGTATGTTCCCTTGGAATAATTTTCGACTTTCGCGCGGACGAAGCCGCTGGCAGGAGCTAGTGATGTATAAACGTGGACGAAGTCGAAGCAACGAATAGGATGGCGAATCATAGAGTATTGCATTCCATATTTTCAGCCTTTTTGCCAGGTGTGAAAATAGCAGTTGTACCCGTAGTCCCCGGCATCTTAACTTGGCGTAGAGGGAGTAAGTTCGCGAATAGTGCGTGAACTGACCAACCATCATATAGAACGAACGGAATGTGGATGCGACGCGATCAAGCCGAACCTTGTGTCAACTGACCATCCCATCGCGCGCTCGGAACGGTGCTAAACGTATCCCGCGTCCCGCTTGTGTACAAAAGAGACCTAAAAAACGGCTTGCATGCATCTAACGACTGGTTTCGATGCCTGGGACGGGTATTTTATTGGGTTTGTCGATCTGGAATTCGTGTGCGTCAGTAAGTCTCTATGGAGAAAAATGTGCAAGAAACTCCACGGACGCTCTATTCCATCAGTTTTAATTGCAATCATTTGGTTACATCATTCTTGTTGAAAAATACATATTATGTGAAAACGATGTAAAAAAAGGGTACGTAAAAGCGTCTAGAACTCTAGAGTAAAACAAACAATTCAAAAATACAATAAGTTCGTAATTAAAAGCAGGCCGAGGCAGCTAAGTTATGACAAATCCCAACTGATGGCGCCCGTTCACGAACATGACGCATGGATTGGCACCACTCAGCTCAACCAACATAAAGGGAACCGAATGATCCAATACATGTGCCACCATCAGAGAGAGCATGACACACTCAACTGCCAGGGCACATACAAGTCAAAGAACGATATATAGGTACATTAAATGGAAGATTTACAGTTGGTACATAGTACTCACATAGTAATATGTGCTGTGTGAGTCACTTGTGCCCCATTGATGCCAATAGGCTTGCCCTTGCCACCTTTTACATGGTACTTAGATATAACTGGCGAAACGAGAGTGCATCTCTGCTTGACCACTCGGCGAATACAGTTTTGATGTTATTTACTCGTATGTATGTCATCTGTAACAAAGATCTTAGCTATAGTTTCTGCCAACCTCTATGAGGATAAAGCAGGAGCTAGGTATGTTCAAAAGACATACAGTCGTAATATGTATAATTCCTGCTTCATTTGCATGCTGTTTCATGTGTTCGTAATTATATGATTACAGTGGACAT
This sequence comes from Orthosia gracilis, assembly GCA_947562075.1. Classification (NCBI taxonomy): domain Eukaryota; kingdom Metazoa; phylum Arthropoda; class Insecta; order Lepidoptera; family Noctuidae; genus Orthosia; species Orthosia gracilis. The sequence goes on along the minus strand of OX387264.1, from coordinate 63,993,028 downwards.
TACGTTGTGTTGTATGGCGTTGTAATCATGGTCCATTTACTCACATAATGCGTCGCCATCGCCGCCATTCACTAAAGGACACCGAATAAAAAAGATGAGAGGTGTATAGGGAGTTAAGACGACGACAGTCGCCAACGGACTTGAGGGAACAAAACGCGCACTCGTTTCACACCCGCGCGACCCAAAATTCAGTAGTTTTTTCTACTTTCCTTATTTTTCTATGACTTTAATAAATAAGCCTTAGATCAAAATGTAGATAATTGAAATGTCTTTGAGATGGTGTTAATTTTATTAAAATACGTCCGGCGGTTATGGTGCGATTGTCATATTTTTGTCCGTGTTAGACATAACTTTACAAATAAAATTACTATATGTTATACGTATAAACCTCAAAATTTTCTTAGATCAAATTATTAAGAAAATTAGTCTAATATAAAATATATTTTTTCCAAAAAACTACGACTAGCCATTTAGACGTGATTCTCATGTTAAAATCAGCTACTGGGGGGTATCTGCGCCTTAAGTACAATACCTGCTTTTAAGAACGTGATGTGCTTGTTCTGAATGGTCATATCGAGGCTCTTAGTGAGTCTAAAATCCAAACTATAGGGCTTGGGACCTAATGGCGTAAAATATAAATTCATGGAATCAATCGCAAACTTTTTAATTTTTATAACTGAACAGAGTCAATAAATAAAGTACCTGGGCGACGGAGCTCTCCTCAGGTGAAAATAGAGAAAACGAAGTTTTCTAAAATTGCAACCTAGCTAGATTTATCGCCCCCAAAAGGTCCTGCATACAAAATTTCATGAAAATCGTTGGAGCCGTTGCCGAGATTCAGATTAAATATATATTATATACATATATACAAAAATTGCTCGTTTAAAGGTATAGATATAACATGAAGATAGATATAGATGAAGATGAAAAGAGATAGATAGAACATGAAGCAATGGATGCAGGCAAAGCAAATGAGCGCGTGTTCTTTGAATTCCGCAATTAGAGCGCAGGACTAAGTTTGTATTTTATGTCCGCGCATAATCGCCACTAGACGAATTTCACACCAACTGCTCGAGAAATAGCAATTGACATTGCTAGTGTCGTCTCTGATACTTTCCCCAAAAACAGTATGTTGATTCGCTGCAGTAAGAGCTTTGGTTGACTGTACATAGTAAATGTTTACTACAGTTGGTTCTCATGAAAATTCATACCATACCATTTATTATTTGTAAAACAAAATAATGTTGATCAAGTCAATAAGTAGTCTCCAGAGTTATTATAATAAAGAAGTTATCTCATCATTGTATAAGCCAATTAGATATATTTGTATAGTCTTTGTTTAGAAATAGCGAAGGTTTCATATGACACGATTCCTTTCGGCTTGCCTTTCTAAATGGCAATAATACTAGAGAAGTTGTATAAAATTTTGCACACAATTTTGAAGCATATATCCTTATAAGCACTGGTTGAATTATCTATTATACGACCAAAGTCTAGCAAGAGAGCCAAAACATAAAAAATAAATGCATCCAACAAGGAATGTATTATAAGAAAATACGTTTTCGAATAAATTATTTGGTAATGAAAACTACAAATATTAATGAACTTCCAACCGCCAATACTTACAAAACCAACAGGACGAAATGTTGAGACATTGTTCAACCTTGTAGATCGTTTACGGCAAAAATACTCCTTATTCTCTTCACATAAGGATCCAAATAAACTGAGAAGGGACATGACACATCTATTGTCGTAGTAGCCTTGCACGCGCTTGCACTCAGCGCGTTTATTTATTAGATATGTCTTTGTTTTGTCCCAAGTTGTCCTTTTTTTGTTAAATAAGGGAAACCTTCAAAAGACACCCGGACTTTTGGAGAGAAGGACCAAGGACTGTGAGATTTTTACCACACTAAAAGCACCCCAGTGATCACAATTAGCGCAATTATCTGGGTTAACGGGTGTAAGCCCTTAAGATAACGCCAACGACCTTGAGGGAACAAAACGCACACTCGTTTCACGCCCGCGCGACCCAAAATTTAGTAGTTTTTTGTACTTTCCTTATCATTCTATGACTTAAAAAAAAGCCTCAGATCAAAATGTAGATAATTAAATTGTCTTTGAGATGGTTTCAATTTCATTAAAATACGCCCAGCGGTTTTGGTGCAATTGTCGAGTTTTTGTCTGTATTAGACATATTTTTACAAATTAATTACACTATGTTATACGAATAAAACTCACAATTTTCTTAGATCAAATTATTAAGAAAACGGTCTAATGTAACATATATTTTTTCCAAAAAATTACGACTAGCCGTTTAGACTTGATTCTCATTTTAAAATCATCTACTTAGGGGTATCTGCGCCTTAACTCTTAAAATACCGCCCCGGAACCTCCTTCCCGAGTTACTAGAAACAAATAAAGTTCTTGTCCTAAACCACATGTTAAATAATATTTGTATGTCAGGTAAAATTTTCGCGGTTCAGCAGTAGATACGTTTTGCATAATTTCACTGTTCAGTAGGTGTAGCTTCGACCTTGGATAAACGGCGGCAGTACGGTCATGGTTTGCTCAGTTGGGTATCGAATGCGCGTCATGCATCACCTACGCAATGTTTTCTCAAAGGTGCGCGGTTTTTCGTGTTCGTTTCTTGAATATTTTTTTCTTGTCTTTGAGTTTCGAATCTAGTGGCCATTGTCAATGCGATAGATTTTTTTTTATTCGGAAATAGTCGGTTTGTGAAAAAAAATCGGTCATGATCATGTATTGAAAGTTGATATATGTAAAGTGGTCGATGTGCATCGGTTATTAAGTTTAAAGTACCTATTACTTGAATATAGGGTAAATAATGTGTTGTTTACAATTTTGCGATTTTATTGTAGTGCTATTTTTATTTTGTGCTACTTCGATACTGTCTTTTGTTGACATCACATTTTTTGCGACACATGTTCAATGTTATTGTCCACTACTTTATAGTTTGTTATTTACAAAACAGGAAAGAGAAGAGAAAGCGAAATTCAAATTAGAATCTAAGGAGAAACTTAAAGATGAGAAGAAAGATAAAACCAAAGATAAAGACAAGGAAAAAGTTAAGGAGAAAGAAAAGGAAAAAGTGAAAGAAAAAGATAAGGATAAAAAAGATAAAAAGTTAACTAAAGTTCCTTCTACTTTCACTTGTGGAATTCCCTTTGAAGAGATCTTTACTTTAGGAGGTAAGTGAAATAATATTCATCTATTATTATTTATAACTACCCGCCTTTGACCATGACATCCTTTGCGTCGTCATGGTGATAAAATTTTCACGATACGATCTAACTGGGTACTAATCAGATATGTTATAATCAAAAGATATATACGTAAAAAAACACAGTTACTAATGCACTATATGTTCCTAATATAAATCTATATAGATTAGAGAATAAAAATTCGTCTTTAAAAAAATTATAAATACATGTATATTATTCAGACATCGTCCATATTTCACATTAATAAACATTTAACTAAAAAAATATAAAATCAAAATAACATTGAGGCATTCCAATAAATTAAATTAAAACCGTCCGTAACTTAAATATACTAAAACAAAACTAAACTTTAGATATTTTAATTACGTGATTTAACAAAGGTCAATTAACACACGATGGAACAGATGGTCAGTGGCTTGATTATGCATGCATTGTGTTGCACTGTTGCTCATTATCTGCAATGTTATTAAAAGGACTAATGTCACAAGATTTTGCAAACAGTTTTTATTTTTAATGACCGCTCTGTTGACTCTAAGTCAAAACTGGAACTCTAGGGGCCTTATTATATATAAAAATCTACGCACTGTTTTGCAAATGTTTAATTCTGGAGACTTTGAATTTAGAATCTGACAATCCGTTGCTTAATAGTTCAGAGGTTTTTATAAATAAGGGTATAGAGTTTTAGTAGAAAAGAGGCAGATAACTCTGAGTTGTCCTCAGACGAAGAATATTCATTGAATAAATATTCATTGAATAAATATTCATTGAATATCTCGCAAAACAACGATCAGGGGCCCTACCATGAACTACTACTCAGGGTTACGTAGGGCAAGGTTAATTGCATTTTGCGTAAGTAAGGGTCAGATGTATACAACATCTATTAAAGTATCCCTTGTGCAAAATGGAAATAACCTTGCTCTAAGGACTTATAATGGGCTCCAGATCTTTTGTAATTTCTCAATTCAGCTTTCGACGGGTATTTTTTTGACTAGAAACGTAGTATCTGCCGTTGAGTTTCTAGCAATCTATTCCAGTCAGATTTGTATTTTTTTTTTGCTCTTGACTCTAGTCTAGGTATTTTTTTACATTCTGCAAAGTATGTTTTAATCTGTCATTATCTGTCATTGCGCTTCAGAAACAAATGTTTGAAAATGACGTGCATAAACACCCATTCTGTTTGATTATAAATTTAACACTGTTCAGCTAAACATTCCGTATAAAAGTTATAACCAGTAATCCGACAATCATGTCTCATCATAATAAATCGCGTGATATTTTAAACAATAATAAAAATAATTAAAATTAATTAAACGATTAATACGATAACGATTAATTAATTATTTTTAATTTTTTATATATTTTTCGTGTTTTTCTTTTCCATGACACGGGTATATTTTGTAAACTATCGAATTTTGATGGGATTCATTGTATTTGAAATGTATTTATAATCTCACAAGATATTCACAATTCCAATTCACCAAGTCTCTTTTATTCGTTACTTGCATATTGTTTTTGTTATACACTCTTATCTACGGTGAAATTGATTTTTGCACCTCTACGTTTATCGGAAAAACCATAATCAGACGAGAATTATCTGCGATGCCTAAATAGAGCATTCTTTTCAAGGTAAATGATAACAACGAGTGTAAACATGAATTCTTTGAGAGTATTGTCGCACTTTGTCTGCTTGTTAGTGACTATCTCACGATTTTACGCTCAACTCGTGTTCTTTGTTATTTTTCTTAATTATGAACCCTTTTATTCACGGGTTCTCTATAGGCGGTAAGTTTGAATTGTCTTTGGTTTTGTTTTGATTAAGATAGCTGCATTTCTATCAGTGTTTTGTAGCAGATTTCTGATGAAAAACATTTTCTAACCGACTAAGGTTTAACCACGTACAGTAGAGCACAATCGCCAAATGATACAGTGTAAATAAATAGTAACGTATTCTTTGTTATTTTTTTAAATTATGAACCCGTTTATTCATGGAATTTCTATGGGCGGTAAGTGTTTTAAAAGTCCGTGTTTATTTATTTTGATAAAGATAGCTACATTTTTATCAATGTTTTTGTCGCAGACTTCTGGCGAAAAACTTTCCTAAACGATTAAGATTAAACCACGTACAGTTAAGCACAATCGGCAAATGATACGATGCAATTAAATAGTAAGAGCTCATAAAAATACCATAAAGTTTTACAATAGCGGATGTAAACAAAAGACGCGTGTACAACGGAAATGTTTTTGATTGATATGTGACATGACGTGTTCTGGTTTACATTTTGAATCTATTTTATTACTTGTGTACGAGATTGTACATGTGGTTTACGGGATCTTCATATTTTTATAGTTATGCTTACAAGCTGAGGTCGATTTGAAAATAGGTTTATAGATATTTTCTAATAGAAAAACATGTTTTTAAAGCCGACTTTTCTGGGCCAAACTAAATGACCAATTATCGGGTAACATACGAGTAGGTACTATTGGCTATAAATAAATAAATCCGCGTTTTGGTTTACACATGTTCGATTTCACGCTTCAAATGACGAGTCGTTAATTTGATAACACATTGAAATTTGTGATTGCCAAGTACTGTTTTACCATAAAATTTGGCTTTAACTCCTAAAGGCCCCACCAAAAGCATGGACTTCTGTGCATTTTGATTTTTCCAGCCAGTGTCCTGTTGTCCTGCACTAAATTTAAAATCAAATAATGATAATAGTTAAAAATAAAAAGGCAGTATGTTTTGGCAACACTAGGAAGTGGTGAAAAGTGGGCGTTTATTGGGCTGTCTTTTGCAGCCTTTGATCTGTCAACAAATTTGAATTTAGAGGGAAATAAAATAGTGTTGTGCATTGAAATTGCATCCATCTAACGAAAATCTTAATTCACAAAGGTCGCTGTGTCTAGATTTGTGAAATTTTACACAAGGAAAGTGAGCACTATAGACTTTTATACTAAGCACTTTAATTTTCGTCTCCTAGTAAATTAATAGAGATTTTTCTTTTGTGAAAGTTCTTCATTTTTGTTGATACCATCGGGCATACACCTCTAAAATCTACAAAAGAAAATTGTCTTGTCTTTGCTCGTTTACCTTTCATAGATGAGTAACTACAGGTTTAATTATTTCCCATTTCAGTGGCGTTGCCAATATTCGGAGTGCCGTTAGCGCAATCGGTGGAGCGTTCACGATGTCACGACGACACCGGCCTGCCTCTCGTGGTACGAGACAGCATCGATTACTTGCAGGTACAATCACCTTACGAAAATGTTAGATTTTGGACTTTGTCACATTAGCTTGTTACTTGTCATTCGATGTCATGTGATATCTACGTTAGATTTTTTTTGTTTGACCAGTTTTTACCGATTTGCTTAGTATAATATGACAAGGACCTAAGTATAGTTAAAGTTTTGTAGTCGATTGCAAAACTTTAACTATACTTAGGTCCTTGTCATAAGTAATCAATACATATTAATAAATCTGTAGAAAAGTCGTTTTTGTACATCGGAAAAATTTCCAAAGAGAATAGCCAGGTGTTAAAGGATAACCAACAGAACCCATTTCCAACGGTTTTGTTAGTTTGTCTGTTTAGTTGTGCATGCATCACGTAAAATGTAGAATACTAATGAAGATAACTTTTATACATAAAATTGTGCGTAACTTGAAGTATTTTAATCAGTTTTTGTTTCATCGCACTCGGTTCACTCTATCAAAAGTTAGACGAATTTAAAGTGTTCAAGAAGTAAAATATCACAACACCCGCAATTCAGATACTCGCTCAGCTGAACTCCATATTCATAGATGGCGTTGTGACGTCATTTTCTGAATGGCAGTGTTAAGATTTACCGCGATAAAATGACCCTAGAAAAAAAAATGTAGTAAGGTAAGTAGTGTAGGGTAAGCAGTTGACGGAACTGAAGCCGCAGACACAGCTAGTCCTAAACTGAAATCTTAGTTAATTATTTAAAGAGCTTAAAATGTATTTTGGTTTGTAATAGGTAGACTCGGGCAGTACTGAAACGAGTTAGTCGAGCCGAGTAACTTCTCCGAAACAACACACAAGTCGGACAGTTGAAAATTTTACAATATGTATTTAAAAGTAAAACTAAGTTTTATAAAAGCCGATGTGCAAGGTGACAGTTGAATATCTCTGGTTGGTTAACCACAATAACAAACAAAGACTTATCATACATACTATATTATAAATAAGCAGACTTAAGATTTAGCAACCGACTAAATAGGATAGATTTTCAAAGACTCGGTCATTATTTCCTGTACGAAGGTTAGTCAAGGCGACCTAGATAAATAAGTACTTCAAACGGTAATTTTGAGTGACAGTCTCTGGTTCGTCGTCAGTAATTTATCTCCATAGATCTTTTATACAATATGGTAATTTATTTTGTCAAAGATGTATATGAGTTTATATTGAAGCTGTTAGTGCGTTTCCATATGATCTGGATCAGTAGTTAGAGCCGGGTTGAAGAATACCTCGGATATTAGATGGTTAACTAAAAATAAAACATATAGTTACATTACCGTCAAGTCACTCAGTTCTATCAACGAAAATGTCGCGATAGCGATTGGATAAACGACAAAAATGTAGGATTTTGCCAAACGCTATCGAAATATCACGTAATCAATCCCATACATTTTGCCATTTCGACCATCGACATGGCGTGGCGATGGCTAGAGCTTAAAGTCAGTCACGTCACGGACGGAGCGTCTCAGTCATTCACATACAATTAAGTGACTGATTGACAACTTGACGTGAGTACATTACTGATGTTTATGTATGAACATTAAACAGAGACTATCTAGCAGGCAGACCGTATGTTAATACTTGCAACAATAGACAAAGTGCTTATACCAGGCAAATGGATTATTATACTACACAATTTTTTTTATTGTACTTTTTACTATTCTTCTCTTAACGCGACTTGCGGTAGGTGCGATTCGGGAGAAAATGTAACGTCACGTAAGGTTTTTGCGTTATACCCCCTCCATACGATTTTTTCTTTCTCTCAATGTGTTTTTCTAGAGCAGGCATATACGCACACCACGCGTTTCACCCGCGTAGTTCCCGTTTCCATGGGAATACAGGGATAAAAAGTAGCCAATGACACCCGGGGATAGTGTAGCTTCCCAACGGTGAAAGAATTTTTGAAATCGGTCTAGTATTTTTTTAGTTTATTCGTTACATACAATATCTTTCCTCTTTATGATATTATTATATAAGTATAGATGTGAGGAACTTCGTTGCTGACTGGAGTCCCTTGACCGCACTTTTGTGCACTATTGCGCCTGTGTCGAAAAAAAAAAATATATTGTCTACTTTAAACCACTTATGTATTTTATTATTAATGCAGCAGATTTCTTGATTGTATTCGATTCAAATATATTGTGTAACATCGACGAACAAAGTACTTGTGAAGTTACTGTTAGTAGGATCTACGCTCCGTGAGCCGATTAAACTGATGCATTGTTGAAAACTACAGTTAATCTTGATACTTGAGTGTAATTTTCAAAGATAACAATTTTCAAAATTAACAAATTATTATTCAATTAGATTTAACGCATTGTGGAAGTGCGAATGAGCGCGAATCGTAGACGTGTACGAAATCATATTTTTGTTTATAAAAAAATACTAGTTTCTGCCCGCGGCTCGGCCCGTGTGCAAAGTGTTTTACTGACCCAAGGGAGTTTACTACCGAAATAAAAAGTATCTTATGTCTTTCCGTTTAGACGTGAATAGAGAACTAACATACAGATTCACTTACACTTACATACACGCACATTTATCTAAATGTATATATTTGTATGGATACGTGGCTTGTTTGGCAAATGACGTTATTATATCCACCTGTTTTAGTGTAATGTTTATTTTTATAAACCACTTAAGCGTAGAAACTGTTTCAAAACTTTGACGAATGCATCTTGCCACATCGTGACATGTGCAAACACAGCCCACCTGTTGGTAAATATTGGTCAACCAATACCTCCCCTTTATCGATTTAACTTGTATGTTTGTTCGCTTACAATAGTATCCCCTTATCAACTATGTTCTTTATACTTTTTCAGGCGCACGGACTAAAGTCTAACCAGATCTATCGACAAGAACCCGACAAGATAAAACTTCAGCAGCTAAAGAAACTGTTCACCGATCGAGGACCTACCTTCCCTTATCATTGGGATGTTGCTGTGGCTTGCTCTATGCTTAAAATTTTTATTAGGTAAGTTGATTTAATTGATACTTAGGAGTTTGATTTCCGGGCCGGGAAAAGCGATACTAAGTTTTTCTATCTGAAAGTACAGTGGCGAAATCTTAGCTGAGTTAAATTTGAGCGTCTGAAAGTGAGTTATATTCGAAATAATTTCTATTAATTAACTACGTTTTTTCAATGTGTCTGTACTGTCATTTACTGGTTTACCACGGATAAAAAAGAACATTATAAATGAAAGTTAATTGATTTTTTCGTTAACTAGCATTTACTAAGTGTTGCCACTTTACACATATTCTGCTAAGTGACAAGTAGTTACTGTAGTAAGTATATAATTATTGTATTTGTTATTATAATAAAACGGAGTAACCATACAGTTTATGTCTAAGTGTAGGTGTCCTCACAGGTAAGAATACTGTAGTGTAGTAGAAATAAATGAATTACTTACTTTTAGTTAATGATAAGCAAAAAGACTAGTATCCAAGTCAAAAAAAAAATTGCTTAGTTGTTAAAGAAGACCTTTTGATACACGTCAAAGTCACATAAATAAATAAATATATCTTTCCAAAGAGTATATTTTACATTTCATGCTGAAATAACTAGAACAGGGAAATACTAATGCGATATTGCCCTTTTACTTCCACGCAACTGAATAATATTACCTATTAAACACATTGTTAAAAGTTACCCAGACATAACCTACAAAAGTTCATGACTGAATATCTATTATTCTCGGCATTCTTGAACAAAAATCTTGCACAAACTAATTCAGAACATGACCCTGAATTAAACCAGATATTTTTCATTTAAATTGAGATTTATTTAGAGTCGTAGGAATTGAATCTCAGCTAAAACAATGTATGGGCTTCTGCCATTGTCCTTTCTCAGTAGCAGCCCGAAGTCTGAAGTTGTGCTCGATAGTAATAGGCTCGCTCATGTTACATGGGATTTAAACATAACTGGCGAAATGGGGGTGCACCTCTACCTAACCCTTCGGCGAATACATCCGTGATGTTATGTTTTGTAAGTGCTCGTTCACACAGAGGTCCGTTGTACATGGCATAACATATTATACCATACACCTTTACCATATACCTTTTTATTAGGCGCTGACGTATGTAGTTGTATGAGCGAGTTCACACACATGACAGTATTCCGAATCCAGTAAAAAGTACCGATCCGACAACATATACAGCAGTCCGTTTTACAGGTCCGCTTTATCGTATACGTTTTTATTCGGTAATGGCGTAGGTAGTTGTATGAGTGAGTTCACACACACACAACAGTATTAAAATACTGATCCGTTTTATCGGACGTCCATCCTTGTAGAAAGTTGGTTGGAATGAACATCACACAGCAAAAATTTAATACTAAAATATACTCTTTTGTCAAATTTCAGCGAACTCCCGGACTCTATTCTAACACAAGAGCTCCACGGCCAGTTCGAACAAGCAACAGCGATCGCCGAGCCACAACGCGAATCAACCATGCTATCTCTCATAGCCAAGCTGCCGCCGCCTAACTACAGTCTGCTGGGCTGGCTCATGATGCACTTTGCGTCCGTTGTGGCTAACGAACAGGTGGGTTCATTACACTATAGTGACACAACCATGCTGCCTCTCATAGCTAAGCTGCCGCCGCTTAACTACAGTCTGCTGGGCCGGCTCATGATGCAATTTGCGTCCGTTATGGCAAACGAACGGGAACTCAAGATTTCTAATTGAACTATAGGGAACATTCACGGCGTAAACTCTGCCATCTAGTGGCTCAAAGCCGAAAATTGTAACGTCTCAATACTTGACATAGACATTTGTGCTACCATCTATAGTACCAGCACGCTTGTCTAGGGAATGCAACGTGATATCGCAGGTTATGGTCCCCGGGTTCCCGGTACCAATGTCCAATTTGTATTAATTAGGTTTTCCCTTGAAATGTTCATTAGTAGCCGAAAAATAACTATTTTAAAGTATATAACTGGTGGAATGTAGGTTTGCATTTTACAAATCTGCTTACCTCTGAAAAGACAGAACGAGTATCTTAAATTATTTTAATTCATCCTACGTTGAGTTTGGCTCGCTATCTGCAATAAGAAAATATTATTCTAAAACAAAAACAATCAACCAAGATTATAAAATTCGAAAATATTTACACAAATGCACATTTTTCTGTTTCCAGGCGAACCACGCGAACATTCAAACGATAGCGACTGCCATGGGTCCTGCGCTGAACATGTCTTTGAATCTACTCACTTATCTCATCTCCAAGGCAGACAAACTCTTTCCTGACGTCCAACTGACTAAGTAAGTAATAAACTGAAATAGCAAGCGACGAGTACAGTACTCCCCAATCTTTGTGACCGGCCTGAAGTTGGCTACAAATCAATGCACAGTAGTAAATCTCTTACTTAAACAGTAACGCCATGCCATGCCCAGCGGAAATCTTACGTTCAATCTAGCCAAAAACATTGGGGATTGCTGTACACTCGAATGAAAGCATACTCGCATGCTTTTCGTCGTGTCGCAACTAACAATGGGAGTCAACACTAATAAACAATTGGTTCTTACGAGCTGAGCTCAGCTTGAGTAGACTTGACTTGAGTCAACACCAGAACCATGGGCGCTTTTTTACTGCACACAAAATTTCTTGACTGAGTATTGAAAAGCCAACTGTGCGTTGTTTAGAGCGCTAGGGATGCGGTCTGTCGTATTCTCAGTTCGACCGAAGATTCGGTTCGGCCCAATAATTTGGTGCCGGCCGAAGTTTCAGTTTAATCGATTGAATCTAGTACTGTGACATACCGCCTGAAATATGGGCGTGTTTCAGGAGGTTGCCTAATAAAATACTACAATTGACTTTCTGATACTTACAGATACGTGCCACCTCTCGCATCAATCCCTCCAGATTTCCCAGAAACCGCCCCGGAGATCAGCCTGGAACTTCGCAAACAGGAATCCTTATTGAATCAGATACATGCCGAAATGCACGCCGGGTTTATCACACCAGCCAGAGATCAACAACTGTGGGAGGCACAGAGAATTGTAACACAGCTGAAGGTAAGATGTTATGGTTAATACGTCGTCACCCAGTCGATATTGATTACCAAGTAGTACATTGAATTGAATTAGACGTTCGATAAGGGTAAGGTATTCTTGCTCCGCTAAAAATAAGTTCAAAAACTACAGCCTGACTACTGAAAAATAAACATAAATGCATACATATATACATACTTACATACCGATCAACGAATACTTTGCGACGCCGCCCCGTAGTCGGGTAAAAATTAATTTTCATGTCTTGACGGGATATATCTCGCAAACGGTACGCTCGACAAAAGTATGATGTACAAAACCCTACCTTCATTTTAAAATACCTGTTCAATGATACCACACAGGATGGGGTGAGTGAATTTTTTTCGTGTTCTTAAGTTCGGGCCTCCAAGAGAGGGCCATATTCAATTTATTGTGACTTCGCATAGCCTATAACAGCGGACAAACAAAACGCTTCCAACACACTATCATTTGTCAAATTATAATAAATAGTTTAGAAGTTATGAGGGAACAGATGAATACAAATACATACCCACCCGCATACCGGTCAAAAAGCAGCCCATGTTTCGTGTAATGTTGTGGCTCCTTGAAAACAGGCCACAACGCATTCTGGTAAATTGTAAAAGGCCACGACGCGAATTCTTGTTGTGATGTGGCTTTCACAATATTCGAACACAACGCGTTCTGGCAGTGCGGAAAAGCCAGAACGCGTTCTGAGCGCCAACAGATGAATGATGATGAAAAGTTGGCAAATTTTCGTCGGCACCGTCCTGGATTTTGTTTATGACCCCATCATCGTAATTAGCGACCCCGAAAATCATGAAAACCACACCCATCTAAAAACCGACCTCGGTAAATGTTGCTTAACCACCATTTTTTTTGCTTTACCACTCCAACCGCTCAAGGCCAAACACTGACCCATTCAAAAATCGACCATGGCAAGTGTTGCTTCACAACAGTACCACCTGTCCGTCGCGAATTCGGGTTGTGGTCGCATCTGTTGGCGCTCAGAACGCGTTCTGGTTTTTTTGCTCTGCCATAACGCGCTATGGTCGAAAATTGTAAAAACCCCAACACGAATTCGCATTGTGACCTGTTTCAATTTACCAGAACACGTTGTGGTCGGTTTTCAAGGTGCCACAACAAGAAAATTCACGTTGTGACCGTATGAAAGTAGCCACAACCGTTTTGAGCTATTTTTTCGCTCGATGAGGTTCGGGGGTTTTCGATCTTTGAGCCTAACATATGCACATAGAAGGACTGAGATTGACTGAACGCGAGAATTCGATGTGAAATTTCTATCAGGCGTTTGGACTACCCGTTACGACAAAATATTCACTTGACGGTTGTTACTTAGCGCCCCAAAAAACAGAGTAAAATTACGATCACTGATCATACTTTGATCTTTTTATTTAGCATTAACGACACCGGATATCCACCGATATCCAAAAAAATGCCTAATTTGAAAGATTTTATAGCTCAATATATTGAGCTATAAAATCTGTATAGAAAAAGTTAGCCGACGATTTGGAAATGTTTTCTTTCATTGTTAAGTATAATAGTAGTAAGTAATAGTAGATTGTGGGTGAAGAAGTGGCACGCTTGGTTTTCATACAGATGGAGGGGGCAAGCCCCTCCATCTGTATGAAAACCTATCTTAGTTAGATTTATATCTGTGGTTGGGGCCAATCATGGCTTAGAGCCTTCTCCTTCATATCTATTTCTACTACGGTCTGTGCCCCCATTCAATATCGGGTCAAGTTAACAGCAGGAATGTTGCGGATGCAGCTCACATCTGCTGATGCGGATCTTACGATATTTTGTAAGAAAATTTATGGGTGGAGAAATAAAAAACTCACTTTTTATATTTTTTATTAAATACTACCTATGTTCGCGGCTCCGCTTCGGTCAACTAGCTACCTACCTACCCTACCCAACCTACCTTTATATTTTTTCGTTTTTAAACCTTCCGTATATTCTGTCATGTATCAGAGATGGCGCCATGTTCGCAAAACATATGGGAAAATTACTTTTAAAATTGTTATTTTTTTTACTCGATATATTAATAGTTATTCTGTTATTCGGGACGGAGATAAAAATTATGTAAATCGGTCCAGCCGTTCTCAAGTAATGGTGTAACTAACCAGAATATAATAAGTAAACTTAAAAATTGTAGCATTATATTTAATAAAAGTAATAATCCCGCCTTTTCGGCGTCAATTCTGTTACGCAGTGTTTTTTTTTTTTTTTGTGATAGGCTTGCGCTTGATCACTATCTCACCTGATGGTAAGCGATGATGATTTAATATGGTATATATTATATATCGGTTAATAAATTAAACCCGCGCTACTGAAAAATAGTTCGCTAGGAACACTGGCTGGTAGTGTCGATGAAAATCTGCGTGCTGTTGGTAACAATTGTTTCTAAACGCGTTTGTAATTGTGAACAAACGCGTCGAATCTTGTCACCGACTGAAATCTTCGCTCCTATTGGTCAATGAGTACGTGCGTACGGCACGCGCCAGTCATCGGCCCCGCCTATTTTCTTTCTTGTCGCGACTTGTGCTACATCCGCATCAGCATGGACATGCTCAATAATAATTGCGGATGCGGATGTCCAAATCGATGCGACAGCTGCGCTATTGCGAATATTCGCAACATCCCTGGTTAACAACTCGATCCGAAATCTATTGGAGGGATTTCGAGGGTAATGCGGCTCCGGTGTCACTAACGCAGACACACTGACGTCGGAGCCGCTTTACACATACCCATAGTGTATTCATTTTACAAAAAAAAACATTTTCATTTAACTTGCAATGTATTTATTTATGTATGTAAGTGTGATCGGGTCAAGTCTTGCAACTGAATTATAAAACAGTTACCCTCCACCGATTAAGATGAAATTTTGCATACACTTTTAGTTTGGATGACAATGCATGGTTAGCTAAGTAACGTCATTCTAAATCCAATATGGCGGAATAGTTATTTTTTGTGCATAGCCATGATATGGGTATCAAATGAAAGGGTTTGCTTGCTGAGTAGAATACGCAAAAATATTTTCATATCTACGCTTATTCATGGCCTCACAAACCTACAATATTATACTCATGTGCGGTGCAGGAAAACTAAAAACTTCCTCATTTTGCCATGGTTATTCAAATTACTATAGTTCCATCTGTTTTACAGTATCCAATTATTATTTATTTATTCGTTTTGTTGTTTTATTAGAGCTTGTGAAATGTATGCCGTACCTTACGTAAGTCCTCTTTATAAATACACTTCTTAACGATGGATATCTATTAATATTTTATCCCTGTTTAATTAATTAAACTTCCCAATGAACATGTTTGCCTTACTTGGGAAGAGACTGGATCCGATAACAAAGGGAACCCTAGTGTGGGTTTCAGGGAATTTGTGGAAACCTATCACGTAGAACTCCAATGTAACGTAATATTAATGTATATTTTAATAACATTAATCTTATAACGGAGGGTAGGTAAAAACCGCGGTTAAAGTATGATGGCTTTCCAAAGTCTTGATGTGTCCTATTTAACAGTGAAGAACAAGATCAGTGATTTCAAAAAGCACTTTTGACACTGATTGTAAAATCAGTTTTTCATACCTTTTTTTTTTCTAAAATTCCAATATCGCAAATATTTCAACGCCGCGTAGAAAGCCAAACAGTCATAATTTTGGTGGTTTTCCTCAAGTTGTATTAATCATGTTTTGTAACTGTAATAATTCAAGTACACTGAACTGCTCCATCAGTGGCAAAACTTGCTCTGCGAAAATCGCCCTAACTTCTACGACACAAAGACGCTGACATTGACAAATTGTTACCGCTGATATGCGGTAGTACTTGACTGTATTTGTTTGCTAGAGGTTATTTACAATTGTGTTAGTCATACTATAGTTTCTTATCGTGGTTTCTAGAATTTATTTAACTATTACGAGCTCTACAAATAACTTGTTTATTACGTTTTATCCCGGAAATTCAACGCCGCAAATATTAAATACCTGGTCATTAGGGGTGAAAATCCTTTAATAGTCGGATGAAAAGTCCATTTGTGATTCGCTTTATGTTTATTTTAAAAGGAGTTTCCCATACTTTATATCACTGTTAAGGCCTGCGCACACCAGGAAGGAATGGCAGAGGATTTTCCCACCGGCCAGCGCACACTAGCCGCTTAGATACTGTAGCATTCCGGCGGTCTACCAAGATATCCTGCGACGTGCCGCGCATGCTGTGTCACGCCGAAGTATGCCTCGGTAGCACCTGCTGCCTGATATTAATTGCGTTTGAACGAGTGTTGTTGTGTCTTAAATGTTTTAAAATGGTAGATTGGGATTGTATGTAGCGAAGTAGGTAGCGGCGCGGGTGCAATTATGGTGTGCATGTACTCCCACTTGCACTGCCTCACCCCGCGGCATGTCACGGCGTCCTTCGGCGTGCCGTTACATACCACAGTGCGCTGCGGGATCCCTTAGCACGCTCTCCAATGCTGTGTCAAGAAATCCCTTTTGTTGCCACGGAATCAATTTAAAACAATTTGCATTTATTTCATATTCCTACTACGTAAGTTTGAATGTCCTTTGGTAAAATTTAAAATCTCCTGCCATCCCGTCCCGGTGTGCGTAGGCTTACTAAGACTTAATCAGCTTTTTTTAAAACATACGGTAGGACAAAATAATAATTATAATTTAAATAACATAGGTTTCTTCTAAGCAAGAGTGCTATACCGTCGACCACATCATCGCTTACTATTAGGTGAGATAGTAGACAAGCGCGAGCCCATCCGAATTTAAAAAAAATTTTCAGTGTCAGATCATCAAGAAAATCATTTAAAAAAATTGACGTCATGGATTCTTAAATTAATTGCATAACGAATAAACTAGACAAACTGGTTTCGAATCGAAAGTATCTTTAGCATTACCGTACAGAATTAATTAGTGAAGCTTCAATGATAGATGCTAGACAATCTTCAAACGTTTTTGTAACAAGATTTTTGATAGATTCTGTTTTTTTTATGTCATCATCGATTTGCTCGTTTTTGGAGACGATTTGCTGTAATCAAAACTTGAAGTTTCCTTCAATTATATGGGTTGCTATCAAGCACGCGGCAGTGAAACGTGTTAACATTAATACAAGGTTTCTAAATATGGTTAAAATAGCATTTTTTTTTATACGTTGTATTATATTTTTTTTTAAAACGTCCTCACTAGAAATTACTTTTGTATCGCGGGTGCGTTACATATATATAAACTCGCACCAAAGAGAATATAACCACTAGAGAGCTTATAGGCCGATTTCTTCGAAGCACACGACTCACTACCGCGGGCCGGGAGACGAGGAAGAACGCGCGGCTGCAATTGGTCCGTTCAAAGTAAGTTGCGTAGGTATGGCTATCGTTAGGGTTGATCAACTCGATTAAGGGAAAATTGTCGATATCGATAAAATGGATTTTAACATTATTAAAAATACTCAATTAAAATCATATAAATATTATTTAATAAAAATCAATCAATTACAAATATAAATATGTGTGTCGGGGACATAGAGAAACAAAAAGTATTTTTCCAAATCGGTCAAGCCGTCTACGAGTAATCCGGGAACATAATACATAAGAAAATTCGACGAACTGAGAACACCCTCCTTTTTTTAAGTCGGTTAAAAGTAGATAGATATTTTTTCATACATTTTTTATTAAGTTTAATTTTATTATTATCGATATCGACTTCAGCTATTAAAAGTAACAGCACAGATATTTACGATAAAAATACAAAGGGAGAGAAAGGGATAGAAGCATTAGAATTGTCTAGTGAAAGAGCGAGACTTTTCCAAAAGACATCAACGCGGGACTCAAAATTGTGCTCGTTTACCCCCCCCCCCATTTTAACTAGATCCCTGCGGTGTCTCATAATATGATTAAATTAAAAATAATTTTCGTACTGTTTACTTACCGATGAAAAGTTATGCCATCCTTTTTGTAACTAGATGTCTTGGCATGTTTCCCATACCCCTTTACGGCGCATGAGGGCATTTTTATGCGTTATAATTGCAATAAAAAGATAAAACAATTTGTATTTATTTAGCGTGCATACAGGTCTAATAACTGGACACAACTAAAATGGTTACTAGTACCGAAGCCTTTACATAGGCGACAAAATACTAATAGTTTTCGAGCGTCGGGGCACTGTATGCGCCGTCAAGTGGTTATATCGTCGTTGACTCGCACTCACACAAACAGCATAATATCTGAATAATAAATGAAGATTTCTATTACAGAGAAAACTTCGCTCCGTACAAAAATCAGTGGAACCCTCCGGCTCCAACTCATTACAACCACAACACGCCTCTTTAGACGAAAAACCAGAGAGCAAACATGAAGAAGAACCAATGCGAAGAAAATCACAACCTTCTGAACCATCACAACCAATACAGGTGACAGAAGTTCAGCTCACGCCACAAGAAACTATTGAAGTCAAGACCCCGAACGAACCATTCCCAGAGCCAAAAGAGTCGCCCAGCACAGAACCCATATTTGAAGCAGAATTCGAAGATAATTTCGAATTCCCGAAAACCGAAACCAATTTTGAATTCCCGAAGCCAGAAACTAATTTCGAATTCCCGAAGCCAGAAAATAATTTCGAATTCCCGAAGCCAGAAACTAATTTCGAATTCCCAAACCCAGAAACTAATTTCGAATTCCCGAACCCCGAAACTAAAAAAGAAACGCCCGAACAAGAAATCCCAGCCGCAGAACCGGTACAAGAAAAACCGAAACTAACCGAAAAAGAATTAAAAGTATTGAGACTGGAACTTGAAAACGCGGAATACTTACAACTAAAATCATTACTCCAAGCGAAAATCAATTCCGAACAGTTCGAAATCGTAAAGCTTAGGAGTCATGTTGCTTTGAAGAATAAACAGGCAGAGGGTGCTCAAAGTGCTAAGGATAATAAAGAAAACAATACACCAGAAGAACAAGAACTAAGACAAAGACTGATAAAAGAAAATGCGTTGTTAGAACAAAAGAGAGTTAATCTAATCAACCAGATCTTCCAAGAAAGAGTTGCTTGTATTCAACTTAAAATAGAGCTTGCTATGAAAGAAATACTATCGAAATCATAAGCTTGTTAGCGTTTTAATATAAGCACAGATAATATATTACTAGCATACAGATGCCTCATCCCATACAAAGAAACCGTGCCACGTAACTAGCGTTTTTCATCTGATTATACCGATTATTTTTTGTAAATTGCTCGCGTTCGGTTCCGTTCCACGGCGATAGATAGATCACCATTTAATAATCAATCGATATCATTAGATAAATCAAATAATCAGTACAGTACGTCGGGACAGTTTCTTTGTATAGGATGAGGCACCACTGATATAAGCAACCATACCTAGTGTTGTGACGATTAATACTTCAAAGAGCATCTGTTGTTAGCTGGGTCTTCACAACAAAGTAATAAATAGGTAGTCATGAGGACTGCCGATAGAGGTTAAAACTTAAAACTTTCTGTCACATTAGCATGTCGATGACCCTGTCATATTACCATGTCGCTGACGCGAACCCATAAGCTTTGCCCCTACCAAAAATCGCTCATGTTGGCTAAAGAAGTTTTCACTTCAAAAATACGCACTATTAAATTGTGCAGACGGCAGCCAACGCTCTTTGCTTCTTGGTGGTTGTACTATGAAACAGAACGACTATAAATGACGTCACGACTAAATATGAATTTAGCCTAAAGGTAGCTATAAACCTGCCGGGCGAGCACGGCCTCTGTGATAGGCTTGAGTCACGCATTTTATCACGGTTTTTGCTCCCAAAATGTGTGACTCAAGCCTGTAACAGTAGGTCCTGCTCGCCTGCCTGGCATGTATTGTTACCAGTGGTAAGACATAAATGTTCCGCGAATCTCTTCCCTTCCTAATGCTTGTATGCTAGCCAGTGCAATTGAGCAAGTCGACTTGCTGCTAATTTTACTAATTCTTACAACTTGTGCGTTGAAACTTGTAGATTTCGAGCGCAATAATTATAATGTTTAATTAGTCTCAAAATATACTACATAGCGTAAGTTTATTTATTATATATTCGTTAAATGTTGTATGTTCTTAGGAAGTAACATAATTATGTAGATAGTAACACAATATGGACTTTTTGTGACATTGACTCATTTTAAAATGGCAATCTTATCTCTCTCGCATATCTAAGACTGCAGTAATATTTATCTATTACCTAAATACATATACTAGAACGTGAATGTGCATAAATAATGAACTAAATGTAATTCAATTTACTTCTGCTTGACATTGTAATGTCAATTTTTAATCATGATGAAGTGTACAGCCTCAAAGAACTTCCGTATTTTATTTGTAGATTAATCAAATTATATTGATCAAAAATAAATGTTGTACAAAGTAAAAGGTTTTTCATTCCATTGCATACTTCACTGCTCAGGAAAATGTTCAAATAACTTGGAGAGTTAATTTGACCATTTGTTAGGCTAACAATTGATGTATAAACGCTTCATACCCAAATTTGAAACCTTTGGCTATCATATTTAACCAATGGTTGAGTTAATTACAGATCAAAAAACAGGGCCAAGTCCACCACCATTTTGGTCCATAATGAGTGTGAGCGATGGGTACTTACGTTTTTAAAGTTGCGGCTATATGTCAATTCAAATATAATTGTATGTATGTATGTAAACGTATGTGAAGTTAGCGTTTCGCTGCGCAGTACCCACATCTCACCCTTGTTGTAACATGAATTTTCTGCCGCTCCGCGATTCCCGGAATACTCTGAGCCGCCTTTAGGTTTGGTTCTACCTACAACTACTGCGTTTCTCACCCAGCATCTGACTTTTTCGTAAACATGCATTGTCCTTGAAAATAAAAATTATCGATCTTAATCGAAAAAAGTGCACGGCTTAACCTCGTGCCTGGCATAATTGGCTAAGACCAGGTCAATAACAACTTTTGGTCTTTATAGTTGACCCGATTGTTACAAAAACAATGCGTATTAGTTTTCGTATTTTCCTGTTAGATTGGCGGTTATACCGCCAGTAGAGGAAACTATGACAACATATCATCAACAATTTTATGCCGAAAGCTTCGAAGAGGCTACAAGTTTTCTTGATTCGCTATAACCGCCAATCTTTGATATTTATTTATTTATAACTAGCTTTTAACCGCGGCTACGCTCGCAGTGAAGCCATTTTTTAATAATAAAATGTATCCTATGTTACTTCTAATATCTCCAAGAATATATGTACAAAGTTTCATGATGATCGGTTCAGTAGTTTTTGCGTGAAAGCGGAACAAACAAACTTACATTCACATTTATAATATTAGTATGAAGTATATTAAGCACACCAACAGCACTGTCACTTACAATTCAAATAACATCTAAAATCGGCATTTCAGTAACCATGCAAATAACAGGTATGGCATGACATTGATACAATGAATGTTAGAGACAAAGTAAGATAAAAAGTGTGACCAATAGACCTACATCTAGAACACTACAAAATCAAAACAAATTGAGTTATATAGGCGTACATTGTTCGCACTGTTTATATCCAAACTTCTACTCGGCACTTTAGGTGCACTATTACCTACACACTGTTTTGGCAAATGTGAAGTGTTACATCAGGCTTCTGCAGCGGCAAGCCTTTCGATTTTCCTAGATTGTTTGGACCTGTGACCTTGAACGATATTCACTAACAAATAGGGAATCCAATGCCGCACCCTTTTTTGGGCGGGCAAAGCCGTTGATAAAAGCTAGTATTATTAATGCAAGAGTGTGTCTGTCTGCTACGTCTTCACGTCTAAACCGCTGAACAGATTTTGATGAAACTTGTCACACTGATAGACTATAAACTGAATTAGGACATGGGTGTTTTTCATCCCGACAGCAAGTCCCCTTGGAATAATAAAACACTTTTTCACGCGGGCAAAATTAGCAATAACTCTATACGTGACGTCACCAGCTTATTCTAGAATTATTGTTTCTATCTTGCAATAATTATTTATCAATGTTCTAATTGCATAACCATAATATGGCCTTATTACCTGTATGTATATCAAAACAGTATCGCGATAAGTACGTATCTTAATTACTTATAGATTTCTTGTAAAATGATAGGTGCAGTGTTTAAAACATATTCTGTTGATGGACAGTCATATGACTTCTGTATTGATTTTATTCAGCTTTTTCCAATTCTGTTGCCGACCTTTGCATGTCCATATAATTTCTGAAAAGTATCTAGGTACAGTACGGAGTAATAATGTTATCATTTAGGAGTTTCGAAAATTATCGCAACTGTTAGTCAACTTATTAGATTAGTTATATTACATAAGGATTAAGTTTTTAAACTGCTATGGTCACTAACACTAACATAAACATTATAACCGGGAAACATTTCAATAATTTCATATATTAATATTTTGATTTTGGTTTGATTTATAAATCCCCCATGTTGTAATACGTTTGTAACCATTATTATTATATACTTATAAAGGTGCTCCTAGCCTGTAAAAGTGTTGTTATTATTATAAGTGTTACTGTTACTTATTTTTTAAGTACTTCAGCTATGTATATTTTTATGTTAATAAAGAATTTTTCTAAACTAACTAAAACTAAATAACCGGGAAACATGGTAAATATCCCGGTTATAATGTTAATGTTACATAAGAATTGTCAGGTTTTCATTCATAAACATGTTTTCAGGGTTCCGTGTCTCAAAAGGAAAAAAAAGGAACCCTTATAGGATCACTTCGTTGTTTGTCTGTCTGTCCGTGTGTCAAGACCTTTTTTCTGGAACGCTTGGAGATATCAAGTTGAAATTAATATGATATAATCAGTTCTGCAATCCCTTGTAGCTGTGAAAAAATCAAACTTCTAAATCAACGCGATCAAAAGTAATAGGGTCTATAACTTTATATTTGAGGTATCGTAAGGGAATCAAAAACTAAAGGGACCCGTTGACCTAGAATCGTGTAATTTGGCAAGAAGGTCTTATAGCGCAAGTAAAGGAAAAATCTGAATAATGTAATTTATTACCTACATCAAAAAAAAAAGATTGTTGACTTCTTCGCAGTTGGTAAACAGACTGCGACCTATATAGATAAAATATGCAGACAACGGTTTTCGAACGGCTAAGTTAATTTTGTCCCTTCCCTTTCCCTCTAAAGCAATGTTCGATGCTTCATTATGAATGTCAGTAACGTTATCTAATTATTTTGGTGAAAGTAGCTGTATATAAGGAACCCTCGATGCACGAGTCCGACTCGCACTTGGCCGGTTTTTTTTTTGTTTTTTTTTATTTACGAATCGAAACTTCGTTGTGCATTATTATTTTACTGTTCATAGTTTCGAAGGCTATTGTATAAAAACACCATTAGTTCACATAAAATACTTAATATTGGTGATGACATGATATACTGCAAGCAATCAAATCAAGTGTCTTGTTACTGTTAGTTTCAAGAAGCAATGATAATTTTTAAGAACTGTTTGAAGCCTTATTACCTACCTACTTAGGATTGTAATTATTGTGCTACGTCTTTATATATAAGTATGTATATCTGGCAATCTGTCCAGGCATTATATAAACTCTATCACCAATTCACTTAGAAGTCCCTGAAACGCCACAGAACACAAGTCTGAAGATGTAACTCCAACCATGCAAAGTTGAACTACCTTGACGCAACGGCAGCAGGGTATGGAAGTGAAGTTGAACTATTCTCCACCTCCTATCCAGCCCTCTGTGACTCAAAACATACAGCCAAGGTGGCCGTTGCGCTGTCACCGACGAATCTGTGGAAGCGATGTAGTTTTGGGGCAGCAAAATCTGAATAAAGGGCCTACATCATTTTTAGTGCCGTAAAACGGTAAATTTCTAAAGCATACTCCTTAGTAACGGCTAGGTTAAAAGGTATGAAAAAAAAAAAAAATTTTCATGTATATTATTTTTTAAACATGGTTTTTTCGTTTAACAAATAGTTTTGCTTTAAAAAAATAATTAAGTAGCAACACGATATTTTTCGCAACTTTTGGATACTCCTCCAAAACGACTTGGATGTTTAAAAATATTTTTACACAGAAAAATACACATAGCATTTATGTAAATCAAATAATATTTTGCAAACAAAACTGTTCAAAAGGAGGTTCAATATTGATATTTTGGCATCAAGCGGGCACACGGCCGGTACTGCGTTTACATTAGGGCGTATATATCGCCTTAATATCGTGCCAGCGATATGAAGAAGGAAAATCGACCAAAACTGATGGTTCCTTCTCTACATAAAGCGGTAGGCCAAAAATAAAGTGCGAGTATGCTAGAAAAAGAGTTACCCCACATGTAGAACAGGAAATAATAGAACGATAAATTGATGTGATCTTGGATGGCCAAAAGGCAAGACAAAAACGAATAAAAGTAATATCTGCACTTCTAAATACTTACTGGTCGTAAAAAACCTCATTAGACAGAGGTCGGTGTAGCAACACAGACAAGAGATGCCAAGAGGTAGCAAGACAATAGGTACAACTTTTCTATCGGAGCGTTAATTAAGACAAATGTTCTTTATACTTAAAGCAATGCTTTATCAAAGAAATCTTGCAAAAAATCATGTAAGAAAAACATTTTGAATGTTCCACTTATTACGAAATAACAAGCGTTGTAAACAGTCACGCGATACTGAATAAGACTAAAGAAATAGGTAGGTACTCCATCGGTTGCACCGCAGCGCAACGCAATCGAGTTAACACGGCAGGGGTCGTAATCGTAACTATCCGGATTTAATTATTTACTTTATTACGTAAATTCAACTAATTAATCTTGGAACTAGAAAGAAAAAAATAATGCTCAGATGGAACAATTAAATCGCGGATACAGTTGGGCAAAAGTTAGACACCAAAATGATTAGATAGGTACCAATTTTTAGGAGATTACTTTGAGATATTTTGGCACGTGCAAAGAAAAAATCCCATAGAATATACCAATCACTCAATCGATTGCGTACCCAGGTAGGCCACTGCAAACACAATTTATCAAAGTGGGGTTTTATAGACGCATATGATACCCAATGTGAGTGAAGTGCCCCTTTGCAGAATATGACGCATGCTGGAGTATCGCAAACGCCCATACACCTGCAGCCGTATTGCGTAAGTGAATACGGCAAAGGAAATAGTCTGGAACCTTCAAAGAGTATAACACATTTCCTTTAACTTGCTCTTTAGAGGATCTACTGAACGCCACTGCCGCTGCAATTAACGTGGCCACCTACTGGTCCCAAAATATTTCAAGAGTTATCGACCGACTTGAGTAGAAAAAGGATCTTTAGAAAATCAAGATCATATTATCACCATGATCATATCAGCCGAAATACGTCCACTGCTGGACTATAACCATATTATACTCTCGAAAAACTGTTTGGTGTTCCGCAAGGATCTAGGCTGGTCAGAGCCACGAAATTTCACCCAGTGCAGGTGCTATTGCAGTCGGTACCAATTTTTTTTCCATACATCACAGAAAGAAATCGTGTCTAGGCTACTTGATAGCAAAAGTATTCGTACTAAAAAGTAACAGGATACATTAAAAAAATCAATAGGGATCGTTGACACGATTTCTTCCGGCTATCCAGCCCAAAATAAATTTTAATAATTCTAAGCATGACTTGCTACATTAGTCATTCCTTATATCGAGTATTGAGAACGGTGAAACCAATCGCTAAAGTTTATACTGGCACCCACACTGGATAAACCTGTCTTGAACTCTTTAGCATTCAATTTTAAAGCATAAGAATCTTTAAGAGATACATACTGACCTTGGTGCAAAAGGTAGGTAGATCATTGTACCTACCTACCTAATATGCTTCGGTACCTAATGGATTGCAGCATTTCTGGACGTAGGCGTCACTGGCCAGCCATGATGGTCAAAAGAGAGGCCAAACCCCAAATCTGTATGCAAATTAAACGCGAATGAGATCACCGCATTGTGAAGATTTCAACCTTCGCATTTTGGTACATAATGTGGCTATTCAACAACAACAGTTAGCATACATCAAATGATCACTTCAAGGTTGGGTTCAACGATTCTGTTTTTACTGAATAGGTACATACATAATCGTTTTGCCCTATACCTAGTTGACATGTTTGCACGCATTGCATGCTTATAGAGAAGTTTATTTAACGACATGAATGAAATAACTACCAACACCTTTGCCATCACCACTTATCTTTGGGAACTAGTACGATTGTCTAGACAGTATTCATTATAAAAAGTTCATAAATATTTTTGAACTGATAGAACAGTTTGATAATTATATATGTCGTAGGATGATTTGATAATTCGAATTTTCGTGAAAACCCTAGGGATATTGCGAAAACACGGATATTTAGACAATGGCGAAACTGTTTCTCAATCTTACTGGAAAAAGTCCAAGAGCGAGCGAAGCGAGCTCGGGAGCTTAGGGCACCCCGACACGGACAGGTTAGGTTCGAACGAGATGACGGGAGCTGAAGTGAGCGAGCAAAGCGAGCGAACTCAGCTCCCGTCATCTCGTTCGTGTTAGGTTACTTTAGACCCTGCGGACGGAAATAGGAGCCCCGCGCAGCGGGGCTCCGTCGACTATGTTGCCAAAGTACTAATCGTACTTGGATAATTTTTCGCCTATGTCTAATTATCCGCGTTTTCGCAAAACCCCTAGGATTTTCGCGAAGATTCGAAGTATCAAATTATCCTACGACATATATAAAAGATTAGATAGAGTCGTTAGTTTACTGTGAGTTCTTCTTCGTCTTAATTTTGTTGTTTGACAGTGGCTTCTAATAATGGACTCCGCAAGTACCTGTAATTAGACGTCTAGTCGGTTCTAATCTGGTTCAGGGCTTCATTAGCATAAGCATTTAATAATGTCTTTGTTCAAACACAAAGTACCGTTCTTAAGGACTTAAAGACGCCTCATTAGAACAAAACAATGCTGTTTTTATGTACAGGTTTGTGCTAACAGTATTTTCTAAGCATGTCGTCATTTGAGAAAATAACATCAGATTTCTAATTTTATAAAGATTGTGGGTGTATTTTCGGATATCCGCGGGATCCGGTCCCCTTGTTTTTCTACTATTCTTAAATCAATGTTGTGTTCATTTTATTGTGCGTGGCATTCCCTTGAAATCATTAGAAAAAAACTGATTTTGTCCAAGGGAATTACTGATTTTGTCCCCTTGGATATAATCAGTTTTTTGTAGTGTTTACTTGAGCGAAAGTTGATCATTGATGGCACTAGCCCGTATGCGTGTATCCAGTCTTGTTAGCCGTCGACGCTTAATTACCATAAGGTCAACAGTCAACCTGCTCACCTAGTTTCTGAATATCAAACTGCAAAGACATGTGTTTTAGTAGGTAATATTACACCAAAACATATGATATTTTGATGAGATAATATGGGGATTAACAACTACGAATTAGGTAGTCATTGAGAGATATGCATTTATAGGTCAATTAAGTCTGTATCTAGTTCATATTAATTAGCAACCTACAGACCTTGTCCTTTTATAATTATCAGCATTTAAACACATTGCTAGTGTTGGTACGTTATTAAATATGAGGTAAACTGCACTAACAAGAGGAAAAATGTATAAAATGTAAGTTTGAGCACTCAACAACGTGCAGGTATTTGCTTTGCTTGCTAAAAGTATAGAAACTACCTTATGATTTCATCATTTTTCTTTTGTTGATCTCAAGAAAACAGTTTCAAGACGTAGGTTGACACATCCACAGCAAATTAGGTATGAAGGCAGATAGATAGTCTGTCATTTCATCATACAACCAAGCCTATGACAAAAATGGACGTGTGAATAAATCAACCTTGTTTTAAAAGGTTCGTAGCTAGGTGATTTATCTGTGTTGAGTAAGTGTGTATTATCTTTTGTTACTTACCTTGCTTGTAGGTTTTATCTTTGGGTTTTATACTACCTATACCTACCTACACGCGTAAGCAATACAAGCGTTGTTATGCCTTTCAAAATTATTCAATTGTTTCTAGCACCTAAGTATGCCTCAGTATCTACCCACTTACCCAATGATATTTTACTGTCTGTTCAATTATCTAGTTCAATTTACATGATCTGAAACTTCGATTTATAAGGAGCAGTTCAATAATTTCAGGATTATGACTGTTTAAATCTGTGTTTGTACAGATACCCCCGCAGAGAAATATTTAGAGGACATAGCCGAGGCAACACTGTCATAAGATTCATATCATATGCATACAAACTATGCAACGAAATCCCGGAAGTCTGCAACAATCCGATCTGTAAATACTTCACCTTAGCAGTCTCTCGTTAGTAGCTTAAATCGTTCTATGAACTCTTCTATCTAACGCTATATTTAGTTGGTGAGCTATATTTAACCCCCGTCAAAACTGAAGGGTGCTATAAATTCATCCTTACGTGTGTTTGTTTCTTGTGTCACAACTTACGTACGCACGGATTAGAAGTGGACTTTTATTTTAAAGGATAAGATAAAGTGATGCCACGGATTCCGCGGTAATCCCGAGTGATCAGTGTTTCGATAAAATCAAGAAAAATGGAGAGCATTCGAAAACGTGTTCGCGTTGCGGTAAAAAGTGAGACAGACTTGAATTGTGTTCGGAATCCATTGTATCACACAAATATTTCTCACCGCAAGCGCTAACAGCTTTAACAATTTTCGTTCTAACGGTACTTTTCACAAAACTCGTATGAGTACGTGAATACAGACTCATCAAAGTGCATTCGATTCTAGTCTCTAGACGAGGGCAATACTTGCCACAATCCCGACCGTGCTCGAACTGTGAATAATCTATGTTATCTGTTGTAAGATATTGTTGCAACAATAATCTCGTTGTTTGTGAGAATCGGGTTTCTATTCAGTTACCAATTATCTAATGACTGTGAATTATTAGTGTTAAAGACCAAGACTCAAGTAAATATTGACATTCATTAAGTGCTTCCAGAATTAAATAATTAGTGTGCCATTGATATAAACAATGCAGTGCAAAGTGTTGCTATCGGATTTGGGACATTTGCTTTAATATTCATTATATAATGAGGCGGTCGGCGGAGGCGATCGGTCGCCGCCTTGAGCGCTTTCACTCCGTACGCTATTAATTACGTACACGATTGTGTTCAGTCGGTTATATTTACTCAACTGTTTCGACTGCTGAAAGATAAAGAAATAGCTAAAGTGGCGCGCTACACGACGCTCGTATCTTATCGCATCCACTCTATTGATCACTCGACATATATCGCGAACGGCTCGCCTTATACGGACGACCGTGCCACCTTTATTGTCCAATTTAACATATAGACGTGTATCTACTGTTATAGCCGCGATGTTACCGGTGAACTCATAATGTGCGTCGTACAAAAATAGAAATACAGTGTTTACAGGAAAATAGTATCAATAACAAAGTGTTGCGGTTTGTAATTGAACGGAAATGGCGGCTAAATCGCCTACCATGAGTGTGAAGTCGCGGGAAATGATCGGCGAGGAGCAGTTCAGTCAGCGGCGCGAAGTGTTCGGCAAGCACGACACCGTTTTCCTGCCGCCCGCGTCGCCCACACCTGCCGCCTACCGCGAAGTGGAGCCCATCGTCACGTCCAACCACGGCAAGACTACAGCCAACTTCAAGCGCAATACGGCCGGCTACTCCAGCATGCGCGAGTCGCGCACCGAGGAGCGGGTCTTCGACTTCCGCCCCAGGAAGTACTCCGACAACTTCACCTCCGAGCTAAACCAGAGCGACGATGTGGAATACCGACACACCATGACTGAGAGGACGCGCCGCCTCTCCAAGCTGCGGCGCGACTTCATGACTTCGAACCTCCACGAGCCAGGTACCACCAGCCCCTTCAACCGATCCGGAACAAGGGCTTCCATGCCAGCTAACACTAATACTTCGCCTTTAAAATATAAAATTGAGAGTCCTAATTTATACAAGTTCCCGTTCGCGGAGCCCTACTCAACGCCGACACCGGTGCGTCGAGTGGTGGTTGATCTGGGACCAGCCGATGAAGAAAGCGGTGGTGGCAAGGAGAACCAAGACCCAGAGAGAGTGCGACATCAGAGTTTGACGCATGAACCACCCAATAAAGTGGACCAACAAAAGTTGTTTGAGGAGATACTGAAGAGATATTCACCACAGCGGAAGCCTGTGGACTGGCAGTTACCTCCCACCAAGCCCAGAGTTGTCGCGTCTGTTCCTAAATCGAATTCTAGTGTGGCCGACAGTATTGATAGTGGAGATAAAAACGACAAAAACGAAAAAGGAGATGATGACGTGTTCGAGAAGAAACAAAACGGTGAAGTGGCAGCGGCTGCTCTAAGTGAAAATTCAGTGGAAAAATCCGAGAGCCCCGTGGAAGTGAAAACAGAGGTCATACAAAACGGCCCCGAGTCAATAAGTGCGGAGGCAGGTGCAACGAACGAAAGTGAATCAAAAACCTCACAAACCGAGTTAGACGAGAAACAAGATCAAGTGCCTGAGCTGTCGACGATTCAAAGGCAATTAAGTAAAGAGTCTGGCAAAAAGCCTATTGACAACAAAATCGTAGATTTAAGTATACCAGCACTGATACAGAAAATGACTGCGGAGGGTGACAACCTGGAAAATACGAGTAAAATGCAGAAAAAGGTGAAGAGAAAACGTAGTTTCTTAGACAAGTTGCTAGGTCGCAAGAAGGACAAATAGTAGCGATATATTGTAACATTGATGTGATATTGATTTACTGCATAATGCAGGACAGCCAAAGATTAAAAGAAGCATGACGTCATTTCTGTAATCTTTTGATATGTAGATATTTCTTTATATCGCAAAGGAATAAACCGATAGATTTATTTATATCTAAAATAATTAAGGCCAGTCTTCCTCTGTTTTTTATCGTTATGCATTGGTTGGGTTATCACTAGCTGATAATACTAAGTGCCATGCGACACGCCCTATCTGCCAAATTCAAAATGTTTTATAACAAATAACTTTTTATGTGAATAACTAGTATATAAGAGAAATATTAATAGTTGTGCTATTAACGTTATATATTTTGTTACTTATAATTATTTGTGTAATTAATACTTGATACATCCTGTAAATTTTCCGCAAACGTGCCTCAGTTTATCAATAGGTACAACTCTATGATGTCATTATCACTACTATTAATGAACTTGTTCAATTTAATTATGTTACAATTCCCATATAAATATTTTTTGAGAGAATATGAGCTAGTGAGCCTTCGAACCAAATATTTTCATAATAAATTTATTGTTTTTAATAACTGGATTTTATTGATACTCTTTACAAGTAAAAGAAACACAGAACATCTTTGATAAAATTAAAATAAATTATATTTCTGATAAATACATTATTATAAATATCACAGTGCTGTTCTTACAAAGTATAACAACTTAATAAATTACTAAGGTATTTCAATGCTGCATATCTAAATGGAAGTCGAACACAAATGACATTTGAAAAACGTTACTGTTTCAATTAATTATTATTATTAATTAGCCATTTTTATCACCAGATGTGAATACCATTTGCTATAACTTTGTTGCACACAAAGTACAGAAGTTATGAAATCAGATCTAGAATGTAGCATAAACACAAAAACATACTTTTTCGACCGAAACTTTAGTATCGTTATGTACCATTGTATTATAATTTGCGTGACTGAGACTAATTCAATGACACCTTTTTGTTTAAAATGGTTTCAAGTCACAGGCATAAATCTAACTAGATGACGCGAATGTATGAACCTACTTCGCATGTCAAAAAAACTTTTAACAAAAAAGTTAAACCGACTTCCAAAACAAATCCCTCCAAAGCGAAAAATAACTTTCTTTTCCGAAGTCGGTGTCTTTGGTAACTATTGTTTTCGTTTTTTGACAACGACTTAAAGAAAAATAAAGTTATTTTTCGCTTTGTAGTGGTTTTTTTGGAAGTCGGTTTAAATTGTTTGTTAAAAAGTTTTTATTTTTCTCATTTTAGCTTTGGTACCTTTATTACCATGAAAATACGCATTATTAAGGATAACTCAAAAACTATGCGTCAGATATTGATCAAATGCAGCTTCCAAATAAAAAAAAGAATCATAAAAATCGGTTCACCTAGTAGAAAGTTCTGAGGTAACACATATTTAAAAAAAAATACAGTCGAATTGAGAACCTCCTTATTTTTGAAGTCGGTTAAAAAGGGAGAAAACGTGAGAGCAATGCTCTGAGCTGTTTCATTTAGCGTTATCGGCACCGGTCATCAACCGAAGTCTAGAAAAATAGGTACCTAATTGTGCCGTATCAAGCTGTAAAGTCTACAAAAAAGTTATCCGAGACAATGGAAACTTTTCCTTTCATCAGTAAGTAAATGTTCTTAAATTGTGTTTGAAACAGTGGCACACTTGGTTTTCGTACAGATGGAGAGACTTGCGTTACCTTTAATCCAGCCATTTTGAAGATACAATGTTTACTAACAAAGCAAAACAGATTTTTTTAGGGCTACCCTCTACCCAACAACAACAAGTAAAATTAAAAAAAAACCCCGACTCATTTTTATTTCATGCTTTTTAAACTACACAATTTATCTAGTTGTTTCACGCTTCGATCGACAATCCATCGAACATGTAATTATGACACGATATCTTGCTCCCCGATAAAATCCCCGATTCAAAACTAAGTATATCAAAATATGTTCATATGTTTAGGAGCTATGATGCCACATACAGATACACAAACCCCTCTTTTTCCGACGGGGTTTAAAAAAAAAAACGAATTCGATATAGAATGTTCTATCTGCTGTACATCGATTTAACTAAGTAAGTACAAATAGTTTGAGAACATAATACAACCAAGGTCATAGTCCAAGGACTAGAAGATTAGATTAGAGTGGATCTAAAATTTTCATCCCCATGATTCCCAGGTGATTGAGCTGTAAATGTTTTGCAACTTTGTTAGTAAATATTGAACCTTCATCTTGGACAGAGTATAGTAGGATTTTTGTCTGTATTGCAAGTCAAGCTAATTGCATAAACTAACCAAGGTCAAAAGATTAGATTAGAGTGTATCTAAAATTTTCATCCCCATGTCAGATGATTGGGCTGTAAGTGCTTTGTAACTTTGTTAGTAAATATTGTACCTTCATCTTGGACAGAGTATAGTAGGATTATTGTCTGTGTTGCAAAGTCATAGTCAAAGCTAATTGCGTTGCAAAAATTAGGTACACAAACAAAGATATGTAACATAACAAAAAAACCAATGGATAAGAATCCGGGAAATGAGAACAGGAAATTATTTTTGCCTTAAACTACAACGAAAATATCACAAAATAATTGTACATAATAGTTTTGTTTTTTTCCGGCTATATATTATAAGGAAATAACTGTTAATTTAAGTGTTTGTACACTTATTATTTTCAACAGATTGCAACAAAACACATATAATCTAATACATAACATACTTAAATAGAAACTGTATGCAAACTCGTATAATAGGTACTATAAATACTTGATAATTATGATTAAGGAATCTAGGCTTTACCCTATTTAGGAACTTATAAACAAACGTTAGTTATTAGAAGAATTTGCAAATGATTTAAATAATAATAATTCTGATTCCATTCGATGTTTTGAACACAACTGAGTGTTCTAATTATAATATCATATATTTAGATGTTTTTGAATGGCATTCGTTTTTGCACAAGCAACATCTTCTTAAGCAGTCGGGTTTTTTATTTTTTAATGTAACATTTTTTATTTAAAATTTTTGAGTTATAATATTTTTTTTAAGCTTTATAATGTTTTTTTTTGTAACCACCTCCTTAAAGCCATTCATTTTAATACCCCACTAGAAGGGTTTGGAAGAAAAAAATTGGGACCTCCACATTATGGCGCCCAAAAACCGCCATGTTTGTTTTTTAACGTCACGTATCTAAGAACACTTGGGCGGTCAAGAGTGTCAAGACATATCTTACGATGTCTTAATTAGATAAATCTATCTAGCAGTTTGATAGATATGAGGTAATAAAGAATATTACATACATACAATATACGCGCATAAAACAAGCCTTTCCTCGCAGCCGGGTAATAGGCAAAATTGTTTGTTTGTTTGCACGAGTAACTTATTTCACCCAAATAAAGCGCCACTATTAGTGAGTGGCACAGGATTCTTTTCATGCCGAAAAAAATCACGGTTACTGCGTAAGTAAGCTAGTATTTCATACTTTGCAATACTTTTAATTATCTGCCTGCAACTACTAATTAGCAATACTCTGTCTAGTAAAGAATTTAATACAATAGGCGCTTAGTTTTGCAGCGGCTATAATAAGATTAAATTGATAGATTACGTCACCGGACTACAAGATGTACGGTGATGCGCCATCTGTACATTGTCTCGGTGGACATCTCACCCATACCTACGTTTTGGAAATAATTTCATTATGCGTACAGCTAAGGAGTGGAATTCCCTGCCGGAGTCTGTGTATCCCGATAGCTACAACCTAGGGATATTTAAGACAAGTGAGAATAGGTTACTTCTAGGCAAGCGTGCTTCACCATCGTCTACATCATCGCTTACCATCAGGTGAGATAGTGGTCAAGCGAGAGCCTACCAATAACAAAAAAAAATAACATTAGACTGATAGACTCGCCTCATACGTAGGGGTATTTTTTAAACTGGCAATTGTGCCTATAATCTCAGATCAAATAAAAAGTCAAGATGGAACGTTGCAAACAACAAGGTGAAGCCGGTTAAAACTACGCCTTGCCGTATACATACACAATTACACGC
Organism: Orthosia gracilis; assembly: GCA_947562075.1. Lineage (NCBI taxonomy): Eukaryota > Metazoa > Arthropoda > Insecta > Lepidoptera > Noctuidae > Orthosia > Orthosia gracilis. Next base: position 63,957,696 of record OX387264.1, on the reverse strand, counting down.
ACACACGTACAACGAAACTACGCCTTAGCTTATCAGTCGAGCTCTCAGATCAAATAAAAAGCTCGACTGACAAGCAAACGCGTAATTTCGTTATACGTGTAATTGTGCATGTATACGGCAAGGCGTAGTTTTAACCGGCGTCACCTTGTTGTTTGCAACGTTCCATCTTGACTTTTTATTTGATCTAAGCGTGTAATGTACACTTCTGCAAACCTCATAAAAATACAGGCGTGTTAAATACATAAAGTCTATTTATATATATACATAAAGTCACGCCTTTTGCCCTTTGGGATAGTCAGAAACTATAAAACGCTGCTTGCTAGCAGCAGCGTTTGACAATATATGTCATTATATATTTTTATACTTAATAATATACATATGCAATAGGCTTGCATTTGACCACTATATATGAACTATAATCATACGACGATGCGGTTGACGACAGAGCACACTTGCCTAGTGTCACCTATTGCTTTCATTGTTTAAATCCATTTGTATAGAATATTCATTTAAAATTCGAGCATAAGACAAATCATTACTACATTAAATACAATTTATGTACGTTCAATCAAATAATACATAATTTATATTTGCTACAATAAATAATTTTAAATCTAAATATTTCAATTGCACCTACATACTTATTAGTACTCGATCAGCTGAAGTAGTATCACCTGTTTACAATTTGATTAATAAATTATCCGTTAAAGCCCACCTGCGCCAAAAACTTAACTACGAGTTAGTTACTAACACGAGGTTAAATAAAATATATTGCATACATAGGTAATAGAGTAGATGTCTAAAAAAATCTATTTAGTCCGTCAGTTAGATAATCTAAAAATATTGGACACGTAAACAAAAATCACGACGATACAGTGCAAAAAAGTGAAATCGTCACGGTGGGCTTTATACTGACAAAGTGACGTCACAAACCCCCACTCCTGAACTTTGATGCGATTTATATTTTTACATTATTATTTATTTGATAAAGCTAAAACTCATATATCATTATTTGCTAATCACTGACGGACTACATAGAATTATCATTTTTCTACCCAGGAAATAGCCCTATTGATCGGGTTAGCTACTAACTCGGAGTTAGTAAAATAATCCTAAGTGGAACAAGTGAGACTAAGTAATATGAAAATTCATGTCATGAAGAAAAATAATCTAGGTAAAACTCTATCACTGCTGAACTATGAGACTTCGACAATTCGACTATCTACCTCTGTAAGCATACACAAACAAGATTAAACACTCGTAGAACAACTTAAGACCTATTTTTGCTTGCACGGTGCTATTAGACAAACTTCACACCATACAGTCATCAATTAGAATTTCAAATTAGGAAGAGATCGTTCTATGAGTGTGCATCTTATGTACTTTTTCTTCTTCAAAGGTACATTAATGATATTGTAAACATGCCTTTTGTATAAATATATATTTTTACTAATATTATTTTACTAATCACAATTTTAAAATCACATTGCAGCTACATAAATAAATGTACGAACTAAAAATGAGCGAAGCAAGGTCTTAATATAGATAAATAACAGTAATATTTGGATTTTCACTAAAATCTCCAATCTTTTTGGCCGGGCTGAACGTAGGCTATCCGATGCATGGCACGGCGCGCCATTGTAGCCAACTTCAGACTGGCTTAAAACATTGGGGACTACTGTACTAATATACACAACTAAAATGATTTAAATGTTGCAGCGATTAGTAAGAAAATACAATTTCATTATACAGGTTGTGGAAATGAGTAGTCATATTTTACAAACTGCTTCTACCCTACTAGAGGTGAACAACTTTTGTTAAGGAAGTCATTGTCACTTCCCAAAAAAGCATTGGACTTTCTATACAAACTTATCACCAGCTGATCAATTATATTTATTTTTTTGTACTTTATTGTACACCATAAGTTACAATTATCAAGGAAACTTAAAACTAAAATCGGCCAAGTGCGAGTCGGATTCGCGCACGAAGGGTTCCGTACCATTGTCGCAAAAAACTTAAATATTTATTTTATACTGTTTTTAATATTTGTTGTTATAGCAGCAACAGAAATACATTATCTGTAAAAATTTCAACTGTCTAGCTATCACGGTTCATGAGATACAGCCTGGTGACAGACGGACAGACAGACAGACGGACCGTGGAGTTTGAAAGACACAATTTTTTTTGGAGTATTCAATATGGCTCTTGACTCTTGAAGAAATTTGATCATTTCAACGGGCAGAAGCAGTTCTTAAAGTATGACTACTCATTCCCGTTACACCCTGTATACTCTTAATTTATTACCAAGCCTTTGCTTTTAGAACAAGCAGTAAGTTTTATCTGCGCTATAAAAAAATTGCACCAAAAACTACGCTCATAACAATTGATCTACTTATAATAAAAAAATATCACATTCAAGTCTTTTTGGAATCCGGATCCAGCCTTCTTACGGCCGCCTCCAAGGAGAAGAGATGGTCATCTTCAAAATCTGGTGCCAGTTCTCTCATGGCTGCTGCGAGGTTGTAGATATACTCCTTGTTGGGACCACTTGGTCCTTGGCAGCTGATCACTTGTTTCGCTATGTCTTCTATTGATGCTTCTCCTGAAAATAGAATGATTTTTGTAAGTATTCAATAAAAGAAGTACTGGGTAGATAAGTCGGCCATTTTAACCGTAGAACTGATGACCGTTGGGGTATACGTATTTTTAAGTGGAGAACAAGATCGGGTTAACGTGAGATCGGACGGGCTCAGACTAGGTAGCGACGATTTTCACAGGGTAGCAGATAGCAGCTGAATGAGATCTGGCGAAAATCGAGACAAATAGCGTGCGATTGGAAAGCCCTAAGTCCAGTAGAGGACTGCTGTAGGCTAATTATGGGAACACAAGACAAATCATTTTCATGAGTATTTATAAATTAAGACTATGGTATTATTGGATGGATAAGATGGCATTGTGTAAAACTGTAAAGTGATAGTCTATCAGAGGTGGTTCCAGGTTATAGGGTTCCGCAACAAAGAAAAAGTCAGAATTTTCAATATATCTAGTATTTGTTATTAAAATATACGTAATAATTAACAATATCAACAAATTTGAAGTTCATAGGTCAATGGGAAGTTAAAATATTCTTCGGCACAAAATTGTGTGACAGACAAGTGACAGACGACGGACAGACACGTGAGTGGCAGCAATACGACCCTAAAAAGATGTATGATAAAATTCATAATGGGACTACCATTTTTTTTGTCTCAATGGAATATCAATTTGAATGCCCTTTGTACTGGAAATTGTATTACCCAGTAACTGGGTAATGCAATATCCCTGTGCAAGACTGTTTATATAGAGTATATAAATTTCTGAAAACCTAAGATGAGAACAGTAAAAAAATAAAATCTCTAAATGTGATGAAATTGTAAGTCTTTTAAAATCTTAAGTCTTAGAAATAGATACAGTACTACATTTAAGTGTCTGAAGACATACTATAGTAACACCATAGCAACATTTTTTCTATTAAAAAAACTGTTGTGCATGACTATGATAGAAGAATGACTTCAAAAGTAACTCCCCCATTTTTCCAAAGGATTTTTTTAATCTAATCTTTATAATAATTATTTATTCATATAAATTAGATTATTAGTCAGATATCCTACTTTATGTGAAATGAACATTGATGGGAAATATATTTTATTATAATAGCAAAAAGTTACGAATGAAACAGCAATAATTATAATTGATTCCGTAAATAAAATTGTATGAGAACACAATCAACTTTTTCAGTAGGAAATAAATATTAAGGTTTTTTTTTTTAATTACTTAGTGATCTGAAAGTGAATCTCAAATTTATGGGTTTAGGTATTGCAAACAAAGAAGAGAAAAAAACTGGCCAAGTGTGTGTCGGACTTTGCACATTTAGGGTTCCATACCAAACCGCAAAAACAAGTTGGTTTTAATAGGAAAAATAAACATTATCATCACATTTGAAATTCGTAAGACAATGGGAAAATAGAAAATTGTTCAGAACGAAACTTAGTTAACAAAAACAAAACAACAATGCTCACTTTGGTAGCTTCTCATTTCTTTGTTTTCTAATATTTTTTAAAACGAAAAATACAGCATTCATCAACTTAACGAGTTTTAAACACCGATCGCTCGGGTCGGTATGTATGTATGTTTGTTCCTATGTGGCGTTCTAGAGACCAAACGCGTTGGCCGATTTTCATGATTCTTACGTCAATCGATTCGTCTTAACTTTGCGAGTACCACTAGCTACATTAAAATTGGAAAATAGAAAAATTACGGCTTTTGGGCGCCTTATTTTAGGGACCCAAATTTAAGAGTTTTAAGCGGTGATTTCAAAAACATTTAACACAAATATGTTTGAATGTATCTAATTAACTAAAAACTTAAAAATAAAAAAAATTAGTTAAAAAAAATCAAAAACCTGCACAGCATGATTTTCTTCTTTTTTATGTTGTTTTAGTTCGCTTCTTAAGCAGTCTGGTTTTTAGATATTTTTTAAATTAACTTTTTTTTAGATTTGCATTACGTTTATAAGTTTAACTTCTGGTCTTTTGGAATAGATATAGATAAACTTTATTATCTATAGTCATTAGCTATTCATAGCTCAGGAAAAATGTTAAAGCACAAATTCTGTCATACAAAATAAAGACCTATCTTACCTGCATAAGAATCATTTTCCTCAGTCGCCACATACAGTGTCAAGTTAAATGGTTCCAGGGCGTCTTTAGGGTGGAAAGTGACGGTTCTCTTGATATATCCATTCTTCTCTCGGAAGTCCAAGTGCTGGGTGACTTGGTGTACATCATCGTTCTTTATTTTGTAAGCTACGCCCCATACTTTGCTGTTTGCATCATCACTTTGGATCAGTGTGACAACTCTGCCTGGCTGAAATAATTAGAAAAGGTTCATTTTATGATGGTTGTTAGTACCAACAATATTTTTGGATTTGCCCGTCTGCCCATGAATTCAATTTTTTAAGCATTTTAGTATCAGCTTACACTCAGTCAAGACACTGTGCACCCTTTTTAAAATAGTGATCAAAATCAACTCTCTTGTTCCTTTGTCCCATGTTGAATGTTCTGTCAACCTTCACACTATCACTGACTTCCTTTTCTTTCAAATCACTCCTCACACAGTCCATACATCTTTTCTTTGGCCTTCTTCTCTCACTTTATACATTAAACTTTATTGACTATCCTGCTATAATGTTCCCTTGGGATAAGAAATCATTTTGCAAGCAGACGAAGCTGCTGGCAGAAGCTACTAATAATATAAAGGCAAAAGTTTGTGAGTGTGTGTGTGTTTGTATGTTTGTTACTTCTTCACACTTAAAACGACTGAACAGATCTGGATGAAATCTGGGACTATCACACAAGATACTTTAAATCCCAGGATAATTTTCAATTTACACACGGGCGAAGCCGCTGGCAGAAGCTAGTACTTACAGATATAAAATGAAATTATTACAAAATTTCTCACTGTACTGTAACTTTTGTGTAGTAGACAGAGTTGTTGAGTATTGCAACTCTTTGAAATGGCTATACATTATAGAACTTTATTAATTAAAATTTACACTCCGCTTCACATCAACTCCACGGAATGGAACCTCACTGAAGAGAGAGTTGCCCAACCACAAGATTAACCTGGTGTTATACCACCAACCTTAATGGCAATGTTTTTCTAAAAGGACACTGTGGACATGTGTAATGATTATGAGAGCCAGACGGAGAAAAATTTGGATAAAGTAAAATGAGAAGCTACATAGTGATAGTGGAAACTGTTTATATCTATTACCTGAGAGGCTAACCCAGAATTGCTTGGGTCATATACTTTCAAGGGTATAACCATCTGGAATAATGTACCTTTCAAATGATGAAATATTTTTTCAAATAGGTTCAGTGGTTCCAGAGATTATCCTACATGTATGAACAAACTCACAAAATTCGGGCTCTCTCTTTATAATATTAGTTACAATGATCTGCTGCATCTTACGTTTGATTTAGGAACTTACTTTACCAGGTACTCCACGGTGATCAATGCTGTGTTGGTAAAATCTCCTCAAGTAACCTTTTATATAACCTACCACATTGGATTCATATTTGAAATCTACTTTCCATACCAATGACCCGTACCCAAAGACCCACATCGTATCTATATTTATCAATATTTAATAGCGGTTTTATTTAATCGATTCAGTAATATAATATCTGTTGAAATTATAACTTTTTGTCAACACAACAAGACACTCAACACAGGAGTCATCAGTCAGGACAAAAGGACAGTCAGCTGAGCACGAAAGACAATGACAATTGTCATTTCACTGTCATTCTGTTGATAAATAAAAGAAAGCATGGAAGTAGTACATGGTATTATAGTGTTAAGCTATAGAACTGGAACATTGTTTGGCAATACCGTGTCAAACAAAAATGAACTCAATTTGAAAAGCCTCATCAGCGCCAAAGAGCGACTCATAATTAAAAGAAAAACGTGGTGACAAGTACTCACTGGATCTTTGTGTGTCCCTTTCACACAAGTGAAATATGATTTGATAATAGTAAGTCCATGTTGTTGGCAGAGATATTGTAATACCTAGACAGAACGTATTTACGACGAAAAAGAAACTGTCAATTCTTTCGTTCTTGCTTATAGAAAAACTATGAAAAAAAAGAGACAGACAGACGCTACCATACTGAACGTCAAAGAGATAACTTTTGCTCATTGAGATAGGAAAATATGGAGGCGCCGCGATGTTCTATACATACATTAGCTTATACAAATATGAGTGAAATACGATACAGAATGTGAAACATCGTGTTGTTTCATTCTTTCCAATGTAGTAATCGTATTTGACAAAAGAGACAACAATATTTTAGTTGTTGCTCATAATGGCAACATTTAGTTGTGACGTAGTGACAGTTGTAGGTAAGTGCCGTATCCGCCATATTGTTACGATTTTTGTGCTTGTGTTCGTGGTAGGCCTGCTGTCAAATGGTTGTTTACTTATTGTATTATTGAGATTTGTGAGTGTGTGTGTGTTCCTTGATTCACACAACCATAGCATCGGCAGCCATTTTATGTGCCATTTTAAGGTTTAGGTAGGCACCTTTTTTTCGTAGGTATTTCCAGTCCATACTATTTAATATGTCTATGCTTTTGCTGGATCTCTGCGACAGCTGTCAGTATCAATACGGTAACAATAGCGTCGCTTGACAGGCTAACATTTACGTAACAATAACTTAAACGTCAGTTTTACATATTTCGCAGAGATTAAGCTATCTTTTATGAAGTATAGTCACTGTTGTAACCTATCGGTTAGCAGCTCTAATTAAAGGTTATTGCTGTTTTCACGCGTTTGTTTCGTTTTATATTAGGAAGAATTTTGCTGTAATCTGCATGAATTAAGCTATGCTAACAATAACGTATACGTCAGTTTGACATATGTCGCAGTGATCAAGCTATCATAAGTATAGTTTTTGTGCAAGGTTTGAATAAACATTATGCGTATAATGCTCAGAAAAGTTACGAAAGAGTGGAATTATACTCTTACAATGACTGATAAGTTCACTCTTTGTACGAGTACACATTCACTCTTTAAATAATTAAAATGATCCCTAAAAAACGTAGGAAAAAGTAGCCGCGGTCAGGGACGATTATTACAGACATTTGTAGATCGCTCCAAAACTAAACTCGATAATAATGTGATGACAGTGGCACAGATCTAGTACTGATATATGTCTATAGATAAGTATTTATAGCATACTCGGCCACACTGGCGCAAAATATGGCATAGATAAAAGTATATCTATCTCTTTTTGCTTAAGATGTTATCTGTTAGTGCGAAAGTGAATACCGATACTGCGTCTTAAATATTTTCTGTCTAGGTAATACAATGTCTCTGAACTCTCTGATCGTTGGTTTGTTTACCTGTCACTCGAAACAAAATTCAACAAGGGTTGCCAGGTCTTTTTAACCTGACATTTGGGTTAAAAGGCAATCTTTATTTTTTGAGTCATTGGACCGGTTTTTGAAAATCGGCCCTTAGGTATATAACACGGCATTTTTTTTTAAGTTAAGCAATTTTTTTATCATTTAACATAAAATATTCTTAAATTCGAATGCAACAATAATAAGATTGACAGTGTTTGTCCACTCGTTTTTGTTTGCGATACGAGGTAAAGCGGAGCGGTATATATTTATCATTTATTAGTTTCCGCTCCGGGAAATAAATGACAAATATAAAACAAAAAATCAAATTCAAAAAGCCTAACAATGGCTGGACAGTGTGGACATTGTCTGATTTGGCCGCACACGCAACCAAAAAGTATGACTGTGTCCGGCTTTATCCGAACGCCTTGTTTAGGGTTCCGTACCTAGAGGGTTAAAAAGGGGCCCTATTACAAAGACTCCGCGGTCCGTCTGTCACCAGGCTGTATCTCATAAACCGTGATAGCTAGACAGTTGAAATTTTCACAGATGATGTATTTCAGTTGCCGCTGTAACAAAAAATATTAAAAACAGAATAAAATTAATATGTAAGAGGGGCTCCCATACAACAAACGTGATTTTTTTTGCAGATTTTTGCGATAACTATACGGAACCCTTCGTGCGCGAGTCCGACTCGTATTTGGCCGGTTGTTTTTGCTTTTGGATGGACTTTGCGCGCTCTGGGTGAAGCGAGAGGGCGTGTCAAACTTTTACTGACTGAAACCCACCCGTGTCCCTTCATTAGCTAGTGTCAGGGCCGCGGTATATCTCTTTCAAATTTATCGGCGACCCAGACAGGCAACGGTCCTAGTGGACCTCGTCTGTTTTGCTGACATCTCTTCGAGGCGCACGTGGAACACTACGTACCGTCGATTCAGGACTGGTCCTTGTCGGACGACGAAATACCAATTACTCGCCGTCCGCAAGCCCGCGTCTCCACTGCGTCTCCCTCACGCGTTCCGCCTTCTCTTTCGCTAGCATTGCTGCTTCACAGAAGGAGGTGAAAGCTTCCCATTTCCTCACGCTCCGTGACATGGCCTGAACCAGGGCCAGCCAGGACGTGAGACAGACAGACCTCCACCTTGTACTCCGGGTGATCCACACAATGGTGACACCCGGTATAACAACATAATGTGGCGCCCCTGGACTAGCATAAGTATAGCTATATGCACCCTTGCGATATGCTTCAACGACGTCGACGTCGTTGATATGCTTCGACTTATGCCTTACAAAATTTCATGACTGACAGTGTACTTTCATGCTCCTTCGCCGTACCTGGGGCCTTGTCCCACAAGAAGATATTGATAAACTCATTTTGAGTACCTACCTAAGAAAAATCGTTGCAGTTGCGTTATTTAATTTCCTGTTAGAGGATAAAATACTTACTGCCTATTTTCATAATTATAGTAATACCAGCCTGTAACTAAAAGCACTTGCCTCCTCATCCCCAGACGGCTCAGCCGAGACTGAGAGACCTCTATGTACTACATAAATTGCTTTCTTCTTCGTCTTCGCTGTAAATGTATTTTTGAATTATACATTTATTACATATTCGCATAAGTAGTTATTACATGTCGTTGATCAGAGCCAGATTAAATACGTGGCTTGGCAGGTACCTACCTACAGAAAAAGCAAAAGGCTCCGCGACCTGGAGGTCCTAGCTTAGACAAAGCTAGCAAGCTTCACAAGTAGGTTTAGTGGATTGTATTGTATGATATGTCTTAATTTTATTTGAGCTCACTTCACTCGCTGTTGCACTCAATTTCTCGCAATAGAATTTCTGTATTAATTAAATCAAAAGAAAGTTAACATGTCCGAGGCTGGGTTTCAAAAATTTTCGAGCTCGATTCGCTCGCTTTTACATCTAGTTCTTGGTTGTCCAACTTTTGGTTAAGAAACACGTAGGTACCTATTTCGTTTAGAATGGTGTCATGGCAACTGCTCCGAAGTACAAAAATATTTGTCATAGGTACCAACACACAGTCCCCGGTCCCCGCTGGCGTCAAGAAAGAGTCCTTTGTGCCCCAGAAATGAATCCTGGAACCACCCCTGTGACTGTCTATAAAAGAAATGAGATACCATTAAAAACAAAACATGTAAAAAAATTAAAGTCTAGATATGCAACTTACCCGACTTTGTTTTACTTAAAAAAGGGCAAAAAGTCGACCTCTTTCGGTTAATTTATTTGTTTCCTACCAATTTGTTACCAAATTATTAAGATATCTACCTACCTACGCAAAAATACGAAAGTACCAACATACTTAACAACTAATCTATAGGTAACTATAACTTATACTAAACCAAAATACTTGCATATATACAAACGAAAGACATACACCTAGGCGTCGAAGAACTCCTCCACAAAGCTGTCATCCAGGTACGTGCTCAGAAGCAAAGAATAATAATATATTGCTCAGTAGACTGACAGCATTGCCATGTTGAGTGGCAAAGCTGATTCTTCAATCAATCAATCAATCAAATCATTTATTCGCTATAATGTAGGTTTTTAGTGGGATGAAAAGGTGATCCATACATTATGCTCAAAATTTTGCATGCAAAATTATATTATTGTCTATTATATTCTTTATTGTTATGCATCATAAAATACATTAATAAAAAGAAACTTATGTCTTATGCACATACAATGGGCGGCCTTAACGCATACCGCGATCTCTTCCAGGCAATCTGTTATGGACAGTAATTGCATGGACAAATGGACATGAAATGGGGCGGTCACTCTGGTGTAACAATAACAGTGCTAAAATATATAATAAAATAATATATAATGTGTATTATACAAAATTAAATAAAACAACCTGAAGTCTTACCTACTGGATAAATTATCCGACTTGGTTTTACATTTAATCTCATTCTCATTTTGCGGTAAAAGAACTGCGTTGCGAGACTTATACTTTACTGACGACTGAAGCACTGGGTTGACATTATCGGGAGTGCTCTTAGTTATGTTTGATGAAAATCGGTTCAGACTTCAGCCGTTAGGGGCGTTTTACTGTTAGAATCGGGCTATTTTCGCAAGATATCGTGTCATAATTACGTGTTCGATAGATTATTGATCGAAGCGTGTCTTTAAATAAATTATGTACCTAGTTAAAAAGAAGTTTTTGGATTTTTTTAATTTTTACTTGTATACATGTTATGTTTTTGGTGGTAGGTTTAATATAGTTTTACCCTGAGAGGAAGCAAACAGTCAAATAAATAAAAATAATTATAGTGACAGTGATAGTGGTGACAGTCTTATACACTGTCAAACACCCCGGCATGCCTTGCAATATTAGCTATACTTACAAAAAATAGACAAACATGTGGTGAAAGAATGTACTATTGTACTTACTTAATTACCTACATATAAATAAACAACCAAAAAAGGCCTGATAAGATCACACATAGAAATGAACAGGAAAGTGAAACATTAGGCATAGCTTGCTTCAATGTCTATAGCGCAGAAATTGTGTAATGAAATCGTGGAACCTGCCGTACGAAGTTCCACTCTTTTCCCACTTGTGTTTTGGACGCAAACGAAAAAAAGTGAGCAGAGTACTTCAGGGTGTGGATCTAGCAGACGCAATGTGACTGTTTCAAACGGCCGATTGCGAAATCTATCAGCGTCGAAAAGGGGATCCAACCTAGGCAGCCAACCATTCACATCGCGTGATTTCATTGGTCCCGGAAGATCCAGCCTTCGGCAAAATGGTAATAAAAATGAAGCCCAAATATGTATGAAAAAAACTAAAGCAGTCAACACGGTCCCCAAAGATGAGCCTTTGACGCGTGATAGCGAATGTATCACAATCGTTCGCAAACGTGAATGCAGATGCTCGCCAACAAAAATAAGTTGTAAAACGAGCGATAAAAAAATTCAAACAAATATTGAAAAGAGACATACGTATCTAGATAAAGCCTGTTCTCAAGATCTTGACATAGTCTCTTGTGGTACACAGTTTCAGGACTTGATAGACAAACAAAGTAAGCTTAAGCGAGACAACCAAGATACAGGGACGTGTACATCGTCCACATCATCGTTTTCGATCCCAAAGACATCTAGTTGTCCAAGAAAAAGGACGGAACCATTTCATGATACAAATATTGACGACTCAAGTAATTTTACTTATCATTCATGCAAACGTTGGGCACTTGCTCGGTATAATGTCCAAGGACCTGACTTTTGAACCAATACCCTCACAAATAAAAATAAAAAATAAAGTATAGTTGTCAGTCAGTTTCTTTTAATAACTTCAATACTGCTAAGACCCAGAGCAGCCTAATTGTGTAAGTGAATTCGGCAAAGCGAAAGATTTAACCCCATCAATTGACCAATCACATGAATGGAAATCCACAACGCGTCTTTCATCTCGCACGTGATTGGTCGATTGATGGGATCACACCCTTCACCTAGCCGAATTCACTTACACAATTAGACTGCATCAATTCCACCCGGCTCCAACTTTCCTAGGTGTAACCGTGCCGATAACGGACCATCTTGACCCTCTTGGTGTTGACATCGATCCTCAATTTTTGTCCATTCATTATGGTAAAGCTTCAGCCGGCTACAAAAAAAGTTGGGCGTATCGGCAATGATGCTCTAGTCAAATCTCCAGAGCCTTGAATATCGACGCCGAGTTGCCGCATGTCCGTTTTTTATCGGTTACATTTTGGGGAGTTAGGCGATGAAAGTCTTAGAGCATTTAACCTAGGTTAAATGCTCTAAGGATTTGATGGATGCAACATGGGCAATTAACGTCACCTTGGTTTTGTCCATGTTCATTTTAAGACCCACTCTTTCGGAGGCTCCACTGAGGTCATCAAGCATTATACTAAGGTCCGTCATGGTCTCAGCCATGACCACTATATGGTCGGCAAATCGAGGTTGAGTAATGTACTCGCCCTTGACGTTGATGCCCAGCAGTGAACAGTTTCGGAGATATGACGTCTCCCTGTCTCACATCTAGATGCAGAAGGATAGGTTCCAAGGTCTGATCCTGAAGTAGGACGGACATGGTGGCGTTTTTGTACAAACACTAACACCTATATGTAGGTACCGGTAGTCGATTTTGCACTGTTGGAGAGACTGCAGGACAGCCCAAGTCTCAATCTAATCGAAGGCTTTCTCGTAGTCTACGAACGCTAAGTGAAGAAACAGGTTATACTCTTCGGTCTTCTGTATAACCTGCCACAGCGTATGCCTGTGGTCTACGGTGCTAAAGCCTTTTCGGAAACCGGCTTGTTCGGGAGGCTGGAAATCGTGGAACCTGCGCGCGAGACGATTCGTGATGACCCTTGAAAACAACTTGTACACATGACTAAGAAGAGAGATGGACCTATAATTCTTCAACCGGGCATTGTCGCCCTTATTGAAGAAGAGTACCACCACACCCCGCACCAAGCCTGTGGCGTTTGATTCCGTCATACTCCAAGGGACTTCCCTTCTTTTTGGAAGTCGGTGTCTTTCGTAGGTACTGTTTTTTTGCGTTACGGACATCAACTTCCAAAAATAGTTATTTTTCACTTTGTAGTTTTCTTATTTGGAAGTCGGTAGTATTTTTTTGTAAGTAAGTTTTTTATTTTTCACTTTTTAGTTGTACCTACCTTATAGGCAAGTTGTTTAGTAAGTTATCTTAACGCCAGAATAGATTAGCCGAATATCATGAAACTTGAACATAAAGGGTGAAATGAGAGATCTGCGTACCTCTCAAGAGCATACTGGCGTGATGTTATGTTATGAAATGGTATAAATAATAAACAGACATGCGATTGCAGCAATCTCGAGAGATTTCCCGTTATTTATTGAAGAGTTCTGTTGTATATCTTCGAAGTTCTGCATCAGATCTTCACCAAATTAAAATGGGACCAATTTTGAAACATACTCGTGAAAACAAAAAAAAAAATTTCAAAATCGGTCCATAATTGACGGAGATATAGGTGAAAAAAAAAATAAAAAAATAAACATACACGAAGTCGAACATAGAACCTCCTCCTTTTTGGTAAGTCGGTTAAAAAGACGTAAACAAGAAGTAAATCATGTTGAGCAGTCGGAGGATACATCTGGTTTAGGTCAGCCAGATCGCGAATATGTATCCTCCGATTGCACAGCATGATTTTCTTCTTGCTTACGTCTTTTCAGTTCGCTTTTTAAGCAGTCGGGTCTTTTGTTATTTAAAAAAAAATATTTCAATCCTGTTGGTACGAATAGAATTTGCTTTTTAGTGATTGTGTTAAACTAAAACTGAACACAGCGACATAAAAACTTTTTCACAAATAAAAACCGTCTTCAAAAATAAAACACTAAAAAGTTAGTGTCGAAAAATTATAAAAATAAGAGGAATCAAAGACACCGACTTCCGAAATGAAAGTTATTTTGCACACGTTAACTGCTGTGCTTGGTTGAATGAATTTTCAAAAGCCAATCACAACAGATAACGCGTGCTTCACAATTTGTCACATTTATTCTGGGATAATTTTGAGCTGAGAAACTCGGGGTTAGTGTTTTGCTTTTGGCGACGGTTTTTAATTTTTTTTTTCATTTTTCAGACTTATAATTTCGCTAGCTGGTAATTTTTGACGAGCTCTGAACCCGGTGAAAGTTGCAACAATTGTGGCTAATAACAAATCCTCCGACTGCACAGCATGATTTTCTTCTTGTTTAAGTCTTTTTAGTTCGCTTTTTAGAAGCCGAGTTTTTTGTTATTTTTAAATATTTTTTTTATTTACAATTTCTTAGTTACTTATTTTTTAGAATTAGGTCTCCTATTAAATTTGGGTCCCCACAATATGGCGCCCAAAATCTGCCATTTTTCTATTTTCCAATTTTAATGTAGCCAGTGACACTCGCAGGGTTCTGACGAATCGATTGACGTAAGATTCATCAAAATCGGTCAACGCGTTTGGTCTCTAGAACGCCACATAAGAACAAACATACATACATACACAGACTGATGAAGACATTACCCTCCTTCGGCAGTCGGGTAAAAATACCCATAATAACACAATTTACACATTCGTGCTGTTTGTCGCTAAAGAGTTCGGTTTTATGCTCCATATCTTGAAAACTGCTGGACCGATTTTGATGAAACTTGCACTATTCCCTAAGTTGAGAGATACTCAAACCAACACATAAAGAAGATTTTTTTTGGGACAATCCCACCGTACTATTCCCAAACCACTGCAACTCCTGAAACCCAGAATCAACAGTGGCGATGTTCAGTGGGTGGTCTTTTACGGGCCCCTACATCTATGTGCTGATGGTGATCACCGGGGTGGTTTTAGTGAGGTAAAAAGCTCACTCTCCCGGGTCTTTGCCCCAAAAGGCCAGGCGCTGCGCCGGTATAAGGTAAAAAATATTGGATTTGGTGTGAGAATTCCTTTGAGACCTTTTACGTTTCCTACCCGTAGAGTAGCATTCAATCGGTTGCGCACCCAGCTAGGCCGCTGCAAACACAACCGTCAAAACTGTCCGTCCGTCCGTCTGCTACCTAGAGTGAGTGCGATGCCCTTTTGCAGACTATGACACAAAATTGCCGGTGCGTCCCAAGTGCCCATTCATCTGCACGTTGGAAGAAAATATTTAAAGATATAAAAATGAAGGGAAAATGGAGCTGGCTGGCCGGTCAGCCTGTGGCCCGGGGCGATGCGGTCCGTCAGCCGGACCAGCCCATTTTTAAAAACCAGTCGCGGATAAGTAACGCCAGTGCGGTCGCTTTTATTGATATAGGAACATCACTAAATTACGCGGCTGAAAACCGGGAGCGGTTAACCGCCAGCCTAGCACTATCTCACTAACCACGGCTAATGGATATTGAGTCCGGCTCCGGGTCGGTCCGCGGGACGGTCAGGCTGTGGCCTGGGCCGGACCGGCTCATGGAGATACTGGCCCACCGGCAAAAGTCCTGGTACACCATGGGACCAATCCGAATCTGGGTACGTTAGTTTTCAAATGTACCGGCGTACATAGATATATGTAGGTATATCGCCATTGGTCCAATGGCCCATGGTACATTTATCGCCGGTTACCCGGCAACCGGGACGTATGAAAAGTCACCGCGCCTCCGTTTTGTACGACATCGGGATGAGAGTGTTCCCACTTTGGTGCAGCAGCTAGGCGGCTGTGGAGGCACAAACAGCATCGTGGTTACGTGGGCGAAGGTACAAGACCAGACCAGCGACAGCATTGGTATCTTTTTACCCGGTTGCAAGGAAAGGGTTATTTTTTTCGCGTGTATTTTGTAGGTATTTAGGTACGCATGTTTGTATGTTCCTATGTAATACTAATAATCTTTATTACCTACCTCATATCTTTCAAACCGCTAGACGGATATTTTATAATTAAGACATTGTTAGGTCTTGACCGCCCAAATGTTCTTAGTCCTTAAATAAGAGACGTTAAAAAAAAACCGGCCAAGTGCGAGTCGGAGTCGCGCACGATGGGTCCCGTACCATTTTGGCGAAAACGGCAAAAAATCACGTTTGTTGTATGGGAGCCCCACTTAAATATTTATTTTATTCTGTTTTTAGTATTTATTGTTATAGCGGCAACAGAAATACATCATCTGTGAAAATTTCAACTGTCTAGCTATCACGGTTCCTGAGATACAGCCTGGTGACAGACGGACATTCAAACGGATCGTGGAGTCTTAGTAATAGGATCCCGTTTTTACTCTTTGGGTACGGGAGCCTAAAAAAGAAACATGGCGGCTTTTGGGCACAATTTGTGTGGGTTCCAACTTTCTTTTTCTTCGAAACTCATCAAGTGGGGTATCAAAATGAAGCCTTTTTAGAGGTGATTACAAAAATATATATCACTTATACTATCTTAAAAGTATCAAAGCCGTTAGATTTTTTTGTTATAAGTATGTAACCTACTTACCTAACTAAAAAAAGTTAATAAAATCAAAAAGTCTGACTGCTTAAGTGCTTAAGCAAACTAAAAGATGTAAACAAAAAGTTTCAAAGAAAAGAAGTGCCAAAAAAAAAAAATCTGGCAATGCTAGAGGATACTTACATATTCTCGAGCTGGCTGACCAAAACTATAAATGTCCTTCGACTGCACAGCATGATTTTATTCTTGTTTAGTTCGCTTAAGCAGTCGGTTTTTTCATCTTATAATTTTTTTTGTTAGGTTGTATTGCTGCAAATCGCAGTGGGCGACCACCCTAAAATCTCATATCTCCCTATTAATATTATAAATGCGAAAGAAACTCCATTTCCTTTTCATGATTAAACGGCTTTAGTGATTTAGATGAAATTTGATAAGGAGATAGTTTGAGACCCTGGGAAAATAATGGGAAAGGTATAATTGCCCGCACGTAAGTTGACAAGTCGTTAGATGCGCATAAAATCGTTTTTAGGTCTCTTTGGTTACCAAGCGGGACTAGGAGAACATTTAGCACCGTTCCAAGAGCGTGATTGGTTGGTCAGTTTACACAAGGGTCGATGAATAATCACGTCACATCCACGTTCCGTTCGATCTATATGGTACCCAACCACTAAGGCCCCAACCGCCAACTATTACCCCCACTACGCCAAAACCTTGTCAAGTTACATGCCAGGGACTATATAAAGAAAACGAATGAATTGAAATAATATAAAGTTTATTCTTTATCCCTAGTCCACTACGCCTGCATACAAAATTAGTTCATTTCTTGAAATTCTACCTTGTTTTGTACCTAAAAAATAATACAATAATATGTAAGAGACAAATACTTATTATAACATTTAAAAAGGCAAAATTTTGTCAGTACATTAATGAATTTAATCATTTGAAAATATCAATGGATATGTCAGTAAAAATTAAATAATAACAGTCCAAATCTGTAGAATATATGATATAAACACAGATTTGATCTGAGGATTGTAAAAAGGCTCACAGGCCCACTATAAACAATAACAAAAAGTAGCACTCTTAGTATTGCTTATCATACTATAATATTATACATCCTTTTTGAAATTTCCAGAATTTCTTGAAGGACCTAATATAATACTTTATGAGAAGTACAAGTGCACAGCGTGTGTTCATTTTCTAGTCAGTCAACTCAAGCTTATTGAATATGCTCGTTTTAGAAAAAAAACATTCACACTTGTGCATGCAATATTAACATAACTTTTCATCATTGTCTAAGCCCTAATTGTGGCTTTCTTTCATACATCTCTGCAATAAAATATACACTTAACTAACAACAGTTTTAAGAAGCAGTGATGTGTAATTATGCTAGCTATATCTTATTTAATTAGTGTATAAAACTGCACTACTTATTGTATATTGTCCATAGTGGGCAAGTGTCAGAAAGTAAGGCTCACATGTTCTGTTGCGCTGGACTGGCTGGCGGTGGCTGAGCTTCTAAGTTCTTTATCAGTTGAGCCAACCAGTGCTTCGTTGAGTTGTCCTCCTGAAGGCATGCTGCAAATGTCGAATCCCTCAATTGATCAGGCAGACACTGTCTTAATGCCTCTCTTGCTCTTGCATTGTCAGACAGGCGTAGATAGCATCTTACAACGTGCTTCAATAAACGTGCGGACGGATCCTTGGCCAGAGATAATACCATTTTTCCTAATATCATAGCTACATGAGAGAATCTGTCATATGTTTGGCAAATATAACAGAGTCCACTATCATCTAGCAATATCTTCTGTAAAATGAATGTAGCAACAGTCTTGGAAAGTTCAGATCCATTCTCCATGATACGTAGACACAGAGGTATTATTTCAGTGGTCAAGAGAAATGTTATGACTTCCTGTTCATCAGTTTTTACTAAGGCTCCAATGACTCCGAGGCTAGTAAGGCGTAGGTATTCGAATGGACGTGTTTTGGAAACAGTGTGGAGGAAGGGGTAAAGGAATAACGGTACGTGTGCTTGTAGAAAGGCCGAACGGGTTTCGGGATGAGAGGCGACGCACTGCATGAGTGCTAGCGCGTTGCAGACGCGGTTACTCTGGTGAGCCGTGAGCGTCGGCGGGATCATGGCTACGTAGATGTTTGTGATCTCCTGCAGCAGCGCGGCGATCGTGCCGAAACTGTGCCACAACATGGGTGCTAGGTCCGGTACATTTTCGCGCTTCTTACTTAGCTCCAGTAAAGCATTTTCTCGCGTCTCAGGGTTGCACAACTCCAGGATCCACGTAAATATCTTTTCCCTGTCCACGGACTGCATGTTCGCCGGGCTCTGCTGGGAACTCATGTTAATCATTGATATTGTTCTAATGCTTTAGTACTGGCTTCTTACAATACACGTAGGCTACGGTAAGGTAAACTTCATTGTATTTTTCTGATAAAGTTAAAAAGTTCAAAGGACCATGTGTATTTTTTATTTTCTTAAACGGGTAGACGACACTTTAATACTTTGTTAACGAGATTTCACGAGTAAAACTATTTCTCGAAAGCGTCGGACAATCGACGACATTGATTGACGTGACGTTTGACAGCAGGCAACCAAAAGAAAGCCAAACCAAAGACAACGCGGGCGAGTCAACCAAGAGGTGTTTAAACATTTATCAGACATAACGTGCATGTAGTTACGGTTTTACGGAGCCGTGAGGGTCGATCAACAAGTCAACACTTCCCATGTTAAGTTATACTGGTATTCAATTGCATCCACTTAGGGTAGTTAGGCAAATTCGAAACCGAGAAATTTCGGTTCCGAAGTAGCAATTCTTGTAGCTATCTGTCTGTCATATTTCAGAGCATTTTGTACTTGGAACTCAAATCACGGACACGGGTCGGATATAGTGCGTAACCACCCTTAAGGCTTAGGCTTGGCACGCACTGTGACTTTTATTCGCGTGATTTTTTTTCCGCCCATTCTGCGACCTATGGAATTAATATATATAATTATATATATGGAGTAATTTATATATATAAAATCAAAATGCGTTTGAAGCTTTAGAGAAAACAACAAAATAACTGCAAATAGGCTAGATCGTTGGTGGTCGTTTTGATATTGAGTAACGATTTTGTAATAAAGACCGGCAGGCTTATTACGTAGGCGACAACAAACAGCAATCATCGCACGATCAAACGCTTGTTGGAATTACCTACAGTGTAGCGTACACTTTAGGTAATTCCAACTTACCTTAAGTACACTGTGTTTGTGTGGGAATTCCTACAAAATAGTTTACTATACTTCATAAAAGATAGCTTGATCTCTGCGACAGTTGTCAGTATCAATACAGTAACAATAGCGCTTGACAGGCTAACAATAACGTAACATTAACGTATACGTCAGTTTGACATATGTCGCAGAGATCAAGCTATCTTTTAAGAAGTATAATCGCTCGCTAACGTTTTGCTCTTGCTAGATACGTAATAAGTCTGGGAATTTTGATTGATAGAAAAGAAAACCATTTATTCAATGCACCCAAAAGACACAGAACAACACACAAAATGATAATTAAATAATAATTATTATATTTTTTTTAATTATTTTGCTTGAGGCTTCGCTCCTCTCTAGTTTAAAATAGTAGTCTATGCTCTCATGTTTGTGACAACTGACTGACATTTGATCATTTCATTCGACATTCAATCAGACACTCACTCACGGTGTCATCTTCTACTGTCTGTCACTGCACTGCTGTGTTCTAGTGATCAGTGGATTTTGTGTATTTTATTTAATATTTTACTAGTCCAGTGTCGTAAAAACTGTGCCTGTTTAAGTTTTAATTGTAAACTATTGTATAGTGATTTCTCGCTGTACTGCTTCTCTATTTTTCTGAATATAATATGTGAAAGTTGTGTTTTCCACGACTTCCTACCTACGTTTACTGGTTTGTAACGTTTTAATTGGATCTATTCGTAATTAAATGTGTTATATTTTATCCTAAACAGTGCCATGTGACCCTGTGCTGATTTCTGTGTAATATTACCAGTCTCCGGTTGATTCATCGCGTTGACGCCATTGCTGGGTATAATTAACTATAATAAACAAACTCCTCTGTATGAGCGCAACGGGGCTACACTCGTTAATCTGTTTTCGCACGCAGTAAAACAGCATGTTAGTGAAACTAGGTTTATTGGTGTAGCTCATGAGTGAACACTGAATTGGATGTAATACTATATAGTATCTATCAATCAGTTGACAATAAATCTAATAAAGATTTTAGGACTTATATTTATATATCAAAGATATTTGGATAACAGGAATAAGGTTCTGATTTTCTATCTTTCTAGTAAAGATAATACTTTCCTTTTTCAATTTGTCTGGTATCATCAATGATCTTGGAGTAAAAAGAGAGTTGTGTTGTGATATCTTGGTGTACAAAAAAGTAATATAAATATATATATAAATATATAAAAAATAATTATTATTTTATGAACTTACGTCCAAGCATGAATAAGATCACTTGTCTTGACCTTGACAATGCGAGAACCCACCAGGGTGGAGTCAATTCCCCCCTGGTGGGTTCCAGCATTGTCAAGGCTGGGCGGGCCGTGACTTGGTTACCCACGTTGAAGCGGAGATAAACTTGTGCTGGTTTGATTAATGTGGTGGTCACAGCGTGCAATGTGTTCTGGTGCGCCGGTGATGGGGAGTACACCCCAGAGGAGTTGCAGATGACTGCTTACACGTGCCCCTGTTCCTGTCAATAGTGGCACAGGAGGACACTGTGGAGTTTTAGTGGGTTGGAGTCCCACATAACTGCACTGTCTCACCGTGGTAGCACAGTTTGCATGAACATAACTACACGCTAAAATAAGAAGGGTTAGGATTCAATTAAATTAGGTTATGGTGCGGCGGGGGTGGCCTTTGGGCCACTCTTGAGCCGCTAACATGTTTGTTTTATTCCAAAGAACATTATGTATTAATATCATTATGCGTTTATAACATTATGCTTTATAAAATTATGCTTCATTATTATTATGCCAACAATAATTATGGCAATATATATTATTGCAAAACATTTATGCCTTATAACATTATGCTGAATTTTATTATGGCAATGTAAATTATGGCAATATGTTTTATGCTTATGATAAGTAAACCAGAGTGACCACCATGATTGGTCAAATCAAATGCGAGATTAAAGACACAATGTAGATTTCCG
Source organism: Orthosia gracilis (assembly GCA_947562075.1). Lineage (NCBI taxonomy): Eukaryota > Metazoa > Arthropoda > Insecta > Lepidoptera > Noctuidae > Orthosia > Orthosia gracilis. The sequence continues at coordinate 63,935,646 of OX387264.1, read as the reverse complement.
TCTATGTGATTGGTTGATTGATGGCGGTCAAACCCTGTGCCTTGCGGAAATTGGGCTCCTGGAATGGACAGAAAATAGGTTTGTCATTAGTGTAACAAATAACATTTATACCTGTTTAAATAACATATCATTAAATGTTTACCTTATTTTAAAAGAAATATGTTATTGTTATGTTTCTAGAAAAATGGAGGTGTCCCACTCCCTGACCCTGAACGAGTCTGCCTTGCAGCAGCTGCCTGATGACAAGAAGCCACATTTTATATTTGAATGGCTCCGATTCCTTGATAAAGTACTTGTGGCTGCACATAAGGTAAATATTATTGCTATGTTGAATGGGTATTATGAATACTGTAATATATAACTGTGAAAATATGGAATATAATTATGTTGTTACACCTTTTAGAATTAAGTGTAGTAATGAAAGTTTCTAAGTAATATTTTTAAAGACATTGGTACCATCTGCTTTCTTTAACCCAGTTTAATCACCTCGCACTGGAGTTCCTTCACTACATCTGTACTATTTTCATCATATACAATCCTTTTTGGTATGATTGTAAACACTCTGACATTGTCATATCTATAAACAAACAATCTTGTTTTGATTGAGTGATTGATTCTATTGATGTGACAAGAATTATTGTGAACCGCGATAGGTATGTTTGAATTTCTAAAATGTTATAAAAAGACATTAACAAATGAATTCTGATATGAACCCGCGGCTTCGCCCGCGTAAAAAATGTTTTATCATCTCAAGGGAATACAAACTATCCTATGTCCTTCCCAGGGTCTCAAACTATCTCCATGCCAAATTTCATCTAAATCGGTTCAGTGGATCCAGAGATTACCCCCTACAACCTCACAAACTTTATTATTATTATTATGTTCTTTATTTCACTATTTTCTTATTAAATACATTTTTAAATATTTTTATAAAACATACAAAAAACATTTAAAAATATAAAAAATAGAGGCCCACCGGTATCGAGAACAGGGTCCAAGCTACCGGCGGTCAGGGCTCCAGAGAAAGGAACCTCCTAACAATACGAGCCGTGTCCAGCAGAACTGCTTTCTGGATCAGGCCCTTGACCCAGCCGCCTAACGAGAGCCTCCTGAGGTGTTGGTCGAGGCTCGTGGCTATTAAGCCATTGGCCGACACGACTATCGGTACAATGATCGCTGTGTCCACATCCCACATGTCGACAACCTCGCGAGCCAAGTCAAGATACTTGATTTGCTTATCTTTCTCGGCTTTCACGAGGTTCCCGTCATGCGGTACGGTAATATCAACAATCATTGCACGCCTCTCGATTCGGTCCACCACCACAATATCAGGCTTATTGGCTACAATAGTCCTGTCAGTGATGATGGACCGATCCCAGTACATTGTGATACTGCCATTATCGAGAACTGGGTCGGGCACATACCTGTAGTACGGTACCTCCGATGCCACAAGAGTGTATTTCAGAGCAAGTTGCTGATGGATAATCCTGGCTACAAGGTTGTGCCTATGCAAGTACTCTTCGTTAGCTAGACGAGAACAACCATTATTATATACTTTATTGTACACCACAAAAAAAACATACAGGACAAACATAAAAAAAAAACAAGTGTACAATGGGCGGTCTTATCGCACTAGGCAATCTCTTACAGACAACCTTTGGATGGACTGAGCAAGAGGAGATGAATTTAGGGCTGTCAGTGTACAATATATCATAAATAATATTAAGTACTTACACATAATAAAATAAAATACATAAATACAATACTATATAATATACTAATAAATATCAAATATATGACAGAGAAAGGAGAAGAATACAAATTATAGTGAGAGGTAATGCTCCTTTACCATTTTCTTAAATGTTGGCAGTGTTGGCTTTACCTCAATGTTAATATAGATTATACTCTTATTTATTAACTCTGCCTAACCGTTCAGCGAATATAGCCATGATAGTATGTATGTATCGGAAGCATATTTACATAATTTCAGTACATGATTCATTCTCGCTGATAGCTATACTAATAGACCCGTAAAATAGTTCATAAGGTAGAGTAAATCTTCCTCAAAGAGATTTCAGCAAAACCCCTGCCTTAATTTAAAAATAACTGTTCAATAATACCACACATGATGGGGTGGGGCGAAATTTTTTTTTTGTTCTTTTCTTCGTGTCCTCTAGATGGCGCCATATTCAATTTAATATGACTTCGCATAGCCTATAACCAGAGGACAAACAAGACGCTTCCAACAACACCTTATTTGTCAAATTATGATAAGTAGCTTAGAAGTTATGAGGGAACAGATGAACATACATACATACCCACCCACATACCGGTCTAAAACATAACCCTCCCTTTTGCTTCGCCTTAGTCGGGTAAAAATCGTCGGGGTCCGCTTGGGCCGATGCCTGCCTGGATCGCGGTTAAATTTGAAAAAAATATTTAAAATAACAAAAAACCCGACTGCTTAAAAATCGAACTTAAAAGACGAAAACAAGAAGAAAATTATGCTGTGCAGTCGGAGGATACATCTGGTTTTGATCAGCCAGCTCGCGCATATGTATCCTCCGACTGAACAGCATAATTTTTTTTTTTATTTTTTTATTTACAACTTTTAGTTATTTTTTTTAGAATTAGGTACATTTAAACAAATAAGTGTCAAATATTTTTGTAATCATCTTTTAAAACCCTTTATTTTGATACCCCACACGATTGTATTCGAAGAAAAAAAAATTGGGCCCCCACAATATGGCGCCCAAAACCCGCCATTTTACTATTTTCCAATTTTAATGTAGCCAGTGATATTCGCATGATTAAGACGAATCGATTGACGTCAATCATCAAAATCGGCCAACGCGTTTGGTCTCTAGAACGCCACATAGGAACAAACATACATACATACATAGACCGATAAACACATTACCACCCTTCGGCAGTCGGGTATAAAGAGCTACCGTGGCCCTGGCTCAAGCAACTGAAGGAACACGGGTGGGTTTTCATCAATAAAAGTCTGACACGCCCTCCCGCTTCACCCAGAGCGAGAGAAGTCATTGGATGAATTTCCAAACAATAAAAAAAAGAGTATATCTTACTACTATTATAGATGTGACAGTTTGTGAATGGGTGAATGGATGTTTGTTACTCTTTCACAAAAAACTATCGAACGGATTTTGATGAAACTTTACAGAAATATAGCGCTAACACATCCATACTAATATTATAAAATGCGAAAGTAACTTTATCTGTCTGTCTGTTACCTTTTCACACTTAAACCGCTGAACCGATTTACATGAAAGGTATGGAGATAGTTTGAGATCCTGGGAAGGACATAGGTTAGTTTTTATCTCGGAAATCTTCCTTTAGGGGGTGGACAGGGGGTAGAAGTTTGTATGGTGAATTAATAATTTCTTAAGTAAGGCAGCACACAAATCTGTACCTAATATTATGGCGCGATATAAATAAATAGGCTATTTAAAGTACTAATGTTACGCAGACGAAGTCGCGGACAAGAACTAGTATAGTGCCCGGCACGTAAATTGGCAAGGTTTTGGCATAGTTGAGGTAAGTTCGCGCATATGCCGCGAACTGACCAACCACCATATAGAGTGAACGGAACGTGGACGCGTCACGATTGGTCAGTCGATCCTTGTGTCAACTGACCAACAAATCGCGCGCTCGGAACGGTCCTAAACGTTCCCCGCGACCCGCTTCACTACCAAGGATGCCTAAAAAACTACTTTTGCGCATCTAACGACTCTTGCCAACTTACGTGCCGGGTATATAGCCTATAATTAATAAAGATATTGGGAGAAAGTAATAATACAACGCGGGCGGCAGCTAGTAATAAAACAATAAAAAAATGCTTCTGTTTTTTTTTTCCAAACAGTCTGATATAAAAAGCTGCCAACAAAAACTAGTGGCCCAACTAGTGAACCTCTTACGCGAGAACCTCGGCGGGCCAGCAAGGAGGTTGCTAGCCAGGAACCTGGCCACACTGTTCTCTGTTGGAGACACTTTCCTGCTCTTTGATACTGTTAACAAGTGCAATGACATCATCAAGGTTAAAGATGATTCGCCTTCTTATTTGCCGACGAGACTGTGAGTATTCATTTTTGTATTAATGCCTATCTATCATTCTGGATATGATATGAAGCAGTGGTGGTCCAGTTGCATTGGCCCGGACTTACGTGTCGCGGGTCGCGGGTTCAAACCCAGGCTGGCACTTTACTTTGTGTCAATTACTTCATCACACTGCTCTAAAAACTGTGAAGGAAAACATCATGAAGAAACTGATTCTTAGAACCAAACATTTGAAGACATGTGAAATCCACCAACCCGCACTGGCCCCGCGTGGTGGATTAAGTGCTATTCCCTCTCACAGAGAGGAGGCCTGTGTTCCAGCAGTGGGAAAATTATAAGGCTGATTTTGATGATACTTGAGTATTGTGTGCTAGATTTTTCTCGCGGTGTCACCCATGTAGCCTATCACATAGAAATAGTGCATTTTTTCTGAATTAAAATAGCCGAGTGTTGATTTCTTTCTATCAGTGAAATAATTTTTACAATCAAAATAAAAAATAATTATAATCAAGTATTTCTATTTCCACAAAACCATTTAAAGATACTTTTGAATTGTAAACAAAAAAAAAACTAAAATGAAGTTACTGCACATTCGCAAGTGTCAGTAGGTCTCAAGAAACGTTCTATATATATATGTGTATATGCAAGAAACTCCCTGCACAATCATTCACAAAAACAAGTGTGCAATAGGCGGTCATTTACTGATGGAAAACCATCAATAAATATGAATTACAAGTATTTGGTTACATCATTCTTTTTGGATAACATTTATGCGAGAACGATGTAAAAAGACGTGCACGTAAAAGCGTCTAGAATAGAATAATAGATTAGGACTTCTAGAGATAACAAACATAAATAAACAAATTTTGTTGAGTTATGCTAACAAAATGTGGCGACGCCAGGGGGGCCAGCAGCGTACAGTCGGTAATAGCTGTTACCTGACCCCACCCTCTTTAATGATGTCTTCTATTCATAATCTTACCCAACTGGTTCGAGGTGGCTGAGGAAAACATTACCTGGAAGGATTTGGGTCAGGCCATTTCCCAGCTTTAGCCCGCTCAACAGGTGTTTTTTCTGTGTTAAGAGTTTGTTTTCGCACGAATTGTGTCTGATTGTTACCTAAAGCTAGGAAAAAAAATATATAATAATAATTTCTGTTCAGATATTTCGAAACATAGATGCCCCATAAATGTCCTTTATGTCACCCCTCACCCAATTTGTTGTCCCATGGGACAAGCATAATAGTCCCATAGTTTGAGCATGTCTAAATGCCAGATAAAGGTTATCGCTAGTATATACACCAACAAAGTGGTGTTATATAAACTCAATAGGTTTGAATAGACAGTTCATAGTGGGCGTATGTAGTAGCTAGAAAAAGTATGTCAGTAATGTAACTAGGTAAGATTTTTGCATAATGTTTGCTGTGAACAGTGCATAAGTGTCTAGGCAACAAGGCTCAATTGAAAACCTGGCGGGCGAGCACGGCCCTACTGTGACAGGCTTGTGTCACACATTTATCCCAGTTTGGGAGCAAAAACATGATAAAATGCGTGACTTAACCTATCACAGAGGCCGTGCTCGCCCGGCTGGTTCCTACTATTATTAATGTGAAAGTCTGTTTGTTTAGTTCTTTGTTAATCAATCATGCCTCAATGGCTGAACAGATTTAGATGCTTGGAACATTGGCCGCTAGGCCATAAATTGGATCTGAACATAGGATACTATTTACTTTATTTTACTAGACATATTTTTTTTTTATTACCTGATTTTCGACGTTCACGCGAACGAACCTGCTGGCGAAACGCTAGTTTTTAAGTAGGTGAATATAATCACTGAATTTGACTATCCTTCATCATCAGCCCTTTAATGGTCCCACTGCTGGGACACAGGCCTCCTCTCTTTGAGAGGGAACAGGCCTTAATCCACTAAACAGACTCAGTGCAGGTTGGTGGATTGTGGTTCTAGGACATGCCGGTTTCCTCACGATGTTTTCCTTCACCGTTTCTAGAGACTGTGGTTATTAAATAATTTACACACAGTAAAGCGCCTGCCTGGGTTCGAACCCACGATCTACGACACACTGGGCGACCACAGCTCATTTGGCTAGCCTTAAAATACCTTATTAGACTTCTAGCATTGTTTACTTGCCAAATCTGAAAAAGCCATTGCTATTATTACCATTTAACCATATTTGTAATGCAGCGAAAGCAGTTATTATGAACTGTATCACTGTTTACATGAGAAAAAAATTAAACTTGAGTGATTATAATTATTTCTATAACTTTACGCATGTTTTAAAATATAAGCCTATTAGACTCTGGTTTAAAGCCCACTGGATGTCATTGTGCATTACATAATGCGCCCACAAAGCATGCCCATAATGAGCTTATTACGAATTATATATATAATCGCATTATGTTAGTGCCACATACACCATAACGTATTGATTTACCAAAGAGTTAAGTAGAGTTATGTAAGTTGTTTTTTTTTTTTTTTTGTAGGAACGAGTTATCCGATGACGATTTTTTTTTTCACTACTTTTTACCCCAAAATGCATGATTTCTGAGTGACGGGCTACGGTAAAGCTCTTAAGACAACGACAGTCGCCAACGACCTCGAGGGAACAAAATACGCACTCGTTTCACGCCCGCGCGACATTCAGTAGTTTTTTCGTACTTTCCTCATTACTATACGACTTTAAAAAAAAAAGCCTCAGATCAAAATATAGATGATTAAATTGGCTTTGAGATGGCGACAATTTCCTTAAGATACGCCCAGCGGTTTTGGTGCGATTGTCGTGTTTTTGTACGTTTTAGACATAGCTTTAAAAATTAATTAGACTGTGTTATACGAAAGATCGAAACATTTTCTCAGATCAAATTATTAAGAAAATGGTCTAAGTAACATATATTTTTTCCAAAAAAATACGACTAGCCGTTTAGACGTGATTCTGATTTTAAAATCAGCTACGGGATATCTGCGCCTTAAGGTTACACTAGTCGATCATTCTTCCATACAAACGTAGTCTAGCGATTACTCCACTGTTTGACGATGTACGTTCAAAATAAAAAAAGATATCAATTTGTCTCATTATTATCTAGCCCTGTATGGAAACGAAAAAGTAAAAATATAAAATATTTGAAAGTTATGAGCGTCGACAGTTTCATATTTCAACACTAATTTTAACGCATCTTTGAGCGGAAATAAATACCATAAAAAGGAAAATTGCAAAACGGCCTCCATACAGGGATAGATTAGTAATTCAACAATGCTATAATTTTATTTTCGAAATATGCATTTAGTAGTTTTTCATGATATCTAGACTCCCAAAGGTCTGTTTATATAATTTCGCGCGCTAGTTTTCGTCCTAAATCATAATCAATTTCGATACAAATTTGCTAAAGTACTAATTCGTACGCGAACTAGCTTCTTACTGCTTATCACAGCATCTATTTTCTTTTCTCTTCGCAAGTGTTGTCGGATTAGATAGCATGCATTTTAACCTCGCGCACAAAATAGTTCTTGCCGTCGACTAGGGGAACCTTAATGTATTTGTGAAAACGTCCACATTTAGTCAGCTCCGGGTGGGAGCCTACTACTTTTATCTGGACCCATCCTCTGAAAAGCTCCTGATATTTTGTAATAGAACAATCCAATAAAACTTTGTCTAACCCCAGCAGTGAATTCAGGTTCAACAATCATGACTTCAACATCAAGTCTGTGACATCCATAACATATATTTTTCTACTACAAATCCTTGCAAATATAAATGTTATTTTCAGGGCTGCCATATGCTGCTTGGGTAGTATGTACGAGAAACTCGGCAGGATGATGGGTCGATCTTATGAAGAGACTGTGTCAACTCTAGTCAAGTCCTTGAAGAATGCTGAGTCGCAAACACGACTCGAGATTATGAATACTCTTGAAAAGGTATGTTTTAGGAAACTTACTCGTGTATATCTAAGGCCTGGTTATATACGTAATTAACTCAACCAATGGTTAAATATTGGAAGGTTTAAATGTTGTTAAGCAATGTCACAGATAATATATTACTAGCATACGGATTCTTCATCCCATACAAAGAAACCGTGCCGACTAGCGTTTTTCGTCTGATTAAGCTGATTATTTTTCTAAGAACATCGATCGCGTTCGGTTCCGTTTCACGGATATAGATGGTGTTAGCAGCGACTTGCAACTAAAAAGGTTTTCTCGGTTCGTGACTGTTTTTCCTTTTAAATACAGTGACGATTTGTTTCATAGTATTTTTTGCACGTGTTTACAGTTTCATTGTACCAAAATATGTTACAAAACATATGAAAAAATTGAATGGATGCCTTAGAAATTTAAAACCGCGCCATCTATTGGAATCAATTTTAAATGATCCATACAAATAATCTTTGAAATATGAATTAAGAGTTAATTAAACAAGAACATACAATTTTTATGATCGTCTCTGGAAAATCTTAATATTTCACAAATCGAAGCTTATTACGCCATCTAGTGCAATTTATTTGAACCAAATTTTCTTTCTTCGCGTTGGGTGCCCGTGTCAATGGTTTCAGATTTTGGTAAAATGCGTTTTTTCATCAACTGCTAGCCTCACAAATGGTCAAATAGATTGGAAAGTTAATTATTTGACCATTTTTTAGACTAATAATTGATGAAAAATGCGTTAAAAAACTTGCCTAAGACTTTTAACTGATCAAAGTTGTGCGCGTGACCAACCAACTCATTTAATTAAAGATATAATGTCCATTTCACAAGCAATGTTCACCATCGGCTCAAACAGATGAAGAAGAAGTCTGCTATTCTATTTTATATTTATTTTTCGACAATCTCGGGACCCTGGGGTCCCGGTCCTCTGAAAGGCGTGCGAGGGGTCGAAGCCAACTCGCAGAGGCCTTGTTAGGCACGTACCAGAAAATGTGACACCAACCGACGATTATCCATGTATGCCCTACGTAAGTGCACCCAAAGACAATTTCATTTTGGTGCAGGACTATTGCAAAATATGGAGAAAAAATGTATTGGGCTAAGGGTTTGGTAGGTTTAGTAGATCGATTGCCTAAAACTATAGAATGACTATTGGCCCCTGCCTGACCACTGTTGAACTATACGGCTATAAAGAGGCAGGGGGTGACTGGCACACTCAATTAATGGGCCCCCATAAAGGGTCGCTTGCACTGTAGTGACGAAGCGCCAAAGGGGCAACATATCCGGAGGTGATTGAAGAGAGGAGAGGTATATCACGGCTATCAGGACAATCCCGAAAGTACGGTCAAGATCCCTACTAACATCTTACTGGGTTAACTTCCTTCCTTCGAGCACGTTTGCTCTTGCGAATCTCCACTCAAGCCAGACAATTAAGGCAAGAGAGAGGTGGGAGCTCTGTTCTCCGTCAGTTTTGACTCCGACCGGCCAATAAAGGTAAGCCGGAAATAAGGGACAAAATTTCTCCCTGGAGATAAGGCCCGTAGGGTCGCCACTGCCCACCAGCTCGCCACAAAGCTATCCTGCGGATTGTATCTCTCTTAGTCTGGTCCCTCACCTTAGGCATGTTGCCGCAAAGTAAAACCTACATAGACCTAGGGATCATTGAAGCGCGCAAGCGCCACCATGACCTCAACGTAGAGATACTAGCGGTACGGTTATACTTATTATTATTACTATAAAGGGCGTGAGTTCGGCAAAGGTGACCTACATGGGTCGTAGTTCCCTACTGCGGAGGTTTAACTCAAATGAGACAAGTCCCGGGTGTTAACGCGCGTTGTTCGCTTCGTAGTTAAATCAACCTCGCGTGAAAAACGTTATAGTAAAAAACAAGAAGTCGAGGCCATTTCTTTTATCGTAATAACCTCTATCTATGCAGTGTAGGTTTTATCTACGACCTCCTAAGTTCGTACTTTCTAGTGAGTAGGTTTAAGGCAGGTAGGTTTCAGAATACATTATGGAAATTATTTTTGCTTATCAATATGACAAGTTCCTGTGTGTAAAAAAACGTCGTAGACCGACTAATTTGCTTGAAATATTAGAACAACAGGTACTCAATTATGTTCTGTATTAAAAACATTCTTCAGACTTACATATTGGCTAGGCAAATGTTTATCAACACATTTTATTAGTACAATATGTGTTGCTCTAGCATTGGAGCGTTGTTTACAAAACAATATAACAATATACTATGTATAATGGAATTTTATGAAGTGGATACGAGTACTAGTAAATTTTAAATTGACGTAGGTATGCCAAAGCCCAAAGAAAGCACGTTGTAATAGTTATGTATATCTTATACAGACAATATATTCAGAGGAGCTCCGTAAGGTTTGATGGATGTCACATATTGTTCCCACCCTCCCCTTTCACAGGGAAGACACCTAAATTATTTCAGAAACATTAAAGGCTGACTATGAACACTCTTCTTCTAGATCTGTGTCGGCATGGGTACGGCAGCCCCAGTGGCCGTACGCGAGGTATCCCGAGCAGCCCGCGCCGCGCTCGTGTCGGAGCGAGCGACGGCCGTGCGGGCAGCCGCGGCGCATACCCTGCGGCATTTGTTGCCGCTCATGCGGCTGACGCCGGCGGACTTAGATGCCATTGCGGCCGCCTGCTTGAGGGCTGCGCATTCTAGTGATTATTCTTTGAGGTGAGATTGCTTGAGTGAACATTTTTAGCCTTATCTAGCTTAGGTCGGGCCATAGAAATCAAGTGCGGCCAAAAGCGCATTAGGTCGACAATATCACCAAAGTCGTGGGAAATACCTGGATGAGAGAAGTACTGAACAGGGAAGCATGGCAGAAAGGAGAGGATGTATATATCGCAATGGGTGATTCCATGCTGATACGATGATCTTACCAGGTAGGTCAGGCAGGATTTTCTTTCGTCCGGATAGACATGGGTAACGTTACTGGAGGGAGTGACAGCCGTGCTGGTAGCGTTTGTTATCGATCATGAGGTTGATGTCGGCGGACTTAGCTGTGCGTTCTAGCGATTATTCTTTGAGGTAAGGTTATTGAAAATGTATAATATCTACGCCTTTCGTCTGAAATCAACTTCGAACTGTTTAACGGTTGACCATTTTTACCACTTTTTTGTCAATAATGCCATGGCCTAGAAAATCAAACATTAAATCAGTTATAGTGAAGCTCTGAATCAAGACATGATTAAGGTTACACTAGTCGATCATTCTTCCATACAAACGTAGTCTAGCGATTACTCCACTGTTTGACGATGTACGTTCAAAATAAAAAGTGATATCAATTTGTCTTATCATTATAGCCCTCTATGGAAACGAAAAAGTAAAAAAGAAAAATATTTGAAAGTTATGAGCGTCGAAAGTTCCATATTTCAACACTAATTTTAACGCATCTTTGGGCGGAAATAAATACCATTAGAAGAAGGTAAATTGCAAAACGGCCACCATACAGGGATAGATTAGCAGTTAACAATGCAAATAATTTTATTTTGACAATATACATTTAGTCGTTTTTTCATGATATCTAGACTCCCAAAGGTCTGTTTACAAAATTTCGCGCGCTCGTTTTCGTCCTAAATCATCATCCATTTCGCTACATACTTGTAAAATTGCTAATTCGCACGCGAACTAGCTTCTTACTGCTCATCACAGCATCTATCTCTTTCGCACATGTTGTCGGATGAGATAGCATGCATTTTAAAACGCGCACAAAATAGTTCGTGCCGTTGACTAGGGCAACCTTAATTGACCGAAGTAGAAAAGATATCCACTACCGGACTATCACCAAAATACTTTGACCTAGGATTACTACAAGTTTGTATTGTTTATTTCTACAGATGTGCTATTGCGGAGTTGCTTGGTGCATTGATAGCGATTACGCAAGCCGGCGAAGTAACGAACCTCAACTCCAAATTGAAAGTTGGAGCTCAATCAGGTAATATAACAATGAATATTTCAATAAATACAATCAGAGAGTACAATAAAGACAGATGTGTTCCTCGCTCAGGAACTTCCTCAGTCAGGATATCAACCAGCAATGATATTTAACGATTGTTAAGTTGTCTTTATCTCCAGGTGACATTATTATCTAGATCGATAGCTTGAATTATGGAGAACAACTGTGCATTATTTTCATAAACTACATGCGAATTGATTTACGACCTTTGTTCGAGAAAAAACCTCCTTAACACCCCCTAAATATGCGAGAACAGTGGTGGCCCAGTGGTAACGGCCATGACTTACAAGTTGTAGATAGTGTTTTCGAACCCAGGCAGGCGCTTTACTTGGTGTTAATTATTTCGTCACCACTGCTCTCAAAACGGCGAAGTAAAACATCGTGAGGAAACCGGCATGAAGTGGCACATGTGACATCCACCTACCCGCACTGGGCCCGCGTGGCGAATTACGGCCCATTCCCTCTCACAGAGAGGAGGCCTGCACGCACAGCGGACCAAATGGGAGGCTAAGTGCGAAAGGGGGGTCCATCTACCCTATGCCCTAATTATGCTATTAGTTTTAGCATTCATGAGTTCATTCGTCTGAAAAGGGCTGATCTTCCCATTTATCATTTACCAATCATAAATCCCTAACAAACACTTGCCCTCTTACAGTCCAACAAAAGAAAGACCCGCCAAAGAATGTGGTATCACTAGATGAAGCACTGAACCTGTTGATGGGCGCCTTCCTCCGCGGCGGCACGTCGTTCCTCAAGGGGGAGATCATCAAGTCCAGCTCCGGAGTCAATCGGGAAGTGCGCGTTTGTGTTACACATGTATGTTTTTTTTTTTGAGGTTATTCATATTTCTATTAGCGGCATCTATAATTAGCCCCAATAAACGGGCAGAGCCAAGGAAAAGGAGATGGATGTGATGCATTAAACGGATCCCGCAGACTTATTGCGTAAGTGAATACGGGTCACCAAACACACAGACGGAAATCCACATCGCGTCATTCATCTCGCATGTGATTGGTCGATTTGATAGCGGTCAAACCCTTCCCCTTGCCGAATTCACTTGAGCAAATATGATTGCGTTCATAATACGAAAGGCGGAGGGATTAATAAAGGTATTCTGACTCCTACTGACTGTTAAATACAAAAAAAATCTGCTGGATTGAAAGAGAACATAAAGTTTTAAAGCAGCCTAAGTAGGGACAGTGGTGTCTCATCCCATACAAAGAAACTGTCCCGACGTACTGTACTGATTATACTGATTATTTTTTTTACATCGATCGCGTTTGGTTCCGTTCCACGGATATAGATGGTGATCGATCTATCGCCGTGGAACGGAACCGAACGCGATCGATTTACTAAAAATTATCGGTATAATCAGATGAAAAACGCTAGTTACGTGGCACGGTTTCTTTGTATGGGATGAGACATCTGTATGCTAGGATTATATTATCTGTGGTTGGGATAATATAGGTTCTATATCATCTTAACAATTAATTTACTCGGAGTGGTTTCCAGAAATAGCCAAAGGAAATTAATTTATTGGCCTTCAAACTGTTTTTAACAGGTTCACAGTCCCATGACCCACATATGACATGCTGTATTGTTTTCGCTAATGGGACAGTGAACCTGTTAAGTCAATAAATTGAAATTCTTTTCCCTTCCTCAGGCGTACGTGGTATTCGTACAGAACATGGGAGGTGTATGGTTGGAACGTAACATGACTACGTTCCTGAACCATGTGTTGGATTTAGTGGCTAACCCCAAGGCGGCTAGCTCACATGTCGACGCTGTTTATTCTAGGTAAATATACAAGTAATTATACATTATACAATATTATAGTTGAGTTAAAAGTTTTACTTATTTATTTAAAATAGCACAGCCACATCATATGCATTTCACATCGACAGAGAAAGAAATGAACAATTACAGAACCAATGCACATGACAAGTACGGCGTACATAGCACTTATACTAATAACATTGCCGCCCACAAATAACCACATAGTCACAATTCAATACATAATTCATTAAAAAATAATACTAGTAGATAATAATATTAAATAATCAGTACAATAATCAATGGAGCACCTATAATAAAACAAAAAAAATTGTCCAGAATCAAAATCATAATATCATTAAACAATATTATAAAGTCAAAATAAAAAAATAAAATAAAACAAATACATTAAGAAAAAAATATAAAATTCAAAATGAAAGTTTTACCATTAATACATTTTCTATTCCCATGGTATATGGTAAATGCTGCTCAAACATATTTATAAGTGTCGTCACCTTTCTAAGTGCGAAACATTTTAAATTAATTAATAACAAAATTTTCCAGAAAATGCATAAACTTCATATTACGCAACACTCTTGGTAAGATGCTGGGCGAGAAAGCACAGGCATCGGCTTGTCGCGAGATCATTCAGATAGTTATCAAGCAGATGAACAGCATCGACTTCAACCCGGAGAATGCTAAGGATTGTAATCAGGTATGCTGAGTTACAATTTCTTTATGGTTTCATAGAATAAGTAATGGGAAGAGCAATAGGGATGTTTCCTGGTTACAAAAATGATAATTCTACTTAGTCCGTCAGTGAGATTATCAAATAATATTGGACCCGTATTTTTTGCTTTATCAAATAAATAAAAATTGACAAAGATAAAGCAAATCAAAGTACAGAAGTGGGGGCTTGTGACGTCACTTTTTCAGTATAAAGTGTAACTCACCGTGCAGTGCGTTGAAATATCGTTCGCGTATCGTCGTAATTTTTTGTTTACGAAGCATAAGAAAAGAATATGTGCCCAATATTTTTAGATTATCTAACCGACGGACGAAATAGACATTTTTTGTCAACTACATAAATGGTGAACCTTGCTGAATAGCTGGGTATCCACGAAAAAAACCCCTCTATGAGTTACAGAGATACACTTTCTGTCCTCCCCCTGGATTCAAAGACGTTTTTCATACAAAAGATTCCAAAAAAAGAAAACTTATACCATTCCCCCTCTAAAAAGCTTATTTTATTCACTGAAAACAGTGAATAAAAAACTTTTAATCACTATTTTGGTGTTTGAATTTAGAACGAACCAATATAGTCGACCTCAATCTCAATGCTATACAGACTCCTTGTACAAAGAATACTCGACATACAAACTCCTTGTGCCTCGCTTGAATCTTTCTTTTTTTCGTAGTCATGTTATAAAGCATGCAACTCTTGAATAAAACGAATTTATATCGAGGGCCATGAATCACTCGCGTCGCTCAGGATTCTAACAGTTGAATTACTTGCTATGCTCATGATTCAATCATCATGAATTCACTTGCTCGTGATTCATCTATGGCCCTCGCTTTAAATCCGTCCTTTATTCACTACTCGCATAATATACTACTCGTATTTTTCCCAGGAAACACTCTTCAGCCAGCACTTACTAGTATGCGCGTTGATGGAAGCTGGAGAACTCGCGCTACAGCTGGGCACTTCAGTACAGAATCTCGTGTCCGATACATCGCTGAACATGCTCGACGCTATCTGTACCGTAAGCTTTAATTTGTAATTATTTTTTTAAATACTTGGTTCTTTTCTTTTCTCCATGTAGCTTCATAAGCCAACTTCATTTTTTCAATGTTTTGATTCACTGTGATATAGTTTTCCTATGTGAAGAAAATAAAGAAGAAGGAATTATTGCACCGGAATTTAGGCTCACGGCTTGATGAACTGGTCGTGACATCATTATTTACTTGCAAAGCATTGCATTGCATCTGTCTTAGATGATTATTTCGATGCGTTACCGCCGTTTAGATACTGCGCATGAGTCGCGTAGATCTCTTTCAACTCAGCCTATCGCCGCCCACTGTTGGACATAGGCCTCTCTCCAGTTGCGCTACAAGACCTAGTCTTCCATCTTCTGCATCCAGATTGACCCAGCCAGATAATTAATGTACTTACCGAAACAAATGTTCCTTCCTCTCAGGTACTAGAACACCCCTGCGTAGCTGCCCGCCTAGCAGCTGCGTGGTGTATCCGCTGCGTGTGCGTGGCGTTGCCGTCACAGATCACGCCGCTCATAGACAAGTGTGTGGACGCACTTGACGCGGCTAGGCCTACGCCGCATCATATCTCTGGTAATTATAGATAGTTTCCTAGCGTAGCCACCCGCCTAGCAGCCACGTGGTGTATCCGCTGCGTGTGCGTGGCGTTGCCGTCGCAGATCACGCCGCTCATAGACAAGTGTGTGGACGCACTTGACGCGGCTAGGCCTACGCCGCATCATATCTCTGGTAATTATAGATAGTTACCTAGCGTAGCCAACCGCCTAGCAGCCACGTGGTGTATCCGCTGCGTGTGCGTGGCGTTGCCGTCGCAGATCACGCCGCTCATAGACAAGTGTGTGGACGCACTTGACGCGGCTAGGCCTACGCCGCATCATATCTCTGGTAATTATAGATAGTTTCCTAGCGTAGCCACCCGCCTAGCAGCCACGTGGTGTATCCGCTGCGTGTGCGTGGCGTTGCCGTCGCAGATCACGCCGCTCATAGACAAGTGTGTGGACGCACTTGACGCGGCTAGGCCTACGCCGCATCATATCTCTGGTAATTATAGATAGTTTCCTAGCGTAGCCAACCGCCTAGCAGCCACGTGGTGTATCCGCTGCGTGTGCATGGCGTTGCCGTCGCAGATCACGCCGCTCATAGACAAGTGTGTGGACGCACTTGACGCGGCTAGGCCTACGCCACGCCGCATCATATCTCTGGTAATTATAGATAGTTTCCTAGCGTAGCCACCCGCCTAGCAGCCACGTGGTGTATCCGCTGCGTGTGCGTGGCGTTGCCGTCGCTTATCACGCCGCTCATAGACAAGTGTGTGGACGCACTTGACGCGGCTAGGCCTACGCCACGCCGCATCATATCTCTGGTAATTATAGATAGTTTCCTAGCGTAGCCACCCGCCTAGCAGCCACGTGGTGTATCCGCTGCGTGTGCGTGGCGTTGCCGTCGCTTATCACGCCGCTCATAGACAAGTGTGTGGACGCACTTGACGCGGCTAGGCCTACGCCGCGTTAAGAAACTACGTTCCAAAAATCGAGGTTATGCTGTGTTTTATGGAGAAGTAAAAAGGGAAGTTGACAAAAAATATCTATTTAATCCGTCAGTTAGCCGTTAGTTTAACCTAAAAATATTGGAGACGTTTTTTCTTTTGCCACGTAAACAAAAAAATACGCTGATACATGCGCTTTATCTTTGTCAATTTTGAATTATTTGATAAACCAAAAATACGTATCTTTGACTAAATAGAATTATCATTTATTTACCTAGGAAACATCCCAAATGCCTTGCATTACTCGGCCAAGATGACAATATTGGTTTTTGACATGGCCTGCTAATTGACAAAGAACTTAGACCTTATACAAAAGGTGGTCAAAGCTTTTAAATAAAGGCTCTGACGACCTTTCGACCATGTTACCTGTCCATATCAACTTCATTTACCTAATATTCTATTGGTCTTTCAGGTTATTCAGCAGCCCTAGCAGCAATCCTAGGTGCTGTACGACTTTCACCTCTCGGTGTACCACACGGCCGAGGCAAAGTAGCCTTTAATGCTGCGGAACAACTGCTGAGATCAGCCGGACAAAGCAGTCGGTTAACGGCTGCGAGGACCAATGCGGGCTGGCTTATTGTGGGCGCTATTTGTACGCTAGGTAAGTGTCAATTACAGATAATTTAAATGTAGGAAAAATACTGATGTGTGCAAGGTGCGTCCCCCGCAACCCGTGCACCGCCTATTGTATAGGTACCGGCACGATTTAAGAGCGCTCGGCGAAGACTTTGAATGCCTTGTTTTTCACACTGTCTCATCATAATTGAGTATTTTTAAGCTTGTGCCAACACGTTCAGGCTGCAGGGTAGTGAACGCCTGGTGACAAAGTATTGCAAAAGGCAAACATGCAGTTAAAATCTACCCGGTTATCATTGTACACTTAGTATCTCGTACCCTGGCAGTCTGAACTTGTAAAATGTGCTTCTTTGCTACTGCTTCAAAATATGTTGGGGTTGCTTGTCGTTGACGGGTAACCCGGTAGTTGTTATTGTTCCAGAGTTAATAGTTACTCATGATATCTTGTGGAGGGGCCGAGAAATAACTCGGACACTTCGACCCATTGGGATCTATTGTGGTCCCCTAGATAACTTACTCCTCCCCAATCTCGTTGAAAACTCTTTTCATGAGTTTTACAACGAGACTAGGAGGTATGAGCCTATAGTCTTCTGGTTTTGGATATCCAACCCCTAAAAGACTCATTCGCTTACCAGCCAGTGCATCGCATGTGCACAGAAGGTGCTCCATGCGTTCTGTATGTTCCCCACACAACCTGCACATGGGTGTCGCGGTTAGACCCATCTTCATGAGCATGTCGTTGGTTCCAAAGTGCCCAGTAAAGGCCCCAAGCAGGTAGCGGATTTGCCCCCTGCTCATATTACAAATGCATTCCCGGGCTTTGAATGTAGAGCCTAGGAATTTCTTGGAGTGTTGTAGACCGGTAATAGATAGCCAATGTGTTTGTTGTCTGTGATCTTCAAACTCCCTATAATAGTTAGTTAGGGACACAGTTTTATGTTTAGTAAATTTACAAATTAGCAGCGACGGAGTTTTAATTAATTTTTACCCGACTACGGCGAAGCAAAAGGGAGGGTTACATTTTTTATTAATGTTTCTAGGTGTACCGGTGGTTCGTGGCTTGTTGCCCAGAATGTTACTGTTATGGCGAAACAGCTTCCCTCGCTCCGCTAAGGAATTAGAATCTGAGAAGTCCAGAGGAGATGCATTTACGTGGCAGGTCAGTGAAAAAAACTCACTTCAACAATGACAACAATTTAACCGAACCCTAGCTTTATTTAATTAATTAATTTATTTATTAGTTTATCCTCACACTGGAACGCCTTGCAGCAAATACACCAATGGAGCACAATCTTATAAACTCACTATAGGTCTAGGTTTCCTCACGATGTTTTCCTTCACCGTTGTCAGCAATGTCCAAGATAAACTTTATGAGACTGTTATCAACTATTAATCTTGTCAAAAGTCATTTCAACTCATTTGCTCACTAAAGTGGCAAACGGCATTTAGAAACAGCTCGTATTTATTTATAAAATAAGATTGGGTTTTATTTCTGATAAGTTATTTAAGGCGTTTTAAAGAAAACCGTTTAATGACTTTTCAAACTACTTTCTTCTTGTTGAGTGTGCGTAAGGGACAGACGTATACAAGTCATATACATCTGTCCCTTACACACATCACTCAAAATAACCTTACTCCTAAGAGCTTTTGGTCACCCTGTTTTGTCCTAATTAATTTGCCTTCTCTGGGTTCCTTTTCTGAACTTTTTCTCTTCCACTATTAAACCTACTTTCATATTATTTTAGTCTTCTCTGCTATAAAACATTAATATAAGCTTTATTTCCTCAGGTGACATTGGAAGGTCGTGCCGGGGCCCTTTCAGCTCTCCACAGTCTGTTGATACATTGTCCATCGTTAGTCAACAATGACGACACCGCCAAACGTCTGACGCAACCGATTGATGGAGCGATTGCTGTTCTAACTAAGTAAGTGTTATAATATAGAGGATAGATAGATGGTCATAATGAATCCTCTTGTTATTTTAACAACTTGTTTGATTCACTTACGATTTCTAGTGTTGAATTCCCCTATAAATCAAAATTCAAATTAAATTTATTACATCCATAATGTATATACAAGAAGAGCAGTGGTGACCCAGTTGTAACGGCCGCGACTAACAAGTTGTAGGTCGTGGGTTCGAACCCAAGCAGACGCTTTACTTTGTGTACATTATTTCATCACCACTGCTCTCAAAACGGTGTAGGAAAACATCGTGAGGAAACTGGCATATTTTAGAACCAAAAAATCGCAGACATGTGACATTCACCAACCCGCACTGGACCTGCGTGGTGGATTACGGCCCATTGCCTCTCACAGGGAGCAGGCCTGCACGCACAACGGACCAAATGGGAGTCTTAGTGCGGAAAAGGGGTCCATCTATCCTATCCTATCCTTTGTACAGGTATAAAGTAAAGTAATGTACATACAGGTGGTAAATATAAATTACAGAAACAATTATGGACCCTGTCGGGCACAGCAACATTCTGGATATAGTCAGTGTCTAGGAGAGGAGAAAAGCGCTTAATATTTTCCTTTATAATTAAAATCTCACCTATCCTGTGCGAAAGAAGTTCTCATAATCACTACATACACCTTCTAAGGTCACATAACATATCTAATCTTCCAATTTCATATTTGCAACTACACCGGGTGTGTCCGGCACCGCATAACGGCAGCGTTGTGCGTTAAGAAACCAAAGCTTAATCTGGATTTTCTGTGATTTCATCTATTCAATAGCATGACAGTTTTGATGCATAGTCCATAAGATCTCTTCAACTTCCATTCTTCCTTCCAGCGTCAGCACAGTAGTCCGCTCGTACGGGGGTGCCCTAAAAGCCCCGGCAGCCTTGCTGCGCCTGCGCGTGTACCAGGCGTGCTATGCGCTGGGCGGGGGCGGTGCACCACCGCCTGCGCCCCTGCTGCGACTGCTGGCTGCCGAGTTGGCCGGCTCTGCTGATCCTAGCGGCGCTAATGTGGCGACAGGTGAGACCTCGTGGATGGATGACCTCGGAAAGCACTTTAAACTATTGGTTCCAGCGGTCATATATTGTAGATTCTTGACAGTCGTTGCGGATAGTCAGAAGTCTGAAAATTTGACATAAGTCTTACCAATTGGTATCATGCTACATGGTTACTAGGTTCTGGAGGTTAGATAGGCAGTCGCTCAAGTAAAATACTGATTAATTCAACTGTATCCGGCTAGACTGGAAGCCGACCCTGACATTATTATTATTTTTTATCATAGATAGGCTATGGTATGGCTTTTTATGCAGCCGTCAATGTGGTGACGTTTGGGGGAGGCCTATGTCAAACAGTTGACGTCTTTCGGCTTATATGATGATGATGATAGGTAGGCTCGCGCTTGACCATACCTCATGGTAAGTGATGATGTGGGAAACATAGTTGGGAAAAGGCTAGGCAGATTTTTAAATGAAAAACTCCTCCTCCAAGCGTCGCCACATTGATTGGTCCCGTGCGTTTCGCATCCAGCGGATCCCCGCAACCTTCACCAGGTCATCGTTCCACCTGGTGGGAGGTCTTCCAACGCATCGTCTGCCAGTTCGCGGTCGCCACTCCAGAACCTTTCTGCCCCATCAGCCATCTGTTTTGCGAGCAATGTGCCCTATATATCTTTTGAGTGTTAGATGAATGTTTTTTAGTTTTTCCTTGCTATGGCCTTAAATATAACATTAAATGTATGCCTCTGTGAGACCTTTGTTCAAAGTTATGGTTGTTACAATGTGGATATCGTAAAAAATATGTGAGGTACTAAAATCGCTCCAACTTTGAAGGTGTGGTGATTTCACCCCTTATGCGGGGTGTTTTAATCGATATAATTAACTGTATTTTACGGACTTAAAGTTTTCTTACTACAAGTATGGACATTGTATAGGGTTTGTTCATCGCTAGAACTTATTAAAACTATCCTATGTTAATATCCAGGTACTCTTCGAAGCGCGATGCATCCGCGTGACACTATATTGCTCGGCGAAGAAGGATGGATCTACGACACCGATCACGCTGAAATTGAGGAACAGGTAATTTACTAAAATAATTCTGTATTAGGTTCATATTTGGCTTGCGCAAGTATGAACATGTTTCTGAATTTCGAACCAAGCTCAAATGGCTTCCTATTCGCCTTCGCCGGAATGCCCACATACTTTCATTGCTATATAATGTGATCTTTAATCCTTTTTATCATAAAAAAGGCTTGTGACACACATTCTCGGCCCTTGAGATCATCGGCAAACCTAAAATATAGCATTCGTATGCATTCCACATCCTTCTTCGACAAATCTTTCACGGTTCAAGCAGCTCGTTTGTGGAATGCATTAACTATTGAGGTAAGGAGCAAACATTACATACATTTAAAAAATTATGATGGAGCATGTCTCTGTTCTATATTTGAAATTTATTAGTATTTAATTTTTATTAGTATGTATGTATTTTATGTGATATATAAGTAATATTATTTAAGATATTTTTATACACTGACAGCCCTATGTCTATCTCCTCTCGTTCAATCCATCCAAAGATTGTCTGTAAGAGATTTCTCAGTGCGATAAGACCGCCCATAGTACACTTCTCTTTATAAATGTTTTGTCCTGTAATTATTTAAGTGGTGTAGAATAAAGTATATAATAAACAAATAAAATAACGTATAAGCCATTTACATCAAATAATGCTTGAGTGCAACTATACAGATTTTATTCCGAATTACATATGGAGCCAAAAAATGCATGAAATACTTCGTTCCAGACCGGGGTCCCTGACCACACAGGTTTCTTTTAATTTTTTTTCTTGTCTCAACTGTGTCAAATAAATGTTATTCTATAATTTTTCCTATGCTACTCCTGGCGGTGAAGCTAATCTCTCCTCTAAGCGCGAGCGGCTCGGGTGCGCTCGAGCATGATCCTTGCTGCCTGTACCGCGGCCTCACGGGCGCACAGCCGCTTGGTGTGGCCGTCATCGACGCCTCGGTGATGCTGTTCCCGCAGATATTCTCCAGGGCTGCTAATAAGCATCGGTGAGTGTTTTTCGACTCCTTAAAAGTCCCTAGTATGATTTTCGAAAATAATGTTTGTGCTTTTAATATTAACTAAAGCTGCGCGCATAAAACCAGCGTCAAAAAGCAGTCGTTAAGCGGAGCGATGGTGGTAATAGTGCAATTTTGTACCGTCACCATCGCCCCGCTTAGCTACCGGTATTTTTCGCTGATTGCGCGCGCGCATCTAATACAGGCTTTGTCTGTCTTTGCTATTTCTTTTATCGAACCTTTAAAATTTTGCTACTGTGCTCGCTATTATACCCGTAAGTGCTGGCGTGAACCATCACTAAGTACTGTTGTTGTAAATAGGCATAAATGGCCGACTTTAAAAGTTAGTATCTGTCGACTAAACTTTTATCTTCTCGACTCTTTATATTTTTGTTGTTACTTTTTGCATTTTCTCTATATTTTTGGTGTGTGAAAGAACCGGCGTAAATAAACTTCTTATTAATTTATTTTTTTAATTTAGACGGGTTTGCTCTTGACTCTAGTCTAGGTCAGAGGTGACAGAGACAAGTTCGACGATGGAGTGAGCTTACCCAGAAGAGTAGTCTGTTCATTCTAACTTTGAAGAGATTGAGGTTGAATGCGTTTGTTCTTTTTTGTTTCAAAACATTTTGAATACAATTGAAAAAACGGTTAAAATAAGAAAAATAGGATGCGCACAAGTTATCTATTATTTCTGGAACTACAGTTTTTTTTCCATTATTCCACAGACAACAAATGCTAGAGCATTTCGCGGAATGTATCAAAATGTCTAAAGGCGCACGTCAAGAAGCGATACAAGTGAACATCTACACCGCATTGCTGCTAGCATTGAGGACCTTGGCTGAACTCAAGAGTTCGCTAGGACAGGAAGCCGTGAAGAATATTGCTACGGAAATAGTTATCGTGAGTAAATATATATTTCTTTTTGATTTTACTGATTTCGTCTTAGGTTAATTTACTTTTATGAAGCAAATAGGTCTTGGTCGATCGGCGCCGACCCAGTCTATTTTGGCTGCCTCAATTCATAATCGATGAACGTTATTCAGCTGACATGTACCAGACTGAATCAATCTGATAAATGTCATAGATCGATCGCAAACTTTAACAATGAGATTCTTAGGAATAAATCAATGGTTTTGATTTTTATTTTTAACAAGCGGTCCCGGCGAACTTCGTACCAACTCAAACAATTAATCTTAGGGCAAATGGTGTACCTAACTCGATTTTGTCTTAAATTTCAGAATAATCGACAACGCCATCTACTGGCATTACCAGAACCTGTTTACAACGCTATTTTCATTTTGGTCCTTGTTTTGTTTGTTTCTTTCATGTAACAGATATAGCGCTTTATTAAATACAGATCGCAAAACGTATGGGACAAAAAATCTTCATAATTTTGTTTTACTTTAATATTTGCGATATTTTAATATCGGAAATATTAATTTAGGTTATTCTTTTATTCGGGGCGGAGATAAATCCAACAAATCAAAGATCATGAAAATCGATCCAGCCGATCTTGAGTTATAAATGGTGTAACTAATACGACTTTGTTTTATAAAGAAAGATTTTCGTCTTGTGTAATTTTAATTTTATGAAGTTGTGCTGCAGAAATCGAGAACTTTATTTGGTGGTCCGGAAGATATCCACAATACACAAAACAATTTATTAAATACTATAATCGCTTTTACAGAACGGTTTATCAGCAAACAGCGCAACAGTTCGTGCGGCGGCCGCGTCTTGCGCCGGCCGACTATGCGGCTGTATCACCGAAGCGGAAAGTCAAGCTTTATCAGAGAAAGTCATCGCTTTAGCACGCACAGCTGTAAATAGGTACGTTTATTTCGTTTGTTCGTACTGTAGGTGTAACGGTAAAAGGTGGACCGATGACCTTGTGAAGTCCGTGGTCGTTTGCTGGGTGGAAGAAGCACAGAACCGCATAAAATTGTCTGTCTCCTTATCATCTATAGGTCTGTGCGCGCAGCCGCTGCAGCTGCTGTAGGCGCTGTACAGCGGGCGAGAGGTGCGACGTCAAGCGCTGCAGCGCTGCCAGTGTTGAGGGCACTGGCGCAAGATACCGCTGCTGTTGAGTTACAAGTAAGTTTATTAAAAAGCGTTTTATAAATCTAGGTAAATGACTGCATACCTTCACAAGCATATCTTTTAGTATTTGAGTACTGCAGGTTTCAACAACTAGGATTCGAAAAAAAATGTATAAAAGGGAGGACTCTTGAAATGCGGATTAAAATTGCATAGAAAATACACTCTTTTTGTAACTTTTTGTTTTAGATGACCTTACGATGAGATGATTCGGCGCAAATAGTTAATTTGCGCCGAATCATCTCATCGTAAGGTTTTTTCTATTTTCGATGACTCGATGCAAACGCGGAAATAAAACGTGCAAGTTTTTAGAAATACGTAATAGAGTTTATGCAACGGCCATAGTATAGTATCACACGATTGTTTTAATACCTAATTATATGCCGTTGCATACACTATTATATCTTCACTCATACAGTTGAAATAAAACAAAAGTGAAAACGGAAAAATGTGTGATAGGTATGGCGGGCAATTTATATTCTCATAGAGCATGACTGCTTAGCGCACGCATCCATATATAATGACACTATGTTTTCTACATTAAGTGAATGAGCCCATACGCGCCAATAAATTAAAAAGTAAAAGTGTGCTATACAATATAATTTTTTTTTTATGATGCAGTTGTTTGAAAATCGAAGGAAAATGTTGCACTGTAATGTATATTTTTTTTAAATTTTACCTATCCACGAAAAAAAGTACGTATTGCACTCATATTTGGAACATTACGTTGTGAGTGTAGATTAAGGATAAAAAAACCTCACTACTCGCACGTTCCACTGAAACTCTTGTGATGTTTTTAACCGCGAGTTATGAAAAAGTGACCTTATCAATTAGATACATGCACAACATATTTCGTGCACTTATTATTTCGTGTTAAGTCGCTGACAAAATATAATTCACCATCTTCTTTTTCCAGGTATGGTCTCTCCACGCCCTCTCAGTACTCGCAGACGCCTCTGGGCCAATGTTCCGAGGCCACGTGGAGTCTACCCTCAACCTAGCGTTAAAGCTACTGTTCAGTGCGCCACCCTTCCAAGAGGATCTACATCGCAGCATTGGAAGATTGCTGTCGGCTTTGATTACTGTTGTTGGGCCGGAGCTGCAAGGTAAATAAAAACTTTTGACATTTTATCGAGTAAAATTTTAAAATCTTAGATTGAGTTATTTATGTTATGGAAACTGGGGACTGGATGTGAGACGCACGGGTCCGGTAATTGTGGCGACGCCTGAGAGAGGCCTATGTCCAGCAGTGGACGTCTTTCGGCTGATATGATGATGATGAAACTGAAGACTGTCACTTCAATAGTTTTTGGTATCTCGATGCTATGCTAGGTTTTTGGGTCTGGTTCCGCTAGCACGGGTGTCATTGTGCTTAGTTTTGTCAAACGTTGAGGGTATTTGCTCAGATCAATGCGTTAGACTGCGGCCCCGTAGTCGTAGTTTCGTAGTTTATATTGCCAAAAATGAAGTCTTTCCTTATGTTTTCTGTATAATTCACCACCACTTATTCAACTCGTAGGAGTTTATTTTTATTCTTGAAAAAGTCGCGAGTTTATGTATGGATGTATGTATCATTAAATATTTAAAAATTAAAGTAAAATTTTGGTGTCAATAGAATTTAAAAATCCAACAATAGATGTCATGTTTAAACTTACTTTAAAATGTAATCACACAATTTTCTCTCGTACAGTGACAGCAGTAGGCCGCTTCGTATGTGCATGCGCAGCTTTAGGCGAATGCGGCGCAGGCGCAAGGTCGGAGGCGTTGGGCTGTCTGCAGCAATTGCAGATGTTCGCGCCCGATCACATCAATCTGCATACGCTAGTGCCTCATCTGTGTGTGAGTATATGAAAAAGCATTTTACAAAACTTAAGACCAAAATTTTTCTGAATGGACGTCAATCTTACGTCACATAAAAAGCATAGGCCCATAAAATGCTCTAAATAATGCTTATAATTAATTACACGACATAAATCCCGTCAGGGGATCTACTCACTAAGCACAAAGTCCGTAGTTTCGGGCGTTTTCTACTCCGTATCAGTTATGGATTCATGATTCGTTCGGGGCCCGAATTACTAATGAATGACAACACAATTTGACAGTTGTACTTACTCCCGCCCGATGTGTTTCTACTCGTCTGAAAATTTTAATTATTACGGAGTAGGGTTCACTCCGAAGTTCCGGTGTGCTTTCGGACGGGCCGGTAACTTCGTTGACGGAGTTAGGGAGTAGAAACCCAGATGTGTTTCGACCTTCACCGGTAAAAGAAGAATAAGCTCCCGCTTGGTCATTTACTTACCCATTTATTAGAAAATACTTATTTAGTGCAATAGTTTGAAGTATTTGATTTGTATTTCACATCAAACGTTGGAAAACAAAATTCATGCCACTATTGTTTCAAACCACGTCCATACAAAAGATATTGTCTTTTACAAAAAAATATTTTGTTTCAGCGCGATCTATCGAGTTCTGAGCTAACAGTTCGTCGCGCAGCCCTGTGCTGTCTCCGTCAGCTGTCGCAGAAGGAAGCCGCTGAAGTCTGCAAATACGCACTCTTGGCTAAAGATCATGTACCTGCTAAACCTTATTGTGGTATGTTGTACATGGATTCGATATTAGTTATTTATGCTACAAGTGTGACAGGTAGGTGATTCCCGATGAGTGGCATTTTCATTCACGAGCGAGTGAGTGAATAAATCTACACGAGTCGGGAACCATCTTACGTACGTGTATCATACAACATTTTACTATGCATTGTACGAGGAAATAAAAAATATATCTGCACCAAGCAAGATATTAATAAAATGGCGGGCTTATTCAAGCGCGCTCAGCATATCCACAGATTAACGAATAGTTCCTCGGGCATATCAACTGCGCATGTGCAAATAGCTGTCAAGTCGTAACCCAGAAAGGCACGAGCAAATTTTTATGTTCTTCCAAACATAAAAATTGATGACACAAATATGAATATTTAAAATTAATTTATTGATCAAATCTAAATCTAGAGTAATTAAAATCGCCTTTAATGAAGTATTAGTTATATTTTACCTTTTATATGAATGATAATCTGTATTTAACTAATTTGTAAAACTTTACTCAAATAATAAAAACTCTATCCGTCTTATTAATAACCGTGGACTAAGGTAAGATTAACTTTATTCCAAGGATTAGGTTGGTACTAACAAATTTCCGTATTAATAAACACGGAATAAGGAGGGATTATACTAATCTGACACTAGTCTCGGACTAAAAGTTAAACCATGGTGCCAGCTAGTTTAAGGTCGGAATAAGAGTAGTGTAACTATGGCAACCACATTTTTTTTCCTTCGCCCTACTCGGGCAGGCTAAGGTCTTGGACCATACCGCCTCGTCTTCAGTGCATAATATCCTTCTTGAATTCTTTAGTATGCATTAGAATGCGGATTTAACAGATTCTAATGTTTTTTTGGACTATTTGGCAGCAAATTGTATCGAGTCAGCCTTCCCGGTAAACTTTGCAGAGGTAGTCAATACTACAATAAAATTCTCCGCTCCACTATCCCGAGATTGCTTCTATCAATGATTTCACAAATTGTCCAGTTGCGTAGACAGTTGAGACACAAAACTACACCAATTTTATATCACAATATCCACTAGGAATCAATTTGCAAATAATATTAACAACCGCTGAACTACGCTCGAAAAAATCCCGCCAAAAACTCTCGCAATCACAATTATTAGGTACATAGACTCTGATTTTTTATACCGGATATTAAATATTTATATGCATCCAGTGACATTGTTGTTGTTTAAATTGAATACAGTAAAAGAGTGTAGTTAAACTGTTTTTAACTGATTTGATTAAGGTTTTAAGATTATTGAAATCTGAAGTTAAAGGTTCGAATGAACACGAAAATAAAATGCAAAATAAATGTAGAAATATATTTTATGTAATTATGTTTTATGCATTTGTTAGCTGTTTTTCTGCACGAAATTTTCGTATTTCCAAGATTTCTCTTTCTATTAAGGCACATTTTAATTGTTCTTTGTGTAATTCTTATGCCATCTCCATACGCCTCTTATGTTCTTCAAATTTTATCTCTCTCGATAGACTTATCATGGCGCTCACATAGTTATGGTCCTGAAATGACAACTACCTTAATAAATGTCGTGTTTTTGAAATACAAAATACAGTATTTAAACAATTTTTGTTTAAATTACAAAATACAGTCTATCATCCACCGTGACGTTCGTACTAATTACAAAAACTTAATTAATACACTAAAATGATAATTACATTTGACAAGATTCTGGAAAATTTGACGTACGCGGTCGCCATTTTGCTTACGAAAGCTATCGAGCGCTATTTCCTGCAGAACACACCTGTTAATAAGATCGCTGAATGAATTTTTCCACAACCTTATCTATTATTAACATATTGCCTAAGAAATTCGTTTCGAAATATGAATAAATAGACACAAGATTATAAAATTAAAATTAAAAAAACACGTTAGCCGAAGGCGAACGTCGAAATCTACATGCGAGTGTTAAAATAAAGCCTTTTTATGCGAGACACGAACAATTCTTTTTCCACTACCTGATAAGCTTACTTGTTTAAGTGCAAATAAGTACCAACAACAATTTATTAGAAACGTTTAGACTTAAAACCACAGACTATATACACACAATAAACGCGCGCTTTTTCGAAAGGTTACAGGTTTAGTATCATTCTGCCGGCTGGGGCGTTGTTAAAAGCACGAGCGTAGTGACAGAATTCAACACTAGCCTATTCAGTTACGAAAAGTCATTTCGTAACTGTTCTCCATAAAAATTTCATTTCGTAACTGTTATTATGTAATTTTGTTTTTTTTTTTTTTTTTTAATTTGAATATATTTAGATTTGATTTGATTTGATTTACACTTTATACTGACAAGATGACGTCACAAGCACCCACTCCTGAACTTTGATGCGCTTTTTCTTTGTCAGTTTTTATTTATTTGATTTAGCAAAAAATATGGGTCCAATATTATTTGATAATCTCACTGATGGACTACATAGAACTATCATTTTTATACCCAGGAAAGATCCGTATTGGCTGGCTACAGTTTGATAAGAGAAGACCTAAAGCTGTAGGCCAACGTGAACGTTTTCTTAGCGGGAACTACTTGTATACGAAGTATTATTGGATGTGCAACATGGATATAAGATTCTTACATATTTGTATTTCTTCTAAAAGGAGTCGTGATCACCGAGACCGGTCTTCCCGGAGCTCTATTCGCATTCTTGGACAGCGAGCGTGACCCTACAGCTCTATCGTACGCTCGAGATACCTTAACTTGCTGCCTGCTAGCTGCCGCCACGCATAGGAGTGTGAGGGACTGGCTAGCGCTGGCTAAGAGAGTGCTTACTATCAGACTAGGTAATGTATCCTGGAACATAGTAATATAATCACAGAGTAGCTCCCTGGAGCTCATTTTGCGTTCCTGGATAGTCAGCGTGACCGCTATCTTATGCTCGCGATACCCTAACTTGTTGCCTGCTAGCTGCCGCCAAGCATAGGAATGTGAGGGATTGGCTAGCGCTGGCTAAGAGAGTGCTTACTGTCAGACTAGGTAATGTATCCTGGAACATAGTAATATAGCCACAGAGTAGCTCCCCGGAGCTCATTTTGCGTTCCTGGATAGTGAGCGTGACCGCTATCTTATGCTCACGATACCCTAACTTGTTGCCTGCTAGCTGCCGCCACGCATAGGAATGTGAGGGATTGGCTAGCGCTGGCTAAGAGAGTGCTTACTGTCAGACTAGGTAATGTATCCTGGAACATAGTAATATAGCCACAGAGTAGCTCCCCGGAGCTCATTTTGCGTTCCTGGATAGTGAGCGTGACCGCTATCTTATGCTCACGATACCCTAACTTGTTGCCTGCTAGCTGCCGCCACGCATAGGAGTGTGAGGGACTGGCTAGCGCTGGCTAAGAGAGTGCTTACTGTCAGACTAGGTAATGTATCCTGGAACATAGTAATATAGCCACAGAGTAGCTCCCCGGAGCTCATTTTGCGTTCCTGGATAGTCAGCGTGACTGCTATCTTATGCTCGCGATATCCTAATTTGTTGCCTGCTAGCTGCCGCCACGCATAGGAGTGTGAGAAACTGGCTAGCGACCATCCGATTAGGTAACGTATGCTAAAAAATAATAGCGTAGTATTGAATTATAATAAGCCTGAACGCCCGGGTTTCCGAAAAAATTTTGACAAAATTTGTAGCAAAATTTCATTACTTTGACAAAAAATATGTTAACATGGCATCTTACGGAGTTACATGACGTCATCAATAAGGAAACCCAAGACCTTTTGATTTTGATGTCATTAACCTCCGTGCCTAGGCTTCAGTTTTCAAGCGACCATTATAAATTACGTCCATGATTGATAGCGGATCCATCATCCGTATTAAGCCCGATCACTAAGGTGATTTTGCCTTATGGGATTTTTACCTTACGTAAAAACTCAATAATTATGTTTATGTATGCAGAAGACAGCAATAATCCAGAGACAGACTTCGACGATGAAGGCGATGACGACCAAGCGGATTTCCACGCTGAATCTGAGACGACCACACATCCCGCTGTCCAGTCAAGATGGCCGACAAGGGTATGTAGTAACTGCTCTTCAATCCCACTTTATAAATAGCCTAATTCATTATACTCAGTCACGGGATCCCAGCGCTAAGAAAGAAAATTTGGTTTAAAAAAATCTCACTAGATGGCGCGACATCCACCGAGTTGTTATTGAATTGCGTGTAAAATTAACATTTTCTGTAATTGAACATAGAAATTGTATGTTCTTGTTAAACTAGGGTCAGCAGGTGACATTTTTACCTTTTTTTATATTTGCAAAGTTATTTACAATCCGAAATAGAACGACGAAAACGTATAAAAGGGCAGGGTCATAGGGTGTCAAAAAATTCGTCCATATCGCTGTCAACGTGAAAAGTGCCCAGAATGCTAGCAGCATTGCCACGTTGGATGGCAATGCTGAATCTCTGGCCAAGGAAAAGCCCAGCCCTCTGGTCACGTCAAGAGTCGACTAACCGCTTGCTTACATCTCGAAATACTCGAAGAGCACTCGGACCCCATGGACCTAATGTTTCAACCCCAAACAGCTCAAATATATAACTTCCAATAAGGTTGTTGTATTTGCGCCGTTTGAGGTTTTCTGCACTAGCAGCAGCTGCCCCAGCACAGCCCGCCGTGCTAAGAATCCGGAAGGATGAGAATCATGTTCTTGTTTAATCAACTCTCCTAAGCATACAATTTTGGAATATTGGGCTCTTAGTTCATATTTGAAAGATTATTTAAAGGGATCATTTAAAATTGATGCCTATAGATGCCGCGGTTTTAAATGACTGAGGCATTCAACTCGATTGTTTAAGTTTGTATTGGAACACATATTGGTGCAATGAAACTGTAAAAACGTGCAAAAAAATACTGTAAAACAAACCTTCACTGTATTTAAAGAAATATATGTTTATGCACCGAGTAAACCCTTTTACTTGCAAGTCGCTGCTAACACCATCTATCTATCGCCATGGAACGGAACCGAAAGCGAACTATGTACAAAAAATTATCGGTTTAATCAGACGAAAAACGCTAGTTACGGCGGCGCGGTTTCTTTAAATGGGATGAGGAATATGTATGCTAGTATTATATTATATGTGACTCAATGTTGAGGATCGTATCACCTACATTTCGACTAGCTAACGAACTTCTTGAGTACCATCACTAATCTATGGACAATTTTACAGATATTTTTAGGTTAGGTACAGATGCACCTATATATAGTACACCCACATTACGCCAGTTATGTTTAAGTCCTATGTAACAGGGGGCTAGCCTATTGCCATCAATCGGGCACAAATCCAGACTCCGGACTGCTATTGTGAAATTCCAAATGGAAAAACCTAATAACAGTTTGCCCGACCCAAGAATCGACTCCAGGAGAAGCATGCTACTGCTTGTACCCTGGTACCCTTCTGTGTGCCCTGGCATTTGAGTGTGTCATGCTCTCTCTAATTTCTCTCTGATGGTGGCACATGTGTTGGATCATTCGGTTCCCTCCATAATGGTTGAGCTGAGTGGTGCCGATCCATGCGTCATGTTCGTGAACGGGCGCCATCAGTTGGGATTGGTCATAACTTAGCTGCCTCGGCCTGTTATTGCATTTTTATGTTGAAATTGTTTGTTACTCTAGACGCTTTTACGTGCACGTCTTTTTGCATCGTTCTCACATATATCTATTTATTTCTTAACAAGAATGATGTAACCAAAAACTTGTAATTGAAACTGATGGAAAAGAGTGTCCGTGGAGTTTCTTGCAAATTCTTCTCCATTGAGATCTACTGAGGTTTGCGAATTTGCAACTAGAGTCATATTTTTTTTTGTTTGACAATTCTAAAGTACCTTTAAGGTTTATTTGAAAATAAACTATTATGATTTTGATTTCTCCTGGGGTCTGTTTTGTTAGTCTAGTGGGCAACCAGGCAGACCCCAGGGGAAGCGTTGATAAGAATTGTAATAAAATAATAATACTCATGACAGACCAACAAGGCAGGCCCCAGGAGAAGCGTCGAAAAGAATTGTAATAAAAGTAGAAATACTCATGATAGACCAACAAGGCGGACCCCAGGAGAAGCGGCGATAAGAATTGTACTAAAAGTAGAAATACTCTTGACAGACCAACAAGGCAGACCCCAGGAGAAGCGTCGATAGAAATTGTAATAAAATTAAAAATACTCATGACAGACCAATAAGGCAGACCCCACGAGAAGCGTCGATAAGAATTGTACTAAAAGTAGAAAAACTCATGACAGACCAACAAGGCAGACCCCACGAGAAGCGTCGATAAGAATGACTAGATTGAGCGTTATTTTTTATGTAAAAACTGTATGAATATAAAAAATAAATAGTACCAAATTATTACTTTTTTAATTGTACTAAAAGTTGAAATACTCATGATAACTTTTCATGTTTGACTCAGGTGTTCGCAATGGAATGTATTCAGAAGATAATGGGTGCGTGCGAGGCCACGGGTGACAGCGCACACTTCGACCTCGTCAAAGCCAAGGAGAAGCTACAGAATAACCCGGAAGGTATGTACAGAAAACACGTTTTTCCAGAACGGGCAGTTGTTGTTTGATGGGAATCATAATTTTTGTATTTAAACTCTTTTTTTTTAAAGTTCCCAAGTAGGTTTTCATACCTAGGTATCTTGAGTACAAGCTGTTCGACTTAGTTGTGCACCTCGCTGTAATGCGACCCCGTGTGTTTAGTAGCGATGTTTTCTTTGTACCATTGCGTCAGAGTGACGTCACAGCGTCAGGTGCACAATAAAGTTGGACGGTTTGGGTGTATAGTACAACTATTAATGTCCATCAATTATTAGATTTATCGTGTACAATAAATAATAATTTGAATTCAGAACTAAGTAATTTATTGTTGTTTTGTTTTAAGCGGTAAAACTATTTTCCTTTTTAACTGCAGCAGCTTTCCTCCCATTTTTAAATAAATTACATTAAGTTAAAAGAGTATTCACAATTCTATATACTTCCAAGTTGATTGAAAGCGTCCGGTCTTCACCAAGTGCAAAAGACAACTGATAGAAACTCGACGACTCACGAAACACAAAGTTTGCCGACAGACATTAAGAAAATAGTTGTACTGTATATCAAATTTGGTTAAAATCGGTTGATAAATCGCCGAGATTTTGGACTTGCTGATTTATAAAATTCGTGCCACGCAAACGTAGACAGCAATTAAAAGTATCCTGAAAAATAATCAAGTTGGCTCGAAATTCCTTGAAAGAGAAATCGTGGAACAGGGATATCACGACAAAATTTGTGATTAATATCATAGAACGGTAGTCCGGTATCTAAATACATTGCCCGTTTCGGGTGAATGCGAAAATTTCTATAATAAATCTTGCATTACGTCTTTAATTTAGGAGATTATTGACCAATTTCTGAATAATAATTAAAAGTTGAGCATTTGACAAACTACTTTAGCCAAAAAAGCTGTAAAATTTTGGGCCTTTTACTACTTAAATGACCAAAATTTTACAGGTTTTCAGGCCCTACGGTTTGATACATTCTTTGCTTCAAAGTTTTTAATTTAAACCCGGCCAATTATTTTGTGCGTTTATTTTAAATGTTAACCATCTTCACAATCATTATAATCTTACTCTTCCAGGAGACTACCTATCCCTTCATCTATCAGACCTCGTCCGGATGGCATTCGTCGGGGCCACAGGCGAATCAGATGCTCTCAGACTTTGTGGGCTCAAGACTCTGCAGATGATCATACAGCAGTACGCTAGGGCGCCAGAGCCTGACTTCCCTGGTCATCTGCTGTTGGAACAGTATCAGGCGCAGGTTGGTGGAGGCATAGCAACTTTTAATTATTTTCTTTAAAGGAGATGATTGAAAAACCGGAATCCGAGAAGAAAAGATGAAATGGGTTCCAGGATCCCTGAAGCCCGTTTACATGAGGATATTTGATCGCCATGGCATTTCTCGAAAGGCAGACTTTTGTCTTTTATAGTTCTCGCCAAACTTCTGGGCCGCCCTGAAGATGGCTATCCGATGTGCAAGGCACGAAACGGTGCAGTTTTTGTATGAAATTTACTACTACGCAGCCATTGTAGCCAAGTTCCGGGCCGCCAAGAAGTTTGGCGAGAACTATTACATGGGTATCTTGTTTGTGCTTATTACAGTACTTCTTTTTCTTCTTTAAGCACCCTAGAGTAATTTCAAAATAGCGCACGGTAAGTTGCTTCATGTGTTCAAAAATCCTGTTGAGTTATCCAAATGAAAGGGCGTGCTTCGTGTTGTTAAAACAGATACGCAATTAGGGTGCTGTTCAGTGCACAATATTTTAGTTGTGTAAATGAGCCTTTAATCAATTTATTGGCCATATCAATTACACGATGATGTTTAAGATATTTTTTTCAGTTCGATTTCCTGCTTCAAGCGGTCCAAAATCTATGAATACCATTTTTTCGCACTGAATTAACCCATGTTTTTTCTGGCTGTATAAATTCATTCTTTTTTTCTAAGTTTTGTTCAGGATACAGCCTTAATTCGCAAACTATTGTTTAAAGGTGGGAGCCGCGGTTCGCCCCGCATTTGCAGGCGATACAGCATCTCATGTAACGGCGGCCGCCTGTGATGTATGCTCCGCGTGGATCGGATGTGGTGTCGCTAGGGATATCAATGATCTAAGGAGGTTTGTATTTTTGAAGTCACATTGTAAAATTAATCCGCTCTCGACCGCGTCTTGGATTGGCTCAAACACAGGATGCTTGGGTCTCAACTGTTATAATAGTTACAACGGATCTTTGTGTCTCTGAAGTTGGCTCTGCTAAACATTGCGCAAGAAACAGTTTGTCATCGAGTATACTGCATAGAGTAAACGAGATAGGACGATGCGACAAACAAAAGCGAGTGAAAGAAGCAGTTATACAATGCTATCTTCACCTTCAACATTGACACAAAAATAGCTACTGCGCAGGGTCTTGCAGCCAATTCAGAGACACAAAGATCGGTTGTGAGTATTATACATATGAGTTTAAATATTTCTTGGTAGAATTTCTTCTGGTTTTTTTAAGTGTATTCAAATTGAATTTATGAAAAGTATTATGTGCATTGATCGGTTGAACATGAAAAAAACCTTTAATGCTGAAAATTACTACAATTAAATGAAAGTTAAACTTTTTCGTTTTAGAGTTCACCAACTTCTAGTCTCAAGTTTGGATAAATTAAATACTAAAGGCAACACCACCTTAATTTACAACGAAAGTATGGCAACACTGGAAAAGTTATCCATCTTGAAAGCGTGGGCTGAGGTAAGCTTAATAAATAATTTCAAAATTTGATAAAACAACTGTAACCGTTTTTGCAAATGTCTTAAAAAAATATTGATTTAATTCTTAATGACCGCTTTATTGAAACCTACAATAATACTTTATGTCACATAGGTCTACATAGTAGCAATGGTAAGCAACGGGAGCGCCCCTGGTAGCTACGTCAAGCATCTCGACACGAAACCCTTCAACAATCGCGCGGAACTCGCCAAATGGCGCAACCAGTTGCTCCAGAACAACAACCAGATCGACAATGCTGAACCACAGACACCTGAAGATGAGGAGTATGGGGAGTTTGAGTCCAAAGGGGAGAGTTTATTGAAGTTGGTCGAGCCTGAGTTGGAGAGTTTGGGCGAGAACTGGATCGCGGCCCTGAAGGATCATGCGCTTCTCAGTTTGCCTCCTGGTAAGTCGATACTACTAAAATTCGCTCTTCTAGGTAGATTTTATCCACCAGATAGTAACCACACTTCAGGTAGGCACGATCCAGCAAATAAAAACTGTCCAAATGGCACCACCCACCAGATTGGAACTATCCACGAGATAGGGATCGAATTGGTAAGTAACTGTTTGCTGGGTCAGAAATCCGTCATCCGGGGCTGGTTAACCGAACAGATCGATAATGCTGAACCCCAAACCCCTGAGGATGAGAAGTATGGAGAGTATGAGTGGGGGGAGGGGGGGGGAGGATTTGCTGAAGTTGGTCGAGCCTGATTTGGATAGTCTGAGAGAGAACTGGATCGCAGCGTTGAAGGATAATGCGCTTCTCAGTTTGCACCCTGGTAATAATTGATTTTTAAATAAAGCTAGAGGATTTGTGCCGGGATATTGTCATTGATTTGTGTATAAATAGGGCTATTTAATTGAACTTTAAAGGTATTTTAAAATTGCGTAGGATAAAAATGTCTCGCATGCAGGCAAATACACAAGAAACTTAGGGCTCAGTTTATGCAAATACAGCGTTCTGATTGGTAGTTTCATAGCAGTCTCAACCAATTTCCTGTATTTCCATAAACTCAGTTTAATTGAACTATTTGCGATTAGTTTCATTGATGAAATCGGCCCTTAGAACTCCGTTACATTTAAAGTTTTTGACTAGTTAAACCTGCTTGCTGGTCAGAGATACAGGCATAATATTTATCTTTTTGTGTACAGAGTTTGCCTCTCAACTCCCGCACGGTGGCGGCGCGTTCTACTCCGCGGAAACAGCTGAGGCGTCCCGACAACACTACGCGCGCGCCTGGCCCTCGCTACTGTACGCCGCCTCGCTGAGGTTCAACGCTAATATCTCACAGCCACAGACTGATAATGCTGCGGGTAAGACGCATATTTATATCATAGGTGTTGAGTATCTTTGAAAATCGGTATGGGTTATTGACTTATTAACCTCTTCAGTGGAAAAAGTCTAAAAAAATGATGAAGGAAAACAAAGTCCTAAAAACCAACTTTAGGACCACTGACTACAAACCATCGTCGAGTTGACGCGGCGATTATAGCGTTAGCATAGAGAATGTACTCGACGGATGCCTACGTTATGTTAGGGAGAGCCCTGACACGGGCACCCAACGCGAAGAATGAAAATTTGGTTCAAATAAATTGCACTAGATGGCGTGATAAGCTTCGATTTGTTATTGAGTTTTGTGAAATATTAAGATTTTCTAGAGACGATCATAACAAATGTATGTTCTTGTTTAGTTATCTTAAGGTTGCCCTAGTCGGCGGCACGAACTATTTTGTGCGCGGGGTTAAAATGCATGCTATCTCATCCGACAACACGAGCGAAAGAGATAGATGCTGTGATGAGCAGTAAGAAGCTAGTTCGCGTACGAATTAGCACTTTTGCAAGTTTGTAGCGAAATGGATGATGATTTAGGACGAAAACGAGCGCGCGAAATTTTATAAACAGGTCTTTGGGAGTCTAGATATCATGATAAAACTACTAAAATTTATATTTTCAAAATAAAATTGTTGATTTACTAATCTATCCCTGTATGGGGGCCGTTTTGCAATTTTCCTTCTTCTTATGGTATTTATTTGCGCCCAAAGATGAGTTAAAATTAGTGTTGAAATATGGAACTTTTGACGCTCATAACTTTCAAAGCTCATATTATTATTATTATTTTTTTACTTTTTAGTTTGTATATTGATATAATTTTTATTTTGAACGTACAATGTCAAACAGTGGAGTAGTCGCCAGACTACGTTTGTATGGAAGAATGATCGACTAGTGTAACCTTAAGAAGTGATCTTAAGATGACTGAAAGGTCAAGTCTCTTACACTCAATAAATATTTGAATTTGCTATAATCTGTTTCTAGCATTTACGCACGCAAAATTATGTTTGCATTTCCATTTTTGCTGCCTGTAAAAATACAACCTTTAACTGATCTTTGTTTATTTCAGCAGATAAATCTGAAGGTGGCTTAGACAACAGATCTACAAAGACTGAAAATGGAAACTTTGAGTTTTTCGAACCAGTCGATGAGAGATTCCATTTGTTATTCGGTAAGTAATTTTTTTTTTTATTACTTCGTTCTAAATATTTTTCAGTCTAATTTCAAATTTTTATTTTATTCGTGCTATGAGTACTACGTAAAAACTACATGTGTGTATGGCCAGATATGTGAACTTAAACTAAGCAAAAAGATGGTGTAAAAAGATCGTGGCGTTCTGTAGGTACACCCCCTCCCTCTCTACCCCAACCCCTTATGGGGGTAGGCGAAGCTACAGAACGCCAAAACGCCTCGAGAAAATTATTTTACAATCACGTATTATTTTTAGGTATTTGCACGGAAGCACTGTGTGCGCAGCGGGATATGACAGACGAGAACATCATCTCCGTGTTGTTGTCTCTGGTCACACTTCTCGATGCCCCAGAAAACAGAGCCAGGTTATTGAAAGACAGGTACGTAAACTCACATTATTGAGACAAGCTCTATGCTTTACAGTAAATATACAAGTTGAGCTTAAAAAATATCATTGTAGCAGTGTTTTAATTTTAGTGTTCTTATTTCGAACATAATGTTCTATCATTTCACGATTAAAAACTTATGACTAAATTTAATTTATGACTTGTTTATTTAATAGCCCAATCAATATATGTTTGCTCCTGAAGCCAATGGGGTTCAGTTTCCAATAAAACCTCCCAGACATAATTTAGTTTCACTACTAAAGATTTTTTTAAAGTAAAACTTAGTTGTTCATCTTTATTTTTATTAGTTTGTCCTCGCACTAAAACGCCTTGCAGCAATTACACCAATGGAGCACAATCTTATTTCCTCACGATGTTTTCCTTCACCGTTGTCAGCAATGTCCAAGATAAACTTGGAAAGTACATATGAATTCATATAATTATTCAATTATTTCATTCTCAGATCGCTAGCTATTGAGCTGTGCCAAATCATCCACCGAACAGGCCTCACTCAGGAGAGCATTGAAGCCTTACTTCTAGCCGCTGATGTTCTAAAACTAGTCATAGATGGAGCCAGGGAGCAACTGCATGCTAATATGCAGGCTAAGATTAAAGGTAAAAAAAAAACTTATGAATTGGTAATGGGATGGGAAAAGAGGAGACCAAGAGAGACAGAGAAGCGAGTTTATTGGTGTCCTATGTATTTTCAGCACTGGACTGCTGTAGCCTGTTGATAAATAATGAAAAATAATAGCAGAAAAAATAAAAATAATATTGGCATCAAACTCAAATTATGACCGAAGCTGTAGCCCATAGCTTCGGCCATACTTTTTAAACATTCGGAGCCTCAGTTCAACCAGTCCAGATTGAACCAACAAAACTTTAAACTCACTTGTCAGCTACATTTCAGCCAAAAGACCACTGCTGGGCCAAGGCTCTCAAGTGTCGGCACACCGAACTCGTTCGTAGCGGAAGTATCGTGTCTATACGAACCTCAATCATTTTTCTAACATGCCTTTTGCCATTCCACAGAACTAGCACCAAACGAAGCCACAGATGAGTCCACACCTCAATCAGTTCTCGAAGTAGTCCACACTTTAGGCGAGGGAGGTCCTACAGGCGACTTACCGCCGGGCAAATCCGTGGTCTTCGCTTGTCTAGAAGCATGTCTATGCC
The DNA here is from genome assembly GCA_947562075.1 of Orthosia gracilis. NCBI lineage: Eukaryota > Metazoa > Arthropoda > Insecta > Lepidoptera > Noctuidae > Orthosia > Orthosia gracilis. The sequence goes on along the minus strand of OX387264.1, from coordinate 63,894,860 downwards.
TCTTGGTTCGAAGGCTCCCGGCCTTGTCTCCTAAGAAACATGGAGGTGCTGTGGGGGTCATTGGCGTGCCCAAAGGATTGGGCGTGCATGGAGATACTTTGTTGGTGAAGAGTCTTTCGGCTATGTCGGAGCTGCCGTCGTTGACAAGTCCTCAAGGTGAGTTGGTTTAAACTTGTTTATGTACTTTCAAAAACTATTTAGGGATCTTATGGAAAGTGCTTCCTGTCATTATAGAACACCTCCTTAAGCCTTTACGGACGCCAAGCATCTTGAAATGTTTTTGATATCAAGGGTCCCTAATAACGGTCTCTTGAAATGTTAGTAATATTTTTAATTTAACCAGTGCTCTTACATTTTTACCTAGCAGTGTAGGTAACAGTACACGAGAATGATGGTAGGATATTCCCCACAAATATTTTAACATTTTTTTCTCAATGTTGGGGTCTGATTGAGCTGCCGAAACAAAATTTTATCGCACCTATATTCATCAATCTTTCACTTACAGGCGCGCTATCAATCCTGCCAACAATACTGTACCTTGCAACCGAGATTCTCCGCGAAAGTAAAGGAGAAGGCGCAGCAGCAGAGGCAGGCGTAGTGTTGCTGCAACGAGCGTCAGAGTGTCGCGTAGTGAGGGTGCACGAGCACACCAAGCAACAACACGCGCAACTGTTGCAGAGCGCGCTCGCTAAACTAGTTGAGAGGGTCAAGAGTGGTAAGTTGTTACTGTAACTGTTGCTGCAACGAGAAATAAATTAAGATACTTATGTAAAACAGCTACTCGGCCAAACAACCAAGTAACAAACGATGATAGTGACTTAAAAATTGGTTCCATGTAAAGAAAACTTTTTATCAAGATCAAAAGCACTCGCTCCAATAGCACATCTGACTGTAGAGAATCTGCACACTAATTGCGTAACTTCAACGAATGGCTCACGCGTGCTTTGCTTGCAATGAATGCTTCATATGTTCAAAAATCCGTCTACTCGATAGCGTAAATCACGCAATGAATGCTGTTGGGTTATCAAAATGAAAGGGAAGGTTATTAAAATAGATACGTAATTAGGGTGCTGGGTGTACAGAATCTAAATGTCTTTGTTCTAATAATATTATTGATTCCGTTGGCCGTGACATAAGTAACAATTCGTAAACAATCTTATTGCAAGACGTCGTCAATTTTACTTTGTCTCGGCAAAAAATATATTGAGTTAAGACGAATGGAGTATTGATATCTGATTGTTTATCCCATCCTCAATATTCTATTATGTATTTTTCTAGACGAGCCAGAACAACGCATCGAACCAGTGATAGGCGCCCGCGGCATGGCCGTGGTGCTGAATAGAGCGACCCCTGCGCCGCCACTGCACTACCCCTGCATCAACCACTTCAGGCAGTGCCTCGAGACCAACGACAATGAGGTACTGGATTGTTAACAAAATACTTAACTTTTGTTTCTACAATCATGTTTTTTTTTAGAAATACGCACGTCCCAAACTGTACTTATCCTCGCCTGTAAGGGATACAAAGCATATAGAACGGTTACTGTACAATGTATTGCTATTTTATCTTTACTCACAACGTAATTTTGCAAATATGAATTCAAAAAATATTGTAAAAACACGTACTTTATATTCGTGGATAGGAAAAAAAAACATTACAGTGCAACATTTTCCTTCATTTTTCAAACAACTGCATCACAAAAACTTTTTAATTTTTGAAGCATACTTTTACTTTTTAATTTATTGGCGCCTAAATGTTAAAAAGTAGTGTCATTGTCTATGGATGCGCGCGCTCATCACCGTCACCCGCATTGAATCTAAATTGCCCGCCATACCGCATACTTTTTCCGTTTCCACTTTTATTTCAACTGTATGAGTGAAGATAAAACAGTGTATGCAACTGCATATAATTAGGTATTAAAACAATCGCGTGTTATTATTATCACATTAGGCTTCGCCTCATGTGATACTCAGCAGTAGAAGAAAATACTGAAATCATAATAATAGTAATGCCTCTGGTAGAAAATGCATAAGGCATTAAGTCTTTGTACTTGTGCATAGTCTTAGTGAATAAATTACACAGAAACCAATAAGGATCAAGTTGGAACAATGGCGCATATACACTTTCGTGCAAAATAAAAATTAATAAAATAAAAACAATTAATAAATTATAACTTATTAAGTGATCCACTGAATGATAATTTATTCATTGTTCTGGTTTTAAATGTAAGTTCATGTTGCATTAATAATGTAAATATTTACATGCCAATGGTTAAATATGGCTGAGGTTTGATACTCGTATATCATAACAACTATTGTTTATTACCCTTACTTGCTGAATAAAATTCTGTTCTATTCTAGAGGTTGCCCAAAAGCAATTCGCTTGTAAAAGCGAAGCGCACGTGACGAAGTTTCTACGCTGCGTCAACGCCTACCCTGCGAAACTATTTGAAAAAATTGGTGCCATTAATCATACACGCTAAGAACATTAAATCATTCTGAATAACCTCTTCCACAGATCTTCTCATCCTGCTGCTCAGTGCTCCGCTCAGTCTGGTCCAGCAGTGCCTCCCCCGCCTGTGTATCCTGGTGGGCGCGAGGCTTAGCCGCCATCGTCATAGCTCGAGCAGCTGCCGCCAGGAGACCCACGGACATGTCTCATACGAGGGCGGCTATAGCAGCCTTTGCAGCGCTAGATGAGCTGGTTAATGCTGCGCCGGATTCTGCGCGTAAGTTTTTTTTATAATATGATGACTTGTAGTTGCTTGATGAAGAGCACAGAATTACAAATTATTAACTAATTAATCCACCGACTGGTTTGTTTTTTTTTAAATTAATTATAGGCTCGCGCTTGACCACTAACACACCTGATAGTAAGCGATGATGTTGTCGACGATGAAGCACGCTTGCCTAGAAGTAACCTATTCACTCTTGACTTAAAGACCCCTAGATTGTAGCTCTCGGGAAACACAGACTCCGGCAGGGAATGCCACTCCTTAGCTATACGCATAATAAAAGTATTTTAAAAACATTTAGTGCGTTTGGCTAGTAGGTCCACCATGTACCGATGGCGCATCGCCGTACATCTGGTAGTCCGATAATGAAACGGGCTGGGCGGAATTAGATCATGCAATTCCATCGCACACTCCCCGAAATGTCACTGATAAAAAACCGACAAGCTGGCAACTCGACGACGATGTTCAAGGCTCTGGAGCTTTGACTTAACCAGTGCCTCATCGCCGATGACCCTCTCTAAGGTTGTATCACTACACAACCTGACTGTAACTAGTCTATAAAACGCTGACAAAACCGAGAATTTGTTGACTGATATAGTAAAATACTAAAACAATGCGGAACAACAACAGAAATCCACCGACTGGTTTAGTTCTAATGTTTTCTACAAAATCTGCATGCAAAAAAATACTAAAATTTTGCTTACGTATTACGCCTGTGAAGCGCTGACAATAGCAAAAATTTGTTTGGTGACCTAATAAAATATTAAACAATGGTTTTGCTCACAACCCAACTTATACGGTTTCCATAGATTACTGCACTGTAATAATGTAAGATACATTAACTGTTGAATTTTCATTTTCTATGCTGCTACGATAGAAGAAGGACCTAAAGGTAACATAAGGACTATTAAACTCCTATTGAAGAATCACTGATAACCATTCAAATGACCTCTTTTTAGCCGACTTCAAAAAAAGGAGGAGGTTCTCAATTCGTTGGCATCTTTTTTCATTTTTTGTAAAACTGATCCATCTTAGCTAGTCTTCAACTCTTAGGCCCAGTTTTTTGATCCATAGTTAATTCAACCAATGGTGAAATTTACTAAGCAATGTCTGTTTTTGTTTTTTTTTTGTTTCAAATTTCATTAAAATGCGTTTTTTCATAAATTTTTAGTCTAACAAATCGTCAGATAATTAAATATGATAAAAAAACGCACTTTAACGAAATTTGAAACCATTGGCTAGCATATTTAATTAACTACAGATAAAAAATTGATTGATTTAACTACAGATAAAAAATTGATTGATTTAACTACAGATAAAAAAACTGGGCCTCAATGATGAGAATATCAAATATATGTCTAACGACGACTTAATTTTTTTTCTCTTTGTAGTTATCCTTATTAATTCTCGTTGCAGGTATCAAGATGCTGTGGCTACTAGTACCCATCGTGATATCGTACCTGCGCGAAGGTACAGAGCTCCAGCGTGCCGCGCCGCATGTTCGTGCGTTGCACGAGTTTGCGCTGGGCTGGCTTACCAGGGTCGGGCCTAAGCATCCACAGGTATGTGTTACTTCCTATTATGTTAAATAGGTTAAAACATATCAAAATAAAGACACGATAGGTATTAAACCCAACTACTATTATAAACGTGAAAGTTTGTGAGGATGGGTGGATCAGGCGCGGATACAGGGAGGGTGCAACTGGGGCACTTGCCCCCCCTGGTCCTCGACTAAACTAATAGTATGAATGTTCAACACATTTATATCCCAGGCGGGGCGCTAAAATTTACTTCATTCTAATAATTTTGGAGGATGGTCATAACCTGAGCTTTATCTGTCATGATTTTATATGTAATGACGTCCTAAAATTTTAGAGCTCGCTTCGCTCGCTCTTGACCACAATGGTTTTCAAGATTACATTTCATCAAAATTCCTACCGGAAAAGAAAACCAAGGTTATGTTTTTGTCAATGAAACTCCTCGTAGAGAGCCATTTGCCCCCCCCCTGAGCGAAATGCCTGGGATGGTTGGATGTTTGTTACTCTTTCACGCTAAAACTACTGAACGGATTCTGATGAAACTTTACAGAATCATCGCTTATACATGAGAATGACACATTGGCTATAATTTATAAAGATATTAGGAGAAGAACTAATACAACGCGGGCGAAGCCGCGGGCGGCAGCAAGTAATATTATAAAGAGATAAAATTGTATTCTCCTTTGTAATGGGTAATCTCTGCAAGCACTTAAAAGATTTTCAAAATTCTTTATTTGATAGAAAACTACCCGATCGCTGAGTAGCATATGCTACATTTTAACCCGAAAAAAGTAACGGGTTCAGTGGGTGGACTATAGGAGCGACGCTGCGGCAAAAAGCTAGTCATGTATAAATCAATCGTAATACTCGACAGCCTGCCCATAAAATAAACCTTGTTGACATGCTAATCCATTCACTGAATTGTGACATATTCTTTTCCAAAATGTACTGGATATAACAACTTCTACAAGTTTAAAAATTATTTTATCTACACTCACAACATAATGTTCTAAATATGAATTAAAAAAATATTGTATAAACACGTTCTTTATATTCGTGGATAGGTAAAATAAAATAAAATAAACCATTACAGTGCAATTTTACTTCGATTTTCAAACTAACTGCATCATAAAATAACTTTTTAATTTTTATAGCACACTTTTACTTTTTAATTTACTGGCGCGTACGGGCTCATTGACTTAATGTAGAAAAGTAGTATTATTGTCTATGGATGCGTGCGCTACGAAGTCATGCGCAATGAGAATCTAAATTACCCGCCATACCACAATTTTTTCCGATTCCACTTTTGTTTTATTTCAAGTGTATGGGTAAAGATAAAATAGTGTATGCCACGGCATCTAATTAGGTATTAATACACTCGCGTGATGTTATTATTAAACCCCTATTATAGGACCATTGCATAAACTACTATTTCAATGATGGTTGGGCCATACCGTCAAAGATACGGGGGGGGCTCGAACCCACTAAAATTTGTGTATGTTGCACGTTTATAGACTTGTATGCTGCCAATTATAGTCAACCTTTAAGGACAAGGTCAACGGTTGAGTATGACACGCGTACTTTTGTTCTAAATATGACATTTACTATGTCTATTCTAAATAAAAGCTTAGCAAAAAGTCTAGACACTTCAAATTAAAGTATTTCACTTTCTTTCCAGGAATTCAAAACAATGATGCAACAGTCCTCCGAACTTCGCAACAAGCTAGAGAACGCGCTGAAAGCGAACCAAGCCAGCACACGGGCGGGTCGCACCGCCGCGTCTCAGCGACCGCTGTTCGATGCTAAGCCCGCTAAACCCACCATACAGCTGAAGACAGATTTCAGTGATTTTAGGTAAATTGTATGACACAAGATTATAATGAAAAAGGATCAAATTGTATGAAATGTGTTGAAGGCAAGAATTTTAATTTTAACAGAATATTTGTTTGATTTAGCTGTTTAACAAGAATCGATATAATCTTAAACAAGTGTTTATAAAATTAGGGGCCGATTTTTCGATAGTCGGACAATTTTTACTTGAAAATACTCATAGAAAATAGGTCAAAAAATCAAGTCTTATTTACTGTTCAAGTAAAATATATCTGGCTATTGAAAATTTGCTTTAAAACCCAGTAGATGATACCCAGTAGAAAAATGTCTCTCATTAATAATGAACTTGTCACATTACTTCATGTAATGTAACCGAAGCATGTAACACTCACAAACATTGTAACATAACATTGTTAGCAATGCACTTTTGTGTTCCATATTAATTGCGTACCTATCAACATAAAACACCTTATGAAATTAAATGGTTCCGTATCAATGAACAGCTTAAAATAAAAAAGGATCAAATTGTGTGGACTGAGTGAGAAATTGAATATTGTAGTATTATGAGATACATAAGCCCAGTAAATAGAATAGATACCTAATTAAGGTCGGGCGGATATTTATTTTACACAAGAATTTCTTGTGTATCTGTTGTCTTTTTTGTTTATTTGTCATATTTAATGTCATGTCTTATTTAATCGTCTAGAATTATAATAATTTTAAGATCCGTTTTAAATATTGACCGTATCCCGACAAGCATTCTGGTGACCTATACAATAAGCGGCCGAGTTAAAATATTGTCAACAGAATTATTGTTATTTTAATAATATCGCATGAACATAGACCAATTTTACCTATGAAAATAACGCGATTAGCAGATTTAAGAGTTTGACCGTGGCAATTTCGGCTGTCTTTAATATAAAGTATGCATGATGCCCCATAGTGTAACTTCTATTTAATAAAAATCACAAAAATAACTATCCAGTACGACCAGCAAATGTAATACGTTTAAATTGTGCGAATGAGGATGTATTGTTGTGTAAATTACCTATGTACTGTTTTGTTACTAAAACGGTACAAAGGTAATTTAAACAATATTTTAAGATTAATATTACTGGTCAACTGCATATTGCAGTATTTTTTTTTTTAATATTATACCGAATATGAATTAAATATTATATTAACAATCCCTAATCTAAGACATCCCACTTCTGATGAAACAAGTATGCAACATCCAATGTATTTTATTTTAATGGAACTAACGTGGAGAATGAAGTATGCATAATTTGTACGCTGACTATAATAATATTAACCATTCCATAACAAAGTTTTTAAAGCATTTGCTTGCGAACACTAAATAGAAAAATATTTTATATTTATACACAACTCCTCATTTTAGTAAGATTAGTTACTATACTTATAATACGAGGGTCCTCCCAAAGGTTCGCGGCATTTTTCCTTAAAATCAGATGTATTCTAATGAAAATATGCCGCGATCTTTTGGACTTCCCTATGTACGTTTTAGAACAATAAATATAGATTAGAGAGATGCTTAGCGATCTCTGTATATCTTAGATATTATTAACCCTCAGTTTCACAGCTCTAAATTATCGGAGAATTAATGTGACAAATTGTCAAGCACGCGTTATCTGCTGTGATTGGCTGTTGAAAATTCATTCAACCAATCCCAGCAGATAACGAGTGCTTGACAATTTGTCACATTAATTCTCCGATAATTTAGAGCTGGGAAACTGAGGGTGAGCCCCTTGAATAATCTAATATCTTAAATCCAAAACAAATAGATACTAAACCGATTTTTAAACTTTGGCTCATGTGAGCAAACGAGAATACATGAAAAATATTTGTTTTAAATCCCTAATAAAAGAAATGGTAATAACTTTCTCATACTTTTATGAACAAGGGGAAGAAATATTCCTAAATAAAAATCATAATATACGATTAAAATAAAAAAAATCCGTAGAAAATATAGAAAAATTATGAAATACTCGTAAATATAGAAAATTAACGTTTTTAATGAAATTAAATTATATGGCAATCCAACAGTTCTGTGATAGTTCCTGAACAGTTTTAAATTATGACCATTTTATGTGAAGATATTTTGCTGATTTGAATGGAATTGAGATCGAATTATTTAACCATAGGTTTATCGAACACATACGATTCAAACTTAATGGCCGCTCGAGCCTAATCTTTACAGCTGCTATTAAGTTTGAATCGAGCTTTACTAAGTTTTAAGTAAACAAACTTTATACCAATTATTTATTTATTCATGTTTATGAAGAATCAAATAATAGTTATAAATAAAGTTTGTTGTATACATAGATACTGGCTTTAAGTTTGGTTTCAAATCATAAAGCAAAAGATTCGGTTTCCATTCCATTAATCTTACGTGTGTGGCGACAAGATCCAATATGCCAAATTTTAATAGATAAAAAAATACCATTTCTATTCTATGCTTCCTTTTTTATACTTGTTTAAGTGCTATTTTCACCTGTTCCTAAAAACTCTGGCTTTTATGATAATGCTGAATTATTTTAGATTTTATGTTTATTTTTAACCGACTTCAAAAAAGGAGGAGGTTATGTCTTCGCAAGTCAATTATATGTAGCTCTTTTTATTTTAAGAACATTATATTTATTTAGATGTAAGTTGCCAATCATTGTACCTTTTGAATTTGGTTCAATAAAGTATATTAACATAGTAACTATTTATTGTTTATTTTCTGACTTAAATCATTCTAAACCCAATTACTAGATTTATGCCGCAGCTTCGCTCAATCGCGGATACAGAGGGGAGGGGGGAAGGGAAGGGGGCCCAATGCCCTCGGCCTCGACCAAACTAGTAGTATGAATGGCGCTAAAATTTTCGAGCTGAGCTGTGTGTGCAACAGATGTTCTGTGTGTGTCTAAATTTTGATATTTTTGAAGAATGGTCAAAACCTAATGTGTGTTTCGATAGCTTTAAAAACTTGAATATTTGAAAAATGTATGGCTAGAATCAACTACGAAAAACTCACCAGTTTTATCCAAGAACCCAGCGTGTCCCGGCGCGCGTTAACGTCCGTTTAAGCGGGCTTGGTGATGATGGCGGCAGTTTTCGAATTCTAGCCATAGAAAACCCAATATTTCCCTCCCCCCCGAAATCCCATTTAAGATACCATGACAAGTTGAATTTGTTAAAACTTACGGTATATGCGTATATATAGGGAATATGTACTTCAATATAAGAAGTTGAGATAAGTGGACTGTATAATATAATATATAATAAATGGTTAAACATAAATTAGATACAGATTTACATATAACATAACTATAAAAAAGAAAAGTATTTAGTTATTCAGAGTCCTGATCCAACGGCAGAGGGCTCACCTTTGAAACAGGACGAGTAAATTCATTTCCGTTTGAGGTTTTTAAACCGATTACACGGACTACGCCGTCCGGGCCACTATGTAACTTTGTAATTCTGGCTAAGCACCACTTTAGTGGCGGAGCATCAGTATTGAGTAATACAAGATCACCGATATTTAGACTACGAGAATGGGTTAACCACTTTTGACGTTGCTGTAAAGTATGTAAGTAATCTTGCCTCCAAAGTTTCCAAAATTGTTGTGACATTTGTTGGATGGATTGCCAACGGTTCAGTCTAGAACTGGTCAAACCAGTCAAATCGTAATCGGGTATCGATAAGAGTTCCCTACCTATGAGGAAATGAGAGGGAGTTAGAACCTCGAACTCGTTTGGATCACTGGATAAAGCGCACAGTGGCCTTGAATTAAGCACAGCTTCGACGCGAGCAAAGAGTGTCCCAAGTTCCTCAAATGTTAGAGCTCGTGTACCAATGGTACGTTTCAGGTGCAATTTGGCAGCCTTAACCACCGCTTTATAAAGTCCTCCAAAGTTACTACCTGTCGATGGATTATGCCTCCATATTACACCGCGAGATACAAAACCATTAGATATGTTGTCTAAATCTGAATTTAAGAATTTTGTCACCTCGATCAGCTGTTTACCAGCTGAGACAAAATTGGTGCCATTATCGGATACGATAGAATTACACAGACCCCTTCCTGCCTTTAAACGGTCGAAACACGCGAGAAAACACTCTGTACTCAAAGAAGACAAAACTTCTAAGTGAACCGCTCGTGTGGCACAACACATGAACACGCACAAATAAGATTTAGATACGTGAGCGTTTTTACGAGATGACTCCTTGGTAGGAAAAGGTCCGCCTATGTCAACACCTACAGTATGAAAGACATGAATATTTTGAGTGCGATATGTAGGAAGTTCACCCATTATAGGTTGTCTATTTGTAGGAGATACCCTAAAGCAAGAGATACATTTCATGGTACGTGATCGAATGGCACCACGCGCTGAAATGATCCAATATTTTTGCGTTATTAAGCTTTGAAGAATTCGTGGACCTACGTGTAAATGGACTTTATGGAAATGATCAATAAGTATATTTGTGAAATTACACTTCTTAGGGAGTAGCAGAGGATGCTTCTTTTCATACGTCAAGTTCGACTGTGAAAGACGATCCCCTACCCGGAGGAAATAGTTGGAATCTATGAAGGGGTTGAGCTTTCGCAAGGAGTGACTGAAGCTACCGTCCTTTGTTAGAAATACTATGTCACCGGAAAAATGATGTTTCTGAACTGATTTTACTAGAATGTTATGCGCCTTCCTAAGGTCAGATACCGTGAGTGACCTTCGTTCATGAGCAGCTAATCTGCAATGACGGAGGAACTGATAGCATCGAGCTACAACGTTGAGCAGTTTATTATAGCTAGAATATCGCTCTGTTAATTCGTAAAGCAACTCAGACGTGCCAGTCTCAGTTGAAACAAGAACTGTCTTAGAAGGACAATTGAGTTCAGGAGGATTGCAGTCTCTGAATTCATCCATGTTCTTAATCGGCCATTGGGACTGGTAAAGGTTGAGCCAACTTAGTCCGTTGAACCACTGCAGTCGCTAGCAATACCGATGGTAAGGCCCCACGAGAGCAAATGTCAGCAGGATTAGACACACCGCTAACATGATACCAGCATTGGCTAGGTACACTGTCATGAATTTTGGACACCCTAATGGACACAAATGTTTTGAGTGTGTAGCTGGGAGTATTGAGCCACGCCAGAACGACGGAAGAATCGGTGAACATCAACGTATCATTGATTTCGAGACGGTTACGTAATATGGAATGGACGTATTTGGTAAGTTTTGCTAGTAAGTGTGCAGCCATGAGTTCTAGACGTGGAATGGTGATAGTCTTTAAGGGCGCGACCTTAGATTTTGCCATGACTAAACTAACTTTAGTCTCACCATCCGCGTTTTTAGTTCGTACATACACAACCGCAGCATAGCCAAGAGTCGAGGCATCACAAAAACCTAGGACCTGACAGTAGGTATGGCGCTCAACCTTGACGTGGCGATCATGTTTTATTTGTGACAATAATGGAAGTTCATTGACATATGCCTGCCACTGCAACTCAAGAGCTGATGGTAGAATTTGGTCCCCAGTCTAGTTGACGAGTCCAAAGTTCCTGCATAAAACATTTGGCATAGAATAGGCACGGAGCCACAAAACCTAGAGGATCGAACTGTCGACCTATTTGGGATAATACTGTTCTCTTTGAAACGACAGGGTTGGACGGAGTGGTGGCAAAAGAAAATGCATCGCAGGCTGGCGACCACTGAAGTCCAAGAACTTTGATAGCCAAATTCTTCTCATCGTCGAATGCAACAGGCGTTTCGCGATGAGCCTCGTCCAGATGTTCCAGCACCTGTGGACAGTTACTTGACCACTTGCGTAGTACGAAGCCCCCAGTCTTCAACAAATTCATAAGTTCTTTCTGAAGTTCTACTGCTTCTTCTACAGTCGCCACAGGCCATATCAAATCGTCCATGAAAAAGGCAGTTTTCAGAATTTGAGCGGCTTTTGGAAATTTGTCCGCATCGTCGTCCGCTAGGGTGTGCAACACTTTTATTGCTAAATACGGGCAACTAGCTACACCGTATGTTAGCGTATTCAGAGCCAATACTTGAATCGGTTGATCCAATGAGTAAAGCCATAATATATGTTGATACGGTCGTTGACATTGAACAATAAGTATCTGCCGGTACATTTTGCAAATGTCCGCAGAGAGGCAAATTTTGTGAAGACGAAACTTAATCAAAAGTTAATTGCTTGAAGTTTGGGCCCAGGTAACACCATTGAATTGAGTGACATATTATTTGATGTCTTGCCAGAAGCATCAAATACCACACGATGAGACGTCGTGGTACTTGTCGGTTTGATGATGCAGAAATGCGGGATGATGAAGTTCGAATCCACGTTCTGGACATCACCAAGACGAGTCATATGCCCGAGGTCCTCATATTCGCGCATGAACTTGTGATATTGAGTTTTTAGTTCAGGCTCTCTTTCTAATTTAGATTCTAAGTTGAGCAGTCGACGAGTTGCCATTTGACTCGAGTCGCCGAGCTCAACCGAAGATTTAAAAGGATATTTAACCACATATCTGTCCGTTGAGTCACGTCTATGCTGTTTGGAAAATAGGAACTCAGCGAGTTCATCGTCTGGGTTACGCGGTACCTCAGACGGCATGTTTTCAATTTCCCAAAACGAGTTCATTACTTGATCAAGGTTCATGGTGAATGCACAGAATGTACCATCTCGACTAGTACTATCAGCGGTTGTGGCGGCACCGTGAGATGGACGAGAGTGTTCAGTCTGACCCAATAAGACATACCCAAATACTGACCCCATCGCAACAGGTAACCCGTGTTCACGCGGTAGTATCTTTTCACCGTCATAGATATAGGGAAACAGATCACCAGCTAGTAATATGTCAATAGGTGCGGGTTTATAGTAGTTAGAATCAGCTAACATCAAATGTTGGAACTCGACTATTACCTTATTTGTAAGATTTACTGTAGGTAAATTGCCCGCTATGGTGGAGACGATGACTGCATCGGTAGATAAGATGGGTCCAGCTGAGTGTCGCGGCTTAACATTACAGGTGGTTAAACCAAACTCCTTTACCGGACTACCCCCTAAACCAATTGGTTCAAAATTGCATTTACGTCGCGACAAGCCTAATCGCTTTGCACAGTCTTGAGTTATGTAACTCGTCATAGCCCCGCTATCAATTAAAGCACGTACGGTGTGGTAGTGACCCCAACAATCTGCGACGTGTATAACCGCGGTACCGAGCAAGACTGTGGAAGTGGCTGAGCACGTTAATGTTACTACACTAGAACTCGAGTTCGCAACAGAATCTATGTGTAGTGTGTGATGATGCTTGGTTTTTGCAGACCGTACAACGTACCTTCGATGGACAGTCGTCGACAGAATGATCGCGTAAACAATTTTCGCACAACTTCAATTGTTTAATCCTATCGAGACGCTGCGCCGGTGTCAGGTCGATGTAGTCGGTGCATCGATAAATAGAATGCATCTTCTTGCAATACAAACACTCCATGGACTTCGTTGATTTTACAGGTTGGTTTGTATCGAGAACAGCTGACGACAAAGTTGGCCGCTGTAAATTATTCGATTTTGATGAAAATGGTTGACTGGCCTTATTTTGTCCCCGAGTGTACAATACACTTCTCGTAGTAGTGGAATTTGTAGTACACCCAGACATCTCGAGCACGCGTACGTGTTTTTCTATAAACGTAAGTAATCAAATCGTCGCAGGTAGGAAACTCATTCTGCCCTAACTCCTTTTCCAATTCGCGCCTAGTCACGTGGTCAAGGTTACGCGAAGCGACATAAAACAACAAGAAACCCGATAAATCCTTAATGTTCAATATCTGCAGAGCTTTAATGTTTTCTTGATATGTTTGTAAGAACCCATTAGGTCCCGAGACAGACCCATTAAGTAACGGTTTAAAGTTAAATATTTTATCAAGATAGGTAGTTGCTAGTGCGCGTTTATTGTCATACCGTTTCACCAACGCACCCCACACGATTGGATAGTTATCAGAAGTCACCGGCATGGACTTCACAATAGTTAACGCGGACCCGCTTACCGCCGATAGTAAATAGTAAAACTTCTCAATATTCGCTATTTGATTACTGTTGTGGATTAAACTTAAAAATGTATCACGAAAGGTGGGCCAGTTTTCGAGTTTACTATCGAAAGGAAAAAGTTCCAATTTAGGTAACCTAGGCTTTACACCGTTTCCCCCCTTTTCATTGTTATATTAGGCCGGTCTAAGTTCAAACTACTTGAAACATCGCGGATAAAGTAGTACAAAGAATCAAAACTTTCGAGTTCTTTATATGACGGAACATATTCGGCAATTTCTTTTTTAATAGTGTAATAGCAGTAATACTTTTTTCGAACTGGTCCCGCCATTCGAGCAAGTCATGAATACGGGCATTAAATTCAATTAATAATTCGGGTTTGTCACAAACATTCTTTGAAACTTCATACAAGGCCTGTAATCTCATGAAACACATTTCTTTCGTGGTTGAACCAACTTCTCGAATTCCACATCGGATTTGATATCATGCTTCGGTGGCATTTTGCAACAAATAAATTATCACAGAACACAAAATAACTATGGCGGACAGACGGCCCCGGCAAATTTTACATAATTAATTTGCGAAAATGACGACCTGAAATAATGTTTGTGGAAATGAAATATACGTTGGATTAGGAGTATGGACACAAAATAATACGATCTGAATAGGTTTCAGATCTAACTTGTTTAGTCTACTAAATATAACCAAATTAGTGCACCAAGTTTTTTTTGTTTTTTGTTTTCCAAGTAAAAAATGTGAATTTGACCAATAAATACGTAAATTAATAGATAATTAGTTGTATTGATTTCGTAACTGGTTAAATCCTGGCTCGATTGACCAAAATGCGTGTTTCGATAGCTTTAAAAACTTGAATATTTGAAAAATGTATGGCTAGATTCAACTACGAAAAACTCACCAGTTTTATCAAAGAACCCAGCGTGTCCCGGGGCAGGAATATCAGCACAGATCACTCACTGTCAATGATATTGTAGAACAGCACCGTTTTCGGGGCTGATTAAGTGTTTTACTTGTTTTCTGATTAATTTTATACGGAGCAACGTACCTACGCGCGATTTGAGTTTTTGGCGACAGTGGCGCCACAGGTTGATGCGGTGATGATGGCGGCAGTTTTCGAATTCTAGCCATAGAAAACCCAACATTTTCACCCACCGAAATCCGCAAGGATTTCCCAGTTACGATACCATGACAAGTTGAATTTGTTAAAACTTACGGTATATGCGTATATATAGGGAATATGTACTTCAATATAAGAAGTTGAGATAAGTGGACTGTATAATATAAAAAAATAATAATAAATGAAGTCCTAAATAGCAGTCCGTCACACTCTACCAAAACAGAACAGGCGGTTAGTAGGTATAATCTATACTTTAATTTCTATACAAATTATTAAATCCGTTGTGGATAATTTTACTTCTTCTACAAAAACTAGCCATTTGAGTTTTGGGAGAGTATGACTGCACTTTTGACCCTTGACTGTACATAGGTTGAAAGGAGAAAAAATAAAAAACAAAAGCTGGTAATTTCCTTCTCAATTCTTTTAATAAAAATAATTACTTCGATAATTATACAGTTTCATCAATAACCATCTTGTCACCGTTTTCTGAAGAACTCTTGTCATCATCAATTTCTGGTTTCGTTTTCTTTGCTTTACCTGTAAAAGAATAGACAAATCTTCTTTATGTTGATTGAAATAATAATATTAAATTAGATCATTGGTGTTAACACAAATCGGATAGATTTACTGGGGGGTTATTAAATTAGATCATTGGTGTTAACACAAATCGGATAGATTTACTGGGGGGTTATCATCATAGAATAGAATAGAATACTCTTTATTATGTACACCATATAACTTACAGAAATTATAGAAGAAGAAACATTACACTGGGTGACACAATGGACGGCCTTATCGCTAAAAGCGATCTTTTCAAGACAACCTTTGGATGGATTTTAAAAATGACAGGAAAAACAGTACTGTAGGTAGTCTTTGGTGTACTATTTATATATAAAATAAATATATATATAGACAAATATATACAGTAATAAGTATGGAACAAAAACATAGAAATCAAGAAAAACAACTATTAAAGAGAGAGGTAGTGATTCTTTACCATAATGTTAAAAATGGACAGAGATTGAGCACGCCTTATTGACACGGGCAAATCATTCCACAACAGCACCGCTTGAACCGTAAAAGATTTGTCGTAAAAGATGGTGGAATGCATCTCTAGTCTCAAGTCATCATCGTCATCATCATTCCCGGACTCCCCAAAGCGTCGCGACACTGAATGATCCTGTGCGTTTCGCATCTTTAAGGACCATGTCTTATGTGCCTTTAATAAACCCTAAAAAATGTTATAGGTGGGTATCACTATGAAAATACAGAAGTCATCTTACTGCATGCATACGGAGGCTGTGTGGCAACGGTGAGGTACCCAGTATGACCAGGAGTACTCTGCGGCCAGGTGCCTACCACGTAGCTTGTCTCACTGCTTGGCTTCTCCTCAACGGGGGATGTTGAGCTCTGTAAAAGAAGAAGTATGATATTAAGAAGTTTACAGTAGGTGTGTCCAACGAAATTATGTTAGATCGTCTCAAATCGTGGACAGGCAGAACTGAATTGAGAATTATCGACACGAAATTGACTAAGCTATAGAAAGAGACAAAACAAATGTACAGGCAATTCCTGTCTCTTTTCTGTAGGTCGGTAGTACAGAAGGTGACACTCAACCAGCACCAATCAGAAATTTAGAAAAGGACAACAACTGGCTGCACTATCGCTTTGTTTCTCTCACACTTTTCTGATCGCATTCACTTGACAGCCGAATCATGACAAGTGGTTAAATAATAACAGCCGCACGGGTCGATCTTCAAGGTTAAGGATGATTGCTGATGTCGGTCCGTGGATGAGTGACCATCTTTACACAGACAGATTCCTCCGTGCCTCGGAAAGCACGTTAAGCTGTTGGTCCCGGCTGTCGTTTGTAGATCTTGAGAACGGCAAGAGGAAGCAGATTGATTGATTCATTTGAAAGCTAGTTACACAGGGAACGCTTAGTTCAGTTTGGCCGGTTTCTGTATTTGAGTATTAAAGGTTAAGGTTTCCGATTTAAGCCGACCCTACCGTTATTCGGAAAAGGAAGCAAATTGATTGATAAACTTGACAGTTAGTTACACAGGAAACACTTAATTCAGTTTGACCGGTTTCTGTATTTTAGTATTCGAGGTTAAGGACGTTTCAAACCCTACTTTATTGCCAAATTTTGACAGATTTTCAGGTTGAAGTATAGTTTGACAAACATTCAACTCGTCTCTCTCATAACCTCAAATCAATCAGAAACCAGACAATATTTCTATGCCTACAATCAATGAATGGCAGCTGCGTTACACTCTCTCTGACAACTTTAAAAAAATATAACTGCTACAGAACGAAGTTTTCAAATTCGTTTAAGAGACAGATACCCCTCAGTAGCTGATTTTAAAATGTGAATCACGTCTAAACGGCAAGTCATAATTTTTTGGTTAAAAATATGTTATACGAGACCATTTTCTTAATAATTTGATCTAAGAAAATTTGAGTTTTATTCGTATAACATTGTGTAATTAATTTGTAAAGTTATGTCTAACACGGACAAAAATGCGACAATCGCATCAAAACCGCCGGGTGTATTGTAATGAAATTGTCACTACCTCAAAGACAATTTAATTATCTACATTTTGATCTGAGACATTTTTTTTAAGTCTTAAAATAATAAGGAAAGTTCCAAAAACTGCTAAATTTTGGGTGGCCCGGGTGTGAAACGAGTGCGCGTTTTGTTCCCTCAAGTTCGTTGGTGACAGTCGTCGTCTTAACGCTAAAGGGATCTTGCTCTAACCTAACCCAACAAGTAAATCGTTGTATCGTATAAATTAAGTAATTTGGAAACATCTGCAAAAAATAAAGACGAGATAGCAGATTAGCCAAATTAGGGAAATAAATTAGGAAGCCACTAAGGACATTCAAGTCACAAAAAAACTAGCAAACTGCCTTATAAATACAAAAATAAGGCAGGTAGGTCATTACGCACAACAATCATTAGCGGCAAGCCTATTTAAAGTTGATGACGTCATCGCATTATCTGCTGATGCGCGTGAGTTGATAGAAGTTATGACTGGCCATTAGAACTGTACCTGTTTTATGGGTTTGTACAATCAATGAATGTAATTGCTCTTAAATAAATAGGAAGTCCTGTAAATTTCATGACATAATTCGTAGGCTAGCAAGTATTTACTACAAATTTTATCGGGCTGAAATAATCATTATTGGATCGCATTAAATCAGTGACCCTGCATTAAATGCTAGGCGATATCGCGGCAGGTCTAGGCGAAGGTAGAGAAATTAACTCGAAATACGGGAAGGGAGAATAGAGCCTTTGGGTATGCAGACGACAGTACTGTTGCTGAGAAGTATTTGAACTGGCTGCCAAAAAGTTGGGATCCTTGCGAAGGTGAGATGGTACTTCACGACAGAACAGTTGATTAAGTTGTATCGCATACTATTCTCATCTCTGGGACGGATCCGCCAAATACCAGCTTGATGCACTTGAGTCGATTGAAAAACGAGCCAAGAGGCTCATCGGCAATGAGACACTGGTTGAATCAAAGATCCAGAGCCTGAAACAACGTCGCCGTCTGTCGTTTTTTTATCGGCAACATTTCAGGGAGTGTGCGATGGAATCGCATGAGCTAGCCCGTTCCATCATCGGAGTACAAGCTGTACGGCGATGCGGTACATGGTTGATGTCCCACCCAAACGCACTAAACGGTTTGGGAACACTTTTATTATGCGTATAGTTAAGGAGTGGAATTCCCTGCCAGAGTCTCTGTTTTTCCTGATAGCTTCAACCTGGGGTCTTCAATTGAAATAGTGAATAGGTTACTTCTGGGCAAGCGTGCCTCATCGCCGACCACATCATCGCTTACCATCAGATGGGATAGTGGTCAAACGCAAGCCTATCAATAATAAAAAAAGAGAACAGACGTGTGTGAAAAAGGGAGAGGGTGGTATTTGCCCTGTAGTGGTATCTAAAGGGCTAATTATGTAGATAATATTATCGATATAACAGTCTTTGTTAGATAAAATATGACAGTATCCAGCCTATACCAATTTGCCCGTTTTTTACCGCCAATAGAATCAAAGGATTATTTATTTATTTTATTTATTTATTCATTTATTTCAGGCATCAAGGCCCATATCAACATATACAATACTATATTCATATAAACAACTTAAAAATACTATAAATATATAACATAAATATCAAAAAACTAATGCTAAGGTACACGAAGTGTCGGCGTCGTGTTTCGCTGACTGGTGTCACGTAGCTGGCCGCGAAACCGGCGGTACATAACACCCTTCGGCCAAAAATCTGCCTGGAGGAACTTTTCGAGTGCATGCGTCGGAACACGCACCACGAACGACTTGAAGTTCGTGTTGTGACGCGGCTCCAACCTCTCGACCCTCAGAGTCCAATTGATCTTGACGCGCAGATACTCCACGACGTCCTCAACCTTCGTGGAGTGGTGCAGTCTGGACACATACAGCAGCGTCGTCGGGATTGCTGGACGCAGCAGCATGTTAGGTCCTGCCAGCGCAATACCACACTGGTTCCGACAAGGAGGCTTCTTCTTCTTCCTCTTCTCCACCTTGATGAAACCATCCTTGTCGCACATGTCCTTCTCAGGACCCTGCCTTTTCAAAACCTGGTTTGGTTTCGACCGGCTGCGTTTACCCCCTTTTGTTGTCTCCGCTCGAGCTACCTGCGAGTTTTGTGGCTCAACAGGCTTTTTAGCGGCTACGATTGCTGCGTAGACTCGTTTGGGGGTCGCCGAACCTATACAAGTCGTCGTCTCCACCTGTGTCGAGGCAGGGACGGCGGCGGCACACGTTGCAACGCATGCATTCTCGGCAGTTGGTGACGCATTCGAGCCCGCCGACTCGAAACTGCAGATGGAGGCGTTTTGCGCCCCGCGACGCGTGTTCACATTTGCTGTGTCGCCGTCGGTAGGTGACCTACTTGCAAAAATTGCATTGCGCAATAATACTACTTCTGCCCGTAGATCACTGATGGTGTTGTTGGACACCTCCAGCTGATGCTGCATCTCGGCCTGGCTTTGCTTCAGGAGTGTAATGTCCTTCAGCAGCCTGGTGACGTCTACGTGGTCGAACGTGACGGGAGGAAGTTTGTGTAGATCCTTCACCACGAATTCAGGCACAATAATTATCAATAATTATATCTCAAAACCCTACCAGAAAAGCCACATCGGATTTTAATCGATCTACAAGCGACTACAACATAATACGAGTACCTATAATGTCTAAACCATCTGCTGGGCCTATGCTATTTGTTTCATAATGGTTAAGTAGGACATGAAGTTTCAACCACTTTTAAATGATTTGCATGGTCACAGTTCAACTGCCCATCCCAGTCAAAGGTTGACCACGGCCCTGCTAAACGGTGTATGACGCCAGCTCATCATCAGCTGCTAACAGCGTGCGCAGACGTGTGTTACGTGCGCTATTAGCTGCCTGCCACTTTACGTGCTCGCTGGTACGGTACACTCGGTGAGCCATGTGCTTATTGAACTTAGATTATTTGCGAATTCTAAAATGACTAGGTGGCCAAAATTGCTTAAACAATTTTTGCCTTCATCTCATGCAAAAGTTATAGAATCTTTTGCAACACAGCATCAGGCAGTTCAACCCAGAACTATTCTGAGTATATTATTTTTATTTCTTGATGAACCAGCTCAAGAGCTGGTCTAATCCAAAATAGGACTCTCATGGACAGCAGAAATAAAATAAAAGGTGGCTATGGAACTTAAGATATGCATTCGCAGTATCTACTGCACAGTGAACACTGAACTAAACGACCGGTACCTAAATCTGACTGGTTAAAATGAAATCCATCAAGCATTCTGAAGATGCTTGATGCCTAGAATCATGGTCACGGTTCAACTGCCCATCCTGGTCAAAGGTTGGAATTGTCAGCTAAGCGCAATCTTTTTTTAAGTTTAAACCAGATGAAGATAAGACTGTAAAGCCGTCCAGAACATAGTTTTTGAGAAAGGGCAAGGCAGATGATGATGAACTTCTTTTGAGTTTGAATCTATAAGTTAATTCTTTAATCTATACTAATACTAGCTTTTACCCGCGGCTTTGCTCGCAGTGAAGACATTAAAAAAAAAAAAAAAGTTTTTAATAAAAAGTATCCTATGTTACTTCTAATACCTCCAAGAATATATGTACAAAGTTTCATGATGATCGGTTCAGTAGTTTTTGCGTGAAAGCGTAACAAACAAACTTACATTCACATTTATAATATTAGTATGATTATAAAGCTGAAGAGTTTGTTTGTTTGAACGCGCTAATCTCAGGAATTACTGGTTGGAGTTGAAAAATTATTTTGTGTTGGATAGTACATTTATTGAGGAAGGTTATAAGCTATATAACATCACGCTTCGACCAATAGGAGCGGAGCACAAATGAAAAATGTTGCAAAAACGGGAAAAATATTTTTGAGAGCTTCCGTTGCGTGCGCT
This sequence comes from Orthosia gracilis, assembly GCA_947562075.1. Classification (NCBI taxonomy): domain Eukaryota; kingdom Metazoa; phylum Arthropoda; class Insecta; order Lepidoptera; family Noctuidae; genus Orthosia; species Orthosia gracilis. The sequence continues at coordinate 63,873,101 of OX387264.1, read as the reverse complement.
GCGTAAGAGGTTAAAGTTACGCAACATTCATGTATGTAGGGTAGGGTAGGTAGGTAGCCAGTTGATGGGAGCGAAGCCGTGTTGGAGAGCTAGTTATTAATATTTTACATAGCATATTAACATAGCTACAGTCTACCATTTGTCAGTTTCTCAAACTTAAAATATATAAAAATGTAACCACGTAAAAAGACTGTTTATTTTAAAACAGAAAGCCTATGTACACGACGGTACACGCAGGGGTCAGGGCGCGGGTATAATTACCGATGACACGGCTGGGGCTCGTTGCATCTCGTCCTTCAAACATCGCTATCACAAGCGACTGACTGTATTTATTTTACTCTGAGAATCGATTACACACGCATACTGGGGTAAATGGTTCTAAGATTGGCGTAAAAGGTGATGCTGTGGCAGGTGGATGGATGTATGACTTTTATTACTTGTTTAATTATCCAACCTTCAATATAATAAATAGTGAGATTTCAAAGCAAGACATACAAAAGTCACCAAAAACGTTGCAAGAGATGTTTTTCATATTTTTCCGATATTTTTTTTTTTTTTTTTCATATTTTCATAAATCTTAATTTACACCAAAATCACATAACATGCACTGGTTTTAAAAATGCACAGTTCAAGATTGAGAAAGGTGTCATGAGGTTCAGATCACACAGCTCAACTAGAATGGACATGATATGTTATCATTACGAAAGTTACAGTCTGGATACATAAGTAATATCAATGGTTAGGGTACCATAAAAGATAGTAAAATCAGTTTTTAGGAAGAAGAGTAGGCAGTGGCATCTTTCGAGTTTCAGACCCAAAGTTTGATCGGGTAGTAACATGAAGTCTCAGTGACAAAACAAACTGATATTTTTTTTCAGAGCGTGATGCCTTGTTAGTTAGGATCAAAATCTGCATCGTGTAGAACGAAGATACACAGGTTCTCTGCGTTATAGGTACTTAGTCATACGACCTGTCTGCGTGCCGACTCATTGAGGGTCATTAGTTAACTGATGAGGGCAAATAATCTTGATCCATGCAAATATAAATGATTCACAGATATTTAGATTTAATACTATAGCGTAAACTTGTTGGAATTATTATACAAATTACAGAAATATTGTGCAACATCAAACTAGGACAGTAATTGGCGTAAACAACACAAAACTCAATGAAGATATTATTTTTATACGAATAATTGGAATCGATTATTTCGAGGTCTGAGAATCGTATATTTTTGTATATGTATATTGTTAAATTGTTTTGTAGATACGCGAAAGGATTTGAACAGATTTAAAGACACTGTTTGAATTTTCGAAAAAAATGCTCTTTAGACAAAAAAGTATCCAATGAGGGCTTTCGATTTTGAACCCACTAGCTGGCGCCACTGGCGAGTAGATCCTTAAATATAGCTGTTAAACGTGTTTATTAAGCAAAGTTTGAATTAAAATGATTTCTAATTCCGTAAAAGTGCGATTAAATATAAAAGCGAGTACTAGGCTGCAGTTTTGCGAAGCCCTTTTTTTTAAAAAAAGGAGTATGTACTTATAAAAATTTCCGAAACATGAAACTTTATAAAAGCAGTGGTTGCTTAAACCCGTACCTAGCTTAATCTGTCATATTTGGAAAATATTCACAATAATAAAAAAGTAATGAATAAATTCGCTCTGAAAGCCAAAAAACTATAATATGAAATTTGACATTTTGAAGACCTCACTCTACACCAGCGCTCTAGCGGAAAATTCAAACGCGATATCCCTCATTTCATGATAATGATTCTATGTATAGAAAAGTCTCAAATTCACCCCGCATTACTACCCAGACATATAGGTGCCTCATTTGTCCTTTGACTTCAGTATTACCACATCCTCCTCCTATACAAGTTAATTTTGGGTCGCTGCAAGTTACGAGGCTTTTTGTATATGGTAGATATGTATAACAATATATATCATTCATCATATCATCTTTCACAGTGTTTTTCGCCTAAAATTCATCTCTTTCTTCTTCTCTAATCCTTTTTCCTACTTTGGTTATACCCATCTGAGTGTTTTGCAGATCCGATCCTATAAATCCTGCTTTAAGCTATATTCAGGTATAGGTGGTACCTCACAGCACAAACATTGAGTATCGCAACATTCGCAAAGTAACAGTTACATCAAGTGAAAATACAAAACAAAAGGATTATAGGGAGCCGGATTTAGATGCAGTCGCGTTTAGATTTAGCGATACCGACAATGCCCACCGAAAAACGCCTTTCGTAATCAGGATTCAGCACACGACCGACTTAGTCGCAAGGCTTCTAAAGTCTGCAAACTCTAAGGCTGTTTCAATTTACTGCTGACCATGTGCACTTTCTTGAAGCAGTTATAGTGGTAAGCTACAGCACAGAAAGCACAAAAAGCAGCACAGAAAGGAAAATGAAGTGTCAAAGGCCATTCAGTTTATTTCACCCATTACCGTCATTATTAGCGAAAAAAACACGAGTCTGATTTTGCTATAGACGCGTGCGTTTGAAGAGACTTGTCCAGCAGGATTGCTAAAGGTTTATGGTGACGATGAAGGCAATAAACCACTGTAGCGAAGAAATCAACGTTCTGAGCTTTCTTAGTTCCGACTCTTCTGCTTTCTTACGACAATTCGTCTTTCGGATTCAGTAACTCACCGTAAGAAATTAAAGCAGTAATTGACAGATCAGCTTTGACTCCTCTAGACTGGCTTTGCACAAGAGCTATCAGGACACGACCAAAAATTTACAAAACGTTAAAACCCAACTTTTACAATGCTCATTAGCTACCATATGCTATCGGTGAAATGTCAAAGCCGAGTGCACACGAGTTAAAGCCGACAGAGAGGGATGGAGTCGCATCGTGACGTGAGGTGAATTATGGCAGCCCAAAGTCTCACTGCAACATGATTACCAGGACCGCGCTATTGGAATTTTGTTGTTATAAGTTTTTGGGCACACGACAAAATCCAGTCTCCCGTCTACCCAACCCAGGTACGGGTGAAATGACAAGGCGCTTGCGGTGGCGCCACGCGGCCCGCTAATCACAGAGACGCGCTGCGCCAGAGATGTCCCCTCTCATTAGCGAGATTACTAAACTTGCTGGCTGGCTGCACCCTTGCTTTGTTTAGACCGCTGCACTTTGTGACTGTGACTTCAGAGTTTCATAAAACTTGTGTTTAGGAGTGCGACAGTCTGGTGTTGAAGAAAATGATTTAGTAATCAATATTAGAAACAAGTAGAAGGAGTATATAAGGATCGTAGCAGATGGCGTTATGTTGTTTCTGTCTACCCTCATGTAGAAGGTCTTGAGTTTACGCATGTGTGTATGTTTGTAACATGCAATTAGGACAAGATAATGGGCCTTCGCGCTGCCGATGATTCGAGCTTCTAGTTATTCAAGATTTTGATGCATCGAGGTAGTGAACTGTCGCGCTCATAATTCACCGATTTCAAGTACTATCGAATAAACGTTTTCGAGCAAGTATTATTCGATCTCACGTCATCTGATTTCAAGAAGGGAACCCTGCAATTTATAGCACAACCAACGAACAACACACCTACGTGAAGTTGGACCTTAGGTATTCCACATACGGCACCTATCATATTCATATTCTTTATTGTACACAAAATAAATATTACAAATACAAAAGGAAAACTTATGTACAAAGGCGAGCTTAACCCAAAATTGGGTTCTCTGACAGCAAACCTCAATGCTTAAGAGATATTTACAAAATTAGGATATTTAACAAAAGCGCACAACAAATACCTAAAAAGCATTTGAATTCTAACCTATCGATATTTTTCGCAGGTGCTATTAGTGGAACAATTTATTATTAAAATTTTATTCCACATTTGGCACCTACGGATCAGAAGGTACTACTGTTGGGACTTTTATTTTTATATAGGACGTTAAAATCTAAAATTCGATTAAAATCAGTAGAGTTTAATAACATGATAAAATATAATTTCCTCTTTTGCTTTTTTAGGTAGATGTTGAACATTTTAAACATTTATACCCAAAGGCCGATAAAAAATCAGAGAGACGGAAATTTCTGTTAAAAATCAGTTACTTATATATAAAACTAAGGGGTCTAGCAATGTTGAGATAAAGTCAACGTAAGGAAACAATTATAACTTGGAGCTCTCTTGATGCAGACGACCTTTAGAACAATGAAGAGACTGCAAAACAGACACAAACCAAAAAATACATTTATTCAAATATTTGCTAAAAGTCTAGGACTCAGTCGCCGTAATCACCACGTAAGTGTATAAACTCCTAATTGGAAACCTTGACAGAGTTGTGGCGAAGATTACACTAATCTAACCCCGGCCTGGCAGTGGCTCTAACCACAACTGAACTTCATCTGCTGACCTTGGCCTCTTCTCAAACAGGTGTGTTTTACTTCAAAACATCACAAAGGCCTGAATCAATCTGTCTAGAATTTTAAAAACTATATTGGGTCGGCTTCCAGTCTGACCGGCAGCCAAGTGAATTCGGCAAGACAAAGGGCCTCACGAAAGAGAAACACACAAATTCTCTTTAAATAATTAGGTGTTACAAAAATGATTGCCCTTTTACGAAAAGAGTATCTTCACCAATGAAAGAAAGAAAAAGTGTTCTACACTGTACAGATTACCCATCTACGTACCCACCACGGCAAGAGTTGCTTAACCTTGAAGAGCGACCCGTCCGGCTGTTATATATAAGGCCTGAATAATAGAAAAAATAATAAGACGGTTTGAAGCATCACTAATACACGTTACGATACTTCATTTGATCCGGTGTTTACACAAGGTAACATTTACATCAAACTTATTGAAAGTGTTAAGGAATTACTCAATGCGAATAATAATAAACTTGCACTTCGCTGCCACATTAACAGAGATATCAAGACATTAACCGTTGAAAAACAACATAATGTCGAAGGCATCGCTCGTTGTGCGCATAAGCTGCGCGCACGCACCGCAATTACGTAACATAAATCCAGAGTCGAACGCGCCGTGATCGATGGACCGCTGTGTTCCCAAACACAACAAAACCATGTCCACTTGTTACATTTTGATTTATTATATCAACTTTATTTAGATCGCATTGTTAATTTTAGTCAACCGTATCTTACCTACGTTTTATTACTCGACAGTTAACCCTACAGCTATAGATACTTTGGTTTTGAATATATTAAAATACAATAACACATATTTGGTCTTACCTCCATCAGCGAACATAAAATAGATAAGCTTTTATAACAAGAAATAAACGACGACGTACTCTTTCTAATACAAGCGATTAAACGCCCATAAAGCCCAGATTAAAACATAAAACCTTCATGCTGTCAACACAGAATTTAACCTCTCCACTGGATGACATAAACGAAAAAGGAAATAAAAAGGTTTTGAAAAAAGAATAACGAGCAAAGAGGCGCATTAAGAATTGAGATAAGAGAGATGGACGGGCACTCAACGGCGCGCGGTCGACTTTATTATTTATTGACACTTAAAATAATTACTGGCCGGTTGGCCCGTGCCGAATGTGGGCTCGTGTCGAAGACCTTACGCCGATGTGTTTGAACTATAATAGATACACTATTTGCGGAGATAAATGTGAAAAAGAACAACTAAAGCGATTTGGAATGGCTCTTTAAATGAGAGCTTAAAGTAAAACTTGAAAGGTGAAGCTCAATCATTATATTTTACTATAATCTTCCAAAGCCTTGTTGCATTCGATTCTTTAAATTTGCAATAGTGTCCTGAAATAAAAACAAGTGTCGCAAATAAAGTTATTCGTTCTCACTTTCCTCCTGACGCGCGCCAGCCGAAGCAGTTTACTACAAATCGTACACACAAAACAAAAGCAAAACAATATCAATAAAATACCCAGAAATACGATATGCAAATAAACCCAACCGTAAAAGAAACATCGATAAAACGTCACCGAGCTGCCAAAACGGTTACAATATACAAGAAGTGTTATCGGCAGGGCATGTTACCTGTCGCCGCAGTGACAAACGGACGGGCCGCGGATTTAGACGTTCATCCGGGAGGGAGAAATAAGAAATAAAAGGTTTTTTGTAGGATTATTGGAACGACAAGTGAGGGGTAGTCGATGCTGTTTTTGAAGGGGATGGAAAAAATATACTAAAAAGTTTATAGGTTATGAACTAATGACATAGAAGCAGTTATAGAAATTACTTGGATGTGATCATAGATCAAAGAAGAATGTAATAAGAAAGCCGAAACTGATCCAGAAGTCAGATAAAAGTATAAAGATTTGGATGTGATGGACAGAAAGAAGTTTGACGGTTAAGGAATAAAATCTAATAATATTATTTTGAAAAAATCTAAGATGTCAAATTCAGAACAATAGCCTATGTCGACGAAAACGTTTCTACATAAATAAGAGTTCATCTTTCAGTCTCTAACCAGATGCAATTAAACGAGGAAGAGTAAAATGCCTGATAATAAAATTAATAAATAATGTCCAAACATTAAAGTTAAAATTCATATAAATTAACCTCCACATAATGAGGTGCGTGTGGAATTTGATAGTCAAGCAACAAATACGGCTTGTCCCTTTTCGTAGATATGGTAAAAAGCGTCGGTAGCTTGCTGATAGTATACACGCGACCGCCACCTGCGTTCTGACATGTACCGAGCAATTGTCCTTACACTTTGTTACAATTAGCTTGACTGAGCGACGAGATGGATGTTTTTTTTTTTGGAAACTTTTCGAATAGCAGGTGTGGACTTTAATATGTATCTTTACAAGACTGTCAAAGGACTGGTGACACTTGAAGTAGTTTTCAGGGGTAGATTGTGAAAATGCAAATATACAAAACAGTCAGCTGGGGCGTTATCATCGATAGAATGTTACAATAAATGTGACATTCTATCGATGATAACGATAGTCGTAATGCCAAAAAGTTCAGATTCAGATATATTCATTTGCATTAACATATATACAACACACGTGTATACATACAACAAGTAGTAATAATAAGAGCATGCAGGATTACATAAAGAAAAAAGGTTCAAATATGTTTGCCACATACTATGGCGTACAAATTTTATCTCTTAGGTTTGACTACTGGACATTTATTGACATTCATTTTTGAATTTTCGACAATCTTTATTGCTGTTAGAATTTCACTAAAGCCCCGAGCCCCAGCTGTCTCTTTTAACACACTCACACACACATTGTCTAGATTGGGATACTTTGGGATAGTTAGATACGGAAGGCCAAGCAGTTATAGTGAATCTTTGGCCAAGCCTGTCTTGGATGTACTAAGCAATTGAAAATATTCTGATGTAAAATTAAATGCTCAATATTCTATCGGGCAAACAGCTAAATACACATTCAAATGTATCCGCACTTATACAAACCGCAACTCAAGACGTCTCATCAGTCAACATCCCCACAGAGAGACGCGTGTTTTATTCGATAAAAGGACGATACTATCGACACATCAAAAATATCGATACCGATATTCAATACTCGATTACGCAACGATTAAATCGAGCGGTATCGTAAATCAATCGAGCTATTAAGCTGCCATCTGTCAGTAATGAGAGCGTATGAATCACGCCTGATACGCCCGCGCTATCATACGCTAAGATTTATATTTGTATGAGTTCTGTGGGATCTTGAATATGTATGAGCTATTGATATAGTTCATGGCCAGGATTTAATTATGGGATGTCTTGAACTGCCAATCTGAGAATTGTTTCTCCACGTGGAAACTTAAAGTTAGGATTATTGCCTTTTTGAAGTACCTATGTTTTTATCATCAGTTATTATTATTGTAAAATCCAAAGAAACGACTCAAGTTCTAATACAGTACTTTGGTATGCATAAGGTTTCGTCGATTATCATCGGAAAAATTTGTTGTTCTAATGTCATTTCAAAGTTTCCATTACTTTATAAGGCCGTAGAATTCGTCCAAACTCCGTAAAATCTTATTAATGCGTTCTTTGGTTAGGCTATATATTTTCAACTGCGTACAGCGTTCAAAGCGCTACTGTGTCGTTATCTTCGCAAATATCCCAAAAATGATATCCAAAATAATCCTGCGGTCCGTCTCGAGTAATTTCACGCTTCCATTGCATCTGATTATCGTCACTGTGTCCGTGCGGCGTCGGCTCCCGACTGACATTCCTCGCACGCCATCGACCGACCGCCGAAGCCGTCACATATTTTATCACACCACTCAGCCGCCTAAATCACTCATTTGCCCATAATGACTCACAACACAACGTTAAAATTACGCGACATTATAATACTCACATTTACATTACGAATTATCAACCAATTTTAAATCTTTAATGACGTAATGGGTGCCCGGGACACGCAAGGATACGCAATTAATATTATACTCTGATTTGAAACACAGCGATCCATCTCGCAAAGATCGTGGCTGCAACGTCCTTTAATTTCGATACGTACAGTTTTGATTGATTCTATGTTTCGTAACGCAGTGAGCAGACAAAACATTGGCCAATATTTCCGTTCGGATAACAAATAAGCTGTCACTTTGTGCAAGAGAACTTGAAAGCTAATTAGTTGGATGTAGAGTAAACTGAGCCTTGATCTGAAGCAGAACAAGGCAGATAAAGAATCTATTGCAAAATAAAAGTTGGTAGGTTTCGTATATATGGTTTTAACACTAAACGAAGTGCAATGGCACGCGTACGGCGGGACCCCCCGTGATGCTAATGCGATTATGCGAACCGTACGATCGATTATCGTCTGAATCGATTGGTAATAAGCGAGCGCTTTCACCGAGTATGAATGTCAAATCATGAGTATAAAATCTGGATCGGAACGTAATTGGCCCAAATGTTTGTATCGATTTTAAATCCTTTTAGTGACGGTCGTTTGTTTCAAATTTAAAAGCCTGGATAATGTTACAAGTATGATTAAAGCTTATCAATGATATAAAAAGCCCTGTTCTGTGACAGATCTGCATTTAAAACGAGAAGTATTTGACGGTTTTTACACGCACTTCGATGCATTATAATTACTCATTAAAATAATTTTAATATCTTCTTCTTTTCGTTTGAGGATGTGGCCACCTCTGGTGCCAGAGTTAATTAAGCCGCCTCTGGCTTGTCTATTTCAGACTTACATTAACAATATAAGTCCAGATTTCCTCACGATGTTTTCCTTCACCGTTGCCTGTGATGTCCAAAATAAACTTAGAAAGTACATATTGTTGGCGATTCAGGGGCAGGGTGGATGTTTCCTGCGAGCATATAACGAAAACGACTATTCTAAGAGTAAAAACGGTATATTATCATGTAAAACACGGTTACACTGGTTATCGTATCGTCTGGGCATCGTAATGAGTAAGCAAATAATACACAAAACCTTCATCGTTTTTCTATTAGTGAAAACCGCATGATAATCCGTTCAGTAGTTTTTGAGTTTATCGCGTGTAGACGCGGCGGAGGACTTTATTATATAATATTAAGTACTGTTACACATCCTGTCATTAAACATGTCTTCTCTGTCGTGATGTCTTCTTCCATTATCCTCTATCAGTCGTCATTTCTGATATCCCTTTCTGGCCATATCATTCATTCATAGTTTTTTTGGTCTTCTCCGTCTCTTACAATCCACAATCATACCCAAAGTATTTCTTTCCTCTATAGGAACTATATGTGTTGTATGCTGTTCTATGCCAGGAACCGCAAGACTGCACAACAATCATTACAAAGCTCAAGTTAACAACAATTATTTTAATGGATACCATTTCAACATGTTAGAAGAACCGTACGCAGTTTACGCAGACAGGCAGATAGATGATGTTTAATGCAGAACCCCGCAATATTACAACAAGGAACTTGATTAATAAGTCATTCATGTGTCTAAGTTACTTAATGATTATGTACAATAATTATATTTATGGAAGGTTTGAATTAATCGGTAAGTTGGGGGAGGAGCAGCGTAATGCTTATTATTAATCATTCATTTATTTCATCTTATCGTGTAACAGCTAGCAATTTTCTAGCTTTAGGCCCGTTTGCATCACAAATCGCTAAAACATTTGTACGATAACATGATCGGAATTTTAAATCATCTTCTATTTCTGTTAATTGTTTGACGATGATAAAGGGGCAAGTTAAACAATACCATCAAGCAGTTTTCCGTATGTTATTTATTACATTTTATTAGCCTTAACAGTTTTGAAATTAACTATACGAATGTCTAATACGACAATAATTTTGTTATTCCATTCCTGATTTTATTAATTAAACAATCATAAAAATAACATTGTAAGGAAACCTGGACTTATATAGTTAATATAAGTCTGAAATAGCCAAGTTAGAGGCTTGTGGGGTTCCCAGAGACGGCTTAATTAACTCTGACACCAGAGGTCGCCACACCTCACTCAACAAAGAAGAAAGATCTCTTGTAATACAAATAACATCGCCGAGACATTAGTCTAAACTATCTGCCCGGCGAGAGAGAGATATCACTCTGTACTGTATAAGTGCGTAGTAGACCATTCAAAGAAATTCTCAGGCCAATTACGGCCATTCAAAAATTGCCATCGCGGACGGTATTTCACGTCCACACGGCGGGGTATTGGTAAAGTTTTCAACTAGCAATAATCGCACCTCGGATTAACCTCATTGGTTACGATATTGCCTCTGCGCAAAGTTAAATCAAAAAGTTACTCGGCGCAACCCCAAACAAATCGCGGTAACACAACGATAGCGCGATCTAACTCGATCCCAACGCCATCTATCGAGGTAGGGTGTAAACTTTAACGTCGATGATAATTTTTGCAATGTATTATCACATTAATATTATAAAGGCGAAACATTGTGAGTGTGTTTGTTAATTCTTCACACGTCTGAACGGATCAGGATGAGATAGATTAAAGTCAGGAATAGTACGTAGGATAATTTTTATTCCGGGAATATGTTCCCTCGGGATAATTTTCAACTTTCACGCGGGCGAAGTCCCTGGCAGAAGTTAGTCTGACCATATTAGATACAATAGTTTTTCTTGCATAGTTACTTAATTTTTTTTATGACGTAACCGAACAAAGACCGCAAGCCACTAAGCCAGTGAACGGAAGGAGTTTGGCAAAAGCCGTATTCTAATTATAGAAAATTAGAAATATTTAAATATAGAACAAAAAAAAAAGAATAAATAGAAGCCAGTGATTTTTACTTTTTTATTTGTCGGTAGTGACAAAGGCATATTTCGTTCCGTGGCGCATCGAATGCATTTCAGCTGCGAAAATAGTTGCACGTAGGCTTTTCTCAGACAGTGTCGTGAATGGGACAGTGTCGGTCACGAACTAGTATTGTGGTGATTTTTTGTCGGGTCGTGACGCTTTACCTTCCGTGTCGGAGGTCGGACGGACGGTATTTGTCCATTGATGTCCGACATAAGGGAACTCGGACTAAGGAACCATTTTTGAATTTTATCGTGATTTCCTATAAATTTGATAAAAAAGTTTTTCCCCTGAACATTGAATAATAGTTCCAAAAAAATCCACCAAGTGGCGTTTTTGAGACGTACAACTGAGCCCGCGCTATTTCGGCATCTATTACACCATTTTATAATATCATGATTTGGGTTACTGATATTGATATCTCGGTTTCGTCTATAGTTGTTAATTCTTCGACTTATGATACTAATAAAATTACTTTTCGCACTTATCTATTGATATAGTAAATTGACGTTATTATCTTATCAACGGACATTATTTATTTTTAAATTAGGTACCAATGGAAACAAGCCAGGTCGTCGGTCGGCAGCTGTGGCGTGACCCGAGCGACGCGGTCCAGCGATCACGTCCCCTCCTCCCCCCGTCCAAATCTTCAATGAAACTCAACAGTTGCCTCCCCCTTTCATAGAAACCTTCACAAAAACCCATAGGATTCCCCTGAACACCATGAAATTTTCATCAAATGCTTTTGTTTTGATAACCGTGCAATCACGATATTCATTTCTATATTTAAAAACTTTTTTGTTACTATTTTTCATCGTCTTTTGTTTGACATTTTTGTGCGAAATAGTCTTTATGTCTTTTTGGAAAGTTTATTTTGACAAGCCAATTTGACTTCCTAGAACGGTTGTATAAAGATTTTTTTTATCAATTTGTTGACTGCCAAGCGTGGCGGTTATGACTTTATTAACCCGAAAATGCTCATTGTGTTCGGTAGATGCTTGCTTTTAAAAGTTGGTCGAATCAAGACTATTGTTGAATGTTTTTTTTTGTAAATCAATCCAATTGGTAATGGTAGCGAGAATTTTTTTTTATGCAACGTCTTCTTTTGAATTGGAAGCTGTAATTTTATTGGTCGTTTATTTCAATGAAATGTCCAAAACAATATGATTCTAATAATTCATGAATATTCGCACTTTTGACAAATATCTAAACAATATGGAGGAAGAAGAAGACGCTAAATAAGCATACATTTCTGAAATAGAAACCACTGTAAACATTCAATGACGACACGGTTGGCGTAGTGGTTGAGCGATCGGCTGCTGCGCTGCGTGTCGCGGGTTCGATTCCCGCACGGAACAAATATTTGTATGGCCTACAGATAATTGTGCCGGATCTGGGTGTCTTGTTTTTGTGAGTTTAAATGTTTGTAAATGCACCCACGATACAGGAAGAAATGCCTAGTGTGGGGTAAAGTTTAAAAAAAAAAGCTCTCTGCATTTAATTTTAGAAAGTTGCAGATAAACAAAAAACAAATACCTACTCTTAACACAGTACTACAATTTTTGATAAATCTCAACGTAATCCAAGACCATTGTTATCTCAATATCGATATAACCAATCATTAATCTGGATCAGTAAGGGTCAAGAAAATGGGTAAGCAAAATATTTATTATAAAATTAATGTTAAATTAATATGAAAGCAACTTTTGGCTTCACGTAATTTCAGTGAGTCAAATATATGAAGCTTATTGAAGATATCAAGGATATAGATGAAGAAAAATAAACCTAGAAAACATACAACAACAGTAAATCTTTACTTACAATCTTTAGAAGCAATTACTTCAAAACAAAAACCTCTCCAACAAAAGACTAAACAACATTGAGTACTATAATTCTTAACAAATCTCAACAGTGTCAAAGACCATTGTAATCATAATATAAATAACATTTACAGTCATTCAATGAATTTCTTTAAAAATAAAAGAGAAAACCCTCAAACAAAAGACGGATACTCTTTCATGCAATCGCCATCCTTCATAAGAAACGATCACCAATCATTATTCTGGACCAGTACGGGTCAAGACAATGGGTAAGCAAAATATTATTTATTAAGGATAAAGATATTAAGGATAACGAAGAAGAAGAACACGCCTAGCAAACATTTGCATCAAACAGTAAAGTTTTACAATTTTCAAAAGCATTTACTTCAAAAACACAAAAGAGAAACCCTTCCAACAAATACAAACGAACAACACTGAGATATCAACAGTGTCGAAGACCATTGTAATCATAATATCAATAAACTCTAGTCATTCAATAAATTTCTTTACAAAAAAGAGAAAACCAAAGAAAAGAAAAAAAAATACCAAACAAAAGACGGATATATTTCCAACACAAAGTACTACAATTGTAATCTTAATATCGGTCCCGATACCAATCTCCATCCTTCAACAGAATCGGTCACTAATCATTAATCTGGACCAGTACGGGTCAAAACAATGGCTCCCAAATGAGATCATTTACTGGTTGTGTAAGCATCTTTTGTTTTATATGATTGTGATTGAAGCCATGTAATGTATATGGTTCGGTACAATGGTGTTGATTTGACGCAATAAATCGTTAATTGTTTTGTGGTAAGAGATCGGATATTTTGGAATCTAAAATAGTTTAGGTTGATGCTATTGACAATACACCTATTTTGTTTATTTGGATGTTATTAACTTCATTTTACATCATTTGAGGAATCATACAGTTTCGTCAAGGGAATTGTTGCCTCATCATCATATCAGCCGAAAGACATCCACTGCTGGACATAGGCCTCCCCCAAGCATCGCCACATTGACCGGTCCCGTGTGTCCCGCAACGTCTTAAGGTTCGGGGTCGCCACTCCAGAACTTTTCTGCCCCAACGGCCATCCGTTCTGCGAGTAATGTGCCCTGCCCACTGCCACTTAAGTTTGGCAATTCTTCGGGCTATGTCGGTAAACATGGTTCTCTTGTGGATCTCTACATTTCTGATTCGAACACGAAAGGATACTCTGAGCATAGCCCTCTCCATTGCCCTTTGGCTGACTGTAAGCTTTCTGATGATTTCGAATAGTTGCCTACTGGTCCCAAACCGTTATGTCTAGAGATGGGTAAAAGATCTTTTTAAACCAGACAGATTGCTCATCACAAGTTGCATTACTATGTAAACTAGTGTGCGGATTTATACACCAAAAAGCCCGTGCAACTTTATGCACCATAAAAGTAAAATATATGATACTTAATGGATTAACACCACGAAACAAGCCATACATCTGCATTATCTCCGAGAAAATTAAATCCCACACATTAATACTCAGTTCATGTAAATACACAATACATTGCAAAATCGTTTAATCAATAACTTTGCAAAAATCTCCAGGTGTGACCGTCAGGCGATATGGCTAATTATTGCTAACATTCTTAACAGGTTAGCCATGGAATTGCACAAGTAAATGTATAGTTTTATTTCGTAATTTTTTGTACTTGTGCAATGATCATATGCATGACTAAAGTGTCGACGCGACACATTTCAATTACTGATACGAGCTTTATCCGATGATGGCACTATCGGGACTATTGTACTGCAAGTTATAAGAGTTACAGTGTTTAATCAATAAATATTGGACGATTGGGTCGCTTTGACTTACAATACTCATGAGCGCAAACGTATAAGTGAGCTAAGTTGGAGACAAACAGAACTGTGATGCTTTTCAAGCTGGGCTGAAATGGAGACCGAATGAAACATTCGCAAATATAGTCAAGACATTTTTATACTTTCAGACAGAATCCTTTTTACGCTACTGTGATTTTATCTAATACAGGATCAGGCCAGGGCAGATTCTACCAATAAGAGCATGGATTTAACAAAGACACAAGTAATGGTACTCGTATCTATCACGTATTTATTCAGATGCTTAAAACTAAACAAATGAATAAATACGCTGCAGAAAAAGATTATTTCTGTAACACACGAGCTTCGGATTAGCCAGACTGCAAGAGATGATCATCGTCTGAGACTCTAGAGAAAATTAAGTTGGATAGGAATAAGCTTGTAAATCTGTAGGCAAATTGGACATACTAATAAATGTTCACAATTTAAACAGCAAGCTATGGTTTGAGAAAAGTTGTTTAATGAAACCTACCCAAATCTAAGATATGATTGAGCAATTTACAACACAAATAAATATTTTAAAGCTCATTTAAAGTACAGTTACCTACAAATAATAACAGCTTTATTTGTCATAAACGGCTCTCAGTGAGTGGTAGTAAAAACATTATCTCAAAGTTTTATTTTATTGTAAAATAACTACATTCCGTACACCCACGTTATTTGTAATCGTTTATTAATTGCTATTTAACTTTTCAATAAACGGTTTTACATAAAGTCATTAAAATTTTAAGGGCCACTCAATGGTTCGAAGTGGAGCAAAATCCAGCGATTTCGTTATATATGACGCAAACGATGAAGAAACATTAACCTTAATAATATTCATTAAGCAAAAACAAATTCAAATAAAAGCTCAAGATTTTCAAATAAATTAAGCAATTTTTGGATTACTTCAAGTAAGAACTAGAGGGCCTAGTGGCGACCCTTGAGGAATCTCTGATTTCAGTGACAGCCGAATTTGATGATTATCATAAATTGTGTCTCTTTTGGAGATGATTCATTTCGATTTGTCTTCGACATCTATGCCAGAAGTATTTCTTGCTGTCGTATATAGTATATGCTACATCTTTTTAGGTTCTAAGTTTTCTCTTGGTATTGTATATTTACAACTAGCATCTACTAGCGGTTTCGTGAAATTCGGCAATTACGCTAAGGAAACATTCAGGCAAAAAAAAGTCCTATAAATATTCTCCAAGTACTATTTTTCTTAATTTTGATATTGGTTCATCGGTTTTGGTATGAAAACGTAACAAACAGGTAGAATTATTTTCACATTTATAATATTAGTTTGAAATTATTTGCAAACGAGTCTAAATGAAACAGTTCATAAATTACACCATCCCCTAATCCAAGAGACAATGGGTACGAAGCGGTTACTAGATCGGGGTCAGGCCGGGTCACGAACTGACGGTCCCGCCAGTTTTGGGTCACCGCTACCAATGAGAAGTGGCTTAACTTTAGCTTGCGCTAGAACAATGCGACAGCCGATACTGATATAGTTCTGCTAAAGCTTGATATATTAACCATTAAATATGTGGAAATTCGTATCCTGTTTTGATTTTCTTGGAGTATTGATCAGTATAAGCTTTTAATAGATTCAATGCTGGTTTTATCATGGGATTTCAGCAGTTCTTATCCTTAGTTTGCTTATCTTTTATCTCATTGTAACTTTTTATACTAGTGGTGAAATATTCATACATATATAAACTCATACCTTTTTCCCATGGGGGGTAGTCTGAAACTATAGAACACCATATGCTACGATCCATACATACCCACCAAAAATATATAGGTAGTTCCATATTTTTCTAAGCATCAAATCTGACCACGTCAAAATGGCAGTAAAGCTTTCGAATACTCTCCCAGTCTTCAAATGTCAGTCTATAAGAACTGACTTCGTCCAATAGAAATCATTCGGACATTATTAACAAAGACATTATTAAGTTCAAAGAGTGGTAGCCGAGTCTTTCAACACCCGATTATACAACATCACACGCCCACCGTCACCGGTGTCAGCCCCTTCAAAGCTTTGTCATCTCGTCAAATCACCGACCACTTTCATATCGTGATCCAAGGATATTAATAGCGACTGTGTAATTTCTATCCGGTCAAACCCACGAATGCCATTGTTTGGTCGCTGGACACACGATCGATCACAATTACGGATGTGGTGCTTAATCATATTTATTCAATTAATTAATTTCAATGAGCTCAAGGTGAATGGTGTTCGTGTGAGGCTGGAATGTTCAGTTTAATTGTTTTAGTTAGGATTTCATTTGAA
Source organism: Orthosia gracilis (assembly GCA_947562075.1). Classification (NCBI taxonomy): domain Eukaryota; kingdom Metazoa; phylum Arthropoda; class Insecta; order Lepidoptera; family Noctuidae; genus Orthosia; species Orthosia gracilis. Next base: position 63,855,937 of record OX387264.1, on the reverse strand, counting down.
ACGGCAAACTAAGCTTTAGTAAATCAACAGCTTTTTAAGAAGTTAGATCCTTGATATAGTTTCAAAAGCTTTGAAAAGGCTTCTTACTAAGAAAAATTGTACGGATAAGCCAGTAGACTCAAGATGCGATTAATAAGTTGAGTTAACATTACAACAGAGCATAAAGAAATGTCTCAATAATCCGCAAACAAACACTGAAACCGCTGTTACATAAATTGAAACAATGTACGCTGCAAGTGTGAGCGAGTGACAGCTAACAAAACGTAACAAAATGTCACATAGAGAAAATAAATCGCGGGGAAAATAAAGCATTTCGCCCGTGTCCCCGTTTCGAGCGGGCTTGGAGCGGCGCTGTTGCGAGCACCACCATCTTGATACGGTTTAGCGTTCGTGGGAACACACCTCTCCGAGCGCTAATTTATAGCCTAGCGTTGGACTACATGGGACTGACGACTCTATCCCGCCTGCCACGGCATTAACTCGTAAATTCACATCGCAAATGAGAGCTAGCGAGCCGAAATCCACAAGTGCGCTGTCAAACGATGCTACGTTGTCACACCGTATTGAGTTATTTAGTTGGGTAACGCTAAACAAATTGTTAATGCGGTTCTGTGGTTAGAATACCATCATGGATTTTTGTTTCGACATCCGACATTGGTTGCTATGCGTATGTGATTATTTAGTGCGTCAATTATGTAGTGGTCGCCTCATTGCGTTGGAATAATGCACTAAATTGACTTGCTAGGTCGCGGCTTTATGTTGCTACCATTTTCTAATATATCAAGGTTATTTGATCACAAGCATTTAGGCGAATATCACTATTCAAATTATTTTACAGTTTATACAGTGAAATATTCTGCGTTCAAAATTAACAGCAGATTTCGAAACCGCGTACCTGCAAGCTACAATTGAAATTGCGGCCCATACCCATAAAATTGTGTAACTATAACCATATATCACTAGTATCATCCTTAGTGAATCAGATTAAGCAGTAAATTGAGTCAAACGTTCACTAACCGGTGGCATAAATAAATACGAGCGTGCCAAATGATGCACGATTCGCACTATACGTTAATCATTTACACAATAGTTACGGGTTAAGGGGTGATTAGACCGAAATATGAGCATGGAACTAAGATAATTAAAATAGAACATCCAAAATCGCGATGTATTGAAGATATCGAAAAAGTCGCGGGTAGCACTTGGATGACGGACGTACGGAAACTGGAAGAAGAAAAGGGAGGCTTATCTATAATCAACAGTGGTGATTCTAGACTGAAATGATGATGACAATAAAATGTTTCTTGTGTAGTACCAATTATACCAAACGACCATGAATAGAATTTATTTTCTCATTTGCTTTTTGATCTGCTTTGTGCGGTATTTTCGGAGACTCTAATTGCACAAGGACCATTTCAACTGCATCTTTCAGCTCATTTACTGTAGACTCCTTTTTGTAGGCAGCGAAGCAAACATAAAAGTCTATTCCACCGTCTGCAAAGAATCTAAGTTCAACATCTGCTGTTGTGGACCTACTCTTTACTTCACCTGTACCTAAAGATTAGGTCTCAGCCCTATGTTCGTCTGGTCTAAACGGTCCATGAGAATAGTTCAAAACCATAAACTTAGGATCATCGCATAAATATTCTTGTACAATGCTGTGATTGCGATCGACGGTGATGTAATTACCTTCGCTTGTAGCATTTCAGTAATCAAGAGGAGATGTGTTGAGAAGCAATCTGTACTATAAAGTTTCGCATAATTTTGTCACTGATACTTCCTATCCTGTGGGTATTATTGCGTATACAAATCATTTTGTGCTTATCAAAATGGAAATGCATGAGAAATTCAAAACTATTTCCGGAGGCTGTATCGTCGAAGTTATTACGATATATATTGATCTAATATTAAATTCTTCTTTCAATGTCACAGCGCCCCCATGAGGACCTAACGAATAATTTAGCAGATGGCATTGCCATAACTGGAAAGATGGAAATACAAAAAATAAGTAAAAAGGAACTATATTTGTCATCGGCATCCTAAGAAAAATAAAATATGACAGCTGAAAGGACTTGTGGCTGTCCAGTAGGATCAAATTTTAATATATCCTTTGAATTACACGACATATACATTTGTTGATAGCCAACAATCATGGACTACGAAATGACATCATATCTAAATATATACTCCAACATAACAATTTGTCGTACTAAGAATTCATGCAATATCGAGATGTTGAAACATATAGAATCGATTTCCGCAATCAAATACACAGATTTGTCTCACATTGCGTACCTTGACATTCACATTGCCAGGCGTTGTACTACGTAAAGGCAAGTTTATATCGCCCCCTGACTTGACAATTACGGTCAGATTTGTGACCGCGGTATAGTCACTAATGTCAGCGAAGAAGTTAATGTCGCAGCTGTAGTTAGTATTCTATTTTATTTGGTGGTTCTACTTGAGAATGGTGCTAACGGCTTTTAACGATATCAGGAAGATGGTTCTTGCTAGGTTGATGGCTCAAAAATTGCCTTTATTTATGCAGCAGCAGACAGCAGCAGTAGTTTGTTTCGGAGTCGCGTGAGCATACTTTACAAACACGCTACTATTTGGCGTGTTTTCATATGTTTAGGACAATACAAACATACTTGAAAAAAGAGATGCCACTATAATATGTAGTACCTAGGCGACCGAGCTCTGCTCGGGTAAAAATAGAGAAAACGATATTTTCTTAAATGAAACCTAGCTAGATCGATTTATCGCCTCCGAAACCCCCTGCATAACAAATTTCATGAAAATCTTTGGAGCCGTTGCCGAGATTCAGATTATATGTATGTAAACATATATACAGGAATTGCCCCTTTAAAGGTATTACATAATACCATTCTAGGTCTAAGCCATATATGATACAAAAGCTATATGGTTAAAAAAAGCAGAAGAACAATACAAACCATAGCTAACCATAAATCTAATGCTAAACTCACAGATATTTAAAAACTCTGATATTAGTTTTTTTTATAGTAGCAATCTTATGAACAACACTTTAGCGCAACGTATAGCGTTTGATTCCGTGTCGCGTGTCATTGATGTAGACGTCCATTCCACACGTAGCTACAAGCTGGTACAACGCACAACACATCTCACATGTTTGTATTATATGGACGACTAATAAATACTTCGCAAGTGCTTTCACGGACACTCAAATCGAGAGATAATCTACAATTTTCATAGTAGTTCCCATAAGGAATACTGTCAAAATATACAGTAGCAACCGGATAAAAAATGGATCAAATGTTTTAGGTATCTTATGATTTGGAACTGGCTAAAAAGAGATTTTAAAGAAAGAAAGAATTTGGAGACAATATATCACCACTGCTTGAATGTAATCCTTGAAAGATTGATAGCAATTTTAGTTGCGCTTCAATAGTATTTTTAAGCCCCGACGGAAAAAGAGGAGTGTATATATATAAGTTTGACGTGTGTATCTCTGTGCTGTCTGTGGTATCATAGCTCCTAAAACTGATGAACCAATTTTGATAATGTTTTTGTTTGTTTGAAAAGTGACTTTGTCGAGAGTGTTCTTAGTTATGTTTGATGAAAATTAGTTCAGCCGTTCAAAAGTTTTACGCATTTTACTCTTAAAATCGCGGTTTTTTTTACAAGATATCGTGTCATAACACGATTTTAAGAGTTACGTGTTTCGATAGATTGTCGGTCGAAGCTTGTCTTCTAATAGAAAGGTATATAATTGTAAAATTCTAAATAGTAAAAATAAGCCTCGTACTAGCATAGGTAAAATTATTTATTATTTTGGTTATTTTATTTATTAAGCTGTCGCCCGACGCGAGCACGAGGTTAATTTATTTATTTTTTAGAGTTTATGAGTCGTAATTTTTCTTTTATTTTTTTACAAGCTTTATATTAACTTGCTTTCATATTTGTGTCCGGTAATTAGTAATCGATTTTTCAAGCACTTTCTGGCATCCGATTAAGCTGAAACTTGGCGTACTTATGTAATGTTGAAATATTGAAACTGGTCTCATGATGGAACCGGAAGGTGGTCATAGCAACTCTTCAAGCCGACAAGATAGCACTATCGTATTTGGACTTACAGGTATTGACAAGCTGTTAAACATATCTACATTTCGTACGTTTTAGTCCATTAAAAGCTTTTTTTTTTAATATTATAAATTTAACTATTATAAATTCATCATCATTATCAGGCATCAGGGAGACAGGCCTCCTCTCTGTGAGAGGGAATGGGTCGTAGCCCGTAATCCACCTAGCGGGCTCAGTGCGGGTTGGTGGATGTCACATGTTTTTGAATTTTTGGTTCTAGGACATGCCGGTTTCTCCACTATGTTTTTCTTCACCGTTTTGAGAGCAGTGGTGATGAAATAATTTACAAAAAGTAAAGGGCTGCTCTCTTATATAAATTATTATAAATTAGTCCCGCCAATTAGCAGATACTTATTGGCTTGTTGAATGAAAATGGACGATGTGACGAAATTATAGACTTGAAATGCGAAGTTTAGCACCAGTTACTAGTTTAACATCTGATTAAACACTAAACCCAATAATTTAGGTATCATGCAGCTTGAATGAATTTTATAGCGTACAAATCCAAAAGTTCACTTATTTGCATATAAAGTGTAAATTATCGAACGATATGCAGTCAATTGCTAGTAAATGATGAAAACGAATATATTACCGAAATAAACGAGGGAGATATAAATATTTCATCTATAAATAATAACTGTTATATCGGGCGTAAATGTCCGAGTTATGAGCGTGCAATGGACATATGTTTTAAATTCAATCTTAACGCAATATATGTAGGTCGTAACATTTAAATTACACGAAGTCATTGGGATGCTTTTAATTATTTAGCCAGTATAAAATTTGTGGTGATTTGCTTGTCGTAAAATAATGATGTGGGTTGTAAAATCAACACTGCAGACGGGAATAGAATATGTTACGACAGAAGATATACATATTTTGTGAATGTTACAATTACTCCAATAGCGGCTGCGGGATATGAATTATATACTGTACACATTAATGAGTATACATGCTCTATATAAATAATTAATACAGATTCAATCAAATTAAAATAAAACTAAAATACAGATATTATGTCAAATTAAATCAAAACAACACCAAAATACAGGATAGATCAAATTTAATTAGAGCACAGATTATGTTAAATTAAAATAAAACAAAATGATACTAAAATTATTTCCAATTAAAATACCGATTATGTCAAATTAAAATAAAATAAAATATTTAACACTGAATCATAGATAAAATAGTGGTAGAACTAAAAATACTGAACATTATTATTTCAAAAAGGTACTGATAGAAAAAAGATTTCCGCATGGGCTTACGGAACTCCAAACTTTCCTAGAAAACGGCAAACTCTTACAGAAAGTGCTGTATTTTATTTTTTTATTATTATTGATAGGCTTGCGCTTGACCACTATCTCACCTGATGGTGAGTGATAATGTAGTCGACGATGTAGCACGCTTACCTAGAAGAAACCTCCCAGGTTGTAGCTATCAGGAAATACAGACTCTGGCAGGGCATTCCACCCCTTAGCTGTACGCATAATAAAAGTATTCCACCATGTACCGATGTCGTATAACCGTACGTCTTGTAGTCCGATGATAGAACGGTGCTTCTAGAAAAGTAACTCCATCAAGACATTTGACAAACATCGATCAAATTGGCTCACTACTGAACTAAGACTTGCCATAAACAACAAAATCAGAAACGCTGAAGGGATATTACCACTATTACTTCTAATAGCAGACTGATTGCTGATCTATGTTATATTCATTGTAATTATCTCCTATTAGAAACACAATCCAACTCAATCCCGACCGGCAATTACACTATATTACAAGTGTCCAAAGATTTGTGTGACAGCGATTTTAACAGACTGCTAGAGTAACATTAAGTTAGTTTACTTTCTATTACGAAGCAGCAGCTTCTATTAAGGTATCTGATTGAGAAGAGTAGATTCAATATATCTTTCTGGGCGTTAATAGCGAGGAACTATCGACTAGCCTATTATTTTGTCAAGTTGGGATTTATAGATTGCTACGCGTAACGGTACAGCCGTGTCGGAGTCCTAAGAACATTTGCCAGTGTATGCTCTTATATAGGGCGTTTGTTCTTTGATAGTATCAGACAGGATAAGGACTAAAGTAAAGGTTACTTGTGTTCTGGGAATGGATTGAGTTAGTGTAGGCTCCGATTTGGTAACTGTTGTTGGCAAAGAACGCTTACGAGCGTTTCATATTTCAGACTCAATCTTTAGGGGTGATCTGGATCTTCTTGGGAAGCGGGTTAGCTGAGTGAAAGTCGATTCAATTCTTTAGTTAAAGAATCACCTCTAGATTCTATTGCAATATAATTTTTTTCACAAATCGATTCTAGAGTATTCGTCATTTGCATTACAATACTCAGTTAAATACCAAATTCTGTTTACGATAATTCTAAATTCAATTTCAGTTCCGTTACAAATATCAATATCGAGTAGTAAAGTTTTTTCGTCTCACTAACAAGCACGACCCAGCTAACGATAGATGTTTATCGCAGAATCTGTCGATTGCTTTACGAGACACCTCTAACCCCGTCACTATCGGAATGTGAATTCAATGATTTGAAATTCTAAAATTCTGAATTAACTCTACACGAGCGATATATAGTGCAATTTCGGTTTTGAATGAAATAATTTGGAGCTGTACGGTGTGGTGTATAAGTTTTAACACAAGAGCCGTAACGAGCGATTTCACGGCGCAAGCGCATCCTTTCGCCACGGCTGTCGGCCCTCGATCACGCCGCCATCTTGGCTGCGCGTGCGACAGATACGTTGCGTCACATGCGCCAACAATATAGAGAGGATCGTGTTACACTGCCCTAAATCTCCTTTGTTCTTTGATTTGCATGTGTAGATGTTTAGCTAGCGTTGTACAATTCTGTTGCTAGTTAGAGGAGATGTATTTCGAATATATGTGACAGTGTGAAGTAACATTTTGATTTATACTGTTGACATGCACGTATTAGGAGATATATAAAATACAATATTTTATTGGATGATGATTGTATGTAAGGATCTTAGCAGGTGACGTTCTGTAGTTTCTGTTTACCCCCAATGGAAAAAGGCGTGAGTTTATGTATGTATGTAATAGTATAAAAAAAAGCGCGAGCATATCACAAAAAAAAAGAAAAATCTTCTGGGACTAGCTTAAATGATTGTATGCATACGGGACCCAATCTGCAAAAGGATCTTATGACACTGATACTGAAGTGGAGACAATACATATGCCTTTATCGCGGACATTGAAAAAACGTTTCGCCAAATTTGGGTACATGAAGACGACCAAAATCTCCAAAAAATCGTTTGGCGAGATTCTTCTGGTCAATACGTACAAGAGTATCAACTTACTACGGTCACCTATGGCACCAACGCCGAGCCATTCTTGGCAATGATGACCCTAAGGCAATTAGCGGATGACGAGAAATCAAATTACCCAGCAGCTCAAGTCGTCGAAGAATGTTTTTACATGAACAATTTGTTACACGGTTCGGACTCTGTAGCATCAGCATAACAATTACAGCAAGATTTGATGGCAATCCTTAAGATAGGTGGTCATTTACGAAAATGGAGGCTCAATTAACAAGGATTGCAAGACAGCGCCAGCAAAGGCTGCGACCAGGAGCGTTACGACTTGGGCATACTATTGGGCATCGCTGTAATCGTCATTATAGCTCGCCGTAAGCGATGTCGATGACAAGTTCCGTTGTCACCACCACCGTCTGTTGCTGTGGAATTAAGAACAGGGCCTGCCGCGTCGCGGGAGCAACAGCGATACAAGGGAAACAAGTGGACACCTCGACTGCGTGCGCGTCCATGTTCCTCGCAACCCTCGCGTAAATATATAGGAACTTCCTCTTAATTAAGTTTATAGAATTAATTGCTACCTTTTTTTTGTAAATCTAGATGCTCTTCATCCTTCCTATTCGTCCGGGAATATGTACGACTACATCGTACATTTATTTAGCACGCTAGCATAAGCATTATTACTTATGTAAATCGACTTTCATACTAATATTGCTGAGTAAACTTTCGACCGTTCTATTGTAAATACGTACAATCAATAAATATTTTATCAAGAAGACAGCAAGCATACTCCATCTCAACTTAGCACATGTATTAGCAACCAAGTGCTCGTACAAGTATGAATAACCATGATTTTGGAATTAACGAAATAATAACTTGTAATCATACATCCATCAAGATAGCTATTGACTTATCGACCCGAGATTTTAGATAGCAAACATTCAGTATCAAAATAGTCATGATATCATTAAATATCTAGCATTCTATCTGGTGCAGTTTATTATTTTCCAGCACTTGTAAATTATCGATTAATTGGATTTCATTTAGTCGAGATAATATCTTAACATTAAATGCGGGTGCGATTTTCATAATTACTACTGTATGATTTTAATGTAGATAGAAAAAATGATTTTTCTTTTGATTATGGCATAATCTCCCAATAACGAATATACATCCTTTATTTTAAAATCAACAGGACGCCGACGTTGACAATACAAATCGAGACAAAGAATTTTGTCGATTTCCGTTTCATTATCTTACTGATCATCTTTGTCTATCGTTCTTGGAATATTAGTTCATAATTGCTAAGTCATTGCCAAATACATTTCAATTTATTACAAAATTATTTATAAAGCACAGCACCATTATTATCCGACTTGTGGATTGTTTAGTAACTTCAAGATTTTGTAACAATTTTCATCTTTACGACCAAACATCTCATCCATCTATCTCATACAACAACATTTTCATCTTTAATGCCAAAATAAGAAATAAAATCTATATATTTTAGCGAATTTCAGATCTAGGTCATTTTTGCACACACAAACTATTCAAATTCATCGCTGCCAATACAATACAGCTTTGCATATCCTGCTCCAAGTTTAATATAGTATTGAAATGCAGAATACCCCGATTACATCAACCCACCAAATAATCTCTAGATCTCTCAATCAATCAACATCACACAATTATAATCAAATTCTCACTCATCAAACCAAATTCTATTAGCATTCACGAAATCAAGTCGCAGTCGCGGTGTGCCACAGGGGACAATGTTTGGACACGCGCCTTGCTGCGACAGCGACAATGAGCTGCGTCCCGATCGCGCGATTAGATCGTATCTAGTCGCACGCGCCGAGCTCCGGTTTAGATTGGACCGTGAAATTAAAAGCGATTTATAGTTGTGCCTAATGGTTCTACGGATTAATTGTTGGGAACGTTGTTTAATGTGGGATTATTTATTTAAGTGGGTATTGAGTGGGCTTTGTGTGGAATTATTGCTGTTTGTGTAGATCATTACTTTGACTAAGGTCTTTAAATGATTTTTTTTTCGGGTGAGTGTTTGCGTTGCAGTTAGGTGCTTAGTTGTAATAATCGTATTAGGCAGGATTAGTTGAATATATTGTTCAATATGCATGTTTTGTCGGTGTACTCATGACAATTTCCAAACACAACAAACAGCTTTCCAAATCCAAACATCATCAAGGTAATATCACTATCAAACCCACAATTCAACTTGAATGATTTTTTAGTCACCGCAAGAATGACAATGTGATGCTGTTCGATTGTGCGGTACATACCTACATACTCTTGACTTGACAGTCGCTAAGATACCGTCAGTTTGACTCTTTATCTCATCATCTCGAACTCTATTGACTATTTGAGCTGTTCAAATTCTGAAGGGTCCTTACAACATGAATTAAGAGATAACAGATGTTATTTTGTACGGAGGTTTTAACTTTGCCCTGTGTATTTTTCTCTTCTTATACTTGTGTGGTTTGCGTTTAATTATTTGTCTCTATACAGCAAAAGCTGTGATTATTGAAGTCTATAGTTAATTTGGCTAATCTAATCTTGGCTAATTTTTTTATAAGATAGTAATTTATATTATCTACAATTACTCGTACTTAATAATCACAAACATTTGAGAATTTGTTCCTTTTGTGTATTTTGTTCTGTGAATAATAATATGACGTTCCCAGCCAATATGGAGTAATTTTGGCATTCAATATTTTTTCATGTAAATTATTATTTTATCTGTTTATTTAATCTTTGTGCTGGAAATAATGAAATTCTGATCAGCGTCTTGAGAGTTTTGAAATCCTTTGAAAATGTAGCATGCGCAAGAGTAGTTAGTTCCACAGTTCTAAAATGATAATGTATACAAGATTTCCTTGTAGGCGTAAACAAAATATGTTCAGTTATTTAGACAAGTAAACAAGTTAGTCTCAGAATTAGTCAGACAATGTTAAATTCACCACCTTATTTGCATATAATTTAAATAGATTCGAAATTATTACCAAGATCAAGACATTAGCTTGTCCACACCAATTATTCAATCTTGATTGAAAAGCAACATTAGAATATTATTAAGACAAGAAAAACACAATGGTAAGATCTATGGGGCTGGAGATAATACGACGAAACTGTGATCAGTCATATCTGTAAGTAATGTGGGAATGAAAGCGAGCCTTTGTGTGCACAGCTGCATGGTCAGATAAATCATTTCGGTAAATAATGCTTTATCTAAATTAGGATAGACGCTTGTTTAAATTGTAATTAGGGAGTGTTTTGACGTATTGAAGTGTGAGATTTGTTTGAGGCTATAGTTACTTGCTGATTTGGACTTGGACAGTGAAGAGTTTGGAAAAAAAGCCGGCCAAGTGCGTGTCAGACTTCGCACATTTAGTGTTCCGTACCAGACCGAAAAATTAAGTTGATTGTAATAGGAAAAATGATGTCATAGAAAAAATCTGGTTTATCAATATATTGGTATTTGTTAATAAAATATACGTAATAATAAACATTTTCACCAAATTTGAATGTCAATGGGATGTTAGAAAATTTCTCCAGAACAATTTTTTTTTAAAACGCTTACTTTGGTGGCTTCTCATTCCTTTGTTTGCCAATATTTTTTAAATAAAAAAACACAGTACTTATATATTCAACAAGCTCTAAACAACGATACCGTTTACCGATCGTTGGGGTAGGTAAAAATGTTTTTTCGCGCTCCCCTTTTTGCTTGTATGGAAACCCTCCTTAAAAATTAAAAACATTTAAAATATTTTTTGTTTATTTGTATAGCTTTGGGCCAAAAAGTTACGTATACTGTGAAAATTTGAAGATTGTAGCTTGAACCGTTTGGCTGTAAAATCCGTGTGTCAGACGACGGATAAACGGACGGACACGTGAGTGACAGCAATAGGGCTCCGTTTGGACCCTTCGGCTACGGAACCTTAAAAACTATTGTGTTCGAGGTACAAAAACTGTATGCTCCAAAAACAAATCCATATAATAATAATAAATGCGAAAGTAACTCTGCTTGTTTGTTACCTTTTTACTACTAAATCGCTAAACTGATTTTGATGAAATGTGATATGGAGATTATTAGAGACACTGGGAAGGACATAGGATAGTTTTTATCCCGGCAGTGTGTTCCCTTGGGATGATAAAACATTTTTTACAAGGGCGAAGGTGCGGGCAGAAACTAGTGTAATTATAATCTGGATAGCCTACTACAAAATGCCAGAAGTCTCGGAAAAATAAATAGAACTTTGAATAACAGTCAGAACTTTTAATATAGCTATCCAAAAGGGCCTTTACGAACGTAAACCAGATAGAGAAAACACATCAGCAGCAGCAGTGATTGCGAAACTTTAATGGAAACTACAAAACAGTCAATAAAATACAAACCAGACGCACTCAGCCCAAACAACACTTTCTAAAACCTTTTAAAATCCAGCCTAGATTAAGGCCTTGCACACAGAATAAGGCCACATTAGGCACACATAACGCCCCTCATACACTACAGTGGAACAAGCCTCCCGTTCTATAATGGTCGTATAATGGTGACAGTGCTATTAGGCGGTCGTTGATTTGCGGCGGAGGTCCCGATCTCGTTTGGCATAAACGGCTCAGGTGGGCCTTATTAGGGTCGCAAATATGCGAGCACAAGGTCTGTTGTCGTCAGGATGGCAGTCATGGTAAGTTTTGTGAGTTAGTAGTCATATTAAACAGGGATTTCTGTGGAGTAGCGAACGTGTACGAAGATCTTAGCCCGAGAGTTTACTCGAGTATGCTGCAACTTTATTTTCTTGACAGTGGTAGAAAAACATTCGTACTAATATTATAAATGCGAAAGCAATTAGCTGTCAGTCTGTTTGTTTATTATCCTCAACGTTTTGAAGGGTTTACGGATCTAGATGAAACTTGTCATTCGCGTACCTAGACTGTGTCTTGGATCAGGACAACGAATACTTTTCATCCCTTGGGATGATTTCCAACTTTTATACAGATAAAGCTAATAGCGAAAGCTTGTCATGAAAATAAAGCTCCTATTTAGCCTTTTCTAGTTAATTATAAATTATAGCTAGTTTAACTTATTAAGAAGATCATAAGCACTCCTAATAGATTACACAGTTCAACGTACGTATGTAGACGAATTTCAACGTGCACACGCGATCATGAATCGTGTCAACGCACTTTGAACTTTGAAAGAAGAAATACCTCCGTTGTAGAAACTGAGAGTGAAGATATCACTATCGATGGAGACGTATACATTGGAATGAACAATGATGGTACTCGTGACATTACATTTATTCAATCATATACAAGAGACGATGGACCAAAGAAATGTTAAATGGATTATGTGAAAGATAATATGAAAGAAAGAGAATTTATTCTGCCATAAATTGACACACAAATACGAGGGTGACGATTGAGGTGTCAACTAACAGAGAAGTATGGAAGATACAAGACATGTTGTGCCGACATCAAAACTTCAAATAAATCGGAATAAGCCATGCAAAGGAACGAATCACATAAAAGAGACGGTGGACCAAAACGAGTTTGGATAAATTGTGTGAAGGTTGAATCTAGGAAGAGGTTGACTACCGAAAAGAAAAATAACAGAGAAATAAGGACGAAAGAAGACATATTGCATTGACCTTAAATAAATTAGGATAACGCTAAGAGAATGAAGAATCACATACATACATAGACATCAAACGACGGATGAGAGAACGAAACCACGATGGTTTATCACATAAGCCGAACAAGCAAATTTAAAACAGAACAGGATTAACCATTGAAAATCAAAACAAACATCACAGAAGCAGAACAAAGTCCAAACTAAATCAAACCGAAGGCTACAAAGCCTGAATCACTTGACATTTAAGCAAACTAAGCCCACTTAAACGCACGTGTGTTCTCGTAGAATAGAAAATATATTAGCGGCATGCGTTTACGAAAATTTATGAATACTAAATACCGCAACGACTAACAAGATCCAGTTTGGCAATTTATCAACGTCTAGGCACTCAATTGTGCGAGATTGGCTACTTTCGACTTTATCAGATACCTTGCTTAAGATTTAAGGGGATTTATAAACAGAAGGGATTACGGCGACCAACTGTCTGGCAACCAATGATTTAAAAGCTGTAGAAATTGCGTTTCATTGAAATAAATGTTGCGAGGTGATTTATGAAATTTTTAGTTTATTTTGACAGAGTTTATCCGGATATTGTGGCAGAATTTATGTTCTTATAAATAGTACATTTATCGGATTGGTAGAAAAAGGTGTGCTTAGATTTTTGCTGATAGAGTTATGGATGTTGTATCTTAATGGAATCTTATATCAAATCGCTCATAAATCTTAGTACTGGAAATGGCCACCAGTTATGTAGTCGAACGAAGATTCTTATTAAATATCTCATAATTAAAAGGAATTCTGTTTACGATCTCCGTGTAACCTTACAAGTAAATACAATAATGCCTTGACCTCTAACCACGTAACACAAGTAAGGATCTTCAGTGCACTTATAGCTGATTACGACCAACAATTTAATAATCTAATACCTACTTCATTGAATACATATTCATGCACACGAGAACTTTAGATCATTGATATGCATCAGCGAGACCATCGTCATTACGCCGCCAAGGTACCACGCCGGCTGTAAATCAGCTTAGCCCAAATAGGAGAACACCATAGAACCGAGCCAAGTAATCTAGTAATGCAGTCTTAATATATGACTATGGGCAAACCCCGGCTGTTTTTAGCTAGATTTTAAAAAGCCATGCTGATTTTCCCACGGATGCTGAGCCTTTGTTGTTAGGCATGTGCCGCGAGTCAAGAATTTTATCGATGAACTTTAATCTCTTGCAGATTTTTTGGAAGTGTCATGTGATCTTTCGCTGCATACTAATGTGACAGAACTGTTAGCGTGGACATTATAAAGTACGAATTATACTGTTTATCTAGTATCGTGTTCAAGTGACTGAACTTGTTATCTGCTAGTTGAGTCACTTTGACACTATGTTTTGCATATCTGATAACGGGGTAGCGATATAATTTCCATTTTCTGGTACTAAGTAGGCGTTGAGGCATTAAAAGATTTTACGATTCATAATTCTGTCCTTTTATTTTACTGTGTATGTGGCAATAGTTAAATTGAAGCATTATAGCAGGCCAGTAGTGAGTGCGTTTTATCGATAATCGATAATAGCAAACACGTCGTATCGACAGCACTTGGCTACCGTTTGCGAAACGTGACCGACCGCGACAAACGGCGCGCGTGACGTTTCCGAACGCAGCCCGATATGTCGCCGATACGAGATACATCACTACACACCATTATAACCTTTATTACATGAACCACAGCAGACATATTCCTTTGCTAGTTTGTCACGTCAGAAGTTTTTCCTACGTTTTAGTTAAAGTTGATATAAAGTTTATGTTAAAAGCGTTAGTACAGCAATTTTCATGCTTTACGGAGCTTGCGCTAATGGAGTTGTGCTTAGTTTGATTTTAATAAACTTTAAGCTGAAGTAAGAAACCAAAACACAGTAATTAAAAATACTGTTTTTTTTTTATCTCTACTCAATTTTCAGCAAGTAATGTCAATCAACTTGTACCATGTCCTGTTTCAGAATTCTAAGATATTTGATCGGATTTTATCTATTTGAATGTGCTATTGGTTCAATATCTTGACACATTACGAATAGAATGCTCGATCATAAAATTAAATTCTATGAAATTGATAATTTTGTCAGATTAATAACTGTTGAAAGATATCAGAGGATTTCAGGGACTGGGTATTAGTCAGTAGGTACTGCAGCATTATCACGCTGCCTATTGATTCGGCTGAATAAAAACTATTCCGTTCGTGTAAGTCGACCTCATTTCTAATTTTTTCTTATTTCGGTTCAAACTTAGAAGTTTGATCATTCCATTGGATGACAGAGAAAATTTTTCTTGTGAAATTGGCGACATATCTACTTGGAAGTAACACGTTTAGTATTTTTTTTAAGAAAATTTCAAGTGCAAATCGTTGGATTTATATCGCATTGCGTCCATGCAAACCAATATGTTGCATTTAGTTCTGCAGCATTATTGGACATTTCTTTCTGAGAGTGTCAATTGTTCACCAGGAATTTAATTTGTTTCCGAGTTACCGGCGCATAAGGCCGTCTGTTACAAAGAACCGATTCGCTCAGTATCGGTTCTTGGAATATATAACAAGCTGTGGACTGATGTTCCGAGTTATTTCAACACCGACTGAGTTCGGGAAGCGTGTGCTTGCGGGGGTGACTCCATAATATACGAGTGAAGACCCCGGGAGGACGTCGTGACATCGCTCCGCGTCAAGTGATCCCAAAATTTTGTTCCTATTCACTTTTTATAATTTGTAGCAATAGCGAAGTATTTATTGAATAGTTTTTTATATGTATCACCTATTCGTGTCAAAAGGTCGTGAAATGAACCGTTTTTAATTTTACATTTATGCACGGTTATATTTTAATCGCGCCTAGGGCCGGATAGCGGTTGCAACCCCTTCTCTCCTATAGGCATTATTTTCCAAAATTACAAATTTTATTCTAGACAATCCATTTCCCAACTTTACCGATAGTCTTCCTTTACGTCGCCATTCCTTTTTTCTTTGTATATTTTTTATGTTGAACAATGTTTGTTTTTATTTTATCTTTTATTCGTCAAAATTAAACGTGACACATGTAGTGACAATTTTTTTTTTACGCTACAAAATTGGCGCCCGAACAACTAAAGTAAGTGTTTTTACCTAATAACTTTGAAATTTAAATGATTCGACATAATTTATTTTTTTTTGCTTTATTGAGGATGGTCACTCCCTCTGGGAGCTAATGATTCTTAAGCTTATTTGTTTCAGGACGCTGATATTCTTCCATTCAAGAAAGGTATTCTAGGATTTATACCACCAGTACAGATCTGTGAAGCTGTTATTTTCCTTGACATATTTTTTTCATGAAATGTAATGTTTTTTAATGGAATTTAATTTTGTGAACTATAGTACACATAACCGTCTTTTATTTTATCCACTTATGGCAGCAAATATAACGATAGGTTTCCTGATTTTTACTCCTTATTTAGCCTAGATCTTTGTTTACTAGCTTGGCGTTCGCTGACTGCTGGTTGCTGGATTATTTTTGTCCAGCTGTTCATGCCGTGCTTATTTTTCGCTAGGATTCAATCGTCCTTTGTCTGTTCTTTCATTCGTTATTAGGTCTATACTAGTTACATCATGTCAGAAGAGGAGTTCCCTATTGGTGAGACTCCACGTTGTGATAGTCCCATCATTTCGCGACCACCACCTTGTCCCATTCAGCCAAGAGCTTCTCGCGCTTCCTCACAAAGTGTTGTTCCGTCTCCAATAAGATCTGATGAACGCCCACAATTTACCAGGCAGTTCTCTCTTACTAAGTGGAAGATTGTTTTCGATGGAAAGACCTGCGTACGGGAATTTTTCACGAGTCTAGAAGAGTGCAGGGAGGCCGACAATTTGTCTGATGGTTACTTAGTTAGGCGATTCCATGAAGTCTTGTCAGGTGTCGCACTTCAATATTTTAGGTCAATCCGTCGTCCGGATCTTTCCTTCTTTGAGATCAAAGAAGCCTTTTTTAGGACATTCGGTACGACCGATTTTGAATTTAAGATAAGCCAGGAGGTCCGTAACCTCAAGCAGAGACCGGAACAGCTAATAAGAGAATTTATTATCGAGGTTTCTTACTTAAATGCTAAACTGAGCAAGCCTATTGAAGAATCGGAGTTGTTGCGGATCATCACTCACAACATGTTGCCAAAGTACACTCCTTGCTTGTCCATCCAAAAATTTCATGACATCGATAATTTAATCGAAGCTGTTACTCATTTCGAGTCCTTTCTAAAACCTCCAAAGGCGGTAGCCAGTTTCGATTGTGTTGCCGACCAGTCGACTTCTCAGGCTGTTAACTCACCAAAACCCAGGCCGAACAAAACTTCCCATCAACCAACAACTAGTAAGCCTCGGACTTGTCCTAGTTGTAGTCAGTCTCAGCTTTGCTTAAAATGTAACAAAGTTGGTCATTCTTACCGCTCTTGCCCAGAGATCACAGGCATGATTTGTTTTAAGTGTCGCACTCCTGGATTTATTACTAGAGAATGTCCGAAATGTAATCCAAAAAATGCATAGACCACTGGCGATACGCTTCTTTTCGTACAGTATCCCCAGTGTTTACTACAGATTCATTTGATAACCGACCGTTTATAGAGGTATTATTATGTGGTAGAGTTGTTAAAGCATTGCTTGACACTGGTGCTCAGATTTCGCTTGTTAACGATAATTTTATTCAGCAACTTGGTATTTCTTTGACATCAAAAGACGCTTGTCCCCGTGTTATATCGGCTAATAATTCACCGATTGATATTCTTGGTTCTGTACATCTTCCAGTTAAATTTAACGGTACAACTTTTATTCATGAGTTTTTAGTGGCAAGTTCGATGTCATCTTCTGTTATTTTAGGTATCGAATTTTGGAATAAATTCGGTTTGACGTCTATTTTTAGTCAGGCTTTCGATAAAAATATTGATGGTAATATGTTTATCCCTTCTGTTCAGCACTCTCCCCCTCAAGTTTCCTCTGTTAGTGAGGTTCGTTATATTCATCCTCGTAACATCCTATCGCCGGATCAAGAGTCTTGTCTTCAACAAGTTATTAAGGAGTATGAAGTTATCTCTTCGGAAAAAGTTGGTCTTGGAAAGACATCTTGGTTGTCCCATAAAATTAATACTACGGGATACCCTATCCGTCAAAGATATTATCCCTTATCCCCAGTCAAGTTGAAGATTCTCAATGAAGAGATTGACAAAATGTTAGATATGGGTGTTATTCGTCCTTCTCGTTCTCCATGGGCTAGTCCTGTGGTAATGGTGACAAAAAAGGATGGTTCTGTTCGGTTTTGTGTCGACAGTAGAAAACTGAATAGTGTGACAATCAGAGATTCTTATCCTCTTCCCCGTATTCACGATATCCTCGACAACCTTCGTGGTGCTAGATATATTAGCTCATTGGATTTTAGAAGTGCTTTCTGGCAAATTCCACTTGCTGATAGAGAAAGTTGTGAGAAAACAGCATTTATTGTCCCACAACGTGGTCTCTTTGAGTTTGTTAGGATGCCTTTTGGTCTAACGAACGCTGCTTCGGAGATGCAACGCCTTACTGATATGATCGTTAATTTCGAGTTTACTTCTACCAGTGACGACTGTATTTTTGGGTACGTCGACGACTTGATAATCGTATCTAAAGATTTCTTTGGTCATATGGCGCTGCTCAGGAAGGTGCTTGCTCGACTTAAAGAAGCAGGCTTATCTATAAATTTGAAAAAATGCGAGTTTTGCAAAAGCGAACTAAAATATTTGGGTTATATAGTTAATGAAAAGGGACTTCAAACCGATCCCGGCAAACTTGACGCTATTAAAGATTATCCTACTCCCACTTCAGCTAAGTCATTACGCGGTTTCATTGGTATGTGTTCCTATTATAGGCGTTTCGTTAAAGGGTTTTCTTCTATAATTGCTCCGCTTACTGCCCTTATCGGTAAGAGAAAGGGTAATGATCCAATAAGTTGGAATGATGCAGCCGATCAGGCTTTCACTAAGTTGAAACAAGCGCTAATCGATACGCCTGTTATGGCATGTCCTGATTTCTCCAAGCCGTTCATCCTGCAGTGTGATGCATCAGCTGTTGGTCTTGGTTCGGTACTGACACAAAAGATAGACGATGTTGAGCACCCAATCGCCTATTATTCGCGTTTATTCACTCAAACTGAACGCAATTATAGTACTACAGAACGTGAACTCTTGTCAGTTTTGGATTCAATTAAACATTTTCGATGTTATTTAGATGGGATGAAGTTTTCAGTCATAACAGACCATATGGCCCTTAAGTGGCTCCTCACTCTTAACAACCCATCTGGTCGTTTAGCTCGTTGGGCTACTATTATCTCCCAATATACTTTTGATATTGTGCATCGTAAAGGTTCGCAACATATAGTCCCCGATGTTCTATCCAGGATCTATGCTAATCCTGTGTCGTTTGACCAGGGTCCTGAACATACTAATGACCGTTGGTATAAGAAGGTGTATATAGGTGCTCGAGACACGCCACAAATGTTCCCAGCATACGCTATAAATAACGGTATCCTTATGAGACGCATGCCTGTTACTAGTCCTTTATCTTCTGAACCATGGCACGTGGTGTTACCAGCTGAAAAGGTTCCAGACGCTATTTGGGAAATTCACAATAGTTTTCCTTCGATACATCCCGGTGTTACTAAAACGTATCTAAAGCTTAGGGAGTTGTTCTACTGGCCAAATATGCTCCGTGACGTTACTTCGACGTTAAGTCAATGTGAGGTTTGTAAAGCCTATAAAATCTCGAACACGCAACCTCGCGGTCAGATGTGCTACCCTAAAGAGGTTTCCTTGCCCTTACAGATGATTTCTATCGATATAATTGGTCCGTTGCCCTGTGCTTATTATGGTTATAAATATATCCTTTCTATGGTAGATGTTTTTTCCAAATATGTTTGGCTAGTTTCTCTGA
The DNA here is from genome assembly GCA_947562075.1 of Orthosia gracilis. Lineage (NCBI taxonomy): Eukaryota > Metazoa > Arthropoda > Insecta > Lepidoptera > Noctuidae > Orthosia > Orthosia gracilis. The sequence goes on along the minus strand of OX387264.1, from coordinate 63,835,908 downwards.
AAAGGATTGACGCTCTTTCTGTTATAAAAGCGTTAGAGTCTGAAATTTTCTTTAATTTTGGGGTTCCGCGTACTATTCTTTGCGACAACGCTACAGTTTTTCGTAGTAATCAATTCCTTAATTTTCTCAGATCTTTTCATATTCAATCACCTACTTTTACGCCATATTATACACCCCAAGCAAATACGGTTGAGCGATACAACCAAAGTGTTATTACGTGTTTAGGTATTTTGGTTGGTGAAAACCAAAGAAGTTGGGCTAAAATGTTACCTAAAGTTAAGCTTTACCTCAATTCTTGTGTTAATCTAGCTACTGGCTTTACGCCTAACTTTCTTATGTTTGGTAGAGAGGTCCTTATGGATAGCAGTCGTGTAGATAGTCAGACTCGAAGCTCTAATTTGGCAGACAGTCGGGCTCGTCATGCTTCAAACCTATCCTCTCTCAGCGAAGTTTATGCAAAGGTAGCTGATAATCTTTCTTTAGCTTTCCTCCGTAACTCTCGTGCATATAATTCTAATCGATCAGCTATCACTCTGAATATTGGTGATACTGTAGGGAGAAAGAACTTTTCCAAGTCTTCTGGAAATGATTTTTTTTCTGGAAAGCTTGCTCCACGTTTTATTAAGTGCCGTGTAATAAGAGTCATTTCTAGGACCACATATTTGCTCCAGGATTGTGATTCAGTCCACTCCGGACAATATCATATCAAAGATATCTTAAAATAAATTTGATTGAATTCTCTTTGTTCCATTTTAACATTAACATTTGCTTTCTAAACCTTTTTCCTCTTTGGTTTATGGGAATATTTCTTTGCATAAGTTTTTGATTATGTTAAAAACTTCATGAATTATCTGTTAATAATGACATCTATTTATTTCTGTGTTGTGTCAACCTGTGTTCTCAGGTTATTTTATTTCTTTTAGTTTAACACAAATGGTGTGTCATTCTACATTTAATTTGAATTTAAACTTGAGTTTTCTGACTTGAGTTCTCTGATTTGAGTTTTTTTGTCTTGAATTCTTCTTTGACTTAATTGACTTAAGTTTTCTTTCTCAAACTTGTTTTTTTGTTTTTTGTCCAACTTGTCTTTCGTTTCTATAACTAAGGTTGGACTTTACGTGTTGACGTTATTTATTTTTTGGGGATCCCCGGGTTTTTTCTTATTGTTGTTAGGTAATAGTTAAGTCTTATGTTAAGTTAGGCTAGCTTTACTTAGATGTATAGTTCCCTGGTTGTTCTTCATAGTTGTTAGGACGTGGTAGTTGTTGGTGTTTGTCTCTAATTGAACAATATATATTTAGATTTATGAGTTTGTTATTTTCTTTCATATTCTCCATAGATGTAATCGAGATATCGCGAGTTCGCGCGGATAACGTTTAGATGTGGTGGCCACCGTGTTTATTCAGTATCTTTTGCACTTCGATATCGTTTGATTCAGAAATGATTCCTGCTGTTGTCATTGCCTGTTCCAGCTTTATCTTTCTTCTCACTCGTACTTTCGTCCTTTTTTTCTTAGAAAGGGGGTATTGCAGCATTATCACGCTGCCTATTGATTCGGCTGAATAAAAACTATTCCGTTCGTGTAAGTCGACCTCATTTCTAATTTTTTCTTATTTCGGTTCAAACTTAGAAGTTTGATCATTCCATTGGATGACAGAGAAAATTTTTCTTGTGAAATTGGCGACATATCTACTTGGAAGTAACACGTTTAGTATTTTTTTTAAGAAAATTTCAAGTGCAAATCGTTGGATTTATATCGCATTGCGTCCATGCAAACCAATATGTTGCATTTAGTTCTGCAGCATTATTGGACATTTCTTTCTGAGAGTGTCAATTGTTCACCAGGAATTTAATTTGTTTCCGAGTTACCGGCGCATAAGGCCGTCTGTTACAAAGAACCGATTCGCTCAGTATCGGTTCTTGGAATATATAACAAGCTGTGGACTGATGTTCCGAGTTATTTCAACACCGACTGAGTTCGGGAAGCGTGTGCTTGCGGGGGTGACTCCATAATATACGAGTGAAGACCCCGGGAGGACGTCGTGACATCGCTCCGCGTCAAGTGATCCCAAAATTTTGTTCCTATTCACTTTTTATAATTTGTAGCAATAGCGAAGTATTTATTGAATAGTTTTTTATATGTATCACCTATTCGTGTCAAAAGGTCGTGAAATGAACCGTTTTTAATTTTACATTTATGCACGGTTATATTTTAATCGCGCCTAGGGCCGGATAGCGGTTGCAACCCCTTCTCTCCTATAGGCATTATTTTCCAAAATTACAAATTTTATTCTAGACAATCCATTTCCCAACTTTACCGATAGTCTTCCTTTACGTCGCCATTCCTTTTTTCTTTGTATATTTTTTATGTTGAACAATGTTTGTTTTTATTTTATCTTTTATTCGTCAAAATTAAACGTGGCACATGTAGTGACAATTTTTTTTTTACGCTACAGTACCTATCAATTACTTTTCTGACCTGACACTGAATTGTTTTAAATAATTTGCTAATTACACAAAAACACTTATTCATCAAACAAAAAAACAATATTAGAGAAACAAAAAAAAAAATTAATAAATTGTCAAGAGTTTGTCCTCCTAGCCAGGTGTTGCATTAGCAGACTTGAATATCTATACTAATATTATAAAGCTGAAGAGTTTGTTTGTTTGTTTGAACGCGCTATTCTCAGAAACTACTGGTTGGAATTGAAAAAATCTTTTTGTGTAGGGTAGTCTATTTATCGAGGAAGGTTATAGGCTATATAACATCACGCTACGACAAATAGGAAGGGAGCATAAATGAAAAATATTGCAAAAACGGGAAAAATGTTCCTTTTTGAGAGCTTCCGTTGCGTGTGCTGTATAAGTGGTTAAAGTTACGCAACATTTATGTATGTAGGGTAGGTAGAGTAGGGTAGGTAGGTAGCCAGTTGACGGGAGCGAAGCCGCGTGGGACAAGATAGACAAGAAAAACATCGTCGTTCAATATTTATGCGCATAACTCTTAAATTTCTAAGGTTTAAGATGTTCTACACTACAATTTCAGCGTCAAATCATATAGTCACAAGTATCTCAATTCCGAACGGTCGTATTCTATTCAGGTTACGATCAGCGATACTGCGATTGTTGAATAAAATTCTTATGCAAATAACTCAGAAGGTTCAGTACTTAAATGGTAGTGGTAGTTATTAAGAACTGAAAGACTATACACAGGTAGATATCAGATAAAGACCGAGAAAGGTTTGACACCATGTATATTTATTTGGTGAGTTGCAAATATTTTTACCCGATTGCCGAAGAAGGGTAATGTTTATCAGGCTATGTATGTGTCGGGTTTAGTCAATAGTGCGGACGTTAAAACAAATCAAGAGCACGCCACCTGTCGGCAAATCAAGAACAACTGCGCTGTGGCGCGCTTTCTCTAACGACCTGCGTGGTGGGGACACAGAATATAGGAGTTGAGTACTGACCGCCCTAGAGCTAAGACGTTGTGTGCAAGATTGTAACTGTGAACTATTTAAATAAACCCAGTGTATCGAATAATTTGTGTTATTTCATTTGCACGACTGTACCCACCGACCTGCCCATACACGATGTCTTAACCTAAGGGAATACATCCTGACTTCCCGATGGTTTGCATCTATCGGCCAGCCCTGATGCGATATATGTATGTATGTTTGTTTCTATGTGGCATTCTAGAGGTTTTGATGAGTTTTACGTCAATCGATTCGCCTTAACCTTGCGAGTGTCACTGCTACATAAAATTGGAGAATAAAAAAATTGCGGATTTTGGGCGCCATATTGTGGGGCCCAATTTTCTTCAGTTTCAGTTCACAGTTTCTTCAGGGTTTTGAGAGGTGATTTTAAACATTATCATATGTTTAAAAGTACCTAATTCGAAAAAAAAAATGTTAACTAAAAGTGATAAATAAAAAAAGTTAATTCAAAAATCAAAAAAACCCGAATGTTTAAGAAGCGAACTAAAAAGACGTAAACAAGAAGAAAATCATGTTGTGCAGTCGGAGGATACAACTGGTTTTGGTCAGCTAGCTCGTGAATATGTATCCTTCTTGTTTACGTCTTTTTAGTTCGCTTCTTAAGCAGTCGGATTATTTGATTTTTTATGTTATTTCTTGCTTTGTTTTACTAAACAGCAGACTGTAGCTCAAAACTTTGATGAAGAAAGACTAACCAATGAGAGCCATTTTTACAATTGGCTGAAAGCAGGCGAATGATAGAAGCCGAAAATCGAGTTCAATGTTATGTGATTGTAGGGGCTTATTCCTAGCAGTGGATCTTATCGATTATGACAACGCCAAATCAAAAGAAGAAGGATTTATAAATATAACTTTGGAAGTGTACCTTCTTTTCTCTCTTACTTCATGGCAACATTCCCCTCGCATACCCTGCAACAGGCGGGTGACAACCGCCGACAGGCATGATGACTAACAAAGAGACAATCGCGCTGCTGAAGCCAGCCTATCCGATTGTGTACACCTTGGATGAAATACTATGCGTTTGTTGGATCAAGTCATCATTGTAAAGAGGAGCTTTAGAACTGAAGGCTGTCTTGAAGAACTGTTATTGTGAATAGGAAATATACAGTTCAAAGTGTTCTTCCCCGTATTTTTTTTTTGAGATTCGCTGCTATCGAAAAGTACATACAACTATTAAATCCTAGCAATTTTGGGTGTCAAGTCTTTACAAGAGATTTTCTGGAACGTCGTGGAAAAAAGTCGTATCATCACACTCCGGCGGAAACTTAGTATCGAAGCTTTTTTAAAAACTTGCACGTTAAAATACCTTTTAGCGTCTCCGTAAATCCCGTATACTGTTTGATTTATCTATTCATAACAATTAGCAAAGATGACTTTGAGACGAATGCCCACAAAAGCGATGGATGCATCGTATAATCTGTCTCCATCTGAATCTGGCCTATAACCTGGCATTTCAAGCACATAAATAACTAATGCTCCAAAGGTCTTGTTCACTTCGCAAGTAAATACGATAGCAATAACTTCAATATAACTAAGGAAATTGTAAGATTTTCTCACATATATATTGCTTAGAGGCAATCAATTTACATCAATCAATCAATGAGTTTACCTAAGTTACTTCCATTTAATACGAAACACGGGCACTATTCACTGTGATGGGCGGTTTAGTACCCCATCCACTTCAACATTCTGTAGCTTCAATCTAAGTCAGTCGAGGATTTATCAGGGGCTCGGAAATCAGCCAGATTCAATGATAGAACGATGGCCAGTATTTGTGAGCCATTTTAGAGTTTAGGGCATTTCGTAATTTATAAGGATAATTTCACAGAACGGTCTTTTAAAATTATTTTATATTTTAAAAGTCCGTTTTGGACATCATATAAATACACTGGCCTTCAAAAGTTAATACCACACTAGTGGTGTCTCATCCCATACGAAGAAACCGCGCCGATGTACTGTACCTACTGATTTATACTGATTTTTTTTGTACATCGTTTGCGTTCGGTTCCGTTCGTGATATATCTATCGCCGTGGAACGGAACCGAACGCGAACGATGTACAAAAAATAATCGGTATAATCAGATGAAAAACGCTAGTTACGTCGGCACCGTTTTTTTGTATGGGATGAGGCATCTGTATGCTAGTATTATGTTATCTGTGACCACACTTATGAAATGTCAATTTCTCCTACACTACAGAAGTAAGAGTTTAAAAAAAAGTGTTTTATAGAAAATTTCACCAACTTCCTTTGATTTTGACTAAGTTTTGAAAGCCAGTGTATTTTACAGGCTTGCTTCCTTCAGAATACAGTGATTTTAAAGCTGTGAGATATTTTCTTGTAAACAATGTATTTTCTCGCAAACATTTTGAATTGATTCGGAAGCAGAAAATGTAAAACAATATTTCTTTTTATCTTTGCGTAGACTAATAACAATAAACCGACGGAGGTGTTTCTAACACGGTTACATACTCCGGATCCTGATTAAGCTTTCAATCCGGTACTTAATTAGGAGTTTTTCCCCAAAGAATATTTGTCGTACAACCGTAACAAAAATCGCCAACTTCAATGCCCAACCATTAAAACTTATGTCCGCAGTTACCCAGCACTACGCGTTTCACGTATCCGCGTAGGCCCAATTATCCGCCGAATCGGCTCCGTATCCGCACTAACCCATTCATATCCGCGGCCCCATTCAATTTAGGACGTGCTACCATTTAAGGAAAGGTCTATTTTAAAATATAAGTTCTATTGGAGTAAAATTAAAGGTCTTATTACATAATAGAATCTTGTCGAGCTGAAAATAATGAATTGCAGTTAAGTTAAAGTAAATCTCAAAGAGGATGGAGCTCAATGTTCTAAGAAATTTCTACACTCGACTCAAAAACATTGACAGTTATAGCAATTTTTTAGGGTTCCGTTTCTCAAAAGAAAACAAAAGGAACTCTTATTGGATCACTTCGTCTGTCTGTCTGTCCGTGTGTCAAGCAAAACCTTTTTCTCTGGAATGCCTGGAGATATCAAGTTGAAATTAATATGATATACTCAGTTCTGCAACCACTTGCAGCTGTGAAAAAAACAAACTTCTAAAACAACACGAACAAAAGATATAGTCGTTTATGTCGCATATTTGAGGAATCGTAAGGGACCTTGAATCATGAAATATGGCAAGAACAATGTCTTACAGCACAACTAAAGGAAAAAAAAATTATAACTATGAATTTTTAACTCCATCGAAAAATAAAAGATTTTTAACCTATTTGCAGTTGTTAAACTGACCGCGACTTATATTGATGTATGGGGACAGCAGTTTTTAAACGGCCAAATTTATTTTGTCTTTAGTTAGAACAATGTTCGGTGCTTACATTGTTTAGAAATGTTATCTAATTATTTTGGTGAATGTAGCTGTTTATACGGAACCCTCCGTGCGCGAGTCCGACCTGCACTTGGCTGGTTTTTTATTATTGACAGGGTATTTTTCCGTAGTCATGGCGATTGAGTCGATTGAAGTGGAGGGAGATTCCTTCGAAACGATATTATTGGCCTACTTCAAATGCAACTGCATTTTGAACTTTTGAGGTAAGACACAATTAAGGTTGCCCTAGTCGACGGCATGAACTATTTTGTGCGCAGGGTTAAAATGCATGCTATCTCATCCGACAACACGTGCGAAAGGGTTAGATGCTGTGATGAGCAGTAAGAAGCTAATTCACGTACGAATTAGACCATTTGCAAATTTGTAGCGAAATGGATGATGATTTAGGACGAAAACGAGCGCGCGAAATTTTATTAACATACCTTTGGGAGTCTAGATATCATGAAAAAACGACTAAATGTATATTTCCAAAATAAAATTATTTGCATTGTTGAACTACTAATTTATCTATCCCTGTATGATGAGTGTTTGCAATTTAATTTCTTATGGTGTTTATTTCCGCCCAAATATGCGTTAAAATTAGTGTTGAAATATGGAACTTTCGGCGCTCATAACTTTCAAATATTTTTTTTTACTTTTTAGTTTCCACACAGGGCTAGATAATGATGAGACAAATTGATATATTTTTTTATTTTGAAAGTACATCGTCAAACAGTGAAGTAATCGCCAGAATACGTTTGTATGGAAGAATGATCGACTAGGGTAACCTTAAAGAGTAAAGGAACATTTAGACTATAACAGATAATGTTTCATTCATTCAGTATTGATGAATGTAGGATACGATCAAATGCTTCGAATTCTACATCCGAATTGTCTTCAAACCTAACCAGCTAACTCCACCAAAATACAATCAAATTCTGTCCCCAACATCACCACACAATTACTACAACGGTCTTAAACCGGTACAAGTACACAGTAAGCTATACGGCTACCAAGAAGTGATACTGTCAATTATCTCCTCGTTAGCCCTGATCGATCCCCGGCGTGTGTTGAAGACTCGTAAGTCAGTCTCCTAATGTGTCAAGTTAGGTCAGTCGAGTGGCCGAGATCTGGCCATTAGTAAATTAAGAGCTGATGGTAGATAGCACTGAGATATGTTTTGTTTGCTTGAATATTTTCATGTTTGTTTTAATTAGAGGTGGATGGTTGCCGAGGTCATTTAGTGCATAAGAACATACTGTGACTCCTGTATTTGAACATACCGAGATTCCTCTGTGCATCAATGACATGCTGATATTCTTCTATGCCTCAGAGAACAGTCATAGAGGTAGATGCTTCCCGAGGTCGGTTATACTCCATTTGCGATAACATTAGACGTTTAAATTAGCCCATTTTACAGCCCTTTCAACAGATTTTGACTTCTATTGCGTTGGTAATACGACAAATGGTAGCTGTAGTAAACAGTTGGTTTTGGTAACAGGTTTATGCTTTTTATGTCATCCTTATGTTTACGGCATAGAACTCAATATCGGTTGAACGGACTGTAAAAAGATTTGGAAACATGTCTAATGTTATTTCAAATGGAGTTTAGTTGGGTGACCATTCATACTAAGACTCCTCTGTGTCTCAGAGAGTACGTTAACCCGTTGGTCTCTGCTGTCATTTGTAGATCTTTCGAGTTTTAACGGATCACCATCAGTCACCAAAGGCGCACTTGTCACACTAGATCCATGTCTGGATTCAATGTAGTATTGTGCGTTGATGTCTTTTGTACGGGAGCAGTCAGTCAAGATTATTAGGCGTTTGAGCTTTCAAGTTATAATGAGGCATTAAACTTATTTTTTACAGTATTACTCAATGACAATTATCTCTTTCTATGAAAAATAGCTGTAGGTAATATTTAAGTCACTTATCACACTATAGACTGGCGGTTAATTGGTTTACTTGCTTACGTATTTACAGGTAAATAAAGAATTCTCTATCTCCATATAAACCACCTAAAGGTTTCGGGTTCTTATATTCCCGATCAGAGAGAAAAGGACGTGTGTATTAACATCCATACAAAAAGCCGGCAATGAAATCGGACGAATTAGACAAAAAAGTTAATTCAAAAATCCCGGTTGCTTAAGAAGCGAACAAAAAAGACGTAAAGAAGAAGAAAAGCATGCTGTGCAGTCGGAGGGTACATATTCGTGAGCTGCCTGACCAAATCGAGATGTATTCTCCGACAGCACAGCATGATTTTCTTCTTGTTTGTCTTTTTAGTTCGCTTCTTAAGCAGTCGGATTTTTTGATTTTTGGTTTATAACTTTTTAGTTAGCATTTTTTCTCGAATTAGGTACATTTAAATAAACAAGTTTTGCCTATTTTTGAAATCACCTTTTAAAACCCTTTATTTTGATATCCTACACGATTGGTATGAAAGAGAAACAATATGGGCCCGCACGATATGGCGCCCAAAATCCGTAATTTTCTATTTTCCAATTTGAATAAAGCCAGTTACACTCGCAAGATTAAGACAAATCGAAAGAATCATCAAAATCGGCCAACGCGTGTGGTCTATAGAATGCCACATAGGAACAAACATACATACATAAATAGACTGATAAACACATTGCCCTCCTGCGGCAGTCGTGTAAAAATACAGACCCGACCCAGACCCTTATCGAGATCTGAAATTCTATTAGAAGGGAACCTTACCTTTTGTTTCAGGAAAGACAAATCTCTCACAGGCACTGTCCTCCTAGTAATTTTGATTTCAGTCTGTAGTACTTCCATGGTCGATATCTCTTGAAAGCCATACTCCTGCAGCGCTAAGCATGTTCGCTGGACTTGCTCAATGCATGGAGAGAACGAGCAGAATCTGCCACCTGAAATATGAAACATTAATTGTAAGGTTTAATGAATAAGGTTTGTTTTGTGCTATACTTATTGTGCAAATGCGTTCTTAGGGATCTTCAACACTTTTGGCTATGTTTGTATTTAACCATTTTAAACGTTTAGGAGCTCGTGGCTAAATAATAACAGCCGCACGGGTCGATCTTCAAGGTTAAGCAACGCTTGACGAGGTTGGTCCGTGGATGGGTGACCATTTTCAACATATCGAGTTTCCTCCGTGCCTCGGATAGCACATTAAGCTGTTGGTCCCGGCTGTCATTTGAAGATCTTTGACAGTCGTTACGAGTAGTCAGAAGATTGAGATCTGACACCAGTCTTGCCAAGGGGTACCGAGTTACCCAGTTACTGGGTTGTGGAGGTCAGATAGGCAGTCGCTTCATGTTAATCACTAGTACTCAGCTGAATCCGGTATGACTGACAGCCGACCCCAATATAGTTGGGAAAAGGCTAGGCAGATTGAAACGTCAAGTCGTCAAGACGTCACAGTAGACCCCGTAGAAAATGGTGGATCGAGCTGGACATAACAAAATGAGCAGTAGTACATATTAAACCTTAATCGAAAAACTAGAATAGGGTAAGGCCGTTGCTCAGTACCGAGATAACGCAGGCAAACAGTAATCAGATAAATAGGCTGATAAGACAGGTGACTCTGGAATTGTGATTGAGGAATGCTGGGCCTTTTTTAAACCAGATCCTGGCAATTATAATGTTTTAAAGGTCGTAAAGTTTACATCAATAGCAGCAATCTGGGTGTGGTACGAGTAGTTCAGAAATAATTACTCGATTTTATTTGTTAACAAACCGCAAGCAACTTCTTTACTATTGTATTTCGATGATACGAATCATCGAACAAAAACCAAAAATTTGAGTATTTGTCAAATTCTAATTTAGCCTGAAAACCTTTCAAACCTTATCATAACAGTAGGGTTTGATCGGTCATAACTCAAAGTATTCAATTCAGAAACCGAGCTTCAGGCGTTCAGAAGCTCGTTTTAAAATTTTTGTTCTGATACACCGTAACCTATAACTTTTAATATACCAATGACCTAATAACGGTTAACATTCAACAGTGCATCGTTGATATAAGATAGCAAAGACACAGTCGCATCGTACGCTACACTATCGAACATCTCCGTATTGTGTTAACTTTACAATGGTAAGACTCCATAATGTCCAGAGGAATCCCTCTCAGTTGCTCTACGTCAGGACTCGATCGGGCTTATAACAATGTTTGAAACGGAGCAGGGGCGATCGACCTCGCTATTACACAATCCAAACAAAACGAAGACATCTTGTCTTACCACTTCATAAAGCGCGCGCGCACGTAAAAAAGATCCAGACATAACAAAATGTCGACAGATGTTTTCATTCCCATGTGATAGATACGAGATGACCGGCCCCAGAGCAAGATAATGTACCCTTTTTGTTACCGCGATAACGTTTTGAAATTTTTACAAGTCCAAAATGCTCAGGAAGAGACACATCGTCTTTTATGTGGCCCGCTTATTCTTATCTGTCAAATCTTATCGACCAATAAGGACAGCGGACGTCACTCACTCTGCCAATCTGAGAGCGCGGGCGCTTCTCCGCGGGGGGCGAATTTAAAATTGTTCCATTTTTAAAATGTGTATCGCGTGCCTGGATGGTATAACCCGCTCTATTAACATAATGCAGTTAGAGACGCTTAGCGGGACGTAATGAAGCCATTATAGAGGATAATCTTCGAGCCTTGACACACTACGCTACAGTATGTGGAATGGAAAAATGCCAATAGTTTACATTGCAGATCTTAATTGAAGCAAAAAGGTAGGTAGAATACGTATTGTAAGCTTTTGAACAACGTAATTATTTAAGAAATATAATTATTATCTCTCCAAAAGCAAAACGACATTTTAGCAAAACGTCCTAGGGCAAATGATCCTAAAAACAAAAGAATAGGAATGGTGGAGTCATGCCCGTGGATGTATAGCGAAAACATACTAAATATAAGAGACGTTTAATGGAATACTTTGACTTGGAGTCATAAGTATGTGCAAAAATGCGAAAGCACGTGCCATGCCAAAAAAGACCTTTGAAAACATGCCAAGGAGAAGTACAAACGTATGTCAAAAAATAAGATCTTTCACACGCTCTACACAGATCCAAATCAAATAAAATTTTTGCAACATTTTTACTTTCAATATTTTTGTGGCGCACTCGGCAAACTGTCTCTGCAAAGGTTCCTAGCTGAGGTCGTATAGGTGGTGAAATATGTAATACACTATCTTAATGCATCGCGAGTCACGTAGTGGCTTCGAGTCGACTCGAACGATTCGATAGCGAGAGCCGAGTATCGAGTTATCTTAGTTACATGATTCCAAGTGTTCAATTAAACTTAATTAATCACTGATGACGATTTGATTAGTTGTTTGTAGATAAATGAAGGCTGTTTATCTTATTAGTATTTAGTGGGCATTTGAAAGTTAATGTCTTCTAAGATTTCGTTACTAGGGTTGACAGGATTTTAGTTTTATCGTGGGAATTAGTAGGTTGTATTGAGATTTATTGGAAAATAACTTTACGCTCGTTAACCTTTTTACTGCATCTGTCACCTGGGAAACCTAGATTTGTGGAATATTTGTTGTAGAACTGGCTGCCCTTTATTTAAATAAACTTTAATGGTCTTTTTATGTGAAACTCTCACTAACCTACAACCGGCCGTATTGGAACCCCATGGCCTGGCACGTGACGATGGCAAAAGACCGGACGGGATGTCTTTGTTTCCATGGAAGATGGGTAGGCCTTTAGTGTGGGACGCTACTTGTGTCGATACTCTTGCGCCATCCCATCTTCCTAGCTCGTCGTGCTGTGCTGGCGCTGCCGCTACGGCTGCAGAGAACCTCAAGCGGCGGAATTTTAATAACCTCATCGGTAGTTATACTTTCGAGCCGTTTGGGGTTGAAACTCTTGGTCCGTGGGGTGCGAGTGCTCACGCTTTGTTTAAAGATCTATCTTATATAGTTGACACTTCGCGTGACCCAAGGGCTGGCTTTTACCTTGGTCAGAGAACAAGCATTGCCATACAACGTGGCAATGCTGCCAGTCTTTTGGGCACATTACCAGTGGACAACGATGTGGAGGAGTTTTTCGATGCCATATTTTAGTTTAGTATATTTTGAGGTTTAGTTAGTGAGTAGTTTTTGGTTTAAGTGTATATGTTTGTAGTCTTAGTTAATTAAGTATTTTATACACTGTATATACTTGTATCTATGTAAATAAATCAATTATTCTAACGTACAGAAGTTGTGAAATAAATTTTGAAATGATGTTCATTTGAAGCGAAAATAATTTTTATTTACTTAAGTTCTCGCACAAAGGATATATGGAACGATTTTACGACATCGAAACACAAAACTAAATTGACCAAAATAATCATACATAAGTTAGAAGATTTAAAGGCAGTAAAAAATTAAACATGCCACAAAACAGTCATACACCAAGTTTAATACCAGTCTAAGTTAGGTACAGCAACAGCAAGGTAAAGGGTGACGTGAACACAACCGTTAGTCATCCTCGGAGCGCATGCGCACGCTGTGGGTCAGGGCACAGGAATGTCGCCCTAATTGACAGATTGCTGAGGACGGGCTTGTCACTGCTGCTTAGTAGTAGTACACCACTGTTGGTTAAGTAAGTAATTGTTTAACTATTCAGAATTTGGGCAGCAGTCATGTTCGTGGCGAATTTTGGTTTTCCGAGTGACATTGTTGCTTGCGGGTTTAGGTGATTTATTGAGTTGATGTGGCTAGCAGATAAGGCCGTATTGAAAGTCTAGATTTGAGATACCAGATAGAATATTATTTCGATTTAATTAAATTTAACTGAGGTGAGGAAAGGCGGAAAAATGTAAAGAACCAGTAGAATTTAATATAATTCCATTAGATTTTTTCCGTAGTAATTTTTCAGAATCACTATATTAAGTATTAAATATAACGCTAAGATATCCTTCAATCTATCTATCCTATCTGCTAAATGTTCGTTGATCGTGCTTCCCATTTTAAAAGCTTTGATAATGCAACAGCCAAATGCGAAAACCACAAGACAGTTCGATGAGGCGACGCTTATAAGACGTCTTTCGCCTAAAATACTAATATTGATTGATGAAACTGAATGGTTAATATAGTTCGTATAAAGAAAAAAATATGATACAATTTCGTAAGGACTGGGTATAAAGTCACATGACAACCCTACTCGGTCATTTACAAAAAAAAAAAAAACAGAAACTGAATCGACAAGAAAAATCCATAAAATTTTGGAACCTACTCACAAAATTTCACGAGAATCGGTTGAAAAATGTGACCTGCAGAGGAGAAACGGCGGACATCCGGACATACGAAAGATCAAAATTTTTGTCGAAGTTGTAAAGAAGATGCTTCGCATGCGCTCGCTCGGTCATCAATCCTTTACAGTTATACCAAAACATGAAGCTAAACAGTCTAGCCTTTTCAGAGCTAAAATTAGGATAAAGATATTTTATATCGGGCCCCGTAAAACAAGGTAAGTCCCTTAGGGTCAAGACATACCTGTGTCACCTAATTGATAAATTGGTGAGGCGGGTAGACAGTGTCACTGCCGCTTAGTAACGACCCCTTTGTTTCTTAACTAATTACTGCCCGGAGGCGGTATTAACTAGAATTAACTAAATGATTATGAAATCTAATCTTGAAGGAACGATTGGGGGCTATGATTGGGCGTTTTAAGGTTACACTAGTCGATTACTCTTCCATACAAACGTAGTCTGGCGATTACTCCACTGTTTGACGATGTATGTTCAAAATAAAAAAATATATCAATTTGTCTCATCATTATCTAGCCCTGTATGGAAACAAAAAAGTAAAAAAAAATATATTGGAAGTTATGAGCGTCGAAAGTTCCATATTTCAACACTAATTTTAACGTATCTTTGGGCGAAAATAAATACCATAAGAAGAAGGAAAATTGCAAAACGGCCTCCATACAGGGATAAATTAGTAATTCAACAATGCAAATAGTTTTATTTGAAAATATACATTTAGTCGTTTTTTCATGATATCTCATCCCAAAAGTCTGTTTATAAAATTTCGCGAGCTCGTTTTCGTCTTAAATCATCATCCATTTCGATACAAATTTGCAAAAGTGCTAATCCGTTCGCGAACTAGCTTGTTACTGCTTATCACAGCATCTATCTCTTTCGCACGTGTTTTCGGATGAGATAGCATGCATTTTAACCTCGCGCACAAAATAATTCGTGCCGACTAGGGGAACCTTAAAGTGTGGAGGTTGATTGCTGTGTGACTTATTACATTTGGTGGGCAAAGGCCTCCAGAAGTCCTTCCAGGAACGCTTCTCCCGCCCCTCCTTGAACGAGCCCTCGCGAAACGGATTTAGCAATACAGCCATGCAGTTTTAATCGCGCTTCCATTCTTGCAGTAAAATGCTAGAAAGACTGGTCGATGTGGCTAAGTTTGGGGCAGGCCTATGTCCGGCAGTGGAAGCCTTTCGGATGAAATGATGATAATTGATAAATTGATGAGGTGGTATACTGTGTCTTCCGCTTAATAACGACCCTTTAGTTTATTAACTAGCTGTCCCACGCGGCTTCGCTCCCGTCAACTGGCTACCTACCTACCCTACATACATGAATTTTGCGTAACTTTATCCACTTACGCAGCGCACGCAACGAAAGCTCTCAAAAGGAATCATTTTTCCTGTTATTGCAACATTTTTCATTTATGCTCCGCTCCAATTGGTCGTAGCGTGATGTTATATAGTCTATAACCTTCCTCGATAAATGGACTATCCAACACAAAAATGATCTTTCAATTCCAACCAGTAGTTCCTGAGATTAGCGCGTTCAAACAAACAAACAAACAAACTCGTCAGCTTTATAATATTATTATAGATTACTGCCCAGAGGCGGTTTTAACCAAATGATTATGAAATCTAATTTTGGAACGATTGGAGGCTATGATTTTGGGTTTTAAGTGTGATAGTTAATTTTGTTATTAATTAATTGTTTTGCTTAAGTGATTGCTATTCTTGTAACTACCTAACTTTAAAAAACGAGTTTTGTGCGTAAGTTAAATTAAATTCGGGTTTCCATATCAGTCTATATTTAGGTATACCTTCAGGGAATACGTGCTTTATGATAGTTCAGGGTGCTAAGGCATATTTGGCTGCTGATTCAGCCATGACATGAGAAATAATGACATAGGCAGTGTAAAAATGAAGATTCGGGACCCGCGTCGCCCCCAGTAAAGTTTTGATAGAAGTGCTAATGACTAATAAACAATACTGGGAATAACTTAAGCAAATAATAATAGCTTGCTCCAGACAAAATTAAACACAAGGCAAAGACAAAATTGAAGCATGATGAAGAGACATAATGGAACTTCTAAACACAGTACTCAAACTAGAGCATCGAAAGCAGTAATTTGTACCATCGTAAATACTATAGACGGAGATGTAAAGCGAAGTAAATGTCAAGTCTAGAACTGAAGGTATCGACACAAGTCTAATCCTAGCAGACTGCAACAATATGCGTTGCGTAACAAGGGCTTTGTGTCATAAGCACCGTACTGGTGGTTTTAGTGATGTACCTTGTTCAAAGGGTCGATAATTTCGATATTCCTTAATTTTAAAACAGACACTTTATAAGGAAAATTTGAAAAAACTAAGCGGACATACAGAACGAGCAATAACTATCTATTCCCGCCCGTCCATTCCCGCAGGCTTATTACTTATCTTGCAAGAGCAAAACGATAGCGATTTTTGCACGATTTTAACAGAAGTTTTCGAGGTTTAGGCGGTTTTTTTTAGGAATAAGTGAATTTGACAAACAGCGAGCGATTGGCAAACGATTAAAGAAGAGAGAGTTAGTTAATTCTGACTTTTATGACATAAAGAGATTGATCGCGCGATGATCGCTGATTGCTGTTTTTTTACGTAATAGGCCTGCCGGTCTTCTTACAAAAACTCACGGTTGTTTGTCATAAGAGCTTTGGTAAGAGGTTGTGAGGTGTAGGATCTACTGGTTGTAGATGACGGAATTCTTAAAATAAAGATCTCATTTACAGTACATAGGTACGTACGGTCTGATGTAGATCGGCCCCATCCATACGCACCAAACTTTTTGGGATTACTTATATTATGCGTACAGCAAGGGGTGGAATTGCCTGCAGGAGTCTCTAATTCCTGATAGCTACTACCTACGAATCTTTAAGTCAAGAGTTAATAGGTTTCTTATAGGCAAGCACGCTTCATGGCCGATGACCTGGTGAAGGATGCGGAGATCCGCTGGATGCGAGACGCACGGGACCGGTCAATGTGGCGACGCTTGAGGGAGACCTATGTCCAGCAGTGGACGTCTTTCGGCTGATATGATGATGATGAAGCGCGCTTTTTCGTCGAGCACATCTTCGCTTACAATCAGGTGAGATAATGGTCAAGCCTATCAATTATAATAAAAAATTTGTTAGTATTTTGTGGTTGTATTTTTTACTTTTTAGTTGTAGTGGTATATAATGGACCAGTTCTATAGGTTAGGTACCTATAATGCTCAAACTGATGCCAGAATAGATTAACCAACAACATGAAACTTGAACAAAACCGAATGAGAATTTACCAGGATGAACTGTTCACACCCGCGTACCCTTTTAAGAGCGAAATGGTGTAAACAATAAACAGACACGCGATTGCAGCTATCCCGAGTGATTTACCTGTTCAATGGGACGACATGACAAGTACCAGCTTTCAAATAAAAAAGAATCATCCAAATCGGTTCACCTAGTAAAGAGTTCGGAGGTTACAGACATTAAAAAAAATACAATCGAATTGATAACCTCCTCATTTTGAAGTCGGTCAAAAAAGAAACTGCACCAGTTCTTGCGTATAGATTTACCAATAAATAAAAGGCTAAAATAAAACACCAGAGCCCTTAGAAAAGTGACATACTAACAAAGGCAGCATTACGCCATTGAAAAATGACAAAAATGTGTACGGGATTTTCAAGCGCTATTGAAATGTGACGTGATCTTTCCCTTACGTTTTGACATTTCGACCGTCGCTAATGAGGATGACTCTTTGTCTAAAGCCTCTAGTTATATTCGTTTCTTTATATATCGATTACACAATCCCATCACTACCCTCGAAGCAAAGCAACACATCACAATAGCCCGCGTCGCGTCACTAACAATACTGGACAAGCCATTGATGTATTAGTAAAGATAACGCAGTGAAATCACATGTGTAGCCTGCGTAATGAGGTCGGCTCGCGATCCACTCGTGCGCATACCGTATTGTTCTTTCAATGATCCGATTGGAATTAAGCTACGTCGATACTGAGTCGCTTTATGTTCGGTAATGGTGAGTTGTGGTTACATTTTTATGTAACGGTGGACAAAAGAAACGAAACTGAAATGGTTTACCAATCTGCGGCTCAATTGCTTAAGATTTTTTGAAGAACTCCTTCTATAAGTAAATCTTTTGTGAATTCATATCCAGATTGAAAGGAGTTCACAAAGGATTTGCTTAATCTGCATAGTCATTTTCCAACTGTTTTGGGGTCGGCTATTATTGCAATCGGCTGCAGCTGACTACAATTATTTTACTTGGAACCACTGCCTATCTGACCTTCACAATCCAGTAACTGGGTAACACGATACCCCTTAGGAACACAGGGTGTCAAATTTTCTATCGTGAATTCATTTTAGAAGCCTAAAAACTGTAAACGAAGAACTTTCGATTTTATCTTTATAACTTTGAAGCTTAATTTGCACGACTTCCCCATTTATCACAACCCTGAAAGCTGTAGAATATGTAGTGGAAAAATATATACTTTAACCAACGATATATTTCCCCATATTTTTCCAACAATTCGTACATAGGCGAGGTGTTTCGCCCGTGCGGCATGGGGCGTCGTCGCCGGGGTGGCCCGCGCATGCGTCGGCCCCGCCCCCGCCTGAGGCTGCGCGCGCGCACAACTCGTACTATTATCAACATACCACCTATAAAACCAATGTTGTAATTTAATGTAAACAATCATGGGAAGTGGTGAGGATTGTTCTGTCATGTTTGTTTGCGATATGATATTCATTTATTCTTAACATTGTAAGATAAAGCCGTAAGAGTTTCAAGGCTCGAATAGTTTTGAGGTTAAGTTATAATAACGGTAATGATAACTAAACACGTATGCTAAATTATAGATTGCAGGTCGTATTATTATACCTGAATTATAGTCATTAGAACATGCAGTTTTGCACATCTACTCCTGATCGATGAGTCACCACTTGATAGGTCTCAACCATCAACCACCACAGAACTTCTAAGTGAATTAAACAAAATATAATCACATACAATTTACATTTTTAACGACTAATACCAAGAAGGCATCCGATGGCGGATAGTGAAATTCCAAGTACGATGCGTTCAATTAATTTAAAAAACATTCGTTAATTTTATTAATGCGCGCAAGCCTAAATCTACGATCGCTGGAAGATGTGATCGCGAACGCCTTCTCATTTTCGAAATTAGCAAATGAATAAAAAAAAAATGTTGGTAACCGCCAACAGAGTGGACAAGATAAAGAAATATACGAAGAGGTGCCTGCGTTCGAGGGTCCAGATAACACCATTAACGCCGGGGAGGCTGGCGAACAAAACAATAGAAAGGGACGCTAATACTGGTTTATTTCCGAAAAAGTTAAATTTTGCAAAGTTGACAACGCAAAGTCAACTGTATCTTAAAACTTACAAGGTTGAAAACAAAAAGCAGCAGAAAAAGATATAAGTCACGAAGGATTTCAGCAAAACGATGATACAATTGAAGGAGCAAAAGGGACAATACACGATGGTATTGATAGCGAAATGAGTGGAGTAAGTTTTTCTCAGCCACCCAGCCAGCAACATAATTAATGGTGTTCGTGTTGGAGACGAATTTATAAATTGGCTTTATTCCGTTTTTAACAAAGGGTGGAACATGTGTGATAGGGCTGATAGCCAATCTACGAGAACGCGACATAATTAGCGAATCGTTTTCAGGATTAATGTGTGATAATATTTGTCTGCACAAAGAAAGCAGACTAATAAGTATAACAATACACTATATTTTATCCGGTATGTCCCACTGCTGGGAAAAGACTTCCATCTCCCATTTCCACAGAAGTCTGTCCTCTGCCATCTTACTACATACTATATATAATATTATAAATGCGAAAGTTTCGATGGATGTGTGTATGTGTGGCTACTTTTCATCCCGGTATAATGTTCCCTTGGGATAAAAAAAAACACTTTTCACGCGGGTGAAGCCGCTGGCAGAAGCTAGTAAACTATATGAATTTGTTCAGTACGATGTAAAGTGATAGTCTCAAACTAGAGGTTAGGACTTTGAAAATTAAAACAAGCTGAGGAAAATACAGGGGTAATAGACTAGAAAAACAAGAAAAACAAAAGCTCGAAAAGAAATTATAAACAAAAACAGTGAACGCTTCAATCAGTAAAGTAACAATATGAAGAGCTAAGTGCTATGCAATTGTACGATGGACGGATAAGAAAATAAGTAACAGAATTCATGGTAGACTATAATAGAATTCCAATTTGCTATCAGAGCAATACCATCTTGACTGTATTAATTCCATAGGTCGCTTCTCTAACGTTGCTTTTCTGAAGTTTCTAGTTTAAAGTTTGATATTTTATTGTTTGGAAATATTGGAGCTTTAAAGGCATTGGCCACAAGCTATACTATCGTTTTTTTTGTACTTCAGATTCTATATTAGAGTTGTCGATAACTTGCTAATATTTTTTTTAGCATATGCTGTCCTACTGCTGCGAAAACGCCTCCTGCCTCAGTTACGACGATCGTGTTCAGGCACCCACTGCGTATCGCCACGCAGTGGGTGCCGGAACACGGCACATCTGTCCCCATGCACCCTGCAAATGTAACCGACACAATTTTCTATTCATGTTTTCACATTCATCTTCTGCTTCCAGATCAGCTAACGTTTACATCAATTTAACTGGTACTTTAACGTAACAGCAAACACAATCAGCAGCACACATCCGAAAGATGTAACACAAAATATTGTTATTATCTTAACCGCCTTCAAATTCCATTCTCAGCAATAAATAAGAAAAAGCGCAATCGGGATCGTAAATGTGAGAGAGCATTATTTGTTTCGCATATAATAATGGCATATTTAGAGGGCGATATCAGTTAATATGGAGAGGCTGGCATAAATCGGCGCGCGGGTAATCTAACATCGGAGCGGGTCCTCGCCCCGCCCCCCGCGAGTAACTCACTGCTATCGGCCCCGAATATTGTTAATCAGTGTATCATTAGCTCGCAAGTACGACACACACTGTCTGATTCTGTGGAGAGCTTTAATTAATATTAATTTCAGGTTTTTATTATTCATAACGAGCCTGTACTGTTCCATTGCAGGACTAAGGCCATCTTTCTCTCTTTCCGCTTTGCACGGTTTTTATTGCTATGGCTATGGAGCAGTATCTACTTGAATATAATGACCACTAGTCAGACTGTTAATATCACTGATTGAGGCAAAGTTGTTATGGGGTCAATGCGAATGACTCATGCTTTAAGAGCTTGCATCAACGACGTAAGATGAAGACTTAGAAGTCTACCGCTTATTTGGCCCTCTCAAAGTCGTTGCTTGGGACTTTGTTTAAATTGACCTTCTTATAAGTGGATGTACAAGCATGCAGATGGAACGTGGCTTAAATGGTTGCCCGCCGTCCCATTCTGTTTAGAAAGAGTCTTACATTCATTTATAGAAATTTTGTCTGCAGCAGCTGTAACCAAACTGAGTTCAAAGTCGTTTGAATGATTTCCAGATTGACTACGGGCATGCCTGAGGATAGCTGATTTGCGTAATCTACAAACATTCAAATAAAACTATCAAATCCAGAATCTGAAAAAGCACTTACAAACGTCGTAATTCGCACCAAAATTCAGTTCGTATGTATCGCCGATGGCTCGGCGCACGATAGCCGCATAGCGCACAGCGCGATATAGATAAAGCTAACGGGGAGGCGCTGCTATAAATACCAAAACGAACCAAACGCTAACTCTGTCCCACTCATGTACCCCTGGTACTTTCAGATGTGTGTTCGGGACAATAGTTTTGTCGTAGAAGTTCTGTTTCAGAAGAATGCTGTTTAAATAATGGTCGACGTCATCTATCCTTGTCGAGGTCGGCGCAAGTTTTCTTCTGCCATTATGTCCTGTCAAATTTCCTGCTATCACTACCTCTCTTTTCTTTCATATAAAGATAACGGGGAGGCGCTGCTACAAATACCAAAACGAAACAAACGCTAACTCTGTCCCACTTCTGCTCCCCTAGTACTTTCAGATAAGTGTTCGGGACAATAGTTTTGTCGTAGAAGTTCAGTTTGAGGGGAAAGCTGTTTAAATAATGTTCAACTACACAAAGCATTTTTCCTGTAAACACGGTCACCAGACACGTAAAAAACCGAAACACGGAAGTAACTAAGCAAAAAATATAGAAGGGATCTGTGAACGTCCTAGAAACCAGGCGAAGGGTTATTACGGATCTTGTCATAAACACAATGCCTGTCAAGTGAATTGCCAATATAAATATATTACAATTACTGTATACCTCTGTCTATAATGTCCACGGCAAGATTTCGTGTCACTGATTTCATTGTATGTAAATATCCACAGTGTAATTAACCTCTAGCAAGAAAACAAATAATTAATCCATAGTCCGCAAAGTGTCAAAGTTAACAAACAGCTCAAAATCTAGGACACCTGTTTACCATATCTGCGACAAATCGCATACCAATGGTTGGAAGTAATTTCATATTAGAAATAATGGGTTAAAATACTGGCCACAAATGCCAAAGGTGTTCAGCGGTCACTTCTCGTCCCGCCTACTATAGCAATAAAGTATTTTACAAGTGATACAAGAATTGCAATCGTACGCCGGATCTCGCGTTGCTGTAACCTTATAAATACTGCGCTATTTATTTCTGGAAATCTGTATGCTCTCATCAATATCGTTTGAATGTTGCGGTGAGAATGTTTTTGGGGAAGAACTGCGGTTTAGAGGGTCTAGGAGATAATTGTCTTGTTAATTAAATAATTAGTAGAAAACCACCAAAAATTAAATATTTTCATGATAAAAAAAAAAAAAAAACTTTTATTATCAGGCATCGACGGCCCATAGCATGTTAGTAAACAGTACAAACCTAAAAAACTATGTTAGTAGTAACACACATAAGTATAAAAACACAAATACACAATAAAAATACAGCCAAGATTAGAGGAAGATTTATCAAGTCCCATGTCTGACATGCAGCTTGATAAATCTATCCATTGTAGGCCCATCTAGCCTTTCTGCAAACACCTTCAGAATGCTGTTGCTGCTTCCCCTCACTCTGCGCATCACTGATACCACTTTTTTGCGCATGATTGCAAAATAATCATCAGTATGCGCATCCGCGAACATACCTGACGCACTACAGTAAGGTGGAAGCCTCAACAGCGCCCTGAAGGCGTTATTATATTGAATGCGCAGTGCGCTTTCTGCCTTTTGGGTATGATTAGCCCACAGACTGCTGGTGTAAAATATTTGACAAAACGCCTTAAAAAGGGTTATTTTAACCGGTGCTGAACAACCAGCAAACCTGCGTGCCATCATGTTGCCCCTCACAGCCAGCGCCCTACGCTCTCTTTCCATATCTAAATCATCTTTTAGATCCTCTGTAACAATATGACCCAAATATTTAAATTGTGACACCCTGTTCAAAGGTAAACCGTTCAGTTCTACGGGTGGGACATTTGAAAAATAGGACTTTTATTTCTTCCTCTAAAAACCAATAACTCACTTTTCGTGGGATTATACTTTAGCCCATGCTGCTCAGCGTATCTTTCACAAATAGTGAGTAGCTTTCTGATACCCCCGATTGTTGGGCTCAGCAGCACCATATCGTCTGCGTAACTTAAATTATTTAAGCTAACTCCATCTACATGGAAACCCACATGAGTGCTGCTGAGCTCAACAAGCAAGTTGTTAACATAAATATTAAATATTCTCGGGGAAGTCAGACCACCCTGCCTCACACCACATTTCAGTTTATATGGGTCTGATAGTGCATTGGACCATTTAACAAAGTTCCTCTGCTTTTCATACCAGATGGATAATATTGACACCAAAGGAACGTTTTGAATTGCCACAGGAAATATTCACAATATACCATATATACCACCAGGAAACGATGAGCCTTCATAAGCAAACCAGCTTTATTGACGGGACGGCTACGGGAGAGGACAGGAGCTCAGTCGCAAACTATTCTCCAGGTCCTAGCCTGACTTCAGTGCCTGGCGTGATCATGTTCCCACGTCAGGCTCATTTTCCTCGACGGTAAGTTTCCTCGCTAAAAGGAATGACCTTGTGACCGTCCTCTAACCTTTTGTTGAGAATCTGTGCGCGAATTTGCCGGTTTCTTTCAGTACAACGTGGCGAGGAGCTAACATTGGGCCAACTCATCTACCCGACGGTTTTTTCTTCCTCCGACAGGTACTTGTCCGACTTTCTAAAAGCTCTGTCGGTTGGGATTTTCTTTCTTAGACGTACTACGTTTCTAGCATTCGTGGGTGTCTGTGGACAGGCTTTGCATTAATCAGTGTTCCATATATATTAGGAATGGTTAGGGCTGTGTTGTGTCATGCTGTGATGAATGAGCGGTATGGACATGGTGTTCCCCGTAGTATAATGTTCTTGTAGGTTGTGCCAATCTCTATGAAGAGTTGCGGATGGACCTTTAATTATGTTTAGTCTATAGAAAGCCATGTGTATGATTTATGTGACAGATAGGATTTATTTATAGAGTTTTAGGAACACATGAGTTTAGTAAAAGTTTACCTTGTAAGTTTACCTTTTTGTTTTGTAACTTCAGGAGGTGTATAGTTGGGGCAGGAGACTGTAAAGGGGGGGATCCCCTCACAGTGCTTACGTCCACGTCGTATCCCCTGGAAACGTCCCAGTTCTGACCACCGTAACGGAGTGGCAGACTGGGTACGGCCAAAGTGCACTGTGCGATCGTTGCTTTTCATTTTATTTCATTGCGGATTCAGCGATCATTGCGGAGGCTATGCCTAAACCCTCGCGGGACGCCTGCGGGCGGTTTAAAAAAGGCCCTTCTCAGGGCCAACCCAAAGGCCCTTCTCAGGGCCAACCAAAAGGCCCTTCTCAGGGCCACCCAAAAGGCCCTTCTCAGGGCCAACGCGACGCTTCAGCGTCGGAGGAAGGGCGGACCTTCTATGGAGAAGGGGCGGACGAGTTGTCTGACAGCGAGTCCGTTGTGTCGGTAGCCAGTTCGATGGAGGTCGAGCTGGGTTGCCGATCTCAATCGCGGAAGCGGGCCTTCCTCAAGGAAGGGTCCGATGGCTCGTCGGCGTCGGGTTCGGCGAGGGAGCCTAAAAAGAAGGCAAAGGCCAAGAAGACGCCGACGGTAGCGGATACCCACGATGTGGGTCTGGCAGATGCCCAACGGAAGTTGGACCTGGCTCGCAAAACACAGCTCCAGCAAGACCTGGAGGAGCGGGTTGCTGCCAAGGAGCAACAGGCACGAGTCGCCCGGGCTAAGTCCGGGTACGGTGCGTCCCGCGTGCTTTACGCGGACCACTCTCTTGCAGAGCTTGAGCGGATGGCGGTGGAGGATGAAGAGGAGATAGTGTTGGTCGCCTCAAAGTCCTCCAACCTGAAAGGGACTTTTCAGAAGTCCCTTAAATGCAGGGCCGCCAGCATGCGGTGTATCGTCGGGGAGCTGGTGCAGCGCACGGCGAGCGAAGAAACGCGGCAACTGCAGGCGAGGGTCGATCGCCTGCAGGCGGAGGTGAGCCAGCTGCACCAGAAGCTGGCAGAAACCACGGCACGGCCAAGCCAAGCCGAGCCGAGACCAGCGGCAGAGGGCCCGTCCTCCAACCTTGAGGATATCATCCGCAGGGTTGTGATGGAAGAGAGGGCCTTTACGAGGGCCTGCTTCGCGGGGATCGAGGATCGTCTCATGCCCGAGAAGAACTTACGACCGCCGCTCGCCGCAGACAAGAGAAAGGGTGAGCCGGGGCCGGGCTCACAGAGGGAGGAGGACCCTCTCTTGCCTGCCACCACCCCGTCTAACCAGCAGGGGTGGACGAAGGTCGTTGGGAAGGGGAAGGGCAAGGGCAAAGGCCCCGTCACCACCACCCCTCCCAGCCAGTCGCAGTCGAGTGCCAAGGGAAAGGGGAAAGGGAAAAGCTCCCCCCCAGCCGTCCCCGCCACCACCCCTCCCAGCCAGTCGCAGTCGACTGGCAAGGGAAAGGGAAAAGGGAAGGGGAAAAGTTCCCCCCCAGCTGGCGCCAAGAGGAACCTGGTTCCTCCCAAGACCGCAGCCGTCGTGGTGACGCTCACCGCGGAGGCTGCGGAGCGGGGTGAGACCTATGCGTCAGTAATGACGCGGGCGCGTTCAAATGCCGATCCCACCAAATTGGGGATCGGCAAGGTTTCATGCCGCCGGACGCAGGCTGGGGCTCGAATTTTTGAGTTCCCGGGTGCGGACGGCAGTAAAAACGCGGACCTCTTCGCGGCGAAGCTGCAAGAGGTCATAGCAGACGCGGCTAAGGTGGCCAGGCCGGTGAAATCTGCGGCCATCGAGGTGTCCTACTTGGATGACACAGTCACCAAGGAGGAGGTGGTGGCGGCAGTCGCAGACATAGGGGGCTGTGGCGTCGCAGCGGTACAAGGCCGGGGCATTAGGCCCGGCCGCGGCGGCATGGGCACCATCCGCCTGGAGTGCCCAGTCGCCGCCGCCAAAGCCGTCCTTGCCAAGGGACGGCTTGTCGTTGGCTTCAGCTCGGGTGCAGTCCGGGCACTTGAAGTCCAGCCTCTGCGTTGTTTCAGGTGCTTCGGCATAGGACACACCCGGGCCCTCTGTCCGTCCAACGTAGACAGGACGGACAGCTGTTACCGCTGCGGCAAGGAGGGGCACAAAGCCGCCTCCTGCAAGGCCGCCACGCCGCACTGCGCGGTATGTGCCGCCAGTGGCCGCCCTGCGGGCCACATCATGAAGGGGAGGAACTGCAGTCCTCCCCTCAAGAGGGGCAAAGCGCAGGCGCCGACCCGGCCTGTCGCTGCTACCGCCGTCCCAGATGCTGGGACCACGGCGGCTGTTGAGGAGGGGGGTGCGATGTCCGATTAATGCATAGAGTCGGACATCGCATCCTCCAGGCGAACACCAACCACTGCAGAGCGGCTCAGGATCTGCTGATGCAGACCGTGGCTGAGTGGTTGGTGGACGTGGCGGTGGTCGCCGAGCCGTACTCGATACCTGGCCGTTGGCTGGGTGATCGGGACGGCTTGGTGGCGTTGGTGTCGCGGCCCGCCACGGACTCCCCTCCCCTCTCGCTTTTAGAGAGGGGACCGGGATACGTGGCCGCCGCGTGGGGAGATATAGCCCTGGTCGGGGTCTATTTCTCCCCAAACCGCCCTCTACGGGACTTTGAGAACTTTCTCGAAGCCCTAACGGCAGTCGTCGGGAGGGCGGCACCACGCCAGGTCGCCGTGTTAGGCGACCTGAACGCCAAGTCGGCGGCATGGGGCAACCCAGCCGCCTGTTGCAACGTCCGGGGACGCGCCGCCGAATTTTGGGCGGCTTCGTGCGGCGTCTCCCTCCTAAACAGGGGGAATGTTCACACGTGTGTGCGGCAGCGGGGAGGGTCTGTGGTTGACGTCTCGTTTGCCACCCCCGTGCTAGCCGCTCGCGTTGTGAACTGGCGGGTGGAGATGGTGGAGACCATGTCGGACCACCGCTACGTGCGGTTCGACATCTCCACCCAGGGCCCGCGGGGAGGAATGGCCCGCTCTGGCCAAACTCCTTTCCCGCGGTGGGCTCTCACCCGCCTGGATCGGGAGGCAGCTCAGGAGGCGGCGTTCCTCCAGGACTGGCTCTCGCCCCCTGTGGAGGCCCTGGACGTTGACGCCGCAGCGGTCCAGCTCCGCGGCTCTCTGACCGAGGTGTGCAACGCCAGCATGCCCCGGTCACGCCGTCCGCCTCCCCGTCGCGCCGTCTTCTGGTGGACGGAGGAGCTGGCGGGGCTCCGGGCCGCCTGCGTGGCGGCCAGAAGGGCCTATATGCGGAGCCGGCGGCGCACTACCCGATCTCAGGCCGGGGAGGACCGCCTCTACGCCTCTTACCTAGAGGCAAAGGCGGTCCTCAAGTCGGCGATGTGCGCCGCCAAGGACTCGGCGAGGGCCGAGATGCTGGAGGGCCTCGATAGGGATCCGTTTGGGAGGCCGTATAAGGCGGCGCGTAACCAACTGCGCCCCTTTGGCCCCCCACTAACGGAGACCCTGGAGCCGGCGTTGCTGGATGGGGTGGTCCGGTCCCTGTTTCCGCGCAGGGCCGACTTCACCCCGCCAACCATGAACCCCCCACGGGGGGTGGTAGCTTCGCCGGAGGAGGAGGTCCCTCCAGTATCGGCGGAGGAACTTCGCGCGGGGGTTCTGTCCCTCCGCGCGAAGAAGACGGCCCCTGGGCCAGATGGCGTCCCCGCACGGGTGGTGGCCATCGCGGCGTCCCTCATGGAGGACAGGTTTCGGGACCTCTTCAGCGCGTGCCTGACGGCTGGGAGGTTCCCGAAACAGTGGAAGGAGGGGCAGTTGTGCCTCCTCCGGAAGGAGGGACGCCCGGTGGACTCCCCCTCGGCATACCGACCCATCGTTCTGCTCGATGAGGTCGGTAAATTGTTCGAGGGGATCATCGCCACCCGGCTAAACAGCCTTTTGCGGGAGGTAGGGCCGGACCTGTCGGACGCCCAGTTCGGTTTTCGACGGGGGCGTTCGACGGTCGACGCGTTGGCCCTACTCAGGGGCCAGGTGCAGGAGGCGGTGGAGTCGGGGGGCGGAGTGTTGGCGGTGTCATTCGACATAGCCAACGCCTTCAACTCCGTTCCCCACTCGACGATATTGGAGGCACTCCGATACCACGGAGTGCCCCAATATCTGCGGGCGATCCTGGCCAGCTACCTGGAGGACCGAGAGGTCCTCCTCGTGGACAAGACGGCCAGGATCAGGCGCTACGGCGCGGAGTGCGGAGTTCCACAGGGGTCGGTTCTAGGCCCTCCCCTGTGGAACATTGGGTTCGATTGGCTCCTGCGGGGAGCCCTCCTCCAGGGCACGAGTGTCATCTGCTACGCGGATGACACTCTCCTCACTGCCCGGGGGAGGAGCTTTGGGGAGGCGGCCTGTTTGGCCTCGGCGGGCGGATCCTTGGTCGCAGAGAGGATCCGCCGCCTGGGATTGAGGGTGGCGCTGAACAAGACCGAGGCCGTGTTCTTCCACGGGCCTCGGCAGCGCTGCCCTCCAGATGCCCACATAGTCGTGGAGGGCGTCCGAACAGCGGTGAAGGCCCAGATGAAATATCTGGGCCTAGTGCTGGACAGCAGGTGGCGCTTCGGCCCGCACTTTAGCGGGCTGTCGACGCGCCTGCTGAGAGCCGCGGACGCCCTCTCATGGCTCCTCCCCAACCTGGGGGGACCCCAGGAGCGATGCCGGCGCCTCTATGCCGGCATTCTTAAGAGCATGGCCCTGTATGGGGCACCCATCTGGGCGGACTCCCTCCAGAGGAGGGAGAATGCAACCGCCATCCGCAGGCCGCAAAGGGCCATTGCACAGCGGGTGGCGAGGGCCTACCGCTCAGTGGGCTTTTCGGCGGCGTGCGCTCTGGCCGGCACACCTCCCTGGGAGTTGGAGGCATGGGTGCTCGCCAGAGTGTACGATTGGACGGTGCGGCGTAGGGCGCTGGGTGAGCGCCCCGCCATGGAGGAGCGGGAGGCCGTGCGGCGGGAGGCGAGGGACGCCATCGTCCTCCATTGGGCGGAGGACCTCGCCACCGCCGCCTTTGGACGCCGGACGCTGGACGCGCTCGGGCCAGTCCTGCAGGGCTGGCTCGAGCGGCCACATGGTTTCCTCTCGTTCCGTCTGGTGCAGGTGTTGTCCGGACATGGTTGTTTCGGAACGCACCTGCACCGGATCCGGAGGGAGGAAACCCCAGCGTGCCACCACTGCGGTGCGGTGGAGGACACGGCGCAGCACACCTTGGAGGTGTGCCCGGCTTGGGCAGAGCTGCGCCGTGCCCTGACCGATGTGATCGGGCGGGACCTCTCACTTTCCGGCGTGGTCTACTCCATGCTGGGGAGTGAGGAGGCCTGGGCGGCGGTTGCCTCCTTTTGCGAGGTCGTGATGTCGCAAAAGGAGGCGGCGGAGCGGGCGCGGGAGGACGATCCTCTCGCGCCGCCGCACCGCAGGCGAAGAAGGGGTGGGAGAAGGCGGTTGTACGATCGTCTCCTCCCACCTCCTGGTGGTGACTAGCGGGCGACAGGCGCGGGGGCGCCTTCGCTCGCATTGCACGAGTCACCACCCTCGTCGGGCGGGAACGGCCGAGCACTCGCGGTCGTTCCCGGGCCCCTCCACTGAGGGAGGGGCGTGAAGGCCCCGCTGTAAAGGCGGGCGGTCGTCGGCGGGGGACTGGACGTAAAGGCTCTGCCAGTTTCCCAGTCCTCCTCCAATTCAAGACGATGCGGGAGTGCCGCTGGGTTATTTTAGTGGGTATACCGGATTCATTCCGGGGAGTCCCACATACCCCCCCCATTCCCCCAATGGGTGGGTATGCGTAATGCATTTTTTCCCAGCGAGATCAAAAAAAAAAAAAAAAAAAAAAAAAAAAAAAAAAAAAAAAAAAAAAAAAAAAAAAGGAGACACCCCAATATAAACGCAGTACTGGCCGTGCGAACCTCCTCTTGAACAGTTTTGTTTGCAAAATATTGATTTACATATGCTATGTTAGTTATGAATAAATTCCAGCCATAATTTTTTCTGTGTAAAAATATTTTTAAACATCCGAGTCGTTTTGGAGGAGTATCCAAAAGTTGCGAAAAATATCGTGTTGCTAATTATTTTTTAAAGCAAAGCTATTTGTTATACTTACGAAAAAACCACATTTAAAAAATTATGTACATGAAACAATAATATTTTTTTTGAAACCTTCTAACCAAGCCGTTACTAAGGAGTATGCTTTAGAAAGTTACCGTTTTACGGCACTAAAGCGTATGTAGGCCCTAAAGTCGGGACTGACTGTTCAGCTAAGGCTGAGGCCGTCCGCCCGAGGCAGGGCTTCGAGGTGTGGAGTTGGTTGGCAGCCCTGCGTCCCTACCGAGTGACAGGCCTTCTGTTTATTAATTCTGTTCTTATTTTGTTCTTAAACCCTCAACTTAATAGTGTATATAAATTCTATCTCTAAGTTTGACCAGCCAACTGCAACCAAAGAACCCTATATATACATATAACCTTTAAATATTTAACTTTTTAACAACTTATATACTGGTGTTTCGCGGTTTATTATTCCCGAATCGATCCTATGCTACACCACTTTTCACCTGCTCTTGTTTTGTTTTCGCTCTGTAGAAACTCACTTTGTGCGATACTTCTTTTAATGAAAAAGTTGTCTTAAGAAAAGGCTAAGGCTTGTGTTTAAACACCGCCCAAAAAAGTACCTATTTTACTACCAAAAAAATTCTAAACGGTTACCAAAATGGATAAATGGTCACCAAATAACGTTTCCTAAAATATTATGAAATAAATCCATTTTTTCGTATTATTGACTGCCAAAAAAATATATGGACGCCTTTAAAGTCGACGGAGCCCCGCTGCGCGGGGCTCCTATTTCCGTCCGCAGGGTCTAAAGTAACCTAACACGAACGAGATGACGGGAGCCGAGTTCGCTCGCTTTGCTCGCTCACTTCAGCTCCCGTCATCTCGTTCGAACCTAACCTGTCCGTGTCGGGGTGCCCTAAGCTCCTGAGCTCGCTTCGCTCGCTCTTGGACTAATTCGTTAAAAACACGAATACACCCGGTATAAGAATTTGGTGACCGTTGATCCATTTTAGGAACCAAAAATAATATTTGTGCGAGGTTTGCGATTTTTCTGATTTTATTTTATTTATTTTGGATCATAATATTATATACTTTAGGGCCCTTTTAATAAAGTCAATTGACTTTTTTTGGAGTTGTTTATTTTATTTGGTGCCTAAGCTTAGAGTCTTAAAAATATTTTTGATGACCGTCTAAATTATACCCATTTCCTAATCAGTTTCTTCAAGTCAAGTTTACAGGTAAACTTCTATGTTTAGCATCTTAAATTACCCAGTAAAACACACGCTTCTAACCACACTAAAACTCGGCCATATATCAAGGTGCGCGTACGCAGTGTACGGTAGCGACAAGGCGACAACGCGACAGCGCGCGCCCGTGTCGCGTGTCGCGGCGACATGTCGCTACCTTATACGATTATACGCAATGAATGGAGAATGTGCGTGTGCGCTTAAACGGGGTAGGGTGATGTAATTAGAAAAGTTGCGGTTCGTTTTTTTTTTTGTTGAGGCAGTTCAATGGCTTGTGTGAAAACAGGAATAGGTTTCGCTTGGGGGGCTATATTTGGTATACGAATTAAATTTTCAAATTTGTAGGATTTTTATAGTATGCTGAATCGATTTTTATGATCTTTAATTTTTTGGATTTGTTTCCGCCCCGAATAGCAGAATAACTATTAAAACATCGAAAAAGTGAAAAAAAAAATGAGGAGACAGTTCATTTTCTCATACATTTTGTACGGAACGGCGTTAACGAAACTTGAACGTAAATATTAGTTACTATATTATACAAACATTTAATACTAGGTACGAGTTAAAAACAAATTATGTCTACAATAAATATAGTGATTACTATATAACAGTATTATTTTTGATGCTAACTTGTTCTTGTCTCACTTTTTTCAAAATCTGCCAAATGTAGAATCTGTCAAATGTAGATTCTGTCAAATGTAGAATCTGTTATATGTAGAATCTGTCAAATGATTATTATCAATATATAGACTATATAGATTACTATAGTCACAATAGCGGCTTTTGTGTTCTAAAATTTAATTAGATCGCAGGTAGAAACAAAATCTAAATAGCTTAACAAATTGGTAGCTAGGGTAGGGTATGTAGGATAGGGTAGGTATGTAGGGTAGGGTAGGGTAGGTAGGTGTAGGTATGTAGGGTATGGTAAGTAGCGTTTTCGGAAGGGCAGGTGAGTAGGTTGGTAGGTAGGTAAGGTAGGTGGGTAGGTAGGGTAGATAGATAGGTGGTAGGTAGGTAGATAGACAGTTGACGCGAGCGAAGCCGCGGGGGTGTGTCATATAAATTCAAGCCAGACTGAAAACCTAAAACAATAATATGTGAAGCACGCCTTGGTTTCTGAATTGAGAATTTAAAGTTATGAATTTGTTTAATTCTATACAAATTCTATTCTCAACACAAGGCCAACAATACAAGACAACACAAGACAAGTTCTCCATTTTAAAACCAGGAGTTAGTAACATGTTCTTCTTCGTTGTAAAGATGATAGAAAAATTAAATATCTTTTGATCAGAATTCAGCCACATGTTTATCAGTCTCGTCCTTATTGTAATGATTTTACTTTAGTTTCCATTGTCAATTTATTTTTATAAAAAATAAAATCCACTTTCAATAACATGTACCACTTCTATAAATCTGTGTTCTAGGTTAATGTGTCAGCCGCTATAAATCTTAACAGTAATAAATATTAAATAGACCATTAGGAGACACGGTCTCTGAACAAATTACCACAAACGGGCAAGAACAAGAATACTTCCATACTAAAAGCATCAACGACACAAGATATTCTCTAACGAGTGCGAAATGAATATTAATAAACAGAACATTACAAATCTTTTCTACGGACTACACACCTACGTTACTCTGAAACCTGTAATAAATCATTAAAGGACGTGCGAATGCCTCCCGCCTCACTTACGCTCCGATAAGGCAATAAAACTCATTCACACGTTCGTCAACTTAATAGATGCCTTATTAAAAACTCGAGGCACGAATTGAATCGATTCACTTTACTCGCCCTGTGAATCGATTTATTCGCCGATGTTCTCGATTTAAATTAATAATGGCAGCTGCGTTTACGCGCCAAGTACGTTTGAGTTAAGTTCCATATTTAAATTTATTTGTGTTCCATTTTGGAAATGTTTAATTTATTTCCTATGTTTCCAAATTCGAATTTTGCTTCAGCGGCCAGTATGATTTATAATGAATAGATGTGTTTTAATTGATTATTAATAGGTTGTAGTTAAATAGTGGTTTTCTAAGGAAATTCCGAGATCTACTCCTACAGCAATTAAGTCAAGTGATACACGATACTTGTAATGGTTGTATTTTTCGATCACTCAGATTTAATTGGTTTAATTTGGAACATAGAATTAACAAGTGTTGGCCAAATTGGACACAATAATCTACAAATAAGTCGAATTAATAGGTTCACTAATAAATAGGCCTACACAGAATCTAGCGCCTTAGTACAATTTGGCAAGTAATTAAAGTATTTGCGCCATAAGTAGGTAGACTGTGTAGGTACACAATTCCGAGTCATTCACATCCTAATTAAACCTCTGCAAAGGTTCTTTTTTACCACTATCTCACCTGATGGTAAGCGATGATGTGGTTGACGGTGGAGCACGCTTGCCTAGAAGTAACCTATTCACTCTTGACTTTAAGACCCCTAGATTGTAGCTATCGGAAAACACAGACTCAGGCAGGGAATGCCACTCCTTAGCTGTACGCATAATAAAAGTGTCCCCAAAACGTTTTGTGCGTATGGGTGGGATGTCCACCATGTACCGATGACGCATCGCCGTGCGTCTGATTGTCCGATGAAGGAACGGGCTGGGCGGAATTAAATCATGCAATGCATGGTTCTGTGGCCTGTTTTCTAAGTTTGAAGGAAACTTACTGGACTCCAAACGATTTAGACGCTATGAAAACGAAGAAAGTACCCTCGGTGTATGTCAATAAATAACATGCTGTAACTGTCAATTTGATTGAGTCGCTAAGAGTATATAATTTTGAATATAGAGTAAAGAAGAAGAAGATTGCTACATATATTTTATCCGGCTATGTTAAAATTCATCCGTGCATTAGTACGGCCACAGATAATATAATACTAGCATATAGATGCCTCATCCCATACAAAAAAACCGTGCTGATATATTCGTCGGCGTTTTTCGTCTGATTATACTGATTATTTTTTGTACATTGATCCCGTGCGGTTTCGTTCCACGGTGATAGATAGATGGTGTTAGCAGCGCCTTGCAAGTAAAAGGGTTTACTCGGTTCGTGAATGTTTTTTCTCTAAATGCAGTGACGATTTGTTTTATAGTATTTTTTGCACGTTTTTACAAATTTAAACTATCGAGTGGAATGCCTCAGAAATTTAAAATCGCGTCATCTATTCGCATCAATTTTAAATGATCCGTTCAAATAATCTTTGAAATGTAAATTAAGAGCTCAATATTCCAAAATTTTGTGCTTAGGAGAATTGATTAAACAAGAACATACAATTTTTATGTTCAATTCTAGAAAATGTTAATGAAAACACACAATTCAATAACAAATCGGTGCATATCGCGCCATCTAGTGAGATTTATTTGAATCAAAATTTCTTTCTTAACGCTTGGATCCCGTGCTAGCATAGTACGGCTGAATTTGAGCACAAAAACACCATTACGCACAACAACTTTGCAATTCATACATTTCTGGAATCACAATACAACAACGATGCCTCGTTTAAATTACACACCACAGATTTCACAACCCCACTGTAACGAAAAGGTTAATCTTATAAATAATATCTAATCTGGTACAAACACCGGCAATAAATCAGCTTATTTAGCCCACATCCACGTTCAGCCAACATTCCATCCTATTAACATTTAACAATGTATGAGAAATTGTATCGGTTAGGCCACATAAGTACGCATGCGATTTATTTAGCAATTGAGTGTAGCCACTTAAAGGAATCACAGTGCGGAGAAGCAACAAATTGAACAGGGTTGGCAATTACCGAAGACAATGCATGCGTGAGAGAAGGCGCCGCGCACGCAGCCCGCGAATTAGACTCGTTATCTGGACCCGGGTAATTAGGGAAGGGTTCCCACGCGCGATCCCTAACACTCACAGGTGGAGTTAGACTTGTTTTTGTTTGGTTCTGGTTCAATGGTTGGTGTTTGTCACTGGGAGACCTTTGTTGACTGGAAGGTAGTCGGTGCGTCTTGAGATTCTTCTGTATTGTCACCGTATTTTGTCGTGTGATCTGAGTGTTTTGGCTTCAAAGGCTCAGATAGATGTCAGAAACGTGAAGCATGAGATGGACTTCGAAGAGACAGAAATGACAAGTCAACAATCCTGTATTTTCTAAAATTCTCATAGATTTCGAGTAGGATCTTCCAGACTTATTTAAATAGTCCTTGTTTATTCATAATCCTTAAGATAGAGCGATGATCCAAAATTGTTGCAGTAAGTTGCTCTATTCCAATAATATTTAAGCAAGACCATCTCAAATATTATGCAATATTTTCACGAGCGCATGAAATTACAATAGAAGCACCATATTGGTGCGGAAAGCTCAAAAGCTATGTTAGGTGCGCAAGCGCAGGGCGTTACGCCCCCAGGCGGCTGATGAAGACATCACGCGGCACGCCAATTGATTAGTCGCGCAACGGTCGGCGATGCGAGCGGACGTGTTATTATGCGACGTTAGACACGCGTCCCCGTTACGGGGATGATGCCACAACGTATGAGAACGATGCTAATTCGACAACTTTGCAATTTGCATACATTTTCGATGAACCACAACCGTTTAATACTGACATTGTTTTTATGCTCGCTAATATAGTCTCGCCCAATATTTACTATACTCAAGCTTTTAGGACAGATTAATGTTTATTATAAAACGTTTCCGTTTAACTCACAGGTCAAGTAAATCGAGTCCAGTTTAATCTACATTTGGTTCTGTTCATAATAGGCACTTAAAACGTATAAACGAATAAATGTCCAAGTATAATTATATTATAATATAGAGCAGCGTCGGAATAAATTGCGATTCTCAGACAATTCTCAAACATAAAGAGCTTCTAAAACCTCATTTATTCAGGCTGTATTATAAAATACGAAACTTAAACGCAAACAAGTGGGAACGTTCTAGGCAGAAATATAAACTCATTTAACTAGCCGCGGTAACAGTTCAATAGGGAATTATTGCTCGAATTACTGGCTCTAATCGATAGTCGCACGCATTCGCGGATAGCCATAGAAACTGCGTCAATCGCTTTTAGCGGGAACCTTTAGCGTACGTAATTAAGCCCTTAAGGATGCAATACATCCCATTGGCTGATAATTAAGGAGTTCAACAAACGAACAGTATTTCGCTGGCGACATTTACTACGATACGGAGATAAGAGAGAAGGTTGGATAATACTACATTGTTGGTAATTGACAGTTCCTTGGTACAACATGAATTAGTAGGCCGCTCAAATGTGGTATTAGGAGCCATTTGGAAGCCACTTACGGTTGAGTATATTATTGGCTCTTCACCAATAATATGATGTTGTTACGAGTGTTTCAAGTAAGATATTACGTACAAAATAATATCTAAGAAAATGTAAACATGTTTATCTAAAATCTAGCCAAAAGCCAGGAACAGTTTAGTCTGTAAACAGTGAAT
The DNA here is from genome assembly GCA_947562075.1 of Orthosia gracilis. Taxonomy (NCBI): domain Eukaryota; kingdom Metazoa; phylum Arthropoda; class Insecta; order Lepidoptera; family Noctuidae; genus Orthosia; species Orthosia gracilis. The sequence goes on along the minus strand of OX387264.1, from coordinate 63,798,484 downwards.
TAGTTATGTGTGAAGGCATTGGCTACTAATATGCCTCTCGTGTTAAACAATACTTAAAAAGCAGTACACAACAGGATAGATGCATGTTTTATTATTTTGCTTGGAGCTATATTGCCACAAAACGTTAAGGTGTGTATACATCTACACGGCGAGTTTCGCATCGAGCGTTCTATTTCGGAGGCAGGCATGCATCCATCCAATATTTATTGATGTGTTCGCACCTTAAAGATTTAAAGATACAGTAGTATTAATTCAAAGGCGAGGCAACCTTTTTTGTCGGAATTCATATAATTCACTAAACATTTAGCTATTCGCATGACCTGCAGTTGTAATTTATGGTCATTAATTACATATCTAGACAAATTGCATAATAAATTTATGTTTAAATTGTAAATAAATAGAATTAGATAAACTAGCTTTTCCTTGAATTGTGGAGCAATAAAATATTTAGTGCCCATTTTGTGTTAATGCAAAATCTTAATAAAATTGTGGTCGTAATTTCTGAAACAATTTTGGTTTGCTGGAAAGATAAAATTCATTGGTTTTTGAAGCCGTAATAATATTACTAATACATGCGAAAGTAACTCCGGCTGTCTGTTTGTTTGCAACATTTTCAAGCTAAAATCTCTGACCAAATTTTGAAGAATTTAGATAATTGGATCTGGAAGTACGTTCCCTTGGTATGATTTCAAATTTTCACGGGGGCGAAACCTCTGACAGAATCTAGTCCTTAATAAAGCAAAGTTCTCATACAAATAACGCTTAGTACACAAGAATGGGTGTAGCATGTCTTAACCCATTAGCCATAGAACACCGCGTGCTCACCGCCTTAGGGCTGGAACTAACGTAGGGAAACATCCAGCTAAGCGTATTAATTGTTCTCATAAATGATTTTAATGCTAGCCATTAGTCTGGACACTTAATAAAATTTTAAGTTTATGCGTTTATCTGCGGGATTTATAAGGACGTATTTTTTATACAAGCATGAGAAAGATCAGGTTTCTCCTAAACTAAATCGGGCTGTTACAGTTTCGCTTTTGTTTCATGGACTTTTTCATATGCTTGACATGAGTCATTTAGACAATACAATTAAGCAGTCAGATGTAATTCAATAATTGTAAATATAAGTAATAAAGTTCGTTCACATCCTGGTAAGAGCATTACGTTTTTATAACATAATTGACCGGCAATTTAACTTACGAGACACATGACGTATCCTTGCCAGTCAATCGATCAGTCAATCAGAACAACCACTATAACATAACAGACAAAGGTCGTAATGTTTTAACGAGAAAAATACCCATATATTAACGCTTACGCATAGCTAAGTATTAAAATAAATTCTCTTGCAAAATCACTGGGTTTATTACATAAGCAGTAATAATAAACAAGGGCCAATCGGTATAAATTAAGCGGTGCTCGACAGCCGCGTTTACACCGACGTTTGTGAATATTGAAACTAAATCATTTCAACGTGACCCGAGCGCGGCTGTGCGTTCGAAATCGAATCATGAAAATTCATATTGAGAATTCGATTGCCGGGCTTGTACAACTGCCTTTATAAGTGAACGAACAAACGCAGCAATGGATCACGTTCCTTAATTTCGAAATTATATCTCGTGCAAGCACCGCTATAACAAAATACAAATAACGCCACTAATGAAGTTTGATTAAAAACTGATTTATTATTTTTAAATTATGTATCCGGCTTGAAGCTTGTTTGTAGTTGTTAATTTATTTGATTTAGATATCACGCTTCCAGGCTGGCCAGTTAGATCTGATTCGATACGATATCGACTGGGTATGTAGTTATTCGATTGTTCATTAAAAACGTTTAGTAACATGACAAGAAAACTGCCATTTGCCAATCATTTAATCGCTAAGATAATTAATTAAAGCTTTGATTAGATCAACTGTATGTTCTTTTTTTCAATTAATTGTTATGTATTACGTCCAATATTGATTGCGTTTCATAATCGTATGCAAAACGATAGATTATGATCGGTTATTTGAATTGTATAAACCTGGTTGCGTGGGTATTTGCTAGATCAGCCTGATAGACCTCCCAGTGGACGTTGCGTAGGGGGACCCCTCCTAGATGACCGAATCATTAAGGGGCTTTACGAGTCAGAGTGTAAAACCCAAAGGCCTGTATGCTGTCTTTTTTTTTTGTTGTTGAAAAGTTGATAATACCAGAAAGTAACCTGTATGGTAAGTCTTTCAGCTGAGAAGGAAAAACAAAACACTACAAATAGTTTTTTTTTGCGAATCGATGTCTTTGGTACCAATCTTTTTCGTTTTTGACACCGACTTCCGAAAAGAAAGTAATTTTTCGCTTTGTAGTGTTTTGTTTTGGAAGTCGTATATTTTTTTTTTGTTGAAACGTTTTTATTTTTCACTTTTTCATTTTGGTGTATCCATGAAAATCAGTTATAGCGAAAGGGCTTTTCATCACAATTCTAACAAGCCTAAACACGACTGGGATACGTTGTTTTATTACGGGGTTCCAGTGCCTTCCTTCCGGTTTCATCACCAGATCATTTCGATTGTACCATTTTCATTAGAACAATTTATTTATTTAAATTCGCTTCTTCACAATCAACTATTCGAGATATCTTATATCCAAAACATTCTTCTCATTACAAAATTCCAGTGGCCATCTGTGGTCTTCCACATCAGTTCCACTTCACCAAATGATACTTTCTGAATGCAAATGCTTGCCATATTGACAAACATACCATAATCGCTACATGTATGCCTATAAAATTTGAAGGAGTTCCCTCGATTTCCATGGGATCCCCTCATCAGATCCTGATTTGGTCACAATGGGACCACCATGTGAGTATACCCTTTAAGACAAAAAAGAATTAACGAAATCGGTCCATTATTGACATAGTAATCGGTGAATACACATAAAAAACTTTCGACTCTGTCTCTGTCACCTCTGACCTATACTAGAGTCAAGAGCAAAAAAAATCATACAGCCGAACATAGAACCTCCTACTTTTTGTAAAGTCGGTTGAAAATTATTTAGATGCATTACGTGAAAGTTGCGTAAATTTACATAGAGGAAGCTGGAAGATGAGCGTTATCGCCAAGGTAGTCCTAGGCAACGCTGGCTTAGGGGCGTTTGTGGAAAATTGGCTATGCAAAACACCGGGAAGATTGGAAGGCTATGAACAAAGCCTGCGCCCAAAAGCGGGACAATATAGGTTTAAATAAACCGTATGACAAAAGATCACAGCGATCGCAACAATTTTTTTACACAAACGAAACGGCAACTTTCGATTTCTTCCACGCCCATACAAGTCCCATATCAAACCACCGAATCTACATAACATACATTGACGTAAATCAAAGCCAGAGGCCTCAATCACAAGTGTACTGGCAACACCAGATAATTATAACAATGTAATCTATAGAAAACAAATATAGTGCGCGGCTGTGACGTGTGACCGGAATGCAAGCCGCAGGGCGCGGCGAGTCAAGGTAAGGGGTCAGAGAGAAAGGCACGCCTAATGTCTGACTTAATTTCGTATTATATTTATTAATTTTAGTGTTAGTTTGTGTCCTTTGACACCCCGATGATTGGTTGATCATCCATTTGCATCTATCCTCTGACTGAACACATAAATTGCTGTACAAATAATCTTCTCAAAGAATGTGCTAAAAACCCAGTAAGCATTCAATGTTTCTGCATCAGGAATAATCATATTGAACCTACATAAATATAATTGGTAATTTACTTGTAATCACAATATTTAACATAATTTTACTATTGCTAATAAAAGGCCCGTTTTGGCTTCTATAAAAATACTTATTAATAATTAAACTTGATGCTTGCGAATGATACTCGTTGTTATAGTGTATGGGTAACATAGTAATTAATTAGGATTATGAATTTGATTTTTCAATTTCTTACGTAGAAAGTTATCGCGGCATGTAAAATGAAAAACATCAATGGACTTCTTAGATTGTGACGACTTTAGGTACCTACATAGTAGCACTAGTAGTACTAACCTAAATTTTAAGCTGAAGTATTGACGAAACAGATAAATCTTATAGTCAAACTAGTTGACCCGCCAAACTTTGTTTTGCCATAAAAAGACGCTACCTACCTACCCTACCTGCCCTACCTGCCCTACCTACTCTACTAACCCTACCAACCCTACTAACCATACCAACCCTACCAACCCTACCTACCCTACCTAGTCTCTCGCGATCCCCCTCGCGAAAAATGATTAAATTACTAAAATGGCTATTAAAAATTAGGGGTTGGTGATAAAAGGGTGAAAATTGAGGATTGTATGTATTTTTGTATGTTGTATCATAAAAAAATAGAAATTAAAAATTTTGTCTAAAAAATAAAAAAATAAAATTTGGGGTGGACTACCCCTAACATTTAGGGGGATGAAAAATAGATGTTGGCTGATTCTCATAGATACCGGATAAGCACAAAAAATTTCATCAAAATCGGTCAAGCCGTTTCGGAGGAGTATGGCAACGAAAACTGTGACACGAGAATTTTAAGATATATTCCCTTTATGTCGAGTCCCGTTATGTCGAGCCTGGAAGTCTATTGTTCTGCAAAGTATTGATATTTTACGCTTTCTTACCTTTATGTCGAGTTTGGTGAACAGGTACAGTCAGGGATGTAAATTAAAAGCCAATGGCATAAAAACATTGTTTTATTATTTGTTCTATTACTTATTTTCATATATATATCTAATCTTTCTTAATCTAAACATATAAATCACAGTATAATCATCACGTATATAAATAATTCTTCTAAAAAATAACTTTCTTCATCTAATAAATGAACTTAATATTTTAAAAGATAGGTACTTTTTCATCATGCACATAATTTCGAATATTGAAAAAAAAAATACACTGATATTATGACATACTTTGATGTTTAATAAAAAATATAATAGTAGGTACATAGTACTGTATGGTTAAAGTTATTAGTTGTTTTAAAATTCTTTTTTGTGTATGTATAATTGATTCTAAATCATGTGCATGTATATACATTTCATTGGACGTGACTGTACTTCTAAAATATGATATTATTAAACTCGACATAACGGTAATAAAAGCGTGGTAAATAAACTCGACATAAAGGGAATAGAAACGGGACAGAAAACTAAGCTCGACATAAGGGTAATAGAAGCGAGACAAGGTTTTCGGCTCGACATAACGGGACTCGACATAAAGGGAATATATCAATTTTATATATTAGATGGACAAACTAGATAGATTTATACTGACTGGATGATAGCCAAGCAGCTTCGCCTGTTTGAATCGAGTTCGTAACCTTAACAGATCTCCTTGAAAAACTAAATTATTTTTCGGAATAAAAAATAGCCTATATTATTTTCAGGGTCAAACTTAAGCTCTATGCCAAACTTCATTAAAATCGGACCAGCAGTTATGGCGTGAAGCGTGAACATACAAACAAAAGATACTCTTGAGAATGGGCCATTTGACATTTTATTGACAAAGTGTCGCAATGGTTACCTTCTAATTCTGGAGGCAGAAACACGATACTTTACAGGTGCACTATAACCATCAAAGCTTGCCATAGATCATTATTGCGATAACTAATTAGCAAACGAGACGTTGCATCGATCAGAAGATTAAGTTTAGTGCTAGATTTATGTGGGATGATTTTGTATTTAGTGAAAGTAAAGCAATTATTAAGGCACTACAATTCATGTTTTATTGTCAGCATGACCATCAGCAATCAAATAAACTTGGGTATGCTACCTCGCAATCAGTTAGAAATAGTAGTTCTCGGTAAACTTTGCTGAAGTATGTTATTGCTTTAAATTTTTATTACAATTGAATTATTACGCAAAATAAAATGTATGTGACCTGTAGTGTATCTATTTCTACATACGCGTTAAGAACAAAAATGTGCCTACACAAGAATTTCATTTAATTAAAAAATCATTTATTAGACTGAAGAATGCATCAACGTCCACCATTTTTGTTGCACCGCCCATGATCAGCAAAACCTAGGTGTGAACTTCAGCCAGTAACAAATGCTAGAAAAAACCTGGTCATTTGACACTAATGATACAGTGTTGCCATTAATTTTATTACTAGCAGATTAATTTTAAAATCGTCGACACCGCGCCTTGTGTTTAGGCTAACCCATACAAGGATTGGAGGCGTGGTGATTGCCCACACCAATTACCAACCGTATTATTATAACTATTCGCAATGTCATTACTGAATATAAATCAACATAATGTATATTAAATTTTAATTTGAGGTGGCAATGCCTAACCAGAATTAATTAAGTTAGTTAAAGCCTATTATGTTGTTTCACGGTTGTTGTTTACAACTTTAAAATTGTGTAGTTTGTAAGTAAATTGGGAAATAAATTGTTCGGAGAAAATTGTGGATTTATTGTTGTTATTTGTAGCGATTTAATTGATATTTTCACGGTTGGTTAGGCTTTGAGATAAGGGCCTGGGTTGGTAGTGTCGGGGTTTGATAAGACATTTTGTTTATTAACTGTTTGTTTGTAGATTTCCGATGCAAAACAATGCTCAATTTGTATTAAAATGAGAGTCAAACCCAGAATACCATCAGGTCGACCACATCATCGCTTAAAATCAGGTGAGGTAGTGGTCAAGCGCGAGCCTATAGCGTATAAAAAAAAGAAACTCTTACTAAATATTGAGCAAATAAGTTCAATAATGAGATGACACTCGCACAGTCCAAGGCAGCATGGCCAAAAGGTCTATACTCAAACGATGCAGCAGTGGTTGAAAAAAGGCGACTAATAATGATTTTTAAAAAAGGAACAAATAAAAAAAGAAGAAAGAGAAATGTACCTTATTGAAATATTTTTGACTTTCAATAGTTTAGTTGAAATAAAATATTATGATTGGTTTTTGATTCTTCCCTCGTTTTGGGTTTCGCCGCAGTCTGGTAAAAACACAGAGTAAATACCTAATTTCATTAATAACACTACCTAGTATTATTAGGTTTTTTTTTTAAACCAAAATTCTAATCTTAATCACACTAATCAAATAATATTATAAAAGCGAAAGTTTGTGAGTTAGTGTATTTGTATGTTTGTTACTTCTTCACGCTCAAACGGCTGGACGAATCTGGATGAAGTTTGGCACATAGACAGATTTTAGTTAGGCATAGCATAGGCATAGGTGTATATTAACCAAATGTGTAATAGTATTTCTATTCTTTCTGTATTTGAATTTATTATTACTAAAAAAAAAAATTGTTGACATTGTAATTTAATTATTAATGTTTTTATTGACATTTGAATTTTTTGTCATTTTTACATTATTTTTGTCATTTTCACATTATTTTTGTCATTTTCAATATTATACACGAAATTTATATTATTGGGATGTCATTTTAATTTTTCATTTGTTGTTAAATTTTGATGCAATATTTATTATTCTTAATTGTTTGTTTATTTGTGTTTTTACTAACAATAGTTCTAAGGTATTTCTACTAACAAATTATGAATCATGTTGTTCGATTAATAAATAATTTAATTTATAGCACATATACACATATATGGCACACAAGATACTTTTTATCTCGGGAATATGCTCCCTAGGGATTATTTTCCACTTTCACACGGGCGAAGCCGCTGGCAGAACCTAGTTTAAACTAAATCCCCTAAGAATCAAAACACACTAACTAATATAAATACTAAACAGAAACCTTAAATAAACTATTTCCCTAGATTATCTTAACTAAACTTAAAGCTAGTTTGTACATGTAAAGCTTAAAGTTCGACCAGCTGTTGACATTGTGCTTTGATCCACATTCGAGACCAGTTTCAGCGAGCTATGTATAGACGTGTAGCGCGCGTTCTACGTGTGAGTAATGCTTAGGTCATATTAAAGTTTGTTTGGTAAGAAGTAAAAACTAGCAATTACAGGGTAGTATGGGAAAGGGATGCGAAAAATTTAAAGGTTGGACTATGAATACAACATCTTATTATGTCACACGGGTGTTGAAAAAAAACAGAAAAAACCGGCCAAGTGCGTGTCGGACTTCGCGAATTTAGGGTTCCGCACCAAAGGAAAAAATGTTTTTTCTATATATATTGGTATTTGTTAGTAAAATATACGTAATAATAAACATTATCACCAAATTTGAAGTTCATAGGTCAATGAGAAGTTAAAAAATTCTTCGGAACAAAACTGTGTGAATGACGACGGACAGACCGACAGACATGAGTGACAGCAATAGAGCTCCGTTTAGACCGTTCGGGTACGGAACCCTAAAAAGGGTCTTCCGAACTTTGTATTACTAGCAACAAAACAAGAGTCTTAGTATTTGATAATTAGATTTGCAGTACTTGATAAAAGTTTATTTTACAAAACTAATTAGCACATCGCAAAACTCATGTTTTGTTGCTAGTCAAGGCAACGTTCGCAAGTCTTAATTTTTCTTTTCAATAAAATTAAGGTACTAATGGCAATGACACAGTATACTAATGATTGTTAAACTGCGGTAATGATGCCATTATTCTTGCAAATAGGTTCTAAATAAAACTATTATGTAATACTGTCAATTAATTTCCAAGAGAAGCCGATCTTTATAGATAATGTATTGAACGGTAGTCAAGAAAAGGCGATTTACGAATACCTAAGCAGCGAATTATTCAGTTTATTCAACTTTTAAATATTTTAATACAAAAAATCACAAGTTTGATAAATCACAAAAAATGGTAGATCGCTGGTACTGGGAGCAGGGTTCAAGCTATCCACGTTCAAGACTCCAGAGAGAGGAACCTAACAATACGAGCCGAGTCCAGAAGTAGGTACCTACCAACCTCTTACCGGTAACAAGAGCCTCCTAAGCAGTGAATTTATTATTTGGAAACAGCGTCAGGCTAGAAATCCCAAAATAGCTAGATAGATGTGTATCCCTTTTTAACCAACTTTACAAAAAGTAGGAGTTTCTGTGTTCGACTGTATTTATGTTCACTGTTCACTGATTTTGTCGTCAATTCTATTGACGATGTGGATTTAAAAAATTGTTATTTGTTTGAAATAATATATGACCGAATTGATTCTATTTAAATTTAATGAAGATCTGATGAAGAATTTCGGAGATATACAACAGAACATTTCAATAAATGTCGGTAAATCTCTCAGGATTGCTGCAACCGCATGTCTGTTTATTGATTACACCATTTCATAATATAACATCACACCCGGTACGCTCTAAAGGGGTACACAGATGTGTACAGTTCACCCTATTATACTCTCATTTCACCGGTTATGTTCAAGTTTCATGTTATTTGAGTAATCTATTCTGGCTTAACTATAGAACTTGCCCATTATGTACCACACCACAACTAAAAAGAAAAAAATTATAACTTTTTTTACGAAAAAAAAATACAACCAACTGCCAAATAAAAACACTACAACGTGAAAAATAATTTTAATTTAGGCATTCGGGGTTAAAAAACGAAGGAACGAAAACAGGCACAATGACTTCCGAAATTGAAATTGTTTTTATTTGGGAGCTGGTTGTTTTTTTTTTGTAAAAACGGTTTTTTATATTTTATACAATTACCATGAGTAATATATTGCCGGTGTGGAAATATCTGCATATTGTATGTGGATTATTAGACTATAAATAGGCTAGATTCAAACAAGGGCCGTCTGTGAGACCAACTTTTGGAAACAATACACTCAGGGTTGGGTCTCTCATTCCTAACATTCCATATTTCCAGCATAAACTGTATCATATTTAACAACATAATTATCAATGCAAGTACCATGAAACAGCAACACACAAGCCGACTGACAGACAATATATATTGTATTTATGATATTTAAATGAACGAGAATTAACATGTCAACATTGCGTGCAAACCCGACCTTATGTTATTTACCTATTTATTTTAATAGCTTTTTATCGCGGCTTCACTTCTGTGGATTACAGAAATCATGCATATTTTTCAGGGATAAAAAACAGTCAATTGCGAGTCAGTCTCACGCATGAAGGGTTCCGTACCATTATCGCAAAAATCGGCAAAAAAAACACTTTAGTCTTATGGGAGCCCCACTTAAATATTTACTTTACTCTGTCTTTATCTTTTGTGTTTGTTGTTATAGCGGCAACGAAAATACATCATCTGTGAAAATTTCAACTGTCTAGCTATTACGGTTCAAGAGATACAGTCTGGTGACACACAGACAGAGGAGTCTTAGTAATAGGGTCCCGTTTTTACCCTTTGGGTACGGAACCCTAAAAAGTAGCCTGAGTAATAGGGTCCCGTTTTTACCTTTTGGGTACGGAACCCTAAAAAGTAGCCTGTGGCACTCACAAGTGTAGCTTTTTATTATAATACCAGCTCGTAGGGGCGGCCCTAGGCTACGGGCGGGCGGCAGATATTTGCGAGGCTCTTGTTATTCTTAAAATGTATGTAATGAAGTGGATACTAGGCGAAAAATGCAAATCGTGGCACTTATTATTAATTTACTATGAAATACTTTACAAGCCTTATTTTTTTTGGTTACGAGTAACTGTTTGCTAAGAATATAATAACAAGTTAAAATTGTAAGCTGTTTGGGTTGTCAAGCGAGGCTCCTGCAAGAGCGAGGCCCCGGGTGACTGCCCTGCTCGCCACTCCTTAAGGCCGCCACTGCGGCAGCCCGTTATTATTCAACTGCAGAGCAAAGGCCTCTTCTCATACAGATAAGGCATATGAGCATTATCACGACGCTTGCTCAAGGCTGATTGGTGATTTCAAACTTATATTAACTATTACTCCAGGTTTCCTCTCGATGTTCTTCTTCACTGATGTTAGCGATGTTCAAGATATATAAAAGATATGCTTATGAATTGACAATGCCGTGCAAGTGCTTTGAACTCACTACCTCAAGCACGAAAGGTGAGGTCTTAGCCACTGGGCCACCACGACTTTTCTATTAGTGAAAGATTTTTTAAATCAGATCAGATCTTTCAGAGATTACCGTTTACAAATATATCAACGAACAAACAAACAGTTTTACCTATCTATAATATTAGTTTATGTATGCTACATTTATTTATTATTATTTGTTATATTTATGGAGCTATTTACTGACCAATCAGCGGACGGCATCCGTGCAACTATTATCATTTAATTCAAATAGCGTGATAATTATTTAGTAGTGTAATAAGATAAGATAAGGTGTGATATAACCATTTTCGGATACTACAAATTAGGTTCTATTATTTGATTTTATAAGCTAGTATTATTGTATGGCAACGTGGTTTATGACTACTGAATAATAGAAGCCAAATCAGTATAATAATTACCAAATAGATTAGTTCCCCAATGGGCCATTTGAATTAAATTTAAGATTAAAAACTTTTTTACAAAAAATTATTACCGACTTTCAAATAAGAAAACTACAAAGTGAAAAATAACTTTATTTTTGAAAATCGGTGTCTTTCGTATGTACCATTTTTTTGTGTTATGTGTCCATACTTCCGAAAATAAAGTTATTTTTCACTTTGTAGTTTTCTTATTTGGAAGTCGGTAGAATATTTTTTTGTAAAGAAGTTTTTTATTTTTCACTTTTTAGTTGTACCTACCTAATAGGAAAGTGTTTGTTTAGTAAGTTAACGCCAGAATAGGTTATCCGAATATCATGAAACTTGAACATAAAGACAAAATATACAGATATGCGATTGCAGCAATCCCGAGAGATTTCCCGTTATTGATTGAAGAGTTCTGTTGTATATCTTCGAAGTTCTTCATCAAATATTCACCAAATTAAAATAGGACCAATTTCGAAACATTCTCTTTCATACAAACAAAGCATTTTAAAAATCCGTCCACAATTGACCGAGATATCGGTGAATATACATAAAAAAAAATACTTACAAGAAGTCGAACATAGAACCTCCTCCTTTTTGGTTAGTCGGTTAAAAATCAAAAAACGTTGACCATTGCAATGATTGGACCATATTCTAAAGTAAATAAATTTACGGGTGACGGGGATTTGCGGGACGAACTGGATAAGTTCCATCCAGAGACTGACACACGGGCAAGCTAACGATGGAACTGCTAACGATGATCCACAGGGCTACATTGCTACTTAAATTGTTCAGGAGTGGGACAGCGTAGGATATGGTCGCACTGAATGCATCAATGATATGACACATTAGCCTACCTACCCACACCTCACCTCATTTATTGTCACACTCACCTTATTTATTCTTATGTAGTGTACATGTATTTTTTATAATTTGTAATATACACATACAACACATATTTTTTTATCTTTTATATAAGTAAGTACTTGTTCCACATACACATTTAGTTACTATTTATTATTTATATACATAAAACTGTTTTACGTCCGTCACGTTGTCGGTCACGGGTCCAGTTGAAAACCAGCGTCGGGCACTAGTTGCCCGAAATTTTGCTGAACTGGTCCTATTTGGCGCAGCCGTGGGACACACAATGTTACATTTACATTATTGTTGTTTAGTTTAAGTTTTTTCTTTTCTTTTTTTTTTTTTTTCTTCTTTATTGTACACCAAAACAATACATTTACAGAAAGTGAAATCAATATTCATGTACAAGGGCGAGCTTAACTCCAAAATGGAGTTTTCTTCCAGCAAACCTTTGAGTGATAGAGATCATTATAATTGAGGACAGTAATCCAGTGTACAATTTTGCAGTAAGATTTATTAAATATATAAATAAATATATAATAATAATACATACATAAAAAAACTACGTTCATAAATACAAATATACATATATATACGTATATATCTACTAATATTATTTATTGTGTTGAAAGAAAATGCTCCTTAATTTTCCTCTTGAAGACATCGAGAGAAGGGCTATCGCGTAGGGAGTGTGGTAGAGAGTTCCAGAGATGCACTGCAGTAACAGAGAAGGAGCCGTCATAGCGGCTGGAAGTGTGACGCGGAGTTCGAAAAAGAAGCGAAGTGGCTGTGCGACAAGGTTTACCCCTCGGGACGAGGTACTCAAACCGTTCGCGAAGATATTGAGGAGAAGTAGGATTATGCAGGATATTATAGAGAAGGGATAGGATGTGGGTATCTCGTCGACGCCGAATTGGCAGCCACTTCAATCTGGTCCGAAATTCCGACACATGGTCGTACTTGCGGAGGCCAAAAATAAAGCGGATGCACAAGTTCTGCAGTCGCTCGAGTTTGTTTAGCAGTACCTCCGTTGCATCTAGAAAACAGACATCCGCATAGTCTATGAGCGGCAGAAGAAGAGATTGCGCAAGAGTTACCTTAGTATGAAATGGTAAGAATTTTTGGAGACGTTTAAGAGACTGAAACGAGTAGAAGACTTTCTTACTCACATCAGCAATATGAACTTTCCAGGAGAGATTGGTGTCAATATGGACGCCCAAGTTTTTCGCGCTTTTGGAGTAATATATGGGCACAGAATTATACATTACTGACGGGAGGGACTGGGGATCTAATAAATTGAGCATGTATCTGCCACCAATAACGAGGGCTTGAGATTTAGTTGGGTTCAGGAGAAGTCCAAAGGACTTAGCCCACTTGTTGATATTCTCAAGGTCATCATTGATTGCAGCCACATCCTCAGCGAGTTCACCCACTTTAAAATGGCGATACAACTGCAAGTCGTCTGCATAGAGATGATAATTATATGTTGTGTGCTCTGGCTTGAGTCAAATAAATGTGTTTTCTTTCTTTTTTTTCTTTTAGGTTTGCAAAAAAAGAGAATTCTGTATTTTTATAAGATTTTGAAGTTGTTTTTGGGTCCAGTTTAGCTAAATTTTGGTATTATATTCATTAATCAATTGCTGCAAATTCCAACACAATGACAGATACCCGTATAATCATACAACTGGTGTACAAAACACCTACGATGTAAAGTTATTGCGCAATTTGTGTATAAAGTAATTTATAGCATGTATTCTGCGGTACTGACAACATTGGCCTAATAAGAACTGGGTATAAACTTTATTACGGACTATTTTACACTCATTTTTGATACAATAAGTTCTAATAAGCGAACTTAACGATGTAAGATACTATAAATATATTAAAATTAAATGGAAAATGTTGTATTACAGTTTGCAATCATTCATTTTAAACCTAAATCATAATAAACCTAGATAAATATCAATTGAAAAGATGAATGAAATGTCTATGCCTGATATTAAATTAATATTGAAAAGGGTTTTGTCAAAAGGAACATCGTTTGCCATAATTTAACATTCAATAACTAGGTATTGGCCGTTTAAATCAGCTGGCAATAAGGGCCTTATTTAAAGATATCTCCGAGCTGTTTAACAACTTATTAGGATCATTATCAGCTGCTGGGACATAGGACTTCTCTCTGTGAGAGAGGGAATGGGCCATAATGCACCACGCAGGCTCTGTGCGGGTTAGTGGATATCGCATGTTCCGATTTTTTTATTCTAAGACATGCCAGTTTGCTGACGATGTATTCCTTCACCCTTAGCAGAGCAGTGGTAATTAAATAATTTACACAAAGTTAAGCGCCTGCCTGGGTTCGAACCGACGATCTACGGACACGTAAGTCGGGGCCGTTACTACTGGGCCACCACTTATTAGCAAAAATTCAAATTCCCTACAGACAATTGGAATAAAACATCTGTTAAACATCTGCTAAATCGTGTCGAAAATTTTATTACTTGCATTACCAGACCTACCCTTAGGGCGGTTACGCACAACATCCGATCCGAGTCTGTGATTTCAATTCCGAGTTCAAAATGTTCTGAATTATGATAGACAGGGTTCGGATGTAAGCTGTAGTGCGTAAGCTTCCCCACAAGAAGTATTACGGCTACTTCGGAACCGAAATTTCTCGGATTCGGATCGGATGTAATGCGTAACCGCCCTAAGAGTGGTCTGGTAATGCAAATAATAAAGACCGAAGGTGAGGTCAGATGATGATGATTCGTCAATGGTAACATACTAAAAGTTGATTCGTAGTTTATTTAGATTCTATGGCGAGTTTAGACCTTTAGAATTGCGCTAGGAATGTAGGATAACTCTAACAGTCACTGAAGCCTGGAGTTATATAGAGAGGTCAGATGATGATGATTCGTCAATGGTAAGATACTAAAAGTTGATTCGTAGTTAATTTAGATTATATGGAGAGTTTAGACCTTTAGAACCGCGCTAGGAATTTAGGATCACTCTAACGGTCACTGCAGCCTGAAGTTATATAGTGAGGTCAGATGATGATGATTCGTCAATGGTAACATACTAAAAGTTGATTCGTAGTTTATTTAGATTCTATGGCGAGTTTAAACCTTTAGAATTGCGCTAGGAATGTAGGATCACTCTAACAGTCACTGCAGCCTGGAGTTGCATAGTGAGGTCAGATGATGATGATTCGTCAATGGTAAGATACTAATAGTTGATTCGTAGTTTATTGAGATTCTATGGAGAGTTTAGACCTTTAGAACTCCGTTAGGAATTTAGGATCACTCTAACAGTCACTGCAGCCTGGAGTTGCATAGTGAGGTCAGATGATGATGATTCGTCAATGGTAAGATACTAGCAGTTGATTCGTAGTTTATTGAGATTCTATGGAGAGTTTAGACCTTTAGAACTCCGTTAGGAATTTAGGATCACTCTAACAGTCACTGCAGCCTGGAGTTGCATAGTGAGGTCAGATGATGATGATTCGTCAATGGTAAGATACTAGCAGTTGATTCGTAGTTTATTGAGATTCTATGGAGAGTTTAGACCTTTAGAATTGCCTTAGGAATTTAGGATCACTCTAGCAGTCACTGCAACCTGGTGTTACATACTCGTACCTACAGACAAGGTAGTTCTAAGTTTTATGTTGTTGTATTCGAGAGCATTGCTAGGTGTCAAGATGTTGAACTAAGACGGTATGTATAGGCTTCGTTGCAATTTCACGTGAAGAAAAAAAAGTTGCGTCTATTTTTAGCTTAGCGCGGAACAAAACTATAAAGTCCCAAGTTATATACCAGCAGAGTCCGTCGTCCAGTACATAACACCTCAAATATTATTAGGAATTCTATTCAATACAACCGGCTAAGTTGTAATTCAGTTAGCCAAACAAAACGTTGTATTAGTCATATGGTCTATTGTCCATAGCTGTCGGTCCCGCCGCTTTATCTTAATTGACTGCAATTTGATTTAGTGGCGCAACTGTTTACCAACTTACATTTGCTATAAAACAACACCTATATACCAAACGAATTTATTGCCGAATATAGTTTAACAACAGCATGTATAAGTTGGTGTTCAAAGGCACGCGCCAATCTAATACTTCGTTTCGAAAATGATCCGTCACTCAAGTTTCAATCTTGTGTTATAAGCTGTAGAGTTTTAGTTTGTTAGTCGAGTTTGAATTTATGAGGTTGTCAAAAGGCATTGTGTGAGCAACGCCTAAGGGGACAAGTTATGTCACACAGTTATTTCTTGTACAACACGTCTAGTAGGAAAGTAACAAGGATATAAGATCTGTATCGCGCCATATGAATTTGATTGAAGTTCAGGGGGCATACTATGAATTTGGACACAAGATTGGACTCGAAATTAGGTTCTATTCAATTTATTGGTTCATGGCTATAAATATTGCCTCAACTCCTAACAGAGAACGCGTTTGATTCGAATTTGGAACGCGATTCAACTATCTTTTTTCTAATTGGTTGAGCACGGCCATCTTAATTTCGTTTGACAGTTACTAATTCATGTTGATTGGTCATAGACCATAGTAGGCCTCCTACAGGTATGTCAGTTTTATCAGTAAATGACTGAGTGAAGTGTGCACAGTTCGTTCCTTGATCTTTATCAGTGGAGTTGGTTTAGCAAATGAAACTTGTCAGCAAATAAATTTATCACGAGTGATACGATAAGATTTGTTCCCCTGTTTATTAACTGCCTGTTCGCCGCATAATGTGCATATAAATGGAAACTGGTTTTGGAATATTTGATGATTCATTGATATGTCAATGTGCGTGAGAAATCAGATTTAAGTTTTAGAGGGTGTATTGTCTCAACAAATTGTGTTGAAATTTGTCAGATGACATAAGCTGCGGTTATTGCTGACTGGCAAATCTTTTTATCAAGAGTTTACTTAGTTTACAAAAAATAGGATAAATGTTTAGAGCTTGGCATTTTGTTGTGCACTTGGATGCACTGTCGACATAATATGCAAATTTCCTTTAACAACTGGGTCCGGTGTTAGAGAACCCAATAAATGGCTAAGCTCGCCTTTGCACATAAGCTGTCCATTGTATTTGTACCTTAATTTTCTGTTTTGTGTACAATAAAGAATAAGAAATATGAAATTGTTGTGGCTTGCTTTGGTTAGAATTTTGAAATAATCATTTATACTTCCCTAAACCTTTTCTGTTCCTCTAAATCATGTTTGTGACTCCACTCACTGTTGTCCTTCATTGTTAGGTATATTTAGGGAAATAATATATAAAAACAAATAAGAAAAATTCCCTATAGTTAGCGGGAATTTTTCCTGAAAATACATCTTCTTTTTATGTAAAATTTTGAATCTCTCCTTGTATATTCTTAATTTATTTTTACGGTCATTTCTTTACGGATGCAAATTATCGCTCTGATGATGAGATGCAAATCCGCCTTTAAAAAAAAGACATTATCAACTACATCCTTCTACCTACAATCGAACTACGCGGAAATACTAACTACTCCGAATGACGTCACAAGACATACGAGTGTCAGCAGTAAATAGGATACCTTTAATTACATTAGTTACATGTTTATTGTGGCATCTTCTTCATTCCTAGTATTTACTTAAGTAATGTTAAGGTACAAATTACTGCAAGGTATCTTGACTTCCTAGTCACTTAAGGGCCTACATCCGCTTTAGTGCCGTAAAACGGCAACTTTCTAAAGCATACTCCTTAGTAACGGTTAGGTTTGGTTTGAATAAAATACATGTTTATTATTGTTTCATGTACATTACTTTTAAACATGTTTTTTTTCGTATAACAATTAGTTTTGCTTTAAAAAAATAATTAGCAAAAAGATATTTTTCGCAACTTTTGGATACTCCTCCAAAACGACTTGGATGTTTAAAAATATTTTTACACAGAAAAATTGATGGCTGGAATTTCTTCATAACTGAATTAGCATATGTAAATCAAATAATATTTTGCAAACAAAACTGTTCAAAAGGAGGTACAATATTGATATTTTGGCTCCGAGCGGGCGCACGGCCAGTACTGCGTTAACATTGGGGAGTATGTATCGCCTTAAGTAATAATCTGAATTTGAGAGGACATATGAAGATGAGATGATGCTGTCTATGTTTTTACTGGATTCTATAATTGTGTTTAAAATCCATAGAAATCGGAAATATGGCATGAGTCAGTCTACTTTAAATCCAGCTGCATCCTTAAGGGGACGAATCCAACAGTTTTAGAGGCCCGCGCCCACTCGGCCCGCTTAGATTCGACCCGAAGAATAATACCCGGCTATTTCTCTATTGATAGGCGTAAAAACCTCGATGACAGTTAAAAATGTCGATTTAACGCTTGCACCACAGAGTGTAAAATTTAAATGCTTGGATAAATAAATCAATAATTAAACAAGTACCTATTTTTTTAAATATAGTTTACGCTTTGTAGTTTAAGCGAGGTAGAGGCTATCTTTATAAAGCTACATTTTTGAAACAAAATCACTGACTGACTGGCCAGGATAAATTATGTATCATATTAAAACATTAAATATTCTATGTATAATAAATTAATGTATTATTTAGAATTAATATATCACTTTGCCTTACTGTACAAATGGCACTGAATTGGTAGTAAAATATCTGGTATTATTTTTCGGGTCGAGTCTAAGCGGGTCGAGTGGGCGCGGACCCATTTTTAGTTGGAAAGAGTCTAAGCAGACGATGAAGAATAAGTCCTAATTTTTTAGCAGGAGTCACACGAGTAGTATAAAATTTTAATCATGACTAGTTCTAAGCAATCGTCGATCACGGATTGACCTCTGCCACCCCAACTTTGTTAACTATGACATCATGAAAGCACAGGTGGATTCCTGAGTCACAGAGCATAAGAATCAACGGAACATATTTATCTCTACCGTCGAACAATAATTCAATCAGTACATAATAGGGTCATGGTTGACTCTGGTTCAAACTAAACCTTTAGTATCGATTAGTATTCGATACAAACGCATATTAATCAATCGGTATGCAGCTAAGATTAGATTAGAGTTTGTTTTAGTTTGTTTAATTGGTGCAGGTATAGCTTTTGTACCTATTACGTGGAGGCAAAGTAGAGATAGAAAAAAAAAACAGATGATCACAATCATATGAGTTGGACCGTAAATCGAGGAGTCTTAATAGAGGCTGAATGATTTGATCGATTAACAAGTTCGCTGCCGTAATCGGACGCACGGTTGGCGCAGTGGATGAGCGATTAACTGCTGGCTGTGCTGCGTTTCGCGGGTTCGATGCCCGCGCGGAACAAATATTTGTATGACCTACAGGTAGTTGTTCCGGCTCTGGGTGTTGTGTATGTGAATTTATATGTTTGTAAACGCAACCACGATACAGGAATAAATTCCTAGTGTGAGACAAAGTTTTAAAAAAAAACTGAAACAATTAAAAAGCCAATCTATCGGACTCGGGAGCCGAGTCCTTGGCAGCGGATGTGTGAGCCAGATACTATTCTATCTGACCAAAAAAGACAATCATAACTG
This sequence comes from Orthosia gracilis, assembly GCA_947562075.1. Classification (NCBI taxonomy): domain Eukaryota; kingdom Metazoa; phylum Arthropoda; class Insecta; order Lepidoptera; family Noctuidae; genus Orthosia; species Orthosia gracilis. The sequence goes on along the minus strand of OX387264.1, from coordinate 63,778,768 downwards.
CTAGGAATTTAATTTGGTGCATCGGATGCGAAGTATTTGCAATGTGTCAAAAGCTTAAGATGGGTTGCTCCCTTCGTCCAAAATCATGTGTGCTGTGATATGGCATATTATGTAATTCTCTACGATTTAGAACTAATTCTGAGCATTAAGCTTACTAACAAAAGATTCGGTAAAAGTAACACCAAAGCTACAAATGAATCAGGTAAAAAAATCTCAAGAAAAAAACTGAATTTAATAGCGACAAAAAAAACGGTAACAGACCAACTTACTACTCTATTTGCGATAACATTAGACGTTTAAATTAGCCCATTTTACAGCCCGTTCAACCGATTTTGACTTCTATTGCGTTGGTAATACGACAAATGGTAGCTGTAGTAAACAGTTGGTTTTTGTAACAGGTTTATGCTTTTTATGTCATCCTTATGTTTACGGGATAGAACTCAAAATCGGTTGAACGGGCTGTTAAAAGATTGGGAAACATGTCTAATGTTATTTCAAATGGAGTTTAGGTAATAGAAAACACTAATCATACGAACGTACAATAATCTTAACATATCACAACCAACATTAAAACACAGAAAAACACACTCAGTTATAAACCACTTAAACTCAGAGCACAAACACACCCTCCATTTTTAATGGACGGGTCACTTTCCTCCTTCGTGCTCGCGTTGCTTTCAAGTAATTCCACAAAGGGCACTATTTTTCACTAGCTGATAATGTCTTAGGCTAGACAGCTGAGCAAAAGGCTTGTCTTATTAGACTTTCGTTCGTTTCTTTGAAGACCACCATGGGAGAGGGATTTCTTGGTTGACTATGAGTCATACTTCGCAGTCACACATTTGTAACTGTTTCAATGTTCAGATTGTAGGAATTAAATAGGTGGGTAAGTGTATCTTGGGGCTAATGCGAAAAAAGGTTTGTATGAGAAAGTGTTCTTGTTGTTTGTTATTTGTTACTATTTTACTGGATTTTCTGATGTTTTATAAAGTGCAGTAACCAGTTTGCTGTCTAAAAAATATAAAAGCAGTGAACTTTTGCCATATCTAATGAAAATTTCAAGACGAAAGTTTATTTTATGAGTGCCCACCGATTTTATCAGTTTCATGGATTTGAATGATACAATTTGGATTCCAATACATAGCATAATCAGTCTATGATGTTGACATTGCTGGGACACAGGCCTCCTCTCTGGGAGAAGTTCATAACCGTAATCCACCACGCAGGCCTAGTGCAGGTAGTGGAAATATTTTTCGAGATTCTTACGGGTGGAAGACGGAATTTTCAATCATGAGTCATGATTGTGTATACATATACTGCCAACACATCGCAAAAGATCGCCTAAAATCGGTAGGTTTAACCAAACCAAAACCGATGACCATAACGTTGATGTGCAGATAATTATGACAAATCGCACCGCATGAAACTTTCTGATGAGTCCCTTCACCGGACAACGGTACTCCTAATACAAAGGTTAGTTCAAACTTTGTTCCAGCATTAAAAGAGAATAGTTATAACATTTCTCATACATTTGTTATAGCCATTGTTACAGACCTCTCTGAACGGTTGGTCATTTATTAATAGGACATATTTGGACAGCGAGTGACGTGTAATAAATAAAGGTATACAAGTTAGAATTTGAGCCGAAAGTCGGTTAGTTACGGGGGCTTTAGACGTGATTTTGAAAGGCTTCGATTGGGCTTGAAATATTTAGTGGTGACAATGTCTCTTTGAGTTAACTTTCGTCGCAATTTATAGATACGCATATCGCATTTGTAGCAATGACGCAGAATATTGGGCATACGTAATTCGTAGCAATGGCGGAGAATATTACAGTTTTAAGACACTACTATTATTACTGCTACTATTGAAACTATATATGCACTCTATTCAATTTATCTAACTAATATTTGGAATTTGGAAACGATCTTTGCCATCAAATATCTCGGAAATGCGACACGGCGATATGGTGCCCTAAAGAAACCATATTTTAGGCCGTTATTTTCTAGTTTAAATGTATTTTAGACTTATTATTTTAACAGACACATTTAGACCAGGTGGGGCGAGCACGGCATCTGTGTTAGGCTTGAGTCACGCTTTTTATCAAGGTTTTGGCTAAACAATAAACAGACATGCGATTGCAGCTATCCCGAGATATTTGCCGTCATTTATTGAAGAGTTCTGTTGTATATCTCCGAAGTTGTTCATCAGTTCTTTACCATATTTAAATGGAACCAATTCGTAATAAACTTCTTTCGAAAAAAAAGAAATTTTGCTAATTCGTTTTTATTATATGATGGTGTTATGCCACACTTAAAAAAAAAATATATAAGCATCCGAATTAAGAACCTCCTCCTATTTGGCAGTCGGTTACAAATGTGTGACTCAAGCTTATCACAGTAAGCTGTGCTCACCCCGCGGCGCAGTTTCATTGTGTGCTGTAAAGGCGAACGGCAGGCTTGTATGGGAATTTCGTACCGCTATTAATATTTCGTGTTTTGGGATATTTTTTGTTTTAATTTATAGTTAATATGATAGATAATCCCTTTTTAAATTCTTAGATTTTTAGAACTTCGGACGTAAAAGTTATAACTAGTTTTGTTTTTTAAGGTTATGTACTAGTGTGCCAATGTAGATTGTTACATATAGGTAAATGTTACAAATTGTTACATAATGTGTAGACTAAATGTTCGAAATTGTTTGTTGCTATCTTTGTAGTGGTTTTACTTACCATTAAGTAGGTAGACTGAGATGAGTATCGTACCTACATACGAGATACCTATGTGCAGCAGCGGCCTGCATTAGTTTGATAATGATTATTTTGATTATATTAAATGTTATTTCTATTTCTAAATAATTAATTATCATTTCAGTATTTGTGTTATTTTACATAACGCAACTTATGTAACATAGCTGTGTTTAGTGTACGATTTTATTACGTGTATTTATTAAAACATTTTTATTGATATTATTAATTAATCCAAAGTTCTAAAAATAGTAAACTTACATGAAAATGAATGGCTTAGTTGCCTTAACAAGTGGTACAAATTCTATAACCGAACAACAAAAAAAAGTATGCGGTACAAAATCTGCCGTTCACCTTTGTAGAAAAGTCAAAATGTCAATGACAGCCTGCATAGAAAAAAGTTCAAACGCCTTTGACCAAACCTATTTTACATTGCCTATAAGCATATCATATCAGAGGCCTTAGTGCGAGTTTTTAATCACGCATAATCGCTTTAACGTAAACGTCAATTTGTATTGAAACTGGATAAGCGCCGTCTCGTGACGGTAAGAAGAATACTCTTTTTTTGTATCCATTTTGACATAAAAGATCGTTTACACTATCACGAGTGAGTACGTAAAAAAACTCGTAATAAGCACGCAGTTGTGTCTTCACTAGTATAACCATGTAAGTGCCCAATATCAAGGCATAATTCCCTTACCCAATCCACATTACATCAGCCACATATTGCTCATTTATATATCGAATGCGCAATATATAACTATCTACATAGTCCGTAACAAGTTTGAAATATGCCTATTAAGAGCATTAGCCATTATTGAGCATATAATAGCGTAAGGAAGTCTTAGGAACGGCTCATCAGACTAATTTAGCAAAATAAAGGGCCGTACGTTTTGAGAGAAAGGAAGATTAAGTTACTTAAGTATATTGGATGGGATTACTGTAGGTAATGATAGGAAAGTATGTATGGATGGGTATTTAAGTATATGCGATGCATTTCGTGTGTGTGGTGTGGCAACACGCTGGGCAAAACTGACGTTTTAGTGGCAAAAGGACTGCATGTACAAGTACCTTGATGAATTTACCCTGAATTGAGAAATAGAAATCAGGAATAGTTAAAATCTGCTTTAATTCTGTAAGCAACTTATTATGTGAGGTAAATTAGAGTTTGAAATGTTCGCAACTTCAAATACGTTGCAATTGAAAGAAAATGCATTGCAATTGGGACTTGAGGTTCCCCTAGTCGACGGTATGAACTATTTTGTGCGCGAGGTTAAGATGCATGCTATCTCATTTGACAACACGTGCGAAAGAGTAAGATGCTGTGATGAGCAGTAAGAAGCTAGTTCGCGTACGAAATAGCACTTTTGCAAATTTGTATCGAAATGGATAATGATTTAGGGCGACAGAAAAGAAAAATTTAGGCGAAATTTTATAAATAGACTTTTGGAGTGTAGATATCATGAAAAACGACTAAATGTATATTTTGAAAATAAAATTATTTGCATTTTTGAATTACTGATCTATCCCTGTATGGAGGCCGTTTTTAAAATTTCCTTCTTCTTATGGTACTTATTTCCGCCCTAAGATGCGTTAAAATTAGTGTTGAAATATGGATTATTAAAATATAAATAAGCACTTTTACGCCTGAAGCACAGGTTCTACCTAGTTCAGGCAAATTATACATCAGCACTTTTTAGAACATAAGCAAATTATTGTAAATCTTTTGTACTTTAAGAAATAAATAAACGATTTATTATTATTATTTTCAAGTGTTTCAAATTCTCAGCTCTTAGGCTGGTTTAAGCTACATTAACGGGCCGAGACCAAGTAAATGCAGCGTGCGTTGTATTATGTTGAGGATGAATGATGTGGACCTATTTCGTTTTCATCTATTTGCATGAACTTTCTGACAATTCGTCATGTGTTTAAGATGGCAGCTTTTTGAAGGGTGATATAAAGATTTTCGTTTAGGTCAAGTAGCTTCAGACTATGGAGAAGGTGGTTCGGAATAACGCCTGTTGTAGAAAGGACTATGGGGACCACATAAACTTTTTCTTGCCGCCATATTCTAACTATTTCTACCTTGAGCTCTGCGTATTTACTTATTTTTTCAGCGATTGCCTTCTGAATGTTGTGCGTATTGGGGACTGCGATGTCTATCAGGAAAGTTACTTTATTTAATTTATCTTGCAAGGTTATGTCCGGTCTATTACAGTGAATGGTCTTGTCGGTGAGAATGGCGCGGTCATAGTAGAGCCTATGTGTGGTATTTTCTAAAATGATTTGTGGTGCATAGTTATAGTAAGGAATATTAGTGCTTTGTATGAGAGTGTATTTGAGAGCCAGTTTTTGATGGATTACGTTTGCTACCTGGTTATGCCTGTGAGTGTAGTCAGTCTGTGTGAGTGTTGTGCAAGCGCCAGTAATATGATGAATGGTTTCTGGCTGGATGTGGCATCTTCGACATTTATCATTTGTTACTGTAGGATCTTTTATTATGTATTTTCTGTAATTTTTTGTGTTAATGATCTGATCTTGAATAGCTATAATAAATCTCTCAGTTTCTGAATAATTATTATTATTTCCTTTATTTAACTTATTTCTTATTAAATACATTTTTAAATATTTTTATAAAAGATACAAAAACAAAACAACATTTAAAAATATAAAAAATAGAGGCACACCGGTATCGGGAACAGGGTCCAAGCTACCGGCGGTCAGGGCTCCAGAGAAAGGAACCTCCTAACAATACGAGCCGTGTCCAGCAGTACTGCTTTCTGGATCAGGCCCTTGACCCAGCCCCAGACCCAGAGCCTCCTAAGGTGTTGGTCGAGGCTCGTGGCTATTAAGCCATTGGCCGACACGACTATCGGTACAATGATCGCTGTGTCCACATCCCACATGTCGACAACCTCGCGAGCCAAGTCAAGATACTTGATTTGCTTATCTTTCTCGGCTTTCACGAGGTTCCCGTCATGCGGGACGGTAATATCAACAATCATTGCACGCCTCTCGATTCGGTCCACCACCACAATATCAGGCTTATTGGCTACAATAGTCCTGTCAGTGATGATGGACCGATCCCAGTACAATGTGATACTGCCATTATCGAGAACTGGGTCGGGCACATACCTGTAGTACGGTACCTCCGATGCCACAAGAGTGTATTTCAGAGCAAGTTGCTGATGGATAATCCTGGCTACAAGGTTGTGCCTATGCAAGTACTCTTCGTTAGCTAGACGAGAACAACCAGAGATAATGTGGCGGATCGATTCACCCGGACGGTGACATGCCCGACAGATGTCAACCGTGCCATCCTTCACAATAAATCTCCGGTAGTTATTCGTCATGATAACTTCGTCCATAATTGCACAGACAAAACCTTCGGTTTCCCCAAAGAGGTCACCGAAACGCAGCCAGGCTACGGACGCTGATTGATCTACATCAGGCCCATGTAAGCCCCGGAAAAAGCGTCCGTGAAGCTCCTTACTCAGCCATACTTCCCTGCGGTCTTTAGTATCAAGCACTACAGGCTTGCGCCAGTTCTCATTCGCCAAGGAGAGCGGGGTGAGTCCCTTGTCCACTGCTACTACATGTCGGTGCATACCCACGTCGGTGTTTAGAAAGTATTCCCTGAGATTGCATATCTCGCGGTTGTGGAGGTTTTTGGCATTTAAAAAGCCACGGCCTCCACACTTCCGCGGGATATACAATCTCATGACCGATGATCGTGGGTGATGCATTCGATATGCAGTCAGCAGTGTGCGGACCCGCCTATCCAGGGCGTCAAGTTCCGTTTGAGTCCATTTGAGTATGCCGAAAGAGTACATCAGTACCGGCATGACCCAACCGTTGAAGGCGCGCACCTTGTTTCCGCCCGAAAGAAGGCTATTGAATACCTTCTTCAGGCGGCCAAAGAAGCGCTCCCTCAACGATTGCTTCATGTCAGTAGTGCTGATACCTAACGCTTCCGACATACCCAAATACTTATAGGTTTCGTTTGGAGAGAGGGATCTCAGGTTTATGGAACCCGTGACTTGAACTCTTACGGATTCCACAATCTTATTATTATTATTATGGAACTTTCGACGCTCATAACTTTCAAATATATTTTTTTTTACTTTTTTTCTTCCATACAGGGCTAGAAAATGATGAGACAAATTGATATCATTTTTTATTTTGAACGCACTTCGTCAAACAGTGGAGTAATCGCCAGACTACGTTTGTATGGAAGAATAATCAACTAGTGTAACCGTAAGGGGGGTATTACACTATCATTTATATATGATCGTACATCCTATGTATGAGCTTAAATCATACATAGGAATGAATTCTTACATGGTGATCCTTCACAATTAAAGAATCATCATCATCATCATCTTACTTGTTTTTATTTTGTTGAATTATTGATAAAAATTAGAGTCAGTGCAAAATCACTGACTCTAATTTTTTATATATTAAACTGACATTAATTTATCCAATTTATAATTGCCAATTTAATTTTAATGAATAACTATAACTAATATTTTCATTTTGTACGCCGAGTGAGGCAAAACATGTTGGTCCGGTAAAATTATGTTTCCATCTCTATGTGCATATTCATGTATCATGTTACACATGTTTAAACAAATAAATTTATATTTATCTTTATCGAAATAATTCTGACTAAAACGAGCAATTCTTGTATATATATAATCTGAATCTCGGAAACGGCTCCAGTTTTAGAAAACGTCGGTCTCTCTATTTTCACCCGAGCAGAGCTCGGTCGCCCAGGTAATGTTTACATTACAGTATCATATAGATATGACTCATAGATCTATGATCCTTTTTTTTAGCTTGGTTAAATGCTCATGAATACTGCGCTACCACTTATGTGGGACTCCAACCCACTAAAACTCCACGGTGTCCTCCTGTGCCGCTTATGGCGGGAACACGGGCACTCGTTAGCACACAACGCGAACCTCCGCGATCCTCCTTTGGGGTGTACCCCCCATCACCGGCGAACCAGAACACATTGCACGCCGTGACCACCCCAGGGACCAAACCAGCTCATGGGCGCCAGACGACCCCATGTATGGCACCCTTGGTCCTCATGTTACGGGTCGGCCTCCAACCCTCAGCCACGATATCTTATGGGACCTGGGATGCTCCATACGACATCGCGGCCCGCCTCAGTTGCGATGTCACCTCTGTTATCAAGCGGCACCGCAACCTACTTGTTGGCCGCTACGTTCATGGGCTTAAATGGCAAAAGCCCTGACAAGCAGCTCCTACTCGGGTTTCTCTTTGCTTCACCTGGGTGACTAAGCCACGGCTACTGAGCCCCCCACTTCGACAATGCGGGAACCCACTGGGGGGGGGAGATCTATGATAGTGTCCACTAGGACTATGCAATTAATTTAAACTTTTTGATCTTGGTAAAATAAAATATCTTAGAAAGAGAAAAAAACCGTCGCTTGTCACTATCGGAATTGGTTCTTTACTAAATTATTTCCAGAAAATCAAGGCCGTTCCTACCAATTTAAACTGCTTTTAGACACAGACCTATATAAATCAAAAGCACAATTAAATTTGGTTAGACTACAAAAACCCTTACTATTACAGAACTAGCCAAAATAAAAAGCCGTCTAAAAGGCAGCCGTCCAAATTGGTCTATTAATCGAATAGTCTTTAACCGGTGTGTGAATGTTCTATCAGAATCGGTTCTGCAATTAAATATTTACTGTATATTATATACTTGCTGTCCCACGCGGCTTCGCTCCCGTCAACTGGCTACCTACCTACCCTACATACATGAATGTTGCGTAACTTTAACCGCTTACGCAGCGCACGCACGAAAGCTCTCAAAAAGGAATATTTTTTCCCGTTTTTGCAACATTTTTCATTTATGCTCCGCTCCCATTGGTCGTAGCGTGATGTTATATAGCCTATAACCTGCCTCGATAAATGGACTATCCAACACAAAAAGAATTGAAAAATGCCCAAGCCTTTACTACATATTACACAACTGGCCAAAATAAAAGGCCCACTAAAAACCCTGTCGTTCAAATTGGTCTATTGATCGCGCAGTCTTTAACCGGTGTCTCCTAAACCGTTGACAATGGACAGCTAAAAGCATTCTCAAGGATAAGCTCAGTTATTGTGTAGTTTGTCGCCCGGATCGGTCGCGATGCGTATCGCGCTTACTTATGTTATAACCGCTATGTACCAATTAGACTAATGAATTTAGGGCTGCTTATGTGACGAATGTTGAAATATTTGTAGTCTGGTTTTTAAGTTTTTGACCGAATTATAATAGTTTTCAATTACTTAAAAGCTTCGTGAAGAGGCTTTATCTATATATATATATAAATGAATCGCTATTTCCATTGGTCACGGCATCACGCGTGAACGGCTGGACCGGTAGATAGGGTAGGTATACAGTTAGGGTAGGTATGTAGGTAGGGTAGTTATGTAGGTAGGGTAGGTATATAGGAAGGGTAGGTATGTAGGTAGGGTAGGTAGGGTAGGTATGTAGGTAGAGTAGGTAAGGTAGGGTAGTTAAGGTAGGGTAGGGTAGGCAGTTGACTGGAGCGAAGCCGCGGGCACAGCTAGTTAGATTTAATTACGAAGAGTTCATACTGTCCCATTCTAGAGCATAGGGCGTACCGCGAATGTAGTGATGGCGGAAAATTTTGTACATTTCTTGCTTGAACTTAGCACTGTAGAAGGCCTTCAGTCGTTGCTTTACTGCTGGTCATCGTGATTTTTACGACTTAACTTTTTGAAAATCTTCCTCCGTTTATGACGATCTTTGGCCTGTTCTAGTGCTTCGGAGATCCTAATCAGATCATCGCTAAGGTATTAGGTTTTGTACCCCGGGTCTCTTTTCTTCCATCTTTCCGGTAACCATGAGTATTTCCAGGTTATCGAATGGCTCTCAGCGCACATGAAGGCTGTATTGTTGGCTTTGATGGTCCTATGAATCGTTAAACAACTAAAGTTAGCCAGCCTACCTCCTATGTCTTGATTATTTTGCTCTAGAAGTTTTGATAAAAGAGCTTAAAATAATAGGTCTAGATCAGCGTCAGCTAGAAGGTATTTCAATTTGTTTTAGGCTCGCGTTTGACCACTATCTCACCTGATATTAAGCGATGATGTGGTTGAAGGTGAAGCACGCTTGCCTAGAAGTAACCTATTCATTCACTCTTGATTTGAATACCCCTAGGTTGTAGCTATCAGGAAACAAAGACTCCGGCAGGGAATTCCACTGGCATTCCCTGCCGGGCTCTTGCAAAACGCTTTGTACGTATGTGTGTGAAGTCTAACATGTACCGATGCTTTACGTCTTGTAATCCGATGTGAAAAGGGCTAGACGGAATCAAATTGTGCAGTTCTGTGCAGGTAACCGATAGTAAACAGACAGGCTGGCAACTCGGCGTCGATGTTCAAGGCTCTGGAGTTTTGAGTCAACCGTTGCATCGTTGCCGATAAGCCAAGTGCATCAAGCTGGTATTGGGCAGATCCGTCCCAGAGGTGAGAGCAGTACTTATGCATGACCGAACTGGCAGTATACAGTTTCTTGAACGGTTTAACTGACAGCCCTACACAATGGTAGGAGTTCAACTACTTTCAAATCGACACAAATCGATGTATCGATTGAGAATTCGTTATCTGGTTCACTACTATCCAGATTAATGAATAGACTCGAATAACTTACAAGGGGATCTGAATAATCGACACGGTGGTATCAGATCGCTATCTATTTGTCGATTTATAAGGATCTGCAGTTTTCCGCTTACGTACAAACGATTTCTTATCGGCTATCAGGGCAGCCATTTATAAATTGTTTGATCTTATGTCCGTTCTATACAAATAGAGGACTAGATCTGTCGATGCTGGAATCTTAATGGTTTTGTGGCTTGGAAATAAAAGGGTGTATGTGTGGATATAGGCTTGGGTTTGTCAATACAGCTAGGTATTGTGTTTTAATGCGACGTTAGGAATTACTTGGGCCGAGTGAACGCTCAAGGCAAAATAGCCAGGGATGGGATGGAGGAAATAAGAGTACTTAGGTATCGGGCGAAGCCGGACCCTGCAATCGTCGAAGGCTTGGAATTGTCGAAGTATCTAATTGTAAAGTACGCTGAACAGTCAGCTTTTATGCATCGTATTTTTATGCTACATACCTAATGTCAAACAAGCAGGCCGGCCACCTAATTGCAAATGTTCTCCGCAGCCTATGGATATCGACAATGCCAGGGGTACCACAGTAGCGTCCGTCGCCTTCCCTCAAAGAGGACTTTCTTCAATATGATTGTTAAAGTTACTAATAATATTGGTACCTATTGCAGTAGAAGGATTAATATTTTTGCCTCTAGTCCTGAAGTTTGCCCGACTGTACATAGGTAGACGCAGTAGATAGCTATCTACCGAGAGGGGTTAGGCTCGGTGCAAAAGATCCACCGATCACTGCCACCGGTGGCCAGCGACAGTGACTTAACACACTTTTCCATAATTTTGTAATGACACACCGCACACGTGTAGACGGTGGCGGACACTCGCTACAGCAGTGTCCACGACTCGCCACTTATGGCCACTGCGGGCCACATAAGAGGCTCACACCAGCCACTGTCAGGCTGCTCTACCTCCGCGCAGTTAGGCGTTAGGCATCTTACGCATCGCAGCGTCACCATGGAGCACGACGACACCTCAATGGATATCGATACTTTCATATTATCGGCAATCCAATTACGTCCCGCTATTTGAGATTCACATTCTGATCTATACAGCAATAGAAACGTGGCGGCTTCCGAACACCTGTGGCTATCGCGTACTTCTGCCACTGTGCACTGTTAAAAATGTGGCGGTAGCGCGCGACAACCACCGGTGGCTGTGGTCTGTGGCCCGTTTGCGCCGAGCCTTAGTTAGATTATCACATTATGTTTCTTAATAACACGAAATAAATTCAACTATTAACTATGGTTCCTACGAAATGACAACGACAATTTAAGACTAAAATTATTCAAAATATCGACTTACCTAGTTCCTTAATAGCAGCCAGTGCATGAGGCACACCAATCCAAGGACTGGGCAGGTCCAGGAATACTGCATCAGCTTTTCCATTCAGCTCCTCTCCAAAACCATCTGTTAGGACATCCCTGTGTTTTGCCTACAATATTAGAATTTGGTTTAGTAAAAGGATAGGGCAATGTGAGTTTTACAGTCGTCGTGATAAGGTTTAAAATACAGTAATTGAGGTGCGTTTGTTGAATGCAACAACTAAAGCAAGTTCAGTTTTGAATGGTTTTGTTGCACTGACAGATCCGGAGTTTGAGTACCAAGTCATGCAAAATTTGTTTTCAAATTAAGTCATTAGAACTCATCGTCATTTGCTTAGCTTTTGTGAATGTCTTCATCCGAACCAATTTGAAGCCGGCTTCCAGTGTTACCAGAAGAAAGTTTGCAAAAAAAAATGTATTTTTTTCAACTTACGGTAACAAAATCAGCTAATCCATGTTCTGTAAACTCTTCCTTTGCTACTTTACTCCTGTGCTCATGGAAGTCAAACGTATGGACGTGACCGTGAGGCCTTACCCTTCTAATTAGAGCATGGGTAAGGGACCCGCTGCCAGTACCTGAATGAAATTATTACAAAAAAAAAGGTTAGTTAAAAAAATCTGGTTTTAGTCTGCCAGCTCGCGAATATGTATCCTCCGATTGCACAGCATGATTTTCTTGTTGTTTTCGTCTTTTTAGTTCGCTTCTTAAGCAGTCGAGTTTTTTGATTATTTGAATAAACTTTTTTTTTATAACTTTTAAGTTAACATTTTTTTTTGAAATAGGTACATTTAAACATATCAGTGTTACATATATTTTCGAAATCACCTACTAAACCCTTTATTTTGATACCTCACACAATGGGCTAGCAAGAAAAAAATAATTGGGCCCCCACAATATGGCGCCCAAAAGCCGGCATTTTTTAAATTGTAATAATACCCAATACACAGCGGGTGATATCCAAGCTGAAGAATGAAAGGAATTTGACCATACCAAAGTTTTTCAATTCAACTTACCAGCTTCAATAACAACAGATCCAGGCACCAGGTCAAGTTGCAACATTATCATACTAATATCTGGGGTGTAGATAATCTGGGTGCGATGAGGCAGGGTCAATGACCACAGCTCTGGGGTTGGTTGTAACACATGACCCCATCCTTTTGATAACTCCACCTTAATAAAACAAGTGCTTTTAGTTACTAAGCTAAGGTAATTAAAAAAGGTGGGATGATTCCTGGGTAAAATAATATAATTCTATTGAAGTAATTATTAAAATTAAAAGTCAATTAGAATTATTGAAAAATATTGGTACACATATTTTTTACTATAATAAATCAATCAAAATTTACAGCTATTCACATCAAACTTTAAGAGTATGCTTGCGGCGTCACTTCTAAGTAAAAAGTGTAACAAGGGGACATCCCATGAAAAATCAAAGCCTGTATTCTGTATCTTAATTAGTTTTTGTTTTAGTGACAAAAGAAAAATAATAATTTTTGTTTTCCCTATTTTGCAACTGTAATTTTTTATTTCTTTTTCCAGACAAGCATATCTCAGTGTTATTTTTTTTATTGCTAAAGATGCAAGTACCTTAATTTCAATAATTCAGCAGAATAAAAACCAGATATATCCTTTATTTAACTGTTTTCTTCTTTTGTACATTTCTAAATATACCTATATATTTTTTTTTATTATTATTGTAAATAGGCTCGCGCTTGACCACTATCTCACCTAATGGTAAGCGATGATGTGGTAGACAGTGAAGCACGCTTGCCTAGAAGTAACCTATTCACTCTTGACTTAAAGACCCCACCCCCCACATTATAAAATGAATTAAAAAACAAAAACATTTAAAATGCTTAAAAATAGAGGCCCACCGGTATCAAGAACAGGGTCCAAGGTACCGACGGTCGGGGCTCTAGAGAGAGAGGAATGTCCTAACAATATGAGCCCTGTCCAGCAGTACTGCTTTCTGGATCAGGCCCTTGACCCAGCCCCCTAAGGTGTTCGTTAAAGCTCTTAATTATTCGGCCATTGGCTGACACGACTATCGGTACAATGATCGCTGTGTCCACATCCCACATGTCAACAACCTTGCGAGCCAAGTCAAGATACTTGATTTGCTTATCTTTCTCGGCTTTCACGAGATTCCTGTTATGGCGGACGGTAAAGTTAACAAAAATCGGCTATATATTATTATTATTATGGTCAGTGCTTGAGATTTAATTGAGGTTAGAAGTTTATTTTTCTTGAATTCTCTTACAATATTACCAAAACTGACAATATTTTTCTGGGAATTATTATTCCCATACTTACCCGGGTACCATACTCAGCTCCAATAAGAGTTCTCACTTTTAGAGCACCAAAAGGAGTTTGATATACATTTTCCATCAATTCACCCTTTTTGTTTTTCATTTCTGGCCGCACATCGATTGCGTACAGATTGTTACTTAGATACAAAATAGCTGTATCGCCCTCCTCAATTTTATCTTTATAAGTTCTGAAACTCATCTTATTTTGTTATTTTTGCACTCCACAAAGTTTGTAAACAAAACAACGACACTAGGGGTGTTTGAAGTTTTGATCATTGATGTTACGTTTCAATACTTATGTTTGCTTATAAACGTCAGCTGATCTTACTGTAGTAATGATTACTCTCTCTCTCTTAATATTAATAAATAATTTTAGATGGAAAAAAAAGATTTTGTTTAAATCGCAATAAAAATGATTGGTTGACAACTATTAAATAAATAGCTTGCAAAATAAAACACAAATCATTAATAATCAATAGTCAGATATTGTTTTATAAACGCGCATGTGTGCAATAACCAAACGTTTTATCAGTGCAAGTCAGTTCTCTGTGACAAAAAGCAGCAACCAGTGCTACTTTTTGATCGGTTTACAATGTGACGAGAAGTTTCAATAAACTTTAAGCCAATGAAGAGAGAGAAAGACCTATCAAGAAATGAGAAATTTGTAATAGAAAACTCACACAGTTTGACGTTGCGTCGTTGCTTGGTTGCGGTCAAAATAGCGATCGTGCGATTTTGTTTAAATATGAATGAATAAGTGTGCATGAACATGACAGTGTACAATTGTTACTAAAACAAAATTCATATGATTTCTGTGAGATACTGAAGAAATATGGTGCAGATGGACGCGTCCAAAGTGACGAGTAAAACTAGCTCGTTGAAGGCCCTTATTCTCAAAGCCTGGAGGGAACGATGGACGGACATACAATGGGGCATCAACATCAAAACCATACTCCCAAGGGGCGTCAGCGGCGACCTTTATAACCTAGCAGACTGCATACTCCAACAAGCAATGGTTGGTTGTGGAGCAAACCAGTTGGTAATATCTTATTTAAAGCATTCTTTGGCATCTCATCTTGTATCTTATGCCGCCGTGCTACAGAGAATAGCGAAATTCGATGCGTTTCATAAACCCCATTGTATTATGAGCCTGCTTGAGTTTTTGGAAGGTGTCCTCGATGGTATTACATGTCGGGGGAAAATGGAAGAGGAAGTATTATCATTAGCTGTGTCGTCAATAATCTTATGGCTACTACAAGTGTACCATTACTGTCTCAGCAAGTATCCATCACCAAACCCTGTCCAGAGCCAAGAACTACTGGAAAAATCAACTTCGCTTTTGAATTCTATCATGAATGCTGATTTCTTACTTGCTATGTTCTATTTAGCTAAACAGAATGATCCTAATGAGTACAGTGAGGTTACAAAGAAGTGCCAGGAGATTACGGCATTTATGATGATGAATACTCAATTTAAGGCACCCGTAACTATCCATGAAACTCTTCAGAAAATATGTAATATGGATATTGATAAAATAGCTCCGTTGAACAATAAACCGGAGCCAGTAACTCATTGTTTGCAAGGGTTGATCGCTATCAATGTACTGTCTAACCCTAGTGCTAACATGCAACAGTTATCCAACCAGTTACTAATGGTACAGAGGATCAAAGGGTACCAGTTATCAAGACTGTACTGCGAATTGATCAGAGCATGTTTTATCTGCCTAAATGATTCAAGCAAGGATGCCACTAAGCAATCATTGTGGGCTGCATTTACGTTCCTTAAAATACCTCAAGTCATTCACTATTTACACAATATGTGTGGCACTACGAGCAAAGATAGTGAATACTCCATAGAGATTGCCGAGGCATTCGAGAAATTGCTGCAGTCAACTCCGCTACTGGATGTTGTTGATACAAAGAATTCTTGTAACAGTGTAATATCTCTCTTAGAGCCCCTAGTGAAGTTGAATGTAGTGTCAGAGAGTCACCTTGCATACTTCAAACAGAAGCGGGAACATAAAGATGTCAAATTACAAAAGCTCGAGCCAACCGGCCTTCAAGGATCAGTCCCATCATTCATCACAAGAGCTGAACCAACTTTAGCTGGAATCTTGAAAACAATGGGAGGAGACTTTCATAAAACCCAGGAGTCTTTATATGCTATGCTGTGTCAAATTGTAGTTGGCGGAACAACTTTAGACACAATCCTAGCAGTTGCCACAGTGGAAGGGAAATTGAAACTATTTGTCTCTAGATTGATTAAGTTCAATGAATTTGCTTTGCTTGCTGCAAATGAGAAGGGAGCTCCTCAATCCAAAGTTTATATTTTTGATATCTCATTTCTGATTCTGTGCTCAATTGTACAAGATTACGGCGCCGATGCTGTCCTTGATGAAAATGGGGACTCATTCTTTGAGAAATGGGTAAAGGAATGTATGGTTTATCAGGGAGTACATAAATCTCCTGATCAGATACTCCAAAAATGTGATCCTCAACTGGTGGAAATATTTATCAATCATTTGAGTGCTCCAGAATTTGATTTCAAGAACACAAATATCAAGCCCCATGATCTGTGTATGAATGTCAGTGCAGTGATAAAAGAAATCCTATTTGCTTGGGAACAAGGTTCTCTTTCGGCTGCAGATGTGAAATGTATGTTGGATTCATTGAGGCAGAAAATGGCATCTTTGGCTGTCTGTGCTTCAGTTTGGTTATGTTCTTACATAAATGTAGTGCATCAAGACGCATTTTTGAAACCAATCAACATGGTTCAGCAGTTTTTGGTACCCCCCAGTGAAGTGGAGTTGACACAAATTGATAATTTCAAGGAGAGAACTGTTCTGATGTGTCAAATTATAAGAAAGATGCAATATGATATTCATCCTCCTTCAGTACCAAAGTCGAAAGCCTTGGCATTAACACATAATATTATATCAAGGCAGCCTATTCTGGAACAACTGCAGGCAGTTTGGGAAGACATTAAAACGAGAGGTTACCTCCACATTGATGCTACACATACTATAGAAAGTCTTCTGAATACAACGGGTCCAATTTGGTTCGTCACAAACTTAGTCAAAGAAACCCTGAAATTCCGGTATCAGGAGGATCTTGATAGATCTATCGACATAGTTCTGGCTATGTTTCATCTAGATATAGAGAAATGTACTGAGGCTTTGTTGCTACATGTTTTACCGCAATACTTGTATAATTCTAAATTGTGTGAAGATCTTGTTGAACCACAATGTGCAGTGTTGGCAAAACTGACAGTTTATTGCATTTACGCTGCTCTAGAACACAGCAACTTGACCAAAGGGCAGGGTTCAAGAAAGCGTCGTCACGATGATTCTGAAGACGTAGATATGTGTACATCCAACAAAGTACGGAGGTTGAATGATAACTCTTCAGACAGCATGTACTATTCACAAGGACATAGTGTTTCAGGTATCACTTTAAAAGAGCCTTTACTAACCGCCCTCGACACACTGTACACATCTTTCTCCCAATTGGCTGGCAAAAATGGCGACGTTACGCCGCAAACTGATTTTATTTTACAGTTTCTCGTTTATGTTGTGCAATGTGGACACGATAGAGCTCCGCTAGTTTTGCAGAAAATGCCAAGTGAACTTGTACCGACACTGATAAAATGTCTTCCTGATGGTTTCAATATAAGTTTGATCCTCCGATTGTATGACTTATCAACTCCCTATGGACGAAAGGATACAGCCAGGGATCTATGTCTTATGAGGAATATGCGCCTCAGACCTGATTAATATGAATGCAAATGTAAGATCAAAAAATTATGTTATTTTAATTATTATAGCTTATGTGCAAAATAAAATCAATTATTGAATTCAATGTTTTATTTATTTCTTCAATACCTTGACCTGTTAAAGGGAAAAATCAAACAAAAAGCCCAAGGTCATAATAATCTTTACTTCGCAAAACGCCATCAACAAAATAGTGATCATAAATTAATACTAGGCACTTCTCCTGATAAAAATAGTTGTTTCTGTTTTTTATTTTACACACTTACGGCTATTTTGTACAATATTCTTAATTCTACGTGTTCCAATACTGGACGGAAATATAAACCGTTCGGAGAGGAATGTCTGTAAACTCACAAATTTACGAACATTCCTCTCCGAATAAAATGGAAGGTTAGGTCAAAGGAACTAAAGTCGATTTGTATTTTGGCGCATTTTATAACCGTTCAGCGAATTAAGACCCAAATTAAACCATAAAATCATTTTAGTTCTAACTTGATTGAATATAAAATTAATACCATTCCTAAATGTAACTGGCATTAGAAACTTCAACGTTTGCTTCGCTCGCTGGTTGCTTTTATTAACTTTTTATATTTATTTAAAGGTAGAAAGAGAAATTAGAGCGACGAGCTAAAACCAGAATAGCTATTGTTTTATTCAATAGGGAGCTGCAACCTCGTAGTTGAACGGTACCAGAAGCAATATTGCGTTTGCGCATAATTTATGAATAGCACTGGGAATAAAAGGGGCTAGGAAAATGGACGGCATCGATTTACCAAACTAGTAAACTACCTATAAATATTTACAAAAATGTTACACTTCGTATACACAAACAAATCACATTGAATGTGAACAATAATTACCCTCTAGTTCCTATTTTGTACAAATCCATGACGGACAATAATTATGTACAAATATTAATCTATCATTATACAAAAAATAATTAAACAAAGATCACAGGAGAGTTCCAGAGCTTTTACTATAATTAATAAAATTTATTATTACAGGGTAACAAATTATTATTTAACTATTCAAAGAAATTACATGGAATTAAGCTACAGTTATAACGCAGGCTTTTTGGCATCCGGCGAATCTGAATGTGGTCGATCTAGAACAATAAGAAAAAGGGAACGTTAATATATTTTATTCTGATGTTTTATCTGGTTCGTAGGTAGTGCAGACGCATTGCTGCTGCGCATTTATCTTGCTTTATTTATGTATCTACAATCTCTGCACTTCGAAACAGATTCCAACTATCTTAAGATACGAAATATTGGTTCCAACAGTAGATACGATAGGTAGCTAAAATTCTCATTCAATTCAAATGCTGTAACTTACCAATTTGCCTTCTAAGTACGTCTTCCCTAGATGCATTATACGCTGGCGGTGGATTACTGACCCTCATTGGTAAACTTAATCTATTAGGATTGGAGTTTTCATCTACCGAGTTCTCCGCGCTGTTAGCGAACGTTGTCCTTTGACTCCTATTCCAAGTCTGTTGATAGGAACTTTCTGTGGTTATTGTGTTACATCTATTGTTAGTATGAGGAACATATTGCTCTGGTGACCAGTCGAACACGAAGGTGTGACTGTAGTTGTGGGTGTAGGCTGTGGGTGTCCCGGACGGCGTAGGAGGCGTCGTCGTCACGTAAGGGCTCAGGTCTTGGTGACACACGTCAGGCACCTTTTGAAGTGCTGACTCTGACCATGTTGGACTTGGATTCCATTGGTCAACCATTTCTGTTTCTGTTATGTTAAAGTTTTTGGATCCCGGTCTTCTACTGGCAATGGATCCTGCTGAGACAGCTATTAGTGTGTCTCCCCCTGATGTGATAGTTGAAGGTGTGCAACGAGGTGACATATTTGTTATTGGGGTATTCGATTTGTCGTCTATACTCTTTCCTTTCCGTTTAGCATTGGGCCGGATCCTCGTATCCTCTATCCGTATATTGTGGTACCTGAAATAGAAAACTAAAGTTACACATGTGGAATTTCAATCGGACTAACTACGCAAGATCGTCACGGATAATCAAGAAAACAATTTCAAGATGAAACTAAATTATACGCGCATTCCTAAAGCGACATATTTGATGGACAGTATGAGGTCATAGTGCAATTAGCGCGATCATTTCTAGGTCATACCTTATATTTGAAACACTATGTTGTTAGATGGACTGACAATTTCAAATTAATCGATTTATAGCCATGAATAGTTTAAATCCATTAGCATAATTAACTATTGTTGACCGTCAAATCGGAAAGTAGAATATCTTACCTATTTTCCTGCAGCGATACTGAATAATCTACGGGTCCGTTGTCTGTCCTTTCGTAGGCGTAGTGCATGGGTGCTATATGTGGTGGAACGTGGGGTATGTGAGGTTGTATGCCAGGGTTCGGCATCATGACTGGCTGGTTGCCGTTGATACAGACGGGAGGAGTCTGCGTGTACTGCATCGTTGGAGGGTAGACCTGTATGTCTGGTGGTGGAGGACCATACATCCTCGTCGCTGCTTCGTAAGCTAGTCCATAGTGGAGCTTGGATTGTACCGCATAGTAATGGTAGAGCCAGGGGTTTGCTTTCATGACTTGTGCTTCCTGTTCACTGTTGACAAAAAATCTATGTTAGAATAAAAGAAAAATCGGCAAGTTTTGATAGGTAGTAGATTTTCTATGATCCTTAACAAAAATTGAAACTTATAAAAGATTATTGCCTATAGATATTTAATAAAGTTTAATAAAATATTCCCCTTGCATCTACCATCAATATTTATCTGAGTAGAATAGCTTGTTCAAGCGCAAGAAACCTTGAACTCGAAATAGATCGTAAGTTATGAGCAACGCAAACAATTAAAATAACTTTTAAATGGTGATTGCATATAACTGGAAAGAATTCGCGTTAGTCTCTACGACATTGTTACAAGCTTTGGCCATTACTGAAATAGCAAAGAGAAACACTTAAGTTTAATGTTTATATTTAGTGGGATTCGATTCGATGCGTTACGACTGTCTATTAATTATGTATTGAAGTAGTTTAGGCTATGTTCCATTACACAAATCGGAGATAACGACAGTATATTAGACTTGTAATGTGTTGAACAAGTCACTGTTGTTTAGCCGCCCTTCTCACAAATACTTGAAACAGAGTGCGGTCTGAGATTTTCCGATAAACGGGCCGCATTTTCGAGCGGCGAGAATTTTATCGCTTCCATTATAAAAGCGTTTTCTACTGACTGTAGTTAACATTCTTTATCCAGCACTTTGGTAAGGCTTTGACAAAGGAAATCAACGTTCTTTTGTTGAAGAATTAAATTGTTTTTATCTTCAATCGTTGTCGTCGACGTATTGCCAATAAAGTTAGTTAACAACCTTATGTTCGTTACTAGTTAACAAATTATACATACGTATGTTATCTACGTCACACATCTCCGATTGTCGACAAAATGAGGAACATTTAAACAAACGACATGTAATGACTGTGCGGGTAAGGCAAGGTGAATACACAGTATTGAATTTGTACTTAATGTAACCTTTCGCGCGAGTTCACTTAGCGTTTGTGTTTGCGACCTTTAAGATAGTGGATGCAGGGAAATGTCACATAGTTGGACTGAGCCCTGGACCTACATCGGTACAGTTGGGTAGAAAATGCTTGAAAGAAATAATAGCGTGTGACTGAATTTGTACGACATGCTTATTCAATGGGTGTTGGCTCGTTTAACTGTTGGCGATAACTAAATTTATAATTAGTTATGTCCCTCATTAAATATCGATGGACCAAATTTATTGGATTAGCAACACACTATTTAGCTTTTGCTGTTTGATTTATTGGACTAAAGAGAATTGTGAATGTGGAGAAGATAGGTATTATGCTAACCCTCAGTTTCCCAGCTCAAAATTATCGCAGAATTAATGTGACAAATTGTCAAGCACGCGTTATCTGCTGTGATTGGCTGTTGAAAATTCATTCAACCAATGATTGTATGATTGACTGTTCGTGGCTTTGCTCAAAGGAACAGTGTCCGCGTTTCTCATTTATAAAATATCCGCGATAAAAAACAGAACACACTACACTATAGCTGTACCTACTTTGGCAATTTTCGTCACAATTGGTATAGCAGTTTGGCAACATATAAAAACAGGCGGAGAGACTAAAAGACATTTGCGTTTATAATTTGACCGGAGATACTTACCTAAGTGAACAAAAAGGATTAACTAGGCAATAATTAAACATGGAATCCGTTACCTAATATTTTAAAATAAATTACTCAAATAAATTGTTATAAATCTGTCGTCACAAAACCAACCGTCGCTCGTCGCGTTGACGGCGTCAGTACATCAAAGTGTAGATATGTGTCGGACGGCGACAAATCGCTATTACATTCGCTGTAAGGAAAGAGATACTGTTGTGAAGGCTTCAGAACCAAAATGGCGACGGGATAAAACGTTAGGTATTTCTATGTTTACACGCGTTCTGCATTAATAAACTTGACCCTTACGACCTTTAGTGATTTATAGCTTTCTTGTGCTAACATTTTATTTTGCGCTAAAAGCCTTACTGAACGCCTCGGAGATATCTTAGTAACAGTAGGTAAGTTATGCACATTAGTTGCCATTAATTTTATGCTCATTTGTATTAAGTTATTTCTTATTGGAAGTTACTGTTTTAAACACTTTATTTTTAAATGGTGTGGCATTGAATTAGTGCATGTTTCGAGGATTTGTATGATGATAAAGCACCTATCGTTGATGCCAAAAAACAAAAAGTAAAAAGCTCGCTTTATGAAGTTTATTTTTAAATTGCAGAGGATGAGTAATCGTGTATGTGTTGTCTTTTTAGGTAAAGTACGTGTAGTCAGAAATCAGAAATTATTTAGGAACGTGCTCCTTAGCATCATAAGTTTGAACACGTATTTAGTTAATTATAATCTGCCAACGTCTATAAAATGTCGTAGATCCTATTTACCCAGATCCTTTAAAGATAATTTTCAAGGTTCAAGCATTCTAGTTAGACTTTTTATATTGTCTACATAATCCGGTGCTTGTTATGCATAACCGAGTTAATGGAATGTTGGAAATCAACGTATCCGTCCATGTTCTCAGTTTCCCGCCAATTTGTGCGTCCGCGCAGCCTGAACGCATAAATCTCGTCGACATGATGTAGGCGGCCGACATGTTGACAATTTGTTGTCGTTCACCGTATCACTTGTACATGCCATAGGTGTGTATAAACAAGCGTTAAATTGCTTGCTCATACACTTTCAACACTGATATTTCTTTTGTTGGTGTAACGTTTCAAACAACGACAACGGTTCTTTGACGTGTCATCTACGAAGAAGAGAAAAACTTGACTCTTACGCAGCATGTTTCCATGCCTAAAAGTAATGAAACCACTTAAACCTGGAATAGTAACATGATTTTTTGTTACAAGAAATATATTAAAGAAATCTCCAGTTACTACGAATAGAATACCCGTGAAATGTTTTAGTTACCGATAAATGGCTGGAAAGTAAAGCTCGGGACGCCATTAAATCAGTTATTCACGTAAGCCGGGCTCATTATTAAAAGCAACAGTATTTGTCAGTGGAGAGCACGAAGTAACATGAGTAGGTTGCGCAAGAGCATCAGCGCAGAAACGTGACAAATGACGCAATCCCGCGAACAATGCAACTGAGCTTGTGAGCACAGCGGATTTATAGCCACCACCGAACAACTTTTGGTGTAATTTGTGAAGTAAAGCGTTCGTATAATGTGGAAAAGAATTCGCAATTATAAACTTTACATCTTTTTACAGAAGGAACTTAAGTTTAGATTTTTTATAGGTGGGTAGTTTGAAAGCTCTTTTTGTTTGTAAAGTTCCATAGGTTTATTTGCCGAATTCAGTTCAATGCACTCCGTTTTTAATTCAGCTATTAAACCTATTACTCGTATGTTTGCAAATGTTGAACCTTAGTAAGCCTATTTAAGTCCAATTTGTTTACCCGTCTAACTAATTGCTTAAAAGCCAAAGCTCTTAAAGTTTCATAACATAACCTGCGTTTTCAACTAACAACGTACATAATTCGTGCCTTTAATGGTAAATGGTCTTCAGGTGTTATTATCGCCTAAATGTCTGCTTATGACATGCACCAATCCCTTCAAAGACCTAAGTGGCTAGTGACTGCGCCACCGCCCTTTGTGCCTGATTGTTTAGGTCAGCTGGACTGTCACCCACTCGCCCATTCAAATTAATTTAGATTTACTATCTAAATAGCGCCTACCTCGACTAATATGAATCGGTCTTGTCACTGTAGGCCGAGCCATAATGACTTTGTTCGCGCCGATTATTATCTAGATGCCTAATCCGGATTGTGAATGGTGTTGAATTTAATGTTTAGGAAAGTGTTAAGTCAGACGGTATCTTAATTACGCCTTTAATGGTATGCACCTTTGAATAAGGAAGGAGCTCCTAGGGAAATCTTTCGCATCGTCACAAAATCTCTTCGAACAGCCGCGCGCTTTTTATAGCATTCTATAGGCCACTTATCTACAAAGTAAGAAGTGATTGATGGGACCGAATCATAACGCATGAATTTCGGAAAGAATCAATCTTCCAAAAGAACTTTCTACACAAAAGTTTACTCATAACAATCCGGCCATACATCTCAAGCAAATTTACTAAATTAGCAGCAGTTTTCGTGTATTTTCGTGCTATAAAATATGGTCGGTTGTATGCGCCGGGTCCATCGATCAAACCCGGCGCTTGTTAAACACCGTTTCTCACATCACAACAATAGCCCTTTGCAGGCATATTTCAAGCCATCCCGATAGTAACATCGGCCGGCCGATCGGCTTGCGAGGCTCGCCCTGGCTCTATAAATCACCCCCTTACAATATTTATTCTCTGCGAAGCTTCACTACGAACTCTAGATGTTCGATCGAGTTTTAACACTCGATTGCATAGAACAGAGTAGATAAATATTCCCAATGCAGCTTAGAAAACAAGCATGGATGATCAAAAGCAACGCATGAACCGAGTCTCTGATTAGAGGGATCATGAAAACATACAGCGAAAGTTGTCTCGGTATTTGTAGCTTGCGAACTGTCGCTAGAGCGAGTGTGATCGTTAAATTTAATTTATTATTGCTGTAGTTACAAACTGTATCATTGCCTACCATGACACAGCTTGGAATTATTTCGACACGAGAGCAAAAAATCGAAGAATAGAATGAATAACGAATGCTCTGAATGAAAATGATTACGTAGTGTATCATTAGAAGAGTGTAAGTCAAATGTAGGCTATTCCAATCAAGACAAGTAAACAAAATGAAACATAATTGGCCTTCTAAAATTGCTAGGCTATGATTGTGACTATTAACGTCAATTAACAAGGTATAGAAAAGTTATGCTTGACTCATGAGCATATCTATAAAATGGATTGTGTTCTTATTTAGAAAACATGACCGTGTAAGATAATATTAATTCATTAATTGGCAACATCGTAATCTACCATAGTTTCTAAAATGAAGTTAAGGTTTTTGAATTTCGTAAACTTCTAGTGTCCATCTTGGTTTTTTGACACGTCTTTTGCCGCCAGTATGTCTCCTTATTTCCAGCCAGTTATTTAGCAACAAATTCGAGTTACAGCCCCAACAATAGTACGGGCCGTGTTTACGCGAGAGGCGTACGTCGTACGACGTCATCTAGTATTGATATCTCAATAGGGAAGTCTGTAAGTGACCGCGTTAAGTTATGACCGTAATTTTTCAAAGTCCGCGCTCCGTGGGCCGGCAGAATTATCGGTTCGGTTAATAGTGTGGCTTTGGGCTCAATTAGCTCGCGAGCTTTAGACTTTCAGATACACTTGGAGTTATTGTTCTAGGGAGCTTTTATTATCTTGTTCGTTTGTTTTTTAGCTTTGTTTTCACGTTGATCGCTTCTAGTCGTGGTCAAGTCTTTGAACTCATTTTTAAGAGACAAGCGGTTGCTAATTTGGTGCAAAACTTATTTTAATTTTTGATTCAGTTTGAACTTCGCTAATGGTGAAAATGAAACGAAATGGTCTGCTTTTATATTAATAGCTAATCTTTCTATTTGTGTCTTTGATATGAAACAAAGAGTGTAATGGAATCTCAGCAAATATAAATGTATAGTTGCATGTTCTAAGCTATTAACTCACCTTCCGTAACGTCCTCAATCATAATAACATCAAAGAACCATTTATATTTATATACCTTGTCCTAGTCATCCCACATCAGTTTTATTTGCCACTTTAGCACATCCTATAAAAGGAAACACCACGTTGCATCTCGGAATTCAAAAAATGTTGTCGAGATGAACGCAAACAAAATACCTTGTAGAATTATCTTCAATTATGGTTTAATTCATAATTACTGAGCCGGACCGCACAGCCGTAAACATAATTGGTCGTTGCTTGAACGCCGGCAACTTGACGATAAATATCATACCGTTTAGTATTGGTTTACATGATATTGTTGAGGTTTAATTTGATGTGTTGGTTGATAAGACTTTATTGTAATAAGAAACTTGGAATAGAGGATAGAAGATCGGCTGTAGTTTTTTTTTAAGTTATCTTTGTAAGCTCAATATGGGTTGCATAATTAAAATCACATGTTGCTAACCTGCTCTCTAGATATTCTTAAACGGTATAAAAAAATAATTAAGGTACAGCATATAACCGTATAGGTACTACAGTAGGTAGGTAATACCGTATGTGTTTTATTCCAAAAAAAATGCTCTTAAATAAAAACTGATTCAATATATTGTTGAAAGCAACTGAATGTACTAAAATTTTATATAATTGCCCAGTAGGTAAACGTCGTTTATTAAACATTTTATTTTAATAACTTTTTGCTGATTTATGAGACATTTTGTGTCATAATTTCTGGGTACAGCTGTCAAAGATGAGTTGTTACTTTTATGATCATCCTAACCTAAATAAAACACATTATATGGACTTTAATGTATATTCAATACGCCACGGAGTAGTAAGAACATGGAGGGCGCATACTCGACGCAAAAGTAATTGTAATCCTTGTCAAAAGTGAGATAGTATTAGGAACAAAAAGAAGAAAACTCATTGTCAATGAAAAAGATTAACATTCCTGATTAATTTTTGTGTGTGTGATTAACCAAAATATATTAGCATGCAATATAAATAAGCATATTGCAGCCAATTCAGTTGATGAGCATAGTGTTAGTGACCATACTATGGAAAATTTTGTCAATCTAATTGTTAGGACACCTATGTTTATCGGTGTTGACTACTAGATACTGATTAGTGACCATACTATGGCAAATTTTGACAATTAAATTTGTTAGGACGTCTGTGTTTATCAGTGAATGATCTTTGTGGTAGGCAATAGTCATACGTCTGACAACTAGATACTGATTCGTTTATATACTGTTGATTTGGATTTTACTGATGTTGGCACTCCACTAATTTATTACTCTTTGTCCACATAATTTGAGCTACGATTCGGCGATAGAATTATTTGTGCTACTCCAAGAACATTAAATGTGATTTAAACTGCTTTATTTATTTATTACTGCCCAATATGGTGTTTGTTACTTTACTACAGAATTTATTCAAAGTTTCGCATTTACTTGAGGTTTTGACGTTTATTGATATATTATAATAACATGATGGTAGTATTTTACGTTCCTACATTTAGGAAATATATTTAATAATTAGACATGTAATTTGATCTTTAGTTCTAAGTAATAACTGTAATGCGCGTTTATGATTGGTTGAACCAGTAATTATTTGTAATTTTGAAGTGAAATAATGTAGATAAATTGCCTGCAGAAATATTACAGGAAATAAGCCAAATGATTGCTATGTGGCCTCACCCATTGGACTAGGAAGTTATCTTATTACTATTGGGTTAGGGAAATAGGTTGTGTGTGAACTATGTAATATCTTCAAGTAGCAAGTGAAGTCTAATATTGTCTTGATCGTTATTGATATTATGAAATTTTTATTCATAAACTCGTATAGAATGTTATTAGGTCTTTACGTTTGAAATTGCCGTTTTATGAAACGGGTCGCTTTGAACAGTGTTAACAAAGGTTTGACTTGAAATTATAAGTTCAAATGAACTTTATATTTAAGGCCTGTTATTCCTTTTTCAAAAATAGTTATTGATTTATTTCATTGGGTTTTGTATTTTCTGTAATATCGGCGTACCTATTTATTTATTTCATTTCACATGTATCAAAACTCTTACAAACTTCGTGATATTTTTAATATGACTTTTAACAAATAAGCCTGTCTATTTGAGTTTAGTGTGTACAATTATTGCGCGCGCGCGGGACCGACAATGAAGTGATTTCACTCTTGATCCGGCAATGCCGCTCGTTTTGACGTATTAGTGGGCAATCAGAGATCCTATGTGGACGGGCTATTATGGGAAACGTTTGTGAGTTGAGGGATCATTTATTGGTTTAGTCTCGTAAGTAATGGGCAGAGAGAGTAGAGTTATTAGGGATTTTAAAGAACGGGTATGTATTTGGGTCAGGTTGGATTCTGGCATAAGCTGTCGCTTATCTAAACCTTTTTTTTGATGTATGAAACGCACCTTCTGACTACACATTATAATTTTAAACCTACTCCCCTCTGTTCAACGTAACGTAACGATATCGATCAAGGAAAATATTTTCTTCTTTCTCATCTAGAATATATCTTGAACCGTAGGACCTTATTCTAAAAGATACTCAAACATGAATCTCGATTCGAAGTATTTCGAAGTGGACAGATAAGACCAAGCATGGAATCTATACTGAAATCAAAACTTTAAATCAAAAGTCATGTTCAAGCCATCTCAAATTTTGGAGAAGTTCAAAGAACCGCAACTAACCATAATAATTGCAGATGCACTTACCTCAAAACCTGGTTAGTACACACGATGACAGGTCTCTGCGAGTTCTCCAGATTATCCTTGAGCTGCAGAACAGCATGTACCCAGAGGAATTGGCCGGAACGACGCTGAAGCCTCAGCAGTGCGATACAGGACCGTTCTTGTTCCGATTGCGTTACTGTTGAACAAATAATAGGTTACTAAAAAATATACCTCAATACACAACACGCCAGTAGGTACCTACTACTAACAGCCAGGAGCGTCCCAAGTGCGAGAAGCTACTACCTGTCATCGCCAACTCGTGTGCCCAAAGTGGCGACGGAATAGTTATGGCCAAATTCTTGATAGACAAGCCAACTTCGATCATGGCCCCGTTTCCTAGTAGTCCTGCTTTCCTGGTAGACCAAGAAAGCCGGCCACCGGGTAGGAACTGAATAGGAACACTTTAAAAGATTCATGTTCTACTTATAACGTGCAGATCTATTATCCGGGCAAGAAAGCGGTCTTTCTACGAGAATCCCAATAATATCTAGGTAGTAACCGACCCATGGATCAAAACTTGAACCCGAAGCTTAGCAGTCGCATTAACGACCACGAGCCCAAAAAGGTGGATTGAAATAATAAAAGAAGATTGAAATTAGATTACTCTGTATTTTTTTATCGTTCAAAGGTAAATTACTTTGTTCTTGCACTTTGATATAATTTAATTTAATTAATCGAACAACATGGTCGATTTTTTGTTAATAGAAGCATCTTATAACTATTGTTAGCAACACATGACAATGCAAATCAACAAACAATTAAAAATAAATAGCTTAGTATAAAAATAAATAAATAATAATACGATTGACAATAATTAAAATTAAAACAAAAAAAAATGAATATATATAAATTTCTAATAATTTAGATTAAAAAGGATTTAGAATGTCAAAAAGAATAATAAAAATTATGAATTATGTAATTTACATATTATGTACCGCTACAAAGGACTCAAGTGGGTGTTATTTTTTGTTTTCCCTGTATGTTCTGTTTATAGCACATTTTTTACTTCGACTCATCACTTCGATAAATTGATACCTTGTTAACCTTTTTTGTCTGACAATACTACCTACTTAACATATTTTTTATATTGCACTTATAAACAACATCTTGTTGTTACCAAAGTAACAAAAATAATAAGTGTTGTCATAGGTTTTTTTTTCGGGTTCCGTACCCGAAGGATACTAACGGAACCCTATTGCTGTCACTGACGTATCGTATCCGTCTCTTTGTCTGTCCGTCGTCTGTCACACGCAGCGACCACACAGCCCCTAGATGCCTAATAACAGGCGAGCGATGTCTGTCAACACATATGCAGACTCAAAAATCTTATAAAGGTCGCCACTCGACAATTTCAAATTAGTAGCGACCATTTCTGTGAGCCGTAAACACTTCCGCGTCAGTCAATGAAAAATTGATAAAATAAATATTATACTGATAACGTTTTTTACTAATATTTAAAATTACTGTTTAAGAACGAACCTCCAAAAAAAGTATGTTACCTTTAGAATTTTGATATTTTGTTTTTAGTTTTAACATTTTATGTTATTGCTTTAAGTAAAATTAATTATTAAAGGTAATATTAATTATAAAAGAAATAAGTACAATTGGTATTAAAAAAAAAACGATACCTTCTTGGTTTTATTTAAACCTGTCCCATTCTGAATGAGGCGTAATAACCTTGTTAAGGGACCAATCAGAGCGCAGTACCCCGTTCCTCATACCGCAGCTAGTTGACAGAATTGTTTTGATGTATTAGATCAAGCATAAGGCGTCTAGTGGCTGTCTGGTCGATGGTCACACGGGTATTACAGCCAAAAGGTTGAAGCTACAGTCTTCAAATTTTCGCAGTATAAGCATCTTGTTGACTCAAAGCCATACAAATTATTAAAAAAATATGTGTGATGTTATGTTAAATCCAGTAAAGTACTTGGCTCAACTTGCTATCGAGGAATATAAGTACTGTGAGGACTCTGCCTATGTACAGGAAAACTCCTTGCCTATATTAAGACTGGCAACAGATAACATAGTCTTGAAAGGAAACTGAAATTCGAACATATTCGTAAAATAAATGAAGATGTTTTTGCTAGGCCTTTCCGTATAAATAAGGGCTCATCTGTGCATTGATGTGGAATTCGATAGAAGCCGCCTAAGGGCAGGCATGTTGTTGAATTAATATATGATTCAAAAGTAATTTCTGCGTTTTAATACGTAGCACCCTGGCTCTTAGCTTAATACATATACAGATCTCTGCAACTGCAAAAGGCGAAACTTTGATTCAGTAAGAAAAACAAGTCATACGAAATGAAATGACAAATAGACAAACACAATCTCAGTGTGAATAGTTATAATTGAATAGCCCTAAAATTAGAACGTCGTTAATTTAAAGATTATCGAGGTGCGGCTAACACTATCATAAACACTTCCGTTAAGTAACAAGAGACACAACCTTCACATTTAAAACCTTACTTTATTGCAGTCAGATAGAGTTGGAATTTCCTTGAGTGTAGTCCTCGATTATACAAGGTGTTTGACTTTGACAATGATGTTATGATAGTAATTTACATGCGCCAGGAATGGTCCGGCAGATCATACGAATCGCCGTAAAAGGCGTCCGATTCTTACGTCCGTCGAATCGTCATAAATGGTATACTCGTTTGTTTGTCGATCAATGCAGAGATAAATCGATTCTCGATTCGTACGAGTGATGTTTACGCAATCAATTTGGTGTGTTTATCGATACCTAACGATGCTAATACGAGTTGTGATCATCGCTAATTAGTTTTATTTGTTTATAGTTACTGTAGTATTTTATTATGTTTGAACAGCTTTCCCTTATAAAATCATTCGAGATTATTATTTATTACTAAACGTTTGTAAGTATCGGTGATTATTTATTGGTATTTAATCGCCGAGCCCTTTTTATAGTTTTGTAATACAAATGGTCGTTATTAATTCGTACACGATCGACTTAAATAGATGAATTTGAGGTATAGTTGAGTGAATTAGCTTAACCTTTTTGCTGCAATTAAATGTTGGTTATATCAATTTGAATTCATTGCAGTGTAGAGCAGGAAATAATTTACACGCTTGTGAAAGAATTGAGGCTTACTTTCAACTTTTTGGTTTACTGTTACTACCTGATGAATTTTTAATTAATTATAATTTTATTTTTATAATTTTGCTTTGGCATGTATTTTTCAGTCTACCCACTATATATTTTAACATATAATGTCGAAAAAGTATTTAACAGAAAAATAAATTAAAATGCCTTTCATGCATGAAACAGTAGGGAGAAGGTCTCTCATTACTCGGATCTTACGCCAGCTATTCAGTACAAAACTTTGTTCTATGACAAAACGTAAAACAAAAAAAACAACTGAAAAGATATTTTTGCGATTTTTGGGTAAGTGCTTAAGTGCTTCCTCCCCTAAAAGATTTGCAATGAATTATAAATTATAAATACACCCCCTATATTATATAACATTGAAGATATCGTAAACAAACAATATTAAAATTTGTTGTTAAATTATCATAAATGCGCCTTATTTGGAAATCGGTTTTAATTTGATTATAGTAATTGGAATATTGATCAACTCGTGGGATATTTATTCAAATATGAAATCTAGATACCTACTCCTAAAATATACGAGAGGTCTATTAATAAGAGTTCCTATTATAATAACAGGAATATTAATAGTGTTTATTAATTTAACATAATTTACTAAGGCAATAGTGAGAAGGAATAGAGGTGCCTTTGTAGAGTACTTATGAATTATATTTTGTACAGGCTGTTGGAGAATTTGTTTTATTTATTGCCAATGTTTTTCTAGTTCTTACAAAATGTATTGAATGTTTATTTTAAACTAATCATAGTATTATTATTTAAACCGAACGATTAATGTTAATTTTGTTTCGTTTGATTAATCCAAAAAAAAACATGAAAAAGGTATCTTCCATGAAAATATTTTCCATGAAGAAGCTCCTAATCTATATCAGCAGTAAGTAAACTTTATTGTTTTATAGGGTTCCGTACCCAAAGTGATGTTATATAGCCTATAACCTGCCTCGATAAATGGACTAACCGACACAAAAATAATGTTTCAATTCCAACCAGTAGTTCCTGAGATTAGCGTGTTCAAACAAACAAACAAACTCTTCAGCTTCATAATATTATATAGTAAAGATTTATTACTTATTTATTAACAATTATTAAAGTAATTAATTCACGCACTACTTCTACTGGATCCGCGTTGGGATTGTCAAATCCTTACATAACTATTTATTGTGTGTGTTTTTACGCAGGACATAATTATGCGGGGAAAACCGTAGTTATTTAATTGTTTAATGTAGTCTGTTAATTCGTTATGTAAACAGATTTGTGTAGATACGAGTACCTACTTAGAGTTTTAGTTTCAACAGGAAACCTTGATTAAAATGGGGGACATTAAACTTTCAAAATAGTTAAGAAAGATACTTGATTATCCTTCTATCTTTAACTGTATTAATTTTTCACAATCACAAATCTATAAGCCCTTTTATTATTATTTATAGCCTCAAGTTTGACCACTATATTAACTGATGGTTAGAGATAATGCGGTCAACGATGAAGCACACCTCATCATCATCATTTCAGCCGAAAGACGTCCACTGCTGGACATAGGCCTCTCCCAAGCGTATACCAAAATATTTTTTTTACAATTTTTGTCTGTCTCTCTGTCTGTCTGTTTGTTCCGGCTAATCTCTGAAAAGGCTGGGCCGATTTTGACGGGACTTTTATTGGCAGGTAGCTGATGTAATAAGGAGTAACTTAGGCTACGTTTATTTTAGAAAAAATCTTTAATTTTAGAAATTTGTTAGGCGGAACGAAGTTCGCCGGGTCAGCTAGTTTATAATATGATATTATTATGAAGTTACTAGAAAACCGGTCCAGCCATTTCAGAGATTAGCCGGAACAAACAGACAGAAAGACAAAAATTTAAAAAAAAATATTTTGGTGTATGTACCATATATATATATCATATACATGTAGTAAAAAACGGTTATTTCAAAATTACAAACAGATACTCCAATTTTATTTATATGTACCTATGTATGTATAGATGATCAGACACTTTTTCTCTTGCCAAATGAATAATTCGCACTGTCCTTACACTATCGACAGTCCACTAATAATAAATTAAAAGCAATATTATGTTAATGAAATATTTCAAGAGACAGTATCTACGCCTGCTCTATGACAATTAATTGAACCCAAGACGTTTGTATCTGATTGCTAAGGGCAATAAATTTTCTATGAGCTGCGACAAAGAATGGCAATAAATGCTTAATATGGCATATGATAATCTTAGTGAAATTATTATTGTAGGGGTACGTAGATGTTAAAATTTTTATAAAGTTAAAATATACTTTATAATATCGCTACCTAAATTAAGAAATTGCAACAAAAAGTTATATGCTGTAAAATATTCAAGAGGCAGACAGGTCATCAAAGATCAAATTTCTGAAAGAATATTCCGGTAGGACGACCTATAAAGTGCAATATTTCGATGAACCTACAATCACCATCAAGACTGGATTTGTAGCATCAGTATAAATTCTAGAGAATTCAAAAAAACATAATTGCAAGAAGAGACGAAGGGTGAACGGAGTAAATAATCCTTTTAAGAATATAACTGCCGGAGTAACTCTACATACTGTAATTGTCCATTGCTTGTATATTATTGTTTTTTTAGATCGATCACCTCTACGGAACTACGAGTGCGTAAGGTCATTTCACTCTTTACATTTCACCCGTATGATAATTGATAACGCAATTACTTAGAAATTATTATACAATTGGGTATTTCTAATTCTAAATAATTAAATAATATTAAATTAATAATAAAAAATAAATATTATTATAATTGGGCATTTGAAATAGAAACATGAATATATTACTATAAATATAAAATCCAACACTATATTTAGTGTTAAATATATAGCAAAGACAATGGTTAACAACGCCTTATATTATGGATATTATATTAAATAATATAACCCGTTGTAATAAACGTTTGATGAAGTGATATTAATAGATATAAAGCATTCTAAATTCCTCGTAAAATATATGAATTGGCATTTTAAGACTGTTGAGCAAGCAATTGATGTATTCTTGACTTAGCTGTAAATCTTAGGTCATTACGGTGGCAATTATATAGCCAATGTTTGTTTGTTTTGATTTACTGTATTGGTGTAGTAAAATGTGTTCATGCATTTGAACAATGGTAGCAAACCTACAGGTAAACATACTGTAATTATAATCATTGTTTGTTAAGAAATATTTAATAATACATACTAACATGTATGAAAATTAATAAATGATATAATCAAACTTCCTACTGCATCTGCCTAAGCTCAACAAAAGTTTAAGCACAGTTTTTTGTAGCTTCAGACAAAAAACTATCAAAGTTGGCAATGCTTTGAAAATTAATACTGACAAAGCAACAATAGGTACTATTTGTAGTTGATATCAACAACAAAAACTAATAATAAAACGCAATCAAAGTAGTTACCGCTAAACCAAACCCAATATAATTTCCAAAGGTCACCGCACAAGCAGAGAACCGTCCTTGTCATTACCGATTATCGAATCATTCCAATGATGACTCGACTACGATGCATTGCCAAGTACGATTCCGACTCTACAAAGTTCGAAAATCAAATCCGTCATTCGAATATACGTCTTATGTCGATGTGACAGCTGAATATTTCAAACTTCGAACTAAGTATGTATGCTTGTAGGAGAGTAATGAGGGTTAATGCCAGACGATCATTTGTGCAATCTCGACTGTTGGTTTTAGAGGAAGAGATTGACGACTGCTGCGATTGTAGGTCGGCAAACTGCCTGTATGTTTACTGTGTTCCCAAGTATATACCGGTATGTTTGGCTAAAGTGGGTTTGATTTGCGAGCTGTATTCAGAGCTCTGCCTACGCGCACCTTAACGAATGACATAATGATATGAATGTAAATTGTAGTAATTAATTCTGATTCTAACTAGAAATAGGCGTAGATTTAGATTAAATGTTCGACACGTAAGTTATGAGCTCCGTATTTCAGTCGAATGATGTTTTGAAGAACTTTTGATCGGTTTCAGTTCAAATTCTAATACACATTTTGAAATCTACATATTTTAATACTAAATTACAATTTCATTAACATAATATTCAAACAGTCGACGGATGATATCCGTGTCCAGAATGTGACTTTATGGGTTATTTGCATTTGAATATCTTGTTCATCATGTATTTCATTATTCGTCGATAGTTTATTGCCGTACCTTCCTCTATTTGCCTGACATTTGACTTATGAACATCTTAGCGTGAATCCTCCGAAAGTGTTCCAATTTCGAATTTACCAAGATTGCGTCAAGCGCGAAGTCACGAGTTTTGAGCAATATTTTGAAAACGGAACATTATGTTTCAGACATAGGGTTGGGATTCCTTTAGTAATATATAGTCGAGTGCATGATTTAGTCGATTTAATCGCTCACGTAAGGGAAGGTTCACACACGATCGTCACATCGCCGTCGCGTCAAGTTGTCGACTTTCTCCAACGTGTGTTGTCGCAGATAAGTTTGCGTTAAACATTCTTGTATTGTCTAGGTTATCGAACGATCGCACGCGATGTGCCTGGATAGTCGATTGTCATCTTTTCGCAGCATGAGTTTGTTTCAATCCACTTAAATATTTGGCACACTCCATTAACTGTTCCTAGGTTAAAGTTCAAAATCTTTGGGATTGGCAAGCGCTACCGAAATATGACGTGTTCGATACTTTATATTTTGACCTTTCGACTATCTTTACGGCTGATAGAATGTGACATGTGATATGAGTCTGTTTCTATTTTTAACCTACTCCAAAAAAGGAGGAGGTTTCTCAATTCGACCGTATAAATAATACATACATTTTTTATGTGTGTTCGCGGATAACTTCGTCGTTTATGAACCGAGATGAATGATTCTTTTTTTTTTTGGAAATAATATATATCCTATCCAACGAAAAAAGAATCATATAATATAACATTTATTTTCAGCCTTAATTATTAAGTAAGTATCCACAAAACGGACCGTCCCTCCGGCAAGGACAATTTATGATGCAGTGGTACCACCCTTGGGATATCCCAAGGGTGGTACCATGATAAGGAAACCAGGATATGATGATTGGATCCTAGAGAAATCCTGGGAACTCCTCAAGTATTATAGGCATACATAAAGAGATTTTGGTATTTTCATCAATAATGCAATCATTTGCACTCAGAAAGTATCATTTGGTGAAATGGAACGGATGAAGAAGACTACAATGGCCGCTGGAACTCCGAAATAAAACAATGTATCCTAGTCGTATTTCGGCTTATTGGAATCGTCATGAGATGTAGTTTTGCTATAAATGATTTTCATGTTAATTGGAGGTACCAACCAAAACTAAAAAGAAGAAAATAAATAACTTTTTAATAAAAAATCAAAACGACTTCCAAAACAAAACACTACAAAGCGAAAAATAACTTTCTCTTCTTCCGAAGTCGATGTCGAATAACGGAAAACATCCATTGTTTTCCGTTATTCGACATCGACTAACAGAAAAACAAACTGACTTCGGAAAAGAAAGTTATTTTTCGCTTTGTAGTGTTTTGTTTGTAAGTCTGTTAGATTTTTGTTAAAAAGTTTTTTTTTGTTTTTTCTAGTCCCGATCTACACCCAGTAATAGCAGGAAACTTGTTTATTTGTCGCAGAAAACTTGGGCATGCTCTACATTTATTACCACGTTGAAATTGCATGAACTAATTCCTCCTAGCCCGTTCCATCATCGGACTACAAGACGTACGGAGATGCGTCATCGGTACATGGTGGACATCCCACCCATACGCACCAAACGTTTTGGGAATACTTTTATTATGCTTACAGCAAAGGAGTGCAATTCCCTGCCGGAGTCTGTATTTCCTGATAGCTACAACCTGGGAGTCTTCAAGTCAAGAGTGAATAGGTTTCTTCTAGGCAAGCGTGCTTCATCGTCGACCACATCATCGCTTACCATCATGTGAGATAGTGGTCAAGCGCAAGCCTATCATCAATAAAATAAAAAACCACCTACCCTTATCCTATCCGGCCCAAGACACAAAAATATCACCTTGTTTTAGTGGTAATGCAAAAAGACCCTCAAATTTTAGTACTCTCAAAAACAATAAAAGTTCCCACGCTTTTCGTCCACCAGGACATAGAGACGCTACATCGTTAATCACAAACAATGGACGCATGCGCAGTCGTTTAGAGATCTATTAAGGCGTGCAGTTTACTGCGAGATTGACGGGTTCAGCTTGCGCACGAGTTGTGTTATGGAATTACGTTAGGAGCACTGTGTGTATCTAGATGGTACGGTTTTTAATGTGTGTTTTTTTGTGTAGCATTACGTAAGTTTTGGATTTTGTCCAAGTTCTTCAAGAAATAGTACCAAATAATAAGTTAAATAGAGTTTGCAATGGTTACTGCGTGGATCATCATAGTAACCGTCATCCTCGTAAATATTATCTCTTTTGTTTTTTTTCTTGTCTCATTAACTGTGTCAAATATACTTATGTTCATTCTTTCATCATTTCACTATCGCACACAGTGCGTATATCGGTGATATTTAAAAAAAGATAATTTAAAAACTCAAAAACCCGACTGCTTAAAAAGCGGTTTTGCTCAGCCAGCTCGTGAATATGTAACCTCCGACTGCACAGCATGATTTTCTTCTTGTTTACGTCTTTTTAGTTCGCTTTTGAAGCAGTCGGGATTTTTGATTTTTTTGAGCTATCTTTTTTATTTATAAATGTTTAGTATTGTCTTTTTTAGAATTTCGTACATTTAAACATATAAGTGTAATATATTTTTGAAATCAACTCTTAAAATCCTTTATTTTGATACCCTACACAATGGAAAAAAAAATTTGGTCCCCCACAAAATGGCGCCCAAAATCCGGCATTTTTCTATTTTCCAATTTTAATGTAGCCAGTGACAATTGCAGGGCTAAGACGAATCGAATGACGTGAAAATCATCAAAATCGGCCAACGCGTTTGGTCTCTAGAAAGCCACATAGGAATAAACATACATACATACATAGACTGATAAACACATTACCCTCCTTCGGCAGTCGGGTAAAAAAAAGTCGAGGTGACGTTGGCTTTATGCCAACTAATCCCTGTGCTTCGGAGACCATGTTAAATAATCGGCCCCGGTTATTGTTAAAGTTATCTATGCGAATATCATAGACATTACAGGTAGTCAAATAAGGCCCCGCCTGTCTAAAACAAGTCTAACCTTAAAAATATTGCCCAATAATTGGATAGTTGGAGGTCAGGTGGCATACAACATTTTAATATTCACCCGGATCTAGTTAGTTTAAAGTCAACCAACCTTTTACCAACCGTGTTGTGAAAAGGTTAGGCGAAGACGATGCTTGTCAATATAAAATTTATTTATTCATTTTCACATAGAAAGACCCCTGCATAAACCTTCAAGAATACAGGTGTGATGTTATGAGTTATCTTAAATAAAGAAACAAAGAAAGATAGAAAACAGAATTGACATGCATTCACCTAAAAATGATGAACATGAAACACAAACTAAAGAAAAATATATAGAGTTGGCAAAGCATAAAGTTACTACTTCACCATTTTTTCTTCAGCCTACCTGCGACAAGAGTCATCATCATTATCATCATCATCATCAGCCTATTAATGTTCCCACTGCTGGGACACAGACCTCCTCTGTGAGGGGGAATGGGCCGTAATCCACCACGCGGCCGCAGTGCCGGTTGGTGGATGTCTCATGTCTTCGAATTTTTGGTTCTAGGACATGCCGGTTTCCTTACGATGTTGATGTGTTGTGTGCGACAAGAGTGTTGGATGATAAACATAGATAAGAGCATACTCACTTAACCGATGTTTGCTCTGGGCCTCCTTGCAGCAGTCTGGATGTAGCAGATGGTACCAGCTGACGCCGTGCAGTGAAGTTCTCTCCCAGCCAAGATGCCATTCACTACTGGACAAACAGACGAACTAAGATCAGTATGGAACTCGACATAAGATTTTTATTACGAATTTTTACTTACATATTTATTATTATCGGTAAAGCCTAGAACAATATTCTAAACGGTAAAGTTAGTTGGGTATTCAAAAAAGTTTTTGAAAAGGTACAAACCACCGAAATCGATATTTTTTTCTGGATCCGATCGTACTTTATTTATAATCACTGGTTTGTAAACGACGTGACGTTTAATCATTGGTACTGATGGGTATCATACATCATGCAGTTTGAGTAAGACAGCAATTTTAACGAATAGTTTAAACCGAACAGAATGTTAGATAGTATATACTAACATTCTGTACAGACTAAGTATACATTAGCGCGTACTTAGGTAAAGTCGTCACAATCTAAGAAGCCCGTTGACGTTTCTCATTTTACATACCGCGATAACTTTCTACGTAAGAAATTGAAAAATAAAATTAATTATCATAATGTTACCCATACACTATAACAACGAGTATCATTCGCAAGCATCAAATATAATTATTACTCGTATTAAGTATTTTTATAGCTGTCAAAAAAGGCCTTTTAATTTTTGTCAACTTTACACCGTACAGCACATCTTTACAGATTCGGTACAGAAACGAAGGCGCCTTATTGTGGATAAGTACACGGATTACGGACCCGGGTCTCCGTGTTACGCAAATTCAAATATAAGATGAGTGTGAGAACCTGTGTACATTCAGCGATATATTGCGATAAATTAATTAATTAAACGAGATAATTGGTATGTAACATTGCAAAATTTCAAGAGTCCTTTTGACGATCCAGTTCTCAATTTGTTTGATCAATTCGTAATTGAGCATCGTAAAAATGTGTAACACTAATGAACTTAAAAAACAACATGATGAATTTCAATATGTAATGAAGTTTCGTCAACATCAAATTGGATTTAGTTCAATTAAAAATCATCTTATTAAAACTGGCTTAGTTTCAAGGCAAATAATCAGAGACTAAAGACTTAAAACATAGACAATAATTATTTAGAAATCAGAGCAGTGTTTCTGGCTATTATGCAAACATTATAAGAACAGTATGCAATGAACCATTGTAGTTGTTCAAGGTCCAAATGATTGATGGATCAGATGACCCCAACAGATTGTGTTTGTTTTTCAAGTTCATATTAATTTCACTATTAATCGTTGTTGATTTGGTAATTTTGGGTATTTATTTCTACTACCTATGTTGTGTTTTAATTGTTTTAAGGTTATTAATCTATTTGTTAGATAATGGCGGTCTTTTCCGTTTTGTACAAAATGATGCTGCATTCAACTGTGACCTTAGGATTGCCCTCAAGTATGAACAGAAATATGGCCAAATACTTTTACTTATGGGCACGTTTCCTATTGAGATCGATGTGAACGAATTTTTTGTCGTCATTTTTTGTTACAATAAATCCTAATTTTGACTTATTGGTTGATTTGCAGGTTATTTGAAGCTCTAATCTGAGATTTGAAGCTTCTATTTAATTTGCCTAATTATTTAGTATGTGTGGGTAAAATCTTGCAACTTAATTTTAAAACAGTTATCCCCAAACGATTAAGCTAAAATTTATCTAAACGCTTGTTTTTGAAAACATTTTTTTAACTAATAATATATTTTTTAAATTATTCCCTTTTTTTCATTTTATGGATGAGTGTAGTAATGTCATTTAAAATTATCATTAATGTTCAAAAGTGGAATTCGTTGTTCAATAAGTTTCTTTCTGAACTTGTCTAAATGCCAAGCCTGCGTAGTATTTATATTTAGTGACAAAATCTGCAATATTTTATTTATGTCTTTAAACTTGACCTTATGCTCACACAAAGCAACAGTAGCGATTGGCTCATACACATTACAATTTGTTTTCTTAACTAACGCAAAGCAAATCTCTTCAAAGTTACAAGTGGATTGTCTGCTGTCTTTTATTAGCTGTTTCATTATCTTTATTCAAATAATATCGACCTTAAAGCTGATACAATAAGAGTTAACAATTATTTGATTAGCTGATAAAGCGATTGTAATAGATATAGCACTAATATTTGCATTTATCTCTAGCTATTAAATGCTTCTAGTTAAGAGTTTTCTCCTCAAGATGTAGGTCATTGGCAATAGTACAAGTGGTTTTAATAACTCATTATATTTATCTAAATAAGATTGTCATTTTTGAAAACGGCAATTGATATAGTATTTTGATAGTGGCGTAATTAGGAATAAATAAATTTTAGATTTGCATTAATATGTCTCACGAAAGTAAAAGTTCGTAATTCGTTGAAGCGATTGCTCTCAATAACAAAATACTGACTGTTACGTGTTTTGTGTTTTGGTCAGGATAAATTTCTTAGGAACTGCCCTTGTGTTTCAGATAAGCTTATTTCTTCTTTGCTTGCTTGGCTTGAGCTACCAAAGATACTACTAAGTATCGGTGTTTACTTAATTTAATCCTCCTTTTTGCATTCGGTAAAGTAACAACATCATCTATACCAATATTATAAAGAAGAAAGATTTTTTGTTTGTTTGTGTGTTTGTTTGTACCGAATAGGCTCCGAAACTACTGGACCGATTTAAAAAATTCTTTCACCTATGTAAAGCTGCATTATTCCCGAGTAACATAAGCTATATATTATTTTCAAAATAAATTGAGATCCTCATGAAAATTGCAATAATGTAACCCAGAGTAGCAAAATTTTGGCTATAAAATTCATTATTTGGTAGTGGCAAGGTTGGTGGGTATGTGGGTGGGTAGGTAGGTAGGATAGGTAGGTAGATAGCCAGTTGACGGGAGCGAAGCCGCGGTGGTCAGCTAGTCTTGGATATTATAAGTCTCTAAGGTTCATTTTTGTGCCCCAATGATTGACTGTCTATTATAGATATCTCATCCTTGTCCAGATATGAAAAGGCTTTGTTTGATTCTTCATATAATTGCAATCCATTTTAAATGTCTAAATACTAAATAAGTACCCATTTATTCAAATATCTGCCTATAGTAAACTAGTGTTAGGCACTGATGACTCTTGACCTTTTAAATGCAGTAGAGTTCCAGTGAATGATAAATAATATCATATAATTTAACTGTTCAATCGTTTTAGAGTACATTTCGTAGAAGCCATTGGTATTTGATAGGGATTAAAACTATTACATAATATTTTGAATATTATATCCAAGGAAACTGTCGCTTGATGTAAAAACAATCAATGAAATAATTTTAAACGTATTTTTGCCTTTGTTAGCAACTTAGAGAAGATTTTTATAGTCATGCATAATATATTTATCAAATCTAAATTAATATTGTAAAGATGAAAAATTGTATTATTATTTTATATTTGACTTTTAATTTGATTTAATCTTTTTAATATGATTTTAATGTTTTTCAGTTTGAATTTAATGTTTTTATTTGATTTTTAATGTTTTTTTTACTTAGATTTTTAAAGTTTTTTTAATTAGATTTTTAATGTTTTTATAATACTTACAGTAAAATGTAAAAAAATATAAAGTTTTTTTATTTTACTTTTCCCCACACTAGGAATTTCTTCCTGTATCGTGGGTGCGTTTACAAACATATAAACTCAAATACACAGCATCCAGAGCCGGAACAACTATCTGTAGGTCATACAAATATTTGATCCGTGCGGGAATCGAACCCGCGACACGCAGTGCAGCAGTCGATCGCTCAACCACTGCGCCAACCGTGCGCCCAATGTAATGTTTCACTGTTTGTTTCCCCCAAATAAATAAATTAAAATATGTTTGTAAAAGGTAGCCCAGATGCTTTAGACAAGTGACCTTCTACCACCGATGTGTCGCCATAAAGAATACAAAAAAAATGTATGGGATTATCAAGCGCTATCAAAATCTCATGTGATCAATGCAATGATCATTTTGGCATTTTGACCATTGCCTTCGCTGACAGAATTACTTCTTGTCTACACCGAACCGGAGTAATGATCCGAATACATCAATTCATTAAATTCACTGATTGAACCAACTAGTAAGAGGTTCTATGTTCAACTGTATATATTTTTTGAAATGTATGTATG
Source organism: Orthosia gracilis (assembly GCA_947562075.1). Classification (NCBI taxonomy): domain Eukaryota; kingdom Metazoa; phylum Arthropoda; class Insecta; order Lepidoptera; family Noctuidae; genus Orthosia; species Orthosia gracilis. The sequence continues at coordinate 63,734,890 of OX387264.1, read as the reverse complement.
TTCCCGATTTCTCCGTCAATCATGAACCGATTTAGAAAATTATTTTTGTGTTTGAAAGGGTATACTCCCGAGGTTGTCCCATTGTCACCAAGTCAGAATCTGATGTTGGGATCCCATGGAAATAGAGGGAACGCCTCAAATATTATAAGCATACATATAGCGATTTTGTTATTTTCATCAACAATGCAATCATTTGCACTCACGAAGAAGACCACAGATGGCCACTGGAACTTTTTATTGAGAAGTATGTTTTGGGTATAAGGTAATTATCTCGAATAGTTAAATGATTGATATAAAGCAAATTTATATAAATGAATGGTTCTAATGAAAACGGTACAATCGTACTGATCTGGTAATGAAACTAGAAGATAGGCACCGGAACTCCGTAATAAAACTGCAATGTATAACTAGTCGTCTTAGAATATAATATGCCTTTGGTGATAATGACCCTATAAATGAGTTTCGTGGTACCATAACTAAAAAGACAAAGATAAAAAGACTTTTTACAAAAAGGTCTATGGCAATTTTAATGTAAGCAGCATTTGGCAACCAAAATATAATCTTAAGAAGAAACAGCTTGTCAAGGAAGGTTTAAGTCTCCAGGTCAAAGGTCAATTCGGAAGTCGAACAAGGAATCATTCTACATAAGTAGTTAATCAGTCATTATTAATAATAATAGTAGCATCAATAACACAACAATAATAACAAACGAGAATACAAAAATAATATCTATAAGTGTTAGTTAAGAACATCGTCCTACACAAAGACAACAAGCTTCACATCATTATAATATTAATATCAATATTAAAATCACCCGCTAAGCGTACGGCAACAACTCATAACTAAACAAGTGAATATTTGCATCTATGTGACGTAGGGCTCATTGAAACCCGCATAATGTCGCTAAAGACAGAACAATAATGTTTACGACGACCAGATGCAATAGAACATTATAGACTTTGTGACATATGGTCGTGCGTGATCCGCTTAACATATAAATCATAGATCATTATAAGGTAGGGTTTCACTGGTGACGAAACGGGTTTTGGATAACTCGCAATCATTTGCTACTAAAAGATCGACATGAAGAGAACTGTTAGGTAGGCTCATTGTGGTCCATTTTTTTTAATATCTTGTTATTTTTCTTTATCCGCGCGCGTGTGTGTGTGTGTGTGTACGCAATGCCTTAGCTACTTAAACGTATCCGTGGCTAATATTTAGCACATGCGAAGTAGCTACAAAATCTACATCGGTAGTATTAATACTTTTCAATCGTATCACTTTATTGGTTTTGCAAGGCAAAGGAGTGGAAGAGGAGTCTCTTTCCGGCAATAGGATCAATACTTCTTCCTAACATGTCGATGGCAAACTTTCCAGCTAAATCCCTTGCCAGGCCTAGTCTTCCGCCAAGGCAACGCCGTCAGCTGGTGAAAACAATATTTATAGATTTTGAAATTCTGCCTTGTCAAGCCAGAAAGTTTACAGTGTGAAGCTACTGGTAACGTCATTTTGCTGGCTTCTTAGTAGCATAAGCATATTATTCTGCTATTTATATTGATTTCAATTAAAGATTGATAGCGTTTTACATATACCCCGTACTCACGCACAGACACACATTCATACCTACTAACACCAAGCACCACTAATTGATACCATTTCTCTTTTCTATTTTATAGTATACTAAACTTGAAAGCCTATGCTTTTAGAAATTCTTGCCGCACCAATTATTGTACTCAACATTAAAATGTAAGCATTACCCAAAGGGTGGAAACCTGGTGTCCTGAAATACAGACCCCACGTCTAGTTTAGACACCCGTCTCCCATGGTACGATTATTGCTGTTACGTACCTGATTTGTATTGTTACCTGATTTGTTTTGGGCTATTGCTTAGCAATTTATAATTTAGCTGGTTGGTGCGGAGTTTCGGCTTCTGTGATATTGTTTCTACCTTTTGCATATTCATGTGTATCTAGCTTTGAAATGATATAATCTCCTCTATATATCTCCTACAAAACATATCGACTTCACTGTTAATTAATAGCGAGACGGTATATGGCGTCATAGTAAGCGTCATTTATGTTAAATCCGTTTGTATTTTATTTATGTTTAAATCAGGTTAAGTTATTGGAAATGTTGACTGCGGGTAAAGTGGTAACAAATAATATTACATTTGATGGGTTTGCAAATTTTGTTCGTAGTATTGATTCTTGTTTCTAAATTTCTTCTAATTGTTCTTCGAATTAATTTTTGGTACTCAGTTAAAGCCGGTAAGACTGGAAGCAACACAGTTGGGCAAAAGTTAGGCAAATATTGTTTGTAAATACAAATAAAAAATATGAGGCACTTAGGAAAATACGACTGTTTCTTTGGAAGAGAATTTAGTAGCTATCATCTTGAGTGTGTCAGTTAAATCTGTATTATATTATCTATCTATCTGGCATGCATCTATCATATGTGTCTGTTGTCTGGCGACAATGTAAATATCAGTCTTGCATGATTGTCGGCAGCATTACTTGCAGAAGATCCATGGATTCATATGTCGGATACACTTAAATTGGTATGTTAAATGCAGTGCATCATCTTTAATATCATTATCACCGACGAAAAACGTTCACTGCAGATTATAGGCCTCCCTAATTGTTACTACATCGATCGGCCGTGAAGGTCTTCAATTTCCTATGCAAATTATGAAGTTATTTTCGTAGTACTTCCAAATTCTCACATTTTTTAGTATTTCTATAGGCATAGCACAAGATCTTTAAGATAAACCAGTGTGTTCACCGCTCTAATCCAGAGTTTCACGGGAGCTTGTAACTTTGTCATTGTATGCAAAGTCTGTCCGCTTCCGAGCAGGTGACAGCCGTGTTTACATTTCAACACCAGACACGGAAATATAGTGCAATGAAAGGCCCGATGGTTTGAGCATTAGAATAAATTAGATATTAATTATGTTGTTATTGGCTGGGTTGGGTACTTATAAGGTAAGGTACAGAAATATCAAACGTGGGAAACAATGGTACAGAAAACGTTGGCTCCTTCATCTTAATTTAATCAGCCAGTACGATAGATAAATCAATTTTGGTTCCGTCATCTTATATCTCATTCTCAGTCTCTGGGGCCTTACTCTGACGTGTCAGACTATCATGGATCCACTGTGATTAAGAGACGGCACTATATAAAAGGAAGAGCATTATCCCTTTTTCACAGCCGAATCATTACAGTTTCGACACGCCAGCACATCCCTGATTCTGATGACAAAACTATGAAAACAAATGAAGATCCAAAATCCAATAAAGCCACAGAAAATGCAAATGACACTTCTGAAGACTATATCAATGATATTGACCATTCAGAGGCAACACCCTTTCAACAACATTATTCTCCACGTATAAATTCCACATTTCAAGCCGAGACAGCTGCATAAAAAACGTCAGATTATTTGTACTTGAATGTCGAGTGCGACTCATCTCTTTACCATTGCATATATTTCAACTCGTCTTATTATTTCGTGCCATTGAATGTCGGTGACGAACTGACGACATGCATGAATATGAAGTAAGCTCAATAGAGATGTTGTCATACATTTCAGCCTTTGATGGACAGTGGTCCTGTGACAGTTACACATAGTGTATTGTTTATTGTTTGCGGAGCCTTGAACCAGTAGGGTGTTTGTTTGTAGTTCATGTAAATCTAGATCGCGTGTTTGGACGACAGTTCTTGATTTTGTCGGGGAATTATATTGTCTTGTGTCTGTAGCATTTTGCAGTTCGTTATTTGGTATAAACTACTATTCGAGTAAGTTAGTAAGCATACTGCAATACTGGTTTAGCACGTATACCTAGCCGAAAAATAACCACTGGTGATCACAGGTATCTACGAAGCATCACCTCAACGACCATTTCTGTGGTTGCCGTATACAGCTGATTCCCACGACCTGCAGGAATGGTACTGAGAAACTGCTGAATTTCTTATGCCTTTGAAAACCGAGGAAGTACTCGTATGTGCCTGTATATGTATTTTTGAAGAAGCATAAAAACTATAAGAGCGTTGACTAGTGCGCCATGTGTTATGGAGAGGCTGATTCCTTTCTTACTTACTTGGTATCAATATGCAGTATCTTCATATCCATGGCGTGCACGGTGGTGAAGACGTTGGTGGCGCCGTGCACCACGCACTCGCGCGTCTCGGGCATGGCCAGTGGCGTGCATACCGCTAGGAACACTGGTTCATTGCGGCTACACAGTGGTAGGTACGACACGTAGTGCCCCCGGACTAGTATTACCTAGAAAGGAAAGAGTTTTGATTAGGTATTTGCACAGCCCGGTATTTGTTTCAAGTCTAGAACTTGGGCACTCTTGAAACTCTAGAAAATGCGAGAAGTCTTGGATCAGATGAACTTTTCTCAAGAAAGCTTTAGTAAAGCTCCTATTTCAGTACCAATTCTCATAACAGTGATGATATTTTTTGTCACCAAATATCAATATGACTGCACACAATCGTATACCAACAGATATAATTTAATATTAAGTTCTAAAGGGATATCTAGAAGTCGGAGGTGCAGATGTGATGTGTGCAGCGTTGGGTACTGCTTGAGCAAACATGATTTTGGACACGCGCTTTCGGGCATTGCTTAGTATCTAAGTCGAAACATCTATGCACATTACAATTGTCTTATGTATTTCATGTATGTGAACTCTTATCTACGATTGAAATATTTCTTGTTAATCCAAGCTAATACACGCTATACAAAAACGTATCACTATCTCCTTACATCAAGGCCTCTAAAACGTTTTTAAACCACTGACACACTCTGTGACCCATTCACCAACTGTTGGGCGTGGTACTATGACATTCTTTAAACTTTTAACTACAATGGATAAGTTGCACACAATAGTTCACAAGTTCAACCGCTCACTGACGCGATCTTCGATCCGGATTCGAACAACCTTGAACGATATTTTATTGTGTATTGAACTGTCGTATTCATAGTATCGATTTTTCGAAGTCGATTCGAGTTGGGTTGGGATTCGATGCGCCGTGTGTGGTTGTGATTAATGGTTTTCGTTTTAATTGATTTGGAAAGGACTTGTGGTTTATTTGAGTAACGTCTGAGAAAATAAATGAATTCATTGATTGTAGGACCTTTTTTTCAAGTCTTGAACGAGTTCCAAGGATAAAGTACTGTAAGTTTTTGTATGAATGGCCGATAAGCTTGGATAATACAAGGTCTAACGAATATTGTTTTATGAAATTGCACGTAACACCTTATTACACCTATTTACTTTAAACTATTCGAGTGGTTCTCCAATAATGACCATACCATCAGCTTCCTGCATTTTCCCCTTGTTACTTCGGGTCAATGCAACACGGTATCTTATTCAATTCTCCCCGGATAACCGTTACGCTAACATCAATATTGTTTCACAAATTTTAACCATAATAGAATTTGCACAAATAACTGTGAAGTTCCAATCGTCACAACGCAACCCTACTATGAATACGCCAGGAAACAATAAGTAGATACAAAATATCATTGTAACGTTGCGTAAAAACTTTAATCTACTTAACAAGATATATTTAAATGATGTCTGCGACTGTAGGTCAGATAGTATCATGATTTTAAATAGAGCACGGATTGTATGACAACATTATTTCTGAATGCAATTTTGAATGAGTGCTATGCTAATTGTGTAGAAAAATAGCTTGGTGGCTGAAGAGTTAAAAAAACTTTTTTACAAAAAAATACTACCGACTTCCAAATAAGAAAGCTAAAAAGTAAAGAATAACTTTATTTTTGGAAGTCGGTGTCGGTGTCATGCTGAGATAGGAGCCTTTTTGGTCTCGCACGGGGTTTATTATTTTTATTTTTTATTATTGTTTGTGTTTTGCTTATCTCGTGTTGCCTGTGCGGATCACAAATAAATAATTTTCCTTTCTTTTCTTTCTTTCTTTCTTTCTTTGGTAGGTACCAATTTTTTGCGTTATGGATACCGATTTCCAAAAATTTTGTTACTTTTTTCCAAAAATAAATTTATTTGACAACATACGAGTACCAGGGTATTCTGAAGAAGGGAAAGAGAAACATGGTCTGGAGTCTAGACCATTTTACCTTACAGAATTTGATCTGTCATAATCAGATTATAGAATCTGCAGCATTGCAATGCATGCAAAGTTTCTGAATGGTAGACACGACGAAATGTGTTATTATGGTGAAAAGTGTAAAAGACTCTCATAAAAAAGCGTCAAGATACGTGTCAAGACACTTGTATATAGGTTTAAAAATTCAGCTCATTTGCATCACTCATCTATCGGGAGGTCCATCACCCGGCATCACTTAATAACCCGTTTCTCACACATCAAGCAAGATCTCAATCCCATACCCAGATTAGAATTAAAAAGAATTAAATTGACATACAAGTACTTAAGGGATTATAACAAAAAGTTCTCGTAAAGCGATCAGTTACGTCAACGCTACGCCCACCGGACAAAATATGACGATAGATTAGCCGGATGTGATGTGAGATTATCGGCGTACCTATGACGATACTCTCAAACGTATGACGGAGAATGGTACAAGGGATAAGCGATTTGCGAAGATTATGTTTGATGATATTGTGAATTTATTTTATTTTATTTGGGAAACAAACAGATGCAATAACAAACATAAGCATTTTTCCTTTTCGCGGGTCTGCTGGCAGAAATTTCTTAAGAAATAAGCAGTTCCCTTGTACTCTATTGTCTTAATGTATTGTCTTTATGTATTATACTGTGTGTGTACATTAATTATTAAATAAATAAATAAATAAATAAGCATACAATTAGTTCAACACAATCCAAAAACAGTTTCCACAGATTAATATACAAGTAAATTAACCTAAGTGTAACAAGAATCACAAGTTCACACAGTTTAAAGAAGTCACAATTTAATATTATATTATTGTATAACATTATATTATTTAATTTTTCCAGCATTAAATTGATACGTCATTACGTACTTTTCGCAAGCAACTTCTATATTTTATTCAAGATAATTTTGCTAGTTTAAATTATATAAAAAAACAATCAAGTTAGATATTAAATTTTATGATGCAAGCTATATTTTACATCAAAGTAGACAGGAAGAAAGATAAGAAAAAACATTCTATTATTGTCTTGTCCTAGAATTTAATTTAAATACTAATTTTAGAGAGTGTGTTATTTTTTCAGACGTCGTGATTATCCTACTGGTTGACTGATTATGTTAGCAAGAATAATTAATCAAGTTTTTTTTTTTCATGTTAATCAGATTTATCTCAAGGTAGTTTAGGTCCCGTAAATTCTACGTCTGCCCACAGATAATATAATACTCCCATACAGACATCCCATACAAAGAAACCGTGCCACGTAACTAGCGTTTTTCATCTGATTTTACCGATTATTTTTTATAAATCGATCGCGTTAGGTTCCGTTTTACGGCGACAGATAGATCACCATCTAATAATTGATCGATATCGATAGATAAATCAAATAATCAGTATAATCAGTACACTACGTCGGGACAGTTTCTTTGTATGGGATGAGACACCACTGGTCTGCGTAAAAAAAACTTAATAGCTTTATTAATGTGATTTAAATTAGGTAATGCAGCATTCTTTTGTCGGTTATCCCGCTATCGCTGCTGCTTATGCCTTAACATCATAACAATATAAGTTCATAACAGTATTAGAACAATTAATCGTGACTTATTATCTGTTGCGTAGAACGAAATCCATCAGAACCATACCGACTCTTGAAGTCAACAGTGAACCACTTTCTACCAAGATAAGGCATTGTCGTGACTTCTCGTGACCCGATACACTGCCTTACAATGTTACCCCTGACAATGGCGCTAGTAGTCGTACTTTCTTCATTATTAAATTAGTTCCAATTTTCGCCGCAACCGCTAAATTGAATTGTCAGACGCAATAGTGTTGTGATTTCTGAATTTGACTTTATCTTTTGAAGTTTAAATGTCGTGCGTTGTAAAGACTGCGTTTGATTATTTGATTGTGTTATTTGACAGTCTATTGTGAATGGGAGTATGATGTTGAAATTAAACTGAGAAGTACCTAATAATGCTTTTGTCTTTGTTCGTTAGAATTACCACAGATAATACATTACTAGCTTAGTATTACTAAGAATATAAATCCGTAGCAAAGAGGTTCAAATTTAGTTAAAGGGTGTACCAGTATCCTCTTGATGCATCTATTCAATGAAACTGTTGTTTTCGGCTTGCTTAGGCTTTCTTCCGAGCCATCAGAGCTTAGTATAACTTAATTTACAACTTCAACCAATCATTAACATTGGAAAAACTAAGTAAATCGACTTCTAATGATATTTCCTGTCTGATCACAAGTCGAATTTAATTAATCAAACAACCTGAAGATAAAATAAAATTTTAGCAAAAAACCACATCTTTAAATCACGATTTGCCAACGGAAATAAACAAAATCGGAAGGTTCATCCTTGCTAACGGCAAAAACAGATAAAAACATCCGAAATTGAACTCAAAAAATGCCAAAAACCGTTAACTATTGTTTATCTATACAGTCTGAGGGCAAGACCGATTAAACCCAGAGCAAACGTCTGCAAGTGGTCACAAAAGTCACGCTCCGCCGTGTGGAGTCACGAATCGTTACGTCACACCTTCTTTTTTTTAAAGTTATCCTTTATAACGGTCTGCGCACGCGCCACCTCACGATGGATAGGCTTGTCGAAAATATATCGATGTTTCATTTATCGATATTTTTCATTTAGTGTATCGATATTTTTTGGGTATATCTTTCTTCGATGTACCGATATCAACGAGTGCATAAAGTAAACATGTCGAAAATGATATTTTCACATCTCTAGAAAAAAAAAAGTTTAAATTCTGGAGTCCACATTATGTGCTGAAACTAGGCGACCACTGAAAATCAGCGCCGTGCTGTGAATCCCCCACGGCACAGCATTATGCTGAGTGGAAGCCTTTTTGCCACAATCACGACATGCATCTGCCTGGCATCTTTTTCACCCTATTTCTTTTCTTTTTAATCAAAATGTTGGTAGTAAATGGTATTATTATTTTATTTATTTCTCATCTTTACTAACTTACTTTAAGTACTACTAATACTACGGTTAAGGGTTTAGCATAAGCATATATTTATATTGTATGTCGTTTTGTGACAATTGAATACTTTTTCTTTCTTTCTTTCTTACTGGTTAGTCCAAAAATATCTAAGTAAACGGTATCGATATTTTTTTTGGAATCTATTGAAGTCGATAGATATTTTTTTATTAAATATCGATACTTTTTGACACTCCCGACATCCCTACCTCACGATATCGGTATCAGTGTCGTGTGCGGTTCATGTATTTAATAAAATAATAATATTACCGTTGATTGATTGGCTTCTATATCCTATTGATAAAGTTTGACCGATGTGTGTACTATGATGACTGTATTCTAAAAATTTTCAACTGTTGGGTCCATTAAAGGAGCTCGTGGCTAAATAATAAGGCGCACTAGTCGATCTTCATGGTTAAGCAACGCTTACCGAGGCCGGTCTGTGGATGGGTGACCATCATAACATACCATGATTCCCCCGTGCCCCGAAGCACGAGTGACGTTGTACCGGTGTAGATACATATATCGTGCAAACTGTTGTTCAGAGTTTGATTAATTACTGATCTAGAGATCGTGTTTCGTATATTTGTCATAAGTTTGCTAAATTTTAGTGAATTAAATATGAAATATGGTTGTTTCAAGATTTTTGACATCAAGGTTTTTGATCAACGATTTGAAATGAAATATTATGAATGCTTTTATTTATTCATTTATATTTTTTCTCATTACGCTTTGTATCATTTAAAGTTCTTTCTGGATACCACTGGATTTTTAATTCCTACTGTTATTAACTTAAGTACGTAATGATTTAAGTTAGATTTTTAAATATCTGAGCATAAAAAAAAAAATTGTAGCATACCGGTATCAATTGGAGGGTCCAATTAGCTCTGTTATTTTTAGGGGATTTCGGTGAATATACCAATGAGTACCTTGATACCAATGAGAATGTTAAAGTATCATGTTTCTTTATTAAATTATCTCAATTAAAATTTAAATAGTATAAAATACTTAACTAACAATAACTACCTATATATATATACACTAAAATAAAAAATAAAATAAAACTACGAACGCGTATAAAAGGGCAGGGCTCATAGGGCGTCAAAAAATTCGTCCACATCGCTGTCAACGTTAAAAGGGCCCAGAACGCTGGCAGCATTGCCATCCAACGTGGATTCTTTGGTCTAGGTAAAGCCCAGCCCTCTGGTCACGTGAAGAGTCGACTAACCGTTTGCTTACATCTCGAAATACTCGATGAGCACTCGGACCCCATGGACCTAATGTTTCAACCCCAAACGCCTCAAATATATAACTTCCAATAAGGCTGTTGTATTTGCGCCGTTTGAGATTTTCTGCACTAGCTGCAGCTGCCTTGTATTTCCAATATCTTGATAAAAATAATATTTTTTCTCTGCTCTAATTAAAACGAAAACCTTACAAACCCACTCCAATGTAACACACTCACATAATCGTCATAACTTTTCAGTCAGCCCGTTACAGCAACTTAACGTATAACAAACACGCGGTCACACGTTCAGCATACGGTATGCAAATAATACATCTTAATATAGAGAGCAGTAGCTCGAGTTTTGTTATTACAATCAGATGAATTTACATTTCATAAATAAATGCATCTCTGCCTGTACCCTAACGACGCCACACTCAATGTTTCTGTTGCACATAAACTGTATGAGAAGCTTAATTTAAATAACATGCCACGTTCGACTTTTCTCGGGTGGTTGGTGTGAATATTATGTTAGTAAGATATAATGTCCAAACGTTTTTGCATTGACTGTACCTTGCCAGGTGTGTTTGCTGGTTTGTCGCGCATAATCCTGTAGACTTGGGTCGGACAAATGTTTTTGCGTTTGGTTTTCTGTATATCAGTTTGGTGGCATTGAAATACTGTGTGTATATGCAGTGGAAATGCGGTGTAAATGTTATGTTGAGCGCAAGTCTTCTCCATACCATACTCACCCCTTTGCTGTGGGGCATGGCATGTTTTGCGTACACATCTATATCATATTTGTGTGGATATCCACTATCTTGCTAAAATTACGGACAGTGCTTGTATTTTATTTTTATTCTATTTGTATTTTATTTTTAACCGTATTTTATTTGTATTTTATTTTTAGCCTTAATTCATCCAGTTTTGAACAGCGTTCGGTTCTTCTCTTTGTATCCATTCTACTATTTCTTTCTTCTCTTTGTACTATTTATTAGCAAGTCTATTACTCTTGTTCAAAACTCTTGTGGTCTTTCCTATGGTCATCTCCACATTTTAGCTACAGAATGTTAGTAGGTACTAGGTATATAGTACAAGTGTAGAAACGATACGTTCAAAATATAGTCGCATGACATGCACTTTTAAACACATTGGTATCATTAACTAAAATAAAGTTGGCACTCAAACTTTCTATTTTGATTGACTGCAAATGGACCCTATAATTTTGAAAATTAATTCCCGCTATAATTTCAATACGCTCAGAAGCGGTTCATAGTTCAAGTTTTTGCGTAATGGCGTAATGTTATGAGCAATAGTTTAATTGGCCAATCACATGTACTAGCAAGATAGTTTCACTTATTGTAACTACGTAAGATTTGCATAACTTACTAATTGCTCTAATTGTAATGTTTATATTGTGAAATATAGTTAAAAATAATAGAAGATGTGGTTCGCAAAATGATCGAACTAGCAGACTACTTCGGGTGTCGTAAAAGCGTCTAAAAGGCAAAGGTAAAAGCAACATCATTCTATCTACTAACAATAATTTACTACGGTCTGTGTTTGCAATCTGTATTTGTAGCGTGGCTTTGTGAACATTTCTCATAAAATTAATATGTTCATCTTAGACCATGAATCTAAAATTCATAGTAAACAGCCACACCCCAACTGGGAATGACGTGGTTCCGTTCATCTATCAAGGAAAACCGAAAAAGGAAGGAACGGTTTAATACCAAATAATAACAAAAAAATAAATTGAAGTCGGAGGTCAACCTAAAAAACGGACATCACAACTTTTTATTAACAATAATTGCCTACAAATTGCACTATTCTATACACATTAGCGCTAGTATCAATTACAAAAGAAATTCTTTGAATGATCATGATGCGTATTAGGCAAAAAGCTCACATACAGAGACATATCATTTGGACGTGTTCTCACGAACACTAAAAATCAAGTACCAATCATTACTCGGAACCCCGTGAACTAACACGTAGGTATATTAATTCCAATAATGACCGTCCGAATGAGCCTTCTTTCGTCACACACCGTATAGAAAACATCAAATACATATAATTAGAGGCATCTATAAACTACGGTAATTGTGAATCGTCTTCTTTAATTACGAAGGCCGGTATCGAAGGTTGTGGAAGAGTTGCTTGTGAAATATATTTTGTTAGTGATGTACTGGACATGTATTGACATACTAATCGACTAACTGTGCACGAATACGTGATAATTAAACTGTCGATGTAATGTATCGTCACGTAATCCGAGTTGTACTTTCGTGGAAACAGTTTGCAAATTACGGGGGTCCAATTAATGGAAGACGAGCTTGATTTTATAGGTCACAATTAAAATAACAACAACTTGAAGAATAGAACGGAATTATTTATGCTGAGTTGGACTTTTCAATTAACATGTTAATGTGCCTACTAAAAGTATATACTATTCTATTTCGTCAATCACAAACCAGTACGTTATACGGAACTGCAAATTCGGGCAAAAGTTAAATGCGCGTTTGAAACAGGAGATGATATATCCAGAATATTATTAGAATTATTCAAAAACTAAAAATTTAGTTGACTACAACCCTATACGCACTAAACATTGTGACAATATTGGTCAATGTGTTAATATTTGCGAGAGGAGTGTATCCGTGCGCTAAGAGTAATCACTGCACATTCCGATACACAAAACATCAGACGCTGAGCATCATTATACAATGACAAAAGAACCTTGTGCAACTAGTTAAAATGTATGCTCTCCTGGTACAGACGGAGAAACAAATCAACTGAATATTGGAAATAATGATGATACAGATTTTGTTGCGAAACTGGTACGTGAATATGTACGACTTAAGATAGCATTTCAAAAGAAATAATTAGTAGAATTCTTACAAGTTGGACCAAATTTTTGGCAGTAGTATGGGATCTACCACACATTGATCATCCTTCTCATGAAATGTATGTAAATGAATGTGAATTATACCATATAAAAGGATATGAGCAGAGAAGATATGAAGGACAAAGGACTTGGGAGTTGTGAAGTAGTTTCTAGAGAGACTTAGATCAAGCAGTGGACTATGATAATAACGTAAGTATGTGAAATTTTGATTATACTTAAAATAACCAAAGAGTTGATGAGGGCTGAGAGGATGTGGAAAACCTAGAATTAGACGTTGTACGACAGTTTGAGATAGACTTATATCAAGCAGTGAACCATGATAGGCTGAGTTCCAAAACATATGTAAATGATAGTAAAATAAGAAATCCCGCTCCACATATAGCTGCAGACGCTACCGATCGGTTCCACCGCACTAACCTTATTCCGCATCACAATAATGGTCTCTGATCATTTCTAAGCGCATTTCTTGCAATCGTCGACTATTACAACTGTATTGTTTAATGCCTGATGATGTTCGACTGTCTCGAAGATATTGTTCCAAGAATATTAGATGCAATTTATGTAAATTGTATTGTATGTCGTGTGGTATTGGCAGCAAAATAGAAATAGATCTCCCAAGATTTCACTACTTGGCAAGCGTAATGGCGATATGATTAACTTGTGATTTGGTACTGAGCAAGTTAATTTTGCTGGCCCTATATATTTATGGCAAGGTATTAAATTCAAACATGTAAAACAAAAATGTTATAATCGAATTTGCCCAAAAATTTCACAAATTAAATGTGAACTATTGAGGAGAAGATTGGATGAAGATTCTACATTTAATTCTTTATAATCTAAATTAAATTTGAATACTCCTTAAAGTTCAAGTTATATTTTTGTTTTGTTATTGTTTGCGTATTCGTCTACTCCTCAATAACTGACGAAAGAACTTGAAAATTCTTCTATGAAAAGATTGAAATTAGCATTAGTAGCGTATTCAGAGTTTGTTTTTGAGTAATAATGATCCCATTCAACGTTTTGTTGGATAGTTCAATCGGTACCATTGTTACGATTTTGTAATAGATCATCGAGTTATTTTATGAATACTACATACGATTATAATCTTCAAGTCTTTTACGAAGCTGTCTTGTATTTAATAAATAGAATTATTGTGATCTTTCCTTGTGTGCGATATATTTCTAATTCAGTATTATTGAAGTATTTATTTTTTTGTAACTAAATTCAAAAACATTGATCAATAAAACCTGACCATGGATACACACAGTTATTTTTTATTAATACACATTTAAAGCAATAAAAATTAACTCAGACTATTAAAAATATTTCCTTGTTATGGAATTTCCTGATTGTTTAAATGCAGACATCCAGAAATTATTGGAACAGATTTAATTTATATTTGAAGAATTTTTGCTTATGGTTGGATTTACGGTACATGATTGTTCATTATGATAGCTTCATTTTGTTAAAACTTGTCATTCGCATTTATCTCTCTATTTTGAGTTTCCATAATGACTATGTTCTATCTTAAGTTTCTAAATGATTACAAGGCGCCCATAACATCAGGGAATTAAATCTGTTTATGAAATATTTCGTCCATTACAGGTACGATAGTGTAAAGTCGATACTTGTATGTCGGTATCGTGCGCTCGCGACCATTAGCTGCGCTTGCGCAACACGCATTTAGTTCAATAGTTACAAGCGTTTCTGGGGAAATGCTGTAATTTTGTATATTGCAGTTTAGTTACTTTAATATTTTAATAATATGGAGTAAGTAGCTTAGATATTGTGATGACAACAATGATTATAACATTGAGAAATATCAAGCCTGATTCTTCTACTTCTGATAATTAACTAAATTGACGAAATGACGAATTGACGAAATTGACGAAAAAAAAAACTTTCTTCTTGTTTACGTCTTTTTAGTTCGCTTTTTAAGCAGTCGAGTTTTTTTTAATTTCTAAATATTTTTTTTATCTATTTCTTATTTCATCTTGAATATATAAAACAAGTCCTAAGAATCGTAAATGATATTTGGCTTTACACGTTACAGCGAGAATCCCTAATGTTAAGACTTGTATATAAATCAGTGTCTAGGATTGTTCGTATGAAATACCATAGATACAAGTTGCTGGCTTATCTTTAATTTATAAGCCGTACAGTGCCCCGCTTCCCTCATTTCAATTTTCAAACTAAACTGAAATTCCTCCGTTGCTTTTGTAATAAATTTGAGGATTTGCAAACTTTTTGATCTTATTGTACCTTTATACAAATATTTATGGTCTATATTGTAGAAATATTATTGACGTCAAAACTGACAGCTGATAAAAATGATAGTAATTATGATCAAAAATAATTTCGCCCAATAAAATATTTGCCTAATATGAAATATTTATGTTTTGTGCTATATCTTCAGCTATCTTTCAAGAAGTGTACTATAGATATCAATATAAAAGAATTACTTTACATTGCTGATCATTTGAAAGCGGCAGACTGTCGTTTACTCTTCGCTTCTTTGTATTTTTCGTCCCCCGGCCTCCCAGCCAAGCTATTTGAAGCAGCGAATCAGATACCAAGAGACATACCGTGCATAAAGCTGCTGACCAAGTGGAACAGTGGTGCAGAAGCATGGGAAGGAAAAGGTAAAACTCATGCTCTTGTTGAAAGAAGATTACGCCAAATTGGAAAGTGGGAGTTAGCTGATTGGCTTGGAAAAATGGTATTTCACCAGCTAGCTAACGAAGTCAACAACTCGTTGGAATACGAGACACGTTTTGAGGAAGATAAACCTGAACTTACGATAAAAGTTTTTAAGGACAGCGCTTCGTCGAAGTTTCATGGTGAAGAATGGACAACAATTGATTCTATATTGAGTGTGACATTTTTTGCTATGCTGTTTATTACGTTGGCTGCGTTCTGTCGTATGCTCAGGCTTTCTTTCGGGAGAGCTAAAATGAAACGTAACAACCGTAAAAATGCAGAGGAACTGGTCAATCTGATGAACGCAGAATCATTGGAGAGTGACCAAGAAACTCTGTATGAACTTGATGTGGAGAATATAAAGAGTTCTCGTTCTCGTAGCAATCTTGAAGATGATCCTAAAAAATCATCTAGCGGTGGGTCTGATATATAAGTAAGTTATTTTTAACAAATGGAAAATAAAATATCTTGCAAGTAAGACTTTGTTTTCTGCGACAATATTAAAACTGTCTTTAAACACTTGAATACTTGCCAGTTGAAGATTCAAAATCATTCAATTAGAACTTTTACTAATTGCATCAACAGCAACAAATCACGGTAATTAAGACGGCACGGTAGGCGCAGTAGCTGAGCGATTGGCTGCTGCGCTGAATCCGTTCAGAACAAATACTTGTATGACCTATAGACAATTGTTTCGGGTCTGGCTGTTTTTTTATGTAGGTTTTAATCTTTGTAAACGCACCTACGATACAGGAGAAATTCCTTGTAAGAAACAACCAATGATGAAACACATATGTTATGAGCGCGCACATTTTGAAGACTCGAATACGTCCTAATTGGGACGTATAGTCTTTAGTCTATGTCACGCATGGCAAAGAGCGATACGCTTTGTTGAAACAAAAACAAAATTAAAAAAAACGCCATCGTGTGCACCAATTATGATACCAAAGTACATAAAACAGAAGGGATCTCATACCATATGTAAGTACGCAATACACCTCAATTTACTAATTTATTTATTTTATTGCCCAATATTCTGATATTTGGAGGTTAGAAAAAGAAAAAAACATTGGTGGTCAGAATAATGTTTGTTTCTATTCACACGCAAGTGACAAACACTAGCTGTCTCTTTTTTTCTTGTTGGTTTTATCAAGCCATCCCTTTCGGCTTGTAGTGAAATGTCAGATGAATGAAAAAACACGTAACAATCAAACCACCATATCCTGCCCCTTCCTCACCACCTATAACATTACCATACAAAATTATCCCGCATCTATCAATTAACATTTCCTTAGTTAATTCCTTGAATCAAAGCACAGCTACCTGTTGCTAACAAGCCGGTGTGTAGCAATGCGCAAACGCAGGCATCGGCCGTGTCATCGCGCGCGCCGATAAGCCTCATTAGCGACCGTCTTTCTTAACTTCATCAACTGATACCATTTTACTGGGGATATCGGGCCGAAGTGGGCTGGCTAAATGGTAAACTTTACTACACTGAATTGGCTGCTTGCATGGACTAAACGGAATTTGTACCTAGTCTTTTCCAACTGAATGCAGCTGATTGCCAGTATTGTACATGGAACGACTGCCTATCTGACCTTCAAAACCCAATAACTGTGCAAGGCGATTCCTGTTGGGAAGACTGGTGCCAGATTTTTGGGCTTCTGACTACCTGTAAACACTGACCAAGATTTACTAATGACAGCCAGGTCCAACGGCTTACCCTCGATTTCTGATTTAAGTATTCGAAGTTGAGTTATAAGCTGTGGTTACCTGTAATAGGGATGTTTCCTGGGTAGAAAAAATATATTCTATTTAGTCTGACAGTGAGATTATTAAATAATATTGGACCCGTATATTTTGCTTTATCAAATAATTAAAAATTTACAAAGATAAAGCGCATTAAAGTTCAGGAGCGGGGGGCTAGTCACGTCACTATGTCAGTATAAAGTGTAGCACACCGTAACGTCACACGATATTTCAACGCACTTTATCGTCGTAATTTTTTGTTTACGTGGCAAAAGAAAAATATTTGTCCAATATTTTTAGGTTATCTAACTGACGGATTTAATAGATATTTATGGTCAATCCTATTGAGTGTGCAATATAGGATAATGATGATGTGTACTAATTTTTATATTTTTGTAAGTTATTGTAAAAACATAAATGGAGTATTTGCCAATCTCTAATTCAGCCTGAAAATCTGGTATCCAGGGTTTGACGCGTTCCTAAGATCGAATACTCAATTCAGAAACCTGCCCTTAATGTACTTTCCTAGCTACGTGGTGACTGGTCACTTCATTCGCGACTTTATTTCTTAACTTCGTCAACTGATACCATTTTACTCGTGGTATGGGGGCTGAAGTGGGCTGGCTAAATGGCAAACTTTACTAAATTGAATTGACTATTGGTTAGAATTGGGTGCTCGCATGGAATAAATGGAATTTCAACCAAGTCTCTTCCTAAGGGGTCGGCTTCCAGTGTAAATTGAAGCAGCTGAATACCAATATTTTACAAGGAGGGACTATCTGTCTTCACTGGCTTTGGCAAAACTGGTGTTAGATTGCCTGGCTTCTGATTATAACAATTGTCAGAGATCTTCAAATGACAGCCAAGATCAACAGCTTTACGTGCACAAGTTTTTTTTCTGAGCGACTGCCTTTCCGTCATCCACAACCCAGTAACTGCAAGACAATTCCTCTTGCCGAAACTGGTGCCAGATTTTTTGGCTTCTGACTGTCGTTTTACAGTCGGGAACAATGTATTTATGTCTTTCCCTAGCCGCGTAGGCGTCTTGGTATATAAGAGGGGGTCACCAATCCATAATTCGATTTCCACAAATGATGCTTACCTTGAAGATCGACCTGTGCAGCTGAAATAATTTAGCTTCATCTACTGGTACCATTTTACTCGGGGTATCGGCTAACTTTACTGCACGGAATTGGCTGCTTGCATGGAATAAACGGCATTTCGAGACTAGTCTATTTGTATGTTGGGGTCGGCTTCCAGTATAACTGGAAGCAGCTGAGTACCAACAAGCCAACATTTATTGTACGAGTACATAAATGGGGCGGCTGCCCTTTCCAGACCTTTACAACAGAAGCCTGTATGACGATAACCTTTGGAAGGACTGGTGACCGATTATCGGACTTCTGACTGCTGACCAAAGACAAAATTTGAACGAATTTTCGAAATGAACATATTTCCAGGCGTTCAAGCGTTTTTGCCATACATATTATTGGAATCAAATATAACAGCTCACAATGTTAGGACCCATTAATATTAATGCTAATTTTTCCGTGGTGCTAGGCAACTGGGCTTAACCCAGTTGTAAACGACCCTTTGTGCCTATTGGTCTTGTTTGTTCTGTCTCCTGCTTAATATGGAGTGAAGTGGAAATTTGTATTTTTCCTACTCCTCCATTACTCTTTTCTGATTAATTTCGTTGCGGGATCCAAGACAGTTAAATTCATTTTCCGGGACTTCGTCGAGCTTCATTGCATCGGCGCTTTTCTGGTGGTCGCCACTGTTGATTCTGGCTTTCAGGAGTTGCAGTGGTGTGGGAATAGTGCGGTGGGATTGCTAGGACCAATGACTTAATAAGCTTTTCTAGCCAAAAATCCGGATAGAGTGATTTATGATTTATGATAGCGTCGCATCGTGAGGCGAATTATGGGAGCCCACAGTTTCACTCCAACATGAAGACCACGACCGCTCTGCCAAGAGTGTACTGAAGAAGAAGAAGCCACGTAGAGATCACGGTATTTAATTGATGGTCATCCATCCACGAATCGTCCTCGGCAAGCGTTACCTAACCTTGTAGATCGACCCGTGCAGCTGTTAGTATTTAGCCACAAATCCTATGTAATAAACTGAACTTGCTACTGAACTTGTAAAATAGAAGTTTTATTGTATTAAGACCAGCGTATTGTTCGATTGATTCTAGATTATTGTGTATTTAATATTAAAATTATTCGTAATAACTGTAAATCATATATTTTATGCTATGAAATAAAGGGTTAATGTGTAGGAGCTTTGTTGGGTTATAAAATTTAATTCTGTTTAATAAAGTAATGGTAGCAATGAGGTTCCTGGTCAATGGATGGTGTCTGAGTTTTATTTCACAAGTAAGTTTCTAGAAATACTGAAGGTACATTTGTTACAGTAACAATTATTTGTCTACCATACCTGGCTTTAGGGGAAAGAAACATTATGTTAGCTGAGATAGGCGAAAAAACGATGGTAGATTTAGATTTAGTAGAAGATTATGCTGCACTAAAAAAATATTAGAATAGGTAGGTTGGTGATATCTTTGGGAAAAGCCTTAAGCCAGAAGAAGTAGCTCAGATATTGCACGTCCGTTTTGAAAGACGTATCACGACGCATGTATTTTCGATTATAATTATAATAATTAGAAAAGTAACTGAAACAAATAAATGATCTAAGTTTAAGGCCCGTACTCCGCTTTAGTGCCGTAAAACGGTTACTTTCTAATGCATAATGCTTAGTAACGGCTAGGTTAAAAATGTTTGATAAAAATATGTTTACCATTGATTCATGTACATTAATTATTAATAAACTGAAAACCAATCTTTTCATTGTAGCCGGTGGACAATTCCTTGGAGCAGTTCTTTACAGGTCCCCCGACTTTGCTGAAAAGATTGGTTTTCAATCTTCCACTTTTGGGCACAATGGCGTCGTAAATAATTTAGCTTGTTTTTAATTATTTAGTACCAGTTTTTTATTCACTTTTTGAAAAGGCAGGCGTGTTTTTAAATTATTTCAATTTTATTACATATTTATTAGTGATATAACTATATTTTTGCAAACGCACACATTTTTTTTTATAAGTTTTGCCATGGGTTATTGAAAAATACCTAGTTATATATATTTAGTTGCTTTTGGTACGTTATTAATGAACGAATGCATATTGAATACTAGTCTTATATATTTTTGTTATGTACTAAGCAAGCTCTAGACGATGATAATATACGTAGCCAAATTTATATGAAAAAACAAACGTTTTTTCATGAGCTATGTATGTCTCTCCCATTATATTATTTTTAATTTTCATCCTATGTTACACGGGATAAGCAACGCTTTTAACGATACCACATACATTGATATCAGTAAAGCCGTTTAGAAGTTATAGTGGAATAAAGAAACTAACACATATATGAACCCTCAAAACATAACACTCCTTTTTGGGCAGTCGTGTAATAAAAGTTATCACGCCAAAAAAACGTAATGAAAACAAGAATGATCAAGATGTATAGAATTGGTACGAAAATAAAACACGAAAGAAAATACACAGGTAGCTACATCAATGCTTGCGTAGGTATTCGTTAAGTAATTTCACGCCTATAATACAACACAATTATTTATTCATATTATACCTAGTACGTCAACGAATGAATTACTAGTTATTAGATATATTTCTTAAGGAACATTCAGTTTGAAAATTACTATTATTTAGTGCTTCATTATCATCAGAATTGCGTTTGTTTCCTTAGTATTGCACTGCGGGACTGTCTTTTACTTTGTATTTTATGATTTGTATTATTCAGTGAGAAATAATAGTCAAAATAAACTTAGTTATCGTGAACTGTCAGGTAAAATGGTACCTAACATTTTATTTTAGTAACTTAATTTACCTAAGCCTCGGGCTGTGTTGGTCACAAACCGTGTTAAGTGTGAAACGGTTTTAGTATTTATTTCTAGTGCTAAGTCATTTGGTATTACAATTCTGTCAAACAACTCGCGGATTTAATATTTTGAAACATTTCACCAGATTGTTGTATATGTTCTTAATAGAGCTGTCGGAGGTAATTAAGTTACGGGAAAATACAAGGCGAAATTTATTTTGTGAAAACACGAAACTAATTGTACGTAAAAGTAGTCTACTGGTCTTTGTATAGTCGCAATGCTGGATGCGAGACGCACGGGACCGGGCAACAGTCGCGACACTTGAGGGAGGCCGTCTATGTTCAGCAGTGGACGTCTTTTGGGTGAAATTGATGATGAATGATGGTCCAAATGAAACAGATTATTCTACTTTGGAGTTTGATTTTGACCAATATAACTCTAATTTGCCTTATCAACGGTGGAACGGTGAGCCTCACTGTGCACGGCAGTGCGTAATCAGTATTACGCACTGCCGTATACAGCGAGGCTCAGGTGAGACGCCTCGCAGTCTCCCCAGGGATGTGCTCTAACAGGCGTAGCACAGAGGGGGTTCCGGGGTGGTCTTTTAATTTGTAATGGGCCCATTCCATGTGCTGATCACTTGGATGGTTTTAGGTGTGGAGGTAAAAATCCTACACTCACTGGTCTTTTCCCCAAAAGTCCAGGCACTTTTTGAAAGTTTCCACCCGACAACAAAAAAGGTTGCCTTCTCAATTCGAAGAACATTTCTTTTTTAGTTTTCAAGCACTAGTAGACACTGCACATATTACTGTAACAAACTATCGTAGCTGTTCACAGGTTTTCACAAATAATCGAACCAAAGCTAACACAAACAGAGGGGATCCCTTCCGCACATCTTCATTAACATACGACCACACAAACTTGCGCCGCTCGGTGGGCGTGATTTTCATACTATTTTTTAAATATTCTGTTCCACAATATACTTATAAGTACTTTAATGCAGGGGTACTCAGACCAACCTTCCACTAGGAAAGAAGGGATAAACTCAAACTTTACTTTATTCAACACTATTTTATTCAGGTAAAAAATAATTATTAGTTTTAAGTGTTTCTATCTAAATCAATGTCAATATTTTCACTTCAGAGTCAGACATAGTAAAACAACGAGATACGGGTATGATATATGCCAAACCCGCCTCACTATTTCCAACCACTGTAAACTCTTGAGAGCCAGAATCAACAGTGAACCAGAAAAGCGTCGAATCTGAATCTCCACGAATCCCGGTGAATCGATTCAACTACAAAACTGAAGAGTATGACACTGCCTGGTTTATCGATTTTATACTTTTTGCAATTACCTGGATCGACTCGGAAAATGCGCGATCGACGGTTTAAGTACCCCTGCAGGCGTGCCTTGCTAAATAAAGATTAATTCATGTAATGTAACATAAGCCGCGGGTCGCGATTGGTGGACAGTTAAATTAATGTAACTAGGGAAAGTTGCACTGAATATTGGTTTAATCGATGTTGTAATTCGATTATTGTAGTTATTTGTGTTTGTTAATTTTATTCAGTAGGTAGCTCTGCTACAGAAGAAAGGACCTAGCCTGAGTCACTGTAATAAATGGCCATAAAATAATTATTACTCGACCTATGTTCAACTTTTGGTGTCTTTATATGGTAGAGGCTTTCCCGTTAGCAAACCTATAATAATTATCCATCATTAAGGCAGTTTTAACTACCCAGAGGCTTAGTGCGTAGTTGTTTACTAATTATATACATGAACTCTAAACGAAGTAGTATAAACTATATAGCTACTATTAGAGATGGTAACTGTTCTCAAAAATTCCAGAATATTTAGAATTGAGATGTGCTGTGTTCAATCCCTTATTTTCGGCAAGAATTTAACTTTGTCTAGCTAGACCCTCAAAAAAGAACAATTCTTTGACGTAACGGCCAGCAAAAATACACAAATGCTCCTTGCAGAAATGTACAAGAATCTCCAAATTAAGTCCATTATGCTAATAAATAAACATGACAAGACGTATCTCTATATTCAGAAATGTATTTACCTCTCTAGCTTAGCAGTAAAAGGTGCTGCATCTATCGGAAATATTTGAAGACTTGCTCATAACCTTTCGAGTTTGAATAATACAAGTTGAGGCTTCGCCGCTGCATATTTTAATGATATTCATCAAATATGGAATTACGTGTACAATCCTTCATTCATTGGATGGCCTTTTCGACTGAACAGATGTTAGTCATCCTTGAGACATCACTATCGTCAAGAGGTAGGTACATGTTGTAAGGTTGTGCCCAAACGTAGCGGCAATTGCGGGTGTTGTGACTTTTAGTTCCTCGATTACCTTTATCGGCAATTAGGAGTTGGTTATGTTTGAGTAGTTGTTCATCTTTTGCAGCCTTTGCCGTATCTTACTGTTTTGGTTTTTTCTATTGCAACACATTTAATTCATTGGAAAACGTTTGATAGGAAGATTTGGGAATTTATTAGAGTTAAAACCCGGATATTAATAAGTATATAGATATTAATAGTAGACCAGTTATTCGTTTTTTTTACAAATATTGTGTGAAGAATAGAGAGGGGTGCCTTTCCATCGCGTTGGGATAATATAGGCCAATAAGATTAGATACGATTATACCTATAAAATATAATAGAATAGAAAACATTTATCACGCACAGATACAACACAACAGCAACAATTACAAAGTAACAGTGAAGAACACTAAAAACAAGGATCAAGAAGAGCTGCGCTGGACGTGCCCACACCGAAAAGGTCACCAACTCAGCATATGCAGGACGTCAGACACCCAGCGCTTATTTTCAGTTGGCACCCCACTAGTGACACACTGTTATATTATGTCGATTTTACAGCTATTTATGAATCGTAACAAGATATGTCTGAGTGTAATAAACAGCTGTAATGTCACAGTCTTTTAAGAATGTATACTTCTAATACCCAATGCACCTAGTTAGGTTGATACTAGTAACAATACTGAACTGTAGTGTGGAAAGTAATACCTCGCTCAACTCGGGCGATAAATACCGGTAATTGGCTATTTTTGCTCAATACAAAAACGTGTCAACAATACAAAAGCCAATTTAGATAAATTCTCTAGAATTTAAATAGATCTCGATTAATCTACAAATGCCTTAGATCAGAGTAACAGGGCTCATAGACTGGTAGGTAAGCTGTTATCGAACACCTACAGTTAATTATTATGTCTCAATTTAATAGAAATACAGACAGAAAAGTTGAAAGGAAACCGTATGTGTTGGTATGATCATGTGATGAGTAGGGATGAAAAGCATGTTACTAAAAGAGTTATGAATCTATACTAATATTATAAAGCTGAAGAGTTTGTTTGAACGCGCTCATCTCAGGAACTACTGATTAGAATTGAAAATTCTTTTTGTGTAGGATAGTCCTTTTATCGAGGAAGGTTATAGGCTACATAACATCACGCTGCGACCAATAGAAACAGACCATAAATGAAAAATGTTGCCAAAATGGCAAAAAAATATCTTTTTTGAGAGCTTCCGTAGCGTGCGTTGCGTAAGCGGTTAAAGTTACGCAACATTTATGTATGTATGGTAGGTAGGATAGAGTAGGTAGGTAGTTAACCAGTTGATGGGAGCGAAGCTGCGTGGGACAGCTAGTATTAGATAATGCGGATGGATGGAGAGGGGGACAAAAACCAAAAAACATGGATAAACTGTGTGAAGAGGGACATGAAAGAAAAGGGAGTCAGTGATAGCGTGACGGGGGACAGAACGGTATGGATGAAGAAGAAGTAATAGAAATACAGACTGTCTCTTTAAAAAAGAGCCTTTTTGCAGTGGGAGTAGAATTGAACACCAAAGAAGGCAATTTCTGATTTAATTTCACCAACGATGCCATAATAGAAACTCTACAACTAAATTTCGAATACTAATTTCAGGTACAAACACTGATCGATATTGTTGCTTTAGGGATCTAGTGTTAGTAATTTCCATGAAATAAGCGAATTCACATCATCATCATCATCATTATTTAATCGAAAATAGTCTACTGCTGGACAAAGGCCAGTGATCCTGGAGCTCTAGGTTTAAAAATATTCAATCAGCAAAAAATATTGACAAAAGTAAAAAAAAATATTTGGCATTGATCTCGCGAAAATTACCTAAACTATAAAAAAATTTGGGACTGGCTAACGCAGATATAATGTCACTTTGTCTGTGATTGGTGACAGTATTGGTGCCTGTGATACAATGATTTTCATTTAACAGATTTATTTATTCAATTCTCTTTTTCCCACACCCTAAAGTCAAATATACCACCAATTTCAACTCAGCTGACTCCAAACTTATCCAGCGCCTATTTATCTTATAACATTACCTACAACTACTATGTAAATACCTAATTCCCATGATAAATGTCCAATAACCCGCAAATCAAACACCCAACATTTGGTAACAAATTTAGAAAATTACAAATGTTCTCCAACATTTGTAATAAAATTTTGTAAATCAACGTACAAATAGTACCAAACGCACGTGCGCTACACCTTATTAATTTCCTACAGTGTACACTCAGATAGTTCTCATTTGTTATTTTCAAGTGTTTTACTTCTCAGTATCTGGCCACTTAGCTGGTGGGTGTTGGGATTAGAATAATCTTTATTTATTACTGTACCCTTATTTCTGTTAGGTAGTGTATTGGCAGTAAGTTGAGTTATTGGGTGTGATGGTAAATTATTGTTCTCAATTTATAAGGTTTCATTTATGTTATGTTAAAGAGTTGTCCATTTTCATTAGTATCAGTATAAGATTTATTTATGATTTTTGCAAGTAGTATTAGTTAGCCAAAGCGATAATTCAGCTGGTCAAACGGTTTCGGAAAGTAGTCTATCATTAAGAATTGGTTTACAATGTTGTTGCATTTATTTTGATTTTGCCTATGAGTAGATTAATAAGACATTTAAAGGTACATTATGGTTTGCAAATTGGATGAATGATCTCTCTAAAGGTTTCATATTTTCATTCGGTTCAGTACACCTTAAAAAATAACATGCAGAAGAAAATATGAAGTCGAGGCGCCCAAAAGAATGCCACAACCTAGCATTGCTCTCGATGATTCACCAAGACCTAGGTACACCCAGCCTGGGAGATTAATTCCCACCCATTTCCCAAACGCAAAACTAAGGACACATAAATCCTTACAAATTGGCAATAGAATAGTTATAAAATCTTCTAAATAGACACACACACGACTTCCGTTTGCACCGGAACTTGGGGCTCTTCAAAAAGATTCGGCGCTTTTCTCACGATGTACCGATGTGTTAACTCGGTTCCAAATATCCTAATAAACTATCGCTCGTTATAGCTCATCTGATAAGCCTGATTACCGTTGATCACTGAGGTTTATAGCCTCAATATAATTACTTTGAAAGCAGGCTACTAACCGCTTTGATTTAAGCAGGTATAAATGGGTCTAATTAATTTTATATAAAAACTGATCGTGATGTGGTTATGAGATGAATTTATTATTAATTTTGGTAAGTTTCTAGTTGTGAGGGGTTTCGCTTCTTGTTAATGGCACTTAGGTTTTTGGGAGCCAAAAAAATATGAGAGGCTCATTCAGGCACCACGCTCATTTAATGCTGCTGTCAAAGATGGCCTTACCATTAATTTTTTTGTTCGTCTCTACAAGTAACATCACTACAATCATCGCCAATTTTAATTTTTAGATTTACTAAAATATTTCAAAACATTCAGTTCATCATTCAATTCAGTTTTTTGGTATATCTTCCATTGACTTAAAGTCTGTCCAAAAAGAAGAAGTATCGTTCAGATTTAAATTAAATAATAAGCTTTTATTCCTAGGTATTTTAATATGTTTACTGACCAACATTAAGTTTTACCAGTCTTCATGTCAAATAATACCGGGCAATTAAGATGCATCAGGAGTAAGCTATAATAAACTATCGTAAAAATATAAATACAACAAGACAAGACTATAATGTCTAAGATGACTAATGCTAAACTTGAATATATGAGAAGTTATGGCTCTCCCTTCTTATTCTTCCTGCCCTCGACCCAAGTTACTTGGTGTAGACGCAACACATTTTCTTCTTCCATACCGTCCTGTCCCCCATCACGCTATCACTGACTCCCTTTTCTTTCACCGACACACAGTCCATCCATCTTTTCTTTGGCCTTTCCCTTCCTCTCCATCCATCCACTTTTATATTCATAACTCTTTTAGTAACATTTCATCCATCCTCATCACATATAACCATACCATGACAAACGGTTTCCTTTCAACTTTTCTGTCACTGGCGCTACTTTTAAACTTCCTCTAATATAATCATTTCTCATTTTATCCATTCTCGTCACTCCGCACATCCATCTCAATATTCTCATCTCTATTACATGCAATCTCTTTTTCTTCCCAATTTTTTTTTATTATCAAAAGGCTCGCGCTTGACCACTATCTATATTTTTCACAGTCCAACATTCTGATCCATACAGTACGACAGGTCTAATCACGGACTTGTAGATTTTGCCCTTTAACTTGTGGGGCATCCGTGGGTCGCAAGTTGTTCCAGTTACCTGTCGCAATTTCATCCATTCTGAGTTGATACGGAGCGTTACGTTTCGGTCTATCTTGCCATCCTCTTGGACAAGCGACCCTAGGTACCGAAAGTCGGAGCAGATAGGTATGGGCGTTCCAGCGAGAGCTATGCACAGAACTGGAGAGATCGCCAAAAAAGCAGAACAGGTATTCCGTTTTGAACACTCTCCAGTCTGTTCCACCACACCTCCAATTTGCTTTGGATCTCTAGGCCATTCTCGGCAACCAGCACAATGTCATCGGCAAACAGCATACGCCAGAGTGCCTCTTCCTCTTATGGTATGGCTCTCTGTATCATTAGGAAATTGATATTGCATTAAGAGAGTGCTGTAGGTGTACTGTTCGTCTAAATGTGCTCTCTGGCTTTCACACAGCCTTAAATGATACGTATTCGTTAGCTAAGTGCTCGATGTTGCATCGTTCTGTTCTGTTGTGGCAGCAAGTATTCATCTAAGTTTCGTCATTGAGTTTTAAAAATCAATCATCTTTATAAAATCTTTGAACTGTGTAGCACCACAGAATTTGAATTTCAACTTCTGTACAACAAGTTTTAGCAGATTATGAATTCAAACCCCGGGTTTCTGAATTAAAGAATTTGAGTATTAGTCAAACAGTACAACATTACACGTTATTAACTCCGAATACTCAATTAAGATAATTCTCTCCAGAGAATTTTGCCAATTAGTTACTAAATAGTTAAGAGATTTACGAATAAGACAACGTATTAGAAATCATTTTGATATGGTTTCCGGCGTTTAAGAGAAAATAATGATGAAGGTAAACAACTTTAGCATTACAAACCAATGAAGACCACTAAAATATTGAGTTATTAATTCGAAATAATATTAAAATATTTGTTTAACGGCCACTATCTCCATAACCTCCATACATTATACCAACTCAAATATCCAATCAAAAAAGTTGTTCTATTTTATCAGAGTTAAGGTCTAATTTGCATAAACCGATGAAAAGTTGAGCTTTCATGCGCGTGAGTATTCAATTACTTGTAATAACGCGAGTGTATCGAAGCCTATCAATTTGTCAGTCTGTCTGTAACCTCTTTATACATACATTTTATATTCACTTAAAGATTTTGAAAGTAAACTTGTTAATTATGGTCTCATCGATTTCGTGTATGATATTTATGGTCAGGTTCGAGTGTAGGCGATATAATTACTTTATAGTTGAGCAGTTTAATATGGTGTGCCTATTATTTTATTGGGAGAGCCAAAATAGTTTGGAAGAATGTTTGTTTTTCCTGTTACTCAAATTAAGTGTAGTAAATTATTGCAACTCTAATGATGAGTCATATAGAAAATGGCACCTACATGAATCAAAACTAAACGATGAATAGTTATATGAATAATATATACATACGCAATTATATTTCAGGGAGGTTGAGGCATGATAGTATACCCATTTTTATTATTAACTAGCTTTTACCCGCGGCTTAGCTCGCAGTGAAGCCATTAATTATTTTTTTTATATTAAAGTATCCTTTATTACTTCTAATAAGTACCTTCAAGAATATATGTACAAAGTTTCATGATGATCGGTTCAGTAGTTTTTGCGTGAAAACGTAACAAACAAACTTACATTCACATTTATAATATTAAGTATGAAGTATGATAGTCTATTATCATCAACCAGGAACGAATTGATAGAACCATAATGGAATAACACTTAGCTTCACACGGGAATCAAACCTGGAGCTCATCCTTAGAAGTAGCGCTTTTGACCTAGACCAAAGAGCCAGTCTGCTGCTAATTAGTCGTAGTTCGGTTAAAGGACCTTGTCGCTTACAGTGGGACCTAAGCCTTACAAATCCGACCTCGCGCCTCCTTGACTGACGTTACAATTTCAATACGATAACTGATGAAACGAAGTCTTATAATACTGACGGTAAAAAGTGCGTTAATTAAAATTTCAACACTCTAGTTAGTTTCTGCTGATCATGGCTGTCAAGATTCAAAGTTCACCGGATTAAAAACGACTCCTTAAATAGAGTTTAATCATGGTATCAAGAATCGTAAGAGTTTATTTTTTTATAGTCGTACTACCAATTTGTCTAGGAAATGGGAATTAAGACTGCAAAAAATTATTTAAAAATAACAAGAAACTCGACTGCTTAAAAAGCGAACTAAAAAGACGTAAACAAGAAGAAAATCATGCTGTGCAGTCGGAGGATACATCTGGTTTTGATCAGCCAGCTCGCGCTTATGTATTCTATGCGTCTTTTTAGTTCGCTTTCTAAGCAGTCGGGTTTTTTGTTATTTTTAAATATTTTTTTATTTACAAGTTTATAGTTATTTTTTTTAGAATAAGGTACATTTAAACATATAAGTGTTATATATTTTTGTAATCACCTTTTAAAACAATTTATTTTGATATCCCACAGGATGGGGTTGGAAGAAAAAAAAAATTGGCCCCCACAATATGGCGCCCAAAATCCGCCATTTTATTATTTTCTAATTTTAATGTAGCCATTGATACTCGCAGGGTTAAGACGAATCGATTGACGTAGGAATCATCGACATCGGTCAACGTGTTTGGTCTCTAGAACGCCACATAGAAACAAACATACATACATACATAGACTGATAACCACATTACGCTCCTTCGGCAGTCGGGTAAAAATAAATAAATACTAAAAAACCAAATTCTGATTTCAGAATTACGTTACATACGGCCAGAACGTCCTATTCTTACAACACATCACACGTATAATCAACCTGTATTGTGCCTTCTATTAAGACACAAACCTACCCACTAGTGAGAGGGTATGGACCAAAGTGATCACGATGCATGTACTGAGCGATACCACATCACTCTGCACTATGTACAATAGTGGGATCACTGCACACGGAGAATATAACACTAACCGTAGCTCATATAGAAATCAATCTTTCAGCTACAACACACAATGAATCGAACAGAAATAAAGCTAGCTACACGTTGTACTGCAAACGCAGCGTTGGAGTAACAATAGGTGGACCGATTTCCGAGTGAAGGCTCCGTGTATTTGCTGGATGCGAGAAATACAGAGCTGATCCATGTGGCGACACTCGGGGAGGCCTATGTAAATTTTGAATCGTACCTATACCAGACCCTAATCTTTCAGCCACTTTGTCATTATTTAATTGAGTTACACATTCCACTTACTTTCTGATCCCCAAACCGCATCTGTCGCCTAGCGTTTCTGGCGACGTTCATGCGGCAGAGGAACACGCGGTCCTCGCCGTCGGTGGGCGCGCGAGAGAGCTCGGTCCTGACCGCCTGCTGGTCCTGTTTGTCTATCACGTCGTACACGCTGTCACCATGGATTAGGAGGTCCTCCTGGGGAATAAAGACACAATTTTAAAATAATAATAATATCTTGTTCACGTCAAGGTTTTTTAGAACAACCCAAACTATTTCAGGTATGTAGTACACTGTTGGTTCGGAAGAGAAAATCGGACTTAAAAAAATTATCTAACTATTTTATTTTTTCGTAAGTTTTCCAATTTTTTTGCAGTTTCGGGTTGACCTTAACCATAAAAACCATTTAGTTTATGAGAAGCATAGCCCTACGACGTACTGTTGCCGAAATATGGGCCTCCGCCCCTAAGACGACCCACTGACCGTTGGTTCCATTTTATTTTGACAAAAATCACAATGACTTGCACGTGACTTTTAAAGGCCCTGTGAGTCGTCAGTGACTTTATTGTATCTGTCAGTCAGTGTAGTATATTTGCCTACTGGTGATATGACTTTGACATAAGGTCCATACATAACGTCAAATGCCTATCTCTATTAGGCCAATTTAATAACGGATTCTTTAATAGATTCCTCCGTTATAATAGGTAGAGATATATAGGTCCTCCCAATACCCTACCTGAAATATTCAGGGAGGGACTAAAAGTCTAACAAACATCTTTTTCATTTTGCCAGCGCTTGATAATTCCACACTTCCTGTTTTCATCCTCCCAGACATTAAAACAATAACACTCAACCCGTTCACTCATTCATCCACAAAATAATTCCAGACGTAGGAAACGCCGTAAGGTGGCGGCTATGCGATTAAAATAATACAGCCTGCGGTCTGGCCACTGATGAAAATGTCGAGCCAATCTCCCTAAGTATACGCCTCTTTAAAAATAAAAGCGTTTGCTTTAACTTTGCGGCGACGGATCTGATGGTGATGGTTCCGCAATTAGCATTCCGTGTGCGCGAGGCCTTTCTTTTGTTGCTATTGTTTAGGTCGGTGTTGGTGCATGGGTTTTGATTTGACAAATATTCTAAATAGTGGTTCAAGAAGGCACAGGATCAGGAGCTCTACTAGACAAAGTATCTAGAGTGTGTTCTATCAGCGGTAGCGATGGGTGAAATGCCAAAAGGTAAGCAATTGATCTCATCATATTTCGATAACCCTTAGCAATCCCAAGAGCTTAGGCAGTCGTTTGAGAATCTAAAACATGATTGTCGTAAGAGAAGCGACAGAAACAACACTATATCTTCCAAATGGAAGAACTGTGGTTAATAGTTTTGGTTCCCAAGATACAGGCTTGCCTAGTTTGGGGTCAATGTAAAATATATTTATAAAACTAAATAGATTTTATTTTTTTATTTAATAAAGAACAGTTTCTTTATTAAATAAAAATTTGAATTTGGATCGATTTTGCCTAGTATGACCAATATTTTCCATGGTAAGCGGTCATGAGGTCGAGGATTACTCTTATCTACAGGTTTAAACGCTTTTAATATTTGAAGAATGTCAAATTGAAAATATCGTGTATTACCTACACTTGGCATGCTTGTTCTGATGTGCTCAAAGTCAAAGTCAAATATAATTATTTCAACTGGGCCATTAAGCATTTAGAATTAAGACGTTTTGAACGTCAACAATTAAAATTTACAAGTAATAAAAATTGATTCTACCGTCCATTCGGAAAAGTAGCTTGTTATGGAGTAGAATGGACAAGAAACTCCATACTTACTCTTTAAAAAAAATAAGTATTTTAGAATATTTACATCAGTACATACACTAATAAATTCATATATGTGAGGATGATGCACCGAGAATTGCACTACATACACTGCATACGTACAGGTATAAAGTATTAATAGCATTAACAGGTAAATTCATTCATTTGATAAATAGGAACATGGTTCTCACATATAAATATTGCAAACATATATAAAATACCTAATTCAAAAACAACCGAACAGTGTGTGAGTCAATTCGTTAAACAAATAAAATGTATTCAATAACAATGAATAGGTATATAAATTAACAAATTGCTATTGCAATTGCTTTTCAACTTTGCCTTTTCCTTGTCTCGATTCATGGTTAATTAGTTTGCAACAACAAGCCATCCTATTTGAAAAAAGTATGCCTAAAACATACGGCGGATCACAATCAATCGAGTTAGCCCGGACCACCAGAAAAAAAAAACAATCGAATCGTCTTCAGACGTCCCGATGCACAAATAGGACGACACTCTTGCAATCACCACTAGATAATGTTTGGCTAAGGCATTACTTATCCATTTTAATACTCAGTCTCTTGTATCCCAGCGTTAAATAAAGCTATTGTTAATGAACACCCTGGTTCTAGTCCAGGATAAAGTTTATAACCAACAATTATTTATTTTATAACTTCTTAAGTGCCAGCCATCCGATGAATCCGACCTAAGGTTAGATGAGGTCAATAAAATTGTAGACTACAGACTAATTCTCTCTGTTCTCTATATAAACAAATTTCAATTAACCTAGGGCCGCTTTAATAACTTTAATTAAATCATATTTCTGGAGTAAAGTAAAGCACAACAGAATTTTCTCTAGATTGCAGTGTTGCGTTTGTTGTAGGGCTGGCAGATCATAGTTTTCAATATTTTTTTTCTGGTTTGTTTTTTATTTCTACGATTTTTTTGTTTTGGTAACTTATGGCTTATTTACCAGAACTTTTTAGGTGTCCCTGTAGTACATATTATTTTCGATACTAGGCAGCTAGGGACATTGATTAGCTATTCATTTATTTTTTATTTATTCAAGCAATAACAAATTGACGCAGATAAATAATAATAATTCGTGCGATGGTCTAACTGTATATAACAGACTTCGAGGATTTGGTTAGTAATTGAATTACTGGGTGGTCAGCGTGGGTCAGATTCAGTAAAATATGCTTAATTTAGAACTAAACCTTTCTATACCACAATTAGTCACGCGAAGTGTCAAGTCTTATATAGGTTCTTCTTGGCAGCCGTAAGGTTTTCTGTCCGTAAGGATAAAAAAATTTCGTAAACGCCACTCTAAAGTTTCAACATAGCCAATACTTTCAGTAAAATCTTCACCCTGGTGCACCCCTGACGTGTGACGTCACGGCGCGTCACTTGGCCCCGCCCACCTGTCGCGAACCCTCCACGTTAAGACATAATGGTGCGCGCGCGCTCCACCGCCCACGCGCATGCGCGAGCCCGTGGGGGTCCATGTGAACCGGCGAATCTGTGTGGCTATGAAGAGATCAGTGCGGTGCTATATTTTGATGAGATTTTCTTGGAACGAGTGAAATATATTTTGCAGACATGTTTTTGGAAGTTGGCGTGTTAAAGTTGACCACTCGTACATCGTAGACCACTGAATGAATCAACTGTATCAGTATAAAATAATTTACAGGTTAGAGTGGTACCTGACTCCTGAGTTAAGGAAGCCTGTGTTACAGAAGCCAAATATAAAAGTGACAGACTGTTGAATCGTCAAACTGAAACAATTGTTTGATGTTGAATCTGAGAGTTAGTCAGTACCTACCTAAAACAGGAATATAAGGTGTCCTCTGAGCTGAATTACTTGCTCAGCAATAAAGCTTGAATAATGCATATTTATTTATTGCCAAACTTAAGTGGCAGTGGGCATTGCTCGCAGAACGGATGGCCGATGGGGCCGAAAAGTTCTGGAATGGCGACCGCGAACCGAAAGATGATATGTTGGAAGGCCTCCCACTAGGTGGACCGATGACCTGGTTAAGATTGCGGGAAGGCACTGGATGCGAGACGCACGGGATCGGTCAATGTGGTGACGTCCCCCAGGCGTCACCACATTGACCTAGTCTAGCAGTGGATGTCTTTCGGCTGAAATGATGATGATGATGAATGCTTATTGGGTCGAGGTTTTATATCGCCAAGCATCGAAGAATTTAGGTAGTAGGCACGTACCTTCTCTAGTAGACATAACAAACTGAAACTGAACATTTTTCTTTTACTGGACGGCAACCATTTTTCTTTATTTATAACCTTAACGAAATACCACCAACATCAACATAGCATGTACTATGCAAGCCCATAGACCACCAACATTGTACAAAGTACCAACTTTTCCTATTCGGACTGGTCAGAGAAATGAAATTAAACGCACACATTGCATCTAATTGCCGGCGGCCACCACGCCCTCTGTTGATGAACATACGTAAACACAGCAAAGTATGCAAATACGTCAGTTATGAACCGCTAATTATATACCTATGGGGCCATTGCGCGTTATGGGAATTTAAATGGATTATGCCGAAGATTATGTGAATGTGAAAATTGAATTTGGTTAGAAAGTTTTCGGCTATCGTAATGCTGTCCGATTTGTTTACATAAATGATAATGATTTCATTTCTGTAAGTTGGTTTGTACAAACATATTTACATGTCGATTATATTTTTTTAAACTAGATGAGGTCGGCGTTTCCTATCCGAATACTCTGAGAAGAAAGGCCCAAACAAACTCAGAGGTCACAGTATCTTTTTAAATCCAGACAAAATCTTGGTTAGATCATGTGAAAACCATGTAGACTGAAATTTGAAATGGTCTTTTGAGGAAAGAACCAGCCAGATTGAGTGGACCTGTCCAGTCAGTGCACGCATTTGTCAATAACCGTGCAGCTTAATTCAGAATTTAAGGAGCTCAACGATTCGACGAACAATACCAAAGAAAGGACATTCGGGTAGCCCGCATAAACTACTCAAACTGCCAGACCATGATTAAAACTAACTTAGATAAATTAAAATTAATAACAAAAAAAAAGTGTGATCCACATAGTCTTCACATTAAAAAAAATTAAAAAAAAAAACTTAAAATAAAATAATGTAATACTTTAAAAAGTAAATATTCTTATCATTGCAAGAAAACCAAAAATATATTTCCTATAGCAAAATAAATGAAAAAAACTTCTCTTCTTATAAGAAGGTGCTTTCCAATAAAGGATGTGATAAGTAATACTCGGAAGACAAAAAGAAAATTTTCAGAAATAAAACAGACATTTTCAGTGTGTAGCAGTTATCACTTGATAAAATATTATATTTCTTCCAGGCATAAAGAAATTCGCATCCATCTAAATAAAATCAAGTCTCGAATCACCTCAAGCCTGCCCCTTCAAGTTAAAGATCTACCAGGCGTTGCCGATACAATATCTCAGAAAATAATTGTGTTGTAAAATCGCCTTGTTCTGGATTACACCATATGATAGCCGTGGGCACTAATAAATCCCAAACTATTGGGCAGGGGACCGTAAATTATTTGCTAAAACCTCAACTGCACGATTTCACTCAGAAATAACCACCTCGGTGAACTGGCGATAAATTTCGTCTTAAGTGAATTACGTAACGGACACTTTAAGTTATTTACTTTGATTTTTATAGTGATTAATGGGTCGATAATTATTTATTTTTTCGGTACTTCGTTAGGTTGCGATGTTGTTGGTTTTTAATTGGGGTTTCTTCATTTAAAGTTGTAATGAAACCACGCGTTGATAAAGCTTGCTTTTATGGCGAACTGCATAAGAATGAATTCTTCAGTTGATAAGCCTTAAGTTTTTGATTTTAATGAGTGGGTAATTGCAATTATTAAAAGAGATGAATTCTTGTCTCATTTCTATTTATTCGCAGATTCATACGTGCAAATTATCCCAAATTATAAGATTGTCATTATTATTTTCTTGCCCTTATCCTAATTTGATTGAGGTCGGTGCAGAATGTGTTTTTGTCTGAAACTTTCCTCAGTTGTCATCTCAGAAGTCACTCCAATAAAAATTTAATAATACACTACATAAGTTTTTCATTAAAAAATGTTTTTTAAAACTAGTTTTTTTTTGTATTTTCTCAGCAAACCCTTTCATTTGATACCCATATCATTGCATTGCACAAAAAACAACTAGTCTGCCATCTTGGGCCGTCCACCATATTGCATTTAGAATAATGGCACATAGCTAACCATGCATTGTCATCCAAACTAAAAGTGTATGCAAAATTTTATCTTAATCGGTGGTGGATTACTGCTTTAAAATTCAGTTGCAAGATTTGACCCGAACACACATACATACATACATACAAACATCATACATTCATTGCAAGTTAAATAAAAGCTTGTTAATAATTACCGAATACTAATCAACATTTGTAAACGGTACTAAACAGAAAGGCACAACACAACAGAATTCCGCCCATACCCGACCACAGCAATTGTACAGACCAAATAAAGCTATTTTGTATTACAAATGCGTTTTCCCTCTCAATGATCGAATACAATAAATAAGCAGACCGCGAGAGTTCATTACTTACAGAATCTGTTTACTTTACTACATTAATACGGGTTCGACTCCACGGTGGGCCATTGAATTTATATTTGTAGCTTTTGAATTATTTCTGCCGAGTACCCTGTGTTGCTTTCACTTAGTGCTGGTACGTGTTACAGTGAGAGTTTATGGGTTTTAGCTTAAGGTTATGCGTTCTTTCGGGTGACAGATTGGTAAATAACGTGTCGGGGTCTGAAATATGAATTTCAGGTTAGAAAATGAAGTTTAAAATGGCAAAAGAAGACATCCACATGCTATATATAACATCACTGGTAAAAATGCTTGGCTCAATGCTAATCTTGCTCCACAACCACTAGGGCGCAAAAACAAGTGATAAGCAGAACATTATTGTTTTGAAGTATTGTTGGACCTGCTGAAGTAGCTGAAGACGTATGAATATATTTGTATTGTATAAACTCAATTTCTTTTAGTATTATATAACTGCACAGCACATGTGTGAGTACTATGTACCAACTGTAAATCTACCATTTACTATATCTACATGTATTTTTTTTTTATAAAAAACGTTGCCCCACACTAGGAATTTCTTCCGGTATCGTGGGTGCGTTTATAAACATATAAACTCACATACACCACACCCAGAGCTGGAACAACTATCTGTAGGTCATAAAAATATTTGTTCCGTGCGGGAATCGAACCCGCGACACGCAGCGCAGCAGTCAATCGCTCAACCACTGCGTCAACCGTGCGCCCTATGTCGTTCGTAGACTTATGTGTGCCCTGGCTGATGAGAATGTGTCATGCTCTCTCTAATGTCTCTCTGATTGTGGTTGGATCATTCGGTTCCCTTCATGATCGTTGAGCTGAGTGGTGCCAATCCATGCGTCATGTTAGTGAAAGGGCGCCATCAGTTGGAATTGGTAATAATTAATACCAGAAGCTTAGCTTAAAGCTGCTGAAATATCATTAGCAGTCTAATGTGCCGGTCATTCGGACAAGATTATTTTCAAAGATTTCTATAAAGTTCTATTATAACAGCTGCCGCGCATAAGCAATAAATAATTTTGTGACAAAATAGTTATGTTATTCGCTACTATTGACAGCCAACCCAAATAAGCTTTGCCTTTTACTAAAAAGACTACGCGATAAGCTACAAAAACAGAGTACATAGGTTGCGAACTCCTGACCTTTCCCGCCATTATAGAATACCTGCTGAGCTATTGTTGTTTCACTCCATCGACAAAAACGACAATATTTTACACAACAACTAGTCTTCTCCCGCGGCTTTGCTCGGGTGGCCTATCTGACTGGCTGCATTTTGCCGCCATAAAATGCACGCATACTTAGCTATTGTGTGTCCGTCTGGCTGCATTTTTCCGGAATAAAATACACTCACACTAAGTTATTGTGTAGCTTTCTCGCAGTGAAAGATTTTTAGTAATCGCTTCAGTACTACACAGATTACCATACATACAAACAATTTTACAAGCTTTTTTTTGCGGCTTCGCTCCGTGGTCAGAAACCGTTAAATTTTTCGGGATATAAAAAGTAGCTTTCTATGCGTAAAAGAATTTTCGTAATCGGACTTCGTTCTTCACGATATTTAATTTTACAAACACCCAAACAATCAAATAATCTTTCCTCAATATGATATTAGTTCAGTTTACAAATCGAATACCAATCTCTCTAGTAAAGGGAATCGATTTTGAACCCATCACTTCACATCGATATTTCGCGTTTTTCAATTGATTTCAATATCAATCATGGTCAAACCGTTATCTGGCCCATGATGATACAGCAAATGATTGCTCCAATTCTCGATTGTTAGATTTTTTGGAATTGATTTCTGTGAACTAATCTTATTGAGTATTTGTGTGTCCATCTTGATTTTGTGAAATTTAATTTTTGTATTCATTTATGATTTTTTGTGTGAATTGGTGTTGTTAATCTACGCCTATTATTGTGTTTGTATATTGAATATTTACGGTTATAAACCTTTACTATATTTGCTGGAAGAGGGTCAATCATGCAATTTTCGGCTGGCAGAAGCATACAAGTGTTTCGGTGAACGCCAACTTGGGTTTGCTGCCGTCACGGACGTGTAAGTTTCGATTTACAATGTTATGAGAGTCGACAAAGACATCATTTTGAAATAGACGATCATCTAAATTAAAATACTTTAATCCTATTTGGACATACGTAGCTTGGTAATGCCGGCTGTATCATCTATGCTAAGAAAAAAAGGAACAGAATGATACTGTAATTACGGTTAAGTCTTAATTCCTCAAAAACATTACAATGGCATTCACTTACATGAGAAACTTACATATCTAAACAATTTAAGTTTTGTTGAGCGTACTTACAGCACAACAAAAGTAACATTGCATATGTTTAAAGTTAGATTGATATAATAGTTAATCTTTACATATTTTCAAAATAAGGTATCCACGATTTCAATAACTAAATTTGACCCAAACAAAAAACAGGATAACCGTGTAAAAAACAAAACCTTTTTGTTGAATAATGTGTTGTTTAACTAGTTTTTTAAATAATTGTAGTGATTTACATTCTTTAATATGTTTGTTGTGTGTTTTGTTATTTATTATAACAAATTCATTAATTCCCTTGGCGCTAGAACCCTTTGTGGGTCTTGGCCTCCTCAACGACCTTCTTCCATTGCGCTCTGTCACTGGCCTCCTTCCGCCAAGATGTTTTCTTCCTATCCTCTTCGACACAACCTATGCAGCGCTTCCTGGGTCTTCCTCTGGGTCTTTTTTAAATCGGAGTCCACTTGGACATGACTCTAACGGCTCTGGTATCGCCCATTCTTTCCAGGTGACCTGCCCATCTGAGCTAATTCGTAGTTCATTCTTACACGTAGTAACAAATTGCGATCACCAATCCGTATACCTAGCCTGGTAATAGCTAATAAAACAAAAACTATTTGATATAGAATATTACGAGAAGCTGTTGTCTAGGTAGTAGACAAAACACCGACACCACGACCTCAACTCATACCAATGAGCGACAAAGCGAGCAAGGAAAATACATTCCGATAAATCTCCGATATCTCTGAAATTAACAACAGTCGGCATAATGCCGTACAAGAAATAAGCCAAAGGCGAGATAAAATAACAATATATCAATATATTACAACAATCTATTGTTAAGTTATAAATCGCTTTCGACACCTATTATTGCAATATCGTTGAAAAATACAGACTTTATCTATTAAATGATAAAGTTTGTCGAAGTAAATTCTAAGTATTTCATTTTTATCTTTTGATCAGCAAACATTGAATTGCACATGTATGAACAAAAACAAATAAACTAATCTTGATGTGTGTTATTTATTTCATCTTTATTCAATGTATTTCAAAGCTCTGATCTAGTTTTGGTTCAATAAATCATTGCGTACACACCTATTAAAATATTTACACTGCATGTCATTAAGTATAATGCTAGAGATGTGCCTATGTCGAGTATTATATGAAAAATTATTTTTAATTCTTTTTTTAATGGAATTGAAAAGCAAAGCTGGCAAGCAAGAATTAAATTCCTTAAAAAGTTTGCTCATGCGGACTTTGTAGGAATTATAAGTTTTTAAGCTGTCATGGTCACTAACACTAACATTATAAGCGGGATATTTACCATGTTTATTGTTTGTTGCGAGTTTCCGATATCTCGGTGCCGTTGCAAGCAACATGATCACGGATAAACTGATGTTAATGCGGATGGGTGTTTATGAGGAGACAAAACGGTCTACTCTCTTTCTTGTTCGTTTTTTGCACTCAGTACCGCACTTTGTGGGCATTTTATGTCATGATACGAATTTGTGGAAAGTAAGCTATGAAATGTTTTGAAAAGTTTTGTTGCGTTAATTTTATTTTATACTAAAGAAATTTTAAAGCTCTTCAACATAATTTCACTTTATGCAGAGCTTTTTCAGTCTACGTGGCGGTTCCTAAATTAATTATTAGGAGTTAAAAACGTGTCAAACCGTACTTTAATACCAAAGTTTGACAGGTTTTCGGGCTAGACTAGAGTTTAACAAATCATCATCATCAGCCTATTAATGTTCCCACTGCTGGGACACAAACAGGGACAGTTTAACAAATACTAACTTCAAATTTTCATTTTAGACATCGGGGATACTTTTTCCATCCGCTTTGAAAATACTTTAATAATATAATGTTTAATCAACAATTTGTAGCGTACACTTTCGATTCGATACATCGACTAAGCTCATCCCTTTCACAACATACTCTCCACTAACAAATGTAAGACAGACAGACAAACAAGCCCCCGGATATGTAGATAAATGATTCACAAACGAAAACACACACTCTAATTGCGATACAAATGAATACATGTCTCGATTGATTAATCGACTCGTCATTTAACATCGATTGATCGGACACTTGTCGGGGGGCATATAGAAATTAATAAACTAAACACATATGATTTAAATTAGTTTGATTAGTTCGAGGATTGGCTCTTTTGTTTGTAGGTAATGAAATAAGAGATTAATGGGGGCACTTCTGAATGTGAACTAGACTTCTATAAGCTACTACAATAATTTTGATGAGAATGATTTGAACCAAACTAAATATTGATCGATAATTCGTTTTACTCTTAGGGGGATATTACACTGGGTCGTGGA
Organism: Orthosia gracilis; assembly: GCA_947562075.1. Lineage (NCBI taxonomy): Eukaryota > Metazoa > Arthropoda > Insecta > Lepidoptera > Noctuidae > Orthosia > Orthosia gracilis. The sequence goes on along the minus strand of OX387264.1, from coordinate 63,692,441 downwards.
TAAATTTGAAAGAGAGATGCCGCGGACCTGGCTCAAGCAACTAAAGGAATACGGATGGGTTTAAGTCAGTAAAAGTGTGACACGTCCTCCTGCTTCACCCAGAGCAGGAGAGGTCATCATTCAGCAAGAAAATAATCGATAGCTAGTCGCTTCGTCGCCAGCAGTTGGAAAAGTGCCTTGCCTGCGTCAATCGCTTATTTTTCGGCATTTCAAAATTGCTACTTATAGAATTTCATATTGTCTAGGTTCACTTGTTCTTCTTATCCACCGAGAAGATTTTGTGCGATGTCAATGTTGATTGTCAGTTGTATAGTGATGGTAAGATGGTAAATATATTTTTACACTGATACTTATATACTGTCAAATATACTGTTACACTAACACTATAGAACACTCATTACAGTTATAGATAGTAAAATTGTCTCGAAGCAAAATTAATTAAAATTACTCGAAACTTCACTATTGAAATGTGAATAGCAGTAGCAACTAACGAATTAACCTTTTATCAATACAATACAGATACATAGGGAATAGATATACTGGGTTATTGTTATCAAGGAAAATATTTAGCGCCCTTCCTCTCTCCTAGAGTCTGTAAAAGAGATGTGTAACTTCATTTTTTGGTGTACAAGAAAGTATATTCATTTCTATTCTATTCTAGACACTGACTGTATCTAGAATGTTGCTGAGACCGACTGGGTTCATAATTGTTTCTGAAACTTATATTTACCGCCTGTATGTACATCATGGATGCAATAAATTTATTAAGAATGCCTTAATGAAGTTCGAAAGGTCTGCGTCTGATTTATATTCGAAAACACAGACGATGCAATTAACCTACCCAGGAAGCTAATTACAGAACAAAACAGCCTCATACAAGAAACAAATGACTATTTAAATAATAAATCCGAGAACGTCAAATATAAATCACTCAAATTATTGACCGACGAACTTTGCCTACTAACATTTGAATCTCCGATAGCAAATGACATTAACGACATATCATCGACCGTAGTGTGAAGTCATTTCAGTACTTCAAAACCACAAAGGGCGCATACACAATGGCAATGATAAATACCGGATTGCCTAAGGCTTAGGCGCGGTTCAACCCATTCCTTACTTGGATAACCGTTTTCGCAAGACCTTCCCTGCCGTGCGATTTCTTTAAGCTTTTAGAAATAAGGGGGGTTTGATGATTTGGTTTGGAAGTTCAAGGGATGCTGGTTACTTTTCTTGCTCAAGTATTTAATATTGAACATCAATAAATCGATATAGTAGTTAGCGACAGAGTATTGTCTAAAGCATTATCATTACATTGTTTTGCATATTGAATTGTGCGTTCTTCTATTGTTTATGGTAAGGTTTGGCCTACGTGTGCGGTGTGTTGATGGTAGATGGGATTATCTTGTGGGGAAAGACCTTGTTTCAATGGTGCGGAGTCTTTGATTATGTTGGGGGCCGCCCCTTTAGTTTGGCGTTTTATAGGTCAGTAAAGGCCGATCACTTTTTGATTGTTTCTAGGTTTGTCAAGTCCGTGGACTTAAATGTCAATTTAAATGTGTATTTGCATAGTATAAAGAGACAATTTGTGAAAATCGAAAACACGAGTACGAATACGAGTGCAGTAAACCCAGGCAGGCGCTTTACTTTGTGTTAATTATTTCACCACCACTGCTCCCAAAATGGTGAAGAAAAACATCGTGAGGAAACCGGCATGTCCTAGAAACAAAAATTCGAATATGAGGCATCCACCAACCCGCAGGGGCCCGCGTGGCAGATTATGGCCCATTCCCTCTCACAGAGAGGAGGCCTGTGTCCCAGCAGTGGGAACATTAAATAGGCTGATGATGATGAAAACGAATGGTCCTCAAGGTTCCCCTTTACATGGGACATAAGCTTAAACTTAAAAACAGCTGAACTTCTGCCTATCCCCGTTATGTATGTATGTATGAACGAGGCTAATGATTTGTTACCCCCGGATAAGTTCAGGTTAATTTTTCAGGCAAAGAGGATCTCAAAATTTCTGTTCTATTTTTACGGTTTCGTACCCGAAGGGTTCGCAAACTCTCATTTCACCGGTTATGTTAATTTTTCATTATTCGGGTAATCTATTCCGGCGTTATAGGTACTTTACTAAACAACTTGTGTATTAGGCAGGTACAATAAAAAAAAGTGAAAAATAAAAAAAACTTTTTACAAAAAAATACTACAGATTTCCAAGTAAAAAAACTACAAAGTGAAAAATAACTTTATTTTTGGAAGTCGGTGTCCATAACGCAATAAATTGGTACCTATGAAAGACACCGACTTCCAAAAACAAAGTTATTTTTCACTTTGTAGTTTTTTTACTTGGAAATCGGTAGTATTTTTTAGTAAAAAGTTCTTTTTAATTTGTCTTTGTATTTAGATAGTACCTAGACATCAATCCGGAAACTGACAACAGTCCTTTAAAGTAGAAATATGGTTTTTTCTAGTGTTTATAGATTTGGTTTTGAAAGTCCTAAATAACCAATTATGTTACTGTCATTTTCGAATCAATCCCCTTACTGATCATTTCGTTATATTTATCCCTCAGATCAAATAAAAAGTCAAGATGGACGTTGCAAACAACAAGTTGACACCGATTAAGACTACGCCTTGCCGTATACATACACAATTACACGCACACACGTACAACGAAACTACGCCTTAACTTGTCAGACGAGATTTATTTGACCTGAGAGCTCGATTGACAAGCTAAGGCGCAGTTTCGCGGTACGTGTGTGTGTTTAATTGTGTACCAATACAGCAAGGCGTAGTTTTAACCGGCGTTACCTTGTTGTTTGCAATGTTATATCTTGACTTTTTATTTAATCTAAGATTAATCCTTGGTAACTACGATATTGTAGAAAGAGACATCCACTAACAAAACAATTTAAGAAACACAACGGGAAAAACAAAAACCTACATTCCTGCTAGAGCGGATATCATAAATAATGTAATTAAAGTCATTAATTAAACCTCGAATAATTGTGCGCAGATAATTATATTGTCTCTGGAGACAACGGTAATCTTCGATCTTACGGTTGCTTAAGCTGTATATCAATTATAGAAGAGGTTTGTACAATTTGCAGAAACTGTTTTGTGCGGAATAATGTTTTGAAGATTGGTGTGTGGTCTTTAATTTGTTTGCCCTGTAGGGCACCCTAATGCTGATTGCTGTTTGTTCTGAATCTTCTGACTCATCCGCAGTTCTCCATACGCAAACTTATTTATTTTCAGAACGTAATAACGAGTATCCTATCGTAAAGTCAGAGCCACTGGATACCGCTTTATTGTCAACTGCCATTATAAAAGTCGCGGGCAATGACAACAACTATCATAAGGCACGCGCTTTAATTGACAGCGGCAGTCAGCATAGTATCATTTCTGAGACACTATGCAGAAAATTTAACTTGAGGTCGATACGGTCGTGTAGGGATTGGTTAATTTAAACTTTATTGTAAATAAGTAAAATTGTTAAGGTTTGTGTTGTAATTTCTGAAAGCACTGATCCGTTAATAAAAATTGGGTAATTCAGAGTTGTGATGTTTCTAATCTTATGACTAATAACAAAACAAACTTACATATACAAAGGGGAGAGGAAAAAGAATCGATGTCAATGGGAAACGTGCTCAGAACACTGGCAGCATTGCCACGTTGAATGGCAATGCTGATTCTCTGGCTGAAGAGAAGGCCAGCCCTCTGATCACGCGAACAGTCGACTAACCGTTTACTTATGTCTCGAAACACTCGGTGAGCATTCGGACACCATGGACCTAACGTCTCAACCCCAAACGGCTCAAACATATAAAAAAGTTCTATTTAAGTTATCATATACCTATATCAGATAAAACATGGGAGTTGGTAGAAACTACATGTAACGCCTTGCTATATTGTTAGTTTGAAGTAAAACAGCAGAGAGTTGTCCAATTTTGCTGAATGATATAGCATGTATTGTGCTAAATCTTAGTAGTGGTAACAAATAGTAAGAGAGGAAGTATTCGCCATGGGCTCATGATAAACTGATATTTGATTCGTAATAATAATTGTCAAATACAATCAACCGTGTTTCCGGGATTTTCCTGATAGCCGTGGTATACCTCTCCACTTCTGAAACACCTCCGTATGTGTTTCCCCCTTGGCGCTACGTCACTAAAGTGCAAGCGACCTTTATGGGGTTCCATTAATTGAGTGTGCCAGTCACGCCCTGCTATTTTATAGCCGTGTAGTTCAACAGTGGTCTGGCAGGAGCCAGTAGTCCTCCTATAGTTTTAGGCAATCGATCCACTAAACCTACCAAATCCATAGTCCAATGCATTTATTCTCCATTTTGTACAATAGTCCTGCACCAACCGGGGAATGCCTTTGGGTGCACTTGCGTAGTGCATACAGGGATAATCGTCGGTTGGTGTCACATTTCCTGATACATGCCTAACAAGGCCTCTGGGAGTTGGCTTCGGCCCCTTGCACGCCTTTCAAAGGACCGGGACCCCGGTCCCAAGATTGTCTATGTCAAAAAAGAATTGGGATTGATAACGTGAAATTTCGGTAGCGCATGTTAAGCATTTTTGACTTTTTAATACCGTTATTGCTGATACTGTCACTTTGTCTAGGCCCTCTTGTCAACGATCTTTATCTATTACGTAAAAAAAACTTTATGTATACCTTGGCAAATTTCTCGCCATTCGTAACAGCTGACCACCATGAAAAATAAATTATACAAAATGATTAAAGTTGGTAGTACCAACAAAGAGAACATAATTTTTATTTGACATTTAATACTCAATCATTACTAAAGGTTATCTGTTCATTACATTATAGGAACGAGTAATAAAAAAATATTCGTTGGTACCCAATTAAAGTCCAAATGATCTGATAGTGGTAATAAGAGCTAACTTATTGGATGAATAAAGGTGTATGTTCACTAGAAGAATGTCTGGCAGTCGCAGGTCAACAAAATGCACGGACTGCAAGGAAGTTTTTTAAAAGCTTTCATTTAACTTGCAATGTATGTATGTATAGAAGTGTGTTCGGGTCAAATCTTGCAACTGAATTTTAAAGCAGTTATCCTCCAACGAGAAAGATGAAGTTTTGCATACACGTTTAGTTTGGATGACAATGCATGGTTAGCTAAGTGACAGTCTCAAGATGGCCGACTAGTTATTTTTAGTGCACTGCCATGATATGGGTATCAAATGAAAGGATTTGCTGAGAAGAATTTATAACACTGGGGATGTATAACAAATATTACAAAAAAAAACAGGTGAAATTATGCAGACGAAAAAACAAACGACGATTGCCAATGTTGAGCTTATAAGAAGGCATACATTTTGCAGTGAATGTTGATAAGCTTCATTAAAACTTGTATTTGAATGACAGTGTGCAGCCATCATAACTTACTGTAGCTTAACAGAAGATTTGAATTCACCCTATTAGAATGGGTGACGTCCTTAAACCATTTGCCCTTTGTATCTGATGAGTTTTCCCGGAACAAGATAGACAGGCAATAGAAGTCATATTGCCTTTTTAACCGACTTCCCAAAAAGGAGGAGGTTCTCAATTTGGATTTAAAAAAAAAGATGCTTTTTCCGAAATTATGAAGAATTTCGGAGATAAACAACACAACTTTTCAATTAATGACGGCAAATCTCTCAGAATTGCTGCAATCGCATGTCTGTTTATTGATTACACCATTTCATAGCATACCATCACGCCAGTATGATCTAAACGGGTACGCAAATGTGTATAGTTCATCCTGATACACTCTCATTCCACTGGTTCGTTCAAGTTACATGTTAATCGGGTAATCTATTCTGGCATCACTGTGTGCATTATAGGTATCTTGCTATAGAAATTGTTCAATAGGTACCACTAAAAAGTGAAAAATAAAAAAAATATTTACAAAAAATACAACCACCTTCCAAATAAAAACACTACAAAGAAAAAATATATATTTCACTTAGTATTGTTTTTATTTGGAAGTCGGTTGTATTTTTTTTGCAAAAAAGTTTTTTTTTATAGGCACAATAAATCTATCATAATCGATGATTGCGGGCAGCCAATCGCAAAAGATCCTAATAAATCATATCTCTATAAAGTAAAAACCTTGGGTTATCGAAGTGTAGAAAGATAACAACCACTTTGTTTGACATTTTATAATAAATTATAAACAATACGAGTACTGTTAGAAGACACTCCTACGCATCGATCGGATCTTAAAGTCATATTTACGATATCAGTTTTGTTTCATAGAGTTCCGTGGAGTATTAAGTGGACCTTTAATAAAGTTGAAGATTTACGGTCTAATAAATAATGTCGAGTAAGCAAATCGAATTTGGCTATGGAAAATATTTAGATCCTTTATTTGAAAATCGAGAATGAAAGTAACAAAATTGGATTCTTTCATCATGATGGTTTTTTTTTTATTTTTCATTTGAGCTTTGTCTGGTTGTACTTGTATGCCTACCATGAATAACGTAGAAATGTGAATGGGGATTGTGAACTTGCATTAAACCTGGCCCTGATAATTACTTAATTGATTGAATTGCCTGTAAAATCCGGCGCAGATTTTTTCATTTTTCTTATTGTGGAGGTATTCCATTCTTATAGATATACCTTTAAGTGCGGTCACAGACAAGTGCGACGCGTAAATGCGACGATGCGATTTCATAGAAATTGTTCCCAAATTTCTATATTTATAGATAGAACAATTTGTACGATAAAGCGTCGCCGCATCGTTGACAATTTTTCAAGTCTTACTTGTCTGCAGGAGCCTTTATTCTATTGTTAAAACATATTTTGATTGCAATTAGCAAATGCAAGGTAAAATAAAATTAAATGCTACAGAATCCTCCCCGCTCTAAACAAGTTCGTACTTAAGATTTTTTTAAACTAGATATTTGGATTAAGTACTTACTGCGTCTAAGTCTTATCATTAATCTTAATTGCGGAATAACAATAAAATATTGCTCGGAGGTGGGCTACATTTCGTTTAAAACTGGTTCTTATCTTGTAGAAATTAAGGTATAATTTTGATGTTTAGCCTAGATAATAATAGTCGTATCGATCGTTACATTACTGGCTCATAAGAACTGTATCGTGGGAACTCTGTCGATGGATGAGTTATAATCAAAAGATGAACTAAGGATTAACTTGAAATTTCTGAAGCCGGATACTGTTTAGTCTTTATTAGCTTTGATTGTGGACCGATAGAGGAACAATTATGGAACTTTCTTAAAGGTCAATTGTACTAATGAGTCCTTTGAGATTAACAAAAGTCTTGATAGTTGTTAAGGGTCGTTTTATGCCTAAATTCAAACCAGTTAGGATACTCAATCATCACAAAGGTTATCTTGGTTGTGGTTCGGAATACCCCAATGAGTATTGTGTCACACAGTTACTGGGTTGAGGAGGTCAGACGAATAGTCTCTTCATTACCACTACTTACTTCTTCTTCTTACTTACTTACTTCTTCTATTACCACTGTTCTTGTTCTTGAAATGTAATGTTTGTATGTCGTTTTGTAGCAATTAAATATTTTTCTTTCTTTCTTTTTCTTTCATGTTGATATACTGGCATTCAATTACATCCGGTTAGGCTGTCGACTTTTATTAACCGACTTTCCAAAAAGGAGGCAGTTCTATGTTCGACTTTATGTATGTTTTTTTTGTTGTTTGAAGGGTATACTCTCGAGATGGTTCCATTGTCACCAAGTCAGGAACTTTTGAGGGGATCCCATGGAAATCGAGGTAACTCTTCAAATTTTATAGTGATTTTGGTATTTTCATCAAAATGGGAAACATTTGCATTCAGAAAGTATCATATGGTGAAGTGGCACTGATGAAGAAGACCACAGATGGCCACTGGATCTTTTCAATATTAAGTATATTTTGGGTATAAGATATCCCCAATACCATTGATAATATAATACTAGCATACAGATGCCTCATCCCATACAAAGAAACCGTGCCACGTAACAGCGTTTTTCATCTGATTATACTGATTATTTTTTGTAAATCGATTGCGTTCGGTACCGTTCCATGGCGATAGATAGATCACCATCTCATAATCAATCGATACCGATAGATAAGTCAAATAATCAGTATAATCAGTACAGTACGTCGGGACAGTTTCTTTGTATTAATACTTTAATGATTGTGTTGAAGCAAATTTTAATACTTGGTTTTAATGAAAATGGTACCATCGAACTGCTCTGGTGATGAAGGCGGAAGGTAGGCACCGGAACTCGAACGTAATAAAACAATGTATCCCAGTCGGGTTAGGGTTGTTGGAGTTGTTATGAGAAGCACTCTGGCTATAAGTGATTTTCATGGTAATATAAGGTACCATAACTAAAAACATAAAAAAAGCTTTTTAACATGAAAGCTAAACTGACTTCCAAAACAAAACACTGCAAAGCGAAAAATAACATTATTTTCGGAAGTCGGTGTCAAAAACGACAAAAAATTGTTATCAAAGAAAGACCGACTTCTGAAAATAAAGTTTTTTTTCGCTATGTAGTGTTTTGTTTTGGATGTCGCTTAAGATTTTTTGTTAAAAAGTATTTTTATATATACTTTTTTACTTGGGTTTTATTTATTTATATATATGTTTGGGAAAAAGCAAGGTAGATTCACTGTTTATTTCGTTGTGAAGAAGAGAGGAGCTTTATTTGTAGAAAATTTATCATTTTTTGTATTCATTCGAAAAAACACATTTCTAATTTCGTTTTTTCGAGACGAAGTGCGCGATACCAAGCGCCTTAAAACTCAATACCGAATTATTAGAACTACCCTCGATATGCCCAGAACTTTTTAACATATAATGACATTTATTGACAGTCGTAGATAATGGCTGCGAAAATACTTTTTAAGTCAGAATCGACCCTCTCGGCAAATGTGAGTTGAGACTAACAAAAATAACAGTTATATATACAAGGTCTTAGATACTTTTTTTAAACTAGATATCATAAATCATAGAGTAATTGAGTGTCAAAATTTTATAACAATAATTGATACTGTATTTAGCTTTACCCGCGGGGGACGTGCTGATATTATGATATATTTTTATAGATCATGGGACACAGTTAAATTAATATTTCACAATTCTGTTCTTATTCTTGATATCCGGTTGCTTTCACTTGTTATTGAGTTATTTATCGTTTTAGCTGTAGCTGCGATTGCAAAATGAAAATGTGTTGAAAGCTTATTAATTTATGACAACTGAAGGACGTGGAGAGTTCTAAATATCGAATGGATTATTGGAATGTCTCTGAAAAATTTGGAAAGTGATACAAATCAATGGAATCGTCAAAAGAGAGCCAGAGGTTCCAGATTCTAGAGACGGTTACATTGATTTTGTAAAATTTGATAATTTAAAACGATTAGAATACAAACGTTATCGCAGATATAAATTATTTTGTCTAGAACTCAGGTAAGAAACTATTAGACTCGTCTGCTCTTATCGACCGCGTAGAGCAATATAATACATTAAGTAATCCCAGTTGAGGAAAAACAAAGCTTGAATAATACCTAATTAAATCAAATGTTAATTTGGTATAACATGGTTAAACCCAATATCAACAACACTGATAACTCAAAGGGCAAAAACTGCATTCATCCGTAATCCAATGACGTAAAAAACACGTGCAATGATTCATGCCTCATTAGATCCAGTAAGCTGCTTATCAATTTCAAGATCTACCTTTACATACGTCAGAATGACAGCAATATCTAGATAAAATAAACAAATTCGAAAAGAGAACCGATTCTAAATACAAATTCTGAATCATAAAATACCCGGATATTTCCTAGAAGTAAAAATTACACATCGAGCTTCAAAACAGATATCACCGATACCCGCTGTGACAGATGGTGCTCTCCAAAGCCAAATTGCATATAATACAAGATCAAGAAAGAAAGACTAAGACTTTACGCCTAAAATTCCCAAAGGCAGATTTGGACAGTACAGATCAATTGCTCGAGTCTTGTGTCCCCTGTTGTATCTATAAGTGCGCACATTGCACGTTTCATCATGGGACTAGCAGACGTACGATGATGCGTCATCGATACATGGTAGACAGCCCACCCATACGCACTAAACGTGTTGGGAATACTTTTATTATACGTACATCTAAGGTGTGGAATTCTCTGCCGGAGTCTGTGTTTCCCGAAAGCTACAAACAAAGGGTCTTTAAGCAAAGAGTGAATAGGTTTCTTCTAGGCAAGCGTGCTACACCGTCGACCATCGTCTACTATCAGGTCAGAAAGTGGACAAGAACGAGCCTATTTAAAAAAAAAACAACACGTCCACGCTCCTGCATACGACTAAGAAATTATCAATGCCACTTTGCCCGACTTAAACCCCGCGCTTAATTGATGGCCTGACCATTGAAACTCAAACCCAAACAACCAACTCCAAACTCCAACTGTTTCTAAAATTCAGTAAGCTAGTATCTCCTTGATTAAAAAAAAAACCAATAAGTACAAAGCAAGTACTCGATGTACCATATATTTACGTCTGACTACTGGTAACTGTGTCTTTGACATTTAATCCGTAACGACATCTGACAAGCCCCTTTGAGTGGTCAAAACAGAGCCACAGATGCATTTGAGCGAAAAAATATGAATCTGTAGATAAGCTTCGATTCGTTTTGATAGTGTGCCCGGTGCCGACACCCTATTAATCACAATTTGGACATATTGACTGGCAATCATTAGGTATACATGTATAGTAGCTAGTTTTCACACGGAGAGGACGCCAAAATGGTTAGAATACAGGGTGAGGTCAATTAACTTAGAAAGTATTGTTATTTTAATGGGTGGTTTTATTTAGTTAGCTACATTTAAAATTATTAACAAATTTTATTTAAAACTTAATTAAAAATTTATTTAAAAAAATAATAATAATAAATAATAATTATTATTAAAAAATAATACGTTTTAAAACGTTACGACGACGACGACGACAACGACTTTACTTTATGTATACTTTTAATATGTATTTAATTAAAATTATTTTTAATATTTTTTTTTCATTTAGTCATAATTTCTGTCGAATGATATCCACTGCTAGATATAGGTTTTCCCCAAGCGACATCACAGCGACCGTTCCTGTGCTTCTCCTGTCCAGACGTCTTGCGCACCTCTCCCGTAAGTTCAGCGATATTTAAGACTAGCTATTGCCCACGATTTTGTCTGCGTAGCATAAGTACTTTGAATAGCCTATTTTTTATATCGCGCCATAATATTATAGGTGTGTGGGCCACCTTACTTCAGAAATTATTAGTTCATCATACAAACTTCTACCCCCCTGTCCACCCCCTAAATGATGATTTCAGGGATAAAAACTATCCTATGTCCTTCCCAGGGTATCAAACTATCTCCATACCAAATAGCATCGTGAAAAGTTAACAGACGGACAGACAAGAGTTACTTTCGCGTTTATAATATTAGTATGGATTAGGATACCGATCCCAATAAAATAAAATAATAATATGTAGGCAATTGTCACCGCACAGGTTGAAAATACATTACGTTTGATTGACCAGTAACGGATTTATGCCTATAACGGTTATATTAAACCAGCATAGAGGTTATTCCTAAAATGGCTATAAGATCTGATGACCAGATAAAGGGCATGAATAAACCACACTTACCACTCCACAACACATACTTTTCAAATCAACCACATCAACCTGTATACAGGGCGCGGCTAACAATAAAACATAGTGATTAATTCACGTGCGCCAGCTCAGGCTAACGAGGAACTATTTGGGGTCAGACGGTACCATTTGTATCCGGACCCACCGGTGTGCTTTGTTACCAAAATTGAAAGTATTAGCCGTATCTAGTGGTTTTGCTAGACTTTAAATGTCATGAAAGATCTTCAAGGATAATGGTAATAGATTTTTTAGTTGTAAATTGATTTTGTTTTCATTTTTGACGGTTAAGTTGGTCGTGTGGTCGAAGAGCGACTGCGAACCAAGTCTTGAGGCTCTAGACCACAGATATAAATTTAATTAGACGACGTGACGTATGTACTTCATGTGCCAAAAAACGGTGTAAAATTACGATCAATGATTGTTTCATTTAGCATTATCGACACCGGAAAACCACCGAAATTTAGAAAAATGCCTTGTTATGCCATATTGAGCTGTAAAGAATGTATAGAAAAAGTTGGTCGAGGCATTGGAAATGCTTTCTTTCATTGGTAAGTAAATTTGTTTTTAACTACGTGTGAAAAATTGGCACGCTTGGTTTTCATACATATGGAGGGACTTGCGTTATCTATTTAGATTTATGTCTGTGCTCTAGACAGTGTCATTCCATAAGCGATGATGGTGGCTGAAATGCCATAATGGTAATGATTGATCATAGCGCGTTTTCCTTGATAAACTGTCACGTGTCTAGAGCCTCTGGGGTTTGTTGCCCAAATTGGTGGTCGAGCAAATTGTAATAGGGTTATTCTTTAGGAAATTCTCAACTGAGAATTCAGGCCAGAGTTTGAATTCGTGCCCGGTTAATCACAATAGGTACCCCTTCTTTAAAATGGACTTTTAAACGTTACTCGTAAAAAGTGGGTGTACTATTCTGCCTGCCTCTCTGATAAATACAGGCGTGCTGCTATCCTGTCTGGGTCACGGATGAATTTGAAAGAGAGTTACCGCGGCCCAGCACAACTGCAAGCAACTGAAGGAACACGGGTGGGTTTTAGTCAGTAAAAGTCTGACACGCCCTACCGCTTCACCCAGAGCGGGAGTCATTGCATAACTGACAAACCAGAAAAAAAGAAAAAAAAAATGCGTGCTGCTATATCTTTTGGCGGGTAAGTTCTTGCTAAGTTTGAACCTGTGACATTTTAGTATCTGCACAAGTGTTGGCCGAATCGTTAATGTAAAGAATTGACAGTAGATTAGATATGGCTAATTAAAGCTCTAAGAGCCATATTTTAAAGGTTAGGCTAAATATGTTGTCAGAGTTTGACATTTATTTTTTTGATTGATTGCTCTCGGCGTCTACTTAAAGTAGTTTTTAATATTTTTTATCATACATAATGTGTAAATCAAGTTCAAAAGGATGTTTATCTATTTAAGCAGCGAATAGAGGAAAGTGCAATAATTGAAACAAAAAACAAACCAATGACATGATTTTTTTTCAATGCGCGACCCAGTCAGGCATCGGCCCTAGCGAACCCAATCACTTTTGCTGACATCTCTTTGAGGCACGCGTGGAAGACTACGCGCCGTCGACTCGGGCCTGGTCCTTATCGGACGGCGAGCTACCCATTACTTGTCGTCCGTAAGCCCGCGCCTATGGTGGCTGGGTATCGGCTTGCAACTCTCGATGCTCTCTCGCTCTGTACTATGGCTTGGACCAGGCCCGGGCGCGCGAGGTCGCCACCGCCGATTGCCTCCACGAGGAAACGGTGATGCTCCACCCAACTGGGACAGACATCCACCGTATGCTCCACCGTGTCCTCCGGGTGGTCCACACAATGGTGACACCCGGGCGTTTCCTCCCGCCTTATCCTGAATAGGAACCTCCCGAATCAGCCCAGTGAGGATCTGCATCAGGCGTAATTTGAGAACGTCGTGAAGCCTCTCAAAGAGGGGCCTTATCGCCGCAATTGTGGCGTGTCCAGACTTAAAACTCCTAGGTTGTAGCTATCGGGAAACAGACTCCGGCAGGGAATTCCACTCCTTAGCTAACAGCCCGAAACGCTAAAAAACTAACGTTATATAACTTAACTAAAACTAAACACCCAGTTCTTTTTAAGTCCCATGTAATAGTGGGCGAGCCTATTGTCATCAATTGGGCGGAAGTCAAGACTGCTAAGAAACTCCAGGTGTAAAAAAATTGCCCGACTTGAAAATTGAACCCAGGACCTCATTCAGTAGTAGCATTTGCGACCTCTAGACCAATTCCACTAAACTCACGTTCGTCACACAGCATAGTAAACTACTGCCTCTCTCATCTACTTACTCACTCCCATCAAAAGTAAAAACGAAGTTATAGTATAGACAAGCGATCTTAAGGTTACACTAGTCGATCATTCTTCCATACAAACGTAGTCTAGCGATTACTCCACTGTTTGACGATGTACGTTCAAAATAAAAAATGATATCAATTTGTCTCATCATTATGTAGCCTTGTATGGAAACAAAAATGTAAAAATGTTAAAAATACTTGAAGATTATGAGCGTCGAAAGTTCCATATTTCAACAGTAATTTTAAAGCATCTTTGGGCGGAAATAAATACCATGAAAAGAAGGAAAATTGCGAAACGACCTCCATACAGGGATAGATTAGTAATTCAACAATGCAAATAATTTTATTTTGAAATATACATTTAGTAGTTTTTTCATGATATCTAGACTTCTAAAGGTCTGTTTATAAAATTTTGCGCGCTCGTTTTCGTCCTAAATCATCATCAATTTCAATACAAATTTGCAAAAGTGCTAATTCGTACGCGAACTAGCTTCTTACTGCTCATAACAGCATCTATCTCTTTCGCACGTGTTGTCAGATTAGATAGCATGCATTTTAACCTCGCGCACAAAATAGTTCGTGGCGTCGACTAGGGTAACCTTAAGAGGAAATGCGGGCAGAGAGCTCCGACTGAGTTTCCTTAGTAAATTATATATAATTATTATTCGAGGTTTTGCTTTCGCCTATTTCCTCCTCCAATATTGGGCCACTTTAAAAGATATTCCATACCTAAACTGGCAAAGAAAGATAGATACTGTGCCTCTATGTTTTTATTTTTTCATTTATAGTTGTCAAATTTGTACACTAGGCCTCTGTTGACAACGCAATTTTGAGCATTTTTTGAGAGTTCTAGTGCTTCTGTGATTGTAAAGATTTTGTACCATCAATGTAACCAAACTTCGAATTACGCCTTTTTACTTAGGATATTCAGTCGGATGTCTGCGACCGCATTTCCTCTTAACCCTGTTTATGAATTAGAAATTAATGAATATTTGTCAATCTTTAATTTAGCTCGAAAACCTGTCAGACTTTGACATTAAAATACTTTTTTTTTGTAATTTATAGGCTCGCGTTGACCGCTATCTCGCCTGATGTTAAGCGATGATGTGGTCGACGGTGAAGCACGCTTGCCTAGAAGTAACCTATTCACTCTTGACTTAAAGACCCCAAGGCAAGACTTTGACACGTTCTTAACTCCAAGTTATCAATTCAAAAACCAGATATTTGACCAGATTTTAAAATAGCTTACCATAGAATGTCCCAGGTATTCTGCTGCGTTGTCCGATATATAAAGCAGTTTGCCGTTCTGTGTCATCATCATCAGGAACCCGTTTAGTGCCTGCGAAAGTGAAAAACAATTGAGATACTTTCCAACGTATTTAATTGTGGTTTATATTTACGAGTACTATCAAATGCTTTAATTATAAAAAAAAAACAAATCTAACTGAACTTAATTTAGAACTGATTAAAAGGTTCTTCAAATTCAGTTAAACACTAATGTTTAACTTAAACATGAAAATTTCTCTGAAGCAAGCTTTCGAAAAAAAATAGGATTCAGTGTCTATTTCGGCTAGGCATTTTTGCTTTCAGCAATGGTCCTTAGAGCTTTAAGGCTACCCAAGTGGATCGCGTCTCGCGACAATGTGAGTCTATCTGTGACGTCACAAGACAGAGCCGCATTGAATTTCCTTTGTAAAATCACTGTGCGAGCTTCATTACGTGTTGCAGAGTAGCGTTGTCTGTTTGCGGGAGCCCTTACAATAGGAACGTTCATATAATAACAATTTCAGAATAGCAGACCCATCTTCTCTGTAGTGGCTTTCATCACCCAAAGAGTTAATCTTCGGGTTTTGAACACCCGACTCAAAACTCATGTTTTATGGATCTACCTAACCCGATTTTTTTTTGAATTGCAGAATAATAGTCAACGCCATCTACTGACATTACTGGAACCAGTTTACAACGCTATGTTCATTTTGGTCCGTGTTTTGTTTCTGTCATGTATCAGAGATGGCGCTGTGTTCGCAAAAAGTATAGGAAAATGAATTTTCTTCATAATTTTGTTTTCTTCGTAAATATTTCCGATATTATAATAGTTATTCGGGGCGGAAATAAATCCAACAAATCAAAGATTATGAAAATGGATCGAGCCATTCTCGAGTTATGAGTGGTGTAACTAACACGACTTTGTTTTATACATAAATATTTTACCATAGTATAATGCACGTACTAAGTATCAAGCGCTAAATAATAATTCTATTGTTCTATCCATCATTGGCTTAATAATAATGCAAGCTAGTCACTACTTTCTCAATACCAGCAAAAATAGCAACAATCGCAAAGATCTTGAACTTCTGATATTCACAAGTTTATTTGGCAATAAAATAATTAAGTGTAACATTGAATTACATTGTTCAATACTCATGAGATAATCGATGTTTTCACGGAAAACAGCCATTTAACGGTTTCATGTGTAATTATTTAACCGATTTGCGAATTTCACATAATTTTATTGTGTTAAAATTTTTAATTCGCATCTGCCTTGACTCTTGCTGTATAACAGACGGGTTGTTTGTTGTTTGTGTATCATTGACCTATTTCTTTGCAACATTCCATCATAGTTCTTGATTATTCTAGATAAACCCGTTCTTGACCACAACCACTCATGGACGAGGTCTACGACGAAAAGAGCGTGCGCAGGAGATGCCTGTTCCATTTAAGGGCCTTCATAAGCTTTAGTGCCGAAAAACGGTAACTTTCTAAAGCATACTCCTTAGTAACGGCTAGGTTAAAAGGTTTGAAAAAAATATATATTTATTATTGTTTCATGTACTTTTTTTTAAACAGGATTTTTTCGTATAACAAATAGTTTTGCTTTAAAAAAATAATTAGCAACCCTATATTTTTCGTAACTTTTGGATACTCATCCAAAACAACTTGGATGTTTAAAAATATTTTTTAAGAAAAAAATTGATGGCTGGATTTTCTTCATAACTGACATAGCATATGTAAATCAAATAATATATTGAAAAAACAAAAATGTTCTTAAGGAGGTTAAATATTGATATTTTGGCATCGAGCGGGCGCACGGCCAGTACTGTGTTTACATTGGGGCGTATATATCGCCTTCAGATCTAAGTTTTGCTTGTTATGTGTGTTAATTATTCTATGACATAAATAGAATATGGTAGATAAGCTACATATATATTGGTAGCTAATCTTTCTCATGGTCTAGTTAAAGAGCACTTAAACATTTATAGCATTTAACCTAATCCTTTATCTAAGACGTATTAATAGATTGACCTCATTTGTGTACAAGACATCTATATATATGAAAACATTCCATATTGTGTTTACCGTTCTAATTTACATTACTGTTTGAACTGCGATACACCTGAGGTATTATAGATCGCATAAATTAAATCTTGAACAATCGACTGGTGATCTCTTGTAATACCAATATTGCGCATTCTGGCGAATATCGCGTATTTTGCCATCGCGAACCACGAGTTTGTCACATAAACTTTGTGTTATTAGCGCTTGTTTTAATCGGAACAATATAATGTAAATTCTGTAGCCACTTGACTCCTAAATTGAGAATTTGAAATTGAGTATTTGTCACGCTACTTTGGGTTGAAAACTTGTCAAACTTTGGCTATGCATCAGTGGTATAGATAATTCAACTCATCTTTGCGCGTGGTGCCATGTGTGCGTGCGCTGTGCGTGTGCTTGTATTATGCATTTGTGTGGCAGTGACGCGGCAGTCATCGTCCGAGCAAACAACCACCCACACATGCTTATCCACACAGTGCCACAAAGATGAGATGAACTATAACGCCATATTGACGAGAAGGAGGGCGTTGTGAAGGCAATTTTATTGATGTAAGTGCACTGATATTTTGACTGTACCGGCTATGTAAAGTCGAATACAGAGTTGCTTGGCAGCTCATCAGTGAATCCATCCAAGCTTTTTAGGACGGACATGATCACACGAAAGAAGAAGACTAAGTAAATATCCATTTTGAACAACTTTATAATACAATGTTAACTTCAATGACGTCTCCTAAAAAATACTAATAAATGGACGAATTTACCGTATGTTGAAACAAAATCCGTTAACTTTTTCGTTCTGCGACTAAGAATTGGTGAGATTTGTGGTGAATTCGATTGCGGTAAACACCTGTAACTAACCCAAGCTTAAAGAAAAGCGGTTTTGGCATAACATAATACGTCCAATAAATATATCAGCTGTTGTAACTAATTTAGAGAGGTCAGTTGAGGCCATAATTATCATGTATGTATCGACAGATATTGAAACATGTGACAAATGAACCCACATTTCGCTTACGTAAGTAGGTTAACAATTATTAATAGTACACCTGACCTTACCAAACATACATGTGCACACAAATAGAGAAGTTTTTAATGAATACGTACCAACTTACATGAAAAATAGCTTCCAACTTATGATTAAAACCCCCAGAATTAAACATAATAAGTGGTTGCCAGTGACCACACCCCTCTAATACGGCCTTACGCAATGATTCAAATGTATTTTGTGTCCCTATCTCACTTGGCAATTCACCTTAAGAGTAAAAGAGATGTGAAGGTCGGGTACTTTGAAAAGAACTGAGAATTTGTAAATGTAAAATTACGTGGCGTGGGAATCGGCGTTTGGAAGGTTTTAATTAATTAAGTTAGGGGTTATGGCAGGCTCGTTTTGCGTGTGTCTGACTGGCGGTATGGCGTGGTATATTACCAGGAACAATGTTTGAACCTTACAAGGACGTTAGCAGAAACGATTCTTTTATTATAGGGTTCTTCGCCTTTTCGGTAAATCCGTTTTTTATAATCTTTATTTTTTCTTTGCCTCAAATGTTCTTTGATGTGTATGTATAATTCTTTTATAATAGATCTGTTCAATATATTATTAGCTTCCAACCTTGCCAAGCTGCGGATGGAAACTGTTCTAATCATAGACCCGTACATCAGTTTGCTTAGGTTCCAACTAAAGTTTTGAATGAAATTTAGATTGAACCCGTATCATTTAGAATAGAATATACTTTATTATACACCAAAAAAAAGAGCGAGAGATAGTTGCTAATAAAAGAATTAGAACCAATTAAAACTTAGAAGATAGATACTAACCTTAGAAAATCCGAAGTTGAGTGTGGTGGACGGTTGGTGGTTGATGTCAAAGCGTTTGAAAACTGTGAACAAAGAAAAACACATTGAAACCAATGATGTTATATATATATACTGGAGGTAGGTACGTTTTACCGACGTCTGCGCGGCAATACAAACACAAGCTGAACAGCTTGAGTGAGCTCAGTCCGTCCTTCGTCTGGCCGCGACACAAACGTACGTTTGAGCAGAGCAATTCTTTTTTGGTTTGTTAGAATATAATCTAGGGGTCTTTAAGTCGAGAGTGAATAGGTTACTTCTAGGCAAGCGTGCTTCACCGTCGACCACATCATCGCTTACCATCAGGTGAGATAGTGGTCAAGCGCGAGCCTACTGATAATAATATATATATATATATCGAAATTGGTCTCATTTTAATTTGGTGAAGATCTGATGAAGAACTTCGGAGATATATAACATAACTCTTCAATAAATAACGGCAAATCTCTTGGGATTGCAGCAATCGCATGTCTGTTTATTGTTTATACCATTTCATAACATAACTTCACGCCAGTACGCTCTAAAGGGGTACGCAGATGTGTACAGTTCACGTTGGTATACTTTCATTTCACCGGTTATATTCAAGTTTCATGGCATTCGGGTTTATTTATTATTATATTCTATTCTGGCATTATAAAAAATAAAAAAAAAACCTGTTTACAAAAAAAATACTACCGACTTCCAACTAAAAACACTACAAAGTGAAAAATAACTTTCTCTTTCGAAGTCGGTGTCCATAACGAAAAAAATAGGTATTTACCAAAGAAAAAACCTACACCGACTTCGAAAAAGAAAGTTATTTTTCACTTTGTAGTGTTTTTAGTTGGAAGTCGGTAGTATTTTTTTTGTAAAAAAGTTTTATTTTTATTTCTTATAATGAGTATTACATTGATTTAAACAACAAAACAAAACACAATCAATGGCCTCGAGCATAGTGACAAACAGTTGAACATTGCAACAAGCCAGTACGAATATCACATGCTAAGCGAAACTGCAGTATGAAAACGCTTGCATTGACTAACTGTAGATGCAGAGTATCGTAAAGTTAGGCTGTGGCTATTATGATATTATAATACAGTCATAAAGAGAAACCTACTATTACAAATATGAATTCTAGTACAGTCGTTTAGTGAAATGTTACACACCTACATACAACTGTACGTTATTACAGATAAAACAGTTAATATGAGTGTAATGTCTTCGTTCAATCCGCCGACAAGAAATTGTAACGACACATACAATATGAAATGTTTGTGTTAAGGATACTTGCACATAGCACGGGAAGGAGAAAAGTAACTTTTCACTTGAGAAAACGGGGTATTTGGAAAGTTATGTAGTTTCTGACTATAAAAATTTTATACTTAGGTATTACGGCAATATTTTTTGTAAGAATCATCGTCATCATCAGCCTTTTCAATGTTCCCACTGCTGGGACACATGCCAGCAGTGGGTCCTCTCTGTGAGAGGGAATGGGCCGTTATCCACCACGCGGGCCCAGTGCGGGTTGGTGGATGTCAAATGTATTCGAAATAATATTTATTGTTTGAAAGAATAGTTCGAAACAACGCGAGATTCTCTCAATCTTTCGATTTTTTTTCAGAAGACATCCAATAAATTTATCTTTGCTTTTCCTTTGTCAAAATTTCATAGTAATTTCGAAACATTCAATTATCCGATTGATACTTTCATTTTGAGTTTGTCTTAAAAACTATTTATATACTAACTATTCAGGCGATCTATAAAATATATTAGGAGTTTATAATCTATGTGAATCAGCCCTAACATCAACGTACGAGTAATACACGAACAATCGATAATTCGGAGCGGTCTCTACACCGCTGATACTCATCTCTATTGAGCCTCGATGTCGACTATTGTACTCGAGAGCGCTCTCTATCACTCGCATAACTATTGAGAAACCTTTCTCTCGACATGAAAAATTACGACATTAGAAAAATGGTATTTTAACTAGCATAAATGTCGCTTAAAAACTGGAGCAAACTATTTAACAACACAAAAAAAAAACATAATCAATTTCAAGCTTAATAACAATAACACTTTTTTATCGCCTAAAGCATTAGCATTAAGCTTAATAATCTGTGACATAATTAATAGACAAAAAATACATAGCCAATCAGCCAATCACAAAGTTGTGACACTGCCTTCTAAATTCAAATCGATGTCAGTGCGCACTTAGAAGACAAACAGTATTCGTAATTAATCGATAGTATCGATCCATACTTTCTCGTTCGGCGGCCAGGAAGCATCGATAAACAATAAGCGGGCGACCACCCGATCATATCGATAAGTTATCTGTGGAATAATTCCCGTCTCTAATGGGCCCGCCTCAGCGTAAGGGATTTACACTTTCTAAAATATCTCAAAAGGGTTTCAGTGGAGGATGGATTAGAATATTGATAAGTTTTGCGGCGAGACTAGTCTCACACCGTATGGTTCGTGATTGTTTTAATTGTGCGGCTTGTAACTTTAATTAGAACGATGCTGATTGATGTTTTGTTAGAGAACTTGGATAGAGGATGTATATATTATAAGCTGTTATTATAAGGGACTTTTACAGCAAATAGGTCTACTCTCACAATGCAATGTGTCCTTGCAATCGAACGTGCAGAATCGATTCTTTTGAAGTTTTCATATTTAATGCTTCTTGTACCTAGTAAGCCGATGATTCAAAGATGTTTCTTATTCTTATTCTTTATTGCACACAAAAACATAAAATGAAGAAACAAATACAATGGACAGCTTATGTAAAAAGGCGAGCTTAACCCATAATTGGGTTCTCTAACAGCAAACCCAGTTGTTATAGGAAATTTGCGTATGAGGACAGTGATCCAAGTGCACAACAAAATTCCAAGTTATAAAAAAAACATTGAATATTTAAAATTCTTACATACTAAATAAACTAAACAGATACCTACGTGTAAACATAATACATACTATACTTAAAAAAATACATAACTAAAATCTTACATTTATAAATACATATTTATGCGTAATGTTGATAGGAAATGTTCCCTTATTCTTCTCTTGAAAACCTCCAATGAAACGCTATCCCGTATAGAATGTGGCAGAGTATTCCAGAGGCGAACAGCACGAACAGTAAATGATCCACCGTAACGACTTGAGGAGTGGGAAAGAAAACGAAGGTGAAGAGATGATGAGGAACGGCAACGTTATATTTGTGTATATTTTTGTACTTTTAATAATACTTGCCAGTTTCTGGATCTTTCATGAGCTAACCCCGAAAGTTTATAAATAACATCCAAAATAACAACTACGAAGTGAGGACGAGGTCCTCCTGAAGAGTTTTCATAAAAGGAAACCACATACAAATCAAACTTAGACATCAAGACCCCATACAATTGATACAGCTATACATTGGCACATCTGAGTCGTCACAAGATATTCGTCGGGCAGAATTCCTGAACCATTAGACAAACATCAGAGGCTGCCGCGAACGTTTGTATACATTACGTTTTAATAATGCATTCCCCACCGTTACGTGCCTGTGAACTACGATATATATGCGAAAATTGTTGTTTATAACGTATTTGTGTATACGGTTATAATGGAGGCAGTGGGGCTGAGTTATTTTGTGTTTGAGGAGAGTGAAATGTGGTTTGTTTTGTTGACTGTTTGAAGGAATGCTCATATTGGATTACATTTGAAGATACTGTCATTATCATTATTGAGTCCATATCCCTTACTAGCTGTCCCAAGCGGCTTCGCTCCCGTCAACTGACTACCTACCTACCCATCTACCCTACCTACCCTACCCTACCTACCCTACATACATGATTGTTGCGTAACTTAAACCGTTTACGCAGCGCACGCAACGGAAGCTCTCAAAAAGGAACAATTTTGCCCGTTTTTGCAACATTTTTCATTTATACTCCGCTCCTTTTGGTTGTAGCGTGATGTTATATAGCCTATAACCTTCCTCGATAAATGGACTATCCAACACAAAAATAATTTTTCAATTCCAACAGTAGTGCCTGAGATTAGCGCGTTCAAACAAACAAACAGACAAACAAACTCTTCAGCTTTATAACATTATTATAGATTATAGATAATCGCTGATATGTAATGTATACGGTGCATTATAAACTTAAGTAATTTACATTTAAATTTGAGCAATTTGCCAAACAATTGTCTATGTATAGCCATGAAAAATGATTTTCTACATAAATCTTTAATAACTCTTACTGGTAATTGGAAAGTTTGTGTAGTAAATACGTTGCACTAGTAACTATATTGACACACAACCTAGAATTAAAAATTATATAACTTATAAATTAACTAACTTTTGTCCGCCGCTTCGCCCGCGTCAAAAGTTTTTTATTATTCCGAGGAAACATTATACCGGAATGAAAAGTAGTAGCCTATATGCTATTCCAGACTATAATCTATCTCTGTGCCAAATTTAATCCAGATCCGTTCAGCTGTTCTGGCATTATTGAGCAACAAATATCCATCCAAAACGTTCGAATTTATAGTATGATTCGCAGTACTGGCCGTGCGCCCGCTCGGAGCCAAAATATCAATATTGAACCACCTTTTGAACAGTTTTGTTTGAAAAATATTATTTGATTTACATATGCTATTTCAGTTATGAAGAAATTCCAGCCATCAATTTATCTGTGTAAAAATATTTTTAAACATCCAAGTCGTTTTGGAAGAGTATTCAAAAATTGCAAAAAATATCGTGTTGCTAATTATTTTTTTAAAGCAAAATATATTATACGATATATTTGTTATACGAAAAAACCATATTTAAAAAATAATGTACATGAAGCAATAATACATATACATATTTTTCAAACCTTTTATCCTAGCCGTTACTAAGGAGTATGCTTTAGAAAGTTATCATTTTACGGCACTAAAGCGGATGAAGGCCATTAAGTGTAAAATATTTGAGGAACGCTCGCTTTTGTTTCGCGTAATGCGATAATGCTGACCGTTGTATATTTTTTAGTTTTAAGTTTCTTTTGTTCTGTATTTTATGGTGTATAATAAAGTATATATCAATAAATAATATGCTTGCATCGATGTTTAAATTATATTTTTACAGAAAACCTCTGAAGCAAGCTTGGCTATGTATATTATACATATTATAATATTATATACGACTTAGGACTAAATAAATCTGGTACACAGGTAATGTCTTCACACAACCAACATACATCCAGAAGCTATCGAAACTAAATACCTGCAGCCACCAGATTTTATCACTAATTAAATCTGTTGCACAAAACCCAATGGCTTTCAACGCGTGCGCAGCTTCTATTGATGCCATACATCTTCAACTTTCATCGGCTCGCTGATAAATACAAACACTTAGGTAATTGAAACATACTCTATCAATTACTGATTCCCTCACATCTAGTACACGTGTTCTGACGATAAGGTAAACCCTGGAGTATGAATAAGATAAGCTATACAACTTAACGCGTTAGGTGCACTCATTTTCAAAAGTGATTCCACACTGTACCATTACAATTTTGAACATAATTTATACTCAACCTAAGTACACACATAAATTCAAAAGGAAACTAAGAACCAAAAAGCTAGGCTTTCTCAGCAAGTAATACCCACACTTTTCACCAAAACACCCTGCTAAATCTCTACAAAGCGCAAGTTTTGTTGTGAATGAAATGGCTCGCATCTGCCAAATTCCAGATCCTACCCGGGGCTAAAGCTTTATTTGGATACCAAAATGCATTATTTCAACTACGTATATGGTTAATAAAAACAATATTGTGAGCAACGTTATGTATTTACCCATAAGAATAATATTCTTCAGTCCATAAACAATTCTGTGAAAAAGTTGTATAGTTACCGCATGACAGAATTATTCAGTATCTATTGACAGCTTGTATGCCAGCAAGATGCACAAACACTTGTATGCGTTCTACAAGAAAACCATTAGCGCTCTACATCCCCTCCATACCCCCCCAAAACGTAAACACTTGCTAAATGTCTAAGAACAAGACTGATGGCTCCGTACTACCACTAATGCGTGCGATTGCGCTCAAATGGCGCACTACATCAATGTTGCCCGCAGATAGTTTGACTCAACTCGGGCTAAAATTAAGTGTATTGGAGTTATCACTCAGTGAGCACTGGGTTCAAAGGTTGAGCCTAATTGGAGATTTGTTGAGCTTTTGACAGACGTTTGTTTGAGCTTGACGGGTTGTTAAATGGAATGGTAGAATTCTGGATGAATTTGGGGAGGCCTTAGCCCAGCATGTAGTATAACCTCACTCGAGCTAAAATTAAGTGTATTGGAGTTATATACGATTATAACTCAGTGAGCAAACTGGGTTCAAGGTTGAGGCTAATTGGAGATTTGTGTGTTTGAGTAACAGAAAGTTTAAAACGAAGTGAGAATGGTAGTTAAAAAGCTTTTGGTGCCAAGACTACCTGGAGTTAAATGGGGAGGCATGCAGAGGACATTTTCCAATAGTAAGAGTAACCCTCAGTTTCCCAGCTCAAAATGATCGCAGAATTAATGTGACAAATTGTCAAGCACGCGTTAACTGCTGTGATTGGTTGAATGAATTTTCAATAATTTAGAGCTGGGAAACTGAGGGTTAGACTGCCAAAAGTTAATTACCATAACAAAAAAAACTGATAAGAAATACACAACGCATTTTTTTTTAAATTGGGTTCATTCTGTGCAGGAAAAATAGAAACCTTCACACAGCCAATGACTCAAAAAGACTAAACGAATGGCGTAAAATTATGACCATTACATGTACCAAAACAATTAACAACACTAATAAATAAAAACCACACTAAACACCCAATTTTCAAATCACTTAAACACATTCAAATCAACTTCATAAACAACAATATTAATGTGCAACACTTAATAAACGCCATAAAAAAAACTTATAAGAAAATATACCTAATATCAATATAATAACTCCTTAGCCTGAGGCACTGTGAGTCTGTGAGCGAAGTCAAATGGCTCCCTAACAGATTCAAATGAAGAACATTTGTTAAGAGAAGTCTCACAAATTGTTTCGTTCCATTAACTTAATGTTAACACGGAAAGTCTCGGTGTTGGTAATTAAATATTGTGGACGTGGGTTGGGTGTTCAATTTTCTAGGGTTAAGTTAAGTTTAAGTTAGGTATAAGGAATTTGTACTTGTGATTCTTAGTGAACTTACACGCAATGTTTTGGGTTGAAAAGTTTAGTGCCCTGTGTTCTTTATCACTTATTGAAGGAGTGAAAAGGAGTTATATTAAGCTAAGTGTTTATACAACTATGTATTTTGGTTTTCTTTTAGAATAATACAGCTAATCTCGGTAATTGATATCGGGAATTTATGAGCCTTTTCATGTTCAAGTCAAATGAGGCGAGTCGAGTGAGGCTAATGTTAACACGGAAAGTCTCGGTGTTATAATTAAATATTTTGGATGTTAAACGTTATATAAGCAATTTTTGTGCCTTGATGAACTAACGTACACGCAATGTTTTGAATTGAAAGGTGAGTTGTGTATTTTTTCAGTTATTGAAGAGAGTGAAAGTCTTTAAAGACAGTGTATCTAAAACTATTTTTTTTTGATCTGATCTCGAAGTTTTACATATAGGCTTTAAAATAAGTACAATTTAAGGCAAAAATCAAAGTCAAATCATTTATTCCAACGGCACTTTTCAAAGTCAAAAAAATATTTCGAATAAATTAAGTTAACACAATAATTACATATTAAGTTCAATGTTGTGGCGGCAAAACCAATAATCAGTAAAATCATTAGATGATAGGAATAATGGTAAACATTGATTTCATCCAGTATAATCGAATAAATTTAAACTAAATTTTACTTAAAACTCTAAACGGGCGTTTTAAGTCAGTGAGATTTCTAAGCGGCCAAACTTAGCGCAAATGAACTTATAATTTCCTCCAGAACTCCCACACATTCAATGGGACGTTATGGTGTTCATAAATAATGGCTGAGCACGTGCCCCGCGCCATAATCGTTAGTGTAATTAATTAGCGCGCGCCGAGGGACCTGCGCGTGCGCTAATCAATTTTTCTGTGAAGGGCATTAGTTTATACGAAACTGTTTTCTTTTCTGGCACTTTGGTAGTATTTTTGTGTGAATAACTGATAGAAAAGGAGTGACTAATTAGATAAAGATAACTAAAATAAAATACAATCGAATAAAAATCTATATCTATATCTACTATAAATAAAATCTTATAAATCGGAAGAGTTTGTTTGTTTGAACGCGCTAATCTCAGGAACTACTGGTTGGAATTGAAAAATTGTTTTTGTGTTGGATAATCCATTTATCGAGGAAGGTTATAGGCTATATAACATCACGCTACGACCAATAGGAACGGAGAATAAACGAAAAATGTTGCAATAACGGGCAAAACTATTCCTTTTTGAGAGCTTGGTAGGCAGGGTAGATGGGTAGGTAGGCCTTAGCCAGTTGACGGGAACGAAGCCGCGGGGGACAGCTAGTATCCTATAATAAGGAAGAATACATTCTGCACCGACCCTAAAGTCCACAAATTGGAATAAAGGAACATAATTACAATGGTAAGATTTATGGCTCAGTACAGAAATAAATTGTATAGCAAGTTAAGTAATTTAAGTGCTTTCAATATGGGTATAGTGGATAACACATGGTATCTTTAAACAATGCCTCCTCATCATATAATTATCATACTTTTTCTGAAAATAATTCCACTTTTCCTAAAGAAGCATAAGCAAAGTTGCATAATAGTTAATAAGCCTGTCTGCGTATTTAAAATTGTAAACATGCTAGTTATTTAAATGATCAATATACATAGGTACCATTCTACACATCATCATTTCAGCCGAAATACGTCCACTGCTGGACATAGGCCTCCCCCAAGCGTCGCCACACTGATCGGTCCTGTGCGTTTCGCATTCACCGGACGCCCGCAGCCTTGACCAGGTCGTCGCTCCACCTAGAGGGAGGCCTTCCAACGCTACGTCTTCCGGTACGCGATCACCACTGCAGAACTTTTCGGCCCCAGCGGCCATCCGTTCTACGAGCAACGCCTGCCCACTGCCACTTGGTTCTCTTCAAATTCTGAACACTCATAATAAATTATCAAACCCAACAAAAATAGTTCATTATCACCATTGAATAAAGCATTCTAACGCCGATGTAAGTAGCTTTATTTAAAAGGCACTTTGCAGGTGCTTAGCTAAATAGAGATATTTCTTATTTCAAAATATGTAAGTATGAAGTTCTATATAAAATCTTTTTAACAAAAAAATCAAACCGATTTCCAAAACAAAACACTACAAAGCAGAAAATAATTTATTTGCCGAATTGTGCCGAAGTCGGTGTCGAAAAACGGGAAAAATAGGTACAAACCTTCATTTAAGTTATTTTTTTTATCTCTTTTTAGTTTTGGTAGGTGCCTCCAATTACCATTTCCATCGGTATTTTAAGTATTTGTTTCATCTTAACTATTCGAGATATCTTATATCCGTGACATAACTTATGTGACATGACTTAAGGAGTTCCTGTGACCATCTGTGGTCTTCTTCATCAGTTCCACTTCACCAAATGATACTTTCTGAGTGCAAACGATTACATTGTTGATTAAAATACTATAATATTTGAGGAGAGCCCTCGATTTCTCCAGGATCCCATCATCAGATACTGACGTGATGATCATGGGTCCACTTAGGAAGTATACCCTTTCATACAATTTTCCAAATCGGTTCAGGCGTCTTTCAGTGATCGGGGAAAATACAATAAAAAAAATATGGCGAATTGAGAACCTCCTCCTTTTTTAAAGTCGGTTAAAATATAGTACGGTAGTCTGATCTAAAGATTTCAACATTAACCGATTTTAACAAAACTTTACATATATTCAGCACCTTAAAAATAAAGAATAATAATAATAATAATTAACAAAAAGTATCAAACCATATTTCAAACCCAACTATTACCAGTGAATAAAAGCATTCTAACGCCCAAGTAAGTGCCTTTATTTAAAAGCCAGCTCGCAGGTGGTTAGCTAAATTGAGATGTTCGTTAGTTCCTAATGGTATGTATCGCGTCAATCGGGGCCTGTTATTTCTGTCGCCCAGGCACTGCCCTGCTGGTCACTGATCCGGCTTTTTAATAAAGTCATGTGGGATTATATTGTGGAAGTATTGTCAGATGGACATTTTGTTGGACGATTTCTGGGTAGAGGGAAAGATGTGTGAAAAATGAGGGCTAAAAATATTTTGGAATAAATACAGTACAGTACAAGTGTAGACATAAAATTGGTGACTGTGAACAGAACACAGCTGCTTTTTTTTATCAATGTAAAAATTTCATCGGATTTGGCGTAAGAATGAGGCCCTGCAATTTGACGAAAAAACTTGCGGGTGACGATTAACCTACACCATAGAATATGTGTTATTTTCAAAGATGGAATTGATTGTTGAGACTGATTTTGCATATAGAATTGACATGCATTCTTTGATTGAACAGAGGTGCCTCATACCAAGGCCTATTTCTGAAAGACTACCTGCTAAAGAATCAAAATTGTCTCACGGAATTAATCTCCTAAGTACAAATATTCATCTCCCAAAGCGTTCCTTACCAAATAGTTTATAAAAATTCTGTCTGTGATTCAAACAGGTCGTTTTGAACTAGCATTGCCTTCGCAAGCGAACCTTTCTCAAATATCTTTCACTATAGCCCTATAAAACTGTCCATGAAACGTTTCGAAAATATTAGTACCGCACCAAAAGTGGTAGGCGGAACACTTGGGACTGTACCTCGTACCAGTACCAGTCCCGCCCCACTTATGCAAATCCTACAGTCAAATACTACAGAGGATATTGTCTCAATGACACTGAAATATCAAAACTATTTTTAAGGAATAAATCTTTTTTTAAGGAATTAATTAAATGCAGAAATTCGTCCTCAACTCTGTTCCATACCAAATAGTATTGTTAGTTTCAGAAAGGCAATTCTTTTGATTTTGAACTAGCATTGCCTTCGTAAGGCTCTTAAGCAAACTTTTTCACTTTGGTAGGGGGAATACTTGGGCCTGTACTACGTACCACAGACCAGTACCACCCCTCTTATACAAATCCCACATCCAATTACTACAGAGGAAATTGTTTCGATAACGACCAACTGAAAAATTAGAACTATCTCACGGAATAATTCTATCAAATCCAATAGTAATTAACAATCCTCTAGAGTGTAGTCTGTTTACTAAAATGTTAGTTTCAGAAAGGCCATTCTTTCGATTTTGAACTAGCGTTACCTTCGTAAGGCCCTTAAGCAAACTTTTGAAGGACATCTTTCACTAAAGCCCTATAAATATGTCTCACGAAACTTTTCGAAAACATTAGTCCCACACCAAAAGTGGTAGGCGGAACACTTGGGACTGTATCAGGTACCACGTAGCAGTACTACCCCACTTATGCAAATCGCACAGTCAATTACTACAGAGGAAATTGTTGCGGTCTGGAGAGTCGTGCGATGCCTTTTCGGGTTCCTCCCGAGTAAGTCTATTGTCTGTCAGTCGGAGGGTGTGGACACTGGTGGGTTAATTAGTGTATGGGATATGTAGGGCTAACTGTATCTCGGCAAACTGTATCTGGACTGGAATATGTCTGTAAGGAAGAGCTTCCTATCCACTTAAGTCTTAAGTGTATGTTGTTTGTCGTCATAATATGCTTTATTGGACATCAAAATTGTAACCCAACTCCTTTACAATATTCAAAGCGAATCGTTATTCGAAATCGAGATACAGGTATTTAGATATAGCTTTTTTGTGCAATTATTTATTTATTTATTGATTTGCCTACAATTGTTACACATATACATACAAGATTACAAGTGCAGAAGTTAGATATCAATTGTGTACAATATTAATCGGCAAACACAGCATTCGTAAAAAAAATACAATCGGATGACAAGTTAGTCCAATCCTATAAGTTAATAAGTTTCTAACAAGATCCACTTTACTCCACTTTACTTTATTGAATCGAGCACTAAAATTATTTACTAGCTTTTCCCCTGGCGCACTCCACAGTATCCGTTAACTGGATAAAAATAGCGTATAATCAGGAATAATGTAGCTTTCTACTGGTGAAAGAATTTTCAAAATCAAACAAACTTCATCATCATCAGCCTTATAATGTTCCCACTGCTGGGACAAAGGCATCCTCTCTGTAAGAGAGGTTATAGGCCTTAATCCACCACGCGGGCCCAGTGCGGGTTGGTCAATGACACACGTCTTCGAATTTTTGGTTCTAGGACATGCCGGTTTCCTCACGATGTTTTCCTGCACCGTTTTAAGAGCAGTGGTGATGAAATAATTTACACGAAGTGAAGCGCCTGCCTGGGTTCGAACTCACGACCTACGATACGTAAGTTGGCGCCGTTACCACTGGGCCACCACTGCTCTAGAAACAAAACTTACAATAAAATTATAGTGTAGAAATGTAACTGAAAATATAAAATTTAAGAAGTCTATCCTACAAGTATTTTGAAAGTTCAATATTTTAATAAACTTTTAAAGATATGAGTTTTAAAATAATTCTTCTGCATTTTAAACTACAGCCAATGAGTATTACAGAATGTTAAGACAAGTGTGCCTACTATAAAAAGTAATTGTACGTTACTATGGTGCAATTAACGTTAAGCTGACTAAAGTTGACAACAATTAGATCAATCAAACACCCCATGAAACAAACACCAACTGTCAACATTTCACAACACTAAACGCATCTTAAGGTCACCTTCACACTGCCTGTCCGAGTCGCAATTAACGTTTCAAACGTGTCAAATAAATTGGCTTGTCATGCCAACAGGCTCGTGTGAAGGGGCCGTTACTTTAGGCACAAATGACGGCTGCTTGAATGTTTGATGGGTACGTAAACTGTGGGAGAAATTGTGGGTAATTAGAGTAGAATGGGGTTCTTGGTGTGGGTAGTGAATTATGTAAGGTTGTTAATGTCTATTAGTAAGATAAAGGTGGGCTTACGATAGCAATACACTTTTGTACAATAAAATACAACCGACTTTAAAAAAAAAAAACACTACAACTTTAATTTCGTAAGTTGGGGTTCCTGTTTTCGTTTCTTCGTTTTTGAAGTGTTTTTTTAGTGTTTTTATTTGGAATTCGCTTGTATTTTTTTGTTTAAAAGATTTTTATTTTATTTTTCACTTTTTTTGTGGTACATAATGGACAAGTTCTATAATAAGGTACCTATATTGCTCACAGTGATGCCAGAATAGATTACTCGAATAACATAACCGGTGGAATGAGAGTGTACCAGGGTGAACTGTACACATCTGCGTACCCATTTAGAGCATACTGGCGTGATGGTATGTTATGAAATGGTGTAAACAATAAATATACATGCGATTGCAGCAATGCCGAGAGATTTGCCGTCATTTATTGAAGAGTTCTGTTGTATATCTCCGAAGTTCTTCATACGATCTTTACCAAATTTTAATGGGACCATTTCGAAATAAATTTCTTTTGTACAAAAAATGGATTTTATATATGACGGAGTTATGCACGAACAAACAAAAAAACAAATCGAGAACCTTCTCCTTTTTAGGAAGTCGGTTATAAATATGCTTTTATTCATCCAAGGGTTATGCAGAAGCGTTGCTATAGTACACCGAAATTTTGCCAGATATAGTTAAGTTCAATGTTATAGGGATGTGCGTATTATAATCAACCGAGCAAATATCCAGAAATCCAGACTCCAGTCTGACACAGAAAAATCCAGATGGAAACTGTAACACCACCCAATATAAATTTCCCCGACTGGAAATTGAATGCAGGACCTCATAATCACTGTTCACTAGACCAACAATGTAGATAAAAAATGTCGTGGTTGCCCAGTGGCTAAGACCTCGCCTCTCGTGCTTTAGATCGTGATTTTAAATCCGGGCAAGTATCAATGTGACTTTTTCAAATTCATATGTACTTTCTAAGTTTATCTTGGACATCACACGCAACGGTGAAGGAAAACATCGTGAGGAAACCTGGACTTATATAGTTAATATAAGTCTGAAATAGGCAAGTCAGAGACCTGTGCGGTTCCCAGAGGCGGCTTAAATAACTCTGACACCAGAGGTGATCACATCCTCACACGAAAAGAAGAAGACTAGACCAGCAAGGCAACGGAAAGAAGCAAACGCACCGAAAAGTGCAGCAAACGACTTACCTAGATAAAAAGGCGGTATGAATATTACGGTGATTGTAAAATCAAACTTTGTAACTATACAGAATAAAAATCGTAATTTACAGAATAAATTTAATCAATTACATAACAAATTGCCTCTGTTTTTTTTTTTCAAAAAAACTTAAGATCACTAATCAAACCTGCTGTTACTATGTCAAGGAACATTAATTACTTCGAATCGCGTTGAGAGCATAATTAATCTCCACACATATTGATATATCATTTTATCTACAAATTATTTGGTCCCCTTGACATTTCGTTTTTTTTAAATAAAAATAAACATTCCAATAAATGCTCCGTCAAATAAACAAAATTAAACAGAAAATACGTGGGTACGTGTTATTTTTAATCGATATAATATATTCGAATCGATAGGCCGCGTACTCGTAAATACAGGTCATTCGATTTATAAATCAAACTTAAAATCGATTTCAACAAGTGGCTATTAATTAAGTTGTAGTTAGATTAGAAATTAGATAGAGCAACAGTTGGGCGGCGACGGAGGTTTAATATATGGGATCTATTATTAAAATTATCTATAGATACGTTAAATACGCTGCAATCGTCGGAAATGGAGGTGTGAAGTGGAGAAACTCGATGCCACTCAATACTTTTTCAAACATATAATTATGTGGTTTATAAATCGCCTTGTATCTACGGGAAAACTGTTTATTAAGATATTACGTAATACAACCACCTGTTGGTATTTTGTTATTTGGTAAGTATAGGTTTTGTTTGCAAGGTTGGTTTGGACATTACAACATCTTAAAATTTTTTCATCAACTATGGGTATTTTTGGTTTAACGCGTTGATGTCTTTTGTACCAAAATATTTTTTGAGCCGTAATTTTTAACTTTGAAGTAACTATGTCGACATCAAACATAATTTGACATTACAGTAATTGACAGTACATTCACATTACGACATTATCGATATTCTTATAATTGTGATTGTTATTGTTTTAGAATATTTTGATATTACCATTTAGACGTATAGCTTTTTGAAAATACACATTATGACATTTATTTTATATTCTTCATAGCATGATAAGCGAGAAATTCACATTTAATTTTTTTTTAACTCATCTGTATCTATCTATTAAATTCTGACCGGTGTTAATAATAATTGTTATGTGTATAACTATATTATTAAATTCAAATGTAATATTTTGCATGCCTTAAGGTAAAATGTATTGGGATAATTTATTAATATTCCAACTTATATGTAAACCTACATTATCAGCAAATAAATGATTTCTTTCTTTCTTTGACTGCTGTATGAAATACCGAATAAAACCTGCGTAAATGCTAAACTAACATCGCAATTACCTTCAAATTATTCAAACACACAACATTTGATCAGTAGTACTTAATTTCTAAATAAATCACGCACATTCCGTCTTGATTGGCTGTCAACATTGACAAATAAAAATTGCGATATAAACGTGAATGAAATATGATATTTCTTTTCATCAATCCATCCATCAATAGTCTGAAACAGCAACTTGATGATTAAGTCATCAATTTTAATTATATTACATTCGAAATAGTAATGACAGGACGGTGTCGTGTATGTATAGATGTACAATAATGTATAAGTTTGAACAAACGTCGATTGATTCAATTTTATACAAAATGTCGTAATGTGGTTTGCGAAGTGTGAACGGGCTCTATGGGATTATGACGCTTTTATGTGTTAATACTTTTAGATTTAGGTAATCTTAGTTATGGTTAACTTAGATAGAGGTATGTTTAATTCATCGTTACCTGTTAAGGATAT
Organism: Orthosia gracilis; assembly: GCA_947562075.1. NCBI lineage: Eukaryota > Metazoa > Arthropoda > Insecta > Lepidoptera > Noctuidae > Orthosia > Orthosia gracilis. The sequence continues at coordinate 63,657,237 of OX387264.1, read as the reverse complement.
AGAAAAAGATTATTGTTGAAACAACTGCTTTAGCCTGGGAGAATTAGTAGGATGGAGTTTCTTGTCCGTTCTTTTCCATGACAAGCTACTTTTCCGTAAGAACGGTAGATTAATAATTATTACTACTAAATTTAAATTTTTGACGTTCAAAAGTGCTGCTTGGTGGCCTAATAAAATTAAATAATAAATAAAAATAATAATTGAATAAATAAATAATAATAAAAAATTGACTAAATAATTTCAACTTTTGACTTTGAAGAAAGGGAAGCCGTTGCTGTAAGACAGAACAGACTAAAAGTAGTTATTATTATTTCATCATCATCATCAGCCTTTTAATGTTTCCACAGCTGGGACACAGGCCTCCTCTCTGTGAGAGGGAATTATTATTAATAATAATTATTATTATTTATTTTAAATAAAAATAATTGCAATGTCATTTATAACCGATTCAAATATTTTATTTTATTATAGATATTAGGATAAAGAAGATTTATATTATAATTTTACTTTAATCCGTAATCTAAATCTGCTTATTTTGCACCAAAACGTAATTTGATTAACAGGCTGAAGCTAACAGTATATTTATTCCTTATAAATGAACCATAAAATGACTTATTCCATTGAAGTCTTTAACTTAATGATAGATTAGCTACGAGAGGACGTAAACTTATGATCTTCTAATTGAAAGCAAACACGACTAGCCTCCGTCAATCAATCAATACTGCAATTACTTAGATCTTCAATTTTATGCCTTCAGCGTCTTCTAAGTAATGTATGATTTGTTTATGAGATGTAGTTTAGTTGATTTATTTCTGAGTTTTATGATGCTTTACGATGAAATTGACAAAAAATATAATCAATTAAAAACATAAAAAAATAAGCATAACATGTCTCCTAGTAATTCGCCTGCAAGAGAGAGACAGATGTGAGTGAGATGTGATGTGTTAACAACACATTGTTAACACATACTTAAATAGTTATATGTTCTAATTATAAAATCCCTTTTATGGTATCTACTTATAATAATATCTACAGGCAAGTAACTTAATGGACTCACCCTTATAAAAAGGGCAAGTCAAACCAAACCAACCATGCACAATTGTAGAATTGGCTAACTGGGAGTTTTTTTTATATAAAAAAAATCGACAATTTTTTACCGACCTTTTGGATTTCAAAGACTTCTTGACATTTTACCCAGAAACTAAAAATTTTGAAGCAATAAAGCAAAGTATTGAAAGTAAAAATCCCAAAACTATTGAGAAGCTTTTATTCAATCACTGTACTTATACACTTACTAAAAACCTATAGTACAAAAACATCCGCCACCAAACATCCTATTCTCAACTCAAATCCGGTGTGAAGGCAGAACACTGATGAAATCATCTCCACTACCGGTTGTTGTGACCTTTTGCTCCGTGGCTAAATAATATTATTTTTTTTAACATTAAAACAATTGAAAGCGAGATCGGTACTTGAATATAAGGTCATGTATGGATGCAAGTGATGGACGAGACTCCTTGTTTCGAGTGGTGTATTGTTTGGAAATATTATTGAGTGATTATTATTATTGTAAAGGCTGCGTGTGATTGAAAATTAACATTTCAAATGTATTACAAGCTCATTTTATTATTTGGAAGTAATAAACATCATTATTTAAAAGTAATTTCGGATGTATGTCTTGTCCAGCAATAAAAATAAGTGTTTTATTTTTAAATATAATGCTTTTTAAAAAAAAAAAACATATGGGTGCATATCATGCCAGTCTGAGGATAAGTCATTTGCGATAAAAATCAAGATACTAGATAGTAGAAATTACAAAAAGTAGACCTCTTATTTTAGATGAATTAAATTATCATTTAAATTATAGTCTCCGTAGCCAAATAATATTTATTTTTAAATCTATTGAAAGCGAGATCGTTACTTGAATATGAGGTCATGTATGGATATGTATGTGATGGACGAGACTTCTTGTTTTGAGTGGTGTATTGTTTGGAAATATTGTTGAGTGATTTTTTTTGTAAATACTGTGTATGTTGCTTGAAAATAAAAGATTTGATAGAATACTAAAAGCACCTTTTACTTTCATTATATTGTGGAAATATACTACATCGTATCGTTAGGCGTAGTCAGAGGCCAGAAAATCTAACAACAGTCTTGTCATGGGGTATCATGTTGCTCAGTTACAGGATTGTGGAGGTAAGATCGACTGGCACAACAATAAAAAAACCGACCATGTGCGTGTCGGGCTTCACACATTTAGGATTCCGTGCTAAAGAAAAATCAGTTTTTACAATATATTGCTATTTTTTGTGAAATAAACGTTACAATGAACATTATCACCAAATTTCAAGTACACAATCAATGGGCGGTTAAAAAAATATTCAGAACAGAATTGTGTGAGAGACGACAGACAGACGGACACGAGAGTGACAACAATAGGGCTCCGTTTTGACCTTTCGGGTACGGAACCCTAAAACACTGGTATTACCCTAGTAATCCTAAAACAGCTGTATCCGATTAGAGAAGAAACCGACCGCAGCATATTTGGGGGAAGGTTAGGCAGTTTGGAATGGCTTTGTTTAGCAGTGTTGATGGAACCCAATTAATTAGTGGTTTCTTAAGTTTACTAACAAACCATTCATAAAGTCATCTTGACTTCAAAAACTAGGTGGTCATCATGAAAATTAGTCCACCGACTTTACCCGGTTACAATGGGTGGTAACGATCATTAATAGCATCTCTCAACGGTTGGACATTTTTTCCTGCTCTTTGGCGGAATTCCAGAGTTCCAGTTAGTGTGTTGTCCTCTATGTAACTTGTGCCCACCAGCACACGGAGCCGTTAATTGGGACTGGTCTATAATGGACGCGAGTAAGTGTGTGAGTTTTTGAGAGGCGTCTCTGGTCATTGTATGACTATTTTTATTACCTTAGGTTCTACATATAAAAATAATTGTATGTGTAAATAAATAAAAAATAGCCATTCTTATACCCCATTAAAAAAATTACACAGCCCAAATCAATATCAAAACACAAGCCCTAATTAACTTATATAACTCCTTATTCAATAGCTACCAATTCAGATTACCGAACAACAGAACTCTTATGAATCGACACTCAAAACAATGCATTTCGATACTTGATTGATAAACTTTTAACTCGAAACAAAAAGGTATTAATGTTCCCCGTGTATACTCCACGTCAAACGGCTTTCATCGAATCGAATCGCCCATTGTATCGATTAAACGCGTGTTGTAACCGATTGTACCAATCGATATGAATAAAAATGTTTTATTATTATTTCCGACCTTACCCAAGGCGTTAATTGTTGGTCGAATAGTTAACTGACAATTAATTTAATTAAGAATGTCGAAAATGGTTGTATACGTTTTGGATTACCAAGAGGTCAGATAAAATGGACCAGTTAATGGTGACCCTATTTTTAGGTTAATGGGTGCACGTGATATATTACCCAGTTTATGGGTTGTAGAGGTCAGTTAGGCAGTCGCTCCATATAAAATACTAGCTATCCCCCACGGCTTCGCCCCCGTCAACTACCTACCTTCCTAGTCTAACTACCTACCTAATCATCTACCCTATATACCTACCTACTAATTTGTTAAACTATTTATTTGAATAAGAATTAATATTACGGTACGAATATAACCAACTTTTAGAACACAAAAGCTGCTATTGCAATTTACGGACTTTTTTGTAATCATGTAGTACATAATTTTTATGAATCATCAATAGTTTTCTCAGCACACGCAAAAATAGGCGAAAATATGCTACTTTGGGTTACATTATTGCATTTTTCTTAAGGATCTATATTTTTTTTTGATATTAAGTATAGCCTATGTTACTTCTTGATAATTTAGCTTTCTATTGGTGAAAAATGGTTAAAATCGGTCCAGTATTGTCGGAGTCTATTCGGTACAAACAAACAAAAAGTCTTTCCTCTTTAAAATATTACTAGTTTTTACCCGCGGCTTCGCTCGCAGTGAAGCCATGAAAAAAGTATTTTTATTTTTTTATAAAAAGTATCCTATGCTACTTCTAATACCTCCAAGAATATATGTACAAAGTTTCATGATGATCGGTTCAGTAGTTTTTGCGTGAAAGCGTAACAAACAAACTTACATTCAGATTTATAATATTAGTATGATTACTAGCGGATGCCTCGCGATTACACCCCGCAGTTCCTGTTCCCGTGGGAATATAGTGATAAAAAGTAGCCAATGACACCCGGGGATAGTGTAGCTTCCCAACGGTGAAAGAATTTTTGAAATCGGTCCAGTAGTTTCGGAGTCTATAAGGAACATACATACATACTTTCTCTTTTATATATATCTAATAAATAGTATTTATATTTATATATATCTATGTATAGTATCTTTTATATATAGTATAGGCTAGTATCCAGTTAGATTAGAAGCACCAATATAGTTGAGGAAAGGAGGCAGATCGACTGGGTACAAATGATTTATTTGTATTGCAGTGCAAATTGCCATACTAAATACTTGCGTCATTTTATGTCTACTAATAAATATCACAATACCATCGACGCGTGTGTGAACCTTGACTCAGCATTTTGAGGTACAATAAGTTATGCATCATCATCATGCGTTTTGTTAATTTTATTTTTACAAGTATTGACAGTATCCTGAAAGATAAAAAAACTTTTAACAAAAAATCAAACCGACTTCCTTGTTTTCCGTTATTCGACACCGACTTCGGAAAAGAAAGTAATTTATCGCTTTGGAAGTCGGTTTTATTTTTGTTAAAAAGTTTTTTATTTTCCTCTTTTTAGTTTTGGTAGGTACCTCCAATTAACACGAAAATCATTTATAGCCAAAGTACATCTCATGACGATTCCAATAAGCCTAAACACGACTAGGAAAAATTGTTTTATTTCGGATCCAGTGGCCATTGTGGTCTTCTTCATCAGTTCCACTTCACCAAATGACACTTTCCGAGTGTAAATTATTGCATTATTGATGAAAATACCAAAATCGCTATATGTATGCCTATAATATATGAGAAGTTTCCTCAATTTCTCACCATCAGATCCTGGTTTCCTTATCATGGTACTACCCTTGGGATATCTACTTTCCAGCAAAAAAAGAATTATCAAAATCGGTTCATAAACGACCAAGTTATCCGCGAACACACATAAAAAAAATATATATATACGGTCGAATTGAGGAACCTCCTCCTCTTTGGGAAGTCAGTATATAAACAGTAAAGCAGAAGCTTCAGAATACAACTGGCTAAAAATTAATTATGCGACTAGGAAACTTTTCTTTTTAACGTTAATATTCATATTCGTTCAGTCTATCACTCTGTGGAATGCGCTCCCCCAAGATATCAGGATGGCAACCAACCGATTGGCATTCAAGGTGAAAGCTCGCGAACACGTTCGTTAGAAGTTGGCAGTAGTATCGTCACAACGTTAAATGTTTTCCAAATATCTGCTACTACTAAGTGTTTAAGTATATTCGTGTATTTAGTTTATTTGTTTAAATATATATTGTATGTATTTTGTAGCATGTATATCTTTGTATTTGAAAAAACCCACCTTGTCGTGATTTACTTTCCATATTGCACCTACCACTATTTGTCTCTGCATCACCCAAAGTTTGACTGGTAGAAAATGCCTAAGGCATTAAGTCCGCTTAAATAAATAAATATTATTATAACTTTTTCTCATACTTTCCTATATACTTTCCATTGGTGCACAAAACAATTAAATATGCTTTTATAAGATTACGAGACGGTCTTACAGTGGCAAGCAAGACTTTTAATGACAGGACAAGTATCACTGCGCACTCATGTAATTCAATATATGACCAAGTACGATTATTGAAGCCGGATTCATATCCACACTTTATATCCCTGTGTACTCTCAAATAAAATTACATATCAGCGATTCCCATTATCAATTCAAGGTTTCAATACAGCCATAAGAAATAAGTAACTACATTTATTAAAATAATATTCAATTGTAAGGTTGGTACGTAATAATAGTGAATAAATGTTGCCATAAATCTCAGGGCGTATGCTATGAATAGGACCCAGATTGCCAAGAACCTTGACCCACAAGTATGGCTTGCCGCCTGGCGTTGCTTGTCAAAACCGGCTTTGAAGTTAGGCCTTTTTAGTTGAGATGAAATGATTGTGTGTTGATGAAATGATTGATCGTTGAGATGATCTTTGTTTTGTAATGGACGTGTCAGACTGATGTTTAAAAATGTGCGAAAAAAAAAGGAACTAAATGATTGAGATTACATAAAATAATAGTAGTATTTATGTAATTGTGTATTGGAGTGATCCTATGGTACTCATAAGAGTTACACTTAAATTTTAAATGTAAGGGAATGTATTTAAATAAAAAATATAGCTATTCAAGCCATATTTTTAATTCAAGTGCACTCCTTTCCATAAGGCTTGTATGTCCAAAAGCCTCTTTATTAAATAACAATTTATAAAAAAGGTCTAAATAAAAATAAAACAAAAAACCAGAAAAATATTCCTTTGAAACATTCTAAAGTAGTATTTTTTCTGAAAATCACCACTAAGTGATAAGTTGATTGAATTATTTAAAAAATCAATTCCCTGTGGTCAACCATAAAATCATTTAGCCAAATCCTGAGCTCAATCATTTAATTTCAAGATATTAAATAACAAAATTGAAATAAATTAATATGAAAGATTTAACAGATACGGTAGGCAATAAATATATAGCTCTTGAAATAAATTGCCCGGGGCAGTATTGTATTGTGAATCATCACCTTAGTATTAGCAATATAGCTTGCGTATGTTACTTATTAAATGAGCACAATGATAGAATAAATTCTATATTCTGAAGCTATGGTTTCTTCTCTGAGTCAGAAGTGGATTTTATTCTGGATATTTAATATACTAACACAGACGAAGTAACTACGATCAAGGAAAACTCTTAAAATTAAATCTAGGATTACAGATTGCTAGCAATGAAATCGAAAATTTGAACCTAGAGAATAGCAATTTAAAAAAAAACTGTCTACAATCCAGCATAAAATTAATCTATACAAATCAGTAGGCCGCTTTTGAAGTGAATTGTAACAACAAATCGATCGCTTCGCCACTCAAATTTTATTCTCCTCAGTATCAAAAACGACATAGGTCCTGTAGTATGAGAATCGGTTTGAAAAGAACATCCTCTCAGGAATTAGAAACTGACACAGTTAGATATAGAAAAATTGACGATAGCAATAACATGGACATGGACATTTAACTACTTGAAATCATAAAAAAATATATGTTCGGCAAAGTTCTTCTGAAAGTTTTGACTCCTCTCAAAGTTCTGACAACAAAAATAGTATATTTAGAATTCAATTAGTTTTGGAAAAGACTACTGTAGAATTTTATAGAAGTTGATTCTTTCGAGCTTTAATCTTGCAATTATCATAGAACAGTCAGCAATTGGACTGCAAACCGAAACTTTGAGATTAATAATATTTCATCCTGCCCTATTGGTCTAGGTTCTAGAGTATCAGGTCGGGAAAATTGAATGGTCAATCGTCCACCATATCTCATCCAGTTTCAGATTAACCTTAACTGCTAAAGATACTGATCATTATACAAGTCTCAAGTCCGTATAGGTAAACACCTATGTTAAGAGTTGTATAATAATCAGTGACCACACACATGTAACAACATGTAATGCATGCAACCTTTACTCCAAGAACCAATCTTTAAGGATCCCGATAAACAACAGCGGTCTCATAACAAACTGAAAAACTAGAAAAAAACTTCTGTATTCAAGCAAGGTTCGCGTGTAAGACCAGAAACTATCTTGCGTCACGGTGTACCGAGCACTGCGAATCAGGCCTGTTTATTGGCCACAATAGATCTTGTGGAGCTAATCAATCAATCGATTAGTACGCACGTGTAACCAGGTATTGTATTTAGAAGCTTTTTTGTAATGGTTAAAACCAAATAAAGATAGTAACTACGCTTAGAATCAAGTCATATAAATCATCCTACATGAAACTCATTCAATCCTGCTCAAGAATCAAAACTATGAGCCAAAGCTGAGACGAGCCATTTCTCTATTGTTGATCAAGGCTTATTGTATAGTGGTGACCAACCGAATACTCTAAGAGTTTGAAGAATTCTAGATAAATGATTCCACTATATTAGAAAAACCGCGAGCGTTAGAGCGGATATCCTACTAATCCTACTTCCTACTAATATTATAAATGCGAAAGTTTGTGAGGATGGATGTATGTTTGTTACTCTTTCACGCAAAAATTACTAAACGGATTTCGATGAAACTTTACAGTAATATAGTTTATACATCAGAATAATACATAGGCTACAACTTACAATGTTTTTTTGTAATTTGGTCATAATATAACGATAAATATCAAGTAAGTCGGCAAAAATTCTGTCCTCTGAGAACTATCTTTGCGTGCGCTACCTAAACCGTTGGAGATACACCAATATAATGTACCGTAGGATTGTTTGTCTTAAATAGTTCTAAATAAAAGTCCGCGACAGCATATATATCTACCTTTTATGTGGAAGCCACTATGACCAAAATAGTGAACTTTAAATACAATTAAATTGGATACTTTTTTACAATTCACATTTTAGAATATATATCAAACTTTTATCAAAATAGACACATTTGTCGCTTTAAATATTTAATGTAGATAAACTTTTTCTTTTACACTAAGTAATTTGAACGCATAGTTTAAAAGTTATCACGATAAGATTGACTTGAATGGAACTCGAGCGACATAAATACGCGCGGCGGGTAAAGCAGGGGAGCGGTGCGAGGGGCGATATGATAATATGATATAGGCGAAAGTTTGTGAGTGTGTTGTGTGTGGGGGTGTTTGTATGTTTGTCACTTCTTGACGCTCAAACGGCTGGACGGATCTAGATGAAATTTGGCACAGACATAGATTATAGTCTATCTCTGTGGGAATAGCACATAGGATAGTTTTTATCCCGGGAATATGTTTTCTTGATATAATTTTCGACATTAACGTGGGCGAAGCCGCTGGCAGAAGCTAGTGAGTTATAAATATACAACACTCTGTAGAAAAGTGAAAACTACGGTAATTTTTACAAGTTTTTTTTTATATAGATCATAAAAATATATTTAGAAATCAAAAACCCGACTGCTTAAGAACTAAAAAGCTGTGAACAAGAAAAAATCATGCTGAGCAGTCAGAGGATACAAATTCGCGAGCTGGTTGACCACCTGATCCTACGACTGCAACGATTTTTCTTGATAACAGCTTTTTAGTTCGCTTCTTAAGGAATCGGGTTTTTGAATTTTTTAATTAACTTTTTTTATTTACAACTTTTTAGTTAAAGTTTTTTTTTTCTAATTACTTTTTAACATATAAGTAGTATATATTTTTGTAATCACCTCTTAAACCCTTCATTTTGATACCTCACTCGTTGGGTTGGGAAGGAAAAAAAATTGGGCTCCGCACAATATGGCGCCCAAAATCCGCCATGTTTGTTTTTTTATAACTGCACCTATCTAAGAACACTTGGGCGGTCAAGACGTGCCTACCCATGCCTAAATTGCAAATATCCGTCTAGTGGTTTAAAAGAAATGAGGTGGTAAAGAATATTACATACATAATAGAAACATTCATACCCTTTACAATATAAGTTTTTAAACTGTCATGGTCACTAACATAACTCAATATCGGAAACTCGAAACGAACAGTAAACATGGTAAATATCCCGGTTATAATGTTAATACCCTTTACACTTTCTTTGCAGTCGTGTAAAAAGTGTTAGCCCATGACCACAAAAGAACCCAGCGATTTAAACTGTGCCTTAAGTAAGACTCACATAACTGAAGCTAAGCACTAATTTGCCAAACAAAACCACTAATTATATTTAGGTAACACCAATCTACTAGCGAATCCATACACCTGCTTCTATAACAGGTTCCATGTAATTTTCTGCCTGTTTTAAAATTCAAATCGTATGGTAATGTGACATAGTACGGCAGACACTAATTGGATTAACGTTCGTACTGCTTATATACTAGCTGTAGTTATGTATATGAAGTGTTAAATAGTGATAACGTTAAGTGTTAATGTTGTTTATATTGTGGTTTGATTATTTGTTAAATATGGCGGGTTGTGTGACGTTGTCTTACAGGTTTATACCAGTTGGTGTTTCTATTTTGAGATGTATGTTTTATAGTTACTATGCAGCGGGGCGAGCACGGCCTACTACGACAGGGTTGATCCAACACGGATATAAATCTAACTAGATGACGCGATTGTATGTTGTTGTTTGCCAAAAAAAACGAAATATAGTTACTATCAATGATCGTAATCTGAGATTTTCATTTAGCATTATCTGCGCTTGAAATCCACAGAAAACTTGCAAATGCCTTTTTTGCCATATTGAGCTGTAAAGAATGTATAGAAAAAGTTGGCTGGGGCATTGGAAATGTTTTCTTTCATTAGTTAGTAAATCTGTTTTTGAATTGTTTGTAAAAATGTGGCACGGTTGGTTTTCATATAGATGAAAGGACTTGCTTTATCGAACTAGATTTATGTCTTTGTGACTCACACATTTTTATCACAGTTTGGGAGTAAAAACTGTGATAAAATGCGTAACTCAAGCCTGTCACACAGAAGAATCAATGTATGAAATAGATTACGAACTTACGTAGATTGGTAAATCTATGTATAAATAAAAGTTATTATATAGTCAAAACGGTGAAGGAAACCGGCGTGTACTAGAAACAAATATTCGAATACATGGGACATCCACCAACCCGCATTGTGATCGCGTGGTGGATTACAGCCCATTCCCTCTCACGGAGAGGGGGCCTGTGTCCCAGCAGTGGGAACGTTAAAAGGCTGTTGATGATGTTGATTATATAGACAAGTCTTGGATTAATTTTCACCTATTCATACGCTACATTTCAGAGCAGAATTTTCAAAATCATTTGAAAGAAAGAAAGAAAAATGAGTTTATTGGCATTAAAAACAAAAACACCTTAAAATTAAGCAAAATATTTTTAGGGTATACCACCTGACGCTGATTTTCAGCTGCAGCCCAAGAGTGCCATACGCTCGAAAACACAAACAAACATAATTTACAATTTTTTGTAAAAAACTACCTAAGATAAAATTTTGCGACTCTAAATTATAACACACCAAAAATAAAAGTTCTATGTGCCCATTAACAAAAGAGAACAAATAAAATAAAAAAAATCTTATATTTAAAATATGACGACTACTTAAAGTTCAGGACACACCTAAAGCTCAGCTCTATAGGTTGTCAAATAGTGACTGAAAATTAATACAAAATTGTTTTGTTGTTAACAGTTCCATTAAAAAAATTACGTCGGGGATAAAAATTATTCTGCATTCATAGAGTGAACGCTAAGCTACATTACAATGTCGCCTACAAATTGGATTGTATTTTTTTTTTACAAAAACCTATTTAGACTTAAATACTTATTTATAGACAAGCAACTTAACACTCTCAACCAACATAGAAAAAACAAGCATAAACGTTCCCTCACCATACCTAGAACAAACTACCTACAACCACAATTTACTGCCTACTCCCAGTAATTATGTCTAATTACACAGCAATTGTAAACACAGACGAACAAACAATTGCGATATGTCGATAATAGGGCGCTAAGTGTCGGTTTTGCCGCTCCCTTGGTCCGGGCGCAGTAATCATACGGTGATGCGCAGACGCTTATCACGATTACCTTACCTTCAATCTTTGTAGGCTACACGGGATTGGCTTAGATTTTAAACAAGGATAAGGTTTTTTAGTTTGCTTTTTTGAAGTGTGGGGGATAAATGAATCGTTTATAGTATGAAGGAGAAAAAAAATCAAATGTTTATTGCTCAACACAGTAACATAATCATACATTTCCAGGCCAACCATAATTTCTTAGAGCAAGTTTATTTTGAGTGCGTAAGGGACAGATGTTTATGACTTGTATACATTTGTCCCTTTTCCCAGTCGCACCATGATAGTTTTGACACCCTATGGTACGGGGGTAGATGTCAAGTTTCGGAGAGGAATATTTGGGCTCGTTTAGCTTCAGGCACATTCAAGGACGGCTGCCGTGTCATCTAGCGGCCCTCACCAAACCTGCCAGAACATTCGAACATCTCAACCCTGCGGGTCTTTCTACCTCGGGGGTTACTCCTCGGCTGCCGTGACTTCACCAGCTTCGCATTAAGCCAAGACAATACTAAGCGTGCCTACCTAAACAAGACAGAAAATTAAGTGACGGGCCATTGTAACCCGCGACCACGTAGAAATAAATGTATTGAAGGTGTCGTTGAATTTTATTACTTATAACTACAACTCACCCGCTTTATTGGCGTTGCACGTTGTTTTTTAAGTTCGAATATAATAATAATGTCAAAGGAGATGGTCCAAAATGTGTGGACCGAAAACACAGAAATCGATACGAACTAACTGTATGCGGATCCATTAATTATAGTGACTGAAATAACCCTAGCTAAGTCGCAGACCCCAAATTCTTGGGATATACTGACAAAGTATGCTTGAAAAATCTAAGGATTTTCTTAACTCTGGTACCAAATCAGAGGTGTGCTTGACCATTCTATTAATTTACATTGTAATTTCTTATTTTTGATAATGATTTTTAAACCATTTTTTGCCAGCCTATAGAACCGATACCCCATGGATTTGGAGTATGTGACTTGGTAGGGTTATTTCGCTCGTTGTAAGCAATCTATCGCCATACAGATTGTTCGTATCGATGTCTGGGTCAATTTGTGATACCTCTCCTTTTCAATAGTTACCATCTATGAGATATTTATTGCATGAATATAGTAGGATTATTACCTTAGGCACCTCCTTGACGTCGCGAACCAATCTAAATTGTGTTGAAGGGGTATTGGTGGGATATCGCGTACACGTATTTTTAAAGAAATCTTCATGTTGAAATTGGTCGAATTGCATTGTATTGCGTCCATGTAAATTGAATCTTGTCGGGCCATCAGGAATTAGATGCTGTTTTTCAATCCAATGTTTAATCATATTTTGACTTTCAAACTTAAGGTCACGTAGCTAACAGGAAAAACCGAAACTTTTTGCGGAAAACCGTTACTCTGTTATTATTTTTTATCCCAATTCCGCACGGAAATAAAAATTAAAATCAACCATAAGCTTTTTGTTTAAAACATAGATCATAATTCTAATAAATAAATCAAAATTCTCACACCACTAATCAAAATATTGCAATGAAAATTATCTGCGCGTTGATCAAGGAACCATTTTTTTAATTTACTAAAAATGTTTACGATAAACTTGATGTATGTTGAAAAATATTTATTTACTCGTGTCTAATGCCCAATAAAATTGAAGGTTATCCGATATCTGATCGAATACTACCTATTTGATCATCAACACTTGCTTGCAATGATTAATATGTAATAATAATAAAGTTTAATTACCCACCTGACGGGAATCTAGATATATTATTGTAAGTTTGTTTGTGTGAGAACTAGACTCTTTTGTGCTAACTCATAAAATATCCATTTAAAGTTCTGTATATATCTAGTAGACACAAACAGAAACTCTTCACAAAGTGTCATTCTAAGACCTCGCCTCTCTTGCTTGAGGTCTTGGTTTCAAATCCGGGCAAGTATAAAATGTGACTTTTTCAATTCATATGTACTTTCTAAGTTTATCTTAGACATTGCTGACAACGGTGAAGGAAAACATCGTGAAAAAAACCTAGACTTATAGTGAGTCTCTACTCGAACTTACTGGACCGATTTCAAAAATTCTTTCACCATTGGGAAGCTACACTATCCCCGGGTAAAAAGGCTACTATTTATCCCTGTATTCCCACGGGAACGGGAACTACGCGGGTGAAAACGCGAGGCATCCGCTAGTTTGTTATAAGTCTGTGATCTATTGGTGTAATTGCTGCAAGGCGTTCCAGTGTGAGGACAAACGAATACATAAATTAATAAATCAGCGAAGTCAATGTTCCAATGCAAGACTATAAGAAAATGTCACGTGACATTTCGATAACGCTTGGCGTTTCCATAAATTTTTGACATTTTTCCAATCACTCGACACTGTCATTGAAAGAATGGCACTTGCCAACAGGCAAGGCACTAGCCTCTGACCGAAATATTCATAAATGTACACTTTTGTATCCATAAGTATTTATGAATATTTGAAAGGTTTTTATGTTATTATACGAGAGACTCTCCAACTACTGTTTTAATTTGGTTACTACGAATTATACCATTTGTTTTTTTAGACACAAAAACAAGACAAGCATAGCCTCGAGCAAATACTACTGCTACCTCAAAACATATGTATGAATGTTGTACAATATGGCACCGATGGCACGCTACAATATTTTTTATATTATTTCGATCACAAAGATAATTACCACACAAAAGCTATGATTACTCGATTACATGAATGAATCGATGTAATTTTTGTGAACAAAAGCGATCATTTCGTACAAATTCAACGGCAAGGTCGTCTCGAGACGAATCGCAAATTGCTGGCACATAATCTTTATCATAATTATTGCTATATGGAAGAATCGTTTCGTGTGTGGCCCTGGCCTTAGAGCCAGGGTCCGTTAAGCCCAATGAGTACTTTGATAAACAACATAACAAAAGTACATAATCTAAATAAGTATTTGATGAGGTACAATTATTGAGACTTTTTTGTAAATATGTGAAGAAAAGTAGGCTCTCATTAATGAGTGCTCACATGAAAAATTAATATAAAAACAAATAAAATAAACCTTACACAAGCAATGTTCTATCCACAAAAAAAAAACATTAACTTTTCATCTATTTAAGCCACAGATATGAATCTAACTAGATGACGAGATTGCATGTATTTCGCGTGCCAAAAAATAGGTTAAATGTACGAGCAATGATCGCACTTCGAGCGAAATGTTTCACTTAGCATTATTGGTACCGGACATCTACCGAAATCTAGAAAAATGCCTAATTATGCCGTATTGAGCTGTAAAAACTGTACAGTAAAAAGTTGGCCGACGCAATGGAAATATTTTCTTTCATCGGTAATTAAATGTTTTCTTAAATTGTGAGTGATAAAGTGGCACGCTTGATTTTGCATACAGATGGACGGACTTGCGTTATCTAGTTAGATTTATTTCTGTGATTTAAGTTGCTTGAGATATCTTTAATCTTTCCTCTGGAAGCTGCTTAATCTTTACTGTGGAAGAAACTAAGCTTCCAGATAGTTTGGTTTATTGGTTACTGCTAATCACTCTTTCCCATTGGTCTTATAGAAGACGTAACTGTAGGAAAAGTAGGTATTTTTTTTGATGAATGAAATCAACTTCTTGCAATAGAAGCTTCCATACGGCCATGCCCCTTGACTTCATAATGTTTACTACAAAATTAATACACACAAAAAACTGCTGTTAGAATTCTCAAATAATGATTGATCGACAAGAGCATTCCAAACCAATCTCCCATTAAAAATAACCTTACTAATAACACTTTAACACTGCATTAGCACGCAATGATATACACATCGACAGTCCTTCAACAAACCATTATATTTAGCTTCCGACAGCGAACTATAACGCTGAGATAAACGATGTTTTAATACTGCTCCGCACATGAAAACAAATCACAATATAACCGCTTTTATTATATCAATATCTGTAGACATTATTGTAATATAAAGTTGCTTTTCTTTTTGTATGACCGCATGGTTCTTTTGCATGGCTGTGAAAAAGATGGATGAAAAGAGATTGCATGTAGCAGAGATGAGAATGTTGAGATGGATGTGCGGAGTGACGAGAATGGATAAAGTGAGAAATGAGTATATTAGAGAAAGTTTGAAAGTGGCGCCAGTGACAGAAAAGTTGAAAGGAAACCGATTGTCCTGGTATGGTAATCTGATGAGGAGGGATGAAACGCATGTCACTAAAAGAGTTATGAATATAAATGTGGATGGATGGAGAGGGAGGAGACGGCCAAAGAAAAGATGGATGGACTGTGTGAGGAGTGTTATGAAAAAAAAGGGAGTCAGTGATAGCGTGACGGGGGATAGGATGGTATGGAAGAAGAAAACGTGTTGCACCGACCATCTGTGACCCTAAGTAACATGGGACAAGGGCAGGAAGATGATGATGACCGCATGCTTCTTTTAAGAGGAAATGCGGTCGCAGACATCCGACTGAATATCCTTAGTAAAACGTCATAATTCGAGGTTTGGCTCTCACCTATTTCCTCCTCCAATATTGGACCAATTTAAAAGATATTCCACCAACTGAAAAAGAAAGATATATACTGTGCCCTTATGTTTTCCTTTATGATGTTACATAATCTTTATAAGCACTAGAACCCTCAAAAAAATCTTAAAATTGCGCTGTCAACAGAGGCCTAGTGTACAAATTTGACAACTATAATGAAAAACAAGTGCGAGTCGGACTCGCTCACGAAGGCTTCCGTATCATTATCGCAAAAAACGGCAACAAGATTACTTTTGTTGTATAGGAGTCCCACTTAAATATTTATTTTATTCTGTTTTTAGTATTTATTGTTATTGTGGCAACAACATCTGTGAAAATTTCAACTGTCTAGCTATCACGGCTCATGAGATACATTCTGGTGACAGACAGACAGACCGCGGCATCTTAGTAATAGGGTATAATCCCGTTTTAACCCTTTTGGTACCGAACCCTAAAAAAGACAAAGAAGTACACTATATATATTTATTGTTCAATTTATGGAATATCTTTTAAATTTGCCCAATACTGGAGGAGGACATAGGCGAGAGCCAAACCTCGAATTATGACTTTTTACTTAGGAAATTTAGTCGGAGCTCTCTGCCCGCAGAATGATTTTCGCCAGCATTTTGCGAATTTATTTCGGAATGTTTATTTATTTAATACCTTCATCCCTCTGCCCTTATTATAATTCTTTGGCGCAGAATATCGCCATTGATACATTTATATTAAAACTTAAATCATAAATAAAATAGTTTGCTAAGTCGTATAAGCCGTTCGACGCATATGTATAGCGTTAGTTGCTAGTATTAATTTTATCTGCCTGTAGAAAACAAACCTTCGATTATACGGTCTCGGTAATAACTTACCAATATGTCGTTGTTTATGATATGTGTGGTTGACGACAGATGTGGTTCGACTACTTGATATGGCCTGGGCACACAGCGTGGTTTTATCAGCGACGCCTATCGACGAAAAGTCAAAACGGACTACGTGACAAATGTCGGTACATTGAGAAACGCTACTGAATCGGTAGCACTTGTCAATCTCGTACACTTTGAAATTTTTAACAATCTCTATGGTTGATAAAATGTCATCTTATCTAGTATCTTGAAGTAATTAATGACTATAATACGTTTCGTCTCTGAATTGATGCTTACGACAAAAATCTTTAGATTTTAGCGCGCGTTCTTTTTAACCGACTGCAAGGAAAGGGTTATGTTTTTCGCGTGTATCTTGGATGTTTGTTTGTATGTGTGTAATATTGTTATTACTTCATATCTTGCAAATTACTACATGGATTTTCATAGTTAAGACAGCGTTGGATAAGTCTTGACCGCCCAACTGTTCTTAAACAAGTGACGTTAAAAAAATAAAGATGGCTGATTTTGGGCGCCATACTGTGATGGTCTCAATTTTTAATTTTTTCCAAACCTATCAAGTGGGGTATCAAAATTAAAGGTTTTAGAGATGATCACAAAAATGTATACCACATATATGTTTAAGAGTAATTCGTAAAAAAAATATGAAGTGTAGTAAATAAAAGAAAACTAAATCGGACTGCTTGAGAAGCGAACTTAAAAGATGTAAACAAGAAGAAAATCATGCTGTGCAGTCGAAGGATACATATGGTTTTGGTCAGCCAGCTCGTAAATAATTATGTATCCTCCGACTGCACAGCATGGTTTTCTTCTTGTTTACATCGTTTAAGTTCGCTAGCAGTCGGATTTTAAGATACTGTTGGAGTTTAGTTATTTTATTGAGATATATGGTTTGACTTTTGAGTTGTTGTTAATCTACTTGTGAGGGTATGACGACAGTCATTTGACGTTAGAAATGACTGTCGTTTTATATCACTAGATGGCGTTAGTGAGATGTGCTTAAAACATTTGTTTTGTTAAATATTTATTTTACATTTACAGCAAAGCATTAATTGTTCCTTTTATTTTGTGTTAGAGCTTAATGATTATAATAAGAATGGTGATTTCTAGGTAGTTAGTTATTAATCTGTTTGTGATTGCACTGCGGATGTGACGACGGTCAGTTTGACGTAAAGGGTGACCGTCGTCGCATTTTTGCAGATGGCGCTAGTTGGATTTGTTGATAATCTATTTGTTTTGTTTAAATAATATTAAGAGATGTATTATAATTAATTCCTGCGTTATGTTGTAATATTAAATCAAATGAATTGTAGAAGTTAATGTTTGATAGAAGTATTTTGGTTATTAACATAACGTGTATTAAATAAATTGTTTACTGTTTCCGCCGAGTTGGCGCGCTACACTTACTTCCTGTTTTTTGTTTTCTGGGGGTAGCGCGCTATCTCGAGACGGCGGTCGGTTAACAACCGTGTTACGAGGAGGTCTTGAAAAATAAACCTGATAAGTGAGAACCAGCGAGTTTTATTGAAGAAGTTCCTGCAGTACTTCAATATCTCAGAAGTGGCGAAGTGGTTGGTTGGTTATACCAGCTGCTTATATTCAGGTCCACAAAAGTAAATTTGGTCGTTCTGAAGTGAAGCCACTAAAGATATGGAGCTTAACGATAAACGCCGCTTGCGGACACCGCCTGCTGAACAAGAGCGACGTCCTGAATCGGTACAGCCCGGTTCTCCACTACTGCCATGTGGGAGTGCCTGTCGACGCGTTGACAGTCGAAGCCAGCGCAGTCGCAGCGGGCACAGTCGCGGACGGACTCAGCGCAGTCACAGCGGGCGCAGTCGTGGACGCACCCAGGGCAATCGCAGCGAGCGCAGTCGTGGACGCACCCAGGGCAGTCGCAGCGGGCGCAGTCGTGGACGCACCCAGGGCAGTCGCAGCGGGCGCAGTCATGGACGCACCCAGGGCAGTCGCAGCGGGCGCAGTCGAGGTCGCAGCCGGTGCAGTCGAGGCCGTAGCCGGCGCAGTCGAGGTCGCAGCCGGCGCAGTCGAGGTCGCAGACGGCGCAGTCGAGGTCGCAGCCGGCGCAGTCGAGGTCGCAGCCGGCGCAGTCACAGGCGCCGCAGCTGGCGCAGTCGCAGCCGGTGCAGTCGCAGCTGGCGCAGTCGCAGCCGGTGCAGTCGCAGCTGGCGCAGTCGCAGCCGGTGCAGTCGTCAGCGTGGTGAGTCGAAAACAATTAATTCTGTCTCTGCCCAGGGCGACAAAATTTCACTCTCACAGCTTTGCCAAGCATTGCAGGCCGCAAACAATAAAAATAACAGCTTAGATAAATTGTCAAATCAAAACACCATACCTGAATTTGACCCGGACCGTAAACAACAAACGATTGATATATGGTTACATAAAGTAAATGAATGTGCTTTAATATATAATTGGTCTGACAAACAAACTGCTCATTTTGCTCTCCAAAAACTAAAAGGGACTGCTCAAAATTGGTATGAGGGTTTGCCAACCGTTTTATTTAGTTGGAACGAATGGCAGGTGAAACTGAAGCTAGCTTTCCCTAGTAATGAAAATTACGGTAGCTTACTCTATACAATGTTGTCAAAACGTGCTAAATTCAATGATTCCTTAGAAGAATATTTTTATGAAAAAGTGGTATAACTGAACCGATGTGATATCGAAGGCAAGCGCGCGGTAGATTGCATTGTACACGGGATTGACGATCGTAGTGTAAGACTTGGTGCTGAAGCCGCTCGTTTTGATACACCGGATCATCTTTTACCATATTTAAAGGCGGTTAAGTCGGATATTCACCTAAATGAGAGAAAAAAATCTAGGATTGTTGATAATAGGACGGCCAATACAGATACAGAGGACAGTAAAAATCGAGTAATAAAATGTTTTAATTGTTCGCAAGAAGGACACTATAAGTCAGAATGTCCTAAACCCCTGGTGAAATGTATACGTTGTTCCAAGTTAGGTCATACCGCTGAAAGATGTAATTCGTCGATACAGTCCGTAACGTCCACTTCAAAGAATGGCAAACCAACGAATACCGTGATGTGCGTAGTTAGTTCAAGTAGTAATTCTGATAAGTATTACAAACGTAGTTTCATCAACAATAATCCGATTAACTGCTTTGTTGATTTCGGTAGCGCTGTTACTATGATGAGCGTGGCTTGTGCTAAGGAAGTGTTCACTGATTGGGCCCCATATCAGCACTTGCCTTTGCTTAAGGGCTTTGGTGAGGCCATATTTAAACCTTTGGGAAAGTGTACCGCAACTGTTGCCATTGATGGGGTGTGTGCGACCGTTGAAATTCTTGTCGTACCAAATGAGGTAATGCGAATACCATTTATTGTAGGTCAGACTTTTACCGAGCAATCTCATGTAGTAGTAGAAAAAGATAGTGCCGACTTACGGTTTTATAGTAAGGGAAGTGGAGCAGTTTCCAATAAGGTTAAACTTTTCAGTGCGGTAGATACTACGGTAGACGGATTGACTGCGGTATACGTTTATTCTAAACCATTGTGTACTGTTCACATAGATCATGTTGGTCCTTTCGTGAAAAGTTCAAAGGGGAATACACATTTGCTAGTCATTGTTGATGCATACACGAAGTTTATTGTCTTAAAACCAGTTCGCAGTACTAAGTCCTCAATAGTAGTCGAGAAAATGCAAGATTATTTTAGTCTTTTCGGACTGCCAAAAAGAATAATATCCGACCATGGCTCTTGTTTCACAAGTAGTAAATTTACCGGTTTCTTAGAAAAGTTAGGCGTCAAGCACGTATTAAATGCGGTAGCCACTCCGCGCGCCAACGGTCAGGTCGAACGGTACAACCGAACTTTACTAGAAGCGCTAACCGCGAAGTGTGTAGGTTTGGATGAAAGAAAATGGGATGTACAAGTGCCCGAGATTCAGCTAGGCCTAAATAACACGCTTAATAAATGCATAGGTAAAACACCAGCTCAAGTTCTTTTCGGATTTAGTTTAACTGGAATAACGGAAGGTAGGGTTAAAGCTTCTATTGATAATGGTGATCCCTATTCAGAGGGTAAGACTACACAAATACGAGAAGAGGTTAATGAATATATAGCCACTTATCAAGAAAAGCAAAAAGCGTATTATGATAAAAAGTCTGCTAAGCCGGTTGAGTTTCGTGTAGGTGATTTAGTCAGTGTTGAGCGTGAAGTTGCTGCTACGGGGCAAAGTAGAAAACTTGTTCCCACATATCGCGGTCCATACAAGGTATTTGAGGTTTTAGATAATGAGAGGTTTCGAATTGAAGACACTCCGATGACCCGAAAGGGAAATCGAAAGTATTCCACAGTCGTTGCCGTAGATAAAATGAAAGCCTGGGCCCATTTCAACAGAGACTATTCAAGTTCTTCCTCGGGCAATGATGAGGACGATTTGACTGATTAAATTATGACTATATGTATCAATGTTGTTGGCGCGGTTGTGAGATGAGACTATTATGAAATTTTAGTTGTTGTTATTTTAAATATGTTGTTCGGGGCAGAGGCAGATGTTGGTATCTTATATTTTGGCGGTTTCAATGTAGTAGTGACTTGTACCGCCCTAGTGGTTTGAAGGTAAGAGACTTGTACCGCCCTAGCGGTTTCAAGGTAAGAGACTTGTACCACTAGTAAAGTATTTGGTAGGTATATACAATTGTATGTACTTAGCTGTTTGGGGTGGAGACAGATGGACTCGACCCTTGAACGCGTTGTTTTGGATATACAGTTGTATGTACTTAGTTGTTTGGGGAAGAGACAGATGGACTCGACCCTTGAACACGTTGTTTTGTCTTGATGGTTTCAAGGTAGTAGAGACTTGTACCGCCCTGGTGGTTTCAAGGTAAGAGACTTGTACCGCCCTAGCGGTTTCAAGGTAAGAGACTTGTACCACTAGTAAAGTATTTGGTAGGTATATACAATTGTATGTACTTAGCTGTTTGGGGTGGAGACAGATGGACTCAACCCTTGAACGCGTTGTTTTGGATATACAGTTGTATGTACTTAGTTGTTTGGGGAAGAGACAGATGGACTCGACCCTTGAACACGTTGTTTTGTCTTGGTGGTTTCAAGGTAGTAGAGACTTGTACCGCCCTGGTGGTTTCAAGGTAAGAGACTTGTACCGCCCTAGCGGTTTCAAGGTAAGAGACTTGTACCACTAGTAAACTATTTGGTAGGTATATACAATTGTTTGTACTTAGCTGTTTGGGGTGGAGACAGATGGACTCGACCCTTGAACGCGTTGTTTTGGATATACAGTTGTATGTACTTAGTTGTTTGGGGAAGAGACAGATGGACTCGACCCTTGAACACGTTGTTTTGTCATGGTGGTTTCAAGGTAAGAGACTTGTACCGCCCTAGCGGTTTCAAGGTAAGAGACTTGTACCACCACTAGTAAACTATTTGGTAGGTATATAAAGTTGTATGTACTTGACTGTTTGAGGTAGAGACAGATAGACTCTACCCTTGAACACGTTGTTTTATCTTGGTGGTTTCAAGGTAGTAGAGACTTGTACCGCCCTGGTGGTTTCAAGGTAAGAGACTTGTACCGCCCTAGCGGTTTCAAGGTAAGAGACTTGTACCACCACTAGTAAAGTATTTGGTAGATATATACAGTTGTATGTACTTGACTGTTTGAGGTGGAGACAGATGGACTCTACCCTTGAACACGTTGTTTTGTCTTGTTGGTTTCATGGTAGTAGAGACTTGTACCGCCCTGGTGGTTTCAAGGTAAGAGACTTGTACCGCCCTAGCGGTTTCAAGGTAAGAGACTTGTACCACCACTAGTAAAGTATTTGGTAGGTATATACAGTTGTATGTACTTGACTGTTTGAGGTGGAGACAGATGGACTCTACCCTTGAACACGTTGTTTTGTGTATACAGTTGGATATAATTAGCTGTTTTTATTATTCGGGTGAGAGACAGATGGACTCGACCCCTGAATACATAATAGTAAAGTAATTAGTATATGACATACAGTGCAATGTTCTAAGCTGGTTGTCAATTACTTCTAGTAAGTATTGTCAGTATACAAATGTCTTTTTTTTTTTTGGTTTATTTAATTAAAATACACTGAATTACCATTACGCGAGGACGCTTGAGTTATGCGGATGGCCGAATGTTGGAGTTTAGTTATTTTATTGAGATATATGGTTTGACTTTTGAGTTGTTGTTAATCTACTTGTGAGGGTATGACGACAGTCATTTGACGTTAGAAATGACTGTCGTTTTATATCACTAGATGGCGTTAGTGAGATGTGCTTAAAACATTTGTTTTGTTAAATATTTATTTTACATTTACAGCAAAGCATTAATTGTTCCTTTTATTTTGTGTTAGAGCTTAATGATTATAATAAGAATGGTGATTTCTAGGTAGTTAGTTATTAATCTGTTTGTGATTGCACTGCGGATGTGACGACGGTCAGTTTGACGTAAAGGGTGACCGTCGTCGCATTTTTGCAGATGGCGCTAGTTGGATTTGTTGATAATCTATTTGTTTTGTTTAAATAATATTAAGAGATGTATTATAATTAATTCCTGCGTTATGTTGTAATATTAAATCAAATGAATTGTAGAAGTTAATGTTTGATAGAAGTATTTTGGTTATTAACATAACGTGTATTAAATAAATTGTTTACTGTTTCCGCCGAGTTGGCGCGCTACACTTACTTCCTGTTTTTTGTTTTCTGGGGGTAGCGCGCTATCTCGAGACGGCGGTCGGTTAACAACCGTGTTACGAGGAGGTCTTGAAAAATAAACCTGATAAGTGAGAACCAGCGAGTTTTATTGAAGAAGTTCCTGCAGTACTTCAATAATACTTATTTAAGAAAATAATGTTTTTATCAATATGTGTATTCAATAATTTCCTCAACCCGGCGAGCATTATAGCATAGTTCAGTTAAACATTCCGTTTTAAATCTTTAGTACTTTCAAAAGTGCAGTAATCTCACCATTACATGTGTACCATTTAGAAATGAGAGAGGACATTTTTATTCCAGAATCATTTATAAAATACTTTTGCTTAAAGGGTTAAAGTAATTTTAGTTCCATTACGTCTCCTATCAAAATCTTTGGACAGCATGTAAAGACAAGCTTTAATTAAAATTAATTACATCGGAAATATTAATACATAATGATTATCTTGATGTGGGAAAGCAGAGGTCAAGATGAAACAACAATAGCCCAAGGGTGCAGCGATCGGCAGTCAATAAGTACAGTAACCGTTGATCGTGAGGTCACGGGTTCAATTATTGTACACTGATCTATTGTGATGAATCACTTGAGACACTAGAAGAGTTCTTTAATTGATATTAAATGATGTAATGTGTTAGTGAAAAAGTCAAGAATAAGTGTCCGAAGTTCCAATATTGGGCGTTGCTGACCTTGGGCTCTAGACACAGTGGTATTCTATCAGGAATTACTATTGTTAAAAAGCATAAAATGTAAGGGATTGACTCAACCGAACCGACATCATACGCTCTAAAATTCACTGAAAATCACAATTGTGGAAGGAATGTCTTTTTGTCTAGCTACACAAAACAGACAAAATAGTTCACTGAAAATCACAATTGTATAAAAAAATACATTGTCTAGCTAGGCCGTATTGACAAAACAGTTCACTGAAAATCACAATTGTGGAAAGAATGTCACATTCTAGCCAGGCCCTATTGACAAAACAGCTCACTGAAAATCACAATTGTGGAATGAGTTTTATACTGTCTAGCTAGGCCCTTTTGACAAAATAATTCACTGAAAATCACAATTGTGGCAAGAATGTCACATTGTCTAGCTAGGCCCTATTGACAAAACAGTTCACTGAAAATCACAATTGTGGAACGAATGTCACATTGTCTAGCTAGGCCCTATTGAAAAAACAGTCCCAAAACCTATTTGCTTGTAAGTAGGTACATTTTATCATGTTTTGACATTAAAATAGTTTTGGTGTAGAATGCATTATGCGTAGTATTCTGTAAATCAAACTGTCCGACCAAATCCGCATCACAATTATACTCTCAATGACAGGCATCGCTGATGTTGGAGACAAGTCTGCGAGGCTAAAATGGGGTTGGTCGGGTCACATTTGCAGGATGCATGGGGACAGATGGCTTAGAATCGCCACACCTGGAGACGACCGTCGCAGCCGAGGCACGCCTAAAAATCTGGACTCGTTCCTGCTAGATTGTCCAGAGATGGCAGGGGAAAAAGTTGGCTGGAATTATTCTTAGCCTATGTGACCTGAATGCTACGCACTCAGAAGTGAACTGCCTACCGGAAATCAACAATAGCCTATACGATTTTTCAAGTGATTCACAACCGTCAAATTCTCAGTTTTTTCGTTAACTACCTTAACATCTTACACCAAAACATAGCTGGTCTAATTAATAAATCTGATATGCTGGCTGTAAAATTGTTGGAATTAATTGACAAGGGAACTTTTGTAGATGTTATTTGTGTTACAGAACATTTCATGCAAATGGGTTTTGAGAATTTAGTGCACATTCCGAATTTTTGTCCAGCTGCTTTCTTCTCTAGAAATACTAAGAGAGGAGGAACAGGTATTTTCGTAAGAGTAGGATTGCAGTTTACAGAAATATCGGCCATAGCAAAACAATCGGTTTCAGGCATCTTTGAGTGCTGCGCTGTAGAAATAATAGCTTATAAACTTATTATTGTTTGTATTTATAGAATCCCAAAATATAACTACGACATATTTTATGATAAATTGGAATATATTTTAGATAAAATCTGTCTATCTTCAAATAAGAAAATCGTCTTGTGTGGAGATTTTAATATTGATGTTTTGAAAAGAAACAAAGTTACACTAGATCTTGAATACTTTCTTATGAGGTACAATTTAAAATTGGCGCTTTGTTCTCCCACTAGGTTAAAAAGTCAAACCTGTATTGACAATTTTGCTTATAACTATCGGAAAGAATGTAAAGCTGAAGTTGTAGATCTGATCCTTTCGGATCATACATCCCAAATTCTTAAAGTACCAATAAGCAAAACCTGCAATTTAAAATTTTGGAAAACAATAAAGCAGGACACATGTATGGAAAACTTAATTACTTTTAAGAGACATCTTAGCTCTCTATTTTTTAAGCGAGTACATGAAGCTAAGGTCGCAAATGAAGCTTTTAACAATTTCATGGAAGATTTCATACTTCTATATAGGTTATGTTTTCCGGAAAAAATTATAACCATTAAAACTAGCAAGAAAACGAAATGGATATCACGCGGCATAAAAACTTGTAGTAACAAGCAAAGGCAGTTACTTTGGGCATATCGATTAAATTCAGATTCAAAAAAGAAATTAGTCTTTAAAAACTATACCAAACTCTATAGGAGAATTATCAGCTTAACACAAAAAGCACAGAATAATCATTTCATAAATACCGCTCAAAACAAATCAAAAGCTACCTGGCAAATTATAAATAAATCTAAATTCTGTCTGCCATTGGAGCCTGTCATATGCGTGAAAAGAGATAATTTGACATTTACAGACCCCGTGGACATTGCAAACGAATTTAACGATTACTTTATTGACACAATTGAGAATAATGTTAAAACTGACATCACATTAAATAATACAAACAATCAAACTTTAAATTCACTATTCATGCAACCTGTAACAATTGACGATATAATACAAATAATTAGCAGCCTTAAAAACACAAATACTGTTGGATACGATGGAGTTTCCACAAAAGTATTGAAATTTACCAAAGAACTAGTAGCACCTCCATTAGTCCATATAATTAACTTGTGCATAGTTGATGGCATTTTCCCGGACAAGCTCAAAAAAGTAATAATAAAACCCCTGTATAAAAAAGATGATAAAACCGACTTTAAGAATTATAGACCCATTGCAAAAATTCCAATTATTTCTAAAATTTTCGAGAAGGTAATCTATAACTCTTTATATGCCTATTTCGAAAAGTATAATTTATTTTGCACAGAACAAAAGGGTTTCCGTAAGAACACTACGATTAATATGGCACTATTTGACTTGCTAGCTAACATCATGCCGTCTGTCGATAAAAGAGAGCCAGTCTGTGCAATTTACACTGACATGACAAAGGCTTTCGATTATGTAGACCATGAGATTCTGTTGCACAAACTAAATAGTTATGGTATAAGAGGGAACATCTTAAAGTTGATAAAATCATACCTGAGTAATAGGCTTCAATGCACGGAAATTACTAGGATATGTCCTAAAACTAAATTAGAAACTATATATATATCTAAACCAAGACATGTAAAATATGGCGTCCCACAAGGTAGTGTATTGGGTCCGCCACTTTTTTTGATATACATAAATGATCTCCCGAAAGCGACAACCAACAAAATGGTTCTTTTTGCAGATGACAGTACAGCTATAATAAAATGTACTAATTCAAATAATTATAATACTGACATTAATTCTTGCTTAAGTGACATTATACATTGGTTAGATAATAATAATTTGGTTATAAACCTGAGCAAAACCAAAGTCATGCATTTTTATCAACGCCGTGAAAACCCAAATGTTAGCATTTCCTACAAGGGCTATGATATTGAAGAATCTAATAAGGCTAAGTTCTTAGGTATTACAATTGATAGCCAACTTACATGGAAACCTCATGTTGAAGAACTATGTAAGAAACTTAGCAAATCCGCATATGCTCTTTTCCAACTCTCAAAGAAAGTTAACAGTCAAGCTTTTCTGACCGCGTACCATGGACTGGTTGCCTCTAATTTGCGGTATGGCATTATTTTCTGGGGGCAGTCCACTGATAGGGAGCTGGTATTTAGGCTGCAGAAGCGATGCATCAGGTCAATGTGCGGTCTTAAGACAACTGATAGCTGTGTTCTCTATTTTAAATCGTTAAAAATTTTAACCTTGCCTTGTTTATTCATAATGGAAACGGCTTTGTTTGTAAAATGTTATCCTCATCTATTTAAAAAACTATCAGAGGTCAGAAAAAATCCAACTCGGACACAATACATCAATCAAATATGTCAAGTAAAATGTAAAACCGCACTTATGAAAAAAAGTTTTTTTGGTATTGCCCCACTCATATATAATAGAGTACCTAATATTATAAAAAATATGACTACATTAAAATTTAAAATGGCGCTTAAAGAACTTTTGATTATGAAAACTTATTACACGATTGATGATTTTCTTAATGATTATTCACTAACTGATTGATATACATGTACATTGACTTATTTTATTTTAATTTTTATTACTGTGATCAAGCTGACATTTTTAAATTAATATTGATTGACATAGTTATTACTCCGATCCTCTCATTGACTTAGTTTATTTTAATTTTTATTGCTGTGATCAAGCTGACATTATTATTTTTTTTTTTTTTATTGCTGTGATCAAGTTGACATTTTTTTTTACTATTAATATTGATTGACATAGTTATTATTGCGATCCTCTCATTGAATTATTTTATTTTAATTTTTATTCTTGTGATCAAGCTGACATTTTTTAAAATAATATTATATTGTAAATTCTAATGATCTGCCAATTAATTTTGATATGCTTATTATTTGGAATTGTAAACCTTTGCATGCCCATGTGACGGTAAAATATGGAGAACTTTATTATGAAAACAGCTATGTACTCTACCCATGTTTGCAAAGAAATAAATGATTGATTGATTGATTGATTGATTGATTGATAATATGGAGGCCTTTACCTAGCTGTGGGACAGCGAAAGCTATTAAAAATAATAATGGAATGCATGATATCGAAGTTTTCCTATATAGTCGAAAGTTTTTTTCTGGCCCTGCGCACGGCCCAAGTGGACCCAAACATTTGGAATACCGTGTATTTCCACAAAAATACTTACATTCTAGAATCAGACCACCTAGATCTGAAGCACCCATAATAAAATTAATACATACAAAAGTCATAAACCCTTAATAAACAAAACATCAAAACAATCCGCGCAATTCCAA
This sequence comes from Orthosia gracilis, assembly GCA_947562075.1. Classification (NCBI taxonomy): domain Eukaryota; kingdom Metazoa; phylum Arthropoda; class Insecta; order Lepidoptera; family Noctuidae; genus Orthosia; species Orthosia gracilis. The sequence continues at coordinate 63,628,099 of OX387264.1, read as the reverse complement.
ACTCTAAAATTACAAGACAGCTCCTTGTACATCGGCATAACAAAACGCAAATAACCGATCCACAAGCACTGCAAGTTAATTAGGGCCGAGAAAACGATCTCATACATCGATAGTTCCCAGGGTGGTATGCAAAAATTGTTGAGAAAATACCACAGGAGTGCGTGATCGATAATTCGCGGGACGTAAGCCAGTAATTTCTGCATTTAGGCCTATAAGACTGGGAATTGTAATTGTCTGAATTGGTGTTACGCACTGCTACTTCAGTCATATGGTGCGTTGTGGGGAATAGTGAGGGGAGTGGGTGGGGTGATGTGTCGATGAATTATTTACGTGCCAATAAATGGACTGTTTTGAATGAAATATTGAGAATGGAGATATAATGTAGTTGGGAAAAATCTAGAGGATGGCGATAATGAAATGACTAAGTTAAAACTAAGTACTGATTTTTTTTGTTTAATTAACTAAAATCTGTTCTGTATTCGGTTGCCACTTTATGAAGCAAGTATGTGGGAAAATATTGGACGGGTTAATCATACGCAATTTATTGTTATCGCACTTTTTACTAAACCAATAAAATTTCAATAAACTAACCGCCGCATGGACAGAAAAAAGTTGCTCTACGAGTATACAATCGATAAATACACAAGGAAATAGTCCTAGGTTTTTTACCCTGGGGTTTAAGGAGTCTATTTTTATAGCCCATTGCCATAAAACTAGTCATCTCAACCAATAAAACAACAAAGTCTACTATGGAAGAGTCAAGAATCATAGAGGAGCAGGCTCAGCGAAATCATATGCAAAATGCGTTTCCCACGACCCGTGGACAATCGAACGTTTATCGAGTGGCCCGGACCCCTATTCTTTATCGATTATTACTTATCGATATTGCGTCATTTGAGTCGATTAACGAAATAAAAATCGACATTAATGGCTCAAATTTGAATAAAAACAGAAACAAAAAATAGTCATTAATCGTATGATAATGTACTCATTTTTCAGCAAAAAATAAAAATTAATGCAGCTGTTCAAATATTATTAAACTAAATACAGCAATAAGTAATAAATCAAATCAAAATGCCCCAGAAATTTATTAATTAAAATCAATCTCACTTACATTTGAAACGATACCGTTATCGTAAATCTATCGGTGTTTAAATGTTAGCTTTGACAAATTAAGCTATTCCGTTTTATCTAAATCGTTTTCTTTATCGATATAAAAAAATGCTGACAGCACTTATACTTGGAAGTGAATAAAAAAAATAAACTATAATTTGTGAACATAGATTTTTAAATCTATTCGACCTTGTAGTCGTGTTCTTTTTTTAAATTTCTTAGTAAATCTACATAAATAAGTATAGAAATCGTTAATTGGGTTTTAAGAACTAAAGTTTCTTCACGGTATAAAGTGTTCAGACGGCAGTGATAATTGTATTAATAAAATGTTGAACATGCAATAAAATGTCTCCGGAATGATATTATATTTTATGAGTGACCATAGCTTTTACTCGTATCTCAATTGCATCGAATACTTCGTTAACTATCAACGGATACAAATGATTTGCTAGTTAAAAGATAAAAACTTTGATTTAGCATGTATATAATCAAAGAATATACCTATTCGGCGGCGAATAAAAAACAAAGTGATATTTGACTAATTTTTTCGGATTTTAATGACGTTATCTGTTAATAAAAATGTCATTGCTATTTAGTAGATTCCTATTGTAGTTTTCGCCAGCGGCTTAGTTCGCGTAAAAATGGAAAACGGGAACATACTATTGGAATTAATAAAGACTATATTTCCATCCAAGCAAAAAAACTTGTACATTTAAACAAGAAGTAGGATACACTGAAATGTCATTGATATTAAGTATTTTCAGTGGGCTGTTACGAACTTTGTTTTCAACGGCTCATTTTCGGGGCTAGGGAACAAGAGGTCATCCTCGAAGTCGGGTGGTTTTCATGGTAAGTAGAGCTTAACAAATACTAATAATATAATCCGGGGTTTATTTATCTCCAAGTTCTTCTGATCCTACAAAACACCTCTTACGTAAGTTAATACATGATATGACATCGACGTAAAACTAAGATTCATTAGAGCATTCATCGGCTATTGCTTGAACATCCTTACCAAACAAAAACTAACGTCTAACGTCCCTACATCGGTAAACAAACGCCGATCAGAATAGGGTTGTACTCAAAACTTATCTAGTCAAGAAGTCCGGTAAACTCGGCAGTACCGGGGGAATCTCGGCGAAATGTGAGCAACGTCGGCTTACATGACAGTGAGCTACGTAGATATGATAGGAATTCATTGTAGGAAAGGTTAAAGCTTATTTATTGAGGGTCATTTCGGAGTTACGCAACTTGAATTCCTTGGCTGATTATTCTAAATGTTTTATGAAATATTCAGTAGTAAGCAAATATTTTTGGTTGATGCTGAAGTTATAACAAGTTGCTGACGTTGGTGATTCAGTCAGCACTGACTTAATTTTATTCAAGTTTACAAGCAAAGTACCATGTATAATTCATCACTTGATCAAAAGCTAAATTAGTAGCAGAAACATGGTGATACGTGTGGTTCTAGAGCTACATGGATACTTGGAAACAGGTGAAGTTCGATAAATGCATTTAATTTCTATTATCACAGGTGCTTTCAACGAACTTTTTACACTTGCCTTTTACACAAAAAACAGCCCGTTATTGCCCCACTGAAGAGCCAAAGGCTTCATGTCAGCAGAACCACCTGTTTCAAATAAACTGACCGTAAAAAGCTAATGTAATTAAACCTATAAAAATCTTAAACCGTCAAACGAAATAAATCCGTCCGCCCGTTTTAAATTCCATCGCTTCATAACCATGTGAACGGCGTGCCTTAGCGTGCAGTACGGGCGTGACAGCCCGACTGGGGTTCGATTCCCTGCAGGCACCATTAGGACCAATAACCATCAGACCGGTAGCCAGAGCCGGACCGCTAATTCAGACTAATTTTCCTATCAAAACCAAAACGCTATTGTTTTTTTATGCCGACAGTAGCTGCCTAACTGTTCCATCGTGAGAACTTCGTTTTCTTATGTAATTGCATATTTTTAGAACTTTTTTTTGCAGATTTTTGCGTGTGTGATTCGTGTGTGAAATTCGACCTTGCGTTAACGCGGTAAATGAAGCTTGAAGGAGAGATTCTAAACGGTTAGCGTATCACGATAGTTACCTATCATGGTATAAGTGAATATGATATTCAAGGTAAGTTTCGTAACATATAACACTTGAGCAACCTCCGAGTTGGGGAATTACTTTTTTGTATTATTTTATGCAAGTTACTATGATTTTTATAGAAACTTAGATATGTGAGCATAGAGCATTTTGCATCTAAAGGAAAAGCCCTGAAGATACATTTACTCAATCTATTTTCATTGCCTTTTTTGGCCGTCTAAAGGGCTAAGAAATTATTTGAGAATTATAGATACTTGTATGAATACCTTTTTTGAGTCGTTCTTGATTTTAGTGCGAGTTTTGTCGTACCGGATTATCCTGCTTCTGCAAGTTTACAGATGCACACACAATAACATAACATATGCACCTATCAGATCCTCATAAGCCGTATACATACCAACTTATGCATTTATGTGTAAAATGTGGTGAGTAAAGCATTTGCAAAGTACATTACGGGGAGTGGCTCGCTCATCAACTGTCTGGCTAGCCCTTTTCCAACTTTTTTGAGGTCGAACTATCTGACCTCTAAAACTCAGCAACTGGGTAACACGATACCTGGCTTAATGCCAGACTTTAGTGTTCCTAATTGCTCATAACGACTGTCAAATATCACAAAAGACCACCGGAACTAACGGCTAAGAGCGGTTCGGCACTGCATCCGATTCAAATGCGACAACTATTCCCCCTACTAGATCCAAACTCCGTCCGTCCGAATTCAGAACATTTAAAATTCGAATGGCTCTTGGATCACAAATTCGGATCGTATGCAGTTCGAAACCGCACTTAACATGCTTCCGAGGCACAGTCTTATACATTACGTATGTAGGTATGGTTGTACATACATGTTTGATGTGGTGAGTAAAGGATGCGCATGGGCACATTACGGGGAGTGGCTCGCTCATATTACGTATTAATTTAAGCACGGTTCGTTAGCGATGCAAGTGCTTGTCATGTTACTGCTTACAATTGTTCAGGACCCGTACGGTTATAGTTTCTAATCGGAGGTAGTGTTTGAATGCTGTTTTGTATGTAGACGTTCTTCTCCTTACACCTGTGATGCTTTCCTATGTTGATAATACATGATTATATTTAGAAAAAAAAATATTTTATCTGTAATGGTTTCATTTGGCCAAGTATAGCGCACAAATGCTCCGTCTGCGACAGCAGATGCTAATAATAATTGTAATTTTAAGTAACAAATATTTTTGGTAATTAAAATTATCATATATTTATTTAGTTATCACCATACCTGTAGATCTGGATATACTGTAATCAACGCAATATTTCGCATACAACCTAGCTAAATTCCATTTGAAATAACATTAGACATGTTTCCAAATCTTTTTACAGTCCGTTCAACCGATTTTGAGTTCTATCCCGTAATCATAAGGATGACATAAAAAGCATAAACCTGTTACCAAAACCAACTGTTTACTACAGCTACCATTTGTCGTATTACCAACGCAATAGAAATAAAAATCGGTTAATTTAAACGTCTAATGTTATCGCAAAAGGTGTATAGCTCAAGATTTTCTTCACATAGAAGATAACCTTACATTACATTAGTGCATGTTCGTAGTGGTATTAAGAAGTTGATGAAATACACTATGTAAAGCAATAGGAACACATACCTTGTTGGAAGTAATTTGACTTCCTCACGTACACACAGACGAGGGCCATGAGTTGCAGCTGCGAGAGTCTCTGTCTGGTGGACGGAGGGAGAGGCAGCAAGTCTCGAAGGTTGGCAATCTCTGCGTTGATGAGGTCGCGTCTTAGCTTGCTCGCGCCTTTCGTTGATTTGCCCTGGTCGAACCTGGGGAACGGAGAACAAGAGTTTGATATATTGAAAATAGTCTCGAGGTAATCAAAGACCACTCCTCACTTAACCCATAGAGAGGCGCACGTCACCTATGTTTGATTGCTGCGAAGGTGAAAATAATGCCACGTAGATTTTCGCGAACAACGAACAGACATATTCATTTATAATATTTTCATAGCAATATATCTAGAATAATAAAATATATAGAATAATGATAATTGAATATCTCATCGAGGTGGCTTAATGGAATTTGTTTGGAGTGGAGTTAATGCCATTAAATCAAAGATATGGTATATAAGCCGAAAGCTATATTATATGCCCAACCTTATTCCTGCTATGCCCAATAAAGGATATTAAAGTAACCTACCAATAAATTGAATCTAAGTACTTTAAAAGTGTGGATATATAGCAAGTAAAAATCAAATGCCCCATCATAAATATTATATTTATTTAAATATTACACACAAAACAAGGTACGAGTAGTTTAAACCCCAATTTTTCGTAAAGGTTTTTTGTCTCATCTTTAAGGAACCCCATATGATGCCATATGTATGTCTGTCTATCTATAAAGTTACTATATTGTTTTGTCTGTGCCAATAAATGATTATGATTATAGCTATTATTTTCTAAAAATACTGCATCTTAATTATTAAATTTTATAATTTTTACGCAATTCTGGTCTGTCAAGATAAATACGCCTGCCTAGTTTGGAGACCACTGTATACCTGATCTTGTTATTACAACATGTTACGGACACTCATTTATGTTAATAAATTTATTTTTATTGTTTATTTATTTATTTAAACTTCATGTACAATGGTGATACATAGGCGGACTTAATGCAGCAAGGCATTCTCTACCAGTCAACCTTTGGGTTAAGAAGGACACAACAGTGGTAGGAGTACAAAATAAAAAATAAAAAAGAACAATTATTAAAATCTGATATTAATAAACTATCTAACTAATAAAATACATAAATATTTTCTAAAACAATAGACTAATAAATATTATAATAAATACCATATCATTATTTTAAATGAAACAGAAATTTAAATATAATAACTATTCTATTATTTATTCCTATTCTTATATTTTTTACACTTTGAATGTTGGTGCATAAGATGCTCAAGGGTCATTCATACCAAAGGTTTTTGTCTTATAACACCGAATACAAAATACTTACATCAAAGATTTACAAAAAAATAATAGCAAACTAAGTTAACACTCCAAAAACTAAATGTTACCTCACTTAAAACCTCATAATTCGTTCGCAATAAAACTTAAAACAATTAAGCAGTTTACTTAATTACAGAATAAAATTCGTTCCCCATTCATATCCTAGAAGTATCGTCATTCATATCGATTATTTGTATCGATATATAATTTTACGATTTTTATTGTGTTAGACATAAATGCTGAGTATTTCCTAAAGTTACGGTTTCACCTTGAATCGTAATCGAAGTAATAGAACGGGTAATAGCAAAGGTCAGATTTATAGTTGTTTTAAAATACCACCTGGTGTTGTATCTGTTGTTTTTGTTACTATTCTTTTAGTTTTCAAACTTAAAAACCGGCCAAGTGCGTGTTGGACTTCGCACATTTAGAATTCCGTACCAGACCGCAAAATTAAGTCGGTCGTAATAGTAAAAAATAGGATATTTCAAATAAAAATGTGATTTATCAATATATTGGTGATTGTTAGTAAAATATACGTAACAATAAACATGATCACCAAATTTGTGATTTATGGGAAGTTAAAAAGTAAATACTTCGGAACAAAATTTTGTAAAAAAAAGCTGACTTTGGTCGCTTATCATTCTTTTGCAATATTTTTTTAATCAAAAGAACACAGTATTTATCTAGTCAACGAGCTCTAAACAAAGATACCCCACTCGATGGGGAAGGACAAAACTTTTTTTGCAATGCCGTTTCTTTTATGAAAAACATTTAAAAATAGTTTTGTGACGAATCTGTATAGTTTTGTGGTGAACAAGATACTTAAACTGTGAAAATTTGAAGACTGTAGCTCCAACCGTTTGGCTCTACAACCCGTATGACAGACGACGGACAGACGGACAGACAGATGAACACGTGAGTGACAACGATAGGGTTCCGTTTGGACTCTTCGGGTGCGGAACCCTAAAAAACAACGATGCTGTGCTGTCGTCACAAGAAAAAATATTTATGGACAAAAAGGGATTTCCTTGTGGCCTAGACTTCTTATAGTTTCGATTTTATATAACTTTTCATTGTTATTCAATGATACTAGGTTATTAAAGAGTAGATACAGTAATGATAGAGTCAGCTGATATCCTGATAAAAATTACAACTGCATTGATCAATAATTCTACTTAAGAGGTAGTCATATTCTATTTTTCGCCAACGCTACTAAGCAAGCAAACGCTAGAACAATAACTTAGCGCAGTTTGATGGATAAGATACACAAATCCAGTGAACGATCGGTTATCAATAATGCTAATACATCTATTCGTCAATATTACTTGTTATTGGCTTAGCTAATGGGAAAGATGAAAAATGGTCTACTGGTTTCATGGTTTTACCCAGCACTGCAATAGAACTTATTTATTATTCACCGACCTTCCTATGTGCTTGTCTATGAAGGGGATGGGAGGGGGTGGGGAGGGGAGCCGTGGTGGTGGTATCGGCCTCGACTTAGGTTTCGTAGATCGTGGGTTCGAGCCCAGACAGGCGCATTACTTAGTGTAAATTATTTCATCACTACTGCTCTAAAAACGGTGGAGTAAACTGGCATGTCCTAGAACCAAAAGACATGTGACATACACCAACCCACACTGGGCCCGCGTGCTGGATTAAGGCCCATTCCATCTCTAACAGAAAGAAGACCTGTGTCCCAGCAGTGGGAACATTACAAGGCTGATGATGATGAAAGGGGATCTACTAAGACGATTACTCATAAAGAAGTTTAAAAGCAGAAGGCAAGTTGCAGTGGCTCAAAATAAATTACGATAAGGGTTAGATATTAATGATGGTGATAAAGTTACATAGATGCAATAAAATTTAGCAACTTAAAAATCTACTATGTAAAATATACCAATCAGAACACGATCAAATTATACTTAATCGTTCTTTTCGAAAGAGTCAATAAAATGTGTCATATAATATTTCGTAACCTTCTAAAATTATCCTTTTCGATCATCGAAGTATTCATTCTCCTAATTGTTGAATTTGCAATCATTTAAATGAAGATAATTATCTCTTAAACGGCGATTAATTGTTTACATGCCAATCAATGTTTTGAAATTATTTAAATGTCACCATAATTACCTTTGATGATTTAATTCAAATAAATTCATTGAGTAAAAATGTTTAAGTATATAATGTTATTTTTAAATATATTTTATATTTAAGGACTCAATATGAAACATATAAACCAAACAGCAATTAAAAGTAATTTGCTTAAGCCTGTATAGCTGGAAATACGTAATTAAAAGAGAGGTTAAATAAATTAAAAGACAAGGAAAAGTGGAAGGATTACAAACAAATAAACTGTGCTTTATTGCACGAACAATTTCGAAAAAAAAACGGGTTCAATGGTGGTATTATTGGTAGCAGGGATATCTAACACCTTTGGATATACAGAAATAACTAGAATAAAAAGGTATATATAGTTTAGGGAGAAAAAACTCATTATATTTACGACCTATCATAAAAAGCAAAACAGAAGTAAAACTAACTGCTAACCTTAGAATTATTGTTAACAATATTTTACAAGGCACTACGCAAAACCCATGACAGGAGCCAATTCAGGCTATCAACACAACACCGCATTAGCCTCACTCCGTCCACTAAAGCCTTACGGTTTAACCTGTGACCCCGCAACCTTAAGCTGTCCATCTGAATCCTCCATGGTCCTTGTTACTCCGATATACTGATGCAAACATTGCCCTTTACTATAGAGTAAGAATGGCTAGAAGTGGCTTTCCGACTACGAAAATATTTTGTGTGTTTCGGGAGGCGGTTAAAACGACTGTTTCGTTATAAGCTACGAAATGAACGCACGAAACGCAATCGATCGTCAAAAAAAGTGCAAAGTCACTGCCTGGTTTTTATAAGGTAATGAGGAGATGACAGCTCAACTCATATGTTCTGGTGCGCCGGTGATGGGGAGTACTCTCCATAGGAGGGTCCGGTGACGGAAAGCCGCGGTGGGTTTGCGGTGAGTGTTAACGCGTGCCCATGTTCCCGCCATAAACAGCACAGGGGGACACCGTGGAGATTTAGTGGATTGGAGTTCTACATAACTGCACTATATCCCCGTGATAGTGTAGTATGTATAAGCATTTATACACGCAAAAAAAAGTGTCATAAATTATTGACCTCTAGCTGTCTGAACAGAAAAGACACAAGATAGGTATGGTAACTCCATTTTGGCACTCGCCCGATCACCGTGATGGTTTAAGCCTGTAAGAGCCATATCTTCGCCTAATCCCGGCGAAAGAAATTCATAAGGACTTTCTCACAATGATGACGTTTGGGAACGAGAAGGTGTTTCAGCGACACGCAAGCGAAAAAGACGCATCTATATGAATTCTAATTCTACATCTTAACCCCTCAGTAACATGATATGTCACTTAACTTGTTAACTTGGAAGTTTCTGATTAAAATTATCCCGCACTTGGATTTATTTATGCAGTAATGGCGAAGCTGTTTATTGATGATGTCATAGGCATTTAATTATTATGAACGAGCTTGTACTACATATAAAGTTTTAATACATCTGTCAGTGATGGATTAAGGAAATGTGTTACTTCCTTATTTGGTGGTAATAGTAGCATTTGTACTTGAAATGCAATTGTCTATTAAGTTTAATGTTTTCTTAGATATTTTTATATGAAATATGTTTGAGGAAAGAATGGGGATATTCTATTAATGATGCCACTGAGTTGAAAACTAAATAAAAAAAGAGCAAACTAAATATAGAATAAATATAGTTAAGATGTTCCTACGTTAAGATTTTAAGAAGTATTTAAGAATTGTGGCAGATTTTGTTGCTTATTGTTAAATTAATTGAGGAAGTAAAAGTTTATATTAGTAATGACGAAAAATCCCGCGCAAAACCTGAAAGCATGATTAATTTACCAAAAAAACTTTCACTAACAATTTTATAAGGAAAGAACACAATCATTGCCGAGATCAACCATACATACCTACTGACTTATTATTTTGACAGCAGTGAAAAACATTTTTGTTAAAATTTTTAAAAGTCACGTTTTTTTACAATAATAAGATCAAAACCTTGTATTATTCTACTTGGTACGTACCATACACCTTGGCATTCCATCAATTTAAACAAAAACATTTTTTTAAATTTCGCGTTAAAATGCAAGAGAAATCTTTTGTGATGAGAGAGAGGCGTTTCGAGAATGGCATAAAGGAGTGAAATCGATGAGGGAGTGAGTGAGTGGATCTCTTATTAGCTAATATAGTGCAGCACGCGATGCGCCGGCGCAGTGTGCTTGATGTGTGCCGCTTGCGACTGCAGATTTATTGCATTTTGTTCTTGGTATATTCTCATGTACTGCGGTTCGGTAGAATGATTAATTATTTATTTTTTCCGTTGTATAATAAATTAATTGTTTTGAAACTTGTTTACTGAAAATTATTTATTAAATTCAGTAGTTACATGTGGTCTGAAATAATCGACTGTGTGGATTCCTAACACAGCCAGAAGAAGTTATGAGCGACAGACCACGCAGAAGATGGTGGAACCAGTTATATGAAATTAATAACCCATGGTCCATACTGACTCTAGACTGATACAACTTGAATTGATGGGGGGTGCCTTTACCTTGCAGTGAGAACAGGCATCAGCTGGCATATTGTTAGGGCCATGGTTGGCAGTGAAAGCGCAAGGAAGGAGGTTGCGTCTTTCTGTGAGGAAGTTATCTCGCAGAAAGAAGCGGCGGAGTGGGTCAGGGTTGCAGAGTCTCTCGCGTCAATCGGGTCACGATTCGTCGCAGGAGGCTAGGATGGCAAAGCCGGCGAAACGCCGGATGCTGGACTGACTGACGCCATAACAGCGGTCAGCGGACGATGGATCGGGGACTCTATCGTTCATGCTGCACGGCCCTTGGAGTTGTGGTGATGTCCCAGTGCACCCAGACATCGCCGAAGGAAAAGGGAGCCTGGAGGCGTGCAAAGAAGAGCGAGCCCAGAAGGGGTGGGAATGGGTAGCGAATGTCATGCGTAGCAGTTCAAGCAGCCCACCCATCAAGGCGAAAGTAGGTGCACAGGCGGAGTTTTTAGTGGCTGCAAGCCCCACATAACCACGTCGTCTCCCCGGACGGTGCGGTAGGCATTTTCTTCGCTGAACAAAAAAGGAAAAAGCGTCAGCCAGCATACTAGTGACTATCAAGTCATCGGTATTTCGCTATTGATCTATGAGTTGATGTACTAACGGAAATAAACGTCCTCCTAGCCTAATTTCAGGTATTCAAGTCTAAACGTGTCTTTGGTCTGTCTATATTAATTATCTACCCGACTACGGCAAAGTCCAAAGGCCTTTATGATTTCGAGTTTCATAATTTATTGCAAATTAATTTCAGAGCATAGTACAGTCTGTGACGCCATCACTAAAATTGCGTTAGGTTTTTTTTTGCAAGAAAATCGCTTGAAATTTTTCTTTGACTTTTTTCAGGCTGACAGCCGCAAGTCGCAAGCGCAACACACCTCCGACTCATGTGTATCGTGGGAACGCAATACATTACGACCGTAACTGGAGAGGCCCCTAACTCCTAACCTATTTTATGTATAAGGCCATCCTCACCTCACGAAGACTTTCCGTATTTTAACGAAAATGCCGTGAGCTCGGAACAAAGGCCCCAATTTATATGAGTACACGAATTGGAATGCTGTTAGTTCAGAGTTATTGGTCGTAGGAGGAATAAAGATGGCTGAAACGGAATTCATGTGGATATCGTTATAATAAGGAAGGTGGAAATTTAAATGAGATGGGCAAGAGGGAATTATTATTTCAGTCGTAAGTTTTGTTACACACACAGTAATACAGGTTAAGTAGTAATTAAAATATGATTAATTTTTGAAAAAAGATTAGCCTAGATAATATCAGTGATGTTATAACAAAAACGGGCCGGCTGTTTCACATAATTAAGACCATCTTCTTCAAAATAGGGTCACAGCAAAGCGAGGAGAAGATGGCAGGATATGCCTTCATTGAGAATTGGTCAAATTAAAGAATCAGGGGAGGCCATTGCCTAGGAGTGGGCGAATTCGGGCTAGCAAACAAAAAAGTTTCGTTGTGGATCATTTTGAAGGAGGGTTTTGTCCAGCAGTTGGTATACCAACATCATCAGAATAATATATAATTATGTTTCGTAATTTCAAAATTAAGTCATGAGAAAACGCTCAAATGTTCGTCAATAGCATTAAAACAGTCAACAAGCTATCTTGGTAGATTCATTTCGATGTTCGAACAACCGCTTAGACTTGTAAACGGTGTACCAAACGGACTTTCCATGTACGTCCAAGTAATTTACTTTCTACTAAAAATTTTCACGCGAATTTTCATAGTAAGTGACCGCAACAGCCTTCGGTATTGTGTAAGTATAATTTCCTGTGAAAACTTAGCCTGTTTTCCCACGCTGCGAGCCGTTACAAAGGCAGCTAATAATTTAGACAATTTTCCAATATCAGGCTTTGTGTGGTTCAAGTTACAAGCGAGGTAGTAGATTTCTTTTGAGTGTGAGCGTGATATTTTTAAGTTTAAGCAAATCAATCTTGCTATTAAGGGTCATAATGCATCACGTTATGTCCGTTTCTTGTGATTTATCTGTTGCAGAAAAATTGGATTTTGCAGGTTAGTGCAAATGGAGTAATTATTCATAAACTGCATATAGCGAGTGTTCCACATATTGAAAAAAAAAACCTTAACGCTTTTATGAAACTCAGGTTGCAAATCCTCCTCCATCACTCAGTTTGATTACAGCCTTATTTAAAAGTAGTGTATAGAATTTAGTTTTGCTTGAAATCATAGAATTTCTCTCTGAAGACGTAATTCTACGCAAAAAGTCAAATGAACTCCGAAACGATAATTCTTAGTAAATATTTTCTTAATAAAATCGCCCTTCGCTTCTATCTTACACCAACCTCCGAGGGTAGTCCATAGAAACCGCAACAGCGTATCGGTGGTACAGTACACGCCACTCGCATTACCTCGTAAGGACCATACCTCTATCTCATCCGTTCGCCCTATAAATTCTAATACCATGTTAGTGCATAGAAAGCTTTATTACTACTGCATGTTTATGTTATCCTAGTACTATTTTCATAGATTTATTAAATGTGTGTGTTTATTTGTTTTGTTTGTGTGTATGGGAGTATACAAATAGGGCAGTGTTTGTAATGTTTTATTTAGCTACAAAATTATAAAAGTAAAAAGTGAAATAAATTCGCCTACCATCAGGCGAGTTAGTGGTCAAACGTGAACATACCATTAAAAAAATACAAATATTTACAACCAGTATTATTGCCGTCTTCAGGGTTAATATTTAGGACCCGAAAAACACACATACATTCATTTTTATTTATTTTCTATACATTTTTCCATACAAAATTTTACGTGTTACTTTTGTTGCTTTAAAACCATGTGCAGAGGTCATCTGTCTTCCTATTCTTGTCATCCTTTTTTCCTTCTATACATCTATATTTTATAATGCTAACTTATCACGGGTCAATCAAGATGCCTTATATTTGCACAAATATGTTCCAATTGATCCGGCTGCATCTAAATATTATTTACATTGAACTACTGCCTTTCTGACCACTGATAACGCGCAGCTTCCCGAACGCTGCCCAACCGAGTCGGTTTCGAAGATTGACCTTTTTCTCGAAGTTGGCCCTACCCAACTGGATTGTTTGTCCAAGGTAGACATAGTCGTCCACAACTACGTTTAGAGTCTCCGACCTTGATAGGAGTGGGTGCAACATGGGCATTCAATATTACCTTGGTTTTGTCCATGTTCATCCTAAGACCCACTCTTTAGGAAGCTCTACTGAGGTCATCGAGCATTGTACTGAGGTCTTCCATGATCTCAGTCATGACCACTTTATCGTCGGCAAACCGAAGGTGAGTGATAAAATCATGATTTTTCTTCTTTTGCGTCATGTGAATTTCACACACGTTCTTCAGAAGTTAAGAGACATCCAGAATATCACATTTAATACCGGTTTACTGTTCCTATTACACTATCATAAATTGTTGTGATAGGGTAATACATTATGAGTAGTTGCGTTGACGATGTAATGTATCGACATTACATCTTCAATACAAGTGCTTACGATCAACATTTAACATCATTCTCTATTAATAAACTTGACATGACATTGACATAACATACCCCCGACATTGATTCACAATCAATCTGCCACAGCCTTCCTAATACCCAGAATTTGCAGATCACACGTTAGAACAAGTTCATAACAGTACTCGGTCCAGTCATAATGGTCGCTGGCAAGAAATCTGTAGGGCCTTAGGGCTGAAGGTAATTTCTAGTCATATCACAAGCCAGATACACGCATAAGTTACTACATTTGTGTTCTGTGACATTTGAAGGGTTATAGGTTAAGTTTGTGTGGGTAAGTAAACCAGATTGAGAACTTACATGGTTTATGGAAAATAACTCAGACGATTCCTGTTTTTCCGTAGATAAACCTCACAATCATAATTTGGCAACTCCTGGTTTCTGATTACGAGAGCCTAGATAAAATTAGATTTTATAAGCGAAAAAGATTGTAAAAATCTCCATAATGTAAGGATTGAATTTGAATACAAATTAAGAAAGAAAAAGAGTACATTTACACCAGGAATGATGTATACCACGAAAAGAAAAACACAGTAGGAAAACTTTAACACAAATAGGGAAAGTGTGCTTCAAAACCGTGTAAACCGGCCATCGCTCAGCATAATGCTGCGTGCGAGATAGAGCCACAGCATGACGCCGAACCGGAGCAACATCAACAACAACTTAACAGTACTTTTCAAAAATTGCTATCGTTGATAGAATGATACTGTATTTAGAACTCACGTTACTCTCTTAACCTAAAGGGTGCCAAGTTAAAGACCATCAAAGGCAAAGGCTACCTATCATCATCATCTTCCAGTCCTTGTCCCATGTTACTTGGGGTCGGCGCAAAACGTTTCCTTCTTCCATACCGTCCTGTCCCCAGTCACGCTATCACTGACTCCCTTTTCTTTTATATCACTCCTCACACAGTCCATCCATCTTATTTTTGGCCTTTCTCTCACTTTCTATCCATCCACATTTATATTCATAACTCTTGTTACATGCGTTTCATCCCTCCTCACCACATGAACTTTACCAGGACAAACGGTTTCCTTTCAACTTTTCTATCACTGACGCCACTTTGAAATTTCCTCAAATATACTCATTTCTTACTTTAGCCCTTCTCGTCACGCACATTCATCTCAACATTCTCATCTCTGCTACATGCAATCTCTTTTCATCCATCTTTTTCACAGCCCAACATTCTGATCCATACAATATGATAAGCCCCATCGCAGACTGCTAGTAATGTTTAAAAAAAAACAGCTGAGGGCTCCTTTTGCTTGCCGTACAGTTATTAACTTACGACCAATCTCCAACGAGTAAAGAGTTACTAAGTCGACTGTAAGTCATCCATTCTCTCCCTAAATCATATCGAAAACTTACAGAATTTGTATTTATTTATTCCAAATATTTTTTATATCGTGTCTGAAATCATAATTGCCAACAAGTACTACTTACAAACTAACTAAACACCTCTATACAAACTAACTTCGAAAGAATTACAAGACAATGAGCCAAAATTTTACATTAAACAATAATACAGTGGTGTTAATAGTGGTTATTGATGGCCGCTCTTCTGACCTACTGGGTATTAATGCCGGGGTCCCTCAGGGGTCCGTACTCTCAGCAACATTGTTCTTGCTGCACATAAATGACTTGCTAAAACCCGGCACCTTTGGGTACGCGGACGATAGCACTGTTGCTGAGAGATACGTGTCCGACGCGCGCGCTACTGGACCTCAGATCCGGTCTCTTCGGGAGGCCATGGTTGGGCGCTTGAATCTGTCCTTGAAGGCAGTCTCCGAATGGGGCGATGCCAATCTGGTCAGATTCAATGCTGCTAAGACCCAGGCGTGTCTTTTTTCCGCTAAAAAGAGCCAATTCCACCTGGCTCCTTCTTTCCGAGGTGTGACCGTGCCGATTACTGACCATCTTGAGTTTCTTGGCATTACGTTGACATCGACGCTCAATTTTGGTCCGTTCATTGAGGCAAAAGCTCAGCTGGCTGCCAAAAAATTGGGGATCCTCGCGAAGGTGAGACGGTACTTCACGCCAGAACAGTTGCTAAACTTGTATCAAGCGCAAGTTCGATCATGCATGGAGTACTGCTCTCATCTCTGGGACGGATCTGCCAGGTACCAGCTGGATGCACTTGAGTCGATCGAAAGACGGGCCAAGAGGCTCATCGGCAATGAAGTACTGGTCGAATCTAGGCTCCAGAACCTCGAACATCGGCGCCGAGTTGCCAGCCTGTCGGTTTTTTATCGGTTACATTTCGGGGAGTGTGCGTTGGAATTGCATGAACTAATTCCTCCTAGCCCGTTCCATCATAGGACTACAAGACGTACGGCGATGCGTCATCGGTACATGGTGGACATCCCACCCATACGCACCAAACGTTTTGGGAATACTTTCATTATACGTACAGCAAAGGAGTGGAATTCCCTGCCGGAGTCTGTATTTCCTGATATCTACAACCTGGGAGTCTTCAAGTCAAGAGTGAATAGGTTTCTTCTAGGCAAGCGTGCTTCATCGTCGACCACATCATCGCTTACCATCAGGTGAGATAGTGGTTAAGCGCAAGCCTATAATAAATAAAAAAAAAAAAAAAAAATACACTTCTATTTCAACCTTCGAATAGTCAGACAAGTATTCAATGATGTCAAATAGATATATATATATATATAATAGGTATACAGATTATATGTCAAATAAAAATGTCAAACACAAATACAAAAACAAATAAATTTAGATTCCATTAGAGATGCCAATCGTAAAATATAACTGCCAGTCTTACGGATTGAAAAAAATTAACGAAATCTTTATAGACAATCACCAAGAATTATCCATTAAACAATACTGTTATTTCACTCTTAAATAATGTCAAAAAAGTATTCAAATATTTTTTTATAAACTATCCAGATATATCAAGTAAAGATGTCAAACAAGAATACAACAATAAAATTATGTTTTAAAAGACGAATTCAGTAAAGACGTTCCTCTAATAGCAGAAGAAGAATACTGTACAAAATGCACATTGCCTTAG
Organism: Orthosia gracilis; assembly: GCA_947562075.1. Taxonomy (NCBI): domain Eukaryota; kingdom Metazoa; phylum Arthropoda; class Insecta; order Lepidoptera; family Noctuidae; genus Orthosia; species Orthosia gracilis. The sequence goes on along the minus strand of OX387264.1, from coordinate 63,610,677 downwards.
CCAGTGTGTGCAACATACTCGTTCGCGTCAGAGCAACACAACGCGGGTCTCTGACACGATAAGTGGACATTTTACAAACTATTACAAAGCCTGTACAGAATGGGGTAGATCGTATTAAGCTGTGCTTGCTCCAGTTTTGACGGGCAAGTTTATGTATTTAGTTACATTGGTGTTTTTCAAACATTAAGCGGTTTTCACTATCGTTTTAGCTGTCAATTTTGTAAGGGATTTTAGTTTTCTAATCACTTCTTAAGTATCATTAAGTATAAGACTTCAGAGAACTCCAGTAAGCCTGCTTAAAGAAGGTATTGAAGGTGTTTTCCTTGCTAAAGCAGAGACGCTTTTACGCGGATGAAAATCGGTAATAAAATTATTAGGAACTAACCTTTACGAAAACCTATCATTATTTACATTAGAACAAATGAAAACGCAAATTTTCAAGCTTTTGATTTTCCTACCCAATCTGACATTTTCCATAACTTTTTCTGTTTTTTTGGCTATTGAAAAAAAGAAAGGACATAGTAGACGAAAATGTTTTCAGTAATTCAGAAATACACCATTCACAGACAGGGCAAATAACACGGGTGACACAGTTAGGGTCAAGCAGGTGACTGGCACTGGACACGTGTGGACGTGTAGTTATAATTAGCGGGTGCGACTGGAGTACTAATGAGAACTATTGTTTGGAGTCGACGACCTAGCTCTTGACTGAGCGACTAGGTATTGAGTTTGGTGAGATACTGGGTGAAAAATGTTGGTTTTCAATATTATGTGTAAAAAGCTACTGTGTGTCATCTACAACGTGGTCTCAGCTGGCCTTCAGCAGGTTCTACATTTTAGTCAGACCACCGCGGGTACAGTTTATTAAATACCATCGTTTAATTGATTTATTTTCATCACAGGAAAAAACTAAGATTTGTAACACTGCAGCCACATCCACATATTTAAATTCAATCTCATCCTAATCAACGCTGATCCATAAAGTATCTGCGCTCATTATTCTCAGTTAATATCTGACAGATAGCTGGCCTTTAATCGAAGATTAAAATTATCTGTCAGCTAATGAACCGCAGTGCGCGGCGCCGGGCCAGATTATTTAGCACCCTCTAGCAACCGTCGCTTATTCGATTATAATTGTTTTTCACGCCTATTTCGTGTAATTGAAATAAATCCTTTGTTTAATATTTATTATTGTTTTCGTGTGTTGATTGGTATTGTTTTGCATATGGGTTTTGTTTTTGATTAATTAAAAATTAGGTTGGTATGCGTATCATGAATGCTACGGAGTTGATTAAGGTTGGGTTGATATTGCTGTTTTTATTATTATAACTAGCTGTCCCACGCGGCTTCGCTCCCGTCAACTGGCTACCTCCCTACCCTACATACATGAATGTTGCGTAACTTTAACCACTTAAGCAGCGCACGTAACGAAAGCTCTCAAAAAGGAATAATTTTGCCCGTTTTTGCAACATTTTTCATTTATGCGCCGCTCCTATTGGTCGTAGCGTGATGTTATTTAGCCTATAACCTTCCTCGATAAATGGACTATCCAACACAATTTTTTTCAATTCCAATCAATAGTTCTTGAGATTAGCGCGTTCAAACAAACAAACTCTTCAGCTTTATATTTTTTTTATATAATATAAGTAAAGGGTGGTTATAAGTGCCAGAAAAGATTTGAGTCGGTGCTAAAATATTGAGCTCAGACCTAATTTGACGAGTTTTCTCTATATTCTTACTTACTTTTTTCCACGACTTCGCTGCCGTATCTTACCTTACAATCACCGTGAAAAGTTTCGGAATAAAAGAAGCATTATTGCACTCAGCGATCTAGCTTTCAATCAGTGTAATACCCATCACTTCCATAGATTAATTACAACAAATATACAAACACCTCTATAACAGTAGCTACTGTAGGTTTTAGAGCCAAACAAGTTTTTAAGATGAGAAATTTTTGCCAAATGCACGTTGTATAATTAATACTAATCCTACGAAATTATAATCAATTTGTCCCATAGCATCAAGAAGTTAAAATAATGTCACACCAACAAACATAACATACAAATCTTCCCACACCTTGAAGCCTCATAATAACATAGTCAATGAACTGATTCGTAAGCTTGATGATAATAATCAACACTACTCATACAGCTCGACTCCTTTTGTTCAGTCGGCCTTGAGTCACTGATGAGCGGGAAGCAAGGTCATCTCAACGGGAAGTAATTAAGGAACATTAAGTGGCTGAATGGGCGAAGAAATTATGTCACTTTGATATTAAGCTTCGTTTGTCAATTTTTTTTTGCCTCGTTCGTCTAGTTCATGTCATTCCAAATCGGAGTCAGCGAAGGCGACAGTCGAAATGTCAAAAAGTAAGTGATTTTGGATTTTTGACAAATGCTATTGCCACGCTTTCGATTATAGAATGTCACTTGTCTAGGGCCTATGCTAAACAATATAACTCACAAACCGCATTCGCTCCGTCCTCGCCGCGCCGATGCACGTCGCGTGTTCTTTCAACAAATCCCCGCCAGCCTGCGAATAGCTGAGCAATAGTTAAATTATTAGATTTAAAAGGGGTTTCTTATCCATTATTCTCCACGTAGGTAATTTCCGAACAGGTGGTAGAATCACTATATCAAGATCCAGGCTTAGTTGTCCCCCCAGGGACGCCCTGAGCCAAGGTTCATATCCCATACGGGATAGATCCTCAGCGTGGTCTGGCAGCGTCTGGCTGGACGCTCTAGTTTAGTCCCCACAGAGAAAGTCCGGTTAAGACGTAGTCATCATTTGGATGAACTGCGAGACGCCAGCAAAAAAAAAATAGGGCCTATGCTACTTGTCTAGAGCCTCTGGTCGGGCAAAATTTTCAGGTGTTTCTCATCTGGAAATTCTCAGTCAGTCCGGAGTCGGAATTTGTGACTGATTGATTACAAAATATACTCGCCTCCTATTAAAAGGGACTTAAACGTAACTGTCTAAATGTGCTTGTTTTAAATGTGCACCTCTACGTTATTTTTTCTGGAATATAGGCATGGTATGTTATTTATATTTTTTTTATGTAAAACTCAACCACTTAAAGTTGCCCTAGTCGATAATTCTTACATACAAAAGTAGTCTGGCCATTACTCCACTGTTTGACGGTGTACGTTGAAAATAAAAATAAAAATGATGATATCAATTGGAAAAAAAAAAGTAAAAACGAATATATTTGAAAGTTATGAACGTCGAAAGTTCCATATTTCAACACTAATTTTAACGCATCTTTGGGCACAAATAAATACCATAAGAAGAAGGAAAATTGAAAAACAGTCACCATGCAGGGATAGAATAGTAGTTCAAACATACAAATAATTTTATTCGGAACAGATACATTTAGTAGTTTTTATATGAAATCCATATTTCAAAAGGTCTGTTTATAAAATTTCACGCGCTCGTTCTCGTCCTAAATCATCATTCATTTCGCTACAAATTTGTATTCGTACGCGAACTAGCTTCTTACAGCTCATCACAGCATCTATCTCTTGCGCACGTTTTGTCGGATGAGCATGCATTTAAACTCCGCGCACAAAATATTTCGTGCCGTCGACTACGGCAACCTTAAAGTAAGTAATCAACACTATTTTATGTTTATGGATGCTGGATTATGCCAACGAGTATATTAAATCGTTTTACTGATTACCAGCTCATTGTGTTCGTTCCTATTGTGTTTAGCGATTAGTTAATATGTTCGTACTACGTTAATAAGGTAAGGCTTAGGCGACAGCGGGTGGCAATGACAACGCGGAATTATCAAGGGGGAAACCAAGATACATTTAACTAAATGTTCTTCAATAATAGCCAAAAGAAGAAAAAGAAAGAAGATATCAACCGGTTTGTGAACCAGTTATTTAAACTTATTCGCAAACAGAAATTACTTAACACTAGATACTTTCATTTACAATAATAATAATAAAAAAGGATAGGCCAGGTGCTTTGTGGCAGAAGACAAAGAAGAAATAGGGACGAACTAAATAGATGCCGTCGAAATTGGTAGCAAGACGAGCAGGCTTGCGAAAGAAAGAAGAAGTGGAGAGGGTTCTTTCGACATTAATAATTTGACATTACATATTATACTAATTTAATTTTAATTTGTATTGCATGAAAATTGTATGTATTTTATTTTAACTAGACTGATATTTTGAATTTTTTATGCCTCAATGCCGGGACATATCTACCTGTAACCAACACAACATCTTATGAACTTATGATCCACATATAAATAATTTGAATTTGTTTATATCCAGGACTGGGGCAGCACAGACTAACAAAAGAAAGATGTTCCATGTTAAACATTGCATTGTTTCAAAGTCATGAAACATTAAAATTGGACTACAAAAATTAGTTCATACAAGATTTAATCCGCTTCATAACTCAACTTAAACCAAACACAAGCCCAATTTTTATATCCGCAACCATCATACCTAGGAAACCAATCTGTCACCTTTTATAAGGTGTTGACATCTAAAGGTCTATAAAGACATAACATTTAATTGGGTTAGAAGACATCTTAGTATTTATCGTGACTTTTAACAATAGTGCAGTCTAGCTTGCTTATAATAATAAACTTCTTTTGTTTAGTTAATGCGTTATGTCTGCGAACTAGATATCCTGAATAGTTTATATGCAGTTTTTGAATTGGTTTTTGTTTTAATGTTGGTATGACGTGGTTCCGTTTTTGAATGTGATTTCTAGGTTGAGCATGCAGTCTATGGATTAACATAAATCTTTTGTTTTAGTTAAAACTCAAATCATTTTAGAGGCGATCAATATTAACACGGTTTTTGATAAGTGATATCATGGCTCAAAAAGAGGCTTCGGATGTTGTGAGACAATTTAGCAGTAGACTATTTCAGGCTCAGTTCAGTCAGCCTTACGTTTTAACATAAACCCGTCAATCATTATTACAGCTAAAAGACGTTCACTGGTGGGAATAGCCTCTTTGAGTGCCCGAAACGCGGATCCACGCGAGAAACAATGGCTTTTTAATTGTTTCTGTCCGGGTCCTGGGCTTTTTGCATGCACTGGACTCCCGCGACAACTTTGGGTACATGTTAATCATAAATTCAATACATTTTTGCTATATGTTAAGATATTTTAGGACTAGAAATTTCGTATTACCCAGTTACTGGGTTGTGGAGGTCATATTGGCAGTCGTTCCATATAAAATACTGGTACTCGGGTGCCTGGAATGGAAGCTGGTTGGAATGGAAGCCGAACCCAACATAATAATATGTCGTTAGGAAAAGGCTAGGCAGATTGATATTATAGGACTAGAAGATTGTGACGTCATTCAATAAAATGAGATTAACAGAAACGTTTAAATGGTAGTAAAGCATAAAAGTGAGTAATCAAAATTAACTACTAATCCTGGTAGTTATGAAATGTTTATTAAGACTGTTGTTTAATGAAGTTTTATTGCAAAGTAATAGCGTTTATTTCTAACAAAGACTTAATAATTACTCATCCATTATGTGAGATCGTTGTGGGTTCTGATATATTATTTATAGGTATATATTGACCGAGCGAGCGCGAAGCGTAACCGTTTCAGCTTGGACAAAATGCGGCCGATTCTCGTGAAATTTTGTGAGCAGCTTCGATAAAAAATTTATTAAATGGCAGAGCCATTTTGAAAAAATCCCAAAAACTGAATACAAAAATAAAACAAAAAGACAGACTTGCGAGGTCTGCAAGCTCACAGAGCCACTAGTTTAATAGGGTTTCTTATGTTCAAATTAATTTAATGTGCACGCGAGTGATCGTCTAATTAATTTAGCCTTGACTGTCTTGAGTGTGCTACTCAATTTATAAAATAATAAAAAATATGTTAACATGTTTGTGCATTTGAGTTATCCTTTAATTAACTTAGCCTTTGCTGTCTTGCGTGTGCTACTTAATTTATGAAGTAATTTAAAATTTGTTAACATGATTTTGATGCAAGTTAGCTATTGGATCGTGCAATTATAATAATAAGGTTTTCTATTCTATTGTACAAATCTAACTGTAAACATATGCTGTGTTGCTTTTGTGGTCCTGTAAGTACGCTCAACATAACTTAAATTGTTTAGATATGTAAGTTTCTCATGTACCTAAGTGAATGCCATTGTAATTCTTTTGAGGAATAAACATTCTTTAACCGTTTTTATTTTTTTCTTATTTAATATTTTCACAGTAATCTTCTCCTCTTGCAATTCATTGAAATATAAATCTGCATTCCTAAATAAAATAAATCTTTCGCAACAGGCCAGTTAAGTTCCGAGCTATTAAGATCGTATTTTAACAATAGACAAAAGACGACATGGCATAAATAAAATAGACCTGGCTGAATATAAATGCTTCCAATGAAAGCGTATCATTATCATCAGAAGCCTTTTAACGTTCCCACTGTTGGGACACAGACCTCCTCCTTGTGGCAGAGGGCATGGGCCATAGCCAACCACGCAGGCATAATGCGGGTTGGTGGATGTCACGTCACAATTTTTTGGTTCTAAGACATGCCGGTTTTCCCCACGATATTTTCGTTCACCGTTTTTAGAGCAATGGTGATGAAAACCATTAACAAAAAGCAATGCACCTGCCTGGGTTCGAACCCACGACCTACGACTCGTAAGTTGGGAGGGACGTTATCGAGAGGCCCAGTGGCCACGTACACGGATACGTTCAAATCAAACGATACCGTAATCCGTAACTAATTAAAAACTAAAACAAACCGTCTACATAACTTTAAGAGCTAGTCACAACTCACACGTATCAATATGACTGACAAGTCATTAGTGTTACTCCTCGCAATCGATCAAATACCGATCTCTTTTCACCTGTGAATCACAGCTGATATTCTGCTTCCTTAGACAATACAACTCTTTTGCACATGGCTATCACTATTAAGGATGATAACAGTGGCAATAGACACAACCGACTGCCAAACAAAAACACTACAAAGTGAAAAATAATTTCAATTTTGGAAGTCGGTGTTCCTGTTTTCGTTTCTTCGTTTTTTGACACAGACTTGGTTTTATTTGGAAATCGATCGTAATTTTTGTAAAAAGGGTTTTTATTTGTCACTTTTTAGTTGTGGTACATAATGAACCAGTTCTATAGGCTACTTCTAGTTACGCGTATAGTGCCCAAAGTAAAGCCCGAATAGATTAACCCAATAACATGAAACTTAAACAAAACCAGTGCAATGAGAGTATACCAGGGTGAACTGTTCGCACCTGCGTACCCCTTTAGAGTGTACCAGTGTGATGTTATGTTATGAAATCGTATAACAATAAACAGACATGCGATTGCATCGATCCCGAGTGATTTGCCGTCATTTATTGAAGAGTTATGATGTATTTCGCCGAAGTTTTTCACCAGATCTTGATAAAAATTAAATGGTGGTCCCATTATACATGACAAATAAAAACCATCAAAATCGGTTCACCCAATAAAAAGTTCTGAGGTAAACAACATTAAAAAAAATTCAGTCGAATTGATAACCTCCTCCATTTTGCGAAGTCGGTTTAAAAGGTGACATGACATAAATTCAACAGCTTCGTAGTCATTTGTGTCTTTGTCGCAGGCATCCAAAATTTTCGTCCTCAATTTTGAAAAGTATATCCTGAATAATCCATGAGCAACACAAAATATCGAAATAAAACGAAACATCTAATCCGTAACAAACCAACTTACGAAACGGACTTTCGCAAAGTCTACATAAGAGCTAGTTACAACTCACACGTTTCAAGATGACTGACAAGGCATTAGTGTTGCTCCTCATGTTTTTTACACGTTAAGTGTAAGTCGGATCTAGATCAGACTAAAGGTTAGACGGGTCGGTAATCGAGAGGTTGTGTGATAGTCTAGTAGGAAATGAAAGTGACTTGATATTAAGCTAAGTGAAATATATTGATTGGTGTTTTGGCATACTCATTTGGTAACACGTTCGTTGCCGTAATTACTGAAACCATCAAAAAGCCATGTTGTGTCTCGCACGAGGCGAGTCCTTGGCAACGAACGTGTTTAGTCACAGTTATTACTTTAATACTATACTTTCTGATTACCCCATGGGAAAAGGGTGTGAGTTTATTTACGTATTTAAACAATTTTATCTACACTCACGACGAAATGTGCCAAATATGAATTCAAAAAATATTGTATAAACACGTACTTTATTTTAATGAAAAGAATAAAAAAAAACCATAACTGCAAAATTTCCCTTCGATTTCCAAACAACTGAATCATAAAATAACTTTTTAATTTTTATAGCACACTTTTACTTTTTAATTTATTGGCGCTTATGGCTCATTGACTTAATGGGGAAAAGTAGTGTCATTGTCTATGGAGGCGCGCGCTGCGCAGTCATACGCAATGAGATTATGAGAATCTGAACGAGAATGAGAACGAATTGCCCTCCATACCACATATTTTTCCGTTTCCACTTTTGTTTTATTTCAACTGTATGAGTGAAGATACAATAGTTTATGCAACGGCATATAATTAGGTATTAAAACACTCGCGTGTTATTATTATCACATTCGGCTTCGCCTCATGTGATAAACCCATGCTCGTGATTTAATGACTATTATATGACCTTTGCATGAACTACTTTAACATATTTGTAGATTTACCTAATGTTTAATGTTAGAACAACAGAAACAACAGCTATGTATCATCTATATTACACGCATTTAGATATGTATAAGAACTATTATAATATGTAACTACTCATCGATATAAATAAAACAAGGCCTCTGTATAACCCAGTGATGTACAAAGGCCTTAGTGTAATTTTCTAACGTTTCGTTCGCGATAATGTAAACGTTTTCTTATGTCAATTTTTATACAAAAACAAAGAGTCTCGGCTTAGTGTAATCAGACGGCGCGCGGCGCTTATCCATTTTCAATACAAAGAGACGTTTACGTGAATGCGGTTGATTACTCAAAAATTCGCACCTAGCTGACAGAACAACACTTCCGGATTGTATATCCTTCTGATAGACTACCAATTAAACTTCCATTTTAATAATCTGTCCACATTTAATGCTCTGATTTAAACCCTCAGCCCGCAAGTGCAAAGTGCAGATATTATTAAAATATGAATCAGTTCCGCATACGGAATCTGATTTAATAGTCACAGTTATTGGATCCTTATAATTTATGGCCATTTGCATTCGTGGGAACGACTGGGTACTTAGACGGCTATCACACCATTCTGTAATGTTATCTGTACTTTGCTTTCATTATTGCTGGGTTATCTACTTCGCCTTTGGCACCTTTGGTGCGAATATGAGTTCGATTTTTGGATGTTAGTTTCGTTGTTTCTCGGATTTGAATTTGGAATTTTGCCAGAATTATTTTGGTGTTTTATTAAACCTAATAGAACTCAGGCTGATTTCTGAATTAACAACATTAACACAAAAAAAAACATGTAATCCTTAGAATCAGTTGTAACCAATAAATCGAAGTCCATGCATAAAGAAAATACATACTGTTGAACATAGAACCTCTTTCTATTTTAAAAGTTGATTAAAAAGAAAAAAAAACGGTTTAAACAATTTGATGAAATATTGAAACTGCTGCATGTACATTTTATGCGCGGTGTTTACGAACGCCTCTCAGTATTTAATTACATGCGAGACATCAAGTAATTAGGTGCCACTTTTATGCAAATAAACACTTTAGTGGGTATGAATATTATCCCTACAAATGTGGATGGTCTAGGTTAAAAGTCGGACCACACTTTTTGCAATCACTCTTTAACTCTCAGTATAAAAAGCAAAATACGTTATTTGTAAAACTAGTCGGCACTTTGGTTTTTATCTAAAAATTTATGAAAAGTAAAAAAAAAACATTTTTAATATTTCCAGGGTTTATGCGATTCTTGCGGACCTTCGCTTATACCCTGGAAATATTAAAAATCTATACCACATGGAGGATAGTTGCCTAATCCACGTAAATTACGTTTAGGACAGATGTCCCGCCGAAGAACAGGACATCTATCCCGCAAAAACTTTGATCGCATTTTGCCTTTCCAAGCACTCGTAAAGAGCCTTGAGATACGGTCAACTTAGTGGTAGTTGGATAATCTTGATCGATTAATAAAACAGCATGCGATTCATCCGTGAAACTGGAGTAATAGATGGTAGTCAAGCGCGAGCCTATAATACATAAAAAAAAATCACAATCGGGGCAACTATACCCCTGGTGCAACTACCCTGGAACTGTTATGAAGAGTTGCGATTCTGTGCAAAGCTTGAACAAATTTTCATATTTTTTTTAAACTAGCTTTTGCTATCAGCTTGGCCTTCGTTTACATCTGCAATTACCCCAAGTTAACGTCAACCCAAGATAAAATATAATATTCTTTATAGTAATCTAGATCATGGTCTACTCGTGTGCTAAGTTTGATCCATATTCGTTCAATCGTTAAGACGTAAAAACAGACAGAAAGATAGACAGAGTTACTTTTGCATTTATAATACGAGTATTATTAAGTACGGTATGTATTATGTAAGTACGTTTTGGAATTTCCCGCTCTTGCTATGTCTTTTCTAAACTCAAATTATTTCCAGGAACCATCGCCCACCAAAAACAGAGCAGCAATCGATATTAAACATTAATTAGTCCATATTAAAAACTGTATCATCCCACCAACAACACATCTAATCTAAGAGCCTCTAACTCCACACATTAAACAAAAACGGTCGGCAAAACAAAGCGTATCCTCTCAATCCGCGACTAGAGCCTCTTAGCTAACCGTATCTATCAATTAAGGCCCGACGAAGGCGTGAGTGGACTTTTGATTGATCCATCAATAAGTACATAAATCCATTAAGGCAATACGCATACCCTGTTAATTGTGTATTTTCTACGGCTGTCAGTCGAGATACATTCGAAGTTCGAATTGACCGAAGTGATCTGAAGATTCAAATAGTGCTCTGCGATTGGGCAATTAAAAAATCGTGAAAGTTCGGATGATGGAGGATTGATGTAAAGTGGCCGTTTATAGGTGGGTGGCGCAATCATATTTTTACGCATGTTTTACAGTTCAGGGTGGCCGTTTTTGGGCAATTTTGTTTTCGTTTTAGTAGTTAGTTGTTCGTATCCGTTTGTAAAATTGTGTACCTATTGATTTAACGAGGCGAACTTTAACTCCCATTAAGTTATCTTTGAATACTTAGATTTTCGCTGTTTGAGTTTAGGTTTCTGGGTTAACGAAAATCGACTACTGATGTAATTCGTCGAACGGTTTGAGGATTATGCTTTTGGTGATTGATATTTGCTTGGAGATAATATACCGGTAATTATGTTGTGTGGTAGTTTTATTTATTTCTGTACTGTAAACACATTGAGCACAAATAAAGATGGAGTGTTTACATACAACTTGATAATTGATCTTAAAGATAGGTTTTCAGCAATCAATTTGTAACATTTTTTTTCAGCAAACTCTATATGAAACCAACATTTTTTGCCATTACTTTCTACTTATGATCGTAAGTTACTAGAAACCAAAAAATAATTATCTTCGATGATTCTCAAATCGTGAACGATAAATTTCATATATGCGTTATTGTGGTAAGATGTTACACACCGATGTTCTGCGCAATTAATGTAGTATTTATAAACAAATGAATTCATCATTTAATGTATGAATATGGTAATTAGAAACTGACATGACTACTACACTGCCTACCAAGTGATGTACGAAATGGATTTATTTGTATTGTGATTTATTGTTAATGTTTGCAGAAATACGCATGATTATGTTTATTTCATAGGGATTTTAACGTTATGTTAGCAATGTATTATCACTTTATTATACAGATATTCATTAAAAATCATTTTTCAAAACAAGCTTTTTTCGTATTCTTCTCAGCAAACCCTTTCACCCATGTCATGGCAGTGCATAAAAATAACTAGTCCGCCATCTTGAGTCGTCCGCCATATTGGATTTAGAATGACCTTACCTAGCTAACTATGGGTACGACTATCCAAGTTAAACGTGTATGTAAAATTTCATCTTAATCGGTTGAGGATAACTGCTTTAAAAATCAGTTGCAAGATTTGACCCGAACACACTTACATAAAGACAATGCACGTTAAATAAAAGCTTTTAATAACAGTACTGTACCTAATAGAAATATTCACTACTAGCTGTTCCAGCAGCTTTGTGCCCGGTATCTCGTATGAACGTTGCATGTTTTGGGGATAATATGTAACCTATATCACTTAGCGGTATAGTGTAAACAGCTAGCTTTCTTTCAATTTATGATTTTTCGACATAGGGTCAGTTCTAAGAGATAAACAAAAAAAAACAATAATCTTTTACAAACTAATTGACCTCTTTACTTACACATATACAAGATTTTTTTTTATTTATAAAGAATAAAATAAAAACGTAACTACTAGAGAGGAGCTTTGAAAAAAAATACGTCTAGTTTTATAAGCTACTAGTGGATGCCTCGCGGTTTCACCCGAGTGTTTTCGGTTCCCGTGGGAATACGGGGATAAAAAGTAGCCTATGTTACCCGGGGATAGTGTAGCTTCCCAACGGTGAAAGAATGTTTGAAATCGATCCAGTAGTTTTTAAGTTTATTCGTTACATACAAAAATACAAATCTTTCCTCTTTATAATATTAAGTATAGACATATATATATTAAAGTTAATATAAGTATGTACCGACCTGCTTACTTGGTATATAAGCACAGAATATTTCAAATAAACAGTATAATAACATCCAACCACGACAATATCGCTTTATAATGAAATCCTATGCATGCATTTGTTTAGACGAATGAAAATTACATGAATCGGACTGCAGTATTCTAAGCCAAGGTTTCGACTAGGCCACCATAAACTTTGTACTAATATGTTTATTTATTCATTCGAATGTACGTGTATTTTGTTTCTACAGGTTAACTTTGGAATATATTATTTGATCTAAGGTTCTCTAGACTAGTGTCATTCATCTGCGATTACAATTGTCAAAAATTCAAAATGTATGGGATGGACAAGCATTACCGAAATGTCGCGTCATTATCAACATCAGCCTTTTAAGGTTACACTAGTCGATCATTCTTCCATACAAACGTAGTCAGGCGATTACTCCACTGTTTGAGGATGTACGTTCAAAATAAAAAATGATATCAATTTGTCTCATCATTATCTAGCCCTGTATGGAAACAAAAGAGTAAAAAAATATATAGATTTGAAAGATATGAGCGTCGAAAGTTCCATATTTCAACACTAATTTTAACGCATCTTTGGGCGGCAATAAATACCATAAGAAGAAGGAAAATTGCAAAACGGCCTCCATACATGGATAGATTAGTAATTCAACAATGCTAATAATTTTATTTTGAAAATATACATTTAGTCGTTTCTTTAAGATTTCTAGACTCTTTATAAAATTTTGCGCGCTCGTTTTCTTCCTAAATCATCACCCGTTTTGATACAAATTTGCAAAAGTGCTAATTCGTACAGTACTAGCTTCTTACTGATCATCACAGCATCAATTTTTTTCGCACGTGTTGTCAGATGAGATAGCATGCATTTTAACCTCGCGCACAAAATAGTTCGTGCCGTCGACTAGGGGAACCTTAAGAGTGGCCAACCCGTCATACTTTTCATACAAACGCGTGATCATGGCGTTGTAACACATCTATCTTGGATTTTTTTGAGCTAATAGGTATTTTGTGCACTATATCTAGGTTCTTATGACAGCAAAAAAAAAATCGGAGAAAGAAATTCAGTATAAATCTCCAAACAAATTTTACCTGAACTTTGGTCGTTAATAATTTACTCATAAATTGTAAAAGTAAATAAAACCTCTTAATAGATCTTGGACATGTAATGGAGATTCGAAAGGACAAATATTTATTTCACAAACTTGTAAGGATTTTTCAAAAACACATATATTTCCTGGAACATTATTCCCTATATATCCTACCTGGAACATTATTCCCTATATACATATTTCCTACCGATATTTTTTGAAAGTTTTATGAAATTTTCGACCATGCTTGCGTTGACGATATACGGACCGGGAAGGGCCCTCTTAATGTTCCCACTGCTGGGACCCAGGCCTCTTCACTGTGAATGGGCCGTAATCTACCGTACTGGCCCAGTGCGGTTTTGTGGATGTCACATGCCTTTGAATTTTTGGATCTAGGACATGCCGGTTTCCTCACTATGTTTTCACAAAACACAATGAATGATATTTCTACTATACGACATTCGTTAGGTTTAGCCGATAGATTATCACTTCATCTCGAGCCTTTGCATCATTTATTTGGCCAAGACATGTATATACTTATTCCAATGAGAAATATATTTCAATAAATAAACATACTAAAATAATTTATGAACCAATAATCTCTTTATAACAAGACAGATTGGCTACATAAAAAAAGATCCATACAAGTTTACTGCAACTTTCATAAACCATTGAAATACTTAATTTCAACCTTGAATCAATCATTAATTAAATAAAACTCTATTTGCAATTACAAAACCCGATACACATGCGGCCAAACTAATGGATTCATCTCTAATTCTCTACACAACTAATTAAAGCTGATGTACCGTTTCATTATACGTAGTAATGAGTTTAGTTCTAACACAATGGTTTAATTAGATCGAAGCTGTTCATTAACATACGATTGTGTCAAAACACTCAGTACTGTGGTATCGAACTGTCAACTAAATGTCAAAGATGTGTCGGTGGGTTAGTGACGTTGGCCTGTTGTGTCATGTACAGTCGAGTGGTCAGATTTTTTGTTGGTTATAATAAGCTTGTGTTTTGGTGTGACGTTGGTTGATTTTATTTTGTGTAAGTAGGATTTTGGTTTTGCTGGATTAAAGAAGAATAAAAATTAATTAGCTATCTGCAGTTGTAAATTAGCCGCAGTGAACTATTTCTGATTATAAAACAATATTATCCTATAATGACTGGGTTCTGAATTGAGAATTTGTATTAACCCGCCATACTTTAGTAAATACACACGTTCTATGTGTGTATTTACTAAAGTATGGCGGGTTTTCAGACTAAAAATGTTAAAAGTTTTGAAAAACACCCAATTCTAAACACAGAAATCAGGGGTAAGCGTTAATCTACGTGCGAATTTTTAAATGTTTTTGACTCAATTATGATTACTGCAAGATGTGACAGTTAGCACCAGTCTACAACAAAAAGAAAACAATTTATAATAACTTTACAAACAAACCAAACTAAATTATTAACACAAAACAATTTTCCCCGCGTGTACACTGGCCGCCAAACAAACCTGCACGCGTTGATCGGCTTACGTCGGCTATCAACTGGTACATCGACGTCTGTCCACGTGCCTGGATTAAATGGACCGTGTGACATGTGATTGTACACTTATTTGTACTCCAAGTGTATGATTAATGGTCTAGTGATACGGGTAACGGGATTGAGGAATAATGATGGGACCGATATCTTTGGTTAATCGAGTTGTGCTTTTTTTTAATGTCTGACATCAAGCCAAAAAATCATTGGTTATGGATTGGAGCCTGAAATTAGCGACACTGATGTAATCTAATTTTATAAAGACGTAAAATTTATTACAGGAGATAATCTCTAAAACGACAGATCAAATTTACCTACATTCGTCGCGAAAGAAACATAGGAAACAGTAGTGAAAAATAAATTCGACAAATGGCCAGAATGAATCGATTTGATACATAAATTAATAAAACTTTTCAAATAACGGATGTTTCCATACGTAAGAGTTTATGGAAATATACTATTCAGCATAAAACAGTTTGAACTCCAGATAACACTCGACAAATCAAAGCAAGAAGATGTAAACTAAGAAAAAAAACATAAGAAAAATTATAAAATAAATCACTGGGCAGGCCGTTAACTTTTAGCCCACTTTCTGTAATGGTTGTCGTCCAATATAATTTGAGAATGCTTTAGTGAAAATACCTGGGTGCCTTGCGTATGGCAATAAGAGCAAGTCATCTTTCGGCCTAATATAAATAGCGAGCATTAGAGGAACGAGCCGGGTCGGTGTACACTGGCGGACATAAAAATAAGTTCAATTTGGGCATTTTATAGAAAAATTTACTTAATATCCTATGTTCTCTAGCTGGGGCAGAGGGCATCCACGGTAAAAGAGAAAATGGAATATGGAAAAGGTTTAATTTTGATTTAGGTATCCTTTATTTGGACAGGTAACTTTAGGGTTAACACCGGTTTTAATTCTATGCCTTGTAAATTAAAATTAATTCAAGAACACATTTTTATGACAGATAACTTTAGGGTCTAGACAGACAGGCTGCATTTAAACTGCATGTCAGCTGCAAAATTGCAGTGTCTGTGCAGTTGACATTAATAACACATCTGAACAACTGCATCGAAACTGCTAACTGACTGTGCAGTTCATTCAAATGCACACGGATTGCAGTCCAAATGTCTGTTTAGAACCTCGTCTTTTGTAGATATAGTCAAATGCAATCCATTGAAGTATTCGAACGAACAGTCAGCAAAATTTGACAATGTAGTGTAGGGTCACTCAGTAGATTCGTTTACTAACGCGAAACTGATCAATTGATATTTTTTGATACTTCGGGACTTTTAAAAATAAACACTTATATATAACTATAGAATACGTAAAAATCTGTTATTTCCTGTCCTCAGTGTACACTGCCCCGTAATAGCCTTACGCGCATTACGTTATTTGGAGTGGTAAGTACAGAACAAAAAACATAGCAAGACAATTCAAGTTATGTGCGGCACGCAGCCCAAGGGACCGCTTTAGTCAACTATTTGAAGGTTGACTATTTTTCATTAGATCCACTTTACATTAATACGGTTAAGTATAACAATTTTATACATTTGTTGCGGATTTAATGATGTAGTACTTTACTGTAGATGGCAAGATGCGATTTCTTTTGTTTTTTTTAGCTAGCTCTGTATAAGTAGGTATTCCAGTTGAAAACCAGCGTTAGGCGACCAATTTAAAATTTGTTGGCTTTCAAACTTAAATCATGATTGTCATTTTAAGTTTCGCTAAGTAAACGCATCAAATGTGTTGTATGTTTCCACTGTTAAGCTTCATTTTAGTAGGTTGAGCAGGAGTCTGTATTTTATCTGGTGTTTTGGGGTTTAAATCATGCTAGGTTTTACTATCTGAATTCTGTTGAGTGTTTCATTGTGGTGAGTTGAATCATAATTCATAGGAAAATTATAATAATAAATAAATAGATGACAAGTGTGGTGGCCCAGTGGTATTGGCCGTGACTTACAAGTTGTAGGTCGAACCCAGGCAGGCACTTTGTGTCGATTATTTAATAAATTTTAATGGAAAACATCGTGAGGAAACCGGCATGTCCTAGAGCCATAAATTCGAAGAAATGTGACATCCACCATCCCGCATTGGGCCCGCGTGGTGCATTATGGACCATCCTCTCTCACAGAGAGGAGCCTTGTGTCCCAGCAGTGGGAACATTAATAGGCTGATGATGATGATGACTAAATAGATATATAAATATAAATGTTATTATAAATAGGCCTCTTAATATTCAAATTAAATTGATTAATAAATACAAATCATACAAATACATGGAAGTAATTAAGTATAGGACAAATATCGGTTTGAAATTATTATTCCATTGCATTTGCTAATGGTAGGCTGCGGGGATAGTGACAGGTTGTTAGCTTGCGCCCACGCATACTGTAACCCATTGGCCTCAGTTGACTCTGGTAACTTGAGTGAGATTATTATATTAAGGGAATGTCCTTACGTCGATAAGTTTTGAAATTGATCTATGCGCTGTATTCTCTAGTGCCTATACGAGCTACATAAATAATATTGGAGAGTAGCTTTGGCCAATAAACAATGTTGGTTGTAGAGCTGTTCAGAGTGTATCTTACATTTTAGTTAACAAGCTAATAAGGCCCATTTGATTACAAATGATGAGGTAATTGTCAATCTGATCAATCTAAGTGCCAAACTTGAATAAACTTCAAGCGACCCAAAATTTTTTGAATAGTTTTAAAAAGATAAATAGACAACTGGATTTAAGGAGGCTCAATTTAAAATAAAAATGTTAAAATAAATTCAGCAAATTAGCAGAATTCGCATAACAGTATAAATTCAGTAGATAACTTGAGCGAGATTATTATATAATAAAGGGCATGTCCTTAGGTCTAAAGAAAAAAAAAAATGTCCTTACGTCCATGTGTTTTGAAACTGAACTATGGGTCAACTTATTCTTAACCACCAGCTTTTATGCAAGCTCTTTTCATTTAATTGAATAGCTTGTTGAAGCAAGCTGGGTAGTCAATTGTTACTGGGCCTGATTAAAGAATGTCAATCTTTGGTTAAGTAAGCAGTACTCCAAGGAATTTACCTATGTTTTCACAAACTTAAAGACAGTCATGAAGTCTTGAAGACATAAAGAAAAAAACAGAACCCATGAGTTCAAACACTGAGCGCTGACCGATAACAGTTTGCGGAATTAATGAATGAATTATGACAGACAAGTAAGAGACTCTATTTAAAATGTAAAATTATCGAAACCAATAAGTACTTACATAGTTGCCTAGAATAAACCAGGGTGGTATAAAAGTATTTCAAAACTTTGAAAAGAAAAAAAAACCGAAAGATGGCAAAATCCAATAATGTTTTATCTTATAATAATGTAGGTTATGGTAACTGGTATATTAACAGTACATAATTATCACATACGTCAAGACTGGCGCCAATGATAAAATATACTAATGTACCAGAAAAATATGGAAACATTTAAAAATATTGTGAAACTAACCAGTGACGTCGTGTGAATACTAAATGTTTTGGGAGTCCATAATCGAGTCATTAATCTGGCTAAACGGTTACTAAGATGGTGGATTGCTTTGTTTATTTCAAAAATATGCAAATAAGTTGTTCAGCACATAAACCATGGTGTTAGAAAAGAACAAATACTGTACTGAAATCCTTCTAACGTTTTGCTTGTCAAGCTGATCATGCAAATTGTTCACCAAAGTAAGCGAGATGATTAATTTTGATAAAAGCCCCGTTCCTGAAATTATCCGTAGACAAGAAAACACTACGTCAAAATCTTAGAACAAGTATTAATCTAATTAAAGCCACTTAAACGTAAGTATTCCTCGAAAATGACGTTGAACTATGACAACACTAAGTCAAAAACCACTTGATACCAGCTACAATAAATTTTTAAGTAAACTACTTGGTACATTGGGTACATAGTGATATCGAATCAGTTAACACTCAACGTCATACACTAAAAGCTGAAGTGTACACTGAAGAAACGTCATTTTAGCACGTTATGAAAGAGAACGTTACTATACCTGTTGATATAAGATGGAATATAATATGCAATATTTACGTAGTATACGTCAAAGTATTATGAAATATTTTTAGGGTTTTTGAAGACATAGTGATAAACACATTTGAAAAGCCTGACAGAGGGTTGGTGAGAAAGTCGACAAGAAATTGGTGCACTGATACGGTTTGATTAAGAAATGTGGAAAGAAAATGCTACAAATCTGGTTGTTGGCAGAAAAAATGAAGAAGAAGAAAGTAATAAAATTGGCAAAAAAAATAAAACTTAACTATAGGATGAAATATAATACGCAATCTTTACGTAGTATACGTGAAAGTATTATTAAATGTTTACAGGGTTTTATTCGCCATAGTGATAATGATAAAGGAAGTTTTATGAACTGATAGAGTAAAGAAGCAATGACGTGTATACTAATGAACACAATTTTGAAGAATGAACGCCAGTTTTGTTACCCAGCAATAACATTTGATATGATTTGACAGTAATTTGATTATTTGATTTGATTTGATTTGACAGTCACTGAAGAGGATGATGAGAAAGTCGAAAAGAAATTAGTACGATACGGTATGTACCGAAAAGAAATTAAGACATGTGGAAAGTAAATGCTGCAAATCTAGATGTTGGTAGAAAAAAAGAGGTAGAAGAAAGTGATACGAAAATTGCCAAAAAATAAAAACGTCACTGTAGATGATGATATTACTAGGAATTTAATACACAATATTTACATAGTATAAGTCAAAGTGTTATAAAAATATTCCCAGGGTTTTAAAGCCATATCGATAATGGTAAAGGATTTCTGAACAGATAAAGTGAAGAAGAAATGACATGGACTACTTACTAATTGACACAATTTTCAGTGATGAGGTGGCAATTATGTTAGTAACTGAATAGGAATGCTCAGTATTGTAATAAATGTAGAATCCTTAACCAGACTTATGATTTCTATGAAACTATGAATGGTGATGGGAGATGAAGAAGTTGGAGTTTTTGCAAAAATCATCGTAATTTAAGGCACATTGCACACCCAATCAACATGAGCAACATAGTATTCTAACTTATAGCACTTTTAATTTTATGGCAGTTTATATTATATACGACTTTATCGTGATCTAGATGTCATTGAACAAATTCCGAAAATTCTTGATGATTTCACTATACTAATGAATGTAAATTAAATTATTCTCTCCTAACTGTCTTTAGTCATTGTCCTGCGTGATCATCACGAATTGGGTCAAACTTGCGTGATATACACGATATCACAGTCATGATATCACGACTTTTTTAACAAGTACATTACAAGTGCTTTGAGTGCGTAGTACACGTGACTTTAATTGGTCGACAGGCTTTTGGGTGACAAGTTGAAATGGAAATTCACTGATTTCACCGTTTTCTTTTACGGTTTATGTTGTTTCTGAATAATGAGAAGGGAATAGCTAAGTACTCTTTGCCAGAAATGTCTCCACTGCTGGTGAAATAATAGATAAAAAATCTACTATGTAATTTCTTGTCTTTCGGAAGGATCATTTCATCAAAAGCATCAAATCCGGCTATTGATTGACAACTAGCGACGACCTGTATATATGTTATCTGTAACGGTTGGTTGTGTCATCTTTCTTCTGGCTTCATGCTTTGGTCCTTGTAACATGAAAGTTTGTCTTACATTATTAATCTAACCTTGTGAACATGTTGGCTTGTGGAGTGCGTCGTGTAAGTAGGTACGCTCTGGTTGGCGTCCCCGCGCGCCGCCTCCGTTGTCATCATTGGCGACACAACGACCTCGGCAATGCTCACCGGTACCTCACACCTGGGGAAAAATACAGTCATTACAATAATATAGGGACAAGATTATTGGATAGGAATGGGGCAGAAGATCATGCTTTTGAAAATGGTAAAGAACGATCATTTGGAAACACTACTTGACGTCTGAAGAGGCTCTAGACAAGTGAAATATTATCTACGAAAGCGTCGAGATAGCGACTAGAACAATGATAAAAAGGTATGGCAGTGACAATGGCTATCGAAATGATCAATTCCTTGCATTTTGGCATTACGACACTCGCCATCGCTGATAGAAATTACACTTTTTAAGCTTCAGATCATGAGGTGAATATATTGACGACGATTCGTGTCATTTTTTGCGACATCTCACTCCTAATGAACAAAGATGGAGCCTGCATGAACATTGGTGGTATTAGAAGGTGTTCGGTTGGTGGTGGTAGGTTCGGCTAGATGCTCCTAAGCATGATGCGACTTGGGAAATTACTATACTAAAGGATAGGTTGACTTGATAAATGTTAGAACGATTTTTGAACTAATTAAAAAAAATACTGAATAAAATATTTACACTTGTGGCCAAAAAAGACGATCCCCTTTTCTAATGACTGACTACGTACTGCGTCAGATGGGCCACAAAAATCATATTTATAAAGATTTTTAAATTTTGCCACCTACCAAAGAAAACATTGAGTCTATTATAAAGGTAAATATTACACAATTTTACTACAGAAGGCTATGTAACTAACGTAAAGTCGACGCAAGCAAGTCGGGATCGCGAAATTAGAGTAGTATTAAACAGGAAACTGTACTTTCAATTGTTGTGTGACGTAGATATTACGTATACATGACATAGTGTACAATTTTGTATTACTATGTGATTTATAGTTGTCGTGTTTAAGTATACAAAAAAAGTTATTTAGACTCCTGATTTTCAAAAGCTTAACAAGCTATAAGCCTTGCCTCTAAATATATACAAACCACATCATGTCACCACGCGAGTCCCAGCATTATGCTGAGCGATGATCGTTTTGCGTGGTTGTGTCGCATACTCTGTATTTGTATTTTAAGTTTTCCTTGTTTTTACTTGCCTGGCGCAAATAAACGTTTTTACTTTCTTTCTTTCTATCATAAACACACCTGCTCACAAAAAACTAGCTCCCAAGAAAGATAACCAACAAACAGTTGACGACTCCTATTAAGGAAACGCACATGGAGCATAATAAAACAAAAAAGGAGCGCTAAACATTTTTCATTAGCGTTCCAACGCCGACTTACGCCAATCATTGGCAGGCGCCATAAAACTGGCAACTATAGGCATGGGAGGAGTGTTAATTATTGACAAAGCCAGACTTATATGGCATGCCAAACCGATCATACAATACTAAGCACTTATTACCTTTTTCGTCTCGACGAATCGGTGTAAAGTGGGCATTGGTTACTGTGTTTTTACATGATTATGTAGTATTTTTTTCTATCTTGATAAAAGGCTGTGCGTCAACCAAGTTTGCGATGCATCGACATAGTGGCCAAGGGTTATATTACACGAATCATTTCTACCTACTTTGGACCTATAACTTCACATTCACATATACCTGACTGAATTGTACAGAAACTTAAAAAAAAAGATGCAAAACTTGCCAATTTGCACTATTGTGTATCAAAGAATATAATTATAAAAAGTATTTTAAAGCAACTGAAGAATTTTGTGCATTACAGGAACAGTATGATTTGAGGGTTTTTGTATTCAGTTAGACCTCATTTTTTTATTAGCGAAGCCGTTATCAAGAACTTGGCTTTCTTTCACATTTATGTTTTGGATGACATGTTTTGTTCTAAATGATTGATTATGTTTTAAATGTCATGTCGTTTGCGTAATGTAGTTTTATAGTATGCATTGAGGGTTAGGTTGATGAAGAGCAGAGGTTAAGCCCACATCGACATGTGTCGATGCATGATTGATTTATTAATGTTGCCAAGGTATTGCTTTTTGAAATTGATATTTGAGCTTGATGTTTAAACAAGTGTTATTGGTTATTTATGACGTTGAACAGGGTTTATTAAATCTGTCATCAATAATAGCATTTTTGTACCAAAAGTACTTAACATTTTTCACAGTTATTGTCATGTTATTTAATTTGTATTTTATATGATTGAAAATACATAAACGTATGTACACATCCTGCAACCCGTCTTGACCCTTTTCGAACTAATAACAGCATACATAATTGTAACAATAGGTACGTATTCGACTCGCATCGCATTCCATAGCTCATTAGTGACGCAACCCAATTCAACCAAGAAATAAGATCATACCGATATTGCACACAAAATACCATTCTTGTCATGATCTGCAATTATACTAACGTTATCTTTTTAATGCATACCTTTTACGCACATTTTTCAACGTAAACAAATTACAGTTTTCAAAGTACCAATAATTTTGGCTCGATGTGACTAAGGACGTACATTAAAGTGATTACGGCCACTTTCGGTCAATGATTGGTCAAATTTTAGTGTATAATTTTTCGTGTTATTATTGGTAAAAGCAATGTAATTGGTACGGGTTAAATGGCTCTTTATGGAGATTTTGATAAATGACCCTTATTATGTAAGTTTTGAAACTGTTAATTTGTGTTGTGTAATAAATAATAAGGTTTAGGTATTTTCCGGTGATTTTAAATTTAAATCATGTTAGAAAACTTTTGAATAACATTTAGAATAAGTAAAATATTCGTAATCTTCTAACGATATATATTACGAATGTTCTGCAGTATACTAACCAGAGACACTACAGGAATTTATACCGGCACGTTACTGTTCCGCTTCAGAACCAAATATTTTCAAATCAACCATCACGGTTGCTTAGGCGTTTTGGCAATATCAAACTTATATTTAAGATGTTAATTTTGGAATCTGGACTAAACGCGCCATCACTTGCCAAAATAGCGTAGTACATTTTTTTCAGTACAGTCGGTTAAAGTTGGGTGATGAACTTATTTTGAATTTAATTTTGGACGAAAGTCTAGCATTTTATTTTAAACTGATGTATGAGGTATAATTTTAAACTGTAATTAGAGTAGGTCATTCATAGTTACATTCAGAAAAAAAAAACGAAGAAAAGTTTATATTTGTAGTCACAGGACTTGAAAGATCATCACAGGGTGCAAGTTTTTTTGATTAGTTTTCTTATACTTATAATTTGAAAAGTACATGACCAAGATTTTTTTTAAATAGTCTTCTGATAACTATCACGAGTTAGCCCGGCTGTTTCCGGCTTAACGTTAATTTACAGAACACCCTGTATAATTCCAGTTTTCCTTACAATATTTTCCTTCACCGATGTCGCAGATCTTAATTACCACCATCATTATTATTATAAAAAATGTTTCACGATTAAGTTTGCACTCTCCATTAAAAGCTCTTTGGTTTCAAGTGAGTCACAACATAAACCCGCAGTGACAAAAACGCAGCTACAAGAAGTACATGAATGCATCCCGCACAACCCAATCCCTTGGGAAAGTTTATCATTCACCGAAAAACAACAAAAAAACGCACACACACTACTAAAGAAACAATATGAGAAACTGCAGATTCTGTATCCTAGCCACTTACAAATCGAATAAAACAAACACCGATATTCTATTATGGTGATCGTCTCTCCCTTTCGCAGAGCAGAGACGAAGAGAGACGGAGTTACTGGTTGAAATGTCGTAGGTCATTAGGTCCTTACCATGTAGGGCCTGCAATATGCCAATATGGAAGCCAGCCGTGACTTTTGTGTGTAGTTATATTGGGCCTAACAATAGGTTATTGGGCATAAGATTAAAACTAAATGCGTCGATGACCTGGCCGGGTCCTGATGACTCTGATAGCGCGAGACGTTGTTGAGAATTAATTGTTTAGGAGAAAGTTATTAGGGTCCTTGTTTGTTGAAATGGGATTGCTGTAAGACTGTTTAGATTACCTGTATCTAGGCAATTAATGTGACGTCATTGTCTTCTCCATAATGTAACAAGAACTTAGAAAAAAATGTATTGGTGCAACTAGACCAAACGTATGTAGAGCAAGAATTTGATATTCTTTTACGCAGAAACTACAGAAGGCCATCTAGTGTTTTATTCTTTTCGCTCTTTTCGGTATTCTTTTAATGGACGTATTCCACATTGGGCACCCGTTTTAACGACACCTGAGTTAATGGCACCTGAGTTAATCCACATACGGCACCTATAAATATTTTCCGCAGGTGCCAAATGTGGAATAATTTATTAATTAAAATTTTATTCCATATTTGGCACCTACGGATCAGTAGGTACTAGTGTGGGGACGTTTATTGTTTTAAGGACGTCAAAATCAAAATTTCGATTAAAATCAGTAGACATCTTATAATACGTATTTTAATGGTCGCTCGATCACTAAAATGTTCTAATTTAGTTTGATCTAAAAACACTAGAAGAATTAAATGAAATAATTCTGGATTTAGTTTGTAACCCGAAACTTTTGACATTTAAGAATCTTTTAAGTTGGCACAGACAGTACTATGGTGTGACTTTGTATTGGGCATAAGATTTAGACTAAATATGTCAATGACCTGGCCGGGTCCTGATGACTCTGATAGCGCGAGGCATTGTGGGGAATGAATTGTTTAGGAGGAAGTTATTAGGGTCCTTGTTTGTTGAAATAGGATTGCTGCAAGACTGTGTAAACTGTAATCTTCTTCATTTTGTATAGATAATAATTTTGATTCCTGCTTGGTTTCGATTTTAATTCGGAGTTTGGTGGAAAATATAATCATGTTCGGTGAGTATAAGAACTCATCTAATTTTAAGTAGGCGCCCTATCTCAATCGACAAATAAGTAATGCATGATGTGCTTACCTGCAAGAAATTGGTATACTTGTCTATAAGAATATTAAATGTATCTCATATCTTTTAATCAGTGTATTTAATAGGGTAGTTGACAAAAAATATGTATTTAATGCGTCAGCTAGATAACTTAAAAATATTTGACACTTATTTTTTATTTTGCCACGTAAACAGAAAAATACGACGATACAGTTTGTTGAAATGTCGTGTGACGTCACGGTGTGCTACACTTTATACTGAGAAGGTGACGTCACAAGCCCCCACTCCTGAACTTTGATGCGCTTTATCTTTGACATATTTTATTTATTAGATAAAGCAAAAAATACGGGTCCAATATTATTTGATAATCTCACGGACTAAATAGAATTATCATTATTCTACCCAGGAAACATCCATATTGTTGGTGAGCCAAATAATAAATAAAATAAATAAACGGTTTCATTGCAACGGTGTAACTAGAACAAACAATACTAGAGCATGAACACATTAATT
Organism: Orthosia gracilis; assembly: GCA_947562075.1. Classification (NCBI taxonomy): domain Eukaryota; kingdom Metazoa; phylum Arthropoda; class Insecta; order Lepidoptera; family Noctuidae; genus Orthosia; species Orthosia gracilis. The sequence goes on along the minus strand of OX387264.1, from coordinate 63,584,187 downwards.
GATCTTAGAAGGCGTTTATTTTGGTTGTTACAGTAAGATGTTGTTTTGATCTTAAAACAAAACAAACAAAGTTTCATTCACGGCTTCGCGCCCGTGCCGCACCCTACAGGACCCGTTTTTAGGATAAAAAATAGCCTATTTTATCCGACACTCCTCCACAATTTGTTAGATTGAAAATAAAAACCATGGCTGAACGTTGACCCCCAAAATAGGTCCAGGCCTAGTTTGGAAGTTAGGATCAGATTTGTGACAATACATTTGTGTGCTATTTTATTATGATTTGATTATAACATGTATTTCAAAAGAGTCAAATAAATATTTGTATTTTTACAAGCTTTTATTTAACTTGAAATGTTTGTATGTAAATGTATTCGGGTCAAATCTAGCAACTGAATTTTAAAGCAGTTATCCTCCACCGATTAAAATGAAATTCTGCATTTGTTAGTAAAGTGACGTCATTCTAAATCCAATATGGCGGACGGCCCAAGATGGCGAACTAGTTATTTTTTGTGCACTGCCATGATATGGGTATCAAATGAAAGGGTAAGAAGAAAGAAGAATACGAAAAGAGCTTGTTTAAAAAAGATTTAATAAAAATATAGCGCTTGACAATCCCATACATTTGAAATTGTACCAAACGGTATCGCAACGCTTTAGTAGATAGAATGTCTCTTGTCAAACGCCTTAGAAGATACTTTAAATGTAGTCATTCCGTAGACATTTCTAACCCGAAACTAACTAAATTTCAGTACTTTTTACGTGGATAACGGATGTACTATGGTGTGAAAATAATAGCAACGTTTTTTGTTAATCGATCTGCATATATGTCCATGTTTGTCTACGGCCAAGCTAATTGTCCTTGATAAATTTCACTAAAAAGTCATGAGCCTTAGAGAATACTTTAGCTGGAGTCATTCGGCAGCTAATTTATAACTTACCTACTACATTTCAGTACTATTTACGTGGATAAAGGAAGTACTATGGTGTGAAAATAATAACAACGTTTTTGGGTAAACGATCTGCATATATATATCTATATTTGTCTACCGCTACGCTAATTTCCCTTGCTAAACTAAACAGGAAACTACTTAAAAAGACTTTCTATTCTCTTTTTAGGATATCATGTTTCAGGTTCACAAACTTTCAACCGGAATGTCTCCGTCTGACCCTCGCTATTGTCTGCCAGCCTTTGTTTCAATTGTAGTTTTAAATGTACTGTCCTCACTAATTTTATTTTATGTCCTTGCCACGGGTTCACCTCTTTCAGTATGTACATATTTTAGGTGAGAATGCTGGGCAACCTTCTTATGGTTATTTACACCATCATTGAATATAGTCACACTTCTTCTTCTCCTATAGATATATTACTATGTTTTAACGACGTCTCAGTCTTTTAGTCTTATTACTCTTTTAATATTTATTGATTTTTTACCGCTTAGAAGAACCATTCCCTCGTAGGTATTAAGAATTAGAAACTAATAATTATCGATTCGAAAATCCAAGAAAAATAGGAAGAAAACTTCAGTTTTGATGGTTACGGGCTTACAAATACAACAGTGGGTGTCTGATTAACGATAATAATATTTTTGGTCAAATGCCTTAGATAATTCTCATCAATATGGATTACACGTTTTGCACCCAAGTCAGTATATCACATTTGACCCAAAACCCAAGTTGACTGAACTGTCCCCAACCTCACCGTGTAATGAGCACACCAAAATTCATAGTACAGCTACCAACGTTACAGAAATTAATAACCGTATAAGAAAACAGAGGTTTGTCATACAAAAGTCATCCAGAATGTCGATTCAAATTATGATAAGGCGGAGTGAATTAGTTCTGGTAGAACGTAATGGCTAGCGATTAGGTTATGTTGAGATTGTGTAACTAAGATGCTTGGAAGATTTTGGATGTGGCATCTGACCAAAGCCAAAGCAATTTTTAAGAATAGATGCGAATTAATGCGATTTATACAATGTGAGGTGATCAAGTAGTGATCGAACAAAAAATTTCGATGTTTTCCCGTTGTCCCCTTAATCTGTGTCCCCCGTCACGGGGACAACAGAACGTCATAAAATTTCCTTACCGTTGTCCCCCTTATGAAATACAGGCAACCGGGACAACGGACTTTTAAGGGCTCACGTATCGTTGTCCACTTTATTCTTTTCTTCTAGCTTTATTTTTTTCTTCTGTCACGGGGACAACAGAACGTCATAAAATTTCCTTACCATTGTCCCCCTTATGAAATACAGGCAACGGGGACAACGAACTGTTCAGGGTTCACGTATCGGTGTCCACTTTATTTTTTTCTTCTAGCCTCAGCCTAAAACTAAAATGAAAGATATTTTTTATATGTTACTATAGAAACCCCAACTACGGTAAAACCTAGGATTTACCGAATTTTTACCAAGTCTTACTGGTAAAAGTCCGAAATAGCTTTTAAAGTAATAATATATAATGTAATATGTGATAATAAATTTTACATTTCATACGGGAACAACGGGAAGTAATTTTAATTATTTTAATAAATTCCCTTTGTCCCCATTAACGGACATGGCCATCAACGGATGTGTTGTTGCCGTTGTCCCCGTAGACCATGACGGTCTACGGGGACAACGGGAATACACCAAAATTTCAGCCCCAAGAAAAGTGTAAGGTCAAAAGGATTACTAAAGGCAAGTATGAATAAAGGAGAATGGCAATAACAAGCGACGTATGGAAAAAAATAGGTGCGGAAGCCTACCCCAAAGAAATTGGATTGAAGGATAAAAGGATGTTTGAAATGGTTATAGCAAAAGCTAAATAACAACATTTTTCACCTTGATGTTCTATTTAGTTTATTAAACTATATTCAATGGGCCATTCTAAACTGTAGGGTGTTAAGGTTTTAATAAGTGGTTGTGATAATTAAGCAGGTGATATGATACATACTCAATTGAAATCCGGAAGCTACAAAGATCGTACGGAATCTGTGATGACAAACTGGTCATATCCAACTGACACATCCAATTTCATAGCTCCATGTAAACATTCATAGAAGCGCAGTGAATGATGCGACGTATCTCGAATGGCCCACAAAACACCGTTTTGATAAGCCTGACGAACTATTTTGTTCCGAGTTCCAAAGTCGGAGCTTTTGGGCTAATAATAATGTTCGCTGTTAACATTGAGTGATTTATTGTGAGGAGTTTTAAAATAGTTAAGTAGAAAGAAGATTTACGTGAAGAAATGGGTAATGCTTGTCAATTTATGTAAGTATTGCTAGTAATTTAAAGGAATAAGAATAGTTTCAATTCAGGTGATAATGACAAAATGGCGTGCAATGATAAATAGTTTTGAATAATTAACAAGCAAAAAGTTTTAAAACTCTAACCCGACTACGGATTTTTTTTTAGCCGATGGGCAAAATAACGAATCGATTAACACCTTATTCATCAAAATCGGATGAATAGTTTAGGCGCTACGGTGGAACATGCGTAAAGACAAGCATACATAGACTGCTAAAATCATAACCCTTCTTTTTGGCTTCGCCGTAGTCAGGTAAAAAGACAGAGAGAAATTAGCGTAAAATTAGAGCAAGTAGTGTTAATAACTTTTAATATTGATAGACTGGTTTTTGACCACTGTCTCATCTGATGGTAAGCGATGATGTAGTCAATGATGAAGCACGCATGCATAGAAGTAAAAATATAATTTATTCTTGACATGAAGATATCTTGGCCCTGGATGCGAGACGCACGGGATCGGTCAATTTGGTGACGCCTGGGGAGGCCTATGTCCAGCAGTGGACGTCTTTCGGCTGAAATGATGATGATGAAGATATCAAATACCCGTGCAACTAGGTGCAACTAACTCATACTTCTATAACTAACGAAGGAGGAACAAAACAAGCAGGCGGTCTAATTAAGGAAGTGGATGAAGCCAAAGTTCTGCTTACGAAGGACAACAGCCAAATAAGTGCGTATCTGTACAATACAACTTTTAATAAGCCCACCAATAACATTAATGCCCTCTAACCACTACAAAACACTGCCTCTGTCTCAAAAAATGAAAACATTTAAACAAAGACCACCTGCGTCCAACCCCGTAAGTAAGTAACTGCTAAGTGGTGGTGTTAATTCGGCTGCTACTTACCACACGGCACCCTCCAGTAAACAGTCCTACTTGCTAATGTAAGTGTTAAGAATTTGGGTCCAAATATTTGTGAAACGTATGGTTTTGGTATGAAGGGAAGGGTAATGCAGGTGTGTTTGGTATAAATGTTTGGTTGAAATAAAGCAAATACTTGATCATGAACTTAAAAGACAGATATAGTGAGTAAAAAAGGTTTTGAGAAATAATTTTAAACATAACAAAAGAGAAGCAACGATATTAAAGACAACATTTAATAAAAAAAACAGGCCAAGTGCGAGTCGGACTCGCGCACCAAAGGTTCCGTACAAACCTCAGCTTAAAGGTATTATAGACCTGAGTGTTTTATATGAATTTCAATTTAATATCTCCACGCGTTCATGAGGAAAGGGGTAGTACGTTTAAAATTATTAAAAATATTTTTATTATAAGATCTAACTAAAAATTTACGGATGCCGCAATTTTTCCTTTATCTGTGCTATAAGACGTTGTTTACGTACGTTGTGACGTACTGAAGATTCTGAGTTCACGAGAAGTACCCTGTAGGTTTTGATTCCCTTGCGAGTGTCGAAAATTTGTGGAAAATTGCGGCATAAACGGCTGTATCTTTTGATTGCGTTGGCTTAGAAGTTTGAATTTTCACAGCTTTAAGGGACAGTAGACCTGAGTATGTGTTATATATATCAGCTTGATACCTCTTCGAGTTCCTGAGAAAAAGGATCTTGACAGACAGACACACGGACGGACGACAAGATAACAAAGTGATCCTATAAGGTCCCGTTTTTTCCTTTCGAGCTACGGAACCATAAAAATAATGAAACAATGTACATAAGAGAAATAATCTATTGGAAAAATCATAATAGTTCAGTGAACACTCTTTCATTTATTTAATTTGAAAAAGTGTATCGAAAACGCTGTGCTTTACGTTATAGATAAAAATTAAGCAGAGGTTGACTGATCATTTACTACTGGGGCTAGGATAAATTGAACAAGGAAAACCTAGGTATTTGCTACATTAGGTAAAAATGTTACTAAGAAAAATGAAGCGTAGAAAATCATGAAATAAAAACAGCACTAGGAAAAACCACATCTTTAGTTACGTACAGACAATACATTAATGTTTTAATTTTTAAATTTTCAAAGAATCTTCTTACTCATTGAAGGCAATGATGAGTCAGCATACATCCTATTCGAACTTCGAATCCTGTTCCTTCACATTATTTCCCATGCACAGATAAATAATATATGCGGTGATGATCTAACCTTTGATCAAGATTACAACCTCATTGGTATTAAATACAGTTAATTATAGCGATTGCTCATAATTACCAATAAACAAGTAGCTACAACATTTTTTATTTTCAACTAGTGAAATAAAATAATTCTGAATAGTGCCCGGTTTTTAATTGATCTGAGAAAATGTGGAAGAAATTAAGCTATTTTAAAGGTTGTCTGGTAGATATCGCTGTCAGCGATAAGGTCACCTTTGTACCCGTAGAAATAAGTAAAAGAGATGTGTAACTTAATTTTTTGGTGAACAATGAAGTATATTCTATTATATTCTATTTTACATGGATTTTAAAGTAGCTTTTTCTCCGTAACAAGTACGAGATCACTATTTTACTACTAACAAATCATTGTGTTCTTTTTTCTGTAGAGTCCGTACATTTTTGTTTTTATCTCTTTTTGCCTTGTTGTTTTATACAGAAATGTATTTTGCTTTTTCTTTATTATTAACAACACTTAACTTTGTTCTAGCTAGGTTATTACCGTGCAATATGGGTTTTTATTACACCAGCTTAATAGTCTTTATCTTCATATTTCATTGAACGAACACATATTTTTCATTGCGACTCGTATGTAATTATTACAAAAATAGCTACTGACGTTCGATAGGCCGTCTCATTGTGATGCATCAGAGAAAAGAAATCACATGGAAGCAACGTAACAAAAAAAAAGTAAAATAAAAAAGTAAACGAGATGCGGCCGCGTACGCCAAGATCTCGGTCAGGCAGGAGCCCGAGTTCTTTTGTTTCCAACCTCGAATCAGCCAGTGTCTCGAATCTAGATGCTGTTTTCGAATTGTTTTTTCTTTTTCCTCCTATGGCTTTTTCTTTATTGTCTCAGTGCAGGCTGACTAAAAAAAAAGTAAAAATCCGGTGGCTTATGGCTCTCCATTGATATGCGACGTTCGAATTGAAATTTAAATATTTGCTCGCATCCGCGACGGGCTTCATCTTGGGTATTTTGTTTTTAAAAAGATCTTTGTGTTTCCATCTTAATATTTTATTATGTTATTCAAGAAATACCGCGAGTACGCATTTGTGTATTTTTTTTGTTGAAATATTTTTGTTTACTGATCGTCGCCTCAATAAACTGATCGGAAATACTATATAATTCTATATTATTTATTTTGGCATATAGTTGTGTACATTGTTGCGGCATTGACTTGCAGTATCTCAATTCAACCCACTAGTAATTTCTTTAAAATAGATGGCATAAATGCTGATACTAAATTAATTATACAAGTTTTCCTAGGAAAGTATTGACTTATTAACACAAATTTTGAATCTCAGATAAATTCGCAATGATACCTAGGCACATTTCAAATAATAAAACTTAATTATTATACCACTAACTAAACGCGTATTAGCAACACACGTCAATCTCTTGTCATAAAAAAACTTAGCCTAAATTATAAGACATACATTAAACCTTCTCTTGTTCCAACCACACCTTCGAAAAACATAGTTCCTTTTTCAAAACTGACTTTACACACATTCTCCGTATCGGTCGAAATATTTTTTTGACAGTTAATGAGTTACATTTGTCTTAAAAAGTTCATAATGTTGAACGATATGTCATATTGGAAATGTGACGTTTGGGAATGGGAGCACTATTGCAGTTACAAGGTTAACAATCGGTTCTTAATGTCAGGTATAGAAATGTGGCGTGACGTAGTGGAAAAAAAATGGCAATCCGTGATGGTTGATTTGGACCGAATTGGTCAACGATGCATGGAACTGGAAGCGTTAGAATATTTGTTCGCATAACATGGTCGGTTACTTTTGAACTGGGGCTAATGAGCTTTGCATTGGTTTCTTTAAAGCTCCTGAACAATGGTGTTATATACTGAGGTAGATACGTTTTACCGACGTCTGCGCGGCAATACAAACACAAGCTGACCAGCTTGAGTGAACTCAGTCCATCCTGTGTCTGACCGCGATACGATTGTACTTTGAACAGTATGTTTATGTCTTTCTGACAACGGTGTCCTATTTGTATCTCTGTGATCTTTTAACCTGTTTAGTGATAGAAATAATGTTCCAAGTTCCATAGATCCGATATAGGTAACTAAAGTAAGATATCACCATGTTTTTATTTGACGTCTCTATTGGTAAAATCAGTGGTTGAGCGATTGACTGCTGCGCTGCGTGTCGCGGGTTCGATTCCCGCACGGAACAAATATTTGTATGACCTACAGATAGCTGTTCCGGCTCTGGGTGTTGTGTATGTGAGTTTATATGTTTGTAAACGCACCCACGACACAGGAAGAAATTCTTAGTGTGGGGCAATGTTTTTTTTAAAAAGAGAAAGAGAAAAAGAGAAGAGACTTAACACGATAAAATTCGCCCTTTTCCTTGTTTAAATCTAGGCACTGATCTTGGAGAAATACTGGTAATATCTATAAAACTGAATTTTCAAAAATAATCTTGAGTTTACACAAAGTTTATTTCTCACTCTCCGTAAATCTTGTTCGAAGCTAAAACACACCAAAATATCACATCCAGTATCTCTATGCAATTATCGCCGCATTTTCGGTGATACGTTTTAGTTCAATTAAAAAACGTCATGGTCAGCCATCGGAACGCCGTAGACAACCGACAGCGCCCTCTGACCTGCGTTCCATGAAACACAATTACATTTCTTTGGTCTACATATTTTAGTTCTTATTGATTACCTTTTTATAAGTATTGAAACGAATGGGTTGAATTTTGAAAATGTTAAAATCTTCCATGAGGTGAACATTTTATAAGTCGAAAGTTCAATAGTTCAAACATTTTAATTATATCTTTATGTAAGTAAATGACTAGAAGGATTCTTGGCATTAGATGTTGGCTGTATACCAATATTAGGAAGTTCTTAATAATAAGATACTGTAATCTATACTAATATTATAAAGCTGAAGAGTTTGTTTGTTTGTTTGAACGCGCTAATCTCAGGAACTGCTGGTCGGAATTGAAAAATTATTTTTGAATTGGATAGTCCATTTATCGAGGAAGATTATAGGCTAGTTAACATCATGCTTCGACCAATAGGAGCGGAGCATAAATGAAAAATGTTGCAAAAACGGGCAAAAAAATCCTTTTTGAGAGCTTCCGTTGCGTGCGCTGCGTAATCGGTTTAAGTTACGCAACAATCATGAATGTAGTGTAGATATGGTAAATGGGTAGGTTGACGGAAGCGAAGCCGCGTTGGGAGCAGGGAGGACAGCTAGTTATATATAATTGACCAGTTGAGATAACACTAGACCGCGGTTAAAGGATTTAGTAGCTCAGTTTATCCCACCGCACTATTCCCAAACCGCTGCAACTCCTGAGTGCCAGAATCAACAGGGCCGACTACCAGAAAAGCGCCGAGGCAATGAAGCTCGAGGGAGTCCCGGCGAATGAATTTAACATTCTGTGATCCCGCAACGAAAATAATCAGAAAAAAATAACGGAGAAGTAGGAAAAAAAACCTAATTTCCACTTACCTTCATACCAAGCAGGAGACAGAACAAACAAGGCCGACAGGCACAAAGGGTCGTTAACAACTGGGATAAGCCCAGATGCCTAACATTACGGATAAAAATTATCATTAATATTAATGGGTCCTAACATTGTGAGCTGTTATATTTGATTATTATAGCAATAGGTGTCCAATTCAAATAAATACAAAGAATACGAATCCATATTAACCCATATTTTTTAATATCGTTGCACATGCTGAGATAGGAGCATTTTTGGTCTCGCACGGGGTTTATTATTTTTATTTTTTGTTATTGTTTGTGTTTTGCTTATCTCGTGTTGCCTGTGAGGGTCACAAATAAATAATTTTTCTTTCTTTCTTTCTTTGTAAAGACGATTTTTTTCAACACCGTTAGTTATAATTTTCTCACAATGTCATGTAATGGTAGTCACAGTTAACGGCTGTGAAAGTACTTTTGGTCATTATCGACCCTCTCGACACATATGTGTTAAGACCTTCCAAGCTAACACCTTCGTCATTATTAAAAAAAGTTGGATTTTTGGTGTGAAATCTAGCCGCATTTCCTTGAACTACTCAAAAAGTCTAGGTTGTCTGACCGTATAAATTGATTTCTTTAGTCAAAGAACTGAATCAGTATTCAGTGAGGCCACTTTGCACTTTTTATGTCAAGTTTATTTCAGTGGCATGCTGTATATAGCTCGTGGTTAAATAATAACAGCCGCACGGACCGATCTTCAAGGTTAAGCAACGTTTGGCGAGATCTGTCCGAAGATGGGTAACCATTTTTACATAGTTTCTTCCATACCTCGGCAAGCACTTTAAGCCGTTGGTCGCGGCTGTCATTTGAAGATATTTGACAGTCGTTACGGGTAGTCAGGAGCTTGACATCTGACACCAGTCTAGCGAAGGGGTATCGTGTTACTCAGTTACTGGGTTGTGGAGGTCAGATAGGCAGTGGCTCCATTTAAAATACTGGTATTCCGTTAAATTCAATTAGACTGGGAGCCGACCCCAACATAGTTGTGAAAAGGCTAGGCAGATTGATTGCTGTAAATAGATTTTGAAAAAAAGTGTTTTATTTGGAAGTCGGTTGTATTTTTTTGTAAAAAAAGTTTGTAATTGTTCACTTTTTAATGGTACATAATGTACAAGTTCTATAGTAAGGTACCTATAATGCCCACAGTGATGCCAGAATAGATTACCCAAATAACATGTAACTTGAATATACCCGGTGGAATGAGAGTGTACCAGGGTAAACTGTACACATCTGAGTACCCGTAATTTTGCAAATACGTCCATACTAGATAGATTTATGCAAGAAAAATTTAAAAAAGAACCTCCTCCTTTTTGGCAGTCGGTTAAAAATTAGACACGACAAGTTTTTTTTTAGAAGCTTCAGTAATGAGAGGTGAGTTTTACACTGTAGACGTCTGGATGGACATACATCAAACGGACATAGGTAATCTAGCTTGTTACTCTCCCATTCACAAAGAAAAGTCCTATTCTCATACAGAGCCGGCATCAGAACGCATGCTCAAGGCGGGTTGGCGATTCTGACTTATAATAAATATTTTATTATTTTAGTATTATATTTTATCATTCAATTCCAATAAAAGCGCATAATTACATCATTATTATTACAATAAAATTGCTTGGGCTCTAACTGGATAATGCCAAAATAATCGCAAAATAGTTAGAAGTATCCTAATTCTCTCTTCAGCAGTGGTGGCCCAGTGATATCGGCCGCGACTTACAATTCGTGGATTCGAGTTCAGGTAGACGCTTTACTTTTTGGAAATTATTTCATCATCACTGCTCTCAAAACGGTGAAGGAAAACATCGTGAGGAAACCGGCATGTCCTAGAACCAAAAATTCAAAGACATGTGCCATCCACCAACCCACACTGGGCCCGCGTGGATAACGGCCCCTTCCCTCTCACAGAGAGGAGGCTTGTGTCCCAGCAGTGGGAACATTAATAGGCTGATGATGATGATCCTAATTTTCGCTTCTGTACCGCAGAAATTTTGGAAGCACACTTTAGTGCAAATGATATAATACGGTCATATCTTTCTAAACATGATGAAGCACAGCTACTTATATAAAAATTATGAAGACATTAAGTGCAGCAACAAACAAGTTCTCAAAAAATATATTTGCAAATTGGACCAATCTTCGTTTTCAATCGTCTAGCTATTCAATAAACACTAATTGATTCCATATAACCACTAAAACTTAAATATAAAGACATAAACATTTAAATCAATCATACACTAATGTTTTCTAAATATTATTTGCATTCAATGACTTAATTTGCCACAAATCTTTTGCACACTTAACATTTCAAAACAAAGATAAGATTCGTCGAATCCATGTCTGTTTTAGAACCGGTTTTAAAAACTATCACGCATGTATTCTTGTTTTTCGTCAGTGGTGTTTAGGACCCACGATGAGGGGCAATGGAACGTATGTCACTAAAAGAGTTGTTGGTGATATATGTAGATGGAGATAGAGTGAAAAGCCAAAATATGATTGGATTGCGTGAAGAATGAAAGGAATGGGGGTCAGTGATAGGGTGACGGGGGACAGGACGGTATGAAAGAAGAAAACGTGTTGCGCCGACCCCAAGTAACATGGGACAAGGATCGGAAGATGACGTAGTTAAACCTTGTAATAGCCAAAGAAAGCAAGCCATTAATGAGACGGGAACTCATACTGAATGTATTACTAAGAATTTAATAGAAAAAGCTAAACATGCTAAACAGCCTGGTATGGGAAATATGGGAATCGCCTGCTGAGTTTGCGGCCACTTAGATCAATGAGGGTCTTACTTTAGTCTTAGCCATTAGAACCGGTTTTCAAAATGATATTTGTTTTAAACTTTAAATAGTAGCTCAAATAAATTTTACAGCTTTATCATACTAATGATGAACGTAGTTAACCAAACAAGTTAATGAGTAAGTAATAAAATAAATAAGTTGTAATCGTAAAAGGCTATATATCAAACAAGGTTAATTCCATTTAGTGATTATGGTTCTTTTTGCAATGATTTAAGGATGATTTATGGCGTTTGATGGAAAATATTGAAGTGGGCAGACTTACGTGGCTTTGCGGAAACATAATTCTCATACCAATCTGTTGGGTGTATATGTATATGTATTGATGTAGTCATTTTGAGAAAGCAGTACTACATACTCAAAACCTATTTGAATTGCTACGAAAACTTCATGTTCCTGTAATTATATACAGTAGAATCCACCATAACCTTCAATTTTATAGCTGGAACTTAGTATTGCAACTTGGCTCAAGAAATAGGCACTAAGCTCTCTCTCTTATGAATAGAATAGAATAGAAAACATTTATTTATTCATTTTTGGTTTGCGAAACGAATTGGACCGAACAATGTCGCGACGCTTGGGTATGCTTATGTCCAGCCGTGGACGTTTTTTGGCTGAAATGATGATGTAACAGCAACAATCACAAAGTATCAGAGAAAAGTAGTAAAAAAATGTGATATCCGAAAAATGCACTAATTACGAATATGAGCTCTAAATACTACATCTAAATACTAGTTGATGGCATATTAAAAGTATAATGGCCAGTACTAGTTAGTAGCCTTAAAAGTGGCGCCTCCAAATTGAAACAGCAGTCCAAAAATATAATTGCAAGCACCATACACTCTATATTAAGCTTTACAACAAGCGCTTACCAAAAAAATCACCTACAAACCGACTAGATGCGTCATTTGTTTGACCTATTAAATAACATAGCCACAAAAAACGAGCCGAATAGACTAGTATTATTCGTACCTATACATAGCTCTTTTGGTTGTAAGTACCTATAAGTTTTTTATGTCAATTAGGTAGGTGTCCTACCTACCTAATTGACATAAAAAACTTATGGGTAACCATTATCCTTGATGATGGTGTAAAAACATTCTAAATGCTGTCAGTAAATCGTTCTGCGGTTGTTTTTGGACACTTTGTTGCTGAGTTTACGTAATTGCCTAATGTTTCGAGATTTGGAAAGGAGGTTCTATTATTTTTAATGACAGATTGTTTCTGACGGTTACAAAGAAGCTGGCGTATCCCGCGTCCGTCAGATGTTAAGTATATCGACGCCACTCATACTGGACTTGTAGACTGAAGTGTGGTACTGAAGTTGTAGTACAGATATTTACCATTACTACTTTAGAGACAAAGTCTCATGTAAATTTTATTTGAAGTAAGAAAAATTCTAATAGGAGATTGTGAGAACCTAGTTTGTAGCTGCGGGACTGATGTTTCTCGCTTAATTTCAACAGGTTTTAAAGTAAAAATTCACACTAATTGATGTTGTATTAAAAATCTAACAGAGCAAAATAACAAAAGGAAAGACAAATTGGACGATAACAATATGGTATAATTAACATCAACAGCCACAAAAAGCTTGATGTTCTGACCTTAGAAGTTAAGAATGCCTATCAAAGACGTAACAATGTCAGAACAGTCACTGCCTCTCTAGCCTTTTCTCAATCCTGAGTTGGTCGGGTTTCAACCCAATTATTGGGCTTAGAAGAGCTGCAGCCTAATAGCGTAAGTGAATTTGGCAAGGCGAAAGATTTGTCCTCATCAATCGTTCAATGGCGAAAATCCACAACACGTGTTACATCTTGCAAGTGATCTTGTTCGATTGATGGGATCAAATCCTTCGCCTTGTTGAATTCACTTACATAATTATGCTGCTGGTGTCTGATGAGCTGTCTTCTAACCACAAAGACTAATGATAGCCAGGATCAATGGATTACATGCTATCCTCGGCCAGACACAGAGAATTCTCTCAGAGATTTAATGGACATATAGGTATATATATATATATATATGGTATGGCTTGATATACCCATCCTTAGACCGACTTCGCCAAGCATTGCTCAACCTTGAAGATCAACCCTTGTGTGCCTTACGGGATGTAACCTTCAAAAGTCGCGTGGACCCTTGGGGAAAGACCAAGGAGTGTGGGACCTTCACCTCACCAAAACCACCCCAGTGATCACCATCAGTACCTGGAAGGGTCCCTATTAGAAGACCACCCGGAACCCTCTCAGTGCAACGCCTGCTAGGCGCACAGCACATCTCTGGGGAGGTTGAAAGAATCGCCTCCCCTGAGCCTCGCAGTGCACGGCAGCACGTGGTCACTGTACTGCCGTCTTTCCTGAAGTTACGTGGTGGTAGACTTTTATTGCCTAGCCACGAGCTAGACAGGCCAGTTAAGCAGTACTCAGAATGAAAATAAAAACGAGTGCACTATTTAATACTTTTTAAAATTTCAATGGATTATTTTTGTTTTTTTCGTGTCTTGTCAAGTTATTCACACTTGCGGCATATGAAACGTTGACGTCCTTTCACGTTGATTATAGTGAAAAGGTTAAGTGGCTTGCAATACTTTAATAGAGATATTAGGACATAGCATACATAACTGCTTATGTTTAATTCGCAAGAGGCAGAATTGGTTATTCCTAAAATCATGGTTATAAGGAGGTACTGGACATGCTTCAGCGGGTTGGGTAAACAGGTCTGCTTAACCGTTTTTCAAAATTCGAATGCATTTAGAGTCGATCGAAAAACGGGCCAAGAAGCTCATCGGCAATGAGATACTGGTCGAGTCTAGGCTCCAAAGCCTTGAACATCGGCGCAAAGTTGCTAGTCTGTCGGTTTTTTATCGGTTACATTTCGGGGAGTGTGCGATAGAATTGCATGAACTAATTCCCATGAACTAAAGCCCGTTCCATCATCGGACTACAAGACGTACGGCGATGCGACATTGGTACATGGTGGACATCAAACGTTTATACACCATATGCACCGAAACGTTTTGGGAATACTTCTATTATGCGTACAGCTAAGGAGTGGCATTCCCTACCAGATTCTGTATTTCCTGATAGCTACAACCTGGGAGACTTTAAGTCAAGAGTGATTAGGTTTCTTCTAGGTAAGCGTGCTACATCGTTGACCACACCATCGCTTACCATCAGGTGAGATAGTGGTCAAGCGCGAGCCTACCAATAATAAAAATAAGACACAGTTAAGGCATAGTTACATTTACAATTAGGGGATGAATTCTAATCTAGCCGGATGCAGCTTTGTATCAGTTCTTATTTAATCCCAAGAAAATAAAACTACTCAATTTCCATTTTTCAATGAAACCATGGATAACAAGAAAAGACAAAAAGGGAGATATAGTGGATAAAAATTAAAACATAATGAACTTAGGTACTAACATATTATTTAAATTGAAAGAGTTGCTTACAACTGTAATCCTTGACCTAATCTTTCCCTATAATGATTTTGTACCTAACGACGGCAAACCAAACTGGCAAAGTTGAAAATAATAATTTGAAGCAAGTTTCTACTGCTATATGGCGCCCTGACACGCCATATGGCATAGTGGCAAATTCCCTAAAAGATGAAGGAACGAGCTAGACAATAAAAAATGACCAATGAGGCATATTAACCATGGATCTAAAAAGCATTGGAAGAGGCTTTTGACCAGCAGTGAGATGATTCAGGCTAACAGAAATCATTAAGTTTATACTAGTACACATTATATTTCAGGATGAAAGAGACACAACAAATATTAAACTTCGACAAGTCATATTAATCTTCCATTGAAAAAGAGTGTGATCTTTAGTATTAACGGTGTAATAACTGCATGTAATATTTAAATACCGAAACATTTCGTTACCTTTTACACATCTGAACTTCTTGAAATGGAATCCAATGAAAAGGCTCCATTGAAAGTAAAAGTTTTAGAAGAATATAAAGTTCTAATGTACCTAAGAGGTGAGATATAAAGTAAATTGTTAAGTGTTACTTGGCTGCCACTTTTAGCACTGAAGCAAAATAACACAAAGGCACTTGAATAGTTTTTGCCCAGTGCATAAGCAGTTGATTAAAAGTGGATAAAAAAAAGGTTTCGGTCCATGCAGTTTTGCTTGCGCTAAAAGAACATGACAGATACTCAAGTATCTTTGTTGTTAGTTATTGTTGAATCATTGTCTTCCATGATACTGGCTAACGAGAATCTAGTTTTGAAAAGAGTTTTGTTAGATCTGAGACACCTTACGAATATGATAAAAGTAAAGAATAGGTAGATATACCTAGCAGACTATTCGTTGGGTTTTATGAACATGTTTAGTTGGTGAATTATGATTTTAATGAAAGTGTCGGATCAGCGAACATTACACTGAGGTATGTAGTAATTAGGAAACAATTGATTTTCTATTGTTAAACACTTGATTCAGGTTTCATTACAGTTGAGGGGATATCGAACAAATGAAAGGCAGATGCAATTGAAGAAATTTTCGACAATGTCTTCAATGATATCGGTGTGGGTATTAAACAATAAAGAATAAATAAGAAGAGAAAAAATAATCGGATATACTGAAAATGAGGATGAGGCAAATAATTATAGCACCAAAATTCTGAAACAGCTTTCGATGAAGCTTTCAGATGCTGAATTGCCGCGCTTAAAGATACAAAACTTAAAATTGAGCAAAATTACAAAATCAAAATCTTACCGAGCAAACCAAACGTTTGAGCAATCCTTTTGCAACAGGGAGCAAATTCCAAAAATGTGCAAAAATCTTTCAGGTATTGAATACCTGATGAAAACACACAATTTTCAGCTGTAATTTTTATACTGTTCACAACTACCTACTCAGTTCACACTTTAAACAAGTCAAAATCCACGCCCTTGGCACCACTGAACAAAATGAAGCGGGACCTAGAGATCGTTTAGCACTGAATATGAAACACTGTGTGTAAATATTTCTAAACCTTTATGCAGTGGCTTTGAAAATTATTGTCACTTCACCCTTTAGTAGACACTATAAAAAAATGTTCGAAATTCAAAAAAATTAAGTAAGGTCAACGGCAAAAAAGTCGAAAGTCATCCGTTCCATTTTTAAAGTCAATTTGCCAGTAACGTGTTCCGAGTTCAAAGTCGGAACTGACAGCGGTTGACAGGTCGCGTGGTACGCACGCGCGGTCGTGTGAGCGTGCAGTGCGCACGGCCATCGGCGCCACACTGCGTTCGCGCGCTTTTCGACCTATGAAACCTTCGCTCGCAGCCTCCAACGAATATAGGATGTATTAGAACTGTCGATGATTCTAAAAGATTTTCTCACGGAAAGGACTCTCGATATGTAGATCGTCTGTTGACGGCCTAACGGTTCAGCGCATCATCGCTGACTGATGTTGATGAGCCGACTTAAGTTTTGTTTTTAATTTTGACGGCCAGAAGGTTTCGTTTATTTCTTTTTTTATTTTTAAAGTGGGATTATTCTATCGTGTTATGAATGCGAGTCTTATGGGCCGTAGTGAATCGGAGCCGGGGCTTTTTGTATAGTTAAAGTACTGTCAATGAAAATGTATTGTATTTAGTTGTGTAACTCGTTCAAATGTTTCGGCCACGTGTTTCGGTTAAATGCTTTTGATCGATTTCTTGGTGATTTATATCTTTGAGGGGCACCATTTTTATTCATTAGTATTTGTGTGTTTGACGTTCGGTCTTTAAAAAGATATTAAAGGTTTGATGAGGAAGAACGTGGTATTTGTTCAATAGCGTCAATTTGATAAAGGTGGCAGTAAACTTAAGTGGCAGTGGGCAGGGCACATTGCTCGCAGAACAGATGACCGATGGGACCGAAAAGTTTTGGAATGGCGACCGCGAACCGGAAGAAGATACTTTGGAAGGCCTCCCGCTAGGTGGACCGATGACCTGTTAAGGTTGCGGGAAGGCGCTGGATACGAGACGCACGGGATCGGTCAATGTGGCAACGCCTGGGAGATGCCTATGTCCAGCAGTGGACGTCTTTCGGCTGAAATGATGATGATGATGATGATAAAGGTGTATTTCTATTTGAAACTTGTGTGCCTTTAACAAAGGCCAGCTGTGTGCTACAATCAAATGATTGGATGATACCTGTCTAGGTATAAGCCATGACAAAGGCTCTGATTGAGATGTCACTTTCACTATCATTGACTATAGAACTAAAGTAAGTTGTAGACGGATGTTGTAGACATTGTGACATTTGTTTTTCAGACACTGATCATTTTTCACGGAACAATTTATAAGATGGTTTGTTAATATTTCGAGTTAAGTTTAAGTTTACCTATTTCTGCCAAAATATTCGGATTACATAATTGGTACTTTTTATCTCGTCATGATAATCAACACTTTTTGAGTTTGATTTAAACACAAGTAGTGCATTTGTAACAAATCCAGTATCTCCTCCCGCATGGACAATAATATATCTTTGCCCTTTCGATACAGGCTCCAATACTCCGTCTTCACCCTCTCCTTGCCAACATTTACCCGATGTATGCGAAGAGTGAATATAGGTTTCATCTAAATAAATTATGGGCCGAATATTTTGGCTATTTCTGCCAAAATACTCGGATTACTTAGTTGAGAGTTAAATAGTAAAATGATATTACTCTGTAGAAGATATCGAAATAAAATTATGAAATAATTTATTTACTGGTTCACCTTAATTACTTATTTATAACTTTTACAACACTTCTTGTTGATAAGTTTCGTTTCATTATTTGAGTCTACTAACCTGAGATTGAATTATCCGGTGAGACTGTAGTCAAGCGCGAACCTATCAATAATAATAAAAAAAAATGATTAAAGATATAGATCAAAACTTTAATTTACGTTTTTTACACTAAAACCCCAAATTATAAATAAGGGCATTATTATGTTACCAACACTAATTTTATCGCTATTATATCCTAATTCTGTTCCGCCTAACCTATTTTAAAACCTTCAATACCTAGAATATACTAAAATAGTTAAATAATTATTTCCACAAACCCGAATGCCCACTAAAAGCTTTCTCAGAAGAAAAGACATCAACGCTCGATCAAAATTACCAAAATAGTATTATTATACGAAATCTTTCCAATTTTCAAAACCAATTTATTACCTATATAACTTTTTATATAAAATTTTTGGCAATGCAATTGCTACCTAAAAAAAATTTAAACATTTTTTTTTATATTTTAAAATTCGTGACTAAAACATTCAATAAACGCAGTTTCAGCAGGCAATCACTTTGATAGATGTCTAAACTTCACACCACTTGTAAATTATCACCCTGATAATAGATAGCCTTGATAATTTACAAGCGTTGCGTCATCAATGACTGTCAACATCCAATCGA
This sequence comes from Orthosia gracilis, assembly GCA_947562075.1. NCBI lineage: Eukaryota > Metazoa > Arthropoda > Insecta > Lepidoptera > Noctuidae > Orthosia > Orthosia gracilis. The sequence continues at coordinate 63,565,099 of OX387264.1, read as the reverse complement.
AAAAAATACTGCGAGAGCGAGACAACACTAGCTCCGTTGTCCCGCCGCGTTGTCACCTCCGCTTCAAAGCGAACAGTCGACACGGATCACTGCGAAAGCCAACCCATTGTAACTACACACCGACAGAATACACCCATCTCTTTCGCTCCCACGCAATTAGTACGGTGGTTATCTACAGAAAGAGACGCAATCAAGTGCGTTTTTTGGACGAATTGTTTAGTTTTTTGTGAAATATAGATCAACTTTAAAATAATATGTCATTGACCCTGAGTTCCGGTAAAATGGCAGTGGTTGTAGAAATGAGAAAAAAGAGTTATGTCAAGGCTTCAAGTATTTTCTAAAAGAAAAAATGAGCTAAATAATATCTGGGTTCAATTTTAAATATCTCATTTACTTACTTTTGTATATTCTTCGATGTTTACATAGAATAGGTATTATAAAAACTGCAAGTTCAGTGGCTTACAAATATTGTTTGTTGACCAAATTCGATATTCAAAACTTTATATTTCGAACTAGATTAATTTAAAAATAAATGACACCTAGGCATACTGTGAATGACTTTTCACATTTGAGCACCTTCAGAATAGATCGTTGAAGAAGTAGAAGTGTTTTGTGTTGTATTCTGTGGACAAGTTTTTAAGGTCAAATAAGTTTACTTTAGCTTATAAATGAGAGTAGTGGTGACCGAGTGGTATCGGCCGTGACTTACAAGTTGTAGGCCGTGGGTTCGAGCCCAGACAGGCACTTTACTTTGTGTAAATTATCTCATCACCACTGCTCTCAAAACGGTGAAGAAAAACATCGTGAGGAAACCAGCATGTTCTAGAACCAAAAATTCGAAGACATGTGACATCCAATAACACGCACTGGGCCCGGGTGGTGGATTACGGCCCATTCCCTCTCACAGAGAGAAGGTCTGTGTCCCAGCAGTGGGAATGATGTTGGATTCTATCAGACTTTGCAAAAAAGAATCAGAATTTTATTCTAAATGTAGATACAGTATAAGATTAATAACTACTACAGTACTAATACAGTATAAAAATAATAATCATTAAATTAATTATACAAATAAAAAAATGTCAACAACACAAATTGAATTTATAACATGAAAAAAAAGATAGTCGGGCAATTTTAAGAAACTTCAACAATTTATTTCATGTCAATTAGCTAATAAATTCGCAATAATAATAATTATTTAATAGATAATTATAAAAGTCATCCTAACTAATATCATAAATGCGAAAGTAACTCTGTCTGTCTGTCTGTTACCTTTTCACGCTTAAACCGCTGCATCGATTTAGATATAATTTTGTATGGAGATAGTTTGATACCCTGGGAACAACAAAAGATAGTTTTATCTCGGAAATCATCCTTAAGGGGATAGAAAGGGGGTGTGGAAGTTTGTATGACGAACTAATAATTTCTCGAGTAAGGCGACCCACACACCTACAATATTATTGCGCAATATGAAGAACATGCTGTTCGAAGTACTAATGCTACGCAGACGAAGTCGCGGCCAACAGCTGGTTTTCTATATAGCCACATCATTCAAAAAGTCTTTTACAGAAAGAAGGCTTTCATGGTATATGTTAAACTCATATGACACAGGATTTCAGGAAAACCTATGTTAGCTCAATTAAATAATATGGTTCCTACATTAAAAATACATTTAATACTAGCTTTTCCCCGCGGCTCCACTCCAGTGGCACAGCCCCGAGGACCCGTTTTCGGGAAAAAAAAATAGCCTATGTCACTCCAGAATAATGTAGCTAAGCGTAAGAAATAAAAAAATTACGGTTGAGTAGTTTTTGAGTATTTTTATTACAAACAAACAATCAAATATTTTCTTTTTATAATATTATATATAGTGTTGAGGAATTTAACCCTTTAGAATGAAACAAATACACGATAAACTGTGTTCCGCAATTATTTCGCTCTGTGTTTGTCGTTTTTTTTTATTATTTTCCGGTGGAAACTACATCGTAAACAGCAAGAGACGATGGTTGTCTAAAGACCATCACAGAAAGACGGGACGCGACAATCCTTCTTTCTTTTCTTTTAATAAAACTTTGCCCCACACTAGGAATTTATTCCTGTATCGTGGGTACGTTTACAAAAGAGACTCGAGCTTAAACGGTACCTAACAGTACCTCTGACCTTATTAAAATCGGCACTATTAACTTATACAGTTACCTCACAAAACCATTTTTCCATACAACTTACATAACCCGACCTTGCCCAGTTCCTACTCCACTTTTCTCAATAAACGTCTAGTACCTACTCCGCAGTAAATCTCTCTGTACCACGAGGCTACCAATTACCCTACCTCTATTATTTTTTTCTGTCTGTAGCAAACCTTTAAAACAATTTCTATGAAAACGCAAAAAAGCGTTTAAATCAAGTTTACACGGTACCTAACAGTACCTCTGGCTTTATTAAAATCGTCACTAACCTATACAGTTACCTCACAAAACCATTTTTCCGCACAACTTACATAACCTAACCTTTCCCATTAGTTCCTACTCCACTTTTCTCAGTTAACGTCTAGTATCTACTCCGCAGTAAATCTCTCAGTACCACGAGGCTACAAATTACGCTCAATATCGACGGTGATATGGCCGTGGTATCGGTTGCTATGGCAACGGGCGCACATTGGTACAAGGGCGGAAAAAAGTCCTTTGTTTCAACCTTGTTTAAAATGTCTACAATTTGGTACACACATACTAGAATGTTAGTAGAAACAAGTCCTAAAATTAATACGGATAAATAATTATACAGTATTTAATTATATGATGCCAAAGTAGGGTGATCGAGAATTTACAAATTTCGTGCAAAAAATATTGTTATTTCAAGTATGAATAGAACCAAAATACTATAATTATCAACTTTCATTTTTAGTTTAGTCATAAGTTTATTGTGTGTATTAATAAAATAGTAAACATAATGTTATAATATAATGAATAATTACTTGCTATTACATTTTTAGTGAAGAAGGTCATTTGGAACCTTTTGTTTTCAATCATGAGATCATAACTAATCTCCGTTATCGACCGATACGTAATAATATACTTTCGGAGATTAATTAGACCCTATAGATTAAGAATACATTAGTTTTGGCTGCGATAACCTGCGATCTTGGAAATACCAGGTCCTTAACTAATGACGCTCTGTAATTAAGAAAAAGTGCATTATATTAATAAGTGTTTCTAATGAGGGTAATTAACATTTTATCATATCGTGTAAGTATAAATAGCATTGAATGTTAGTTTTAACTTCACTTACAATTATTTTCTCTTACGATAACAGTGTTATTATAGTGATGGATAGCTTTACTATTGTCTATGCCGATTTAGTGGAAATCATAATATCAAGTAATCGTGAGATACATAAATGCCTCGAAAATTTAAAACTTATGTATCCACAGCTTACAGAAAGTGTTTGGAATCAAGTTTATGAAAAGTTAAGCCGTAATTTTCTACCCGTATTTACAAAAAAGTGGCAAACTGCAGCGAGAAATAAAAATGCTTTTATGGCAAAAAATTAACAGTGGCTGAAAAATATTTTTACCGTTGAGACATCTTCGGTGCAGACTGATGTGGTGAATTGTGACAGTAATGTTCCAGGGCCATCAAAACGCTCTCATAGAGGACGACCAGAAAAATCATTTGATGAATGTTGCGATCGAACAAAGCGATATAAAGTTAAAAGATTGTGTGAAAGCGTTCCTGAAGAAATGATTAAGAAAGCTGCCTCTAAGGTACTCGTACAAGAAGAATCATCGGATACTATCAAGTTTACTCCAGAAAAAGCGTTGGCATTATTACTTGATGCATCACTTTCGAAACATCAATATCAAGTACTGAGAAATGCAGCAAAAAGTATTGGTTGTAATATTTTTCCCGATTATCATAAAGTACTTGAAGTAAAAAGGCAATGCTACCCCACGGATATTGATGTAACGGAAAGCTACGCTTGTGTAAGTTTGCAGTCATTACTGGATCACACAACCAGAAGATTATTTGAAGTAATGTCTGAAGACGACCTTACACAGATTAGTGTAAATTCAACGTTTTTACACAAGTGGGGATGTGACGGATCATCAGGTCATGCTGAGTACAAACAGTCATTTATCGACGAAAATGTGTCAGATTCATATATGTTTTTGACATCATTAGTTCCACTGCGTCTGTATGAAAAGGAAAATAAATCTGTTGTGTATTGGACAAATGCAACTCCTTCTTCTACAAGATGTTGTCGCCCGGTACAATTCCAATTTCAAAAAGAAACTACAGAATCTACGAAAAATGAAATTGCTAGAATGGAGTCTGAAATAGCAAACTTAAATGAAACTGTTATTAGTTTAAAGGAAAAGACTTACAAAGTCTACCATAAACTTGTGTTCACAATGATAGATGGCAAAATAGCGCAGACAGTTACGGACACATCATCATGTGCAGTGTGTTTTATATGCAAGTCAAAGCCATCAGAAATGAATAACCTTGACCAAGTGCGAAATAAAACTGTGGATACGGAGGCTCTCAAGGTCGGTTTATCCCCGCTTCACGCACGGATTAAATTTATGGAATGCATATTACATATTGCGTACAATATGTCATTTACCAGTTGGAGAACGAACGCAACTACCAAACAACAAAAAGATGAAGAGAAGAAAAGAATCCAAAGTGAGCTGTTTCAACGTTTAGGTCTAAAAGTGGATTTTGTAAAGCAAGGAATGGGAACATCTAACGATGGAAATACGTCTAGAAGATTTTTCAATAATGCAGACATTGTAGCTGAAGTCACAAGAGTCGATAAAGAACTTATTCATCGGTTTGGTATAATATTGCAAACAATTAATTCTAGTGCATTAGTTGATTCGGATAAGTTTGGTAGTTATTGTTACGAGACTGCTGAACTATACGTAAGCCTGTACAGCTGGTATAATATGCCAAATACTGTGCATAAAATCTTGCTGCATGGCAAAGAAATAATAAGTGTTGCTGCCTTACCTATTGGGATGTTATCTGAGGAAGCTCAAGAAGCGCGAAATAAAGATTACCGCAATTATAGGTTAGGTCATTCAAGAAAATGTTCTCGTCTATCATGTAATGAAGATGTTATGAATATGCTCTTAGCTACCTCAGATCCCCTTATCAACAGTTTACGTGCAGTACCGAATAAAAAATACTATCCTCTTCACGATGATGCCAAAGCTTTATTAGTGGATAGCACCCATCTCTCAATCAATGTCTTCTCTATTTAATATTTAGTTTATTAATATTTATTTATTTAAAAATGCTGATTTAATTATATGAAATTCATGTGAAAAAATTTGATGAATATTTTCATGTTAATAAAAAAAAAATACGTGTTATATCTTTCTCTTTGTAAACTGGTACATCCATTATATCATTTTAATAAAGTATTATGAAGAAACGCAACGTCTTTTCATTTAAAAATAATATTTTCCGCATGCCCGTACTACCTGCACCACTGTGGGGCGTGAGAATCCCCCGGTCACTGGTACCCGGTGACCTTTGTAGTGGTCAATTGTGTATGGGGTGTTGCTGATTCTGTAAGGAGTTTAGAGATCTAACTGGAAGATAAATTGGTTGGAAAGGTGTTCGATGTTTAATTCATGTACGTGTTTACAATAACTTGTTTGTCAATGCATTTTCTTGCTTATGGTCTTGAAAATTATGAAACTTTCAATAATAGTATATCTACTCGAGGGTTAATTCTTTTGCGAGCGGGATTGTACGACTTTGATACCGACGAACTTCAGTTTTTATCTTCTTAAAATAATAAGGATACTATTTAAACGAGCGAAAATAAATTTAATTTAAAGGTGTAAAAAATACTGAATATGGCTTACTGCAATACTAAGTGGGCGACAAAAAGTGGGCGAATACAAATGTTTAAAACAGCGACTTGAAAATAAAAGTTTCTCGACCGTGCCCCGCTGTGCGGGGCTTCTTTTTCTGTCTGCAGGGCCTAAAGTAACCTAACATGAAGGAGATGACGGGAGCTAAGTTCGCTCGCTTTGCTCGCTCACTTCAGCACCCGTCATCCCCTTCGAACCTAACCTATCCGTGTCGAGGTGCCCTAAGTTTCCGAGCTCACTTCGCTCGCCTTTGGACTAATTCGTTAAAAGCACGAATACACGCGAACTCCCGCGCTGCACAGCGATGTCGCCTCGTCGGTTATTCTGCTATTTTTGAAAGAGTAATATGCTAAAATAGAACCGCAAATACAATTAAAGTATGTATCAATATTATTACCGCAGCTCACAAAAACCTCCTAAAAGATATTACTCAAACCGGATAAATAGTTACTTACTTAGTATAATAGTCGCCCATTCAGTATATTTTTCACCCGGTTAATAATTTCCCAAATAATAATATAAAGGAAAAGACACATTCAAAATGCAATCTCAAAATAAAGTCATGAAACATTAGAAAAGGCGGTATTTGTTCAGCGCATGAAGCTAAAGTACTACTACTAATACTGGTACTGGTATTTTTTAATATTTGATTATTTTGAATAATATGTTATTGTGTTGTCTGATTATTTTTTTCAAATTCGATTATTTCTATGACAAATTTTAATTTTGTGTTATTGATGTCTGATGAATTTAAAATTTGATTTTGACAATGATTATTGTGAAACATTTTATGTCCATTTTATGTGATTGAATAAATAAATTTATGGATGACATGCCTGAGAATAAACGATTTGATTTGATAGGTATATTTCAAGAAATAAGCATATGTGAATTCAGATTTTCTAGAGACAAACACTCACTTTATCTTTGTTTATTTAACTTCGCTGTTTTTTGTTCAATTCGAGACTGTAAAATATTCAACGAAACGTAAACTATTTGATTACAAACAAAGGATCATGCTGTAGATTGCTCAGCGCACTAAACCAAAGGTAGGGAGCATTCCTAGGAGTAAGTAAAAGATCGGTAATCTTTTACTAGTGTGAATCCAGAACTTCCTAATACTCACTTTATCTTTTTTCATTTAACTTTGAAATTGATTGTGCTTTAATGCTATTTATATAAAAAAATATTTAGCAGATATTTTATTTGTAACATCCATTTTAACATTTATTTATTACATTTATTTACTATACATACATACTTCTACATTTTTGAATATTATTCTATAAAAATGAAATTAAAAAAAAACATTAAAATACAAATGATTAAATAATAATAAATGAATTATTATTATTTATTTATTGTTATTACGGCACACCAACGAATATTTCACAAAACATTCATATCAGATTATCACAATTTTATATTAACTACAGTGAACAATCCACTTAAAGATGTGCACAGCACTCACATTTTTAATTAGGTACATATACATTAAATATCGCTAATTACACATTACTTAAATATCAAATAAGCAAAATCAATAATGATCATTTATCATTACGAATCAAAATATACAAAACAATAGAAAAATTAAATTATCATGAATAACATAAAGTTATGAAAAATGATAACAGGATACAATTTGAAAGAGAACTTGTTTATTTTGTAACAGTACTTAGTCGTACCGAACACCTCTCGTGAGATGCACTGTCATCTGTGGATGACAGGGATTTCGAGTTAGTGACCAGGAAATGTGATTTCAATCTTGCTAAAGGTATCTTGCTACCCAGTTATTGGGTTGTGGAGTTAGAAGTCGGTGTCTTTTGTCTTTTTCCGTTATTCGACACCGACTTCAGAAAAGAAAGTTATTTTTCGCTTTGTACTGTTTTGTTTTGGAAGTCGGTTTGATTTTTTGTTAAAAAGTTTCTGTATTTTAAATTTTTTTAATTCCAATTAACATATAAATCATTTATACCTAAAGTACATCTCATGACGATTCCAATAAGCCCAAACCCGACTAGGATACATTGATTTATTTTGGAGTTCTAGTGGCCATTGCGGTCTTCTTCATCAGTTCCACTTCACCAAATGATACTTTCTGAGTGCAAATGATTGCATTATTGATGAATATACCAAAATCGCTATATGTATGCCTACAATATTTGAGAAGTTCCCTGGATTTCTCTAGGATCCCATCATCAAATCCTAATTTTCTGATCACGGCACTACCCTTGGGATATCTCCTAAAGAATCATCAAAATCAGTTCATAAACGACGAAGTTATCCGCAAACACACATAAATAAAAATATATAGGTATATGGTGGAATTGTGAAACCACCTCCATTTTGGGAAGTCGGTTAAAAATAACTTTCTTTTCAGAAGTTGGTGTCTTTGGTACCTATTTTTTTCGTTTTTGACACTGACTGCCGAAAGTCATTTGTGTTATGTTTTGGAAGTTGGTTTAATTTTATTGTATTTTTTTATTTTAATCTTTTTAGTTTCGGTACCTTATATATAATTATCCTTAATAATGCGTATTTTCATGGTATATATACCATGAAAATATGCATTATTAAGGATAACTTAAACACTTAAAACATCGAAAAGCACCAACTTTCAAATATAAAATCATCAAAATCGGTTCATAATTGGCGGAGAAATCGCGTAACAAACAAACAAAAACATACAGTCGAATTGAGAACCTCCTCCTTTTGAAGTCGGTTGAAAATGTTACGCTAATTAGAATAGAGTAACAATGTTTTTGCCATAAGCGTCAATGATTTCAGTGTTTGGCCCATGTAATGAACCACAATCTTATAAACTAATTCCACAGCCAATCAAAGCCGAAACATTTTCAAAAACAAACAACTGGAACCAAAAATTAACTCAATTAACCACGTTCATATTAAAAACCGCCCATATTATGCTACCATGAAATTAATTAAAATGGCCGCGTGACGGGCACATTGCTGACACCTAGCGGAGTGTGACAGTTACGTGTTTCGAACGCCTGGCGTGCCAGCTGGATTCCATCCAATTAGACACGAGAGAAAAACGGAACGAAAAAAGTTTTGAATTCAAATTGTTCTCATTGACAGGTAATGCTGCTTCATTAGGTTCATGTTGTTTTATTTTGTGGTTTTCGAAAATGGAATGCGACAGATATGAGAATTGCATAAAATAACAAATATAAGGCAAAATTGTTAGGTAGCTTATAATAGAGTGAAGAAAGCGTATAAGATTTTGGAGTGAATAAAAAAAACGGCCAAGTGCGTGTCGGACTTCGCACATTTAGGGTTCCGTACCAAACTGCAGAATCAAGATGGTTGTAATAGGAAAAATGAAGGCATTTCAAATAAAAATGTGATTAATTAATAATATTGATAAATCAAATTTTTATAATAAATACTACATTTTTAATTACTTTTTTGTTTATACGTAATAATAAACATTATCACCAAATTTGAAGTTCATAGGTCAATGGAAAGTTAAAAATACCTCAGATTTTTTTTTTGGTAATAGTAGCTTACTTTGGTGGTTTCTCATTCCTTTATTTTCCAACATTTTTTTAAACAAAAGCACTGTATTTATCAACGAGCTCTAAACAAAGATATCTACCCCAATCGATGAGGTCGGGCAAAAATTGTTTTTCTATCCCCCTTTTTTCTGTATGACAATTTGTATGGCTTTGGATCAACAAGATGTTGCTTATATTGTGAAAATTTGAAGACTGTAGCTCCAACCGTTTGGCTGTAAAAATGGTGTGACAGACGACGGACAGATAGACACATTAGAGACAGCAATAGGGCTCCGTTTGATCCCTTCAGGTACGGAATCCTAAAAAAGCAGTAGTAATTCTCTATAGCAAATATAATACCTAGAACTTACTCGTACCTTTGGAATACATACAATTTTAGCTAGAATTTTTTTTTGAAGCGTTGGTTTTCAATGTATCTTTTAACCCTTCCGATATCTAATTATGGACTACTAGCTTTTGTAATGAATATCTTTTCTATCTGTAAACTTTCGTTTTTATAATAGTTACAAAGTGTTATCGTGTAGCTATAGATATTTCAAGTACCTCTATTATTTGGTCTAATCCAGTATAGTTTAACAGGCGATCTTACGCATGTAGAACTTAACAACTAAAATATTTTCAGGAATAAGTTAGAAGCTTAATGCTTACGCCAGAAAAACGGATGGAAACCTCTATCTTATTAATTATGAATTTTAGATATGTAAAGCGGCTTAAATACATACTTCAAATACATAAGAAAACAATATTCCACTGCATTGCTTTTCTCTTTAGGTATTTATAAAGATAATTTATCCAAAATACAATCTATAAATACCAATCCAAAACTGTAGTAAAAGGGTTCACTTCCGACATTCTTAAAATACCAACGCGTTTTCTACTAAATTGATACGATGCGTCCAATCCGTGTTTGAAACGAAGCCTAACTAACCAGATCTTCCTTTCCCCTCTCAGCTCCAAGAAAATGTAACCAACGACGGGGTAAATAAACTATTATTGGAGGCCTTACAAAACTGGTGGTCTCGAACTATAAAAAGGATAGTCAATTAAGATAGAGAAGAATGCTTTATAAACCTTTACAAAAACTCTATGAAGGATTTTTAGAATACATTTATGTAGGGAATAAAATGATCAAGAGTGCAGCTGGCCTCACAGGTATTTATCTAAAAAACTGTTATTAAAAACAGGCTGGAGGTAACACAGGGCTTGCAAAATCAATTAAATGAATTTACCTGTATGTGCTTGTAATACTTTATACCTATACGTTGTATAGTAGTGTTATTTTGGGTGCATCGTCCTTGTGAATAAATGTACGTAAATATTGTAAAACACTTTTTTAGGGTTCTGTATTCAACAAGGTCCCATATAGATTCGCCAAGGCCGTCTGACCTGAAGATATAAACTTATTTGCAGTTGGTAAACTGACGGCGACTTATGTCGATGTATGGGGACAACAGTTTTCTAACGGCAATTTATTTTATTTTTATTATAGATAGGCTCGCGCTAGACCACTGTCTCACCTGATGGTAAGCGACGATGTGTTCGAAAAGTTTTGTCCCTCGATTCTGTTTATCTTATTGTTAGAGCAATGTTCGGTGCCCTTATCGTTTATGAATTTCAGTAAAGTTGGTGAATGTAGCTGTTTGTACGAAACCCTCAGTGCGCGAGCCCGACTCGCACTTGGCCAGTTTTTTAAATCATTTTCACATAAATGTTACTTGTCAAGGAATCTGGCCAATAACCGCACTACGGTGAAAGGTCCTAGACCAAACTGCTAAAACCTCGCTTGGCTGATGAATTGGTAGACAGACGACGCTTTTATTGATCTTCTTACCAGCCATCCAGCCAGCTTACATTACTTTAGCAAGGCACCGAAATTACAAAAAATATAAGAACTCACTCGTAACTCTCTCATTTATTTTCAAACGAGCCGTCTATCAAAATCATAATGCCTTCAGAACATCTGCTACATCCATCAATTCTGCATTCTCCATCGCACTTATATACTTACGAAATTATATTTCAATCCAATCTGCAAGTAAAGTAATCGGGTAATATCACACAAAACGTATTGTGCGTCGGCACAAGGCAATCCGTACTCGGTGGCAATAAAGGCACGCGCTCACAGAATTGTTTAATCTCGCACGCAAGTATTCGACGCACATTGCATGGGGTACAATAAAACTTACGAGATGGAGTAGGGTTGCTCCGATTCAGAATTTTGTTCATGAATATTGTGCATTCTCCTGTTTCTTTTAAAATCTTCTTTGACGTGTCAATAATTCCAAAATTTATGTAGCTTTGACCACTAGATAAATTGATAGTTAGTTTTATTTTTATTTAAACACCACTGTTTTATTTTGTGAATCCTGCTTTATCACGTGTGTCACAGAGAAAGAAAAAAAGAAAGAAAGAAAAGAAAGAAAGAAAACAGTAATTTGACTCAAGCCAGAGCACAGAACATAAACATAAAAAAAGAAAATAAAAAACTGAAACTAAACAACAATAATATAAAAAAAGAAAACAATATGAAAAATAATATTGTGTGTCCCACGGCTGCGCCAAAAAGGACGATAGGGGCGACGGAGGGCAATTGTATATATTGTATCACCATCATTATCAGCCTTTTAATGTTCCCACAGCTGGGACACAGGCCTCCCCGCTGTTGGAGAGGGAATGGGCCTTAATACACCACACGGGCCCAATGCGGATTGGTGGATGTCACATGTCTTGTTTTCCTTCATCATTTTTAGAGCAGTGGAGATGAAATAATTAACACAAAGTAATGCGCCTGCCTGGGTTCGAACCCACGGCCTACAAAACGTAAGTCGGGGCCTTTACCTCTGGGACACCACAGCTCTGCTAAATTGTGTAGTTTGAATTCTTCTGGGCTTCTGACTAGTGGGTACCCATTTTTGTTCTATTGAATTGTTTTATTGATTTTGTTTTTCAATTGAAAAGATGAATGATACGATGCAGGCGTTCGTAACAACCAGGAACACGAATATAACGAAATAACAATGGTTGGACTGTACGAAGGGTAAGACTAGAAGGGGGCGACTATTCTTTTTCTTAGTGTGTCGATGACAAACAGACTCTTTTTATTTAAATGCCTTACCTGGTCCAGAATTCAGCCATGGCAACGCCCTCCGCTGACGCAGTCATAAGGTCCCCACGTGAATAGAGAACAGGACATGCGGCACAAGACAAAGGTAAGTCTGCGGAGGGAGGCCACACACGCACCACGGATCGGAACCATCCGAGAACGCCCATCTTGGCGATTATCTTTGCTCCGGCTGATCTAAGTGCGGAGTCTGTTCAGAGTTTTCCAGGTCAGCCAAGGCAAATGCTCAGGCGGAAGGGTCTCCGATGGCTCTAAAAAATGATCAGGGGGTTTAAATTCCTCTCGCTAAAGATCGCATGTCTCCGTGGTGATGTTTTCGGTAGATGAACTCACGCAACCAAGAAAACTTTTACGACTTTTAAGCCTCGACTACTAAGATGACGAGTATAAAAAACATTTTTACAAAAAAAAACAACCGACTTCCAAAGATCTACTAAGCGAAAAATAACTTCAATATCGGAAGTCGGTCTTCCTGTTTTAGTTTCTTCGTTTTTAGACACCGACTTCCAAAATTGAAGTTATTTGTCGCTTTGTAGTGGTTTTTTTGGAAGTCGGTTGTTATTTTTTTGTACAAATGTTTTTTATTTTCACTTTTTTGTTGTGGTACATAATAGACCAGTTCTATAGGCTAGGTAGCTATAATGCCCAAAGTGATGTCAGAATAGATTAACCCAATAATATTAAACCTAACCAAAGCCGGTGGTATGACAGAATACCAGGGTGAAATGTTCACACCTGCGTAACCCTTAAGAGCGTATCAGTGTGATGTAATGTTATGAAATGGTGTAAACAATAAACAGACAAGCGATTGTTGAAACGACGGCAAATCACCCGGAGTAGCTACTCCGGGTGATTTGCCGTCGTTTATTGAAGATTTCTGATATATATCTCCGAAGTTCTTCATCAGACCACATGACAAGCACCCGCTTTGAAATAAAAAGAATAATCAAAATCGGTTCACCCAATAAAAAGTTCTGAGGTAACAAACATAAAAAAAATACAGTCGAATTGATAACCTCCTCCTTTTTGGGAAGTCGGTTAAAAAGGAAATTTGTTGCGCGGGCCGATATAAATTGTGATTAGGGCTACAGAATGTTGATGATTTAATCAGATTTCGACCATAAAGGGTTACTTTTTTATACCATTATCCTTCCCAACCAATTATTGAATTCGACACCGACTCCCGCGCATCCCTGCACCTATGAATCGCATAGCCGCGCGTACGGGGTAGCCTCGCGTTACGCAGACGATATCACTTTCCATTTCCTCAGAATCACAATAGCGTTTTTATATCGACGCGTGTTCGAATACAATGCAGCCTTCTCCAAGAATTTTATCTTAGGAGATTTTGTTTTTTTTTTAATTGTTTTTTTTCGGTATTGTTTTGAGTAAGTAAGTATGAGGTAGTGTATGTTATTGTTTGAGTTATTTGGCTCTGAGTTTTACTGTTTGTATAAGTAATGGTAGGAGTTGAAATTGTTGAGATAATTTTGAAACAAAGCTACAAGAACTCTTTCAATCAGTTAGTCTATGAAATCTCCACCATATATAAAATAAAATAAATTAAAATTATTTATGAAAGGTATTGTTGCAAATAATCCTTAAAATTTTGAGCCCACATTCGCACAAAGTGGATTGAAAATGAAACAATAATGGCCTTGCATAAGGATAGAACTGGCTTAACGTAAACTAAAAATAAATAGTTGCAAAAACAAATGACACCCTAGAAAAAACCTAAGTAAAAGTAAATCTTATGCTACACTACTTAAATAACAATTTTCTTAGACTGCAATATTTTATCTAAAATTCTAACGCTCAATTCGCAGTAAAGCACATCATAAACACAACAAAACTATGATTTTAACATTGGACAGTAATTTCATCTATCGCTGACAGAGGTCACATCCCGATTTTCTCCCCTGGGACCACTTGATAAGAACAAATTACTGATATTATGCAACGTAAGAACCACCTACGGATCAACGAGACGAGTCCTGTTGAAAATATACGGGAGAATAGTCGGACAAACAGTATCTAAAAACGAGTATATTGAATCGAAAGGAAAATGAAATCAAACCATTCAGTAGAAATCTAGAAACATGTCTCTAGGAATGGACAAAATAACTGCATACTCCAGAGTTAAATACCATTACCAAATACCTACTTCGTTGAATTTAATAATATAGATATCACACCAGAAATAGGTGCTTTACGCTGATTATTTTCTATTTCTAGAGGGCGAATAGTTTTCAAATTGCTATGTTACTCGTTTTTATTAGCTTGGTTTGTATGTATCTATGTAACGGAATCTTTCAACGTGATTTTCACCCCCTTCAAAGCGTGGAATTAATTTGCACACTTATCAAGGACCGATGAAAACGCAATAATTTAATTAATTTGTCCCATTATCCTGAATAGGATCTTAAGGATTAGCGTTTGAACTAGAAAGTAAAAAATAAATAAAAGTAAAAAAAAAACACGCTTTAATAAAAAACGAAAAAAAGCCCACACTTTTTACAATAAAATATTGTTTTTATTAATCACACTATTCTTAATTTTTTTTTGTTTTTTTCTACTTTTTAGTTTGGTTTTCTATTATAGCGTGTTTTTAAACTATTATTTATAGTTTTGGGTTATTGTAACAATTACAAAAAAAAAAATTGTCCATAAAAGTAATAATTTAAGCTTGAGGAAGTAGTCCGTGAGAATTGATTTGTGCTGGAACAGTTTTTGATCTAATCAAAAATTTCGATTCAAATACCTGAAAAAAATCCTACTTGGTATTGATAAAGATCATGGGTACTGTTGAAAATGATATTCTGCTTCCCAAAAACTGCTCATCTCACACAGTGCTTGATAGTTTACCAAACCCTACATTTTCACAAAGAACAACCTAGCCAGCCTCTAAGCAACGTCTAACGCTAAACCTCGAACAGAACACCACCGCCTTTGAAATTTAGACGTAAGCATAAGTGAATCTTATTGCCAGTACGTAGTACCGCAAATTATAATATTTATCCGCCATAACTCTTTGCTAACAGCACGTGGGATATGTTAATAATAGAGTCCGCTGGAATTTAATTTACTGCTGATATAGTCTTATTTATGTGAGTTATGTATGGTACAGTATAATGTAATGTTTGTCATTTGTTTTGAATAGCAATTTAAATTTGGTATGTACCTAAAGTAAAAATTAACCCATTCCAACTCCAAAAAACATTTCGGGATTTTAGGTTTGTAAGCCTTATTTTTCTATTTTTAGGCCATAATTTTTTTTTTCACAATGATACTTAAAATCACTTGACTTTTACTTGAACTTTAAATGACGTCATAAAATGTCCTATAAAGGAAATTTCAGTGCCTCTTGCAATGAAATAATTAAGGCCACGGGGTTAAATTGACAGTTCCTCATACAGTATTGTCAATTAATTCTCGCACTAGCAACCAGCTCCGAGTTAAGTCTTTCGTGCAAGAAGGCCGTCAACGTCAAGTCCTATGCCATTCAGACTACTTTATGACGTCAACACGAACAAAACTTAAAAAAAATATACAAATATAACTACAGCTTGGAAACACGAAATATTGAAATGAGTTGCTTAAAATAACTAAATCTATAAAAAAAAATACCTGATAAATACTTTACATACCCAATTTAACATTGGTATTGATGGTGTCAAACAGGCGGACGTGGTGGGACCGCAGTTGGTTAGGTTATTTTATTGACATAAATTTTAAATGATATTATATAAATTGTACCAAAATGCATAAATTAATTTTTCTTCTTAGATTTTAGTGTACTTCAATCTTGACATGTTGTGTATCTAATTTTAAGTGACTAACATAGTATATAAGTATTTGTTGTATACTAACAAAACTATGGATTCCATATCTGACATAAATAAATAATAATAATAAAGTGTTTGTTCTTTCTCAATCAAAAAGAAGAATTATACACACACGGGCAAAATTAACGGAACAAGAAAAAAATATTGCTATTTTTTTTACCTCTGCAATTTAGTTTTTCTTTTGTTATATCATAAAACCAATTATTCCTAATTGATAAAACAATTAAACTTCACTTTTCAAGCGATTGTTTTAACTTTATTCGAACTTACATCATTTTGAGAGAAATTTGCTTAGTGCCTATGATTTTGTATTAACCTACTGAGTTATTTGATTCATTTTTAATGATTAGATCTTTTTCGAAGTTAAGGGCATCATTGTGTACTTTACTCAAACTGAGAGGGCTAGGACACTTGAGATGAAAAGAAATGACCAAACTTACAGAGTGATGTGCATAATTCATTGTTTATCTGTTTCAAAATTTCTTTGCAGTTTCTAGTGGCTTAGAGAGACTAATGCTTTTGTTAGAGTATCAGAACCATTATCGTTTTCTGAAGTTTTAAAAGTGACAGCTGAAAGTTTAGGATGAGCTCATAACCATACTTTAGAAAAAGGTAAGTTCGCACAAAAATTGCTTTTCACAAGGCAAACAAACATGCACATGCCTAATTCGTTTCCTCAAACAGTTGTGTCACTGCATTACCGACCCCATCAATCTAAATATTGAACGACTCGGGTATCGAATGTGTGCGGTCTCGTTACGCAGCTGTAATGAGTGTGCTTGCGTTCATTAGCGGCACTACACAGCGACTCCTGCGCAGCGTCGCCTCTATGCATCTTGTATGAGACACCCGGTGAGGAGGGATATTCTGCAACGATTGCGAAAATTTAAGATTTCACGGAGCTTTTTTAACGCGGTGATTTGAAAATACATTTTTTTACTGTAGCAATTAATTTTCATGCAACCTACAGAGTTGCGAATTTTGGAAACACTAATAAACCGAAAAATTGGAATACATTTTCTGCGACATGACATTGGCAGTTTTTATTTATGAAGGTCAGGTTTCGATTGCGAAATTACGCTATTTATAGGCATCATTTGATCATCATCATCATTTCAGCCGAAGGAAGTCCACTGCTGGGCGTAGGCGTCCTCCAAGCGTCACAATACTGATCGGTTCTGTGCGTTTCGCATCCTCTGGACGCTCGCAGCCTTGATCAGGTCGTCGCTCTACCTAGAGGGAGGCCTTCCAACGCTGCGTCTTGCGGTACGCGGTCGCCAATCTAGAACTTCTCGACCCCAATGGCCATCCGTTCTGCGAGAAATGTGGTTTCCACTGCCACTTAAGTTTGGCAATAATTCTTCGGGCTATGTCGGTAACCTTGGTTCTGTCACTTCGTGTCCAGCAATTATTGTCCATACCTGGTTGCCTGGAAGAGATCGCGGAATGCGATAAGGCCGCAATGTATGTGTATATGTTTTTATTTTAAAGTTTCCTTTATAAATGTTACTTATGGTGTACAATAAAGTATATAATAAATAAATTAACTCGAAGTTTATTCTTTTTCAGAATCCCCCAGCCACAGTGTGAGCCAGTTAGTTTGGCGCGATGTATTGCGTATTGTGGAGCTACAAATTGATTGGACTCGTCACAGGACGCCGCCGCCTTCGCGCTTGTCACTTCGTCACTCCATACCAGTCGCCATAACAAAGTTACGTCGTCGGGTCCGCAAGCAATTGTACGCCTGTGAATTTAAAACTTCAGGGAAAGGAGCGGAAATGATTGATTTCGGCAGGCTTATTACGTATATTTTGCAAGAGCAAAACGATAGAGATTTTTGTGCAATATTGGCTCTAAAATACAGAAGTTTTAGAGATTTGGGCGGATTTTTTTTTGTCAAAAAGCAAGCGTTTAGAAAACGATTGTTTAGGACCTACTATACCTACACTGTAGGTGTTTCGACTTTTATGACATAAAGCGTTTGATCGCGCGATGATTGCTTATTGCTGTTTCTTACGCAATACGCCTGCGGGTTTGCCATCAGAATTTTAATATTTGAATGATTTTTAAAGATTATTATTAAAATGGGAGAAGGGCAGAAAGATGGTGACGATGATTATGTTTTATTTCTTAACAGACGCCCATTTTCAATTATTACGCTGGTTTAGTAGAAATCAGAAATAAAATCTCCAATATCATTCTTATCTAATAAAAACATCTGTAGAAAACTCATAAACTTAATAAGTTTGCAACATTCTGTTTTCGTAAGTAACATTGTAAGGAGATCACGTTCGCCCATGACAATAGTGGTGCATGCTTTCAATAAACAAAGACAAAAATGATCGGGATTGTTGTAGACGAAACAATATTTATGCGCGTCCTGCACGGGATCAAATCCGCGACCCCGGGCTACCGTGCCGGCGCTGGTGGTCTGAACGTACACGTGAAGGGGCATCCATTGAGATATTATTATGAATTACTATTCCTGATATATTATTTTGTTTATTCAGCCAGTTACAATTACATCATCTAAAGATATACGAGTATATTCTTCTTTTTAACTGATTCATAAATGTAACGGAATTTCATGTCTTTGATTTATTGGAGACTTCGAAATGCCCAAAAAATATTGAAATGTATGAGGTACTAGAGACTTGAAAGGTCATCGATCGGTTCGTTTCGTTAAGCTCTTTATACGAAACTAACCCAATTGCTTCATGAACATGATCCACAGAACTCACTCTGACACTGAAACTGCTCTTGAGTTGCTGAAACACTGAACAAGTCGCCTAAATACACAGCAACTTCAGTAAGAACAAGTACATAAAAATAGAAATAAATGACATCTAAACCGTAAAATCAACTAGGTAAATTCCCTATCGGTCTCGGGGACTATGAAGCAAGTGTATCGTAGGCAAGTAATGCATTATTTTTGATACGAAGCTCGCTTACTTCAATACGCGGGTTAGTTTTGACATTTTGAAACTAATATTACAGTGGAATTCCAACCAAATAATAAAACAACTCTATTCTTTGATATTCGTTATATCGCAAAAGGCAAATAGAATATAAAAGGCACATGAAAGGGAAATAGCATTCTGTTTACTACAGAATACAAACTCTACACTATGCCTCTTTAGAAAGACGAAAGACGTCCACTGCTGGACTTAGGCCTCCCCCAGGATCGCCACATCGATCGGTCATTTGCTTCTCGCATCCAGCG
Source organism: Orthosia gracilis (assembly GCA_947562075.1). Taxonomy (NCBI): domain Eukaryota; kingdom Metazoa; phylum Arthropoda; class Insecta; order Lepidoptera; family Noctuidae; genus Orthosia; species Orthosia gracilis. Next base: position 63,545,484 of record OX387264.1, on the reverse strand, counting down.
GTATCCCGCCAGGTCATAGGTCCACTACGTCTCCAGCAGCAGTCTTCCAGCACAACTCAACGCACTTCGGTCGCCAATCCAGAACTTTTTAGACCATCGGCCATCCGTTCTGCGAGCATTGTGTCCTGCCCATTGCCACTTTAGTTTGGCACTTCTTTGGATTATGTCGGGGTATGCCTGGTTCTCCTATGGATGTCTTCATTGCCCTTTAGAAATATGTAGTATTGATTATTCAAACAGTTCATGCTCTTCTATTGAGTTGGTATTATTGATAACTTTTATCCGTGGTGCTAGGCAACTCGGCTTTCCCAGTTGTAAAAGACCATTTGTACCTATTGGCCTTGTTTGTTCTGTCCCCTGCATGATATGGAGGGAAGTGGCAATTTATATTTTTTCCTACTCCTCCGTTATTCTTTTCTGATTAATTTCGTTGCAGGATCCAAGACAGTTAAATTCATTCTCTGGGACTTCGTCGAGCTTCATTGCCTCGGCACTTTTCTAGTGGTCGTCACTGTTGATTCTGGCTTTCAGGAGTTGCAGCGGTTTGGGCATAGTGCGGTGGGATTGTCGAAAAAAATGACTTGTTTTAAATGACTGTTGGTTCAACTTCCGTCTATGGTAATCGTAACAGAACTTGCACTTATTATTAAATGAAGCCTAAGGTTTATAATGATCAATCGAAGACAGTACTTCAGAAAAAGGGCATGGTCACAGTGCACGGGTAATAAATAAATTATTAAATGGTGATGACATTTATATTCTTTAGATTATAATTATTAAAGATGGCAGGACATTGCTTAACTAATAACACACATAAATAATACCATCAACAGCCTATTTAAGATAAAAAGAAACATAATAATTGGCCCATGCATCGACCTCACGATGTTACCACACGTTTTTGTTCGATATACCATGGGTATCATCGTATCAGGCCATCAAAAGCCTTTACATCATTATAAATGAGCAGTGCAATGAAATAAACGTATGTATTTATCTTAACTGACTTAATTACTTAGTGTTATCGATGGCCAACTATCTCATTGATGTTTTCAATACGAATAGCAGACTGTATGTATGTTTGATATTGGTTTCAACCTCTAATGAATCTGTTTCAACTTTAAAAAAATGTAAGCCCGTAAACACGACCCGTAATGTACAGTCGACAAAATTGAAAACTGTTTTATTCAGCTAAAACTTCGCTGATCGTGTCGTATCATTATTAAAAGCCTATTGCCCAGTCCCAACAATCGTGACGTTTAATCATGGCTCCAACTTTTTAGGCCAGTAAAGTCTGAAAAATATTGAATGAGCTAAGTACTTGTCACGCCAGCCAGTCACTATTTGTAGTGGAATGACTGAGATGCGCCAGTCGCTGTCCTACGAATTTTACCAAATTATTTAAAAAAATTTACGTGACGTCGTAGATGTGATTGAAAGCATACTTATGTAGATTAAACTTGACATCCAAAATTATGAAGAAATTAACAAACTAGGAATTAAGTGTATTTCGGAAAACATTTGAACTAGGCATGGAAAAACCATCACGAGCAGAACGAGTGATGAATGTATCGACCTTGTAACATTTTTTTTTAGATTTTTGTCTGCCATTCAAAAACATTTGAGTGTCACGAGCACAGTCACAGGAAAAGACTTGATTTTATTATTGCGTTGTACTTGTAACCACATAGTTACATCGATCGGTTTGTTCATAATAATGCTTTACTGTCAGTTTTATAACTGGTATCGATAATTATTCACAGTGATATCAATCGGTCGGTATCGCCAGCAGAAATCTATAGTTGTGTTCTATTAACATTTTCTCGCGATAAATGTGTATTCATGAGTCGGATTCGAGTAATACTGGATAAGGAAAACGTTTTATGATGAAATCTAACAAAAGTTTAATATCGGTACACATGCTTCATGCCCTTCTAGGATTACAGTTGTGACGTAATGTTATGTTCTAACAATAGTTATAAAGTTTACTCAAGGGAATTGTTATTTTGTTAGGTTGTCAGATTTGCATAAGATGATATATATTTTTAAGCATATGACCGGAATTAAAATTGTTCAATGTGTATTACATAATTTATCAGTAACTAAGCGACCGAGCTCTTCTCGGGTGAAAATAGAGAAAACTATTATTCATAGACATGAGACATAGCTAGTTTGATTTTTCGCCCCCGACAATTCCTATATTGCAAGTTTTAACAAAATCGATACAGCGTTTTTCGACAACGTGTTTACAACTAAATAAATATATTTTATATAAATAAATATTATAAATATGGCTCGTTTAATAGTATAGGATAGAACTTACCTACTCAAACTCCTAAAATATCAAGTCCAAGAGTTGTTCTTTTCAAGCAGGTTATTTTTAAATCGCTGAAAAGAACACTTCAATTTATTTAGTTTGAACGATATTTTGTCACATTTGGACCTCACTTAGCACTTTTTAAGATAGCTAGTTATACGTAATTAGCTTTGTTCCCGCGGCTTCACGCCCGTTGCCCACCCCGCAGGACCCGTTATTTTTTTCCAGGATAATAAGTAGCCTATTTTACTACAGAATAATTTAATTTTCCATATACGTGAAAGAATTTTTTAAATCGGTTATTAAGTTTTTGAGATTATCCATGACAATTTTTTTACAAGCGATCAAATCTTTCCCCTTTATAATATTAATAACGTAGGTGCAAAATCCAATAAAACCCCACTTAATTTTTTTTTCCTAAAAAAACATATTTTTGGCACCTGCCAGCTTATTCAAATAAAAAAAAAAACTATAACTGAACACGTACCCATCCATCATTCACATAATCTTCGTCTAAAAGGCATTAACGTCCGGTGTTGAGGGGCATGCGTGTATCGCAATGATTTACCGAAGCGAAGCCTTCAGCATTGCTAATTTATAGCCATTTGTTGGTTTGTCACCAATACACACAATGCCATGGATGTTTGTATATTGGACGGCGTCATGCCACAAAAAATTAAGCGATAAAACAAAAAAAAACGATCAATTGCCCAAAGGGTTCCGAATGAATCATAATTTGTGACCCGATATTCAAAGTTTTTGTATTATTTATGTAAGCGGCTGTGTTTGGATCACAGAAGTCCATATATGTATCAAATTATCTACCTGATTTTTAAAAAAGTGTTGAGGAAAAACATTAGTCTTAGCGCCTGAAATTTAAAGGGGTGCATCAAGCAAAAAGTCAGAATCTATACTAATATTGTAAAGCTGAAGAGTTTGTTTGTTTGTTTGAAACCGCTTATCTCAGGACCTACTTGTTGGAATTATTTTTGTGTTGGATAGTCCATTTATCGAGGAAGGTTATAAGCTATATAACATCACGCTAAGACCAATAGGAGCTGAGCATAAATGAAAAATGTTGTAAAAACGGGCAAAATTATTCCTTTTTGAGAGCTTCCGTTGCGTGCGCTGCTTAAGCGGTTAAAGTTACGCAACAATCATGTATTTAGTGTAGGTAGGGTAGGGTAGGTAGGATAGATGGGTAGATACGTAGCCAGTTGACGGGAGCGAAGCCGCTTGGGACAGCTAGTAATGTAATAAAAACACAGTATAAAAATTTTTAAATCGATTTTCTCATAACATAATATAACATCACGCCAGTATTCCCCAAAGGTTTAGGAAGAGGTCCACCCATATTAAGCCAGTTATGTTCAAATCCCAAGTATTAGGGGGCGAGCCTTTATAGCGAGAAATTATAGATGGACAAAACCTACTATGGATATTCCATTTCTTCACACTTAACTAATACACAATACACTATTATTATAAAAGCGAAAGTTTGTGAGTGTGTGTGTTTGTTACTTATTCACACTCAAACGACTGGACGGATCTGGATGAAATTTCGAAGCACAGAGATAGATTGTAGTCTGGATTTGCACATAGGATTTGACTTTTAATATATACGGAATTTGTAATAAGGCAAAGCCGCAGGCAGAAGCTATTATTTTCATAAAACTGTCTCTTGGCTCGTTTTCCTTTAACACCGTCCAATAATACATCAAAAACCTATTAGTTACCCTTTGTATTGAAATTTTAGTAATTAAATGCACGATTTGTATGACTTAATTCTTGATATAGGCCATTAATTTGCTATTTCCTTTTAGTTTTTTATGGTTTTTCCGTCTCTCCTTTGCAGACGCCCGCCGGCGCCATTTCCTATTAAATATAATAACAATAAACTTATTAATTACCTGCGACTGTTCAGATAGTAGTCATCAGTGGCGTCAAGTTCTATATATATGTAAATAAATAAAATTGGAGCGTCTTTTTGTAATATCAAAATAATAGCTTTTTAGTAAATGTCTACGATAGTATACACGGTACTAAAGACAAAAACAAACATTTTTTTTAAGTTTTCTGTATGTTTTTTTTTATTTACCTGGGTTTGCTATTGACTCTAGTCTAGGTCAGACGTGACAGAGAAAAAGTCGACGATGGAGTGAGCTTAGCCAGAAGAAGCCTGTTCACTCTGTCTGTTTGTTTTAGATAAACTCCGAAACGGCTGGAGCGATTAGGACTTTCACTGGCTGATATGTATTATAAGGAGTAACTTAGGCTACTTTAATCTTAGAAAAAGAAATACGGTGTTGCAAAAAAAACACTATTGTTTTAGTTTGACGAATTTGACGCGGACGAAATCGCGGGAAATTGTTAGTACATAATAACAATGAACTTATTAATTATTTATCTACGATTGTTCAGATAGCAATCATCAGTGGCGTCAAGTATAGTCTATGAGTCTTTATTAGTATGTAAACCTTCGTCTGGAAAGGCCTGTTTTTATAACCTTCCAATCGTTAAAATTCTAAGAACATTTGCACCCATAAAGATGCTTTAGATAATACTTATCGGGATGCAGCTTACAAAAAGGAAAGAACTATTTGAAATTAATAAATCGCATTGTCATTAATCAAACCTCCAAACTTCCTCAATGAACAATCGCCTATTTTTTGCTTACCCTATATTTTCCCTCTGTTGGGAAAAGCCGTTCCCCATATTTCCAGCTAACTTTATCTCAATTCGTCAATCAATTGAGACTATAAAAAATCATTTACCTACTGACAGACAACGCAAGACCTTAACCGACTCGGTACGAAGCATTTTGGGCACGAATTTCTTTTACATAATATAAAATCACGGCTGTAATCTTCAAAGAGTTAGGCAGGGGTGCAACCATAGTACAAACTACCCTGCCAGTTCCTTTTTTACAAGCTTTTAATTAACTTGCAATGTATGTATGTATGAAAGTGTGTTCGGGTCAAATCTTGCAACTGAATTTTAAAGCAGTTATCCTCCACCGGTTTAGATGAAATTTTGCATACACGTTTAGTTTAGATGATAATGCAGGGGTAACTAAGTGACATCATTCTACATCGAATATGGCGGACAGCCAAATATGACGGACTAGTTATTTTGTGTGCACTGCCATGATATCGGTATCAAATGAAAGGGTTTGCTGAGAAGAATACGAAACAAGATTGTTTTAAAAAAAATATTATATTTTATAATATAATTAAAATATAGAAAAAACCCTGTAAATAAATAAAGATTAAAAAAAAAAAAATAATTAAAATAAACACTAAGGGCGGATTTTTTTTAATTTCCTCTTAAAGCATTTAAAATTTGGCTATGACCTCGTCTCTCGTGCTTTAGGTTGTGGTTTAAAATCCGGGCAAGCACCAATGTGGCTTTTCAATTCATATGTATTTTCTCAGTTTATCTTGGACATTTTCTTTTGGGAAATACTTTCATTATGCGTACAGCTAAGGAGTGGAATTCGCTGCCAAAAATTGTGTTTCCCGATAGCTACAACCTCGGGGTCTTTAAGTCAAAAGCGAATAGGTTGACAACGGTGAAGGTAAATAGCATCGTGAGGAAACCTGGACTTATAGTTAGTGTATCATATTTGTGCTCGATTGATGTAATTGCTGCAAATTTATGTAAACGAATAAATAAAATGTTGGGGTAGAAATTTTTAATGGATATTCGTTTTTTTTTTACTAGGTGGTAACTATGTAATTTAATTAAGCTTCTATTTATAATTATACCTAATTTAAGTGTACTGTCGTTTGGAAACGGTCTCCTACGGCTCCTGCCGGAAGAAGTTACTGGTGGAAAATCCCATAAGACACATGGCTAAGAAATGCCACGACTTGGACGTCATAAAATAATCTTTCTCATAACTATGGCATCATAACTTTTATGACCATATTCTCGTTACCTCATCAATTTTATGACGTTGGTTCGTATCTTATATCAATTCATTTACGCAAATAAGATTTCTAGAAAACAATGACTGTAGTTGAAAATCCATGCTGTGTTCTTATTACCCTGTTATTTTTTTTTCTTGAACATAATATGCTTTTCCTTATTTTGATGCATTTCTTTCTTAATTTTCATAAAAAATTACATTAATTGTTTTTCAGTTTTCATCTTAGTTGCAAAAAGGAAAAAATATATTTAGGGTTTAACATGTCATAAAAACATAACCTTAATTAAAACATAACCTTTGTTGTCCTTCTTATTTTTGATTTTTGAACCTCACTAACCAACTATCTTCAAGGAAATATTTCAGGACAACAGATGATGGTCGAAGTGTTGAAATGTAAGGGATTATTCACGTGACATCTTAATACGAGTATCGCTTGGCAATCCCATCTATATTCATACATCAAAATTAAACCCTATTTCTCCTGGTCACTTCCCTCCGCGCGCTTGCATTGGTTGGCGGTGATCTGGGATAAAATTTACAGACCGAAAACACATGGAATATTGTTAAGCATATTATAATAGGAAGTTCCCGTAAAAAGGAAGCAGTCTGTGTGCTATATTCATCTAGTGTTAGAGAGGAATTTTGCATTTATAGATCATATTAAAATAGTTATTTCTTTGTTGTTTCTTGTGTTATTGTTTCGGCTAATGTGGCCGAAACGTTCTGGAATGGCGACCGCGAACTGGAAAACGATACGTTGGAAGGCCTTCCCTCTAGGTGGACCGATGACCTGGTTAAGTTTGCGGGAAGGCGCTGGATGCGAGACGCACGGGATCGGTCAATGTGGCGACGCCTGGGGGAGGCCTATGTCCAGCAGTGGACGTCTTTCGGCTGAAATGATGATGATTAAAATAGTAGGTGAAATCGCAAAAAAGATCTTCCATGCCTTAACGAGAATATCTAAAACTACGTTTACGGTACGGTTCTGTCTTTTTTAACTTTAAAGACTATTTATGGACTACTTACTGGGGTTGTATGTGCTATGGGGCGTCTTTTTGTGCTGACAGGGCCACAATAGGAGCGGTACGACGTAGATTATTCTTATGCAAAGCATACAAGACGGCTGATACTTATGCACAGCTCCCAATGTTAGTGCCAATTAATATTAATACTAATTTTTATCCGTGGTGCTAGGCATCTGGGCTTATCCCAGCTGTAAACGACCTTTTGTGCCTATTGGCCTTGTTTGTTCTGTCTCCTGCTTGATATGGAGGGAAGTGGATTTTTTATTACTTCTCCGTTATTGTTTTCTGATTAATTTCGTTTGCGGGATCCAATACAGTTAAATTCATTCGCTGGGACTTCGTCGAGCTTCATTGCCTCGGCGCTTTTTTGGTGGTCACCACTGTTGGTTCTGGTTTCAGGAATTGAATTTCCAGTAGTGTGTTTGGGCTTGTAAGAATCGTCATGAGATTTACTGGCTATCAATGATTTTCATGGAAATTTGAGGTATCAAAACTAAAAAGAGAAAATTAAAAAAATAAATAAACTGACACCCAAAAAAATAATTATAAAGCGAAAAATAACTTTCTTTTCCGAAATCGGTGTCCAAAAACAAAAAAAAAAACAGTAGGTACCAAAGACACCGACTTCGAAAAATAAAGTTGTTTTTCGCTTTGAAGTGTTTTTTAGGGTTCCGTACCGGAAGGGTCCAAACGGAGCCCTATTGCCGTCACTCACGTGTCTGTCTGTCCGTCGTCTGCCACAAAATTTTGTTTCGAAGAATTTTTTAACTTCCCGTTGACATATGAACTTAAAATTTGGTGATAATGTTTTTTACTTAATTACGTATATTTTACTTAAAAAATACCAATATATTGAAAAATCTGATTTTTTCTTTGGTGGTGGCATCCTAAATGTGTGAAGTCCAACACGTACTTGGCCGGATTTTTTTTTTTGAAGTCCATTGAATTTTTTGTTTCAAAGTTTTTCTAATCACTATCGCCATACTTTCGTTGAAAGAATGTCACTAGTCTAGAGCTTGGTCCTTCAATTTTTCAACCAATAATTTATTGCTTATGTCATATATCTTTGCCTTTAATCAGCATAAATAATCACAACTACATTGTTTCAATTTCAATTTCCTACTAACATAAAATACATAGAATTATTGTAATAGTATGTTTCAGATCACATTGAGATACATGCATCACTATTATTATAGGCGCCATAGTTATATCTTTATTTGATTCACACTGATGATACAAAGTTCAAAGAATCAAGTTTATTAACGAACCCATTTTTCCGAATAAAAGGAAATGCTTATTCTGCCATCCTATACCTGGAGCGTCACTATCTGACAAAAACATATTTTTAACCACTGACGAAAAAAGAGGGGTGTTATAAGTTTGACGTGTTTACCTGTCTGTTTGTGGAATCATAGCTCCTAAAAATACCACAAAATAAAAATACGATGCTGATTATCAACTATAAATCATAATATATGCGAGAGTTACTAGTGTCAAATAAAATTATCTAATTGCACACTTCCGAACAGGTACTTATTTAATTTATTTAAATCAATTAGGTACTTAATCTGATGAAGAATTGTTTGTAAGCAATTCGGGGTATTTTCACTTTTTTATCCCAAGTCTATTGATAGTAGAAAAATACTGCTTAGATAGATCCCTAGGTAACTTATTTCTAACAAGCATTTGCCAGCGACTTCGCCCGCGTGAAATTTGTTTTTACCGCCAAGGGAATATTAAACCGGGATAAAAAAATAACCTATGTGCTATGCCAGACTGTAATCTATCTCTGTGCCATCAATTTCACCCAGATCCGTACAGTTCTGGCGTGATTGAGTAACAAACATACATACCTCCATCCGAACTTTCGCATTTTTAATATTAGTAAGATTGCGGGGGTATTAAAACCCAAAATCGACCAAATGTAAATAAAATACACTCTATTTATTTATTTACTAGCTGTCCCACGCAGCTTCGCTCCCGTCAACTGGTTACCTACCTACCCATTTATCCTACCCTACCTACACTATATAAATGATTTTTGCGAAACTTTAATCGCTTAGGCAGCGCACGCGACGGAAGCTCTCAAAAAGGAATAATTTTGCCCGTTTTTGTAACATTTTTCATTTGGGCTCCGCTCCTATTGGTCGTAGCGTGTTGTTATATAGCCTATAACCTTCCTCGATAAACGGACTTTCCAACACAAAAATATTTTTTCAATTCCAACCATTAGCTTTAATATTAGTATACTTTATTGTACACCAGAAAATACAGAAACAAAAGAAACTTAAAACTAAAAAATATACAACGGGCGGCCTTCTCGCATTCCGCGATCTTTTCCAGGCAACCTAGTTATAGCCTAGCACTCTAGCATAAATTAAAATTGATTATAATATTATTTACTATGAAATTACACAAATGTTTTATCCCTCACACAGAGAGGAGGCCTGTGTCCCAGCAGTGGGAACATTAATAGGCTGATGATGATGATGATGATGAAATTACACGTAGATTTTATTGTTATTAGAAGTTGTGATCAATAGTATCGCGAAAAACTATTAATGTGACTATTTTATTGGGAATACATCTGCATATATCTATACTAATATTATAAAGCTAAAGAGTTTGTTTGTTTGTAGGGTAGATAGCTAGATAGGTAGCGTTACGCAGATAGATAGCCGGTTGACGGGAGCGAAGCCGCGGGTGTCAGCTAGTTGTTAATAAATTCAAGGTATTGGTGAGATAAGTCATAAGGTAAAATACTAAAGAAAATCATCATGTTTGTATGATGATGGCAGACGGAGTCAGTAGGCAATTTATCAATTTATTTCCTATGTAAGGGTGAGGCCAAACGAACGTAATTTTTTGAGCTGTAAGTTCTTAATAAGATCCTGTTTGTGCCACATGGAGACGGAAAATGAGTGAAATATTCTAGTAGAATGTAAATTACGCGATTTAAAAAACGCCACTCACAATAAATAAAATTACGTTCGTTTTGCCTCACTGTTAATTTCGGGCATTCTATTAAAATTTACTTCTTATTATTAAATTATATTTTCGTTTAGAAGAACACATTATCTACACTAATTTCTTAAAGATGTAAGGTTTGTAATTTTGAATTTAGGCAGGAAACTTAGTAACCACTCATGTGATTACGAAAATGTTTCACTGACGTAAAGCTACAGTATCGCTACCAGTGTTATATTACAGGTACACAATGGTGCTGAAAGACTACGTTTATCCTGAAAACTGCTAAGTGGTACAACACGGGAACAAATCCGTGGAACAAACTAAGTCTATATTAAATGTTAAGTTTCTAACTGAACATAAAATTAAAACACCTGCCAAAAATACGTTTACGAAACATAATCTCAAAATCGATTCTAATAAACCGTCGAACGCGAGCAAATAGTTTGCAAAGAAATAAAAGACCACAGGCAAAGATCTCCCAGATTGAAACGTACCGGCATAAATACCCACGTGCCTTTAAAGGTACCACATAAAATACGCCTTTAGCCATAAATTATAAGAAACTTAAACACCCGATGTAACCTCGAGCACTTCGCGTAAAAAAAATACTAAAACCCAGTAATGAGCAACAAAACAACACAATAAATTTAAACTTAAAGAGGTGTTATAATTAATGTTTTCGAGTTAAAAGGATGACCGTAAACGGCTGGTTAATTTCTTAACCCTTTGTGCGGCAATGTCATAATTTGTATGAAGACAAATATTATGTGCACACAAATAACTGTAGGCGATCGGAGGTCGTGTTTGTTTTTTATTTATGTTACTTATGACTGTGCTTGGATGATATTTTATTGTTATAAGTTTTTAAACTGTCATGGTCACTAACACTAACATTACAAACGGAATATTTACCATGTTTACTGTATTTGTGTTCCACCAACTCTTGTGGTTATGTAACTAATATGCGACACAATGTTAAATGTTTGTGAATAAATAAATGAATGAATGCGAGTTTCCGATATTTCGGTGCTGTTGCAAGCACCATGATCACGGATAAACTGAAGTTATTGCAGGTGGGTGTTTATGAGAAGACAAAACGGTCTACCCTCTTTCTTGTTCGTTTTTTGCACTCAGCCACTGTCACTTACAACTCGATTCTGTTTCCGACACACAAAGCTCACTGTGTCTGCTTGCGAACATTTTTCGGCACTTTTTCGGGTTTTGCACAGCTGAACCACTGGATTCCAAGCTCTCGACAGTTGAAAACCATCCTCCCGGTTGAAATTCTAATATTTAGTAATCTCGATAGCTTCCCTCACCAGTCTAGGGATATATTGGCGTTCTGTCGAAATGACCTGGGGGTTAAACAAACAGTAAACATGCTAAATATCCCGCTTATAATGTTAATGTTAGTATTTTGTTGTTGTTGTACTACTACAACTTTTAACAACAATTATGATTATTATAGGGAATAATAATACTAGCATGTTACTGTTGCATTGCAGGGCAAATACTTCTTCTCGTACAGAGAAGGCACGAGCATTAACCTTTCGTGTGCCATAATTAACACAATAATAGAAAAACAATAGATCCTGTCGTAGATCCACGTCTTATACACACGAAAGATTAATAAAAGTACTTACTTACTCAAATAGGCTGCAGGTTCCTCCCAATGTCTACCTTCAGCGATGTCTAAGATAAATTAAGAAATAACAAATTAATTGAAAAAGTCACATTGGTACACGAGGTCTTCATCCGCTGGGCCACCACGTCAACAAATATAATGTGATATATAAAACAGTGCAATTAATTATTTCTGTAACCTTAATAAGATTTATCTCTGACGTGTAAAACTCACGATTAAATGCACACTTCACACAATAGATCCGTTGAACACCTGTCATTATAAAGTTCGTGCTTTTTCTTTATTAAATCGAAAACGCTTCACTTTACACAGATCTACAAGTAAAACTGAGCACAATAAAGTGCTGTGCACACCGGGGCCATAAAACTGTGTGTCCCAACGTCTTAGTTAGCCATTTATTTATGTGGGGAACTGAAAAAGTAACTCCGCGGTCTTATGGACCGGCCTGCGAGTATTTCAAGTGTTAACTAAGTAACTCTCTATTCAAAGGTAGTGATTATTTATTGGTGGTTACTATTGGACTTTATGTCTCTGTGTGCGATTAAAATTCTGCGTTCAATGCAAAGAGTGAATGTCTTTTTGTGAGTGAGGGTGATATTTTCTTCTTGTAAGACGTTTGTCTTTGAGAATGTTTTCTGGTTTACCTAGTTGTCGCCTTTAGTTTTGTTCTTATCACACGTTTACCTATTAATTGATATTATAATATCTTTAATTTTATGAAATGGGTGTGATTGTGTTTATGCAAATAAATATAAACACATGTTTTTCTTGAGTAAGGTCGACCTTACTGAACTCCTTACTGTCTTTGGTACCTCTTGCTTTTATAATTTCTCGATACCGACTTCGGAAACGATTTTTTTTTGCACTTTTTTGCGTTTTGCTTTTGAAGACGGTTTATTTTTTGTGAAATGTTTTTATTTTACTCTTTTTTTTTAGTTTTAGTACACCATCACTAAAAATGAGCAATTTCTATAGTACGGTAGCTAAAGGATTGACTAAATATCCATAATAACTTAATTTACACACACTCGTGCTGTTTGTCGCTAAGGAGTTCGGTTGTATGCTCAATATCGTGAAAACTGCTGGACCGATTTTGATGAAACTTGCATCATTCTCTTAGTTAAGAGATACTCAATAACAATCAATACAAAAAGAATGATCATGATTCGATATGAAGTTTCCGAGAAATGCGTGGACAAACATACATACATACATAAAAACATACACTTATGAAATTTGGCACACGTGTCTAGAAGCCCGTAGAGAATAACATAATAATATGTGAATATAGTGCATTGCCAACAATATTACAGATATATGTGTCGAATTGATAACCTCCTTATTTTTTTGAAGTCCGTCTTTTTGTCAGGGAAGCGTCTGATTAACACCGCGCAAAAGACTGCGCGGACGTTCACCTATTCGCTGGTCAGCCCAGATAAGAGCGATTACAGGGCTCATGGTGACCACTGCGAAGAGCCAAAAATAGAGACAAAATGGGCACGACCTTCAGAAATGATGACAAACTCTCAATTTCAAACAATTTACCTCTATGTAATACGAGTATTAGTTGAGATAAATTATGCAGATCGTTTCAGAACAATATTACACAGCCATTATCAATTTTCGGCTGCGGGCGTCCGGTGGATGCGAAAAGCACAAGACCGATCAGTGTGGCGACGCTTGGGGGAGGCCTATGTCCAGCTGTGAACGTCTTTCGACTGAAATGATAATGATGATGATTATCAATTTTCATTCATCTCATATTGTAAGAATTCATACGACATCGATATCCCCTCATCATAGGTACCCACAAGAATAGTCTAGAGTTACTTCTATACCAGTAATTTAAACGATAATTGCACACCACTATCAGGTATCTCGACTATCTACCACAAGATAAATCGTTCAATCTGGACAGGGGCGGTGCAAATTGCATTGACAAACTTTGGAGGCAGTACTGTTCTACTTGTAATTAAGTCTTACACCTGCGACAATTAATCAGTTCAGTATTATATAGTGTTTGAGTGATATTAGGTGGTACTGTTTACTGCTGTCGAAATTTGGATTGATTTGCGAGTCTGACTCGCCGAAGTGAGTTTGGATACAATTTATTGAAACACACTGTCTAGAGTAGCATTTTATAGTTAATTTCTTTAAAGTCTTTTTGCTGTTAAAAGTGACGTTAATTATTTATTTGATTTAGTATAAGTTCTACGCGATTTTAGTTATTTTTAAATCCTCGACGGAAAAAGAGGGGTGTTATAAGTTTGATGTGTGTATCTACGTCTGTGGTATCATAGCTCCTAAACGGATGGACCGACTTTGATTCAGTTTTTTTTTGTTTGAAAGGTGATTTTGTCGAGAGTGTTCTTGGATATGTTTGAATAAAATCGGTTCAGCCGTTCAACAGTTATGGGCATTTTACTGTTTGAATCGGGGTGTTTTCGCAAGATATCGTGTTCAATATATTGACGATCGAAGCGTATCTACTATGTACTAGATAAATTATCTAGCATGAAACAAAAATGTGTCGGGAGGTTTTTTAAATTTTTATTGTTAAAGTTATTATCCGAGTTGCGGGTGTAAAGAACATTATTATAGCACATTTTGGACAAGTCTTTTAATCAGCAGGCTTTAACAAGTATAGGAGCATGGATTCTTTTGACAAGTTATCCATATTTATTTTATAATTATATTAGCTTCTGCCCGCGGTTTCGCCCGCGTAAAAAGTATTTTATCATCCCAAGGGAATACAAACTATCCAAGTTTTTAATTTATTAATCCGATTTCATCTAAATCGGTTCAGTAGATCCAGAGATTACTCCCTACAACCTCACAAACTCATAAACTTCACCTCTTTATAATATTAGTATGGATTATTGGTTGCACATACTTATCGTAACATGTAGGGAAACGACAAAATAAAAATTGAAAACATAATAATTCGTTATGTCCTTTGCATACTGTTTGTATTCTGAATCATGAACATTCACAAAATTAAATATATTCAAAAGTATCCCCAGGTCAGGTTTAAGTAATTGTCATGACGTAAAATGCAAAAAAGTCACAAGCAAGAACTTACCCTAAATACTGCATTACAGATTAAAATTAAACACTTGTAATTCTATTACCTAAGATAGTAATATCAGAGATTAAATTTTACCAATCTAGACTACATAATTTATTGTTATTTAGCACCAGAGGCCCTAAGATATGGTCCTAAAATGTAACGGCGTATTAAGCAACTGCGCAAAGGCATTGTATGATAGATAAGCCTTTAAAGCTGAACTTTGGCCCGATAATGTAAACTTAGGCTGTGTGCAGAACTGAGTCAACACTGTTTTAAAAGGTTTCAGGATAAACGCTTATATTCTAAGTCATTGAAGGGAACTTCCACCATTCAGTCTTCATTTAAAGCTTTTGTTATAAGCACACTTTGTGAACAAGCATATTATTATTACAAATTGGATGAAGATAAGAATGCTTGGAAACATGGTGGTCCTCGAAATCAAAGTGGTTAATTTAATTAATAATTATTGCATTGCTTTTTTTTGGGTTTTAAGAAATTGACACACACTGTTCTGTTGTTGTTGAATTAGGTAGTTTATCTATGTTTGCAATATTTGTAAGTATGTGAGAACCATGTTCCAATGTATCAAATGAATAAATTCACCTTTTAGTACTGCAACACTTTATACCTATACATAGTATAGTAGTGTTATTCTGGGTCCATCTTCCTCATGTATATGAATTAATGTATGTAACACATTTTTTTAAAAGAATATGTGTGGAGTTTTTTGTCTATTCTTCTCCATAACAAGCTACTTTTCCGAATGGACGGTAGAATCAATCAATCATTACTTCTAAATTTAAATGTTTGATTTTCAAAAGTGCCTCTTAAGACTAATGCCGCTAGACGCCTCAAACAATGCCACATCGGCTGCTCCTGGCTTCTCGCATCCAGCGAAATTTGCGGGATGTTCCAAAAATAAACTTTTACAACATCAAAAGAGCCACAGACATTTTTCGAAAACCTACCAAAAGATGGTGTTGTTCCGGAGAACAACAGTTCTGCTGTAGATGAAACTTTTTAGATTTTTGTGTGAGTATGTCTTTAGTTTTGTCTTTGAATTGAATTCTCATACCTTTTACCTTCTGGTCTACTTAGACCAGAAGGTAAAAGGTATGAGAATTCGTAATACTTAATCATTAAAGCTCTTTCTCCATATTTGTTGAACAGCGTCAATTGTTTTGTAGATATCAAGATTTCTGTAGAGTCATAATTTAATTTATTAATAAGTGGATATAATACAACTGTTTCTCTAAGATAGAAATGAAACATGTAGGTTGATGGTTAAATCTCTGTTCTAAGTTTTAAGGACAGTAAGAAAAGTGTACACGATATAGGAACTCGTATTCCTTATACCCGAAATCAGAAACTAATCACAATATAAAAAAAAAAAAACAGAATTACTATACTACATAGAGGTTGTAAAAAAACCACTATAATATTTAATCACAACTATTCTCAAAACGGTTAAGGAAAACATCGAGAGGAAACCGGGGCGGTATATACTAGAACCAAAAAGTTCGAAGACACCAATCATCCACTTGCCGCGTGGTGGATTACGACCTTCTCACAAAAAAGAGGCTTGTGTCCCCCCAGTGGCAATGTTGTAATCGGTTGTAGTGTATTATCATTTAAAATATCATTATCATTTAAAAAGAAAACACAAATGGATTAAATTGCAACGTGTTCCTAAACTATAAGTTTTCCAGATGTTACCAGTACACAAATTAACCGTACTTCAACTGTATAGAGTTGTCTTTGTAAATGCCAGGAATTCCATATAAATATGGAGGCTCGGAGGCTTGGTCACTGGCTCTCTAAATTGAGACATAAAACCTATATGCTTTGTCTCTGAAACGTGACCTAACGAGACCCATAACTAGGAAGGTACTAGCACGAACATAAAGTGATTCTAGGATGAAAATCTTTCTTTATATATAAAACAGAGTCGTATTAGTTACATTATTTATAACTCGAGAACGGCTAGACCGATTTTCATTTTTGGATTTAACTCCGCCTCGAATAACAGAATAACTATTAAAATATCGGCAATATTAACGAAACACAAAATTGTGCAGAAAATTCATTTTCCCATACGTTTTGCGAGCACAGCGCCAGTTGCGCAAACCGTTGTATACTGGTACCGGTAATGCCAGTAGATGGCGTTGTCGATTATTTTGCAATTCAAAACAATGTCAGGTTAGTGAGTTCCCCGGGATAGCTTGTAATTAATAAAGCATTCCTGATTTTATTATGCTCAAATCCGGGTACTGAATTGACAATTTGGAGTTTAGAACTTGTCATCTCTATAATGTTTGCCAGAATAAAGTTTGAAAATTTGGAAAATATGTTAGAGTTTTAATTATTATTTCAGAAACCGGGAGTTAGTGTAAGTCTCTCTCATGGAAATGCCAGATAATAGAGCTTAGATCGCCATTCTTGATTGAAAAACTAATTGACGTCTAGAAATTTCCTTTATCTTTATATGACGTACCTATGTAGTTGTCAGACGGGAATCTTGGGCAATTAGCTGGGGACTTTAAAATGAGCGTCTACCACCTAAGCTACTGCTTAGTGTTTTTTCGAGGATGATGAAAAGGATGAGGACCCTTACTTTCGTCCATTTATGTCTTCCATCTTCAACAATGTGTAACTGTAGAAATGCGTTCATAAGTCGCTGCTATCTTAAAGGGTATAATTTAGACGGTCATCAAAAATATTTTTAAGACTCTAAGCTTAGGCACCAAATAAAATAATTGGTTCCCAAAATGGATCAACGGTCACCAAATTCTATCCAACTCAAAGATTAATATACCGGGTGTATTCGTGTTTTTAACGAATTAGTCCAAGAGCGAGCGAAGCGAGCTCAGGAGCTTAGGGCACCCCGACACGGACAGGTTAGGTTCGAACGAGATGACGGGAGCCCATCGGGAGCGAGCGAACTCGGCTCCCGTCATCTCGTTCGTGTTAGGTTACTTTAGACCCTGCGGACGGAAATAGGAGCCCCGCGCAGCGGGGCTCCGTCGACTTTAAAGGCGTCCATATATTTTTTTGGCAGTCAATAATACGAAAAAATGGATTTATTTCATAATATTTTAGGAAACGTTATTTGGTGACCATTTATCCATTTTGGTAACCGTTTAGAATTTTTTTGGTAGTAAAATAGGTACTTTTTTGGGCGGTGTTTAAACACAAGCCTATCTTAAACACTATCGTCCGCTTGTAAACTAATCTCCGTATTTGCAACTGCCACCATTTACTATGTACCCAATATCAATATACTGCTCTCAGACTACAAAACATTCTCCAAGTCCTCGTTGTACTCAACGATACAATACGTACGTTACACGGAGGTAGCTATTCTGAACGCTGCCGGCACAATTTTATGTCACTTTGACGATCTTATCAAATGTGCAAATGCGGCTACTCATACTAGCGCTCCAGAGATCACCAACATGTTTTGTTTTTCAGTACTGTCAGTTTATTCTGTCGTTATGGTCTAGTGGTAGCAAGCGTTACTTCAGCATGACTTCCTGGGTTCGAATCCCGGGTCGGTCGCATTTTTTTTTTTTACATGTGGCTTAATCCTATCTAGCTTAATATGGCTGTGTCTATATAACGCTAGATACCTCTGCCTAACATTTTAGGAACACTGGTATGATGTTATGTTATGTGTAGAGATTATTACTTCGAGTGCATTATTGAGCTGCAGTAAAGTTTTATCATCAATAATATTTCCAAAAAAAATGGGTGTTAAAGGATAACCAACACAACCCATTGCCAGCATTTTAGGATTTTTTGTCTGTTTGTCTGTTTATTTGTGCACGCATCACGTAATATGTGCGAAACCAATGTAGATACCATTTATACATAAAAAATGCGCATAACTTGAATTATCACTTAGTTTTTGTTGCACCGCAATCGGTTTCTCTCTATCAAAAGTTAGATGAATTTAAAATGTTCAAGAAGTAAAATAATCATAACACACGCAATTCAGATACTCGGACAGTTGAACTCCATATTCGATAGATGACGTTGTGCATTTGAAGTAATTTCCTGAATGGCGGTGTTAAGATTCTCCGCGACAGAATGATCCTAGGAAAAAAAATTGGTAGGTAGGAAGGTAAGTCGGGTAGAGTTGGCAGTTGACGGCAGCGAAGCTGCGGGCACAGCTAGTCTAAATGTTAAACTTGTTACGTCTGAATACTATATCGTTTCTTAAAAGAGAAAAGGTTGATTTTGGACATCACTGCTGAACATAGACCTTGTACAAGTGTCACCACATTGACCGTTCTTGAACGGAATCTGGCAGCTATAATACAGTTTATCGATCTTCCTATTCATGGCATTCCAACGCTGCACGTACCGGCAGGTACGTGATTGCCACTCCAGAACTTTTCAGCCTCATCGAATTTCTGTTCTGCGAGCAATGTGCCCTGGCTGCTACTTAAGTTTGGCTATTCTTCTTTGGCAGCTAATCTTTTATCAAGTAACACTGTATTTTTACAACTATAACTACTTTCTAATAGGCGTTGATAACGTACAAGTTAGGTCTATATTTTATAAGTTTCCCGGTTCCTGGACAGTCTGTCCATTATTATAATTACTGTAACAAAAAAAGAGTGGAAACAAAACTTGATTTCAATGGGAAAAAATATACCATCGACAACGTCCTGAAAAAATAGCAAAGAAACCGTCAAAATGTTGCCAACCCCGCCCCCCAAAGCGTACCATGTTATAATAATGAAACAGAGCATACCTTACCTTCAAGCCAGACAAGGACACCTGTACAAGTCTGTTTAATTAACACCGTACCTCACTCTTAGATGAAGTTGTTGCTGCTTGAATAAAATAACGAGCCTTGCGTCATGTTGTCTTATATCAGAGATTTTCTTTTACTTTTTATCAAAAACTAGCTGTTGCCCGCGACTTTGTCTGCGTAGCATTAGTACTTCTAATAGCCAAATTTTTAATGTCACGCAATAATATTGTAGATTTGTGGCCTTTCAAGAGAAATTATTGGTTCACCATACAAACTTCAACCTCTATAAGTATAATTTCCGAGATAAAAAAACTATCCCATGTCCTTTCCAGGGAAAAGGACATAGGGTGGTATGTTTTTCAGGGTCTCAAACTATCTTCAGACCAAATTTCATCTTAATCGGTTTGGCAGTTCAAGCGTCAAAAGGTAACAGAAATACAGACAGAGGTTCTTTAGCTTTTATAATGTTAGTATGGATTTTTACTGCGAGTGTAAAGGTGATTATGGGATGATGGGGGCATGTAGGGAATGCCGATAATGGGAGTCGATTGTGGCGTTTTTCTTTTGTTTTTCAGATGGTGATT
This sequence comes from Orthosia gracilis, assembly GCA_947562075.1. NCBI lineage: Eukaryota > Metazoa > Arthropoda > Insecta > Lepidoptera > Noctuidae > Orthosia > Orthosia gracilis. The sequence goes on along the minus strand of OX387264.1, from coordinate 63,525,177 downwards.
AAAGTGCGCGAATTTTTTGAGAGGGTATGAGCGTCTTGGCGTGTGGTCTACTTTATGATAATGGGATTGTCTGGGATAGTAAAGTGATTAGAGAGAAAATCTGTTTTTTTTTTTGTTTGTTTCTGATTTTATATAAGGTGGCATCAGGATGGTCGCTTTAGGAAACCGCCAATGGATATGACAAGATCCTGAATCTTTACTAAGGGTCTTGACTCGGCTAATTGCAATCAAAATCAATTTTATAGGGAGTGATATAGATCTGTGGCGGGCTGTCAAAAATGTAACAACCTATCAAGGGGACTCTTGTCAGTTCATTTGGCTTTTCATGTTTTGAAAGACATTATAAAATTTCTAACACAAACAACTGAGACTTTTTCAATGCACCCGACCCATTCCGACCATAATTTAAATTATGTTATGTAAGTTCGATCCGTGATAGTTTTTTTTTTCCCATTTATAATACATGTCATTATGAGCTCGAAGATTTTCCTCTAGTTCTTCACCTAATTAAAAATCAATACATTTAATTACTGCACCCACTTATTCAACAAAACAAGAATAAAGTAGCATATTTTTAAAACCATAACCCTCCGAAGATACTCTCAATTTAGTTATATCAATCGTTACTACCCGATAGACAGTTAAATTTTATAGTATGGACCCACTTAACCTGTGACGTGTTGTCTCTACGAAACAGGGGCACTTAGCCCTAATAGCCAGGTCGTTATAGTAAATATTCATTGGGTTTTGTTCTGGACGTTTTGTGGCTTACTTTTGTTTGAGTAAATAAGGGTTTTTTTGTAAATTACCTACTTTTTTTGGATGCATTTCGCTTTGTGAGATAAGTTCTAAATTAAAAAAAAAACAATAGTTAAAAAAACTAAAAAGCACGCTTTAATAGAAAACCAAACTAAAAAGTAGAAAATAATTTTCAATAAATTTAAATTAAGAATAGGGTGGCTAACAAAAAAAATATTTTGTTGTAAAAAAAGCGTGGGGTGCTTTTAAATATATTTGCTTTAGAAGATCCCTCAAAAGATGCTCAAAATTTAACTGTCAACAGAGGCCTAGTGTGCAAATTTGAGAAGTATAAATGAAAAAACCGGTCAATTATGAGTCGGACTCGCGCACGAAGGATTCCGTACCACTATCGCAAAAACGGCAAAAAATCACGTTTGTTGTATGTGAGCCCAACTTAAATATTTATTTTATTCTGTTTTTAGTATTTGTTGTTATAGCGGCAACAGAAATACATCATCAGTGAAAATTTCAACTGTCTAGCTATCATGGTTCATGAGATACAGCCTGAAGAAGAAGAAGTAATAGAGTCCCGATTTTACCTTTTGGGTCCAAAACCCTAAAAAACCAAAACCAAGTAAAAATCTCGTCGAAACATAAAAACTCATTGTTCTAAAAGTATATTTAAATTTAACATCATCTGAAGTAAGCGAAGACATTAATAATTAAAAAGAAGAATATTCATGTCATTAGAGATGTCAATAAAGCAAAATTTTCTTATGTGCGATCCTATGTAATTTAATAATAAACTTGAACTGATGAAATCACCACTATTTTCTTTTTGGGAAAATGACTTGACTTATTAATTGGGTCCCGTTTTTACCCTTTTACGGTACGGAACCCTAAAAACATAGGGGAACAGTTCATATCTTTCTTTTTCAGTTCACGGAATATCTTTTAATAAGTCCCATATTGGAGGAGGAAATAGGCGAGAGCCAAACCTCGAAATACGACTTTTTACTTAGGAAATTCAGTCAGATGTCTGCGACCGCATTCCCTCTTAACCTTTAAGCCTGCTAATCATGTTAGTTCTAACGCGAATGTTGAGAGCTGGCAATAATAAGCCGCAATTACTTTAAAACAAGGCATTACGTGAGGTAGCTAATGAAAGTTTTGTAACTGTAGTCAAGTCAATAGTGGTCATAAGTCAATGGGGTAGGTTACACTATCACACCTACCATGTGTTCGGAGTAATTGTTTGCGTGTGGTTTTGGGTGTGGCTAGAAGTAATATGAACTTGTAGTATTTGACTGCGATCTCTCCTTATATTCTAATTCTTTTCATTAGTCATATTACGGTTTACAAAATAAGGTGTTAAATTAAAAAAAAAACCCACTGCTTAAGCGAACTAAAAAGAAGTAAACGAGAAGAAAATCATGCTGTGCAGTTGGAGGGTACGCATTCGCGAGCTGGCTGACCAAAACTATAAATATCCGACTGCACAGCATAATTTTCTTCTTGTTTACATATTTTTAGTTCGCTTAAGCAGCCAGGTTTTTTTATATTACTAACTTGTCATGTCAGTTTAGTCTACGAAATTACAAATCAGAGATAAGTGTATATTATTTATTAGTTTATCCTCGCACTGGAACGCCTTGCAGCCATAACAACAATGGAGCACAATCTTTTAATAAACTTACCATAAGTCCAGGTTTCCTCACTATGCTTTCCTTGACCGTTGTTAACAATGTCCAAGAAAAACTTAGAATGTATTTTAGAATTGAAAAAGTCACATAGGTAATTGCCCGGATTCAAATCCCCGACTTCAAGCACGAGAGGCGAGGTCTTAATAGCCACTGGACCATCACAACATAAGTAGGTTTAACCTGGTATATGAAATACTGACATTATTCTATTGGAGATAATCCACTATTCGTTAACGCTACCGAGACTTGCCGCGTTTTTCTTTCAAAATTATATTTGTTCTAGCATACAAAGGAGATATTTTAGTAAATAGCTTGTGTCTACATTGAAACGCACAGTATTCTGATTTCGCAACATTTTATTCGCATTTCGATTATTATGTCGTAATTTAAGGGCTTAGATTTTCTACCTTTACCGCCGTATTTATGGCCTCGAAGTTGGCTTGGCCTTTGACCAATTTACCCGGTAGTTCTATCCGTTGGATACACAGACAATAAGATGATGATATCTCAGGCTTGCAATTAAATGATTAGGATCAGTTTAATTTATCTTACAATGACAGAATTTGAATATCAGTTCGTTGGATTTGGAATTGTTTCCGTATTTTTGTACTTGTCGGTTTGAAAACATGTATGTGCTTTGTTAGCTTTAATAATCACGTTTCTTTTGTTTTTGATTCAGATTATTTATTTGGCAAATTACTCAACGTTATCAATTTTAGTTTTTTTACATTCACATTCTAAATCATTCCCACGAGGAATTTGAAATTTGAGGTTGATTCGAGACGAATCGTCTCAACCTTCAGATACAAATAGACGGTTATCTATAACTTGTTATTTATTGACATTAACGTTATCAATTTGAGAGTTTTTTTCCGTTATCATGAAGTGAATTGGAGTGTCTAAATTGATTAAGATTGGAGTGTGAATATCGTTGTTCGGTCTTGGTTTATGGATATTACATAAAATATAATGACGATGTTAATTTGTAAGAAAAAGTGCTTCAATGCATTATTTTTAAGGATTCCGTTCCTCAATATGTTGCCATATGCCATGCTCTTTGTTGTCTGTCTGTCTGTCCGTGTGCCTAAGACCTTTTTCTCTGGAACGCGTGGAGGTATAAAGATGAAATTAATATTTTATACTCAGGTCTGCAACCCCTTTCAACTGTGAAAAAATGAAACTTCTAGAACTCGATGTTCTCTAATAAAAAATATCGTCGTTTAATACATCGCAAATTTGATGAATCGCAAGGAAATCAAAACCTATAAGGAACTTCCCGTTGACCCAGAACCATGAAGTTTGGCAAGAATCAATGTCTTTTGGCACTAGTAAAGGGAAAATTCCGAAAATCGAAAATTAGTACCTATATTAAAATAACAATATTTCGTCGGTCAAGACTCTTCTCCCAGGAATGCGTGAATGTATCAAGTTAAAAAAATAATTGTTTTATACTTAGGGCTGCAATCCCTTGGAGCTGTGAAAAAATCAAACTTCTAGATCAACGAAATCAAAAGATATCGCCGATTTTGTTTCAAATTTGATGAATCGCAATGGTATCAAAACCTATAGAGTACTTCCCGTTGACCCAGAATCATGAGATATGGCAACAAGCAATGTCTTATAGCACAAGTAAAGGAAAAAAACTGAAAACTGTAAATTTAAAACTATATTTAAAAAAAAAAACTTTTAACTTACAGTTAGTAAACTGAACGGGACTTATGTCGATGTATGGGGACACAGTTTTGAAAAATATTCTAAAAGTGGAGGGTAAACGAAAAACATTAACACAGTCAGAAATTAAACATACACAGACCGCGCACAACTAGAAGTGGTATGTAATGTACTAAGGTGCGCTCGCTTTTTTAATGATATGTAATTTTAAGTGTTTCTTAAATATTGACAGGGATTTAGCATTTTTAATTTTGTTTGGTAGTTTATTATACAATGCAGCACCTTCGTAAATCCACATATTTTTGCCATATTTGGTGCGTGGTGAGTATAATTGTATGTCTTTTGCATTTCTGAGACCAATTTTATGTATTCAAATACACACAAATACATTTTACAAAGAAACATCAATGTTTCTTTGTAAAATGTATTTGTGGGTGTACTTCAGTAATGTTACTTAACTATTTTATTTCTTTATTTAAATTTCATGCACAATGGTGATACATAGGTGGACTTAATGCAGCAAGGCATTCTCTACCAGTCAAACTTTTGGGTTAAAAAGGATACAACAGTGGTAGGAGTACAAAATAAAAAATAAAAAAGAACAATTATTAAAATCTGATATTAATAAACTATATAACTTATAAAATACATAAATATTTTTTAAAACAATAGACTAATAAATATTATAATAAATACCGTATTATTATTTTAAATGAAACAGAAATTTAAATATAATAACTACGACGAAGACCGAGCTACGTAAGAGAGGACAAGTAATAGTTCCGGATTCTACGCTTAAATGAAAATTTTTCTCAGCTTTTTTATGTCAAGGGGAAGCACGTTCCAGAGTTTTATAGTAGAGACATTGTAAGAACTAGATAGAAATCCAGTGCGGTGAGAAGGAATATGGTCAAGTAAGTTTTTGGAAGCTCGAAGGTTAAGATCGTGAGAACTGCCCAACAATTTAAAATATTGTTTTAAATAATCAGGAGTACAAGGATCGTTCATGATGTTGAAGAGCATGCAGAGGGATCTGAGGGATCTCCTCTGACGGATAGGCAGCCATTTAAGCTGAGAACGGAAGAAAGAAATGTGATCATATTTACGGAGCCCGAAAATAAAGCGTATACAGTTGTTAAGAAGTCGATCCATTTTGTTAAGAAGTTCTTGGGATAGATCAGAGTAACAAACATCAGCATAGTCGATTATAGACAATACCAGAGCTTGAACCAAGGTTGTTTTAGTGCTAGACGGAAGAAAATTTTTAAATCTATAGAGAAATAATAATAATCTATTTTGATGAATGTAGCTATTTGTACGGAACCCTCGGTGCGCGAGTCCGAATCGCACTTAGGCAGTTTTTTATCATAGTTCCAACCTGACAACAAAAGAATCTAACTCCAGATAAAAAAAAAACTAACAAAAGCTAGATCGATTTAAAAATGGAATCCTTCAATGCAATATATGGGAACAATAATGACAACAATTTTAAATTGGAATGTTTCTATCTCGTTGTAGTCGGCACGTATTGTGCGTGCGCGCATTCGGTAGCGTCTTCAGTCTTTGTGAAATCGATCTGGGAAAGAGAAGCAAGTTTCAAAAACGATTCCACGCTCATCTTTTTCGTGTATTCTAAACTATTTCTAAAAAATCCTAGATAAAATCGGAACAAAAATGTACACCAATGAGATGAAACGAATAAATTCATTGCATAATCAGATTATAACTTTGGAATAAATACATCCCACCAAAATTGGGCCGCGCCTACTCAGTGCGTTTTGGTGGATGACACACGTCTTCGAATCTTTCTCATGGGAACATGGAACGTGGCAAAGAACTGCCTAAAAATCTCTACCAGCTACTCCAGTATCATTTAGGCTTTAAAATTTCTTCACACTATTTACTAGCCAAATAAAGGGCCGAGAAAGCTCAACACAACCTAGCCTATACATGAATCATATCCTCAAAATAAAACACTACACCGTTCCTTACAAAACCTCTTTTATTTCTTTATTTCCCCTCCTTACGGAACGATAAACAATATAAAATGCATTACTGCAGTCCGTCATATTACGATAATAAGCAATTGTTCCTCTTGTCGGCACTGATACGCTTACCGTGATTGTATTGTGATTGTAAAGTAAGGTGCGACGACCAGTGGAAGCGAAGCTTTTTTTACCCAAGTGCCGAAGGAGGGAATGTGTTTATCAGTCTATGTATGTATGTTTGTTCTTAAGTGGCGTTCTAGAGACCAAACGCGTTGGCCGATTTTGATGATTCGTCTTAACTCTGCGAATGTCACTGGCTACATTAAAATTGGAAAATAGAAAAATGGCGGATTTTGGGCGCCATATTGAGATCAATTTTTTTTTTCTTCCGAACCCATCGTGTGGTGTATCAAAATAAAGGGTTTTAAGAGGTGATTACAAAAATATATAACGCTTTTATGTTTAAATGTACCTTATCCTAAAAAAAAATAACTAAAAGTTGTAAATAAAATATATATTTAAAAATAACAAAAAACCTGACTGCTTAAAAAGCAAACTAAAAAGAAAAATCGTGAAGAAAATCATGCTGTGCAGTCGTAAGATACAACTGGTTTTAGTCAGCCAGCTCGCACATATGTAAAGTGAAGTGAAGTTGAGTATTTGTCAAACTCTACTTTATCCTAAAAACTTGTCAAACTTTGCCATTTAAATAGGGTTTGAAACATTCTTAACTCCAAATAATCAATTCAGAAACACGTCCTATGTCTTATTAGCTCTTTTGAATTCTCAATAAGTACTCTTGCGCATTAAGGCCCACCCTAAACATCTAAGTTTCATCACAAAATTGTGTTATAAGCCTGAAGCAAAATAAGCGTTAAATCATACTTGTTACTCAACACATGCTTATCAATCGGTAAATACATGTAATATTACAATAAAGTAATATCTTTAGCTTCGCTTGTTACTGGTCGGGTTCCCTAAACGGCGTAGAATTGACTTTATGATATGAAACAATTTAGTTAACTATCCGCAAGTATGTCTGCATTTACCAATAAAATTTATATTGCTTGATTTACTTGGCTTCTTTGTAAATGTTGCAAAAAAATTGTAGCAATCTTTTAGTGAAGTTCTTTTTACCCGACTATGGCAGAGTCAAAAGCAGGGATTACGACTTTAACACAGTCTATGAAGGTATGTATTTATGAACGTTCTATAGGAGGAGTAAGAAAATATAATTTATACCACATTTCCCCTCTAAAAAGCTTATTTTAGTCACTGAAAACAGTGAATTTGAAGCTCTCTTAATCACTATTTCGAAGTTTGAATTTAGAACAGACCAATATATTCGACCTCCGTCTCAATGCTATACAACCTCCTTGCGCAAAAATACTCGATATAAACTCCTTTTGAAAGAAAACTCAACATACAAACTCTTTGTGCTTTTCGCTTTAATCTTTCTTTTTAATAATAACAGAATAAAACGGATTTATATTGAGGGCCATACGTCACTCTGGATTCTAACACTTGAATCGAAACGAGTGAATCACTCCCTACAGTCGTGATTCACTCGTTAGAATTCTTCACTTTCTCGTGATTCATCTATGGCCCTCGCTTTAAATCCGTCCTTTATTCACTAGTTACATAATATACTATTCTCCCTCCTTGTCAAGCTAGAGACAGAACAGAGCTAGTATCAAAAAGTCCTTTTTTAAACTAGCTTTGTACTGGCAAGGGCTTACATTATGGTGTCTGAATGAGAACTGAAATCGTCTATCTTATTTTTTTATTTTCAGCCTGTTCTGCCTCACTGCAGCGCACAGGACTTCATTCCTTCTTCTCATACCACCCTTCTTTGTGCCAAAGTTTTTGGACCAAGAGGTAACCAATTAACTGTAACATAATTTTCTCTAAACTTCTCTTACTGATCAAAATATAATTTCATTACCCGTTTACTTCAAAACTGCCTGTAAAATTACAGTCGCTACCATAACTGTCTGCACAAATAATCAGACATTAGCCAAGCGCCTAAGTGCGGCCACATGAAGTGTGTCTTTTGACCGAAATCTCACCACGGTAAGCGATGATGTGGTCAACGATGGAGCACACTTGCCTAGAAGTAACCTATTCTCTCTTGACTTAAAGAGGTTGTACCTATCAGGAAACACAGACTCTGACAGGGAATTCCTCTCCTTAGTTTTACGCACAGTAAAAGTGATTAAATGGGCTTACATTATGGTGTCTAAAGCCAGAATGATCGCAGAAAACGTATCTGTTTACTTTGTTTTTGTTTTTCAGCTTGTTCTGCCCCACGTCAGGCAAAGATTTTCTTTTCCTATTTGTATTCATCCTGGTTTTAGGCGATTGTGGACCCAGGGTTTACGGTTTTTTTTTGATGGTCTGTTCTGTCCCTCTCCTAGGCAAAGGCCTACCTTAACTTCACTGTATTTTACTGTTATATACTTTCTCCAAACTTCTATATTTATATTTTGGTATAAATATATAATATCACAATATAATTTCATTACCCGTTAACTTCAAAACTGCCTCTAAAATTACCACTCCACCATTACTCGCCGCACACATCATCATGCATTCGCCAAGCGGCTAAGTGCGGCCACATCAAGTGTGGGGAACAAAAGCGGTCGGGATGTCGGTGTACTGGCCGATTACAGGGAAAGTCCCAAGCACCTCGTTAGGCTGTAACATAATAATCGCAATTTGCTATTACCTACAGGCCACACGTAATATGAACGTCCTGACAGGCACTTGGGATGAGTAACCGTGAAAATAATAAGCTGAACGATAGTGTTTTATAAGAGGTATAGGCTTGTTGTAGCGAAGGTTTGTGTTGGCAATACCGGTATAGGTAGGTACCTAAGTAAAGATGTGATAGTTATTACAGATAACTGCATTCACTAGATACCTGCTAATTACGTATGAAAATGTTTAAAAAGAGCTAATATTCAAAATCAAAAGTCTTGTATACAAATTCATGTTTTCGTTTCTTTGTTTATTGATACCAACTGCCGAAATTGAAGTTGTTTTTCACTTTGTAGTGTTTTTATTTGGAAGTCGGTTGTAATTGGAGTGGTGTCAGGAGGGAGCGGTCACCCCCCCTCCCCTCCCCCAATCCCTCCCCCTCTCCTCCTGCCAAACGATACTATTTTTTTACCAAAAATCTTTCTAGTGCGTCGTCAAAGAAAATTGATTTAAAAATTCTCACTATTTGGAGTTAAGATTGTGTCTTGACTTTAGCATTAAAGTAGGGTTCTATTAAAGTGAAGAGTTCGATAAAAACTCGTCTTAAAACTCTTAATTCAGAAATTGAAGAAAACTGATTTTAAAATGCACATTATGCAAACAATAACATACAGTTATTCCTTAATAAATAAATCAACAAACTCTTTCAAATCTACATAAACCAAAAGTATCGCTTTAATTCTTATCCTATAACAATACATCATCCAACCGCATAGAGGGGCACGTCGCAAGCTTGTTACGACAAAAATAAACAAATTCACACAGTGTTACAGTTCAGGGAATGCGAGAATAAACAGCGATATGTGCTCCTCAAACACCTGACAGTCCCATTACCGAGAACTATCACTGCACACTGTGTTCATGCAAATATTGAAGAAAAATAACACTTTCACAACCTATTGTAGATACAAGGATGGGATATGATCTGTTATTTGTATGCCCTGACAACAGAGGATAATGAAGTCAGTTGTGTGATCACTGAACATTAAACTCCCTAAACGGGACGCTTATCAAATAGAAACGAAAACGGTACTGATTCTATGATAGCATTCTTCTTGTAGAAGAATTCCCATGCTAAGAAAAATATTTAGGAGAAAATCTACGGAATTTTTTGGGGATGATTTTTGTTTAAAAATTTATCATAGCCCCCATAAAACCTAGTCCCAACAGGATTCCAAAGTTTAACAAAAATGTATGTCCTGTAAATATATGGCCTTGAGTGTTCCTTCAGACGATGGAAAAGTTATTTTAGTTATTACATGTTTAATTATTGTGAAGAATAAATAAGAAATTTATATACATTAATTTTAAAGCATTTAATAGCTTACCAAACACCAAGAACCATAAACAAAACAGACTTCTATTTTATCCAGCTCCCCGTCAATCGGCCCACAGTGTATCACCTCTCACCGAACGAGGCGCCGCCGCACTGACAAGCAATTAAATAATGCTGCAAGTGTTCACACTAAATTCAATATCTCGCAGCAAACTCTTTTAGATCTACGAGCGTTATGATTCTGTTACCACTACCCTGAGTTATTTCACCTCACCGGCATGGGCACTATATACAACCTGCAGTTTTCACGCCCAGTTATATAAAAATACTATTAATACAGAAAGAAATACACTCTGAAAAATGAGATCTCATTTATGAGACGTTAATGAGTAAAAATATTCTTTGATTTAAAATTCCTAAAGAATTACTGAGTGACATATACCTATCCTAGATTTATCTGGACCATGAAGATAATATCTGCCTAATTTTTAATCACCATCCAAAATTTTTCCGTGTCATAACGATGTGTGCCAAAATGTAGGGAGCAGTTGATTTCTTTTTCTAGTAAATAATAATAGTAATTTTTTTTGTAAATGTTTTTCATCATATTTTCATATTTTTTGATAAGTCATCCCATCATCATCATCATCAGCCTATTAATGTTTGCACTGCTGGGACACAGGCCTCCTCTCGTGAGAGGGAATGGGCCGTAATCCACCACGGGCCCAGTGCGGGTTGGTGGATGTCACATGTCTTCGAATTATTGGTTCTAGGACATGCCGGTTTCCTCACGATGTTTTCCTTCACCGTTTTGAGAGCGGTGGCCCAGTGGTGGCCATTCCCATCATACTTAAAACCTATTGTCTTATCCATATGACTAGCTTTTCGCTAAAAAATATTAGCAGCAAGTTGACTTTTAGATGAAAATTCTATCATAATAATTACGAACAAACAAACAGATACACACGAGAACAAATAGTACATAATTATCGAACGCAGTTTAAGAACAGTTGTATGTAACAAAACACGCTTTGTTTCCTCAGACAGTTCCCACAGGAGAAGTAATGGGCTGTCTGTTCTACAAAATATTGTGTTCGCACTGTATTTTTGCATCACTTTATATGCAGCTAAAATTTCAACGGAAAATATTCGCTGATCGTTGGCAGAATCGATCCGAGAAAGCAATCAATAGTGATGTTTCTATTTCTTGTTATAAATGTTGTAAGGTGATATTTTATTTGTTAGTATTGGTTACAGAACATGGAATGAGATTTTATTAAGTTATACAAAAATGATTTAGGCGTAATATAGGAGCACATCTACCTAACCTTTCGGGAAAAGGTAGGCACAAAGAAAGAAAAAGTGTTTAATTGTCACAAAGCGACAAGCTTAAGCTATGATGCTTAAGCGTGATGTAACGTTATGTGATCCAATCCTACAAAATTAAACTTTTTAACAAAAACCGTTTAATTCGTCGGCTTAATTGTTTTATTAAATTGTTTTTTATTTTCTCTTTCTTGTTTTGGTAAGGTAAATTACCATAAAAATCATTTATAGCCAGAGAGCTTCTCATACTTTTGAATTGTCAAGCAAAAGATGAAGCTAATTGCAAATTCGCAAGCGTCAGTAAGTCTCTATGGAGAAGAACTTGCAAGAAACTCCATCTCTGATGAAAAAAAATAATTATAATACAAAACTTTTTTTTTTAATTCTTTAGGCTCGCGCTTGACCACTATTTCACCTGATGGTAAGCGATGATGTGGTCGACGGTGAAACACGCTTACCTAGAAGAAACCTATTCACTCTTGACGTAATATATTGTAGGGAAACACAGACTCCGGCAGGGAATTCCACTCCTTAGCAGTACGCATAATAAAAGTGTTCCCAAAACGTTTACTGCGTATGGGTGGAATGTCCACCATATACCGATGGCGCATCGCCGAACGTTTGATAGTGCAAAAGTGGTGGATGAAACGGGCCAGGTGGAATTAGATCGTTCAATTCCATCGCTCACTGTAACCGATAAAAAACCGACAAGCTGGCAACTCGGCGATGATGTTCAAGGCTCTGGAGCTTTGACTTGACCAATGACTCATTGCCGATGAGTCTTTTGGCCCGCATTTCGATCGAATCTAGTGCATTAAGCTGGTATTTGGCAGATCCTTTCCATAGATGAGGATAAACTAACTATTGGTGAATGTTTTATGGCGGAAAATGCGTAACTTGGGATAGACCACCACAGGAGCAAAACCGCAATAGAAAGCTAATACATTGTATCACCATCATATCTGTAATTTTAAGACCATAACTAAAACTTTTCTAAAAAATGTAATAGTTTTAATTGCATCGGGCAACGAGTCTGAAAGTGATATAAGATTCCTTGTGCAACAATCTAAACCGCGAAGTAAATGCCAAAGCTCCCAACCTTTTAATAAATAGTAAAAAACAATCGCTTGCTTTACAATCCATCTTACTAATATTGTAAATATGAAACGGAGACTGTCTTTCTGTCTTTTACTTTTTTACGTCTATCGCCTGAACGAATTTGGATAAAACTTGGCATACAGGTAGTAGACCATGTCCTGAAGCTTCATTCGATGTCAGCGATAGCGATGTTTAAAATGCCAAAATGTGATCACGAGACATTTCGATTGCGTTTGACATTCTCATACATGTGTGATATCGGGCAATCAAACGCCTGAATATCAGTTTATCGACGAAATTTATTCCAATACGTCTTTTCTCGTCGTTGGCACACACGGCCATCTCTCCCCATAGACTAACCCTCCATAAACAAACTATCTAATTTAACTCAAACTCCTATCATTCCCCAATATATTTTCGATGCTTTTTGAATATAGAAACGCTTTCGATTATAGAATATCAAATATCTACGCCTCGGAGAGTTTTGGCGGGAACGTGATGGCGTCTGTGTTACTTCTCTGTTTTATTTTCCTAAAATTGTGTTAAATTGAATATTAATAGTGTAAAAATGGTGGTTTTTTATTTAATAATATTAGTGAACGTGCACGAGTGTGGACAAGTAAAACACAGCGGTAGAGCATGAGTACATGTTGTCGACAAAACTCCGTAGAAGCTTCCAATAAAGTTACCGCCATTTTATTGGGGCCTAACTAGGACTAAAATCTAAAGAAAATAGAACTACTATACTAAACGTGACACTGGTTAAATTCACAAACCGTGCGAAGCGAAAACAAAACAAAAAAAAAATCTACGCCTCGGGATTAGGACACTAGAGAACATTTTATTCCGGGAGTATGTTCTTTTGTGATAATTTTAGACCTTCACGCGGGCGATGTCGCTGGAAGAAGCTAGTTGGATATAAATCATTGTAAAACCATTTATCAGCTTCATGATTTCCGTAAGCTAGAGTTGCTTAATTTATTAAAAGACGTTATAGACTTTAATATGCACTAGGTGTAAGAAGGCCAACATTATTAATCTATTATGGTTCCGAAGATGCGAGCCACACAAGTATGAAGGGAGCTTGACACTGATATTGTTAAGGAGAGCAAAGAATAATTTTATAAAGAATAATGTTTTTTTTAGTTTATAACAAACAAAGCAGTTTATAACAAAAAGAGAATTAAAAAAAATAAGCCATTTACATATAAGAATTGTAGCTTAGTAGTCGCAGATACCGAAAGTACAAAGTTGTATCTATCTTAACTGAAACATTGCATGTGACCGAAAAAGCTGATACAAAACAACTGTTGTATTTCAGAATAGAACCAGTTAATAAATTAATTCAGGCGTAAATTATAAAATTAGCTATATTAGTTGTTTGTATCTATATGAATATATTTTAATTTTATTTTCAACTAACACTTGTTTATTTTATTAAATAAACATTTTTTTTATAACAAATTAAATAACGATTGTTTTTTTTTAAATTAAATAAACAATTTTCAAATCGAAATATAGCCATTGACAAAATCAAATCAGCCGTCAAACTTCGCGCCATTTTTGCATATTTTGCGAGCGCAGCCAAAACAATCAATCAGTCTATCTGCTCGATTCATAAATTACGTTATTTACTTTTCGATTTAACCTGCATTAACGGCACTAGCACTACCAACATTAGTTTAGTTCAAATGACACGGGCGCATAACTCACGTCATACCGGCCATTACTGTAACTCAAAATGGCGGCCAACTATCAAAGAGAAAGCTCGCGAGCTCTCACATCATTCTCTATGGTTTAGTCTATGGCTTGCGAAACGGAGTGCAGATTAAAAATGATGGTAGTAAATGAGGCTTTATTGTAAATTATTTAGGGATGATATTAGTTTGATGTGGGGTTTAATTTTGATTGTTTTAGTAATTCCACATATTGGGGCCAATGTTTGTGTGGCCCGGCTTTAGTAAACTATCACCATCATTATATACCTTGATATCCATGTCACGTACATTAATCTCAAGCTAGTCCAAAAGTTTCTTAAAATAATTAAAACCTACACGTTTTTCGTTTCTTTAATCGACCTCATCATCCGTTACAATCAAATTATTTTGATAGGCCAAACACGAGCCTATCATTAATATTTACAATTGGATCATCTACTATTATTATCCAAAACTTTCTGAAATAATTTAATACTTTCGTCTTTCAGAAGGTTGTCATTACCCCTGAATCAACACAACATCCTTTTAAAATTGAGTCGAAAACAAACATAATGATGGGCCAATATTTGTGACCCTACTGCGACCCATCAACACCAACATTGGCGCCAACACCTTGCCTAGTGTGACAGCGCTAAATTTATCAATTTACGAAGATTGTTCGTTGCTATTAACACGTTAAGTTCGTGTCTCGAAGCGATATCGTTGCTAAATATTAAATTATTGAAGTTTCTCGCGCAGATAACACATGGTTCATCGTCTGTAATGGCTTCGTGATTTAACGAACTTCTCACTTTGTGGGCGATGTTAACCAGTATATTGTATCTAGAGACTAGGGAATAGGAATTGCTTAGGAAAGACCTAAAGCTCTATACAAAGCGTCATTCTATCAGCGATTGTCGAAACGCCAAAACGTTTGATCACGTGAAATTTCGATCAACATGATATTTTATCCATCGTTGTCATGATCCTTTCGATCAGAGTGTAAAGTAATTTATCTAGAACCACATTTAGCATCATGGCATCAGCATGGGCGATGAAAAATTTCAGATTTTGTGATACTTATGAAATTGAAATAAGGGTGATGTTATCAATATTATTATATCAAGAGACTTATAGGGATTTGTTTTTAAAGACCTACTTGCATCATGGCATCCGGTTGGGCGCCAAATATTGTTAGATTTTGTCGAAAATATGAAACTATAATTATTTTTATTAATCTGTATGTCCAGATAATAAAAAGAGACCAACACAAACCAAAATATATGATTCACTGTATATATTCATCACATTTTATAAACGCAATATGTCATTTACATTAGATTTTTTAAATAATTACAACATTTATAATGGTATAATCTGTGATTTTCAATAATAGTAGTTTTATAAAACACGCCAAACTCTTAAAACTTTAAAATAAAATTAAAACAACAGGTAACTATCTTAAACTACAACATTCAATTATTAAATAAATAATTGTGTTATTAAATATGAATATATTTTAATTGTTTTAAATTGTCGAATAATAATATTTAAAATTTGAAATACAGTTGCAGATTGCAACTATCAAGTAATATTAAATGTTAATGAATATTAATCATTATAATTTGCAAACAAGATTTGGTGTTGTTCAAAGGTTATATGGTAGACTACAAATCCATAACATTTAATGTTTTTCTTCGCAGTCTACGACATAAACCAAGATCAGCATCACAACCCATTGGGGCATTGAGATCTTATCATGAAGAATTTGTATACACTTTATAAGGAATGCTATAAGCTATCCTATGAGATACACTATGAAATAGATAGAATATAATTTTCTACTGTGTGTATAATAGAATTTTGTCTCATGTCTTCCCTCTTAAGTCTTGTAGTTAAGTAACTATAATTAACTACATTGAAAAGACAAGCGATTAGCACAACACCGAATAGTCAAATAATTATAATTATATAATTCAAATTCTCATTTCAATTATCACACTCGTTTTTATATAAAAGAACTAATATTGTCAGTGGCACCTTTGATTTGTAACTGCTTACAATTTCACATTGTACCTACAGAGAAAATACAACCTCATACCCCTTAACCAGTTGCATGTACTCTTTCTAACTAATTATAGTATATTTCTTTACTTTAGTAATCCAAATAATTAGTCCGTTAACAAAGCACATAGTTGCAAAATTAAGATATGGCACTCCAAAACTGTAAGCACTTACAGCCTTCATACGTCTTCAGCCTAAAATATATAAATTGACGTTGCTATAAATAATTTTTGAATACAATCGCTGTCCTAGAAATTAATTTATTAGTATATAAAATAAATAAATAATTAATTTCTCTTTAATTGACTCTATTAAACCGCTAAAATATAATGATTTGTGTAAATTGCAAATAATTGACTTCTAAGACGCTATGAATTCTATTGGACATTTAAAATAATTATAATTAATTTATAGTAATTCTATTCATAAGATTTGTTAAACTATACAAAAAGCAAAACTAATTACATTTTATAACTTTTTTTCTTAATAGTTTCAATTCAATTCCGTATTTCTACCATCGCGGTTGTATTTGGTGTTATCAATGAGGAAACAATTATTTATTAGTGTTAGGAATATAAGATAAATATTATGTGTTATAGAACTATTTTACAATATCAGAAAGATTCCACTACATTTGGAAGAATTCGTTAAATCTTTTATGAGCTGTTGGCCATTAGAAGTAATTTTAATTACAATCACATAAATATTTTTAAGTACATAGATATAAATGAGCAAATAGATAGCATACATAGAATCAGGACTATAAATAGTATCTACAAGGCACGCAAATAAATTTTAAGACAGCCATGATTTTATTTTTATAATTTTAGTGTTTTAAGTGTTTGCAATAGGTATGAAAAAGTCAGAACGTTAATTTTTATTCAAATTAATTTTTACCTTGTATACAGATAGATTATAATTTATGTAGGTATTCACTGAATTCACAGTATTTCTTTAAATTTTAAGCATCATAAAATTTTAACAGAATAATTATACTTAATCTAAATTACATTAAAATTTTGAATAATTGTATTACTCAAAAACAGCCGAGTATATTGTGTAATATTTCGTTCCTTTTAATTTTAGAGCCTAATTGTTAATTTTTTTATTATATTTTAACAATAAATAGATAAATAATAATATAATTATGTATAAATAGCTTCTCATTTGAAGTGGAACCCAACAGATGCGACGAGTGAATTAATTACATATATTTTCCTGTAAAAAAACAAATATATTTAGTTTTTTTTCACAAAAGAAAACATCCCATATTGATACCAAGTGCATATAGTGCAAAATTATTCCAACTATTTTACATAAATAATGTAAAATCACTCAAAACACTCTTCACCTAATTTTGATACTTGATAGTGCATCTCAAAAAATGCCCAGTTTAAAATGTCCAATTACGCATGTGTGTAGTGAAGTAAGGTAGAAAATACACTAAATGTGAAGTGTATTTTTGTGAGTATCGGTCAAAGTATCATGCTGTATCAAAAAATATATTATTCAAACATGTGTCAAAGTTGGAACAATACAAGTGTCAAAATATGAAAAATACAAAATGGCGCATCTAATTCTATTTTCGCTCAAAGTTGACGTGATATCAAAATATCTCAAAGTAAAAAATGAGATTGAAAAATTTAAATGCCCGATCTACTTCTATGTTCAATGTTGTTTGTAGGCACTTCAGCAACTGTGTTGTGAGGAAAGTGAGGTGAAACGCAATGTGAGTGAGGATTTTAGGTCTATGTTTAGTATAATGGGTACAAAATAATGTGTAGAAGCGTCCAAGATGTGAGATGTACTGGGATGGAAAGCTGCGTATTGTAAAACAATATTAAAAACATATTCAGTAGGTACACTTAATTGACAATAGAATCGACACGGCACATGTCTTCAGTCTTTAAGACTAGAAACATTTGGCCCAACGTCGCGTTGACGCAGCGTAAACGTCCAAAGAACGTCTACCCCGTACCAACGCTAGATACAAAGACAGTTTTGTTAAACACAATACTTGCCTGATCTCTATATTTGAGAAGCAGCCATGATGCAGCAAACATCATTGCAGCTTCATCGGAAACTCGGCATCATATTTAAACTTACATACTTAATGAACTATCAGACTTACCAACAACTCTACTTCTACGATTACAAAGCTCTAAAATGCAAAAGATGAGAAAGAAGAAAAAGTTTAAAAGAAGAACAGTCTAGTACTCACAATGGTTAGTATTTGCGGACACAGTGGCATTGGTAGCAGCCACAACCGGCGCCACAGCCGCGGTTGGCGACGTGTTTCGGTACCGAACTAACCAAACATTTGTTTTATGTTATCACCTGCAAACAGCCGTAAGCAAAACATGTGCCTCGAAGCGACTACCCTCTAAACTACCCGTGTATTCAATCGTGCTTCTTTGAGGGACACTGTATGAGCTTGTTTTTTTGTGCAAACTTTTTCAATCGCCTTTTGTTGTGAAAAATTACGTGGGCTAGAATTTGTATGCATTACTTTTCTTACACCATTTTGGTTGGTTTGTGCAGCGGAACATATCAACTAATTCTTTCTATGCATAAATCTGTACGGCATTTTTGTATTATTTGTATTCAATTTAGTATTATTTTGCAAGTCTATATACTCTTTGTCCTACGTAGTAAGCAAAACTAAGTGCAGATGGAACACCCAAGTGCATTTACAAGTGCACCATGCAATCATAATTATGAGTATATCAAATTATATATTACTATATAATATATACGATATAGCTGGTTGATCCAAAAATGACTTTTACTACTCAGATAAATGTATGCTCAACTTTGACTTACGATTTAATCTATGCCGGTGGCATATAAAGTCAAATGCTAAGGCACATTATCAACTCGATAAAAAGTGTTTAACTTAAGGAAAGAACAACAAAAGTATTGGTATCGTTAAATTGTTGAACATGCTCATCTTCATTTTTTATTTCGCCGATTTTTCCTCTCCATGGATTTTGATCCAAATAACACATATGGGTAATGTTACAGCAGGCAACGTTTAGAAGGATAACAAAAGGAAATAGGGGGACAGTCACAGAATTTGGAAGAAAATAGTAAGCCAATTGCACTAACTTTTGCACAAGTTCTAACACATTCATGACATTCAGACGATCAAGGAAGGGTCAGATGCAAAGTAACAGTTTAGGCCGATATTTCAAGTCATATCCTTCAACTCGAGTCCACCTCATTTCATCAAATTGACAATTACAGCTGAATTAATCGAGCATTTTTATTCGCTGTCATGGCGCTGAGTGGAGTCGAGGTTCTTCAAACTGACTTGGAATATCGGCGTTACTAGCCAATCACAAGTGTTTGCACGTTGCTAGTAGAGTGAGATGAAACTTGACTGTTTCTTTAGATACTTTAGGTCTTTCTGTGCAAAAGGGTCAATCTACACATCATTTAATACTGTCCATCTACATTTTAGTCTCCCTTACGCAGACTACAGGGATGTCTAAGCATCTCTTTGTGACATTTTTTGGATAAAAACAATACAGAAGTTAGTTTCCATCACCTAGTTTACATTTTGTTACATAGCCTTTCCGAGAATCTGATGACAGTTTGCATGAAGCTCTGGATCAGTCTTGACCAAATTCAAATCGAGCTAATTATCATTCGAATCTATAAATCTATCAGTTATCAAAAAGCTACGCATTTAATAGTTAAGATGATTTGCGGCGTCTGTTTTTTTATTGTTTAGCTCTTTTCAGTAAATGTGACTGAATCTTTTATCATTATGAAACTATTTCATGTAATCTCTCGTTTTGCTCATACTTTAAACATGCCGCCTACACATTTAACTGGCATTGTTTCTGCAGGTCAGCCCTCAGTCTTCGTGACTTCTAACTAATCTCAGTCAAGTTCCATCCCTCCCTACATCACACACATATAACATTCCAAGTCACACAGCTAAGCTTCACTTGACAACATCGACCGTGTTAGTTATTTCCTGATACTTACCAAATAGTAGGCCTATTATAACGACGCCGATCACTCCCATTATTATCATCATCTGGAATTTGAAATTGAATTTAAAATCAGGAGAAATTATTATTTTGATGAACTTCTAGTGTTCCTCTGCAAGGCAAAGGCCTCGAGATGAGAAAGGCCTCCTCTCTCCAACAAGGAGTCTATCCCGAAGAAAACCATCCTGTTACTCAATCTGTTTGCTATAAAAAATAAAATTTAAACCGCGTTTTACGTTAAGATCCTCTCTTAGTTCCAAATTGTGTAATGAGAAGGATCACTAACTCTCTCAAGAAAGTGTGTATTGAAATCTTAATTCAAAAAAATGATTTAATAAATATAAGACAGGGTTACCTTAAGATTTTGTAACCAGAACTTGTTCTTCAAACTCTTGGCCTGTTGCTCGAATTGCGACGCCCCATACTGCAGTGCATCTGAAGACAGCCATAAACAAATATATAAAATACCATTAGGTTTATCAATATTATATCTTAGATTGGACTTGAGCTTATTTTTTTACTGGCTGCTGCCACGGCATTAGTACTTGCCAGTTTCATAAATGCGTTTATACCATTCCCCTCTAAAAAGCTTATTTTATTCACTGAAAACAGTGTATTAAAAGCACTTTTAATCACTGTTTTGGTGTTTGAATTTAGAACACACCAATATATATTCTGCCTCCATCTCAATGTTATACAACCTCCTTGCGCATAAAAAACTCTATACAAACTTCTTGTGCAAAGAATATTCGTATTTCAAACTCCTTCGTCGATTGAATTTTGGGTTTTTTATATTTAGGATTTTAATAATGGTTTTGATTTTGGTCTAGGATGTTTAGTGAATACTTATTTGGATTGTAATTCTAATATTAATTGCATTGATGTTTAATTAAATATAAATATGTAACGAAACGGCGGTGGTCACTGGCCCCTAAAACATAGGTACTTTTACCTTGCTCAGCTTCAATTTACAAAATCTGTGAAACCCTGAGGTCTCTAATTTTTTGTTTTTTTTTAAGGTAATAAACTATTTATTTATTTATTATTATTCCTTGTGCTTTATGCTTCAATCTTTCTTTTTCTCGTAGTCATGGTATAAAATATAGTATGCAACTCTTGAATAAAACGGATTTATATCGAGGGCCATGAATCACTCGCGTCGCTCAGGATTCTAACACTTGAATCACTCGCTATGCTCATGATTCAATCATCATGATTCATTCCCTACGGTCGTGATTCAATTGTTAGAATCCTTCACTTGTTCGTGATTCATCTTTGGCCCTCGCTTTAAATCCGTCCTTTATTCACTAGTTGCATAATATACTATTGTGTTTTTTTTTTTTTTTTATATGCTCGCGCTTGACCACTATCTCACCTGATGGTAAGCGATGATAACGTTATTCGGGTGCATATGCTAAAATAATACTAAAAAGTTTTACAAAATCCGTTCAGTAGTTTTTTCATGAATTATTAGTAGGATAAGATAGGTCCTGGTATGGTCCTGTGATGAGGAGAGATAAAACGCATGTTACTAAAAGAGTTATAAATATAAATGTGAATGAATGGAGAGGGAGGGGACGGCCAAAGAAAAGATGGATGGACTGTATGAAGAGTGATATGGATGAAAAGGGAATCAATGATAGCGTGGCGGAGGACAGGAAGGTATGACAGAATACAACGTTTTGCGCCAACCCCAAGTAACGTGGGAGAAGGGCAGAAAGATGAGAATGATAATGATATGATAGGATAGGGTAACATCGTTTTATGCACTCAGAAGTAGAACAAGACCAACTTCTAGCTCTTATGATTTCAAGTGCTTTAAAAGTATTTCATATTTTTACATAACATTCGGTCTCACTCACAAATGCAATGCTTTTGTCTTGTCCTCGTAAAATGTTAAGGGGCACTTTTGGTATTATGTTACTCCTACCAACTAAGGCTTCTGCTGCAAACGCTGGAGTATTTCACAAACTTTTATTTAACTTGCAATGTACTCGTATATTTATGTAAGTATGTTCGTGTAAAACCTTGCTAATGAATTTTAAAGCAATTATCCTCCGTCGATTAAGATGAAGTTTTGCAAACACGTTTAGTTTGGATGACAATGCATGGTTAACTAAGTGACGTCATTCTAAATCCAATATGGGGGATGGCCCAAGATGGCGGACTAGTTACTTTTTGTGCGTTGCCATGATATGGGTAATTAATGAAAGGTTTTGGTGAGAGATAAAGGTTATTTAAAAAAATAATTTTTTGTGAATAATTTCTCAAAAACGTTGAAATATATATTTAGAAATAGCTTTCCCAGCGGCGGCCAATGTAAAAAATCATCCAACGGGAACGTACTACTGGGTGAAAAAGCACTTTGTATCATAATCTAGATCTTGTTTAACTCATGTACCTTTTATCTAAATCCTCTGAGACGTAATTGTGACCAAAAACTTGTAATTGAAACTGATGGAAAAGAGTGTCCGTGGAGTTTCTTGCAAATTCTTCTCCATTGAGATCTACTGACGCTTGCGAATTTGCAACTAGAGTCATATTTTAATTGTTTTTGTTTGACAATTCAAAAGTACCTCTAAGGTTTATTTGTAATGAACTATTTTGATTTTTGATTTTTTTGATTGATTAAAAACGTCCAAACATACATACTTTCAAGTTTATAATATAACTACCTTCTGCCAGCGGCTTCGCCTGCGTGAATGTCGAAAATTATCCCTAGGGAACATATTCCCTGGATAAAAGTATCCTATTTGCTACTCCTGACTATAATCTATCTCTGTATTAGTTATTAGTGTAATAGTGTGATATGATTCTGCACAGGGCGTGAAAAGTGTTTAATAAAACCTAGATAAATATCTATATCTAGGTTTCTAATTCAGACTCTGGTCTATCCATATGCCAAGTTTCATTCAAATCCGTTAAGCCGTTAAGGCTTTAAATTTGAATAACAAACAAATGTGAGTTTGCATTTTTAATATTAGTTAGGATAAATAGGCTTATTCACGTACCTGCTCTGTCGTCAAGTTCTGATAACTTCACATCTCGGTCGAGCACCTTGTCCATGTTAGTTTTCATGATATCCACCACCTGAATTATAGATAAAATGAAAAATATTCAGATGAATATAATTTTCGGTGGAGGGTTTACATTAATTGCAGCTCAAAAAATATTTTTTACAATTCATATTCACTACAGGTGAAAGTTTCGATATCCCATTCCTTTTGATATTATGACATTAACTACGTTAATTTTATATATTAAAATTAACTGGTGCTGGGCAAAAGCTTCATCTCATACAAGAAGATCTTTACTGCCTGCTGAGAGACTTGAAAATATGAAGACTTACCTACATACTCAAACTCAAAACATGTATTTCAACCATTGAGATGCATTTTTGACTATCAAGAAGCCGCCGTTCAGTAATTGAGAAAGGAGAAGCTATTTATAAAATTCAAAACAGGTCTTTACGGAGAAGACCGTCCAAAAAAACTAAATCGGCACTCTTTTAAATCAAGATATTACAAATTCCTGGTTCCATTATTCTTGTTGCTTCTATGCAACAACTTAAAATATGAACATTAAAGAAATATCCCAGCAGTAGAGATGACCAGTCTCTCCTGACGACACCTACCTAAGTTTCTCTCACAAGTATCTCGAATCTCGAATAACTGTGGCATATACTACGCACCTCATCGACCTGCGCCTGAGTCTGCTGCAACCGCCTTTGAGCAGCGATCTGCTGCGGCGTGCGCGGTCCTCCGATGATCTCTCCATCGGGACCGGTCTCTCCCTCGGGTGGGGCCAAGCCAGTTTGAGCAGGTCCAGCTTCGGCTGCCCTGGAACGCATATAAATTCAAGATTAACTTTTATTTTTTACCGTTATCAGAGAGCATCACTATTTCTTTATGGAATAGCCTTTAAAATGGTTTTAATTTTTTCAACCAATTTTATAACCAGCTTATTGGAATTCGGATTATACATAGTAGTTCAATAAACCTAAGAGGTTTTAAAGCTGTGCGAGTATCTGAATTGCGTGTTTTGTGATATTTTACTTCTTGAACACTTTAAATTCATCTAACTTATGATAGATTAGCTGCCCACGCGGCTTCGGTCCCGTCGACTGGCTACCTATCTACCCTACCCTACCTACCCTACATACATGAATGTTGCGTAACTTTAACCACTTACACAGCGCACGCAACGAAAGCTCTCAAAAAGGAATATTTTTGCCCGTTTTTGCAACATTTTTCATTTATGCTCCGTTCCTATTGGCCGTAGCGTGATGTTATATAGCCTATAACCTTTCTATATAAATGGACTATCCAACACAAAAATAATTTTTCAATTCCAACTAGCAGTTCCTGAGATTAGCGCGTTCAAACAAACAAACAAACTCTTCAGCTTTATAATATTATTATATGATTGTAATATTATTTTATACTTTATGATTGATCCGATTGCGATGAAATAACAAGTTACGACAAATTTCAATGTATAAAAGTTATCTACATAGGTTTCATACAATTTAAGTGATGCTCACACAGCTAAACAGACAAACCGGCAAAAATCCAAAAATACTGGATATGGGTTCTTTGGCTGGTTATCCTTTAGCACCCTGGCTATTTTTTTTTGGGAAATATATTTTGATGTAAAAAACAATTTTTCTACAAATTTATATGTATACATTATTTTTATATTAACCAGGAGATGAAGTTTATATGCCATTAAAGTTGAGAAAACAGCTGATAAACCAATGAATCTGCCAGCTTTGGTCAAACTATCTTACAGAAATAAAGTAATAACCCAAAGGATAGCTTTCCACTTTTCAAAAACAAACGGTAAATCAACCAATGTTCACCCCTAGATCGAGTTTTCAATCTGAATCACAATTCTGGCACAAACCTAACTGACGCCTGCCAATTCTATACCGAGATCTATTTTTTCGTTATCTACAATTCATATCTCAAGGTGAAAAACAAGTCCGTAAATAATCTGATTCAATACTATCAATCTGGCTAGCCTTTTTCTATGCTGAGGTCGGTTTCCAGTTTTACCAGAAACAACTGAGTACCAGTATTTTACATGAAGCAACTGCCTATCTTACCGCCCAACCACCCAGTAACTGAGTATCGTCCTTCAGCTTTCTGGCTTCTGAATACCAGCACCGACTATCTTAGCTCTGTACAATTGACAGCCAGGGCCAGCTTAAGGGCCCTCCACCGCTTTATGTATATATGTAAATGTATACTGGTGTGAACCTTTGTGAAGAGTGAAATAAAGGATTTATTTATTAACTGACAGACGCGTTTATGTTATACAAGGTAATTTACAGCCTTGAAAACTTGCCAAACTTATCCAACTTTGCCGAGAGCTTTGTGCTCTATGGTTGATCTTACGTAAATACTCCGCAGTGGTAAACTAGGGTAAACAGATACTGCGGATAATGGTGATCTAGAAATAAGTCAATAGAGGTCTTAATCCGCTGACAGTATATGTTGCTGTAAGGTTTCCTTAAATATTCTCACATAATCCTTCATGCTCTTGCCCTTGTAGCAATATTTTTGAGATTAGCGTAAGTAGAGTAGGGAATTCATATCCTTTATTTACAACTTTAAATATATTTCTATTAACCATCATCTTAGTGTTCACACATATTTTCCTCATATATTTCTTCGGGCTAAAAACGGTCGACACATGTAAATCATATTTTAAAAGGTACAAGATATTAACTCTTCCTTGTCTGTATATCTTCGAAACAGCAATTTTTATTAAAACAAACCCCAATTAAATTCCACGCCTACAGGACGCTGTACCACGTAACAGACGGGTTATTATGACCGTTCTGCAAATTCAGCAAAAACGGCACTAATGCGCAGAAGTATCGTTTGCGTAGCGCCTACTATATTTATTATATTGCCTAAAAATTGGAAGCAGCTAAATAGTAGGGCATTCAAGCGTCGATTAAAAGTATTTCTTTCGCGAAAAGCATATTATGATAGTGTCGCCGAATTTTTAGCTGAAAAAGTTTTTTTGATTGAGTAGTTTTATCTTTTCCTGATAATAATAATAAATTTATATGAATATTGAATTTTAATTCGATACAATATCTTGCATGCTCTTGTATGTATACAATGTTTAAACAAATATAAAAATCTAATCTAATATTAATTTTCGTTTGATATTTTATTGATAATTATACATTAATTAGACATTTGATTAATTTTTATATTTGACATGCATTATTTTATTTTATTTGACATTTGATTTATATTTTATTTGCATAGTTTTAATAGTGATGCGTTGTTGCTATTTTACATTTGTTTATTTTTTACATTGATTTGACTTACACTATTTACATTTTGACATTTGATTTATATTTTCTGCGTAGATATAATAATTATACGTTATTGCTATTTGACATTTCTGATTGATATTATTATTTTCATTTCGTTGATATTTGAGATAACTGTTATTATCATTATTAATTTTCACTTTTTTATGTTTGTTCTATTGTTGGCATTGATAATTATGGAATTCATTTATAATTAAACTTAGTCATTGTTTTCATTTTTAATTTAACTTGCATAATATTTGCACGCCATAGCATGTGGCAAACATGTTGGAGTCTTTTGTTATTTTTTTGTTATCTTGCATGCATATTGTTTGTGTTACCCATGTTTAAGCAAATAAATAAATCTTATCTTATCTTATATATTCAAGCCATATGCAAAAAATAAGCTCTGCACTTTACATAAATAATCTGCTCAAAGTTTTTATGAATAAGAAGGATCATCTTTGACATTCATTCATTCGTCTATTATTTAGTAAGCCCTTTTTTATTATGACTATTCTCAATTTCTTATACTTACAAACTATTGAAGAATGAAACCAAAAAAAAAATCAAGTATTCATTAAAAAACTTTTTAGCAAAAGAACTAACCTGACTTCCAAAACAAAACACTACAAAGCTAAAAATAACTTTCTTTTCCGAAGTGCGTCTTTGGTATCTATTGTTTTTCGTTTCTCGACACCGAAAAAAAAGTTTTGGAAAAGAAAGTTATTTTTCGCTTTGTAGTGTTTTGTTTTGGAAGTCGATTTAATATTTTTGGTTAAAAAGTTTTAATTTTCTCTTTTTAGTTTTGGTACCTCAAATTAAATAAAAATCATTTATATCCAAAGATTTCTCTGAAAATAATCACAAAAAAAATACATACAGTCGAACATAAAAACTCCTCCTTTTTGGGAAGTCGGTTTAAAAAAAGAAGAACTCTGACCCGAGGTGAAAATCCTCAATATCATGTTTGGTATTAAGTTGGTAAAATTGCCACCCTAAGCACGGGTATCACTGCGGTACTAAAATCTTAACCCCTGTTGTCACTGCTACCTTGTTTCTACAGAATAATTTATATCATGTAAATGATGCCTTGCCCTCGTCGTCAACCACGCTACGTTAATTAAAACAGAATTAATGAAGTTTTTGTAAAAGCTGTTTGTGTTTCTGCGACTTGGTTCGTTTTGATGTTATAAATATATTTGATGTTCTGATGTTTCTTGTTTATGGAATTCGGTGTCTTTCGTAGGTACCCTTTTTATCGTTAAGGACACCGATTTCCATAAACAAAGTTATTTTTCACTTTGTAGTTTTCTTATTTGGAAGTCGGTAGATTTTTTTTGTAATAAAGTTTTTTATTTTTCACTTTTTAGTTGTACCTACCTAATAGGCAAGTTGTTTAATAAGTTACCTTAACGCTAGAATAAATAACCCAAATATCATGAAACTTGAACATAACCGGTGAAATGATAGATCTGAATACCCCGAGATCAGATGCGTACCCCCAGCAATCCCGAGAGGTTTGCAGTTATTTATTGAAGAGTTCTGTCGTATATCTTCGAAGTCCTTCATCAGATCTTCTCCAAATTAAAATGGGACCAATTTCAAAACATATTCTTTCAAACAAAAAAAGAATTTTTAAAATCGGTCCACAATTGACGGAGATACCGGTGAACATAAAAAAAAACAAACATGAAGTCGAACATAGAACCTCCTTTTTCGGTAAACCTTCCATTTTTTGGTAAGTCGGATAAAAAACAATCTAGCAAGAGTTTCATGAATATTCTCTAAGTAATATATTCGTAACCTATTTTTTGGGCAAGGACTAAGCATTGCCAATGCTACCAGTCGTTTGGGCACTTATTCCATTGACAGCAACCAGCTTAAATGCTCAATGAGCTTTTTCCCCTTTTAATGCGAATTTGTTTTTTTTTTGTTTTAATTTAGTGAATATAAGTAGTTAACTAATGTCAATCGTATAGATATTAGCAGTATAAATCTAGTATGCACACAAAAAAAAAGTCGAAACCAAACTACAAAACCGCAATCTTGTGATAGTCCTCCCAAAGTTTTTATCTTTCAAAGTTATAATTTAAGTTGTTAAAGTCAAAGCTTGATAACTTTATTCAACTTCAAAGTATTTTCAAGTTTGTTCGAGACCTAATTGTTTCATCAGTTTTTACTGTTTTCTGGGAGCAAAAACAATTACGTCGCGTCAACTCCGCAAAAAACATTTTTACAATTCAAAATATTAAAAATGTAATCGTAAATCCATTGCGTATTCACGTTTACAAAACTACTAGCTACTGCACAGCGCCTTCGCCCGCGTGAATTCGAAAATCTTCCCAAGGGAACATATTCCCGAGATAAAAAGTAACCTACTTGCTATTCCAGACTATAATCTATCTCTATGCTTAATTTCATCCAGATCCAGTCAGTAGTTTTTAGGTAAAAGAGTAAAAGACATACAAACACGTAGTAGTACGATTAGAGATAATTTTCTTCGTTTAGTAGGGTTTGTGGAAAGATTTGAAAGGGCTGCTAGTGATTACATGCCTTTTTCATATCTTTCAGTAAAATCTAAGTCATTTATGTATTTTAAACATGAAATTAAAAAAAAAATGTTTAGTTCCATTAATCTTACTATTTCGCTTATGAATAACCTAACTGACCTGAAAAGGAACGCCGAAACTTTGAAGTCATTGCCTCAACGTCCATACTTCTACGACACAAACTATTTCATGCGACAAAATTCGTAACAATTTCTGGACTGGCCTTTAAGAAAATCCACTGCCATCCTAAAAAAGCATAAGGAAAATAAAATCAACCTTCCTTAATAAAATAACCGTTCCTACAATAAACGCATATCGCACTTGGTTGAAAACATATTCACCTTGAAATTGTATCGATTTTGAAATGATGTATAATGCACATCTTTTTCACTTAATCATCATATAATAGCTACTTCGGTGACAGATCAATCGATATGAAAAAGTGGCAAAGTGCCAAGGACGTTAGCATGGCAATTGGGGTTGGTGCTAATGGTACGGAATTCCGTATCGAATGCAGTGATTGTATGCATGGCAATTAGTTTAATAGCCGTGGAAGAAATGCTTTTACGGTCGAAAAAGAGCTACATTTTATGCATCTTTTTAGACTACTCTACTCTACTCTAGATGAATTCAGTGCTAGATACTCAGTCAGTTCTTAATTTATTTTATTATTTCAAACTTCATCAGTAAAATACATCTGCTTTTACGACGCTTTTTATGAGTAGGCAAGTATCGTATGTATGTAGGTTTGAATACGACGATAGTGGGCTTTTTTTTTGGGTGGGATATCATCCAGTGACTTCTCCCGCTCTGGGTGAAGCGGGAGGGCGTGTCAGACTTTTACTGACTAAAACGCATCCGTGTTCCTTCAGTTGCTTGTTCCAGGGCCGCGGTAACTCTCTTTCAAATTTATCCGCGATCCAGACAGGCATCGGTCCCAGCGGACCCCATAATTTTTTTGCTGACATCTCTTTGAGGCGCGCGTGGAACACTAATAATGGCCTAACAACAGGATATGGCTATCATATGGCTTTGCAGAAAGATATTTTCCGACTTTAATTAATGATCAATAAAAGTATTACCTAAAAATATTTTTTTAAACAAGCTTTTTTCGTATTCTTCTCAGCAAAACCTTTCATTTGATACTCATATTATCATGGCAGTACACAAAAAATAACTGATCCGCCATATTCGGCCGTATGGATTAATATGGCGGAATCGGATTTAGAATGACGTCACTTAGTTAACATAAATGCATTGTCATCCAAACTAATCGTGTATGCAAAACAGGTTTTTTTATTATTGTTTAATTTTTTGTTTTTGCTTATTTCTTGTGTCTCCTGTGCGGGTCACAAATAAATATTTTTTCTTTCTTCCTAATAGAAGAAAATAACTACCAATTTTTGCAGGCTGCACCACAACTTAACCCTTCGGGAAGTGACGGCGTAACATTAGTATGTTATGATTTGCAGGTATCCGAAAGCTCCAACCATATTGTTGGCCTTGCAGGGAGACCTCACTTTTCTTGATCGCTTATATACTATTTACGACATCCATATCTTTCCATAATCTTTCCAAGTTCACGGCCAAGTATATTCAAATAATGTGGCAACCATTTTCTTTTCCCACAAAATCGTTTTAGAAAAGATTTAGCAAATATTTATGTCCCACATAAAGGAAGTACCCACTTTAACCAGTTCATAAAAGTACAATGAGTGTAAAAAGTGCTACACGATAAATTTTAATAAGGCATCCTTGGATAAACTTCGTCGTGGTTCCAAGCTAATCAGAATGTAAGCAACTTTTATGACTGTAGAGTTTACGAAGAAAACTCGAAGCTTATCTTTCATTTACAGGGATGGAGGAAAAGATATCTTTTTATTATTAATTTGAGGATAAAGTTTCTTGACAAATGCATTTTTATTCTGAATACCAATATTTGATTTATTCATGTCGGATCCCCAGATCTGATCCCCTGTTAGTTAGTATTATTCTTTAATTTCTGTCTGATCCACTTAGAGCCAGTGCACATCTGAATACCACAACTCAGTAACTGGGTAACGCGATATCCTTTGGTGTCAGATTTTATGGCTGACTACCGTAACGACTGTCAAAGATCTTCAAATGACAGCCATGACCAACAGCTTAACGTGATTTTCGAGGCACTGACGAGTCGCAGTATGCAATGAAATCTGGTCACCTATCCCCAGACCAACATCTACCCTACCCTACCCCACCCTACCCCTACATACCCTACTTACCTTACCCTACCTACCTACCCACCTATCCTACCTACTTTCCTACCCTACCTACCTGCTTACCAATTTGTTAATCTATTTATTTGAATAAGAATTGGAATATTATAATACGAATGTAACCAACTTTTGTTTCTACCGGCACCGGCGACGATGTAATTAAATTTTAGAACACAAAAGCTGCTATTGTGACTTAACTATGATAGTTAGGTACATTCCTTCGCAGACTTTTTATAGGTAAGTATTTTAATCATGTAGTACATAATTTTTAGGGTTCCGTACCCAAAGGGTAAAAACGGGACCCTATTACTAAGACTCCACGATCCGTCTGTCTGTCTGTCTGTCCGTCTATCACCAGGCTGTATCTCATGAACCGTGATAGCTAGACATTTGAAATTTTCACAGATGAAGTATTTCTATTGCCGCTATAACAACAAATACTAAAAACAGATTAAATAAATATTTAAGTGGGCTCCCATACAACAAACTATTTTTGCCGTTTTTTGCGATAATACTACGGAACCCTTCGTGCATGAGTCCTACTCGCACTGGGCCGGTCTTTATAATATAAGTGTAGAATTTAGATAGGCTCGTGCTTGACCACTATCTCACCTGCACCTGTAGCCAAGTTGACAATCTACAATCGATAACACTAGTAGAAAACGAATCAATGTATGGGAATGACAAATCTGAACAATCATGTGGTCAGACCATACTTATATAAGGCGTTAACGATTGTAGAAAGAGATTTGATACGAAACGTTTGTTACTTGGCTAGGGGCTGATGGTAAGCGACAAGCGAGCTTCACTGTCGACCACATCATGTGGTCGACAGTGAAGTTCGCTTGTCTAGAAGTAACCTTTCTTGATTAAAACATACAGATTTTACAATAATAATATTTCATAAGAGTATTTTTCTTAGAATTAACCAAAGCTATTTTTTTGGCATCAAGCCAAGAAAAAAGGTTTCGGTAGCAGTATATAAAATCCATTAGGTATGTAATGTGTATAAGGCCCGATTTTTGAATGAAGTATTTGCAGTTATGATAGTGTCAAACCCAATTTTAATTCCAAATGGTGACAGTTTTCCAGGCGAAAGCAAAGTCTGACACAATTATACTCATCTTCAAATTCTGAAATCGGTGATAAGTCTACTAGCAGTACTAATAAGTGGCTAATAATCATGTTATTTAAAACTATTTGATATCGTGCTTAAACAAAATTAAGATTTTATCAAACCACAAATTAATTTATTGCTGTTAAAACGGATTCTGGCTATTAAAGTCCCACCCATTTATTTACTCGACACATTGAATTCAATGTCACTGAATTCAGGCTTCGTTTTAAAAACAGTAACATCAAATTGCTACACTATAGATACTTAAGAGAATGTTACATTCACTCCGTTTAGCTCGCTATTACATCTAGCTATAACTTGAAAACTGTTGCTTCAGCAAACACGCCACGCATTTTATTAGTAGATAAGTAGGTAAGATAATTTTGCGTTCATTGTGTGGTAAAGTACTCCGGTTCACACAGTCAAATGTAAAAGAAAAACATATTTTCCTTCATATTTTTAAATCACGTAGATAAATGTACTACGTCATTTGTTATTACCGGTTTTTTCCCTACTGTAATGTTCACGGAACTCAAATTCTACATACAATTTTAAGTAATTTATAAGCAAAAAACAAATGACGTCAAAACCCGCAATTTCCACAAACAACACCGCAGACATACGGAATAAAAAATAAATAAAAATCGAACGAAAAATCCAATTAAAATCTATGAAAATTCCAACTTACATGTTCTTGTTGTCACACACACTTGAATTCAATGAATCAATTAAATAAAAACGCGTTTAATTCAATTAATTGAAGTATGTCAGCGCTTGCTTACAGCCTTCACGCGAGCTTTCAGCGGCGGTGTTGGCGCAAAGTGCGACCGCTATCGGCCGCAGTAACGTCGCGAACAAAACACTTTTGTGAGAGCTTTTTGGCATGATAGCTAGGTATTCCTTTTGGGAGTATTTCAAATATGGATTGACTGCCATAAAAGTAGATGTAGCGACGTTTTTGTAATATTTTTATTAAGAATGGCACTTGTGTAGTTTGCGTGAATAAGGCTATGATGAATAATGCTACAATTAAATAAAATTTAACGATTGTGTATGGTCAGGAGAATCGATTTGAAATGGAAATGTCATATTGGCAAATTAATTTAATTATCTAAACTAACCCCAGTATGAATTAGGATACAATTCGCATCAGTGTCTCATTGAAAATAACTAATTTGATTCTTTTCATGGAGACACTCACACACACTTTATCTAAAAGAAATTGTTCAAACAACTTCTGTAACCACCAGTACTTCACGAAGCTTTCCTCCACGCATGCGCGAGGCACTGCGTGTGTTCCCCCCATCGATTTCCCCCACTTGTGGGGTAGGTCTGGGGCCCGCTGCACGTGTCGCATTCACCACCCCATCAATGAAACACCTCTTACCTTGTTACTTATAGCTTGCAGGATACATTGATGCGCAGATCATTGAGGAATATGCTAACAACCTCTGACCTATCCTTAAATTTACTACAGCATAGCTTTGGATAGATTTTCGAGACGAGGCAGTAAAACTATTGGCAAAGCTTCAGGAACACGTTCTTCGTTATTGTAGCTTCAGGAACACGTTCTTAGGAGACTGTCCTTTACTTTATGAGTAGGTAGACAGTAAAAAATACGCTTTGTACAAAAATTTTATAGTAAAAATGAAAAAAACCATCAACTGTCCCTTACATTTTGTCGAGTTAGGTATACGCTATTTTAACTCCCTACTGAAAAAGAGGGGTGTTATAATTTTGACGTGTGTACCTGTATCTTTGTATATTTGCGTATCTGTCTGTGGCATCATAGCTCCTAAACGGATGAAACGATTTTGATTTGGTTTTCATTTTTTATTTAAAGTGTTCTTAGCTAAGTCTGATGAAAATCGGTTCAGCCGTTCAAAAGTTATGGGCGTTTAGTAAAAAAAAAAACAAATAATCCGTGTGTTTTTGCAAGATATCGTGTGTTGGAGTGTTCAATAAACTGTCGATCAAAGGGTGTCTAGCGTGTAACTAGATAAATTATATAGCATGAAATAGAAATGTGTCGGGGTATTTAAAATTTTACTTGAAATTGAAAAGTTGTTTTTATATTGTATTTATTGTATAAAAATCAAGTTATTTATAATATTTGTAAACTATGATTGGTAATGCAACTGTTTGTTATCCAAATGAAGTTAAATGAAATAAATGCATATTATAACTTCGTACAGCACCAACATTTAGTTAGATGTTGACTCACATGACCACTTATAAATACGCTGGTACTCTACACTCCGTCCAGCCTGTTTTTTACTTTTGACTCAAAAATTAATGATTTAGTGATGAATTAATGCGGTACCGATTCGATTTCTCATAACAATCGACTTTATTAATGAAGAAATTTTTCAATTTATTTTACGTCCGTTATCACATGATTTTATTTAAGTGAATATTCTAGTTTATATGGAGAACGATTCATCATAATAAAATCGTAAGTATTTTTTTGCTGTTTTTTTTAATTTATATTGCCAAAACTATTTTTTTTTCAAAATGTATCTTTCATTGGAACGGTGCACCTTAATCGCAAGTCTTATTATTATGTAACAAATATTCAATTTACAATGCGATATTTACTGCTACGTAAATTAGATTTAACTGTGAATTTTAAATAATTGGAATAACGAAGCGAAAAAGCACGTCGTTTCCCTACTGTAAGCGTCGATGAAGTCTTTTATTGTCTATAGTTTTTTGTTGCGAATTGTGAAACTTCATATGCGTGCAGCTGTCAAAAGTAAAATAATAGGCTGGACGCAAAATAATTGGTCATTTTATTCTCTATTCTGAAGGTCGTGCCCGTTTTGGAACGCTTTAACGGAGGCACTGAAGAGCTGCTTCTAAGCTACTCTGTCTTCTGCTCTTCTCAAGGCAGTGGTCACCGTGAGTCCTGTAATCGCTCTTATCTGGTCGGACCAGTGAATACTCGTAGGTGAATATCCGCGCGGTGTTTTACTATATCCACCATGCCCACCACAACCAGTCGAGGTTATCTGGCTATCTCCGAGCGATATGAACAAAGTAACTCAGGACTACTAGCATATTGTGGAGAGTATGGATTTGATGTTCTGCTGGTCGAGAATGGACTTGGTAGTACGCTTTGCTGTCCATGGTATGGAACATTCTTCACCAGAACAACATCTGAAAGGCCTCAATTTGGAAGCTATTGCTTGTTATTTATTGACTCTAATCGAGGTCTTTTTTGTGTCATGGTGGCAGAGTCGATTGGAGTGGAGAGATTTCCCTACATAAGTACAGTACAAACATTTTCTTAATGTCCTTCTTTCCCTTTGCACTTGTAATTCTCTTTTAAAATAATGTAATTTATTTTAAAAATGGGAGAAGGTGCTATTTTTACAGCTCTATATATTCCACACGGAAATCAAAACAAAACAACAATAAAGTACTTGGTTCTGAATTCAAATTATTATTCACGATAAATCTAATAATTGATGGACATGGCAATTAGCATTCGTTTGTATTCGGAAATGCGATGATTGCCGAGGGACATTAAGAAAATAGTTGTACTGTACTTAGAATATGGGCCTTAGCAGACATACTAGTGATCGTTTTTTGTTTATTTTTAGGAAAAGGTACACTACAATGTATCCTTTTAGCATAAAACCCTTACCCAAGTTTTATGATAATGAAATATGGAGAGGGGTTCTGTAACAAAAATGACTGATGCCTATAAAAACTTACTAATACGATAAAGGTGACATAAAGGTGCATAAATAGACCATGTTAAATTGTAGAAACGTACTACGTTCAAATGGAATACTTTTGGAACAATGGACTATCACGTGGTTGGATTGCTTCGATGGTCTAGTGGTTGCAAGCGCTACTGCTAAACATGAGCTCCTTTTTTTTTTTTGAAGTCTTTCAATGACTTCTCCTGCTTTGGGCTAAGCGGGAGGGCATGTCAGAATTTACTGACTAAAACCCACCCGTGTTCCTTCAGTTGGTTGAGCCAGGGCCACAGTAACTCTTTTTCAAATTTATCCGCGACCTAGACAGGCATCGGTCCTAGCGGACCCCGTCAGTTTTCGCTGACAACTCTTTGAGGCGTGCGAGGAACAATACGCGCCGTCCACTCGTTACACAACTTGCAAACTGTTATTGCCTACCAAGTGTATCTAGTGTTATTGGGTTTTACATCTGAAATTATTCAGAAGCTGTTCGGAGTCAAGACTTGTTCCCAGTTGACGGCTATAGGTTCGCCTACCCTCTATCACATGGAACTTAAACATTACAGGCAAAATGTGGATTTAGTATAAGTTTACATAACCTTTCGGGGAAAACGGGCTTGATATTTTACGCGTACTAGGTCAAACCTGCTGAAAACCAGCTAAATTTTCATAAAGCTAGCCCAGACTTCTAGTTCAAGGTTTTCATAACGATTTAGTGCTAACAATACAATTTGCTGAAAGCTCCGCGTCGTTGCCCACCGAGCCTTAATTTTCCGCCATCGTGACTTACAATTGATTTTGGAGATCCGCATCGCAGTTCATAAAATGTAATCTTTAGTTGTGAGCTAGGCTTTATTAGGGTGGCTAGAGTAGATAATGCTAGGCTTTACTAGGTTCAATAATTTGACTATTGTTATGTTAGGTAACAGAACAAAAAACATATATCAGAAGACTTACATACACATTATTTGTGATGTCCTTCAGAAAGGCCAGGTGCTCAGTAGTCATAACCTGCGTGCGTGTATGACTAGATGTATTAACGTGACTGAAGCAAAAGAAGTATGTAAGGATCGTGCCTACCCCCAGGGGAAAAAGGCGTGAGTTTATGTTATGCGCTTAGCATGTATTGCTGGCACCCTTGTGCGAGAGCGGTTTTCAACGACAGCAAGAGTTAAAACTAGATTACTTCATAGTTTGAATTCTAGTCATCATCATCATCATTTCAGCCGAAAGACGTCCACTGCTGGACATAGGCCTCCCCAGGCGTCACCACATTGACCGATCCCGTGCGTCTCGCATCCAGCGCCTTCCCACAACCTTAACCAGGTCATCGGTCCACCTAGTGGGAGGCCTTCCAACGTTTCGTCCTCCGGTTCGCGATCGCCATTTCAGAACTTTTCGACCCCATCGGCCAACCGTTCTGCGAGCAATGTGCCCTGCCACTGCTACTTAAGTTTGGCAATTCTCCGGGCTATGTCGGTAACTTTGGTTCTCCTGCGGATATCCTCATTTCTGACGTGATCACGCAAGCAAATACCGAGCATAGCCCTCTCCATTGCCCTTTGGGTGACTTCAAGCTTTCTGATAAGGCCCATTGTGAGCGACCACGTCTCGGTCCCATAGATGATCACAGGCTACAAACACTGGTCATAGAATTTTGTCTTGAGACACTGCGGTAAATTAGACGAGAAGATACCACGCAACGAATGAATTCTAGTGTATTAATAAAATACCAACTCATAGTTCAGTGAACTGCCATGCATTGTTCATGTCGTTTCAGCACCGATAATGATCACAAAGCTAGTTGTTTAATTATTTTTATAGCACATTATTTATTAGTTCTTTGACCTGGTTAGGAGTCAACTCGACCTGACCTGAAGTTACGAGGTTAGTTATACGTTTTGCAAAGCTTTACTTGGAATCTAACTAAGATGTCAAGTAGCTTGATAGCTTGCTCATTTTTAAAACCAATCCAAAAGTTGTCTTGAAAAGATCACTCTTAGCTATAAGGCCGCTATAAGGCATTGTGTCACCCAGTGTAATATTTTATTCGTCTATACTTTCTGTAACTTATATTGTGTACATAATAAAGAGTATTCTATTCTATTCTTGAATAGAATGAGTCAATTCCTAGAATTTCCAGCAGTGTGGGTAACTATGTAAATTAAATTAAATTCTAGGCAAGCATGCTTCACCATCGACCACATTATCGTTTACCATCAGGTGAGATTGTGGTCAAACGCAAGCATATCAATAATAAATATAAAAATTATAAAGCTGAAGAGTTTGTTTGTTTGTTTGAACGCGCTAATCTCAGGAACTACTAGTTTGAATTGAAAAATTCTTTTTGTGTTGGATAGCCCATCTATCGAGGAAGGTTAAAGGCTATATAACATCACGCTACAACCAATAGGAGCGGAGCATAAATGAAAAATGTTGCAAAAACGGGCAATTTTTTTTCTTTTTGAGAGCTTCCGTTGCGTGCGCTGCGTAAGCGGTTGAAGTTACGCAACAATCATGTATGTAGTACAGGTGGGGTTGGTAGGGTAAATGGGTAGGTAGGTAGCCAGTTGACGGGAGCGAAGCCGCGTGGGACAGCTAGTCAATAATAAAAATGAGATTTGAGAATGTTTGTAAATTAGAATTTAAAATAAAAATAAAAATGTTTGTTTATTTTTTTACGTTATGTCCGCCCCTTTACGTTTGTGTGCATAAAGAAATAAAACAAAAAAAAATAAACTCGGTGTCTTGGTAATAGCTTTTGATGTTGGAGTACATTCTAGTTAGTCGTGATACGATTATATCATGCATTGCAGTGTTATAGGTGGTCACTGTTATTTGACAATTCTGAATATTCCTTCTGGTGAAAAGGCATGAGCGAGTGATGTAGGTAGTAGTTTGTATTGTATATTGTTGTTAAAAATAACCCAGTAACTATGGGATGTAGGGGTCAAATAGGCTCGGCACATAATAATATCATCATCATCATCCATCCATCATCATCATCATCATCATTAGCTCTTTATTGTTCTCACTGCAGGGACACAGGCCTCCTCTTTGTGAGAGGGAATGGACCGAATTTCACCACGCAGGCCCTGTTAGGGTTAGTGGATGTCACATCTCGTCGAATTGTTGGTTCTAGGACATGACGGTTACCTCACGATGTTTTCCTTCATCGTTTTGAGAACAGTGGTGATGAAATAATTTACACAAAGTAAAGCGCCTGCCTCGGTTCGAACTCAAGGCCTATAACATGATAGGCGCGGCCGCTACCACTCGGCCACTACTGCTGAGCTGCGTCCAGTGCGACTGAAAGCCGGCCCCGATTAAGCATTAGTGTTGCGGTTCTTATATTTTATTGAGCACACCGAGTGACTTTACTGTGTTGGCAATAATTCATTTGATATTTTTACACTGGCAACAAAAATGAACTGCTGATCTATAAAGCGCGGGTAAATGACAGTGGCATACTGTCATTTCCCGCCTTATTAAATGTCTAGTCTAGTTTTGTGTGCGAGATAATAAATAAGTATTAGATAGTAAGTGCTTTTATTCTATTATCCATGTTATTTATATATTGTTCTGTAAACTATTTTCTATAAACTGTGTTTAGTGTAATTGTGTAACAGTATGAGAGTACGCCTGGGTGAGTTGTTAAGCATTTTTATTTACATCGCCATTACTCAAGCCACAAGCTAAATTGAAAGATTTAAGTAAGGAAGCGGCAGAAACGAGACTAAAAATAAACACCCGCAGGCTTATTACGTATCTTTTGCAAGAGCAAAACGATAGCGATCAAACGCTTAATGTCATAAAAGTCAGAATTACCTGCGGTGTAGGTATGGTAGGTCCTACACAATCGTTTGCTAATCGCTCGCTGTTAGTCAAAAGCACTTATTAAAAAAACAAACCGCCCACAACTCTAAAACTTCTGTATGGAAGAGCAATTATTGCGCAAAAATCGCTGCCGTTTTGCTCTTTGCTTTGCAAAAGATACGTAATAAGCCTGCCGGCAGACCCAAGAGATGAGATCTGGTGTGAAGAATACTTCACCGTTGCTGATTGGCACAGAGGCAGTGGAACGCGTCCAAAAGTTTACTTACCTCGGGAGCGTCTTGTCAGAAACTGGAGGTAGTGAAGAGGACATCGCTTCAAAGTCGCCAAAGCACGAACTACCGTCGCGCAGCTGAGACCTGTTTGGCAATTGCGGAAACTGACCCTAAGGATTAAACTCAAAATCTTCAAATGAAAAGTCAAATCCGTGCTGCTTTACGGGAGCGAAACGTGGATGGTCACAAAAGACATCTCACGCCAGACCCAAGTCGTCATCAACCACTGTCTTCGTCGTATGCTCGGCATTTACTGGCCCGAGACCATCACCAACGTAGAGCTGTTGGAGCAATGCCACGAGAGCCCGATCGACCGCCAGATCAAGCGTCGCAAAAGGAGTTGGTTTGGCAACACGCTGCCAAGGGATTCTGATCATATACCGAAGCAAGCGCTGGATTGGAATCCCCAAGGCAACAGAAACCGTGGCCGTCCCCGTCAAACCTGGTGTCGCAACGAAGTGACGAGCATCGTTTTACGGAACGCATGGAGCACCTTCTGTGCACATGTGATGCACTGGCTGGTAAGCGAATGAGTCCCCTAGGGGTTGGATATCCAAAACCGGAAGACTATAGGCTCATATCACCTAGTCTCGTTGTAAAACTCATGAAAAGAGTTTTCAACGAGATTGGGGAGGAGTAAGGTATCTAGGGGACCACAATAGATCCCAATGGGTCGAAGTGTCCGAGTTATTTCTCGGCCCCTCCACAAGATAAGATAAGATCGGTATGATGTGGAGCGAGGCGGAGCGTGAAGCTCAAGACCGATCGCGATGGTGGACTATTGTGGAAGCCCTTTGCCCCATCCAGGGGACGTAGGACATTAAGTAAGTCATCCACGCTGAAAAACCCACACAATGTTTTAGTCTTTTAAGTAAAAGACAACAGTATATAGTAGGAAAAAGGCTAGGCAGATTAATAATATAATATTTATTACCAGAAAAAAGTTAGACACATATTAAAGTACACATAAATTGTCAACTAGGGTACAGAGAAATTAATAACAAAAAAGTGTGCGAAAGATAGGCAAGTACAGTCAATACAAAAGTTTTAGCCCTGACTCCTAAACTAGGAGGCAATGTCTTCGCATAAATAGTGGACAAAAATATTATGAGCGTACTAGCAGGCTCGGATAGCCACAGACATGATATAGAGTAAATGGTAAATATATATAAAACACAATTTAATAGTATTTTTAATTAAATACTAATGTTTGTATTAAGTATATGTGTGTAGTGTATTAGCGTGAGGTGTCCGCCATAAGAAAGTGTTGTGTGTGTGTAAGTAATGGAGAAGGGTATGTGATGTGGTGTGGATTGATGTGAGGTGGTGTGATGAGGTGTGGCGTGTTGTGGTCTGTGAAGAGTGAGACCTCCCGCATAAATTAAATAAACAAAATGTTTGCTACATCTACACCTGGACAGATTGTTACCTAACCAAGCGCGCGGCATAAAAGCTGATTATTTTTTTGTTGTTTGATTGGTAATTAGGTACTACCGGTAATTTACCAAAAACCTGAAGTAACCCGAAAAAAGTAGCTACACCT
This sequence comes from Orthosia gracilis, assembly GCA_947562075.1. Classification (NCBI taxonomy): domain Eukaryota; kingdom Metazoa; phylum Arthropoda; class Insecta; order Lepidoptera; family Noctuidae; genus Orthosia; species Orthosia gracilis. The sequence continues at coordinate 63,483,235 of OX387264.1, read as the reverse complement.
ACGATATTTGGACTAGATGAAATTTCTATCTAATGCAGCCTTCAAATATTGGGGTATTCACTGTCGGAAAATTACAGGCATAAGAAAAGATTCAGTTGAGTGTCGGACATGATAGTAGCGATGTTTGACATCCAATAACAAAGAAATTAATGAAGTAGTACAAGTGTATTAACAACAAAATGGCTACAATAAACACTTGGACAGGTTGTTTCCTAAGCAGGGCCGGACCATATTGGATGCCACCTAGACGCTGTAGACGTAACTATGCGTTTAAGCGGTCCGCGTGTGTACCCACAATAAAACAATAGTATGCTTAGCGATAACACGAGGGAAACTAGTGGAATGGACACTGGTGACGTCATAAAAAACGTTTTTGCTGAAGAGATGAGACAAGAATAGGAATCAAGTTTATTTGTTCATTGTTACAAAGTGAGTCTTATCAAAGTGAAGATGGATGGGCTGTGTGAGGAGTATATGGAAGAAAAAGGAATCAGTGATGGAGTGACGGGGAAGAGGACGGTATGGAAGAAGAAAACATGTTGCGCCGACCCCAAGTAACATGGGACAAGGGCAAGAAAATGATGTTACAAAGTGAGTATTTTGCTATAACATTATTATCTTGTCTGTAATAATTTAAACAATCAGTTTTTATGGACGGTGGTCCACAAACTAGGTAGACCTGTATCTGGAGTAATGTTGGTTTGCATTGAGGCCAAGTTTGCTAGCGTAAAAACGGGACTCTGTTACTAAGACTCCGCTGTCCGTTTGTCTGTCTATGTGTCTGTCACCAAGCTGTATCTCATGAACCGTGATAGCTAGACAGTTGAAATTGCCACAGATGATGTATTTCTGTTGCCGCTTTAAAAACAAATAATAAAAACAAAATAAAATAAATATTTAAGTGGAGCACCCATACAACAAATTTGTATTTTTGCCTTTTTTGCGATAATGGTACGGTTCCCTTCGTGCGCGTGGTTTTATGATCGTTTCCAAGCATTAGGTATTAATAAAAGATAGGGTTAATTACAAAATGTAGGGAAGAGCGTATCTTCTTTTTCATGAGTTGATTTTTGAGTCATGCAAACAAGTGTTCTGAACAGGTGATTTTAGGTACCTACGCAATCCAGCAATGGAGAAGAGTCTACCTCTACTAACCTTATCCACCCAAATCCAACGCATGATAAATACATTAAGTATAAATTTTATAAGCCCATTAAAATTAGGGCGGTCGGGCCGCGAGCAAATTGTTGTGAGCGTCGGCGCAGCGCACAAAGGGCGCCGGCTAATCAATTGCTTTGGACCAACTCTTGCGCACCACGCACCAACACAAACAGGGGTAAGTCGAGAATTGTTATTTTTTGTTCTAACAATGGATGATCTATATTTTTTTTTAAAAGAAGAATGTCAAATTTTCATAAAATATGTTTATTAGTATACCTCATTTGGCGGTTCCAAAGGATTTCATAAGCAGTACCTCGTTCATTGGGGGACAAGATTTTTCTCCTAAGATTAGCAGTATTACTAGCTCCCGGAATATATTGTATGCCCTGCTAATATCAATAGATTCTTCTCCTATTAAGTAAAATATAAGAATTCAAACACGACTGCGAAATAAAGGTGTTTAATGATGATATCTCTGCTTACCAGATTATTTCTCTGTTATTTTAATAAAATTATATTTTAAATCTTAGACGATTAGGGCAATACAAGTCTGATTCTAAGTATGTGATTCTTACCATACTGCATCAGCCCTTCACGAAATCTCAAAATCTTAACTTATACCACTGCCCTTTCACCGTCGTCATACTCGGTTCCCCAGTGCCGACTCTTCATTTATTTTATTAGCCGACTCCGCGAGGCATCGTAAGTCATTCGTCTAACGCATTTATTTATTTCAGCCATATCTTTAATTACGTGGACTTAAGAATTAACGAGCGTCAATCCGTGGGACTGCACAGTGCGATATTGCTTGTTGGTAAATTGATATTTGCATAAGAGAGAGATGTGTGTTCAGTTCTAAGAGAAAGGACATTATAGGCTCGTTATGGACCCAATACAATGTCTGATTTCTCGCTGCTATTCTAGTGAAGTCTTTTTTTTCTCTATAAACTCACGCATTTGTCAACCGCAGGCTTATTACGTATCTTTTGCAAGAGCAAAACGATAGCGATCAAACGCTTTATGTCATAAAAGTCGGAATTACCTGCAGTGTAGGTATGGTAGATCCTAAACAATCGTTTGCTAATTTCTCGTTGTTTGTCAAAAGTACTTATTTAAAAAACAACTCCGCTAACAACTCTCAAACTTCTGTATGGAAGAGCAATTATTCCGCAAAAATCGCTATCGTTTGCTCTTGCAAAAGATACGTAAAAAGCCTGCGGATCTAGCAATTTTCTCGCTCCGGGCATAGCCAAATATTTGCCGCCCTTGCCGCACTTTAAAAAGACGCCTTATAAGAAGTTTAATGTTTTAGGATAAATATTATCTATTGAAAAAAAAATGCTGTTTTTAAGCGCCGGATCGGATAAAGCCGCTTTTTTGACAACTTCGAGCGAAGTGAAAACGAAGTTAGCTCGTAAATTTCACCTAAGAATTTTTGAAACATTATGAACGTTAAGTTATTTAACGGTGGGTTTACAACAAGAACCAATAACATTCGACAGCGAAGCGAGCTTGAAATTTTTAGCACCACACCACGAATATATAATATTAGGTTTTCTGATGAAATCGAAAAGGGCTGTCAATGCAGATTGACCGCACCTAATTCATAGCACTCTGGGCATTCGCCCGGCTCGCCCCCTCCTAGGTCCGGCCCTGTTTGTCGATCAAAAATAAATCATTAAATTTATATTCCTGTTTTTTTTACTACAAATACAGTTCTTATATCTAAGTGTACAAAATAAACACTTACACTCATCCTACCATATTCATAAAACAACATAACTTCCTGTTGCAAAAACACTCAAAACATATTAAATCAACATTCCGCAATGCAAAAAACTTAAAGTAGAAATTTAGTGAGAAAACTCTTTCGAACATTCTTTAACAACACTGCTCTCAAAAGAATAATATTTATTAGCATTTCATTGGCCGCAATTACTCCTTAGCTGCACTCTCATCGGGCGTGCTTGTACACCTCTACAAAACCCCCTGAAACTACGCCACTGAACACCTCTGACTGCACTCGTAATTTACGTGAGCACAGAGTCAACAGAATCATTTTACCTACGGGCTTGAACACTTTGAACTCGTATAGAGAATAAACTACGAGTAGTTAGCTGTTTCGCTTTGCAGTTTGTAGAGGAATAATTTTGCTCCAATATGCTGTGAAGTTTTGGCGTTATTGGAAACAGGTGAAGCGGTAATTAGGTAAAAAAAATAATCAAAAAATAAAAAAAACACCCGACTACTTCAGAAGCGAACTAAAAAGCTGTAAACAAGAAAAATCATGCTGTGCAGTTGGAGGATACATATTCGCAAACTGGCTGATGCCCTGATCACCTCCCTTGCTTTGCGCAATCTGGTAAAAAGACGAGACATTAAAATACACGTAAGAAGACGCGATGTATTTCACAAATAACTGAAAAGAAAATCGTGATGGTGTAAACACGTGATATTGTAAATAAAACCAGTTTGAACCAAAATTCATTACGACATCATGCGTATTAAATAATTCAGTCAACTCATACCTATTTACTTGTAGGTAATAAATACATAACACACGTCATACACCTAAGTAAACTCACGCAAAAGGAGCATGCAAGGATCGTAACTTATCTGCTAAGACTGCTACTTCTACAGAATATCTTCGCGTTCTGTAGTTTCTGCCTACACCCATGGAAAAAAGGCGCCTTTCTAATAACAACACACGCACGCACTTTTTATAACCCGACTGCGGGAGAGTAATGTTTTTTGAGCGTAATTATGTCAATTTCTATGGCACGCTCTACAGCCCAAACAGCTTGATGGATTATGACATATGAGGTGTCGTTGGATTTGTCGTGTAATGTGGGACTTTAACCCACTAAAACTTCACGGGTTCCTTTGTGCCGCTTATGGCGGGAACACGGGTACGCGTTAGCACTCGCCGCGAACCGGCCGCGGCTGTCTGTCACCGGACCCTCCTCTAGGGGTTATACCCATCACCGGCGCAACAAAACACATTGCACGCCGCCAAACGATGGTGATGATGATGGTACCCTTGGTCCACCTGTGACGGATCAGGTCAGTGGCCCCGCCACCTACCACTTTTCGGCAGCGGGGGATAAAAAGTGGCAGTGGCAACCTCGTAAAGGCCGCGTAAGGTAGGGAGACCGGTGCACCGCAATACCGGCACACCTTTCCCGACGTGGCCTCCAACCCTCAGCCGCGGTATCGTATGGGAGGCCCTGGGTAGCTCCACACGACATCGCGGCGCGCCTCAGTTGCGATGTCGCCTCTGTTACCAAGCGGAACCGAAACCTGCTTGTTGGCCGCTACGCATAATAGGCAAAAGCCCTGACGGGCGGACTCTCCTCGGGAACCTCTTCGCCTTCCCCTTTGGTGACCAAGCCACGGCTACTAAGCCGGGGGGGTTTAGTAGCCGTGGCTTGGTTACCCAAGGGGTCGCCTCGACAATGCGGGAACCGCCGCGCCGTGTATAAATTATAACTAATACTTGTTATTCTCTTTTCAGTTTTTATCATTCGGGTTTTTATAATTATTTGTTTAATAATAGATAGTGTCGCGTTTGATCACTATCTCACCTGATGGTAAGCGAAGATATGGTCGACGACGAAGGATGCTTGCCTTTAAGCAACCTGTTCACTCTTGGCTTAAACACCCCCATGTTTTATCTATCAAGAAACAGACTCTCGCGAGGAATTTCACTCCTTACCTGGACGTACGATGAAAGTATTCCCTAAACGTTTAGTGCTAATGCGAGGGATGTCCACCATGTTCGATGGCGCACAACCGTACGTCTTGTAGTCCGATGATGGAAAGGGCTCGGTGAATTAAAAATTGTGCAATTCCATCGGAAAAACTCCGAAATGTAACCGATAAAATAACTGATAGGTTAGCAACTCAGCGTTGACGTCGTCGCGTTATATTAGATCCATTAGCAAAAAAATTATAAAATCACTGTATATATATATATATTAGGGTAAACCACCCTATTGCTGGTATTGGCATTTCTGAGTTTAAAGGCAAAAAATAAGAAAACCATAGATTACGCAATGTTGGAATTGCTGTACGTGCACATAGGATTTTAGGTAGCTTTTTTATAATTCAGTGAAAATATATATATATATTTACTATTTCATTAGATGAAACGGCTCTTAAAATAAAGATTAGAATATTTCCTTCGATATCATTATATTTTTTATGCTAGTTCATTTTAACATCATTTTCTGGGCATTTGATTGCGAAGATGATACTATCTAGGCACTCCTTAAAGTCCCAATAACTGGATATCTTACCCTATATATAATTCATTCTGAATTGACCTTTGCTCTGGTGCTGAAAATTACAGACACGCTTATGTTTATCGTATCAATACTACGGATGTTTGTACTACTTCTTTGCAGGAGTTACACAAATATTAAAATGTACTCTGATGACAATTTATACATATTTGTTTAAGCACATTACATATATGGTTTATTATTAAAATCCCAGACCATTAGAAGTACCTATCCGCTATCTTCAACGAGATCCATAAAAGTAATCTTACTTCGATATAGGTTTTCACTAAGCTAAGTAAATAACATTTCCAGCTTCGTGCTCAAAAAGAATTTCTGACCGAATTTGATTAGTAGCAGATTTTTTTTCAGTAACGATATCATTAGAGTTTCTTCATCACAAATCCTTGGCTCTGGTAGAACCAAATCGAAAAATTCAGAAAATATTTAATTAAATAGATGTTTCAAATATTATACAAATTACAAATCGACAGGATGATTTAGAGACCCCATTAATATTGCCAAGTTACTTTAGATGTATAATCGATTTTACACAGCAATTTGAAGACAAAAAAATGTGTTAAAAAAACACATATCATATTCTTTATCATATTTTGTGTATTAAAAGAAAAGAAAGAAAACTTGTTTATTTGGCACAAACAGATACACAAAATGTAGGTACAAATAAAAGGGGACTTAATGTTCTTGCTGTTGATGGATGGATGAAAGCCGATATACCAGACCCTGATTAAGAAAAACTGATATTATTTTGAACGTTAAAAAATCTAGAAAACTGTTATTTCAGAAGATATTACACAGGGCCATGATTAAACAGATTACAATTCCCGAAAGACTCATGAGGATTTGCCACGATTTGAGAACTGGCCACGGGTTAAAACATCGAGGTCGCAACTCGCAGCAGGTACACCCGTCCACCCGACATTATTTCTATAATTAGGCGACTTAACCTTGCAACTAGGCACTGTAAACAAATCCGTGACTGATTGAGAAAAACTGACTTCATTTTGGACACCCAAAATTTGTTTCACCATGGCTGAGTGGAATGAATTCCCGAAGGACTCATTAACATTTGCAACAACTGGCCACAGGTCGGAACAACGAGTGCACCTGAAATTATATCTACAATTAGGCCACGTAGCCCTGCATCTAGGCTATTTTTAATCAATAACCGATTTTGCACACAGATTCGAAGCAAATACCATGCCAAACATTTATGGGATGGTATTGGCTTGGGAGTCTTCAAGTCAAGAGTGAATAGGTTTCTTCTAAGCAAGCATGCGTCATCGTCGACCACATCATCGCTTACCATCAGGTGAGATAGTGGTCAAGCGCGAGCCTATCAACTATAAAAAAAAGAAAAAAAAATGGATGAAATAAGATATACTCGTATTTTGACAAAAATATATCATCTTTATTACTATGGTCCACTTGCATGAAAAACTTAACTCAGAGTTAGTTGCTGACACGAGGTTAAATTGAAAGTTTGTTTTATAATATTTTCAATTTAAATTCGTTTTAGCAACTAAAACTGAGTTAAGTTTTCTTTCTTGGGCCTTAGAATACAAAAAAAAAACTTATTTTTAGAATTCATTCCACGCTTTGATTCAACAAACTACTCTTCCCAAAAGACTCATTAACATTTGCAACAACTACCCACGGGTCGGAACATCGAGGTCGCAACTCGCAGTAGGTACACCCGTCCACCCGACATTCTATCTACAATTAGGCCACTTAACCCTGCAACTAGGCGCTGTAAACAAATCCGTGCTTTGTCCACTGAGTTAACACTGTACGGCTAAGTGCTGGTCGATCCTTGTTAACGTTTTAGGTTAACAAGACGACCGCGGTGTTTACGCCGGCCGGTATTGGTACAAGGAGGTAGCGCCTTACTGCTGTGTTTGGGTTAGGGGATAGGAGGGAGCGGAGGCAGAGGCGGGTGTGCTAGCGATTTGAATATCATCTTATGAGTATAAAAAATATCACTCACTCTAATCACTCACTCTACTCACACTAAAATCAAAATAATATTTTCAAAGAGCTCCATCGGTATGCTTTGCCTTCCTTACAAAATGAGGATTAGATACTTTGGAATTCAGAAAACTACTCTAATAGTAAACATGGCAAATTATCTTTTTACCCGACTGCAGGAGGAGGGTAATGTGTTTGTCAGTCTTTGTATGTATGTATGTATGTTTGTTCCTATGTGGCGTTCTAGGGACCAAACGTGATGGCCGATTTTGATTATTCTTACGTCAATCGATTTGTCTTAAACCTGTGAGTGTCTAGATACTACTGGCTACATTAAAATTGGAAAATAGAAAAATGGCGGATTTTGGTCGCCATATTGTGGGGGCCCAATTTTTTTTCTTTTAAAGCCATCGTGTGGCGTATCAAAATAATTTTTTTAAGAGGTGATTACAAAAATATATAACACTTATATGTTTAAATGTACCTAATACTAGAAAAAAATAACTAAAAAGTTGTAAATAAAATAAATATTTAAAAATAACAAAAAACCCGACTGCTTTAAAAGCGAACTAAAAAGAAGTAAACAAGAAGAAAATCATGCTGTGCAGTCGGAGGATACATCTGGTTTTGGTCAGCCAGCACGCGCATATGTATCCTCCGACTGCACAGCATAATTTTGTTTACGTCTTAATGACTCCAAGTCAAATTCTTTCCACTAAAGAACAGAAAGAACCTATTTAAAAAGGGTTTTATGGATTTTTTTACAGAATTGAATTTTAGAGAAGGCAAATAGAACAAAGAATGACAAGAAAAAAAAAAGGGAAGACGAAGCTCATGGCGCATGTAAATTGGCTATTAGTTGTATGAGAAGAAACTGTAGCAGTTAGTTAAGTGGGTAGATTAGTTATGTCGTTGGTTTATGAGCAACGTAACGTTAGTACTAAAAGAACCAAAACGCAAATTTTAATAAGAAAATAAGGCTTATATTGTATTCTTAAACCTGACTTTAAGCCTTTAATTTAGACCACACATGAAAAAACGATGACGTCGATTACAAAACATTCTACAGTACTGTGTACTTAGTCTGAAAATTACCATTATAATAATATGCTAATTTAACATCCTCTTTAAACTAACTTTAAATTTTATTTATATTTTATAACATCCTCCTACAAAATAGAACCAGAACTCTCTGATATAAATGTTTAAATAATTGTGAACGCTACTGTAAAAAAGGTACAATTTTGACATAACCTTTCCATTTTGACATTTAAATATTGACAGAACTGTAACTCGATCACAAGTCAAACTCTTATGTCAACAACGTCACTAACTAAACATCATTGTCTCTGTTACACGTAGCGTGAAAGAGCGGGTGGCTGTAGTTGTCAAAGTGAATTTAACACATGGAGAGCAATGTCACCCGTGGTCGGCTTTACGTCAAAATTCGGCGTTTTCCTCAAACCACATTATCACTTCCATGGTAATAGGGACAGGCGCGCGCGCCGACATCTGTGCTAACAAACGCACACTACAACACGGAACTGGAAACTGTATCAAAAGTTTGTGGCAAACAAACTGTCGCGTTTTTTTAGAAGTTTCTGCCTAAAATTGTGTTCAGGGGCTCTAGGAAAAACGGCATACTATCAGCGTTGGCCACGTTCCTATGTTCAAGACCTGAGAGCTTCAGGTCTAGCTGAACTTGATGATTATCAAAAAGCATTCCAGTTTTATTCGATTATCGATTTTAGAGGCTACATGGCAAATTTGAAATTCTAAAGGTAGTTATATAAGTTTCCACTTTTATATATCATCATGATTTCAGTCGAAAGATGTCCACAGCTGGACATAGGCTACCCCCAATTGTCACAACACTGATCGGTCCTGTGCGTTTCGCATCCAACGGAGTCCCGCAGACTAGACCAGGTCGTCGCTCCACCTAGAGGGAGGCCTTTCATCGCATCGTCTTCCGATTCGCGGTCGCCACTCCAGAACTTTCCGGCCATCGGATCTGCTAGATGTGCCCTGCCCACTGCCACTTAAGTTTGGCAATCTTTCGGCTATGTCGGTAACCTTGGTTCTCTTGTGGATGGTTACCATTATAGTCTCAGCTAATAAAATAAAAGGGTAACATTATATGTTTGCTTGTAGGAGGTCATCTCTGGAAGTACTGAACAGTATACGAAAATTCAATTTACTGATAAACAGCTATAGCTAATGTCACTGAGTGACATAGGCTGTGTTTTATTTTATCCCGAAAAAATGCACGAGCCCTGTAGAATAGCCATGGAGACAAAGCCGCGGTAATGAGCAAATACTTACATACATAACAGAACGGTAAGAGCGCGTTCAGACGTCACGCGCCCGCTAACGCACGCCACGCGCGTAATCCGCGTCTGGTTCGCTTTGAAATTTAAATAATAAAATGTTTTATTCGTTAACAAAAGTTGGTTTAACAATATTGAGGTTGACTTCTCCTTTAAAGTGTGAAAACACCTGTGCCAGGCGAGGCCGCTCTCCCATAACTTGGTTACATTTATGTATCATCATAATAACTTATCTTAAATCTATTTGACTGAGTTAATAGCACAATGCACTAAATGTATGTGATTGCGCACGCACTTGTGCGCACGTTCGTGTGGAAGTGCGAGTTAGGGTGTGCGTGTGTGTGCAAGTGAGAGTGTGAGTTAGGGTGTGCGTGTGAGTGCAAGTGTGAGTTAGGGTGTGCGTGTGTGTGTAAATGTGTGTGAGCAAATATATAACGCGATATATATTTATTTATTCAATGTTTTATACATAAATTCATTATTTATATTTACACACAAGCGCACACATTACATACAAATCGTTACTACTTAATAATATGAACAATCATATTTTCTGTATCTACATAATTTAGAGTTTTTATCCACTCTGTCACCATCTGTTTACATTCCAAGGTAGTTTTTGTATATATTTTAAGAATTTTATTAATGGAGTTGTTTGTTGTATACGATTTGAGTTTTATGACACATATACAATAGATCACAAATTACGTATGCAGGGTCGGTGCAGCGCGAGTGCGGGGTGAGCGCTGGGTTGGGACGAAACGGGCGCGTGGTATGTGCGGTTGGACTTTGATAAATGCAATCTGAGATCTATTGATGTGTCATAAGACTCAAATTATATACATCGAATTTCAAAGCGAGTTAGGCGCCGGTGCTGAAGCGCGTGGCGTACGCTTAACGGGCGCGTGTCGTGAGGTTATGTTTTTAAGTCCCATGTAATATATAGCAAGCCTATTGCCATCAACTGGGGACAAGTCCAGATGCTTACAGCATATTTAAGGTGACGACAGTCGCCAACGACCTTGAGGGAGCAAACGCGCACTCGTTTCACACCCGAGCGTCCCAAAATTCAGTATTTTTTGCACTTTCCTTATTATTCTAACACTTTAAAACAATCTTAGATTAAAAGGGAGATAATTAAATTGTCTTTGAGATAATAAAAATTCAATTAAAATACGACCGGCGGTTTTTATGCGATTGTCGATTTTTAGTCCGTGTTGGACAAAACTTTACAAACTAATTACACTATGTTATACAAGTAAACTTAAAAATTTTCTTAGATCAAATTATTAAGCAAATGGTCTTATGTAAAAATATTTTTTCAAAAAAGATAGGACTGGCCGTCTAGACGTAATTCTCATTTTAAAATAAGCTACTGAGGGGTATCAGCGCCTTAATACTCTCGATATCACAAAATACGAAATCAATAAATCCCAAAAGCCAGTAGAACAACATTTCAAAACCCTTTTAACATTATCTCCGCCTAATCTCCTAAGATTAATTTAGAAATGAAAATCAGTCTCGATTCCCCGTATTCTGTGCAAAATCTTTTAATTCTAACCTTTCGGCTAACCTTTAGAAAAAGGTTACTACAATAAATAGAATGGCTATCAAAAACATTAAGTTTAGTTTATCTTATCTTGAAACAGAGCCTGGGGTAGGTACTTGTGGTCAGTTTCAATTCGACAAATAGGTACAAGATTATTACGATATAACAAGGAAAACATTACGATCTTTATTCTGAAGATTGAATTTCTTGTTATTTTTTATTCCTTTTTCTAAGGCCTTGCTTGACCCTTTTATAAAAAAGGTCTTACTTCAGTCGCCGAGCCAAAGAAGTAAGACATTACCTCTGACTTGACCTAGATTTTCTGTATCTGTGTAGAAAATATAATATTTTTAAGTTCAGAGGGTCTAGACTAAAGTCTGTTTTTTTTTCACAGACAAAATTGACATATGCAAATGTCAAATTACTTATTTTATGGCTTATTAGGTCTCATGAGGAATGTTATATATAACTCCTTTTAGACCGTTACGGTATTTGAGACTACATGAGTTATATATAACATACTTCAGGAGCCTTGGTAAGCCCTAAAAGAAGTAATTTGACAACTACATGTGTCAACTTTGTCTCTGAGATAAATAAGACAATTCATTAAAAAAACTTTTTTTTAAACAATCTTTTTTCGTATTTTTCTCAGCAAATCCTTTCAATTGATACGCATATCATGGCAGTGCACAAAAAATAACTAGTCCGCCAACTTGGGCCGCCGGCCCAATATTAGATTAAGAATGACGACGATCAGCTAACCATGCATTGTCATCCAAACTAAACGTTTATGCAAAATTTCATCTAAATCGGTGGAGAATAACTGCTTTAAAATTCAGTTGCAGGATTTAATCCAAACACACTTATATACATACATTGCAAGTAAAATAAAGGTTTGCAAAAAAGACTGTACTTTTAGTCCATAATGACTGGAATAATAATAGTACAAAAAGATATGAGGTAATAAAGAATATTACATAAATAAAAACATACATACAAGAAACGCGAGAAAAACATTACCCTTTCCTTGCAGTCGGGTAATAAAAAGGCAGTAGACGACATTTTATTTTGCGTTGCATACAAATAGAATCATCATCATTATTTCAGCCGAAAGACGTCCACTGCTGGGCATCGGCCTCCCCCAGGCGTCGCCACATTGACCGGTCCCGTGCGTCTTGCATCCAGCGGATCCCCGTTCGCCAATCAAAATAGAATCATCTGAACTGAGAAACCTGCCGAAATTAATACAATTTAATAAAATATCGCTCGCTTTGATGATACCGAATAATTTCATTCAAAGAACTCATTATCGTCTTCCTTTATTCCGAGACGCACTAGTTTAATGAACAGTTTAAACCATCCGCTTTATAAATGAGTTATTCGTTGCGCACGCGTCGCTTTGCAGGTGGTCTCTCTAAGCAAATTTAATGCTGTCATTATTATTTTAAGGATTAATTTGATTTAAACTTAGCAAAATGCCAATAATTAATGTTAATTTATTAAAATAATTAAAATTAATGTAAAGTCGGGGAAATTAAATTATTATTATTTTTTTCATTATTATAAACCATTTTGACAACAATACCCAGTAATTGAAACAAAAAATAAACTTTTCTGTAGTTGATACTAACAATCACATAGACAATTACGCTTTATGACATGCAAATTTTGACATCAAACTAATACCCATGAACACTGAAGAAAAATTATGAAAAGGAGTCGCCAGTTAGTAGCTTCGGTTACGAACATATCCGATACAGCCAAAATCTCCCGAGTAGAAGTAAAACTCGCACATTTTTCTCTCTTTTCTACCTAGCGATACCTCAAACTCTCCTCCACTCACAACTCGTCTACAAGATCCAATTAACTCTTCAATTTTATCAACAACGTACAATGAGTGGCTTCGACATCCCGAACATAGCCGAAGACGTCCGAAGACAGCCGATATCTGCCGAGTTATTAATTGAGCATTCTGGACGCGTAATGGGACGTACGCAAGAGCACTCAGTTGCTATCTTTATGAAGACGCATGCGCAAAGTAAATAGTCTTACTATGAGCTTGGTTACGCTATGTGGAAATTGAGTGAGAATAGATTACTCTAGGTAAGGACAGTTTAAGTTAGAATGGATGTAAGAAGTTTGCAGAAAATGTTTTAAAGATATTAGAAGATGTTAGAGGATTTTATTGTAAGTACAATGACAGCATAGATGCCCCCGTACCAAAACTATCATGGTGCGACTGGGTGGAAAAGTGAAGGAACAATCTTTTCGTATTTCTCACTGCAAAATATTGTGCTTCGTATCGAATGTGTGTTTTGCTAATAAAATAATACAGTGGCAGGTAAAAGATTTTTTTTAATTATTGTTTGGGCCGCAGTACATACTTGCCGTGGTTCTACGACAGAAGAGAGTCCTGTTTGATAAGTATAGGCAACACACGTGTGGTACCCTTGGTATTGGAGATGTCCTGGTGGCCCAGTGACTAAGACCTCGTCTCTTTTGCTAGAGGTCGTGAATTCAAATCCGGGCAAGTACCAATGCGACTTTTTCAATTAATATGTACTTTCTAAATTTATCTTGGACATGGCTGACGACGGAGAAGGCAAACATCGTGAGAAAACTTGGAATTATATATTTTTTTTATTTGATATAGGCTCGCGCTTGACCACTATCTCACCTGATGGCAAGCGATGATGTGGTCGACGATGGAGCACGCTTGCCTAGAAGTAATCTATTCACTCTTGACTTAAAGACCCCTAGATTGTTGTATAGTTTGTATGAATTTGTGATAAATTCTTGTAATTGGTAAAAGGCGTTCGAGTGCGAGAATAAACCAATGAAATAAATAAATATACATAGGTCACCTGCTAAATTGACACTCTATGGCAGAAAAAAACTTCAATAAGCTCCTATAATTTAATAAAAATACTAACTTTATTTACCATCTTCAATCGAGAATCCACAGTACGGTATCCAGCTGAAATCTATAATTTTGCAATTGTCTCCGGCAGTTACGACGCGGTACGCCAGCTTTACTCAGGGCAACTATAACCTTGTTCGTATCTACCGACCTTCATAACCTTACGACCGAAGTGACACCTGTTTGTTTCTAGCTTTAGTATCGAGAACTGAGGACTCTAATGCGTCTAACTTTTTACGTGTAAAGGCTTGAGATACATCGGTTAGATTTGAGATTCACCTTGAAATATTTATTTTTCTTTATTAAAAACGCCTCACACTAGGAATTTAGCCAGTATCATGGGTGGGTTTTCAAATATTTAAACACACATACACAAACATCTAATTGTCTGATGATGAAGTACCTGTAGGCCTGAGTAGATGCCCTAGACATATAAGACTTTTCTTAGAGATAATGACTATGAAGACGCAATAAGACAACGTTGTAATTAGCTTAAAAGAAGATGTAGTGTCAAACATTTAAAAGAGTAAGCTTAGATGATTTGGTCATGTTTAGAGGATGAATTAAAAGAAACCCCGGAAGGAGACGCCCTAGAAGAACATACACGGTCTTATTGATGCGTATAGGTGCGTAGTACTCATAACCGGCGTGCGTGTATGACTATACGTATGTATGAACGTAGAGTATGTTAGGATCGTTGTACGTGGCACTCTGTATTTTCAAAAAGTGCAATGTTTGAGCTTGAACACGTGTAATTTCGGAAGCGCATATTAGCACTGAAAGGAAGTCACTTCTTCATGTGCCCAAAGCCTCAAGTAGGCTTGAGCCGGATTCATCTTGTCCCGGATGAAGGAGTTTAGGCTTGTTAAGGTAAGCTTCACTGCTGAGCATGAGGTCTAAGGGTTCAATTCTCTGATCGGGCAACTTATTATAGGGTTGTACTTATTTGTTTTACTTATTGTATGGTTGGTAAAAGTTCATAGAATACCTACTCGGTAGGAAAAGTTTTTGTGGAAATCATGTAATGGTTACAAAACTAACGTCTTTACTTTACCGTAGCTATCTGTATTCCTTTTTAGAAAAAGTTGGTTATTTAACTTGTAGTGGATGTTATCAACCACACAAAATTGCAGAACCTAATTACTTAATATGATAATAGAAAAATATGTGTTAAACATTTAATATAATAACAATCTTAGTTTTCTGTATACATCCAAGTTGGCAAAAGGTATTTAAAAGGCAGTCGTGAGAAGAAACGCCAAGAGGAGATAAATGATTTTATTTTTGTAAGTAGGTTTGTACAAACACTTTTACATGTCGATCATATTTTTTTAAACTAGATGAAGTCGGCGTTTCCTATCTGACTACTCTGAGAAGAAAGGCCGAAACAAACTCAGAGGTCACAGTCGCTTTTAAAGTCCAGACAAAATCTTGGTTAGATCATGTGAAGACCATGTAGACCGAAGTTCGAAATGGTCTTTTGAAGAAAGAACCAGCCAGATCGAGTGGACCTGTCCAGTCAGTGCACGCATTTGTCAATAACCGTGCAGCTCAATTCAGAATTTAAGGAGCTCAACGATTCGACGAGCAACACCAAAGAAAGGACATTCGGGTAGGCCGCATAAACTACTCAAACTGCCAGACCATGATTAAAACTAACTTAGATAAATTAAAAACAAACAAAAAGTATGATCCACATAGTCTTAAAAGTAAATATTCTTGTCATTGCAAAAAAACAAAAAAAAAAAAACAAAATTCACGGTGCAAAATATATAGGTAAAAAAAAAAAAAAAAATTAATTATGATGCCCTGTAAGGACATACAAGGATCTTATTGGTGGTGTTCTTTAGAAGACCAAGTACACATTACTCATACCCGGCGAGCGTGTAGTTGTAGAAGTTGTAAGGGCAGGAGCCTTTACACTTAATGTTGAATGTTTAATAAAATAAATGTTAATGTTAAAAAAAGGTATTTAATACTATATTACACTAAAATAATGTAAAAAGAAAGTAATAGAAAAATGTTATAAAAATGTTAAATGTTGCGCGAGCTCGATACAAACCGAAGACTGACGTAGATACTTGCGTACGTGTAGGTCCTGTACTACATTTTATAAATTAACAAAATTTGCAGTATTTTAAGTAGTAGCCAAAGTACAATGTGCGGTTGCTAACCGTACAGAAGTAGTGGTAGCGACTGCCTTTTCCGCACTTAGACTCCTATTCGGTCCGTTGTGCGTGGGGACACTGGCTAACATAGCCAGCCTAGCTCCGTCCAAAAGCACAGAAGCTTCCTGGGGGCTTCACAGGCTTCACGGTGCGACCTCACTGTTCCGAGGATTTTTCACTTTGAGATGCCACGGCTTCGCATTCTAGGATTACGTGGGAAGCTTATTCTTCGGCATTAAAACAGCTACTGCAACGTGGGCTGTCTGTGGTGCCTATGTTTGTTAAGGAGAGTTTGGCCCGTTATTGTTACTATGATTATTTTAAGGTTATTTCTACTTAGGCGGACAAGTTTTTTTACTTAGACGCGAGTATACGTTTGGCAAAGTAATTTTTCATGTCTACAGTCTGTTGCACGTGACCATCTGTTATTATGGAGTTATGGTGATCTCTAGCGAATCCACGCACGAAATTGCGAGAGCGGCAGGGGGAGAAGTAGGTACGGACCTAGCCCTAACATCTCGGAGCCCCTCTTCGTAAGTTCATCTGCGGCATCATTGTCTAAGGATCCGCTATAACCCTTGATCCACTGGAGGGTAATTCGATTGGATTTCGATATTCTCTCCAGAGTGAGGCGTATACGCCGAGCATATATAACTAGACTAGCGGTCCCACGCGGCTTCGTTCCTGTCAACTGGCTACCTTACATACATGAATGTTGCGTAACTTTAACCACTTACGCAGCGCACGCAACGGAAGGTCTCAAAAAAATGAATATTTTTGCCCGATTTTGCAACATTTTTCATTTATGCTCCGCTCCTATTAGTCGTAGTGTGATGTTATATAGCCTATAACATTTCTCGATAAATGGACTACCTAACAAAAAAAGATTTTTTCAATTCCAACCAGTAGTTCCTGAGATTAGCGCGTTCAAACAAACAAACTCTTCAGCTTTATAATATTATATATATAAGTATAGATATATGAACTTAAGTGAAGCAAAATGATTATGTAAGGATAGCGTAGTTTATGTCTCAAAGTCGTCAGTTTATGTATGAGTATATGTGTAGGTTTACAAGTTGGCCACCTTATATTTATTTAAGTACATAGTATCAAAATCCGTTCGTATCGTAATACTTTGTCTAAATTAAATCGAAAATAAGCGACGAATAATAACATAAGTGGAAAATCTTTTTTTAAGGATCTATTAGACTAAAAACTCGGTCCACTTATAATAAGTAACATAAGATATTTGTAGAAGCAATTCGTGGAATATGTAACGGAGGCGTAGGCTGTGACGTCAAACATTACTAATTTGCTCTCGTAGTGTTGTTTGCGCGTGCGCACCGCTCCTGTTTAGCTGGGTACAGAGCAAGCAAACGAACGTTATCGAGTGGGATGGGAATTGTCGCACGCTCGCTCGCCTTTATATACTCATTCCCGTTTGTTAGTTGATACAGGGATGACGATCATATCAACACTGTATCAACTAGCCTCTTGAAGCATAATTGCAGAAGGCGAACGAGCAAAAGGTGTCCTTCAGTGGTTGGCGATCGTTCGCTTGGTCTATACTAGGCATTTGAAGACGATGGTCTTGAAAAATAAAACTTATAACAAATATCAAGTTCGTGTCGGAAATCAAGTTTTTCATAAATTCAGGAATTTGATTTGGCCTTACTTTAAATGAAACCGCCTGTATTAGCGAAGTAATGGTCAGCTCACACCGAATCGCAACGCGATGCTTGACGAGGCTACTGGACGATGCGATATTATAACTCTGTACAACCAAACTGGTCTCTCTGTACTTTTTTTCTGTACTTCAAACAAAACGCATCACGACGCTGAGTTGCCTCGGGGGTGCAGTGTGACGCCCGAGGTACATTAGAATTCTCTCACTGAATTAAATACTTTTTGTCTACTCTCATATCGTAATATTCAAATTATAAAATTCAAAACGAGTTTATATTGACATACTTTATAAACACAATATGAAATTTTAAAATAGAATCTTATTATAAAAATATTTCTCTAACTAAATAATGCTGTAAAACATTTTTTTTCTATTACGATTCAGGGCAAATCCAAGAAGTTGTAATGGAAAGTTTATGCGGGGCGCGCCATTTCTACCCGACTGCGGGAGGGAAATGTTTTTTTATAGTACCTAATATAAAAAGTTTTGATTCCAATTTTTACTTGTCTGTGGCAAACGCTTTGGCGCATGCGTGGTTAATGCGGTGATGTGCTGGGTTTTGGCGCCATTCAAACGTTTTGCTGTATTGAATTTTTCTTACTCCTTTGGCTTTTTCTTTTATTTAGTAGGTTCAATCTCAATGTATGAGTGTAGATAAAGTAGTGTATGAAACTGCACATAACTACGTATTAAAACATTCGTGTGATACTTTTAAAAACACGCACTCATATTTTAATACCCCTTATTATACAACAGTTTCATAAACTATTAATATGTGGCAAATCACATCACATCACATCATCAGCCTATTAATGTTCCCACTGCTGGGACACGGGCCTCCTCTCTGTGGGAGGGAATGGGCCGTAAACCACCACGCGGGCCCAGTTCGGGTTGGTGGATGTCACATGTCTTCGAATCTTTGGTTCTAGGACATGGCGGTTTCCTCACGATATTTCCCTTTACCGTTTTGAGAGCAGTGGTGATGAAATAATTTACACAAAGTAAAGCGCCTGCCTGGGCTCGAACCCATGACCTATTACTTGTAAGTCGCGGCCGATACCACTGGGCCACCACTGCTCCATGTGGCAAATAAAGTTCTATATTGTATCGCTCGCGCATCCGATGTGAGTCGACCCTTCTACGTAGCAGAAATGTAGGCGTCGCTCGTCTTTCCACATGTCAAGTTTACTTTTGTGCCGTTGTTTGCGTTTGTGCACGAACAAACCTCCGCTCCTGACACCTCCTGCCGTTTGTTCAAATATACTTACTTTGTATACTAATTTATACTAAACCTAACTATTACTTATAAACAATAAAATATTACACCTAGGCGTCGAAATACTCCCCCACATCGCTGTCATCCGGGAACGTACCCAGAAGACTGGCAGCATTACCACGTTGAATGTCAATGCTGATTTTTTGCGCAATTTACAAGGCAGCCCGCTGGGCAGCCCGCTGGTCACGCACAGTGTCGATCAGTCGGCGAGAGATCTCCTTGAAAAGAAGACGCGCACTCGGGCTCCATGACTGAAGCGTTTGAAGACTATCAGTATTGAAGTGAGGGCACGAAATAAAACTATTTATCATTAATCATTACATCTTTAATATTTACAAATATCTTTATTTTAAATGTGATGTTATATCTGCACGAAATTTTCACTATTGATATTGTTTTCAAAGATTTGTTAAAATATTTTATCTTATGCTAAGCCTATGCATCCTATATTTCTATCTCAATAAAGAAAAAAAGAATGAATCGAGAAGAGAAGAGATAAATATAATACCTTTTTACAAAAAATATAACTGACTTCCAAAAAAAAAAACACTACAAAGTGAAAAATAACTTCAATTTCGGAAGTCGGTGTTCCTGTTTTAATTTCTTTGATTTTTGAAAACATTTTTAGTGGTCTTTTATGGACAAGTTCTATAGTAAGGTACCTTTAACGCTCAAAGTGATGTCAAAATAGATTACCCGAATAACATGTAATTTGGATATACATAAAAAAATTTGAGAACCTCCTCCTTTTTGGGAAGTCGGCTAAAAAAAAAGAAGAAAAGTGAAAGAATAGACAGAAAAGAAAAGCAACGAAAGAAAAGAAAAGATAAGAAAAGAAAGAACGGATTTTTTTTTAAAAAACCTGCCTATAGTGCCAGTCGGACTCGCGCACGAAGGGTTCCGTACCATAATCGCAAAAAACGACAAAAAATCACGTTTGTTGTATGAGAGCCCCACTTAAATATTTATTTTATTCGGTTTTTAGAATTTCTTGTTATAGCGGCATCAGAAACACATCATCTCTGTAAATTTCAACTCTCTAGCTATCACGGTTCATGGGATACAGCCTGGTGACAGACAGACAGACAGACAGACCGACCGCCGAGTCTTAGTAATGGGATCCCGTTTTTACCCTTTGGGTACGGAACCCTAAAAAAGAAATAATTAAAAGAAATATTAGCAATAGATACAGGTAGTTCATATTTCTATGTAAGCGTTTCCTCAGCCGCAGCCGCCTCGTATTTACACGTATCTAGTTTCACGTGCCGGTACTCTGAAAAATAATGAAAATTAGATTATTGAAACTGGCGGACTTTGATTTTATTTCACCGAAATGTTTGTAATAATTCAAGTAATGTTTTCAGGGAAACAACATGGAAAAGATGACCGGAAATTTTGAAAAACTCGAATATCACGCGTTAGTATTATGCACAAGGGAAATGAATAAGTATTATGCACCATTCGAGCACAGTGACGCGGTGACACTCTAATAATTACCCGACTGCCGAAGGAGGGTAATATGTTTTTCAGAATATGTATTATGTTTGTTACTTTGTGGCGTTTTAGATACCAAACGCGTTGGCCGATTTTGATGATTCTTACGTCAATCGAATCGTATTAATCCTACGAGTGTCACTGGCTACATTAAAATTGGAAAATAGAAAAATGACGGATTTTGAGCGCCATAGTGTGGGGGCCCAATTTTTTTTTACAAACCCGTCTTATGGGGTATCAAAATAAAGGGTTTATAAAAAAAAAGTAAAAAAAAAACCTGACTGATTAAAAATCGAACTATCAAGAAGAAAATCATTCTGTGCAGTCGGAGGATACATCTGGATTTGGTCAGCTAGCTCGCACATATGTATCTTCCAACTGCACAACATGATTTTCTTCTTGTTTACGTCTTTTTAGTTCGCTTTTTTAGCAGTCGCGTTTTTTGTTATTTTTATTTATTTTTTTGTTCCATATACTTTCATTGTCGCTGCGTTAGTGACGCTGGAGCCGCTTAACTTAGAAGTTTACCTTATGTATTTAATAATTCTAAGCACTACTTACGTTTTTTTTCATCGCAGTTAAATTCATATAAGTCACAGTTATCGCTAAACGTCCTGGTGATACCCAGAGAGTCTTGCCCGCAGATCGGCACGAAATCATGCTGACACTGTTCGGCCATCTTGCAGAAATTTATTACCTGTTACAGTAGAATACTTCAAGTACTCGTATTTAGTAAGTTTTACAAGAAAGAAGTAATGAAGAATCTCTAATGTCGGATATGACATGAGAGATTCACAAGAGGAATGGAAGTCAGGTGAAGTGAGCTGTTAGTCCGCATTTCAAGCTCACTTCACCTATAGCTGTCATGGTGAGATTTTTTAAATAAAAGCACTACTGCCAGTGTATTCTTTCAAAATATCACCGTGAAATCATAGATGAAGTGACCGTGAAGTGAACTCTTATTTGTCCTGAAGCTGGGGATCGGCAGCTCAATTATAGAATGTTATCTAAAATTACTTTAAATTAAAATCTATGATTTGAATAAATTGTACACCATTTTTTCTATACTTAAGCTTTACAGTGCATTTGCTTACAAAGTGAAAATAGCTTGCTATTAGGTTTCAATGATTTACCTGTACATTCATATATATAAAGAGGAAAGTTTTTTGTTTGTTTGTACCGAATAGGTTCCGGAACTACTGGGCCGATTTTAAAAATTATTTCATCTATGAAAAGCTACATTATGTCCGAGCAACATAGACTATAATTTATTTCAAAAAAATTGAGATCCTTATGAATATTTATTTATTTATTTAAACTTCATGTACAATTGGTGTTACATAGGCGGACTTAATGCAGCAAGGCATTAAGTCCGCCTAAATGAACAAAAAAATAAAATATTCATATTCATTTGCGGCATGTCCGCCGCAAATGAATATTGCAAAAAAAAAAAAATATCCCAAAGTAGCAAAATTCTGCCTATCTAATTCATTATTTGGCGTGCGCTGAGAAAACTATTGATGATACATAAATATTATGTAAATCCTGATTAAAGTACTCATTATTAACTACAAAAAATTCTATGAGACAATATATCTCACCACCATAGTTAAGTCACAATAGCAGATTTTGTATTTTAAAATTTAATTAGATCGCCGGTAGAAACAATAGTTTGTTACATTCGTATTGTAGTAATTTTCTTATTTAAATAAATAGTTTAACAAATTGGTAGGTAGGTAAGTAGGGTAGATTGGGTAGGTAGGTAGGTAGGCTAGGTGGGTAGGTGGGTAGGGCAGGCTATGTAGGATAGTATAGGTATGTCGGATAGGGTACGTAGGTATGTAGGATATGTAGCTTGATCGGTAGGGCAGGTGAGTAGGTTGGTAGGTAGGTTAGGTAGGTGGGTAGATATGTAGGGTGGGTAGTGTAGGTAGGGTAGGTAGTCAGGGTAGATAGCCAGTTGACGGGAGCGAAGCCACGGGGGTCAGCTAGTTATTCATATAAAAAAGTCATGCATTACTATACTTCATAAAAGATAGCTTGATCTCTGCAACAGCTGTCAGTATCAATACAGTAACAATAGCGCTTGAAAGGCTAACAATAACGTATCAATAACGTATACGTCAGTTTGACATATGTCGAAGAAATCAAGCTATCTTTCATGAAGTATAAATTTAAAACCATTTTCAGGAACTTGAAACAAATTTCTTAGTTTTCCATAACGGTGCTAAGAGTCTCGACCTAGCACCTTTTATTTAGAGACTATGTCAAGAGCTGCGGTACGTAAAACTTTGGGGACAATTTTTTTTTTTGTGAGCGAATAATTGATGTAAGTTGTAAGTTTCTACTTTGAAAGAATTACTTATTTACGGATAAATTAATGAATTATATAGTAGGTGTATAAACACTAGTAAAAATATGAACAAGCGGGTACACAAGGGTGAGAATAGGGATTTAGACTGAAAATTATTGTTTTGTCCGTCAGGTAGATAAATAAAAATTAATAGATACGTATATTTTTAGTTTAACACGAAAACATAAAGTGACAACGATACAGTGCGTTGAAAAATCGTTTGACGTCACGCGTTAGTACACTTTATACTGACAATGTTAATGCAGTACTGGCCGTGCCTCTCTCGGTGCCGAAACATCAATATTGAACCTCCATTTGAACAGTTTTGTTTGCTAAATATTATTTGATTTACATATGCTATTTCAGTTATTTCAGCATCAGAAGAAGTTTCAGCCATGAATTTTTCTGTGTAAAAATATTTTCAAACATTCAAGTCGTTTTGAAGGAGAAAAATAATGTACATGGATCAAAATTTTTTTTTTTTTTTTTCAAATCTTTTAACCAAGCCGTTACTAAGGAGTATGCTTAAGAAAGTAACCATTTTACGGCACTAAAACGGTGGAAGGCCCTTAACTTCGATGCGCTTTTTTGTTGATCTTTACAATTTTTTATTGACTAATTAAAGCAAGAAATACGTATCGTGTCCAATATTATTCGAATATCTCACCTACGGACTAAATACAAATACCATTTTTCTACCCAGAAAACATCCCGGTATAATAGACAGCAGAAAATCCGTCCACATCTTTGTCAACTTACACAGACCCAAAATACTGGCAGCATTTCCACGATGAATGGCCGAAAAATAACCAGGGCCTCTGTGCAATTGATTGTCGAAATGCAAAAATTTAAGGGATTGATCACGTGTTTTTTTTCATAGCACTTGGAAATCTCATCAATCGTCACTTAAAAAGTCGACTAACTGCTTGCTGATATAACGAAAAACTCTAGTGCTTTAACCCAAAATGCCCGAAATATAATTTCCAATAAGGTTCTAACGGACGGTCCTAATTAATTAAAAAAGAATGTTACCGGTTCTAGAGGAAAAAAGTAATCTTCAGCTTCTATTTCAACGTGCGACCAGACTTCTGCTGCTAAAACAATTATAATTAAACCTGAAACAACATTTATGAGATGAAATATATTTAATTAAACGATGTATCTAAATGTTCTGATAGTTCTTTAAAATATTTTATGAAAATCGTGTTGATTTTTTTTTTAGTCAAAAAAGGTGGGATAAACGTTAATAACATCTTTATGGTTTAAGCTAAGTTTAACACCCTTACTTTTACAAATATCGACGGTGAAAAAATTCCAAATTCAAATTATTTATGAACAATTTGAATTTAGATTATTTATAGTATTTTATTTCCACAAAACGGCACGGAAGTGCATATTTCGAAGACACAAACATTGGAGACGTCGTCGTCGTATTAAATTGCTAAATACCGTCGAGATTTTTATAAAGCACTGAGACTAAATGATTTATTTTTAAATAAAAGGCATCCATATCCTTTGCAGGCTGAAACTAATAACTGGGTTGGTACCTGCCAAGGATGTGGAAAGTTAAAAAGGGAAAACAATAAACCAAATAAACTTACTAGTAAAGACTTTTCTAAATATCATAGTGCACGATCACTACGCCGAACGAACAACAAAGATCTAGGTGAACAATATCCTCTTTTGTTTACGTTGGTTAAGTTAAACTATGGTTGTGGGGCAGGAAATTATTACAAAACACACATAATATTGAAGCTTATGTGGAATGTGCAATGTTTAGCAGGGGCGGTCAACATTGGGTTTTGGGTCATTTTGTAGTACACTCTTGCTGCAATTCTTTTCTGCCAACTCCTTTGTTCTTTCTTTCGCTTTCCCTGGTATTCTTTTTAAATACTATTTTCTGTTCACACAATGATTTTGCAATGCCATAATCAATCAATCTGCCTAGCTTTTCTCAACTAAGGCAGTGTCGGGTTCCTGTCTTAAGTGATGTAGCTGAATAACAATATTTTACATAGATCGATTGTCAATTGTCTGATCTGATTTAAGTTACTGGGTAATACGATTGCCCTTGGCAAAACTGGTTGCCAGACTTTTGTACTTCTGACTGTCTACTTCTGGCTTGGATGGAATGGAATGCATGGACTGGTCAAGCTCAGACCTGGGCAATCATGGCTTTAAGATCGACCCGTGCATCTGTCACTGTTTAGCCGAAATCTCTACCTCCTCCTTAATTATGCCTAGGTATTATGAAAACTATATGCTCTAACAACGGTGAAGGAAAACATTACAAGTAAACTTGTATATCCTAGAACCAAAAATTCGCCATTCGCCATCAACCCGCACTGGGCCCATAATCCACCATTATGGCTCATTCCCTCTATCACAGAGATGATGCCTGTGTCCCAGCTGTGGGTACATTAAAAGGCTGATGATGTTGATTATGATAATCAATTTCTCGGGATGCATCTCTCGGGAAGATTCTTCTTCGGAAAAATATATTTACGAACAATTTTGCACCTCTGACCATGGCAGTTCTAATACTAACAAACATAGGTGTACCTAACTTGTTTACGGTCCCTTAACTAATACCGATTTGTTATTATTCAGCCATTCCAGCGATACCGGAATGTGGGCAAAGATAGCTGAAATATTTGTTTTTTGTAAGTAAAAGTTTATATATAATTTTATTTTACTAACTATGTTTGTTTCATGACTAGAAAAAATTACCAATACACTTAGTAGAAAATGATCAACGGTGCGATTGGGGAGCTTCGTCTCAAACAATGCCTCACCTCTTTTAATATATAAAAGACCTATGTGAGACGATGAAGAAGGAGATTTAGAAAATTGTGTTCCTTCCAAGTCTTAATTTACGTGGCTAGACGACGTCCACTCGTACATTGTTTCTGTTCCGGTTTTTGTTAAAATTACATACAGTACAACTATTTTGTTAATGTCGCTCGGCAAACTTCGTGTTCACAAGTATTTTCTTAATGTCCCTCGGCAATCTTCCTGTTCCGACAGTCGTAGAATTTATATCAGTTTTCCTTTGCACTTGGTGTAGACCGGACGTTATCAATCAACTTGGAAGTCTGATAGACGTCAGACGAAACCCAAACTTTTCCGAGGGACATTAAGAAAATAGCTGTACTTTACGTATTGTTTTATTTTCAGGTGCATTGTTACTGTTCAATAATATACCAGAAATCAGCAGCCATGTTCCCAATTACATAACAACTCCTTCGGTTTGTATTATTACTATGGTTATACCTTAAAATACTTGTCACCTGTCCACTACCACAGTAGTGGTTCTGTCATCAGTAAGAAAACAAGTATTAACCCGACTGCTTGCGGGAGGGTAATGTTTGTCGAGCGTATGTACTTTTGTATGTACATTTTTATAATACGCTCTACAGCCCAAACGGCTTGACGGATTATGATATGTTTTATGAGGTTTCGTTGGATTCGTCTCAATTGTGGGAGTGACATACGGCTATACAATTTTTAAATATGCTGCAGGTGGGGAACAAATAAAAATTATAAAAAACCCCAACAAAAATTCGTTTATCACCGCTCTGGCAGCACCTCATAATATTTAATATAATATAGTTTTTGTTTTTCTCTTTTCAGTTAATTATTTTTTTGCAGTCGGGTTTTCTGTTTTTTATAATTATTTGTTATTTGAGCCAAGAAATGCGCGGTTCTATGGAAAAAGCTTGTGTAATCCATAACCACCTGGGACTGAACTACGAAGTTCCAAGTCCTGTATAGGTCCGTGGAACCATGATGGTTTTAACACGTCAGAGTAAGGCCCCTGGGGCCGAACTACTAAGTGCACCTGCCATCATGATTCCTTTATGAAAAACCCGATTGCTTAAAATTTTTCGCGAGCTGGCTGACCAAAACCAGATGTATCCTCCGACCGCACAAAATGATTTTCTTCTTGTTGTTTCTTGTTTTGTCACCCAGTGTAATGTTTTCTTCGTCTATACTTTCTGTAATCTATATGGTGTACATAATAAAGAGTATTCTATTCTATTATTTTTATTAGTTCGCTTCTTAAGCAGTCGGGATTTTTGTGTTTTTTTCAAAAACCTTTTTTATTTATAATTTTTTGGTCAGCATGTTTTTTTTCGAATTAGGTACATTTCAAGTATTATAAATTTTTTGAAATCACCTCTAAAAACCCTTTATTTTGATACCCCACAAAATGAGTTTGAAAGTAAAAAGATTGGGCCATCACAATATTGCGGCCAAAAGCCGCCATTTTTCTATTTTCTAATTTTAATATAGCCAGTGACACTTGCAAGCCTAAGACGAATCGATTGACGTAAGAATCATCATAATCGGCCAACGCGTTTGTTCTCTAGAACGCCACATAGGAACAAACATACATACTTACATAGACTGATAAACTCATTACATTCCTTCGGCAGTCGGGTAGAAAGGGATAGAGCTATTCGTCCTGTATAGCTCCATCTCTTTCATTTTGGAATAATGATGGAGGGGATGGATGGGTTAAAAACATGTATCTAACTCCACAGAACAAAGTTGAACAACACTGTGTGCTAGCAGAGACTTGCGTTCACGACACAATAAGAGTTTGTGGCAAAATGGACGATCAAAAAAGAACCTTCCTGGACCTGTGCGATTTGTTGGAGTATGCATGTGATACCAATCAGAGTATGTTGCTCCTCCATCTTACTTTCGTAGAGGCTTATCCCCGATTTCTCTAATCAAGAATTTGAGTATTTGTCAAAATCTAGTTAAGCCTGAAATATTATCAAACTTTGGCATTACAGTAAAGTTCCCAATACTCGATTCAGAAATCGGCTCATAATGTTTCATTGATTTTTAGGGTTCCGTACCTCAAAAGGTAAAAAAGGAAGCCTTATAAAATCACTATATTGTTTTTTTGTCCGTCTGTCTATCTGTCCATGTGTCACCACCGATTTTCTAAGGAACGGGTGAACCTAGCAAGTGCGATTTATACCAGATACTGAGGTCTATAGTCCCTATTAGGTGTATAAAAATAAATCAAGGTCTTGAGTCAACACGATAAAAAGATATGGGCGAATTTAGATTGTAAGTACTAAAATTTAACCTAATTTTCATTTTTTTTTATTTTCTGTGTTGTATGGCCGCTCATACAATTTAGAGGTCTGGCTTAATTGGCACCAACCTCAATTAAGGTAAATAAATAAAATTGTGCTATGTGTTAGGTAAGTTGGGTAAGTAGGTAAGTAGGGTAGGGTAGGCAGTTGACGGAATGAAGCCACGGGCACAGCTAGTAGTATATATGATGGTACGGAACCCTCGGTGTGCGAGTTCCTCTCGCTCTTGACCGGTTTTTTATCCATGGATGTAGAGAATGGACGGAGTGTTCTTTATTCATGTTTATAATGAATTGGGGCTGAAAAGTGTGAGCGCGATAAAACTATCGTATAAACATTGTTTTGTTCTAGAATTGTTATTGGATCAAGTCACAGGTTCACAACAATTTTTAACCGAAAAAATACATACAGTCTTTTCGAGTATTAAAAAAAAAACAAGAGCCTTTCAAAAAATTACGGCAAAACTTTCGGGATTGCAATCGCATGTCTGTTTATTTTACATTACTATAGAACTTGCTCTCTAAATAGCACAACTCATCATCTTCATCCCCTTGTGCCATGTTACTTAGGGACAGCGCAACAAGTTTTTTCCTTTCATACTCCCTTTTCTTCTATATCACTCTTCACGCAGTCCATCCATCTTTTCTTTGGCCGTCCCCTTCCTCTCCATCCTTTATATTCATAACTCTTTTAGTAACATGCATCTCATCCCTCCTCATCACATGCCACAACAAAAAAACGAAAATTAAAAATCATTTTTCCAAAAACATACAACCGCAATCCGAATGAGAACACTA
Organism: Orthosia gracilis; assembly: GCA_947562075.1. NCBI lineage: Eukaryota > Metazoa > Arthropoda > Insecta > Lepidoptera > Noctuidae > Orthosia > Orthosia gracilis. Next base: position 63,454,117 of record OX387264.1, on the reverse strand, counting down.
CAAAGTGAAAAATAACTTCAATTTCGGAAGTTGGTTGTATTTTTTTGTAAAAAATATATTTTTTGTATAGACCTGGTTAACTCTTCGAGGTCCCTTAAAATGCGGTCACACGGTTTTAATTCCTTACTTATTAAACATTCAGTCTTAGGACCAAATACAGATTACTCTTTATTTATATATGTGTATGATTTCAACATGAATATCTATTTTTATAAAAAAATATCTAATGTCGAAAACGGGAGCAAAATCGTTGTTCTTTGCGCGTCACTCTGTTCGCGCTCACGGCAAACTTTGATAACTTTTGTATTCAATTCATAAGCATATAATGTAATACATCCAATGAATCGTGTTTAACTATGCAACATAATTACCAAAGAACATTCAGTTGAACTGTTAAGCTACAATATTGGATAGGCATTATGTCTCTGTCACACGATTTTGCTAGATTCGCGAGCGCGCAACAAAAAATGCTCCTATCTTCCAAGAGCTCCAACTTATCGCTACACGTTTTAGCTTCACGGGCGCTCAGTAGTATCTACAGACAGTGGGGAAAAGATTTCAAAATATAGGCAAAAAACTTTCATGCCCATATCTTAAAGACAATTGCTTATAATTTTCCAAATAATTTTGAATTAAGGATTAAGATATATCTTTGAGATTATTGGCAAGAACTTTGTTCGTTAATTTACAAATAACTTTCATCGTCACTCTCAAAAATGTGAAATTTCGTAACTTTTGTGGTTATTTGTTCACGTAATTCAGTTACCGCACCATGAAAGTTATATATCTCCGTTAAACAATAACTATAGATTTTCTGTGACGCCGCAGATGCATTTAATTAATTGTCGCAAAGCTAAAAAGAAAGGTGTTATGTTTTCGTATAAGTATTTATATGCATGTATGAGTTTAATATTTTTCTTGTAACTACTCGTAAAATGTGTTTCTGGTTGTATGTTTTCTCGAAGCCAATTTAAAAGTTTACGCCACCCCAAATTGGGTTGTTTCTCTAGTTGTATCCCTCTTGTTTAAAAAAATGCAATGTCATTCGTAACTTTCTTGGGCACCAAAATTTCAAAACAGAATAACTCTGTAGTTTATACACCGATTTAAATATAATAAAAATTATACTTATTATTTTTACAGCGCCTTAAACAGTGTTCATTTATTTGAAGAATACTATGAGAAAATTCGCCACGTAAGTTACGCGGCGAATACTTTTTGAAGAACTACCCACTTAATAATTTGAAAAGATTTAGGACGGTACTGACCGCACAGTCGTTTTCACTCTTTCTTTCTTTTTTCGTCGTTTTCATTCTTTCTGTCTTATGAGGGTATTACTCAGTCCATTCTTTAAGTCCATCCAGTCGACCGTCAAGATCACCGAATCGACGACTTGGCGCACCAAAGAACCGCTTGTACCGATTTTGTGTTATTATGTTTCCAAGATTGTATCTATCTTATAGAAATTAATGATTGAATTAATGTTTTTTTTTTCAGTTTTCGTACACATCGACGACACGGAGGGATGTCCATTTTATGTAAATAAAAACACAGTTACATAAATGAGCTCCTTTAGCTGTTTCCAAAATAAAAAAAGGACCTATACTGAAGGATCACTTCCGAGCAACGCGGTGCCGGCGGAGCTGAAGCTGTGACAAATTTCCGTTTCACTAGCATCACTCATCATTATTACTATCGCTCTGTCGCTTCGACAGTGTTGCTAGTACTACTGTACAGTAGTCCCTAATCTATATGGCCGCTCTGAAGTTGACTTTCATGGCATGATGAGTTATTAACTTAGTATGACTTTTTCTACTGCACAGCCATTGTTTCCAACTTCAGAACGGCCAAGAAGATTGGGGAGTACGGTACGTCAGTGTCGCCGGAGCTATTTCGCTCGGAAGTGAGTCTTTATGAGTTAACACAGCAAAGATAAACCATACTTTTTCTCTAGATATCTAATGCTATGTTCAATTTAATTAATGGAATAAGAATTAAATGGTGTACGTTATAAAGTGTATTATATCAATCTGAATAAGGTTTTAAGGTACACGGGCTACTAAAATTGGACAATTTCGATGCAATCTTTAAGTTGCTACGTATAGTTCTCGCCAAACTTCTTGGCCGCCCTGAAGTTGGCTACAATGGCTGTGCAGTAGTAAATCTCATACAAAACAGCACTGGTTCGTGCCGCGCGCATCCGGTAAACCAACTTCAGGGTGGCCCAGAAGTTCGGCGAGGACTATACCGCGGGGATATCTCTTAACCACCATTGGAAATAATTGCGCAACGAATTGATTTCATTTCAATTGATTTCATCTCCTTTAGCCGACTCCCGAAGGTGGGTTATTTTATATTGTTATCGCCCAGAACTCAGCCACGTCGAAAGCCTTCGCGTTCGCAAAGGTCTCTCACGTTGCAGGTGTTTTTGCACAAGGAGAAGGTCATCGTTTGTTATGTGGTTTCACAGTTGCATTGTGGCTGATCGGAAAACCCCTATCTGACTAGGATATCCTAAGTACATACTTACAACGGCCTACTTGGTTTCGTAGCCGGCCCTTATAAGCGCATTTTCACGGTTTGGAAGTATGGAACCACACTATCTTGGTAAGAAGATCTTACAGGGTAGTCAGTCATCATCATTAGTCTAATTCTGAATCAAGACTATTAAGTATATTCAGAATCAGCTTATAAACTATCCTCTATTGGGACGCAGCCCTCCACTATAAGAGAGGGAATGTGCCTTAACCCATAGAGTGCCTATAATGTAGATCCACGCGAGACACAATGGCTTTTTAATTGTTATTCGTACCACGTAAACGCCACGTGATCCTGGAATGCGAGGCTGTAGCATTTCAACGCAAAAAAGTCATTGGAACATTGAGTTCGCTCCGTGAAGCCTGTGAAACGCTCAGGACGCTTCTGTGCTTTTGGACGGAACTAGGCTGGCTATGTCAACCAGTGCCCAACGCAAAACGGACCATATGGGAGTCTAAATGCGAAAACGGGTTCCTTACTACTACACGCTCGCCGGATATAAGTATTCTAAAGAATACCACCAATAAGAGCCCTGTATGCCTTACAGGGCATCCCTTCTTGGCGTTTCCACTCACGTTGAAACGCCAAGAAGAATGTCAACGTCAAATGGGGAACCGGGAGTCCCTACCACTACCTATAATAGTGGTAGTGGCAGTACTGGTAGGGACTAAGGCACTCAGGGGATTAATCCACTACGCAGGTCTTATTCAGGTTGGTGGTTGTCCCATTTCTTCAAATTTTTGGTTCTAAAACAAACCGGTTAGGTACCTCACGATGTTATCCTTCACCGTTTTTAGCGCAGTGTTGATGAAATAATTTACACAAATTAAAATACGTACCTGGGTTCGAATCCACAACATACCTCACGTAAGTTGGGGCCATTAAAACTGGGCCACCCCAGCTCTAGTTAAGACTATTACAATAGTAAAATGCCCTACAATCTCAAGGATTACTCCACAAATTATAAAATACCAGTCTACGCACTCAGACGTACAACTTTTTAATAGAAAAAGAATCTTTACTTAAATATGTGTTTAAGTATCATTACTGTAATGTCTCGGGCCTGACCCGAGATCGTTAGAAGGAGAGGGATGTATGAAAGGTTACCTGTGTAGGAGGGAGAGGGGTATTGTTCGAAGGTTGACCGGGTAACAGGTTGGAGCAGACGGAATAAGTATAGCGAATGCAGTAAGGTACGGCGCATCGGCGCATCTTAGATACGATGCTACGAAATTGATCAGGGGTTAACGGCTGGTTAAAAAAAAATGTCTTATGATTGTTTTTGTGGTGGAGGTGCCCTGAAAACACTTATATTATAACACTTATATATAACTTCTTTATTTTTTGTTTTTACATTATTTTGGGAATTTTATTTGTGATAATGAAATAGGTACTATGTATAATATTAAAAAAATAATGCGAATGTTATAAAAAGTTACTACATTTTTTGCAACAGTTAAATTACAACAGTTAACTTCTATACCGCAAACACTACAGGTACTATTAATCATTGCACTTTTATAAATAATACAAATAATAAAAAAAAAAATACGACTATACGTTCCAAGATCAAACAAGGCACCGACAGTGCCAAAAAATCTGTGCAGGTGAACTATCAGAAATTAATTGATTTATTCATTACAAATCCCAAAACCGCACTCACAAACATTCGCAGGAAAACACGCATTGCATAGAGCATTGCATTTAATAATCCCAACTAATTAATATTAATAACTTCCTTCATATCATTTCTATAATTATAATCCAATAAAACTGTAATAGCATATTTTATACGAAAAAAGTTGTAACTCGATTTAAAAGTTAAGGTTACAGTGTAACCGGTCCGTCTTGCCCGTGAGAAAGCTACAATTTGAACAAGCCATAATTAGCGACTGGAGTATTAAATCACAGGCACAGCTCTCCCCTCCCCCCTCTTCACTGGGCTGCGCGGGCGCCGGTCCGTTCGCAACGATTCCATCGATTAGACCGATTTAAGGTCAGGTTTCAACAGGTGGAATTGTCGGGTCAAGGACACCTTGGACAGACAGAAATTATATGTTTCCGTGATAAAGGGATGCGGAGGATGTGTGCAAAGATGAATGAGATCGAGATATGTGAACCCCATTATAAGTAAGCATTGGATTAGGTTAAATTCAAAGGTCAAGTCAAGAGTGAATAGGCTATTTGTAGCCAAAGGTGCTTCACCGTCGACTACATCATGGCTTACCATCAGATTTTTTCTAACATCTGCGTGAGTGGATAGAAAAATGGGCCAAGAGGCTCATCGGAAATGAGGCACTGGGTGAGTCAAAGCTCCAGAGCCTTGAACGTAGTCAGCGAGTTGCCAGCTTGTCGGTTTTTTATCGGTTGCATTTCGGGGCATTTGCGATGGAATTGCATGATCTAAAGCCGCCTAACCCGTTTCATCATCGGATTACAAGATGTACGGTGATGCGTCATTGGTACACGGTGGACATACGCACTAAACCTCTTGGAAATACTTTCATTATGCGTACAGCTAAGGAGTGGAAGTTCCCGCCGGAGTCTGTGTTTCCCGATAGCTACAACCTCGGGGTCTTGAAGTCAAGAATGAATAGGTTACTTCTAAGCAAGCGTGCTACATCGTCGACCACATTATCGCTTACTATCAAGTGAGACAGCGGTCAAGTGCGAGCCTACATATAATAAAAAAGTGAGATTTTGTCAATCGCGAGACTATCTAGATAATCATCATAATCATCAGCCTATTAATGTTCCCACTGCTGGGACACAGGCCTTCTCTCTGTGAGAGGGAATGGGTCGTAATCCACCACGCAAGCCCAGTGCGGGTTTGTGGATGTCTTCGAATTTTCGTTCTAGGACATGCCGGTTTCCTCATAATATTTCCTTCACCGTTTTTGAAAGCAGTGTTGATGAAATAATTTACCCAAAGGAAAGCGCCTGCCTGGGTTCGAAGCCACGACCTACAACTTGTAAGTCGCGGCCAATACCACTGGGCCACCACTGCTGCTTTATTGTCAAACGTTCATCGGTAAGTCTAATCAGAAATTTATTTTTCCACTGCGACGACTGACGATCTCGAGCTCCGCCATCTTCCGTTGCTGAATCGACAGCAGTGAAGACATATCGCGGCATATGAAGATGTTAACCGGGAAAGTATTTTATACAGAAATAAATAAGATAAATACTACAATCAACACAACATAGAATCCGTGAAATCGGTCAAAGTTGACTTGTTGGCAATTGTCCTACAGCTGTGCAAACAGCAATGTATTGTAACTTAACATCATCTACACATAACAAATTGCGAGTATTATATACTCTGAAAGGAGGTAGAGGCGGTCTATGCCGATTGTCGCCGATCCCATATTTTGCCAATTAGGTATGTTAAGAGGGAATGCGGTCGAAGACATCCGACTGAATTTCCTAAGTAATGCATAATTCGAGGTTTGGCCCTCGCCTTTTTCCTTCTCCAATGTTGGACCAATTTAAAAGATATTCCATAAACTGACAAATAATGATATATACTGTGTCCCTATGTTTTCCTTTTTGATGATATATTATCTTTAGAAGCACTAAAACCCTCAAGAGATGCTCAAAATTGCGCTGTCAACAGAGGCCTTTTTTTTTAGCGTAGAGAAATGCTCATGCATACTGCGCTACCACGGGGAGATAGCGCAGCTATGTGGGACTCTAACCGACTAAAACTCCACGTTGTCCTTCTATGCCGCTTATGGCGGGAACACGGGCACGCGTTAGCACTCACCGCGAACCCGCCGCGTCAGAAGAGGCCTGGTGTACAAATTTGACAACTATAAATGAAAAAATAAAAACATAGAAACACAACATATATCTTTTTTATTCAATTTATGAAATATCTTCTAAATTTTGTCCAATACTGGAGGAGGAAACAGGCGAGAGCCAAACCACGAATTATGATTTTTCACTAAGTCGGAGCTCTCTGCCCGCATTTCATCTTAAGAGTCGTCACCGAGGGAGGCATATAGAAAACACTGGTGAAACTTGGAGTCACAATACAATAAATAAATAAAAAATACAATAAATAAAATAGATAATTAAAAACAGGCCGAGGCAGCTAAGTTATGACCAATCCCAACTGATGGCGCCCGTTCACGAACATGACACATGGATCGACACCACTCAGCTCAACCATCATGAAGGGTACCGAATGATCCAACACATGTGCCACCATCAGAGAGACATAAAGGAGAGCTTGACTAACTATCAACTTCCATGGCACACACAGGTCAACGAACGACATATAGGTACAGTAAATTGTAGAATTACAGTTGGTACATAGTACTCACGTATGTGCTGTGCAATTATATAACACTAACAGGCTGGAGTTTGGGGAAGGCTATCCTGAGTAGGTAAAACACCAGGAAGAATGGAAGTCCATAGGGAGAGCTTTGCCCAGAAGTGGAAAAGATAATGCCTCATATAACAAGGAAACCTATAAGGGGGCTCAAATCCAGACTCCAAACTGTTAATTAGAATTTCCTGGTAGAAAATCTTACTAGCAGTTTGCTCGAGCGGAGGATCTACGATGAACCTAGAACTTGAAGTTTACACAACGGTCGACACTAGAACAACGAGTTAACGTTGCTTTACTTCATATTTTAAATGTGGGCATCTACTTTGTTGGCTTTTTTAATATAAACTGGATCGCTGTGATGCTGTAAAGTCTATTTATACCACACGATTCGATAATTCTGCAAAAGATCGTAGCTCGATAGAACCTCGTTGTTCTAAATTAGAATTAGCAACTTTGGGGAGTTGAATGAATCTTATAGAGCCTACCTCCATCTTTTTTGTATTCGAGTATTGTTCAATCGAATAAATTAGACCTTCCTCTAATTTTCACGAAACTGCGCAGCCTCTTTCTAGTCTTGGCGAAATCTGTCTAGTTCATCTGGCCCCTCTTTCGCAGTTTGCCGTTACCCCATCTTACTGTCTCAGTGCACCAGCTCTGTACTATGTTTGATCTTAGTGTATGTCCTATCCATTCCATTCTAAGTTGGGCAGCCTTGTGAGTCACATCAGCTATCTTGATGTAACAGTATAATACTTTTTCTGTAGTGTCTGTCTACCCCCATGGGAAAAAGGCGTGAGTTTATGTTCATTGTTAGGTATCGGGCAATTAATCATAAGCTTGTCGGCCCTATTTCGTCCTAGAATTTACTATATCTTTTTTTGATTCGCTGTTTATATCGGAAGGTGTGAAGGCACCTATTGCTTGTTTGCGGAGCACAGGCAGGTAAACAGGACGAACGCACCGGCCAACAATCGCGCCATCTGCCGGCACGCCCAGCGACCTCGCGACCGCTGCTAGGGTTGTCACGTGCAGCTGACCATTGGGAGACCAATTTAGTGGTTAACTGGATTGTGAAGAGACCAGCCCGTGTTTTTGTAAAAATCTCATCTCGAAAAATTTGGTGGAGTAAGTTCCAAGTAAAATATCATTCCCCCTTGATTAGATTGTTTAACAGCTCACTTCATGTTCAGTTCAGGGGGGTGACCATCAGCTCTTAGAGCAAGGTTATTTTGAGTGTGCGTAAGGGACAGATGTATATGACTTGTATAAATCTGTAACTTTTTCACAGTCGAATCACGTTAGTTCTGTCAGGTCAGGGTACGGGGGCAGTTCTTCAGTTTATCATGAATCGCTGGCTTTAGACAAAGTGAATTTCCATTAACGATACCGATCGTTAAATGGAGCTTTTGGATGGGAAACGGAATAGAATATTTATGTAAAAGAATTAAGGTATCTTTTAGAGATATTTAACTTGGATAATGTAGGTATAGTTTAAGTGGCATGTCAAGAAGTACCTAAATGAAAGAAGATAATAGAGCCTATCTCTTTTTTTTGGATTCGAGTATTGTTTAATCGAATAGAATATTCTTTAACTAGCTGTCCCACGCGGCTTCACTCCCGTCAACAGGCTACGTACCTACCCATCTACCCTGCCTACCATACTCTACCTACACTACGCAGCGCACGCAACGGAAGCTGTCAAAAAGGAATATTTTTTTTCCCGTTTTTGCAACATTTTTTATTTATGCTCCGCTCCTATTGGTCGCAGCGCAATAAATGAACAATTGAACACAAAAAGATTTTTCAATTCCAACCAGTAATTCCCGAGATTAGCACGTTCAAACAAACAAACAAACTCTTCAGCTTTATAATGTTACTAGCTTTTACCCGCGGCTTCGCTCGCAGTGAAGCCATTAATTATTTTTTTTTAATAAAACGTGTCCTATGTTACTTCTTATACCTCCAAGAATATATGTACAAAGTTTCATGATGATCGGTTCAGTAGTTGTTGCGTGAAAGCGTAACAAACAAACTTACATTCACATTTATAATATTATTAAGGATAGTATAGATTATTCGATTAATATCTAAAGGCTTTTAATTTTATCGGCTATTACGGCATTCAACCGGTTAAACAATATTCGACATACATTTCAATAGTTATATCAACATCAACCGAAATCATTAGTGATTTGATTACCTTATTTAAATGTTAAAAATTTCATGGATCACAAAGGATCATCACATACAAATGTTATTATTAAGATATTGTTTATTATTAGTGCAATCTATGGTAATAGAAGTTTCAATAGTCATAGTTTTTTTTATATTTATTTGTCTCCCACAAAATTCAATTCATATTGAAATATAATAGATCAAATCATCATAAATGGAACATACATTTGATTCAGTGTTGCAGAATCAGCTTTATTATGTAGTTTGAACAAATCAAAGTTGCCCGTAGATTTAAGTATAATAAATATACCAATAAAATATCGTACTTTTATATATTTATTTACTTACTAAGTCAAAACCCTAGGAAAAATAATGTCAAAAGAACACTGGAGTTCTCAACAATCGGTTAACTTCTCACGTTGAATATGGTAACCGGTCTTATCTTTCCATAACTGTCTAGCCCCGAGTTTCTCAGCTCAAAATTATCGCAGAATTAATGTGACAAATTGTCAAGCACGCGTTATCCACTGTGATTGGTTGAATAAATTTTCAACAGTCAATCACAGCAGATAACGCGTGCTTGAAAATTTGTCACATTCATTCTACAATAATTTTGAGCTGGGAAACTCGGGGTAAGTATTTAATTAAGTTATTAGGCTTATATTTAAACACAAACAGAAATCATTAAGATAAAAAACCAAACAGCTCATTTACAAAAACAAAAAACTACTAAACACGCAAACCCTAATAACACAACTACAATGGGAAATACAAAATCATAAAACGAATAGAAAAAGATTAAAACAACATTCAGATGAATCACCTAAACAATAAAATTTGAATATTCCGTGAACGGTCTGTAACCTAAAATTGCTCTCAATAAAAACTGGTAATCCTAATCCGAGCTTTGTAATCTTTCAATTTTGATTCAACAAATAAAATTACAAGTGTGGCAACCCTGTGGTTAAAAATGCATCTTAAGTGAGGTCCATTTTACTTACCTTGTAACTAACGGCCTGAGTTTAAGATTATAAAATTATCCCCTACATAGGTGATTGAGGGTGTCTGTCTGTCTATCAATAAAGGTCTTTATAAATAGCAATCAATTTATCGAAGAAAAGTATGTGAAAGGAATAATGCTTTGCGATTAGGAATTTTATTTTCTTTATGATATGTTTTCGTGTTAAATAAAATATAATGATTTCTTTTAATTAGGAATTTATATATTTTTTTTCATAAGATCGGTGCATTCCATTTTCATGGGATGGTGCCAGGTGAATCATTAATGCGAAATAGTGTCTACAACCGTTTGTTTTTATGTATTAGTGTTTTTTTTATTTTTATTCCAAAGAACATTATTTGTCAGTTTCGTTATGCGTTTGTATCGGTGCATTCCATTTTCATGGGATGGTGCCAGGTGAATCATTAATGCGAAATAGTGTCTACAACCGTTTGTTTTTATGTATTAGTGTTTTTTTTATTTTTATTCCAAAGAACATTATTTGTCAGTTTCGTTATGCGTTTGTAACATTATGCTTTGTATAATTTATTATGCTTCATTATTACTATGCTAACAGTATTCTTTATTGCAAATATTCATTATGGAAAAACATTTATGCCTAATTTGTTCATTATTGCACCTACCACTGTTTATCTCGCGATCACCCAAAGGTCGACTGGTAGAAAATGCCTAAGGCATTAAGTCCGCCTCTGTACTTGTGTGCATGAAGTATTAAATAAATAAATAAAAATTATGTGTAATGATCATTATTCTGAATTTCGCTATGCCAATGTATATTATGACAATATATATTAAGCTTATCATTATAAAACCTGAAATAAGATGTACCTAATTGCTTTTGTACAGTTACACATAATAAAACAAATATTTTCATGTATAAAGGCACAGATAATATAATTCTACAGATAAAGGCGAGCTTAACTGAACGTAGAGAAAAATCTACAAAATCCGAAAAAAGCAATTTGTATTCTACACGAGCACTTTTTTCACGGCACACAACAATACACAACATCACGCCTGAAGTCCCCGAAAATTGCACCCACATTTTGACAGATATGTTTAAGTCCCATTGCCATCAACAATAAGGGTCAAGCTCAAGCCTATTGCCATCGACCGGACATAAATCAAAACCCCGGCTCAAGGTCATGTTAAATGGAGTGCTTCTTAAAAACCACAAGTGAAAACTAAAGGTGTTTTTTATGCTTGACAACATACTTATATATCAAAGAAAACTACTTGAGGACCATTTCAACACGACTGTACAATTTCTGCCGTAAAGCGAATCTGCCGTAAAGCGATTCTGCCGAAAATCGAATCTGCCTTAAAGCGAATCTGTCTTAAAGCGAATCTGTCCTAAAGCGAACAAGGGGGATATCGAATCTAAAACTCATAATCTAAAATCAGCCCCATATAATTTACAAAATTAACACAACCAAACTCGGGGCAAAACCTTAGTCGCCCACAAAAGAGTTAAAGGCAAGCCGGGTTACGAAAAAAAATAAAGATTATGAGTCAGAGTGATCTTAACACTTTAAAAATCGGTGTCTGTAATTTTTAATAACAAAATTATAGGTTTACAATGAAGTTAGCTTAATAAACGGATGATTATAAATAGTTTGTCTTAACGGTTGGTTATTATGAAGCTTCTTTGGGTTCCTAATACTAGGTTTGATATGTTTTTAATTAAAATTATATCGTTACTTACATGTAATGAAGGTTAATCAGGTTTTTGAAGCTCTTCTCATAATCACTTTGAGGGTGACGCCATGTAAAGTTTAAATGATTAATTACATAGATCAGTTTTGTAGATATTGAAATTAAAAAGTGCACATAGGATTATGTAATAATAATTATAAGTATATGTAGGTATAAAATATGAATAGGCTACAAAGTAACAATTTATGAAGATCAATATTTATATTTAAGATAGGCGCAGTGGTTGAGCGATTGACTGCTGCGCTGCGTGTCGCGGGTTCGATTCCCGCACGGACCAAATATGTATATTTGTATGACCTACAGATAGTTGTTCCGGCTCTGGGTGTTGTGTATGTGAGTTTATATGTTTGTAAACGCACTCACGGTACAGGAAGAAATTCCTAGTGTGGGGCAACGTTTTTTTTTTTAAATAAAAATAAATAAATTAAACGTTTCATATTTTAACAATAAAGATTTTTATTATTATTATTATATACTTTATTGTACACCACAAAAAACATACAGGACAAACATTAAAAAAAAAAACAAGTGTACAATGGCTGCTGGTTATAAAAACAAATACAAAAAAAAAATCAATCTGACGAACTAAGATCCTCCTTCATTTTTTCAAGTCGGTTATATATAGAAAAAACTACAGTTTTTTTGTCGTTTTATCGCTCAGAAAATATACAAACAAAAAAATCTAACAAAATGTAAAAAAGAGCGAAATAAAAGTAAACTCTGAAATAAAAGATTCTAATACCTCAACAATTTGTTTAATGCACAAGTTAATTTTCCTAATTAAAATCTAACAAGAATCTACAGTAACATTGCTTTCGAAATAAGAACAATTCCTTTAAGGCCTAATCTCACAGTACGATGGCATCTTAACGACCTCCTTAGTGAAAAAGGACTGACAAAATCGGAGCACCACCCTACGACACGGCGGCGATTCCTGGTAAAACGGACGCACGGGTACAGTCAGGTGGAGTAGATATTGGAGTTTTAAGTAGTGCACAAAAAGGAAAAAAAAATGAATTGAATATGATGCTTAAAATAGTGTACAATAAGGATTTACATTTCAGAAGTGGGATATGATTGCAATTGACTATTCCAAAGTTGAAAATTAATAGTTAGCTAAAACTATTTCTTTTTCATTTTTGAAATAAATATAATGAATTATAGAAAATATTGTGAATTAATAATGTGCATACGAAAATGGACAAAAGGCTTACAAAATTCACGATAACTTGTTTCATGATCTATATACTTCAAAATATAAAAAAGGTCACAATCTGATTCTGCTGTACCTGGGTATTGAGATGGGGTAAATCAAACGCAAATTAATTTATTTCAACTCAGGTACTCTAGGTATTCTTTCGGGTACTCCACCGCGAGTAGTTCATTATACGGCTGAAAAACGACCACCGACGATACGTCTAAACAACCGGTTAAGATTATTTACGAGAACATTTTAATTTTGAGAGAAGTAAACTCTCAAAACGTGGCAGGAAAACATCGCATGTCCTAGAACTGAAAATTCTAAGCTATGCATGAGTCTCTATCAGCACTTGGCTGGGCCCGTGTGGTGTATTACACCTTGCCTTTTTACCTCTCACCAAAAAGAGGCTCCCTGCAATGGTAACGTTATATTCTTCCCTAGTTTCAAATTAGAGAATGACAATTCTTTTTTCAAATGACGGTGTTTTTTTTGTATCTCATTACTGCGATCTATCGCCACAGGGACATTTATCAGTGGGTTGATTGGGTTTGTTATTAGCATGCTCGAAATGCGACCTACTTTAATTCACTGTTGCAATTTAATTGTGTCTTGGGGCATCTTCCGTTTCAATCTGCGAATTGTAGTGTTTTCTTCCATCAAGACATTGGCCAAGCTATACGGATGGTCTTTAATTCTTGCCTCGTACGTTTTTGTATGGAACAGTATTGCCTGGTTTGATTGTGGTCATGATAAATTTGTTCATTTGTGACGAACCAGGGGGCACCAGTTATAGTCCTCAAGATTTATTTCAAAATAAAATCAAACGACAGTAAAATCATTATTAAGAACTAGCATGCAATGAAACCTTTGCAGCCTGACCTCTCACAATTTTTACCCCCAAAATCTCTCCAACTGTACTTTGAACTATGATAGTTATCATGTATCCTAATAACGCGGCGGGTCCTTTGTCTATTGTTTACATTAGGGTGGCTCGCTACGTGATTTCGGTGGTCATGCCGGCCTCTTTGCACAGACCTCCCTGCTGTTATTGTTAAATACGTCGTCATTGTGATATGGATACAGCGTGTTTCAGAATATACTCATTAACTTAATTGAACTAACTTTGAACTTTCTAGATTTGTAAGGACTTGGGCGAGGCCTTTACTTAGTAGTGGGATAGTAATGGCTACATTAAATATATGATTTTTTATAAAAACGTCGTTTCAGAGCTATAATCACCGTGCATTCTATTAAACAATTTTGTTTTTTTTTTTAATATCCTCTCAATAATTTGAACAAAAACAGGAAAGTCTTGCACACTGTGTGGATGGATGCGATCCATCCATTTCCCCATAATTTGTAGGCACTTTTTGTCATCAATCAGAATATTGTCCTAATTGCCAGTCATGATAATTCTGAGATAATAATGTACATTAAAAAATATGAAGAATTGCAGACATAAAGTATAGTTATAGCTTATTTGGTTTCTATTTGTTAAAGATTCCCTTAAAAAGTTGCCACAAAAGCCAACATACCCTTAAATCCTACATTCCTCAAAAAACGCCACCTCAATCACACAAACAGCCTGTACATGTTCGAAGGGTGAGCGCACCGTTTGTCGGCGCAGGCGCAGCACGTGGCGCAGTTTAGCCTGCGCGTGAGTCGCGCGCTAATGACACCGTGTCACTCGACTCCCGGCCGCCGAACGCGCCGGACGTTCACTAATGTGCCACCCTATTATTTATTGCATATGAATTGGGTGAGTTCTTTGAATTAGGAAGATTGTCTTTGAGCGATATGGTAACACCAAAAGTGGTAGTGAACCCTCAATACATATATCAACTAGCTGTTTACTTCTTGAATGTGCTGAAAACCAATATATCGTCTGAGTACTAACTGCATAACATACCATGCAGTCTTGGACTAACTTTGATTATCTTTCCAACTGAAAAAAAAAACTTTTGCTTTTAAAGGGTATAGTGGTTGTTTTTGCCGACTTTCTTTTACACTTAGCTCTATCGTAAGACATTATATCACGCCTATAATAAGAAATGTAATGCTAAAGTCTATCTACCTGCCTACCTATGTATGTCTATGTGTAAAATACACACTTGTAGAAAGAGGAGAAACAACAGCAAACCCGTGGTTTCAGACAGCTACTGAAAATTCCAGATGAATAAACCCGACTCGCGAATCGAACCTAAGAACTCATGCTCAGCGCTTGTGAACATTCAAAAGGGAGGTTTATTATGCCCGCGACTTCGTCTACGTAACATTAGTAGGTACTTCGAAAAGCCATTTTTTTTTAAATTATACATATTGAAGCCTTACTTTGGTTCACCATACAAACTTCTACCCCTCTTTCCACCCTCTTAAGGATGATTCTGGCATAAAAACTAGCATATTTAATATACTTCCCAGGGTCTAAAACTATCTCCATGCCAAATTTTATCTAAATCGGTTCAGCGGTTTAAGCAAGAAAGGGTAACAGACAGACAGAGTTACTTTCGCATTTATAAGGTCAGTAAGCACAAGTATGGATTAACTAATTAGAATCATATTCGATACATGTTTTGTTTTATAATTAGTCCTCAAACAGGTGGC
Source organism: Orthosia gracilis (assembly GCA_947562075.1). Classification (NCBI taxonomy): domain Eukaryota; kingdom Metazoa; phylum Arthropoda; class Insecta; order Lepidoptera; family Noctuidae; genus Orthosia; species Orthosia gracilis. Next base: position 63,438,526 of record OX387264.1, on the reverse strand, counting down.
ACACGAATATTCTTCATAACTCACCACCTGACTGACAACCACAATGTTTATCACCTTTGATGTGCCGCCTGCCGTCAAATTGTTTGTTAACATTACAGTTAGATCCGAAACTGGTCACTGAACAAAACTTTTTAGTGAATTTGACAATATTACTGAGACATGTTTTTTTTTAATGGGCTTTGTGCCTCCTGGTAATACTTACCTATTATAGAAGTTTAATAATGAATTGGTACCGTATTTGCTAAGGTTTGTTTGACCTCTGAAAAGGAAGAAAATCGAGTAGCTGCATCCTCGTACACTTTCATAGCTATTTACCATTAAACAGCTTCACAACGCATCCTCATGCGACCTCGCTATAGTAATCACAACGGATCTTTGTGTCTCTGAAATTAGGCTCTGCGAACCAATGCGCAAGAAACAGTTTGTCATCAAGTATACTGCATGAGTAAGCGAGATAGGACGCTACGACAAACGTAAGCGAGTGAAAGAGGCAGTTATACAATGCTATCTTCTACTTCAACATTGCAACAAAAATAGCAACTCCGTAGGGTTTTGCAGCCAACTTCAGAGACACAAAGATCCACTGAGACTACTATACCTCGCATTACTTTCATGGAAACAGTCATATATTTTTACAGCATTGCGAAGCATCCTCGAATAGCCGTGATACCATTTGGTAGAACTACACCTTAAAGCTGCAGAAGTTAAGTAGGTAAATCATCATGATTAATGATCGTCAAAATACTTGACTCGTATCTTGATTTGCTACTTTGCTAGCCTTAGAAATAAAATATTTTTAAGATCAAGATATAGTTGAAATTCCAACTATTGACACCACAAGACACTGAAACATAATTGTTATTAAACGTAGCTCAATATCTTTGAAGTTGAATCTCAAACCAATGTATTAAACAAATAAAATGTCCACGAAGTGTTTAATATCAAATCAAACAGAAAATCTAGCACCTCAGCGTAGGTAAGTATAAAATTAAATAGAAAAATCACATTGTAATAATTAAATATTAAACCAGAAACTTAGAATGAAGACGGTGATCGAATTTCCCGACCTCCTGTCAGCCTAAAATCCAATCAGGTTCAGAATGTCCAATTCTCAAAATGTCCAACGGTTTCAAAATGTCCAATGCCCGAAATGTCCAATTCCCGAAATGTCCAGTTCCCGAAATGCCTAATTCCCAAAGTGTCCAATTCCGGAAATTCCAATTCCAAAAATGTCCAATTTCCAAAAATGTCCAATTTCCAAAATGTCCAATCAATGAGATACTGGTAAATTCATTCACTAAACAAAAATGGAAAACAATTAACAGTCAACTTTTACAGTACCTAAATCATTATCTACCTAGCCTTTTTGCAACTATGTTGGAGATGGTTTCCATTCTAAGTGGATGCCGCTGAAAAATTCGAACGAAACCCACACTAAACTAATTCTCAGTATAGGTTGGTAACTGCCGAAATCTGTCACCACACCACCCATATTCCAAGACATTTTGAAGGAACTCCACTTGACATAATCGCCACGACAACGGCAAAAGTGTCAATTTGATGATTCGAGGTGTCAAATCAAAGTCAAATCATTTTCATAATGGCACTTAAAAAATATGATTCTGGTTGTCCTTTCGCAAAGTAACTTTATTTATGTAGAAGAAAAGATAAGAAACTCCACACTTACTCTGTATTAAAAATGTGGGATAGAGTAGGGGCCCAAATCGTTAACAAAATCACTCGACATTCTCCCAGATCCTTCTCAATATATTTAATTACTTCCCAAAACGTTTTTAACCATTCAGTTCCCACATCAAAGTGCCGATGTTTAAGATAACTGTTATCTGCGTAACCCGCCGCCCGCAGGCGACCACTCATCTTGAAACTTTTGTTTTACTTTAACCGTTGATGGTTTTGAGGTTTTAATTTAAAAGATTTTTGAGGTATAAGAAATATTGGCTGGAAATAAACCACAGTGGCATTGTAAATGACTTTCTAGTTTTTTTTTTTCAAGTGAGGTCATGCTAATGTGTTGTGCCAGTGAAAACTTATTTTATTAGTTTTGACTTCTGTCGGATGTCCCCATGACTACCAATTTTTATTTCTGTGTAGTACCTAAGTAACAAAGAAAACGATCTACACAGTAAAGCAAACTAAGCGCTCAACATGTTTATGAAACTTTTAAATATTTTATAGAAGATGAAGAAGAATTAAAAAATGGAATGACATGCGTTACTGAAATGTCACGAGGACAAACCTTTAGATAATCGTTAACCATTTTAACATTTAGATAATCGTTCTCGGTGATAGAATGTTACTTTATTCAGACCCTTAGGTTATTACAAAAACCACTGCATTTCTATGTCCATACCTACACTCAATAACCCTAAAATAATTCAAACCGCAGGCAATTACAAACTGAAAACAAACATAACACCAATTAATAAACGTTAACGCAAAATTAACTTCGACTAACTAAGCAGTGCTTAATGAATTTATACAGTAAATAGTCCACAGCTTCTAAATATAGCAAGCACTTGCTAACTACTACCCACACACACCATATACCACCATGAAAACAAGCGAATCCCAACATCGTCATTAAAACGTAATTAACATTAGCGATCTAGATGCGCGGGCGCACCCCACCTCTCTCCCAGCCACAAATCGACGCTTATTACGACAATATCAATAACTGTCATTGCGCCCAATCATTATAGTTTCGTCTCGTTTACGCGAAACAACAGTAATTACCCCGCCATTACCTACATCTCTCTCGAACTCATTAATCTACAGCGATGTAAGTAACGAACGACTCTTTCCATTTCTTTCGCGCGAAACAACGAACGATGCTGTAAAAACGAACCTCTCAGAAATACAGCCATCTCCCTCGCACTCGGCTTTTGCCGCGCTCAAAATAAAACCTTCAAAAGAATATTTTTTTCTTAATTACATCAGTTCCATTTTTAAAATGACAAGACTAAAGTGTCTTGAAAATTTGAAATTGGAGCAGTCCCCTCCACGCGTAGGGATTCGTTAAGGCGCTCGCGCATGTTTTTTCAACGTAAAAAAGAAAAATAAGGCTGGCGGGAAAGAGAGGCTTAGTTGCTTTTTATAGTCGTTCTCCCGGTGCGCTGGCGCACGGAAGTATCCGAGCTTCAGGATCGAGCCTTAATCTCATTCTAATAAAAAGCTTACGCATAAATTGACGCGCTTACATTTGTTTTAAATTATAATAGATTTTTATTAGTGCTTTATGAAAATCCGTGTGTATTGTACGCCTGTTGAATAATGCCGGACACGTGCGGTTTATCGATATTTTTATTGCCACAATTAACATTAATTTTGTGAAGAAGTGTGAAGGGTTGTTTTTATTCCGTTATCATTTGGACTTCAACGTTCGGGCTGTGTGGTCGTGTTTACTTTTTTGTTTTTCGTTTTAATTTAAAATGATATGATTAATTGTGCTTCGAGGTGTTTAATTGTTTAGTATTTTTGTTTTGGAGACTTTTATTTTTAAGCAGTCAAGATGTTTCTAAGGTAAGATTTTATATTTGTTTCTTTTAGTTAATTGGTACCTATAATTATGTAATGTACCTAAATTTAATGCTTTTATATTAATAATAAGATCATTGAAGCTAATAAGAACAATAAAATATTGCAATATTGAACAAAATATAAGCTGTTTCAGGCTTTCAGTATTTTAAACTGCTGAAGTATTATTTTTGTATATCTGTCTTTTTTGTATATTTAAATTACCTGCGGTTTATTTTAAACTCTTACACTTTGAACTTTTTTATTTGCCAAGCTCAATTTAAGCACATTTTAGTAATGGCAATACAAAATGCAACTTTATGTAGAGACTTATTTATTTTGCTAAAAAATAAATATTCAGTACTTATATCATTACATTTGCTAATTGCCATAACAATTAATACTGAAAAAAAAGTACAAAATTATCAGGCGTACCTAAGTTAATTCAAAATTGTCGAAACAAAATATCAAAGCGCTCCTGAAGCAGAGTTTCTTCTGCCACAGACGTGCTAATCATGTTTCGTCAACCATTGTTTCATATAACTTCCGAAAACCTTCGCACTATTATCGCCATTAAGCCTTTAACATTAGAGATGTTTACAGCGTGAATTAATTTGCATATACGTACGAATTTAGCTGCCGGTTGTAATGCTTATAGTTAGGTAACGCGACAGACTTGTAACCTTGTATGGTAATATATTTGAATCTAAATATTACGTAGTATGAGATCGTGATATACCTTTTGATATATGAGTATATTTTTAGGAGTAAATGACGAATTTCGTGATGCTTTGCACGTGCATGAACCTTTTCAAAAACGTGTCTGAAAGAACGTTTGTCAGTTTCATATTTTCAGCGGTTTAGTTTGTATTATTTTTTGCGGTAGAACTCTCTTTAAACATAAACATAGAATATACATATTTAAAACATAGAAATATTCATTCATTGGTCTAGCTGTTGCAAACGCTACTGTTTAGCAAGAGGTCCTGGGTTCGATTCCCGGATCAGGCAATGTGTTATTGGTTATTACCATTTGGAATTTTTCAGTAGCAATCCAGAGTTTGGGCTTGTGCCTGTTGATTTCAATATTAGGTGCACCCTCTATTACATGGTACTTTAGAAAAATAAAACACAACAATGTATATTCTCTTCTATTATATTTGGTGAAATGTGGGTGTAAGGTGCACCACTGCTTTACCCTTTGGGAAATTCAGATGTGATGTTATGTTATGATACATTAGCTTTTGCCAACGGATTCGCCCTCGTGAAAAGTATTTTCTTATCCCATTTGAACATTATACCAGGATGAAACGTAACTATCTCTGTGCTAAATTTCATCCGGATATATGCAGTTATTCTGATGTGATTGAGTAACAAACATAGATCCATCCAAACTTTCGCAATTATAATATTAGTAAGATTAAGATAAATAATAAAAAGGTATTAAAGTATTCCTACAATTTATATCCCTAACATCAAATATAACTAGTAGTTTAATAACTGCTAGTGAATTAACATGAGATGCATTTACCTGGATCCTGATGAATTAACGCACAATCAATGTCAAAAAATTATAAAATACTCACTGTTTCGCAACAGGTCCGGTTTAATTGACCCGAAAATGTATTAAAGAATGTTATAAAATGATCTAATAATTTGTCGGATTGTCACCTGTCATTCCTAGATGCAGGAAACAACACGAGACCTTATAATCCGCAATTAAGCATAAGCCATACACAAGATGCTTTTGTTTTAACAAGAGCAGAAGTTGCCGATAAACATCATTTGCTAGTTTCATCTCTTGCACAAAAATTAGAATACCTCGATGAAAACTGAAACAGTTTCTTGGGTAGTTTGAAAAGATTTCCTAGTTGAAATTTCTCTGCTCCATTGCCATTTTTTATCATTTTAACAAGTTCTTAAGGGCCTACATCCGCTTTAGTGCCGTAAAACGGTAATTTTCTAAAGCATACTCCTTAGAAACGCCTATGTTAAAAGGTTTGAAAAAAATATATATTTATTATTGTTACATGTATATTATTTTTTAAACATGATTTATTCGTATAACAAATAGTTTTGCTTTAAAAAAAATATTAGCAACACGATATTATTCGCAACTTTGGGATACTCCTCCAAAACGACTTGAATTTTTAAAAATATTTTTACACAGAAAAATTGATGGCTGGAAATTCTTCATAACTGAAATAGCATAATTTGTAAATCAAATAATATTTTGCAAACAAAACTGTTCAAAAGGAGGTTCAATATTGATATTTTGGGCGGGCGCACGGCCAGTACTGCGTTCACATTGGGGCGTATATATCGCCTTAAACTTCAGTGTTGACTTAAAGCTCCATCAAACGATAGAATGAATGTTCACAGAGAATATTGCAATAACCATTGTCGTGGATAGTGGTCAAGTCCTAGCATATAAATGATAAAAAATCTGTCACGCTTTAAAGACAGATTAGTGTCATCACATTAGTTTTCTTAATCTTCTTGAGAGTGTTGCCTTTTAAGGCCAACGTGGTTTAAAAAGTGATGCCCTTAATTTATTAGTACTTTTAGTCGATATACTTGTTTGTTTCTTAATCAGGCTGTTTTTTTGTATTATATTCAGCAATAAACCCTTCTCTCAGTCAGTTGTTTGTTTGGTGCTGCCTCAAAACGCTACATTAAAAGTTTTATTTAATTTTTTTGCTTTTCATTTCGTTATTTCGTCCGTTCATTTTTTTGTTAAAAAGAAAAAGGTTTCTTTTTCGCTTTTCAATTCAATTTAGAAAATTCTGTGGAAAAATTATCAAAAAAATCTTTTTTCTACGTTTAGGGATGGATTAATTTTTTCAGATATAAATGGGAGCAACTATGAGGCACTCTTTCCAATAAACAAAGAATTTCTGAAATCGGAACACGCTATAAAAAGTTATGCGTGGTATACATAAAAAATAAAATCATCATTATCATCATCGCCCTATAGCAGTCCACTGCTGCACATAGGCCTCTCCAATTGCACGTCATTTGCTTCAATTTTTGGCAACTCTCATTCAGCTACTACCAGCCACCCTTCTAAGATCGTCACTCCACCTAGTCTGAGGGCGTCATACCTCAAGTTTACCAGTCTCCTCAACTCAAGAACCCGTCTACCCCAACGGTCATCGGTCCCGCGGCTAATATGACTGGACCATTGCCATTTCAGCTTGATAATTCTCTGAGCCAAACAATAAAATATAAATGTCGAATTGAGAACCTACTCTTTTTATTCTTCGGTTAAAAAGTAGAACCATTGCGACAGATATTCATATCTAGTCTAATAATTAGCTTATTATGTTCAACTGCTGCGGAGTAATTCCGTGTTTAGAAAGAACGTTCGCATTAGCATTTCAATCCGCTATCTGTCAAAAACCCCTATAATTTCAAGTTTTTGACATTAATTTCCATCTATAATCGTGACAATCAAAGAAGTCCGATGACGTTTCTCATTTTACGTGTCGCGATAACTTTGTACGTTTTGAAAAATCAAATTCATATTTTTAATTAATTACTATGTTACCCATGTACTATAACAACGATTATCAGTCGTAAGTATCAAGTTTAAGTATTTTTGTAGATGTCAAATCCGACATCTTAGATTGTCAGGACTATAGATGATATTGCGAATTGAATTTAAACGTTTTTTAAGTACCACTCAAATTGATCTTCCTGGCAAGTCTTCTTGGTAGGAGTCAAGTTTGTCCCTCCGTCTTAGTCTTATAAAATAGAAAACATACTACTCCACTTATATTAAAAATAGAAAAACAAATTTACTTCCAAACACCTATACTTACGTAGAAGCAATCAATTTGCTTCCCGCGAATTGAATTAAGTGCTACAAATCGCAGGCAGTTCGAAAAACCTTTAAAAGTTTTGGCGAGATTATAATAATATCTTTTTACCCGGAAGTATGATTTACGGTTATTCATTACTACTAAATTAAGAACATCTATTTTCTCATTAAAATATGCACTATTAGTATACATAAAAATATTAAATATGTTTTACTGTTTTGTTTTATTCAAACCATTTAAAATATGGTATAGGTCAGTACGTACATTTTGAAACACTTATGTGTAAAAAATCTCACTCACAGTTTAGTGCCTTATAAGGTTACATATTAAGCCACACACATCGACCTTCTAATTTCACGCTCAAAACACGCGCGCGCTATAAAATGGTGTTAAAAATGAATAGGAAAACAAAATAATTGTACTCAAGCACGCACTTAATTTACAAAAACTTGTTAAAAACAAGCTAAAGTGTTCCTTATTTGTTTTCAATATTATTCTATTTTTAGAAAAAAAAAAAACGTTGTGCCTATAAATAACGTTATTTACTGACGCCTATATATTTTTTTGTGAATTAAGGCTAGTTCACTGAAAAAAACGGCACAGGGAAATGACAGATTTTAAATAACATTACACTTTTTGCTCACAAATATTTCTGTGAAATCATGTCCGTTAAGAAAATCTAAGTTTACATTGTATGTTTTCCTTAAAGAAGAAAGCATAGATTGAGAACACAGTGTTTATATTTTTAATGTGTAGTTTTACGCTTGAGAACTTTTCCGTTTGTGGTTCATTAATAACATTACAGAATAGGATAAAATTTTAAGTAACTACCTCAGTTAGGAAAATTTACACATCAGTATAGCTGTGAATCATAGGACAATATCAAAACAATTCCAAATAAACTTTCAAAAGGAATAATTGTTTTATATAGCTTTGATTGGAACTGTCATCTTAGCAATCTTTAATACGTTGACCAAGTGCATATTATGTGGTGTAGACATACAATAATAACCAAAGTTACTATTTTGGTATGTTAGATGAAGATAATGCTGTTCATATATTTTATGAGATTCTTTTGGATTGGCTATATGCATTGAACTCCATATAGCTATTAAACTTTCCTCACATAGAATGAATCACTCCTGGCACAAAGTTTAAACTAGAGAGCAGTCTCTCACAGTACTCAGAACATTTGCAACAGAATTATTACATTACCAGCCAAGATTATCACACCATTTGCATTCACAGTACACAACGCCAGATGTCCACTAATGTATTACGGAAGAATTTAAACGGTCGACTTACAGAATTCAGCGTGAAGCGTTCACGTCGTTACACGGCACAGTATGTAAGGAATGCCGCTTTTTGTGGCCAGACGTGTAAACGATTTTACAGATACATTCTTGATTTGATATATTTAAAAAATAGGGTCTCGTCTCCGGAAGTTTTGATGAGGTCATCTTTGGGTACGGAAAAAAATAATGAGATGTACCTTATGTGTCCTTTTTGAATGATGGTTTTTAATATGCTAAATACACGTAGTTTGTTACACAACAGTTTCAGTTACGCAAATAACAGCAAACTATAATTTAAAAACATACAATTTTCAATCGAAAAACAGCATTTTTGTATTTGGACTAAAACCACAAGGAGTGTTGCTAAAATCAGACATGAGACTTGCAACATTTTTCTGGGTAGAGCAATATTACAGGAAGCATTTTTTTTTAAATTAGAGTAACAGGAAAAATCCTTCAAAAGCCTTCTAAGAAGTCATTGTAAGTAAAACAATATTATTTAGCACTTAATTTCCTGCTCATAATTATGATGACTTGGGAATTGTAGAGAAGTGCCTAATTTGTAACAGTTTTATTAATTTTCAATACCTACCTATTGTATCTATCTGCTGATACCGGATCATACATCTGCAGATACCGGATCTATCTCTAACAAAAGGTCATATCACACATCAGCAACAAAACCCCGACATTGACATTAATAATTAAATTACTTAGAAATCTTAAATGCCAATACATCTCAAAGACAATATGACAAATACTCTTAAACAAATAAACTCAACCACATCGATTAATCATAAAACAATTCGCTATTATGCCAATCGATCATCGAAAACCAACAAATTAATAACACTGGCCACTCGTTTCCCACAATCATATTTAACGATTGAAAAAAAAAAGTCTAATCACGGGGTTTGAAAAAGGAACGAGGTATAAAAAGGACTCCCAGGTGAGATGAAAGGGCCCGCTTGGCTGTGCGTCGGGTGCTCTAGCGCATGTTAACATGGCTTGGCTGTGCCGCGGACGGACGGAAAGACACTTCCTTACGTTTTTTTTTCTGTAAGCCATTTATTTTGTTTGATTCAATTATGATGTAATAAGGGTTGTTTGGTTTGCGGTGATTTGCCCGCGCTGGTTTATTATGTTATCTAAATTAAAACGTAATGATATTATAAATAAGGAAATAATAGATCCTGTTCTTACCCTCCAGGTACGAAGGACAGTAATTAATTTTATACGAAAATCAAATTGTATTTCCTAGGTAGCGTACTTTACGCTTTTCCATTTCCTTAAACTTCCTTCCTCGTTTGAAAATAGTTATTTTGGTTTCGTCATTATTTACGTTTCCTGCTTTAGTATGAAGTATGTACAATATTTTCTGTACTACAGAACATATCTCTATATAGTATAAAGCAAATATGCTGTCTGCGTCTGTCAATGTCATTTTATTTCTCTACTAACTTCTTCTAAACCACGCAACGGATTTGGATAACGTTTTATTTATTGAAAGGGCCATAATTGAGGAAGGTTTTTGTTTATAATTTATCCCGTGCGAGGACGGTGCGGTTCGCTAGTCGAGGATAAATAAATAAATTTATTTCGCATAACAACCCATTTCATTGAAAAACTCCGATTCTCAAAATCGTAGAGCAATAACTTTCTCATACTCGATTCTCAAAGGATTCCCAATAATTCTCGTTGCAAGAAAAAATATGAATAAAACAGCACGGCTTCTGTATCCAAAGCAATATATCAATGCATCCTGCGCGTGAGGAGATTACGTAAAGCTTTTGATACGATCCGCCACCCTACTTAAGTATCTCAATTGACTGTCCTTAATGTCCTTGTATTTCTTATGTCAATAAAGTTAATGGGAAAATAAAGAATTTTACAAAAACACTGTTTCAATTTATATTTCCGTTATGAGGCATACATTGCATATTCATCGTAATAAGGGTTTCACATGGCATGATCCTAAGCTCTCCTTTAACGGAAGGTATTGTAGTGGGATACCGACCCTTAATTTTCTCTGCTTCATGCTGCAATATACTTAAAATTAATACAATCAATAACCAATTTCCATTAAGAACCCGGTTACTATTTAAGCTTTATTAGAACGATTAAACTCTATATTAGACACATTATTAAAAAAAAAAAACGTTTGTGTTCTTAAGTGACATAAATAAGTCATAAACAGTAAGGACTTTCCTCCAAAGCCACTTCACTCAAAATATATAAAAATAATAAAAGAGCACCCATCCAAATACGTCGCAGCAATAAATCAATGAAACCTGCGCACGCGCCGATTACGACACGTCTTGTGTACCGTGTGTGTACGATAGTAGACCCTTAAGCCCTTGAAAAACGCTAACGTGTAACTACACGCGTGACGAATAAAAACCTGTCACAGCGCGTGCCGTAAAGGGTTCCGTAGTCGGGACGAATATTTGCGCAAGTACATTATTGATGTTATTATTGACTGTAAATGAAATAAAATTTATATTTCATGGTATTTCTCAAAGAAATTGAATAATAAAGTAGTCTCTCTCTTGTAGTTTTAGTAGCGCATGTTTCACCTTCAGCTTAATTAATTCAAAAGTGACTTTTGATATTATAAAGATTATAATAAATTCTTTTTAATTTTGAGTTCCAATGATGCACGCATATGTGCATATCATTTTTCAGACTAATGTTAAATGTGTCATCTATATTTTTTTTGTTACTTCACAGCGCTATATAGCAATCTTTCATTGATAAAATGCCAATAGTCTCAACAGACGGACTAGACCAAAATTATACGGGATACCATTCAAATGGCGAAAAAGGAACCCTAAAAAAAGGGAAAAGACTAACAATAAACAAATCCTTTAGCAATAAATCAAATCATGCTGCGCGAGCGTCGATTACACAACATTATGCACCGTGAAATTATTATGTCAAGTTATTGTGTCGGTTAGCAGATTTTATTGTAGATTAACGTATACATTGTACTTAGTATGTAATAGTGGGATACAGAAAATCTTAATAGTATTTAATAGTGAGAGACGGAAGGAATTTTGGCAGACTAACTGCCAACCTGCTAACCACGGTAACAGATGGGTAGATGACCTTAGAAAGATTGCAGATGATCGATTTGGTTGAGAATCGCATAGACCAAGAAAATATGGCACATACATATGATGGAAGATTCAGCAGTGGATGGAACAAATCTGCCAATGAGAATGATGATTTTGAGGAGACCAAAAGTCAGAAGAGTAGAAGGACTACTAGTAAGAGCTGGAACCATCGCTTTCTCATTTAAAACTTATAAATAAAACCTAAGTATGGTTTCGATAAGACAAATCATAATCACAGGAAAATAACTTGGAGCATACGATTTTGAAAAAACCGGAACCAACCAATTGTCACCTTATAACATAAACTTCAAAGACATTCTCTCAAAACCATACATCATAATAATATCCTGCGCACGCGCCATTAACAAAACCTTTCAAAAACCGAACCGTTTTAAAAAAAGAAACAAAAAGTTTAAAAAGCGAGTCCGTTAAAACGATAAATCAAAGTATCCTGTGCACATATTACACAACTCTGCCGCGAGATCGCTATGTTAATGTGTAGTGACAAGAAGTGCGGACACCTGTCCGGAACGGGGCATCCGCGCATTGTTTCACATCCTAGAACTTGGAATGCTTTCTATTTGAATCTTTTTCTTAGTAGATAGGAGGAAAAGTTAGGCTAGGTGTCGCATTTTATTGTTTCCTGTATTTGCGTGGGTGTGAATCAGACCACCTTAGCAATTTCTTTGAATATGGTTGCAAAAGGATAAGGCTTGTTATTGTATAAAGTTTTCTCAGAAAGATTATTATGATGTCATACTTATGGAGTAAGTTCGAATTCGAATCTTCGATTAAAGATAATCTGAAAAGAAACATAACAAAGTTTAAGCTACCAAGCGTTAAAGATTGTTAAACTTATGAGTATACTACTGGACAAATCCCTATTCCAAAGTTGAGCAAGGACTTCACGAAGCTTTTAGGTTATAAATTATTCAACTCATTTTTGCGCACGAAGCCATCTGTGCATGCGCTTGAAATACACACGCGTTACTCGGATGAGGACTGTTACGTCACCGCCACACAAATTAAAGCTCTATAATTACAAACGAAATTGAAGGCAAACATGGTGAGGAAACCGGCATGTCTTAGATCCAAAAATTCAAAGTCATGTCACATACACCGATCCGCTCTAGGCCCGCGTGGTGGATTAAGGCCCATTCCCTCTCTCACAGAGAGGAGATCTGTGTCCCACCAGTGGGAACATTTAAAGGACGAATTAAAAACGCACGCACACATGGCGCCGCGCGCAAACGTGAGTTTAACTATCAATATCAACATTTTAAATCAGAACATGACGATCATGAATGGAAAAGAAACAACCTTTTCAATACTTTAGTAAATTAATAAATAAAAACTGCTAACTCTGTTTTTCCATTGCACAGATTCGAGCCAACAAAGTCAACAAAAGGCGCAAGCAAGATGCGTCGTGACCTGATCAATGCAGAGATCTCCAACCTAAGGGATTTACTGCCGCTCCCTCCATCCACGAGGCAGAGGCTCTCACAGTTACAACTTATGGCCCTCGTCTGTGTTTACGTCAGGAAAATGAATTACTTTCAACAAGGTAAGATGGAGAAGTGTTGCCGATCTGAAAGGATTTTAATCTTACCGAAATCTCATCATTTTCTTGCCCTTATGTCAATTAATTTGGGTCCCTCAAGGTGTTTTCTTCTTCCATACTTCTCAATTTGTCTACATAACAATAGTCAGACCTTTTTAGCCGTGTATTTCTTTACACAGTCCATCCTGTGCATCTCAAAATATCTATTTCATACTCAAACCTTTCCTCACGATAATTTACTTGTTTGTCTGCATCTTATTATATATTGGATACAAACAACCTTATTACCTTCGGCTAACTGAGCAAAACCTTCCAAGGAACCGTGAACTTGCATCTAAATTGTTGGCATTTCAACGTTTCTTGGATTTATGTATCCAGTGGTTAAAATTAAAATCACTCATGAGTTGATGGCATTACGTTTTGCTGAAAAACGCCTTATTAAACTTGACACAAAAACTTCAGCTACAGCTTCGAAGGTCGTAGATTGTAATCTATTAACAGTCCTATTCAATTTAGATTTTGATAAAAGATAAGCAACAATTTAGATCAAGCTAGTTAAAATTCAATCCGCAAATACTAGGCCTCTGTCAAGAGCATTTCATTGACAGTTATCTGCAAACCAGACAGCTGCTTTCAACCTTAGTCATGCTAGAGAATGTCTTAAACACAGAGCACAGATTTGCTGTACCGGCAACGATTGCAGACGCTATGACCAAAGAAATGCCACAAATTTCGACTGTTGTATCTATTGGAATTGTCACAACGGTGAATAAACGGTAACACTCATCATGGATCGACATATGACTTGCAGCCCTAATACCATGAGCTCTTAGAACAAGGTTATGTTCAAAGTGCGTAAGGGCTTCTATACAAGTCATATACTTAAATAATCTTGCTCTAAGAGATTATGGTATTTGGGCCCCTGGACTTAGCATTGCCGTCACACAATTGACTATACTGTCGAAAGAGCCTAATGTGCGGCCAATACCTGTCTCCTTTTTTGGTCATGGTTTGGTCACTATTAGTCCGTAGTGACAAATATGACACTGGGAGCCTTTGAAGTGGGCCAATCAGAAATTTTGAAAAAGGCAACACAAGATGGTACAAATCTTGTTTCGTCTTTATTACACTTTTCTGACCATAGTTTTGACAACTGGACTCAGCCTATGTTTGTATGGAAGGCTTTGATAGTGCTGTCTCTAGTAGTGGGCGCTGCGGTATTTCGATGTTCTGTGGTTCTGAACCAGCCCACGCGCATTTCTGATCGCATTATATAACACAGTGTAGGTCACTGGATTAACTAGATCGATGACGTCCATTTTGACGATGTGATTCATGCGAATAATAGCTGTAATTGTGACTTATTAATATTTATTATCTTCGTTATTATCAGGATGTTGATTGTTGTCAACAGGAATAGTTTGTTTGTTGTCAGGGTCATTGTTAAGGGTTGTGTTTACACTAAGGTACACCCTACCTAACCCTTGTTTAGGTTTATAATAACTGAAGGATACTCTATATTATTATGTATATTCATGATAAAATTAACAGTACGAAAAAATATGAGAATTCAAAACGACCATACCAATATCTCAAACGCAATTTTGAAATCGTACTGATTAGTTGTAATGCTAAATCGATATCTCTCAAATAAGCTTAATTCACGAGACCCAGTAAAGATTAACCTTTACCTATGTCATGAGTTTTTAATCTATATTATTAGGCACTAAAAAGAAGGTTCGGACGCGTAATCATTAATATTTAGACAGAACCCGCGTTTAAGAATTTATATTCCGACTGACTAGAAATTGCTTGCCCATTTCTATTAACAATTTAAGAATTAAGGTACTTTTGTGTAAACAAAAAATATCGTTGATATCAACGACTATGTAAGTTGTATGGTCGTTGATGCCAACGACTAGCATTAACGTTTTATATTATCTAAATTTAAGGAGCTAACGTTGGCAGGCAACTTATTTTGAAACTTTTTACTCAAAATTGCCGGTAAACGCCTCCAATTGAGAAATACAGTTAATTATATTCTTGTATCTAATACCAAAATCTGATAAGATAGTTAACAATTTATAGATAAGGATCACTTAACATCCGATTCAGAGAATCAATTGAAATAGCATCGCAGTTTCTTCAACAGAAATAACAGACAATCTGTAGTCATTACATGATGTATTGTGACCAGATTTTTCTTTTTATTAGAAGCATCAAGACTAAGTGATATCTTGATACAGATAACAATCCAGTCTACACAAATTATCGACTAGATTTTTCGTTTTCTTAGCAGTTGTATTATTTGAGTCTTTTTTAAATATCGCTGCTTTTATGCTGAGATCCGGACCCTTTTTGGCCTCACACGAGTTCTTTTTTAACCAACTTCACAAAAAAGAGGAGGTTTCTTAATTCGACCGTGTTTTTTTTATGTGTGTTCGCGGATAATTTCATCGTATATGAACTGATTTTGATGATTCTTTTATTGTTGGAAAGGAACTATCCCAAGGAAACCAATATCTGATGATGGGATCCTAGAGAACTCGAGGGAACTCCTCAAATATTATAGGCATACATATAGCGATTATGGTATTTTCCTCAATAATGCAATCATTTGAACTCAGAAAGTATAATTTGGTGAAGTGGAACTGATGAAGAAGACCACAATGACCACTCGAACTCCGAAATAAAACAATGTGTCCTAGCCGTGTTTGGGCTTATTGGAATCGTCATGAGATGTACTTTGGCTATAAATGATTTTCATGTTAATTGGAGGCACCTACCAAAACTAAAGAGAGGAATATAAAAGCTTTTTAACAAAAAATCAAACCGACTTCCAAAACAAAGCACTACAAAGCGAAAAATAACTTTCTTTTCCGAGGTCGGTGTCAAATAACGGAAAACAATGGGTACAAAAGACACCGACTTCGAAAAATAAAGTAATTTTTCACTTTGTAGTGTTTTGTTTTGGTTTGATTTATTGTTAAAAAGTTTTCTATTATAAAAAAAATTGTTCGTCAAAAAGATTTTTGTTTCTTTTTCTCTTGTCTGTATCTCCTGTCTGAGTCGCAAATAAAATATGTTTCTTTCTTTCTGGTCGTTTTTAATACAATCTTCCGTACTGAGTACTTAAAGTGATCATGCAACTAATCAGATATAAAATTTATTTTTTGATTGGTAGAAAGAAATTACAAAACCAACCACAGAACCTTTTGATGCGCGAGCAAATCTTTCAACTAAGCTTTTGAAAATAACACAAAATGATCATCAAATGCAAACAAATGAATAAATCATTGCTAAAGTAATTAATTAAATCAAAATACAGTTAGCGTTTAAAAACTATAAACAATAACGGATTCAGAAAAACAATAAGTTATTTTTATTTCTTTGATTATTGAATTGTTCGTTTTCAAATCTAATAGCAAAATCATCTTCATCTGATAACAATTTACCAGCAAAAGTCACTACAATAACATAACTAAACATTTTTGTAGCTTTATCTTAATTAATAAAGTAGTTCAAGATAAGTGATCAAAGAAAAAACTGCTTTCTCTTAGCTGTCCATTGTATTAGATACTCGTAAAACAGATTAACATTATTATTTATATGGTCATCTCTTTATAACATATTTATAATATTTTACTGTAATTTTCGTGTTTTGCAGTAAATTGATTTATTAGTGTAAAGATGAGTAGTGACTTTGGTTTTTAAGTTTAGGCTAGCAAGCAATGGTTATCCTTTGTCTATTTGTACGCAGTTGAGGCAAAACCTGACAGTGATATAATTTAATATTCTGTGCATGTGTGCATCTTGCATATCATGTGTGGACAAATAAATTATCTTATATTTGTGCTAATACGGGAAAATTTCGTACCTTAGTAATCAATTATGATTAGTATTTATAAGAATTTACCTCACGTTGTTATAAAAATACATACATTCATAAACTCACGCTGTTACGTTTACGTTTTATCTCATGAGATTGGGCAGAAACTACAGGACACCTCCTGCTATGATTTGGCCTGTAGTAAAAATAAAACAGATTTTTGATATAAAAGTCAAAATATTCCCATTATAGCCTAATTTCATGCTGAAAAATCACAACTCATCGTAGATAATATCCAAGCCCAATATTAGGCAACTACGTGCTGGTAGTACAAATATCATGAATGTTTGTTCGATGACAAGTAAAAACGCAAATAAAAATAGTAAAATCACTATCAGTACCAGAATATACCATATTGCAGCGCAGTTACAGCTAGGTAATACACAAAAATTATTACACACAAATACACCATCTACCATTTCATCACATTCAACAGTTACAACCCCCGTTTCTCAACGAAGTCGTGCATCTAGCTCCTCTTCATTTCCATGTAACTTTTCCTCCAGTAAATTCTCATGCTCCAAATCTTTGGGCAAACTCATCACGTCTCCTTTATCCTTGATCTCGAGGCATCGTCTCCCAACTTTTTGTGAACTCACCTTTAGTCACGAAAAGGTATATTAAGACGTTTAAAATGCATTTAGTTCGCTATCTTATCTACCTTTGCTATAACTTCACCCATAATAACGTCTTTCTTTCCGTTTTAGTGTTCAAAAGTCACGACTTTACATATCAGTATCAAGAACAAGCGACTCCTACACCTAATATCGGATTTTCTAAGGTTTGTATTTTTTACTAGCTCTAACTTTACGACTGTTTGCCGTGACATATAACAGTAAATAATGCTACAATGTTTTTCAGGCTATGAATGGTTTTATGATGATGATGACACAGAACGGAAAATTGTTGTATATATCCGAAAATGCGGCAGAATACTTAGGACATTCGATGGTATTCACCATTCTTTTTTTTAACTTTTTCATAGTACCATCTAATGAATCAACAGTTTTCTAATGAGGTGTTAATTTTTAGGAGGACTTACTAATACATGGAGACAGTGTATACGATATAATAGATAGACAAGACCACCAGACGGTTCAGATGGAACTGAACAGAGGCGGCAACGGAGAGACTGAAAATGTACCAAAGAATAGACATTTCTTCTGTAGAATGAACGTGTCGAGGAATGCGAGAAGACAGATGAGATTCGGTGACCAAAAAGTAAGCTTAAAATAACTGAAGTTATATATTTAATTTATAAATCTATGACAGTTTTGAAATGAAACTTGAATCTCTAGAGGACCTGTATCATGTTAAACAACTTTTTCAATATATTCCAAGGTTCACTTTTATACAAAATTTTAATATGACTTCTGCAAAGGTTTTATTTTCGTGGAGACCATTCACTATTTTGTAAAAATCCTTCAAAAGCAGTTCTGAGTACAGGCGTACTTATCGACTCCAGCTGTGTTATATTCTTGTTTGTTATTTATTTTGCCAATTTGCAACTTGACTCCGTCGTCAGCTAAGTTAGTGTTAGTTTGCAAAAAGTTTAGAATTATTCGCTTCTTTACCTAAATGGTATTTAAACCAAAATGTCATTGCTCTTGCTTTTGTAATAGTGTTATTTTTTAAGTTTATTAGAAGTTTAAATTTGTCTCAGAGGTATTATGCCCTAGGATATTGTGTCCTACAATTGCTCCTTAAATATTCATGTCATTTTCACGATTTTTCCCATGAAGCAGGAGACCTTGAGTGTAGGGTAACATTCAACGTCTCCTGCTACGATTATTACCATCAGCCTAGACAAGTTCAATCCTGAACAGACGCCTCTCCTATCGCACGCCGTTTATTTCCATTCTCGGCAGCTCTCATCCAGCTACCACCAACTTTGCGAAGATTATTGCTTCTCCTAACTATCCTTACATAATAATGGTTGCTAGTGGATAATTACCATTTGCAGAGTTTATTTTTTATTTATTTATATTGATAGGCTTGCATTTCACCACTATCTCACCTAACGTTGAGCGGTGATGTCATCGACAGTGAAACACGCTTGTCTAGATGTAACCTATTCACTCTTGACTTAAAGGGCCCGAGGTTGTTACTTTCAGGCAAATACACTCCTTAACTGTCGTATATCTTTAATATTTCCAAATTTTCAGGTAGTTCTGGTCCGCGGCCACTACGTCTCGTACCTGCCACTGTGTAGTCGCAACGAGCCAGTGTTCCTGGCGGTGTGCACACCACTGGCCATGCCCGAGACGCGCGAGTGCGTGGTGCATGGCGCCACCAACGTCTTTACCACCGTGCACGCCATGGACATGAAGATACTGCATATTGATGCCAAGTAAGTACACTGTGTAGTCGCGAACCAGTGTTCCTGGTATTATGCAGCATACCACGATCGACCTTATGACTACGTCAGCGGGTGGAGTTCATTCGGTTGAATTTAACATATTGAACATTAGAACTATAATTAGAAGTATTATTTAGTTTTGAGATATTCTTAACATAGAACGTTACAATTATGTATAACTTTTACTGTCAGAATAATTTAGCATTGTTGGTATCTGAACAAGCCATTCGATAGAAGACTTTTTCTCTCACATAAATAACTAGCAGTCCCGAATCAACAATCCGCCATCATGATTAGTCTTAAAATCACTCAGCTATGACAGATCACAGACCCCCCAGAGCCTAAACGATCTCTGCTGGAAATCCTGACATCCAATCCCACTCGTCGATACCACAGACATTGCTGAAACAAGTGATAGAGCAAAAAGTATCTACACAATTTAAAGCAAAACTCTTAGAGGAAAAAAAGTTAGAATTCTCGTTGAAGATAGACCAATTTATAGAGTAACGGTAAATTTTAATCTACTTTGTGACTAAGATTAATTGATAGACTGAACGGTCGAACTCGAGCAAAATACTTTTAAAAGCACAGTTTTGATGCTAAATTAATAATCTGTAATCGATTTTGTGCATTAACTCGGCTAGTTTAATTAGATTTTTTAATTAAGAAATTATCTGTTACAAAAGTTTTTGAATTAATCAATTTTGTAGTTGATGGTACAGTTTTGATCTTTGCTTTCTATATTTCAATTCGATCATTATTTCGTTTGAAAAGAACTGGTAACCAAGTGGTTACGGCCCCGACGAGCAGGCGCATTATTTTGTGTAAATTATTTCATCAACACTGCTCTAAAAACGGTGAAGGAAAACAGCGTGAGGAAAAAATGTTTTAAAATCAAAAATTCGAAGACATGTGACATCTACCAATTCGCGCTGGGCCCGCGTGGTGGATTATAAGCCCATTTCCTCCCATGAGATCAGGCCTGTGTCCCAGCAGTGGGAACATTAAAAAACTGATTATTCAGTGCTGTTATGTTAATTATTTTATTTGTTACAGTGGTGAATGGTACTTAGGATGGAAGAAATCTGAGCTAACAGACGTTTCGTGGTATCAACTTATACACTGGGACAGTTTACGAGAAGCACAAAACAAACATAGATTAGGTAAGGTTTTTTTACATGTATTGTCATGATGTTACATTTTACATCATGTTAGTTATGTTGTAACATATTCAGTTAGAGTCAAATAGCTTATTAGTCTTTTAGGCCAGATCGTAAATAATTATTTACTATTTTTTTACTAAAAAAGTAATTACAAGAAATTATGTTAAATTTCTTTAAGCTTTTTGGCGAACATGATCAGTTTGTTTCAGAAACGATCTCAATATAAAATAAGAGTACAAGGTTAAATGTCATTTTTATCAACTATAACGGTTCTCAAAAGCTCAAAAATAATAAAAGGAGTAGAAATACGCTATCGCAATATTATTTACGCTGTGCAGTTTTCAGTAAAAATCACTTTATTGAGCCAATGATAAACAAACAACTTTTGACATTAGGACGAAGTCAACTTTTGCTTGCCATATAAAAATAAATATTAAAATTATTTTGAATTATGGAAAACATAAAAGATATCAGTCAATACATTCTCTCATGAAATATTAAATTTTAATCTATACTAATATTATAAAGAGGAAAGATTTGTATTTTTGTATGTAACAAATAAACTTAAAAACTACTGGACTGATTTCAAAAATTCTTTCACCGTTGAGAAGTTACACTATCCCCGGGTGACATAGGCTACTTTTTATCTCTGGATTCCCACGGGTACGGGAAATACGCGGGTGAAACCGCGAGGCGTCCGCTAGTATCATACTAATATAATATTATAAATGTGAATGTAAGTTTGTTTGTTACGCTTTCACGCAAAAACTACTGAAACGATCATCATTAAACTTTGTACATAAATTTTTGGAGGTATTAGAAGTAACATAGGATAAATTTTATTAAAAAAAAAAATCATTTTTTAATGGCTTCACTGCAAGCGAAGCCGCGGGTAAAAGCTAGTATATTATAAACGCGAAAGTAACTCTGTATTTCTGTTTGTATGTTACCTTTTAATTCTTAAACCGCTGAACCGATTTAGCTGAAATTTGGTATGGAGATAGTTTGGGACCCTGGAAAGGACATAGAATACTTTTTATCCAGGCAATCATCATTAAGAGAATGGAAAGAGGGTGAAAATTTGTATGGTGAACTAACAATTTCTCAAGTCACTCGCTTACAATATTATTGCGCGATATAAAAATAGGCTATTTGAAGTACTAATGCCACGCAGACAAAGTCGCGGGCAACAGCTAGTTTCATATAATAATATTTACGGTCATTTCACTTGAGTCAATATTCACAAGCAAAAACTAGTGAAATAAAATTGAATTAGAGTACATCAAGTTTTGACATAGCAATTATAAGAAATCACGTTACATTTTACCTTTTTGTACATTCACCGTCTAATATATTAATAAAATATTTTCAATTTGAATGAGGTATTTACATATAAAATTATCAATTAGATTCGTCACTGGGCATTTTTATGTTGTATGAATTCGAAAAATATTGACCTTATTTATATTCAAATCCATTTATGAAAGAGATATCTCTTAGAAATGTAGCACATTAAAATTGTTATAGGCAGGCGCGATGAGACTTTACGTCAACGATGCGACGATCATTTTTCATATAAATAGAACGGTTTATTAAAAAACTTTTTTATAAAAAAAAATACAACTGACTTCCAAAAAAATACACTACAAAGTGATAAATAATTTCAATTTCGGAAGTCGGTGTTCCTGTTATCGTGTCTTCGTTTTTTGACACCGCCTTCCGAAATTGAAGCTACGAGTATTAGTAGTTTATTACTGGGATGCCAGAATAGATTGCCCGAATAACATGTAACTTGAACATAACCGGTGGAATAGGAGTGTACCAGGGTGAACTGTACACATCTGCGTATCCGTTTAGAACATACTGGCGTGAGGGTATGTTATGAAATGGTGTAAACAACAAACAGACATGCGATTGCAGCAAACCCGAGAGATTTCCCGTCATTTATTGAAGAGTTCTGTTGTATATCTCCGAAGTTCTTCATTAGTATTTCACCAAATTTAAATGGGACCATTTCGAAAAAAAAAATTGAATAAAAAAAATTGTGTAAATCTGTTTATATATGACGGAGTTATGCCCGAACATTCATAAAAAATACAAAAATTATATACATCCGAATTGAGAACCTCCTCATTTTTGGGAAGTCGGTTAAGAAACTTTTCGCGACGCGCCTGTGAGCTTTTAATGCCTATTTTTAACATCTCATCGTTATACGCAAACATTTTTTCTATGGAAACATACCTACTGTTCTAAAAAGTTCCTTACTTGAGTGAAAATTGATGATAAAATTATTTATTTTTAATGCTAATTCTGACATCATTTCTCTAATTTATTTATCATTGTTTACAATATCGGAAACAATCTGCAAAAGACAATAAAACCTACTGACACCTTTGATCGGTAAAGGAAATCAACTATCACTAATAATTCATACTTTAAATTATTAGTATCAGACTACAATACACTATTATATTGGTAAAAGCCCTATTAATAATTTAACACCTATTAAATGAATCATTGTTCCTAGTAAGCCACCACGTAAGTTTAGTGATCGTATGTGTGATTCTGAGCCTGGGTTTGATCCCTAGGTCAGGCAAATTTATTATTTTTCTGGAATTCTTCCCAGGCACAGCTGAGCTGAATTTATGCCCAGTTGTTGGCAATGGGCAAATCACCTCCAGAGGACTACGAAATGGGGGTGTACGATTATCCTTTAGAGATCACAGAATAATTCAAGCCTGTTACTGTCTCACTGCACATATTTTATATTTTATAGGCTCGCGCTTGACCACTATCTCACCTAATGGTAAGCGATAATGTTGTCGACGGTGAAACACGCTAGTCTAGAAATAACCTATTCACTCTTGACTTAAAGACCCCTAGATTGTAGCTGTCGGGAAACACAGACTCCGGCAGGGAATTCCACTCCTTAGCTGTACGCTTAATAAAATTGTTCCCAAAAGGTTTTGTGTGTGGGTTGGATATCCACCATGTATCGATGGCGCATCACCGTACGTCTGGTAGTCCGATGATGAAACGGGCTAGGTGGAATTAGCTCGTGCAATTTCATCGCACACTCCCCGAAATGTAACCTATAAAAAATCGACAAGCTTGCAACTCGGCGACGATGTTCAAGGCTCTGGAGCTTTGGACTTGACCAGTGCTTCATTGCCAATGAGCCTCTTGCCCCTTCTCATACTGAGAAGGCACGAACATTAAGCACCACGCTAGCGCAATGCGGGTTGGCGATTTCAAACTTATATTAACTTTAAGTCAAAGTTTATCACATTTATCATAGGGATCACAGGTGTGATGTTATATGTTAACTTATTGTTAAACTTTGTTACAGTAACGCAATCAGAACAGGACAAATGTTGCATACTGCTGGTGAAGTTACAGCAACGAAACGGACAATTTCTATGGGTGCATATGGTGTTGCAAGTGAAGGATGCAACGGATACACCAAGGCAGTTTATTGTTGCTACTAATCAGATTTTAAGGTAAAACATATTTATCATGTTTTTTTTTTATTTTCAAAACAATTATGTTTGAACATTAATTAGGCAGTAATTAGATGTTTCAAATTCTTCAGTAAAGAATTTAATCAATAATAATTAGTTACAATTATTATTTTTAAAATATGTTTTGAAATCTTAATATTTTATTGCATAAGTACTTAAACTTTCTAACTGCAATAAATACAGGGTTTTTTTATGAACAAAGTGCTGATTGTTGCACTTTTTTATGAACTTTGACTTCTAAACAGTTATAATTACGTACCGGTACGGGTACGAAATGGACCCGAGTGTTATGTCTGGGTCGCGGATAAATTTTAAAGAGAGTTACCGCGGCTCTGGCACAAGCAACTGAAGGAACACGGCTGGGTTTTGGTCAGTAAAAGTCTGACAGGCCCTTCCGCTTTACCCAGAGCGGGAGAGAAGTCATTGAATGATTTCTCACCCCCCCCCCCCCCCCCCAAAAAAAGTTCTGACAACAACTTTATTAAACACAACTTCTTCCCTACAGTGAAGAAGAAGCCACAATAATGCTAGCCAACTCCTGGCTATACCAATACTACGGTTACCAGAACCAGCCATGTGGCATGCTGGACCCTCGCTGCCAAAAGTTCTTCAGACGCGACCAGTGTTACCAAGAATACCAGGAGTACCCTTACGTGGAAAACCAAGAGATGGATTACGCTGGATACCATGTGTCCTCGTATGTACAGCCGAAAGCTGTGGAAGATTACACCGGGTGTGAGCGAGTGTACTCCGATCGCGGACCTGTGGATTATTCTACTCATTCTCCGCAGTCTACGATTAGTGAAGAGAGGTAAGGATTTTTAGTACTTACACTTATTTTATTTTTTTTTATTAAAAATACTAGCATTTACCCGCGGCTTCGCTCGCAGTGAAGATAACAAAAAAAAAATTTTTTTTTTATTAAAAATATCCTATGTTACTTCTAATACCTCCAAGAATATTTGTACAAAGTTTCATGATGATCGGTTCAGTAGTTTTGCGTGAAAGCGTAACAAACAAACTTACATTCACATTTATAATATTACTAGCTTTTACCCGCGGCTTCGCTCGCAGTGAAGCCATTAATTTTTTTTTAAGTAAAAAGTATCCTATGTTACTTCTAATACCTCCAAAAATATATGTACAAAGTTTCATGATGATCGGTTCAGTAGTTTTTGCGTGAAAGCGTAACAAACAAACTTACATTCACATTTATAATATTAGTAAAGATAAGTAAGAAATATGTCATTGTCATTCAGCATAGCGAGCCAAAAAAGGAAGAAAATATAAGTTTTAAGGCTTTTATTTCAGTCAAAGGGGAAGTTGGGAATATTTTGGCAATACGAAAAAAAAATGAATCAATTATGTTTTTATTTCTTGTTAAAATATTACAAGATATAATTGAACACAAAAATCGAGTCATTTTATTTGCAATAAACCTTTTTAGATATCGGCCTGTAGATAGATTTGGAAAAAAACCATCTTTGCCATAATACCAACAGACAAAAATTTGCCAAAATGACGTACCTATACCAACAAATTTATTATACTAAATACACAATTTACACAATAACCAAACCAAATAGTGGAATAAAATCTAAAAAGAATAAACAAACGAAGGTCAGTTCATACAATTTGTACCCGTCATGTCACACCACGGAATATAAATAAGAAAATCATCACTCCGTCCGTCTGTCTGTCCGTCCGCGTAATTTGACACCTTTCATTACCATATTTATTGTAAACTTACCATCGTAGATTTACCATTACGAAAGCCACCCACTCACCTTATTATTTCACAGATAAAGTCTACTTTTCAATCATTTTCGCTTTTAAGATAGTTAAGATAAAGTTGTTAATGTAAACCAAATATGAAAGGCTTAACTTGAAAAGGGTTTAAGTCAGTAATAGTTTATTATTTTGATGTAGTTCGGTATTGGTTTTGACGTGTGTTTGTATTTATGAAGAAAATTGTTACTGAGCTCATAATTGTATGTTTAAAGATATTTATAAATACGTCAGAACTTGGAGTATAATGTACCTGCTAGACTGGCTTAGTCCATTTGTTAAAGTTTAGTCAAGTCGTTACAAATACATTATTCGTTTTCATAATTAATCTGAAACTGAATTGATGGAATTTCTTAGGTATAAAGAAAGATTGAAAAAAAAGCTTTCTGATATAAAAAAAAATCCTCTATGGAAATACATTCTTGAGTAAATCACTTTTTAGGGTTCCGTACCTCGAAAGGAAAAAACGGAACCCATATAGGATCACTTTGTTGTCCGTCTGTCTGTCTGTCAAGACCCTTTTTCTTAGGAACGCTTGGAGGTATAAAGCTGAAATTTATATCAAATACTCAGGTCTACTGTCCCTTAAAGCTGTGAAAAAAATCAAACTTCTAAACCAGCGCAATCAAAATATACAGCCGTTTATGCCGCAAATTTCCGCAAATTTTCAACACTCGCAAGGGAATCAAAACCTACAGGGTATTTCCCGTGGACTCGTTATCTTGAAATTTAGTACGAAGCAACATCTTATAGCACAGATAAAGGAAAAATTGCGAAAACCATACATTTTTAATTACATCATATAATAAAATCCTCGGTGCGCGAGTCCGAGTCGACTTGGCCGGTTTTTTGTATCTATCTCTTGAATTACTTTGGTATACTTCTGTATAAATTTAATTATTTAAGCATATTGGTACTTACACTTTAATAGCCCATTGACATTTTATGTCTTATGTAATATAATACTCAGCAGTACAAAGTTTTTATGCCAGAGATAAAATGTCGTTTAACATTAGCACACTTGCCAGTTAGTTGGCAACCCCCGCTGGGACAGTAAATAGTTTAAATTAAGGTACAAAATTTGTATGACGCTTCTCTAAATAGTATAAAACAAAGTCGCTGTGTGTGTCTGTCGACGTCATTTCTGTTTCTACACTAACTCACTTCTTATAAATCACGTAACGGATTGTGATGCGGTTTTCATTAATAGAAAGAGCGATAATCGAAGCAGGTTTTCAATACATATTATAAAAAAACGAAATCAAAATCGGGTCATCCGTTTAGGAGCTATGATGCCACAGACAGACAAACAGATACACAGACACACAGCAACACACCTCAATCTTATAACACTCCTCTTATTCCGTCGGGGTTTAAAAAGTCCTCCGACACGTCTGTCTATCTGTTCACGATAAACTCAAAAACTACTAAACGGATTTTCATGCGGTTTTCACAAATAGATAGAGTGACTCATGAGGAAGGTTTAAGTTTATTATTTCTTAAGGTTTTGTGTATATTGGTTGAAATATCACGATAATTGTTAAAAAAGGCGCAAAACGTCAAGCCACCTGTGACCTTTCATCAAAAAACGCTGTCCAATCACTTTGATATATTAAAAAACAATGTATGGTGGAATATGTATGGTCCGCAATGGCATATCTTTTAAGGAGAGCTTACTATACCCATTCTTACTTCAAAACAATTATCACGTACAATGCAGTAATTGGAAAGTTATTAAGACGGATACAGTATTAATCCATATCAACTTAAATATGTTAATTACCTTAAGCATTTCATGGACATTATGAAAATCAGTTACACCATATAATTAAAATGAACATCTTAGGAGTTATTGCAAAATACAAAATAACGCGCGCGAACATTAATTCAAGCGCGGGTCTCATACCGATGTTTGATTGATTTGGTTTGGACTCCCTCATGCGACCCTATGACAGGAAAACAAACAGGCGTAATATGCTCTACAACCCGTGCGAAGCCGGGATGGGTTGCTAGTTGTCTATAATTTGTCCCGTGCGAAGCCCGGGTCGGTAAACTAGTTAACATAAAACTCTTATTCAAAACACATAATAATTAGGGGAAAGCTATCGTTAACAAAGATATAGTACCTTTAAATACGGCCACGTCGAAATGTAGTGGGTCACCACAAAAGGATCAAAGGTATCCAAGGGTCGGCTTAGAAAATACGTGTTCATGTTAGGGTAGGAGTGCTTTTGGACATGGATAGTAATATTTTCTTGTTTATTCTCGATGTTTTTGGAAGAACACAAAGACGACAACATCTATATACTTTATTAAATTACAAACGAAAATAGTAAAACAACTATCCAATTTAACAGTGTGTTCAGAAGATAACCTTTTTTCGTGCTTTCTGTGCAACACATGCACTATAAAAGACCTTTGTGAGGAAAATGACAACGCTGTTGAAGTGGCTGAATTCTGTTCAAAATATATTTAATTTTGTAATCATCAATATGATGACAAAGAAGGATATCATATCAAGGAGCGCAAAAAGAGTGCCGCGAGACAGGAACGGACCCGAGAAAAGAAAACGTTTCGATGTAATTAAGCTTTTAGAGACACAATTGTTTAATAACAACAAATAAAACACAAACAGGGAAGAATGAAAATGAAATGGGCCTATATTGAAAAAGCCCATTGAGTAGCTAGAAGATAATAATTATGTACCCATCTCCCTCTATGTCAAAAACAGTAGCTAAATATCGATATTAATTATGAAACGACTACCATCAGAACTTCCGACTTTCCAATACTAAAGACGACGAGTAACCACACCATATAAAAGAGGAGAATAAATCAAATCTAACCACCCATTTTATTTCCAGATCCCCCCACCACTATGACCCGCCACCAGATATCATCGTAAACAGCAATATGTACATGTATCCCCACCACGGCAAGAGGGAGTACTATGAACAGTATCCTAGGGTCAACTATCATGTGCAAGAGCCTTGTACTAGTACTACTATAGAAGGTAGTTATTATTTTGAATTTTTAGTTTTTTTTTTCTTTCCTTTCTCGTAGGTTTGTAAGTGATTAAACTTTAAAGCACTTCTTTGGTTTTTTTTCTTTGTTTATAATGTCATGTGGAATAAAGTATTGAATAAATATAGCAAAACACAGACAATTATACAGTATAGTATTTTCGTAACTATTGAATAAAATAACAAGCAAAATGTTTTGATAAATATAAACTGCCTAAAAAAATACTACTTACCTACCCCATTTATATTGAAATATTTATGAACGGGTACTGATACTTTGTATTAGCTTCTGTTTTTAGAGATTCTTTTGTAAACATAATGTTCAATATCTAATGAAAACAAATGTTTTTTATGCAAATATTATTTTAATTAATACAATCAGCGAGCGTTAAAATGTCTGGAAAAGGAACATGAACATTTACAGCGATGTGTTCCTTCACAGCTTTTTAATAAAACTTTTTCTTTCAATCACAGGTATGGAATACCCAAGTCCGAAGCGTATGCGATTAGCCCCGCCTCCCCTCACCCTAGAAGAAACGGACGGAATGGACCGGTGGAACCCCAGCCCGCCCTGGTCGGATACAACTCTCAAAATCCCCGACTACACCCAACGGTTTACCTACAACCATATGGTACCAATGCCCCCTGAAAGAGCTATGGTCACCTAATAGTTTAGAATTTTTGTATGTTAAGTAAAATAGGTACAAAAGTATTAAGCATAGGAAAAATTACCCAACTTGAAAAGTTGATTTTCATTTTCAGGTTCATTATTTTGGAAGTGAATTATATTGGGAAATGGTTAGAATGGTTGTATAATTAAAAAAAAATATATTTGTTTTTTACACTTACGAATTGGTTGATATGTGACTGAATGCCTAAGGCATTCAGGCCGCCTTTTTACATGTGCATAAAGTTGTAATAAATATATGATTGTGTAATAAAATTGAAGACATTATTTTATATATCCGACCAACTACTTTCCGTAAAATTAGTTCAAATAACAAGAATATTTATGTAAATGAAAACTTCTAAAATAAATAGCAGTTAGGTTGAAGTGATCTTGTGAGGAAATGAATCCGTCCAAAAAAATAAAATTGTATAAAAATAACTTTAAAAAACGTTCACTTTTGTATTTTTTTTTTTCGACTATTAGCTGTAGTATTTTCTTCTTCCTATTTCGATGCATTTAAAATTGTTTAGTAGATACTATTTCTCGGTTTGATAATTTTTAGCTCAAATGTAACGCCTTGTGCCTCAAGTTGGTGGCCAACATTTTGGTCAATAAAGCCCAATGCTCAACTTTTATGCAAATGTACAGTTTATGGTCAAAAGTGCAGTCACTCTCTACCAAAATAGCAGCGGCAATTATTTTTTGGCAGAATAATTTCAACTTTTCACGGTTAGTAGGTATACTCTATACTTTAATTTCTATAAAATGTATTAAATTTGTTGTGGATAATTTAACTTCTTCTACAAAAACTAGCCATTTGAGTTTTGGTAGAGTAAGACTGCACTTTTGACCCTTGACTGTACCTACATTTATTAGAATTATGGTTGTAATTTTGTTGACATTGATCGACCAACTTGAGGAGAAAGGGCGAATATGTAACAGTATTTTATTTTTAATTAGTTTTAAAATATTGTATAGTATTAAACCTATATTATAGGTATTCGAATATGGTTCCGTCCAAATATTTTTGCATTCCAAAGGAATAGGTAAGTTTATATGTCGATGTAAATATTTCTCTATAAAAATAGTGGCATTTATGTAAATAGTAAGTTTATTTTATTTCAATTGTCTCTAGTAAAGAATAAGAGAAAAAAGTTAAATAAAGAAATTAAAAAATACACGTGTTTTTTTTTGTTTACGAATTTATTATAATATCTAAGTCGAAGTCCATATTGTTACATCGAAAACTCAGATACAATGAAGTACAAAACTGAAAAGGTTCAATAAAGTATAAAGAAGAAATAATACTAAGTAATATCGAATTAAAAAGGTGAAGCTGAAACCTTTTTTCTACTTTTAAAAAGTGGTAAAGTTTTGTGTCCATATACAGTTTGTTTGTGGTCAGTAATCTCTGGAAGTTCTGTGTCGTTTTTTCATGTATCTAAAGTTTTTAGTGGATAGGTCAAAGCAGAGAAGCCAGGATAGGTCCCTGATAAAATTAGAAATTACCTGAAATATTGCTTATACTGCTGAAAAGCATCAGCTCTGAAATATCGAAGATGTGGTGCTGAGGCTGCCCAAGTATCGACGATTCTTGTTTATAACTAGTATAAGCTACTACATATTCTCAAACACGTTCTTCTATTCAGACCTCCTTCCAAAACCAGTCGAAGTTTTCAGCGATGTCGAAACAGAAAATCGCAGAAACATTGCAGCTGAATGAACAAACTAGTCCCATTCATCAGAATGTACAGACGAGTCCCACAAATTCCATTAAACTGTCCCCGAATCAAAATTAGTTAATCAGAAATAAAAACCGTTTGATGTAACAGTAGAGTTGCATATGCTCAGTCGACAGCAGTTCCTAAGTTACCAATGTAACACAAGTTAGAAGTCATGTTTTTTAAAAATTCTGAAAAATTTACCAGAGGTCTTGCGAAAGAACTTGTTGTCTTCGTCATCATCAGTCAATAGCAACGGCAACAATTCGAGTATCTGCATTTGGACTGGTGCCACGACTTCGTCAAACTAAATTTTTCTAACAAGCCTACTACTCCATACCGAGAAATCCTGCATCAAACACCTCAGATTACCATAACCACATAGCCAGTGCGACTAGATGCCACAGAGTACTGGGTAATCCATCCTACCATTTGTAATCCGTATCCAATGACGTGGTCCTACTGTCAGAATGTAATTCTTCCAGGAATGATGTTAAACACGCTATACGCGGTTAAAATTTAAACTCAAAGGTAAGATATGTGGACAGTGTGCAAGTGTTCCTAATGCCACCCATTAGTTGTTTTAGTACTTGCATAAGTTACTTGAATTATATTTAAATGTCTAATGCGTGCGAATTACATTAGAGATACAAGCGTTGAAGTTCTTAATAGATGTAATGCGCTTAACAAACAACCAGGTTGGTTTGAGCTTTGAAGGGGATACTGATTCCCCGGATAGGTTCTTTGTTGGATGGGAGGAGGGGAGCAAGGCAGGTCAGGTTATGATGGCGGCGCTATAGCTGTCAATCAGCTAAAGCTAAGCTCGATAGTGTCTGGTGCAAGTTATGAAATAGTGGAGATTTGAGGTATTCCTTTGTAACTTCATTTGCGCATCATATCAGCCGAAAGACGTCCTTTGCTGGACAAAAGCCACAAGCGTCACCACATTGACCAGTCCCGTGCGTCCCGCATCCAGCGGATCCCCGCAACCGTCACCAGGCCATCGATCCACCTGGTGGGAGGCCTTCTAATTCAACGTCTTCCGGTTTGCGGTCGCCACTCCAGAACTTTTCAATCCGTTCTGCGAGCAATGTGCTCAGCCCACTGCCACTTAAGTTTGGCAATTCTTCGGGCTATGTCGGTAACCCTGGTTCTCTTCCGGATCTCTACATTTCTGATTCGATAACGCAAGGAAACGCCGAGCATAGCCCTCCCGATTTATATTTACTTTTGGGTGACTGTAAGCTTTCTGATGAGGCCCAATGTGAGCGACCATGTCTCAACATTATTTGCGCATAGTAAGAACTTATTATGTGACACTATAAAGCATAAGTCATAAATATCTGATTGACGCTATCGCTATCATCAAATGTAAATAGCTTTTTATAAATATTGTCATCGCATCTGGTTATGGACACTATGCTGCAAAAACAGGTAACCCATTGGGTTAATACCTTTTACACATAGAATTTACAAAAATTCTAATAGCTCCGGATAAAATATTTACAGACAAAATTGATACCGTCGCGGCTAAAACCCGGGTAAATTTTTCAAAGAAACGTGGTTCTGGCACAATCAAAGATAGGCATTTGTCCAACAGTGGGTGTAATAGGTCTGTAGATAAAGATGACGATGCTATCAATCTCTAAACTAACTGAAATATAGTTTTTAGATTCCTGAACATAAGAATTCAAAATGAAAATCGCACTATGCTCGTATCTTTTACCTAAAAAGCTCGAGTAGCTTTGATACATTGTTATTTCAAGCTTGTCTGACTGCGTTCAGATGAATTATTGATGCCTAGGATATATACGTGATCCTATATCCCAGGCTAACCTGCATTATAACGAGACACACAAGTAGGAGACACTGTTAAACAAAAGAAAGAAAAAAATTCACTCAATGAGAAACGTTCGACTTACAAAGTTGACTTTTTACAAATTTTTGAGCTGGAAAAGGTTTTATTAAAAAAGTTTTGGATGTTCAATTTGTGTACCGCGGTATGTTATGATCGCATGAATATCAAGATGTGGGTAATATGTTCATTTATAGAATTAATAATGTTTTAATGCGTCTCACTTTGTAGTGAATGGTGTTATTGAAAGATAATAAGTAAAGTTTGTTAGCAAATATTTCGAACCTAGAATGGAAATATGCTAATTAGAGTAGACCTCTAAGTAAAGTTCTAATCATGAAAATCAATTAAATAAACCGCAATAATTTCTTATTATCAATTTAATGTTAGCTACATTAATTGGTTCTTTAAATGAACAAAAAATTCTACTCTTCCTTTAACCAAGTATTATTTCATCGCACTTTTCTCTTAAAATTAACTGCAACTATACAACGAAAGTAAAATTAAATTTTCTTCCTCTCCAACGTATTTCCAATCCAATTACAAAAACACTAGAATCATTCCCACTTCATCTAAGCCTTTTTCAATTCACAAGAAAAATTATATTTGAAATATCAGCTGTACATTTACAGAAGTAGACAAGGCAGATATTACTTATTGATCAATAGAGACCAAATTATCTATATGCGTTTGCATGTTGAATTTGCAACTACTTTGAAGCTAAGCTATGCTGTTGTATGATGTACTAGTGTGCATATTTAGTCCCTTTCTATCGTTTTGCATATTTTACTAAACCTAAATGATACTACATATTTTCATGCATAAATTGATGTAGGTTCTTTTCTGTTTAAATAGAAATATTTTGAGCGCTCGAAGATACAATCTCATCTGTCTCTTATACACACTCAAAATATCCTTAATCTAAGAGCTTACGGTCATCTATCGTTTATATTTACAATGGTAGCTAAAATAAATAAAGTATAAAGATATTCTTGTTACTCAGTTGTAATACAGACAAATAGTAAAAATTAAAGACAGATGTTATTGAAATAAAACAATTAATAATGTATTATTGGTTTTGATTATAATTTAATATTGCATATTTTGTCCATTTTCATGCATATTTAACAGTCAAACTACGTATGTAACAGTCTAAGAAATACTACTTATCCTATGTTTGGGAAATGAGGGCTCTTTGTCCTTAATACAGGCTACTAACTAACCTAGCCAGGACATCACATCGTGAAATTGTATTGTTACCTACTCATCACAGATGTAACCTGTTCCTAAGTTGTTATCCTACTTTGTAACAGACTGTACCACTTTTTTATGAAATAAATAAATGTTTTAAGTATAATTCATGTATGTTTCGAGCATATAATCCGGACTGTACTGATCAATAATGAAGCCTGTCCATTGGCTCATTACTGCATAAAACATCTCATGCTAGAGAGGCCCACCGGTTCGCATTAGCCTACTCGTTAGTGGAAAACAAATTAATAAATTATACCTTACTAAGGTTTTCCGATCACACATTGCGTGGGAAATGTGTGCGCTGGCTAATTTATTTAAATGGGCCGTAAACAACTGATGTAGTGGGGGAGAGCAGTTGGCAACAATTTTGTGAGGCGTTGCTTCAATGTTTCAGTTTTATGTATAGAGTTGTACTTTTTGTCTTTAAGAAAGATAACTTTGCCTATATCCATGTGTGTATGTTCCCCATGAACTCCAAAATTGCTGGAGCGTTTTTCAGAATCTTCAGATTAATCCAGCGGGTGCTTCTGGGAAGTTTGAAAGCGACATTTAACACGGCCGAAGCTGCGGGCAAGCGCTAGTAACTGTCTAAAATTTGTAGAAAAATACAAGTAAAATCGTAGCTTCATTGTCTTTCCATCACAATATTTATTTAGTCACTGGAAACAAGCTGCCACTGAACAAATTGCTTACATATTAATGCTTGAAGTACAAAATGACGCCCGAAGGACAGAAACACGGACAATTCGAACCACAGTAATACACAAAATATGTAACATTTTACAGGAATAGATAGTTCAACATTCATACTTTAACAAGTATGAATGTTGTGCCAAGGTTGGCGCATAGCATATGATTGTAAAACTCTTCAAAACAATTATAACGTTGGTATAAAATGGTTGCAGGTGTTATAGGTTTTATTAATAGTACCGGAAGTTGTGAAAACCTTCTTGAAATTATCAGTAAGTAAACTCCGCCTAGACTTTTTACGAGAATACCATACCTTGTAACGTTACAGTTTAGCTCTGACGTGCTTAAACGTAAGTCACGTGAGTTGAAACAATTTAAAAAGATGAAAAGGTGTGATTTGTATAGTATTATAAAACGTAAATAGACTAAAAGACGTGGGTCTGCACAGCAAAACACCACATCCTATGGTGCTATGGGCTCAAACTTAAAGAGGAAATGCGGTCGCAGACATCCGACTTGAGCGAGGTTTGACTCTCGCCTCTTCAAGTTCGGGATTGGCTACAAGATTTACCTATAACGAAACAGAAAACCTACTAGCAATTTAGTGTTAACACACCATATGACTATACACACCATTGCATACAAACACCACATACACACCATCGCATACACTTCATCACTTACATACCAGCACACTTACGCTTACACCTTTAGTTACCTTTCAGTTTTTGTTTAATGATTGGAACCGTTGTATTTGATATGTCTAATCAAACAATCATATTATTTGTCGAGATTGGATTCTGCGACACAGGGTATCCTAGTGCAGGATCCAGTGTCATATCTTAATACTGTAACTCTCTTTTATTGAATCAAAAACTTTATTTTATTTTATTTATTTCATTTATATTTGTCAAATGAATACACTAGGCATCTGTTAACAGCGCAATTTTGACCATTTTTTGAAGGTTCTAGTGCTTCTTAAGATAATGTTTCATCACAAAAGAAAACATAGAGGCACTGTATATATCTTTATTTATCAGTTTATGGAATATCTTTTAAATTGGTCCAATATTGGAGGAGGAAATAGGCGAGAGCCAAACCTCGAATTATGACTTTTTACTTAGGAAATTTAGTCGGATGTCTGCGACCCCTTTTCCTCTTAACCTTTGGTTTTTTGTCGATCTTTGATAGTTATTACAGGCATTCAGGAGTGCAAAAGTTTTGGCAACCAGTATTGCCGAGTCAAAGAGTATCAGTGCAAGCGAAATATTGGTATTTATAGCATCCAAATAAACTAGGGAGGAATGAAACAAAAATCCCTAAAAAGTTGAGATAGCAGGAAAGTTTTACAAAAAGTATCCCAGTCCTCTACCATTCTTATAATAATTGTATGCCTAAGCGTCAGCAAACAAGTTCGTCTTATGTGGCAGTTATTTGAAGGTCACCACAAATTTGTATGCACCCAAAAACGTTAATATATAAACGAAATTGGCTGTATCCTAATCGTTTGCGACAGTTGAGTACTTTATATGATTCGTACGTACCAAAAATATCAATATAAAAAGTGTTTACACAGACAGAAAGTTTATTTTTGGGCAAAATCTGAGAAATATATCCATGTGAATTTAATTTTAACATCATAAAGTGAAGAATAAATAGCTTTTTGGTTATTAAGCCGTAAGTCTTCAGCTTTTAGTTAGAATTTTGTGAATTTTTGCTCGTTGCATTCTAAATATTCGAGATTTTTATGTCATAAATTGGACACATGAGTTGGCCCTCCGTATTGAATGTAAACATAATGCAATTTAGAACACAATTTGATGGTTTTGAATCGTTCGTTGTGATGAATTTTCAGAAATCGTCAATGGATTCTTATGCCCCGGGATAGTGTTATTCTACCGGCGAAACCCATTATCGAAATTCCAAAATGCTCGGCATTGACCACGTTAAATTTATGTAGAAATGTCAAGCCAATACGTTTTTGACTATTCAACAATGGTTATGATAAAGTTCACATTGTCTGGCACTTTAATAACGTTACCTAAGTAATTATTATTTGTAAGAGTTGGTGGTGTTTTGCTCCAACATTCCAACTCAGAGTACGTCGTTCAACTGACCGAATATAACTGCTGTATGGACTGAAATAAGTGTTCTCTCTATAACGTTTTCTTGTACAACTGATGCTTTCTTCTGATACTATTCGGCATGGATATGGTTGCTCAAAAGCCCTCTCGTTGCCTGCTACTATAAAAGGTATGTTAAATTATATATAATCAATTCGAAAAGAGTGTCTTACAAAATAGGTATCTATATAGAAGTATTGTGTTAACTTCGGTTACGGTACCTATCTATTTCTGTCATAACAAAATATGAGTAAAACCTTATCAGCAACATTGACTTCACCTTCATCCTTATCTGAGCCATAATCTAAGCTATAATATCGAGCTGCCTTTAAAACGCCATAAACATCAATGTAAGACCGGTAGAACACTAGGGTCTTAGACATAGAATACGGAACGCCGCGCCGCCAATGACTAGAGAAGCCATTTGATTGCTTATTACGTTCTTTACCGCGCAACCGTACTGAACACAAGTTTCGGCTGACACTTGTAAGTGTAAAAGGTGATGGATCAGTCACACGATCTGGTGGGATTCCAATCTTATTCTTAAACAGAGCAAGGATTGAAAACCTCGGTACGCACCGTGTTGGCAGAAGCGACGATCATTAGAATGACGTGAATCCTCAAGACCGCAACGTTGGAGGACTACTGAGGAAGCCCTCTACCTCAGGACCTTAAGTCAAGTAAGTCACAAGTTAGCCAGAATTGTCACAGGACGTCAAGTTCTATGAGTAAATGACGACACTTACGGACACGACTTATTGGTTTGGAAAGTTTTGATAGAGCCGTCTTCAGCGGTGGGTGGCAATGCGTCTTCTTGCACTGTGTCTAAATCGAAGCAATACGAATCTTTGCCGAGTTTTTGGGTTGGATAGATTTGGCAATGCCATCTCTAGCAATGGCCGCCGAGGTTTCTCGATGGTCTATGGTGTCAGATAAAAATGTATTAAAATGCACTTTACGGCATGGCCGGCGATATGTATGATAAATATTCATGCAAATATAACCATACATCCTGGATTCTGCTTAAAAAGGAAAATATCAACGCGGTTGGATTAAGTGACACGTTAAATGGCGTTTTACAGATTAACTGGCACGGGTTCGTGGCGGCACTATTGTGGAATATGTTAGGAAGTGGTGTGACTGCACTTATGAATGATTGAGTGACTGCGGTTTACAGGTACGCTGGTTTGCTAGGAAAGAATGAGTTTTGTAGAAAATTATAGATGAACACGTACTCGTACGTAGGTAACGTTTTGATTGATAATTGTTGTTGGTAGGTTTTAATAAAATCAGTAATATTAAATGTTTATGGATAAAGAATAACTTATATTGAACTGATGAAAAATAGGGCTTTTGGTTTTGTGCCTTGTGCTTCCCGAAAAGTAATAAATAAAAAACGAAAATATTAAAGCTTGAATCATCCTGTTCTTTTTTAATAATATTGGTTCATTTGATGAAAAATCTGTGTTTTTCTATAGTTTTATTTTATTGAGATTTTATAATAGGCAATGCAAAATCGTAAAAAACCTTTTTTTCATTGACTGCCAAAAAAATCTTTCTCACAAAACCAACCATTTACGGCCAAAAACACAAACAAAATGTTCATAATTATTATAATTAGGGCGCAAAAATGCTGCTCCTCGCCTCACACAAGTACCAACGATGCATACAAAGTCGATTACCATCAAAGAGGACGATTCCTATATTCGTGTTAATCGAAATGGAGCCGATATATGAAAACAATCGACAGGGTAGCGCACGACTCGACAGCTTTATTGTAGGGATGCGAATGTCTGTTTAAATGTCGATAAGTAATTAGAATTTATCGACTCGATAAACTTTAGAGTCAATTTTGTTTGTTCACCAGAATTTACTTTTATACGATTTTGTGTATGTAGTGCGCTACTGAATCTCCATGAGTATCCAACTTGATTTAAAGTAAATATTTATTCTGTGCACTGGGCAGTCCCAAAAACACGTGTAAGATTATTGTCTCTTTCTTATTTTAAACGCAGCTACCTATCAACGTTGTTCGTATTAATTATTTTCTGTTTAAAATGTTTGATTACCATTGTATGTCACCTATGTGTCGTAAAATCTTGTGACTGTCTTTTTGATTTAAACGTAACTTGTCAAGTATCTAACAATAAGGACGCTACACGTTGCCACTTACTGTGCCCAAATTTTTTAAAGTGTTTTTCATCGACTGTTAAAAAAGGAGAAGGACGCTACGCCAGATCAAGGAAAATAAGTGTTATTTAACAACAATTATCGATAAACCTCCTTCACCGCGACTCATCACTATTCATTGATACGCACGCACGATTTTCTTGTCATTTGCCACGTGTTCAGAGCGTATACACGACTTTAGCTTACTCCCTGAATTAGAAATGATTGAAACAATATTATTCATTTTTACCCTTTCCAATTCTAATTGTTTAAGCGCACGCATTTTATAACACGTGCCAAGAAACGCAACTGAATTTAAATCGGTTTAAATTTAGTGTTATCGATTAAAATACAAAGGGGTGTGATAACGGTTTGTCGATAATATCGATGTTTTGGTACCGTTAGGGACGTGAAACAATCGATGTTAGTGGCGGCTTGCTTTGTATTAATCTAGTTCGGATGGAAGGATGAGTTTGATTTGTAGATAAGGATCATAAAAGAGTTTTCGGTCTTTACCTCCGTTAAACAATGAGTTTCCATATTAATGTAACATAAAATAAACCGACATTATAACTGTTTCATTTTGTTTTGAAAATAGCCGGCCTTTCGTTTAGTAAATTCCCAGTTTGAATATTTATATTATATAATACTAGCTGCTGTCCGCCCCGGCTCCGCACGGGTATAAGTACTAATGAAAAAAATAAAGCTTTCGTACAAACCTTGTCCTGAAATTACAAACACAACAAATAAAGAATTAGCCAAACATGTGTAGTCGTTCTGAAGTGATGCGCTTACATACATTGCAACAGATTTTATAAAAAAAATATCCGTCTCTCCTGCATCGTCATGACGCATAAAATAATCATTCCATATTTGATTAAGCTACATATTTGTAATCAAACATAAAACAGCACTTAATATTATTATAAGTTGGTAAAAAATTATAAACTTACGATATTTTTCGCCAGAAATATCGATAAGTAAGTTTCGCAAAACACCGCACCTTCACCTCTTTATACTTTGAGCATAAAAGGCAAATGTTTGCTACTTCCTGTTATATTTTATCCATATACGAGAACGTAACCATTGACATGACGAAACAAAGGAACATTAAACTTTCGTTAAAGACTAAGTTGAATGTTTTGCAAAATTTAAGAATAGATTGAATGAAAAGATAATATATGAAGCTATACACGTTATTACTAGAGAGTAATTTTTATCTTAAATGGGAGTAAAATAACAGATCTTCACTACATAATTATTGCTAAACAATGTCCCTTATAGCGTTTGTTTGTCACAAAAATGAAAAGTTTGCAACAACTTTTTGCAAAAAGTCGTCTCAAACTTTCGAGTCGGTCTTTTTGTGATGGATTTGATACATGGAGGGATTTCAAAAAATTTTATCATAAGCTTAATTTGTTTGTATCTGTAACGTGTTTTTGCAACAAAACATAGCGGATTTTTTTCACAAAAAGAAAATGGTGCTTTTTAACTAAAAATAGTATAGTAAAATCGTGGTGACAAGTATACAATATCATTTTTTCTACAGATTTTGGATCATTTTAGAAGATATTTGGATATTTACCTACTTCAGAATATACCTACATTTTCGGGGACTAAGTTTTGCAAGATAGCTTCCTCGCGCCCTATTCTCGTGAAGAAGCACAACACAGAGAGCGGGAAGAGCCTTTGTCGAGGACTGAAACAGTTCAATATAACATTTGTAATGGTTTATTAAATAAGGAGATTTGTGAGCAGGTCCTACCGCGGGCAAGCCCGAGTGTTTCATTGTGCTTGTAGAGATCGTGGGAACAACAGGTGGACTCGTGGGCTGTAATCTAATCTGATACGACATAATGTGACAGTTTCACAAAACGACACCAAACTGAGACGCACGCCTGTTTTGCGAACTCCCCTCTAACTAAGTAGTTCACTTATTTGCCTGCTTAAAAACTTTTCTTATCCATCATATTTTAAGTTTACAAGGTAAGTTAGATTAATAGGGTGCAGAGTTGCGTCGAAATCGGCTGTAAAGGACATAACAGAGAAGTTATGAACATTTCACTCTTAGGGTTGGGAAAGTTCGGCAAAATTGATCCAAAAAAAAAGTCCTCAATTTTTTATGTGCAGACTAAGCGATTTTGATCCTTGTGCAATGATTACTTGAGCTGATCTAGCCGTGCTAATACTGTCTTACAATCGTGGAGTTGCGGAAACAACCCGTTGAAACTAAACTAAACTACTAGTATCTAGGTACTGGCAGAATAAACAAATTTACGTTTTGGGGACACTTGTACTATTCGTACAGCTAAGGAGTGGAATTCTGCCGGAGTCTTTAAGTCAAGAGTGAATACGTTACTTCTAGGCAAGCGTGCTTCACCGTCGACCACATCATCGCTTACCATCAGTTGAGATAGTGGTCAAGCGCGAGCCAAATGACACTTTACAAAGAACAGACATTATATTCTTTAGAACATAGTTAAATGATAAATGATTTATTTCTGTAAGTAGGTTTGTACAAACACTTTTACATGTCGATCATATTTTTAAAACTAGATGAAGTCGGCGTTTCCTATCTGACTACTCTGAGAAAAAAGGCCGAAACAAACTCAGAGGTCACATTCTCTTTTAAAGTCCAGACAAAATCTTGGTTAGATCATGTGAAGACCATGTAGACTGAAGTCTGAAATGGTCTTTTGAGGAAAGAACCAGCCAGATTGAGTGGACCTGTCCAGTCAGTGCACGCATTTGTCAATAACCGTGCAGCTCAACTCAGAAATTAAGGAGCTCAACGATTCGACGAACAATACCAAAGAAAGGACATTCGGGTAGGCCGCACAAACTACTCAAACTGCTAGACCATGATTAAAACTAACTTAGATAAATTAAAATTAAAAACAAACAAAAAGTATGATCCACATAGTCTTCACATTCACAACAATTAAAAAAAAAAAGAACTTAAAAAAAAAAAAAAAATACTTTAAAAAGTAAATATTCTTATCATTGCAAGAAAACAAAAAAAAAACAAAATTCATGGTGCAAAATATAAAAAAATCAAAATTAATTGGAGCAGCTCAATCCCAAGCCTGTTTGTCCTCAACGTAATCTTTAATTGTATAAAACGCTTTCTGGCACAACTTACGTTTAATGAATGTTTTGAATTTATTAAGACTTAGATCTTGTACGTGGCTTGGAAGCTTATTATAAAAGCGCACACATTGACATCTAAACGAGCCACCTATTTTCGTGAGCCTTGTTGCAGGTACTACAAATTTGTGTTTGTTCCTAGTATTTATGTTATGGATATCACTGTATTTTTTAAACAATTTTATATTTTTATGGGCATATAAAACATTTGCATAAATATACTGAGAAGGCACAGTCATTACATTAATCTCCTTAAATTTCTCTCTGAGAGAGTGTCTCGGGCTTAATTTATAAATTGATCGAACAGCTTTTTTCTGCAAAACAAAGATAGTCTGGATGTCGGCGGCATTTCCCCACAACAGAATACCGTACGACATTACACTATGAAAATAGCTAAAATATACTAAACGGGCTGTCTCTATGTCAGTTAAATTACGAATTTTCCTAACAGCATATGCTGCGGAGCTTAGCTTTTTTGACAATTTATCTATATGTGGGCCCCACTGAAGCTTAGCATCCAAAGTTAAGCCTAAGAATACTGTGCTATTTTCAGGATTCAATTCTTCGCCCTTTACCAACACATCAGTTTTCACCTGCCTAACGTGAGGTAGGGTAAATTTAATGCATTTGGTTTTTTTTTCATTAAGTAGTAAATTATTAACATTGAACCAGTGAACTACTTTTGAGATCGCGCTATTTACATCGTCAGTAACCAGCTGCTGACGTTTAAGTTTAAACAAAAGTGAAGTATCATCCGCAAACAACACTATATCATGGTTATCCTTTATGAGGTATGGCAAGTCATTAATATAAATAAGAAACAAGAAAGGACCAAGAATCGAGCCCTGCGGGACGCCCATCGTTACTATAGATCCGGGAGATATTTTTCCATTAATGTCAACGCTCTGAATCCTATTACTTAAGTATGAAGTAAGAAGATCCAGAGCGCTGTTCCGGATTCCGTAGTGGCGGAGTTTCCTGATTAGCGTTTCATGAAGAACACAATCAAATGCCTTGGAGAAATCACAAAAGATTCCCAAGGCATCGCACTTATCTTCCCATGCATTATAAATATGTCCTAAAAGCTCAACACCGGCATCAGTAGTTGAACGACCCCTTGTAAAACCGAACTGTTTGCTATGTAATAATTTATGTTTATTAAAAAATCTTTGCAATTGCTCTAAAATTAATTTCTCAAATATTTTACTAAACGCAGGTAGTACTGCAATAGGTCTATAATTTGTAGGGTTTGATGTACTACCTGATTTAAGCAATGGTATTATTTTACTATTTTTCATAAGGTCAGGAAACTCCCCACAGTCGATACAATTATTAAAGATAATAGCTAAACTAGGTGCGACAATATCAATAATAGATTTAGCAACTTCTACAGAATGACCCCACAGATCTGCAGTCTTTTTAACATTTAAAGTGTGAAAGGTTTTAATTATGTCTCTACAAGTAATATGTTCAAAAAGAAATTCCGAATCGCAAACATTAACATTTTCTTTTAGCAAAGACTCAGCAACAGAAGGTGATGAGTTTAGGGATTTAGTAGTTGAAATGGGAATATCTGAAAAGAAATTTTCAAAGGCCACTGCGACTTGTGAGTCTGATTTTATGATATTATCATTAATAGACAGGCTGTAGTCAATATTTCGGTT
This sequence comes from Orthosia gracilis, assembly GCA_947562075.1. Lineage (NCBI taxonomy): Eukaryota > Metazoa > Arthropoda > Insecta > Lepidoptera > Noctuidae > Orthosia > Orthosia gracilis. The sequence goes on along the minus strand of OX387264.1, from coordinate 63,394,160 downwards.
ACCAGATCTTCCCGTTTCACTATTAATAATATTCCAAGTCGTTTTAATAACGTTACTACTGTTTTTAATCTTTGAACTCAAATAACGCGACTTGGCCAAACAACAAACTTTTTTAAATAATTTTGAATAATTTCTAACATATAAATTAAATTCAGCAGTGTTGACATAAGTCCTTTCATTGTACAACTCATAAAGCCGTTTCCTACTTTTATGAATACCAATGGTGGCCCAATCACTGAATGATGCATTATCTTTAACTGAGATAGTCTTGGGAATAAAGGTAGAATTAAATTGTTTACAGTACATATTAAAAAAATCATCATATAGATGATTTGGATCAGCATGAGTTGACAAAATTGGTAATTTTTTAATGAGTTTAACTTTAAACGCTGCCAAGCGACTTGCAGTTTTGGGGTTAACAGTGATATCCTTTTTGGCCACGTTGTTGTTTTGGTTAGGTATAGTAATCCTCTGCCCACAGTGATCAGAAAGTAGTAAATTTATAATTTCTTTATGGACTGGTATAACATTAGTATAAATATTATCTAAACATGTGGCACTAGTAGGGGTTATTCTTGTGGGCAACAGTTACATTTCCTTTCTCCACGAAATTATTAAAAAAATATCTATAATGTAATTTTGTTTCGCATCTATTCAGTTTTTTCTGAAGTCATGCTACGCAAGTAGTTGTAGTAGAGTATAAATAAATACACTGGATTTTAATTACATATCGCACCTCCGGTGCTATAAAGTCACTTATGTATCTGACGTATTTTTTCAGGAGAAGCGTTTGAAAATTGAACATCCTATTAAATTGTATAGTATTACTCGACTAAAAAAATAAGTTGTAATATTGAAATTAAACTATTAAACCTTACTTTAACCTAAAAGCAAATATTTCACTGTTTAAATGAAAGAGGTGAATTTGGAGTATTTTCTCATAATCAGTTAAGTTTTTTAGTTATTTTAGTCAAAAATTGCATAAGTGACATTATTGCACCGTAGCTGCGATATGTGAACCGTATACATAATGAAAAACTTACGATTAGAGCGTTAGCTGTGTGTGGTCGTGACATATAGACTCTAGAGCCTCCTCAACGGTTCTTAGGATCACTTATGATACATCTATATATATCTGTATATATTTATATACAGATATTTTTTTTTATTTTTTTTTATTTGGTACTACAAACAATTACATGATAAAGCACAAAGACATAAGACTTAAAATTAACAACTATGTAATCAACAGCGTTATTCACAGCATACAAGCAACATATTAATAACACGCTTCAAAGAAAAATTAAAAGTAGTGCAAAAAACACAGTGATTTTAAACTTTAAATAAAAATTGTATGTGCATAGAGTCTAATAACACGTAAATGTGCATTGAATACAAACATATTGACCTACAATAATCTAAGATGAAAAGGATAATCCTATGTTTTCCAAATCTAATTCCTGTCTAATTCATTGATCTCCATACTATAAATATGAAAAATAAATTCGAAAGTAACTCTGACCATCGATCTGTTTGTTACTTTTCCACCTTATAGTGAATGGATTGAATGAAGTTTGGCATCCGAGTAGACTATACTCTGGATTAGAACATAAAGCCTATGTTTTTCAGGCGAGTGATGCCGCTAGCTGAAGGTAGTATCTAGCTATGTAAGTGCAATGAAGACTCAAAATAGTATCTCGGTACATCCAATCAATAATAATTATTGTGGTTCAGGTGCTGGATATAGCCCTAAGTTGCGTTACATATTAATAAGTGTCCGACTGAAACACGATTGCCTCCCAAAACCGTAATCGAATATTGGGCGTCTTATCTAGTTTCGGCCGAAACCTAAACCGAAACTTGCGATAAAATAAAATAAAACTTCTAATAATTTTATAATTTTTGACAGTATTTTTTTTGGTACAGCCCAAATTTTGTTCTGGGATAAAGTTATCAAACATAAGTTTCACAAAATACTGAATAAATGAATACGTCGCTTCTGCAGTGTCCGTATTATTTAAGGAAATATATAGGTTTCGAAAAGCGAATAAAAAATAAGAGTAAAATAAATTTATTTTCGGAGGGCGATGGTCAAAAATCAAGCAAAATTAAATTTTATTAAAAACTCCTAAAGAACTACAACTCTTAGGTACTTATTATTTCGAAGTCTATAGTTAAGGAAATAACGATATTCACCGAAGAGGTAGGCATAACCGCATCGATGTATAACTCTCCCAGCATTGGACAGTTATGTTGAAGTCCCTTAAATACTTAGACGCAAGTTTGTTGCCACGAGTATCATCAATCAATCTGCCTAGCCTTTTCCCAACCATATTGGGGTCGGCTTCCAGTCTTACCGGATTCAGCTGAGCACTAGTGTTTTCCATAGAGCGACTGCCTATCTGACCTCCACAACCCAGTAACTGGGTAACACGTTACCCCTTGGCAAGACTGGTGTCAGATCTCAAGCTTCTGACTACCCGTAACGACTGTCAAAGATCTTCAAATGACAGCTGGGACCGACGGAAAAAGAGGGGTGTTATAAGTTTGATGTGTGTTGCTGTGTATCTGTGTGTCTGTTTGTGGCATCATAGCTCTTAAATGGATAGACCGATTTTAATTTGGTTTTTTTTTTGTTTGAAAGGTGACTTTGTCGAGACTGTTCTTAGCTATACTTGAATAAAATCGGTTCAGCCGTTCAAAAGTTATTCACATTTTACTCTTTGAATCTGGGTTTTTTTGCAAGATATGGTGTCATTATTACGTTTTTAGATAAATTGTCGCTTGAAACGTGTCTATTACTAGGTATATTATATGAAGTTTAAAAAGCGAGAAATAAAAATTAAATTACAAATTTAAAAAACCCCGACACAAAAACCTAAAAAGAAAAAAATAAACATCACGCACACGTCGGGGAACCACTAAGTAAATAAAATAAACTGTCGTAAACGTTGGCGGTTCCCCGACGCGAGTACGATGTTTGTTTATTGCTTTTTAGAGGTTTTTGTGTCGGGGTTTTTTTAAATTTGTAATTTAATTTTGAAAGAAGTGGTATGCGAAGAAATCATGGTTGCGCGAAATTCCAAAATTCGAATACAATTGATCTACCTACCCATTACAGACGTGACTTCATAGGTTGAAACTTCACATAATTATTTCTCATTTACCTATTCTGGTCTTGTTTCCAGTGTCCGCTTTTCCTGTTAAAACCTCTATCCCGTTAGTCCATCGAACTTGAAATTCATGTGCATTTTCAATTGTGGCGTAAGTACTCTCGTTTACCGGCTAATTTGAGATGTTAATTTAGTCTGTTTTACTGTTAATCTGGGATGGCGATGAGAATTAAAATTGCCTTGTAGTATTCAGTAGGTGTACGGGTTTACTTCCCCCTAATTGTTCAGGGATTACGCTGTAATGTTAAGTTAAGACGAATATATTCATGTTAACGCAGTACTGGCCGTGCGTTCGCTCGTAGCCAGAGCATCATTATTGGGACTCCTTTTGGACAGCTTTTTTTGCAAAATATTCTTTGATTTACATGTTATTTCAGTTATGAAGAAATTCTAGTTATTATTTTTTCTGTGTAAAAGTATTTTTAAACATCCAAGTTGTTTTGGAGGAGTATCCAAAAGTTGCGAAAAATAGGAGTATGCTTTAGAAAGTTACCGTTTTGTGGCACTAAAGCGGATGTAGGCACTTAAGGTATACCTCACCCTAATTTTTCGAGGATTACAACGGCAATTATTGCTGTTATGTTAAGTTAAGACGTATATATTCATGTTAACGCAGTACTGGCCGTGCGTTCGCTCGCAGCCAGAACATCACTATTGGAACTCCTTTTGGACAGTTTGGTTTGCAAAATATTCTTTGATTTACATATGTTATTTCAGTTATGAAGAAATTCTAGCCATCATTTTTTCTGTGTAAAGTATTTTTAAACATCCAAGTCGTTTTGGAGGAGTATCCAAAAGTTGCGAAAAATAGGAGTATGCTTTAGAAAGTTACCGTTTTGCGGCACTAAAGCGGATGTAGGCCCTTAAAGTATACCTCACCCTAATTTTTCGGGGATTACAACGGCGATTATTGCTGTAATGTTAAGTTAAGACGTATATATTCATGTTAACGCAGTACTGGCCGTGCGTTCGCTCGTAGTCAGAATATCAATATTGGTAGTCCTTTTGGACAGTTTTTTTTGCAAAATATTCTTTGATTTACATATGTTATTTCAGTTATAAGGAAATTTTAGCCATCATTTTTTCTGTGTAAAAGTATTTTTAAACATCCAAGTCGTTTTGGAGAAGTATCCAAAAGTAACGAAAAAATATCGTGTTGTTAATTAGTTTTTAAAGCAAAACCATTAGTTACACGAAAGAAACATGTTTGACAAATAAAGTACATGAGTCAATAACAAATATTTTAAAAAATCTAACAGTTTAACCAAGCCGTTACTAAGGAGTATAATTTAGCAAGTAACTATTTTATGGCACTAAAGCGGTGAGAGGCCCTTAATAATTTAATAGTTAATATTAATTATTTCAATCTGCTATCGGATTACCGGGCTGATCTTTTCTCCGTGTCATATTTTCTTTTATTTACTTTTAGAGTCCAAAGTGTGACTTTTATTTCTGGGTATGTGCTAGCCACATCAATCCCTTTCATGATCTCAAATAATAAAATCTTTATCTGACGAGAAAATAATTACCTATTTTGCTAAAGTTCCAGCAACTTATATAGTATTTTTTGCCGAATTTCAGTGTATTTTTGCAAATCATCAAGATTACCCTTTATTCCATTTTTTTGCCTGAATTTGCCTTCTTTCATAGTTCTATTATAGTCATCATCTTAGTCTAAAATTAAATAAATATTTGAAAGTGAGTGACTTTCAAATATTTTTAAAAAGTATCTAATTGATGACCCACCTATATCAAATAGTTTGTAAATAGTTAGTAAATAAAATAATAAGAATTTATGTTATAACATATAAGTAAAACTTTCTTGCATATTCATAAACTTGTATAAACATATTATATCAACACACAAAAAACATGAATCCCAACATTTTGACGAAGATAATGTTGTAGGCAAAAACAATACACACAGCGACATCTTTCGGCACTGCTTACAACTAAAATGTAAACTGGTTACAGCTTATGTTACTATTTGGTACGCGTAACTTGATGTGGTTGTTGAGCACAGCTGAACTTAACCAAGTTGAAGCTTTGTTAAGGCGAGTATATAGAGATGGCGCCACTAGTTTCGTTAGTTAAAATCTTCGTTTATTTGTATTGTTTTGTCTAACCCCGAATTCTGAAATACAAATTCTTTGAAGCAGAAACTGAAAATTATCAAACTTTGGCATTCAAATAGGGTTTGACACGTCTCAGCTGTCATTAATTTATTCATTCATAATTTCTCAATTCATAACCCCGCATATTAGAATAAAATTATGTTTATGTACTTAGGTCCTGTTTGAGTCGCGGATAATTTTGAAAGAGAGTTACTGCGGCCCTGGCAAAAACAACTGAAGGAACACCGGTGGGTTTTAGTAAGTAAAAGTCTGACACACCCGCCCGCCATATCCAGAGTGGGAGAAGTCGTTAAATGATTTCACACAAACAAAAAAAAAAAACAAAAAAAAATTCTTACAGGTAAATTATATTTATAATAAATAACTTACAATAGAATATAATGTGGTACCAACTCCGTCGAGTTCATTGTATCCTGTATCCTGCGAGCTACTCATAAGTCAATACCTAAAATACCTGCAGAATAAATTGATATCATAAGTTTTTTTTTTTGAAATATGTAACCAAACATTATATGTAACACATATGATTTAAAAGAGTGTCCATGGAGTTTCTTGCACGTTCTTCTCCATAGAGATCTACTCCTTGGAACGTGCAATTTAGCTTCACTTGTTTGTTTGACTGACCGACATTTTGACAATTCAAAAGTGCCTGTAATTGGTCTATTTGAAATAAACGTTTTTGATTTTTTTGATTTTGATTTTGAACAACTGTGCCCCAGTTTTTTGATGCGCAGTTAACTCAACCAATGGTTAAATATGGTTTCGAATTTCGGTCAAATGCGTTTATTTAACAATTGTTAGTCTGACAGATGGTTAAATAATTAACTCTTCAATTTATGTAACCATTTTTGATGCTAACAATTGATGAATAAACGCATTAAAGCGATATTTAAAAACATTGGTTGGCATATTTCACGATTGGTTGAGTCAACTACGCTACGGATCAAAAAAGTGGTCCTGAGATGAGTTCTGCCAATATTGACCTTCTGCAATAAGTAATTAGATCCCTCTGTTATTCGACCTCTCCAAGGTTGGTATAGGTCATTAACATTACCCGGTGGGTAATCGTGGCTTGGACACCTACGGTGAAGCGAAGAGGAACTCGAGGAGGGGCCGCTCGTCAGGGCTTTAGCCGATAAGACGACGACGTAGCGGCCGAAAAAAAGGTTGCGGTGCCGCTTGGGCCGCAGGGGAAGAAGAGTGTCGGTATAACGTTGGCCGCTCTTCCAATCCCCTGCGGCCGAACTACCACTTGTAGGTAGCGGGGCTACTGGCCTGACCCGTCACAGGAAGACCGAGGGTGCTTTACACGGGATCGTCTGTCGCCCATGTGCTGGTTTGGTCCCTGGGGTAGTCACGGCGTTCTACGTGTTCAGGTGCTTCGGTGATGGGACAGGAAGACACCGTGGAGTTTATGTGGTTGGAGTCCCACATAACTGCGCTATCTCTCCGTGGTAGCGCAGTACGCATGAGCATCTACACAGGCAAACAAAACAAAAATGTCTCACAATTACGTGTTCGATAGATTATCGATAGAAGCGTGTATATTACTAAATAAATTATGTAGTTTAAAAGCATGAAATAAAAATGTGTTGGGGGTTTCAGAAAATAAACTTTATTTTCGGATAAGTTTGAAGTCCCGGATGACTGTTATACTTAGGTACATATCTATCTTACTCTGCCAGCGGCCTCCAGCGGCTTCGCCCGCGGGAAAGCCCTTTTTTATCCCAAGGGAACATTATACCGGGATGAAAAACAGAAAAGTTGTCTATGTGCTATTTCAGACTAGAATAGAATATAAGAGGGAATTATTTTTCTGCACTTAGACTCCCATTAGTTCCGTTGTGTGTGGGGTTTCCTGCTAAAGTAGCCAGCCTAGCTCCGCCCAAAAGCACAGAAGCTTTCTTCACTGGCTTCGCCGAGTGACTTCACCGTTCTGAGATTTCTTCACTTTGGGAAGCCACGGCCTCGTAATCTAGGTATACGTGAGCGGCTGATTCCTCGGCGTAAAACAGCCCTTGCAAAATTGGCTGTCTGTGGCGCCTATGTTAAAAGATGTTTGTTAAGAGGGCTATGACCCGTAATTGTCCCTATGATTGTTCTGAGGTTATTTCTACTTAGGCTAAAAAGTCTTTTGGTTAATCGTGGGTTTACATTCAGTAAGGCCGTTCTTGACTGTCTACAGTCTGTAGCCCGTGACCATCTGTTGTTATGCAGTTCTCTTGATCTTTGGCGGATCCATGCACGAATTTGTGAGAAAGGCAGAGGGAGAAGTGGGAACGGGCTTAGCACTATCATCTCGGGACCTCTCCTTGCAAGTTCATCCGCGGCATTATTGCCTAAAGACCCACTATGTCCCTTGATCCACTGTAGGGCAATCCGATTAGATGTCGATATACTCTGCAGGGCAAGGTGGCATTCAAAGATTAGTTTGCTGTTGATTTGTTTGTTTTTTAGGGCTGCCAGGCTATCGGATAGGAATCTAACTAAATCCATAGTTATGGATACCTAAACGCTTTACAGCAGTAGCGACTTGTGTTAGGGCGACGTTATGCATATTCGGAGTTGGCTGACCAAAACCAGATGTATCCTCCGACTGGTCAGTATGATTTTCTTCTTGATTACGTCTTTTTAGGTCGCTTTTACAGCAGTCGGCTTTATTATTTTTTGTTTATTTATAACTTTTTTGTAAACATTTTTTTTCGAATTCGGTACATTTAAACATATAAGTGTTATATATTTTTGAAATCACCTTAAAACCCTTTATTTTGATCGGCAGAAAACAAATTGGGACCCACAATATGGCGCCCAAAATATGCACTATTTCTATTTTCAAATTTTAATGTACACTCGCAAGATTAAGACGAATCGATTGAAGTAAGGACCATTAAAATCGGCCATAGCGTTTGCGCTCTGGAACGCCACATAAGAACAAACATGCATACATACATATACTGATAAACACATTACCCTCCTTCGGCATTCGGGTAAAAAGCAATAGCTCATAGAAATGTTAGTAGAAAAGTCGTTTTTATACACTGAAAATATAAAAAAGAACTTTTTTCAAAAAAATTATACCGACTTCCAAATAAAAAAATACAACGTGAAAAATACATTTATTTTTGGAACTCGGTGTCTTTCGTAGTTACAAATTTATTGCGTTATGGACACCGACTTCCAAAAATAAATTTATTTTTCACTTTCTTTTTGTAGTTTTTTTATTTGGAAGTCGTTAGTATTTCTTTGAAAAATTTTTTTTTTTTTTTCACTTTTATGTTGTACTTACCTAACACGCAAATTGTTTAGTAAGGTACCTATAACGCTAGAATAGATAACCCTTATATCATGAAACTTGAATAAGTGGATCCTTCGAAGTGATCTTAAGTGATACTTCTTAAGGGATCTGCGTATCCCTTAAGACCGTACTGGCGCGATGTTATGTTATGAAATGGTATAAACAATAAACAGACATGCCATTGCAGCAATCCCGAGAGATTTGCCGTTATTTATTGAAGAGTTCTGTTGTATATCTTCGAAGTTCTTCATTAGATCTTCACCAAATTAAAATGGGACCAATTTCAGAACATATTTTTTCAAACAAAATAAGAATTTACAAAATCTGTTCACAATTGACGGAGATATTTTAAAATATCTACAAACAGGTGTATTAATCTAACAAAAATAAGTTGCAAACCATTATAAAGAATGATAATTCAAATATTTAAGAAAAAAAAATTCAAATTAATCAAGTAAGTCACAAAAAATTTAACATTAAGGAATTCCAGTGGCCATCTGTGGTCTTCTTCATCAGTTCAACTCAAGTTCAACTTAACAAAATGATACATTCTGAGTGCAAATGTTTGCTTTGTTGATGAAAATACCAAAATGGCTATATGTATGCCTATAATTTCTGAGTAATTCCGTCGATTGCCATGAGATTCCATTATCAAATTCTGACCTGGTGACAATGGGACCACTTCGGGAGTATACCATTTCAAACACAAAAATAACTGTCAAAATTGATCCAAAATTGGCAGAGTAATCACGTAACAAACATGCAAAAAAAAACATACAGTCGAATTGAGAACCTCAACCTTTTAAGGGTTCCGTACCCAAGGGGTTAAAACGGGAGCCTATTACTAACACTCCACGATTAGTCTATCTGTCTGTCTGTTTGGCACCAGGCTCTATCTCTTGAACCGAGATAGCTAGACAGTTGAAATTTTCACAGATGATGTATTTCTGTTGCCGCTACAACTAAAAACAGAATAGAACAAACATTTAAGTGGGGCTCCCATACAACAAACGTGATTTTTGCCGTTTTTGCAAATAATGGTACGGAACCCTTCGTGCGCGCGTCTGACTCGCACTTGACCGATTCTTTTTTTTTTAAGTAGGTTGAAAGTAACAAAAATGTAAGCAATTGGTATTTATTTGCGCCTTAAGATGCACTGGATTAGTATTAGACAACCATACTTCAACAGTTTCACTTTGAAAGATAAAAGATAATTTTTGCGGCTCATATTTATCAAATTTATTCCGTATTAATGTTAACATACAGGTATCGATAAAGACGAAAGGGATTCGCAAATAAAATAACTTAATTACAATCAAGGTTCAATAGCTCCAAGAAAAGTTAGCAGAAATCCCTAGGGTATCTTTAATATTCGTAAAATGTGTTCGGTTTCGGCGCAGGGGGACTCTCTCCGTAGAATATTCTTCATGGAACTGCCGTGTAGCTAAACTTTTCGTAGTAATTCCATCTAAGGCTGAATCCTTATAACCATAAGGTAAAGTTGAATAAATAAAGCCGGGTTGTCCGTAGTCTCTCGAGATCAATTCCCGGTACACTATTGTGGCATTGCAATTTTCTGAACTTATTTGGAAGTACGCTGTAATTTAAGTTTAATTTATTATGTAGTTTCAATTTGGCTTCCTACAAGGTGGACCGATGACCTGGTGAAGGCTGCCGGTACCCGCTGGATGCGAGAAGCTCAATACCGGTCGATTTGGCGTTACTTAGGCGCCTATGTCTAACAGTAACGTCTTTTGATTGAAATAATAATCATTTTACAAATAATAAATTACAACCAATATTTACCATTTCTGTTTCGTCTTGCTTACCGGAATGAAGAACACAGAATCAACTGAATTTTACAGGGACGTGTCATGTAAGAGTTTCTTCCATGACACGTCATCATTCTGTCATCCGAAAGACGTCCACTGCTGGACACATGTCTCCTACAAGGGTCAAAACACGTTCCAGTGCGTCTCTTATCTATCGGATTTTCGCGACAGACAGTACTCTAATTGTGCATCTGTTTTGAAACCACGAAGCACACTGCCTTTCATTTTAATAACTCAACAGTATACATTGCATGTTTTCCACTGTCGAGTAGACGGATTTTTGAACGTATGAAGCAATGAATGCAAGGAAAGCGTACCATGCACTCTTCTTTGGGTGCGGGTCGTCGGTCCACTTAGGCCTTTCAACATTGCGTCTTCCGATTCGCGGTCGCCACTCCAGAACTTTTCGGCCGCATCGACCATCCGTTCTACGAGCAATGTCCACTGCCACATTTGTTTAGCGAATCTATGGACACGTTACTGTAATAATAAATCTAAAACGAACCTCCTTGATTCCGGCAGTTAACGCCATACAGATAACATAAGTCGGGGAAGGTAGCCACTACATTACCATTTCTAGGGTCAACTCCACACACCCAGCCACCACCCGGATTGCAAGTCATTTTTTTATAGCAATGCCATGCCGCAAAATGCTTATAATACTAAAATAAAAGAATATATTTTGAGGTATGAGGAACAGAGTGTAAAGTCCTACTCATCATCATCATCATCAGCCTTATAATGTTCCCACTGCTGGAACACAGGCATCCTGTCTGTGAGAGAGGTTTTAGGCCTTAATCCACCACGCGGACCCAGTGCGGATTGGTGAATGACACACGTCTTCGAATTTTTGGTTCTAGAACATGCCGGTTTCCTCACGATGTTTTCCTTCACCGTCTTAAGAGCAATGGTGATGAAATAATTTACACAAAGTAAAGCGCCTGCCTGGGTTCGAACTCACGGCCTACGATACGTAAGTCGGGCCCGTTACCACTGGGCCACCACTGCTCTCATACAACCTCAATACAAAAGGGTGGATCCTCCGTCCAGACGGGTATTATGTCTGGTCTGGACAACAGCCCTACGGTTGTGGTCAGAATGTTGTATATTAATATGTTTAAATTGCGCCAAAAACTCTGCTATCTATGCTTGCTGCTCTCTGCTCTATTATAGGATATCTCGTATGAGGCGTCATAAATGTCGCTGCATCACGTCAGTATCTGTAGCCAAGTTGACAATCTACAATCGATAACGTTATCTCCATTTGAGATGACATTAGGCATTTAAATAATCCCATTTTACAGCCCGTTCAACCGATTTTGACTTCTATTGCTTTGGTGATATGATAAATGGCAGCTATATTAAACAGTTATTGTTGGTAACAGGTTTATGCTTTTTATGCCATTCTTATATTTACGGAATAGAACTCCAAATCGGTTGAACGGACTGTAAAATGGGGTTGTAAAAAATTCGAATGTTATTTCAAATGGAGTATAGAAGAAAACGAATCAATGTATGGGAATGACACATCTGCACGTTAAGTCACGTGGTCAGACCATACAAATAGAAGGCGTTAACGATTGTAGAAAGAGATTCGATACGAAACGTTTGTAACTTGGCTAGGGGGGCAGGTCGTTAGTTCCTATGTGAGTTATAGATGCCGCCACAAATATATCAATCTGCAAGGCGTTTTCCCAACTGTGTTGGGGTTACCTACTAGTAAAATCGCATGCAGCTGAATCAGTAGAATACCTACGGATGGAGCAATATCTTATCTGACCAACACAAGAGTTACTAGGTTGTCAACTATATAAGGTCTACAAATCACAGCCTAGACCATTGATCAAACATGCAAGCATGGTCTTGATTCCTCTCGATATCTCGGTACTCGAAGTTGCTTAAGGCCGGTATTCCAGCAGCATTAACTCAAGCTCGACTCAAAATAGACAGTCGTGATTGGTTGGTTTGTATTTTTTGACATTAAAGTGCTCAATTCCAAGATCCTAGACGCCACAAACGTTACCGAATTATTTCAACACAAAATCAGTGGAATTGGGTAGTGTTATCTTATCTTATTTTGTGGAGGGGCCGAGAAATAACTCGGACACTTCGACCCATTGGGATCTATTGTGGTCCCCTAGATACCTTACTCTTCCCCAATCTCGTTGAAAACTCTTTTCATGAGTTTTACAACGAGACTAGGTGATATGAGCCTATAGTCTTCCGGTTTTGGATATCCAACCCCTAGGAGACTCATTCGCTTACCAGCCAGTGCATCGCATGTGCACAGAAGGTGCTCCATGCGTTCCGTATGTTCCCCACACAACCTGCACATGGGTGTCGCGGCCAGACCCATCTTCATGAGCATGTCGTTGGTTCCAAAGTGCCCAGTAAAGGCCCCAAGCAGGTAGCGGATTTGCCCCCTGCTCATATTCCAAATGCATTTCCGGGCTAGTGTGAAAATTGGGTAGTGTTAGTATGTACTTTGACCGTATATAAATACACTTGTTAACTTGGACTTTTATTTTCAATATTTACACTTATTAATGAAACTGCAATCAAATTGCAGTCTTGTGAGTAGGACACCCCAGTTGGCGACCGGCTCTGAAACTATTGTTTTTACTAATTGCGCGTTGAATACTATTTAATTGGTCCTCAATCATTCCAAGAACATACTAAAACTACTTATTATATATCACACATTTTGTGTAGAAAGATTCAGTAACATCTGGGGCGTCTGGGATCTTGCTCTATTGAGTACACATATGTCAAGCAGAAGAATCATACGCCAAACTCGAGAGTTGTATTTGATTGGCAGTTGATTGACATTTGGAATCCAGGACTTAATATATCTTTATGCCCAAACGTACAGAAGCGGACTTAATGCCTTATTCAGTTGTTGTCAACTATCTAGGATACTAGGCATAACTAGGCCATGAGGCGTTTTACAAGCTCGTCTTTTTGAGAAAATTATTAACCACTAGCTACCGCCTGCGTTGCATGCCTTTGTGCTATTTTGATGTATAAGCTAAATCACTGTAAAGTTTCAGCAAAATCCGTTGTTTTTGTATGAAAGAGTAATAAACATCCATCCATACATCATTTTCTCACAAACTTTCGTATTTATAACAAGGTACGTTCCTATAGGTACTCACTTTGAAATCCTTAGTTACAACTCGATATGAAGTAGCAAGAAATACTGAAAACGAATATTATTACGTAACCAGTCAACTAACATTTTACTCAAAAAAGTCTGTAGTAATTTCTTACCAGCTGCCACGGAAAATAGTATAGAATTCATGTCCAAATTTATTGTTTACTAACCAATCTTAATTATTTTGAAACATACTTCCTAATATTTCAAACAGTAAATTAATAAAACATGGTTAATAAAACAATACATTTGATACGCCAATTTAAGTTTGAATTTTCAATAATTTCATGTGTTTCTCACTACGTAGTTCTTAATAAACATTCAAACATGTTTTTCACCATGAAAACTAAATTAGTTACTAATTGAATTTCTTATGTACTTATGGTACCTACTCATGTTCTTTTGCAAGAAACTCAAGTGGCACCCAATCCGTCTTCTTAAGAACACTCGGCTTTTATGTCTCCTGTTCAACATCATGCATAACCCCTCTTATCCTTCCTACCTGCGTGAACGATTCTCTTACGCTCGCCCCAGAGCCTGCTGCACCATGTTGATCACATCTCAGATTTCTTCTTAAATCCACATAAATCAGTTATTATTCCTATTCCTTCGCTGCCCGTGCTGTAAGATTGTGGAGCTCACTTCCGCCTAGCATCAGAGATTTAAATACTATCTCACTATTCAAAAATACTAGCAGATCCGGCGGACTTCCTACCGCCTTAGACAAATTTGGTGACGGTGACTGCTTAAATAATTACAACTGCACTGATCGATCATCAAGGTTAAGCAATGGTTGACGAGGTCCGTCTGTGGATGGGTGATCATTTCAATATACCGAGTTTCCTTCGCGCCTCGGCAAGCACGTTAAGCCGTTGGTCCCGGCTGTCATTTGAAGATCTTTGACAGTCGTTACGGGTAGTCAGAAGCTTGAGATCTGACATCAGTCTTGCCAAAGGATACCGTGTTACCCACTTACTGGGTTATGGAGGTCAAATAGGCAGTCGCTCCACGTAAAACACTAGTCCACTGATCCGGTAAGACTGGAAGCCGAACCCAATGTAGTTGGGAAAAGGCTAGGCAGATTGACACTATTTGTGTTGGCGCGCATGTTTTTATATTTTAGTTTAAGTCGTTCACTTTTTTTCAAAGGGTGGTGACCATAAGCTTTTAGAGTAAGGTAATATTGAGTGTGTGTAAGGACAGATGTATATGACTTGTATACATCTGTCCCTCACGAACACTTAAAATAACCTTACTCTAAGGGCTTATGGTCACCACCCTGTTCTCAAACACTATTGCCTACATTTCTTTTTCATTTTTAGGGTTCCGTACCCAAAGGGTCAAAACGGGACCCTATTATTAAGACTTCTGTCTGTCCGTGTGTCACCAGGCTGTATCTCATGAACCGTGATAGCTAGGCAGTTGAAATTTTCACAGATGATGTATTTCTATTGCCTCTATAACAAAAAATGTCAAAACAGATTAAAATAAACATTTAAGTGGGACTCCCATACAACAAACGTGATTTTATTGCGATAATGGTACGGAATTCTTCGTGCGCGAGTCCGACTCGCAATTGGCCAATTTTTCCTTCTGTCTGCTGGTAGAAATTGCTTAAGAAATAAGCAGTGCCTTGTACTCTATTGTCTTGATGTGTTGCCCTTATGTAACATACATATAAAATGTTTGAGCACATAAAAATGATTTGATTTGATGAAAAAAGTTTATTGTGATACACTAGATAGACAGTTCGGTTTATTTTTGGGTGATGGGGCACTTACCTCACCTTGCCTAAACAAATTTATAATTATATAAAATATAAACAAAGGGCGTCAAATTTTTCGATTAGAAATTCTGTTCAGCTTTTTTTGCGTACTTAGGCGCTAATTAGTTTTGCAGCCCTGGGACCTCGACATTTTTAGTCCACCACGGAAATTCCTAGTACTTATCGAGGTCCTTACTTTTGCCACATCCCTAAGTAAATGCTAGGTACACCCAAGGATGAGAACTATGTTTGATATTACAGTCGAATCTTAAATGCAGTGTTGGATTTTTTATACTCTTCGCGGTATGCTGAACGTTGGAAGTTCAACATTGCGCTTTTATTTAGGTATAGTGTTATTGAAGTCGCTTTTCGTCTTTAGTATGTAGGTACGCACAGGACCGATCTGTGTGCCGATGCTTAGGGGAGGCCTATGTCCAGCAGTGGACGTCTTTCGCCTGAAATGTTGATGAAGATGATGTAGGTAATTAGTTCTTTTAAAGTACGTAACTAGGTATACCATCAATAAAAGAATATATCCCGAAAAGTACATGTGAATCTATACTTAACATTATAAAGCTGAAGAGTTTGTTTGTACCCGCTCATCTCAGGAATTACTGGTTGAAATTAAAAAAAATCTTTTTTGTTGGATAGTCCATTCAACGAGGCAGGTTATTGGCTATATAACATCACGCTACGACCAATAAGAGCGGCGCATAAATGAAAAATGTTGCAAAAACGGGCGAAATTATTCCTTTTTGGGAGCTGCAATATTCATGTAGGGTAGGTAGGTAGCTAGTTGACGGGAATGAAGCTGCGTGGGACAGCTAGTCACACATACTTCTCGATCGGACTAGCCTTTTCCCAACTATATTGGTGTCGGCGTCCAGTCCTACCGGATTCAGCTGAGCACTAGTGTTTTACGTGGAGCGACTGCCTATCTGACCTCCACAACCCAGTAACTGGGTAACACGGTACCCCTTGGCAAGGCTGGTGTCAGATCTCAAGCTTCTGACTACCCGTAACGACTGTCAAAGATCTTCAAATGACAGCCGGGACCAACGGCTTAACGTGCTTTCCGAGGCACGGAGGAAACTCGGTATGTTGAAAATGGTCACCCATCCACGGACCGACCTCGTCAAGCGTTGCTTAACCTTGGAGATCGACCCGTGCGGCTGTTATTATTTACCCACGAGCTCCTATGTAGTCAAACATACTACTAAGAAATGAAATTAAACACTATCAAATAAACACACATTGATTTATATATATTAGATTATCAGAATTATGTTTTATTTCATATTCTTTATTTAGGTTATAAACTGCGATACATTTATGATATGTTACAAAATACCGTTATTATGATTTCCCTTTTAACATACGAGCGGACCACAAAAAAATATTAATATTTCAAATTCAAAGACTCGCTACATTATAATATATTTATTTATTTATTTAACCATTAATGTGAACCCACATAACAAAGAGCCAAGAAGAAGAACGAACAGAAAATAGGTACAAAGGTACCCTTATTTCAAAGAAATATCTTCCAGCATACCTGCGAGAGGAGAGTTGAAAAAAAAGATATGTAGACACCGTGTGTAGAGGGGCAATAAAAAGAAAAACATATCAAACAATTCACTATAAAATAGAATAGGTAAATAGGTAGGGTAGGTATATGCATATTAATAAATTAAATATTATAATCTATGTATATAAAAATGAATCCCTATTTCCCTTGGTCACGGCATCACGCGTGAACGGCTGGACCGATTTCGCTAATTCTTTTTTTGTTGTGTGTGTTATTGTTAGGAGAAGATTCATATGAAAGAAAAATTTAAAAAAAAGAGAATTGTAGATAGGTAGGGTAGGTATGTAGGTAGAGTAGGTATGTAGGTAGGGTAGGTATGTAGGTAGGATAGGTATGTAGGTAGGGTAGGTATTTAGGTAGGGTAGGTATGTAGGTAGGGTAGGTATGTAGGTAGGGTAGGTAAGGTAGGTTAGGTAAGGTAGGATAGGTAAGGTAGGGTAGGTAAGGTAGGTTAGGTAAGGTAGGATAGGTAAGATAGGGTAGGTAAGGTAGGGTAGGGTAGGCAGTTGACGGGAGCGAAGCCGCGAGCACAGCTAGTAATAAATACTAAATAATATCATAAATAAATAATAGGTAAATATATATACTTAATGTTACAAGCTATACGTTTAAAGTATAATCAATATTTACCATGGCCAGCCATTGTAAATATTTATTATACTTTGGTTATACTTTGGTTTCACAGAAGAGAATATATTTGGCTCACGAGTGAGCCAAGCCCATGTGTCTGTGTCGTATTTTTTTGTTGACGTAAACTCAAACCTAGGAGATGGAATAGGGTCTACCCCGTAGAAGATGGTTGCGTTTTCTTTACATTGTGCCATGCCTGTTTGCAAAAAATCTGGAACAAAAATTATATTATTATTATTTTTATATTAATAATTTTTTATCTAACTTGTAAGATTGAAGTGTAGTACCAGGGCCGGATCTAGGGGCGAACCAGGCAAATGCCCAGAGAGGCATAAATGAAGGGCGTCCAAACTGATCTAACAGCCCGTGGTGTGGTGCATCTTAGAAAAAAATATAATAACCTGAAACATTTACCTCCTAAGGTGTTATTGTAAAGAGCGGCAAATGTTGTATATATGTATATGCCCGGAGCGGCAAATTAACTAGATCGGGCCCTGTGTCACTCCTCATACCTACGTATAAGTGAATTTATGAGTTACATAAGAGGCACTACAAGGTTTTAAAATGGATCTGTTTTTTTATTGTAGAATCGTAATCTTTATGTAGGGTAGGAGAATAGATGGACCCCTTTTCTGCACTAAGACTCTCATTTGGTCCATTGTGCGTGCAGGCCTCCTTCCTGTGAGTGGGAATGGGCCGTCGTCCATCACGAGGACCCAGTACGGGTTGGTGGATATCACATGTCTTCGAATTATTGGTTCTAAGACATGCCGGTTTCCTCACGATGTTTTCCTTCAGCGTTTTGGGAGCAGTGGTGGTGAAATAATTCACACAAAGTAAAGCGCCTGCCTGGTTTCGAACCCAAGACCTACAACTTACAAGACGCGGCCGTTACCAATGGGCCACCACTGCTCCTTATGTAGGTTATAAACAGACCCATCACTAAACCAAAATATAAACAGTTTGTACGTTTTGAAGCGGCGAAGCAAAAAGGAGGATTATGATTTTTTAAATTATGAGAACCGTAGAAAATGACCTAATTAATCTCGTACGTGAAATTTACTACTTAAATGTATCTCGGTCCATTAAATAAAGTATGGGAGAAAGGTCGTTGATAAAGTATATTATTCTATTACGTAAAAGTTCTTCTCGTGAGAAATCTAAACTTCAACATAACAAAAACTTGAGTCGGTTCTCAAACAGGTTTGCACAGTATGAAGATTGGAGTGAAGAGAGAATGTCAAATTCTTGGTGATTAGTTTTTTTTACCGACTGTAACAGAAAAAAGGCTTAGGACAAACATATCTGCAACCTTCTTGCGTAATGAATTCGGCAACGCAAAGGGCAAAGAGTATGAAAAATCGACCAGTCACGTCATGCAAGAAGAAAGACGCGATGTGGATTTCCGTCTATGTGATTGCCTTGCCGAATGGTCACCCATCAGTTTATCATTATCATACCCAAAGACACCCAATGCTGGACATAGGCCTCCCCCAAGGGTCGCCACCGATGTGTCCTAAGGGAAAAGCCTTACAAAGCTGCGTTTGCCAGTTCAGTTCAAGTAAAACATACTAACGTCCTTCTTTTCGGCAGTTTATCCCATAAAAGTAACATAAGTCTTTAAATAGTGCGAATTTATTTTCCCGATTGACGCCGCACACTTTTTCACCTCCCGGAACGCACGTCACCTCTTTGTAGCAATAGTATGAAGTGAAAACCTCTTCTTGCTGTAATCATAATAATGAGCAGATGTAAAATATAAAATTAAGTAGTCTTAGTAGTAGTCTTTAGTATATTTTGACAAATCTTTCACGATTCAAGCTGCTCGTTTATGGAATGTCAAATAAGACCTGCTCAATCCTTGCCAAGGTTTAAGAAAATGGTGTAAAAAAACATTTTTACAAAAAAATACTACCGACTTCTAACTAAAAACACCACAAATAAACAATTTGATTTGATTTGATTTGACAAAGTGAAAAATAACTTTCTTTTTCAATGTCGGTGTCCTTGGAAGGTATGTACCAATTTTTTTCGTTATGGACACCGACTTCGAAAAGTAAGTTATTTTTCACTTCGTGGTGTTTTTAGATGGAAGTCGGTAGTATTCTTTTGTAAAAGAGTTTTTTTTTATTTTTCTCTTTTTAGTTCTACCTAATAGGCAAGTCTTAATTTAGTAAGGTACTTATAATACCAGAATAGATTACTCGAATACCATGAAACTTGAACATAACTGGTGAAATGAGTGTAGGTACCAAGGTGAACTGTACACATCTGCGTACTCATTTAAAGCGTACTGGCGTGATGTTATGTTATGAAATGGTATAAACAATGCGATTCCAGCAATCCCTAGAAATTTTCCGTTATTTATTGAACAGTGCTGTTGTATATCTCCGATGTTCGTCATCAGATCTTCACCAAATTAAAATGGAACCAATTTCGAAACATACTCTATCAAACAAATTACAAAATCGGTCAACAATTGTCGGAGATATCGGTGAACATACATAAAAAAAACTACAAACAAAGTCGAACATAGAACCCCCTCCTTTTCGGCAAGTCGGGTAAAAAGAGCTTTATCTTTCATTATAATTTTTATTCTTCTCCTTTTCTGCTATATAATTGGTATGTATTAGTATATTATATAATATTGTATGTATGTGCTTATAATGTTACTATATCTAAGTATTGATCGTTAATGTGCAGCAAGAATATCCAATTGGTCCTACGAGCAGACATCGATAACCACTCGAATGGATTGATCTAGCGTGTGGAGTAGTGAAGCCACATTCTAGCAAGGTACAAAGTTAAGGGCCTACATCCGCTTTAGTGCCGTAAAACGGTAACTTTCTAAAGCATACTCCTTAGTAACACCAAGGTAAAAGGTTTAAAAAAAAAATGTTATTGTTTTATGTACAATATTTTTAAACATGGTTTTTTCGTATAACAAATAGTTTTGCTTTAAAAAATATTTAGCAACACGATATATTTCGCAACTTTTGGATACTCCTCCAAAACAACTTGGATGTTTAGAAATACTTTTCAACAGAAAAATTGATGGCTGGAATTTCTTCATAACTGACATAGCATATGTAAATCAAATAATATTTTGCAAACAAAACTGTTCAAAAGGAGGTTCAATATTGACATTTTGGCATCGAGCGGGCGCACGGCCAGTACTGCGTTTACATTGGGGCGTATATATCGCCTTAAGTTGACCGTGTAATAGAAACTAGTCCGGTGATGGGTTCCCTTATTTTATTTCACCTTTCGCTTCATCGTTTTTCAGTGCACACATTCAAATGAAGTCATAAAGGTTTGTCATTACTGTAATGTGTTGGTTATGGTTCAGAAATAAAATAACCGATTAATTAATTTATTTATTTTGACCGCAAACGAAAGATGTACATATACAATAAAATGTATTAAGAAATTTAATTATGATTTCCGTGCACAATTTAGTAGGAGGCTAGAGCATACTTTTGAATATCGACTATAATCCATTTGAAATAACATTAGACATGTTTCCAAATCATTTTACAGTCCGTTCAACCGATTTTGAGTTCTATCCCGTAAACATAAGGATGACATAAAAAGCATAAACCTGTTACCAAAACCAACTGTTTACTACAGCTACCATTTGTCGTATCACTAACGCAATAGAAGTCAAAATCAGTTGAACGGGCTGTAAAATGGGCTAATTTAAACGTCTAATGTTAGCGCAAATGGGGTATAAGTAATTCTAAAACTATTATATCCAAGTTTCAATATTGAATAGAATAATTAGCAGAAATAACTATAGAGTCTTTGATCTTTTTCAAAATTGAAGGTTCGGTGGTCGAAATTGATTGAGGACGTTCGCTTCGTTGTTTGTGCCGTAAAAGTAATCTTTTTGTTGAATATTGGCCGATCACCTGTCCGTAGTACGCTGTCAGCGCCTCTGCGTACTTTATTGAAGGGCGGCATTTCTCTGTACCTATTTGCCAGTACACTGAAACGAAATTTTACAAATTAAATTAAGTAACTGACTTCATAATCAGATGATGGTAATGGATTTATTGATTTCTATAACATTTTCTTTTTATTGATTGATTTATGCACACAAACGTAAAAAGGTTTAGTTTTGTACTGGTGAACCTTCGGCTGAGTGAGTGAGTGCGATACTAAGAATAAAGACGCAATTGACATTCACTGATGTACCTACATAAATGTAATATAAAAACTATAAATATTTACAGTGTAACTGGAAATTGTAAAGGTGAATTTAAAGGTGTTCTAGAGCTAATTTGCAATGACTTCTGATCCCTCATTACTTGGGGTGCGTTCGAGTTGATGAATTAATGAAGTTTTTCTAAAACCTTAACAACAGTGGAGTTTCTTGGCGCAAAATACCTTTGTGACTTTTTCAATGCATATGCATTATCTATGTTTATCTTGGACATTGCTGACAGCGGTGGAGCTTGTGGCTAAATAATAACAGCCGCACAGGTCGATCTTCAAGGTTAAGCAACGCTTGACGAGGTCGGTCCGTGGATGGGTGACCATTTTCAACATACCGAGTTTCCTCCGTGCCTCGGAAAGCACGCTAAGCCGTTGGTCCCGGCTGTCATTTGAACATCTTTGACAGTCGTTACGGGTAGTCAGAAGCTTGAGATCTGACATCAGTCTTGCCAATGGGTACCGTGTTACCCAGTTACTAGGTTGTGGAGGTCAGATAGGCAGTCGCTCCACGTAAAACACTAGTGCTCAGCTGAATCCGGCAAGACTGGAAGCCGACCCCAATATAGTTGGGAAAATGCTAGGCAGATTGATTGCTGACAACGGTAAAAGTCATCGTCTGGAAATCTGGGTTTTATAGTTAATATAAGTCTCAAAAGGCATCCCGCATTGAGCAAGCGTGGTTAGTAATGCTCGTGCCATGCTTCTCTGTATGAGAAGAGGTAGTCTTTTCCCTGCAGTGGGACAGCAGACTGGTTATTTTACTTTTCTGATAGTTCATAAATGATTAATTGCCTCGAATAACAATTCATCTAAAAATAACCAAAACTATGTAGAACATTAAGAAGCCTAAAGATCAATCTATGAAAAATTTTGAAACTTCTCTTGTTTTTTAACGCAGTTTTCTCAAAATGAAAAGCTTTTAAAAAGTTTAGTAGTACCTACCACGTACCTACTTTTAAACCGTGGTGGAAAAAAAAACGGTCAGTTGTCCAGACGAAGTATTGTTGTGTATTGTTTTTTAAGAATGGTTAATACACATTTTTGGATGCGCACCTTACTTGTGTTTGCTATTTGACTTACTGCAGTGGGTTCTGGACAATCAGATAAGGCAAGATGAAATGGAGAATCGTTTTACGGAACGCATCTAATTACAGTCACCTCGTATGATTAAAAACTGCAAAGCAAATATAATTAAACATATATTACTCGTACAATTGGAAAAAATTAGTCCCTCTTTTCAGCTAGGCTTCAAAGTGCGGCAGGACGGCTTCGACAGAGAGCTTGCGCGAAAATTGCAGCTGTTGTAGCCGTTAATGCCACCGGTCGAGCGCATAATTTCACCGTTCCTGCCGCCTTAGCCTTACCGCAGCGATTCTTGGCACGCTATTGCCACTTTAGAAGATGGCGCAAATCTGTCCAGCAGTGGAAAACGTGCCAGGAGTGTTGCCACCTCAACAGGTACCGTGCAGTATCCACGTGCGATTCGAAACAACTTATTCTGTCCATTTGCGTAACACCAAACATTCCTCTTACTATTCTCAAAGCAGGAGTTAGTAACGTTTTGGCGGACGCGGTGGGGCTGCAGGGGAGGAGGAAGGCGGTATAGCGTTTGCCGCTCTCCCTATCCTTGCGTCCAAAAAATGGTAGGTGGCGGGGTCACTGACCTGACCCGTCAGAGGGGGCCAATGGTGCCATACACGGGATCGTCTGGCACCCATGTTCTAGTTTGGTCCCTGGGTTGGTCACGGAGTACAATGTGTTCTGGTGCGCCGGTGATGGGGGGTACTCCCCAGAAGAAGGTTCAGTGTCGGAATGCCGCGGCGGCCTCGCGGTGAGTGCTAACGCGTGCCCGTGCTCCCTTCAGCGGCACAGGAGGACACCGTGGAGTTTTAGTGGGTTGGGGTCTCACATAACTGCACTATCTCCGTGTGGTAGAGCAGCATGCAAGAGAATTTCACAAAAAAAAGTGCTAGTATTAACGTTTATCAATCAGGAGTCTTACCATGACGTGTCAAAACGTGACGTGACGTGAGATATGTTCGGGCGAACAAGATAATTATTAAAAAAGATTTATTTAATTAAAATATAATGTTTACTTCAAGATTAGAACTACAAGACTAAAATTAAGATTACAATTATTCTATAAACTAAACTTATTGCTAAATCAGTAAAACTGCCATCGTGCAGTTTACGCAATGCATCACGCGCGGATCCGGTGCTTGATCAGCAGTGACGCACGCTAGGCGATTGCCTAACTCCTCCCTCCTCAAGATAGAAGCGCGTCCCGCAGCTTCCAGCAGTGTCCTCGGTGCTAGCTCCTTGTACCGGTTGACTCGTGCGTCGTTTTCGCTGCCACAGCTTCCAGGTGATGCCAGCTACCAGGATGAGGTAAAGTCCTAGTGTTGACCAACTTGGAGTTGCCATCATCGTCTGCCAATCAGTGGTAGTTTCTTCTATGCTTTCAGCCCGATCCATGAGTTCGTGAATGCTGTCCAGAGATATATCTTCGAGTTGTAGGTTATAGTGGATATTTTCTTCCAGGATGTTAGTTTTGCTGGGAAGTGGTATGATTTCGTCGACTGTTACAGTATTGGCGCTTGTCTTCAGTGTTCGGTTGAATATTTGTATTTGGCAATCGCTTGATATGCTGGCGATATGTATGCCTGTTATCCTTTTGTATTCTGATTTCCTTCCGCAACGAGTTCTTAGGATTTGCTCGTCCTTTAGGATGATAAGCCATTTGTTTTCGTGTAGTTTCTGGACCTTCCCTTGCTTCAGCTCCATTCTGGCTCGTGTGCAGTTTTTACTCTCATGTTTTATAAGAGCTATTATGCAGTCTTCGGATTTCTCCATGGGCTGGGTGTTCAATGATGTGCAGAGCTGGACATCTTGCGTGATCTTCTTGCAGTCTTCTTCGAGGTATGAGTACTCGTTGGTTCCCAGTGCCAGGTATTTGGATTTAGGGATAATGGTGAGGTTTTGTTTGTCGGGTATAGAGTATAGATGGATAAGGTCATAAGGGTTTGGGTCAATGGAAGGGATCTCTAGTATAAACGTTAACGTGTTGTCTGTACTATAAGCTTTTACGCTAATAGACTTCTCTATACTATGTATATTATTTATGCTGATGTTATCAACGGGTCTGAATTGATTAAATTTTTGAATAGTTAGCATTTCCTTAATAAGGCTATGGGGGGATATTATACTAGGATGCATTACTTCTAACTGTGCAAACGTCATGGCGTCTTCTAAAATAACTAGCTTATCTAAAAGTAATTGCAAACTAAACTCTATTTGAATGTATAAATCTAAGAAGTGCAATCTGCCTAATACTAAGTTATTATTTAAAGTGGCATTTCTCAACAATGCTGCAATTTTTTTTTTTGGTTTATGTCTAAGAGTTCAACCTGTTTACTGAATTCTTCAACTGCGTGTTTTGCTATAAATAATGTTTGTTTTTGAGATGAATCAATACTATGGACCGAATTGCGTAAGTTAGATATTTCGTTTTCAAATTTAATAGCATCTTCATAATCTAAGTTGCCTGTAATAGTTTTGACTATGGAACCTAAACCGTTAATCAAGCCACGTCTTAATCTATGCCGTGGTGCAATAAATACTATTTTCTTACCTATTAAATTTAAACTATTTTCTATTTGATCTTTATAAGCTTTATTTAACTCTTCATTATTTTCAGCAGCTTTAGTACTGGCATATAATGACATAAGCTTAAGAGTCGTTTCATGTATATAGGATACATTATATACACAAACCAAACTAAAGGTATCTACCTGCTTCAAGATCTGGCCCTGTTTTAGCAACAGTATGCCATTAGTGTTATCTATGGGATTGAGGGTTAGATTGGCGGTTGCGTGGAGCACGAAGGCTCCTGTGACAAGGGTCCTGGAACAAGATGTGGCCTTCGTAAAAGCTTGAAATGGACTCGAATAGATTTAGAGTTTGGGTGACTACCTATAATTTCTGCTACGTTATTAGGGTGAAAATGAATGATTTTGTACGGACCTTTGAATACTGGCTTCGTCTTGTCGCTCCTTGTAGTTTTGGCAACCTGTTTATAAACTGTTTCACCTACCTTGAATGTTATCGCTTCGGCTGCTTGGTTTCGCTTTTCTATTATCTGCTCTTTATTTTTAGACACGTGAGCTGCTATGCATTCCTGTACTGCCTCTGCATTTTTACGGTGATTAAAGACATAATCTTGATAGAATTCCTTAGGGTAGTATAGCTCTAAAGGATTCCTGGATGCTGTATGACCAAACAAAAGCTCACGTGGTGTATAGCCTGTAGTAGAGTGAATAGCATTGTTATAAGCAATAATAGCATATTTCATGAGTACTTGCATCGGGTCGTCTTTATTTGTCATTCTCTGAATTCTTATTATTTCGGCAATAGTTGAATGGAATCGTTCTATGGGTGAATTTGAGTTTGGGTTATAAGGTGTCGTAAAGTGAATATTGATATCATGTAAAGCGCATATCTCTTTTATCACGTCGTTGTCAAATTTAGAATCGGAATCTGTGGTAATTTTCAGAGGTAATCCTAAAACGGAGAATACTTGTAACGAGCTTCTACTATATGAACACTACTAGAGGCGTTTAAAGGTACTGCCTGGGCAAATTTAGAGAAGTTGTCAATAATTGTCAAAAATGTTACACCTCCAGTGGAATAAAGGTCCATAAATAAGTGTTGAAATGGTTTCGTAGGTGTTTCGGTTATAGCTAATGGGGGTCTCAAGGGATTTCTTTCATATTTGGCTTTTAAACACAAGTCGCACTGGTTAATGAATCTTTGGATTGATAACAACATATTAGGCCAGTGATAGTTTCTATGCAGTTGCTTGTATGTCTCCTGGATACCTCGGTGCGATGATTTACCTTCGTGATATCGCTTAATAAGTTCTTGTTGCTCTGTTTTGTTTTCAACAAGTGTAACTCGGGACGTACATCTTATTAATTTAGGGCCTCTGTCATTAAAAATAGTAGTGTAAACTCTTGAAAAAGCTAAATACAAGTTTTCATCGTAAAAATAACAATGAAAAATACGGTCTGCTATTGTGTGTTCTTTTAGGAATTTTACTATTTCTGATTCGGTATTATTTACCGGGATGAAAACGTCCTTAATGACCATCCTAGAATTAGTTGATCTGTTTTCAACTCTGTATGTAGAACCTGGAGTAGACCTAATATAAAATTGTTTTAATTGTTTATCTATCGCGTCTGATAAGATAGGGATGCCATTGTTTTCATTATCAGGTTGTGTATGGTTTGTAGAGATTAATTGGTCAGGATCAACGGTTACGATACTCATTGAATCTGTTCCTTTGTCAGTTTGAGGGGGGTTGGTACTTCCTACTTCCATCTCATTGTTATGTTGATTGGGGTTATTATAATCTAACTCTGCCTGTCTACGAGCATTATCAAATATTCTATTTATTAAATTATCATCCTCATTATCGTCGAAATTAACCGCCAAAGATTCTAAACTATTATGGAAGATTTTTGCCCTGGATAATGCATCTGCATTAGTGTTTTGTTTACCCTTTTTATAAACTACCTTATAGTCGTATTCTGCTAACTTTAACTTCCAACGGGTTAACTTGGAATTAGGGTCTTTTAAACTCATTAACCATGTCAGAGGTCTGTGGTCTGTATAAATTGTAAATTTTCGTCCATACAAATAGGGCCTAAAATATTTTATTGCCCAAACTATACCTAACAGCTCTTTCTCTATAGTAGAGTAACGAGTCTCGGTGTCAGATAATGTTCTTGAGGCATAGGCTACCGGTTTATCTGAACCAACATTGCCTTGGGACAAAACTGCACCTAGCGCGAAGTCGGATGCATCTGTTGTAAGGATGAAAGGTTTTTCAAAGTCAGGGTATTGAAGGATTGGGGCATTTGTTAGAATTTGTTTGCATTTATTTACTGCGTCTAAAAATTCGTCTGTATGCACGACTTTTGCGTTCTTTTTAAGACATACTGTTAAAGGTTTTGTAAGTTTCGCAAAGTCCCTTATAAACTTTCGGTAATAACCTACTAGTCCTAAGAAAGCCTTTATGTCCTTTTGTGTTTGGGGTATAGGGAAATTAAGGACTGCTTTTATTTTGTCTTTGTTGGGGTTCAGTCCTTGGTCAGTTAATTCATGTCCTAGGAAATTCACGTGTTTCTGTAAAAATTCCGACTTGTCTAACTGAACCTTGAGATTGTGCATTTTGAATCGCTGAAAAACTAGTTTAAGTTTTTCGTTATGTTGTTGGAGTGACGTAGCTGCGATTATGACGTCATCCAAGTAGGTAAACACGTTATCGATGCCTCTGAGTATATGGTCCATAAGGCGCTGAAAAGTACTCGGGGCGTTCTTTAACCCGAAGGGCATCCTTAAAAACTCGTAATGGCCTCTTTCCGTAGTGAATGCTGTTTTCTCTACGTCTTTTGGGTGCATTTCCAGTTGGTGGTAGCCACTTGCTAAATCGAGGGTGGTAAAATATTGTGCGCGCCCTAGTCTATCAAGGATATCGTTAATATTTGGTAAGGGATATTTGTCCTCTATAATTCTGTCATTAAGACGTCTATAGTCTATAACGAGCCTCCATTTAACTTTTCCAGACGCATCTGGCTTTTTCGGGACGATGTGGACTGGGCATGACCAGGGTGAAATGCTTTCCCTGATGATTCCCTGATTTAATAAGTTATCTACTTGTTTTTGAATCTCAATACGCTGTTTGGGGGCCTGTCTGTAACTTCTTACAAAAATCGGGGTATCGTCACTTAATCTCAGTTCGTGCTTAACTGTGTGAGTAAAAGATAAGGGTATTTTCTCGGAATAAAATATGTCCCGATATTGATGACAGATTTAGATAATTTCGCGTTCTTCTTCTTCGTTCATATGGCTAGTACGAATTTTCTTTAAATTTTCGCAAAGTTCTTTGTCTATGTCAATGTTAGCAACAATTGCGTTAAGTTCATGCGATTGATTATTCACTGCTAACTGTGATGGTAGTTGCTCTAGAGGTAAGATACGATTGTTACTAACTGTTTGCTGCGTATCAGTACAATTGATTACGGCTGTCTTGAAAATCCCGTTTTTCACTGTTACTATCGCGGCTGGTGACTTAAGTCCCTTAGACCAATAAAAGTCATCGCAAATATAGTTACCGTCCATAAAGTTGGTTTTTACTACAATAAACTTCTCGCAATTAGGTTCGATGTTAACTCTTTTCACCGGATAATCGAAATAAATTGGTATTTCGGTATTAAACGTTCGTAGCACCTTATTTTTGAAATCTATACTACAACCTAACCTTTTTAATAAGTCCATACCAATGAGACCTCTATATTTTGGGTCGAAGTCGAACATCAAGAATTTATGATACGTATCTGTGTTAAACACCGGTGGTAAAGGTAAAATTGCAACGTATTCGTGACGAGTAACGGCGTGTGCTGTTTTTACCTGGAATGGCTCATATTCTACACAATTTTCGAAACTAGTACCGGCTATTACATCAGGTGATATCATACATCGTGAAGCTCCAGTATCAATTAAAAATTTACCTTGGAATTCCGGAAGCTCTATATAAGGAAGGTGGTCTTTACCTTGGTGGTTGAGATCGATGGTATTTGTCAGCTGAGGTTCCATTGGTCGTCGTCCTGGAGAAAATCCTGGTGATTTGATGCATCTTCAGGCATGTCCGACAGATACTCGTACTCTTGGTCATTATGTTGCAAGTTATGACTACAGCACTCACCGTTATAGGGGTCATAGCCATCTGGGTAATACTGCTCTTGACTCTGTTGCGTGAAAAACATTTCTTCAGGAACAAAGTGTGGTTTTTCAGGCTGATTTACTGACCTCATAGTGACGTCAGATACCCTTTGATTTACCTGTTGACGTGGTACGTTCGGCTGCGATCTAAAATTGCCTGAGTTCCTGAATGTGCCTGAACCATTAGGCCTTACATTACCTGACGCGGGGCCGTTTTTCCGAGGAGGTATGCCTTGACCTCGCTGTTGCCTCGGGTCTGAGTGCCAGCTATTTCGGGGCGGGAAATGACTATGGGGTACCATTTGGTTATGCTTAGGTATTTCTTTCTGTTTGGGTTGTATGGCTAGTGAACTAAAGCTATTATTCATTCTATTAAATGCTAATCGCGCCTCCTCTTGTCTCGCCGTTACTATAGCTGCTTCAAGAGTCAAAGGTTTCGCTATCCGCACGCCAATAGATATATAGAACTCTAGGTGGTTTACATATTGATCTATTACCATGTTTTCGTAGTAAGATTTATCAGTATGTTTACCTACAACATTCAATGTTTCTAATATATCCCGCAAACGTTGACCAAATGACTCAGCGTCCTCATTTTTATTTCGACGCAAACGTGACAACTCTTGCATCACTTGGATTTCGTTGCGCGGTTCGCCTAATCTGCGCGTCAGCGCAATTTTAATAGCTTGCCAGGTGTCTACTGTCCCTTCGGAAGCTATTGCGCCAATTGCAGCACCACTTAACTTACTTTTAATTAAGCTAATAAGAGCGGGGTTTGCCCTAACTGGTGGTTCTAATAATAATATAACGCTTTCTACTTCCTTAATAAAGTAATTTAATGTTTTGGGGTTACCGTCATACTTCGGTAACAGCTCAGAAACGAACTTAAAGGTTGCTAACTCGATACTTGCCATGGCCATTGCTATCTAGTTATGAATCACTAAAAATAGACTTTAATTGAGGCTATTAGCTACTACTCTGCTTACTACCTACGTAAGGGGATAGCGTGAAATGTTACACGTGTTATTTGAGTCGCGATTTTAGTGAACAAATAAACACGTAAGTATGATTAAATAATATATCAGCTTACTAAACGAATTCGAAACGTATTCCTAGCTGGTGATATGTCTATAGCGATTTTTAGCTTTAACACAAACACACATATAACGTTTAAACTAGTACGACAGGAAATATAGCATGGAAACTGGGAAGACAACTTGCACTCACCTCAATATCCTCTGCATCTCCAGCCGGGCCTTGTAGTTCAGCAGGACTCCCAATTCTCCGGGTCTCCCGAAGGTTGCTCGCCGTCGTAGATACAATAATGTGATCGCGATGATAACGATAGAAATCGTTCACTCAGGCCAAAGAGTTCTATTTGAAACTGAGTGTCGCGATCCTACCGACTGCGCCAGATATGTTCGGGC
This sequence comes from Orthosia gracilis, assembly GCA_947562075.1. Taxonomy (NCBI): domain Eukaryota; kingdom Metazoa; phylum Arthropoda; class Insecta; order Lepidoptera; family Noctuidae; genus Orthosia; species Orthosia gracilis. Next base: position 63,363,161 of record OX387264.1, on the reverse strand, counting down.
GAACAAGATAATTATTAAAAAAGATTTATTTAATTAAAATATAATGTTTACTTCAAGATTAGAACTACAAGACTAAAATTAAGATTACAATTATTCTATAAACTAAACTTATTGCTAAATCAGTAAAACTGCCATCGTGCAGTTTACGCAATGCATCACGCGCGGATCCGGTGCTTGATCAGCAGTGACGCACGCTAGGCGATTGCCTAACTCGTGACGTGTCTTAGCGTGTCAATGGCAAACTTATATATTTTTTATATTATACTTTTGGGCCAGATTATTCAGCTACAGTAACACCATGGGTCCACTGTGGAAAAGGGACAGTGATATTTGTCTTGTATATCTCCGTCTCTCTCAAAGTGTAACTATAATACTATTGACATGTCGTGGTAGGCCTTGATTTGTAAGACATAAATTCGATACTAACCTCCTTGCATCTTACAGTTAACTCCATGAAAATGGCACAAGTCTGGGAAGCTAGCATGTATACCTTCATCATCGCCGCATACCCAGCCACCACCCGGCCTGCAACTCCTTTTTTTGTAGCAATGAAATGATGCAAAAAGGAAGTACCACTGCAATAACAGATTCTTGTGAAAATTTAAGAAAAAATATCGTCGTTCTCTCACGTGGCTGTGAATCATGATAAGAGCCCTTACAAACTACAGATTTTTTATCGGCTGATAGTTTGGTCGGGCCTTTAGAGCCAGCGGGCACTGACGACTTTTTGTTGTCCGATAGTTTCATCGTTCATCAACTCAGTATGGAGCTATATTGAAGTACGCATTTGGCGATTAAAAATCGTATGATGATGGGCACACATTACAACGATTCGGTATCGACCGATAAAAGTTTGATGGGTAACCCATGATTGCCTTCAAACTTTATTCATCGGCAAACTATCGACCGACTGCTAAATCAGTATGTCGCTCTTATTACGACCGCCTACTTACCGATAATGAAGTTGACCGAAAGTTCAGATACACTCTCATTATATAGGTAACTCTCTTCAAAAGCTGCTTAACAACTAAAAATCCTTAGGGATCGGTCAGCCGACTGTTGTCTAGTTTCTGCATTCACCACCAACCCGATTGTGTTGGCCCAGTGTGCGCGTTAGCAACCCGATCCGACCAAAATATCGGCCGATATGAGGTCTGTAGTTTGCGGGGCCTGTAACTATACTCCATTTTAAAACCCGTTCAACCGATTTGAAAAGAGGTTTTAAAAATTTCTAATGATATTAGAACGAGTACGTACAATTACTGGCAATGGTTATTTAGTCCTCGCTTTTATGCTTGAGGTCGTAGGTTTAAAACCGGGCAAGTATTAATGTGATTTGTTTTTTTTTTTCAATTAGTAATTATGTACTTTTTAAGTTTATCTTGGACATCACTGACATCGAAAGAAAGAAAGAAAAGTGTTTTGAACATCGGGAGGAAACACGATCTTATAGTTAATACCTATAAGTCTAAATTCGCTAACCCGCCTTGAGCAAGCGTGGTGCTATTAATGCTGGTGCCTTCTCTGCATGAGAAGTGGCCTTTGCCTGGCAGACAGTATAAAGTCGTAAGTTTTCTGATGACGGAATCTTGTGGTGGTTTCTTATTTCGTCGTTTAAATTTTTTGTTTTTGGTTTTTGTCTAGAATTTCAATTTATATAAGTCCTTTGCTTGGCTGTTTGTGTGGGCAGAAAGATTAAAAAAATACTAAATCTCTAGTGGCTGATGCAAGAAGTACCGTTCTCTGCTGCCCTTATATTAAATCGTTTTTTTATTCTTTTTAAGTACCTAAGACGTCCAAAGGGTGATTTTTACAAGTGGGCGTGAATGGCCAAATCCGAAACTATAAGTAATAGCGAAAAACACTCAAAGGATTCATAGGGCTGATTTTGATGGAAAATAAAACTGCATGATTGCATTTTTGTAAAATCAATATTCTTAGACAGGACATGAAACCGTTGATTAAGAAAAAAAAAACACGCTGTATTTTTACACCATTTGATAGTATTGTTCATAAGGATCAAGTTTTGGCAAATGATGACATACATCAAACGTAAAAAAGAGCTCCAAAATGATCAGCATGACAATTCGGTAGTGCCTGTTAATCTCATACGTTTGGTGCTTTTTACCCGACTACAGCGAAGCCTAAAGGAAGGGTAACAATTTTAGCAGTCTATGTATGTTTGTAATTACATATGTTCTGCCGTAGTGCCAAAAACATTTATCCGATTTTGATAAAAAAAGTCTCAATCGATTCGTTTTTATAGCCCGGGTAAAAAAGCATGAAAAAAGTTAGTTAAAAAATTTTTGTTTACGTCTTTTTATTCACTTTTAAGCAGTCGGGTTTTTTGATTTTTTTAAATTAATTTTTTTTATTTATAACTTTTTTTTTTTTTTTAATTAGCTACATTTAAACATATAAGTCTCTTATATTTTTGAAATCACCTCTTAAAACCCTTTATTTTGATACCCCACACGAAGGGTGTGGAAGAAAAAAAATTGGTCCCCACAATATGGCGCCCAAAATCCGCCACTTTTTATTTCCCAATTTTAATGTAGCCAGTGACACTCGCAGGTTTAAGAGGAATCAATTGACATAAGAATCATCAAAATAGGCCAACACGTTTGGTCTCTAGAACGCCACATAGGAACAAACATACATACATACATAGACTGATAAACACATTACCCTCCTTCGGCAGTCGGGAAAAAACCGTAGAGTTACAGTTTTTAATTAAACTTTTTTTGGCAATCATTTTCACAGTTAGGATGTCACATATAGCTCCAGAACAAATAAAACAATATCTTCTAATCAGATTATTTATTCATTCATCATTACCAATTTCACTTTTGGCATTTTTCGTGTGTTCCTAGCCACAGGGCGATCAGTGTTAGCTGTAGGACGTATATGAATACCAATAGTGTCATTCACATGTTCCTTCTCGTAATTAATTTTAGTATCGCATACGATCTGGTCGACGGGGAAGAATCCTGAAATTAGAACAATAAGAAACTAACAGTGTGATTCATAAACGCTCTAATTTACGTAATAGACGCTAAAATCGATTACGCAATTGATTAGCAAAAATATATCTTCAGGAAAGGTCTGGTCATATTTTGAAAACTGCTTCTTCTTCTTTCAAGGAATTCATAGGCTATGCTTAAAAAATAATGTCCGCTACAGCCTGTATAGAGAATTTAAATTAAGAATATTTTAGCTTTTCTTTTTTTTTACTTTTTTAACAATTTGAAATTCTTCATAGAGAATTAAGCTGAACAGTTACTTATAAGGTGCTTTATAGTTCAAAAACTTTTATTAATAATACTGTAAGTCCTACCTATATTGAAATGGACTTTTTTTTCAATCTGATTTTGTCGTGTTTTAATACATTACGAATGTTTTTAAACAAAAATCTAATTAAATAATAGTACGAATTATTTGGTGCCATAATCACTGTCGTATAATAAGGTTTTGAATTAGTTTCATTAGGTACTCAAGAGTTTGTTTGTTTTATGAAGAAGAAAAAATTAAAAACAGAAAATTAAAAAAGGTACTAACTTCCGACACTGTTGCAGTTAGTTCTATAAAGGGCGCACAAATCTGGGAACTCGACAAGCCAGGGTTTGTCTTGGTCGAAGCCACACACTTTTTCACCTCCTGGGGTGCAACTCCTGAGTTTGAAGCAGTAGAACTGTGACTCCTTATCCGCCGTCAAATCTTCGTCTGACTACGGAATATCGACGATTTACGTTCAAGAACAACTTTTTTCGTACTCATATTTAAAAATGTAAAAAAAAACATGTTTGATTCATTCACGCCTAAACAGCTGAACAAATTTGGATATGACCACAGGAAGAACATAGCCTGGATTAGGAGATTATTATCTACGTTTATATCAGTGATAATGTTTACGTGGAATGCATTTTCGACTTTCATTCAGGCAAATTCGTTGTTAAAAGCTAGGTAATAATAAAATCATCAAACAACAAAAAATAATGTTCTATCTGCAGAAGTATTAAACTCTTTAACCACTTTCAAAAACGGAGGAGGTTCTATGTTCGTTCTTAAATAAGATATTTTTTATGGCCTTCCAAAAATTTTACAGACATTAGATATAAATCAAAGATAAGATTTAAGAATAAAAAATAGTCATATAAAGACAAAAAAACTTCAGTTTTGTGTATGTGTGTTTGTGTTTGTGTTGACGTTGTGTTATTCATTATACAATTTTAAATTAAAATATGTAACTCACATTATAACCATATTTAGCGCGACGGTGAGGTTTTGTATCCACTTGGTATGGAATTACAAGAAATGCTGTAAACAAAAATATTTATTAACCAAATATTTAATTATAAACCAAAATGGTTGTATTTAATTTTATCTTACCAAAAACTATAGTAATAATTATACAATTCATTCTTAACGATTAAGTTTCATACTACACGACTGTATTAGGTGTGATAAAAAATAATAAAATTCTTATTACACGCTAATTTAAGTATATAGTTTTAATTACCAGTAATCTGTGTGTATATGTAAGTCTGTAAAATGAATGGAAAAGTAGTAATTAATTACTTAATGATAAACGCTAGTCCCACTGAAAACGTGTTTTTCCGGCATTAAAAGTAGCCTATTTTTAGAGATTATTTTGTTGTTTTTTTAGGCTCGTGCTTGACCATTATCTTACTTTATGATAAGCGATGATGTGATCAACGGTGAAGGACGCTTGCCTAGAAGTAACCTATTCACTCTTGACTTAAAGACCCTTTTTTTATGGTGGGATATCATCCAATGACTTCTCCCGCTCTGGGTGAAACGGAAGGGCGTGTCAGACTTTTACTGACTAAAACCCACCCGTGGTTCTTCAGTTGCTTGTGCCAGGGCCGCGGTAACTCTCTTTCAAATTTATCCGCGACCCAGAAAAGCATTGGCCCTAGCGGACTCCGTCAGTTTTACTGACATCTCTTTGAGGCGCGCGTGGAACACTACGCGCCGTCGACTCGGGCCTGGTCCTTATCGGACGGCGAGCTACCTATTACTCGCCGTCAGCAAGACCGCGAACATAAAGACCCCTAGGACGTAACAACGACGCAATAGGGATGTTAACTGAAAATTAGTTTTTTGTCCGCCATGTAGATAAGTAAAAAATATTGAACAAGTATTTTTTTCTTTTGACACGAAAACATAAAGTGGCGACGATATAATGCGTTGAAATATCGTGAGACATCACGCCGTTAGTACAATTTATACTGACATAGTGACGTCACAACCCCCCACTCCTGAACATAGATGCGCTTTATATTTGTACATTTTTATTGATTTGGTCACAGATAATATAATACTAGCATACAGATGCCTCATCCCATACAAAGAAACCGTGCCGTCGTAACTAGCTTTTTTCGTCTGATTAAGATGATTATTTTTATAAGTAAAAAGCGACGGCTAAAAAATAATTAACTGAAAAGAGAAAAACAAGTACTGGGTATAATTTATACATGAAATTATTATATTATTATATAATGAGGCGCTGCAGATGAGGACAAACAAAAATTATAGAAAAACCAACAAGAACTTCGTTTGTCACCGCTCTCTACTAGCAGTCGGGTTTTGGTTTTTATAATAATTTGTTTTATTTCAGACTTTATAGTTTTATTAATGAACGAGTTCTCCAATAGGGTTATGTGGTAAAAGATTATTTATTTTGTGATGATACTTAAATTCGTGCCAAGAAAGGCGTAAATATAAAAATATTTTTGGAATGGTCTATTTAGTAGCTTTCATTTGATACCCATATTGTTATGAAAACGAAAAAAGAAATAGTATCACCCCCTTCTTTTGGAGAGGGAGGGGTTTTTAAAAAAAAATATTTACCCTATGTCACTCCCACAGTTGAGACGAATCCAACGACATCACATATGTCATTATCTGTCAAGTCATTTGGGCTGTAGAGCGTGGTATACAAATGGACATACATGAATACTTACATATATATATCTTAATATATATAAATCTCGTGTCACAATGTTTGTCCTCAATGGACTCCTAAACCACTTAACCGATTATAATAAAATTCGCACACCATGTGCAGTTCGATCCAACTTGAGAGATAGGATAGTTTAAAAGGGTAGGGTAGGTAGGATAAGGTAGGGTAGGTAGGGTAGGGTAGGGTAGGTAGGGTAGGGTAGGTTAGGTAGGGTAGGGTAGGTTAGGTAGGGTAGGTAGGGTAGGGTAGGGTAGGGTAGGGTAGGTAGGGTAGGGTAGGGTAGGTAGGGTAGGTAGGGTAGGGTAGGTAGTGTAGGTAGCCAATTGATGGGAGCGAAGCACCGGGGGTCAGCTAGTATATATATATATATTTTATAAATAACAATCGTCTCCTTCTATCTTATCGTCATCATCATCATCATAACAGCCGAAACAAGTCCACAGCTGGACATAGGCCTCCCCCAAGCGTCTCCACATTGATCGGTCCCGTACGCCCAGCATCCAGCGGATCCCCGCAACCATAAAGCAAACAATGAAATCTTCTTCTATCTAAAAAATAATACTACCTATAAACAAAAAAAAACTTTTTTACAAAAATTACAACCGACTTCCAAACAAAAACACTACAAAGCAAAAAAAATAACTTCAATTTCGGCAGTCGGTGTTAAAAAACGAAGAAACGAAAATAGAAACACCGACGTAAAAAAGTTTTTTATTTTTCACTTTTTAGTTGTGGTACATAATGGACCAGTTCTATAGGCTAGGTACCTACGCGTATAGTGCCCAAAGTGAAGCTAGAATAGCCACCCAATAACATGAAACTTAAACAAAACCGGTGCAATGAGAGTATACCAGGGTGTTCACACCTGCGTACCCCTTTAGAGCGTACCAGTGTGATGTTATGTTATGAAATGGTGTAAACAATAAACAGTCATGCGATTGGATCTATCCCGAGTGATTTGCCATCATTTATTTAAGAATTCTGATGTATTTCTCCGAAGTTCTTCATCAGATCTGGATAAAAATTAAATGGGATCAGCAAAGCACCAGCTTTCAAATAAAAAAATCATCAAAATCGGTTCACCCAATAAAAAGTTCTGAGGTAACAAATATAAAAAAAATACAGTCGTATTGATAACCTCCTCCTTTTTGCGAAATCAATTAAAAAAAGTTTCGGTTCGGCCAGAAAAAAGTGGTTGTTGTTTAAATATTTTACTTTGCCCTACCAGTCTATCCCAGAAGTGGGGTAAAGTGGAATAATTCCCATAAACTCAGTCACACCCATTTTTATTATTTACTGCCGAAATCAGTAGTATAGGATTACATGCCAAGCAGCTACAGACTCAAGTTATATTTAATTTCAATAACATTATAATCAAGTAGTTCTGGCGGTCGAACTCCTGAGGATTCTGGAGCTTCTGTGGTCGTCGCAAAAAAGGAATAGTGATCTTCATAATATTTGGTCTCATTATTAGCACAGCTACCGTAATTCTTTTTCAAGAAATCTGGAACAAAAATTAACATCAGAGTCAGTTAATTTGGGTTCCGTTATAAAAATGAATCTGTATATCTTCTACCCCCTTATTTATAAACTCGAAGTTCAGTTACAACTAGGATCATCTAAGTATTAACCATACATTTTTCGAGGTTTAAGCTTGGCGTTTATTAATGAGAGGGTTAGTGTTTTGTTTTCGTGTGATTTTGTCTCTCTGTCATTCTGGGATGCTTTCAAATTAAATTTTAGAAAAGTTATAATTACAAATGTAATGCTTGCCTTCTTGAGCTGGCTTCTCACGGCGCGTATTATCCCGGGTCGAGTCGATTTGTACGTGCAAGACCGCGCCACGGGTGAACCCACGTCACCAGTTTTCACGGACGCGGCGCGCCGCATATACTAGACCGAGCGAGGCACGCAACGCATCTGAAAATTAATGTTTTCAATAGCGCAAGACAGCACCGTCACCATTACCGTGGCGCAGTCCCGCGCGCGCCTGTGCCTCCTCGAGTGCGCTCGCGTCGTGCCTTGTATGTACCCGACATTTAGTGGATCAGACGTGCCATGACCGTGAGAAGCCAGCTTTACATAGCAAGAGGAAATAAAATATTATTATTTAATTTCAATACCGACCAAAATGAGAGAATAAAGTGAAGTACGGTCAAGTAAATTGTCATATAAGTTACCGGGCTTTTTGTAGATCATTTCAATAATTATTAAAGGATTCATCATTATAAGAATAATGTGGAAGACTGTCTGGATGCCTCAATGGTTGTGTGCCGTTGTATCAGCTTACAGTAGTAGATAGACATAGGCCTCCAACGCCACGCCATTCATCTCGATTCACGGCAATTCTTGTACAGGTACTCGTACCTGCGAAACTTTTGAATTTTTTATTATTTGTAGTCTTGACAGGAAATTTCAGACAACCCATATTCGCACTATATTTTTTTTACATATTTGATAAAATTATGCTTTTCATCCGTTAAGAGAGCCACGTCAAAAACATTGATTCTCTGCCGGATCACCTCATTTTTCACATTATTTTAGAATAAACATAATCATACTAACGCACACGTCCCCCTGAAAGGCAGTTTACAGCTAGCATGGTGCAACGGTTTTTGAACTCTGCTTCGACCCTATTAATCACATCGACGGCGCATATTTTTGTTTTAGTTTCTATGCAATTTTTCCATTCCATACAATAGAATTCAGCAATTCTCTGTAAAAGCAATCATCAATATTCAGATGTAAGGATCATAGTATTTTAATCCACAAACGACAGCACACATGAGTCAATGTGTACTACTTGGTCATAATTACTGTGCACCTGGTGCAGTGACCACACTCTGACGTTCGATTCTCGCAAACGAGGCGATCGCGGGGCGCCGCGCGGTTAGACGGGTGTGGGATTCCTTTCCGGCGAGGTGCACAGATATATTAAGTTTTATTGTTTACTCACTTCGTCTGTTTCCACTTGATATAAAGTAGCGAGAAATACTGAAAATATAATAAATTGAATTGAGAGTGCCGCAAGCAACTTTGTAGATATCCGTTGGGGAACCGTCACATCATCATCTTTTCAGCCAAAATACGTCCACTGCTGCACATAGGTCTCAACCAAGCGTCGCCACACTGATCGTTTCTGTGCGTCTCACATCCACCGGATTCCCGGAGCCTTGACCAGGATGTCGCTCTAACTGGAGGGAGGAGAATTTTATTTGCGGAACTATAATGCATGTGACAATGATGGTTTGCTAAAACATGGTGGTTAACAAAATGGGAATTAACCTAGATTGATAATTACAATTCTAAGCGAGCGAATTAAATATTGAAGTGAGTGCGGGGCGGTCGACAACGCGACCACTACAGTAAGAGTTCATAACTACTCGATTCCAAAAACTCTAAACTAAATTAATCCAATAACGAGCGAAGCGGAACTCGGAAGCTAGTGAACAACGACAATTAAAGGTTAGGTTTAACCTTCAACTGTGGACGTAGAGTCTCAGAGGCCTGATAAATTAGCTAAAAAGTCTCTTCCACGTGCCCCTCGACGGAACTGCTCAGTACCTACCTTTCAGATTTTATTATTTTAGCCTATGTCAACATTTTTATTTTACTACGTAAGAAGTTATATCAATTTTTGTTTAATTTTTTATAGTTTTTCTAAAAAGCAAACCATTCCTTTTTTTGTTTCTTAAGATTTACTTAAAGTATTAAGTAGCTATACCTGATCTTGTGTCGGCAAGTACTATAACTTGCCATCCAATTCGTTAATTCGTAAAATTTAGTAAAATTTCAAGAAAAAATATTTGTTTCGTAATTTTTTCGTTTCATTGAAGCATGCATAATAATACTAAAACAATTTTTAATTTTTTCATGTAGTACAGAGGCCTCAGAGACCCCACGTCCATGGTAGTGTTATGAAAAAATTACGTCCACAGTTACAGGTTAAAGAAAATGATGTGGAGTTCGTTTGCCCGCTTTGCTCGCTCGCTCTAGCCCTCATCATGTGCTTCTTACTAGGTAACTTAACTTTGCAGGCACTGAAGTAGGAATCGACATAGGTAAGACCATCTGCGTTCACTATGGCGAAGATTATAGGATTTGAATGAATAGCGCTCAGTAGTCGGAAGTGATTAATTTAGCCGCTTTTTACACTGCCATTATTAATTTATGGATTAATAAAACAAAAAAATACTACTTACCAAATACAATTGAAAATAATACACAATTCATTGTCAACAAGTATGTCTCATCCCTAACCAGTAAAAGTTAATAAAACAACGTAATACTATTCAGGCCTGTTTAAGTTTTAATCTTCAATAATCTGTTTCCATACACTCGGTATTAACAAACATTCATACATTACGCTCGCCGTGTAATCTGTAAATTAATTTGAAAACATTAATTAGTTATTTGAAAATATAATAATTTTGCGTTATAACTTACCTACTCTACGTAAATCATAGACATTTATGGATTTTGTAAGAAAACAAATATGATTAACTAAAGCAAGGTTGAACGAATTACGTAGGAACTATCTTTTCTTCTTATCAATTATGTGGAGAAGTCGTTTGTGTGTAAAACAAAATTAAAACCCGAAAATTCAAACTATAAGGCCGATTGTACAAGTTTAAGAAAAAACACACGAACTGTGTACCTACACTGCCACGGTGCACTGAACCAGAAAAAAACATATCTGCGCTAGACAAGATTCATGCCTAGGTCCTGTAAAATTATATGCGTGTATGATGAATTGGTTGTGTATGACACGAATTCTCGCGTAGGCCCGGTGAATTTTCTTAGCGTGTACCTACAAGCGGCTTGATGTGATTGAAATAAACAAATGCAATCATCAAGATAAAGATTCTGTTGAACTGCCCGGTTTACCGGTCATGGCTCAGAGTGCATTTCGTTATAAGTATAGCTTTGTCCATCGACTACTATTGGTGGTTAATATCCAGGATCCACGACGCCAAGGACAAGCAAAGTTGGAGAATCTTCGTCATAGAAAAGTTGATCTCCTTTCGAGGGAATCACGACACTCAGTAATGACGAACACGACGCGAGGTGGAGGATCTAAGATAGTGCTCTGGAAACACATAACTAAGTGTGCAGGACGCAGTTCAGCCTGTCAAAGAACGTTTTTAAACAAATGTCTACAAATTCTGTGTCTACTTATTAAGTTTCGGTAATACCAGATGCGGTAGGTACTCTTTGTGAGACAGTCAACATATGCAAAAACCCTTGCACCATGTGAATCTTTAAGGCCAGCGTTAAGGGTGACGACGTGGCTGAATACTGGTCGTTGAAAATTTAAATAAAGAACAAGGAATCAGCGACACGTAGAGTCCACAAAACCCTCAGTGTGCATTGCGAAGTGCACGCGCTAGGTTTCGCCCATGCTCAAGTTTTTGTTGCACCATCGGCAAAACACCATACCTAGGCACATGCCCATTTTCTGGTAGTCAACAGCTCTCATGGAATTATAAACCAGCTCTAATATCAGCTCAATATCAGCTGCCATTGTAATGTGTAGATGTCTACGTAGATGTTAGCTAAGCACTGTTATGGTGAGGATCGGAATAATGTTCAATGTTAAGGTGATTCATTGGACCTCTTCGCTGAAACATCACATAAACACTCGCTATGATTAAAAATGTACTGTGACTCAAAATAAAGAAGAAGGCTGGCGATCATGATCAGGAGGTATACTGACCGTTATAAGTTATATCGTACTAGTAATCCCTTCATTTTGTAATTTTTTTGATATTATGTCTTGAATTTGATCGTTTTTAGGGTTCCGTAGTCAACAAGGAACCCTTATAGTTTCACCATGTCCGTCTGTCCGTCCTAGTAGTACTAGAAATCTAGAATTTGGCATGGATATACATATTAATCACACCGACAAATTGGTAAAATAAAACAATGAAAAAAAATGGTTTTAGTGTACGAGTACATCCTGTACACGTAAAGTTGGGATGTTTCTTCTGTTCTCGTCTATCCCATGGTGTGGGGTATCGTTGGATAGGCTATTCAAAAATATTACGGGTCTGTGAAAACCATTTTTGGATATGTGAAAAAAATCGCGGCGGTAGTATATAATTCTAACGAAATTAAAAGGAAAACTATCACAGCTAAGTAGGATTCACTAGTTTACAAGTAATAATGGACCAAGGTTTAAAAAGTACTTAAAAAAATTGTATGTAGAAGTCTGGGAACAACAGTTTTCGAAAAGCAAAATTAATTTTGTCCCCTCGTTAGAGCAATGTTCGGTACTTTTATTGTTTATGAACGTTAGTTATGTTACCTCCTATTTATTTTGGTAAATGTAGCTGTTTATACGGAACCCTCTGTGCCTGAGTCAGACTCGCTTTTGGCCGGTTTCTTTAAATACACGAATTGACCTTCTGATCTCTACTTTTTATTTACTTCTACTAGGTTTTATATTCGTTCCCTTAAAAGCTTATTCTATTCTGTATCTTTCTTACCTTGTTTGAGATGGCAGTTGTGTTTGAACATTGTGCAGGGATTCGGGAATATCTTCCTTTGTTTTCTCCTTATGTCAACTCCACAGACCTTCTCACCTTCACTATTGCGGCAGTATTTTACGCGCCAGCACCAGTGCTCATTGATGACCTTCGCATGACCAGGCTCGAAGGGAGCTGGTATGGAGTTCGGCTAAATTAAAAATAACGTAAGTAATAATGTATTTTTCGATAGCTACAACCTAGCGGTCTTTAAGTCAAGAGTGAATAGGTTATTTCTATGCAAGCGTGCTTCACCGTCGACCACATAATCGCTTACCATCAGAATAGATAGAAGTCAAGCGCAAGCCTGTCTTACTTCTCACTAATATTATAAACGCGATAGTTTGGAGGGATGTATGTTTGTTACTCAATTATGCCAGAACGGGTGTACGAATTTGGATGAAATTTGGCACAGAGATAGATTATAGTCTGGAATAGCACATAGGCTACGTTTTATCCCAGGCATATGTTCCCATGGGATAATTTTCAAAATTATAATATTGAAAATAATTATAATATTAAACATAATTTTAATATTCAAAATAATTATACTGGAAATAATTATACAATCGAAAATAATTATGATATTGAAAATAATTATAAAGTGAAATTATTATAATAATTTGACTTTCACGGGGGCGAAGCCGCTGGCAGAAGCTAGTCGTAAATAAAACAAATGTCGTAAAAGCAAGCCTATTACTATATCATCATCATTATTTTTGCGGCAATTCGTTTACACCTAGACAAAGACATTGCAACATCTCTCATCTCATCACAACACAACAAATTTTTATTGCATTCATTGTCTTTTACAGGGAATACATTTTGTTCTGATTACTATTATCTGTTTGTATTCTCTAAAAGGATTAGCCGATCAATTGTAGGGGGAATATCCCCAAGAATTGATATATCATTCAGTTCATTAGTTCCTGAAGTGAACGGTTGGCCCACATTTTCACGTTTTGCAATAATGACATAAAAAAAAACAAATTAGCAGTGCATCACAAAGCACGGCTTTCTTTCGTACTTCATCATCATCATCCTTTTAATAATCCCACTGCTGGGACCCAGGCCTCCTCTCTTTGAGAGAGGGTATGGGCCTTAGGGTGGATGAACGCGGGTTCAGTGCTGATTGATGGATTTTACATGTCTTCCGTACTTGATCTTTGACAATCATTACGGGCAGTCAGAATCCCGAAAGGCTTAACTAGTAGCGTAACCAAGGGATAATGTGTTACCCACCGAATGGGTAATTGTGGTCAAATATTCAGTGCAGAGCTTCAGGCAGCGGCTTCGTCTGCGTAAATTTATCACGAGGGAACATATTCCCGGGATAATATGTATTCTATATGATATTCTTGATAAATAATATAATCTATCTCTGTGCCAAATTTCACCCAGATCCGTCTAGACGTTTCAGCGTGAAGACGTAGCAAACATACAAACAAATACACACACACTCATAAATTTTCGCCTTTATAAGTGCGATATGATTATTCAGCTACATTTGGTTAAACTGGAGAGTAGCCGAAACACGCTTGGGAAAAGGAGGTAGGCAGGATGTTGGGCTTAGAGATTCACAATTGCTAGAAAATAAAAGACCATTTTTTTTATTTAATGCTTAAAATATTTATTTATGTTTTTTTCACAACTTTTTCCTCTTCCATCGGTGGCAGCTTAGAACAGTGTTCCATTGGAGCTTTTGAAAAAGCTGAAATGCATAATAATTATTTGTGAGTAATTAACTTTGATAGTTAATATTTGTAAGTACATATATACAAACTCTGTGGTCTACCAACAGGATCAAGATATCAAAATATGTAGGCACTTATCAAGTACCTAAAGGGTAGTTTAAGGCTTAAGACTACTTTTCATTATACCACCGATTATGTTCATTTTTCACAAGGAACCAATTTTGTAACTAAAGGTGCAAGTTCACTGCGCGACCGCGACGCGAGACTTTGATGCGAGACCTCGACGCGCGACCGAGGTAGGAGACGCGCCACCACTTGTCCTTAGGCTTTGCATGCGAGACTGCGATGCGCGATAGAAAACCACTAGCCGGTCTCGTTCACGGACGAGTGGTGTCGCGCGTCACACTCGAAATGGCCGATCATTTTGCCATTTAACAATTAAAAAAACCATTTATTCACTGACTTCCATATTGAAAACGATTTTTTCTGGCCTCTAGTTGTATATAATTTGTTGATAGCCAATCTTTATTTATTTTTATAATACTAATATAATATCTTAACATCGTTTTCTTCTTCCTCCAATAGTAACTTGATAACTTGGCTTTCCATTACAATATGAAATAATAATTTTCCTCAATATAACTGACTTTAAGGAGTAAAATAGACAAGAGTTTGTGTGCACCACCTGTCGCGGTCTCACATGCGAAGACGAACCCCGAGACCGCGACACGCGACCGGGGCACGGTGTCTCGGTCGTGCGGTGAACTCGCACCTTAAGGCTGATTATAAATGGTTTCAATATTTGTTCACAAAATTGTAAAATATAAAACTATTCGGGTTGTGATAAAACAGACAACCTACAGGCATCATAATAGCAGTTGTACTCCAAAATGTCACATGAGTCTAGGAACCGCCTTGGAGTTCCATTCTCGTCCACACCACACTTCTCTTTAGCATTGTGTATGCAAGTCTTCGCTCTGTAGCATTTCTGAAATAAATTTTCAAAATGTTATATTAATCACTCAAGTACAAAACGGTCAACTTATCTTTACACCTGGCGCTTTGACTCACTCTGACGTTTGACTCTCCTTTATGGCGCACAATGTGAACGCGGAGCGCCGCGTGCAGGCGGGAGGGGAATTGAATTCTAGGGAGGTGCACAGTTAAGTTGACCGTGTAGTAATTCCTTATTGATATATTGCTTTTGTTTCATTTTCGATTACAAAACAAGAGCTAAGCTAAGTAAGTGATTAGCACACATAGATGTAGTTCTTCATATTTGTGTGGAAGCCGCAATCTTAATAACAAGTATGAGGAATTACCTCACCCGGGCGCAGAAAGTTTGCCGATGACGTCAAGACAAGACTCTAAAGTAGCGCTTGCAAACACTAGACCAACAAGGCAGTTAAGCCACGTTACCTGCTCAGTTCATTTGTTTGCCATGTTTTCGTGCGTAGTGTGGCCTTGTGACACTATGAATGATTCCGCCTATATTTTCGTACAATGCGAGGCTACAACCCTTCCGACTTAACTATGCACCTGGTGCTGTGACGTCACTCTGAAGGTACTGTTTGCAAACAAATGTTATCGTTACTGAACGCATGCGGCGACGCGGGGCGCAGTGCGGGTATGTGGGAGAGGGATCGCATTGCAGCGAGGTGACTTAAGGCATTTGCCACACTGGATGCGTTCTACGTACTGCGGTCCGGTCACTCGAAAATTGCCCGCACCAAATGTTGGAGTGACGGGACCGCGGCATGCGGAACGCATCCAGTGTGGCAAAGCCTTAAGACGGATGGGTTGAAGGTTCGAACTTGCGTAGCTTAGCTGTGGGTTGCTGTGGAGTGCCTTTAAACAATAAAAGTGCAGCATATTTGAAAAGATTCACCTTGAAATCCTTTCAAATCTAAGTATAAAAATAATGTCCTCTTCTCGTGAGAGAAGAGTATATTTCACAAGTACAAAAAATCTACTCATCCATCATCATCTTCCTGCCCATGTCCCATGTTACTTGGGGTCGGCGCAACACGTTTTCTTCTTCCATACCATCCTGTCAATCGTCTATTGCTATCACTAACTTCCGTATCTTTCATACTTAAATAATCTACTCAATACTTATGCTTAAATTCAATTAATATCAATTTTGTATTTTGCAATATACTATATATTTTTTGCTATATATTTTTTTTATCGCAATGACTAATAAAGAGTTAGGACGCGTTTATACGAGAGGAATTCCGTCCGCGCGGACGACCTCTAATAACTGATCGGAAGACGGAAACCAAGTTATTAGGTACTGCAAAATATGCTCTATTTATTTGAAAGCTAAGATTTAAATTAAAAGAGCAAAGAAACAACACATAAGAAACAAATGCACGTCGCGCATCTTTGTCTCAGGCCGTTTGTACACCTTTATGCTGAGGCTACATTAGCGGACGAAGATTCGCCTCGCGTTGGCACGCTAAATATATCGTATCGAATATTGTCGCAACAAAACCCTTTGGTACATGCCAGTTTAACAACAGCGCCCCGATAAGCATTCGTCATCGCCCGTTTACTACGCGAAGCTAAGGTCTACCCGGCCACACTTATCGCGATACCGTAAATATTTGCCATAGCTCGCTAATGTAGCCCCAGTATAGGAAAATACACCTACGCCAGAATTCGTGTCGAACACGAACTAGAATTCTGTCAGACCTATGCACGAATCTTGTCTAGGGCATAGAAATTTTTTTCTTGTTCAGCACCGTGGCAGTGTAGGTACACAATTCGTTTATAGAAACGACAGGAATTCTCGCGTAGACACCGTGAGTTTTCTTAGCGTGTATAAACGGCCTCAGGCCTCTGTTTATACTCGACGCGAAAGTTTTCGTGCGGTCGCCGAGCGGTTGTATGTTGTCGAGGAATTTGAATGTTGTTATGAATTTAGTAAATAGAATCCACATTTGCCATTAACATTTTTTGAAGCGTGACAGCCGTAAGAAAACTTTCGTGACGTCTATAGAGAGAGTTTTTGACATGTTACTACTGCTACTGTACTACTGCCCCCTTTGGTCAAACCCAAATCCGCACCTTGACCCTCCGGTTTGTTGCAAACCCACTGTATCTGGGACCTGGGTTCGATTTTTGTCAAAAGTATGAAGGTCCTGCACCCGATTTCTCCACGATCGTGTCGGATCAGCAGGCTTATTACGTATCTTGCAAGAGCAAAACGATAGCGATTTTTGCGGAATAATTTCTCTTCAATATAGAAGTTTTTCAGTTTTTTTTTTTAATAACTGCTTTTGACAAACAGTGAGCGATTAGCAAACGATTGTGTAGGAGCTACCATACCTACACTGTAGCTAATTCAGATTTTTATGACATAAAGCGATAGCGCGATGATTGCTGATTGCTGTCTCTTGTGTAATAATCCCGCGGATTGCTATCTCATCTGGCTGCTGAGACGATTTTTATGACATAAAGCGTTTGATAGCGCGATGATTGCTTATTGCTGTCTCTTAAGTAATAAGCTCGCGGATTGCTATCTCATCTGGCTACTGAGAGTAGGCAAGAGAGAGTGCACCAACGTTCACGCACACACTTCTTCACTATGATAATATCTCCCTCGTTCTCCACCGAAATTTGGGAGACCTTTATTATTGCACTAATAACTTCATAAAGAAACAGACCTGTTTCTAATGAGACTTGTACACTGAAGCTTTAGACAAGTGTCATTATTGGAAAAATGATAAAAATGTATGAGAGTGTCAACCGCATACATTTTTGCATCTCGACCAACGCCTGTGCTGTATGAATGATACTATCTAGAGCACAGACATAAATCTAACTAGATGACGCGATTAGACTAGATGCCAAAACACGGACTAAAGTTACGACAAATGATCGTAATCTGAGCTTTTCATTTAGCATTACCGGCACCGGAAATCCACCGAAATCTAGAAAAATGCCTTTTTATGCCATATTGAGCTGTAAAAAATGTATAGAAAAAGTTGGCCGAGGCATTGGAAATGTTTTCCTTCATTGGTAAGTAAATTTGTTTTTACATTGTTTATGAAAAAATGGCACGCTTGGTTTTCATACAGATGGAGGGACTTGCGTTATCTATATAAATGTATGTCTGAGATCTAGAGCCTCTTGGTTGATTTAAAAAGCCAAGATTAAACACTATGTTTTTAGTAATTTGTTTGAAGAATTTTAGCTTATTTTAACTTACTTTACTACCTTCAGATTGCCAGATGAAGACCAGTAATATAACAGTCACTGTAAAACAAAATATTGCGTTAACACTACGTGCAGGCGTTGTACAAATGCACGTTGATTATTTCAATGTATCCTTTCTAGTAGCTATATTAACATTAAAAATGCGAAAGTAAATCTGTCTGTGTATCTGTTTTTTTTTACCTTCATGTCAAACACGACCTAGAATTCTGTCAGACCTAGGCACGAATCTTGTCTAGTGCTTGTCTTTATAACTGAATGGATTTGGATGAAATGTGACACATGGGTAGATCATCTCCTGGATTTGGATATTTTATATCCCAGGTGTATGTTCCCTTGAGATAATTTACGACTTTCACGCATATATAATAATTGCTGTGGCAAGATGTCTATGGGCACCTAAAAATTTTCAGAATCTGTGGAAGGTTGCCTGTAAGCACCGCGTTCCCGCTCTTATTTTAATTAAGTGAACAATGTAAAACATTAATAACGTTTGGTTAAGATTTCCTATTTATAATGTACTAGCTGTCCCACGCGGCTTCGCTCCTGTCAACTGGCTACCTACCTACCCTACCCTACACTACATGCATGATTGTTGCGTAACATTAACTGCTTACGCAGCGCACGCAACGGAAGCTCTCAAAAATGAATTATTTTTGCCCATTTTTCATTTATGCACCGCTCCTATTGGTCGTAGCGTGATGTTATATAGCCTATAACCTTCCTCGATAAGTAGGCTATACAAAACAAAAAGAATTTTTCAATTCCAACCAGTATTTCCTGAGAATAGCGCGTTCAAACAAACTCTTTAGCTTCAATTATATTAGTGTATAGATTAGATTGGCTTATAGAGGAAATAAATAGGAAAAAAAAACACACCAACATAAGTATGCTCTTCTAACTTAAATTTTACTTGTAAAATACCATTCAATTTCATGATCATCTTCCTGCCCTTGTCCCATACTACTCGGGGTCAGCGCAACACGTTTCAACTGTCACGCTATCTCTGACTATTTCATATTATTCTTTACATCGTCCATCCGTCTATCTATCCAAATACTACCTTTGTCAAAATTATTTAAAGCTTGGCCAAACAAAAGAAGTGAAAACAAAGACCAAATCGTTCTGTGCTTCGGAGTAATGCTGCGTTTCCACCACAGATGTGCGGGATAGCTGGGTGGTGCGAGGATGCGTAGCGAAGCTGTGGAACGGTATGTGTGTCTCCACCTGAGATGTGCTAGGCCGCTGAGCGGTGCGAGGATGTTACTGA
The DNA here is from genome assembly GCA_947562075.1 of Orthosia gracilis. NCBI lineage: Eukaryota > Metazoa > Arthropoda > Insecta > Lepidoptera > Noctuidae > Orthosia > Orthosia gracilis. Next base: position 63,343,463 of record OX387264.1, on the reverse strand, counting down.
CGCTGTGAAACGCTGAGCAGATGGGTGGTACGAGGATTTTTGGAATTATATAATATATTTAAATATATAAGTATCGCCATATCTTCACGAGCTGCTTTTAGCCTTGGTTTGCCCTATGGTTCAATAGTCGCTAGAAGTCGTTGAATTTTTGTTCTCACCAACTCATATGTTTATCTCACTAACTAACCACTCATGAAATCCGCTAGACCTAGCGACTAAGTCGCCAGAACGGCAACGCTGCTAGCGTTCGTTCCTAGCACACATCACTCGCAACACATTCCTCGCACACATCCCTCGCAGCACATCCTTCGCACACATTCCTCGCAACATATCCCTCGCACACATTCTCCACTTGTTTTGTATGTACGAAAACCTCGTGCGGCTGAGCTGTTTCCACTAGAACTGGGAGGCTAGGTAAATGAAGTGATTCTATTGGTTCATAACAAACACATCCCTCGCTAGCACATCTCTAGTGGAAACACAGCCTAAAGTGGAAAGTGTGCGATGCATGAAACCGACGCGATACAAAAGGTTTTCCGTTGAGTAGAACCAATCGTTGCAGCATTGATGTTTTTTTTACTAGCGTTTGCCAGCGGCTTAGCTATTGTGAAAGTTGAAAACTATCCCACGAGAACGCACTCCCGGGACAAGAAGTATCCTATATCCTCATTAAGGAAATGGTCTACCCAAGTACCATGTTACATTTTAATCCGTTCAGTTAGCTGTTGAAGCCTGGTTGAAAACCAAACATTCAAACGAACACAGTTTTCAGATTTGCAATCTAATTAGGATCACAGCCCACTCTCCTTTCCCCCAACTGCCCAAAATATCTTTTTTTTTAATTAATTATTGATAGGCTCGCATGCTGCACGCTTGCCTAGAAGTATCCTATTCACTCTTGACTTAAAGACCTTTCAGGAAACACAGACATCGGTAGAACGTCAGCAGAACTTCTCCCTGTTCAAAGCTACTTAGGCCCTGTATTTTTTATCTGTGACTAGATCAGTGGCTTTTAAACTTAACCTGCGTAAATCTAATTAAGAGGTTATTGTCGGAAAAGGAAAAAGGGAAATAATTAACCGGGTGAAAAATATACTGAATGGGCGACTATTATACTAAGTAAGCAACTATTTATTCGGTTTGAGGAATACCTTTTAGGAGGTTTTTGTGAGCTGCAGTAATAATATTGTGACATACTATAATTGTATTTGGGGTTCTATTTTTTCTATATTAGCATATTATTCTTCATCGTAAATGAAGGCGACTTCGCTGTGCAGCGCGGGAATTCGGGTATAATTGTGTTTTCAACGAATTGGTACAAGAGCAAGCGGAGCGAGTTCGGGAGCTTAGGGCACCCCGACACGGACAGGTTAGGTTCGAACGAGATGACGGGAGCTGAAGTGAGCGAGCAAAGCGAGCGAACTCAGCTCCCGTCATCTCGTTCGTGTTAGGTTACTTTAGACCCTGCGGACGGAAATAGGAGCCCCGCGCAGCGGGGCTCCGTCGACTATGTTGCCAAAGTACTAATCAAGTCGCTGTTTTAAACATTTGTATTCGCCCACTGTTTGTCGCCCACTTAGTATTTCAGTAAGCCATATTCAGTATTTTTTACATCTTTAACTTGAATTTATTGTCGCTCGTTTAAATACTACCCAAGGAAAAATACTTAAATAATTTATAGGAGCATGAGAAAATTCTGGACAAAATATATTTTGTTACGTATTTATGAAAATACTCACCAATCGATAACGTGAAGAAATGCATTTTCAAATATTTATTTTATGTCCAACACTTCCAAATAAAAAACCATAACGTAGGTAAAATATATTTATTTTTATGAGTAGTTTTAGTATGGCCTTCCTAAATTGTTTTTTTTATAATATTGTTATTGTGGTGATACCGATTTTTTTATTTGATATATTTCATTTTTTTCGCAATCGCTGATCCAATAGGTAATCTCTATAGGCAACTTATCTTCCTTCACACTTACTTATTATTTACTATTATTTACAACACCTTCAGTTATCTCTGATATAATTAACTGTAGATCAGGCTACTTAGAAGAATTATTAATAAAAGTAGAATAGAATATATTTAATTAATTGTACTCCAAAATTTATTAGACTTTCTGTAAAAAGCTGTAATCAAATATTTAATATTTGTTTTTGTCCTCCGAAATTATTGGATACCTATTATTGACATTATAATATGTATTATTAACACCAACAGATAAAACTACCTACATAACAGATTATTATTATTCTTTACAGAACTTACGCCACTTTTGGGAAGGTTCATTTGTTACATTGTGTACCTCTGGCAAACATAGGCATATCCTATGTTCTGAAGAATTCTTACATAAACGTACGTCCTTTTTCCAAGGAGTAGGCAGAAACTACAGAATGCTACCTGTTACAATCCTTACATACTCCTTTACAAGTAGTGAAGTTTTTCGTGTCCTCTTTCATATTTTAGAGTATTGAAATAAGATATTGTACCTAATAAGGTATTTATATGCGTCTAAATACAAAACTGGTTCTTACTGCAGCTCTTTTAGGATGCTTTTTTGTGTGGCAAATAGAAACAAAGCGAAAATTAAATGTAAGTATTTTTTTTATTTGGTTGCTAATTCACTTTAATGAGTATTTTTAACCGACTTCGCAAAAAGGAGGAGGTTCTCAATTCGACTGTATTTTTTTTTTTTATATTTGTTACCTCAGAACTTTTTATTGGGCGAACCGATTTTGATGATTCTTTTTTTAATTGAAAGCTGGTGCTTGTCGTGTGGTCCCATTTAATTTTCATCAAGATCTGATGAAGAACTTCGGCGAAATACATCAGAACTCTTCAATAAATGACGGCAAATCACTCGGGATAGACCTAATCGCATGTCTGTTTATTGTTTACACCATTTCATAACATAACATCACACTGGTACGCTCTAAAGGGGTACGCAGGTGTGACCAGTTCACCCTGGTATACTTTCATTGCACCGATTTTGTATAAGTTTCATGTCTTGGGTTAATCTATTCTAGCTTCACTTTGGGCACTATACGCGTAGGTACCTAGCCTATAGAACTGGTCTATTATGTACCACAACTAAAAAGTGGAAAATAAAAAACTTTTCTACAAAAATTACAACCGACTTCCAAACAAAAACACTACAAAGTAAAAAATAACTTCAATTTCGGAAGTCGGTGTCAAAAAACGAAGAAACGAAAACAGAAACACCGACTTCCGAAATTGAAGTTATTTTTTACTTTGTAGTGTTTTTGTTTGGAAGTCGGTTGTAATTTTTGTAGAAAAGTTTTTTATTTTAAATTATATTATAATAACTACTACTACACTACAAAGTGAAAATAATTTTAATTTCGGCAGTCGATGTACTTGGTTTTGTTTCTTCGTTTTTTGACAATGACTTCCGAAATTGAAGTTACTTTTCACTTTGTAGTATTTTTTTTGGAAGTCGGGTATATTTTTTTGTAAAAAGATTTTATTTTTCACTTTTGTATTTGTGGTAGATCTCTATAATGCCCACAGTGATGCCAGAATAGATTACCCGATTAACATGTAACTTGAATATAACCAGTGGAATGAGAGTGTACCGTGGTGAGCTGTACACATCTGCGTACTTGTTTAGAGCATACTAGCGTGATGGTATGTTATGAAATGGTATAAACAATAAACAGACGTGCGATTGATGCAATCCCGAGAGATTTGCCGTCATTTATTATAGAGTTTTGTTGTTTATTATTTTCATCAGATCTTGATCAAATTAAGTGGGATCACATGAGAAGCAATAGCTTTCAAATAAAAAAAGAATCATCAAAATCGATTCACCAAGTCACAGATAATATAATAGCATACAGATGCCTCATCCCATACAAAGAAACCGTGCCAAGTAACTAGCGTTTTTCATCTGATTATACCGATTATTTTTTGTAAATCAATCGCGTTCGGTACCGTTCCACGGTGATAGATAGATTACCATATAATAATCAATCGATATCGATAGATAAATCAAATAATCAGTATAATCAGTACAGCACGTCGGGACAGTATCTTTGTATGGGATGAGACACCACGACCTAGTAAAAAATTCTGAGTTAACACACATAAAAAAATACAGTCGAATTGCGAAAATCCTCCTTTGGTTAAAACAGGTTTTTGCATTATAATAATATCTAATATATATAACCACGATATAATTTCATTTTCAGCCATGTTTAGATGCGTCGGTTTGTGCACACACAAAGAAACGACAGTGTGGCATCGTCAAGAAAACGGGCGAAGTGCGATGGTTTATAGATAAATGTGATATTTTTGAGTTCAACTGCGAATATAAGACGAGTAAGTATTTACAGAGCAGTGGCGAACTTACAAGTTGTAAATCGTGGGTTTGAACACAGAAAGGCGCTTTACTTTGTGTAAATTATTTCATCACCACTGCTCTCAAAACGGTTAAGCATCGTGAGGAAACCGGCATGTCCCAGAAACAAAAATCAAAGACATGTGACATCCACCAACACGCACTGGGCCCGCGTGGTAGATTACGGCCCATTGCCATCACAGAGAGAAGGCCTTTGTCCCAGCAATGGGAACATTAAAAGGTTGCTGATGATGATTAAATATTCACAATACGAAACTTCTTCGTGCCTCGAAAATCCATTAGCCCCAGCTATCATTATTCCTATATCGTCGCGGTAGTTAGAAGCCAGTTAAACTGTGCCAGTCTTGCCAAGAGATATCGCGTTACCCAGTTACTGTGTTGTCAAGGTCATGTAAGCAGTCGGTCCAGGTGAAATACTGATATATACTCATCTATCATCATAAATACTCATCTATCATCGTATACGGTTAGACCGATCCTGTTGGAAAAAGGCTTTTATATACTTCAATCAAACTGCCTAAGAGCACCTAAGCATGATTGGATCCAGATGTTGGTAATTCTTTCAAGCAAAAACAATTTAATTTCTTTTTTACTGTTTCAGAATTTGTGAAGACAAAAAAATCGCACTGCAAACATATACCACCACTGTAACACATCGATTAATAGTAATTAATTAAATGAGAGTCTTTCAATGAAAAAAAAAACATGAGTTAAACCTTTAATAAATTTTAATTATAAAATCCCACTGAACTAAATACGAATTTGATTCAACAAACATTTCATAATTTTGGGCGACATGAATACACCACAGAGAAATCTGCAAGAATAGAAAATAATTTATACACAGTGTAAATAATGAAACAAGAACGAATGAAGATTCCATACAAGCTCAAGATAAAGCTTCGTAAGCTATATATAAATATTTAAAAGATCTTAAGTAAAAGACTAAAGACACTTACTGTATTTCCAATAACAGTTGACTCGCAGCAAATGGCAGAAATTTTCGAATCTTCCATAACCAAATTCATCATCAAATCCACAAACGGGTTCTTCAAGCTTCTGGCAAAGTAACGCCATTGGACACCAAGGGTTCACTTTATTGTCATCACTCTTCTGACTTGGTGTATGCACGGGATCATCTCCAGATGATCGTCGCGATCCGGGCTGAAAAGATAGAAAATTTCATTTAACTCTTTCAGAAACAACGGATATTTGTCTTTCCTATAATATGAAATCTATAAAACTATATATTAAAGAGTGTTTACAATTTTTTTAAATAAAATTTTCTATCGTATCAACCTTCAAGTTATTTTAGAAAAACACTTATTTATAAAAACGCATCTTGTTTATTTTATTAGTTGTTTGACAGAGATAAGTGTATACTTATCTTTTGGAGCAAATTAACCTATTTTTACAAAACATGTTTATAATGCTGTTATGTCATATCACACGGCACTTGCCTGTAACAAAGGAAAGTTCGTGTATTCTTCAATAAGAGGTGTAGGATCAGTGTCACTATTATCTCTCAACATCAAATCTTTAGCCAGCTTGCCATATATTGGAATGTTTTTCCCAAGCCTCACCACAGGATTATCTTTATAATTATCTCTATTATTATTGTGTCTACGTTTAACCTGAGGTGCTTCTTCCACTTCTGCTTTAGTAGGCAATGTCGGTTTTTCTAGTCCTTTGCTTAGATTTTCAATGAGTTTTTTTATCATATCGCCGCTGGTGTCAACTGCTTTTATTAAATGTTCTAGTGCTTGATTTTGATGCATTAACTTTTCTTCTATAAAACTGGTAAAATTCTCTAGTGAGTTGTCATCGTTCTCCATTTCTCGATGGTCTGGTACCTGTAAAATGTTTAAACATATTTATTGTTTTTCAGCTAATCTATTACGACTCCGTTTCAAAATGTCCTATTCGCAAAACGACATATGAGCAGATCGTCCTTTTCTCAAAATGACCTAAAATCATACAAACAAAAGTATGGGAATGGTGGTACAGTCACACACCATTTAAAATAACATTGGAAATTTAAAGAATCCCTTTTGTACAGGCCGTTCAACAAATTTTGACTTTTATCGCATTGGTGACATGAAAAATTTAAACTGTAGTAAATAGTTGGTTTTGGTAACAGTTTTATTCCTTTTATGCCATCCTTATGTTTACGGAATAGAACTTAAAATCAATTGAAGTGACTGTCAAAAAGGAGTGTTTAATTTTCTAATAGTTTAAAAAAAGTAGTTTACTTATTTTACTCGTTTTTACTTACCGTGGGCCTGCCAATAGGTTTTACAGAAAACTTATCACTATCCAAGAAATCAATATTTGCCATGTTTGAATAAGCAGCCACAGCCAGGACCACAAATGCTAGAAATAAGAATATATGAATTACTTTTCAGACATTTTTCTCCATATTATATGCATATGCTAATACCTTCTGCCCACGACTTCGTGTGGGAATCGACAAAGGATAAAATAATATAGGCAATAGAATTCTCTTTCTATGAACGAATTTTTGAAACTATAATAAGAGATTTCCTAATAGCATGTTACAAACAATATAATACTAATGGAATCCACAGTTTAAATAAAATCAATAAAACAGAGCGAACCAAATAATCGCAGGCAGAAGGACCATCTTCCTTAATTTTCCATTCAATTTGCATCCTCATCAAAACTCTTCTAATTACAAACTCAATAGCATCCCATTGGATGTCATCAAAGAATTCGGTCCTCCCGTCTTCAAATTGATTGCCAGTATAGAAAAGCTGTCTTACCGATAACTAAGGGTCTCATGATGCGTACTTGAGATCTGGCCTGCTACAAGTAGGTCGATTGTGGTGCTTACCCCACTTATAGTGTTGGTAATTGACAACCAGTAGCGAATCGTTTTGATACTTGCAATTTTTTTTTCTTTGATATTAATGCCTGTATTGAGAAAACATCGTTCTATGAGAAGAGGTCTTTTCCCTGCCGTAATGCTGTAACAAGCTGGTATTATTATTAAATGGTTGTGTGTAGTCTAGTTCATCTTTAAAAGATATCGTTGCATTGAAGAATATTAATTTGTTGCATCAGCAATTGCGTGGACATGCATATTTTTTGTTTTGATTCCGGAAAAAACCTCTATATTTTGGTACGTATTATTTCGTATCTGGGTTGACGTCTACTCATTTCGTCAGATTTTATACAAAATATTACTAAAACTAGATAATTCTATTTTGAGTAAAGGCAGAATATTCCTTACGTTTAGCATGTTATTAGCAATAACCGGCAATAACCGTCATGTTGTTACGTTGATTACATCCTCTATAAATGTTTAACATTCACTACTACTCAAATTTAATCGATTTCTGTTTGCTTTAAGGTCACTTGTATCGAGAAGCTGTAATTCACTTTAATTGTGTGGGTTCAACTTAGCAACTTACGATAGCAACGTACGTAATGTGAGAACTAGACCAATAGTTTTGTTTAAATAATTGGATTCTGGGCATAAAATTACGCTGCCATGATTTTAGTAAAATATTGCTTAATTTATAGCTGCGTACTCCTACGTTTACCTCTCACTATACAAATACAGCAGCATGAACAGACAGACATTCATGATGTTTTTGTATTTATTTGTGAAAAATAAACATTTCACCATTCATTTATCCTTTTTTTTAATATTGCTCTGGCTTTATAGCACAGTGCAAATACTCTATAATACATCGATCACTTATTTCAAATACTTAAAAACTTTGTTAGTTAATACTGAACACTAATCCATACTAATACTCGTACTTTTATAATTATTATAAATGTAACTCTATCTGTTATCTTTTCAAGCTCAAACCGCTGAATTGATTTAGATTAAATTTGGTATGGAGGTATTTTGAGGCCCTGGCTAGCTTGATAGCTTTTATCCTAGAAATCATCCTTAAGAGGATGGAAGTTTCTATGTTGAACCAATAATTTGTCAAGTAAAGCGGCCCCCACACACCTACAATATTAAGTATATTGCACGATATAAAACTGTAGATATCCGAAGTACTAATGCTAGGCGAGGACGAAGTAGCGGGCAAAAGCTGGTTACTAATAAATAATCGCTTTTTTTTTAACGATCAAGATAATTAGATCGCTGTTCACCTCTCCAATATGATTTACAGTTATTAGGCATGTTCTGATTGAATTAGGGACGTTGATACGCCTTTATTACATTCAATTACGAGTACATTACTTAGCCATGTCGCATTCTACACGCTAATTCATTGTTCAAATCCAATTATACAGGTTAGAGTACAACTGCCAAGGGCATGAGTTAAATTTCATTATCACTTTATCGAAGGGCTCGCGGTTAAGTAATAACTGCCGTACGGGTCGACAGAATAGAATTGAATATACTTTATTGTACGCCATAAAAGTTACAAGGTTAAGCAACGCTTGCCGAGGTCGGACCAAGGATGGGTGATCATCCATTAAATATCGAGACTTCTCCGTATATCGGAAAGCACTTTAAGCTGTTGGTCCCGGCTGTAATTTGAAGATCTTTCACAGTCGTTACGGTAACCATTAAATCTACTAACACTCAGTTACTGGGTTGTGGACGTTGGCTTAGTCTGTACCCAGCTTTAGACATCATTGCACTGTTCGCTAAATCAAGTCTGTGCCCAGTATGAGAAACAAAAATCTGCCAAAAATCCTCGGAGGCTGATTTTAAAAGTAAAAGAACCTGTCAGCCAATAAAAGGCATGATTTTTCTTTTCAGGTCAATCTAAGTAATACCAAGATATCAAAATTAATTTTCAATTTTATGATCTAGGCTTGGCAATCTACCGTTACAAAGGAACGTAGGCAGTAAAATGAACATATTATTTAAATATTTTTATTTCAACTACGTAGTCGTTATCATTAATCACACAAAACCGATCACAAAGGACGTATTTTTTCTGAAATTAGTGACGACAATACTAATCAATAAAAAATATAACTAATCTGAATAACTCCTCTGCTATACTTTGCTGATTTATTTCATTGCGGAACCCAAAATAATGGAATCGTTTTAACGGGACTCAATCGCCGAAGGAAATGTACCAATTAATCCCCTGCTTCTTAATATAATATATTTAAAAATTCGTCTGCTCTATGACGTATGTCAGGCTATGGATATTGTTGAAATGTCAAAATAAAAGGCATTACCAATGATTGTGTTTTACGCAATTACCCAAGAGGACTTAAATTATCATTTTGTGTAGGTAAATTGGTAAGGTTTTTGTGCAGCAACATTCTATGACATAAAAAAATACCAGAGAACATACCAGACCCGTTACAAAAGTTGATATAAAATCTAAAATAATTCGTCTTTTTAATCTTCTAGACGGTCAAAATAACTGTGTATTTAAGGCGCTGATACCCCTCAGTAACTGATTTTAAAATGAGAATCACGTCTAAACGGCTAGTTAATTAAACAAAATATATATAAGTTACATAAAACTATTTTTTTATAATTTGATCTATGAAATGAGTTTTATTCGTATAACATAGTGTAATAAATTTTTTAAATTATGTCTAACACGGAAAAACCAGCACGAAGGGTTCCGTACCATTATCGCAAAAAACGGCAAAAAAATCACGTTTGTGGTATGGGAGCCCCACTTAAATATATATTTTATTCTGTTTTTAGTATTTATTTCTATAGCGGCAGAAATACATCATCAGTGAAAATTTCAACTGTCTAGCTATCACGGTTCACGAGATACAACCTGATGACAGACAGACATACGGATAATGGAGTCTTAGTAATAGAGTCCCGTTTTTACCCTTTGGATACGGAACCCTAAAAAACGACAATAGCACCTAAACCGCCAGGCGTATTTTAATAAAATTTTCACCATCTCAAAGAAAATTTAATTATCTACATTTTGATCTAAGGATTTTTTTTTAAACAGAATAATAAGGAAAGTACAAGAAACTACTGAATTTTAGGTCGCGCGGATTTAAAACGAGTGCGCGTTTTATTCCCTCAAGTTTGTTGGCAACTATAGTCGTCTTAATGGCACTCTGACGTTTGACTCTCGCTATTGGCGCCCGAAGAGAACGCGGGACGCTGCGCGGGCAGGGAGGAGTGGGAACGCTTGACATACAATGTGGACACTTGGACAGTTATTTTAACCGTGCAGGAACTTCTGACAACGCCGCCGCCGCCGGCGACGAAGCGATTAGCTTTCGACTATTTTCTCGCTGAAAAACAAAAGATTTAGGATCACGCGTCAATAAAAGAGACACATGTATTAATAGTTCATCGCGAGCAGTTCACACTGCCGGCGAATACTCTCTCACTATAATTTTGTCGCAGCGACAAGAGCTATCAACGATAATACTTGCTCGGCGGTCAGAACTCACGCCGAGAGACCAACCAACCAACGCGTGTAGGAATGACTGCGCAAACGAGTGGTGTGAATAATCACCCGTCGCACAAAAACACTCACTCATAGCCGAGTGATAAACCTATCTGAACTTCTCACACTTCTCGCTACTTGCCAACTCGTATATAGGTTCTAGCTCTAACCGCTGCTCACTGGTCATCAACGATGAGACAATAGTGCCTACGGTAACAACAAAGGCAAATACCACTCTTTTCAGATTTCGTTTTAATGAATCCACGCCCCAGATTTCGTGTTAATGAATCTACGCCCCACACCTATTGTAGAACATTCTTTTAGCTGAAATGATTCCACTCAGGTGGAGCTTAAGCTTCCCATTTTAATGCAGCCTCGGACCACAAAAGAAGGCAGGAAACACATATGGGTCACTTCCGACTGTGCAAGATTAAATATTTAAAAGTATGCACTGGGGCTAGTTTCAATTGTTGCCAGCATAAAATAATGTTTGTTCGTGTGTATTGTTTTGCTCAATTATGCACTGCTTTTATTGGATGAATACTTAAATATTTACCAGCTCAACAAAATGCACAACAAACCAAAACAGACATAAGCGTCTCGGCCCGCTTGGATTTCCAAAAATTATAATTACCACACGGGAACGTACTACCGCAGTTAAAAAAAGTTTAGTGTTCAGCCGTTGAGGAGTGATTGAAAAACCCTTTTTACCCGACTGCTGAATAATGGTAATGTGTTTATCAGTATATCTGTGTATGTATGTACGTTTGCTCCTATGTGGCGGAGACCAAACGCGTTGGCTGATTTTGATGTGTTTGGTGATCTAAGCCACAACTCCAGCCAATGTCCAGTACTGGACTGCTATAGGCAAATGATGAGGTTTAGATAATCCCATTTCGGCACACTGTCACAAATCATGTAAAATAGTCACAGCGGATCTCTGTGTCTCTGTAGTTGTGTCTGCCAAACATTGCGGAAGAAACAGTTTGTCATTGAGTATACGTCAATCGATTCGACTTAACCTCGCGAGTGTCAACATTAAGTGGCTACATTAAAATTGGAAAATAAAAAGTGGCGGATTTTTTGTGCCATAATTGTGGGGGCTCAAATTTTTCTCTTCTATCCCCATCGTGGGGGTATCAAAATAAAGCGTTTTAAGAGGTGATTTCAGAAATATAAAAGACTTATATGTTTAAATGTACCTAATTCAAAAAAAAAGTTAATAGGTATAAACTATAAAGTAATAAACAAAAAAAAGTTAATTCAAAAAATCAAAAAACCCGACTGCTTAGGAAGCGATCTAAAAAGATGTAAACAAGAAAAAAATCATACTGTGCAGTCGGCAGATAGATCTGGTTTTATACAACAGTACAATTCGCTTTTTAAGCAGTCGAGTTATTTTATTTTTTTAATTAACTGCTTTTTCTTGTCAATTTAAGGGAAAACAAACAGTCAAACGCCCGAAAATAGAGACTTTCCTTCCTTAACTTATAACATAAGTAACATGTAAAGATCTATTAAATTACCTGCTCCAGTTTTACAGCGGTCGTGTCTAAAGTTTTTAGTTTTTAATTTCATCTTTTCATCTAAATCAATAAATGTAAAACGAAACATACTGTTGAGCAAACTCATAATTTATTACTCAATATTTATCACTGGTTCAGAGAAAGCAAAAATGCATCCTTGCATTCATATTTGGAAATCATCCGGTTGAAATTGGCTAACAATTTGATATTTACCAAATATGAATATTATACGAAATACTCGAAATAAATGTCTTTGTGAATCACGTGAATTTGTTGAGTCATAGCATTTGATAAGATTTTTTCTTGGAACAATTTGTTTGACATGAGAAGCTGGCGTTGTCAGCAAACTATCGTTTAATGCTCTTGAATATCAGACGATTTGTCATAAGGCAGGGCAAGTCATGCGTTAGGCTTCGAAGAAATACAACAAATTCATGAGTAACCAAAAATATGAAAAGGGGATGTGTCATAGTCTACTGCTTTATCCTAGAGAAGATTTTAGCAAGTGGAACTATGCAGGGAATCTGTAACCAAGTTATAAGGCTGACAAATCGGCTAATTCATTGGCAATCTCTCGGTAACTACCGCTTTAGGAGTTTGTATGCAGGTGCAGTGGATTTTCAAACCTTTGGAGGAGCTGATTGCTAACCAAGTTATTCAATTACTCACACAAATCACTAAAATAAGTGTTTTTTATTTAAAGATTATATAATAGTTCCTATTAATCAACATTGAAGGAAAGCTACAAACAAGTAGATCAATTTTCGTTTTTTAATACAAATTGATATCCATACCGTCCTTGCATAACCTACTCGGATTTCAAAATCTATACTAATATTATAAATGTGAATGTAAGTTTGTTTGTTACGCTTTCACGCAAAAACTACTGAAACGATCATCATGAAATTTTGTACATATATTTTTGGAGGTATTAGAAGTAACATAGGATACTTAAAATTAAAATAAATTTGTTGCTTCACTGCGAGCGAAGCCGCGGGTAAAAGCTAATAATAATAAAGATAATAATTATACTAATTACTTAGTATAAAATAACAATGTAATAACATCCGGTTATAATACGTTCAAAATAAATTGTCCGACAAAAAAAGACCTAGGTCACAAGACACGACATTGAAATCGAAAAAGGAAATGTTTTAACACTCTCAAGATTGATTTATAAATATTCTACATTTATTTCATAGTTTAAGAGAACCGTTTTCACAAAGAGTATAATTTTTGAAATTCTGAATTCGGATAACATCTCACTATTTAATATACCTACTACTTATTTTTCTACACTTTACAGCTTAGGGAACCTCTGTGCAAAATTCCAGCATTCTATGTGCAAGAATTTGGGATGGATAGGTTACACTTAGGCTAGTGTGTTTTATGGTCGACCACATCATTGCTTACCATCAGATGAGACAGTGGTCAAAAGCGAGCCTATCTACAATAATTCAAATACTTTTTTTACCTCCAATGGACAGGTAGAAGTGTACCTATAGTGACTTACTTGACTAAATGTCCTATGTCTCCTAGATGGGGCAGGGGTGTTCACAGAAGTCTTCCATCTCGATCGGTTTTAATCTTCACGCTTCACCTTCAAAAGATGACAGCTAGATCTGCGATGACGTGTCAACAACATCAACCCGTCGTAAAAAAGACTTTTCTTTGAGAGATTTGGAGCTAAGAGTCGTCCTGAATAGCTCAGAATCTCTCCCACAGTAGAACTATTATAGTTTACATGTCAGAGTACAGCCCCTTTTTTTTTAGCGTGGCGAAATGCTCATGCATACTGCGCTACCACGAGGAGATATCACAGTTATGTGGGACTCTAAACCGCTAAAACTCCACGGTGTCCTCCTGTGCCGCTTATGGCGGGAACACGGGTACGCGTTAGCACTCACCGGGAACCCGCCGCGGCTGTCCGTCACCACCAGCACCGGCACCAGAACACACTGAGCGCCGTGACCACCTCAGGGACCAAACCAGCACATGGTTGCCAGACGACCACGTGTTTGGCACCCTAGGTCCCCCTGTGACGGGTCAAGGTCAATGGCCCCGCCACCTACCATTTTTCGGCCGCAGGGGATAGGGAGAGCGGCGCACCGCAATACCGGCACTCATCTCCCGCCGCGGCCTCCAACCCTCAGCCGCGATATCGTATGGGTTTGGGAGACCCCATACGACATCGCGGCCCGCCTCAGTTGCGATGTCGCCCAGGCAGCACCGCAACCTACATGTTGGCCGCAACGTCGTCGGCTTATCGGCAAAAGCCCTGATGAACGGCCCCTCCTCGGGTTCCTCTTCGCTTCACCGTGGGTGACCAAGCCACGGTTACTGAGCCCTCCCGCCTCGACAATGCGGGAACCCACCGGGGGGGAGAGTAAAGCCCTTGGAGAAGGGTTCATTATACTCATAATTATAACCAACATTAACTAATGAACCATCAATTAAGTCACGAGAAAAAATCAGCTGTTCAGTACATTTTGGCGAGCATAATGCAAACATGGGGTGTTTGGTATTTTTCGACATAAATAGGGTTGATCCATTGGTAAAAATTGACCATTATGATGAATATAGGACTTGCGGTGTTTCTGATACAACTTGTATAAAAAAATAATTTTAACCACTACATAAGATTGTATCAGCGATTGTATATTTTTAGTTCAATGCCAAAGCAATATAAAAATAAAAGGTTTTTAATGCATGTAATGATTTTAATTGGAGTAAGTACTTTTTACCTAATTGGTGTGTAAACAAATCGTCGGTTCACCTAATGGAAAATGGATAACAACGTCATAAGGTGTATACTTACATGCGGCGGGTTCGCGGTGAGTGCTAACGCGTACCCGTATTTCCGCCATAAGCGGCACAGGAGGACACCGTGGAGTTTTAGTGGGTTAGAATCCCACATAACTGTGCTATCTCCCCGTAGTAGCGCAGTATGCATGAGCATTTCTACAAGCTAAAAAAAAAGGTATATACTTACTTAAGTAAGGTCGAACACGACCCATACTATATCTAACAAGAGTCTCGCAGATGCAACCTTCTCGTGAAACCATTTTTTGCCAGCGGCTTTCGAAGATAGATTCTAATATTTTCAATTTAACTTAAGAATTTAGCTTTTTTACTAACGATTATATCAGAAGGAAACTAAAAGTCTACAAAGTTAAGAACTTCTGTAAACGTGGCAAGAGTTCTCCTGCCTCTATCGTAAGCGTGTTACACAAATTCTATATAAATTCCTCCGAAATGTCTTGAACATCAAATGGTTGGATCGCGATAGAAACAAATTCAAGCGTCATAGGGCGAGCAAAAGTGCTTGACTTAGAGTCCTACCGATTAGCCTATTGGCCCGAGAGGAGACTTCGTGTGCATTGGCCGGTGCAGGCTTTTGCGAAGAGGTCGGTACGAGACCAAAAAGACGACGACCTGAAAACTGGCCCACAACGCCTCCCATTTATCATTTCGTAAATGGTGTTCTTACATGTCCGCTTTGTGCTCGGCGTTTATGGGCTAAAGTTAGATATGCAAGCAGCAAATCTGAAAGTAATGAAATGTAGAAACAGTAAGTAGCTTTTGCTGGTGAAATTAGTCCATCAGAGGAGTCGTAAGTTAAAGATGATAAAGTTGGTGAAGCCAGATTGTATCTTGATACTTTAAAAGAGTTAGTAATTTCCACTATTAATAGGATACTTTCAGCATCATCGAAACGCCTGCAAACTTTACAACTAATAGTTTTACGAAAACTGTAAAAGTTTTGCCATTTAGTTTTTCTCACAAATCTAGCGTAAAATATTTCCTTTTGATATGTTTTCTTGTTGAAAACTTTCCAGTTTCCTACAAAATAAGTAAAGAAAGAAAGAAATCATTTTAATGTAAAGATTATTCGGGCATACCTTCTTCGGTCAATCGTTCTCGGGCGAACGATCACATTCGGACGAACGCTCTTCGGGTGAACGATCATTCGGGCGATCGTTCTATGGTCAAATATCATAATAGCTTCGGGCAATCGTGACGCACTCTATTAATCTTTCGGATAACTTTCGTGATTAGGTGTAGTAGGTAACTTTCTTCCGTAGGGACTACGTGAACAAAGTTTTTTTCTCTTAGGTTTATCTAGAAAAAGTGTCATTGTAGTTATTTGACAGTCAGAAGTCCAATAGTCTGCCTACTAAAACCCAGTTACTGGCTGTGAAGGACAGATAGGCAGTTGCTCCACTAAAATATATGTTACCATAAATATAATAACCATATAGAGAGCATCCAGAAACGATCCATAAAATGTTTATGCTACGACCAAAAAGTCAGTCTGAAAACTTTCTTAACCTCTGTAAAAAATATCATATTTTGCCTCTATTCAATCGCCGCGAGATTTCTGACTGCGTTTGTCTGTTGAAAATCTTGAACAATAGTATAAACTGCTCCGATATTTTGTTACTATAAATATATAAACCGTATGAGAGCATTCAAAAACGATCCATAAAATATTTATGCTACGACCAAAAAGTCAGTCTGAGAACTTTCTTAGCCTCTGTAAATAATATCATATATTGCCTCTACTCAATCGCGGCGAGATTTCTGACTGCTTTTGTCTGTTGAAAATCTTCAACAATAGTATAAACTGCTCTGATATTTTGTCCAAATTTAATTTGTATACCCCTTGGAAATCAAAAAGGTTTAATCCACCTTTGCAGGTGCCATTAGCCTCCACTACTAATTGTCGGAATAATTCCTGGATTGTGCGTGCAAGCAGAAACTTTAATGAGTTGTGTAAGCAGCATGATATTGAGCCATTCCTAACTAGAGTGTCATCATCCAGGAAGTGCTTAAGCCATAATTTCTTTACCTAGTTCATTGAAGCGAGTATATTGTTATGCAATGCGAGCAAAGTATCGGTATGACTGGTGCATGAGTTACTAAGTGATTTTTCACTTGGTGATCTATTTTTATCGATGTATACTGAAATGTCCGTAGAAATTAAGTATTATTCAGCATCTATAAGTGAAGACTTATTCTTATTCTTTATTGCACACAAAACATAAAATGAAGATACAAATACAATGGACAGCTTATGTACAAAGGCGAGCTTAACCCATAATTGGGTTCTCTAACAGCAAACCCAGTTGTTATAGGAAATTTGCGTATGAGGGCAGTGATCCAAGTGCACAAAATTCCAAATTAAAAAATAAAAATTACATTGAATATTTAAAATTCTTACATACTAAATAAACTAAACTGATACCTACGTGTAAACATAATACATACTATATTACAAAAAAATACATAACTAAAATCTTACATTTATAAATACATTTTTTTCTGACTTGTTATTGGCTGACTGTCAAATCTACTGTTTCTGGTCTGTTTGTTATAGCTGTAAGTCTGCCATGTTAGATAAATAAATGAATATACTGACATTCAGCTACATCGCGTTAGACAAGAAGATGGACCAGGTAATGATGTGCTATAGGTTTTAAATCAGCTAATTGATCTTGGATTATTCGTAAAGGAATAAAGAAACAGAGTTACCTAGTACTCTGTCAAAATAACTGTGCACCTCGCTGGAATGCAATCTCACTCCCGCCCACATGCGCGGCACCCCGCATGCGCTTCGTGTGCCAGAGTGATGTCATAGCGACAGGTGCACAGTTATTTTGAACGACTGGTACCTACAGCTTTGCCAAAGATTGAAACAGCAAGCTCAGAACATACCAACATATTATTATCTAATGGTAACTTACATAAATGATTCTGATAATATAAGGATACAAGTACCACATTATTGGAAGTAACGGACGTATATTTACATAATGCAGGCACTTTCAAGGAATTCGCGGAAGTTTTGCCAAACACCTAGACAATGGTGAACGATCTACACTCTAGTTTGGTAAACAGTCTATGGTCTCACTCATAGTGCATCCTTCGAGTGACTACGTTTTGAAGATAGCGAATAAAATGGCCTCCCGAAATGTTTTTAGTAAGTATTTTTGCTCGTTTATGAATATATTTGCTTTTAAGTCAAGTTTAATTTACCAGAAAAAAATGTGTAGATATTAAGAAATTTATTTTAAAATATTGTAGATTTTAGGTACCACCATTTTACACATTTTAATATTGTATTATATTGAATTTGTCATAGATTTTGTCGTTGTTTGATAGAATACGTCACGTCATCACGTTCTCAGAGTTTTGCAGGTCAGATAATTATACCCTAAATAATAAAACACTCTCTTTTTGATAAAAGAACTTTTCATTGCATTTAAAAACTGAAAACAAAGAACTTAAAATTAATTTTGTGCAACTAATTGGAACCACGTTTCGTACAGCTTGTTATAAGTTGTAAATCTCTCGCCATACAGTGGCAGATTGCCAACTCACGCTGAATAGCAGCTGGTCTTGCCCTCAAATAAAAAGAATGTAACAGTTAAAGCTTTAGATTGTACCTACAACGGATTTTATGCTCCAAGCTGCTAATCCTTTGGCTAATTGACTTAAATGTTTTTGGTAGTTAATACCTATTTTTCAACACTCTCAAAAACTGGTTCTTTATGCAGGTACTGCATTTACGTTTACGATCAATTGTATTTCACACACGTTCTGTTTTACTTTGCTTAATCGCACGCAAAAAAGTACGCGGAAAACTAGACAAATATAAGCCAGAGATGAGTGTTTTAAACGACTTTCCAAAAATGAGGTTCTCAATTCAGATGTTTATATATTTTTTATTATGTATGTTCGGGCATGACTCCGTCATATATGGATTTGAAAAAATATTTTTTTGTTCGAAAGAAGTTTATTCCGAAATGGTCCCATTTAAACTTTGGCAAAGATCTGATGAAGAAATTCGGAGATATACAACAGAACTCTTCAATAAATGACGGCAAATCTCTCGGGATTGCTGCAATCGCATGTCTGTTTATTGTTTACACCATTTCATAACATACCATGTCGCCAATCTGCTCTAAACGGGTACGCAGATGTATACAGTGCCTCTCATTCCACTGATTATGAACAAGTTACATTCTATTCGTGTAATCTATTCTGGCGTCACTATAGGCATTGTAGTAGGTACCTTACTATAGAACTTTTCCACCACTAAGAAGTGAAAAATAAAAACTTTTTACAAATAAATGTAACCGATTTCCAAAAAAAGCACTACAAAGTGAAAAATCGGTTGTATTTTTTATAAAAAAACGTTTATTTTTATTTTTAACAGACTTCAAAAAAATTATTTAAAAATAAAAAAATCCGACTGCTTAAAAAGCGAACTAAAAAGACATAAACAAGATGAAAATCATACTGTGCAGTCGGAGGATACATATGCGCGAGCTGGCTGACCAAAACCAGATGTTTCCTCCGACTGCACAGCATGATTTTCATCTTGTTTACGTCACAACTACCACATTGTAATTCATTTTGGATTTTCAGTTATCTGTCTAGTTTGTTCCGTTATATTAATGACGGAGGCCCATGGACCTCCCAAGGAGCGAGACAATGAAGATATCGCCATGGGGCGGAAGGTAAAAAGAGTAAATTTCAGACTTTTCTCAAATTTTCTGAGCTTTTATATATTAGATAATCTGGTAGTCGTAAAACCTGGTCTTTATGGGCGGCGTTATAATCATTTTAATGCCAATATTGCTATAATATTAAAACTCTGTAGACTAATCTTGCAAGGCCTTTGCACTCTACAAAACATGCTTCTATCTGGTTTCTAAAAGCTTAAGTAAATCTTTTTTTTAATATGAGTAAAACTTTTCTTTTTTTTTTTAAAACAAGCTTTTTTCGTATTCTTCTCAGCACTCCCTTTCATTTGATACCCGTATCATGGCATTGCACAAAAAATAACTAGTCCGCCATCTTGGATGGTCCACTATAATGGATTTAGAATGACGGCACTTAACTAACCATATATTGTCATCCAAACTAAACGTGTATGCAAAATTTCATCTTAGTCGGTGGAGGATAACTGCTTTAAAATTCAGTTGTAAGATTTGACCCGAACACACTTACATACATAAATTGCAAGTTAAAAAAAAAAATCGAGCCGGTTTTCGGTCACTTTTTTAATAGTGATTAGTGCCGGTATATATTTAACCCTAAGTTCACACGGCGAGCAAGCTTGTTAGCTAAAATAAGAACTAGCAATGGCAAAAAAATGCTAACAACACAACTCTATAATAACTTATCGACCTATTGAAAAAATCTACACTCTTTCAAAGCATTCAAGACTCAACTTAGCCAGCACATAATTGCGGATCAATCACTTCTGGAGAAATGAATGCATTGGATGGGTAACTATTAAATTGTAATACTGGTGACGAACTTTTTGTAATCTATTGTATGTTTTTTAGTATTGTTCTCAAGTAAGTGACATATTGAGATTGTCGCAATCTTGGATCAAGAAAGGGATAATCAGTCACACCACTAGTGCCAGTAACTCATAAGTATAAAGACATACACACATCATCACACGCATTTACAGACACTCACACTCACGCACTATACCGTTTAATGTAAATTAATTCGAGTCACTCTCTGCTTACTATTTTAATATTTTTCTGTGTACTTCGTAATTGGCGTAATGTTTGGTGTATTGATTGTTATGTTTATTTACTGTCAGCTGTGAAGCTACCTTTCACAAATAAATAAATAAATAATTTTGGGAATAAAATTTCTTTAAACCAAAGTTCGACAAATTATATATTGCAGCAGTAATATGGTCACTAAACATCATAATATGTAGCTCCAAACTAAACTAACTTAAGTTCTGCCCTCACTAACAAGAGCATGTGTTCGTAAACGGCCATTCAGTAGAAACTAGCGCAAGTAGTGGGTAGTGCCACATCGAGTTGTTACAGATTGGCAGCCTGCCATAGCATCTTGTGATAGCCTTGTTAGATTATTGTTTAGCGATAGTTCTATGGTGTTACAAGTTGGCTTGGTTACCCCTGGCACATTAATAAAGGTTTAAGGGATAATCAAATTATATTTACACTAGCTTTTTCCAGCGACTTCGTCCGCGTGGTTGTCTAAAATTATCCCAAAAAAGACTTCCGTGACAAAAAGTATCCTGTTCTATTCCAGCACATGGGCTTGTATCAGCCCATTTCAATTCGATCTATTCCGGACATTTTGACAACCGTTATGGTCATTCTACCGGCAGTTTATGTAGGGCCTCATTGCGTCTCATTTTTGTATTGCCTACAGATGGGTGCCAAATGGTGCAGCATGGCTAAGGTTTGCAACCACGACCGCGTGCCGATCTGCGGTCTGAGCCACGCTGGAGACATCATGGGTTTCAGGGACCTCTGTGATATGTTCGACTTCAACTGTATTAGGAGAAGGAGTAAGTATTACGATACATTTCTTATGTAGGTATTATCATAAACAGGTCAAATTTGATACCAGCCACACTGGAGGCGTTATGGCTTTGGGAAACCTCTGCGTTATGTAGGAGGAGAAAATATATAAATGATTGGAAACAGGGTCCTAGCTACCGGTGGTCAATTCTCCTGAGAGAGGAACCTCCTAACGATACGCGCCGTGTCCAGGAGTACCGCTTTCCGAATCAAGTCCTTGATCCAGCTGCCCTACGAGAGCCTCCTCAGATGTTCATCGAGGCTCTTGGCTATTATGCCTTTGGCCGTCAAGACTATCGACACAATGATTACTGCATTCACATCCCACATGTCAACAACCTCGCGAGCCAGATCAAGATACTTACCTTTCTTAACTCTCTCAGCCTTCACGAGGTTCTCGTCATTGGGGACCGCTATATCAACAATCATTGCGCGACGCTTTAGTCGGTATATCATTACTATGTCAGGCTTATTGACTACAATAGACTTTTCAGTGATGATAGACCGGTTCCAATACAACGTGATATTGCCATTTTCGAGAATTGGGTCGAGCGCATACTTATAGTAAGGGACTTGAAATTCCACAAGATTGTATTTAAGAGCAAGTTGCTGATGGATAATCCTGTCTAAAATTTGTGTCTATGCAGATTTGTGTCTATGGAGACTATTTGTCTCCGTTAGATAGACTAGAACAACCAGAGATAATGTGACGGAAGGATTCGGCTGGTATTATGTCGTTTATTTTTTATTAAGATCTTTAGATCTTTATTTGACTACCTTCATACATTCTCAACAGTTTTAATTATGATGTATAGGAAATAGGTCATCGTGTTCGGTAGCTTCAGCTGTCGTATTGAAGCGTGAATTACAGTGCAGTCATAGATAGATCGGTTGTTAGCCACAGTGATTGACGCTCCATTAGCTACGAGTACTATGCAATCAAACTTAGATATGCTAGGAAAATGCAACCATACATGTATTCCGCGGCATGGAATTAGTACTTCTCCAAATATTCTTAAAACTCATAGCCTTTTTATTATTTTCATGTATAAGCGAGAGTACTGTAAGGTTTCATCAAATCCGTTCAGTAGTTTTCGCGTGAAAGAGTAGTAAACATCCACATCCTGATGTCATAAATACGAAAATAACTCTGTTTTTTTGTTACCTTTCAAAACTAAACATCTGAACAGTTTATATGAAATTTTGGTATGGTGATATTTTAAGGGAAAAACAAAGGATAGTTTTTATTGCGGTAGTGTGTTCCCTTGGGAAGATAAAACACTTATTACGTGGGTGACGCCGCGGGCAGAAGCTGTTTTATAACATAACTAGCTTTTGCGCTCAGCTTTACTCGAAAAACGTACTTTTTTTCTAAATTAAATGAACCCTATGTCCTTTTCTGTATCCCTGACAACGTGTTTGCGATTAATGCGCGTAATTGCATGATAATAAAATAAAGTAGAAAAAAAAATAAACAAACAATCTAAAAATCCGACTGCTTAAAAATCGAACTAAAACGACGTAAACAAAAAAAAATCTTGCTGTTCAGTCGGAGGATACATCTGGTTTTGGTCAGCCAGATCGTGAATACGAGTATGTATCCTCAGACTGCACAGCAAGATTTTCATCTTTTTTACGTCTTTTTAGTTCGCTTTTTAGCAGTCGGGTTTTTAAATTCTTTGAATTAACTTTTTTATTTACTACTTTTTAGTCCTTTTTTTAGAATTAGGTACATTTAAACGCATAAGTTATATATTTTTGAAATCACCTCTTAAAATCCTTTACTTTGATACCCAATTTTTTTTTCATCCAAGTCTATGAAAATCCGCCCAAAAGCCGCCATTTTTCTATTATCCAATCTTAATGCAGCCAGTGACACTCGCAGGGTTAAGACAAATCGATTGACGTAAGAATCTTCAAAATCGGCCAACGCGTTTGGTCTCTAGAACGCCGCATAGGAACAAACATACATACATACATAGATTGATAAACACATTACCCTCCTTCGGCAGTCGGGTAATAAAATAAAATAAGCCTTTATTGCTGGTTACTCAACCTATTTACATTTAACTATACTTATTTTACAGTGAGATTATAACCGTTTTACACTCAGTATTATTTATATTTTTTTCTCAGCACATGGTTATTTTATCCTCGTTCCAGCTTGTCTTTCGACAAAGGACTCTGTCCCTCGCTACCCGTATCCATTCAGGATCTGCTACTTTCTTGAGATCGTCCTGTCTTCCCCTATTTCTTTTAAATTTAAGTTAAGGCATGAAAGTTCAACAAACATTCTTCCATACTTACAAACTTTCACAATTTTAATATGGCTTGTGTTTAAACACCGCCCAAAAAAGTACCTATTTTACTACCAAAAAAATTCTAAACGGTTACCAAAATGGATAAATGGTCACCAAATAACGTTTCCTAAAATATTATGAAATAAATCCATTTTTTCGTATTATTGACTGCCAAAAAAATATATGGACGCCTTTAAAATACACTTTAGACCAAATATTATATATTGTCACTACTTAGATGTTACCAATTATGTAATACCATGACTTCTAATTTGGTCATTTTTGTTAGGCTAAAAAAGCTAACGATCGCTAGAATATTTCCCAAATATCAATTAATATACTGGGGTTCCCAGACGTACGTCGCTTATTTATCGTTATATGGAATTCGCTAAATATATTGAGGTTCAAGGTTCAAGTACGATTAGTACTCTGGCAACATAGTCGACGGAGCCCCGCTGCGCGGGGCTCCTATTTCCGTCCGCAGGGTCTAAAGTAACCTAACACGAACGAGATGACGGGAGCCGAGTTCGCTCGCTTTGCTCGCTCACTTCAGCTCCCGTCATCTCGTTCGAACCTAACCTGTCCGTGTCGGGGTGCCCTAAGCTCCCGAGCTCGCTTCGCTCGCTCTTGGACTAATTCGTTAAAAAATCTCGCCAATGGATGACGACTTACTATTTTGGAGTAAGATTTTTGGTAGTAATATTAATCTTTGAGTTGGATAGAATTTGGTGACCGTTGATCCATTTTAGGAACCAAAAATAATATTTGTGCGAGGTTTGCGATTTTTCTGATGTTATTTTATTTATTTTGGATCATAATATTATATACTTTAAGGCCCTTTTAATAAAGTCAATTGATTTTTTTTTGGAGTTGTTTATTTTTTTTGGTGCCTAAGCTTAGAGTCTTAAAAATATTTTTGGTGACCGTCTAAATTATACCCTTTTAATATTAAATGTTGAAAGTAGGACAAGCTACATGTTTCAATTAAATAAACAGTACTGATCCAGATTAATTCGTTTCAGATTACAAGCAGACTGCTTGTCCCGAGGATCGATCCCTGCTCGCCGTGTCTCGTCGACCAACCAGCAGTTACTTCGATGACTAATTACGTAAATTAATTAAAATATACTCCATTTGAATATTCCAATTTATTCTTTGTTCTATTATTAGATTTTAGAGGATTTATTCTTTAAATAAATGTGTATTAGAATTTGTATTGTGCGTTTTATTTTTATTCTGACATTTGTGACATTATTGTGTCCATATTCCCTAATAGGGTAGGCAGAAATGTATCCTTAGAATACACACACTTTCACATTTGTTACCAACTTCAAAAAAAGGAGGTAATAAATTCGACACGTATGTATGTAATATTGTTCGAATGTTATATACATACTTTAATTGGGATTCTAAACATATGTGCTAACTTTTATAAGTGTATGTTTGTTTGTATGTATGTTTGTCCACGCATTTTTCCGAAACTAATTATCGGATCGTGACCATTCTTTTTTTAACCGACTTGGACTGACCCAAAAAGTAGGTTTCTCAATTCGACCGTACATATATATTTTTTATGTGTATTATCCGCGAGATAACTTCGTCGTTTATGAACCGATTTTTATGATTATTTTTTATTGTTGGAAAGGAGATATCCCAAGGATGTTACTATGATAAGGAAACCAGGATCTGATGATGGGATCCTAGAGAAATCGAGGGAACTCCTCAAATATTATAGGCAAACATACAGCGATTTTGATATTTACATCAATGATGCGATCATTTTCATCAGTTCCACTTCACTAAATGAAAGTATCATATAGTGAAGTGGAACTGATGAAGAAGACACACAATGGCCAAAAGAACTCCGAAATAAAATCATATAACCTAGTCGTGTTTGGGCATAATGGAATCGTCATGAGACGTACTTTGGCCATAAATGATTTTCATGTTAATTACAAGTACCTACCAAAACTAAAAAGTGGCAAATAAAAAACAATTTAACAAAAAATTATACCGATTTCCAAAACAAAACACTACAAAACGAAAAATAACTTTCTTTTCCGAAGTCAGTGTCGAATAACGGAAAACAATTGGTACAAATGACACCAACTAAAGAAAAAAATAAAGAAAACAAAAAAATAATGAAAAGTATTTCTCTGTTTAACTTACTGGATACTTACTAATTGTATTAGGTATCTCTCAACTCAAGGGTTCTGCAGTTTTCTAGATCTTATGGAACATACAACCAAACTCCTTAGCGACAAACATCACGAATGTGTAAATCGAGTTATTATGAGTATTTTGTCAATCCTCGAGGTACTTTGCTATAGAATTGAAAAAAAAACTTTTGGAAAAATACCAACGGAATATCAGACATCTGTGTGCCGGCCCTGGGCTAAACGATTGAACGAGCTTTGCACTTACTGAACATCATCAAGAACATTAGAAAACTGGCGCTGTGACCTTTGTCATCTAGAATCAAAGAAATGTCTAATAATTATTATTTTGAGATCGCGTGACCTTTGACATGTTGAAATATAGAATAAGTAAGCGACAAAAATGAATTATGAGAGCGCAAAGATTAGGTTTCTTCAACATCTATCTTTGTAGGTATTTTTTCGTAAACATAAGTGAACCAAAGCAAAGGTTAGTAATTTATACTATACGCGACCAATAAACTGGAATCACTTAATCGCACATTGCTCAAAACATGTTTTTACAATATCAAAGAACTATTGATTGTGGTCTAAGAGTATCAAGGGAATTTTGTTAGCTTTCAAATGATATCAAAAAGAATTTAATTTAATTTAATTTTCTACTTAAATTTAGGGAATTATTGCAATAGGTCGAAGTTGTGGACATCTAAATGAATATAGCGTAATCAATTTTTTTTAATTTAAATTTATGTTATTTACCCCTCAATAATTTGTGTTACCCCCTGGCCCTAATGGCTGCCTGTAAACGGTTTTTCATTGATGGAATGAGTTTCCTGGTGGAATCCTATGGGATTTTCTGCCACTCTTCAACTAAAATAGTTTTCAGGTCTTTTATCGACGCCGGCGCTGGAAATCTTCCTCGTACCCGCCTTTTCAGCTCGTCCTACATATGTTCAATTGGATTCAAGTCAAGACTGAGGGCTGGCCAGTCTAGTGTGGGAATCCCGACTTCTTCCAGGTACTGACTAGTCGCTGCAGCGGTGTGTCAGCGGGTATTATCGTGCATTAATAGGAAATCTTCGCCAATTAACACGGCGTAGGAGAGCACATAGCCTAGCAGGATGTCGTTGATGTATCTTTCTGCAGTTAGCCCCCCTCCCCGACCTCCTTCAAGTACAAATATCAGCACCATTTTTGCATCAATAGAAACTGATTCCACAAAACAACATTGTGCGGATCGCTCTCCCGCCCCGGTCTCCTGTATAGGAGTGTATACTCTCCGTCGACGGTCGCTACCATGCAAACACAACCTGGTATCGTCCAAGAAAAGGACACGGTACCATTGCTCCATATCCCAACTTAAAGCTGGGCTTGTCGGTGGGCTGGAGACAATTTGGGTACAGTGGCTGGCCTGTTTGGGATCAAGTTGGATTTTTGAGTACTTTCCTCACTCGCTGACAGCCCTCCCTCAAAGTTCTCTGAGTTGCTGCTGGACGTCCACGCCGGTCAGTTGCCGATTTCGAAATAAAAGGTTACAATAATCATCAATCAATCAATAATTCGGTTCGGTTTGCCTGAATCTCTTGAATACCTTCGAGAAACAAGACTGGCTCTGATGAAGCTGTCGAGTGATAGTACACTAAAACAACCATTGCTGGATTAGGATGAGGACTTGAGCGGCTTCTATAGCTGTGCTTCCCATTTTCTTTGAGCTTCAGTGTTTCCAGTGGCGTGAAACATTGGACTGATAACCAATTTTTTTAAACGGCTTACTTTTTATAGTGATTCAGGCTACCAAACAATATGGTGTTTTGTTTT
The DNA here is from genome assembly GCA_947562075.1 of Orthosia gracilis. NCBI lineage: Eukaryota > Metazoa > Arthropoda > Insecta > Lepidoptera > Noctuidae > Orthosia > Orthosia gracilis. The sequence goes on along the minus strand of OX387264.1, from coordinate 63,315,522 downwards.
AAAATTTGATTTCTTTCGTTTTTACTTTCCATGACATAAGGTGAAGGTATTATTAGTATATCAATATCATAACCAAAAATCTTTGGTTATAATATTGATATACTAATGATATACCACAATCCATAGATCAATGCATTGTAAAAATTGTTCTGAGCTACGCGCCATGAAGTGATTCCAGTTCATTGCTCGTGATTTATCTATATATACTAGATTATCTTCGTGTAACAAGCAGATAGTACAGTCGGTAACATATGTTAATTGACCCACCCTAAAAACGATCGAACGAACGAATTTGAACCCTCCGCCTGTAACATTAGGAATCATTAAATTTTCATGAGTTTTATCAGACTAGCGCTACCCGATGAACAAATACAACAATAATACAGGTCATATCATTGTTACATATTTTTAGTAATGACTTCCAATAGATTAAATAAATGTGTGCTGTGTTATGGTGTGTGTCTTCACCACCCTTGATTGACTAGTAGAGAATAGCTAAGGGATTAAGTCCGCTCTTGTATCCTTGTGCTAGAGGTCTAAATAAATATGGTAGTCTATTACCAAAATAGAACATTGCTATTCCACCATCTTAAAGATGTATAAAATGTATTTCTAATATCATTGACTTGTATGTTACCTATACAAATCGTATCAATGTCTTTGCTTTGATGTGCTGGCCCGTAGATTAAATCTCGAAGGTTCCATTTTTTTTTTAAACACGAATACAAATTGGGAATACCTACGTGAGAGGCCTAAGCATGCACGGTACGGAATTTTCCGATATGGTCATATCAGTTTCCACGTCAAGTTGAAGGACCTTCATCTACCACGCCTCCTCAGTCGCCAAGAGAACACAAAAGACCTTCGGTTATTGTCAATAAATATCTGTCTATTTGATGACTCGAGATGAAGTCGAGTTCGATATGACTTCCTAGTCATATCCTCCAATTTTAGAATAAGGATCTAAGATAGTGAAATCTGACATGGAAAGCTTTTGATACTTGTGGGCTAGCCGGTTGTGAATCCCATCTTTCCTTTGACGGCCTCAATCTATACTTATAAAGCTGAAGAGTTTATTTGTTTATTTGTTTGAACGCGCTAATCTCAGGAAGTACTGGTTGGAATTGAAAAATTATGTTTGTGTTAGATAGTCCATTTATCGAGGAAGGTTATAGGCTATATAACATCACGCTAAGACCAATAGGAGCGGAGCATAAATGAAAAATGTTGCAAAAATGGGCAAAATAATTCCTTTTTGAGAGCTTCCGTTGCGTGCGCTGCGTAAGCGGTTAAAGTTACGCAACAATCATGTCTGTTGTATAGGTAAGGTAGGATAAGTAGGATAGATGGGTAGGTAGGTAGCCAGTTGATGGGAGCGAAGCCGCGTGGGACAGTTAGTATAAAATAAAGCCTCAAGTCAGAGCCTGATTTGTTGTGTCACACCAATCAGTATACAACTTTTGTTTTGAATCTTCATTAAACAACACTCCTATTCCAGACTTTCTTGTAACCCATTATCAATATGCAAGTTATGTTTAGAATTTCCAACTAAGATACAATTTCGCACTAAGCTTCAATACAAAAACATCCTGTGATTGTCCGCGGTTTTCATCAACAACTTAGTTATCGGTCCTTGTGAATAGACGTTGCATAGTACCCAAAAGGCCAGTGTTTATTAATTTTATCAGCAATGTTTGTAATTAAAGGAGTTTTGTTTTTAATTTTTCAAGTTGTAGTTGTGATTGATTCTCATCTTATTGCTGATAGATCACATCTGGTAAGCTTAGTATTATTTGGGTTTACGGCTTATTTTTTTTACTGGAGTTTAAGTAAAGTTATGGAAAGATAGCTGCATCGTTTTGACTGAACAATTCAATAAAAACTTTTCACAAAAATAAGCCGATTTCTAAACCAAAACACTAAACAGTGCAAAAATAACTTTCGTTTCGGAAGTTGGTGCCTTTGGTACCTCTTGTATTAATCATTTTTCAACACTGCTGTTTCCCTTGTCTATCACGTTAGATGTATATGAATTCCGTTACATATATCTAGTATCAAAATAAAGTTGACTGGTCTCGCATTCAGCGGATCCCCGCAACCTTCAACAGATCATCGGTCCACCTAGTAAGAGGTCCGGTCCACCTAGACCGGTCAATGTGGCGACGCTTAGGGATAGCCTATGTCCAGCAGTGGACGTCATTATAATGATGATGATGAAAATAAAGTTAACGTAATAAGTTTTTGTTGGTTCCAGTCAGAACTGAAGAAATTATGCGAACACGCTTACTCGTGCTATCACGATACTATCATGGTTTGTGGCAAGTCTGTCAATGAAGCGAGGACTTTTCTGGATCTCTGTGATTTGTACGAGTTTTCCTGTGAATACACTATGGGTAAGAAATATGACACCAAAAAAAATGTTCTGTTTGATATGCACGTTTGTTCTGTTTGTATTTTGTGGTGTACATATAGAATAAATTAAACTGCCAAAATGTTGAAATTCATGAGCCAGCAAAATTGAAAAACCCATTTCCCTTCCATACGGTCTATATTTATTTTGTTAACCCAGCTCTTGGGTAAATAAACGCAATAATAAGCATCACCTATGTACCTATTTTCTAACCGACTTTCCAAAGAGGAGGAGGTTCTATGTTGCTGCCAACGCTTGCTGTGGTCGGACCGTGCATGATTTGCCATGGGTATAATTTAGACGGTCACCAAAAATATTTTTAAGACTCTAAGCTTAGGCACCAAAAAAAATAAACAACTCCAAAAAAAATCAATTGACTTTATTAAAAGGGCCCTAAAGTATATAATATTATGATCCAAAATAAATAAAATAACATCAGAAAAATCGCAAACCTCGCACAAATATTATTTTTGGTTCCTAAAATGGATCAACGGTCACCAAATTCTATCCAACTCAAAGATTAATATTACTACCAAAAATCTTACTCCAAGAGCGAGCGAAGCGAGCTCGGGAGCTTAGGGCACCCCGACACGGACAGGTTAGGTTCGAACGAGATGACGGGAGCTGAAGTGAGCGAGCAAAGCGAGCGAACTCGGCTCCCGTCATCTCGTTCGTGTTAGGTTACTTTAGACCCTGCGGACGGAAATAGGAGCCCCGCGCAGCGGGGCTCCGTCGACTATGTTGCCAGAGTACTAATCGTACTTGAACCTTGAACCTCAATATATTTAGCGAATTCCATATAACGATAAATAAGCGACGTACGTCTGGGAACCCCAGTATATTAATTGATATTTGGGAAATATTCTAGCGATCGTTAGCTTTTTTAGCCTAACAAAAATGACCAAATTAGAAGTCATGGTATTACATAATTGGTAACATCTAAGTAGTGACAATATATAATATTTGGTCTAAAGTGTATTTTAAAGGCGTCCATATATTTTTTTGGCAGTCAATAATACGAAAAAATGGATTTATTTCATAATATTTTAGGAAACGTTATTTGGTGACCATTTATCCATTTTGGTAACCGTTTAGAATTTTTTTGGTAGTAAAATAGGTACTTTTTTGGGCGGTGTTTAAACACAAGCCATTTGCCATTACGTACCGAGTCTCCTCCGTGCCTCGGAGAGCACGTTAAACCGTTGGTGCCGGCTGTAATTTCGTCTCTTTACATTAAAAGTGTACAATCTCAGAAATTACAATTATACCCATAAGCTTATTGATAATGAAATTATTGTTGAATTTTGCATGCCTAAACTCGGGCAGAATGTACCCGGCTCACTATATTTTATAACAACTTTATCGTAAAATAACCACATTCTATGCGAATAAATGATTTGATTTGATTTGACCAATAATTCCTCTTTCAGTTTTCAGGCACGTGAAAGAAGACCCAGATGTATGTCCAAATCCTAAGGAGTTGGGGCCTGGCGTTGGATAATTATTCAATCTAGTTTTAAAGATTTATTGATAATATAAAAAGATATTTTATACCATTCCCCCTCTAAAAAGCTTATTTTAGTTTGAATTTAGAACACACCGTATATATTCTACCTCCATCTCAATACTATACAACCTCTTTAGGTTGCTCATAAAATAATCGATACAAACTTCTTGTGCAAAGAATATTCGACTTTCAAATTCCTTCGTCAATTTAATTTTGAGTTTTGTTTATATTTAGGATTCTAATAATGATTTTGGACTAGGATGTTTAGTGAATACTTATTTGGATTGTAATTCTAATAATAATTGCATTGGTGTTTAATTAATTATAATTATGTAACGTAACGGATTATGGTGGTGGTCACTGGCGTCTGAAACACACCCAGCTCAGCTTAAATTTACAAAAAATGTGAAAACCTGAGGTTTCTCATTTTTTGTAAATTTTGAATTTAGTAAAACATTTATTTATTTATTAGTTTTCCTTGTGATTTTATCTTTCTTTTTCTCGTAGTCATGGTATAAAATATAGTATGCAACTCATGAAAAAAACGGATTTATATCGAGGGCCATGAATCACTCGCGTCGCTCTGGATTCTAACACTTGAATCACTCGCTATGCTCGTGATTCAATCATCATGAATGACTCCCTACGGTCGTGATTCAGTTGTTAGAATCCTTCACTTGTTCGTGATTCATCTATGGCCCTCGCTTTAAATCCGTCCTTTATTCACTAGTTGCATAATATACTATATTTTAATTTTGGTCTGTTTGTAGGTTTACTCTAGTTACGTTGTGTCATAGTTAACTGCATCCTAATAGCGTAACTTCGAGTTTGGGTTAAAGATAAAGAAATATTATGGCGTTAGCAATCATTGCTTCATATATTCAAAAATTCGTCTATTCGACAGCGTAAAACTTGTACTTAATGAATTCTGTTGAGTTGTCAAAATGAAAAGAAACGTGTGTGCTTCGAGCTGTCAAAGCAGTTACGCAATTATGATGTTTAAAGGGTTTTCTCTCTGCGTTTATTGATATCCGAAAAAATTCGTTACTTATCTAGGATTAATATACCTAAAACTGTTTGCCCTCTATGAGGGTTTTACACTATCAATATATCTCGGATTGTTGATCTATTAGTCATATTTATATGATTTTAATTTAAACATTATGAATCATATCGTCCTATAAAAGATTTTTGATATTTGATATTTTGGATTGGATTCTATATATGATCCTAGATAAATGATAGTGTTATACACCCTATTTGCTTCTTTAGGCTCTTGCTATATAAAAAATGTTACGCTAGAGGCGTTAATGATTTTGGAAAGTTAGGGATTGCCCTCATGATAATTCAGTGCCGCATGTCAATCCCATCGTGACTTTTTTGACAATAGTTTTCGCTAACAGAATATCAGATTCTTTACAGCCTCTTATAAAATTATTTGCGATGTATACGAAATCACGACCGTGTTTTTGATTTGCCATTTCCGTAGCTGTAAAAAAGTTATATTTTTTATAGACGTAATAAAATGTAGAACAAATTATGACTTTATTTTAACTCCGAAACCTAGAAATGTACACTTTTAACAGAAAAGAATATGGCGTACTACAATGATAGTTGTTTTAGGTGAGTTTATTTTTATTAATTATTATTGTGATTCATCTAATTCATCATCATCATGAAGCAGTGGTGGCCCATTGGTAACGGTCGCGACTTACAAGTTGTAGGTTGTGGGTCCGAATCCAAGCAGGCACTTTGTGTTAATTATTTAATCACCACTGCTCTTAAAACGGTGAAGAAAAACATCGTGAGGAAACCGGCATATCCTAGAACCAAAAATTCGAAGACATGTGACATCCACCAACCCGCACTGGACCCGCGTGGATAATTACGGCCCATTTCCACTCACAGAGAGGAGGACTGTGTCCCAGCAGTGGGAACATTAAAAGGCTGATAATGATCATTGTCATTATGTTATTTGGGGTCAGTCCAACACGTTTGCATCATCCATTCCATCCTGTCAACCGCCACTTTTCTCCCACTTATCACTTCAAAATAATATTTTGAAGCCGAAAGTTTGTGAGTGTGTTTGTTTTTCTTCACGCCAGAACGGATTTGGATGAAATTTGGCTCTCATGCGTGCGAAACCGCTGGCAGAAGCTAGTTAATCAATATAATGAATCACTTTTCTTTCATATTAGGACTCAGTCCTCATACGGTCCATCCATATTTTCTTAGGATTTACTCTACTCTTCATCCATTCACATTTATAGTGACAACTCATTTAGTAAATAAACTTACTATTTAAACTATCTCAAGATATTGTTAAAAGTATTATTTCCATTTATAATAATGATTATTTCAGGTATTGTCATTTATTTAATATCATCGATAGACGGCCACAGCGAAATTATGAAAGTAAGTAAAGCCATAACCAATTTAACACTCTCACCGCCACCCATATACATAATTTAATATATATGTATATCATTTGTGAATGACAACTATCTAAGTTTATTTATTTTATTATATTAATTAATTTACAAATGCCATAGTTTTTATAATTTTGTTTTTTACCCGACTGCCGTATGAGGGTAATGTGTAAACCCGACTGCTTTAGCGAGCTAAAAAGACTTAAACAAGAAGAAAATCATGCTGTGCAGTCGGAGGATACATCTGGTTTTTGTCAGCCAGATCGCGAATATGTGATTTTCTTCTTGTTTACGTCGTCTTAGTTCGCTTTTTAGGCAGTTGGGTTTTTACATTTTTTGAATTAACTTTTTTTATTTAACATTTAGATTCTTACTCAAGTCATACCGTTTTAAATTTTCACTAAAAATTCGTGAGAAAATATAAAGAAAATATAAAAGTAGGGATTCACCGATTTCTGTGATGCTAGTGGTGGTTACGGCTCTAAAGACGGGAACCTATCAATGCGAGCCGCATCAAGGAGCCTTCTGTAACTTTTCATTCGACCAATAACCACAGTTTCGAAACTTTTGGTCATCTGAGGCTAGACAAGTGGCATTCTATCAACAAAAGCGTCGCCGTTGCGATTGGAAAAAGGTAAAAATATATGGGAATGCCAAGCGCTATGAGAACGTTATGTGGCCAATCCCTCAAATTTTGGCCTTTCGACCGTCGCCATAGGGAAGCACTGTCACATAACTAGGATCATATATAGAATCCTATCTCTTATCGTTAATATATGACCTATAAAATCATAGCTCTTTGATCCTATTTTTTTCACATTTGGTTGCAAAGTTGCAATGGAGGACAAGTCGGTTGTGTGTACTATTGTTGCTTCAGAGCGACAGTAACTCTAGATTCCCAACAATAATTTTAGAGCTCCACATCCACTAAGTATATTATGAACTTACGCCAGAACTTCATAGATTCATATATATCGCACTGGAACGCCTTGCAGAAATTACACCAATATAGTATCAACTGATGACAAACTACAAGTCCGGTGTCCATAACGCAATAAATTGGTACCAATGAAAGACCCTGACTTTACAACTAGTTTTTTCATTTGGAAGTCGGTAGTATTTTTTTGTAAAAAGCTTTTTTTGACAATCGCTGTCGCCACGTTTTCGATGACAGAATGTCACTTGTCGAGGGGCTGAGGCCCCACTTGTCTAGAACCTCTGGTCATATTTCACATGTTGATAAAATTGGTGTGGAGAGATTTTTATTATTCTTTGTCATAAGCATTTACGTCGGCGAGGTGACGGTTTCAATAGGCTTGTATCAAGAGTGTAGGTATGTTTCTGCACTGAAATTATGATAAATAGAATAGAAAAACATGTTATTCGATACAGAGACAACACATCAGCAACAAACACAGTAAAAGAGTAGTAGATGGTATAGGTAAAAAGTATACGCAAATTGCGGTAAGCGAAACACAAACGCATAATAGGCATAACGAAAGAAAATGGTACCTACCAAAGACACCGACTTCGAAAAGGAAAGTTATTTTTCACTTTGTAGTTTTTTTTTGTTGGATGACGGTAGTATTTTTTTTATTTTTCCTTTAATCTTTACATAATCTTCTATCACATAGAATAATTTCAGATTTTAGTCTAAGCAAACTTTATAGATAAGGATGGGGGAACGGTATTTTTTAACAATTTTCATGAAAAGTCAAAACCTATGGAGCCTAAAACAAATTCCTGAGAATGTGCAAGTAGCGCTCTTTCATACGATACCCCACATGCTCTAGTAGCCCCACTTAACTTTTTTTAGGAACCCCATAAAGCATATTAAAAAAAAAGGCAATAGTTGGGCAAACGTCATCTAAAACTGTTACAAATTTAAAGTTGACAGCATTAGTAGTTCTTGAGATATCAAGCTGTGACAGACGAACAGGCAGAGTCGCACCTTATGGGTTCTTTTTTACCATTTTTGTTGTGTTTGTAAGTGTCAGAAGAAGATTTATATTAAGGAAAAAAAAAGTAATACAAAATGTTTCATTTTCATCATTGGTACATCGGTGCGAAGCCAGGGCGAGTTTAAAATAATCATAAATAAGGTGCCGAATTACTGATGCGTGAATTAAGAAAGTAGGTAGGTAAACGATGCAATAAAACCTAAGTTATGTATTACTTTGTAAAAAAATATTCAAGATACATATTTGGGAAAATTGTATCTCGGTGAAGACACCAATTTTGCGCCAACATTCGTAATTTCGTTTGCAAATCGTATAAGACCCTAAAAGCTTTAGCGATTTACAAATGCTTTTTTATTACGGGAAAATAGACTCCGGAAAACGTTTTTCATATAAAATCGGTATTGTAACCCTGTTATTGGAAAAAGTTAATTTTGTCCCACGTAGGACAATTTTTTTTTTTTTTTTTTTTAAACTTTGCTCCACACTAGGAATTTCTTCCTGTATCGTGGGTGCGTTTACAAACATATAAACTCACATACACAACACCCAGAGCCGGACCAACTATCTGTAGGTCATACAAATATTTGTTCCGTACGGGAATCGAACCCGCGACACGCAGCGCAGCAGTCAATTGCTGAACCACTGCGTCAACCGTGCGCCCTAATTTACTATTCTATGAACCGCTGCAAAAGTTTTCTTAAGATGCATACATCTTATGAACACTTTGTATGACCAGCAGTGGGGGTTTTTCAGGTCAGATTATGAATGATAAAAATAATCAATTTTTTACTACTATTTTACTAGAATCATACTAATATTATAAATGTGAATGTAAGTTTGTTTGTTACGCATCACGCAAAAACTACTGAACCGGTCATCATGAAACTTTGTACATGTATTCTTGGAGGTATTAGAAGTAACATAGGATACTTTTCAATAATAATAAAAAAAAATGGCTTCACTGCGAGCGAAGCCGCGGGTAAAAGCTAGTAGAATGTACTTTATTGTAGCCACCATTAAGAATGGAATGATATGTTTAATTCCATAAATAAATGCACTCAATAATTATGGTGCATACTACACGAAAAACGTTACACATCTTTTGAAAAAGGAAAACTTATTATATTTATATACAATTTAGCACTAACAATGATTTTTTTCTGCATCACACTAAGATTCACTGGTACAAGAATACGAAAGGCATTAAGATCGCCTATTTGCGTGTTTATATTTTAATAAGTCATAGATACTCAAATGTTTAACCTATCAACATGACGCATAAATATGTATTTATAAATGTAAGATTTCAGTTATGTATTTCCTTTTTTTATGTATAGTATGTATTATGTTTACACGTAGGTATCTGTTTAGATTATTTAGTATGTAAGAATTTTAAATATTCAATGTTTTTTTTTTATAGCTTGGAATTTTGTTGTGCACTTGAATCACTGTCCTCATACGCAAATTTCCTATGACAACTGGGTTTGCTGTTAGAGAACCCAATTATGGGTTAAGCTCGCCTTTGTACATAAGCTGTCCATTGTATTTGTATTTCTTCATTTTATGTTTTTGTGTGCAATAAAGAATAAAGAATTAAAATTTCAATGCAATATTTGCTATTCACAAATTGTAACCATTCATCTTATATCAGATAACACTACAACGATTTCTCGATATTCGTATTTCTCGGTATCAAACTAGACTATCGAAGTATATAATAAGAGATCTAGTAAATACCTAACGCGTTCCCTCTTTACATATTTATTAGAAACCGTCTATCCCTCTGTTATTTCATTCATCTTTTAACATTTAATCTCAGACATAAACTCATATTTCATTTATGATATCTTCGGCAAAATTATCTTACCTTTCGGATCAGACTAGGGTATTTATGGGTCATTTATGTGGACCGATGACCTGGTCAGGTTGCAGGAATCCACTGGATACGAGACGCACAGGACTGGTCGATGTAGCCTTTGTCCAGTATTGGACTTCTTTCGGCTGATATGATGATGATGATGTATGTCCAATGCCGCAACGAGCTAGATAATATTAGTTTTAGGGCAACGATTTTTTTTTTTTTTCGTAGATTTATTCTCATGCATAATGCACTACCACGGGGAGATAACGCAGTTATATGGGACTCTAACCCACTAAAACTCCACGGTGTCCTCATGTGCCGCTTATGGCGGGAACACAGAAACGCGTAAACATGCTTCCGCGAACCTGCCGCGGCTGTCCGTCGCCGGACCCTCCTTTGGGGAGTAACTCCCGTCACCAGTGTACCAGAAAATGTTGCACGCCGTTACCACCCCAGGGACTGAATCGGCACATGGGTGCCAGACGATCCCGCGTGTAGCACCCTTGGTCCCCCTATGACGGGTCAGGACAGTGGCCCCGCCACCTACCACTTTTCGGCCGAAGGGGATAGGGAGAGCGGCCAACGCTATACCGACACTCCTCCTCCCCTGAGGCCCCACCGCGTCCGCCATCAGACGGTGGCGACCCCGTGCAGGCCGCGGAGGGTAGGGCGAGCGGCGCACCGTTATACCGGCACTCCTCTCCCGCCGCGGCCTTCAACCCTCAGCCGCGATGCCTACCATACCACATCGCGACCTGCCTCAGTAGCGATGGCGCCCATACGGCACCGCAACCTACTTATTGGCCGCTACGTCGTCGGCTTGTCGGCAAAAGCCCTGACGAGCGGCCCCTCCTCGGGTTCCTCTTCGCTTCACTGTGGTTGTCCAAGCCACGGCTACTGAGCCCCTCCGCCTCGACAATGCGGGAATCCATCGGGGGGGAGGGCAACGAAACCTCGGTTATCTAATTTTAATGACTGACGATCTTAAGCAGCGGACCTATACCAATACCTACCTTAACATATTTTAGAATTTCTCATTCAAATAATCTGCATTTTTAACCGACTTCGCAAAAAGGAGGAGGTTCTCAATTCGACCGTATTTTTTTTTTTTTTTATGTTTGTTACCTCAGAACTTTTCATTGGGTGAACCGATTTTGATGATTCTTTTTTTAATTGAAAGCTAGTGCTTGTCGTGTGGTCCCATTTAATTTTCATCAAGATCTGATGAAGAACTTCGGAGAAATACATCAGAACTCTTCAATAAATGACGGCAAATCACTCGGGATAGATCTAATCGCATGTCTGTTTATTGTTTACACCATTTCATAACATAACATCACACTGGTACGCTCTAAAGGGGTACGCAGGTGTGAACAGTTCACCCTGGTATACTTTCATTGCACCGATTTTTTATAAGTTTCATGTCTTGGGTTAATCTATTCTAGCTTCACTTTGGGCACTATACGCGTAGGTACCTAGCCTATAGAACTGGTCTATTATGTACCACAACTAAAAAGTGGAAAATAAAAAACTTTCTACAAAAATTACAACCGACTTCCAAACAAAAACACTACAAAGTAAAAAATAACTTCAATTTCGGAAGTCGGTGTCAAAAAACGAAGAAACGAAAACAGAAACACCGACTTCCGAAATTGAAGTTATTTTTTACTTTGTAGTGTTTTTGTTTGGAAGTCGGTTGTAATTTTTGTAGAAAGTTTTTTATTTTTTTATGTGTAATAGCGATCCACAAAAGAAAAGATTCATTTCATTTGTTTCCGTTTTTTATTCCTGTGCTATATTGCAAGACAACATTTTAAAAGATTCGAGAGACAATCAAGGCAATCTCTTCAACATAACTAATCGAAGCGCTCTTTTGGGTCTAATGGCGCTATTTCCAACGACCCAAGACACTATTTTCGTCGTCTCCCGGTGTAAGCCAAACTGCTGTTCAAACTAAAAAAATACATGTATATTTATAACAGAACGAAGAAGAGTGCAAGGTGGCAGACCTGTGCGTTCATGACAAGGTTCCGATGTGTGCCATCGACTCGTGCGGAGAGATGAGGACCTTCATCGACATGTGCGACATGCACGAGTTCAATTGCGACAGTAAGAAAGGTAACCCGAACATCCATACTACTACTCGGTCATAACTGTGCACTTGGCGCTTTTACGTCACTGAATAACAGAACGAATAAGAGTGCAAGATGGCAGACTTATGCGTGAACGACAGGGTTCCGATGTGTGCCATCGACATGTGTGGGGAGATGAGACATGCACTAATTTAACTGCGACTATAAGAAAGGTAACCAAGTATACTCACACCTTCTTCTCATGGAGGTAGGCAGAAACTACAGAAAGCCGCGATCGTAACGCACAACGCTGCGGTATGCGGTGCCGGAAACATAATCATATGACAAACGTCTGGGCTGGTCTTTTCGGCAGCGGTCAGGAGGATTATATGCCGGAACCTCATGCCGCATATCAAGAGACCAAAGCTTACCAGTATCATCATCTTCCGACCTTTATCCCATGTTTGGGGTCGGCGCAACACATTTTCTTTTTCCATACCGTTCTCTCCCCCATCACGCTATCACTTACTACCTATCATTTATATTCATAACTCTTTTAGTAACATGCGTTTCTTCGCTCCTCATCACTTGAACATACCAGGACAAACGGTTTCCTTCCAACTGTTCTGTCACTGGCGCCACTTTCAAACTTCCTCTAATATACTCATTTCTCACTTTATTCATCATTCTCGTCACTCTACACATCCATCTTAACATTTTCATATCTGCTACATGCAATCTTTTTTCATCCATCTTTTTCACAGCCCAACATTATGATCCATACAGTATGATAGGTCTAATCAAGGACTTGTAGATTTTTGCTTTTAACTTGATCCGTGGGTCGCAAGTTGTTCCAGTGACCTGTCGCCATTTCAGCCATCCTGAATTGATCCGGTGCGTTACGTCTCGGTCTACCTCACCATCCCCTTGGACAAGTGACCCTAGGTATCGTAAGTCGGAGCTAATCGGTATGGGCGTTCCAGCGAACAGGAACTGGAGTGACCGCCAAAATCGCAGAACAAGTATTCCGTTTTAGTTCTGCGCAATCTCAGTCCATCACTCCACAGTCCGTGCCACTGCACCTCCAAACCCTACGAGTATGTAGGCCTAGTATTGGTTTTATATAGGCCCAAAGATTTAGTACTTCTCACAAAGCCAAGAAATTAGCGCATTTATCACCGAAATTAGATATTTCAAGCTAAATAATGCAATGTTGCCATTTATGTGATCACACATGACCTTTTATTGACTTTTATATATTATTTTCTGATTTTACTGTGAGCTTTTCAACTGTTTTTTTACTAATATTATATTATAAAGTTGAAAGTTTGTGAGGGTGTGTGTGTGTGTATGTATGTTTGTTACTTCTTCACGCCCAAACGGCTGGACGGATTTGGCTAAAATTTGGCACAGAGATAAGACCGGGAATTTTTCCCTTGGGATAATTTTCGACATTCATGCGGGCGAAGCCGCTGGCAGAAGCTAGTAGATATATAATAAAACAACTCTTTTACAGCAACGGTTAGGGAATTAATTAATTTAATAATAGGGAAGCGTTATTAAATAGGACTACCCAAATGATGGATCGAGATAAAATTGACGCTCAATGACATGAATTTCCAAATTATTTTCCATTACCTACCATGTTGATATAACTCCTATCAATCAATCAACAATCGACGTCGTCGAGTCGACAATATTTTGATACTCGAAAAAGTCACAATGACAACAGAAAAAATTCTCGAGTCCGAGCCTTAATATCAATAAATAACAAGCTAAGTATGGCAATTTGATTCAGGGAGTATTGAATAAGGGTGTCATTGTTTCCTATATATTTTCAGATTTCAAGCAGAGACCGATCCACGAATGTTGGGTGACATGCAAGCGAGGACGCTCGTTCAAGAAACCAGAGTACAGAACCGACTGCAATATTAACCCCAAAGCCGGTTAGAATGTTGTATTTTCTAATAAAAACTTAAAATTTCATAATCAAACTTTTATTTAAACCAAGAACTAATGTGGCTCAAAGGCTGCCCAAATTAAGGCGATATATACGCCCCAATGTTTCTGGATCATATAGTTAAGATATGCAAGAAGGCGTACAGAAACCTGGGTTTCGTGCTGAGACAGTCGCAGGGATTCACAAACGTTACCACGCTCAGGGTGTTGTATGATGCGTTGGTAAGGAGTCACTTGGAACACAGTGCGGTGATTTGGGCACCTCATGAAGCGAAATACAATGTCATGCTGGAGCGTGTACAGAATAAATTTATTAGACATTTGTATTTTAAACTTTATGGGGTGTACCCATTTTACCCGCTGATGTATCCGACACTGTTTGTACTGGGTATGGTGGGGTACAACGAACTCAGAGTGCGTCGGGAATTTACACTTGCGGCGTATGCGCTAAAGCTCCTGCGTGGAGTAGCTTATAACCCGGGTGTGCTGCGTCACCTGAAGCTGTGCGTGCCAGACCGGTACGTGTGGAGGCGGCGGCGACCGCCACTGCTGGCCGTGCCTGTGGCCAAAACCAACCTGCAGTCAAAAACACCCCTCACCCGCACACTATGTGTGCTAAACGAAGTGCATGAGAGGCTTGACATATTTTCGTGCAATCTGAGTGAATTCGCAAAAGTATTGTTGTATTATGTTAGTTATATTTAAATATTAGTTATGTTTTTATATTCTGTGTTATGTCTGATTTTGTATTTAGATAGATTTTTAAGTATTAGCCGTAAGTTTATTTTCAATTTATTTGGTGTGTGTTTGCAAACCACTATTGTATTGGGGTTATCCTGTAAAGATAGTGTGTGTAAGATAAATAAATAAATAAATGTTAAGGCAGTAGGTACTGGCCGTGCGCCCGCTCGGAGCCAAAGTATCAATATTGAACCTGCTTTTGAAAATATTATTTGATTTACATATGCTATTTCAGCTATGAAGAAATTCCAGATATCAATTTTTCTGTTTAAAATATTTTTAAACATCCAAGTCGTTTTGGAGGAATATCCAGAAGTTGCAAAATATATCGTGTTTCTAATTATTTTTTACAGCAAAACTATTTGTTATACGAAAAAACCATGTTAAAAATATATGTACATGAAACAATGTAATTTTTTTTCAAACCTTTTAACCTAGCCGTTATTACGGAGTATGCTTTAGAAAGTTACCGTTTTACGGCACTTAAGCGGATGTAGGCCCTTAGATGGGCGATATAAGCCGCATGCCGGACAAACTGTTCCAAAGTAGTACAGAGCTGAGGCTCTAGCTGGATACATTATATCAAAGAAAGCGTCGCCATGGCCACAGATTAATATACTAGCACACAGATGCCTCATCCCATACAAAGAAACCGTGCCGACGTAAGTAGCATTTTTCGTCTGATTAAACTGATTATTTTTATATGACATTCACCGATCGCGTTCCATTCCGTTTCACGGCGATAGATGGTGTTAGCAGCGACTTGCAAGTAAAAGGATTTACTCGGTTCGTGTATATATTTTTATTTAAAAATAGTGACGATTTGCACGTTTTTTACAGTTTCATTGTCAGAATCATTGTATTAAAATGTGTTTCAATACCAATTTAAAAGATCGAGTTGAATGCCTTAGAAATTTTGCGCCATCTAGTGATATTTATTTAAACCAAATTTTCTTTTTTAGTGTAGGAACTCCGTGCCATGGCTATTGGAAAAATGCTATCGAAATGTCAAGTTATCAATCCCCTACATCTTCATCGTAGCTGATAGAATGGCACTTTATCCAGAGACCCAGGTGTCTTTGAGAGGCTAAAACGTCTCAGGTGTCCTGAGAAGGGGTTGCGGTAGACTACGAAGGAGGTAGTAGGACAAAATTGACAGATCTTGCCAGAACTGGAAGGAGGAAGCTCAGGTTCGAGAAAGGAGTAGAAGGAGGCCTTTGTTTAGAAGTTAGATAGAATAGAGTAGCATAAAAATATATTTTATTCTAAACGGCATCAAAAATGAGAAATGCTGAAATTAATACTATGTTTGAGTTGTCGAACCCGGCTATTTGTTGAAAATAATGGCCATCATTTCATCACTTAATAATATTAATATATATATATATGTTAATAGGACAAATAATAATAGGCTAAAGTAGGAAAAATAAGTATTTTGTTACACATGTGCCCTTTCCTTAAGTTTGCCGTATATTGCCCAGAATTGGATCCTTATTACCACTTTCAATCAAACTTTCAACATTTTTATAGAGCTCAAGCGTCAAATCATTTATACAATCAAATGTGCTTTATCTAACTTACTAGCTGCCGCCCGCGGTTCCACCCGCGTAAATGTCCACAATTTTATTATCCCATGGAACCTACCTACTTAAAAAGTACTCTATGTTAACACATCCAGGCCATAAATTACGAGTACGTGTGAGCCAAATTTTTTTCAAATCCAGTTATAAATTGTTTGCATGAAAGAGTAACAAACACTATATATTCATCGTCACAGACCTTCGCGTTTATAATAGTCAATTCAGAAGGGAAATAAAACAAGTGTAAACGTGATTTTAAAGCCACATAAATTCGACCTATCTTTATTTTGATGTCAGCCATTTTCAATTGGATAAACTATAAACTATTCGAACATTTTATTACTTTTGCTATAGCTCTATAAAATTTCCAGAACTTTTATTAAATAGATTTTCATTTTCATATTTTCGAACTCATAAACGAATTCCAAAAAGTGAAATAAAATGTTTTTTTATACAAATTGTGTGTTCTAGAATGTTCCAATATATTTTTGTTCTAATAGTTATTGTTTTGAGTTTAGTTAATGATGTTTACGCTCATGTGGATGGAGCAAAAGTAAGTAATATCTATAGTAGCTTATGTTATCTAAGAATATAATTCAAATATCTATCATTGGGCACATTGCTCGCAGAACGAATGGTCAATTGGACCGAAAAGTTATGAAGAGGTGACCGCGAGATGCTGCGTTGGAAAGCCTCCCCCCACTAAGGCCCAGTTTTTTGATGCGCAGTTAATTCAACCAATGGTTAAATATGCTATCCCAGGGGTCCCAAACTGTGCACCGCGATGCCTCGGGGCGTCGTGGAGCTCTCTCACGGGCGTCGTTCTACATTTGCTAACTGGATATTCTGCAATTGCAGTAATAAAGTCGTCGTACAGATAACAAACCAATTGAGAAAATGATGGAGAGTAAAGCCGAGTTTCTCACCTTTAAATTATCGCAGAATTAATGTTACAAATGGTCAAACACGCGTTATCTGCTGTGATTAGCTGTTGAATCCGACTCGGCTGGGCGGCGTTCGGGAAGTTGCGTGGTATCTTCTCGTCCAAGTGTCTCAAGACAAAAGCCTATGACCAGTTGTGTTGCCAGTGATCACCTATGGGACCGAGACGTGATCGCTCACAATGGGCCTTATCAGAAAGCTTAAAGTCACCCAAAGGGCAGTGGAGAGGGCTATGCTCGGAGTTTCTCGGAATTGACATTGAAGATGTTCAGTAATCGTATTACTGTTCCCAAAATAGGCAAACATTACTTATTATGTAAGGAGTAATCTCTTTTCAATATCACATTGAAAATCCATTACCATATTTTTCCGATTTACTGGCCTTTGTTAACGAAAAGGTCAAATTGGTAAAAGGTCAAACAAATAAGTAATCAAACTATATGAAAAATATCTGTTGAACGAACATCTATTAATGAATATGCTATAATCACTAAGCTACTTTGACAAACAACATAGCTATCACCTGATTCATTAACTATTTCTATTTACACGGAAAACTACACGATTGATAAGGTTTTCAAATGATTTCATTTTCAGTTGGAAGAGGAATGCAAGATCGCAGATATCTGTCGCCATGATCAGGTGCCGATATGTGGCATCGACTCCTGCGGGGAGATGAGGACCTTCATTGACACCTGTGATATGCATGAGTTCAATTGCGATAGTAGAAAAGGTAAGATCATAGGGGTCACGGTTATAAATGTGAAGAAAAACATATCATAAATTTTGAAAATGGAATAACATGCGTTAAATATAAGTGGCTTTATTTATAAAAATCTCTGAGGTGTTTAGCAACAGATTATCAGATTTTGAATCTGAATTTTCAAAAAAGATCAGAGTAAAATTGAATTAAGAATGCCAAGTAAAACCGTGGTTCAGAGTGGGCATTTTAGAATTTAATTTGATAGTAATTTTATACGAGTACGTAGGTCTCAATATTTGGGCTTTCAGCAATCTCAAAAATTTGGGGCACATAAAATGGAACTCATTCTTAAGGGCCTTCCACCGCTTCAGTGCCGTAAAACGGTTACTTTCTAAAGCATACTCCTAAGTAACGGCTAAGTTAAAAGGTTTGAAAAAAAAATATATTTATTATTGATTCATGTACATTACCTTTGAAACAAGTTTTTTTCGTTTAACTAATAGATTTGCTTTAAAAAAATAATTAACTACACGATATTTTTTCGCAACTTTTGGATACTCCTCCAAAACGACTTGGATGTTTAATAATATTTTTACACAGAAAAATTGATGGCTGGAATTTCTTCATAACATATGTAAATCAAATAATATTTTGCAAACAAAACTGTTCAAAACGAGGTTCAATATTGATATTTTGGCATCGAGCGGGCGCACGGCCAGTACTGCGTTTACATTGGGGCTTACATATCGCCTTAAACTTTATATTAAGCAATCAAGCTGATTCAAAAGTATCGAAAAATTGTTTGGTTTTGACAGCTTTTCACATCAATAAACACACAAGAATCTAATAAAAGTTCAGCGAGAAATTCCAATGAAAGTTTCAACCTACAGGGTATAATAACTATTTGTAAAAATTAAGACTGCTTCTGATTTTTACCACCCGTACATTCAGATTATAAACCCACGCATAATGAAAGTTTCTACTAACAATGACCACACCGACATTTATGAATTCAGGCACATCTACCCCAATCTTAACAAAAAGAACAAAAACATGTCTGGCCAAGTAATGGTGTAGCTATTTTCAGCAATTCGGTGACGCATCCAACTCAGACGAGGGAGCAATAAACTCACAACCGTATACGTTGAAGTCACCTCTATAATATACTAGCTATTTCCCGCTGCTTCGCTCCCTTGGCCTTTATATCACTAAGCGTGCAGCGTCTTTTCCGGGATACACAGTAGCCAATGGCACTCAAAGATAGTATACCTGTCTATCAAATCAAATAATATTTATTCATCAAAGATAAACACACATATTACAATTCAAAAATGTCAATTTAAGGCTGGGAGTTAGTAACACTATACAAGATTTACATCCGAATTATCGGTGAGAGATTTTCCATGATCGCATATCGGTGAAAGATTTCCAAATATGTCCTCATGGAATATGAATGGATAAAGATGATATGAAATGAAAATATGAATGGTTAATGATCAATTGATTGTGTGACGAGTGATATGAAAGAAAAGAAGGATAAGGAGGATCCCCAACTTTTTGGCAGCCAGTTGAGCTTTTGCCTCAATGAATGGACCAAAATTGAGGGTCGATGTCAACGTAACGCCAAGAAGCACAAGATGGTCCGTTATCGGTATGATAATGTGAATGTGTTGCCCTAACACAAGCCGCTACTGCTGTAAAGCGTTTAGGTATCCATAACTATGGAATCAGATTCCTATCCGATAGTCTGGCAGTGCTCAAAGCCCTAGAAAACAAACAAAACAACAGCAAATTAATCTTTGAATGCCACCTTGCCCTGGAGAGTATATCGACATCAAATCGAATCACCCTACAGTGGATCAAGGGACATAGTGGGTCTTTATGCAACGATGCCGCGGATGAACTTGCAAGGGGAGGTTCTGAGATGATAGTGCTGGGCCCGTACCCACTTCTCCCCCTGCCTTTCTCACAAATTCGTGCATGGATCCGCCAAAGACCAACCGGTCTGCATAACAACAGATGGTCACGGGCTACAGACTGTAAACAGTCAAGAACGGCCCTACCGAATGTAAACCCGTGATTAACCAAAAAACTTCTTAGCCTAAGTAGAAATAACCTCAGAATAATCATAGGGACAATTACCATGGCCTCCCGGAGAGACCAGATCTGAGGCCCAGTAGCGAGCGCGTCGGATATTTTAAGTTGGGGATCCGTGCAAAGGAGAGACGGTACTTCACGCCTGAACAGTTGCTCAAGTTGTATCAAGCGCAAGTTCGGTCGTGCTTAGAGTACTGCTCTCATCTCTGGGATGGATCTGCCAAGTACCAGCTGGATGCACTAGAGCCTTGAACATCGGCGCCAAGTTGCCAGCCGCGAGCTTAACATTAATAAAAAAAAAGAGAAACAGTGACAGCATGACATAGTCGGCTGGACGAAATGTAGGAAGAAAACGTGTTGCGCCGACCCCAAGTAACCTGGGACAAAGGCATGATGATATACCAGTATTTCCAGATATTACGTAATAAAATCCTGTACCTACAAACAAACAAACAGTTTTACTTCTTTATTGGACTAGTATGAAACTGATTTTATTTAAGGTTCCATTCATAAGAACTTTTAGGACCCTAATCTTCGTATTTTCGAGCAAGTCAACTCTCTAATCGCAAGAAACTAAAGATTGCTTTGTTTACGGCTCCTTCGTTTTAAAATGGCTGAAGTTTCGACGAAATAGAAACTTTATTATTCGTAGATTAGACAAAAGGAACTCTAGATCACCAGTCGGTCTATACCTACTCTTCAACCTCTCGTGAAAACTTTGGTGAAATAAGCTTTAAGTGAACTTACAATCCATAACTTCTAGCAGTAATTTTTTTTATAACACCGTAAAAACTTAGGTGATGTGAGCATAATAGTAGTTTAAGCAATGGTCATATAATAGAGGTTATTTAAACACGAGCGTGGGTTTATCATGAGGCGAAGCCGAATGTGATAATGATATCACGCGAGGGTTTTAATATCTAATTATATGCCGTTGCATACACTACTTTATCTTCACTCATACAGTTCAAATAAAACAAAAGTGGAAACGGAAAAAATATGTGGTAGGTATGGCGGGCAATTTAGATTCTCATTGGGCATGAAAGCGCAGCGCGCGCATCCAAAGACAATTACACTATTTATCTACATTAAGTCCATACGCGCCAGTAAATCAAAAAGTAAAAGTGTGCTATAAAAATTATAAAGTTATTTAATGATGCAGTTGTTTGAAAATAGAAGGAAAATGTTGCACTGAATTGTTTTTTTTTTTTAATTTTACCTATCCACGAATATAAAGTACGTGTTTGTACATGATTTTTTGAATTCATATTTGGAACATTACGTTGTGAGTGTATATAATATAAAGTGAGTTTTAGTTACAACCAATGGTAGAGGTATCATTGTTGTTCACTTCTTGCTCATTTCACCTACATTTTCACGTTGAGGTTCATAATGGTACAGAATAAATGACAGGTCACTTCTCATAAGTTTTTAAAACGCTTTTATTAGCTTATGTATGTATCTATGAATCTAAGAAACGGAATCTTAAAACGTGATTTTCACCCTCTTCAAAACGTCGGATTAATTTGTTACTTTGCACGCTCATCAAGGAAAAAGCGTGGGGTGCTTGATGTTAATAGTTATAATATGTCATACACAGATATCGGTAAAAGTAGAGTCATTTTGAAAATATCTTAAAAAGCACCCTAGGTTTTTTTATACAATAACAAAATTATGAATAAAAAAATCCTTTTAAAACAAGAATTTTTCGTATTCATCTCAGCGAACTCTTTCATTTGATATCCATATCATGGCAGTGCAAAAAAATAACTAGTCCCTCAACTTGGTCTGTCCGCCATATTAGATTGAGAATGACGTCACTTAGCTAACCATATATTGTCATCCAAACTAAACGTTTATGCAACATTTTATCTTGATCGGTGGAGGATAACTGCTTCAAAATTCAGTTGCAAGATTTGACCCAAACACACATACATACATTGCAAGTTAAATAAAAGTTTGTAATTTTTTTTTGGTTTGTTGCACTATTCCTAATTATGTTTATTGAAAATTTGTTTCTACTTTTTAGTTTGGATTTTTACTTTACCAATGGTGCCTGTTTTGGCCGAATTAGAAACATTTAAGATTGCCCATAATCGTGAAGTAGGTACTTTTTACCCGACTGCCGAAGGAGGGTAATGTGTTTATCAGTCTATGTATGTATGTATGTATGTTTGTTCCTAAGTGGCGTTCCCGAGACCAAACGCGTTGGCCGATTTTGTTGATTCTTACGTCAATCGATTCGTCCTAACCTTACGAGTGTCACTGGCTATATTAAAATTTGAAAATAGAAAAATGGCAGATTTGGGCGCCATATTGTGGGGTCCCAATTTTTTGCTATCTTCCAAACTCATCGTGTGGGGTATCAAAATAAAGGATTTGAAAAGTTGATTTCAAAAATATATAATATTTTATGTATATTATTTTATATATATTATTGTATGTTTAAATGTACCTAATTCGAAAAAAAGGTTGACTTTTTTTCGATTTACAGTCGGAGGATACATCTGGTTTTGGTCAGCCAGCTCGCGAATACATGCATGCATGGTTTTCTTCTTGTTTACGTCTTTTTAGTTCGCTTTTTAACAGTCGGATTTTTTGAGATTTTGAATTATTTAGTCGTAATCCTATATATCCCTGTATAACCACGGATGCTAAGTACCTATGACATAATTCAGATAACTTTACAAACTAACTAAGAAATTGTGTCCAGACTCCAGACAACCGGTCATATCTAGAAATAGAACAGATGGTTGATTCTTTGTAAGCTTTGTCCCATTATGTTGTGCCAAACGATATATTAAGTAGTGTTTTGGCACTATAACAGACAATATTGTCTACAGCTTGTTATAAACGTGTTGACCCAGACCAAACGACTTATATAAGTTTTGTGTCGTAAGTAAACCTATTTAGAAAGGATTTTTGGGATTTGTATAAACGGGGAAGAATCCACGAGCCACGTGTATGAAAATTGGAAAAGTCGATAAAGGTTCGACCAAACTGAAGCGTCAACGAAAAGAAGTCTAGCCTATTTCCAAATATGTTGTGTCACAGTCCAACTGGATGCAGTTAAGTATCAGTATTTTACATAGAACAACTATTTATCAGACCTCCACAACCCAGAAACTGGGAAACAAGATACCTAAACAACAAAGATGTACAATGTGTGAATAAATATGACGGCGCATTACTAGCGCCACTTGTTGAGAAATACGTCGGAACGAGATTTGGCAGCTGTCAGTCTGGCGGAGCGTCGAGGCGATGGTCAACACCATAGATATAGTATGTACAAGATAAACAGAGTCAGATGAAAAGCGAAACCAAAAAAATAAAATCTATGTGTGAGGGAAATTGTCCATGTTTTAGTTAAAAAAGTGTTGTTAAAAAGTCCATGTTCAGTATCGATATCGATACTTGGTGTACACAATAAGAAACAAGATTAAAGGGTTGTTGCCGTTGTTGTTTATATTGAACTGTTATAAAAACTGGGCAAAATACATGCTTGCTTATACAGAATACTATCTAGGTTAGCCACTAACTAACCATACGATAGGAAGTGTCATTCTTACAGGCACAAATAAATTAGGTATAGATTCTTTCATTAGGATTCGTCGATGTTTTCTTTGTATGCAGTAGGTTTTTCAATAGGAAATGTTTACTACATATTGTAGAGACCATCCATCTCTGTTTAAAATTCGAATCCATTTTTCTCTTAATACAGAATTATTTGGGCATCTGTAGGTACATAAACATTACAAATTATTATTCACACAACAGAACAATTTGCTGGTGAGCAGAGCACTCATGTATTCAAGACACTGTAAAACTAATAAATGCAAACAATATGACATTCCTTAACCTACTCAAAGTAATAAAACATCAAAACTCTCCGAAACATTTTGAAAAACAAAGGCTAATATAATAAACATGCAACTTAAAGTACAGTTTAGATGAACACATCTTCTCAATCCTAACTTAAATCTATTTAAACAAAACTTGACTAAATAAGTTTGTATTCATGCCATGATGTCACTATAAAAAGATTAAGTTTTTATCGATACTCCTGACGTCACCGCTTTGTCAAGCCCTAGCGTAAACAAACAATTTTCTCTTTTACATTATATTTTAGCAAATTCTGTTTAAATATACGAAATATATTTTTATAAAACAATGGAAATCAATATACTATTGTAAGAATATTTTTCTGAGCCGATTACTAGCAGAAATTTGTCAAAATATGGTTCGAAACAATCCAAGGACAAAATTGTATTTACCTATGAAACATGTATTTATTGGGGTTATTTCGTCTTGTTACGTCACATTCACTCACAGAATAAGCCAACATAGTTGCATAATTAATATTATCAATTTAAATCTAAAGATTATTATTTAAATGCAAGAAATTCACCGCTGTGTAAAACAGAAGGGACGCTATGGACCCCTTCTCGCGAAAAAAATGACATATTGGTACTTCATTCACTCTCTCTTTTTCTCTTGGGCGTTTAGTACTTGATTAGGTTTTCTCGCTCGCACCCTTCGTGTATCTTTTTGCGTAGCAAAAAAATTCTAAATCTATGGTCAACACAGCCGTTTTGACAGGACTGTTTTTGAACGTCAACGGTTTGTGCACCACGTATCCGACGAATCGCTTCTGTTCCGAGTAATCTTGTCCCATTTTGTTTCAAAAATAATTAACACCGATTGATTAAGTGATTTCCTAATTACTAGTGGATAGATTTTAGTGAAATTCTGTAAAGGAGATATTTTGTGCGATTAAATAACTTTTGATTGTGACTCGAGTGATACTTTGTTGGTTCTCACCCACATTACCACTTATTGAAGAAATGGCCGATTCTGATGATGACGGGTATTTAAAAAAACAAAAAAATACATTTAAAAATATGGGTGGCAATTGTTTGCCGCGACACTGACACTGTTGCTTCGTAGTCGCTTCAATCGCGTATTGCGACCGAAGCTTTATGCTATTCCCAGTCCTAAAGTTTCATAGCTATTAAGTTTCAACTGAAGCACTTCTAAGCCAACTAGTTCAAGTAGACCCTCAGTGCAATAGGAAAATAAAACAAATTACAGACAAATCTGGGCCTACAAGGTTCTACTAAAGTGGTACTAGACACCCACACTGTCAGTATTGTTTTAGTAAATCTGACGCTATACGCACATAAAAGAATACCTATAAGTAGGTGTGTGTTCTGAACGTTCAAATATTCGCGGAATTTTTGTATGTGTCGTTTGATGTAGGAATTTAACCTTTACGGAGAATTTGAAGAGTTTTTGATCAAAGAAGCTTTAAGTTGAATATTTGATCTCGTTGTGAATAGCATAAAGTTCGAACGCAATTTTTGAGCTACTTATACAAACGCTGTAGTTAAACCACCTACAGAAAGGACTGCTCAAAACCGAGAGAAATGGAAAAAAAAAGGTCTTTGCCCTACAGATAACTAGGCTGAAAAATGTATTCGTAGCCATCTCTTTTGTATGTAGGTAATCCATTACTAATCAACAGATCATTTCTAGGTTTTTCTTCTATGTATACTTTTTGTTTTACCTGTCTATCTTTGAACATTATTTAGTAATTTTTGCACTCTCTTCTTAATCGTTACGCTCTTGACAGAGCGGTCGTGGTCGTCATGAAGTATTGGTAGTATATGCGGCAGATATATCATAATGCGTCTCACAATGTCTCGCCACCTTTCCCGATTAGAAGTCATCCGGTACATTTGTGCACGGAACCGCCCACAGCAGACTTGATCTGGTCGGTCCAACGCATGGGTGACCTACCATGCGGTCTAGTACCTTCCTTGGACGACTAACCGCTCTATGGACTGACTGTCTCGCCTAGACACGTGCCCGAAGAAAGTGAGTATTCGGGACTGTACTATTGCGGACAGACGCTGCTTGATGTGGAGTTCTTGGAGTATCGAGACATTTGTGCGGAACTCCGTGCGGTCAATGACACTCCGAGCATTTTTGCACACTTGTGTTGAATGTTGACTAAAATATAACAAAATTTTTAGATGCAAAGTTTCATACAATTTATGCAAATTAAACTACATATTGGCGTAATCTTTCGCAAACACATTTAAAAGTTATTGTTATGGCTCTATCTCCATCCGATCAGTATTTAGCAATATATTATTACTGTATTGTGAAAATTATATTGGGAAACTGGCAAACCCGCTCCGGCTTCGCATGGGACCAATTATCTATACAAACCATCCTTGTAGGTATATCGGTCTTT
This sequence comes from Orthosia gracilis, assembly GCA_947562075.1. Taxonomy (NCBI): domain Eukaryota; kingdom Metazoa; phylum Arthropoda; class Insecta; order Lepidoptera; family Noctuidae; genus Orthosia; species Orthosia gracilis. The sequence goes on along the minus strand of OX387264.1, from coordinate 63,289,001 downwards.
CTAATAGTCAAAATCAAAATCATTTTTTTTTATTTCACATAGGCCTACATGGGCACTTATAAAACGTCGATAAAACGTGCACGGTTCGGGTTGGTCGCTACCTATGGAGAAGAACCGACATGAAACTCCACGGTTACTCTTTTAAAAAATTGGTTTGGTTTTACAATATTTCCATATTACAGCATTAGTATCTCGATATGGAGGGAAACTATATCAAAATAAATTACTATAGTATAAAAGAAGTAAGCGGAGAAAGAGAAATGATGTCGAAAGACGCGAACAGCGACTTTGTTATGTACTATTTAGAGATACAGCATTTAAATTTTCAAATATTATTACTGTAGTTAACGATATTTTCCCCAGTTTTAGGCTGATATTATACTCTTATAATGACTCATATGAGTGAGTAGCCAGTGATGAACTATGGCGCTGAGACAATGGTGAGCGATCACGTCTCAGTGCGCGAAGGTTTTAAGTCACCCAAAGGGCAATAGAGAGGGCTATGTTTGAAGTTTCCTTGCGTGATCTAATCAGAAATGAGAATATCCGCAGGAGGACGAAAGTTACCGACATAGCCCGAAGAATTGCGAAAATTGAGCGGCAGTGGGCAGGGCACATTGCTCGCAAAACGCATGGTCGATGGGGCCGCAAAGTTCTGGAGTGGCGACCGCTAACCGGAAGACGCAGCGTAGGAAGGCTTCCAAATTAAGTAAACAGTTCCCTTGTGAGGGTGGCGGGAGTCCACTGGATGCGAGCCGCACGGGACCTGTCAATGTGGCGACGCTTGGGGGAGGCCTACGTTCAGTAGTGGACGTCTTTCGGCTGCAATGATGAATATGGTGACAGTGCTAGATTTGAAAGCAATAAATATGCTCCTTATTTCTTATGTTACAGTTTCTTTCATCCACTGACTTATTCCCGTTTTGCAATAAAACTAGGCGACCCCTGAAGGACACTCAATGTTTATCCAATCATTGAAAATCCAACATTGACGCTTGTATTAAGGCATTCATTTCGTGGTTGCCAAGTGCTGGTAAAATGGAGATAAGAGCATTGAAATTATTTTCTTTTATTTTTCCAGATTACATGCAGAAACCAGCCCACGAATGCTGGGTAACCTGCAAACGAGGAAGAAGCTTCAAGAAACCTTTATACAGATCAGATTGTAACATAAACTCCATTTAAAACAACAATTATATCAAAAATAATTTTTAATAATAACAATATTTCTAATTATTTACAAAAAAATATTGAACAATAACTTACTGGTGTACTTATCGTTCGAGATCACAGATTTTATTGACATTCTTAAATTAACTTATTTCTATTGAAATTAAAGCCATCAGGCCAAACCGGTTTTACCTTAGCATGCAAGCACAATTATTTACATAAATAATTGGAATATAAATTAGTTTGTACATAAATAAACATTTTCATATTCTAAGATTCTACATCATTTTCATATTCTAAGATTTATGACTGAGAATAATCTTAGTTAACTCTAAATCTAATTTGTTACTACACATTTCTTTCTATCTAAAATATACAAAGTGACGACATATTTCACTATTTAAAGTTATATTGTACCATGAATTTAACTACGCATCTAAACGTTAAAAATATTTACAAAACAATTTCAGTACATACACATTCACACATATAAATTCTATCTAACACTATTTGCACTAAGAGTCCTTCACCAAAATTAATGCCTATCCAAAAATCCGGCATTCTTCACAATATGGTAAATACTCTCACGAGGAATCTTCTCTGCTTCCCTTTCAACAACTTGCATCTCCTTGTTGGTAAACCAAGATTCCTTAGCAAGTCCTGCGGCTATGTGAGGGTTGTCATAGAAGTCTCTGGATTTCAACAGTCCTCGTGGAAGTTGGGCTTCACTGGCAGCGTTCAGTTCTACGGCTGGGTGAGGATGAACTGCGGCAACGCCGGGTGAAACGTACTCTACTCCAAGAGGTTGGAATGGCTGGGCGAAGAAAAGGCCAGGTCTGGCCTGAGCCATCGCGAAGATGGCGACGAAGATGATGAAGAAACGCATTTTGATCTGAAAGAGAAAGATCTCTTAGTGGAAGTAGAAAAAACATTTATCTTAGTTACGTTGAAATATTATTATGAAGGTTGTTGTATGCGATTTGTTTTGGGAAGTAAATAACTATTTTTGCTTGTCATTGAATCCTTACTCATAGATTTTGATTAATTGTATTTCCTAACGATGCTTGACGATGACGAATCATTCGGAGTTATAAATAACTTAAGAAATCGATTCAGGTAAAGGTTTTTGTATTGATTGAATGAACTATTTTAAAGCCATAACAATAATATACAATAAGAGAATAACAGCTTCACAACATTGTAATTTAAACGGTGTAAAAATGAAAACCAGGCAAAACAGTGTGGTTGATATAATAGTAAAAGTGGATTATGAATTAAATTTTCAAATTGATGATATTGATGTCCTGCTGATACCAAATCGTTTTCTGCTATTTCAACAATAAAATATGTATGTCAATACATAATCCTATTCGTATATTCAGCTAAAACTCTCACATTATCTAAACTACAAAACTTAAACATAATACCTACATTATCATTTCGTTTGTTAAGTGCCTAAGACATTTTTATTACAGCAGACCTTGAGGGACAAATTGATTATTCTTAGAATAATAAAATAATGTTAGAATATTTTTTTTGCGAGTAAATTTTATACCTGATGTACCCATCTTTATCAATAATATATACAAGAAGGCAAGTACGCGTGGGCGGCTATCCAAAACTTGAACAAGTTAATAATTTAGAGAAGCTCAAACTGACAAGGGCTTAAGTAGTCACTACTAAAGTACTCTTGATAGAAATAATTGAGGATGAGTCAGTAATAAAAGCGGGTAGAGAAAACAATAAATATGATTGAACATCGTAATAGATTTTAACATCAATGTCCGTATTTTTTTAAAAAAGGTTCACCTACTAATCTCAGCCTGTAATCTATGTTCGCTATATGTTTGACAGTTTTTTTGGCATTAATTGTCGTCGATGTGATATTTTGACTTGAATTTGTACCAATAAAGGCAAAGCAAAGCAACCTTAAGTACGAGAATTTTATTGTTCTTCTGCAAGAACTTTATTGATTGCGCCAATTTACTTGGAATTTGATAGGATACCAACACACGTCAAGAACACGACTCTTACCATTGATAATTTAGATGCGTTTAAATAATTACTGATAGGTGGTAATTAAATAAATAGGATAGAGCTTATAAGAAGCTTACGCAAATAGAGATTCTTGGACATGCAAATACGGTTTCGCTCCTCTCACTTTTCGGAACTCATAATATTAAGTCAGATTTAATGTAGACACGAAAACTTATATTTTTTGTATAATCATTACAAATTATTAGAAAGCAAATATGTAGGTATGAGGAGCTCATAAAGATGGTACACGTAAAAGCATTACACTTTTGTAAATAAATTAATTACGTTCATCTCCTTAACACTAAACACGTCAACTCCCTACATATCAAAACCAAATCAAAACGTACACACACAACACAAAAAACGGGCACACACTACACTTACAATAAGTTTCACGGTCACACAATCGACGCAAGCGCAGGCGGTACTGCGCGCGGGCAGACAGTGCAACGAATATATAGCCGCATAGACGGGCTTACCAAGCCAAGTAACCTTCTGAATGCTTCCGGGACAAGTGACCAGATGGGAACGTCGAACTATATCGCTGACAAGGATTTCGTACAAGTTACATTTGTAAGCCATTAAGATGCGGATCAAGACATTTTGTAGGGCTGCCAAATGAACGACAGCTGTTTAGTAGGTAGGTTTGTGAGGCAAGGTCGTGGAAGAACCGTCAGCTGAGAAATGCGATTGGAATCATGTTTGTACAGCTATAACTGTGCGTAGATACATTATAATATTTTTTTACGCCAGATACAGAAGAAAATTAGAATCTTTATATCACTGACTGAAACTGGAGGGTCGATCTAGATATATAAAGAAGAATGGTTTCAAAAGAGGCTCCTGTCAGAGAAATTTGGAAGAATATAGAAACTCGATTACAATCAGGCTTTTTCACACCACAACCAGTAAAAGCACAACAAAATATTCTGAACACAATGTTCCAATATAAAAATTGTACATGTTAAAAGACAAAGTTCCAAAAATTAAACATCGCAACATTTAATAAACAAACATGTTACAGTACGAAATACAATTTTCTGAGCGCAAACAGCCCTGGAGAAAGTTCGTGCAACATGTATTAAAGTATTAAGGCTTACAAAAGTCTGACATGAGTCGACTTATGTTTACAAATGTAGAGAGACTAATATCAGGCTCTGCTCCGTTTACTTTGGCCATTGTTTCTTTGTTGAACACGGTGTTTCATCAAAAGTTAAATAAGTTTGTACAAGAAACGTTGTATTTGGTAACAAGTAATAACAATTATTATGTAACGTCACATTTGGATTTTGTTCATATTAGTGAAGGAAAATATCGTGAGGAAACCTGGATGTAGATGTCATTGTGGCCCAGTGGCTAAGACCTCGCCCTTCGTGCTTTCCGAGCAAGTACCAATGTGACTTTTTAACCGACTTCAAAAAGGAAGAGGTTATCTATTCATACCTTTTTACTAGTTGAATCGATTTTGATGATTCTTTTTTTATTTGAAAACTGGTGCTTGTCATGTGGTCCCATTTAAATTTCATCAAGATCTGATGAAGAAATTCGGAGATATACATCAGAAGTCTTTAATAAATGACGGTAAATCACTCGGGATAGCTGCAATCGCATGTCTGTTTGTCGTTTACGACATTTCATAACATAACATCACACTGGTACGCTCTAAAGGGGTACGCAGGTGTGAACAGTTCACCCTGATATACTCTCATTCCGCTGGTTTTGTTTAAGTTTCATGTTATTGGGTTAATCTATTCTGGCATCACTTTGGGCATTATAAAATTGCGAAAGATTCATTTTCTTTTTTTCGAAAATTACATGTTTTTTTCCTAAAACATGTAATTTTCCAAAAAAAAAACAAATTTGACGTTCGTCTGAAAATACAATCTCACACGTGTAATACTTGTTTAATACTTTATATTTTTAATATTTAACAATCAAAGAACACATAGAACATTTACCCTCAAAATACTATCTTATTGTAATATACTAGCTGTTCCCCGCGGCTTCGCTCTGGTGGACCACCCCACAGTACCGTTAGTTTCGGAGCCTATTCGGTACAAACAAACAAAAAGATCTTTCCTCTTTATAACAACCGAAGATCCACAAGGAAAGTTTCTGTATTTTATTGAAAAATACAAAAAAGTTTGCAAGTTACATGTATTTTACATGTTATTTTCAACGCTACTGTGAATGCCGTTGAAGAGGATAGTGTTTATATTCTTCTTTTTTTCCTAGACCATAATTTCCCTTACTTGGGGTCAGCCTTATCCTACTTTCCACTGAGTACGTTTTTTAGGGTTCCGTAGTCAGTGAGGACCCTTATAGTTTCGCCATGTCTGTCCTTCCGTCCGCAGCTTAGCTCAGAGAACTAGAGAGCTATAATTTGGCATGGATATACATATTAATCACGCTAATAAAGTGGTGAAATAGAATAAAGAAAAAAAAATGTTTACCTCCTTTACACGTCAAGTGGGGATTGTTTTTTTGCTAGTCAATCCCATGGTGTGAGATCCAAAGTATTACGGGTTTGTAAAAACCGAAACGGCTCCAACGATTTTTATGAAATTTAGTATGCAGGGGGTTTTCGGGGGCGATAAACCGATCTAGTTAATTTTTAGAAAACGTCGTTTTCTCTATTTTCACCCGAGCAGAGCTCGGTCGGCCAGGTACTAAACAAACTAAAAGGAAAACTATCACAGCTAAGTAGGCTTTACAAGTTTACGAATAATAGTCGACCAACTTGTAAAATTTGCTTGGAAAACTAAAAAAAAATGTATATTGGTGTATATTACTGTTTTCGAACGCCAAAGTTAATTTTTTCCCTTCATTAGAGCAATATTCGGTGCTTTCACTGTTTTTGAACGTGAGTAATGCCACCTATTTATTTTGGTAAATGTAGTTATTTATACGGATCCCTTTGTGTGCGAGTCAGACTCGCACTTGGCCGGTTTTTTTTATTGTTGTCGAGTTGAACTTCTATCAGGGATCATTATATGGTAAAAAAAAAAAAATTTAAAAGCAGAAAATTTTAAAACAAGGTATTGGGTCAAATATTGAAATCATTCCACGATCAAAAGGTTTTGCAATGTTTTCATGATTGAATTTTGGAAATGATACTACAATGCATATCAATGAAGTTATAAATTAAAAAAAAACCTGCATGATGTAAAAGCCAATTGAGATCAATTAAAACCAGTTCTGCTTTAAGTCCAAGGTTTCAATTCGTTTTGTAACTTCGTAACAACAAAATGTAAACTGGCATGGAATGTAATATAACAGGAAGACACAAGTAGTTCATAAAAACTTGTACGACCATAAATGATTTAATTGAGATGTATCCGTAAAAGTTCATCATCATTTGTAATTAATTTATTTAAACTTCATGTACAATGGTGAACATAGGCGGACTTAAAGCAGCATGGCATTCTCTACCAGTCAACCTTTGGGTTAAAAAGGATACAACAGTGGTAGGAGTACAAAATAAAAAAATGAACAACTAATAAAATCGGATATTAACAAACTATCTAACTAATAAAATACATAAATATTTTCTAAAACAATAGACTAATAAATATTATAATTAATACTATATTATTATTTTAAATGAAACAGAAATTTAAATATAATAACTATGACGAAGAGGTGTTCTATTAATAAACAAATATACAGCAATAGATGGATCTCGAGACCAAATCCGAATATCTTCTAGCAACAACCACATGGAAAATTCATGCCTCGCCAGCTTCTGTTAAGCAAAGTCCCATATTTTCAACTCCAAATGTCATTGTTTTAGCAATGACTTCTCCATGATCATCATAATCATCTTTTTTTCAGTCCAATGTAGGACCAATTCTGTCTTCAACTACGACTTTACGACTACGACTCTCCTAACTACGACCACCTTGTAGAACTTGTCACTCCACCTAAAATGAGGTACCCAAACTTTACCTGCATCAATAGAACCAAAACTTGATCAATCTTCTTGCCTTTTTTCAACATGTCGGTATCGACTGCCGGAATAACCCGGCGCTGTTGCACTATCAGTATTTCAATTAGACGGACTGTCTATCTGATCTTTACAACCCAGTACTGGATAATACGATTAACCATTGGCAAGACTGGAGTCTGATCTCTTGGCTCCTGACTATCAGTATCAACTATCAAAACTGTACAAATACTTAACGGCCCGGTCCAACACCTTTACGTACTCTCTGAAGCACGGAGGAATATCGCTATGTAAGGATCTGCCTGCCTCAATAATACCAAAACTATTATGCGTAAGAACACGCCTAAATCAAAAGCAATTCAATTCTCTATTACATAATAACACACTTATATACCTATTGTGCTCAGGCTGTTATGCTAAGTACCATTACATATAAGTACTTGTGTTTATATCATCTTATCCTCGACATTAATACAGTATCACGTGAGAAATCTCAACGCAACGTAACAAGGCTTTTAATACAATTTGTAACAACGAGCGAGTATATGGAAATATAATTCATATTGTTCAAAATTGAGCAAGGAGATTTATGGGAGGGTTTATTTTTTTGTTTTCTTGCGAAAAAGAGCTGCAGTACCAAGGTTACTGAAGTAGTCGGAAGAATTGCCAAACTTAATTGACAGTGAGCGGTGCACAACAATAGCAGAATGGATGTTCGTTCGGGGCAGAAATATCATGCGATAGAATATCAGAAGGGTAAGTTTAAAAGGACCCCCAAGATGGAGCGTGACCTGATGGAAGCCACAAAGCCGCTGGGTGCAAGAAACACAGAACCAATCAATATAGTGAAGCTTGGGAGAGCCTATGTCTAACAGTGGATGTCTTTCGATTTAAATTATGATGATGATATATCAGTGATAGTTTTAACATGGAGCGATCCTGGGTTCAGTATCCAAACTGCCAAGTATATTTTTCTGACGTTTTAGATGTTTGACGATTTAAAACGTCAGAAAAATAAACTTAACTAACACCACAGCATACTTACACAGTTTTGTTCAAAGGAAAATAAAGAATATTCATAAAATACTGCATAGTGGTTGGTTATGGCAGTTTCTAATTATAAGTTATGGTATAAGCAGAAATGAGAACGAGGACGAAGCGCAAACAAATTCTTCAGTAAGAAAAGTGCCAGTATCCTGATTAAAAACTGCTATGCAAAGGAAGAGTTCCAAGAACGGGAATAACGATGGAATATATAAAGTAGGTCATAAAGAATACTAGAAGATAAAATTGAAGAAGAGATGAATGTGAAGTTTGAAAAAAGAAAATGAAACTCGTATTAAAGAGACAAAATGTAGGATTGAATACACACCAATTAAAATGGGTTCACTGGCCACCAAATCGTATTAAAATATAAGCACCTCTTCTCCACAAGAACTAGTTTATTACAAAATACAATATGATTCAAATGACAAGGTTGGTGACAGCATTCGTTTTGCAAAATATTTTGAAATATACGCGAGTCATGTGATCGTCGGTTTGGCATTCAACCAACCGGTCAAGTCCGAGGTTAAGCTCGAGTAGGTAGATAGTAAACGTTCTCAAGTATGAAATAGTCAAAACAATGAAGACGGTAGCTGAAAGCGAACGCAGTATACAAAAACTCGCGCATCGAGGGTTCCGTACAAACAGCTATCACCAACATAATTAGGTAAAAATATTCAAGTGATAAACAATGAAAGCACCGAACATTGCCCTAACGAAAAGATTTTTTTTAACTTTCCTCAGTAAACTTTATAATTGGCCGGTGGAAAATCGTTTTTGTACATCGAAAATATTTCCAAAAAAAAAATAGCCAGTGTGTTAAAGCATAACCAACAGAAACCATTTCTAGCATTTTGGGAATTTTTGTCTGTTTATCTGTTTAGTTGTGCACGCATCACGACAAATGTAAGAAACCAATATAGATAACTTTTATACATAAAATTGTCCGTAATTTGAAATATTACCTAGTTTTTGTTTCAATCGGTTCACTCTATCAAAAGATACATGAATTTAAAGTGTAAAACACACGTAGTAAAATATCACAACACACGCATTTCAGATAATCGGACAGTTGAACTCCATATTCGATAGATTCTGTTGTGCATTTGACGTCATTTTCTGAATGGCGGTGTTAAGATTCTCCGCGGAAGAATGACCCTAGAAAAAAATATTTGGTAGGTAGGGTAGAAAGGATAGGTAGGGTGGTATGGTAGGTAGTGAAGCTACGGGCTCAGCTAGTTGTTAATATAAATCTGAAATCGCCAACCCGTATTGAGCAAGCGTGGTTATTAATGCGAAGAGACCTTTTGCCCTACAGTGGGCCAATAACAGGCTGGTATTATTATATTAGATAATACAATTAATTTTAAAGTGCCTACGTAAAATGTTACGTTGAATCTACAGGGGATTTTTGGCAAGTTGCCTACTATGTAGACACCTGTAGATAAGTTTAAAGAGAGCCCATTTTTACAAACGGAACCTAGTGGCAGGAGCAGCCTTGGCCATTGCGAGGCTCCGGAGAGGTGGAGATATTTGCGAGGCCCTTGTCCTTTTTGCAATGTGTGTGATGCAAGACGAGAAATGTCAAACTTAATTATTATTAATACTTTTCTATGAAATCATCGTTCAAAAAAAAAACACCTTATGAAATACTTAACACCGTTATTTTTTTATTACAAATAAGTGTCTGCTAAGAATAAAATAAAATAAAAAAACTAGGTTTTCGGGTTGTCGCGTGAGGCCCCTGCAAGAGCGAGGTTCCGGGCGGGGCGGTTACCCTGCTCGACACCCCCCTAAAGCCACCACTGCCTAGTAGTATAATATAAAAAACAGAGCACTTATTAACCTACTATTTCGCATTGTATTTCACTTCATTCAAAAGGGAACTAAAAATTTTTTGCTTAGTTCATAGCATTTGTAGTAAGATCCCCTCTTAATAAAGCTTTGAAAAACAGTGTAGGACATATTAATAAACAAAGGACAATATCCTCTTAAATAACGCAAAATACCGATGTAATATTTTGCGTCGTCAACTCAAGGTTAAACCTTGAAACCCCAAGTACCTGACTAATGTTATGTATTTTAAATCACTTCCGAATTTTAATACCCAATCAATGTAACATTCATAATCTTTATATAAAAATCGACGTGAGTGTGTTTCTATGTTGTCTATGGAATCCAAAACGCCCTGTCGTTAGTGTTGATGGCAACACAAACTTTATTTTTTCTAGTTTTATCTAAGATATTGTGTGATCTGTTGTAAGAGCTGTCATACGCTCTCGTCCTATTTCATGTGGTCTATGACGAACACGTATTTATGTGAGTTATAGTAAATAATTAATGAAACAAGCAAATTGTATCAATTTACCAGCCTAAAAAGAGACTACAGTCCGCTAACCCCTTCACCACAAAAAGAGCATGGAATTACCTAGCTCAAAGTGAACGAAGCTTCAAATGATATGTGTGTCAATGTCAATAAAACATTATTTCTTATACGCAGAACATGTTATTTAAAAAATGCCCTTAGAAACTCAAGACTATGTAATCTTATTAATGCTGCTAAACGAACTTAATTGGCAATCTAAGGCTGATTTAATTTCCACTCGCCTTGCGACGTTGCCTCTTGGAAACAATATCTATTATTAATTAATAGTTCTTGTTCTACTTTCATAAATTAGAATGAAATGAGAGGGTACCCGGTCCCCCAACTAATGAAAATGCAATTTTTATTGACATTGTTTTGAATAAATCGGATAGAAAATAAATTATTCAAAAAAATATTTTTTCAACACAAACTTTTTTTGTATTCTTCTCAGCAAATCCTTTCATTTGATACCCATATCATGGCAGTGCACAAAAAATAACTAGTCCACCATCTTGGGCCGTCCGCCATATTGGATTTAAAATGACGTCACTTAACTAACCATGCATTGTCATCCAAACTAAGAGTGTACGAAAAACTTCATCTTAATCTGTGGAGGATAACTGTTTTAAAATTCAGTTGCAAGATTTGACCCGAACACACATACACACATACACATTACAAGTTAAATAAAAGCTTGTAGAATGGCATCCGGCTATAAGAAAGCCAGGCTATGACGCGATATATAATGTACCTGTACCTACACAGTTTTGTTGTAAAATTGTATTTTAGTTGAGTTAGGTATGTAGAAAACATTATCAGCTGCTTATGATAGCTACTGCAATAATAACCAATACTGCTAGAAAAACCGGTCAAGTGCGTGTCGGACTTCGCACATTTCGGTTTCCGTACCAATTTATCAATATGTTGGTGTTTGTTAGTAAACTTTATGTAATAACAAACATTATCACCAAATCAAAAAATAAGTATTTTTCGATTTCAAGTTCATAGGTCACTGGGCAGTCAAAAAAATCTTTGAAACATAATGTGTGACAGACGGCAGCTCCTCTAGGGCAGGGATGGCGAACCTATGGCACGCGTGCCTGTGGTGGCACACGGCAAGATATTTTGGGCACGCTTAAAAATATTAGTATTGCTGTAAATAAATATTAGGATTGCTGTAAGAATTTCTAGGTGCAAATAAAGAATTGATTAATTCATAGCATTTAGAGTTTTATTTTTTGTCAATTAAGACAAAACAATTTTTTTGGTGGCACTTCATTGTCACATAAAAGGATATATATAATTTATATGGCACGTTTTTTAATAAAAGTTGGTCATCCCTGCTCTTGGGTATATATGGTCTGTGCGTTAGACAGGCAGACGGACACGTGAGCGACAGCAATAGTGCTCCGTTTGGACCCCTCAGGTACGGACCTCTTTTAAGCAAAAATACAACCAATCGTTCGTAAGCACAAAACTTAAGCACTTCGTGACGCCTTCAATAAACAATCAAGCTTGCAATTAGTAGTTGCTCGCCTTCCGTCGCCGCCTAAGGCTGCGTTCATTTCCGCGGCATGCTCACCGCTTCCGATAAATATCGTCTATATCCGTTCTACCCACAAAGCTCAGACACGGTAAAGATATCTAACAGTATTCTATCTTCAAACAAACGTTCGGAACGCGAGTCATACCTACGCGTCTCGAGTTCAGCCAGCACTCGATACTCTACAGTCGCAAACAGTCACGAACGGTGTGATGGTTTTGTAAGCAGTAAGCATGCGATTTGTGAATATTTGATTGAAATACGTACAAGTACTTACTTACTTAATTTGGCAGAGAGCAATTATATACTATATTGTGCTGTTTTCGGTTGCTTGAATTCTTCTATAACGCACCCAGAGATAACATTTTTTAAATTACCTGGAACGTCCGAAAGGTAGGTATTTCGCTTTTACAACGGAGTAAAATACCTGGCTTAATAAATAAATAAATGGATAGGGTGTTAAAGTCACAAACGAGTGACCTACCTACGGTCGGGTTAAAAAAATCTAGTAGGTAGTTTCCTAGGCTAGGCTGTCTACTTACTTTTGTTCTTATCTACTTACATATATTATTGGATTAGACGATGATTACCTATCAGAGTTATACATGGTGGTGGTAGGTACCTACCTAGTAAGATTTGATATAAGTATAATAAAAAATATAATAGTTATTTACCTCAAATTAGAGAAAAGGATCTGAAATATATACAATCACAAATCTAGAAAGAAACTCAAGTAGGTAGAGGCGGGCAGCCCTAAAGCGTGTTTACGTGACGCGGGCTTGTACGCACTTATTTCAAGGACAGGGCCGAGTCACAATAGTGTTAGATATCTTTACCGTGGCACAGAGGTGATTCGGTGGCCACTGTTAGAACTGGCAATGTCAACTATCAGCAATGCCTACTACTATTATAAATGTGAAAGTTTGTGACGATGGATGGATGCATTGATGTTTGTTAATTACTACTCTTTCACGCAGAAACTACTGAACGGATTTTGATGAAACTTTACGTATATACATCAGAGTAACACACAGTCTATAACTAATTTATAAAGATATTGGTAGAACTACTAATACCAAGCGGGCGGTACCGCGAATGGCAGCCAATTTCTACCCGGAATTGTATTCATCGGTACGGCCGTCTGTTTCTTCACAGGCCTTACCACGCTTAAAAGACTTGTGACTGACCGTGACTGTGACATTTTTTGAACGTTTTGGCAATCTTTGATGACACTTTGTTTTGGCCTACCCAAATTGTAATTATTTTTATTTTTATTATAATGTATACTTTACACCACAAAACATACAGGAAAAACATTTATAAAAACAATTGTAAAATGGGCGGTCTTATCGCACGAAGCAATCAATTTATGAGTTGTTATTCAATATTTTAGTAAACTTACAGAAACATCCAATAATAGATCATTCTTCTGACGTAGCTCAACTTAGTTGATAGAGTCTGTCAAGCGAGTCGTGTCCACAACCCTTTTACTGATTTCTTATAATGGCAATACTATGATCTGTCAAACAGATTGTCACAAATTCTGTTATAACCTCGTAATAATCCGGTTTTTGTTGAGTTTTTTAATGTTATAATGCCGAAACCTATTAAAAGTAGTGTCAGGAGCTTGTTGTTTACAATGATTAATAAATATAATCATGTACAGAGTGAATCTGACGACGTGTTATCGCAAAAACGACGACTTTTGGATGAAATCGTTTCAACATCAGGTAGGTTGGCAAAAACATATTGATACTTTCAGCACAATAAACTTATCTGACTTTTTTTATTTTACTGTGATGTGATCACGATTTCCATTTTGGTTTAGATCCAGACGTCGTGTTCATGACCGTGAAACTTACTGAGGCATTTGTATGTGAAAACTACTATAAAGATTGTTGTCAGTGTTGACACCTGAAAGATTTTTGAATTTGCCGCCTTTTTCATGGGACTAGACTCGCTTGACAGACTCTAAGGCTTCCATTCGCAATATAAAATATCTCTCAGAATACTTCCCAGAATAAGCACCTGCATAGATCTCTTAAGGCGTATATATTTCCCAATGTTAACGCAGTACTGGGCGTGTGCCCGCTCGGAGCCGGAATATCAATATTGAAACTCCTTTTGGACAGTTTTGTTTGCAAAATAATCTTTGATTTACATATGCTATTTCAATTGTAAAGAAATTCTAGCCATACATTTTAATGTGTAAACCTATTTTTAAATATCCGAGTCGGTTTGGAGGAATATCCAAAATTAGTGATAAATATCATGTTGTTAATTATTTTTTAAAGAAAAATTATTAGTTACATGAAAAAACTTTTTACACAAATAAGGTACATGAAACATTAGAAAATATATATTATATATATATTATTTTCAAACCTTTTAACTTAGCCGTTACTAAGATATATGCTTTAGAAAGTAACTGTTTTACGGCACTAAAGCGTTGGACGGCCCTTAAGGTTTCTCTAGTCGATAATTCTTCCACACAAACGTTGTCTGGCGATTACTTCACTGTTTGACGGTGTAAATTCAAAATAAAAAAAAAATATATGAATTTGTCTTATCATTATCTAGCCCAGTATGGAAACAGTTATATTTTTTACAGAAAAAGTAAAAAATATATATATTTAAAAGTTATGAGCGTCAAAAGTTCTTCAACACTCATTTTAACGCATCTTTGGGCGCAAATAAAGACCATAAGAAAAAGTAAAATTGCAAAACAGTTATGTTACATTAGTAGTTCAACCACGCAAATAATTTGTTATGTATTAATTTTGAACGGATACATTTAATAGTTTTTTCATGATATCCATATTCCCAAAGGCTTGTTTATAAAATTTCGCGCGCTCGTTTTCGTCCTAAATCAGCATCGATTTCGCTACGAAATTGCAAACGTGTGTAATCTTACGCGAACTATCTTCTTACTGCTCATCACAGCATCTATCTCATTCGCACATGTTGTCGGATGAGATAGCATGCATTTTAACCCCGCGCACAAAATAGTTCGTGCCGTCGACTAGGAAAACCTTAACTATGACCTTTACAAAGGCATCCAGTGCAGTCGTCCCACGCTACACCCACGGGAATTATTATTATGTTCTATAAATAGAATAGATGAAAATAAATTGTAAGCTTACTGTAGTACATGCTGGCGAAGCGCGTGTTTTTACACGTGGAGGAAGCGAAAGTAGTGTGTATGTAAGTATCGTACACGTGGCATACTGCAGTCTGTACTAACCCCCATTGGAAAAAAGCGTGAATTTATGAATGTACAAGCTGTCACCCGTGGCTCCGCCCACGTAAATTATTCTAAAGGCACTATATCCTATCTATATAAAAATAACCTACATATGTGTTAATCTAGGTTATGAACTGTGTAAAAAAATCATTACACCCTTTCAGCCGTTTTTGCGTGGTGGAAACACAAAAATACACATTACACATACATTTTTAATATTAGTAGGATTTGATAGAGTGCTGGTGTTGTCATCAGGCGGACAATAATCGATGACGTCCTAGACTATCGATCGTAAATAGTTAAAACAAATCTATTTGGGCATTCGTATTCTCAAAGAGCAGTTTTAAAGGAGTGTATTTCACTTATTAATACTATTTAATTTTTAAAAATGATAAAGTAACTCTTTCTGTCTTCGCCTCTAAACCGCATAATTATTTATGATGAATTTTGTTACACTTACAAAGAGCGTGTTGCGTTCTCTTGGGTGAACATGCAGCTCTGGCGGAAAAAATATTTCCAATAACAATATAAGAACTTCTTCCAAATTATCCGACTAACTATTCAAACCAAACAAACAACAAGGAATATGGATGTATTTTTTTATTTTCTGATTAAAATACTTTGAAGCCCGATTAAATAAACATGTAAAAATTTTAAGCGAAAAATTATAAGGCCTCAAAGTTGAGAAATTAGAAAGAGAAGTCCAATATAGACTCTGACGTTAAAGGAAAAAGTCTAGTACCCCCATATACTTGCCATAGAAAACGGCGTTTTCTCGATAGAGACAGATATTGTTGTAAATCGTTTTAGTTACATATCCCATTGATTGTTCCATAAATTTTGATTTTGTTTTCACTATGCTGTTGCATTCTGAGACAGGAGCCTTTTTGGTCTTGCACGGGGCGATTTTTTTTATTGATTGTGTTTCGCTTATCTCATGTCTCCTGTGCGAGTTACAAATAAATTTTTTTTTCTTTATTTAAATTGGTTTTTTTTTCGATCAGCAGAAGGTGAATTTTCGTTTCAAAAAATCTTTCACATTTGAGTGTTTAGATCATTCAATCAGTATTAAAAAGTTGTCAAAATGTAGGGATAGAAATCAAAGACGAGATTTGCCACTCTGGTTAAATAATAAATATTTTTTCATGTATATTGGGAAGGTGCGGGAAGAAATTCAAAACTCATAAAGACGTCAACCATCAATAAGTTAGTTAGTAACAGTAGATGCGGATGTAACTCATTACTTGAACGGAAGTCAGGGGCGGACGGAAGTGAGCACAGCCGGCGAAGGCAAGCCGCTTGGAGCGAATAAATCGTACTTGATTGATAACGTTGTTATGACTTTTTACTTTATTTGCTGGCAATCAAACTGGGTTCTATTTAATGAGACATATTTGTCAAAAAAAAATATAAAATTGTCTCAGTGTCGGAATAAGAAATCATAGTCAAGAATCAGAGAAAGAGTCGGCTCTTTGACTATATTATTACGACTGTCTGATTGTCTGACTGTTTAAGAACATTAGATGCGGAATTAACTACTTGAAAGGAAGCCCGGGGCGCAAGGCGGCCGGGACTGAGCACAGCCGGTACAGGCAAGCCGCTTGAAGCGAACAAATTGTGGCTGATTGATAGAAAACACCGAACAATAATAATAGATTTTTATATGTTACTAGCTGTCCCACGCGGCTTCGCTCTCGTCAACTGGCTACCTACCTACCCATTTACCCTACCTACCCTACCGTACCTACACTACATACATGATATGTACAAAGTTTCATGATAATCGGTTCAGTAGTTTTTGCGTGAAAGCGTAACAAACAAACTTACATTCACATTTATAATATAAGTATAGATAAGTATAGATTAGCTGGGTTCTATTTAATGTAACTGACAATAGAAGTTATGTGTCAAAAAATAATACACTATGTCAGAAATGTATGAAACAAAATTACGAAATTGTCCGATTATCTGATCATTAATACTAGTCCTGTGGGTTATATTAAACAGCTCGATCGCTGAGAACTGGTTAAAAATTCAGTTGCGTGATTTGACCCATACCTACCATATAACTAACGAGGCAAATTGAAAAGCTTTTAACAAAAACGAATGATGTCAACGGAATCCTGAACAATACAATTTAATATTTCAAAAGAGGACTTTATTACGGTACAAACATAAAGCCCTCCCACATTCTGAACTTCACACTGCGAGTGTTTACTCTTATTACACAACAATACAAAATTGAACTAAAATTTATAGTATTCTATAATAGTGCTCTCAATTTGTATTGCTGTTTACGTAACAGTACACAGTGGTAGATTTAGGGTCAGCTCACAAAGAGACGGTTTAAGAGACCAACATAATTGTTGTTTTGAAGTAAATAAACAAATTGCATAACATATAAATTAGTGGAATCGATCGCAAACTATTTCATTTTGTCAAATCAACAGTACTCACTGTTGAGTAGACAGAGTTTATAAAAACAGAATTGGATTAGGAATTCTTTTCCACTGTGGGTGTAGTGTGATTAAGTGTTAATACACTATAATTATCACAGTTTTATAATTAGGGTGAAGTTGCTTCACAAAGAGCATCGCGAAGCCGCGAAACATATCGTGACCGCGCCGCCGCCCGTCGCGAGATATATCGTGGAGCCGCAGAGCACAGAATACTTTTTTATATAGGCGCAGAGTTAGAACAGCCTCTTGCACGCCGGTTTTACCGGCTAAGGATCTTTGTCGAGCTTTACCTCGAGATGCATTGCGATGCCACTAGGTGTACTGCAATTATTTCAGTGAAACGTGTACCTTTTTGTATAGTTAGTAAAGTTCTATATTATATTTTAAAAAGTGCACACAGCGCCGCGTCGATCGCGTTTCGTTGTGAGCTAAACCTTACGAAGCAGGTGAGGCCAATGCCCAGTGGTACGAATGCAGGTCAAACGATGTACTACACAGAGAAATACATAAATATGTATAGAACGTTGCGACATTTCGTGTGTTGTGTGCGGATGAGAATATTTGTGCAATACTTGGTTTATGAGAGTTTAGAGATGAAGTATTGAAAGGTGTTGTGAAGTAAGGTTGGTATTATATATAGCTACAAATCGGGACATATTGCAAGAATTCTACAGGATGTATCTCTCATATAAATTTTGAGCTGACGACAGTTTGCATGTAAGATCCAATTTTTTTTGGGTATTACTTATTACCAGGGCCTGATCTAGCAATTTCGTCGATCTAGGCATAGACAATATTTGCCACCCTTGGCGTCCTTTAAAATGACGCCTTATAAAGAGGTCTAATAATTTTTGCAACATTATGAATATAAAGTTATTTAACGGTCGGTTTACAACAAGAACCAATAACATTCAACAGCGAAGCGAGCTTTTCTGATGAAATGGATAGGGCTGTTAGTTCAGTCTGGCTGCTCCTCGTTTCTGCCTCTCTGGGCATCTCCCCCCCCTCCCTGCCCTCCTTCTACATCTGACCCTGCCTATGGCTTCCTTGAAGAAAGTTGATCACACCTTGTCGTTACAAACTATATATACAAGATGTGTTTTTTTTAAAGAGTTTATTTAACAAAAGATGTAAGTATATTTTAATAACAAAAAGAAATCAACCGACTTCCAAAAAAAAAACACTACAAAGCGAAAAATAACTTACCGTTCGGAAGTCAGTATCAAAAACGAAATTAAAATACCTACCAAAGACACCGACTTCCGAAAAGAAAGTTATTTATAGCTTTGTAGTGTTTTGTTTTGGAAGTTGGTTTAGATTTTTTGGTAAAAAGTTTTTTATTCCAACACAATTGCGACCAAATACCAGTGATGGCTCCACAATCAATGAAATTGCCGTTAACAACTCAAAATCCACTCAAACCGCCACAGCTCACACATCTACATCCAATATTTATAACTAGTGGCCTGCCCTGGCTTTGCCTGGGTCTTTATAAGGTATAGCCATATATCTGTAATAAATAATGTACCTTTCAAGTGGTGAAAGATTTTTCAAATAGTTGTAGAGGTTCCAAAAGTTACACTACATTCAGACGTTTAGTGTTATTTTTGGAACCAGTATACCTATTTGAAAAAATCTACTAACTCACAAAATTCGGGCTCTCTTTATAGTTAAGACTTTTAACCCAATTTCACGTAAACATCAGCCACTGCAGATAAGTAATCTATTTGCATGGCCTTCACAACGGTCCTCAGACGTGACTTAAATACACCAGGGATTTCGTAACATGTACGGTTTTGTTTTAAGTAAACATTTGGTGACATCAGCTTGCTTGGTCTTGTGTTTTTTTTTTTGTGAAATGTGTGGTTGGAGAAGCTTGCTTTACGAGGTGGAGGTTAAGGTCCTATTGTGCTATTGCACTATGGAACTTCTGTGTGCCAGAATTTACCGATTCCTCTTTACGTTTTGTTTGTTATCTATTATTTTTTTCGATCCAGAATTTTTTGGCTACGAGTTTGGCACTTTCAATGGCGTCCAACAGATCCTGTAATGTGCAAACAACAACTGCTTCATGCATCACACTAATAGTATAAAGTCGAAAGTTTGTGCGCGTGTTTGCATGTTTGTTACTTCTTCACGCTCAAACGGCGGAACCGATCCGGACGAAATTTGTCACAGAGATAGATTACAGTCAGAAATAGCACGCAGGATACTTTTTTATTCCCTGGAATATGTTCCCTCGGGATAATTCCAGAGTTTCACGCGGACGAAGCCGCTGGCAGAAGCTAGTAACATATAAATTCATGTCATCGATTGACACTTTCATTTTGACAATTCGACAGTTGCTTGTTGCTGTCGCTTTTAACCGACTTACCAAAAAGGAGGTGGTTCTATGTTCGACTTCATGTATGTTTTTTTATGTTTGTTCACCGATATCTCCGTCAATAGTAGACTGATTTTGAAGATTTTTTTTTGTTTGGAAGAGTATGTTCCGAAATTGGTCCCATTTTAATTTGGTGAAGATCTGATGAAGAACTTCGGAGATATACAAAAGAACTCTTCAATAAATAAAGGCAAATCTCTCGGGATTGCTGCTATCGCATGTCTGTTTATTGTTTATACCATTTCATAACAAAACATCACGCCAGTACGCTCTAAAGGGATACGCAGATGTGTACAGTTCACCTTGGTACACTCTCATTTCACCGGTTATGTTCAGTTTCATGATATTCAGGTTATCTATTCTGGCATTATAGATACCTTACGTAACTACTTGCCTATTAAGTAGATTGTTCCAAAGTGAAAAATAAAAAAAAACTTTTTTACAAAAAAGTACTACCGACTTCCAAATAAAAAAACCTACTAAGTGAAAAATAACTTTATTTTTGGAAGTCGGTGTCCATAACGCAAACAAAAATGGTACCTATGAAAGACACCGACTTCCAAGGTAAAGTTATTTTTCACTTAGTAGTTTTGTTATTAATTTGGAAGTCAGTAGTATTTTTTTGTAAAAAGTTTTTTTCAAACACATGTAGCACTGGATTAGCAACTCCATTCGACTGTGGTAGAAATTAGTATTTAGTGTGTAACGCAATTAGGATGCAGGACACTCCGGAAACGACATTTATATACATTCGTTGGTTTTAGTTAACAGATGATAATAGCCAACATGATATTTGACATGTTTTTTTTGTGATGGAAGGATTTATTTATTGTAGCTAAAGCTACGAGTTACAACACTAGCGATTTCAAAAATTTGTTGGGTCGGTTTCAAATCTAATCGAATGAAGCTGATAACCGCTATTTTAGATGGATTAAAACTAAAAGAGATAATAACTTAATATAGGTTAGTATGTAGATGTATAAAGACAAAAAAAATAATATGCCACTTACAATGTTGATATAGAACTTTGAGAAAAAATCCGCCATCGCTTCGTGAAATTGCACAACTTTACCTTTAGTTGCCGGTAACTTTACCTTCAACGGGAAACCAATCTTCAAAGCTTCGAATTCCTACGATATAGAGTAGATATATGTATGTTACCACTTCTATAGCTTTTATTAAAGTAATTTGGTCCTTATTGTATTGTGATAAGATAGAAATTCATCTTGAAGAATTAACAGGGCACCTTTGCACGTTAAGTTGTTTGTCCCAGCTTATTTGTCGATATCTGACACTCGCGGTAGTTACGAGTAGTTAGAAGCACGAAACTCTGTCAACCAGTCTTACCGAGAAATGCCGCGTTATAAGGTAAAAAGCTGGGAACTAATTATCGGACGCGGCTGACAGACGCGACTGACAGCCGCGAATTATACGTGTTCACAGTCGTTTGGGACGCAGCTTGCGGACGCATCCGAGCGCTTATTCAACGAGACGTTGACGTAGAAAAATGTCGAGTAGTGAAAGTGAGAATGATTTTCTGGAATAAGTGGCGGCGGCTTTATGTTGTCCACCAGAATGAACATAAAAAAAAAGATTCGCCTAAAAAAAGAAAGCTTTCGCGTAGTTGTTCTGACGCCAGAAAAGCCTCCCGCACGGTTTGCAAATGATAAGCATAAAATATATTCCTATGATTTACATTGGCAGAAATTCAGCATAGTAATCATTACGCATAATATTATTATTAGGCATAAATATTTTGCCACAATGTATATTGCCATAAATACTGTTGGCATAGTAATAATTATGCATAATTAATAGAGCATAATGTTATACCTATACTTAAAATGATATTGAAAATAATGTACTTTGGAATAAAACAAACATGTTCGCGGCTCAATAGTGGCCCAAGGGCCATCCCCGCCACAAATTAACTTAATTCAATGGAGTTCTTATATCAAATATTTTAAATTTAATATAAATAAAAAAATAATATTATCAAAATATCGAAGTACAGAGTATCGAATGTCTAAGAAATCTATTTTAAAACACTTTTAAGTTGCTTCTGACACTTAACAGTTGCTTCTGCAACTTTTCCAGCGTTGCGGGAAGTGCAACCCTTTTGCCTTTACGTAACAAAGGATAGGTCGTGCTCACCGTCCGCAGACGTTTTCGGCTGTCAAAAACATTCAGCGGGCCAGATGTTTATCGGACGTCCAAACGCCCAAGGTTACGGCCGCGACTTACGTCCGATAGTTTGCGCAATTTATTGTGCATTCATTATCCAGATACTCTATTTGTCCCAGTTGTCAGTCAAAACCATCACCAACCGCGTCCGATAATTTGTTCCTAGCTTTAAGGTCGGCACAAACTATCGGACGCGGCTGAAGGACGCGACTGACAGCCACGACTTATGGAATATCGGGGTTATAAATGTACAATAAATTGTGCAAACTATCGGACGTAAGTCGCGGACATCACCTCGTTCGACGTTTGGACATTCGAAAGGCATCTGGCCCGCTGGACGTTTTAATCTGTGCAAACATCAGTCGCGGCTATCAGTCGCGTCCGTCAGCCGCGTCCGATAATTGATTCCCAGCTTTTCTATGTTGTGGTCTTATAGGAAGTCGTTTCATGTAAAACAACAAAAAAAAAAAAAAAACATTGTAAAACACTGGTAATCAGTTGTACGGGAGACTGGGGTCACTTGATCCTGTGGGAGACTTTGTACATAAAAAATATATATGAAATAAACATCTTCAACTGATTTAAGATTTTAATCCTAACTACCTGTAAATTTTTCTTCTCTGGCTTTATTAATTTTGTAGAATAGGAATTTTATCACCATTTTTAAATAGATTTAATATGCTAAGTAACTATCTTTATAATTGTTGTCAGTAAGGTAAAGTTGTCCAAGTAAGGGAGACTAATGGAAATCAACTCCAGCAATAATAATTATCTTCTTCCACCTCGCCACTTCCCGTTACTCGGGGTCGGCTTTCCTGATCATGAGGCGCCACTTGTTTCGCTGATAAGCATCGTCTGTAGATAGGCTGCATTTCTTCATATCCTTCTGGGCACTCGTCATCCAAGATGTAAGCGGTCTACTTCTCCCTCTCTTTTGTGTCGTAATGGAAAGGCACTTTTTCACGATGTGATCATAGGGTCTCCGCACCACATAGCCGTACCATCGAAGCCTGGATTGGGTAAGTTTTTCGGCGATGGGTGCAACTTTAAAACTACCCCGTACATACTCGATCCGAATTGAGAGTGACTCCACCTGCCCAGCGCAGCATGCGCATCTCCGTGATGTGCAGTTTCTGCTCGTCACTCTTTTTGGTGGCCCAGGTTTCGCTACCGTAGAGTAAAAAAGGTAAGCTAGCAATAATATAATACGCTTAAAATACTTGATGTAGTTAGGTACTACTACGAATTTTAAAGTAAGCAGTATCACAATTTAATTAAACTTTTACGTCAGAAATTGTTTTAACCTGAATACTAACTCCTATAAACACGCTAACTTAGCTTTTAATAATTACAATATTAAAAGTTCGTAGTTAGTAGACACGAAACTTTTTGCTAAGAAAACAATACCTCAGCAATATAATAATTAAAATCTACCTTTGGAAAAGTGAGGAATAATAGGAAGTAACAAAAGACGTTCCTTTTTGATAAGTAAAGTGATACAAAATATGCAAAGAGAGCAACGGAAAACTTGATCTCTCAGAGGTCTTGTAAAACCTTTCATCTCAAGTTAAATTTTATTTTAATAGCCCTATCTTTTACCCTCTACTTGCTGCTAGGATAATAATATCTAGTAGGAAGCCAAATGATATTATATCCATGTCACAAACAATTACACTAAAAGAATTGAAAGGGACAAGTCGTTCCGGGCTTATTCACAACCATTAGAGATGGCTGAAAAGTTGGGATAAATAAACGGTAGATTCGCGATGCCATTTAGAGTTTTAATCACCATCATTTCACTGCAAAGACGTCCATTGCTGGACATACATTGACCTACACCAATTGTGACTACATCGTCTGAGTGTTGATGTTGAGCACTCAGTGAACTCCAGCAGCCTTCGCTAGGTCATTAGTTCACCAAGTGAGGGGCCTTCCAACGCTACGTCTTCCAGTAAGCGTTCACTACTCCAGAAGTTTTGAGCCTCATCTGCCATCCAACCTAAGTTACCGACGAAGAATTGCCAAACTAAAGGCGCCAAGAAAGGTGGCTTTACAGGCAATTGGCTGGAAATATTGCTCGCAAATACTAATCAGCTTTTCAATATTTTGAAATTATATTTTACGTTGACCCACACTAGGAATTTCTTCCTGTATCGTGGGTGCGTTTACAAACAAATAAACACACATACACAACACCCAGAGCCGGAACAACTATCTGTCGGGAACGGGAATCGAACCCGCGACACGCAGCGCAGCAGTCAATCGCTGAACCGCTGCATTACATTACATTTGCAGCCAGATAATTAACATTACTTAAAACCTTGCTTATTATTATCTTATCTCTACTATTAGACATACAGTACTTAGTATCACTGATTCGATTAACCCAATTCAACGTTAGGTAAACACTACAGGTTAAACAGAATATCGACAGGTTTGCTGATTACTGCATTAATTGGCACATGTAGCCGTCTAGTCAGTATCTGAACAGATTCTATAATTAGTTCCAACAGATAGACTGCCGTATTGATCAATCTGAGGAATTTATTAGCTAAACGTACTCATAAGATAAGGGATCATGATTCAGTAAACGCAAAGGGACAAAGGAAGTATTAAGTCAGGTGATAAGGAAGGTGAATACTGAGATGACCATGGAACGCTACACGAAAATTTTACTCTTAGAATCTCTTTTAATGCTGATCATCATCATCTTCCTGCCCTTGTCCCATATTACTTGGGGTCGGCGCAACACGTTTTCTTCGTCCATACCATCCTGTCCCCCGTCACGCCATCACTGATTCCCTTTTCTTTCATATCACTCCTCACACAGTCGATCCATCTTTTTTTTGGCCGTCCCTTCCCTCTCCATCCATCCACATTTATATTCATAACTCTTTTAGTAACATGCGTTTCATCCCTCCTCATCAGGTGACCATACCAGGACAAACGGTTTCCTTTCAACTTTTCTGACACTGGCGCCACTTTCAAACTTCCTCTAATATACTCATTTCCCACTTTATCCATTCTCGTCACTCCGCACATCCATCTCAACATTCTCATCTCTGCTACATGCAATCTCTTTTCATCCATCTTTTTCATAGCCCAATATTCTGATCTATACAGTACGACAGGTCTAATCACGGACTAATCTCTTTTAATGCTGATAAGTGTAATCGTACCTTTTTTTTGTAATTTAATAAAACGCCACCTCGGCAACATCTCCCCCCAATGCTTGCGTCCCTGGGGAGACTAAGAAAGCGTCTCCCCTGAAGTGTAATCATACCTAATATCAAAGTGTATTTGGTGCAGTGGTCGTGATTTCCATCTGGTATTTTTCAGTAGTAGCCCGAGTCTTGATTTGAGCCCGGATGATGCTCGCCCCTATGGGACTTTAACAAAACTGGTAAAATATGGGTATGCTATATTACCTACTCATCAGCTTTACTTCTCGGAAAACACAGGCATCATGATAAGTCTTGAAACTTTTGCAGTATCACTTTTTTTAACAAGCTTTTTTTTTTACTTGCATCTGTGTGTGTTCAGGTCAAATCTTTCAACTGAATTTTAAAGCAGTTATCCTCCACCGATTTAATGAAATTTTGCATACACGTTAAGTTTGGATGGCAATGCATGGTTAACTAAGTGACGCCGTTCTAAACCCAACATGGCGGACGACCCAAGATGGTGGTCTAGTTATTTTTTGTGCACTAACATGATATGGATATCAAATTCAAGGGACTGCTGAGAAGAATACGAAAAAGCTTGTTTTAAAAAAGATTTTTTTTTACATGTTTTTTTTTTAACCTTCACAACTGCGGGCAAAGATCGTTCCAGTGTGAGTACAGTTATGGCCTAGTGATATCGGCCGCGACTTATAAGTTGTACGTTGTGGTTTCAAACCCAGATAGGCACTTTACTTTGTGTAAATTATTTCTCCGCCACTCAAAACGGTGAAGGAAAACATCTTAAGGAAACCGACATGTCCAGAAAAATTCGAACACATGTGACATTCACCAACCTGCATTGGGCCCGCGTGGTGGATTACGGCACATTTCTTCTCACAGAAAGGAGGCCTGTGTCTCAGCAGTGGGAACATTAAAAAGGCTGATGATGATGATGAAAGGTCGTCCCTTTAGCCTTCCACTCTGCCCAATGTTTGCCAACTCTGTCCCTTTTAAGTGATTACGCGGACACGCAAGCGTTTCCTAGGTAGGCCTCCCTCGGCGACGGCTCTTGGCAAATCATAATTGTTTCATAAATAATTAAGGCCTGACATTTCTACAAACAAAGTTAAGGCTAAATTCATAGTTCACACCTCCACAATTAACTATTGCTTTCTAAATGTTAAAGCAATAAATAAAACAAACAACGTTGTTAGTATCAGATGATTAATAGTTTTTAAGATAAATATAATTTAGTAGTTTACAATGTTCTAATTATATTATTGTTTGAAAAATTTCAAGACAGTTTGGCAGTCGCTAGTCTGATAATATCTACTATAAAGAGGATTTGTCTTTTGATAGACTTTTGCAAATGGAAAAGTTAAAACAGGATAATGAAATCGTGGACATATCTGCCTCTTGCCGGACACACTGTGGGGCACAGTAGTACAGAACTGGTTCCCTGAAGCAATGAGACGAGGTCGCGGTAAATGACGAACGAGACGGCAGGACGAGCTAAACCGATTTCGCCTGAACTGGAAGAAGGAAGTGTGATGTCGTGGAAAGAGGAAGGAGCAGAGGGAGGCTTTTGACCAGGGATTCCAGCAAATAGGAAAAAATGCCTATTCTATGGCATGAGCCATCAATCAATACATGCTTAAAATAAACGCTAATAAAGATATGAAAATCTGAACACAAATATAAGATAACTAATGAATTCGTTCAACCTTTGCAAACAAAACATCACTTTAAAATTCGCCGCTACCAAAGTATGTATCATGTACCTATGTACCAAAGTACGCATAATATGCAATAACACACAAACATACAAAGGGCCAGTGAATCTCAGGGTAACGCAACACCAATCATAGTCCATCATGTGATTCTAGCAACGCTTGCAACATCTAATTCGAAATCTCGTATTCGTTCTGTAATCTCAACAATGGTAGCCTTGACTTGATTAGCTTACCTGGACCACTTAACTGAATTGTTGCAAATCGTCATGTAAATTTTAAATTTTAGTTTAACTTATCAGTAATTCTTACAAGGTTTTTTGTAACTACAAAAATTGCGAATTTTACATGACTTGATAATGTCCCCCATTGTTACACCCTATTAACTGAGCTCCTAATTTTAATTTTTTATGATGTATTTATCTATTCTCTATTTATTTCTACTGCTTCAGCCCTTTATGCAAAGCACAACAAGGCTTGTAACGATCTGGACTCCAGCCCAACGTAACAGATTTTAGTTAAAACGTGCAGGTTTTACACATTCAATATGAAATAAATTCCAAACACGATTCGATGTATTTGGCACTCGACACAGGATTTGGACATGTACCAGCATATCGATCCGGATTTGCATTCAGATTTTATCTAGCCATAAATTGCCAAGACTAAACAAAACACTAGGCTGAATGGTTCCAAACAGGATTTAAATGAACGGATAAATGTTAAAACAACAAGTAGCCTTTAAGCATCACATGAGAAGATTAGTGTCTAAGATCTTAGATAAAAAATGAGAACTCCTTTGTCAAAAGCAGATCATGTCAATGTCGTGAGCGTAGACAAATTGTTGCTAAGAGCTGCAATTATTATTGTGTACACACTGCCGTTCACATGCACGTACAACGAATTATTAAAGGTCGATTAAGATTATCTGCTTTTAGAACAATATGGTAACAACTTTTTTTTGGTACTATGTAATAGACAAAATTTTAGATAAGTTTATGAAAACTCGCCATTGTGAAACCCATGGTTTTAAAATATATCATAAGATTTTGGCAAGGTATTTTTTTCTTAGCGTGTTGATGGCATTTCGATATTTGACGGAAGGTGGCCTTGGTGTGCGTAGAGACACCGCACAAGCACTGGCTATCGGAACCATCTGAGAACCCCCACCTGTGGAGGTTGTCTTTGCTGCGGCCGACCTGATTGCAAAGTTTTTTTTTCTCTGCGATGGCTCGATGAAATGGTCCGGAGGTTTGAGCTTCTCTCACCGAGCGACGGTCGCATCTCTCCAAGGCAGCGCTACCATGAGATGGGCGCTTGTAGAATCATTAAATAAACCAAAATCTAGCTTCTACGAAGAACGATTCGCATTTTTTATGTATGGAGTTTTCATGAGCAACCTCATATCAAATAAAACAAGGTAGCAATTTTTTATTAAGAAGGATAAAATAAACTTTTTTTTGGTTTTTATTTTACAAGCCCATTTTCCAAAATGTATACCTCATTTCAAATTTATTTGCACAAAAATGAATTAAAATAACATCTATCACCACCTTTCTATATGATTACCGGGTAAAAACCTTATACTTTTTCTGGCATATGCAGGAGTTTTGGGAAAATGCGTAGTATGCCTTAAAAATCTAATTCTATCGCCATAACGTTCCCTGAGTATTTGTACAAAATCTCTTGTTTCACCCTTTGCTGTTGTTTCCCACGTTGATGGCATATTACAGCGCTTAGGATAGCAATCTGATTTGAGTGTTGAAGTTTGAACGACGGTGGTAAGTTGAGTTGTGTCTTCAGGGATTGTGTTTTCATCTTCATTGATATTATTTGCATCCGTTTTCGAAGTTAATTCTGTTGCAGTATTTTTTTCAGTAACAGTTATAGCACTAGCTGCAGTAGTTTTTTCAGTATCAGGTTTATCAGGAGCTGCAGTAGTAGTACAATGACTACTTTGGTAATTAATTAGGGCTGTGGTAATTTGAGGTATAACATCTGCTGTCATCTCTAATGTCTTGGTGCCTATAAATATAGTAGAGATATCAGTCTTGTCTACAGTCGTTCCAGTTACTTCTTTGGTGCTTTTAAATTAAGGTTATCCTTAAGTACTATAACTGTGCTTACCTTTTCAAGCGGAGGTGGTTGGGTACAGTTTGAGGTGCACACTTTAGCGTCTACTTCAACATACTCTGAAATTTGAAATATTTAAAAAGGGTGCTTAATCTTGGGTGTATTGACGTTAACGAATTTTAATAAATATTTAATTTATACGTTCTTACTCTCATTATTATCGCAATTATATTCGTGCAAATCACAGACATCCAAAAAAAGGCGATAGTTGCCGCCTTCAATCTGACCGCAAACGGATGTCCATGTGTGGTTGCAAATTTTTGATGCGGTGCATTCATCAAATTTCTGAAAGAATATCTATTTATTTATAATTTATGTATATACAATATAATAGAGAATAATATCCATCAAATAAGCTCCGAGAAATGTTAACTTTAATTAAAAGAAGACTAAGTCTCAGTTTTTTTATCCATAATCAACCAATGATTTAATAATTCGGTAAAATGCGTTTTGTTATCAAATTTTAATGTAATGAACGGTCAAATAATTAATATTCCAATTTATTTGACCGTTTGTGAGGCTGACAATTGTTGAAAAACGCATTTTACAGAAATTTTCAACCATTGGTTACCATATTTAACCATTGTTTGAGTTAACTTCAGATAAAAAAAACTGGGCCCTAGTGACCATACCTCGGAAATGTAATGATGTATGGTTGGTTGAACTAAAAGACAAGCTGAAAAAAGAAAAATTGTTAATAATTCCATAACAATGATTCGAAAACAAATAATAAGGTAAACAAATTCAAATGTTTTAAATACTCACATAAAGTTATCAGAATTCCAACAAACATTTTGCTAAAATTCTTCTTGTACTTTTATTCATTGCTGAAGGCTTTTTCATTTACTGCTTTCATAATTTGTTATACCTGAGTACATTTTGAACGGATGTAACAAACAGATTGGTTCTGTTTTATTAGTACGTTATTCAGAAAACGTGTTGGTCTCCAATGTTTGTATAAAATCGCTGTAAACCAGTCGTTACATTATTGTAGCGTGAATAATCAAATTTTGCTTGATTGTGAAATGTTTCAGTCTTTTATTGCCTACGTGTGATAAAATATATAGGTGAACATTTTTTTTGATATAGGAACGGTATATATTTTCTTTCTCATATTATTTGCATTGATCTTCGAAACGAATTCGAGATCCCAAAACCAAAGACACAACATAACACCACAGAATTAGGTAGAATTGGGAAATGGGTGCACCAATAGTGTCAAAGAAATTTAAAAAAATTGACTTATTTTTAATTACGCGAAATAAATCGGTAACAACTCTGTGGAATAGATAAAACTTATTTACAAAAAAATACAACCGACTTCCAAAAACACTAAAAAGTGTTTTGAAGTTATTTTTAACTCTGTAGTGTTTTTGGAAGTCGGTTGTATTTTTTGTAAAGAAGTTTTTATTTCAATTTTTGCTGTGGTACATAAAGGGCAAGTTCTTTAATAAAGTACCTATAATGCCTCAAGTGATGCCAGAATAGATTAACCGGATAACATGAAACTTGAACATAAACGGTGGAATGAGAGTATACCAGGGTGATCTGCGTACCCCTTAAGAGCGTACTGGCGTAATGTTATTTGATGAAATGGTGTAAACAATAAACAGACATGCGATTGCAGCAATCTCAAGAGATTTGACGTCATTTATTGAAGAGTTCTGTTGTATATCGCCGAAGTTCTTCATCAGATCTTCACCAAATTTAAATGGGACCAATACGGGAACAGATTCTATAAAATCATTTTTTTTAAAGCCACAATTGACGGAGAAATCAGTGAACAAACACAAACAAAAAAGAAAACAAACATACAGCCGATCATAGAAACTCCTCCTTTTTGGGGAGTCGTTTAAAAAGAATAGAATATTCTTTATAGTCTACCAAAATAGTTAACTCTCGAACCTTCAAATATATAAACATCGTCTTACCAGACACAACACTTTTTTAAAGAGCAATATACCTAACTAAAATCTGGAATTCCAGAACTATTTTCGCTCTTCATAGATTTTCAGCTCTCTAAAGATAACTAATTAAGATGTCAATTGAAATGGGTTTCTTATTCAGAAGAATTTAATTTGCAGTCTCGTTAGGATGCTATTGAATTGTAAAAAGAACGACAACATGCAGAGCATTTACATTTTTATTTAAATCTATACTTAATATTAAAAAGCTGAAGAGTTTGTTTGTTTGTTTGAACGCGCTAATCTCAGGAACTACTGGTTGGAATCGAAAAAATATGTTTGTGTTGGATAGTCCATTTATCGAGGAAGGTTATAGGCTATATAACATCACGCTACGGCCAATAGGAGCGGAGCAAAATTGAAAAATGTTGCAAAAACTGGAAAAATTATTCCTTTCGTTGCTTGCGCTGTGTCAGTGGTTAAAGTTATGCAACATTCATGAATGCAGGGTAGGTAGGTAGCCAGTTGACGGGAGCGAAGCCGCGTGGGACAGCTAGTTAATCTCTGCGAGTCGAAAACAATATTTGATCTTGAATTAAATGGTCATATCTAATTTAGAATAAGTGAATATGAGTACTTATCTAGAATCTAAGCAAGTATTTGTACTAGTTACTAGCTGTACTCGGTATGCTCTGCAATGCCACGTAATGTACAAAAGTGTGTTTATATAAAATTTTTGAAAAGCCCACCGAAGTTTCATCGCAATCGGATGAATGGTTTAGGAGTGCATAGAGGCCAAATATACAAACATTTATTCTTTTTTTATATAGAATTAGAGAGAGCTTTTGTAAATATTTATCTTTCCACTCTCTACGAAATATAAATCAGTGCGTTGAAATATCGTGTGACGTCACGGTGTGCTACACTTTATACTGACAAAGTGACGTAGCAAGCCCCCACTACTTAACTTTGATGTGCTTTAACTTTGTCATTTTTTATTTATTTGATAAAGCACAAAATACGGGTCTAATATTATTTGATTATCTCACTGATGGTCTAAATAGAATTATCATTCTCCTAGCCAGGCAACATCCCTATTACATTCATACTAGCGACCCACCTCGGCTTCACACGAGTAGTAGAGCACAATTATTATGCCTACATGCTTTTTTTTGTCATAAGGCCCCGGTGTGAAACCCGCTTTTGAATTTATTTTCGCGCGCGTTAGTTTTTATTTAGCGATAACTCCTAAGATATGCATTTAATATAAATGGTGTATAAGATTATATTAATGTGCATGAAATGCTGGCAACTAACGTGTTTAAGTTGATGTCTAAATAGCTTTGCAATAACCGCTGCATCTTTAGAAGTTAGAATGGGTATAGCAAGCTATCACGGACCATCTCGAACTTTTCTATAGATCTGTAAAAGAGAATCAATTCCACAGTAAAATTGTTTTGTTACATCTCAAAGGGATTAGCCAGCGTTTTCGGTGAAACCTCCCATGCGGCTTGACTTTTTCCGTCATTTTCAACAATTATTATCATGTTTTTGAACCGGCTTACAAAAAAAAACCCTTAACAATTAATACACCTAAACCTTTCTCACGAATCACTCTGTCTATTGGTCAAAACCGCATAAAACATCCGTTCAGTTGTTTTTGAGTTTATCGCAAACAGACAGACGCAACGGGAGACTTTGTTTTAAATGTAATATTTAGTGATAGTGATTCTTTAATGTACACAAAACAAACGGATACAACATATCTCTAACAGCAAAACTATTACTTCGTTTTTATCTTATTGTTTTTGTTTATTATTAATCTTACATCTATCATTACAGTTTTTATAATACTAATATTTTATGCTATGCATTACAAACAATGAATTCCTTGTGCATTTACCTAGAGTACATCAGAATAGGTATTTTAATAGAAGAAAAACGTCTGTGTAAACAGTAGAAAAATTACAAGTAAGTAGGTTTTAAATAAACCAGACTACTCCAGAAAATCAGAATCGGCGACACTCGTTTTTGTAATTGGAGTCTTGTATCCTTTGAAAACCTTGATAAACATCTTCCCGTTTTTCCAAAATGTTATTTTTTTAAGAATGACCGTGGCAATTGTTCCTGTTCGAAGAATCTGTGAAAGATTTATTTTTGAAAACATTTATAATGTAATAAAGAAACAGGCCAAGTGCGAGTCGGACTCGCGCACGAAGGTTTCCGTACCATTATCGCAAAAAACGGCAAAAAAATCACGTTTGTTTTATGGGAACCCCACTTGAATAATTATTTTATTTTGTTTTTAGTATTTGTTGTTATAGCGGCAACAGAAATACATCATCTGTGAAAAATTCAACTGTCTAGCTATCACGGTTGACAGACAGACGGACGGTGGAGTCTTAGTAATAGGGTCCCGTTTTTACCTTAAAAACGTCAGATTTCTTATTAAATATAGACCAACAGACCAAGATGTTGATGTTGACTTACTAGAGTCTTAATTATGTACATATTATAAACCCAAAAAGGGCAGCACATTACGCTCATTATATATTTAACTTTGGAACCAATCGCGAACAATCAGACGTTCTATGCACCGTACTTCGGGTGCAACAACGTCATAAGTAATAAATGAGGTTTTATTTAGGAGATCGATTTAAAAGTTGTCGTTTTACTAAAGTGAAATCTATTGATTATATCTTTTTATAAATCGGTGATTAAAATGTTGTTTATATTTTATATTTTAAATTAAGGTTGTTTCAGAATTATAAATGTTATATAAGTGGCATATTTTGATAAATTTGTTTGTTACGCTTTCACGCAAAAACTACTGAACCGATCATCATGAAACTTTGTACATATATTTTTGGAGGTATTCGAAGTAACAAAGGATACTTATTACTAAAAAAAATAATTAATGGCTTCACTGCGAGCGAAGCCGCGGGTAAAAGCTAGTATTCATATAATAGCACTTACACTTAACTTTTTCAGTGGTTAACAATAATCAACATTATTATTATATTAAAAGGCATATAAAAATCTAACGAAATTTTGAATAATTTATTTGATTTAAGTACCCATAATCAGACTTTTATGAGGAAATATCAAGCTAGAAATAATTTTGTAGATAAACAGTCAAACGCTTTTTTTTTTTTTTAACTTAACACATACTATCACTTAACTGAATTACTTTATAACAATTCTTGCATTCTTAATGTTTTTTTTTGTTGTACCTAGTAACTAATGAGGGCTTTATTTTCTTTTGTTTTTGTGCCCAATAGTTGACGCCACTGGCTAGT
Source organism: Orthosia gracilis (assembly GCA_947562075.1). Lineage (NCBI taxonomy): Eukaryota > Metazoa > Arthropoda > Insecta > Lepidoptera > Noctuidae > Orthosia > Orthosia gracilis. The sequence continues at coordinate 63,254,396 of OX387264.1, read as the reverse complement.
AAGATCCTTTAATGTAGAATAAATGTTTTTATATACCGCACGGAAGCAAAGTTTGAATTAAAATCACTTCTAATGCCGTAGAAATGCGATTAAATATAAAATCGAGTATTCCGCAGTTTTGCGCAGCTTTTATGATATTGTTTATTTATTTTTTGGAGATGTAGACACATGTTTTGACATTATTTTTTGGGTCACTGAATTTACCAATTTTAGCACGTATGACGTTTTTGCACCCGGTGTCAGACACACCCTGTTATATATTTTTACCGACTTCATTAAATGAGGTTAAAATATATTAGGCTAGAAATATAGTAGGCACAATAGCAAGAAAATAAAAAGGGAGAAAGTGCTCATAGGGCATCATAAAATTCGTCCGAAGTCAATGCGAAACGTGATCAAACAACTGACAGATGATTCTTTGGACCAAAAAAAGCTAGCTCTCTGATCAATTTACTGGTTACTGAATACACGTCCTTTCGTAGTATGGAGAGAGGTTTTTGCTTTCCAATACAATTCTCAAAGATCAAATTCTTATGTCTTATCAATTACCTGCGTAGTTGGTTTTTCTTTCTTTGTAGTGCGTTTTGTGGTCGGTGTTGTGGTTTGCATAGCCCTAAGTATTGCCGCTACAAACTCTTTCGGTGGAGGCTCGAGAGGCTGATGGGTTGTTTCGGGAGGCAAATCTACCACCCGATTGACCCTACACGAACGACAAGCATGTTTTATAGTAGTGTCATCAGACCAAGGCTTGTATTTGCCCGTCGCCTGTGGTGTAAATCTCCTCCTCTCGTTCCAATTTGTTGTGCGTTTTTGTGTAGCTTTTGTAGCAGATGTTGGTAGCGTATAATGCGTGGTCATCTTTCTTTTTGGCGGATGCCTTAACATCACCCTTCTTCCATTAGCGTAGTAGATATAAAAGCCTTCAACTCTTGTCAATAGAGGCGGAAGAGATGGACATTCGAAAGGTCTGAAGCAATCCGAATAGTTCGTGACTTTATACACTGTGAATATAAGCATGTTATACGAGTATTGTAAAAGTAGGTATTATTTTGTTTAGTTGCTAGTTAGTGCTGATTCACACAGAGATCCGTTTTACAGGTTCGTTTTATCGTATATGGAACTCACTGCCTGCGTCTGTGTTTCCGAACGCATACAACCCGAATCTCTTCAAAGTTAGAGTTAACAGGCTTTTTCTGGGTAAGCTCACTCCATCGTCGACTTTGTCTCTGTCACCTCTGACCTAGACTAGAGTCAAGAGCAAACCCATAAAATATAAAAAAAAAATATATAATATATTCGGCGCTGACGTATCTAGTTGTGTGAGCGAGCTCACACACATGACATTATTCCAGATCCAGTAAAAAATGTCGATCCGACAAAAGATCCGTTTTACAGGTTTACTGGCTTTACGAGCTGCCTATGTCGCCGTGTTTCCTCCGACGCAGACGACGATGGTACCAATACAACACGATAACGACCATTCTTGTAGAAAGTTGGTGGTACACTGACTACAAGTGGTTTGAAAAATACCTCCAGTAGTGACAGATCCGTTAAAAAACGATCCTGGAAATACGGATTTCTGTATGAACGTACCCTTAGTGCCAGTTCTCAAGGATCAAAACCACATAATTTAACGTGACAGCCCATGTCAGCGGCATTTCGTCTTTCGCGAGTTGTGATTGCATCACTTATAGCTCAAAACGCATTCTGGCTTTTCTTCACTGCCACAATGCGTTGTGGCCTGTTTATATTTACCAGAATGCGTTCTGAGCTGTTTTTTTTTTCGCTCAATTGGAGGTTTTGGTCTTTGAGCAAAAGATATACATACTTACTAAAATTTCTGTCACAGTTATACTCGAATAGATCACATTCATCTGTGAAAAGCCTGTAGTGTGTCTTGTTTTCATAATAGCCACACTCTGGAATCCACGTGTGATTGCAAATGTCAGCCAAAACACACTGGTTTATATCCTGAAACTATTCAAGAACACGGTCTTTACGGGCAATCAGCCCGAATATCTGACAAGCAAGTTTACCAAGCTTGCTCATTTTACTCAGTAACTATGAGGTGGTGGTTATAATTATAGGCAGTTACTCGACGTATAATTTATCCTTGCAAATGTGAGACGGTACTTCACGCCAGAACAGCTGCTCAAGTTGTATCAAACGCAAGTTCGATCATGCATATAGTACTGTTCTCATCTCTGGGAAGGATCTGCCAAATACCAGCTTGATGCACCTGAGTAGATCGAAAAACGGACCAATAAGCTCATCGGCAATGAGGCACTGGTCGAGTCAAAGCTCCAGAGCCTTGAAGATCGTCGCCGAGTTGCCAGCTTGTCGGTTTTTTATCGGTTGCATTTCAGAGAGGCCCGTTCCATCATCGGACTACAAGATGTACGGTGATGCACCAGCGATCGGCACATGGTTGACATTTCACCAATACGCACTAAACGTTTTGGGAAAAATTTCATTGTGCGTACACCTAAGGAGTGGAATTCCTTGCCAGAGTCTGTGTTCCCCGATAGCTACAACCTAGGGGTATTTAAATCAAGAGTGAATAGGTTACTTCTAGGCAAGCGAGCATCACCGTCGACCACATCGGTACCATCAGGTGACATAGTGGTCAAGCGCGAGCCTAACGATAATAAAAAAAAATTGCTAGTATGCTTCTTCTTCATGGAGTATCGATGATGGCAAAATACAGTTTTGAAATATTATGTTTGGCCTAATATTCAGCTACGGCAACACCATTTGCTGACGCGGCCATAAGGTCCTCACATGTACCTATAGGTTGGGCAAGCTGTACTGGACTGGTATTCAGAAAGTGCTACGCAGGTGTTGAAGTATTCCCCCCGGTGGGTTCCCGCATTGTCGAGGCGAGGGGGGCTCATTAACGCTTTTCAGGGCTTTTACCGATAAGCCGACGACGTAGCGACCATCATGGTGGTTGCCTAGGCGACATTGCAACTGAGGCGGGTCGCGATGTCTTACGGGGTCTCCCATACGATATCGGGGCTGAGGTTTGGAGGCCGCGACAGGAGAGGAGTGCTGGTATTGCGGTGCGCCGCTTTCCTTACCTTTCGCGGCCTAGACGGGGTTGCCTCCGTCTGATGGCGGATTCATGAGGAAAGTTTCATAAATTTTGGTCTGCGACATCTTGTATTTTCATTTTGACCCCATATTAGCATTTAGGGACCCCAAAAGCCATGAAAATAACACTCATTACGAAAGATTCAAAAGTTTTGGGCTGTGCCATCTTGTATTTTAATTTTGACCCCATATTAGCATTAAGCGTCCCCAAAAACCATGAAAATGACACCCATTACAAAAATATCAAAAATTTCGGTCGGTGCCATTATGAATTTTTGTTTTGACTACTATTCGCAATCATTATTTTTATTTTGACTAATTACCCAAAAAAAAACAAAATAAAATACACCCATGACGAATATTTCGATCTTCTTTGACAAAGTAAATTGGACACAACTTCCTCTGGTACAATTTAACGGAACTACTATTCCAATATGTGAGAAGGTTAAATACCTTGGGGTTTGGATCGACAGATATCTGTCTTGGGGTCCGCAGCTTCAGGACGTAAGCCGCAAAATTTTTGCATCTGTCAGGTCCCTTAGACGATTGCGAAACTTTCTTCCCACTGCCACTAAAATTGCGCTGGCACAGTCCCTTCTGCTTCCTATCCTTGACTATGCTGATATCAGTTATCTCGATCTCACCCAGGCACAACTAGTTAAACTTGAGCGTCTTCAAAACCTTTGCATAAGATTTATATTTGGCCTGCGCAAATATGATCACATTTCTGAATTTCGGACAAAGCTCAAGTGGCTTCCCATACGTCTTCGTCGGGATTCTCATATTTTATTTCTTCTTTACAGTATTCTGTACAATCCTACAACCCCCTCTTATCTCAAAGAACGTTTCAAGTTCCTTCATGACACACATAATAGATATCTGAGGTCATCGGAAAACTTGAGACTAGAGATGCCGATGCATTCCACCAGCTTTTATGACAAATCTTTTACAGTTCAAGCGGTGCGGTTGTGGAATGCTTTGCCCGTGTCAATAAGGCGTGCTCAATCTCTGCCCATTTTTAAAACTATGGTAAAGAATCACTACCTCTCTCTTTAATAGTTGTTTTTCTTGATTTCTCTGTTTTTGTTCCATACTTATTACTGTATATATTTGTCTATATAATATATATGTATATGTATTTATTTATATATAAATAGTACACCAAAGACTACCTACAGTGCTGTTTTTCCTTTCATTTTTAAAATCCATCCAAAGGTTGTCTTGAAAAGATCGCTTTTAGCGATAAGGCCGCCCATTGTGTCACCCAGTGTAATGTTTACTTCTTCTATACTTTCTGTAACTTTTATGGTGTACATAATAAAGAGTATTCTATTCTATTCTATTCTATTCTTTGAAGTGTGTTAAAAAACTTTCCTAACCCTCTGATTTTGTTTCACTGTGGTCTCATAATAAATCGGTCGATAGATTAGCGGGAAGTCGAGCGCGAGCAAAAGTGACATTTGTCCAGCCTCGTTAATGCCTCGCGGGAGACTGAAGAGCCGTTGGGCGGCCGCTTCGTTATGTTTTTCTTTCCATTTTTTTATTAAATCTATATACTTTTACATTTTCAAATATTATTCTATAAAAACTAAAATAAAACATTTAAAAATACAAAAATAGTAGCCCACCGGTATCGGGAACAGGGTCCAAGCTACTGGTGGTCAGGGCTCCTGAGAGAGGAAGCTCCTGACTATACGCGCCCAGTCCAGGAGTACCGCTTTCTGGATCAAGTCCTTGATCCAGCTGCCCAACGAAAGCCTCCTCAGATGTTTGTCGAGGCTCTTGGCTATTATTCCATTGGCCGTCCCGACTTTTGGCACAATGACTAATGTATTCACATCCCACATGACGACTACCTCGCGAGCCAGATCAAGATACTTGCTTTTCTTATCTCTCTCAGCCTTCACGAGGTTCTCGTCATGGGGGACCTCTATATCAACAATCATTGCGCGAAGCTCTAGTTGGTCTATCACCACTATGTCAGGCTTATTGGCAACAATAGTCCTGTCAGTAATGATAGACCGATCCCAATACAACGTGACATTGCCATTTTTGAGAACTATGTCGGGCACTTACTTATAGTAAGGCACTTTCGATTCCACAAGATTGTATTTAAGAGCAAGTTGATCCTGGCTACAAGGTTGTGTCTATTTAAATAGTCTCCGTTAGCCAGACTAGAACAACCGGAGATAATGTGACGGATTGATTCCCCCGGCCGGTGACATGCCCTACAGATGTCAACCGTGCCGTCTTTCACAATGTATTGCCGATATTTGTTCGTCATCATAACTTCGTCCATAATCGCAAAGACAAAACCTTCGGTTTCCCCGAAAAGGTCACCAAATCGCAGCCAGGCCACGGATGCTAAAAGATCTACATCGGGCCCATGTAGGACCCGATAAAAGCGTCCGTGAATCTCCTTGCTCTGCCATACCTCCCTGCGGCTATTAGTACGATATTTACTATATTACGGTGATTCATACGATTTGTGGTAAGCAATATGAGGACTCTCCCATCCAGGGCGTCAGGTTCTGTCCGAGTCCATTTGAGTATGCCGAAAGAATACATCAAGACCGACATGACCCAGCTGTTGGAGACGCGCACCTTGTTCCCGCCTCATAAAAGACTATTTAGTTCATTTTTTCAGGCGGCCAATCATCCATGTAAAGGAGGTGAGATATGACCTGACCTGCTCTTCTGAACTTATGGCCCAGGTCCGAACCCTCCAGCAGTGTACTAAGAGGGTTCAGGGCTAAACAAAACCATAGTGGACTGAGACTATCGCCTGAAATATTCCACGATCGATCCTTATAGGAATCTGTCGACATCCTGGATAGCGAAGGACAGTCCTCCACTGCCCCATATACGACATCAGGAAGGCGCGCAAAGTTGCATCAATTTTATACAACTCCAGCACCCTCATGAGCCATGTATGTGGCACTGAGTCAAAGGCCTTCTTGTGGCCTACCCAACATGTCACCAGTTCACTTCGGAAACGGCGAACCTGCTGGCTTATGGCAATGTCTATAAGGAGCATCTACTTAGTACCGCGGGACCCGTTCCTACATCCATTCTGAGAAGCAGACATGATTGAATTCGTATCAATATGTTGATTAATTTTAGCTCTCAGAATGGATGTAAAAACTTATTTTATTATTAAAACAATTGAATTGATTTATAAATTATACCCTGAGAATAAACTTCTATAGATCGTTAATCTTTCATAATCTTCTAGAATAATAAGAAAATGATCAAAAAAACATCGTTTTCTCCTTTTCAGAAATGTTTTTTGAGAGAGCGAAGTTTTCGATATCATGTTTTGAATCTCAGAAATGAAAAGTACTTTTATTAAACTATAACTAATATTTTTTTGCATTTAAATCAAAGTGATGGTAAAGTCACTTTGATTCAATAATGCCTTAAAACCCTTTATTTTGATACCGCACACGATGGGTATGACCCCCCCCTCCGCAATATGGCTTCCAAAAGCCAACATTTTTTCTATCCAATTTTAATGTAGCTATACTTCATTAAAGATAGCTTGATCTCTGCGACAGCTGTCAGTATCAATACAGTAACAATAGCGCTTGACAGGCTAACAATAACGTATACGTCAGTTTGACATATGTCGCAGAGATCTAGCTATCTTTTATGAAGTATAGTGACACTCGCAAGGTTAAGACAAATCGATTAACGTAGAATCATCAAAATCGGCCAACGCGTTTGGTCTCTAGAACGCCACGTAGGAACAAACATACATACAAACACATAGACTGATTAACACATTACCCTACTTTGACAGTCGGGTAAAAATCTTATTCAAACATACACTAATTAAGAGCGTTCTTTAATTTATCAGAAGAATTAAAATCGACTAATCAGACATCAAACAGCTCAGAACATCGAGTGACACGGATTCTTGCAAACCCGAAGGACAAACATATTATTTATTTTAATCGCATATAGTTTGCAACAAGCAAGTACCTATCTCAACTCATAAATACCTACTTGTTGTTGATATGTAAAAAGCAATCTTACCGGTATAAAATGTTGTTCATATCTCAGCGGAATAAATGTGATCACTGAAAAGAATCACAGATATAAGTCACTATATTAGTAAAACGATATTTCGTACTATATTTTGAAATTGACTCAAAGTGGACCTAAAGAATTCTTGATGCCCGAACTACGAGCGAAAGCCACAGCAGAGCCAATTTCGATTAAGAACACAGGTTCTTAATCCACAGGGAGGGTGTTAGTAGATTGAGCTACTCGTAAATGCGACTAATATTATTCTAGTCCACCAGTTTTTCTTAAATATGAGCTGGGCTCTCACCCAAACATTAATACTAGGTCACTAAAACAGTGACAAAACGAAATGTAAAAGTCCGAACAAATATGTAATCAAACTTAGGATTTACCGATAAAACCTAAGATTTACCAAATCCTACTGGTAAAAGTAAGAAGTGATGTATGATAATCGTTAATTTCGGGCTTTTACTAGTAATCACTGGATAAATCTTAGGATTTACCTCAGAGACTATTTAAAAAAAAAAAAAAAATTAATGTCATCATAACACACAGTGATACGAAATGATGAGAATCATATCAATAAATAAAAATTCATTAGCTTCACCAAAGTAGCCTTTATTTATTTAACCATTAATGTAACTCCTCCCCCCTCCTCGCATCGTGTTCCTCATTACTGAGGGTCGTGATTCCCTTATCATCGTGGAAGCAACTTCAACCATTAATGTATACACTCATAATAAAGTGACAAGAAGAAGGAACAGAAAAAAAAATTGTTAAAAAAGTACGCTTAATTCAAAAAAGACTCTTCCAGCACACCTGCGAGAGAAAAGTTGAAATAAAAAGAGCAGACAGTCCCTCTAAAAAAAAAACATGTAAAAATTCACTATAAAATAGAATAAAATATAACTGATTAATATATACTCACATATACATGCATATTAATAAATAAAATATTTCAATAATAAATACTAAATAATAATCATCATCATAATATCAGCCGAAAGACGTCTACGTCGGCCTATAATAAATAAATTATCATTATTATTTGCAACTATGACGGAATTGAAAGATGATGTTCTTTCACACTCTTTTTAAAAACAGCAAGATTTTTGCCGTCCCTAATGTCAGGCGGTAAAGAGGTTAAGTTAAGATTTATGTTAGGTTAAGTTAAGATTTATGTTTATTAGTAGTTTTTTTTCGACAAAGTCTGCTATTCGAATCACAATTCAACCGACTTCTATAGGTTTTATTTTTTTCTGAGTGAGGTTCCTCAGATTTATTTTGTGATTACAAAAGCCCCAAATTAGCGATTATCATAAATGATTTTGGACTTTAACCAGTAAGACCTGGTTAATCTTAGGAGATAATGGTAAATCCTAGGTTTTACCGTAGTTCGGGCTTTTACAGTAACATATATACTAAACACACCAAATTGGATCGTGGTAATACCAGAATAAATGTTAACGCATTTGGCATCATGTTCAGAGTGCTACCAAAATTGTAATAAAGCTCAGTGAACGTTGGGTATCCAAAAAAAAAATTGTACATTATGCAACTAGTGAATAAAGAATGGATTGAAAGCTAGGGCCATAGATGAATCACGAAAAAGTGAAGGTTTCTAACAATTGAATCACGACCGTAGGGAGTGATTCATAATGATTCAAGTGTTAGAATCCTGAGCGACGCGAGTGATTCATGGCCCTCGATATAAATCCGTTTTATACTTGTATAAAACGGATTTATATCGAGGGCCATGAATCACTCAACTCAACAAAATATGGTATGCACCTTGTTGCATACCATATTTTATACCAGGATTACGAGAAAAAGAAAGATTTAAGCGAAAAGCACAAAAAATAATAATAAATAAATAAATGGTTAATTACCTTCCAAATTTACAAAAAAAAAATGTGAAACCTCAGAGTTTCACATGTTTTGTAAATTGAAGCTGAGCTAGGTAATAGCACCTGTGTTTCAGGAGCCAGTGACCACCTCCGTTACGTTAAATAATCAAAATTAATTAAACACCAATGCAATTAATATTAGAATTACAATCCAAATAAGTATACACTAAACATCATAGACTAAAATCAAAATCATTATTAAAATCCTAAATATAAACAAACTCAAAATTAAATCGATGAAGGAGTTTGAAAGTCGAGTATTCTTTGCACAAGAAGTTTGTATCGAGTATTTTATGCGCAAGGAGGTTGTATAGCATTGAGATACAGGTAGAATATATATTGGTGTGTTCTAAATTCAAACACCAAAACAGTGATTAAAAGTGCTTTTTATTCACTGTTTTCTGTGAAAAAAATAATTTTTTAGAGGGGGGATAGTATAAATATAATTAAACTCTTTTCAGGAGCGTTTAATGGATTGGCGCGATTGGGAGGAAAAACAAAAACATCGGGAAGAGTGGAAGGCTATGGAAGATACTTTTGCCCAGCAGTGGGATAGTATAAGTTATATTAAAAATAGTTCTTACTTGCCAGAAAGCTCAATAACTTTATCATTTTTATACATTTTACCAATTTTTTTTCATTGAAAACACCAATATTTTTAAACTTTATACAGTTTAAAACAAATACGATCAAAATACATAATGTACTCACTAAACTGAAATAAATTTAATACTAAACTTGCCTTAATCGATTTCCCAGACGTAAAATGGAAAAACGATTTATGAACGTTTACAAAAATATGTAAATAAATACAACTTACCTATTTTTCCTATTAATATTATAAATGTGAAGTTTTATGAGGTTGTATGTTTGTTATTCTCTCACGCAAAAAGTACTGAATGAATTTTGATGAAACTTTATAGTACTCGTTGTATAGTTTTTACCAACAGCTGGCAGCTAGTCTGTTTGTAATATATCAAACCCTATTTTTAATAAAAGAAAATTTTGATGGCTTTACATTATCCTAATAGACACCGATTTCTGAAGAAAAAAAAACCGTGATTTACCAAAAAAAATGGTTTTTTTAAATCTCTTGTCAGCATCAAATAAAAACGAAAGGTCCATTATTATGAGAAGAGATTTTAAAACCACAATTTTTAGTAAACTATGATTTTTCTACTGCTGTTCGTAACTCTACATTAGGCACCTACATAATTTCAAAGAAAATTATAACCTTAACATCAAAGGTATGACTCTCACAGAAATTCTAGTGCTCCTGACAGTAAACAACTTCACACGAGAATAATTTCACGTGGAACTGAATGTTACCGCCAAAATCGAAGAGCGAACAGCGTCATTAATTATTGCAGTAGCCGAAAAATGCGTTTTCGGCTACTGCAAAAATGCAGACTTTGATGAATGAAACTAACAACTCTAATGACTCGTTTAGACACTCGCCGAGTACAGACGAATAGGCACGAAAACGAGTATATAAACACCCTAGTCGGGTGTATTCGACACTCGCCCTTCTTTTTCCCATAATTCTTATTTCGAACTTTTGAAAATCGGAACATCGAAATTCGGAATAAAATATTTCGGAGTATTTGGGTGTTCCCTTTTTATGCGGGTCGTATCGGGCAGATAGCTTTCTCATAAACAAAACAATCCAGTAAATCGATATACGTCTCTGTCTTGCCAAGGTCACACACTGGCCTCAACGACGACGTCCATAACGTTGCAACACTGCGTTCATTCACTGGTGTTGCCAGCGGAGGAATTTTCTAGAGACATTAGAAAAGGTCAAGATTTATATTTTTTTATTGTAATGGATGTTTACGTAAGAGAAGGCTTGGCTGATGTTCTGATGTTGCTGGTAATGTGAATTGATCATGAGCTCTTTATTGTACTTCTTACACCACAGGAGTATCAGGTAAGTGGACCTGCTTGATGGTTCGACGCGATTCAATTTATATCACACTGAGTAGTGACCCGCTCCGGCTTCGCCCGTGAAAAATTATACACAAAAACCTTTCTTGTTTCTCACTCTTTCTATTGGTTAAAACTGCATGAAAATCCGTTCAGCAGTTTTTGAGTTTATCGCGTAGAAACGCGGCGGGGGATAATATGTAGCGGTTTTACTACGCGAAATGCTCTGATAAAAACTATTGTAAGGAAGCAGAATATTAGGCCGATAAATATGTAGATCCTAAGTTATTAACTGTGCCAGAAACGAATACACTTTAAGTAGAAAATCAAATCAAATCAAATGGTTTATTCCAAATAAAAGTTAGAGGTACTTTTTAATTGTCAAAAAAATAAATAAAAAAGATGACTCTAGTTGCAAATTCGCAAGCGTCAGTAGGTCTCAATGGAGAAGAATTTGCAAGAAACTCCACGGACGCTCTTTTCCATCAGTTTTAATTACAAGTTTTTGGTTACATCATTCTTGTTGAAAAAATACAAAATTTATGTGAGAACGATGTAAAAAGGTGTGCACGTTAAAGCGTCTAGAGTAACAAATAATAAAAAGAAAACAATAAAAGGCCAGAATTCTTATGAAAAGGACTGTTAGTAGTAAAAAGTGATAACTACATACCCATCCGTACATAAACTCAGGCCTCTTTCCAGTGGGGGTAAGTAGAAACTAAAAAACGCAACCTGGTAACTATATTCTGGCCAAGATGAAGGTTCAATATTTACTATCCTTTTTTTTATATGGCTTCGCACGGTTTGTGCATTTAGCCAGTGTCAGGTTCTAGTTTCTTTAGTTTTTAGTCCAATGTCCTAGTTAGGCCCCAGTTAAATGGCGGTAACTTTATTGGGAGCTTCCACGGAGTTTTGTCGACAACATGAACCTCATGTTCTACCGCTGTATTTTACTTGCCCACTAATAATATTCAATTTAACACAATTTTAGGAAAATCAAACAGAGAAGTAAGATAGACGCCATCACGTTCCCGCCAAAAACTCTCTCACTATACTTCATAACAGATAGCTTAATCTCTGCGACAGCTGTCAGTATCAATACAGTAACAATAATGTAACAATAACGTATACGTCAGTTTGACATAATATGTCGCAGAGATCAAGCTACCTTTTATGAAGTATTACAAAGCACTGAGTTCAATCAGCTGACTACAAGTGTGAAAATTAAACGAATATTCTAGTCCTATGATCTTGGATATTTTTTATTCTCAGACTATCTTTTATCTGAACTAACTCAGATAAATCGATGTACAATAGTTACAACATTCTATATCGAGTTTGTTTAATTTTTTTTGTTGAGCAGAGAGTCGCCCTGAAAAAATGCAGTTTTACTCTGTTAGTGAACATTGTAACTTCAAAATGGCTGGAGTATAGTATCTACTTACCCTTATATGTAGGTATAATGAATGTATAAAGTATCTTATATTTACATATCGGTCCATTCACTAATTAGTCATTTATTACTTAATTAAAACGACTCCACAAGGCCGCCAGTATTATTATTAATTGAATCTTCATTAATAATTGTAAAATTAAAAGTTTAGAATGCGAACTATTCAAAATAATATAACTAAGTAAGGAATTTATTATTAACATTGTGGAATTAATAACTAGCTTCTGCCAAACTCATCAAAATTAGTTCAGCGGTTTATGAGTAAAAACTTAACAATCAGATAGATAAATAGAGTTATTTTCGTGTTTATAATATTAGATTATAGATTTTATTCTTGAGGTGTATGTCATGTGTATATAACACACATGACATACACATTGCGCAAACAAAAATTCCATCACGCTCAGGTCTAAATACAATATTTACCAAATAAGTGACACACCTCCAACGCATGTCACAACTATAATAACCTTTGCTTATTCCCAATAGTCAAACTTATTCTGAAAATATATATGATTAATCTGACATATAAACACCCAAAAACCACTAGTAAATTCCTCTCGCCCCTTTTATTTGCGCTGATGAATTATAATTTTTAACCGACTTCAATAAGGAGGAAGTTCTCAATTCGACAGTATTTTTAAATTGTTTTATTTGTGTTTCCTCCGATCTCTTTATTTGGTGAACCGATTTTGATGATTCTTTTCTTATTTGAACTGGTGCTTCTCATGTCCCATTTAAATTTAGTGATGATGTGATGAAGAACTTCGGAGGTATACAACAGAACTCTTCAATAAACGACGGCAAATCGCCCGGGATTGGTGCAATCGCATGTCTGTTTATTGTTTACGCCATTTCTTAACATTACGTCACGCCAGTACGCTAAAGTGGGGTACGCAAGATGTGTACAGCCTATTTCCCCTTGGTACACTCTCATTTCACCGGTTATATTCAAGTTTTATGTTATTCGGTTAAACTATTCTGGCATAACTTCTTGCATCTAAAATGCACTTTACTATAGAACTTGCTCATTATGTACCAACTAAAAAGTAAAAAATAAATACTCTTTTCACAAAAAAATACAACCGATTTCCAAAAAAAAAACACTACATAGTGAAAAATAACTTTAATTACGGAAGTCTGTGTAAAAAAACGAATAAACAAGAACAGTAACACCGACTTCCGTAATTGAAGTTATTTTTCACTTTGAGGTGTTTTTTTTGGAAGTCGGTTGTAATAATTTGTAAAAAAGTTTTTTATTTATAATTATTTTTTCATAATATACTTTATTATTACATTCACAAAAACAAGTGTACAATGGCGGTCTTATCGCACAGGGCAATTTCTTACAGACAACATTTGGATGGACTGTACGATAGGAGAAGAATTTAGGGCTGTCAGTGTACAAAATTACATACTTAATTAATATAACTTAGACATAATAACCTACAATACATACATACAATATTACATAATACAGAATATGACGTATGTTGATGTCAGAATGTCTGACCATTTTCTTTACGCGTTCTTTCGTATTAAATAATAGCAAAAAGATTGTCATTTTGGTATTTTCTAAACATTTAATATCTTTTGGTCCAGGGGTTCTGACGCTTACCTCTCATTGATAGAATGTCACTTTACTAAAGCCTCAGGCCTCTAATATCTATTAAAGTTACACATAACATCTCAAATGTTGCGCACACGCATCACAAATCGTGACGCTTTAGTTGCATCACTGTACCACAGTTGCGTCTAAACGCACGTTGACACCGCACCTCAGTGGTTCACCTCGGAATTGACATTGACGCGAGCATATGACCAGCGCACTTGAATGTGTGTTATAATATACTTCCGTTCATTAATGACTTCCGGATTTAGATTAATTATACTTATTAGCAATTTTATATGATATGGTGCATAAGTGTAATTAGGTGTTGAAGTTTAAGGTTGGTATAAAATAATGGTTTAGAGATTATAAAGACGCAGATAAAAACGTGGGTTGAGTCACGTAGCAATATGGATATAAAAATGCATTGAAGAATCTAAAGACGCTATTTACAGAAAATCATGCTGTGCAGTCGGAGGATACATGTATATGCGCAAGCTGGCTGACCAAAACCAGATGTATCCTCCGACTGCACAGCATGATTTTCTTCTTGTTTACGTCTTTTTAGTTCGCTTTTTAAGCAGTCGGGTTTGTTGTTATTTTTAAATATCTTTTAAATTTACAATTTTTTAGTTATTTGTTTTTTAGAATTAGGTACATTTAAACATATAAGTGACATATATTTTTGTAATCACCTCTTAAAACCCTTTATTTTGATACCCCACGCGAAGGGTTTGTAAGAAAAAAAATTGGGTCAGTACAATATGACGCCATTTTTCTATTTTCAATAATGTATTATAGCCAGTGACACTCGCAGGGCTAAGACGAATCGATTGACGTAAGAATCATCAAAGTCGGCCAATGCGTTAGGTCTCTGGAACGCCACATAGGAACAAACATACATACATATATACATACATACATAGACTGATAAACACATTACCCTCCTTCGGCAGTCGGGTAAAAAGACAATGTTAACAATTATAATATTTATTAGTCTATTTTTTAGAAAATATTTATGTATTTTATTAGTTAGATAGTTTAGTAATATCTGATTTTAATAATTGTTCATTTTTATTTTTTTTTATTTTGTACTTCTACCACTATTTTATCCTTTTTAACCCAAAGGTTGACTGGTAGAGAATGCCTTGATGCATTAAGTCCGCCTATGTATCACCATTGTACATGAAGTTTAAACAAATAAATAAATGTTTGATAGATCTATCAGGCATTGTAGTTTTTCCTACTGCTCCGTTATTATTAGGTCCTTTAGAAACTTAAACGCACTGTGTTTTCTTTTGCGACACCGTCGCCATACACATCATTAATCCTTCGAGCCGTTTCTGCAGCACGATGGAATTCGTACTCGTAAATAACGCGATATTTCAAGTTTTCCATTTTGTAAACTGACTGACGCAAAGAAAAAACCAAAAGAGGAAAAAACAAATGAATTACGGTTTTCCAAACACAAAAGCATGAGTTAATAGCTGTTAAATTTAAAATTGGAATTCCAAACCAACGAGGAGATATTTGAGATCAAAGTGGCCAGTACGACAAAACGCTAATTTCATATGTAATGACCTAATATTTTCTGATTAATTTCGTTGCGGGATCCAAGACAGTTAAATTCATTCTCCGGGACTTTGTCGAGCTTCATTGCCTCGACGCTTTAATGGTGGTCGCCACTGTTGATTCTGGCTTTTGATAGTGCGTTGGGGATGTCCCAAAAAAAATATCTATCAGGCAAAGTCGAATAGACAGATGACAAGAACTAACAGCAATAATGCTCTTCGGCTTAAAATTTTGGTTACGGTACTACTAAAAACAACTCTTGAAGAACATAAGAAGTACATAGAGATAGAGAAGACAACACTAAACAAAATACTACGTAGGAAGATCATAGCTGATATAATTTATTCTGACCTTTAGCGTCATTAATAAATGTATTACATACAAGAATGTATTAATACCAACTAATTATAATAACATTTCCAAACAAGGTGTCAAGGTTTGAATGAGTCATAAAAAGAAATATTGTTAACCTTTCACTGATTGGTTTATGAGTTAGCGCCGTCATTTGTTTGGGTTTCCGATTCGGAGAGCAGCCAAGTTTTGGTCTGGGGAAAGCCTGATTTTTCGGCAAACCTTGAAGAAATAAAATGTGCAACTGTTGCATTTATTTGGCAGCTCTATAACAAATAACAGTAAGAAGAAACAATAGTTTCTTGCACGTTTATTTAAAAAGATTCAATGGTGACTTAGTTAGGCATTCTCTACCAGTCAATCAAGAGTGGTGAAGAGACAACATGACAGGCGTATTGTTAAATAATTAAAAATCGGCCAAGTGCGAGTCGGACTCGCGCACGAAGAGTTCTGTACCATTACCGCAAAAAAAAACGGCAAAAAAATCACGTTTGCTGTATGGAAGCCCCACTTAAATATTTATTTTATTCTATTTTTAGTATTTGTCGTTATAGCGGCAATACATCATCTGTGAAAATTTCAACTGTCTAGCTGTGTCTTGTAATGGCAGTGGGTCCATAGGCGTACAACTTCTAGTCTCTAGAAATCGTGTAGCGCCGATCAAACCAACGACGATACCGAGGCTTGAACTTTGTGGAGCTTTGTTGGGTGCAAGGCTGTGTACTAAGGTTCAGGAATCGCTTACCATGCCCATTCATAAATGTAGATTCTGGTGCGACTCAACCATAGTCCTGGGTTGGCTCTCTACTCCTTCTAATCAATTAAAACCTTTTGTCAGAAACAGAGTCAATGAAATACAGGAAAGTACTTGTGGTCATACCTGGAGCTACGTACCGTCGAAGGACAACCCGGCGGATCTTGTTTCCCGTGGTCTCAGTGCCGACGTTATCATGCACACACCTCTGTGGTGGTCTGGACCCTCATTTTTACAGCATAGTGAAAATGAGTGGCCTAGCATGCCAAACAACGGGAAAGATAGTCTGCCGGAAGTAGTGACTCATTACATTGGTAGTAATAGTGACAATCATATTTCGTTACGTAGTGATCATTTAGACGTAACTATTCATTCATCAATCATTTCTAATTTATTAGTAAAGTATTCTAGTTTATTAAAAATACAAAATATAATTACATATATACAACGCTTTGTTTACAACATAAAAAATAAAAATAAATTGCATGGTAATTTTTCAACAACAGAACTAGAAAACTCATTAAATATAATTATACATTATTCACAGCTTGAAATGTTTCCAGAAGAGTATAATTTGTTAAAGTCTGGACAAAAATTACCGCGCAAAAGTAGATTGCTTCCTCTGACACCGTTCATTGACAATCATAACCTCATTCGCGTGGGCGGAAGGCTCGATAACTCCCCCTACGATTTTAGCGTGAAACATCCTATTGTTTTATGCAGTAAGCATATACTTACAAAACTTATATTTCAAATGCAACATTTAAAACTTGTACATGCAGGTCCACAGTTGTTATTGTCACATATACGGCAAACATATTGGCCTCTAGGCGGCAGAAACTTGTCTAGATTTGTCGTGAATAAATGTCTTAAATGTTTTCGACATAAGGCTCAGAACGTTCAGCCTATAATGGGTCAACTACCTAGCTCAAGAACAAATCTTGAGTTTCCTTTCTTAAATAGTTATGTTGACTACGCCGGGCCAGTATTGGTGGCCAATCGTAAAGGCCGAGGATGCAAACTTACAAAGTCCTATATGTGCATCTTTGTTTGCTCGGCAGTAAAAGCCGTACATTTGGAGCTCGTCACCGACCTCACCACTGAGGCCTACATGGCCGCTCTAAATCGGTTCGTGGCGCGTCGTGGCAAGCCTCGAAGCATCACGTCCGATAACGGGACTAACTTTGTAGGCGCATCAAATGAGATGTACAGGTTCTTGCAATCATCAAATGTTGCATCTGAAATGGCGCAGCAGGGTATTGAATTTATTTTCACGCCCGCATACAGCCCTCATTTCAATTCATTGGCTGAAGCTGCTGTAAAATCATGTAAGCATCATTTAAAACGATTACTGCATCTTACTCATTTCACCTTCGAAGAGATGGCTACCTGTCTCACTCATATAGAGGCGGTTCTTAACTCACGCCCTCTTACTCCTCTTTCTTCAGACCCTAACGATTTTTCGGCACTTACTCCCTTTCACTTCCTAATTGGACGGCCATTCTTATCAGTACCACATCCTCAGGTGACTGAAGCCAACATCACGCGACTGGATCGCTGGAAGAGAATTCAGCACATCAGACAGCATTTCTGGCGACGGTTTCATAACGAGTACACTTCTCTGCTGCAGGCCAAATCCAAGTGGTTTCATTCCAGAGGTGAAGTGAAGCCGGGGTCCTTAGTCCTGATAAAGGACAAAACAACGCCGCCTCTGCTCTGGTCCCTGGGCCGGGTCACGAAGACCTATCCTGGCGTAGACGGAGTCACGAGAGTGGCCGAACTGAAGACGAAGCGGGGCACCATTCGTCGTGCTTTCAACTGCATCTGCCCCCTTCCAATCGACAATTGAAGACTTCCCTTCAACCCGGGGAATATGTTGGCGCATCACATATGCGCGGGCGTCCGAGAGGCAGGCGCGGGGTGTCGGGGGACCGAACCCACGACGCGACGGCCGGCTGCGCGCCCGCCGCTCCACTCAGCTCACAGACACCAGCCATTACGGGCATTTCTTTGTACCTATTTCTATCTGAGTTGATAGCGTAATAACAGTAATATACCTATTTTAATACAGTCCACTCTTTTATTATAAAGTCCCGATTGAGCCTATTCATTGATAATAAAAGAGTGGACTGTATTAAAATAGGTATATTACTGTTATTACGCTATCAACTCAGATAGAAATAGGTACAAAGAAATGCCCGTAATGGCTGGTGTCTGTGAGCTGAGTGGAGCGGCGGGCGCGCAGCCGGCCGTCGCGTCGTGGGTTCGGTCCCCCGACACCCCGCGCCTGCCTCTCGGACGCCCGCGCATATGTGATGCGCCAACAATCACGATTCATGAGATACAGCCTGGTGACAGACAGACGGACCGCGGAATCTTAGTAATAGGGTTCCGTTTTTACCCTTTGGGTACGGAACCCTAAAAACTAGTTATTAACATACTAAAATAGGTAAAATATACATACACGTTTACGTGCAGGCTCTTTTATATAGAGATCTATCTACCTACGCTTTGGAATCAGCAAGTAGCTTCATTTATTGGACTGACCGACTCCTTGAGACTCTAAAGTCTTACTCTTATCATACTTATCATCCCACTCATTTTTCTCAAGTAGGCACGTAGTATGTTTAATATAAATTATACTTAATTAAAAGCGACGATCATAAATGAAGAATTATTGCTCATTTCATGAGGAGCAAGGTAATATACACATGTAAATAATTAAACGTAATGAGAGTCTTGTGAAGAAATTCTATGTGCGTGGGAGTATAATATTTAGTACAAGGTACTTAATTATTTTGCCGCCCACATTAAAACTACAAAAAAGAATAAAAGTATTATAACTTTTCACAGAAAATTCACATTTAATAAGCTTCTCTTTATACAGCAGTTACTAGAAATGAACAATAATTTTAATAAAAACATCTACGGGAATTAAGCTTTGTTATATTATGAAGCGCCCACGACATTCGCCCACTCGAACATACGTTCAACAAAGAGAAATCTAGATTTTAAATATCATTCTAGAATATCATATTTTGAATTTAGAATATTCCATTTTATTTTTACAAGAACGCAGTTAAATTCCATTTGTTATTTTAAAGATTAATACCAATTAAGGGCAAGTACGGTTGTCGACGTGTTCATGTCCCTCTCATTACGTAACTCCCACCTACCGACGCGGATTGATTTTTGTTACCATCCATTTGTCGCAATACGCATGCGCGAAAACCTCACGCACACACCCTTAACAAACTGGCACACAACGACGCACCCTCCAACTTTATCAGTAGTAGAATTTCAACTCAAGGTAGATAAGATAAGGTGGAATTTCGTGTGGTGTTGTAAACAGTTGGTATTTTTAGACAATACGTGCCTATTATGGCGAGTACCGACGCGCCCTCTCCCATACAAATCGGGAAACCTCGTCGCGGAAGGTTTTCCCACTTTCTGTCTATATTTTCTGAAAAATATCCACATTTTAGATCACAGTTTCGGCGTCTTTTTACTCTAGTTCGTACGTGAAATCACTGTGTGTGTTCATGGGGTTTAATTAAACGTGAAATAGGATTTTTTTTATCGGGATAGGTGTGACTAAAAATAGATCACTGCCCGATATACTTGTAGGGAAATCTAGTGAGAGCTTTCCATTCATAAATTACATTCATTTGGTGTCGGGCAGTGAAGTAATACAGTTGGTAGAGGCGATTTAAGTAGTGAATGTAATCGTTCGGTGATAAGGTTGAAGTGCTCACGGGATCGATAAACGGGCCACTGCCTGAGTTCATCCTTAAAGAAGTCAAACCGGACAGCAGAGAAAAATGTAAGTTTTTATCCAATTTCCCATTCGAAAATGTCCGAAAACTGTTATATATTTTAATTGGAGTGTAAATTATGTGGTTGTGCGTACAAAATTAATGGCACAGTCATTTTATAGTTCGTTTCGTGAACCGTTCGATATTAGGACGCTTAACAATGACTTATAGATTTTATAGATATGCAACGTTCGTGCGGCTTCTGCGTTCGTTCAGAATACAGCCATTTTAACAGCATTTTTACGAAACAAATGCAGAATTAGAATAATTTTATCGGATGTTTTTAAAATTTGAATAACAATAAGGTTTTTTTTTAATTCTGGATTCAAATCTTTCAGCATTTTTTTTCTTTCTTATTCTTATGCTTTTATAGTAAATATCCAGTACGTCATTCAGTCACCCAATAATTTTCTTTTTAAATGGCCAATAGTGATGATCTGATGACGCCATAGCTACCATTACCTACGTTCTGAAAGCATAAAACTGCGTCTCATTTATCTATTGCAAGGATTAAACTGTAATTATGTTTTTGTGTCATACTTTATACAAATAACTCTGAATGACAATACACATATTTTATAAACTAATGGAGTGATTCTATATATGACATCATCATTTGCATACTGTTGAAAAGCGGCCATAGCCTGACTAGTCATTTTCATTCTGTTGAAAGGCAACCACTGCCTGGCTAGACATTTTCATACTGTTGAAAGGCTGCCACTGCCTGGCAAGTCATTTTCATTCTGTTGAAAGGCTGCCACTGTCTGGCTAGTCATTTTCATACTGTTGAAAGGCTGCCATTGCCTGGCAACTCATTTTCATTCTGTTGAAAGGCTGCCACTGTCTGGCTAGTCATTTTCATTCTGTTGAAAGGCTGCCACTATCTGGCTAGACATTTTCATACTGTTGAAAGGCTGCCACTGTCTGGCTAGTCATTTTCATTCTGTTGAAAAGCGGCCATTGCCTGACTAGTCATTTTCATTCTGTTGAAAGGCAACCACTGCCTGGCTAGACATTTTCATACTGTTGAAAGGCTGCCACTGCCTGGCAAGTCATTTTCATTCTGTTGAAAGGCTGCCACTGTCTGGCTAGTCATTTTCATACTTTTGAAAGGCTGCCACTGCCTGGCAACTCATTTTCATTCTGTTGAAAGGCTGCCACTGTCTGGCTAGTCATTTTCATTCTGTTGAAAGGCTGCCACTGTCTGGCTAGTCATTTTCATTCTGTTGAAAGGCAGCCACTGCCTGGCTAGTCATTTTCATTCTGTTGAAAGGCAGCCACTGCCTGGCTAGTTATTTTTATTGAATATTTTTTTTAAGCGCGGAGCATTGTGTTCTAGGTGAGGCTCAATCATAAGTGATTCATAGAATCGTTGTGACATGACTCTTCATTTAATTTTACTTCTTGGTGTAAATATTTTTTTTATGAATATAAAAATACTTAATATATTTAAATATAACAATATTAATACACATAGCACATAATCTTTTATTGTAATAAATAAAAAAATAAATAAATGCAATCAAAGGATGAAGTCTGATATAAATGAGAAGAAATTAAATAAGGGCTGCTAGTTTCATAAAAATGTAATTGTTTTGGCCGTGAAATAGTTTTATTTTCGATCTACTTCGATTTAACTTAGGATACGACACTATTCTGTTTGTTTTTTTTTATGTAACGATAAAGTGGCAACCCTCCACATGTCAGTATAGTCTACGAAATTAAAAATCGGAGATTAGGTTCACTTGGAGCTAACTTCACATAATCATCACGGTGAGATTTTTTAACCGACTTTCCAAAAAGTAGGAGGTTCTATGTTCGACTTCATTAAAGCATAGCACTACAAACAACTTTCATATAAAAAATAATATCACTCTGATCACTCAATTTGAATGAAACACTCACGCATTTCGTACTAATTGATCATTTGTAGAGGTTTTTGCAAAGTTCATTTAGTTATAAAAGTGCTTGAGTTTGAAGATAACTTTCTTCCTTTGATAAAACCTTTGCTGAAGAAAAGGGTTTCTTTATATCAGCATTTATGGTACCAGGGGATCTATTCCCTAAGCACGAGATCTGTAGTTTCGGGTTTCGTTACGAGCGTTTCCTACTCGGTATGACATACGGACGCATGATTCGTTCGGGCCGGAACTAAGAATGAATGACAATGTTTTTACCCGTCCGAAAAATTGAATCGTAACGGAGTAGGGTTCACTCCGGAGTACTTTGGACGGGCCCGTAACTTCGTTGACGGATTTAGGGAGTAATTTCCATTTCCCCAGTTTCGAAAATTAACCCAAATTATTGAAATAACATAGCTAGGGGAACGTCCAATTAAAATGGCAAATAAAATGTGAGGCTCTGGATCTTGACATTTTTTTAACACTCCTTTCCCCACTCTAGGAATTTCTTCCTTTATCGTGGGTGCGTTTAAAAACATTTAAACTCACATACACGAGACACACAGATCCGGAACTACTCTCTGTAGGCCATACAAATATTTGTTTCGTGCGGGAAACGAACCCGAGACACGTAGCTCCGCAGCCGATCGCACCACCACTACGCCAACCGTGTCGTCAAATGACATTCTATCAACGAAAGCTACGCTATAGCGATTGGTATAATAATCAAAAATGTATGGGATTGCCAAGCTCTACCGAAACTTCACGTGAAAAGTTCAAAGTCAAGTCAAAGTCAAAATTATTTATTTCAATTAGGATTAAAATTTACATATATATCGTCCATTCGGAAAAGCAGCTTGTTATAGAGCAGAACGGACAAAAAAACTCCACACTTAACTACTCATTAAAAAAAAGTTTTTTACAATATTTACATACATACATTTATTTATATACGTGAATGCGATGCACTCAGAATAGCACTACGTGTGTACTACGTACAGGTATAAAGTATTAAAAGCATTAACAGGTAAATTCATTCATTTGATAAATAGGAACGTGGTTCTCACATACTTACAAATATTGCAAACAGGTAAAGTATCTACGCTTCACGGAACAGTGTGTGAGTCAATTTCTTAAACAAAAAAAAGGAATACATAATACCATGAATAGGTATATAAATTAACAAATTTAATTTTGTCTACACTAAAGATTGCCCTAAGGTAAAGTGCCCTTACATTTTGGCATTTTGACCATCGCCATCGCTATCGCTTATGTAATGATATCTACTATATAAAGAAAGAAAGAAAAGGAAGAAAGAAAACTAGTTTATTTGGCATACAAAGATACACACAATGTAGGAACAAATAAAAGGGGAACTTAATTTTAAAACAATTACATACATAGTGCGTCCCGCGGCTGCGCCAAAAAGGTCCAATAGTGTATATCTAGAGAATCAGGACGTTATCTATGAGCCACCCTGACTTGAAACAAAAAAGTCAAAACAAAGCAACAAGACTGGCCATTCAAGAATTACCAGAAAACTAAAAAGAAAAGAAAATTGCGTTGGCAAAATTCCAATATTGCCAACGTCACACAACCAACCCTAAAACGTACTACCAACGTCATCGGAAAGTCAGTAACGCGCCCTCATTGGCCAAGCCTGCACAATAGCTAGATACATTAAATTTTCAAAGCACGAACCGAAGTAAAGTAGCTAACATGCGGGCTCAATCGACGTAGATTGTATCTACTTTAGCTTTCCCTGTGGATTCTGTTGCGAAAGTACATCAGCAGTTTAGGGTTGGAATTGGAACGACCTCTGGCCGTAAGCTGTGATGTTTCTCGGAGTAGTTGCGATGATGTTTTGTTTCTACACTTAATTTTTGTTTCTTTTTTTATTTCACAGTTTTTTAAAATTGGAATGGAATGAAAATTCTTCGTTTTGGATGGCGTCTCGTTTTTCTGAGTGGCCTATAGTTTCTCACATTGTCATAATTTATGTTGGGATTTAAATATTTTGATATTTTCCGTGATCTAGATGCATGCTTGCTGCATTCTGCACCCAAGCCTCCATCTATTTCATTTATTCTAGCGCGTGCATCTATTACTAGCCCGCAAACATATACAATGTGTATGGTGTAGCATATATTATTTTAATGACAAACAGTTGCGAACCAAATTTGAAGTCACTAAAAGTGCTTACATTTCCATCATTTTATATTCTAGAAATGACCATGTTTGTAAAGACCAATAAAAACCTATTTCCCATAATGTCAGAAACCAGAAGAGTTTTTATATAATCGCTTTCTGTAACACAGCGTTATTGAGAAAAAGCGTTATTTGTATAGGTTGTTATGTCTTACCATATACAATAAATTGCCTAAAACATGTCTTAACATGCAGGCAGAATGTACATGGTTCACTCCTATCTACTCCAACTGTATTTTAATGTTACCTACGTTCGTTGCAAATATATAAATTGATTGATTGATTGAAAGCAACATGCAGCCCAAACCTTGATCCAATACAAGTGTTTTACATCTCGAAGAAGAATGATCAGGAGGGTGACCATAAGCTCTTACAGTGAGTACTCTTATTTTGAGTGTGGTTAAGGGACAGATGTATACAAGTCATATACATCTGTTCCTTACACAAATACCCTTCCTCTAAGAGCTTACTGTCACCCCCCTGGAGATATTAATTAACTATTTATTACTATGGAATTTTGTAGCCTATATTTTATCTTAGCCTGTCACACAGAAAACATAACAATAATTAGTCATTAGTCATTTATTCATGAAATGTATCTGAATTTACACACAAAAATATAACACAATTACAGTATATATACTAAAATAGATAACATTTGAATTCCACAATTTTAAAACGATAAATTTACATTTCTTCAATAGTACATTTCAATATGTAAATTAAACAATATGGCAAACCCATTAAAATTTAAAACAATGACAATGAAACAATTAATTTAGGACAAAATAACATAGGTTGATAAAACATTAATTAGAAATAATGAATTTGTGGTTATTTCAATAAATCAGAACGAACGAAATCCAATAACAATTCAATTAAATTAAAATTACATGCGCAAATTACATGCAATTTCTAAAATGCAATGCGAGAAACAGTGTCCACATACTTGTTTTTTTTATTTATCACTCGTAATCATCTTCCAAGTTTTCAATCTCTGAAAAGCAGATCTTGCAGTTTTTAGATTATGTTTTTACTCGTAGTAAAAGATAATCGGAAACCATCAACACGAACAATGGTCAATCTTACGCTGTAAAAAAAAACTCCGGCACATTTTTATTTTATTCTTCATGATTTATGTAGTTGTAGACACGCTTCGAACGACAATCTATTGAACACGTAATAATGACACGATATCTTGCGAAAACACCCCGATTCAAACAGTATAACGCCTATGACTTTTGAAGAAAGCAATCGAAATCGGTTCATCTATTTAGGAGCTATGATGCCACAGACAGATACACAAACACACAGGTACACACGTCATACTTATAAAACCCGTCTATTTCCCTCGTATGTTAAAAAGGAAAACGTGCCTGTTGGAAAAATCAACCCTCATGACGCTTTTACATTTTCTTCATTTCACGAAAAACAATACCCTTACTCTCCAGCAACAGATACCCACATCCCTCATCTAATTCGACATCTGATCCTATTTGCTTAGGCTGACTGATCTTAAAGGTTGGGGTAGCCATCCAGCCTTTGACCTATTGTCATGAACTTGCCAATTTAATATTATAAATGTGGTGGAAGGGTCATGTACTACACTCTCCAAAATAAACTCGACATTTTAAAGGGAAGGTGTTGAGTGGTTAAAAGGTCATTCTAGGTCCTTTTGGACCTTGATATATGTTAGTTTAAAAGGGTCAATATACATAGGTGATTTTTACAAAGAAAGTTTTAGTACAAACAAAGAGGGAAGCAGAATTTAGAGTTCTTTGAATTTCAATTATGAGCTTGGCAGTTAAAATTCTCTTGTAATTATGGAATGTTCTATAATAGGGATCGTCATCATCTTCATCATATCATCTGAAAGACGTCCACCGCTGGACATAAGCCTCTCCCAAGCGTTGCCACGTTGACCGATCCCGTGCGTCTCGTATCCAGCGAATCCCCGCAATCTTCAGCCTTCCATAATAGGGATGTTAACTGAAAATTAGTTTTTTGTCCGTCAATAAAAAATATTTTTTCTTTTGACACGTAAACATAAACTGACGACGATATAACACGTATAATATAGTGCGACGTCACGCCGTTAGTAGACTTCATACTGACATAGTGTCGTCACAAGCCTCCACTCCTGAACTATGACGCGCTTTATCTTTATCAGTTTTTATTGTTTTGATAAAGCAAAAAATACGTGTCCAATATTATTTGATAATCTCACTGACGGTTTAAATAAAATTATCTTTATCTACCCAGGAATCATCCCTATTATACTACACAACAACAAGCCTTGATTTAATTTATTTTGTTATCTCTGACTTGTAACCATAGAAAATCTTTAAAGACCCCTTGAAAGATTCTTGAAGAGGGCCCAGGCAAGGTGACATTCTTCCAGCGATAACCACCGTCAAAAAGTTCTAAACGTACCGTAGGATAGGGTTACATTGAGATCTGAGGCAACTTTGATGTCAATAACTTTATTTTTTTAGGTTTTTAAAGCTAACTCCGTAAAAACGTAATGCACCTCAATTTTCTTTTTAAAATTTGCAACTCTGACAAATGTCAGCCATATTTTGCATCAACCTCAGCGCAAGAATACGATTACTTCATCCAGAAAAAATACATTAAATTGTACAGTGTGAATTAATTAAAAATACATTGTAAATTGGGGTTATTTTATAATGCTATGAAAAACAATGGGGTATCAAAGTAACCCTATTTTTATTTTAACGTTCATAGGCTCGTTTTCTTTTTTATTTTCTCCAAAACTATGGAAGAAATTCATTTAGTGTGTATAATTTTTGTAAAGTCGCCAACACTGCATTTATTTCATATTTTTCAAAATATAATTGAAGTAGTTATGTCAATTTTAATTTCAAAATTAATCAATTTAACCTCGTATTACCGGTACGTACAAGACGTAAAAAAACGTATAAACATAAACGTATATACGTTATACGTTTATTACGTATATACATTCTAAGCGTATTCTAAGCAGTCAAAACCCATACCTATCTTATTCTGCCATATATCGAAAAATATTCACAACAATAAAACTGTAGTAAATAAACTCGCGCTAAAACCCGAAAAAACTATGAAATTTGTCATTTTGAAGACCTCACTCAATATCAGCGCCCCTTGCTGCAAATACAAACCCGATAGTCCTCATTTCTTGTTGTTATCACTAATAAAAATATCACTTCGTTTAAAGCTCAAGTTGTCCTTCTGGAGAATATTTGAACCAACTGTTTCGTTCAAAGAATCCATGTTTTTCAACCGTCTAGACATCGCTACTGTTTTGCTAATAGAGCTATTGAGCTAAATGTTGGTCGACTATAAAATTTGGGTCATTGTCCTCACTTATGTAGTCAACCCGCTCGCTCTAAATTAATAATTCCTTTGGGAGTGTGATATTTTTCAGAGTAGCCGTAGTTTTAAAGTCGTAGAAATCATATATCAGATTTACAGCTGGTAGGAACCCATTACAAGCTGTTAGAGCATACGAGGCTTTCTTCAAGGTGTATCCACGAGTATGAAAGAGATAAGCCTGAACATTACAGATTTCTCAATTAAAGTAATGGGGGAGGCATTTGACCAGGAGTGGGATAGATCAGACTAATATACAAAACCCATCGCTTAAATTTAAAATGAAAAATTTAAAACTATTCCCCTGTGGAAAAATAATTAGCTTTAGTTTTAAAAAGAGTAACAAATAGTTGAGTCACTATACATAGGCAGCATGGGTGACTTAAACGCATATCACAAGGGTCAAACAAAGGTGTCCTGTCGTTCAACTCAAATTCACCAAAGATGGGCGTTGGCCATCCTTAATGGGGGTGACATTATCGCCAAATCGTTTGGAAAACTTCTAATTTAGAGCATTTTGTGTTCTTCTTATTAGCAAGCAATTTTTCAGCCATCTTTGAAGGTCCAGTCTACTAACTATAACTCAAAAAAGTACCAAGTACCAGTACTTGGACCATTTAAAAGAACCGTTAATAAATAAAATCAGTTTCCCTAAACAGTCACAAAAACACAAAACTTCAACAAATTTCCCATTCCAGTATATGACGCTAATTTTGTCAGAGCCCGCACACGAATTATTAATTAAATACAAACAATACTAGGAACAACAAACACACAGTTCATAAAAGTTGCTCAAACAGTGGTGCTCAAACTTTCACCTTCGTGGAAAGGTTCTAATCACCAAATAATCTCAAATCTGTCGAGGAAAGTTAGTTGTTACTGTAACAAACTGTGAGGAACTTTTAACAAAGGCATTGTTCAGATTTGACTTCAATGGTGGCCTGAAAAGATGGCCATTGACTTTGTATACAAAGGCACTTAGTCTTGTGCATACTGTAAAATTTAGCTGCTTGCGAGGGTGACTAATGTGGCATACCTCTGTAAGCCATACGAGTATTCCAGTAACAACAGAACATCGCGTGCTGTGTATAGATGCTCGTAAACTGCACCTTGCAAAATGGATATTGTATGAATAGTGCATAATTCGTACTGATCATACAAGCACAATAGTTATTTGTTATACAAGAGTGCAAAGTTGCTTTTTAACCGCGTGCTCAATTTTGATGACCGAGCAACCGAAGGATTCTAAAATTTCACGACATATTTGACGCGAAAAGAAAATGGCGCGCGCAAAGATAATTAAAAACAAAATACACCAAGAAGGTTCCGAGTCTGAGTTTTTAACAAATTAAAAAAGACTGTATGATAAAATCGGCACCATGGAGGTAGAAGTAAATAGGTTTAATGATGTTTGAATTCACAAACTTAGTGCACACGATGTTCTAAATTCAATTTACTTTATCCTCTAGCGGATAAAATCGGCTCTTGCACTCAGATATCGAAGAGCTAAAATACTCTTTCGGAGCCTACCCAAAAAAAAATAAGCTATAGTATACGTCATAATTAGGATAAGAGCTAGTGGCTAAAAAATAACAGCCGCATAGATCGAGCCTCAAGGTTAAACAACGTTTATCGAGGTCAGTCCGTGGATGGGTGTCCATCCTATTATACAGAGATGTCTCTCTCCGTGCCTTAGAAAAGCTTTGGTTCCGAGGTTAAGCTGTTGGTTCCGGGTGTCAAGTGTAAATCTTTGACAACCCTTACGGGTAATTAGAAATCAGGAAAACTGACAATGGCAAGGGGTATTATATTATTCAGTTTCTAGGTTGTGGAGATAGGAAGTCGCTCTATGTAAAATACTGTCTACTCGTGTGTGTGTAATCTCTGGTACTGGTGGTGGCGGCTGGACTGGAAGCCGACCCCAACATGGTTGAGAAATAGCTAGACATATTGATAACAAGCTGTCCCACGCGGCTTTGCTCCCGTCAACTGGCTAAATAGCTACCCTACCCTACCTACCCTACATATATGAATGTTTCGTAACTTTAACCGCTTACGCAGCGCACGCAACGGAAGCTCTCGGAAAGGAATATTCTTTATACTACACCTGCTCGGAAAGTACCTTGATACTTTATCAAATTTACGGTAGAAAGTACGTCATTGCATATCGAACAAATATGCGGCGAAAAAACGCATCTGAGCGGGAGAGAAAAGTGTATGAAAATCCATTTCTTACGTGGTTTTTCTTTTTTAATTTTGGGTAAGACTATGCGCTGGTAACCTAAATATCAAAAGCCAAAAAGTTTTTACAGTGAGTTTTTATCTCCAAGTTCGCAAAATGACACTGGCCACTAGCTGTGTGTTGGATGGTGTCAAACAATTTGAAAAAAGAACATGTGAAAATTGCAGACGCCATTGGCGCCATTTTCAATTTGTGTGTTGTTAGAATACACTGGCCACTGCTTTCGCAGAACTTCAGCGACTATTCTTGCCGATACTGGTGCTGATTTAACCACAATAAAACGTCACGGTGGTTGGAAATCGTCCGCTGTTGCAGAAAGCTACATAGAGAATTCCGTAGAAAACAAAACACGAATAAATAACCAAATATCGGGATCGATTAATGTGCATCAAGAATCATCTCCTCAACCATCAACGAGCGCGGCGATGCCAGATGCCCCTCAGCAGCCAGTTGCCCCTTTGGCACCACAGCCTTCTACGAGCGCAGTGCCAACAGCACAGCCAGTTATTCCTCCTACATTGTCGCAAACATCTCAAACAAACATTAATGGAAAAAGTGTTACAATAAGCTTCACTAACTGCAACAATTTCAATATAAATTTCAATTAGTAAAGATTTAGTTTTTTATTTTCCTCGTAGGTGTAGTATAAAGCACTATGTATCACTCGAGAGAAAGTGCGATTCCCGATCTCGGGTGTTTTAAAGCCCTCGCCTACGGCTCGGGCTTCAAACGACACCCTCGACGGTAATCGGTCACTTTCTCCTCTCGGTGAACAATGTACTATTGCCCGTTTTTGCAACATTTTTCATTTATGCACCGCTCCTATTGGTCGTAGTGTGATGTTATATAGCCTATAAACTTCCTCAATAAATGGACTATCCAACACAAAAATATTTTTTCAATTCCAACCAGTAGTGCCTGAGATTAGCGCGTTCAAACAAACAAACAAACTCTTCAGCTTTATAAGATTAGTATAGATAGATAACCTTCCTCGATAAATGGACTATCCAACACAAAAATAATTTGTCAATTCCAACCAGTAGTTCCTGAGATTAGCACGTTCAAACAAACAAACTCTTCAGCTTTATAATATTAGTATAGATAAGAGGGTAATACAGGAATTAAAAAGAAAAAAAATGTGAATAAAAGATTACGGTAGAATAAGATTTATTACTATGAAGGAAACAGAATAACAGAACTATGTTAATAATAACTATTTGTTGTCTTTGTTTACAAAGCAGCACTCGTAACAAAATTTATAATAGAAAATTCTCATAATTATAAAAGCAAACTCCGCTGCAGATTTTCTTAATGTAGGTCACGAATCTACGGACGAAATTCCAAGCAGAAAATTCAATGCGAACTTTAAGAAACACTGATGCATACATTCATACCGACAGATAAATTATTACATACCTAGCTGTGTTTGTGTAATCAGACGGTGATCACAAACATGAAATATTTCGAGGATGTGGTTAATTTATTTTGTTGTTTACTAAAAAACATGATGACTAAAAAATAAAATAGAAATGTTTTGGGCCAATCAAACGCCAATCATTATTCACCCACAAGTCGTTCACTGTTGTATATAGGCCTCCTCGACGCTCCGACACATCGATCGGCCCAGTGCTACTCACATCTAATAATTCCCGTGACCTTCACCAGATCATAGGCACTTTGTGGGATGCTTTCCAACGCTGCGTATTCCGGTTATCACTCCAGAACCTTACGGCCCCAAGAGCATACTTACCTAGCAAAAGGCCTAAACAGTTACTACGCAGAGGGAAACTAGGATGGAGCAGACGACCCTTATAAAGTTAGGCTTATTACAAGAATAACTTCCCTTATAAATGCCCTCAGATGCAAATATGAATAAACACAGTTTTATGTTGCGAAAAGCATTAAAACTCGGAAAACTTTTGCGTTTTCACAGCTTGTTGAGATTCTACGGGCATTAATTTAGCGCCCTTCCGATGGCTCGACGCGTTTTAATTAATATCACATCAGTAAGTGATTTTTACTTAGCGAAATTGCAAACACGTTCTCATGGACGTAATGCGAGGCAATTTGACCGATGTGTACTTGAAATTTTCTAAGAAAATACGTGCGAGGCCTAGCTAGCCTGTCGAGGTAATTCAAATTATATCGCGCCATCAGGAAGGTCCCATAAGTTGAAGTTGGCAGAAACTACAGAACGCAATCTCTTACGATCCTATACATTTCTTCTCCTTACGTGCGTAAGCTATACCAGTTGCGAGTACTGCGCTCCTGACCGTTTTGAAGAACATAGCAATGAAGTGATATTATATCGTCTCTGAATGAAAGATTGATTAGAAGATTGGTTAATTATTTACTTGACCCTTCAATCAACAACATACCTCTTTCAATAACTTCTTCGGTAATTATACAGCTAATCAGCAGCACAATAAAATCGAAGTCAAGAGCAGAAACCCCTACCGTTATGGATTCTCAGTTCGTCACCGTTTTTATTCAGATCTGTATGATTTTAGTAAGTCGAAGGCATAAATTAACCCTTCAAAAACGGCAGTTCATGTTAAATAGCTTTGTATTAAACGTATTAATTTTAAGAAATGCCTGCATACCTACGAAACGGATGAGGAGAGACAGTTGAGGGAAATTACGCGCAGGAAAGATTTTGAAAACAAAATAGTACCCCAGCTTAATATTGTTCAACATAGTCCTCAATATCAAGCAGTGCGGATATTTAACAGGTTCCCTATAGACATAAAAACCATGATTTACAAGAGCTCATTTAAGTCAACACTCAAGGCGTTCCTATTGGAGAAATGTCTGTATTCGATAGACGATGACATATCCACGTTTTAAATTTGATATTGGTTGATGTGAAACTGGGTAATAATAATTATATAATAGCTTGTAATGTTATCGATTTTTTTAACTGTAATGAATGTTTAATTTGTATTAGGAAAATTATTATACGAGTATCATGAATGTGTTAGTTTTATAATTTTAATTAATGTGATTTTATTTATTTATTTAGATTAAGAGTCGAACCACAATGTATATTGTTTATGAATAAATTGAATTGAATTGAATTGAATTGAATGGAAATTTGTATGAGACAGATAGGTAGGGCAGTGATGCTTTTATTGGGTAGGGTAGGCACCATTTAAAACTAATAGCTAGTACGTATATTTGGAAATATTCTTCAAAATTTCAGCATCTTTTTCGTTCATGGCTTATCACTGTGAACTTTGAGCATTTCTTAGTAAGTAGGCCGCTGCAAATTTAATTTAGCGAAGTGAGGAATTATTAATCCATCAAACACCCAGTGCAAGTGTGGTGCTCCTGTTCAGACTATGTCCCATTTGATGGAGTACCCCAAGTGTAATTGCATCTTAAAGGATCTGAACGACGCCACCGATGCTGCAATAGACTTGGCCATCTACTTGGCCCAAGCAGTATAATTTAAGTATACCACGATACCATAAGAAGAAGACTATTTATTTTTAGAAGGCGTCCTATGATGGAAAAGCTTTGTCTTGAGCGATATGGATATCTGTCTAGGATAGATAGGTAGGGAAGTGATGTGTTTTGATCATTCGACTGTATGGATAATCTCTGAAAACGCAAGATTGATTCTATTCATGTTTTATCTGTATGAAAGAAAAGAAAGAACGAAAAATTATTTATTTGTGACCCGCACAGACAACACGAGATAAGCAAAACACAAACAATAATAAAAAATAAAATAATAAACCCCGTGCGACACCAAAAAGGCTCCTATCTCAGCATGTACAACGATATTAAAAAGAAATAACGCTGCGCCGATATTCTGATAGGGTCCACTGTTGATGCCACGGATACATTCACGGAAACGGAACATACAATATATAAATGAATAAAATAGAATAAGATAAATAACAAAAAAGTATAAACACAGAAGATGAGTCACAGTATGTAAGTGTATAACGTAGACAAATATATAAATAAAACGCTTTATGCTTACTGTGACGATAGAGTCGGTATTTAAATCAGGTTTAAAATGAGGAGAGAACTCTCACTCTCACTCTCACTCGGATCTCATGACCTTATTGTTGAAATAACTCCCAATAAGGTATTGTTGATTATATATTTTACCAAGCTTTCTTAAAAATCATAACAGAAACATCACAAAATGGCAATAAATGTTGACTTACAAAAACAAATGGATCAGAAAAACCTTTGTGCTTACTTTCAATTGGTATGGTGTACAATAAGCAAGCTGATTACATGATTCGACCTTTTAGAAACGGCTGTTCCTGTGGAATAGCTTTGTACTGAACGATGTGGAAATCTGTCTGGAACAGATAGGTAGAAAAATCTTGCTTTTAATAAAAAAAATAAGTAAAATTTTGAGATTAAACTGAAATTTTGGTCGCACGACTGTATGTTTAGGATAATCTCCAAAATTGCAGGCTGTTTTTATTGATGTTTTTTCATGTGTGCTGCAGCTCATGGCTAAATAAAAACAACCGGACGGATTGATCAACACTTGCTAATCTCGGTCCGGGGATGGGTAACCAATTTTAATAGCGAGATGCCTCCGTGCCTTGTTGTTGGCTATCATTTGAAGATCTTTGACAGTCTTTATGTATAGTCAAAAGCTAGAATATTTAAAACCAGACTTGCCATGGTGTAGGTATTGTGTTACCTAATTTTTGTGTTGTGGAGACCAAATAGCCAGTCGCTCCGAACTATACGGATCTTGTGGAAACTAGAACAAATTTCCGTGCGTTCAAGCGTTTTTGCCATACCTATTATTGGAATTAAATATAAAGCTTACAATATTAGCTACCAAACTATTGAGCGGAATGTTCCCAGGTTTTTGGTCCAAACTAATTCATACCCACCTTGGTTTAGTAAGGGTCTCATTAGATTAATACGTGAAAAAAATAAATATAGGAAAAGGTATAATAAATATAAAAACCCTATGGACAAAGTTGCTTTTAGATCATGCAGCAGACAGTGTGATAAACTCTCTAAGGAGTGTTATAGTGCATATATAAACAGAATAGAGCAAAATATTTCAGCTAATTCAAAATCATTCTGGACATTTATAAAAAACAAACGAGGTGCTTCGAAATCTTACCCCGCTACTATGACTGACGGTTCGACTACAGCAAAAACTGGAAGTGATGTATGTAATATGTTTTGATCCTATTTCTCAAGCGTCTACACCTCAGATAATCAACCATCTGGTAGCCGTCTACCCAGTAACTCACGGATCGTAATTAATAATTCGGATTCTTTTACTATAGCAAATATCAAAAAGGAAGATATCCTGAAAAAGCTAAAATTGCTCGATATTACTAAGGGCCCAGGTTCTGATCAAATACCTGCTAGATTTATATATTGTTGTGCCGAAGAACTTACGATTCCCCTAAACATAATTTATAATAAATCGCTCTCTATTGGTGTTTTCCCGGAACAATGGAAACTAGCAAAAGTAGTTCCCATTTACAAAGCTGATGACGATCAGTTGGTAAGTAATTATAGGCCAATCTCAATTCTATGTACTCTTGCCAAGGTCTTTGAAACATTGATATGCCCATTAATTCAAAGTTACTTTAAAAGGTTTGTTTCGAACCATCAACATGGATTTATAACCGGTAGATCTACTTGTAGTAATCTAGCGTCTTTCATTGAGCATGTTATTGATAATGTTGACAGCAATGAACAAGTAGATGCAGTCTATACTGATTTTTGTAAGGCATTTGACAAATTTTCTCATGCGGTACTAATAGATAAGCTTACCTCGTACGGTTTTGCGGGTTCCTTTGTCAAATGGCTTTCTTCGTACTTGACTGGAAGAACTTTTTATGTAGTAGTTAATGGGTATAAATCGGATGTCTTTAGAATATCATCTGGCGTGCCACAGGGATCACATCTAGGCCCGTTATTGTTCACTATTTTTATTAACGATTTACCGGACTATCTGAATAACACTATACCATTCTTGTTTGCGGATGATTTAAAAATAATTAGAGACATCAAGTCAATTTCGGACGTTAAATTAGTTCAAGAAGATATTAACAGGCTTTTGGAGTGGTGCGACCAAAATAACATGCAGTTTAATGTTAAGAAGTGCTCCCAAATTACATTTACTCGAAAACAAAAAGTCATTGAGTCAAATTATAGCATAAACGGTCAGTATTTGAACAAAGTTGATGTCGTTAAAGACCTAGGGGTACTTCTTGATACAAAATTAACATTTATTCCCCAAATAGATGCAACAATAAAAAAAGCCGCAAAAGTTACTGGTTTCATCATACGTAACGCTAAACCCTTTTCCCAGGCCAAAACCAAAATACTGCTGTTCAACTGCTTCGTTCGCAGTGTATTGGAGTACTGCTCGGTTGTCTGGCGTCCTCACTACGCGACACACACTCTTAGGCTAGAACGTATACAAAAGCGTTTCTTAAATCATCTTGCTTTCTCTAAAGGCATAGCCAAAAGGGTACGCAGTTACGCTAAACGTTTGGATTTCTTCAATGTCAAAACGCTAGAAACGCGAAGGGACGCTCTCGATCTCCTTCCTATTCTTATACAAGATTATAAATAATGTGATTGACTGCACACAACTTGTTTCGAGAATTAACTTTAATATACCCCACAAATATCCCCGGAAACCCATTAAGTTATTTTACCCGCCCCGTAGAAAAACAGTTCTAGGCATTAACTCCCCAGTTCCCAGATTGTGTAGGCTCTTTAATAAATTTGACGATAAGCTAGACATTTTTGGTGCTTCCCTTAATAAATACAGGAACCAAGTAAAGCGGATCAGCATGGCATAATATCGTTTGTTACTGTTGTATTGTAAATACTGTTTTAGTAAAGT
The DNA here is from genome assembly GCA_947562075.1 of Orthosia gracilis. Classification (NCBI taxonomy): domain Eukaryota; kingdom Metazoa; phylum Arthropoda; class Insecta; order Lepidoptera; family Noctuidae; genus Orthosia; species Orthosia gracilis. The sequence continues at coordinate 63,217,302 of OX387264.1, read as the reverse complement.
GGATCTTGTTAAAAACTTATTAACTTATAGGATTGGACTAACTTGTCATCCGATTGTATTTTTTTTATGAACGCTGTGTTTGCCGATTAATATTGTACACAATTGATATCTAACTTCTGCACTTGTAATCTTGTATGTATATGTGTAACAATTGTAGGCAAATCAATAAATAAATAAATAAATAAATATTAGGACCCATTAATATTAAAGCTAATTTTTATCCATGGTGCTAGGCAACTGGTCTTATCCCAGCTGTAAACGACCCTCTGTGCCTATTGGCCTTGTTTGTTCTGTCCCCTGCTTGATACGGAGGGAAGTGGACATTTTTCCTACTCCCCCCTATTATTAATTTCTGATTAAATTCGTTACGGGATCCAAGACAGTTGAATTCATTCTCCGGGACTTCGTCGAACTTCATTACCTCGGCGCTTTTCTGGTGTTCGCCACTGTTGATTCTGGCTTTCAGGAGTTGTAGTGGTTTGGGAATAGTGCGATGGGATTGTCCCAAAAAAAAGCCAGTCGCTCCGTTTAAAATTCTGATACTCAGCTGCATCGGGTTAAACTTGAAGCCGATCCTAATATAGTTGGGAAAATGATAGACAGATTGATATCTTTTTGTCATTGTGCTTATAGTTCTCGCCAAACCTTTTTGGCCGCCCTGAAGTTGGCTTTCCGATGCGCAAGGCACGGATCGGTGCTTTTTTTGTATGAAATTTACTACTTCGCAGCCATAATAGCCAACTTCAGGGTGGTTAAAAAGTTTGGTGAGTACTATACTGTACGTGAGGTATTATTGGATTGGAACATCACAATGATGTTTAGAAGTTGAGATTTTATAGCTACGGTTTGTATTTACATAGATAAAAATATATACAGTGTATAAAATACTATAGGTAACTAAATACAACTAAACTAAAGCCTACTAACTAACTAAGCCTAAAAATAAACGAATCTAAAATGTTTGTTAGTTTTATTAACAAAATCAAAGCATAGTAATTGTCTTACTTTAAATTGCTATTATTTATGACATACTTAGCATTAAGAAGTCAGCATGAGCATCAGTTCTATTTCACTAAATGGCACTTTTTGAGTGTAAATGATTGCATTGTTGATAAAAATACCAAAATCGCTATATGTATGCCTATAATATTTGAAGAGTTCCCTCGATTCCTCTGGGACGCCATCATCAGATCCTGGTTTCCTTATCATGGTACCACCCTTGGCATATCTTCTTTTCCAGCAAAAAAGAATCATCAAAATCTGTTCATAAACGACGAAGTTATCCGCGAACACACATTAAAAAAAAACATGCAGGGATTTTTGACTTTAATTTTTTTTTTTAGCATCAACAGCGACATGTTGCCGTTTGATGCCTTTTGATGATTATAGGTACTGCAAAGAAATTTGCAAAACATTGTAGAGAACCTCGGCTCAATTTACCATGACGCAAAGGAACGTAAAAATTTAGACGAGACATTTGATGATATAATGGCGAGCGAGTAAACAGAGAAATACTTTTATTTAGTTTTTGATTTATTTATACCAAATTTTAGTTCAAAACAAAAAAAAAGGTTTTAGCGAGATCATTTTTTTCTTACTGAAACTTACAAACTGGACATCTTTAGAGCGCAGTCCCGTCGAAAGCAATTAATTATTTTCCCTATTTCCAAACTAGAGAACTATTATATCGCCACTTCTGTCTAACTTTGTAGATCTAATTGCATTTTTATCTCTTCTTGTACTACAAAACTACAAGTTAATAGCTCTCAATGGGACAGCACCTTTAGATATAAGCGCAGTATTATTTTACCTGTGATATTAGTGTGCATAATCATAATTATTACTTATTGTACGAGCAAACCCGTAGAAATCATTTGTTTCATTTTCATGCTGACATCGACATGCAGCGAATGAATAAAATCACATATTTGAGTAAGCGTTTAGTAGTTACAAAGCATCGTTAATGGGTAGTCCAAAAGACTCATTCGCCGCGGTCCAATCATCTATCAGATTCGGGAGTTTAAACTCAACATACAAATTGAACTTAAAAACAGTTTATCATTTTAAATGAACCTTACGTGTGTCTTATCCTAACTTTAATATTTTAAATGCGAATGAGAGTGTTTCTTTGGTACGCTTTCACGCGATTTTGGCGAAGCTTTACAGAAATATAGCTTATACATCAGAATAAAAAATAGCCTATAATTTACAAAAATATTGGGAGAAGTAGTAATCCGAGCCGGGGGCGGCAGCTAATTACTTATATATTTTATCTTAATATATAATATCTTACTAATATTATAAATGTGAAAGTTTGGATGGATATATTTTTGTTACTCAATCACGCCAGAACGGCTGAACGGATCTAGATGAAATTTGGTACAGAACTAGATTATAGTCTGGACCTCATAGGCTAGGTTTGTTATTCTAAAAAACTCGTCATCATGTTCCCCTGGTATAATAAACACTTTTCGCTCGGGCAGCCGCGGCCGAAAAAGCAAGCTAATCCCAAGCCTTTTTGTCCTCAACTTAACGGTATATAACGCTTTCTGGCACAACTTCCGTTTAATGAATGGTTTGTATTTATTAAGGCTTACATCTTGTACGTGGCAAGGAACCTTATTATAAAAGCTTATATATTGACATCTAAACGAGCCTTCTATTTTTTTGAGCCTTGTTGTGGGTACGACAAATGTTTGTTCCTAGTATTTATGTTATTCGCCCTTTATCAACACATCAGTTTTCACCTGCCTAACGTGAAGTAGGTTAAACTTAATGCATTTCGTTAAGAAGTAAATTGTTGACATTGAACCAGTGAACTACTTTTGAGATCGCGCTATTTACATCGTTAGTAACCAGTTGCTGACGTTTAAGTTTGAACAAAAGTAATCTATCATCTGCAAACAACACTATACCATGGTTATCCTTTATGAGGTAAGGCAAGTGGTTTATATAAATCAGAAACGAGAAAGGACAAAGAATTGAGCCCTGCGGGACTCCCATTGTTACTACAGATCCGGGAGATCTTTTTCCATTAACGTCAACGCTCTGAATCCTATTACTCAAGTATGAAGTAAGAAAATCCGGAGCGCTGTTCCGGATGCCGTAGTGGCGGAGTTTCCTGATTAGCGTTTCATGAAGAACGCAATCAAATGCCTTGGACAAATCACAAAAGATTCCCAAGGCATCGCCCTTATCTTCCTATAAGATCAACACCGACATCAGTGGTTGAACGACCCCTTGTAAAACTGAACTTTTTGCTATATAATAATTTATGTTTATATATAAAAATATTAAGGTTCTTCGTGTCAGATATCTATGAACCAGTACTCACGGATCTGGAAAATATTGACATTCGTAGAGATATTAAATTCCTTATGCTTGTTGAACTGTAAATGGAAACCTATTTATGATGCATTCGATTTTTATAGAATTTTCACTAAATATTGTTGTTCGAGCAATATGCAGGCATGTACAATGTGAATGTGACTTTTTAAATTTATACATATATAAATAAAAAGAAAGAAAGAAATAGAAAATATTCCGTCAGAAAAGACGTACGAATCTAATAAATATATTATTATGGTCTTTCGAAGTTTATCTTAGACATCAGTGAATATGCATATAACGCTCATGACTTCTCTGTATCATAAGAGGTCTTTCCCTGTAGTAGGATAGCAACAAGCTGGTATTATATAATATCTTTTTTAATAAGTAAATATATCTCGAATCAGCAATAACACTGCATGCTAGATATTAGTTTATGCAATTCCTGCACTACCAAGCTAAAGTTTCCACCTTCATGGTATGCCAAGATTGGAATTGCATTATGGCATTTCCTTTTAAATTCGAAGAACACAGGAAACTTTCAAACATCTGTCTTTGGTGAGTCGAGGTCACAAACGCTGCCCGGAGGCCTGTTCAAGCCCAGAGTGCCGGCAGGAGTTTTGATATATTTCAACGAATATATAAATGCGAATTCAGCCTTCGTCAAGTGACGTCCTCTAGTGTATGTTTTTTTGTTTAGTTATTTTGAAATTCTTAAGAGAGATGGCAATAGCACCGTCTCTCTCTTACAATAGAAACATGATGACCTTAAGACATGCTTACGTGTGCAGGTCAAACTTGACCAGGTATCGCGCAGCGCAGAGGTATTTGGAAGATATAAATTAGACGGAAGGACGATGACCGCTATAAAATAAAACCGGCCAAGTGCGAGTCTGACTCGCGCACAGAGGGTGCCGTATAAACAGCTACATTCACTAAAATAAATAGTTAACATCACTAACGTTCACAAACAATGAAATCACCGAACATTGCTCTAGCGAAGGGACTAAATTAACTTTACCGTTCGGAACTCTTGTCCCCATACATCAATATACAAAATGTTTATTTTTCCGAATACATTTTATAATTGGGTGGACTATTGCTCATAAATTTGTAAAGCCTTCTTAGCTGTGATAGTTTTCCTTGTAATTTCATTACATAAACTACTGCCGTGAATTATCTCATATATCCAAACGCAAACATTTAGCTGGCAGGGGGGAGGACTCTTGACTCTACAGGAATCACCAAGTAATATTAATATTACTGAAGTTCATAAACAATGAAAGAAAAAGAAAGATTGAGAAACAAAATTAATTTTGCCATTGGAACACTGTTGTTTACCTACCTTTACTTGTGCTATAAGACACTGCTTTTTGCCAAATTGCATGATTCTAGGTCATCGGGAAGTAGTAAGTTTAAGTAGTAGGTTTTGTTTCGCTTGAGATTCGTCAAATTTGCGACATAAACGGCGGTAGCTTCTGATTACGTTGATCCAGCAGTACCTAAATAGTTCTGTGCCCAGAAAAAACAACAACTTTGCTTCACCCAAAGCAACCTGTGAGGTAGGAAGGAGGATATTTTGGTTGTGAAACGTGAATTATTTTGTTTGTTTCCATCAGCGAGGCCTTTATTCGTCAGAGAATTTGAACAGTGCGGTGTAGAATATTTCAGATTTAGGTCAGCGCCATCTCTTGACCGACAGAAGAACCAACATATTTTTATTTATTTATTTACTTATTTATGTACACTCATAACACTTAACAGAGAACAGAAGGAGTACAGATAAAAGAGCACAAAGGTACTGCTTATTTCAATAGAAATTTCTTCCAGCAGATCTGCGACAGGAAAGTTCGATGATAGACGAAGACACAGTGTGTAGAAAGAAATAAGGAAACTTAAAATAGACTATTATTACTTAACTAATTATATATAAAGTACACATTTACCTTAACTACATAAATAAAAGATAAAATACATACAATATAATATAATAATATGTAAAATTACAACATGGTGGAAAGGTAATGTTCTTTGACCTGTTTCTTGAACAAAGATACATTCTTAGAGTCACGGATTTTAGGAGGGAGTGAGTTCCACAGTCGTACTGCATGAACAGAGAAGGAGTGGGAATAGAAGTTAATGTTGTGGGAGGGGAAGTGTAGATGATGCCTTAGGTGGGATCTTCATTGGACATCGGCAGCACGCGGGAAGGAAAAGCAATAGCGCAGATATCCAGGGGCTTCAACATCCTTTTTAACCCTACGTGGGTTAAAAAGGATGTTGAATAGGAGACATAATACTCGAGTGTTCCTGCGTAGACGGATAGGGACTTGAGATCCTTGCGGAACTGAGAGACATGATCGTATTTCCTCAAACCAAAAACAAAACGGATGCACAGATTTTGCAAGCGCTCAAGCTTATTAAAGAGCTCCTCCGTGGCATCCAGATAGCAGACATCAGCGTAATCGATGATCGGCTGAATTAGAGTTTGAGCTAGATGGATTTTGGTTTTAAAGGGCAATGGGTTCTAATTTTTTGTCGATTTCTGAAAAAGTGTGCTATTTAGAGACATCATTTTATTTTTCCTATAATCTTTAAATAAACTCCTATCACATAGAATCATTTCAGCGAGATAAGGAGGGGGACGAACAGTATTTTTACATATTTCGTCAAAAGTAGGTATGCGGCCTAAAAAACATTTAATTAAATTGAGAACATGCAAATAGCGTTCTTTCTTATGATACCCTACATGCCCTAGTAGCCCTACTTCCAATTTTTAAGACCTCCCTTCAGTCACTCTAACAAAAAAAAACGCAAACGCCATCTAAAATTATTCCAAATTTCAAGTCGATAGCATTAGTAGTTCTTGAGATATCCAGCTATGATTGACGGACAGACAGATTGAGTCGCACCATAAGGATTCCTTTTTATCATTTTGGTACGGATCCCTAAAAAATGAGCGTAGCTGTTAATATCCTATCAACATTTAAAAGAAGAGCAATAAAAACCGCCTTTGTACATTGAAATTGGAAAAAGTGGCGAATTTTCCAGCTTCCATTATCGGGCTTTCGGCCGGTTTCTAAAAGGAAATTGAATTTATTAGATATAGAAATGCTCTTTGAACGTTTAATTAAGTTGAGCGTAACGAAACCGTAAAAAAAGTCACTTTATCACCAACTAGCTTATTCTCGGGGCTTCTGGCCTAAGATCCGGGTAAAGAGCGACCTTCACCCATATGTTTAATTGGGCACGCCACCATAATGGCGGTAAGTCCCCTCTTTGAGGCGTGGCTGGAAAGACCTCACGGCGTCCTTACCTTCCGCATGACGCAGGTCCTCACCGGACATGGCAAGTTCAGGAGGTTCCTGCATCGGATCCAAGCGGAAGAGACGCCCGGGTGCCGCCACTGTGCGGAACGCCCGGAGGACACGGTGGAGCACACAGTCGAGGTGTGCCCTGCTTGGGCGGAGCACCGCCGTGCCCTCGTGGGGGCGATCGACGGCGGAGACCTCTCGCGCCGGGCCTTGGTTCAGGCCATGGTCCGGAGCGAGGAGGAGTGGCAGGCGGTCGCCTCCTTCTGCGAAGCAGTAATGCTAGCAAAGGAGGAGGCCGACCGCATCAGGCAACGGCGCCCTCGCCGCCGCCGCCGGGATCCCAATCCCGATATCCAGCCACCGTAGACGCGGGCTCGTGGACAGCGAGCCATGGGTAGGCTAGAAGGAACGGCGCGGAGTTTTTAGTCAGTACAAGTCTGACACTATCTCCCGCTCCACCCAAGAGCGGGATTTGTCATAAGATGATTTTCCCCGTCGACAAAAAAAAAAAAAAAAAAACCCATATGTTTAATGACAAAGCATTTTATAACAAATTTAATACATAAATAAACTCACGCCTTTTTCTTTAAATACTTCTTTTGCTTCACTCACATTCACACATCTAGTCATTCAAACACGCCGGTTATGACTACCGCGCACCTGGCCTAGTAAATTAAAATTAAATTCTAATTTAATATGCTAAAAAATATATCACGAGTGGGTTGTCTGAAAACTCCTGTCAAGACTAGAATAAAAATAAAATTTAAAAATGAATTCGATGAGTTAAGATAAAACAAGTACCTAACAAACAGCAATATGGCTCATATTTTCTAAAAATACTTCTTATGTTCTTCATTTTATGTTAAAGAAGCTAAATTCAACTGTGTCCCAGTTTTGAAATATTAGAGTATATTTACTCGCAAAATTCGATCATTTAAGATACAGTCCTAGCAACTTATCTGTGAACTGAAAGAAGACGGCACCGTCGATTCTGTGTTGCTAATTAATATAAGGTGCCCAAAATTGAGTAAGGTTTTCAAGAAGGAAATTTCACATTAGACATAATCGATTTTTTTTTACAAATTCAAAAAAAAAATTACATTTTTTACATATTAAAAACAATGATATTTATATAAAAAATAAAATGAATTTGATAATTTACAGTTACGTAGGTACGCTAAAAGTTTAGTCTCTCAGCAATAAACAATGGCTTTATCTAAAAAGCAAGAAAGAATAAGTATATTTCGTGGACTTAAATAATTAGTTAAGTATCGGGTAATTTATAACAAGAAAGTTGACAACACTAACCTGTCGCTGTCGAAATTCGTTTGTATATTTGATGAAATGGAATTATCGGAGACCCCGCCCGAGCTTCTTCTTCAAAAAGGTTTTAACCTTTAGAATAATGTTTCGAGCACCACTTTTAATAGCTTTCGGCATATTTAACTTTATAAATTCAGCAATATCACGACAAAACAACCAGAGAACCCGATTGTAGTAGACACTGACAAACGAATGACATTTCAACATGACGGCCGTAGTTCCAATTTTCGCCATTTCACAGATATGTTTGTAGGACTGTAAACCAAGTAACAAACAGCAATGAGATTAAAGTTTTCTTATTTTTTGTCATAGACACTGTGGTTATTATATCCCATGCAGTTTCTTGTGCGTTCTTCTCCATAATAAGCTACTTTTCCGAATGCACGGTAGAATTATTTTTTGCTCCTTGTAAATTTTAATTATTGACGTTCAAAAGTGCCGCTTAGTGACCTAGTTGAAATAAATATATTTGACTTTGACTTTGATCATTTCTGAAATATAGGGTAAATTCAAACCGGGATTATTTGATTAGTAAAGACAGACCACATAACGCACAGCAAATAGGCTAGGAATACATTCCGAAAGGCCTTCTTTTTTTTTAATGCCATACTTTAGTTTATTTGTTTCCTTTTGTAACTATTTAACCTATACGTGTATTGACGACGTGAGGACGAAGACGTTACTTCAATTAAATAAGTTAATCGTTTTAACGTTAATGCTTCTTGTACCTATACAGGCTGAGTTTTCCAAATGGGCTTGGTAAAGGAGTCAAGGGGTCGATTTTGATTAAAACTAAAACAGCAACAATGGATTTTTCTCACCCTGTATGTCGACAACCAGAATTGGTTGACAAAATCTATATTAACGCGGGCGAAGCTGGGAGTAACAGCTAGTATATATATATACTAGCTTCGGCTCGCGGCTTCGCACGCGTCAAAGCCGAAAATTATCCCGAGTGAACATATGCCCGGGATAAAGTCAAAGTCAAAGTCAAAGTCAAAGTATTTATTCGTGTGCTTTTTGGTGATACAACAGGTCTTACAAAAATTTTATGGTAACTCAAAAAGCTACCCATTAGGCATACACGTTTTAACAATATCAGAAATTAAAATTGATTTACATACATTGAAATACAAAACAAAAATGTCAAAATTGATTTACATTGAAATATGATATACTAAATAAAAATGTCAAAATTGAGATAACAATTCATATTAGAATACAATTAATTATTATTACAAAATTTAAAATACAATCAGTTAGTCAAGGTGTCAAGCATAAATATATAATTGTCAGTTTTTACATTTTGTCAAGAAGGAATTCGTCAATGGTATAATAGCATTTTTCAATTAAATAATCATTCAGTTTTCGTTTAAATTGTATCAAATTCAAATCTTTGATAGCATTTGGTATTTTATTATATACTTTTGGTGCCATGCAGAGAATGCTTTTATGCATAAGGGCCGTCTTTGAGGCTCTCAGACATAGTTCGTGTCGATATTCCGGTCTTGTTGATCTATAACGTTCCTCAGAAGCTTTTTTAAATAATTTACTGTTTTTCTTGACGAACAATGCAGTCTCGTATATATAAAGGCAAGGTAATGTCAATATCCTAAGGGATTTAAAATGAGGTTTACAACTATCTGTTGGTTTTAAATTACACATCGATCTAATACACCTCTTCTGTGCTTTAAAAACGTTATTTTTCTCACATGAATTTGCCCAAAAAATTACTCCGTAGCGTAATGTGGAATCTACATAGCCATAATATGCAGCTATAACAGCTGCCTGATTTACTACTTTCTTAAGCTTGAATAGAGCAAAGGCGAAGCGACTTAATTTTTTTATTAGGATTGATGCATGTTCTTTCCAAGTCAGTTTAGAGTCAATAGTCAAACCTAGAAATTTTACATGTTCTACTTCTTCAATTCTATTATCGTCAATTAATATGTTTATGTCAGGAGTAGTTACTCTTTGTCTAAACTGCATAATTTTTGTCTTACTTAAATTTAATTTTAAATTATTATGGTCAAGCCAATTAATTGATTGTTGCAATGAGTCTTTGATGTCACATTCATAGTCACTATTTTTATTTTGTCTAACAATGATCGTACTGTCATCAGCAAAAAGGACCATAGGAAAACTGACATGTTTTGGGAAGTCGTTTATGTAAACCAAAAATAATGGCGGTCCTAATACGCTGCCCTGTGGTACGCCAAAAATTATTTCACGTTTTTCGGATACATATTTAAATTCCTTTTTTTCTTTTATAGAAATTCGTTTAATTTCCGTACACTGTGTTCTACTGTCCAGATAAGATTGTATAAGGGAAAGTGCTTTTCCCCTTATTCCATGCGCATTAAGTTTCCGTAGTAGAGTATTATGATCAACTAAATCGAAAGCTTTCGTCATGTCCATAAATATAGCACTAATAGGAATTCTTTTATCTATATCTGTCATTATAATATTAAGGAAATCATAGATAGCCAGATTTATGGATTTATTTTTTCTGAAACCCTTCTGTTCCTTTACTAAGAGATTGTGTTTTGTGAAAAAGGAATCTATACGATGATAAATAGCTTTCTCGAATATTTTTGATATAACTGGTATCAGAGCAATGGGCCTGTAGTTATTGACATCAGTTTTATCTTGTTTCTTAAATAAGGGCTTAATTATTGTCGGCTTGAGTTTATCAGGATATATTCCAGAAGAGATACTAACATTAATGATGTGGCAAATGGGGCCAGCTATAACCTCGGAAACAAATTTTAATACCTTTGTTGAAATATCGTCATATCCTACACTAACTTTGTTTTTTAAATTCTGTATTATGCGATAGACTTCATCAGGTGTAGTTGGGGCTAAAAATATTGATTCGCAACATGAATTTGGAGTCTCATATCTTGCAGATTTTGAGGTATTTGAAAGTAATTCTGCTTGATCCACAAAGTGATCATTAAATGCGTTCGCTATATCGCAGGGGTTTGTTATTGTAACACCGTTCCTTCGTATTTCCGTTATGTGTTCATGGGGAGGACAGTATTTATTTTCATTTATGATCTTCCATGTATCCTTTGATTTATTTGTTGATGTCATTATCCTATGATTATTTTTTGCCTTTTGTGTCAGTTTTATTATTTTCTTAAGTCTATGTGAGTAATTTTTAAGTTTAGTTAAATTATTGCTATTGGGTTTTGTTGTTTTTTAAAAAGTATCCTATGTGCTATTCCAGACTATAATCTATCTTTGTGCCATATTTCATCCCGATCCGTCCAGCCGATTGAGCGAGCAATTCGGAAAGTAAATACGAAGCCTCATCCCATTACATAATCTAAATAAATATTCAGATCTCAATCATTGGTTATCAAAAACATGCCTGCAAAGTTTCAACCACATCAGAAGCCGCAATAAAAATTTTCATACAAAGTACAGCTTTCCCCATTTACCCATTAAAATTCGAATTTACAAAAATCCTTTCTTAACTAATGTTTACTATCTTTGTACTACCACCTGCCAAAATTCAGCTTCCTGAAGAAAATTTGTACTTACATATTATCTTTACCTTTTAGTTAAAAAAACAATACACTTTAAATATTTGTAACGGAAGTATTTCCGCGAAGTTTGAAGTGAATCGATCTCCATAATAAGAAGTTTTATACAAAAGTGATATATGTATGTGTATAAAGTGATATATGATACAGCACAGATCCAGGACCAAAACCCCGAGAGCTTTCAGCTCTAACTCCAGAATCGTTTCGAGTGCCTAGGTAGTTCCGTGGACGAATGTAGCGACGGGTTCGTGGTAGCTGTCCATACGGGCGGGTCTAAGTTTTTCAAGACCCATCATACAGATAGAAACAAAAAGCTCTCTGATCCTACCCTCAAGCTTATGAAGGAGAGGCGTGAGATGATCCTGCAGTTTTCAGATGAGGCGTGCAAATACCGGCAGCTCAACAGACAGATCTCTAAATTCTTGAAAAGAGTCCTCCACCGCGCCGAGCGTATTAAAGACGCGATTGAGCAAAATAAAGGTTCCAAGGTTTTTTAAAGGGATCTGGCTATTGGGCAGAGCCAGCTCACGAAACCGAAGACCGACGATGGCAGGATCGTATCCGCCAAACCGGAGCTTTTGAGGGAGACCGAGACATTCTATGGGCAGTTGTACCAATCAGCAGGCCCATTGCGAGTCTAGCAAACGACCCAAGAGCTAGATTGACCCGTCACTATACCGAAGATATCCCGGACGTCAGCCTGTACGAGATTAGGATGACTCTGAAACAGCTTAAAAACAACAAGGCGCCGGGTGATGACGGAATCACGGCTGAACTCCTGAAGGCGGGTGAAAAACCGGTCCCTAAGGCCCTTCAGAAACTGTTTGATTCCGTCATACTCGAGGGCAAAACGCAGATTTTCACGCAGATAAAGCCGCTGGCAGAAGCTATATTTTACTAAAAAACATCAATATAGTATAAAATTGTTACGGAACCCTAAATGTGCGAAGTCCGACACGCACTTGGCCGGTTTTTTATCACTTTGTTTGTATTTTTTGCCTTGGATAGTGAAAATTACTAATAAAATACATAATGTTGGTAGGTATTGTTGTTGTTAATAATGACTAAGCTTTCGGGAAAAATTTAACTATCTGAAATAGGTATACAAAGTAACAATGTTCGTTGACCTTTCACGCTTGCTGAAAGACAAAAACGTTCCTTTATTTTCGGAGAAAAAGCTTCAGTAATACCACAAAAATGTTATTAATATTTTATTGTTCAACTCAAATAAAAAAGGTTCAATTTAAAGGTTTTGTTTAACAAGATTCTGTAAGTAAACACATTCACAAACTCTCATGAATGTGAGAGATTGAATTACCTTTAATGTTTACAATGAAAATAAATTCCATTGATAACACGACAATTTTACTTAATGACAAGAGAATTCACAATGGACTCAACATTAATATTGAAAACAACCCTTCATTTTGAATAACATCAAAGCTTTATCAATGTGAACTTCGACATTTACGTACTTAATAATTCCATGCCTAAAATTTTCGGTTATTCGATTTTTTATTCATATTTTTATGTCAGTGAAGAGGCTGGGTCATGAGGGAATATGTTCAGTCGAATAATGTTTTATACCTTTCTGTAGTCTTCGTAAACTGATAAAATAGAGGTGCGGTAGGTGGGACTGATATTATAGTTGATTTTCCAGTGACTGAACCTTTTTGTTACCTTTTCCGACATCTTGGAATAGGAAGGATCGAGCCCTTGTAAGTAATCAACATGACAGGGAAAATATCACATCTGAATATTTTGGTAACCTCAACCGAAACAGATGTTCCTATCTTTTTCCTCTATATAAATACTTGTATTCAAGCCTTTTTCCTATAAGTTAAGGCAGAACCTTCAGAACTCTACCTGATGCGGTCCTAACATACTCGTTTTTCCCGTTTACGTTCATACATCATTTAACGTCGGTTATGAGTGGGTACTACGCAAACTTATCTTACGGAACAAAATCACCAATGAGATCTGTTTATGTTCTTGGCGTTCTCTCCCAGCGTGTCCATTCACATCTACACTGTAAATACCTTTTGTTGTCGCCTTTCCTTCGTCCCCTCAACATGAGCAATCCATTTTAGCATAGGCGGATCCAGGGGGGGGGGGGCACGGGAGCATGTGCCTCTTCAGACGGCCCAGCCAAGACACTTAAGAGACCTACTCCTTATTGATAACATCCAGTATCTTTTTACATAGGAGTTTTAAAAGCAGTGGTGGCCCAATGCCACGAATTACCGAGTCGTAGATAGTGAGTTCAAACCCATCCAGGCGCATTATTTAGTTTAATATATTGCTCTCCCAAAGGTAAAAGACAAACATCATGAAGAAACCTACCTACCCATGTCTTAAACACATGTGTCATCTAATTATAATCATTACAAATTCGAACACATGTGCCATCTATCAACCCGCACTGGGCCTGCGTAGTAGATTATGTCTCAGCAGTGGGATCATTATAGACTGGTTATGTATGTACATTGGAGAGATTTTCCCATTATAATATATAGACATGTATTTATGATTGGTCTAAGCATCTTCCGAGCTCGCTTCGCTCGCTCTTGCACCAAATTTTTCTCAGTTCAATTTCTGTACGAATTATTAAAATAAAGCTAACAGTCCTAGTATGAGTTCTGAAAATTTCTCGAGCTCGCTTCGCTTTCGGAAGTTACTTTAGTTTCGGTAGCCGGAGTCGGGTACTTCTTTTTTATCGTTTTTCGACACCGATTGCCGAAACTAAAGTTTATATTTTGTACTTTATAGTGTTTTGCTTTTGAAGTCGGTTTATTTTTTTGTGAAAAAATATTTATTTCTCTCTTTTTAGTTTTAGTACACCATCACTAAAAATTAGCAAGTTCTATAGTAAGGTACCTAAAGGATTAACATAATACCCATAATAACACAATTTACACATTCGTGCTGTTTGTCGCTAAGGAGCTCGGATGTATGTTTTATATCTTAAAAACTGCTGAAATTATTTGGATGAAACTTGCACTATTCCCTAAATTGAGAGATAATTTATCCAATAAAAAATAATGTTCACGATCCGATAAGCTGTTTTGGAGAAATGCGTAGACAAACATTCATACATACAAACAAGCATACATACTACACTTATGAAATTTGGCACACATGTTTAGAAGCCCAATTAGAAAGAAAGAAAGAAAGAAAAATTGTTTATTTGCGCCAGGCACGACGCATACCATAAAAATAACAAAAAATCTAGAGTAACATATGTGAATATTAGGCAATTCCAACAATATCACATACGTGTCGAATTGATTACTCTTTTTTTTTTTAAGTTAGATAATAAAATAAACTGTGGACCAGGAAAACCGAGATAGGCGTTATATTTGCGTCAAAGTACCGTAAAAACGATTTCGTAAAGATGCTTGATCCCAACAAAGATATGGTGAGTACGTAATTTAATTCCGCACAAATTAGATTTCCCGGCAAGTTGGAGCCATTTTCCTTCGTCGATGTTGATATTGCTGTATTTTATACTGTTATATTTTATACGGTGAGTCCAAGAGATCTTAATTTACCCAATAATTGAATTTTGAGAATTTCAAAAGAGTACGCACTTAAGAAAAATGCCACAATCTGCTAAACAGCGCCTACATTATTGGCACAAGACCTCGAATCTAAATTAACATCAGTTTATCTAGAAAGCTGCTTTTTTTCCACAGAACTTCTGTAACCTGCAAAAAAAAAAAACAAAAAAAAGGTAATATTTTAAATTACTTAATATTTAATAAATCTCGCACTACTGCACCGGCCGAAATTCGGTCAGAAGGTATAAGGGTAGCGTCGTGTTGGAGGACATAACTTAAATAAAAAATAGGCATTGGCACTTGTATGATTAAAAACGGACATCTTTCAATAGTAATTTTAAAATAATTATAAAGAAAGCTCATTCGAGAAATGTTTAAAACGTTAATATTTCTTATCGGTTTATCCGTTTTATCTATGAATAAAAAGTTGAACATTCATTTTCTTAGTAGCCTTAAACTTGCCTAGACTTATTTCATAAAGTTTTATCAGTACTTACTAGTTGCATTAGCCTAGATTTAAATTCTAATATATTTTTTAAATATTCCGTACAAAGCTTTTCTTCAGAATTTCACTAAACTCCTTGATTTATATTGCACTATAATCGACCAGCGGCTTCACCCGTGTGAAAATCAAAAATGATCCCGAGGGAATGGGAAAGCATCCTATGCTATTCCTGACTTCCATCCCTGTGTCAAATTTCATGTAGATCCGTTCAGCCGTTCTGGCGTGATATAGTAACAAACATACACATATCCAACCTTACGCATTTATAATAATATTATAATAAGAAATAAGACGCATGTATGTGCCCGGCACGCTTTTGAAACTGAAAAGTTGTTTTAATATTACACTTGTATTCGTCAAAGGGTTAGGCAGAGTTCCACATTCAATACCTGCAAAAACATAATAACGGAAAAAAATACTCTAGCTCTACGATGTAGAACTTCTGTTCCGCCCATTGGATAATGGATTACGATTTTATATTACACTATAAAAAGCTAAACTATGAGCTGTGTCATAATTTTGGTGAATAACAAGAAAAGTTAAAAAACCACCGACACATTTTTATTTCATGCTACATAATTTATCTAGTAGTAGACACGCTTCGATCGACAATCTATTGAACACGTAATTATGACAGGATATCTAGCGAAAACACCACGATTCAAACAGTAAAACGCTCATAACTTACGCCCATAACTTGCACCCTTAACTTAGACCGGCTGAACCGATTTTCATTAAACATTGTTGACCGGAGGAAACCTTCAAAAGGCGCCTGGACTTCCGGGGAAAAGCCCAGGGAGTGTGGGCTTTTTACCTCACTAAAATGACCCCGGTGATCACCATCAGCACATGGAAGAGGCCCCGTTACCTCTTAAAAGACCAACCCGGAACCCCCTCTGTGCAACGCCTAGGGCGCCTAGGGCGCCCTGGGGAGACTCTGTATTATACTAGTTCCGCCCTAATAGCATCCCAGGGCAGAGAGTTAAAAGCGTTGACGATATCCAAACATACCGCCAACGCCACCCACCCCGGGACACTACCTGTTCCGACAGCGAGCGGACGCGTAGGTTCGCATCAACCGTAGAGCACTGCTGTCGGAAGCCATACTGGTCAGAATCAGCGAGGTCGGGATCAACACGCGACAGGGGCCCAACGAGTCTTTCGGCAATTATTCTTTCGAATAGCTTGGAAACATCGTCGAGCAGGCAAATGGGACGGTATGCAGAGGGAGACTCTGAGTCCCTGTCCACTTTCCTCAGTAAGAACAATCCAGCATGCCTACCAAAATGAAAAACCAGCTTTATCGCGAGGCTTCGCTCCCGTGTTTTATCCCGCAGAAGTCCTGCATTTTTCTGGGATAAAAATACTCAGCGATAGTATAGCTTTACATCAGTAAAAGAATTTATTCCGTACTTCCAGCCTTTACAAACCATTTAGAATAATCTGTATAGAAATCTAAGAAATTAATTCTTGAATTGCTAATCAGATTAATATAACTACTTACCTGTAAGTAACTCAAATCCAGCAGGTTGCAAAGCAATCGCAACCTCGTATCGGAACTTAATTTAACGCCAAACCCATCCCATGATGCGAGAGCAATGACCGTCAGAATCACAATGGCGGCTCGCAACCTCAGCCGAGAACCTATCAGTTTTATGAAGCCAATTAATTACTTGAGTGACGGTCGTCTAAGAAAGCTAGTAGCTGTCTAGGGAAATAAAACTATGTTGAAGTTGGAACAGAGACTTCGGTTTAATCTAGACAGTGTCCGTTGAAGGCTTAGTGGTTTGAAACTCAGCAATAGCAATTTAGTTGAAAAATTAAAGATTACGTATATTATATGTATTGCAAGTGCGTGCAATACAATTTTGAAAATTTTGTTACATTATATAATATGGAAGCCTCCCCCAAAGTATTTGTCAAAATGCTCTGCAGATTGATTGGCATACATATTTTAACTCAAAAAGGGAATGCCGGCTGTACACTCTCGCGCGAGAGCACATAACATGACGAACATAACGAGAAAAATACTTTTTACAAAAAAATACTACCGACTTACACTACAAAAGGAAAAAAACTTTCTTTATGGAAGTCAGTGTCTTTGGAAGCTACCATTTTTATTCGTTATGAACACCGACTTCCAATCAGAAAGTTATTTTGATATGAGAGTGTACTAAGGTGAACTGTACACATCTGCGTACCC
Organism: Orthosia gracilis; assembly: GCA_947562075.1. NCBI lineage: Eukaryota > Metazoa > Arthropoda > Insecta > Lepidoptera > Noctuidae > Orthosia > Orthosia gracilis. Next base: position 63,199,519 of record OX387264.1, on the reverse strand, counting down.
CTTTAGAGCGTACTGGCGTGATGTTAAGTTATGAAATGGTATAAATCTATATATATATATATATATAAAGACAAACAAAGTCGAACACAGAACCTCCTCTTTTTTGGTTAGTCGGTTATAAAGCGAAATTTCACTCACTCACCTATCACGAAATATCAAAAACCGCTTGATGTATAAAGATAAAATTTGGCAGGGAGGTTCCTCAAGCGACGTCAGTGCGCACTAAGAAAGGATTTTTGGAAATTCCACCCCTAAGGGGGTAAAAGGGGAATTTAACGTTTGTATGGAATTTCTACAGTTTGTAAGTTGAAAACATGAAATTTTAGATTTACGCTTTTGGTTGATAAAAAGAATTCATGTATTTATTGGTTTTTGCAAATTCGACCCCTAAGGAGGTGAAAAGGTGGAAATTTGTTGGACATCTATATACAAAATAAATATCATAAATAGTAACCTAAGTAAACAGTAAAGGATTTTATTATTAGTTTTTCAAAACTACTCCTAGAAGATATAGGGGGTGTTGAAGAATTTTACTGTACAGGATTTTATAAAATACAATCTTTAATGGAATGAACTAAAAAGTCATCTCTAGGACAAAATACAGATCACGCGAACGAAGTCGCGGGCGAAGTGATAGTATGACACGTGACTGCAGCAACCCCGAGAGATTTGGCGTCATTCAGTGAAGAGTTATGTTGTATATACCCAAAGTTCTTCATCAGATCTTCATCAAATTAAAATGGGTCCAATTTGAGAACATACTCTATCAAGCAAAAAAAGAATTTTCAAAATCGGTCGGCCAAATGTGTGTCGGACCACGCGCAGTAATAGGGTTCCTTAGTTGCATAATAATGCGGACTATGAAGAGGTTTTTGTTGTTACATGAACATTAAAACGGTTTCAGCGGCTCACAACGTCTAAAAACGGGCTCACATAGGACGATGATAACTGAAGAAGGATTTATAAAATCCAACTTCACAAGTGAAGTTAGAAAAATATTATCTATTTGAGTAGATACCACCGTGGGTGGAAGCAACCGTTTGTTATAAAGATTTATAGCCAGCGTCACTTAATAATTTGAATACTGCATTATTGCGCGTTACGGAGATAGTCTTCGTTAAAATTTCGAAATATTTACATACCGAAAACAAATATTTTGGTATGAATATTTTCAAACAACTTGCTCAACTACCAAAAAGTAAAATCAATTTTTTCAATGATAGGAACAAACAACTAACGTAAATAAGCGGCAATAAATAATCTATATGAAGAACGTCGATTGTGAAAGGAGCCGATACGAGCGTGCGTTAGAGCAACGGGGAATGGTATGGTTCGTTCCTAGATCTTCGCACGCACGCTCCTTTGAAATTGAAAAAACGACTAACGCAATTTAGTTTATAATTGCGACCTCTGAGAATACCACCATCTATGGTCGGGTAGCGGAATTTGCTTGTCAATCGAATTTAGTTTGACTTTAGATTACAAAACGTCGAAAATACTTCTGCACTAACACAAAATAGACTGCCCCGCGCGCATGCGCCAAACGGACCGGTGACCGCGACTCCGCCCACTCCAATGCGTTATTCGAACTTAAAAATAATTTATTTAGAAATCATTATTATTTCCTTTATTTATTTTTATTCATATTTAATACATGTTTTAATGTTTATAAAAAGAAACCTTAAAAAAAACATTTAATCAAATAAAAAATTGAGGCCCACCGGTATCGGAAACAGGGTCCAAGCTACCGGTGGTTAGGGTTCCAGAGACAGGAACCTCTTCACAATGCGAGCCGTATCAAGGAGTACTGCCTTCTGTATCAGGCCCTTGATCCAACCGCGCAATGACAGCCTCGACAGATGGTCATCGAGGCTATTGGCCATCAGGCCGTTAGAAATCATTATTATTAAGGATGTTATTATTTTATTTTTGTATATTTTTACATGGTTCACAAGCATATATTCACTATATGTTTTACGCAGCTAACAACGTTATTTTAGTAATTTTTCAATAGCATCTGAAGAAAATGTATACTGTTCCAAGTACATTTTATAAGTTGGTCGACTATTACTCGTAAACTTGTAAAGCCTACTTAGCTGTGATGGTTTTCTTTTATTTTCGTTATATATACTGTTGCCGTGAATTTTTTCTCTAAGCCAAAATCAACTAACCAAAAAAAATGCACCTCACTAATATCAGAGGTTTGCACTCCAACCTCATAACAGTCTATCATCACCTGGAGCCTGATAAGCCGGCTCTTTTTTTTATTTTCGGAGACACAGATCAGGTTTCAGACGTATCGTACCTAACATACCCAGGGTATACCCTGGAGCACAATTTTAAGCAACGCGCGGGTGCATGCATGTACACTCGAGACGACATCTGTTATCTGCGTTTCCGAAATCTTGAGGACTCGTGCTGTGGGCTATGGTGGACACGGGCCTGGATTAAATTATCTACGCCTGTGTCTTACGCTCGCACAGCGGTGATCGGGAGACAACCAGGCTTACAAAGTACCTTAGTGAGGCGGCTGATACGGCAGAGCAGCGGTACGCTGCCGCCCAATTAGTGTTACTGGGGGAGCGCAGTTGTAGTGTGTAGTGTTTCTGGTGTTCAACGGAAGGTTACCTGGCTTTGGATTACCACTGCATATCTGAAATCATCCTAGAATTAAACCACTCATTTCAAAAAAACCCTCGATGAATAAAATGGTGCCATAAAGTGATAGTTATTGAAATTAATGTTACCCGTACATTAATTTCAATAACTATCACTTTATGGCACCATTTTATTCATCGAGGGTTTTTACTTCCTGTTAAAAAGGCGCAATTTGACTCTGTATAAAAATGTCACACGATTCATTTTCGTTAATACTGAAAAAATCTATTTAATAGACTCAATCAAGCCCCTTTTCAAAATTTCTGTTTAAAAAACTTCCAATAACGTAGGGAGATGTCGTCATAATACATGGTCACGGACACTCCCTGATATATCGCTGCATAATTTAACCCAAAAGAGTTCAATATTAGGAGATGACGTCACTATACATGACACCCTCTCATATTCCAGGGCGACGGAAGGCGGTCTGGCGCCCGGCGGCGATGGAGACATGCCAGTGGGCGGGCCCAAAACGCCGCAGCAGATCGCGGCACAGCGCCGACTGCAACAGACGCAGGCGCAAGTCGATGAGGTAAGGACGTCTTTTTGTCTTGTCTATTTCATTTACAAATTGTGTGGGTGTTACTGTCTCATATACAAAGGAAAACACACCACTTAGAAGACGGAGATTAGCAATGCTTTGCCAGACACTTGAGGCTTAGAAGATATTTTTAACTTTCTTCTTGAAATCCTTTAAAATTGAAACTAAAATTGAGAAACTTTTGAACACGAGTTAAAGCTTTCCGAAATTCTTTCGCCGAATCGGCACGAAGAATGCTCCATCGTCGACCACATCATCGCTTACCATCAGATGAGATAGTGGTCAAAGGCGATCTTATCATTAAAAAATAAAGGGTATAATTTAGACGGTCATCAAAAATATTTTTAAGACTCTAAGCTTAGGCACCAAATAAAATAATTGGTTCCCAAAATGGATCAACGGTCACCAAATTCTATCCAACTCAAAGATTAATATACCGGGTGTATTCGTGTTTTTAACGAATTAGTCCAAGAGCGAGCGAAGCGAGCTCAGGAGCTTAGGGCACCCCGTCACGGACAGGTTAGGTTCGAACGAGATGACGGGAGCTGAAGTGAGCGAGCAAAGCGAGCGAACTCGGCTCCCGTCATCTCGTTCGTGTTAGGTTACTTTAGACCCTGCGGACGGAAATAGGAGCCCGTCGGGCTCCGTCGACTTTAAAGGCGTCCATATATTTTTTTGGCAGTCAATAATACGAAAAAATTGATTTATTTCATAATATTTTAGGAAACGTTATTTGGTGACCATTTATCCATTTTGGTAACCGTTTAGAATTTTTTTGGTAGTAAAATAGGTACTTTTTTGGGCGGTGTTTAAACACAAGCCAAAAATAAACTTTATAAAAATATCTCGTGCCGTAAGAGTTGCTAATTTTAACGACGAACATGTTTTTTCGTGACTGTTATTTCTTCATGGCTTATACAAAAGATGATTCTAAGCAGATAAATAATAAATCAGTTTCCAAAAGGTAAATAAACTCAGTCTGCTCCGAATTTTTTCGGTACGCATAATAGTATGTGAATGTGTATATTTGTAGATTTAAGCCGGTTATAAATATAATGTACTAACTACTACCCGCAAATTCATTCGCACATAACATCTTTTGCCTCTTAGGATGTCTAGGAGTCGATTTTGAAATATTTCCATGTATACTCTTACTTTTTATAAGGAACCGCTGTGCAAAATTACAATATAGATTAGTGTTGTTGTTAGTCAGAGGCAAATGAGTGAGACATTTGAGCTCGATTGACGTGGGAGGAGAATTTGCTGCCTGCTGCATGCCTCACGCCCCCGTTCATTCATTCGTTCATTCATTATGATGTTAGAAGAAACTTTCAGGATTAAATTCAATTTCAGAATTGTTTCAAAAAGTACCTGCGTTATTTGTATGGGACAGACTTTGAATACATCATCATCAACTGTTGAGTTTAATCTATACATATGAAACGGATTACCTTTTTCTAATTTTTAACAGAAACATATAAAAACTAGTTCAAATTAAAATTTAATTTACTTAAAAAAGATATTTTTTATAAAACAGCGCGTTGTTTTCCCCAATGTTTTGTGCTGTTTGAATACTTCTTACTCATTAGTGCTTTCAACCCCTAATCCTTACTTAATATTATAAATGTGAATGTAAGTTTGTTTTTTACGCTTTCACGCAAAAACTACTGAACCGATCATCATGAAACTTTGTACATATATTCTTGGAGGTATTAGAAGTAACAAAGGATACCTATTACGAAAAAAAAAAAAAAAATGGCTTCACTGCGAGCGAAGCCGCGGGTAAAAGCTAGTGAATTTATAAAACGTTAGTTGTTGAAAATATTACATCTGCTATGTACTACAGTGATTGTTATTAAAACTCTTATGTTATAACAATATAAAAGACACAGATTGGCGTCGTCACCTCGTGAGTCAGAGGCCGCAAGTGAGCGTGACATTTGATCACCGTGTAGGCGGCTTTCTAACTATCAAAGGGAACTTTTCAGATTTTAGTTACGTAGTTATTTCCATGAAACAACTGTTGATTGCCTGAACTTTCCGTGATATTATAAACTAAATTCCTCGTATTCATTATTGGCACCGCACTATTCCCAAATCATTGCAACTCCTAAAAGCCAGAATCAACAGTGGCAACCACCAGAAAAGCGCCGAACTATGAAGCTCGACGAGGTCCTGACGGAATTTAATTGTCTTGGATCCCACAACGAAATTAATCAGAAAAGAATAACGGAGGAGTAGGAAAACTACAAATGTTCCCTCCATATCAAGCAGCTAAGATTTTGTTATTAAAACATATTCAATATACTTCTAAAGGACATAGATTAGCTTCGTGAGTCAGAGGCCGCAACCCGTAAGCGAGACATTTGAACCCGGTGGCAAGTGTGGGCGGATTATTTACAGTCTGTCGACACGCCCAGTCGGCCCTGTCCATTCTATGATGTTTGGTATAGATTAACTTATTGCTTTGTTGTTATAAGTAAACTGTTGACTGGATGGCTATTTTTGTCTCTATATTATTTAGAAATAACTAGCTGCCATCTGTGACTGCAACTGCGTGCGATTAGTATTTTAGTCAAATTGTACAATATCCTTATAAATTATAGCCTATGGTGTTAATTGTTATGTATAAGATATATTATTGTGAAGTTTATCAAAATCTGTGGAAAAGTAACAAATGCTCACAAAGTTCTTTCTTTAGAAAGTATAGGTTGGTTGTAGTAAAGGATAGGTTGTAGTTGACGAAATCAATACTATACTATACTATACTTCATACTAATATTATAAATGTGAATGTAAGTTTGTTTGTTACGCTTTCACGCAAAAACTACTGAACCGATCATCATGAAACTTTGTACATTTATTCTTGGAGGTATTAGAAGTAACATAGGATAATTTGTAACAAAAAAAAAAAATGGCTTCACTGCGAGCGAAGCCGCGGGTAAAAGCTAGTAGTATATAATGCAGACAATTACCACAAAGTACGTAAGTGGCGGCGAGCCGTAGTTACTCAGGAGTTGAGCTTACCGAGTGAAAGCACACACGACCAGTAAAGATGGTAAAGATCAGGGGCCGTACTAAGAGCCCTTAGAGCAAGGTTATTTCTTACTTGTATACATCTGTCCCTTAAGCGCAATGGATATAACCTTACTCTTAGAGCGTATGGTAGGGCCCTTGATCTCTGACAAATAAGCTTATGCAGTTTTTTAAGTATAAAAAAGTTTGCAGTTTTTTAAGTATAAAAAGCAGAATACTACAAAAAATCAATAATAGGTACAGCGATATCTTTTTGATATACCGTGATATCGTGACAATCTAAGAAGTCCGATGACCTTTCTCATGTCAGGTACACGCCCCGATAACATTGTACGTAAAAATAACAAAATCAAATTCATAATCCTAATTAATTACTACGTTACCCATACCTACACTATAATAACGAGTATCATTCGTAAGCATCAAGTTTTATTATTACCTATTATGTATTTTTATCTACACTCACAACGTAACGTTCCAATAATATGAATTCAAAATATTGTATAAACACGTACTTTATATTCGTGGATAGGTAAAATTAAAAAAATACCATTACAGTGCAACAGTTTTCTTTGATTTTCAAACAACTGCATCATAAAATATTTTTTTAATTTTAATAGCACACTTTTACTTTCTAATTTATTGGCACGTATGGGCTCATTGACTTAATGTAGAAAAGTAGTGTCATTGTCGATGGAAGAATCTAAATTGCCCGCCATACCAAATGTTTTTGCCGTTTCCACTTTTGTTTTATTTCAACTCTATGAGTGAAGATAAAATAGTGTATGCAACGGCATATAATTAGGTATTAAAACACTCGCGTGTTATTATTATCATATTCGGCTTCGCCTCATGTGATAAACCCACGCTCGTATTTTAATAACCCCTATTATATGACCAGTGCATAAACTACTACTATAGCTGTCAAATCCGACTTCATAGATTGTCACGACTGTAATTAGGTAATTAGGATACCATTTAAAAACATGCAATTTTATGTAGAAGCTTACCCACAAATCCATTTTGAAATCTTAAGAAATCCATTTTGTCGTGCTAATCGTACTCGTGAAGTCCTAACCGAATAACTAAACACACTACATTCATACATTTACTACAGGTGCACTATAAACTCTCATTTACGACATAAAATGGCCGACCTAATCACAAATGTCACTGCTCCTAGGCACGAAGCAGGAAATTAAACGCCCGTCGAACGACCAACTATTTGCTATTGACACTAACAAAACGTCGGAAGCAGCCCCAACGTCGGGGGTTAGGCACAAACATATAAATAGAGATAATAGCTTTACTCACGAAGAAATGAATACACGAGGACAGGATAAAATTAAAGGAATGATACGTTTCCCTTTGTGTGTAATTATAAAAATTGTGAAATGTTTAGGGACTGATAAATCAACAGGACACTTGTTTAATGTTACGCACTATGAAACTGTAGAACTCATAGAAGTAAAGGAACTATTACGGTTTCCGCACGATACCACTGATTATTAATAAAATAAGGAAAATTATTTACTTCGGTATGAGAATTTTCAACAAAAACACCTTCTTTTTTAAATTTTTAATGGTTTTTGCAGTAAAACCACCATAATTATATTTTATGGATTATCTTAGGATGACGGTCTTCTATATTCAATTTAATGTAATCATATCATCCATGCCCTCTTCATATTCCATTATCTTCGCAACTACAACGAAGAAACTACTTCAGTTGATAATACCAGTTTCTAAAGTCCACTCCACCGAAAGCAATCTCATTTCATCTTGAAGAAAGCTCAATGTGATAAAAGGCTTTACTTAAATCCCAAGATTAAAGTTCTCTATATTCCTTGAAGAACACTATAAGAACGATTTGTCAAGCCCAGTCTCTGACGTCATTGACTCTACGCGTGTATCTAATGACGTCACTCTTGGAGAAATAGCTCTTGGAATTGAGGCAAGGGTTTGCTGATATCCTATAACTATGTCCATTACGTATGATTACGTTTTGTCTAATATATTTTTATGGAGTCCTTCTTCTAATTATGATCTAAATGTTTTCTATGGGTACCTAACTTGTTGCTTACAGAAATAAAAATCGATCAACGCGTTTAGTCTCTAGAACGCCACATAAGTACAAACATACATAGATAGACTGATAAACACATTACCCTGCTTCGGCAGTTGGGTAAAACGAGCTTGTTGTCCAAGGATAACGTTACTTTTACTAAGCATGTCTTTAGGCGAATACAATTCTCCATTTTCATTGAAAAGAGTACCGAGTTCGAGATCCTCTGTACCATTATTATGAGGCTCTCTACAATCTTCATTATAATATTTATTAATTTTACTACAGACTACATGTCGGTTTTTCTGCATACAAATACTTTAATCAAGGCGTTTTAATTTCAGGTGGTCGACATTATGAAAACAAACGTAGAGAAAGTGCTGGAGCGAGATCAGAAGCTCTCGGAACTTGATGACAGAGCAGGTAAGATTAATGTTTTTGATTCATTCAATAGCAAAGTACATAGAGCAAGAGAAAATACGATCAATGGTATGAATTGAACTGCAAAATAAAAATTTTGTTTTCGTTACAGATGCATTGCAACAGGGTGCATCACAGTTTGAACAGCAGGCTGGCAAACTCAAAAGCAAATTCTGGCTGCAAAATTTAAAGGTAAAATTTTGTAGTTGAACGATTTAAAGGCAAGCAGGCAAAAATAAGGAAACTGGTATTTCATTGCGTAAAGATTCTACAAAGGCGTTAAAAATAGACCTTTCAGGTGAGGTTAAATATAATATGTTATGCAGGTGTTTTTCTAAACTAATTTGGAAAGTTTAAAATAACCTTATTAAATAAATCGTTCTACGAATATGAAGATTGTTGAAATACACTTTTTGCAAAGGATAAAAATAGGAAAGGAGTTAAAATAATGGTTCTTGAAGTTAAAATTAAGTGGCCTTTGAGGGAGTTATAAATAATCGTTATAAGTAGGATTTAAAAATAAATTTCTATTGAGGAAACACAAACATTGCCCCTTATTTTGCGAGTTGCGACATTATGAAAAATTAAGCTTGTAAATAATTCATGTCGCATCGATACAAACTCAAGCTATACATTCCTATGTAGGTAAGATATGATTGCTCACGACAAGGTACTAAATGATATAATTGATCTTCAAATGAAAAGCTTTATTGCAAAACCCGAAGGTTGTTAACTCACAGAATCGATATTTAAAGTTTATCTTTAGCACTTATAAAAGCAATGACGAAAATTATTTAATGGATATTGATGTACTCGAACATTTACCGTTTCTTGGTTCACGTATTGCAAAATTGCTTGTGACTAATATGGAATATAATTGTATGATCTAGCGTTTCCTTTTTTTTGCCTTCAAGTTAATAAAAAGTGTTTGTCAGCCTTCAACATATCTTCAATGACAAAATTATTGGCTTTGTTTAGTTAGGTGCCTTAGTAATTTTATCCTAAACCTTCCAGATGATGATAATTGCAGCTGTTATCGGAATCATCATCTTGGCTCTAATCATCGGTAAGTAAATACAATTCACAAAAAATAATACACATATTAGTAACATCTCTGTTTTGTTACACATTATATTATTATGTTTTTAGACTAACCATATCATTATTTTTTCCACATTTTCAGCCAACTTTGTGTGAACAAGTTTCGGTAACCGAAGTTTAATTTAGAAGTTACTTGTTATAATGTTAATGAATACTTAGTATATAACGTATGTTGTTAATTTTTAATTACGTTACTGATACTAAGCCTCTTTTGGTAAGTGGGCAAGACGTATCATTTGTCGTTGTTGATGATATCAGTGTTGGCTTTGTCTGTTCTATTGTCACTTCGTATATCTGTCTCTATCGAAGAATGTTTCATGCCGTTTCGACATCTTCTAGTTCATATTATAAGTTTGCATTCACATCGGTGGTAAGATCGCTGAGATATACTTCAATTCAAATCGTCTCACCTCTTTCTTTAACACCTGCAACTAAAACCAGTCTTAAATCTCTAGTAGATTATGTCCTTTAAATATTTAAAAAATAATATTTCTATTAGTTGTCTAGTAGTGCTATGATGATCTTCACCTGATGTGAATAGTAGTAACTTATATATGAAGTTCAGCTTTATTTTGCAAATGTGTTTACTCTTGTGTCTGGGATTGCTCTTGTGATTTAATTAAATGTATAATATATTCTAAAAAAACATTATGCAAAGACTTAATGAAAAATTAGAAACTAGATCTTAAATTGCTTGATATAAAAAGTTATTCTACTTTTATCCAAGAATGCGATGCTTGTCCCAGATTAACCCCCAATTTAGTTTCGCTTTATTTAAATATACGTTAAACTTTCAACATGATTTCCGTGAACAACGAAAACATAATAATCTCGAGACGGGATACGCTTGAAATTTGAATATGAAAGAAAAAGCTTGAAACAAAATAATTGTATCTTCATTGCTAATTGGTGCTTTCAACGCTTTCAACAACATGAATAATAAAACGAAAATGCAAGCCGTGCTACTAATAAAATCAGTGCAAGAATATGAAAAATAAAATCTGTTTTCTCAAGCAAGAAAATTAAAATGTGATCAAAATAGATATTTAATAATAAAATCATTCAGAATGTTCGAAAACAAAATTATGTATCATGATTACGTTTATGAAATCACCGGTGTGTTAAGCCATTAAGTACAAGTTTTTCATCATGATCATAAACGACTTGCATGACGAACAGAACTAACAAGAATTATATCATTAAAGATTTTGTTCTACTGTGTCGTCTTTTTAATAAAACTCACCGAATTTTGCACATATACATACATATTCAATTAATATAAATACATATTGTGAGTTCGTCTTGTGCTGCTAAAAAAAAATTCTTCCTTGAATATGTTTATTAAAATTGATTTAATATTTTCTAGGTCTGTAAACCCCCTAAATGGAGGATTGAGGCTGAGGTATGGATTAATAACAGGTACCTACTTGTGACACCATATTAAAGTACAAAAAGAGCAGATACAAATTTTGCCACATATTAAAAAACATGAGATGACCATTGAACAAATGGAAAATGCAGGAATCATGATGTCAGACATCCATGATGAAACGTCGAATATTGGAAACATGGAAAATGTACTCTTTGACAAATTCTAACGGATTTGCATCACTTTTCTCCACACTGTCTATGGAACTCATTTCTAAAGTTATGAAAACAGAAAGTGACAAAGAAACTAAACTACTAAAACTCAAAAGCCTTCATAAAACCAATAAAACAATTAGAAAGACCTTCTAAACGTGGAATAAAATGGTGATATTTTTATTTTCAGGAAACTTAACATCTCAGCAGCCGTAACATCAGCAAGAACTTTGAAACAATTTTTGTTTTTTTCATAGAAATTAGTGTTGTTATTAAATGTCCTCTGGATAATATCACCAAAATATATCCAATGTTTTGCCTACGAAATATCAACTATTTATCCTATCAAAACTTTTTGTAAATTTCGAAATCACGCGTCTTTGACATGATTTCTTTTATATCACTAACAAATGCTCTGTGTACGAAATATAGTATTTTTAGATGATCTTTCTTTGTTATAAATTTTACCACAAAAATTAATATTTGCTATTAGATAAGACTTATCAAAAATACAGTTAAAATCTCTTGAATATTTTTCTTTACTTTTACGAAAATAGGCTGTTTCATACATACGCGATGGTATTATTTCCATTTGGACCAAATTTCTTGAGCATTTATTTGGGGTCATTTCTGTACGTTTTTTTAAACATTTAAATGGTTGAACTTTGATAATATCTATACTGTCTACCTATACAAATATGTTTATCTGCTTGTTAATCTTACCATTTTATAAGTGTGTTATATGAATAGATATTTACACTATATAAATAACAGTCCATTTATGAAATGGACTATCGTTTGGGCTGATTTCTGTATTCAAAGTTCCAAGTTATCACAAGTTGTATCTACATTTTGATAGCATAGCGTGTATTGGGCCCATGTTAGCACCACAGCGGTTAGTAAATTATTTACGTAATATGTTTTAATCGCTTTTATAGCTGTATTCTACCCGTGATTCTATTTGAAACGAAAAATTTGTACTTAATCAAATTGTTGTTTGTTTAAGTATGTTTAAATTAGAGTATAATAAGGACTTGTGCTATCTTGCGTTTTTACATAAATTGTAATCGTATTGGCCAATATTTTTAAAAGTATATAATCTATCCAGTGTAACTACAGCAAATAATGCATTAAATATCTTTTTACTGTGTGTGTTTAATGTATGTAAAAACAGCTTTGTAGGTAGTTAGAAATTGTAAAAATTCACACTAGGTAATTAGATGTTTCAAATAAATAGCCACTCATTAGTTATATTAATCATATATAATCATGGCCGAGCTACATTTGGTCGTGGTCCGCATACCGTGTACATTTCATCGTAATTTCATTTTATTTATCACTGTATACAGCACTGCACCATCACGTTTGCGGTGACGACTTTAACATCATGACCACCTATTAAATAACATGACTAAACGCGAGCATCGACCGAATGCAGTTGTGCCTTTACATTTAATATAGAATTTATAGTATTGGGAGGATTGGCCAGTACTTATATAAATGTAGGAAGGACGGGATTATCGTATTAAAAACGGTTCTCCGTATACATAGGTAATATTCATATCATGTATGGAGGCCGATTTTTAATAAAAAGTACGTAAGTTTGCACATCGTTATTGTTGACAGTCTCATTAGGGGGAGAATTAGATTGTAATTTATAAGTATGACGTCACGATTTTGAAACACAATAATTTGAGCTTGTAACACTAACGCGCGGGGATTTTTGTTGGTTTTCTTGCCAGTATCATGGATTTTATGAGCTTTTCGAAGCCAATCATCTTCAAAATAGTCTAAGATTCATGTTTCTACTATCAACTCATATACACGCCTAAAATGCATAGACATTGTAGAACTAATGTAAATAAATTACTAAAAATAGGAACACCTGGCGTTACTCTTTTTGCTCTTGCACCTTCGTGCAAGTTAATATAATTGAAAAACAAATATGCTAATTGGTTCTGCAGATCATGAACCTCTTAGTAACACTCAAACAAGAACTTAAAGGGTAAGGAACTGAGGCAATGAAAACCCCTAAGACGACCCAATAACCGTTTTTTTTTTTTTTACTCGACTTCGTTAAAGCAAAGATTGGTTATGTTTTGAACAAGACTTTATTACACTGTGTTTCAAAAACGTTGGCACCAATAACATTCACTGTAAGGTAAAATAATAACACACCAGAAGTATGTTATGGGATTAGATAATAAATATTGGCCGTTACTTATAGCGTTGTTTACTACATTATGACGTCACTAGACACCATTGTTGCGCTAAATATTATAAACAACATTGTAGGTAAGCCGTACCTAGCTATAAGCATTGTCATGAGTATAATAAAATGAAATAAAAATGTTGTAACTGAACACTTTTCTTATTTATTACCCTTACTATAGTTTTTATGTTATAAAGCCTTAACCCCGAGTTTCTCGCAAAATTACCGCGGAATTAATGTGACAAATGGTCAAGCACGCGTTATCTGCTGTGATTGGTTGAATGAATTTTCAACAGCCAATCACAACAAAACAATCTTCTCTCGCAAAAACGATATCAATATTATTATACTATAATATAATATAATATAATAAATTTGTAACTCGATGATGAAAACATTTAAGAAAATTTTATGTTAAAATTTTATGAAAATAGATGCCAAAAAATTTTTGGATTCTTTTTCTATCACGAATGATGTTTGTACACGGTTGACGCAAAAACAAATGCATAAAATTGGCCGCGGTTTTCACAGTTGTATTATTGCTGGTCTAACTTAAAATATGGTATTTATCTTGATACACCACATGTCATAGAAGTCGAGTTCTCTATAAAAGAGTGTTATCCTTGACTCCTTAGGAGATACCAGGAAACTGTCTGAGGAATCTTAGGTGCTTTGGTGTGAGAACAATTTTTTCCATAGTCAAATATTTGGTCAAGCATGAGATATCCATGAAAATTAAAAATTTTCTACAGATGTATTATGTTTAAAAAAAAAAAAGGTTTCATTGTACTTACAATATAGTTCAAGTTGCGCGGAATTGATACAAGAAGCCAACCCTCAGTTTCCCAGCTCAAAACTATCGCAGAATTCTGGCAGAATTAATGTGACAAAATTGTCAAGCACGCGTTATCTTCTGAGGTGGTTGAATGAATTTTCAACAGCCAATCACAAACTGGTGGGAATGTCAGCTTACCATCGACAACTGCACAAACTGAATCTGCCTTCCGCCAAGGCGCCTACCCAGGCTTCCATAACCGTTTCTAGGGTTCCGTTCCTCAAAAAGAAAATCCTTATAGGATTACTTCTTTGTCTGTCTGTCAAGATCTTTTTCGCAGCAAAGCGAGAAGGTATCAAGTTAAAATTAATATGAAATACTCAGAACCTACCTATATTACCTTGGCAACGCAGTAGTCGGTTTCATCATTAGTCTTTCGAGTTATTCAGATAAGTATGGTTTAGTTCTAGGTCCTAGCAAGTCCCGGCAAGCCTATTACCAACGGGGCACCCGGGCACTTAAAATCCTATCCTACAAATTTAGATATTCTTAATGGAAAAGGAAATACCAAAACCATCCAATTTAAAAGTAATAGATTGCAAGCACGTGAAGCACGACTACTGATAATTGGACTGCTGAAAATTGCACCGCTGTAGTCGACCGAAATGATACGTATTTTTATAGCTTGAGCGAATTTTTGGATTTGTTGTCTCATTGTTTATCGATTTATTTGCACATTGTTAAAATTAACAGCCGATGGATCACGTGAGCGAAGCCGCGGGCACAGCTAGTCAAATATAATCTATACTAATATTATAAAGCTGAAGAGTTTGTTTGCACGGGTTAATCTCAGGCACTACTGGTTGGAATTGAAAAATTATTTTTGTGTTGGATAGTCCATTTATCGAGGAAGGTTATAGGCTATATATAACATCACGCTACGACCAATAGGAACGGACCATAAATGAAAAATGTTGCAAAAACGGGAAAAATGATTCCTTTTTATGAGTTTTGATTGCGTGCGCTGCATAGCGGTTAAAGTTACGCAACATTCGTGTATTTAGGGTAGGTAGGTAGCCCGATGAAGGGAGCGAAGCCGCGTGGGACGGCTAGTACACTATAAGGTTCCAAATAAAATCAAGGTCTGTACCTATAGCTTAAGACACTTGTCGAGAAGCGAGTAGAGCTAGTAACTAATACGAGTGGGCGAGCAGCAAGAAGCGAGTGTGTAAGTAGTTCCGATAGTTTTGTCGCTCGGCTAGAAGTGAGTGTTCTTGTGCGACGGGCTTTTATTCGCACCACTCGCTCAGCGCGGCCAATCGTGCGCTGACCGCTGGTTGCTCCCTCGACGTGAGTTCTGACCGCCAAGCGAGCATCGCTGAGCAAGTATCAGTCACTGCGACAAACTAGTTGTGAGAGAGTTCTCACCGCTAGTTTGCAGCCAGCGATCAACTATTGATATTAGATGTGTTTTGTCGAGCAAAATAGTCGATAGTTAATCTCTTTGTCGCCGGCGGTGATACAAGTGTAAGGCTTCGAAGTTGAAAACAGGGCGCAAATAATTCATCAGGCCCATCGAAATCAGACTCCACAAAACAGCTCTTCAGACCGCACGATATAGTTTACCAGGCTCCACGAAATAGCTCTTCAGACCGCACGAAATAGTTTACCAGGTCCTACGTAATAGCTCTTCAGGCCCTACGAAAGATCGGCAGGCTGAATGAAATTTAGGCTTTAACTTCTTTCGTGTGTGTGATTAACTCAACTATAGTCTCAACTATTCAGATTTTGTATGTAGCTACTTGGACAGCTAAGACATTCGCCATGTTTATATAATTTTGATACTCCTAACCTCTTCCAGCTTTTCTCTATGGGGCAATCTGTAAGGCCTGGAAACTACAAGTTGGAGGTATTTTAAATCAATGCTCATTGTCTCTGTTAGAACTATGTAGCCTCACTAAGTTAGTTATATGGCGAAACAAGTTCGGTAACGATATATTACATCCAAATACCTATACATAAATTTAGTTTTAAAAGGCACGTTCCTTTCAATGTTACAGGCATAGTGCCAATTACTGCCAATGCCAATATTCTCCGAGTAAAATTAGTGTATAGTATTTGGTCGGACATACGGACAGGACGAAATTGTAAGGGTCCTATATTATTATCAATTTAGCAAGATGTGTGTAACCCAGCGTATAGACACGCGATGCTCTTTCGTTTAGTCGTTTCATTGAACTGTAGTTCCTGAGCTCTGATTCGGTGCATTTGCCCAATCGAAGGAAACCCGAGACGTGAATGTAATGTACCGAGAAATTGCAGTTATTAATGATGGATGGACTTTACTTTGAAATTGTTAGCTATTAAGTAGATGTTGCACGCAGTTTGACTGTATCCTGAAGGATTAACATTGTGTGCTTAAAAAATCCGGCCAAATGCGAGACATTTGGCTATGAAACAAGGAAAAACTTTTTTTCATTTCTGGAATGTTTTGTTATAGTCCAGTAGGGATATAATTATTTTTCACATAACCTTTGATAATTCAAAAGTTTGTTATTTTCGCTGGGTGGATAATGTACGTGAATGCATTGGTATGTAGAAAAATGCTAACAGTTTAGAGTTATGCAATAGGTATGAAGTAGGTATTTCCATTTATTTCGTGCTTTATCAATAATAAAATATATAAATTTAAATAATTTACTGTTTATTAATATTATCTGAACTTTACATTAGTAAAAATGCTAACGGATAGGTACCTACTGTGGAACAATGATAAACTGAAAATGGCTCGTAACTCTCTCAATAAATGATTAAAATTTTTCAAATAATTTCCCATATGCATAGAGGGATTAGTTATATCTTACAACAAAAGTTCTAACAACTACCTAAGTATTATGCTGCACAGGTAATTATATTTTTACTTTGCGATACGCGAAATATTGAATTGAAGTTAATAATTTTGCGCCTACATATTAGTAATAATAAACTCTGCCACCGTGCAAAAGTTTAAACATTTACGTGCTATGATAGTCGTTCCTTTAATTTAATAAATAAAATACAATTCTGGTATTGCGGGGCGCGGTGTAGGCACGGTATTCATTAGTGTCACATCTAGTTTTAAGTAAATTTGTATTTTTTTTTACTTTAAGTTCTAATACGATTTCTACCTTTTTTGTTCCTATAAAAAGAATATGAAATAAATATTCACAGAACACGGAATGGTCGTACCTGTCGTGCTGACAGTTTGTCGAAATGACAGAATAATTGTTGGGTATCTATAGTGCAACTATAGATAATGCATAGTCAAGCGATGCGCGTCCTGCGCATACGGCACCGCGCAGCGCCCCGCACCCCGCGCTCCGGTGCAAGTGTATTTTTTAAATAATAAAGCGTCAGTGCGTTTCCGGCTAGCTGTCGTTTTACTTGTCCCGTATCCAACAGTGGCGACGAATCGACCCACGCTACAATGGCCCAGTTTAACTTCGGTATTTTGGGAAATTTTGACCACACAGTGCACGAATGGAAGGCGTACAAAAGTCGCCTGCAACAGTGGTTCGTAGCAAACGATATTACGGAAAAAAACGACTCAACGGGTACAAGAAAGCGCGCCATTTTGCTAAGCGCACTCACAGAAGGGACCTACCAGCTCGCAGCGGACTTGGCTTTGCCAAAACAACTGGAGGAGTTGCCAATAGAAGACATTTATGAACTCCTAGATAACCATTTTTCTTCGAAAAAGTGCGGATTCGGAGAACGTTACGCATTTTACACGGCAACGCAACAAGTTGGTGAGACGCATGCGCAGTGGGCAGCACGCCTGCGTGGCCTGACAAAATACTGCAAATTCGCAAATGTAGAGGAGGCCCTCCGAGATAGGTTCGTGATGGGCATGTCAGCGGGTCCCGAAAGGGACAAACTGTTCACGAAGGACACGGATGCCTTGACTCTAGTGAAGGCAGTGGAGTTGGCGCAGAGCATCCAGTGCCGCCGCGGCCGGCGTTTCGACCTCAATTGTGTCACCCGTGCAACAAGAAAATCCGGTGTATAAGGTGCATAGTAAAAGTGCAGCTCTTGAGAAGGACCCGCCAAAAGAGAAGTGTTCCGTGTGCGGCCGAAAAAACCATACCGATTCTCAATGCCGATTCGCGAACTTTACGTGTAGGAAGTGCAACACAAAAGGTCACTTACGTAGAATGTGTAAAGTTAAGTGTGTTGTGACCAGTGACGCGAGTGAGGGAGACGATGATGGTAAGGCTTTTTGTCGTAACATAGCTTCACGGCGGGGAGAACCTATGACAGAAATCGTGTCAATAAACGGTTCGATATTAAAATTTGAAGTTGATAGCGGATCAGCAGTAACAGTAATATCCAATAGTTTATACAAGAGTTGTTTTAGCAGGTTGCCCTTATCACCGCCTAAGAAAAAATTATTTACCTACACAGGTAGTAACATCGTGTGTCTAGGTATAGTTCGTCTACCCGTCACGTATAGGCAGAGTACACACACGCTCAATGTTTACGTGGTACGCAGCGAAGGCCCGCCATTGCTCGGCAGAGATTTTTTATCCTTATTTAATTTAAAACTAGCACCATGTAATTTCATAAGTAATGAAGCGAAAACAATCGAGGACTTGCAAAGTAGATTTAGAGACGTCTTTTCAGATAAATTAGGTCGCTTTAATAAATTCGAGGTTAAATTACGTTTGAAAGATGACGCAAAACCAATTTTTTTTAAGGCACGTCCGATCGCCTTTGCATTGCGAGATAAGGTAGATGACGAAATTGTCCGTCTCGTCAACCTAGGGATACTTAAACAAGTTGATCACTCAGAGTATGCTTCACCCATAGTACCAGTGTTAAAACGCAATGGAAGTGTTAGGCTGTGTGCAGACTATTCTGTTACTATCAATAAACAATTGGTCGTAGAACAATACCCGCTGCCCACAGTCCACGAATTATTTTCAAAATTACACGGAGGGAAACAGTTTTCAAAGTTAGATATGTCCATGGCCTATAATCAATTTGTTTTAGACGAAAATTCACAAAAGATTACATGCATTAACACTCATCGCGGGTTATTTCAGTATACGCGCATGGTCTTTGGCTTAACCAGCGCGCCGTCTATTTTTCAACGTGCCATGGAAAATTTACTGTCCGGTATAGATGGCGTGTTATGCCTATTAGATGATGTACTTGTAACAGCTGATAGCCCGGGGTTGCATTTGCAAAGGTTAACGGAAGTGTTGCAGAGGTTGCAAGATGCAGGCCTAACCCTACAAAAAGAAAAGTGTGAATTCTTTAAGAACGAAATCAGTTATTTGGGTTATGTAATAAATAAAGACGGGTTAAAAAAATCTACAGAAAAAGTTTTAGCCATTGAGAAATCCCCAGTACCCACGGATGTAGGCAAACTTCAATCATTTTTGGGGTTAGTAAACTACTACCGTAATTTCGTACCTAAGGCGTCCGAAATCCTTAGTCCCTTATACGATCTTTTGAGAAAGGATGTTAAATGGCATTGGACCGACGAACATCAAAAAGCGTTTGTCGAAATAAAAAAACATTTAACGTCGGATCAAGTTTTAACACATTTCAACCCATCTGCAAAGTTAATCCTCACAGTAGACGCTTCACCTAATGGGTTAGGTGCGATATTATCGCAAATTGATAAAGACGAATGTGAGCGTCCTATTTCCTTTGCATCCCGCACTCTAAATTCAGCCGAAAAGCGGTATTCCCAAATTCAAAAAGAGGCTACGGCCATTATTTTTGGAATTCGACGATTCCATCAATATTTGTACGGGAAGTCAGACCCGTTTATCCTTCGCACAGACCACAAGCCTTTAATTTCGATTTTTGGACCACACAAAGGCATACCTGAAGTTTCGGCTAACCGATTGCAAAGATACGCTTTGTTCCTTAGTGCATATAATTATACAATAGAATACGTCCGTAGTGAAAATAACAGTGCAGATTATTTATCCCGCGCGAGTTTGCCCGATATTGATAAGCGGTCAATGACCTCGGACCGAGAGGGCGGGAAAAATTCACAGCACGCGGCTGCCGCTGCTGCTCCCATTGACCGCGCTTCGTATGTTCACTTCGTGTTAGACGGACACATGCCAGTAACGCGGGACGAACTTCGTAAGGAAACCAGCCGAGACGTTATCTTGTCGAAGGTGGTTAATTTCCTCCACAACGGATGGCCAAGAAGCCTAACGGACGTAAATTTAAAACCGTTTCACGCATGTAGGAATCAGTTATCATACGAAGACGGATGTGTTATGAGAGGACATAAAATAGTTTTACCCGAAGTTTTAAAAAATAAAATATTGAATGAACTTCACACTTCCCACCTGGGAATCGTAAAAACAAAAGCCGAAGCTCGTTCTAGGTTTTGGTTTCCGGATATTGATAAGGAAATTGAAACAATGATCAACTCGTGTAGTGTTTGCATTAATTTACGACCCACCCCTCCACGGGCCCCGATTGCACCTTGGCAATACCCACCGCGACCATTCTACCGTGTACACATAGATTTCTTGGGTCCGTTAGATAATAGGCATTATTTAATTGTAGTGGACGCGTATACGAAATGGGTGGAAGTTTACGATATGTGTGGTACAACAACCTCAGCAGCGGCTGTAGAGAAACTATACGAGTTTGTTTCAAGGTTTGGGGTACCAAATACAATTGTTAGTGACAACGGTACGGCTTTTACGTCACAGGATTTTAAACGCTTTTGCTCAGTTAACGGGATTGAGCACGTGACATCACCGCCCTATAATCCAGCGAGCAATGGTCAGGCCGAAAGTTATGTAAAGATCGCCAAGAGAGGTATAAAAACATGCATTCTATCGAGTGACAGCCAAAAAGACAGAAGGGTCAAACTATTAAAATATCTTTTTGACTACCGCAACTCAATACATTCTGTCACAGGGTTCTCTCCGGCACAATTAGTTTTTGGACACAAGCTGAGATCAAGGTTAGATCTGTTGTCGTCCAAACCATTGTTGTCATCCTCAAACGCGTCTCTGGACAGAGTAGTAAAATCAAAGCAGTGTTTACAGAGTAAATACAGTGGTGGCAAAAATAAACAACGTTTTAAACACGGCGATGAAGTGCTGTTCAAAAAGTTTAGTTTAAATGGCAAATTCACATGGTGCAGAGGCACAGTAATAGACACAATGGGTAGAGTTCTTTACTCAATTAACGATCCTATAACAGGAAAGGTGTTAAAAAAACATAAAAACCAAATTGTTTTATATAAGGGCTACGCCGGTGCATTACAAAACGGGACATCTGGGGGTGCCAATGAAGTGGAAGACGATGATCACGACGATAGCATGTTACCAGCGACATCACCGAGTCTCCAACCCGCACCTCAATCTGACGAGGTGGGGGAGGGGAGTCAGGTTACGAGTGCGACGTCACCAGCGACACCGCCCTCGCCACCCAGACGTTCCCAAATGGCATTGCGGCAGCTCCCAAGGGTTGATTACCGAAGTCTTGCATTGGGCAATGATAATTAAGATTTTCATGTGTAGCTAATAATATTAAGATTTTTATTAAGTACCTATTGTTGTATCTGAATTAAGATTATATTATTGTTGTATACCTATCTTCGAAATAGGGTTGGGAGATGTTGGGTATCTATAGTGCAACTATAGATAATGCATAGTCAAGCGATGCGCGTCCTGCGCATACGGCACCGCGCAGCGCCCCGCACCCCGCGCTCCGGTGCAAGTGTATTTTTTAAATAATAAAGCGTCAGTGCGTTTCCGGCTAGCTGTCGTTTTACTTGTCCCGTATCCAACAATAATAAAATTTTTTGTATCGTGAATCTAACACAGTCGTTACGGGAGAAATATATTATCTTATAACCGGTGCAACTGTCATAAAACTAAATTGACTGCATCGCTGGTCCTAAGACCTAATTCAATAAGTCGCAACCGCTGCTGCTGGCCCAAAAAATGGAGAAAGACGCGCTAGAATTAATATAGAATAATTTATATTTATAATATTCAGAATGGGGACTATATTTCTTGTCACCAAAATTTATATTTGTCATCAAGTTGTATCACTTAATAAATAGATCTATCGCCACGAAATATTTTCGTTCTCAGATAAACAAAAAGTGTTCCCAGGTATGAATTATCAAATTAATGTTAATATATGTGTAAAATAAGAGATGGATTACCAATAAATTTGTAGTGTATTAGATGAATATAAACTTCGTTCTTATAATAATAGTTTTATTACTTAAATAATAGCTTTGTGCTCAGAATGGTAGATCTGTCACCAAATAAATCGATTATCGATCCCTGACTGCGACTCCTTTTTATTTGTTACATTTTATTTCGTTCAGTTATTAAAATAATAGTATTCGTTACTAATTTAATACATCAATTTATAATTTTAACGAAAATGTCAACATTAAAATAACAAATTATGGTCAATGAATCGGTCCAAGAGCGAGCGAAGCGAGCTCGGGAGCTTAGGGCACCCCGTCTCGGACAGGTTAGGTTCGAAGGAGATGACGGAAGCTGTAGTGAGCGAGCAAAGCGAGCGAACTCAGCTCCCGTCATCTCCTTCGTGTTAGGTTACTTTAGACCCTGCATTCAGAAATAGGAGCCTCGCACAGCGGGGCTCCGTCGACTCTGTTGCATATACACCAATCTAACTTTATGAAATTTTCTAGTGACCTAATATATGGTTTATTGGTGATCTCTTTAAATTAGTTTGCTTAAATACTTATTAGGACAAACCTATTATAATACATACAAAAACATTTATTTGGTACTAGACCCTATCGACGGGTCCTACGTATACTAGTACAAGTGCAAAAATACAACTATTCAAGAGAGCGGTTTATAGGTTCTAAAGCTTGTAATTTTGTCATAAATCAAGGGAAATACTTGAAATTTTGGTATGTTATATTTTAATATCTAAGAAAAAAGACTGCATTATTAGTTTTTCTTATTTTTTTATACTTTGGAAAATAGCATCACTTGCATTGATGTAGCTTGTTTTCTTTACTATGGTAGAACCTGTAAACTGATACAAGTGGCTACTTATACCAGTTTATGGTGTACTTGCTTATATTTACAATTAAGGAAAACTGAAGGATTTTACTCTTTTAACATGCTATTTCCGATTTATTGATCAATATGATGCTATAATATTAACAATAACATCTGCTTTTATGGACTTTTAAACACTTACAACAGTTTACTCAGTACTGGAAAACTACTTGCAACAGTTTTCTGTATAGTTATTATCCTTAAATATTTGATTGCGTGTGGCAGGAAATTAAATAAAAACATTGAAAATACAAAATAAAACTTTATTTCAAATAAATGACTTTTCCAGATCTATGCATAATAGGTGTTTTTTATTTTGATGTAAATATATTATAGCACTCTTAATACTGAAAAATAAAATCAACGGCCTTGCCATTTTAAAAATAATAAAACTAAAAAATGTAATTTTCTTAACTTAAGCAGGAACTTTCGTTATATTAATTGTTTATTTATATTTTCATTAGTACTTCCTAATCAGTCTTACGTAAGTACTACTTAATCAGTCTTTTAGACATTGACAACATTGTTATTTTTTGTAACAATAATCACAGTAGATAATGGTATAGAAAATCCAATGTAAAAGAGAAACAACATGTTGGAAAAGACAACTAGGCTTTTTAAAAATATAACCTAGTCAGAGATGTCTTCAGTGTTTTCGGTCCGTATCTTCAAATTATTGTAAAATGAATGGTACCGCTCAGGAATCACATTGGACTTGCAAAGATCTTGAAGATCTTTAAATTTTTTCTTGTCAATTGGTAACAAACTCTTGTACGCTACATCTAATCTATAAAGTTTTTTTGAAACACTTTGTATACTGGCACGTGTATTACTTCTCAAACATTGAGTAGTTTTGTAAGCCCCTTCTTCAAACGCATACTTATAATTAAGCATAAATAAATCTTTGGCTTGAACATTAACTTCGCAAACCTTACTCCACATAACAAGTTCCCCCATGGAATTCTTTTTCCAGTTGTCAAAAAAGGGCAGGCAAGACTTAAAATCAAAAACGAAAGATTGAGTTACTTCTCGAACAATATACGGTTTTGCATTAGCTGTCGCCATTTTAAAAGCTAGAATCCACTGTTCTGGAGTATAAATTAAAATATTTCTGGTTTTCCTTTCAATTACTGAATGAATGCTGTCACCCTCATTTTGAGTATGACCAACAACAAGAAATCTATGGGTTATGTTCACGTTAAACTTCCAAGCGCAATACATATACATAAGGAATATAATTCTATTTCGATTTTGGCCTCCACAATTATCCGACCAGAATATAAAAGTTTTGACTCCTTGCTCCACCTTCATACAAATAAAATCGAAAATGCAGCTAGCTATTTCATTGGCACCTTTTTTAGCAGTCTGTTCGTCCCAACAATAACAATAACCCTGCAGATCAGCCATATCAAATGGAGTAAAATTGTGAAAATGTAATTTTCTTTTATAATAAAAAGTACTAACGTTTCCATGTGGTAAATTTTGAGTTTTTTGCAAGTCGAAAGTAACAGCAACTACAGTTTTATCTTCCTTAGCCAACTGTTTATCCATCTCTTTTAATTGCCGAGCCCTCTCTTTTTCAGCCAAATGCCGATTGTGTCTTGATATTTGGTCATCTGTAGGATTTTCTGAGTTTTCAAATGCGTGACAAAATTCGCACTTGTCCTTTTTAGGAATGTGGAAAGAGAGATTAAAGTTTTTATTAACAATATCTCTATACTGCCTTAACGTTTTAACTTGGCAATTTACGGAAATTCCTTCTTTATCACACCATTCTTTGTATAAATTAAACATTCGCGAAAAAGTCAATGATGCATCTAAATATACCTTACTTGTTTCCTTTCTTGTATAGTGAGACTCAACGGGTTGAAACATCTTTACATGGGAGCACACACTGTCTTTAGCTGTCCTGGGTATCGTTATTGTATGATTTGAATGTTTTCCTCTACAATCCTTTTCTATCACACCGAAACCTTTTTCAAACTTGTCCAACGCCGTTTTCACAAAATTATAACTTATAGATAAGGTGTTTAGGAACATAACTTTACAAACATAAGCCTTTTCAATGCTACCACTATCTCCTGTTACTGGTAATGAATATCGCAGAGTGCAATTTCTTTGGGAATTTTCAGTAACAACTCGTTTCTTGTCCAGTTTGGAAACATACTTGGCAATGAAGTCCCACTGTCGAGTGTGATCTCCTATTTCCCAAAAGTTTCTAAATATTGTGCATCTTGCAGTTTCTTCAATTTTTTCAAAACATTTTTTGGGGCATTTACAAGCGCTTTTCATTTTTTTCTTCTCATGTAGCTTCCCCGTTCGACTCATGTATTCTAATCCCCTGTTTAAATTGAACTTGCGTCTTTCATCAAACCACATACTTTGGAACCTCTCTCGCAATCTACCTTTATCTTTCTTTTTTTGGGTTTTTCTTTGCACACTTGCGGGACTACTTAAAGGTGTATCAGTGTAGTTTGAATTTAATAGTGATAAATTGTCAAATTCATCATCAGTTTGTTGGCGAATAGGTGAAAAAGAAAGTAATGGCGAAGGCATTGGTGTTAAGCTATCAATTTCATCATCAGGAAGGCTATTTTGTTTTATCACACTTGATACAGAAATAGGATTTTGACATGGGTGTAGAATTTGAGGCTCATCTTCTTGATTGTTATGCACAATCACACTCACCTCCTGGACGGTATAGCACTCAGAGGACTTGGCAGAATCTGATGAAATGTTTGATAAATTTTGGTATAGATTTTCTACTGTAGGGGTTTCCTCAAACATATCTTCTGGGTCGCTTAAGCTTACAACCTTATTGATGAATGACATCTCTTCAGCCAAAAATTCCGCACTTGGAGGTATGGGGGAATCTAAAATTATATAATAAAATAATTATGCAGTGAATTGCTGCTAAAAATGTATTAAAAATAGTATTGCTATTTATTTTGTTAGTAAATAGAAATTATTATTAAAATAATGGTACTTATATCAGATAAAAACATAACGAAAACAAAAAAAAAAGTCACATGTGACTTGGTATACTGATTGATATAAGTGCAAAAATAATTGAAAAAAAAACATGAATTATAAAATCACATTTCATTAATTTAGTTTAGTATGTTACCTGGCTTTTCTGTTAGACTTTCATTTGTGAAACTATTTTTTTCAATAAAATCGGTCGGTTCCATGGTCTCGTTGCACATTTTCATAGTTTGGTCTAATTCTTCACGTATTACGCATGATGGTACTGTCGGCCGATCTAAAATAAATAAAAATTATTGTGTTAATTCATTTTTTATTATATTTACAAATAATCGTTAAAATTTACTAAAACCACTATACAAAGTACGCGAGTAACCGCTATGAACCTTGTATACTGGTACAAGTGAAAATAAAAATAAACAACACGTAATTTATTTATTTTTTAATTTTACATTTGATTAAACAATACAAAGTATATGATTATATTATTTAAAATGTCAATTAACACTTACCTTCGTAATTTTCTGGAGTGTTTCTTTTACTACACTTATTTTCTAATAAATCTATCATTAATTGACCTCGTGAGCGCTTCATTGTTGTGACTTCTTACCAATACTTACTCATAACAAACAAAATCGGAATAGTTTTGAACAAATGAATACGTAAACTAAAACGCAGCGCAGTTATACCAGTGTTTAACGTGCTCCCGACTCCGTCGCCGCGCGCATACTGAAGTGAATGACACTTGTGCTGACGTGTCACGGCGCACGCGACTACCTACACTGGTGCAAGTGACTTATATCAGTGTAGATGGTCGTGTGGCGGAAAATGTTGTCACTTATATTAGTTTACAAGTTTGTATCTTTGAAATTACTTGATAATTTAATATAAATTTTACAGGATATAAAGTTAAGGTAATTTTAAGGCTTTTGGTGCAAAAAAACGTATTTCACTGTTTTGCGGGTTACACCAGTATACGTAGGACCCGTCGCTATATCTCCATGATTTTAGGTGATTTATTGTGGAATTGATTTTATATTGTTTGGTGACTACATTTTGGTGACAAATCTACTATTTTGCGTGCAAACCCTATTATTTAAGAAACACAAAACTAATTAAATTGGCGATGGCTTAAATGATACCCATTCAGAATCTATATAGTAGCAACCCTACAACCCTAGTGAGTCCGGCAAGTTTAGATATCAATTATCGAGGATAGACGGAGTGGTCCGTCTGTAAACTTTCTATTTTGTGGTATCAGGTACATACATGCATACAAGATACGCATTCCTTGCAGTCGGTTAAAAAACAACATTATCGGTTCAGCCGTTCCCTTGTGATACGCTTACCAACACTTAGAGCATTTTTTTTGTATGTAAGTAGATAAATTTTACATGATGGTGCCTTTTGCATCCTGTCTATTTGTTTTTAAACTCTATTAAACCGAAAAATCGGTACCAAGTGACCTTACCACACTGCTGCTGTACATCAAATCCTAGTAAATGCCTTAAACTTACTACACCCACATACTACACTTAGTGCTTATTCCAGATAGCGCAAAAAATACGATTTGAATTATTAGCCTATGGAAAGTCATCTTGTATTAGATACCTAAATGAAAATAAAAATAAATTTAAGAGAGTATTAAACAAGGCATAGGGATGAACTGTTCGTAATTACAAATGATATTAGTAGTGTCATAGATCTATTGAATATTTTACATATCATTAAACAAGACAATTTAATACCTAGTAAATGCCGGCTTTGCTAATTAAAGGTATTTTCTTTCCTATTGTAATGAATTTCTCATACAAAAAAGGCAAAAGCATTACCTAATCACTATGCTTGTTATTACAAAATAGTGTTGATGTTAGAAACTAGAACGAACGAACGACAAAATAGAACGCACTCAGGTACCGGCTGGGCCTCGTTCTGCTCCACCGGCACCTCGCTTCAATCTGGCTGAGCCTTGCTCCACTTTATCTGCACCTCGCTCCGTTCTGGCTGCACCTTGCTCTGATCTAGCTGCATCTTGCTTCCCTCAAGTGTCTATGTAACTGGATAATAAATGTAGAATCCTTGAAACAACCGTGATCTCGGTAAAGTGAAGTAGGGAGTTGTGTGGTAATAATGACTACCTCAGCAAAGCATGAACATAAATATAAGTTTCTCGGCCAGAACAGCCTTCTGGAATGCTGTTCATTGGAATGTGTCTGGATCTTGAATGAATGTTCATTTTAATGCAAAAAAAGGTTTTTTAGTGACTGTTACATCAAAAAAAATAAAGATGGTACAAAAAGCCTTATTAGCCAGGTTACTGAAATCCAAAATAAAATATTACGTCTTGTCATTAGTGTCAAAACCTGCTGATAACGTCAATGCGTCTGAAAGGAGCGCTGGAAATTC
Source organism: Orthosia gracilis (assembly GCA_947562075.1). Taxonomy (NCBI): domain Eukaryota; kingdom Metazoa; phylum Arthropoda; class Insecta; order Lepidoptera; family Noctuidae; genus Orthosia; species Orthosia gracilis. The sequence continues at coordinate 63,170,656 of OX387264.1, read as the reverse complement.
ATAGCGAAAGGGCGCCTTTTTTTAAAACAAATTTTTAAATAATTATTTTATTCATTCATAAGTCTATTTGCTTGCTTTTCTCATGATGGGGAAGAAAGGGAATCCTAAAAAAATAAAAAAAGAAGATAGTTCGTCTACTGCTCCACCGTTGGTGTCTTCTGAAGACGACGGTGGAGCCTCAAGCTCTTCAGAGGAAGCTGTCCCTGTGGAAAAGGATAAGTATCGGGAATTCAGGGTTCCCGACTACATTAGGTCATATCCTGAAAACGGAGGCAATTTTGAATATGTCGTATTTTTAGAAAGCATTGATTTAGTCCCGATTGGTGATAGAGATATGATGTCTCTTTCAACCAGCATTAAAAAATACAACAAGGGTGTAAAACAATTATTACGAATGAATCGTTACAAAATTGGTGTCATTTTTGAACGTCCTGGTTTGGCCAATGCAGCGCTAATGAATAGAAAATTTCTGGATACTTATAAATTGAAAGCCAGTATTCCTGCAGCCGCTACGGAAAATACAGGTGTTATCATGCATGTTCCCATTGACCTTAGCAATGAACACATCTACAACGCAATAACTAGTACAAAGAATATTATTTCTATTAGAAGATTTATGCGTCGCACTATTTCAGAAGGAGGGGGGGTGTCCTTTCAGCCGACGAAGACGGTGTCCATCACATTCTCGTGTGCAGCGATACCCGATAGTGTAGACCTGAACAGCTGGCGGTTCGAAGTGCGTCCGTACATTCCGCCGGTAAAACAATGCTTGAAGTGTCTAAGGTATGGCCATATAGCTAAATTCTGTAAGAACTCCCAAAGATGTTCCATATGTTCAAAAGACCATAATTATAAAGAATGCCAAATACCATCAACGGAGGCAACATGTTGCCACTGTCAAGGTAAACATGTAGCTATTTCATCACAGTGCCCAGTCAAACAACAAAAAGTGGAAGAAAACAAAAGCAAGATTAATAAAAAATCATATGCAGATTTATTCAATGAAAAGTCATTTCCATCTCTTTCAAAGGCCAGTCCTGCTAAACAATTACAATCATTAGTTGAAACAGAACCAATTTTAAATATTTTAATACAGACAATAGTAACATTAATTTCTCAAAATAAAAATAACGAAAAGAGTATTTGCACTCAAAGCATAAAAGATGTTCTATTATCAAAAATTCAGAATAATATAAGTAAACCTTAATTTTATGGATCAGCTAAATATAGTACAGTGGAATGCTCAGAGCATCAATAGTAACAAACATGCTTTTTCATATTTTTTATATGAGTATAACATACATATAGCTTTATTGTGTGAGACTTGGCTCAAGCCTCACATGAGATTTAGTATTAAAGGATATAATATAGTAAGATTAGACTCAGGTAATACACATAATGGTGTAGCTATTTTAATACATAACAGTTTACAGTTTAGTAAAATAGATACTTTATATGATGATTCCATACAAAATATAGCGATTCGTTTAAAATATGGCAATAGTAAAGAAATTTCATTAGTCAGTTTTTATAGTCCCGGAAACGCTCCATTTACTAAGTATAAGTTTGATAACTTAGTTCGCAATATTCCTGGTCCTCTCTTGATTGGTGGAGATTTCAATGCACATCATTCGGCTTGGGGATGTAACAGTGTGAACATTCGCGGCCGAGAGGTGCTTGAAATCATTAATGATTATAATTTGGTTTTATTAAATGATGGAGAAATGACTACTGTAGGCTCTGATAGGTGGCAAAGAAATGCACTTGATTTAACTGTAGTATCAGCTTCAATATCATTGTCTTGTAACTGGTCTGTTCATGACGATCCGTTAGGTAGTTACCATTTGCCTGTAATTACAAGGGTACATATAAATAACAATTATAATATCTCACATGATGCAGAAACTTCAAATTTACCAAAACATGTTAATTTTAACTTGGTTGATTGGGTATTATATAGGAAGAGTGTTGATAGTTTGATAGTGGATTTTAAAATTAATCAAGATAACCCACTACAGTCATACAATGACTTGATAAAGTTGTTAAATTTAGCTATTATTAAATCATCACCCTCAAATTTAAGACCTGCTACATCATTTGATACAACATTAGTAAATAATAATCGTAAAAAACGCATCCCATTACCATGGTGGAATTTGAATTGCACTAAAGCAGTAAAAGACTCTAGGAATGCCTATAAAGAATTCAAGTACAATCCCACATTAGAAAAATATATTGAGTTTAAAAAATTACAAGCACTGAAAAAGTTAGTGTTAAAAAGAGAAAGACATTTGAGCTGGATTTCTCTATGTGAGTCATTTAATAGAACTACTCCATTATCAAGAGTTTGGCAAATTTCAAAGAGATTTAATAAAACACATAAACCTCCAAGTAATAATATTTCAGCTTGGGTATTTGATTTTCTTAAAAAATATACTCCAGATACAGTTGAGAGGCCATTTCAATTAATTTCTTATGAAGTAAAAGCTTCAGGACAATATGAGTATCTGCTTAATCCATTTTCTCTTCAGGAATTCAAATCTGCAATATCATCTAGACGTGATTCAGCTTTTGGCCTTGACGGAATACCCTATAAAATGTTGAAAAATGTATCAATTAAGGCACTTTCTGACATACTAAGTGTTTTTGGCAGGAAATGATCATCCCTAATGAATGGAAAATAGATTGTCTCATCCCAGTACTTAAACCTAACAAAGAAAGACATAAAGCAGAATCATATAGGCCAGTAGCATTAACTTCATGCATGGGAAAAACCTTTGAACAATTAATTAAACAAAGGTTAGAATTTTATATAGAAAGTAATAGTCTATTACCATCCAATCAATTTGGCTTTCGACGTGGTTACTCCACTCGAGATAGCATTTCTCATTTGCAATTAGATATATACAATTCTAATAAAATGGACAATCATTTTGTTGGTGTCTTCTTTGATATAGTGGGTGCATTCAACAACATCAATCTGCACATTTTGTGTGGTGAACTCTGTGCCCTTGGTATTCCTGAAAAAATTATAATATGGATCTTTAACTTTTTACATGGTAGAGAAGTATATGTCAAAGTAAATAAACGTTTAATAGGGCCACGTTTTTCATACAAAGGGGTATGTCAAGGTGGCATCCTCAGTCCATTGATTTACCTTCTTTATTTACATAGACTAAACATTGTTCTTGGTCTTGAAGTGGCAAATTTGCAGTTTGCAGATGATTTGGTAATCTATGCTTCAGGTTCAGATATAAGTTCTGTTGAAAGTACTTTAAACACAGCTTTAACTCGGCTAAAGAACTATTTTCATTATTTAAACTTGGATATCAGTCCAGAAAAATCTAAAGTTATAGTGTTTGGAGAGTCTGAAACAGACTTATGTATTTATTACAATAATAGTGTTCTTCCAATAGTAAATGAAGTAAAGTTTTTGGGTATAATTTTTACAAGCAGCCTCTCATGGTCTAAGTATGTTGACTATCTGTTAGGTAAAGCTAATAAAGCATTTAATTTTATAAAGTCACTGTCATTTGCAGCTGATCCTAAAATTTTACTTATGCTATATAAATCTTTAGTTCGTAGTCATTTTGACTATGGATTTTTATGCTTTGGGTCTGATCAGAGATTGGTTCACAAATTAGAGATCCTTCAAAACCACAATCTTAGATGTGTAACTGGTGCAATGAAAACAACTCCAATTAATTCACTTCAAATTGAGTGTAACACACCTCCTATGAATATAAGATTTCAGTTTTTAAAATCCAAGTACATTCTCAAACTTTTATCTTTCGAAAATCATCCTCTATTAAAGAAAATATTATTTTATCATAGAGTATACAGTCCCTCAAATTCCGTAAATGTCCCCTATATATTTCATGACTTTTCTAATATAATCAGTATTGATGATCAATATCAAATTGAGAAATGTAAAGACAGATGGCCATGTTACTCTGGTAATTATATCAGCAAATTTTGGCCCATGGACATTTATATTAACCGTGACCTACGGAGTAAAGAAGAGGTCTATCAGTTAATTTCAGAGTTCACTGGATACAGGCATATATTTACTGATGGATCCAAAAACAATAGAAATGTTTCGTTAGCTATATATATACCTCATATTACTGTTGGACATGGAGTTCGGTTACCTGGAGCCATGTCTATATTTACAGCAGAATCTCTAGCCATTTTATCAGCTTTGCAGTATATACATGAAAAGAATCTTGGGCACACAGACTGGCTTATAGCGACCGACTGCATGAGTGTTCTCATGGCCTTACACAATCCGAAACTGGACGCCAATACCGGAAATATTTTATATGAGATTCGGGCTTTATACGCTGATCTTTGTTCTAGAGGATTTACGATATGTTTATTATGGACACCCTCCCACATAGGAGTAGCAGGAAACGAAAACGCAGATTATCAACTTCAACTTCAACTCTTATTAAATGGCATTTGTGGAAGGGACACCACAATTTTGCCAATAACACGTGCGAATATACGAACAAAAACTGTAAAATGATGAAAAAATCTTTAGCTTGCCATTTTTACTGGAGTCACTATCAATTACAACATAAAAACTAAAATAAAATGTCTGGCCAACGCAGATTATCTTGCAAGAGTTATTGTTGACGTTGACATCCCAGAGACGAGAAATGTTGCCATACCAAGTTCCGACCTGCTTACCAAATTACACGAACAATACACCTTTACTTGGCATGAGAACTGGCAAGAAACACTAAGAACTAAAGGAAAATGGTATGCGAAAATAAATCGAACCATTGGTTCTATGCCCTGGTTCACCAGATCTGTTATTCCTAAGAGCAGAAAATTTTATACAATTTTAAATCGTCTTAGACTTGGACATGGAAGATTCAATGCACATTTAGCCAGAATGAAAATGATAACATCGCCTGTTTGTATCAATTGTGACATAGGAAGTGATCAGACTCTAGATCATATAATTTTTGAATGCCCTGCTTATGACTTACAAAGAATTCATTTAGTTGATAAATTATTGGAAATATATAAAACGCCAGCAAGCATCCCGCGCGACACTCAAGGTTTGCTGGAAAATTACAGTACATACATAGCACTGTATAAATTTATTGACAGCACTGGATGGGCAATTTGACCGTTCGGGGCGACTAGAAGGATATGACTTTACTTCACAACATGATTATGACCAATACACGGATATGACCCTACTTAATACTCGGATATGACAACATAATATATGATTTTGACTATATAATAAATACTGAAGACGTGGCTCTGGCCTAAAATAAATATTAAACAAGGAATAAACTACTGAGGACGAGGCTTTGGCCTTACTTAAAAATCAAGAAAAATAATAACACTGAAGACGAGGCGGTATGGTCCAAGACCTTAGCCTGCCTGAGAAGGGCGAAGAAAAAAAAAAAAAAAAAACGTCAATGCGTCAATGTCATTCGATACGTGTCGAGTGGCGAAAAACATTTGTAAAAAAAGATAATTTATATTAGAAATACTTACTATAAAACAAATTTAATCAACACACTAGTAAATAAACTAATTTGTCATAATTTTCTCCACAAATTAAAGGTTTTGTTGTACATCTTTACTGAATATTGTGAAGGATTTCACAACATTGTTTCACCGACTGCTCAAAGGTATGTTATTTTGATTTATCTATGTACTTACACGCAATAACACCCCTCTTTTTCCGTCAGGGGCTAATAACGCTATTCACCGGCGCTTTTACAGTGATCTGAAACCTTATCTTTTTAAATTTTGCAGGCCTAAGAAGCTATGATTGAGTTACCTCGGATAACGAGAGCTTTAAGGGCACATACGCAACTCGACAAGCCACGATGTTTGAAACCGATTGTAGATCCTACAAAACCGGTGCATGTTAAGAAAAAGAACTTACAAAGGTAACATTGCTGTTTTTATAACTATTTTGAGTCCTGTATAACATCTAAAGTTAGAATTCTAAAAGTTGGACTGCACTCATTGCAACATTTATTTTCATATTAGAAACTATATTTACATATTCCTTGAATCTCATTAAGAAACTATTGAAATTAAATTAGTATTCAAACGTTTGCCAATAGACAATAAAAAAAAAATATTACTTCTCTTCAAAACCAAATTTTTAGATGATAAAAATATAATTATAAATCAGAAAACTTTAAAATAAAAATGTAGATATTACAGCTATTCAAATAAAAAAAAAAAATATTTCAGGTTCAAATCGTATTCAGACATTTACAACTATGTGAAACAGAATGAGCCAACTTCAGCTGAGATACTGAAACTGTTGCTGCAATTAAAGGATGCCTGTAAACTCCTCACAGGAGACCAGTCTGATGAGATCATAGAAGATGCCACAGTACTGAGTCTCAGAATGTTTCTAGATCAGGATATTGTGATGCTAAAACATCTGTCACAGCTGCGGCAAACATTTGGGACTGTTACATCTGCAACGGCAAACAAAATTTGTGAGGTCTGTGTTATATTTTATTATTATTATTATATACTTTATTGTAAACCACAAAAACATACAAGACAAACATTTACAAAATTGTACAATGGTACACACTAGGTAATCTCTTACAGACAACCTTATTTAATTCTAAAGTAGGAACCTAAGCAGATTTTGTGTTCATTAGCAGAGTAACTGTCTTTTATTCAGAAGATTTCTAGACATAGTATGCACCCTCAAGTGTACCTGACCCAAAAGGTCAGAATCATGCCTAATTAGGTTTGATGTTACTTATGTGATCTTTTAAATTATTGTATAGCGAACTGGTTCGGCTAAAAATCTTAAAATTGAATTCAAAGTTATATTTAAATAACAAAATCAACTGTGAATTTATTACAATCATTTGTATTGGAACAATGGTAGATTTTATTTCAAAAATACATTGGCTGTTGTCATAACTTATTATTATATTTCTGTATTGCAGATAGTAACGAAAATATCTGAGGAGCTTAACGACGATACTAAAGAATACATAAAGGCTGAAGAGGCTGAGTCCAACAAAGAGAACATCAAACTATGGGGTGAACACATTCAATGCTACTTCATCCCTTACAAACCTGCCAAGAAACCACTTGCCAAATTGACGAGTAAGCCAGCTACTGCCAGTGCTTTTGTCACTGACTTTTCAATGAAATATGACAGTATTGCCAAGGCCAGTTCTGGTCCATCTAAAGTTCCTGCAGCTGTGCCTGAATCTAAAGTAATTATGTTTTTATGTTTAATTTTGATCCTATCCTTGATTTACTTGACTTAAGATCCTATGACCCATAGCTGGGGCAGAGGACTTCCACAGCAGTCCTCCTCCATCAAGGCCGGTCTTGAGCTTCGCGGTTCATCCCACTCTCATATCATTCCAATACTCATTGCTTCAGCCAATCCGGTGCATCGCCAGGTTTGACGAGGACGGGCTTTCTTTTTCCTTGAGGATTCCAATCCAAGGCCTGTTTCTGACCCTATCCTACGGATATTATAAATGTGAAAGTCTGTAACTTGCATTTTTTCAAGCAAAAACAATAGAACAGATTTTGATGAAACTTTACAGTAGTATAGCATATACAGCAGATTAACACGTAGGTTATAATTTAAACAGATTTAGTGGAGTATTAATTTCACACAGAATGCAGTTTGTATTTCATATTTGTTGAAATTATTCTGCATTAATAAGAGCATATCATAACTTATTGGCGCTGAAAAAGACAGTTAAATGAAGTATCTTTGTATAAATAATTGTATGTCAAAAGTACAGACCATTCTACTCTGTGGCTGATGTTTTTAGTAATTTTATCTATCCTGCCTGTTAGGAATTACTATGCTTTAAAGACTATACAGAAGCTTGAATATTTTACCAACTTTAATTGGTGATACATATATACATCTCATATACCTATGACATCTCTTGATGTGACCGTTCAACCAAATAAAAATTAAAAACAAAATATGCCTAAAATTCCTCATTTATTTTTACAGTTTGGCAAGACCTGGCTAGAAACAAAAGTGAAAGGTCAATACGAAAACACAGGCATATCAAGCACAGACATCCTGCAATCAATCATTACACTACTAAACTCTCCACGAAGTAATGATGAAATGCAGAATGACCTGTTCGAGTTGCTTGGCTTTGACAAGTTCGAGTTTATATTGGAAATTCTGGAACATAGGACAGATATTATTAATAGTTTGAAGGCACCACCGCAGGGGCCTACGTTGTCTGAAAGTGAGTAAATGTTTTTACCCATATTATAACAATTAATACAATATACAAATTTTAAAATACAATCTTGGATATAAGACTCTCCAATCACTAAACTTGATGCTTAACTACTGTCGTTAAGCATTATAGTTTGCCGAGGGACATTAAGAAAATAGTTCTACTGTAGGTGCTTTTCGCTCTTAAAACGGTGAACATCGTGAGGAAATCGCCATGTCCTAGAACCAAAAATTCGAATACATGTGACATTCACCAACCCGCACTGAGTCTGCGTAGTGCCCGTTACCTCTCTCACAGAGTGGATGCCTGTGTCCCAGCAGTGGGAACATTATAAGACATGATGATGATGATGTGCTTTTCGAGCCGTTTGTCCTGCGCCTATTGTGTCCCGACAGAAAGCTTGGTGTACCTTTGTTTACACTCACAGTTGTGCACTATAATATTTCCTGCGTACTTGGCTAATCTCCATGGAGATTGGCCTCTATGATCGTTCTGGAGGATTACAGTTAACTCTAGAAACTCTTGTAGCTTTGTAGACAGACTTGTCTACAAAGCACTGTGAAATATTAATTCTAACAAAGACTAAATTAACTGTTTTTGTCTCCCGTTTTAAGCTTATATAGATTTTCTTAGAAAGCCCCATTCCATTTTTATCGACTTACCAAAAAGGAGGATGTTCTATGTTCGACTTTGTATATTCACCGATATCTCCGTCAATTGTGGACCGATTTTGAAAATTATTTTTTTGTTTGAAAGAGTATGTGCCGAAATTAATCCCATTTTAATTTGGTAAAGATCTGATGAAGAACTTCGGAGATAACAGAATTCTTCAATAAATAACAGCAAATCTCTCGGGATTGCTGCAACCGCATGTCTGTTTATTGTTTATACCATTTCATAACATAACATCACGCCAGTACGCTCTAAAGGGATACGCAGATGTGTACAGTTCACTTTGTATCACTCTCATTTCACCGGTTATGTTCAGTTTCATGATGTTCGGGTAATCTATTCTGGCATTATAGGCACCTTACTAATACACGCCTATCAGGTAGGTACAACTAAAAAGTGAAAAATAAAAAAACTTTTTTACATAAAAATACTACCGACTTCCAAATAAGGAAACTACAAAGTGAAAAATAACTTTATTTTTGGAAGTCGGTGTCAATAACGCAAAAAAGTAGTACTTAACAAAGACACTGACTTCCAAAAATAAAGTTATTTTCACTTTGTAGTTTCCTTATATGGAAATCGGTAGTATTTTTTGTAAAAAAGTTTTTGTACATAAATCAATCAGTTAACCATCTTAATTTTTTAACACCCGACGGAAAAAGAAGGGTGTTATAAGTTTGGGTATGTCTGTGTGTTCGTATATTTGTGTATCTGACTGTGGCACCATAACTCCTAAACGGATCTACCGATTTTGATTTCGTTTGTTTTTGTTTGAAAGTTGATTTTATCGAGAGTGTTCTTTGCTATGTTTGATGAAAATCGGTTCAGCCGTTCTATAGTTATGGGCGTTTTACTGTTTGATTCGGGGTGTTTTTTTCAAGATATCGTGATATTGTGTAAAAATAGGTACGTGTGCAATAGATTGTCGATCGAAGCGCGTCTACCTACTAGATAAATTATGTAGCATGAAATAAATATGTGTCGGGGTGTTTTAAATGTTATTTGGGTATTTTTCAGTTCAAGCAATCCTCCCAGAAAACAAAATGCCCCAGTATCTATGCCAAGTGTCTGTGCTTTCTGAACAAGAGAAGATATTAGCCAAAATCGTGAGGAAAGAAGAGAAGAAAGCGAAGAACAGGAAGAATGATGATGATAATGACGATGAACAGGAGATCAATATAAGTCAGATGAGGGCTAAAAGGTATGTGGAACATTATCATAGCTTTTCAAGCAGATGTAGTCAATTTGATTCATATTTCGTTTTTTTTTACTTGACTGCTGCAAAGGCAAAAAAGAAGGTACCTAATGTTTTTTTACATACATGATCAACCTTTAAAAGAATAAAATCATTTTTACAAAAAATCTACCGACTTCTAAAGCAAAACGCTAAAAAGAGCAAAGATGACTTTCGTTTCGGAAGTCGGTGTCTTTGGCACCTCTTATGTTTTTGTCGTTTTGTGAAACCGACTTCCGAAATGAAAGTTATTTTTGTTCTTTTAGTATTTTGATTTAGAAGTTGGTTTATTTTTTGTAATGTAAAAATGTTTTTATTTTTCTCTTTTTTCTTTTGGTACACTATCACTAAGAAGTGAGCAAGTTCTATAGTAAGATACCTAAAGGATTAACAAAGTACCCTTAATAACTCAATTTACACTGTTTGTCGCTAAGGAGTTCGGTTGTATGTTACATATTTTGAAAACATCTGAACCGATTTGGATGAAACTTGCACTATTCCCACTAGTTGAGAGATACCTAATCCAATAGAAAATGGTCACGGTCCGATAAGGAGTTTCGGAGAAATGCGTGGAAAAACATACATACATACACTTATGAAATTTGGCACACATGTTTAGAAGCCCAATTAGAATAACATATGTGAATATACGTGTCGATTACATCCTTTTTTTTGAAAACTGTAAAAAACAGGTATCAGTTTTTAACTCTTTCACTTGAATTCGACACGTAATTTTAGAATTCTTAGCTCTATTGTAAAAGGATTAAAGCTAATATTACTTTGGCAACTTAACTAGAGCTTGGCAATTTCGCCAGCCATTCGGAGCGCCGTAACGTATGCGGGTAGTAACGTACCCTGCAGTACTGCCAACTCGTCTAAGCAATAACACGCTGTCAGCTCTTTAAAAAAGCGCTGGAAAGCGCTAAACGGTCACTGTCATAAAATCGCTGTATTCGGCTCCAAATTCAAACAAAACGCCCAATAATTTGAGACTAGGGATTTATCCAACGTTTGTATTTGTTTTTTTATATGGGCACATCCATTTTTATTATCTCACTGCACAACTCCTAAAACTAAGTCAGAATAACTGTCGGAAAGTTATAAATTACTGTGGAACAATAAAACATGAAACGAAGTTAGCTACAAATAAAAAAATAGTTAGCGAGGAATCAGTGCTGCCAACTCGAAGAATACCCAACTCATAGACTAAAACACAAACATAAGAAACATAGCAGCATTTATATGCATTCACTCTAAAAAAATGAGTGATTTGATCCATGTTACGCACATCACAAAATAAATAATAGTAGATGATGATCATAATATGATGTCAAAAAGCGCTAGATTTAGCGCTAGGCGCTAGAACGCGCTATTGAACAAAAAAAGCGCTAGATCTGGCGCTGAAAGCGCTAAGTTGGCAGCACTGGTACCCTGCCACTCGCGCGGACCTTGGAAGTGTCACGTACGAATTTGCCAAGCTATAATAAAAGATTTACAAATCAGGGACCTTACTAAACTGTCATGGTTTCACTGTGAGAAAAAGACGGGACTATACAAGACGAAGAGCACTAACCCTTTTTCATGGTAAAATCATAATGGCGTTGACACGTTATGGTACGGCCCCTGATCATTAGACATTACATCAGGTTTATAAAATAGCATTATACTAATTTTCAGATTAGCAGAATTATCAAAACCAGTGGTACCATTTTCTACATCAAGATCTTCCAGTAATGTGGATCCAATTCTACAAAAGATTTCGTATTTCCAAACTAAAGTTCAATATCCTAATGTTTATGATTCGTCTATTGATGCCAAAAATGCAGCTGGTAAGAAAACTTTTCATTCTAAATAAATCATATTTCACAAATACCAATAAGAGTCTCATGCCAGACCCTACTGTCGAAAGCCTTCGAGATGTACCTTGCCTGTTGATGTGTGCCTTGGAGACGGCAAGCGCTTCCCCGTGCCTCTCGATGGCCTCACTCCAGACATGAATGGCATACGCTAGAAGATCCCCAGTTGACCGATTTCGGCGGAAGCCGTATTGGCGGTCACTGAGGATGTCGTTGTCTTCTGGGTATGATAGGACCTTATTGTTCAGTACACGTTCCATACTCTAACAGAGGATGGACGTTACTGAGATGGGTCTGTAGTTGACTGGGTCAGCTCGACTACCCTTCTTGGGCACGGGCTTAACGTTAGCTTGCATCCAAGCCTTCGGCACTTTCCCAACCACTATCGAAAGGCAATATAGGCGTGGCAGGATCGGAGACAATACAATTGTCGGTATCCCGTTGGGGCCACTAGCTTTGTTCACGTCAAGGTTACGCAGCACCCTACAGACCTCCCTCTGATGGATGCGAATGTCGGACATACTCGTCTCACATCGAACAGGAGAGGGAAGGGGCCGCGCGCCTTCAGAGTTCAGACGCGAAGATTCACGCACCGTGCCTCGGATTCCGCTACCCTCCGCGACCAGTCATCCAATATGCCTATAACAACGCGAGTCAGGCTGGTCTGCCTGCAGTGGAAGTATCTCGACCCAACTCCTCTTGTGGCTACACCGAGCATCGTACCAGAACACGGCTAGGCCACTTGGCCGTACTTCATTGCTCGGTGGGTGGTCGCAAGCCTTCGTCCAAATCCTGTTAGTGTCACCTGATTAGCACGTGTAGGGTAACAAAAGAGGTACTCTCCTACGGACGAGGGTGACTCAGCCCCCAAAAACCTATAATAGAAGATGCCATTTAAACACTATTTAATTTTCAGGTTTTGTGTCTGGTCTCAAACTGATACTTCCCGAGAACGCTGTAAGAAAAGACAACAAGGAATATGAAGAGGTTACAATACCTAAGAACGATACAGCTCCTCTCACAGTTGGCAACCAACGCGTGCCTATTGCGCAATTGGATGAGGTAAGACACACTTCATCATATCAGCCGAAAGACGTCCACTGCTGGACATAGGCCTCCCCCAAGCGTCGCCACATTGACGGGTCCTGTGCGTCTCGCATCCAGCGGATCTCCGCAACTTTCATCTGTCCACCTGGTGGGAGACCATCCAACGCATCGTCTTCCGGATCGCGGTCGCCACTCCAAAACCTTTCTGCCCCATCAGCCATCCTTTCTGCGTGCAATGTGCCCTGCCCACTGCCATTTAAGTTTGGCAATCCTTCTGGCTGTGTCGGTAATCCTGGTTGTCTTGCGGATTCACGCAAGAAGACTTATTTACTAAGATATAATTAATATGATAAAAAATTAAGCATTCAAAGACACTATTCAGAGAACTGACGCAGTGTCTCAGGCCGGACAATTCCCGCGACGGTATTCAGAAATTTAATAGATATTTTTCGACCATGTTTGTCATGTTGATAATGATTCAAACTGCATCATAATCTAAAATAACTGGCCAAGTGCGAGTTGGACTCGCGCATTGAGGGTCCGTACAAACAGCTACATTCGCCAAAAAATAATTAAATAACGTTACTGAAGGTCATAAACTGAACATTGCTCTAACGATAAGATAAACAGAATTTAGGGACAAAATTAACTTTGCCGTTGGGAAACTGCAGTACCTATTCATCGACTTAGTCGCGGTCAGTTTACCAACTGCTAATAAGTCAATAATCTTTTTTTTTTTTGTATGTACAAATTTACGGTTTTCGGTGTTTTTTTACTTGTGCTATAAGACATTGCTTCTTGCCGAATTTCTTGATTCTAGGTCAACGGGAAGTACCCTGTACATTTTGATTCCCTTGTGAGTGTAAAATATCCGTCATTAACGGCTGTATCTCGTGATTGCTTTGATCTAGAAGTTTGATTTATTTCAAAGCTGTAAGGGGTTGCAAACTTGAGTATACGATATTAATATCAACTCGATACTTCCACGCGTTTACGAGATAAAGGGTCTTGACAGACGGACAACAAAGTGAATCTTATAAGGTCCCTTTTTCCTTTTATATCAAAGGAACCCTAAAAATAACATTAACATTTAATCACCATTTATCTTTACAGATTGGACAAATGGCGTTCGAGAACATAAAAGAACTCAACAGAATACAGTCCGTGGTCTTCCAAACAGCGTACAATACCAATGAAAACCTCCTGATTTGCGCGCCGACGGGGGCTGGTAAAACTAACATAGCGTTGTTAACAGTGGTGCACCAGATCAAACAGCATATTGAAAATAATGTTATTATGAAGAATAAGTTTAAGGTAAGATAAAACGTAAATTAGTAAGGTATTGTTTTGAACCAGAATCAGAAAACGGGTGTACCGCGCTACTCTAAATAGACTGATCATTTCAAAGACAAAAGATTGGATGTTTTCATCCAATCTCCGTCTTTGAGCCATGGTCTAAAGATACGGAATCACTTCTAAATGAACCTATGTTCACCACAGTCTACTGTTTCGTTTATCAAATGGTACAACTATTTAACCGCCGACGGAAAAAGGCGGGTTTTACAAGTTTGACGTGTGTACCTGTGTATTTGTGTATCTGTCTGTGGCATCATCTCTCTTAAACGGATGAACCCATTTTGATTCAGCCGTTCTAAAGTTATGGGCGTTTTACTGTTTGATTGGGGGTGTTTTCGCAAGATATCGTGTCATAATTACTTGTTCACTAGATTGTCAATCGAAGCGTGTCTACTACTAGACAAATAATGAAGCATGAAATAATAATATATCGGGGGTTTTTAAAATTTCCCTTTTTTAAATGACTTAATTATTAATTTAAAACTTGAATCTTCGACAGCATTTGTATCTCCGCGAAAATAAATAATAACAGCTTTGGTGAACATTTAAAATTATACAAAAGCCAGAAAATCATAGTTAGGCTTTAATTCGTATAGCAAAATATATATTCAAATAGGACACTCGCGACTGGTTTTCATCATACAAATTTCAATCTTCCGTACCAGCAACTAGAGTTGAATTTAAATTAAATCGTGAAATTTAGTTTTAGTCATTGACAATAGCCTCTTTTAAACCAATGCCAATCCCCATTTATTCTTCTAGATAATCTACATAGCCCCAATGAAAGCTTTGGCCTCGGAAATGACAGCGAGCTTCGGCAAGCGTCTGAAGGGACTCGGCATATTAGTGCGAGAGTTGACGGGTGACATGAAACTGACAAAGACGGAGGTACAACAAACGCAGATGATTGTAACCACGCCTGAAAAGTGGGACGTTGTTACTAGGAAAGGAGCTAGTAAGTATCTATACAAATAAATAAAAATAACGTTTTATTGAATGCATGTCGGCTTCCTGTATTTACGGTACTAATAACAAATACGTCTAAAGAAATATATAAAATTGAAGTGCCTGTATGTAATATCAAAATAACGTCGTTTTATTGAATGCATGTGAAAGTATATACGTTACTAATAACAAATAAACTACACAAATAAATAAAATTGAAGTGTCTGTATGTAATATCAAAATATCAACGTTTCATTGAATACATGTGAAAGTTAATACGGGACTAATATCAAATACGTCTATTCAAATAAATAAAATAGAAGTGTCTATATGTAATACTAGCTGACCCCCGGGGCTTCGCTCCCTTCAATTGGCTACCTACCATACCTACTCTACCCACCTACCCTACCTACCTATAGTGTTCTCAGCGCGCGCCAAAGAATGAATTTTATATGCAATGTTTTGCTTCTTTGGGTTACATTATTGCAATTTTCATGGACGTTGTGGCTTCTACATAAAAGGTAGCTGTCAAGGACTTCTATTTAGATCTGTCTTTTGAGCTGCCGGTATTTGCACGCTTCATCTGAAGACTGCAGGATCATCTCACGCCTCTCCTTCATAAGCTTGAGAGTAGGATCAGAGAGCTTTTTGTTTCTATCTGTACGACGGGTCTTGAAAAACTTAGACTCTACCGTATGGACAGCTTCCACGAACCCATCGCTGTATTCGTCCACGGAGTTCCCTAGGCACTCGAAACGATTTTGGAGTTCGAGCTGAAAACTCTCGGGGATTTGGACTTCATCAGTCGAGAACTTTCAAGCTTAATATTAATGTTCAATGTGCCTCTTACCATGTGGTGATCGCTCCCGGTTTTCACCGAATTGATCATAGTGACATCATTGAACATTTGCTTCTTTGTTGACATGATGAGATCGACTCTAACTGTTTGTTGCACCATCGGGGCTCTGCCAGGTCCACTTCCTGTGTTCACGCTTTCTTAAGAAGGAGTTCATCGTATAGAGGCCTTCCTTCTCCATAAAACAGGCCAGTAGGTGACCCCGTTGGTTCCGCCGTCCAACTCCAAATTGCCCCACTTGCAACTCATCATCGTCTCGTTTGTCCAGTTTCGCGTTGAAGTCCTCCATGACAACGTTGAAGTGAGTTTTGAAACCATGCATGGCTCTAGAAATAGCCCGAGGTCGGGGCGTACGCTACCCTGGTCGAGACACTCTCGATCTTCACCACGTTGTTCACAAGGGACTTGTGGACGATAAACCCGACACCACCCTGGGACTGCCGGTCACCCTCTCGGAAATAGAGCAAGTTACCGGATTCGAGGATTATCGAGTCCTCCCCCTCTCTTCCGACTTCAGATAGGGTTACAATACTCCATCGTAACCTGCTCGATTCCTCTTCGAGTTCTTCATGATCTTCTCGTCAGTCCGAAATGTGCGCGCGTTGTACGTTGCCAGGTCCAGTCGTCGGTGTTTTTTGGGGTGGCCGGATCTCGTCCGGAGATTCTTAGCACCCCTTGCAATGCCGTAACCTCGACCGCTACCGTGTTCGGAGAGCCGCTTTTATTTGTGCTATTCATTAGTTGCCATAATCGCCACGCTTGGCAGGCGGGTTGGCGATTGCAGTATGCTTGTTATGAATGCACAGAGAACGCTGCTGCCCATTCTCTGGTTTGTCCCTTAGTCGCATCTTACGACACCCACGCGAAGACATGGGATGGTGAAATTCTTTACATCCGGCACCATACGGAACAGGGAGTAACATGGCTACTTTTATCCTGGAAAAATTCTCAGTTCCTGTGATGACCCTTTGTGCCTATTGGTCTTGTTTGTTCTGTCTCCTGCTTGATATGGAGGGAAGTCGAAATTTGTATTTTTTCCTACTCCACCATTATTCTTTTCTGATTAATTTCGTTGCGGGATTCAAGACAGTTAAATGCATTCGCCGGGACTTCGTCGAGCTTCATTGCCTCGGCGCTTTTCTGGTGGTCGCCACTGTTGATTCTGACTTTCAGGAGTTACAGTGGTTTGGGAATAGTGCGGTGGGATTGTCCCAGTTCTTATGATAAATTTAAAAAAATAGATATAAAGACGCGGACGAAGTCGCGGGCAACAGCTAGTAATATTTATAACGACACATAACGCGAGCCTACCTTTAAACAATAAAAATAAACTACATACATAAACTCATGGCTTTTTCCTATGGAGGTAGGCAGAAAAGCATATAGAATGAGATACAGGTTATACACGCATGCTGTTTGGAAGCACTATGCAACTGACCTTTCTAAAGAACCTCACCCATAATGCGTTAAACAAAATCAATTTAATTTTCTATTTCTTAAACGTTAACGTATAAGTCTGTATCTATCGATGAGCAGGACTACCTGAAACTGCCATTTATTACAGTAAAAGCCCTTTCAAACTAACTTGTATTCTTGGTGAGCACTTTTGAACCCGTCCTTGTTTGTTTTTAAACTTATTCGATCACATTAACGTAAACGTTCTCTTATATATGAATTTGTATAAAAAAGGGGTTTTCCATTATTGTCACAAGACGAAGCTTATTCAGTTTCAGAACAATTTGTAGTTTACGTTAACCCACAGAAGTCGAAATACGTCAATATCGTGTGAGGGGGTCTACACCCTAAGCACGAAGTCCGTAGTTTCGACCTTCGTTACGGGCGTGTCCTACTCTTTAACATCTACGGACGGATGATTCGTTCGGGGCCCGAACTAAGAATGAATGACAATAGGATTTGACAGTTGTACCTACTTCCGATGTGTTTTTACCCGTCCGAAAAATTTAACTTGACACTTATTTTATCGGTTCGTTATGTCAGTTATTACGACATCAAAAGAGTAATCGTGCTGTCGACAAAAGTTAAAATTCCAAACGATGCTGCTAATGCTCGAAGAAGTTCTAATGAAAGAGCGGAGGCAACGTCGAAAACATTGAGGCCAAAACTTCCGGTTGGCGATTATTCGCGACGTGGAGTAAAATGTTATATTGTTATAAATATGGTCAAATTCTAACGTAACAAAATATGTATTTTTTTCTGTTTAGTAAGCTTGAATCCACAAACTAGGTAAAACGGTAACCGACCAATAAAATTGTGCAACTCAATCGTCATGTGTCGTTCGTTCACGAATATTATCTATGATCCCGTTCGAAGCTCATGAATCCGAAATCATTAGGGAATAAGGCTCACTCCGAAGTTTAGGAGTACTGTCGGTCCGGCCCGTAACTTCGTTGACGGAGATAGGAAGTAGGCCTCCTGAACAGATTGCTTTGATTGCATAAACACCTTTATTCAAATGAAATCATTATTAATTTGTTTTAAAATTAAGTTCCCTTTTATTTGTACCTACATTTTTTTTATTTAAGTGTATATATAGGTAGTTAGGTGGCGTTCTGTAGTTTCTGCCTACCCCCATGGGAAAAAGGCGTGAGTTTATGTATTTTATACTATATAAATAATAAATTGATTTATTGGTAATAAAATTATATGATATTAGAACGAAATCAATTGTAGGTATCGGAATTCTTCAAAGCTGTAGGGCAAGTAAGTTGGCGTTCACATCAATCAATCTGCCTAGCATTTTCCCAAATATATTGGTATCGGCTTGCAGTCATACCGGATTCAGCTGAGTTTTACGTGGAGCGACTGCCTATTTCTAACTTAGCGTTGACATACGAACTATAAAAGAAAATACTCGTATGCTTTTTATAAGATACTTTACGACGAAATATGTGTGTATCTATCTGTGTGCCAAATAAACTAATTTTCTTTCTTATTCTGAAGGTTGTCGCAGATAATTTGCACTTGTCATCCCCACCAATTAACTATCTTCATTAACTTTTCTGTTCGATATTTTTTTAAACTCAAAAAATTTTTTTTTTCAGCTGACACCGAACTAGCATCAATAGTAAAACTGATCATCATAGACGAGGTTCACTTACTGCACGGCGACCGAGGCCCCATAGTCGAGGCGATTGTCGCGCGGACGCTGCGACAAGTCGAGTCGACTCAGAACATGATACGCATAGTCGGGCTGTCTGCTACGCTGCCTAATTATTTGGATGTTGCTAGGTGAGTCTGAATTTTCACAGAGCTTCATAGCATTTGAAACACAACTCGACAAGCTTTCTAAAAAGGTTGAAATCGGCAAGAATGATATTAATTTATATATATATATATATTTAATTTAAAAAAAAGACTTTGCCCCACACTAGGAATTTCTTCCTGTATCGTGGGTGCGTTTACAAACATTTAAACTCACGTACACAAGACACCCAGATCCGGAACAACTATCTGTAGGCCATACAAATATTTGTTCCGTGCGGGAATCGAACCCGCGACACGCAGCGTAGCTGCCGATCGCTCAACCACTGCGCCAACCGTGTCGTCAAGTAAATGTTCCTAAAAAATAATGATCGGTGGTAATTAAGACTTGTCAAGCCACACGCAGTTGTGATGCCAATTTAGAACTCATTCAGTGGCCATAGTCAGGCAAACTTTAACAGACATAACACATAAATGACTTGTAAGTTATTGTGTGTCTTGTCTGGTACCAAGAATAAATGTTAGTTTATAAATACCCATCACTTATCGTTTTTGGGGTGTCTTGTTACAGGTTCTTAAGAGTTAACCCCAACATCGGTCTATTCTTCTTCGACTCTCGCTTCCGTCCAGTACCTTTGGAACAACAGTTCATTGGCGTCAAGGAAACTGGCAGCGGTGGTGGTTCACATCTTAGACAGGTACAGGTTTTGTTATTATTCAACAAAATCTCAGGCCACCAACAAAAACAAAGCAGTCCAAGTCCAAGACAAAAACCAATCCAAGTTGACCTTCACTCTTTAACTACCACAGAAAAGTTTTATCACAAAACTGTAATCGTAATTTTTGGATGATCATGTCCCAAAAAAAGCCACAGATAAATATTCATTAAAAAATATTTTTTTCGTATTCTTCTCAGTATACTCTTTCATTTGATACCCATATCATGGCAGATCACAAAAAATAACTAGTCCGCCATCTTGAGCCGTCCGCCATATTGAATTTAGAATGACGTCACTTAGCTAACCATGTATTGTCATCCAAACTAAACGTGTATGCAAAATTTCATATTAATCGGTGGAGGTTAACTGCTTTAAAATTCAGTTGCAAGATTTGACCCGAACACACATATGTACATACATAGCAAGTTAAATAAAAGCTTGTAGAAAGAGGTGTTTCCTGCTGTATTCTTGACTAACGTAACAAAAGTTGGCGAAATGGTCTTAGTCCAGAGCTGGAACACAAATTAGACCAACCAGAAATGAATAAATAAACATTTATAAATAAATCAACATTAATCTCATCTCACGCTAAGCAGCTAGGGTACAATGTATCTTTATCAAAGACTAGCTGTCCCACGCAGCTTGGCTCCCGTCAAATGGCTACCTACCTACCCTACATACATGAATGTTGCGTAACTTTAACCACTTGCACAGAGCACGCAACGAAAGCTCTCAAAAAGGAATATTTTGCCCGTTTTTGCGACATTTTTCATTTACGCTCCGCTCCTATTGGCCGTAGCGTGATGTTATATAGCCTATAACCTTTCTCGATAAATGGACTATCCAACACAAAAATATTTTTTAAATTCTAACCAGTGGTTCCTGAGATTAGCGCGTTCAAACAAACAAACAAACTCTTCACCTTAGATTTTTTTATTCCCTTTTACCGAACTAACGTAAACTTTTACAGATGCAAACAATGAACGAAATATGCTACGACAAAGCTGTCGACATGGTCCAAAAAGGCCACCAAGTAATGGTATTCGTACATGCCCGCAACGCTACCCACCAAACGGCCATGGTCCTCAAAGAGTTAGCGCAGAAGAAGGGTCATCTCAAGCACTTTGAGCCGGAGGATTCAGGGGCCTTCCTGAAGGCTAAGAAGAGTATCAGTAGCAGTCCTAATAAGCAGCTAGCTGAGCTGTTTGCGAGTGGGTTCGCTTGTCATCATGCTGGTATGCTGAGGAGTGATCGGTAAGTGACTTGTTCATCACATCACACTTCACACTATAATCACATCACACTAATATTATAAAAGCGAAAGTTTGTAAGTGTCTGTGTGTGTGTTTGTATACTTGTTACTTCTTCACGCTCAAACGGCTGGACGGATCTGGATGCAATTTGGCACAGACATAGATTATTGTCTGGAATAGCACATAGGGTTTAGGCACATTTTTATCCCGGGAATATGTTCCCATAGGATAATTTTCAATATTTACGCGGGCGAAGACGCTGGTAGAAGTTATAATTTATATGAGTTCTTTGCAGTATAGAGGGCCTCCTACCAGACGGGTGTTGTCGGTTTTTTGTACATGTTCAAATCGTACGGAGAACTTTGATACCACGATGTAGGATTTGTGTCACGTCAGGCTTTTTGTAGTTCGTATATGGTGGTATGGATGGCCGCTAAAGTAGAACTTAGCCTTTATGGTATATGACGGGGGACGGGCCCCCTGGTTATTTTTAAAAAGAGTAACGTCAGTATTGCTGACGTCACTATGTCTATTATCATCATGGTGTTGGTGCTGGTGATGGTTACTCATGTTGAAAAATGAAAGACATGACTTCAAGAGTTTCACCTTATATTCTTCTTAATAGGTAGCACACAATAATGACACACAATGGCGTACAATAAATTAGGATCAACAATAAACAATGACTCACAATATTCCGGAGCTCCGTACCGTCCGACGACTCGACTGAGAATGAATTGTGAGCGTTTTTTTTTTTTTTTTTTTAATACGTGGCGTCTCACAGATAGACCAAAGTGGTCTGCGTCTGTTTAACCGGGCTTCCCTGTGGAGACTAATCTAGTTAGCCTCCAGCCAGGCTTCAAATTTACTAATCCTAAGCGATAACGCCTGAGGGCTACCCCAGTTGGGGTCGAACCTCGGCTCAGGGCTTCGCTGGGGGGGACAACAACTAAGGCTGGATCTTAATAAGGGTGATTCTACCATCCGTTCGGAAAAGCCTACGTGGAGAAGAACGGACAAGAAACTCCAATTAATTATCTAACTATCTTTTAACTACTGCACAGCTTTCGCGGGCTGGCTTGTATAACTTGACAGGGGCGTCGCGACGGGCCTCGACGGCGAGGCCGGAACGAATGCGGTCGTTGTGTGTATTCTACGTGTTATGCGAATGTTCGTACTAGATACGAACCCATTGACCGTCCTTGTAGACAAGTCTATCAAGTTCCCTAGAAATGCTTTCGTACCTTTGGAACATGGCACTGCATTGAACGGGGTCGAAGGTACCTGCATTCCGGATTTCTGCATCCAGAGCGCGGGCTTCAGGGGTCATCCAGATGGAGTACGCGCCGATTATATTAGCGGCTACGCACAGGTATGACTCTTGCCTTTTTGGGGCGACAGGGGGAGGGCACTTGGCGGCGACGGTGGTGGGAGCCACCTTGCGGCTTTGTGCGGGCATGGGGGCAGCCGGGGTCGCTGGGACCGGGACTGGAATTGGCGCTGCGATGGGGTGGTCCATCAGCGCTGGAATGGTTGGAGTCGGCTGAGGAGCCACGCTTTGGTGGTTCAGCTTCTCCCATGGAGAGGTTCTCTGTGGGGCGAGTCTGGAGGGGACTTGTGAGGTGGGAAGCCTCGAGGTGGAAGTGGGGGCTTCGCGTTGTGAGCGTTCGTTGGAGCGCTTATTAGCTTTAGGAGCTAATTTTGGAGCTTTTGGGCAGCCTCGGTAGTTAGCCGGGTGCCCGACTTGGCCACAGAGCACGCAGCTGGGAGGCTCCGTGCATTCTGCGCGATCTTTGGGACGGGGGCAGTCCTTAGTGCCATGCTCTCCCAAGCACTTGACGCACCTGGGAGTGGCGTAGCAGTGGGTCTGTGAATGACCGTATAGTTGGCAGCGGTGACACTGACCAACTAGGTGGGGACGGTAAGGTTTTTCAATAGATATGCCCGACAGGGAGCACACCGTTTTGACATTGAAGATGGGGTTGTAGCCTCCGGTGTTGCTACAAACGACAAGTACCATGTCGTACTGTTCGCCGCCTCTTGCTTTATGCAAGCGGAAGACGTTAGTGACAGGTACTTTTTGGGAAATTAGGTCACTTTTGACTTCTTCCGTCGGGATTTCCTTCGGAATCCGTCTAATGACAACTCTGATGGGCTTATCCTCTGGGAGAGAATATGTATGGAAGGAGATATTGCTTCCTTTTAATAGACGGGATAGATCACGGTAATCTTTAGCCGTGGAAACCTGGATTCTGATGCCCTGTTGGCATGCAGTTGCCTTGGAGTAGTTTATCTTACGCACGGCACATGCGTTAGATACGTCATTCCACTTGGCTTTATCTTGAAGATAAATAGGTGGAGGAGGAGATGGCTTTTTGGTGGAAGCTATAACCATGGGGCTGGGAGAGCGGTTGACACTCTGAGAAGCGGTATCTGGGACAGGGGAGGGTTGCCTGTTGGCCGAGGCCGGAGGCGGAGGTGACTGTTGGGAGGTTACCGTCTTTTTGGCCTTGGTAGCGTGAGAGGGACTCTTCCTCTTCTTTCGCTTACCTCCGGAGCATACTATGGGTTCACTATCGGTGGAGACAGTGTCATAGTCTTCTGATTTATCTTGGTCATCAGGGGCATCAGGGGCATCTGGGTCATCAGGGTTAGCAACTGACTCGTTGGTCTGTTCAGCAACATGTGCTTCCCATTCCTCGTCAGTGCTGAGGGCTGCTTCCGTCTCCATGGGAGAATCGTACTCATCATCGTTATAAGATGATTTGGACTTAAGCTTGGACCTAAGATTCATCCTGAACTTAGAGGCTAGTCTGGCTTGGGTTCTAGGAGAGATGGGATCTCTCCGTGACCGCTGAGAGGTTGGCTCGGGGGCCGGCGTTGGGGGATTGATGGGGCTGAGATTCCTCATGGATTTCTCAGAGTTGTTCTTGGTGGCCTGGGCATCGTCCTGAGATAGGGTGGGCGACCTAGGCCCGGAAGTCGGCCTGACATGAGGGGAGGTCGACCTTGGCGAGCCCTGGATTATGCCTGGCGCGAGGGCCTTGCTTGTTCCAGGGGCCTCAGTCGGGCCCGAATCGGGCAAAAGGGAAGCGAGTACCTGTTCAAAGGCCTCACTGTACTTGGCATTGATACGCGGGTCCTTCAGGAGGGTATCCCGAATGAACCTTGCTAGTATCTCTACTGCAGACATCGCTGCTGGGGGAAACTTCCCCGGGTGGATGGGCCCGGGGATGTGTAAGTGCCTACCCTCCCAGTCGGGTGAGACTGGGAGGTGTGTACCTGGTGAGCCCTAAGCTTGCTATCCTGCCACCAGTCTTATTGGGTGACAGGGCCCTATTGTACCGGTAGACCCACCGAAGGTGGGCCACCCACCTCTGTGTACAAAAAAGTCTGGCACGTCGGGGTAGACACACCCGACCGTGCCAGGTGTATTGCTGTGGAACAGAGACAGGAGTTGGCTAGGCTATCTACCAAGGCCAACTATCCTGCTCCCGACTCCAACTGACTGCCGTGCCCTGAAGGGGCTTGGCGGGTGTGTGGGTCAACACCCCAGCTGGCTTAGTTAACACCGTTAGGTTTCCGCCAGGGACCACGAAGTCGTGGATTTTGCCCAGAAGGGGCCTACGCGAATCTGTTTGCAGAAACAAGTGTCGTTTCCTACCCTGAAAAGGGCCGGAGCGGACGATCGCCGAAGCGAGCTCTTGCGGGCGAAGTGCGGCGTGCAGGGGCGCGACGACCGCAGTGACGTCACGCAGAGGCGCGACGAGGTCCGGAGAGTGGGGGTGCTTGAGCGCGCGGTGGGGCGGCGAGCTGCGGAGCGGCAGCGAGACGTCCGCACGGAGCGATGGCTGGCGAAGAGTGAATTGTGAGCGGTCGGGCGGTCGTATTTATACGGAACTTCGGTTAGAGTCGTTACAAGTCTATTGACTAAGTCAATAGACTGTCTTTGTTTGTTGTCTGTTTATAAATTCTAGTTTCTATTTTACAAATCATAAAATGAATTATGAAGTACAGATTAATTCGTTTTTAATAATAAAATGAGTAAATATAATCACATAGTCATTTGAGCGATTAACTTAAATATTCAAATAAGCAATCACACGTTATTTGAACTTAAAATAATCGATCATAATTTATTCGACGCTCGATTACGCCCTCACGCCGGTATTAACGTCGATTTGGCGCCGATACGGCCATTCTGACAGGCGGCGCGCGCTCTGCACCAGCCTGAATGTAGATCACGATCGTCTTCTAAATCTGAAACACATAATGGTATTTCTCTGAGATTGGTATCCGTAGGCAACCTACGTTGCACTATGGTTTATAATTTAAATGTTAGTAGGGTCTCGGAGGGTCTCGTTGAGTTCTCGGAGGGTCTCGTTGAGTTCTCGGAGGGTCTCGCTGAGTTCTCGGAGGGTCTCGTTGAGTTCTCGGAGGGTCACGATCGTCTTCTAAATCTGAAACACATAATGGTATTTCTCTGAGATTGGTATCCGTAGGCAACCTACGTTGCACTATGGTTTATAATTTAAATGTTAGTAGGGTCTCGGAGGGTCTCGTAGAGTTCTCGGAGGGTCTCGTAGAGTTCTCGGAGGGTCTCGTAGAGTTCTCGGAGGGTCTCGTAGATTTACATTGTTACTCAAAGGTTTTTATAAAAATGATAAGAATGTTGTTGAAATACTCACAATTTATTCTGATGATATTTCACCTCCATCTCTGGTATCTTCGACGTGTTGTGCAGGCTGTCTTTCTCGTGAAGTTGATGGCACGGGGTCCACTGGCTCTGCGTTTCGGGGTGTAGATGTTTCTCCATGCGCCGATACGGTCTCTTGATCACCGGGTTGTGGAGCACGGCGAAGTTGGTCATGAGCGACCTTGCGTGGGCGGCCTCTACCGACCACTTTCTTCACCAAGTATCGATCATTCTCTAAAATTCTGCAGATCTCATGCGGATCACTGAATTTAAGGTCCAGTAATGTCTGGTTTCGTGGGTTATTCTTTATCAAAACATAATCGCCTCTTTGGAATGGATGAATTTTTGCTTTCCGTTGGTTGAAGCGCCGTCTGTCCTGTTCTGAAGACTGTATCATTTTTTGTTGTGCATGTTGAGTGAGCGCTTCGATGTCAACAGTTGCTTCATCAATATCTACCATGTTTAGAAGTTCCGGCGGAACGCAGTGACGACGTTGTGTGATGAGCGTGAGGGGAGCGATGCCGGTTACACGATGGACTGTACAATTCATTGCTAGTTGAAGCACATCGAGTGTTGTATGCCACGGTTCAGCTTCATAATTTTTCATCATGATTAATGCATTCTTCAGTGTTGCTACTAATCTTTCAACCTGCCCGTTCGCTCGGCTGACTCCTGGCGCGATAGCATGGATATTCATTACAAATTGGTCACAGTAGTCTTTGAACTCTCCCATGAATTCCCTTCCTCCATCAACAATGATTTGGACAGGTGTACCGAATAGGTACACAGTGCGTTTCAAA
Source organism: Orthosia gracilis (assembly GCA_947562075.1). NCBI lineage: Eukaryota > Metazoa > Arthropoda > Insecta > Lepidoptera > Noctuidae > Orthosia > Orthosia gracilis. Next base: position 63,143,760 of record OX387264.1, on the reverse strand, counting down.
GCAGCAAGCGTGCTTTGAGGGCTTTTGTTGTTGGCGTAATAGAACATCACATACTTCGTAAAAGCATCAATCGTGACAATGACATATTGATTTTCGTTTCCCAGTTTACCAGTAATATCCATATGGATTACTTGAAACGCGGCGGTTGGCTTCTGGATGGGATGAAGCTGTGCTTGTACAGCACCCGATGGTCCTTTCGATGTTCTACATACTATGCAGTTGTCGACAAATCTTCTTACCATTGAACTCATTTTGTCAAACCAGTAAGTTTCCTTGATTTTCTGCAGCGTCTTGAACGGCGTCTTTGAACGAGTACTGTGCCAAAACGAAGGCTACTGGCATCAGTAGCCAATTGAGTGGGTGCTGCCTCTTGAAACAATGTCAGTACTGGAGTCGATGTTAAGCATTGTATTATCGTACTTCTAGCATTTTCATGTTTTTCATCCCATTCCCATTTTGCACCTTGTTTTGTTAATTCGTACAGAGGCACCATTATACGGGAAAAGTTTGGGATGTATTTTCTGAAGTAATTAGCTAAACCGTTGAACTGCCTTACTTGTTTGACGGTTTTGGAACTGGTGCCTTGATGAGAGCTTCCACCTTCCTAGGACTTGGTTGCACTTGCCCGTCTGAGACAATGTTGCCCAGACACTCGATGGATCGCTTGAAGCAGCTGCATTTGTCCGCATTGCCAGCAAAGCCAGCTTGTTGAAGCGCCATCAAAATGCATTCAAGGTTTGACAGCCCTTCAGCGAATTCTGTACATTTGCTCAGTACATCATCAACATATACCTGCGCGACCGAGCCAAGGAGTGGACACAAGGCCCTATTGATGCAACGCTGATAAACTGAGCAAGCATTGCTCAATCTCAATGGCATCGTGAGGTACTCGTAGAGTCCGTCTGGTGTAACGAAGGCAATCTTCTCAATTGACCCTTCTGCATCGTGTCCATCATCTGCATAAAAAATTGTGATGGTACACCAATAGGCGGATCACGGCCCGGCGCATGAATCTTCTCATGATGAGTTTGAGATGGATAGCCCAACGAAGTGGTGGGAATCGGTATTGGTTCCATTCGTTGAACAGTAACAGTTCCAGGTTGGTCAGCTGGAGACCAAGCTGATGATGAGGTAGTTTGGATTGGACGCTGTTCGAATCCCACTTCTGATGACGGGGGACGGGCCCCCTGGTTATTTTTAAAAAGAGTGACGTCAGCATTGCTGACGTCACTATGTCTATTATCATCATGGTGTTGGTGCTGGTGATGGTTACTCATGTTGAAAAATGAAAGACATGACTTCAAGAGTTTCACCTTATATTCTTCTTAATAGGTAGCACACAATAATGACACACAATGGCGTACAATAAATTAGGATCAACAATAAACAATGACTCACAATATTCCGGAGCTCCGTACCGTCTGACGACTCGACTGAGAATGAATTGTGAGCTTTTTTTTTTTCTACGTGGCGTCTCACAGATAGACCAAAGTGGCCTGTGTCTGTTTAACCGGGCTTCCCTGTTAAACAGACACAGGCCATGAATTGTGAGCGGTTGGGCGGTCGTATTTATACGGAACTTCGGTTAGAGTCGTTACAAGTCTATTGACTAAGTCAATAGACTGTCTTTGTTTGTTGTCTGTTTATAAATTCTAGTTTCTATTTTACAAATCATAAAATGAATTATGAAGTACAGATTAATTCGTTTTTAATAATAAAATGAGTAAATATAATCACATAGTCATTTGAGCGATTAACTTAAATATTCAAATAAGCAATCACACGTTATTTGAACTTAAAATAATCGATCATAATTTATTCGACGCTCGATTACGCCCTCACGCCGGTATTAACGTCGATTTGGCGCCGATATATATGTTGTAGAAAAAAAAGTAGCATTTTGTTCTAAGAACTATTTCTATTTATCGACTTCGATGCGAAAGATGATGAAGAGAACATGATGTAAGATTCGGCAAGTTGAGACTCTCGCTTTTTATCTTACAGTGATATTTCGGTAATTTTTTTATTAATAAACGAATAATTGTAAGAACTATCAATCCCAAAATTATCAAAACGTAAGAAAAGAAATCATTCATTGCTTTTTTACGATGTTTTTTATTTTTACAGAAACATGGTAGAAAAATATTTCTCGGATGGTTTCATAAAGGTGCTAGTTTGTACATCTACGCTGGCGTGGGGTGTCAACTTACCGGCACACGCTGTCGTTATTAGGGTAAGTAAAAACTCCTTGTGCCGTAACTTCTTCTTCCTCTCGTATTCTACCGATCGATTCATATTCAGAGTAAGATAACACTTACAGCAAGATTGTTTAAAAACATCTTTAAATTCATTAGTTAATCTTCACTCTTGTAAACTTTGATTCTTTCTAAAATGTCATTAACACTTGTCTATGACTGAACGAATGCTGAACCTAATCTATTTTAAATTTTCCGAAGTAAAATAGCAAGGAAGGTTTCAGAATGTCCATAGGACCACGGTTTAATATAGAGATTGTCATTTGCGTCTAATATCATACAATCTCCTAAATCCTCAACTTCAACTAAATATCCTACATAAAGAACTTATTATAACCCAAACAGCTTTTATAATCGAATGTCGCCATCTTTATTCACAGGGTACCGAGATCTACGACCAAGCTCACGGCACATTCGTAGATCTAAGCATACTGGATGTGCTACAAATCTTCGGTCGCGCGGGCAGGCCTCAGTTCGACACGTCTGGAACGGGCATCATTATAACCACGCACGATAAACTGACGCACTATCTCAAGTCCATGACAAACCAGTTCCCGATTGAGAGTAACTTTATTAATTTGTTGGCGGATAATTTAAATGCTGAGGTAAGTCACTTAATAGTACATTACGATATTAGTGCGTTATGATGTTATAACCAATACGCACGTATATCGTACGACGTTTTTTAACACATTTGCGAGGAAACAGAAAAAAAAAACATTTTATATTTTGTTCATTTCTAATTATTGAAACAGTTAGTGAAATTACAATTATTAAAATGATACGTAGTGGTAGTTGGTTTTTTAATCATGTTTTTATTATTTTTATTACTATTCATAATGTCACTGTTTTGTGTTAGGGTAAATGTTGGAGACGACGAAACTTCTTGAAAGGCGGCAGAAAAGTATTTTAATTCGTCATTAGTTGTAAATAAAAAAATATCCTCAGTAGAAGTAGAGGGGCGCGGCTCAGGGCAAAACTTCTTCGTTTGTGGCTCCAAATTTATTGCCTGAGTTATTTTGGCACTTATATTTGCTTTGTTTTGGATGGAATCTTCTACATAAGATTCTGCTACTGCGTTAGAACGCCACCCGCCATGCCGCTTTAAAGTCAATATATCAGCTCCCGAATCAGCAAGTAATGTAGCTGACGTTCTTCTGAAACTGTGCCCTGTATAACAATCAGCGTCCGGCAATCCTAAAAACTTGGCGACTTCCTTTGGCATGGCACCGAATTTATTTATGCCAATAGGTTGCGCAGTACATTTACCTTTTTGGTAATTCTGAAAGAAATGATTATTTTTTGCCTTAGTCGTACGCAGAGCTTCATATTTTTTGACCACGTCATAAAATGGGCCGTTGATAATAAAAGATCGGGGTATTTTGTTTTTAGTGTTTGGGATTTTAATTAAAAGCATTTTGCCTTGAGTTTCAATGTCATTGGTGGTAATATTGTGAAGCTCTTGCCGTCTACATGCACCATTAATACCAAATATTAACGCAACCTGAAAAGAAATAAAAATGTTTAAGATAAGGTATAGGTACTTAGCTTACAGACGGTCGTTAAAAAATATATGTAAAAGAGTATGTACAGTAGGTAGATCAATACATAAAATAAGGAGGCAAACTGACCTTAGTTGCCAGGTACTGGCTATCTGGAGCATCTCTTTGAAACTTTTCGACGTCATTTGATGACAGTACCTTAGATTTTTTCTTTAAAAAACCATCAGAGCGTCTCTTTAAAAATGCAATGAGATTTGAATATAAATTAATATCGACACCATTTTTCATCTTGAGGGTACTTTTCAGCATCGAATATGTTGTCCACAACGAGCTAGGCTTATATTTACTAGCTAGTTCATTAAAATACGCCAAAACTACATTTTCGGAAAATGACTTGGCATTTTTCATGTTTCTAAAAAATTTTTATACGTGGTTATGTATCTGTCTTTGGATATTGACGGCAGCAAGCTGTCGCATGCGGTTCGAGCTTCTGTTAGTATATCCGGTGGATTTGAAGTAATATATGGCTCTTCTTCATTATTGAAAGTTGTCATATTTAAATTTTCACAATACAAGTACAAAGAAAAGAAAATTTGAGAAAAATGGCGCGAGAATTATTTTCTGCCGTAGCTGCGTGAAAATGTTGGCAAAGACGTTAGAGCATGCAGCCAAGTTTTTAAATTACCGAATAAACTGTTTTTTATTTTATTTTAAATAAACTGAATCTGTAAATGCACACTGTTGCTTTCCCGCCATTTTAACAGCGCGCTAGCGCTGCCTACTGACTGGCGCCGCGCGGCGATTGGTTCGAAATTTGAATAGCAACAGCGCGCGAAATGGCAAATAATACTGTTATGGAATTTGTATGGACTATAACTTAACTATTTGCTTTGGTAACACACGCGTTTTTTTATGACCCGCTTTACATATTTAAAACCGGTGGAATTACATCAGCTTTACGAGCAACGGTGTTAAAAATATTTTAACGTTTGAACTTTTTTTTGTGATAGTGGGATAAGAAATATTGTAATTTGTCTGGAAAACTATTCTGGGAGACGAAACACTTAGCAATACTAGCCGTATACGAGAAACATCAGCCTTACGAGATTCTCTTTAAACAATGGGTGCACGGTTGGCGCAGTGGTTGAGCGATTGACTGCTGCGCTGCGTGTCGCGGGTGCGATTCCCGCACAGAACAAATATTTGTATGACCTACAGATAGTTGTTCCGGCTCTGGGTGTTGTGTATGTGAGTTTATATGTTTGTAAACGCACCCACGATACAGGAAGAAATTCCTAGTGTGGGAGAAAAGTTTAAAAAAAAAAATTGACTCCGGCGGATCTGTAAATTCGGGGCAAGAAGGGTTTAAGCGCCGTGTAAATTGTAATACATGTAGCTTAGGACTTCAAGTCAAACCCGTGGAATTGAAGTAGAAGAGTTTAGAATAATTATAGCTGAGATCTTAGCTATAATTACTGTAACTTACGGACTACTAGTAAGACAGAAACATGTTTTCTTTATGAAGGTGTACTAATAATACAACATTACATTCTTTCAGGTCGCTCTAGGCACAGTAACAAACATTGATGAAGCAGTGGAATGGCTAAGTTACACATACCTATTCGTCAGAATGAGGATCAATCCACAGGTAATTTTCATTACAACTTTACTGAAGTTTCATTTACAGAATCATCCATTTACTTCAAAATTCAATTCAATTTAAATTAGCGGCGTAACTTCATAAACGTGGTGACCAGGCGGGTATCGAAACACTTTTTTGCCCAACTTTTTGCACATAAAACATGAAAAACTCAAACAATGGACACTGGCAGGCCAATGTCCATGTTATTATATGCATTCGGGGGATACGGGATGTTATATTTGATTGATGCCACAGATAATATAATACTAGCATACAGATGCCTCATCTCATATAAAGAAACCGTGCCGACGTAACTAGCTTTTTTCGTCTGATTAATATGATAACTTTTTGTACATCGAACGCGTTCGGTTCTCACGATGATAGATAGATGGTGTTAGCAGCGACTTGCAAGTAAAAGGATTTACTCGTCGATCGTGAATATTTTTTCTTTAAATACAGTGTAGGTTCGTTTTATAGTATTTTTTGCACGTTTTAACAATTTTTTTTTGCACCAAAATGTGTTACAATACAAATTTTAACAATCGAGTGGAATGCCTCAGAAATTTTAAAATGCGTTCATCAATTTTTAAATGATCCGTTCAAATAATCTTTGAAATATGAATTAAGAGCCCAATATTCCATAATTTTGTACTTAGGAGAGTTGATTAAACAAGTTATTGAAACACATACGTAGTTTCTAACTAACTGTCATTTATTTTATAGGTTGACATATAGGTACATAGATGGCGCTAGTAGTTACATTTGTATTCCTTGTTACATATTAACACCTCCGCTTAACAAGATTAATACAAATATTATGAAACAGGTGAAATACCCAGCTTTCCCATGAAATAATAATGTTTAACAGACCCCAAACTCTTGGTTAAAATATCTGCTGGCATCTCAGCTGTTTCCAAATAAGAAATTTTTACAAAATTGTTAGTTACTGCCTCTCTGACAAAATGATACCTTATATCTATGTGTTTTGATTTGCGATGAAAAGTTGGATTTGAAATCAATTTTTGTGCACTCTGGCTATCATTAAACAAGACTATTGAGTCTGAACTGCCCATAATCTCATATAGTAAATTTTTCAAATAAATTGCCTCTTTACTTGCTTCAGACATAGAAATGTATTCTGCTTCAGTTGAGGATAAAGCTACATTTCTCTGTTTCCTACATTCAAATGAAATGACTGTATTTGACAATTTAAAACAAAACCCTGTAAAAGACTTTCTATCATTTACATCAGAACCCCAGTCTGCATCTACAAATCCTTCAATACAAGAATTATCTTTACAAAACACAAGACCATAGTTTTTTGTTTTCTTTAAATATTTTAATACCCTTTTCGCATGCTTCCAGTGAGTTTCATCATAACAATTATTAAACTGACTGAGAAAACTAACACTGTAGGCTATGTCAGGCCTAGTTAAAACTGCCAGGTACATTAAACTTCCTATCAGTTGTCTAAATGGATAGTCATTACAAACATTCTGAGATCTTTCTAACTTTAAATTGATCTCCATAGGAGTTTGTGCAGTTTTACAATGAGACATATTAAAACGTTTTAGTAAATTCTCTACATATTGTTCTTGATCAACAGTTATTTTATTTTTGCTTACATTTACTCTTAAGCCTAAACATTGTTGTAGCTGACCTAAGTTTTTTATTTTGAATTTACTGTTCAATTCATTCACTAATTTATCAGTTGCAGTTACACAATTTGAAAATACAAAGAAATCGTCTACAAAAAGTGCAATAATTATCTTAACACGTCCTTCAAATTTGGTAAATAAACAAGGTTCATACTTTGACTTATGATATCCCAAATCTATCAAATAATCATTAACCCTCTGATACCAAGCCCTGGAGGACTGTTTAAGACCATATATAGCTCGTTTTAATTTTAACACTGTATTATCATCGTTTGATTCAAAAGTAACAGGTTTCTGCATATATACAGTTTCTTTCAAAAAACCATTTAAAAAAGCTGTGGTGACATCTAAGTGTCTTATATCTAAATTTAACTTAGCTGCCAGAGCAAATAGCAATCTAAGAGTAGAATAGCGTACCACAGGTGAAAATGTTTCATGATAATCTATACCAGCTTTTTGACTAAAGCCTTTTGCTACTAATCTTGCCCGGTAACGCACTTTATTAGTACAGTCAAACTTTTTTTTAAATACCCACTTGCACTGCACCACTGTACTATCTTGAGGATGGTCAACTACTTCCCACGCATCATTATCTCTAAATGAGTCCAACTCCTCCTTCATGCTCGCTCTCCAAAATTTACTTTCTGGCCCATGCAAGGCCTCCTTGAGAGTGATTTCTCTATTGTTATCATCACACTCTGCTATACAAATATTGTTATAGCCAAACCTATCAGGCTTTCTTCTATCACGTTTTGGTAGAGGTTCTGGTGAACTCTGATCCACTAGTGTGTCGTTTTGGTCCGAAGTAGTATCAAAGAAACTATCATCAGTAGTACTTTCTGTATTCTCAATATACGTACTGTCATTCTCTACTTCTGGATCTGAGATTTCTGCATCTGAACTCTCTGGATCTATGGTGCATTCTTCCTCCGCTGAACGCTTGCATTCCAAGGATATGTTGGTTGTACTTTCAGCTGGTTTTTCCATGATGACTATGTCCCGACTTGTACTTACAGAGTTTTTTTCTGGGTCGTATACTCTGTAGCCTTTTACATGCTCGGAATAGCCAAGAAAAATAAGCTTATCAGCTTTCTTATCCCATTTCAGCCGTTTCTGTTTCGGCACATGCACCATCACTGAGCTTCCAAATATGCGCAAATGACTTAAATTTGGCTTTGACCCTGTCCAGACTTCATAGGGAGTCATGTTGTCCAGTCCCGTAACAACAGATCTATTCCGCAAGTAAACTGAAGTGTGAACCGCCTCTGCCCAGAATTTCTTCTCTAAGCCAGCATCAAAAATCAAACACTTGGCCTTTTCAACAATGGACCGGTTCATACGTTCACATAAACCATTCTGCTGTGGTGTGTAAGCATTGGTCCTTTGATGGATTATCCCTTGCTCTTTCAGATACTTATTAAACTCTTGACTACAGAACTCGCCTCCGTTATCTGTCCTTAGAATTTTGATCTTTCTGTCTTTCTGTTTTTCAACCATGGACTGAAACATTTTGAAGTTGATAAATACTTCATTCTTTGTTTTCAAAAAATAAACAAACACCATCTTGCTGTAATCATCCACAAACAAAACATAGTACCTGGATCTTCCAATTGATGGAGTTTCCATGGGCCCGCATACATCTGCATGAATCACCTCCAGAAGGTTCTCAGTTTTAGAGGAACTCTGCTGGAATGGTAGCCTGGCTTGCTTCCCTTCACAGCAAATAGTACACGTTGACTTATCTATGTTTGCTACATCTGGGTATGAAATGCCTTCTACAGCACCATTTTTCATTTTGGTTAAGCTAGTACTGTTGATATGTCCCAAGCGTCTATGCCAAATCTCACTCGACGCTATTGCTGATGCTGCTAGTAAATGTTCTGTTTTTGTGTATAATCTGTACACACCTTCTACTAATTCTGCTTCGCCGACGAGCTCCTTCTGTCGATTGTAGATGTGGCAAACATTTTCTTTGAAGATAACATTGTTGCCATTCGCAATCAACTGACTCACCGAAAGCAAGTTTGTGGTTAAGTTCGGTATACACAATACGTCCGAAACTGTGACGTCATATTCAACACCTTTCACAACAGTAACGATGTTAACGTCACCAGAACACAGCACTGGAACACTTGTCTGGTCTGCTATAATGATTTCCTTTGTATCATGTTGATGGGACGGATTCACTATGTTTTCTTGTCTCGCCGTCATATGTTTACTAGCCCCACTGTCTATATACCAGTTGTTCTGGCTGAATTTTCCACTCAGAAAAATAGCACTGAATGCGTTTGTTGATTTTCGTTTGCTAGATTCCGAGTTGGGGCATTGATTTTTGTAGTGTCCAATTCGTTTGCATTTGTAGCACTTGATAACCTTATTTGGTTTTGACACTGACGGTGACGTCTCTTGCAGTTGTCTATGTTGTCTATGGCCGTCTTTGGGGCTGCCATATTTTACACGCTGCGGTCCGTTCGCGTTCGCCACAAATGCACTCTCGGAAACGGAAGCTGAACTATCCTCACTACCACACATATCCATCAACTTAGTTTTAATGACGTCGGCACTTATGTCGATTCCCGAATGCTCGATCGCCATTATCATAGGCGAATACCTTTCGGGTAATCCTGCTAACAATAATGCACCAATCCATTCGTCTGTTAACTTGAAACCTGTTCCTTGAAGTCGTTGTCCCGTTTCAATTATCTGGGTAACGTACTGCGTCATGGACTCACTGTTTTCAAGACGAATATTAATGAGCTTTCTGAGCAAACTGATTCTTCTCGTATAGCCTGAATCATCAAACATAGATTTCAATTTGTTCCATAAATCATAGGTTGTTGTCGCTTGCTTGATGTGAACATAAAGCGTTGGATCAATTGTCAATACGAGTTTAGCCTTTGCTTTTGCGTCTTCTGCCTTTTCAATTTTATTTGCCGTAGTCGGTAATTGTTCTTCAATGGCGGACGCCATGCCTTCCAGCACCAACACATTTTGTGCCGCAAAACACCAATCTTCATAGTTCTCACGACCACGCAATTTTGGAATGTTAGCTATATAGCTCATCGTCATTTTTTTCACTAGACCTCACAGTAATTACCACTTTGTTTTAGAAAACGATTTTTATAGTACGCTGGGCGCATAACCTATTGAAACACATACGTAGTTTCTAACTAACTGTCATTTATTTTATAGGTTGACATATAGGTACATAGATGGCGCTAGTAGTTACATTTGTATTCCTTGTTACATATTAACACAAGTAGGTACATACAATTTTTATGTTTTATTCCAGAAAATAATAATTTTACTCACATTCAATAACAGATAGGTGCATATCGCGCCATCTAGTGAGATTTATTTGAACCAAATTTTCTATCTTAGCAATGAGACCCCGTGTTGATGGCATAATTTTAAACTTATCTTTCCTAGGTATACGGGCTAACATACTCGGACGTACAAGAGGAACCGATGCTAGAAACCAAACGCCGTGAACTTATCACAGCGGCCGCTATGCAACTTGATAATACACATATGATACGCTACAACGAACGGACTGGACAACTTAATGTTACTGGTAAATATGATAGCCACTTGTGAACGCCTAAAGATGTTGTGAAACTCCCATATAGCATTAATTGTTTCAATAATTATAACAAGAGTATTCTAGACAGACGAACCAATGAAAATTTATTCTTCCAACAACACATGTACGTACATTTTTAACATTAGTACACAAAAGGTTCAATAGATGTCGTTACAGTGTTTAACTTTGATACAAAACTGACAGTTACTGTCAATTGTAAAATAATCGTGTTAATTAGTGGTTTTATATAGACGCTTAATCAACAAAATTGTATCGTATTTATCACTTTTGGTTGGTTTGATCTGTAAAATGCATGCTGAAACACTATTGCAGCATTTGCTGAAGAATGATCAAGTACTGTCACAAAAAAAAAACTAAATTGAGCTCAACTTGCTTTGTAATAGTTTCAACAAAAGCGCTAAAGAACTAAGACGTCTGTGAACCTACGCAACTAATCTATAGACCATTTATTAAATAAAGTAATGGGACTTATTTTTAGGGTCTGTCTGTCAAACAATTTTTTTCCGAAGGATTTTTTAACTTCCCATTGACCTATGAACTTAAATTTGGTGATAATGTTTATTACTACGTATATTTTACTAGCAAATACCAATATATTGTTAAATCTGATTTTTCTTTGGTGCGGTACCCTAAATGTGCGAAGTCTGACACGCACTTGGTCGGTTTTTATTTTTTGATCCCTGTATTAAAATACATTATTAATATTAGTAGATAAGTACATAACTTTTTTTTATTTCTTTTTTTTTAATAAACATTGCCCCACACTAGGAATTTCTTCCTGTATCGTGGGTGCGTTTACAAACATATAAACTCACATACACAACACCCAGAGCCGGAACAACTATCTGTAGGTCGTACAAATATTTGTTCCGTGCGAGAATCGAACCCGCGACACGCAGCGCAGCAGTTAATCGCTCAACCACTGCGCCAACCGTGCTTATGTATATATTTCAATGGCTTAAGTACCTTATAGTTAAGTTATTTCAGATTTTAGCAATATTTCAACAAAGTTATGTAAGATTGGGAACAAAGGCTATATTATTATTATAATATTATTATTATTATTTTGTGGGGCAACGTTTAAAAAAAAAAAAAAATAAGACACAGATTTAACCAAGTTTGTTACTTGGTTAAATGTGTGTACTATAGGTCACCTCTGCCCATGTCTCTGTTTTCAAATAGGTACAATATTCATAGAAAGGATTTCATGAAGTTAGTTAAGCAATCCTTTGTCAACAGATCTGGGTCGCACAGCAAGTCACTATTACATAACGTGCGAGACCATGGAGGTGTTCAACACGATGGTGCGCAAGTCTATGACGCAAGGATATGTATTGGAGATGCTGACCAGGTGTTCTGACTTCCAGCAGCTTAAAGTAAGTAATATTCAGTATTTTATTTGATTATATATGTCAACTGAGCCCATCGCGGTCCGCTCCTGGACCAATTCATCTCCCAAATTAGGATACAAAACTCGGCTCTTCACCCACCAGATCCAATTTATCCCAGCCATCTTTTCAAGAGATGCCGTTTAGGTAGGACCCATATGCATCATTGCTACATAGTCGCTAACAGTTTACTAATCTGTGCTACGTCATTTTGGTTTTTGGACCCACAATCCGTTCACTTACTCCTTGTATTACATATGAAAACGGTCCAATTCACCTAGCCTTCAGAAATAACTTATCATACAATAACTCAATTTATTGTAATATTATATAACTGCACAGTACATGTGTGAGTACTATATTCCGACTGTAAATCTACCATTGTTTCGTTTGTGTCGTTCGTTGACTTCTGTGTGCTCATTCGGTTCCCTTCATGATGGTTGAGTTGAGTGGTGCCGATCCATGCGTCACGTTCGTGAACGGGCGCCATCGGTTGGGATTGGTCATAACTTAGCTGCCTCGGCCAGTTACTGCATTTTTATGTTGAAATTGTTTGTTACTCTACTAGACGCTTTTACGTGCACGTCTTTTTGCATCGTTCTCACATATATGTATTTTTTTTTCAACAAGAATGATGTAACCAAAAACTTGTAATTGAAACTGATGGAAAAGAGTGTCCGTGGAGTTTCTTGCAAATTCTTCTCCATTGAGATCTACTGACGCTTGCGAATTTGCAACTAGAATCATATTTTTTTTTTGTTTGACTATTCAAAAGTACGTCTAAGGTTTATTTGAAATAAACTATTTTGATTGATTGATTTTATTTTTAAAATACGTACCCCAAATCATGCCATTTTCCCATGGGGGTAGGCAGAAACTACTGAATGCCACCTGCTACGATCCTTACACACGTCTTTAGCTTTATTTACGTTACTAAATTATCAATAATTAATCCATTTCTTAGGTGCGAAAAGAAGAGTTAACAGAACTATGGAGTCTCAAAGACCAGTACGGCGAGTTGCGGATAGAAGACCCGCCAGAAGACATACATTGGAAGATCAACATATTACTTCAAACATACTTGTCCAGGGGACGCGTCAATGGGTCATCGCTGCAGTCTGATCTCAACTATATAAGTCAGGTTTGACAGAACTTATACCCTATTTATATCGACGTAATTAAAGGTTTTTTTGTGTTACGAATACTGGGAGCTTCGCATACAAGCCTCTTAGTCCTGGAGACATGCATTAGAAGATACACATTATTACTACAGACCAGAGACACAGCCCCTAGACGCCTAATAACAGGCGACCAATGTCTGTCAACACATATAACTAAAAGATCATATACAGGTCGCCACTAGACAATTTCGAATTAGTAGCAACCACTTCTGTGAGCCGTAAACACTTCCGCGTCAGTCAATAAAAAAATTATGAAATAAATATTATAATATCCTCTTGTACAATACCTTAGTATTGTAACAACAGCCAGACTTCGAGTTTCCGGAAAAATGGCATAACATTTCATTGATAAGTTAATAGTTACATAAACATGATTAGATTTATTTTCTGATATTATTTATCGTTTGTAGGTGAAAACGCCCACCTCATGTTTACGTCCCTTTCTTTTAAAGTAACTTTTTCGCTATCTCTTCTCCTCTATAATTTCGTAAACAAAACTAGTGATGTTCCATATCCAAATCTGTTATCGATAGAACAGATTTGGTCATCAACCTTGCAAATAAAGACACTAAATTGAATAGTTTATTAAATGTGAAACGATTTTTTGATTACTTTTTTTACTAATAATTAATATTACTATATTTAAAAAGTATGTTGTCCTTAGAATTTTGATAATTTTTTTTTAGTTTTAATATTTTATGTTTTTACTAAAATGTTAAAACGCCGTATAATTAACAATAAAAAGGAAATATTAATTTAAAAAAAAATAAGTACAAATATTATTTATAAAAATATCGATACCTTCCTGGTTTTATTTATAACTGCCCCACCCTTAATGAGGCGTATGACCTTGGTAAATGACCAATCAGAGCGCAGTCCTAACGTTCTTCATACCTCAGCTAGTTGACAGAATTGTTTTGATGTATTAGATCAAGCATTACGCGTCTAGTAGCTATGTGGTCGATGCTACAGACTTATCTCTCGAGGGCGCGTTAATGGATCTTCGTTACAGCCCGATCTTAACTATATTATTCAGTTTTGTAAAACTCTATATCACTGTATATCACGGGCTCAGTTTTTTACTGACGTAATGGGTGCATACGCCGCTCCCAAATACTCGCGTAAAGTCGTTTGTTCACGAGGCACCGCACGACACGATTTGTGGTCACGGTTTTTAACACACGACACACTGCATACGGTCTGTTATCCGTTCGTTTGTTCACTAGACACGATTCTGCAACGAGACTGCAGTGTACTTGTATTGTTTTACAAGCGCGTGAGTGACGAACTACGAGTGAGCCGTGCGGTGCGGTGTATCGTGTCGTCAACAACCTCATACTTGTTTTGTTCAACCGCAAAAAAAACCGCGACGACATAGCGGCATCGACGACATAGCCGAAAAGCCGTTTGAAAATCGTGTCGAGTGTGGTGCGGTGTCGTGCAATGATCAAACATTCTATACAAATATACGGAGCTCTGAATCGTGACCATAATTTACGGTGTCGTGTGTCGCGACACCGCAAAACAAGAGATGCCCTATTTCTATGGTTTATAAAGTTTGTATTAGGGAATTACCACGAAGACGTCTTGGAGCCAACATTATTTATTAGCCTAACGGTTGCAAACTTGACTGCAGAGCTTAGGGATGGATTCTTGGGCCAAGCGCTATTGAATTTCTGCCTTAACTATCACTTGGTACTGGCGAGGCCAATGAGTTTCTGCCTATTTGGCCTATTTATATTAACGCTTGTCCTGTCACTTAAACTACTTATGCCTCAGGGTGATTTGTTAAACTCTTTTGAAAATTTCGCGGACAGTGAAAGCATTTTTGTCAAGGTTAAAAACACATGTATTATCTTCTACAGAACGCCGTCCGCATAATCCGCGCCCTCTTCGAGATAACCCTTCGCAAGAACAACGCGTACATGGCCGGTCTTTACCTGAAGATGGCGAAAATGTTAGAGATACAGATGTGGGACTTCTACAGCGACATGCGGCAGTTCAACTGTTTCACCATCGAGACGTTGAAGCACATCGAGTACCCAATGTTGAAGCCCGATCAGATCCGAGATATGGATTGGAAGGAAGTCGGTAAGTGAATAATATCTCTTGACTGGTATTGATAATGGTCCATAGTCTAAAACAATGTTTGACGATTAATTGCAGTGAAGTGTATACAGAGCAGCAAGAAAATTGAGTTTGATCATTGCTACTAAACTTTGGGTGGAAATGTGCTCAAAAGTATGTGCGAGCGCGCAATAGAAAATTTTATAATAAATGCTATACTTTTTTTGAACTTTATTTAAGTTGTGATTAAGTTCATTATCCATTAATCAATGATAGGCTTCAGGTTCAAGCTTTTTGCTACTTTGTGTGCGCCGATCCTAATTAATCTATGTTAATCCCATTCGTCGAATCAATATATCATTATTCACAGGCGATCTAATACGAAACCCGAAGAACGCAAGACATTTAAAGAAATGTGCAGATGAATTTCCTCTACTAGAAATGGAAGCCAGCTTGCATCCTATTACGAGGACTGTGTTGAGGATAAGACTCTCTATTACACCTAATTTTAAGTAAGTTTTTGAGTAATTTTTTGTTAAATTCTATGGGGCAAACGTTATCACTGACTTTGCCTTATATTCACTCATTTGGTAAATGATATTTATTTCGCTAGTTGGTTAAATTTACTTTTGGGTCATTTGTTCACGAGGCACCGCACGACACGATTTGCGGTCACGTTTTTTAACACACGACACGATATACGATCTTTCGTCCGTTCGTTTGTTAACTAGACACGATTCTGCAACGACACTGCATTGCACTTGTATTGTTCTATAAGCGCGTGAGTCACGAACCACACGTGAGCCGTGCGTTGCGGTGTATCGTGTCGTCAACAAGCGCATACTGGTTTTGTTCAGCCGCTAAATCCTCACCGCAAAAAAACCGAGACGACATAGCGGCATCGACGACATAGCCGAGACACCGTATGAAAATCGTGTCGCGTGTGGTGCGTTGTCGTGCAATGAACAAACGGCCCATACGAATATATGGAGCTCTGAATCGTGACCACATTTTGCGGTGTCATGTGTCGCGTCGTGAACAAACGGCCTTACACTTCAATGTCTTTGTCAATTTTAAACTACATTAGGCCATTGTTTCTTAGCTAGGACAAAGTTCCTTTTAAAATTATAATCTCTTTAGATTCAGAGGCCAAAGTCAGAAGCCCAATGCACCCTTGCAGTGCAATGTCCGCCTTTGAATTTTATTCATATAAATAAATAAAGTCTATTTTTAAGATAATTTCATATAAACTATCTTAAATCATTTGAGAACCATGTAAAGTCACCGCCAGGACAAAAAAAAATAAAAGTCGTTGATACCAGTCTACCAATGCATTCCAATATTTCAAAACGAAACGATTAAAAGGTAAATGCAGTGTCGCTAACACGACCAAAACAAACGTATCGCGGTAAGGGGCGTCCGTGACCCTTTCACTTGGCATTCAGTAATGAGTTAATATCACATAAACGAGTGGTCTGATTTACATGATTTGAAACAGATAAAATAGTTCTACGTCTATACCTTTCATTTGAGATTGATTCATTTTGATCAAATTATCAAAATTGAAGAACAATATATTTGTTTATTTACCTATTTCACCCGACGTTGCGGCCGTGTTGCAACGGCCGTGATCCGAGTGGTCACGTTAAATTCCCGTAATATATTGTTTTTCAATTATGAAACGCGAAAGTTTTAAAGTTCCAATTATCAAAATATCTCAATTAACAAAAAAACATGTTTTCAAGTTTCGAAAGGTTCGAAAAAAAAAAAGGTACAAGTCGGATCAATGAGTATTTTTATGTTATCTGTCGTATACTTGAGCTTAATGTCTAAGCAACAATTGACATTTGGATCACCGCTAAATACCTGGCAAAATGAAATTTCTAAGCAATAAGCTTACAAACGAAGTAGATTATCAGTATAACCAGATATGTGTGTAAATCTCTTTTTACAAGCTTTTATTTAACTTGCGATGTCCAAAAATTTCATTTTAATGTCCCCCACAGATTAATTAAATTTTGCATACACGTTTAGTTTGCATGACAATGCATGGTTAGCTAAGTGACGTAATTCTAAATCCAATATGGCGGACGGCTCAAGATGGCGGACTAGTTATTTTTTGTGCACTGCCATGATATGGGTATCAAATGAAAGGATTTTCTAAGAAGAATAAGATAAAAGATTTTTAATGAATAATTTATTTCACATAACTCCCAATGTGCCAAACACATTAACATACCCCCATTAACAGCCCCTTTTTATTTTTATCTAGATGGAACGACAAATACCACGGCAAAGCGCCCGAAGCATTCTGGATCTGGGTAGAAGATCCTGAGACTGACATAATGTACTATCATGAGTACTTCCTCATCACTAAGAAACAGGTTAGTATTCAGGGCTTCTTATCTCATGTTTGTGGGATTTAAATGAAAACTGCTTGTACTGTGTCTGGTATAGCAAGTCGTCAGTACTAAAAGCTGCGTCAACAAAAAGAGAGCCGAGCACAAGCTGAACACGAATTCGTCCGTACCTCGGTAAACACGAATTCGTCAGGAACACGCTATACAACATCCCGCTCCCTTTATGCTCCTATTGTGGTCGGACCGGCTGGCGTAGACGCATCTTTATGCTTCAATTCCGAGCAGAGTGGCTTTGTGACACTGGAAATTCGTGGAATGATGTCTTAGCGTCGTGTAATACGCGCCGCTTACACATTCGAGTCATGTCACTTCGATCGCAGAGCCGCTCAGAAGTGAACTTTTATTAACATCACTCCCGAAGGCTGTGCAACTTTAGCTATGCTCTTTACCTATAAGTCTATTCGCGTTAAGAAAATAGTGAGTTATCGTTGTCCGCCGGCCTAGAACGACCCCTCGACCAATCGGGTCGCAACAAATTGTCACTTTGAACATAACTTTCTATTTTGTTTCGACCCTATTGGTTCGACTCACTATTTTCTTAACGCGAATGGACTTATAATGTGCTTTAATATTCATGATCATTCTCATTCCCAAAATTATTGGGGTATGGGGGTATGTAATAAGGACTGTTTCTAAATATTTTTCTGTTATTACAGGTGATAACGAATGAGCCGCAAGAATTGATAATAACAATACCTATCAGCGAGCCATTGCCACCACAATACTACATTCGAGCGACATCAGAAAGGTAAAATTAATTCATTCCTCTCTTTGAATAAATAAGGTTATTTATTTATGTATATATAGTTTATTTTACACCGGAAAATACAGAAACAAAAAGAGTTACAACAAAAAAAATATACAACGGGCGGCCTTACTCGTATCGCATGCCGCGATCTCTTCCAGGCAACCTGGAATGGACAGTGATTGCCTGGACATTACACGGTGTTTTCAGTGGTGCAACAATACCAACAATGAATATAAAGATACAGTAATACTTAATAGAAACACAAATAGATATGTATTATATTCCATATAATAGATACATAAATACATACATATTTAATTTACAAGTAGTGAAAATAAATGTCATATGACAATCATAGACAAAATGGATGTCAAAAAACTAAGAGCACGATTACAGCGATAAGTAATGTTCCTTGATGAGTCTTTTAAACACAGGCAACGACTGAGCACGTTTTTTTAATTGGGTCAGGCAATGCATTCCACAGACGAGCAGCCTGGACAGTAAAAGATTTATCCATGAAAGTTATATACATATATTACTTTGCAGATGGTTGGGTTCAGAGAGTGTATTACCACTTACATTCCAGCACTTAATATTGCCAGAAACACATCCACCTCACACAGGTAAATACATTCCTTATTTTGATCGCAATAAGGTACAATTCTTACTTACACTTAAGAGAATGTTACACTAAAGAAAATGCTGTATCTGCAGAGAAGTTCGCACGCATTAGCGAAGACAGTAGTGCTTTTACGTGCGACTGGACCTCACGCCCTTTTGAATTGCACTATCAAAGTGATAGATACAGAAAAATACTGATCTATCTGATGGATGAGGAACGATATGACCTGCAGAGGGTTAGTTCCGGCTGATTGATGATGATGCGTGTAAATTAGATTTTACTCTTAGTGACCCGTAATGATATTTGGTATAATGGGTCCGCGAGATGATCAAGCGCTCTTGACAAGTCTCACGTGATTGACAGTTTCATTTGATGGGAGACTTGACGCCCATTGAAAGTGCCGTTAAGTCCAGTCAGTTGCGCACGCCACAGTCGCCTACCGTTCTGTACACTAATTATCTCGAATTATCAGCTTAATACATTTTTCGTCTGATTTTTGCTACCCTTATAGGCCTATAACAATAATCAGGTATTATTTTGATGTATTATTTCAATGACCTTAGAGGAGTAATCGACCTTTTATTTTTGTCATTCCATACTTTTAACTTTCCATAGTACAGGAAAATCCCTATTTAATAGAGAGATATTAGCAATAGGAGAAAATCACGCTTGGTATTTTGTTTCAATTCTTCGGTATTGCGGTCACAAATAAATAAAAGTTTGTCAATTAAGTCACGTCAAGCGCATCAAGTGCCGTTAATCAAAATTTCTATCAATTGCGAACAAGCCGTAGACCACTTTATGGTAGCGTCCAGTGTGTGCGGTAAACGATCAATATTCGCTTCAATCACGTTGACTTGTCAATTGCACTTGATCGTCTCGCGGACCAATAACAACTTATGCTTATTCCAAATCTTCCACAGACCTCCTGGAACTGCAACCTCTCCCAGTAACAGCCCTCAACAACCCGTCGTTCGAGATGCTGTACAACTTCAGCCACTTCAACCCGATACAGACGCAGATCTTCCACTGCCTGTACCACACGGATCACAACGTGTTGCTTGGAGCGCCCACTGGCTCGGGCAAGACTATTGTCGCAGAGGTCGCCATGTTCAGAGTGTTTAACCAGTATCCTAATTGCAAGGTAAAGTATTTCACACTCACAACGTAATGTTCCAAATATGAATTTAAAAAATATTGTATAAACACGTACTTTTTTTCGTGGATTGGTAAAATTGAAAAAGAAAAACATTTCGGTGCAACATTTTGCTTGATTTTCAAAAAACTGCATCATAAAATAACTTTTAATTTTTATAGCACACCTTTACTTTTTAATTTATTGGTGCGTATGGGCTCATTGATTTAATGTAGAAAAATAGTGTCATTGTCTATGGATGGTCGCGTTGCGTCGCGTTAGTGAATGCTTTTCGCAGTTTACTGTATTGCTAAAAGACCGGCGGCATAGAAAGCGCGATTATTACGGTCAAAAGTCAAAGACAAAGCCATTTATTGAATGCGCTACATAAGATGGTTTTACATAAATTGTTAGCGCAGTGCAGGCAATGCAGTATTGCATACAAAATAAAACCTTGGCTCACATGTCGTTCCGCTTAAACGTTTTATAATACCGCTTGATGTTCTGTGTGATTTCGAATTAAAAAAGCGTTTTCGCAAAAAAATTAACCGACTTCAAAAACAATACACTAAACAGTGCAAACTAACTTTCGTTTCGGAAGTCTTTCGTACCTCATGTTTTATCGTTTTGCGACACCGACTGTGTTTTGTTTTTGGAGTCGGTTAATTATTTGCGAAAACCGTTTCGTGCCGTTCCGTTTTTTTCTCTCTTTTTAGTTTTGGTTCACCATCATTACAAATTGAGAAAGTTCCATAGTAAGGTATAGGCATCGGCGCGGTTTAAGAGCGCTGACCTTGAATGCGCAAAAGTCGATTTTTGGGTCTGTTTGGCAGGGGGAGTGAGGGGCAACGGTGAAACGGCCGGCGCCCGTGACTTATTGGTCAATCAGTTTTACGTGCCCCCATTTCGCCGCGCTCATACGTCTTGTCTCCTATAGGCACAGTCGCGCATTATTGTGTTAAATAAGAAGTTCCGTTCCATAGTGTTTAATGATTTCGTTCGCTTCGATGCTGATGAAAGATGCCGAAAAAAAAAAGAGTTAACGAGGCAAGCACGAAATAAATATATAAAACTGTGTTTTTTTTCTTTCTATATTTAATTTAGTGAAATATTCATATCTTTTCTTAAAGATTAAGCATTTATTAATATGATGATAGGCTAATGTGCCTAAATCACACTGTGTTAAATTTTTGCTATTTAAATATCCATTCTTCTCAAAATCTAATCTAAACTCCATTTGAAATAACATTAGACATGTATCCAAATCTTTTTACAGTCTTTTCAACCGATTTTGAGTTCTATCCCGTAAACATAAGGACGACATAAAAAACATAAACATGTTACCAAAACCAACTGTTTACTACAGCTACCATTTGTCTTATCACCAACGCAATAGAAGTCAAAATCGGTTGCACGGGCTGTAAAATGGGCTGATTTAAATGTCTAATGTTATCGCAAATAGAGTATACTTGCACACAAATAATTAGTCCAAATCACACTAAGTAATTTTATGCGTGAATATACACATGCGCAAATCACCACCTACCACTATCGCTATTTGCTCTAAAACCATGCCGGTACCTGTACCCTAAAGGACTGACAAAATACCCATAATAACTCAATTTACACATTCGTCTGTTTGTTGCTAAAGTGTTCAGTTGTATGCTCCATATTTTGAAAACTGCCTAACCGATTTTGAAGAAACTTGCACTATGACCTAAGTTCAGAGATACTTAATCCAATAAAAAAATAATAATTATGATCCGATTACTAGATTTGGAGCAATGCGTGGAAAAACATACATACACATAACGTAACCTTGCGGACGACGTCACGGGGCCAAAACATTCTCCAGAATGTAACAAATACTTTTCTGAAAACCGCATCAAAATCGGTTCAAACAAATGAGTGAAAATCGCAGACAAACATACGGGTCAAACTGAGAACATCTTTTTTTCAAGTCGGTTGTAATACTAAAATTTGTTTTCAGGTGGTTTACATAGCGCCACTAAAGGCCCTCGTCAAAGAACGGATAAAAGATTGGAAGGTGCGACTGCAAGAACGATTGGGCAAACAAGTTGTTGAGTTAACAGGTCAGTTCAAGACGAATTAAACCAACTCATTTGAGGCTCATCAAAATTGAGGCTTCTAACAGTAAGAACTGATACCTAGAACGCTCAATTTTGAATCTAGATTTTTTATTGGTAGCTTTAATAATATCTTAAATCTAGTTTTAAAGTTCATGCCTGAATTAAGTATCGTTTTTAAATGTCTTATTATTCCGAATTTTAATAAGGTAAGTAAGGTAGGTTTCATAATTATTTTAATAAATTTTGATAGTAAGTGACACCTAAGATAGATTGTTCGCATTTTGTGGATACATACTCAAAATAATATTTCCCCTTTTAGGTGACGTATCCCCCGACATCCGAGCGATTCGCAACTCACACGTCATAGTAACCACCCCAGAGAAATGGGACGGCATCAGTCGATCATGGCAGACAAGGAACTATGTGCGGGATGTGGCGCTCATCGTCATAGATGAGATACATCTGCTGGGAGAAGACCGCGGGCCGGTACTAGAGGTCATTGTGTCCAGGTAAGATTGTAACCCTTGTAGGACGGCAACAGCCGATTATGACAAGTAACTATGTACGAGATGTAGTGCTCAACGTCATAGATGAGATACATCTGCTGGGAGAAGACCGCGTGCCGGTTCTAGAGGTCATTGTGTCCAGGTTAGATTGTGACTCTTGTAGGACGGCACCAGTAGTTCATGGCAGACAAGGAACTAAGTGCTGAATGTGGCGCTCATCGTCATAGATGAGATACATCTGCTGGGCGAAGGTCGCGGGCTGGTTCTAGAGGAACGTTGTGTCCAGGTAAGATTGTGACCCTTGTAGGACGGAATCAGTCGATCATGGTAGAAAAGGTACTAGCGTGATGTGGCACTCAACGTCATAGATGAGATACATCTACTCGGAGAAGATTGCGAGCCGGTTCTGAGGTCATTGTGTCCAGGTAAAATTGGGGCCTATATTTAATATGTTAAGATTTGACTTGACTATATTGTTGGTCTATTGATTGCAAATCTTACGAAGACTACGACGTCTTAGGACGACATGAGGTCCTGAGATGGATATCCAAGTTATTCATAGTGTTATTGCATTAAAACAACCTTTTATTTAACTTGCCGTGTAAGTATATAAGTGTGTTCGGGCAAATCTTGTAACTGAATTTTAAAGCTGGTTATCTGCCACCAATTAAGATGAAATTTTGCATACACGTTTAGTTTGGATGATAATGCATGGTTAACTAAGTGACGTGATTCTTAATCCAATATAGCGTACGGCCCAAGATGGTGGACTAGTTCTTGTTTGTGCACTACCATGATATGGGTATCAAATAAAGGATTTGCTGAGAAAAATACGAAAAAAAGCATGATTAAAAAAATATTTTTTAATGAATAAATTATTCTATTAGAAAATTCTCAGTAGGAGCCAGATTTGTCCACGGATCAGGGCAACATGTCTGTTCTGTCCCTTCTACACGGTGCTTTAAAGATGAAATATCATCACCGACGGGTAAAGCAGTATGATTACTGCTTTACCAGTCGGGAATAGGTGCAGGGAAATTTTACGTACGTTTTGGTTTCAATGCAATGAATAAAACATTCGTCAAATATTTGACCGTGTATTGTTATATTTCAGAACAAACTTCATAGAGTCCCACACATCACGAAGACTGCGCATCATTGGCCTATCAACCGCTCTTGCCAACGCCAAAGATCTTGCCAACTGGTTGAACATCGGAGAAATGGGGCTCTATAACTTCAGGCCATCAGTGCGACCTGTGCCTTTGGAGGTATGTCAGGAAAACAGATTTCATTTATTCGGGACCAAGGTTGAATTTAACTTTTAGATAAATATCTGGTGTACGTTATACATTGGCCTGTAATCTGGACTAAATGAAAAAAGACTAGCTTGGACCTCCGTTCAGAGGTTCTGCTTAGTGGCCCAATATGTGTCCTATTAAAGACAAGAAAACGCAGCTCCATTCGATCTATGCCAATTTCTAGCCAAAAGGGTGGCCCGATTGATATGAATAGTGTTTTAACAGCAATCCATCAATGATGATGGATCCTAAGAAGAATTTATTACAAAGCACAGCACTCTAAAACCAATTTAGAATACTCTGCGCTAAAGTAGCTAGTAGAGAATAAGTACGCCATAGAATGTAAATTATCTATGATTATAAAGTACTAGCTGTTGCCCGCGACTTCGTCCGCGTCAAACTTGTAAAGTTTATATTTATTTTTTTAAGTTTCCCACAGGATCTGTGAGTAGCCTATATTTCTCTTTATAACATCAGCCATCTATCAGTGAAAGTCCCGTCAAAATCGGTCTAGTCGTTACGAAGATTACCCGGAACAAACAGACAGAAAAATTTAAAAAAAATTTTTTTTGGTGTATGTACCGTATATATATTCATATACATGTAGTAAAAAACGGTTATTTCAATATTACAAACAGACATTCCAATTTTATTTATATGTATAGATGACACTGGCCATTCTTCATCTCTCCAGGTACATATATCAGGTCATCCCGGCCGCCACTACTGCCCGCGTATGATGACGATGAACAAGCCAACCTTCCAGGCTATTCGCACACACTCGCCTTGTGCCCCGACACTTGTGTTTGTTTCCAGTAGGAGACAGACTCGGTAAGTAATACCATAAACGACATGTTATAATGTTGGGATTGGAATAGATGCAAACACAAGCTTGTACGAAATGATACTAACTTTTATTACGGATAGACATCGATTATATATTGGTTACATTGGTCACATGACTTAACTATAATAGGTACATGCTTATACACTACATCTCCCTCCGTATGGAAAAATAAAATAAAACATACATAGGTTTATTTTATTTTAAACTTAATACTAAATTGATTACAATAGTAAGGTTTCATGTTTTTTAACAATATTATTTGTTCCATGAGTGAATACTAAATTGATTACAATTACATGAGAAGTTTTTTTTTTTTTTTTTTTTTTACATTATACAACTTTATGATTTTGGAATATACAGTTTTGTACGGTTTTTGTGTACAGTATCAGGTTTGCCGTCTTTTAATATTTGTACATTTGGTGATTCGTCTTTCAAAACAATATACGGACCTGAATAGATGTTGGATAACTTATTACCAGTTTCGTTTCGAATTAAAATCAAGTCGTCCTTTTTATATTTAATGGGATTTGAAGTTTTATCATATTGTCCCTTTCGCAATATTTTAGATTTAATCAAATTTTCACGTGCTTCTTTTAAAGACACCTGTAGCCGATATCTTAGTTCTTTAGGGCAGCTATCATGATTATACAGTGGTTCGATGGTTTTCGTTAGACTACTGGGTAAATTACATTTTTTACCAAAAACTAGTTCAAAAGGTGTATATTTGGTCATTGAATGTACAGATGTATTATAGCTAAAACTCCAGTAAGGAAGCCAACTGCTCCATGATTCTGGATTATTATCTGTATGTATTCTCAAGTACGCACCTAAACTCTTGTGCGAGTTTTCGAGTGCACCAATGCTCTCGTGATGATAGGCTGTGGAATTAATTTTATTTATACAAAGTAGTTTACATACCTCTTTCATTGTGGCAGACATGAATTCTGCTCCTCTGTCTGTTGCTATTTCCTTGGGTATTCCATATCGTAGTACAAAGTTATTTACGAAGGTTTTTGCGATTTCAGTACTGCTTTTGGTTACTAACGGATAAGCCTCTACATATTTGGTTAATTCACACTGAAGTGTTAATATATACGAGTAGTTATGCATATCTCTGTCTAATGGTCCTACTACATCAAGATATAACTTTTCAAAAGCGGAGTGGGCTGTAGTTGAAATTACCATTGGTTCTTTAATACGTACTGAGTGCTTTTGCTTTTGACACTTGTCACAATTCTTTATAAATTGTGTAACATCACGCTCCAGTCCTGCCCAGAAATAATATTTTTTTATATTATTGACCATTCGTCTGATACCTGCGTGGCCACTCGTAGGTAACAGATGAAAGTCGTTGAGAATAACTCTTTTCTCGTCTTTATCTTGTATCCTTTCAACATCTTTCAGTACACATAAACGGGGACCGGTCCAACTTCTTATTTTTTTTATAGTTTGTGCTATTTTATCTATAAAAGAATTATTTAATTTGTCCCTTATAATATACACCTCATTTATATTTATCTTTTTACAAAACGTTTCCAGTTCTCTCGCAAAAGCGTCTGGCGTCAGTTGCGATCGAGTAGCTGGTTGTATGTAAATAATCATTTGTTTTGGCACAAACATAAACGTTTTATTTTCTTGCTCTATCATTTGTTCTGACCTTAATTTATGTAAAGTCTGATTACTTATAAATCTGAGCTCAATAGACATCTTTGGTTTACTATGAGTTTCCACAACGTTTGGTTGATCAGACCAGTCGTCAGTAGAGACTATAGCATCCGAAGTGTCTTGTGTTGGAACTAACATTCTTTTCTGTGCTCGCGTCATCACATTCATCATGCTTTCATGCATGTCTTGCAAATCTTTAGATGTTATGACGACTCGAGACAATGCGTCTGCAGCTGCATTATCCGAGCCTTTAACATACTCCACACTAAAATCATACTCTTCTAATGATAATCTAAATTTTAATAACCTACTGGATGGCTCCTTTATATTAAACAAGTATATTAAAGGTTTGTGGTCGGTCTTAATTTTAAATTTGCGACCATAAAGGTATGGTCTGAAATGTTTTACACCCCAAACAATCGCTAGCAACTCTTTCTCAATTGTCGGGTAAAGTTTTTCCGCTTTGTTTAAAGTTCTACTAGCGTATGCTACTGGTTTTCCATTTTGGTTAGCTAAAATAGCTCCTATGGCTAACCCAGATGCGTCTGTCTGAAGGACAAACTCATTCTCATTCGAAAAATCTGGATACTGTAGTATTGGTGGTGAAATTAATTTTTGTTTCAGTAAGTCAAATGCTTTTTGGCAATTTTCTGTCCACTCGAATTTAATCTTTTTCTTTGATAAATTGTTTAAAGGTTGTGTAATTGCAGCAAAATTATTTATGAATTTCCTGTAATAATTGGCAAATGCGACAAATCGCTTGACCTCATCCGAATTACATGGTTTTGGATAATTTTTTACAACTTCTAATTTTTGTGGGTCGGGTAAAACACCCTCTGGCGATATAACATGGCCTAAATATAACATCTCCTTCCTCAAAAAATTACATTTGACTGGATTCAATTTTAGATTTGTGTTACGCAACCGTTCGAACACGTCTAGTAAATTTTTAATTGCTGAATCTAAGCTTTTCCCGTAAACGACCAAATCGTCTAAATATATAAGACATTTGTCATATGTTAGACCAGCCATGGCTATGTTCATCATTCTTGAAAACGAATTTGGGCTAGTTTTAAGTCCCATTGGCATTCTGGTCATTTGGTATTGTCCGGAATTAAATGCTGTATATTTCCGGCTTTCTTTATCAAGGTTAACATTAAAAAATCCTTGGTATAGATCTAGATGGCTAAAATAAACGCATCCCGAGAGAGAGTCAAGTATGTCAGTAATATTCGGCAGTGGGAACTTGTCATCTTTAATGCTATTGTTCAACTTTCTATAGTCTATGACCAAACGCCATTTCTTTTCCCCTGAAGCGTCTTGTTTTTTGGGTACTAATAGTATTGGACTAGACCATTCACTCTTACTGGGTTCTATGATATTTTGAGACAACATGTCATTTATTTGTTTTTGAACCTCGGCTTTTTGAGAGTGTGGCAATCTGTAGGGTTTTACGTAAACGGTGTCAGCATTCTCTTTTAGTTTAATTTTATGATTGTATATAGGTGTAGTGGTCAAGGTATCACCTGGTAAATAAAAAATATCCGCATATTTAGCACACAATTTCTGTATGGATATTTGTTCTTCCGAATTTAAATGTTTCAAGTTTAGCTGAGATAACAGAGACTTCACACGGTCCGCGTTACGTAAACAAGTATCAAATGCACACATATTATATTCACTTAGCTTATGTATAGCTGGTTTAATTTCGTTCAATGTTAGTGAATTTTCAGTTGTGTTTAATATTTTAATTGGGATCTTTCCATTAACTGGTGACCCTATACTACTAGCCATAAAGACACCTTCACATAGCTCTGTCGCACAGACCACGCACTCATCGTTTACATTTGTTTGTATATAATGTATCGACTCTGACCTTGACGGTATATTAAAAGATTGCTTTTCCTGACCACTTAAATCTAAAAGTATTCTAACATTTGATGAAGTGTTTAGATATAATTGTTTATGTTCCAAATTGATGCTTGATCTGAACTTGTTTAAAAAGTCATACCCAATTATGCCATCTGCCTTACATGGTAAGGAATTAAAAACATAAAACTTGTGCCTAAAATAGTGTCCCTGTGTCTCTAACTGTAAATAAACGAATCCAATTGCTTGTACTTTGCCCCCAATACCATTTATTGAAGTTCTCCATTTGTGTACTGGAATGTTTTGTTTTATAATTCCACTATAGTCAATGGCTGAAATCGATGCTCCAGTGTCAATTAACCATGAATATTGTGAACCATTTAGGGATAGCCTAGCAACTAATGAATTATCATAACAAAAAATGTATTTATTTTTAGTCTCGAAAAAATTGTAAAACATTTTCTTCGGAAACGTCATCATCTTTATTCGTAGTCATCACCCGTTTGTTCTGAAAACTTCTATTAGTATGATAACTATTATTAGACTGACCTCGAAGTCCACGTCCTGAAGAATTCCCTCGGAAGGATGGTCCCTGGCTGCCTCGCACAGCTCCGCGCTGGTGATTGTATCCTCCAACTCCTCGTCTGTAGCTGCCGCGCTGTTGGCTATTATTATGAAAATACCTACCTCTCGTAGCTGAATGGTGACCTCTTGGGTTGCTCCTAAAATTATTCGGTTTATTTGACCTTCTCATTGACATAATATTTGATGATGTGTAATCGGATGATGAAGTTTCTTCATCTATCGCAGCCTGTATGGCATCATTGAGCGAGTCGTAATTTCTTGCAGCTATAATTGTGCTCAACCTACGGTTTCGCAACCCGTCGGCAAAGCGTTTTATTGCAAGCTTTTCATTTACGCGTTTCAATGAATCATAGGTTTCCTCATGTCCCTCGGACTGCGAAATCGTGAGGTCAACAAATAAACTCGATAAATCTTGGCCGTAGTCCGTTATAGTTTTTTCATTTTGCTTAATGGACTGTAATTTACTGGATATAGCCGTGAATGATTTTTTGGGTAATAAATGTAACTTCATATCCTTTAATAATTCGGAAACGTTACTATATTTTTTAGCAAGTCTCAATTTAGCGAACTGCGACAATCGACTTTTTAGAACAAACTCCATTAACTTATTCTTCGACGCATTCTCTAAAACAGAATCATAATATTCTATACCATCTATCAATTGTTTTGTAACTAATTCAGTATCATTCATTACTGGTAATAAGTTAAGCGCTATTTTTAAATCGAATTTCGACATCGTGGCAGAGATTATTGGCTCACTTTTACACAAATTAGTAACTTCTAAGTACAGATTATGAAACTTAGCTTCGCATTTATCAATATCTTCAATTTCTGATACACTTTTAAATTTCTTTATCCTTTTTATTTCTTCTACATAATTATTGTATTGTTCATACAAAATATTAGCCTCATCAAGCTTTTTATAACATACATTTCCTTGTCTCCTACTAGGTCCAATTTTAATTAAATATGTCCGTATTTTCAATAAATCTCTATACAATTCCTCAATAAAGTCTGCCATAAAATTTAGATTGCTACCGACATTAATCTTACATACAAGTTACTTAATAATACATACCAATATTACTATATAGATACCGATACTGTCACCGTAATATTACACTTAAAATAAAGTCTGAAGTTCATTTATCGTGGTTACTTCACTACCGCAGTACTACGATTTACGATTACAAACTTTTTATATATCACGATTATGGACCGCACTTTCACTGCACTAAGCACTTTTTTTTACGTGTTTACACTACTTCTCCCGGCTGCGTCCCTTTACGCTGACCACGAAGTATACTCGCATATCTTCTTAAGACCAGGTCGTTCACATGTCTCTCCACCAATTTTTCGTGACATCTCCGGTACATTTTATACACCATAAAAATGCCTCCAATACTCAGAAACAGTGCGATAACTAGTAGTATTATGTTAGTTGTACTTGCATGATACAGCAGTTGTTCCGTTTTAGCAGAATTTTGGCCATTACCGGCTGCAACTTGAGCGATCACTACTTCTTCCTTCGAGTTACTCTGAGTGGTACCCATTTTTGACTTTTCCAGAAACGAAACGAAAATGTTGCCCGAACGAACACGACAGTTCACAGTATTGTCTCTTAAAATTCTTCATCTTGTACGTTGTATATCGTTAGTTTATTATTCACTTGCCATATAGAGTCATGGTATCAAATGCACACGCGCGAGGCTGCCCATCCTGGCAGGGTCGCCATATAATGTTGGGATTGGAATAGATGCAAACACAAGCTTGTACGAAATGATACTAACTTTTATTACGGATAGACATCGATTATATATTGGTTACATTGGTCACATGACTTAACTATAATAGGTACATGCTTATACACTACATGTGAAAACATAAAATGAACGCGTACCTATACGCGCCGCAGGAGCCGCATTTTCTCAAGGCCCCGCGCAATCCGCGCCGAACGTGCCGCACGCATCGTATCCACTTCTGTACATCTTGAACAATATTTTCTATACGGATATAGATGACGTCTCCACGCCGCCCGCATCGCAGTCCCCGCAAGCATCGACCGCGCCGAATCTGATGACGTCATCCGCACGCGCTGCTGGTGGAATCCGTATACCTACAGCATTTTGCTGAAATGCGGGTCGTGCGGCGCAGATAGGTGCGCGAGGCTGCATAGAATTTCATATAAAGATTTATAAAATGCCATGACTGCGGTGCGTCTAGGTGCGCGTTCATCTTTACTTGGTACATATTTTGCTCTGTTTGAATTCCGATATACGTAGGTCACACTGAAACTTTTTAGAACACGCCAGTACGAAAAGCAGCCGATGAGATATTTATTTGAATTTCGAATTAGGAACTCTTTGGGAATCTGTAGATGTGTAATTTCATATGTCATTTATTTTTACAAATTGCCATTGGCGGCAATTTAAACCAAAGTAAGTATGTGCATAAGGCGAATATTCAGTAAGAAGGTGTCATGTTTTAAATATATTTTCTTATTTAATTTTAGAGCAGTGGTAATCCATTTATAACGGCCCAGACCTACGTGTCGTAGATCATGGGTTCGAACCCAGGCAGGCGCATTACTCTGTGTAAATTATTTCATTACCACTACTCTAAAAACGGTGAAGGAAAACCTCAGGAGGAAACCAAAAATTCAAAGACATGTGACATCCACCAACCCGCACTGAGCCCGCGTGTTGCAACATGGCCCATTCCCTCTCTCACGGAGTGGAGGCCTATGTCCCAGCAGTGGGAACGTTAAAGCTGATGATGATGATGGAGAACGGCAAACGCTAGCAAGAAAATAAAAATCCAACCCTTTTCCAGATTAACAGCACTAGATCTAATCGCATACTTAGCAGCAGAAGACAACCCAAAACAATGGCTCCATATGCGCGAGTCTGAGATGGAACAAATCCTCGCCAACATCCGGGAATCGAACCTGAAGCTGACGCTAGCGTTCGGTATAGGCATTCATCATGCTGGTCTGCATGAGAGGGACAGGAATACGGTTGAGGAGCTGTTTATTAATCAAAAGATACAGGTTGGTTTCTTAAATATTAGTTCTTTGAATTATATTGGCGTAATTTGGTTTTATTTTAGAGACATGTTTTATTTACCGAACGAAACTAAAACTACAGAACCCAGAGTTAATATAACGACACATCGAATTTTGGAATGATTCTGTCAAAATACAAAACATTGAATTAAACTCATACCCGTTTCTGCACAAAATGAAAACCTAAGCTTAGAGCGTTGCGAATTCAATTGAACTCTTTTAAAAAAAGGGCGTTAAAGTGCTTTATTCAAGGCTGGTTAAAGTTTTTTTTTTTAATTTATCAAAACAATAAATAAAACTAGTGGTTCTGTGAGCTGTAGACTTCGCGAGTCTGTCTTTGAATAGCTTAAAACTGAATAAATCTTCACCGCACACCCTAAAACAAAAAGTTCAGTTTTTTCTTAATTTACCGAAATCTGAGTCGACACAAAATAAACATATAATTACCGAACCTGCTCACATAATTTTACGAGAATCTGTTGGGAAATGCAACCTGTAGAGTAGAACAGCTGGATATCCGGACAGACGATAGCATTTTTGCCCAAGCTGGAACGGAGGCGCTTCGCTCGTGCTTCCCGCTCACTCGGTCAATAAAACTGGCCATAGTAAAAGAC
Source organism: Orthosia gracilis (assembly GCA_947562075.1). NCBI lineage: Eukaryota > Metazoa > Arthropoda > Insecta > Lepidoptera > Noctuidae > Orthosia > Orthosia gracilis. The sequence goes on along the minus strand of OX387264.1, from coordinate 63,111,000 downwards.
ATACATTCTTTCCAAGCCACTACCACATTAGTGGGACGGTGATATTAAAAACCCATGGTGGTACTAAAATATAATCGTTCCTTCTAGGTCCTAATCTGCACAGCCACTCTAGCTTGGGGTGTGAACTTCCCCGCTCATCTGGTAGTGATCAAGGGCACGGAGTACTACGATGGAAAGCAGAAGAGATACGTCGACATGCCTATAACTGATGTACTACAGATGATGGGCAGGGCTGGACGGCCACAGGTAATTAATATTAGTATTGCGACTGTTGTTATGAACCTTTAACGTCAACTTATCTGATCAGCTGAGATAATATGACCATGTATCGAGCTGTAGATATGTGCTCAAATGGATGCCCATTTGGCAGAGGCGAAATTTACGCGCTTTGACCACGCTTTTCTCTCTACTCAACTCTCCCACCCCTCCTTCTTATCTCATCCCTCACTTGCAATATCTGTGTACTATACACGCTAGGAATCTGAATTCGTCTAACAATCTTCTCTTGCTGTGTCCTTCTCATACTTCTGATTTATTCATTCTTCCTTTCGTATTCAGTCCATTCTTCCTTTCATATTCATTCCATTCTTCTCTGGAATGCGCTTGTGCTCGATATCAGGACGGCCACCAGTCAATATGATTTTAAACGGAAGTTGCGACATTATTTTCTACACCATTAGCAGAGTCGTCTCAGTCACCTTTCTATTAATTTATATATTATGTATATATATATAAAGGTATTTATTAAAGTAAATATATATGTACAGTACATATAATATATATGTATTTTTCATCATCGTACATACATGCACCTGCGTGTGTATGTATGTATACACATGTTTATACGAATAAATGTTTCTATCTATCTAGTACATATATGTTAGCTACAATATATATATTGTTATTCAATTTTACTTAAAATAATTATTTAAATTTTTATGCACCTGCCATGTTATCTCTCCACCACCCTTGGTTGACTGGTAGAGAATACCTCAGGCATTAAGTCCGCCTATGCATCTGTATGTTGTATAAAGTTTTAAATAAATAAATATCGATATCTATTCCGTGCGCACAGCTGATGAGGGCAATGTAGGCCTATAGTGGGTTATGGGTACGGTCGACAAAATTAATTCATAACCCACCTTAAGCTAATTAAAGACATTGTGATACGATTTGGTCGAATTTGGCTTAAATGTATATTTCCTTAGCAACAAACTTGTTATCGATTTAATCAGACAATGGCAATTAGTTTACCCATCTTTTTGTCATTTCAATGACATGCCACCATTTTAATATGTACTTGACGTTTAACTATTTGTCATTTTGCATTTAATTTAAATATAAGCTTCTGTTATCGAAATAGTTCATATTTGTTTTTGAAATAAAATTTTGGTTTTGTACTTTTTTTCTGCAAGCAAACAATGCTGGACGAACGACAGTTAATTCCAAATTCAAAACATTAGTTCTGCATGATAATAATCTTCTGCAATGAATGTAATGGTTAAAATTGTGCGAGCCTTTGCCTATTTTAGGCCTGTGTATTGACACAGTTTTAATGTTATTTATAACATCTTAAGTGCGCCATGTTATGAGTGGTATAACAAGAAAACGTTAATGTTTTTTAGTTTTCAAACGAATTTTCGGCCAAATGGGTCATGAATTAACTTGCTAGATTGTACATTTAGATAATTTTAAGGTGTGAGTGAACTGTAAAACTCAGTTTGATTAAAAGGAATCGGTATAACAATTCAAGGTTCTCGCTGTGAAAATTATGCGACTGCTTAAATAATAAAACTAATTCTAATTGTTATAGTAGATGAACCAGTTACCACGTTAGCTTGCTTTTGGTTGTGAACACGTTTTTGTAACCGTATTGCGAAATAAATTCCCTAGCAGCATCCAAATTGTTTTAATCTTAAACGCGCTATACAACATTTTCTAGTTAACGACCCGACACACGACACGACAAAATGTGGTCATAATTCAGACCTCCATATATGCACGACACCGAACTACCCGCAAGACGATTTACAAACGGTTTTCCAGCTATTTCGTCGATGCCGCTATGTCGTCGCGACTTTTTGCATTGTCGATTTAGCGTCTGTACAAAACAAGTATGAGCTTGTTGACGACAAGACACACCGCACCGCACGGCTCATGCGTATGGGCGTCACCCACGTGCTTAGAAAACAAAATAAGTGCACTGCAGTGTCGTTGCAGAATCGTGACTAGTGAACAAATGAACGGACGACAAAACGTCTGCAGAGTGTCATGTGTCAAAAATCGTGAACGCAAATCGTGACCCACGCACAATCGAGTTCCTAACTAAATGCAATCCATTATTCCAGTATGACAACGAAGGTGTAGCAGTAGTTTTAGTTCACGACCAGAAGAAGAACTTCTACAAAAAGTTCCTGTACGAGCCGTTCCCGGTCGAGTCCAGTCTGTTGGATGTACTTCCCGACCATTTGAACGCTGAAGTTGTTGCTGGTAACTTTACATAATACCTAAGCTAGGTTTTTACAGAATGACCTTAAAAGTAATGTTGAGGAGAAAATTGTACTATTAAGATAAGTAAATCACTTCACAAGGCTGTAACAAAAAATTATCCGCAGAAATTTTTGTTGGTCCAAAACTTCGCCACTTTCAAGGTATAGTGGCAGCGCGTAGGTCTCTTGTAGGTTTGTCACTGTATTGCCAATACAAGATGAATGTCTAGTCATTCACCTATACCATTCAAGTTTGAGTAGCAGTGATAAAAGTGAAGAATTACTTCTCCAAAACTGTAATAATTGTGTATATGAGTTAGGTATTTAATGATAATAATATTAAGTGTTTTTTTATGACACGAAGTTCACATCTTGTACATTTTTAGAGTTCCGTACCCAAAGGGTAAAAACGGGGCCTTTTACTAAGACTCCACTATACGTCTATCTGCCTGTCACCAGGCTATATCTCATGAACCGTGATAGCTAGACAGTTGTAATTTTCATAGATGATGAACAGAATAAAATAAATATTTAAGTGGGGCTTGCCCAACAACAAACTTGATTTTTTGCCTGTTTTTTGCGATAATGGTACGGAACCCTTAGTAAACCCTTAGTGCGCAAGTACGACTCGCACTTGGCCGGTTTTTGTTACAATATGAACACATTTTTTTGCATCACAGGTACTGTCCAAACCAAACAAGACATCCTGGACTACATGACCTGGACGTATTTCTTCCGTCGGCTGCTCAAGAACCCGTCCTACTACAACCTGGAGAGCGTGGAGCCTCAAGATGTCAACTATTATCTCTCTAACTTGGTGCAGTGCTCATTGGATGCTCTCGCTAATGCTAACTGTTTGGAGATCGAAGAGGTATGTGTTTTTATTTCTAATTAACAAGAGTTAAATTTACTGCCACAGACTTGTGCTTCCTAATGCTATACCCTTGTCTTTGAGTCAATAGTAAATAGGTTAATTTTAGACAAGCGCTTATAGGTGATCAAACGCGAGCCTATATATAATATATAGCTGTCCCACGCGGCTTCGCTCCCGTCAACTGGCTACCTACCTACCCTACCCTACCTACCCTACCTACCCTACATACATGAAAGTTGCGTAACTTTAACCGCTTACGCAGCGCACGCAACGGAAGCTCTCGAAAAGGAATAATTTTGCCCGTTTTTGCAACATTTTTCATTTATGCTCCGCTCCTATTGGTCGTAGCGTGATGTTATAAAGCCTATAACCTACCTCGATAAATGTAATATCCAAAACAAAAAGAATTTTTCAATTCCAACCAGTAGTTCCTGAGATTAGCGCGTTCAAACAAACCAACAAGCAAACTCTTCAACTTCATAATATTAAGTATAGATTAAAAAAAAAGCGTAAGGAACTCTGCCTAAAATAAATGATTGTCTTGCAACTTTTGGCTTGTCGCCTGATTCCTAGTAAAATTTAATAGATAGTTTAGATTCATTGGAACAAGCAATAATTTGATCTGCATTACTATTCTTATTACTTGCATACAATACACAAACATGCACAGCTTATAAATTAATAAAAGGCAGAAAATATTTAAACCAGTAACATCATAAATAAATCGTTTTTTATACTAGCAATACCATACTAAACTTTTAGACAACTTTGAAGCAAGAACGGTATTAAACGCAAAATAACGCAAGAACTGTGCTTTAAACAAATATTTAGAAAAGAATACAAAGACTTAATTAAATATTTTAGGATCTCCGCACAGTCCACTGCACTTGGATGGGTCGCATCGCCTCTTACTACTATCTGTCCTACAAGACTATGGCCCACTTCACACGAAACCTGCAGAGTAACATGAACATCGACGACTTGCTGCGAGTACTGGCAGACAGTGAGGAGTATGCCACGTTGCCGGTCAGACACAACGAAGACATACTTAACGGGTAACTACACGATTATATGATTTACATTTTTACAATCGAACTTATTGATTTCTTTAGGATTCCATCCGTATTAGGTTAGATTGGATATGTTGAACTCAGCGTTTCTCCTCAAATTTTGTAATTCTGAGTGTCTTCGACCGCAACCGGCAGCTCGAGCAGGGGGTCTCACTCCGCAGTGCAGGTAAGATCGGCCGGCGCTCCGTCTGGAAAGGAATATCGCAGTAGGTTGCCGCTTACCGCTCGGCTCGCACGCTAGCTGAGTTATTATTTGTACTGTGATTTTTGCAAAGAACGATGAATTTTAAACGATCTTATAATGAGTCCTATAAAAGATACAGTTGTGTTTACGGGTATCTAAATAAAGGAAAGAACAAGGAATTATCTTTTTTTTTCAGTTCCGAACGATGTTGAAATATAAGTTATTTTGTTGTATTTAAATCATTACATATATACTCTGTAACTGTCGGTAGTAGGTGCATAATGAGAAAGAGTTTGTTTTTTAATTAAGTATTTTTGGGGTGTCTTAAAGAATGAATAGATGTGCGAAATACTAATAATTAGGTACACTAAGTAGATATAACAACAACATATAGTAACAGCGGTAAGCCGACAACCCTAGCGCGTCCCTCCGCGCCAGACAGCAACAGAGTTACACGGTAGAAAAGAGCGGCAACGTTTAGGTTAAAATCGCGTTAGGCACTGAGTGCTTATGCGAGCTGAATTGCACTTTATTGCTTATTAGCAAGAGTCTCTATTTCTATAAATTGTTGCGCGAAGTGACTCTTCTGTACTTTTACTATTATTTATTCTGTGGCTCGAGTTAATTTCTAGTGGAGCATCGGTGGGTCTGATAGGATTTATTTATTTAGTACACGAACAGCATAATGTAACTAAAATAATATAATACTAGCATACAGATGCCTCATCCCATACAAAGAAACCGTGCCGACGTAACTAGCGTTTTTAGTCTGATTATGATGATTATTTTTATAAGTACTTCGAATCGTGATTATTTTTTCTTTAAATACTGTGAAGATATTTTTATATTATTTTTTGCAAGTTTTTAACACTTTTGTAACACTTTTTGGTTCAATGAAACTGCATTGAACCAAAAAGTGTTACAAGATAATTTTAAAAAATAGAGTGGCATGCCTTAGAAATTCAAAACCGCGCCATCTATTGCAATTTTAAATGATCCGATCAAATAATCTCTGAAATGTGAATTAAGAGCCCAATATTCCATAATTTTGTGATTAGGAGAGTTGATTAAAAAAACACTTACAATTCTTATGATGAATTCTAGAAAATGTTAATTTTTTCACACATTCAATAACGAATCGATGCATGTCGTGCCATCTAGTGGCATTTATTTGAACCAAGTTTTCTTTGTTAGCTCTGGGACCCAGTGACATAACATACATTGCCATTTCGTAGAAACAATAATACAGTAGGGTACTGGGGTGTCATCTCACTGTAGGTAAACACTGCTTTTACCATGATGGACATTAGGATTCGTTTATAGTATATGTACCAGCTAGGCGCGTTCGTAATATTAAGGGCTGAGGAAACTGACACGCCAAAATGAGGAACGTGTGTGCTACGCAGAGTGTTTTCCCTTTCACCATACGAGTACATCATCCGTTGTTTCCATCAAGCGAGACCGAGATCTAAAAAAGGCTCCTTTTATAGAAAATAATCGCAAACTGACGCCACATTTAATATGTAACCGGTCTTCTTCTTCGTCGTATCGATGATTCCTCAATTATATACAATTTGACCAGAATTCGGCCACGTCATCAGTGTTTCCATTTGCCTCACATAGGTCCGTCAGGGTGCAGGTGTTGTTGCACAGAGTGTACGATAGGAGGTGAGGCATTGTTTAAGACGTCGCTCCGTAATCGCATTACGGGTAATTGGAGTTCCCCACTTGGAGTCGGTTTAAATATTTCCAGGTGGGCAATGGAACTTGGTGGCCTGCAGGGAGCTTTTTGACAGGCTCAACCAGTGGCGTCTCAGGATAATACCGCAGATGATTGATGATGAGGATTTTTTTTACAATATATTTTTTACTTTACAGCGAACTGTCCCAAGACTGCCGTCTTCCCGTAGACGCTTTAAGCCTGGACTCATCCAACGTGAAAGCGTTCCTGCTACTTCAGGCGCACATGACAAGATTACAACTACCCAACACAGACTACCTGACTGATACAAAATCTGTACTGGATCAGACTATCAGGATATTACAGGTAAGATCTTAGACATATGAGATTTGGAATTAGTAAACTTTGCTTAACCGTACGAAGTTCAGTCTCCATTGACATCCAATCCGCACGCATTCCTACCAAGTCTGTATTGATCGAACTATTAAAGTTATGTACGATTTGAAAGATGTACTAGCAAATAATAGTCGTGATTTGGGATTACAAATTATATTTCGATTGTTTAAAGTTCATTTTCTATTGAAAGAAGCGGGTTTTGTAATTAAAAAAAAACAGGTTTGCCGTCATATTTTTAAAGCTAGCATTAGTCTTACTTGTAATAACATATTGGAATATTCTTTAAAGATTTCACCAGCAAAATACACTTCCGAGGTTTATTAAGATAAGACATATTTATTTTGTAAAACATGATTATTTTGTGTTGATTGTTTACTATCTAAAAAAAGCATACTAGAGATTATAATTACTGTATACCTTGTAACTGTCAAACAGAGAATGTGTACAATGTGAACTGGATAACGAGTTCACATTATACACATTTTTTTTAAGCGATAAGTCATTTATTTGTACTTTTTGTCCATGGCATGAAATATTAAACATTAAACTTTTTGAATCATGTGTTGCCTTAACGACGTACAAATATAAATAGGTTTCGTTACATATAATTTAAATTATACAAAGCAATTATCAATCCAATTTTATTATACAATAGTGATGTAAACACAAAAAAATAACATTTAATAAAAATAATGTGAATTAAATGTCAGAATTATTGGAATAATTGGAATAAAATTTACATAAGATATTCACACACTTCAGATTAATTTGTCAATCAGAAATTCGTTAGTGCTGTAATAAACTTTATCCAGCAGAAAGCTTTTCAATATTTTTCTTAATTTTTCCGCTGTTTGTTCCCTCCAATATTTTGGCAACTTATTATAGACTACCTTCTGCCAGCGGCTTCGCCCGCGTTAAAAGTGTTTTTTATCCCAAGGAAACATTATACCGGGATGAAAAGAAGCGATGTGCTATTCCAGACTATAATCGATCTATGTGCAATTTCATGCAGATCCGTTCAGTTGTTTGAGCGTGAAGAAGTAACAAACACACACTCACAAACTTTCCCCTTTACAATATGAGTGTGATGATTCATTCATTCACATTCTTTGACTACTTCACTAACCAGTTTCTATATCCACAGGCAATGATAGACACTTCAGCCGAAAACGGCTGGCTGTCTGTCTGTCTATCCTGCCAGATGCTGATGCAAGGAATCGTACAAGCAAGATGGCCAACAGAATCTCCCCTTATGACGCTACCACACATTGACTCCCAACATCTGTACATATTCTCTCAGATGGCTAAAGACACTCAAAAGCCTTGTAATATGCTCAATGGGCTGAAAGTGGCTTGTATGAGGAATTATGAGCTGTTGGCTAAGTATATGAGGAGGGAGTTTGAGGAGAATCAGATTGAGCAGATACATAGGGTGAGTGGTTTTACTTATTGTGTCTTAGAGCCGATTTCACCAATGAAAATAATCGTGATTAGTTCAATTAAGCTCAGTTTATGCATATACAGCGGTCTGATTGGTTGTTTCTCAACGGTCTCAACCAATCAGAATGCCGTATTTGCATAAACTGAGTTTAGTTGAACTAATCACGATTAGTTTAATTGGTGAAATCGGCCCTTAGTAGTAGGATCTCTTTAAAGGTCCTCGTCCGTTGTAGTACCACCGTAAGGGCGCGTTTATATGAATTAAATTACGTCCGCACGGTACCCGCAAGAAAACTATTAATATAACATACTTGTATAACGTTGGTAAACGTTAATACAATGTTTACCAACTTATATACGACACGGTTGGCGTAGTGGTTGTTCGATCGACTACTGCGCTGCGTATTGCTGATTCGATTCACGCACGGAACAAATATTTGTATGGTCTACAGATCGTAGTTCCGGATTAAGGTGTCTTGCTTATGCGAGTTCAAATGTTTGTAAATGCACCCACGATACAGGAAGAAATTCCTAGAGGCATACATATGGTTTTGGTCAGCCAGCTCGCGAATTTGTATCCTCCGACTGCACATCATGATTTTCTTCTTGTTTACGTCTTTTTAGTTCGCTGCTTAAGCAGTGGGGTTTTTTTAATCTTTTTTTAAGGTCACTTTATATGTGCTAGACGAACGAGCACGCTGCAGAAGACTACATTTTGACTGACTCATGATGATGGTAATTTAATTTCTTCTTCAGGCAATATGTGACATGCCAACACTGGACATAAAGATGCGCGTACGAGGTCTTTGGTTCGACAGTGATGGCGAACAAGACAAATCAGTGCATCAGCCTCCTCATAGAGACCAATGGATGCCGCTACATGCTGATCAGGTAAATACTTATAAGAATTTGAGCCTTGATGTTTCAAAAACCTGCTACCCATGCATTGAAACTTAGGCTCTAAACCTATAGGGTTGCTTTTGATTACCGTGCAAATTGTGTTGGTCCGTTTAGATTTTTTTTTTTTACTTGATGTAACTGTTTCGGTAAATTTTTATTAGACGTACAGCTAAGTAGAATTCCCTGCCGGAGTCTGTGTTTCCCGACAGCTAAAATCAATCTTTAAGTCAAGAGTGAATAGGTTATTTCTAGGCAAGCGTGATTCACCGTCGACCACATCATCGCTCATCTTCAGGTGAGATAGTGGTCAAGCGTGAGCCTATCTATATAAAGCCTAAGCCTATCTATTATAAAGCTGAAGAGTTTGTTTGTTTGAACGCGCTTATCTCAGGAACTACTTGTTTGAATTGAAAAATTCTTTTTGTATTGGATAGTCCATTTATCGAGGAAGGTTATAGGTTATATAACATCACGCTACGGCCAATAGGAGCGCAGCATAAATGGCACATGTTGCAAAAACCGGTAAAATTATTCCTTTTTGAGAGCTTCCGTTGCGTCCGCTGCGTAAACGGTTTAATTTACGCAAATATCATGTATGATGGAATTGTTGCTCTTTAAAAGTTCTAAAAAAAAGTCCGCGACAGCATATGTCTATCTTTTAAGATTGACTCAATATAAACTTTTTTTTTTGGTAATCATATTTGTTCATTTGCGAAGGAGTTTTATCAACATCTATACTAAAATTATAAAGCTGATGAGTTTATTTGTTTGTTTGTAGGGTAGGTAGGATAGGCAGGGTAGTTTGGGTTGGTAGGTAGATAGATAACCAGTTGACGGGAGCGAAGCCGCGGGGTTCAACTAGTAGGATATAAAAGAATACGAAAGTCTTTTGTTTCGATTCCCTCCATAGCTAATATTGAAACAACGATAAAATATTTCCATAAAATAATTCCTTCCCCAGGAATACACACTACTCCTCGAGTTAAACCGTCGCGGTGGCAATCCGAACAACGTCCTCTGCCCGCGGTTCCCTCGCGGCAAGAACGAGGGCTGGTTCGTAACCATGGGCACCGTGGACGACGGAGAGCTGCACGCCTTGAAGAGGGTTCCCCCTAGAGGAACTGCACAAGTCACCTTCTATACGCCTTCCAGAAAAGGTACGTAGATACCGTGGTCTATCTAGCTTTTGCGGCTTCCAGTCTAACCGCTCAAAGAACACAAGCATTTTACATGGAGCCACTGTCTATCTGATCTTTACAACCCACTTACTTGGTAACTTGTTCATGACGATGGGCACCGTGGACGCCTTGCATGCCTTGAAGATGGTACCTCTAGAACCGCGCAAGTCTCCTTTTACACGCTTTCCTGAAAAGGCACGTAGATATAATCCCCGGCATGTAATTTGGCAAGGTTTTGGCGTAGTGGGGGTAAGTTCGCGCATAGTGCGCGAACTGACCAAACACCATATCTTCTTTTTTTTTTTCTTAAAAATAACGTTGCCCGACACTAGGAATTTCTTCCTGTATCGTGGGTGCATTTACAAACATATAAACTCACATACACAACACCCAGAGCCGGAACAACTATCTGTAGGTCATACAAAAAATCGTTCCGTGCGGGAATCGAACCCGCGACACGCAGCGCAGCAGTCAATCGCTCAACCACTGCGCCAACCGTGCGTCCAAAAGAGTGAACGAAACGTGGACGCGACGCGATTAATCAATCGATCCTTGTGTCAACTGAGGAACCAATATCACGCGCTCGGAACGGTGCTAAACGTACTCCGCATCCCGCTTGGTAACCAAAGACACCTAGAAAACGACTTATGCGCATCTAACGACTCTTGCCAAGTTACGTGCGGGCAATTATACAGGCTTATACTCCATTTGCGATAATATTAGACGTTTAAATTAGCCCATTTTACAGCCCGCTCAACCGATTTTGACTTCTATTGCAGTGATTATACGACAAATGGTAGCTATAGTAAACAGTTGGTTTTGGTAACAGGTTTATGCTTTTTATGTCATCCTTATGTTTACGGGATAGAACTTGCTTTCTTGCTTGCTTTTGCTTTTTTTTTTTGTTGCTTTTTGCTGCTTGCTTTTCTTGCTTTGCTTTCTTTCTTGCTTTTACTTTAGTATTTTATTTTAATCTCATTTTTCTTTACTAACATAATTAAGGTACTTTCTAATGGTACAAAAAAAAATGTATGTCGTTTTTGTGGCAAATAAACACTTTTTCTTTCTAACTCAAAATCGGTTGAACGGACTGTAAAAAGATTTGGAAACATGTCTAATGTTATTTCAAATGTAGTTTAGTGAATTAGCAGATAAATTAGTACAGCAACCAATAGCGTAAGCGAATACGGCAACGTAAAGAGTTTGACCGCTATCCAATCTACCAATCACATGCGAGATGAATGACGCGATGTGGTTTTCCGTCTGTGTGTTTGGTCAATACGGCTGCCAATACGGCTGCCGGTTCCCGGTCAAAGAAATTATATCCGTCGACACGGGACGTGACATTGCGAAAATATCGTTTAATTTAGACGTAAAAGTCTTTATTAATTTGGTCTTTTTCTACTTTTTCTCTTTGCAAACGGTTTTAATGGTTCAAATTCGTGCTTAGTTGGATCTTGAAAAACCACTTGAGAAGAATGAGTCGATAACCCTTACGTAAATGTAAATGAGTAATGTAATAACTGAAATCTTAACCAACTTATTGCTTTCTCCACAGGTCGCATAATCTTTACGGTATACATCCTAAGCGACAGTTACATGGGCCTGGATCAACAATACGACCTACAGTTCGAGATCATGGATCCCTTACCGCCAGAGAACGTCAACAGAGTATACGATAACATCGACAAGACCATCATTGAATGACCCCCGAACCGTCACACGTCATTCAAGTTAAAGACGTGTTTAAAACTGTTTCTGTCGTTACGGTTCTCCTTAACGTGAGAGAAACAGCTTGATATAATTACAGACTTAGAATATACAGTCTCATTAAAATTTTTGAATTATGAATGTCAAGTTGAGTATTTGTCAAACTCTGGTTTATCCCGAAAACCTCTCAAACTGTGGTATAAAATAAGGTTTGACACGTTCTTAACTTTCTTAACACAATTCTCAATTTGTAAACCGGCCTTTATTCATAAAAATCTCTGAACTGTATAACACCTGTTGAGCAAATTCTCCATGGAGAATTTTATAAATCAGATTTTTTGTTATTTAATGGTTTAATTAGTTTGGTGTACAGTAAAGTATATCCTACAAGCTTCTGCCAGCGGCTTCGCCCGCGTGAATGTCGAAAATTATAAAAGGTAACCTATATGCTATTCCTGACTATAATCTACCTATGTGCCAAATTTCACCCAGATCCGTTCAGCCGTTCTGGCGTGATTGAGTAACCATCCACACTACCATTCATCCAAACTTTCACATTTATAATATTAGTAAAATTCGATTCTTCTTCCTAGGACTATCTCTCTTGAGGTAGGATAGGCTCTCCCAATTTTCTGGCGCCATCCAGGTGAATCTGACCTGGGTTGTCGGGTCGGGCAGATCTTCCTCCGCTAAATCAGTTGTTTAACAGCTACTAATCAGAGGCCTTAGTAAGAGTTTTTACTCACGCTCAATCGCGTTAACGTAAACGTCCATTTGTATTGAAACTGGATAAGAGCTGTCTGGTGTCGGTAAGTTCCTCTTTTCTTATATGCCTTTTGACATAAGAGATCGTTTACATTTTCACGAGTGATTACGTTAAAAAAACTCGGAATAAGCACACAGTTCAAAGGTTTTTATGAATAAGACTGAAGTAAAAAATCTGCCGCAATTTTGTTACATTTTTGTAAAAATTACATAGAAATAAATTATTATAATTTATTGAATTTTATCTTGAGTTTCATTCATTTCGGTCAACCTTGGAAAAAATGGTATTGAGCAGTTCGCAAACAGATTAAATCGGTAACAATTAAATTGATCAATCATTATTTGGTATAGCATGCTGAATGGTTAATGCGTATAATTATGAATATCATCAACTGTCAATATGGGACTGGAAAAATTAGCTGCCCGATGTTTTGTCCGGTTATCCGTCGCCGAGTTGCCAGCTTGTCGGTTTTTATCGGTTACATTTAGGGGAGAGTGCGTTGGAATTGCATGATCTAATTCCGCCCAGCCCGTTTCATCATCGACGTACGGCGATGGACGCATCGGTACATGGTGGACATCCCACCCATACGCACTAAACGTTTTGAGAATACTTTTATTATGCGTACAGCAGGAGTGGAATTCCCTGCCGGAGTCAGTGTTTCCCGATAGCTACAGTCTAGGGGTCTGTAAGTCAAGAGTGAATAGGCTACTTCTAGGCGCACGTGCTCCACCGTCGACCACATCATCGCTTACCATCAGGTGAGACAGTGGTCAAGCGCGAGCCTAAAACAAATAAAAAACATAGATTTATTAAACAACTGATCCTTTGTTATTATCTAACATGAGTATTTTCACTCCCTGAAAGATTTTCAATAAATTAAACGTCACGCTGTTTATTTCCAGCTTAAGGCAAGGAGAGCGTCTTAATTCCGTCTTGTGTGAGGAAAAGGAGAGTGATTAACACTGATAAACAAGTAGTTCCTAATAATACATAATAATAGAAAGGTAAAAATCAAACAAAACCATACAATTTTTAAATTTGGTAACAAATTTCAATCGATGCTAATATGTAATGACCTGCCTAAATCATATCTACATTATTATTTTTTTCTTATTGCCACTTACATCCTGCTCGTTACTAATGAAGTGATAATAATCAAAATTATCACATGGTACCAGACTCAATATGAGTTCCGCTTCCCTACTAGATACCCATTCTCATCCTTTACAGATGATAGTGGGTTTGTCTTAGTCATGGACATTGCTTTGCACAACTTCATTCCATTTGGCAGATCTTCGATGGCATTGCTTCCGCCAATTAATTCTTTTGGCCTTGCTTACCGCCTTGTTATACCTCGTCAGCATGCTGGAATAGCCAAAAAATCTTGCCTGGCTTTTGCATGATTAAAGGCCTGTCGTGTTTCCCGACGTAGTTTAGCTAGTTCAGGAGTCCACCATGGTACCTTTTTGCAAAAGGCTTTTTTCTCTGGGCAATTATCTTCCCATACACCGATGGTGCCCGCCTTGATTCTGTCCTCTTCAAATTCTATATCCAGTATGGAATTAAGCTTACCTATAGGGCTCCCTAGATTTACTTTGAGCTTCTTCCTGTACGAGTCCCAATGTATTAGCCTTGGGTTTCTCCTTCGCTAGTTTCGGCTTCACCCGCCGCTGACCTAAACCTAAAGCATATATAATTATGGTCAGACAGAGATTTCGTCCGATACATGCCAATTTTCAATATGAACGCTGGCCCTGTTTGGAGCCAGTGTCAGGTCGATAACTTCAGTTCTCGCCGAGGTCCTGACAGTAGATTTATTGCATGCGTTAAGGATTTGTAAAAAAGAGCTTACCACAAAGTGCAACAAATCCTCCCCTCGTTAGTTGACATCTGAACTGCCCAAACGATATGGTGTACATTCGCATCGCAGCCAAATATCAGGTCGAGGTTTTCTTGGTTACCGCAGTCAACCAGTCTACTGATTAGTGGTGTTACTGGTTATTTTTTTATATGGGAGATAGGCCGAGGCAAGGATAATTCTTCTTTTCTCTGTTCCCATCCCCACTTGGATTAGAGTTGTTGTGAGTTCCCTGTAACAGAAAGTACGTAAGGGCATTGCCGCTATACCGCCTCTGATATAGATGCAAGTCCTCGCGTCATTAGTTGGACAGTCATAGAGCACCATGCCCCCTGTCCCACCTAAGCCTTTTATAGTCCCTTTAATCCATTTTTTAGGCGTACAGCAGTATCGGTCGCAAAGAGTTCTGTTAGAGACTGAGTCTAAGGTACGCTTAAGATAGTTTTGTATTGTCTTAGTAAAGGGTGAGTAGGCCGAGAAATAGCTATTTACTATAGCGCTCAATGACAGAGGCTCTTTGGTACAAATGGTACAAATGAAAAATGCCAATAATTATGAAAATAAACTAAAACAATAGAAAGGGCAAAATCTGGCAACACTGTATGAAGATCAAACCTCTCTGAGCATATTATTATTTTACTCTTTGCTCTGAGCTAAAAGTTACGGACCCCCTGCCTCAATATATTCTTGAGCAGAGTTTATTTGCATATTTAAGTGTCCCTAAACATAACGAAAATAAATATATCACATCGGTAGAAGGGGCAAAATGTGGGCATATTTTATGAAGGTCAACCCACATTGAGCTGCGCCCAAGGTTAGCTTCAAATTAAATACTTTGGACAGACTCCCTGCGATTAAATGTACTTCTGGACCGATATTTAAGTATGGTCAAAGAATAGAATTATCGGGCTTTTTTTTTCTATTGGTTACATCTACTAACCGATGGTTTCAAGTTTCAATAAAATGCACATTTTCATCGATTGCTAGCCTAACAAATGATCAAATAAGTTGAAGAGTTAATTATTATTTGATCATTTTTTACAGCACCAAAATTTTAAAGCATTGGTTAACATATTTAACCATTGGTTTAGCTAACTATGTATCAAAAAAGTAGGCCTAAGTCAGTTTATCTGTTTTTCTGTGAGATATCGATGGTAATTAGTAATTACAAACAATATGAAAGTGTGAGTGAGCAAAGGGAGAAATAAGTCCAGATATATACCTGATAAGAAACAAATCAACATCATCGTCAGCCTTTTTAAAGTTCCCACTGCTGGGACACAGGCCTCCTCTCTATGAGAGGGAGAATGGGCCTTAATGCCCAGCGCGTATCGGTGGCATGCCTTCGAATTTTCGGTTCTAGTATAGATATGCCGGTTTCCTCACGTTGTTTTTAGAGCAGTGGTGATGAAATAATTTGCACCTGCCGTCGGAGCCGTTACCGCTGGGCCACCACTGCAAGAAACAAATCATCACATCAGCCGAAAGACGTCCAATGCTGACATAGGCTTACCCCAAGCGTCGCCACATTGATCGGTCCGGTGCGTCTCGCATTCGGCGGATCCCCGCAACCTTCACCAGATCATCGATCCACCTGGTGGGAGGCCTTCCAACGCAACGTCTTCCGGTTCGCGGTCGCCACTCTATATAGAACCTTTCTGCCCTATCGGCCATCCGTTCTGCGAGCAATGTGCCCTGCCCACTGTTTTCGTACAAACATTTCAACACTTCGATGTACCGGTTGTCAATTTGGTCAAGAAACAAATGCAAAGAAATAAATAAAGACAAAACAAAAGGTAAACAAAATCAAGGTCAAAATCTCTTTATTTAAGTATCTAGATAGTAGGCTCTTTATAAACCATTACAGTTTACAGCTTATGATGGGCGATATCGCTAAGTTTCACCAGCCGGATGATGATAAGGCACTGCAACCCGGCCTCGTTCGGACGACGCACGTAGATTGTGTCAAACTTATCAAGTTTCCTGCCCAGCTTAGCTTCAATCGACTTGATATCCTTCTCGGAGAACAAGTTACGAGTGATCGCCAGACATTTCAAGCGACCAAAGAGAGACTTCACCTGATACATTTTTGGCACTGTGACGTTAGCAGATATCCCTAAATTTGTCACGGAACCATCGACAATCTGGTCGAACACCTTCTCATAGTTCTCGGCGCATACGCCGTCGCTGAATTCTTGCAAGCTTTCGTTCAGATTCAACATCTCTTGCTGCAAGATTTTAAGCTCAGCCATAACTTTGTTATGATCCATTTTAGATCGGATCACCTTGGTCTTTCTGGCTCCTGTCATCAGATGATCTGTAAAATAATAATATATCTACAGTTTAATTAAATTCGCATATCCGTAGATAAATGCAATATCGCAAATACGAGTAGCTAAGACACAATGGCACAAATTTTTGCTTTGTTGTTAAGTAAGTACACTATGTCCACAAAGTTAAGACCACAAAGGTTATTGAATGCCTGTAATTCAAAGATTACAATGTAAGAGCAAACTCAATAAAATAAATCGCAGTTTGCTTGGCGCCTACATTCGCGATAGCAATAACCAAAAAAGGCTAATAATAAAGAAGTAAACACTAGACCAACGATTAATGCCTCATTTCACAAACACAAAGCAACACTTCCATTAGGTTTATGAATGCCAAATAAAACAGCTCTGAAGTGTTTTCTACGCTCTGGGAAGCGCCAATAGTTGAAAATCACTTAAAAACAGTGCAAAATTAGAAGTATTTAGACATTAAAACTTTTACTTCCACCAACGCGCCAAGCGTGTTGATCAATATTTTTTCAGGAGCCGGCAATGCGTTCAGTAAGATTTATATCTTATATATAAGACGTCGTGAAAATTGGGGAAGCAGTGAAAGCGTTAAATCTGGTGACGCTTAGTTTTAGCGAAAACAGACATTAGTCTCACGTGTATTTGTAATAAAACAAAGTACCTATCTTAAGCGCAAGGTGGGATGCAGGTGGT
The DNA here is from genome assembly GCA_947562075.1 of Orthosia gracilis. Taxonomy (NCBI): domain Eukaryota; kingdom Metazoa; phylum Arthropoda; class Insecta; order Lepidoptera; family Noctuidae; genus Orthosia; species Orthosia gracilis. Next base: position 63,093,458 of record OX387264.1, on the reverse strand, counting down.
ACTAGTGGACCGAAGGAATAGATGGACTCGCCCAGGATAAGATGGCGCAGCATACGCAGCTGCGTCACCAACGCACTCTCATACAGCAACACTAACGCCTGAAACACAAGTACATACGTCATAAGTATGATACGAAAAAAACTAGACGTTTTTAATCAGGAAATGTTTACAAAAAAGGCCAAAAAATATCGGTCAATTACATAAACTACATCGCGCGAGTAACAAGGGTTTGGCTTCGGAAAACAAGACTGAAAAATATTCAGTAGCCAGAAAATATTTAGAATCATACTTCTTACGCTTCCCTGTCGAATTTAAACAACTATCAACATTTAAATAGGCTAGAAACATAACAAAAACAAGAATTACTTACCTTTTAACGATTTCCAAGAATTTGCGATATTAAATTATGAATCACTAACACCGAAGGATGACTAATGGCAAATCGCTGCAGCAAACGGCAGGGCTGATTCCTAGACTCCTAGCTGCAGTGCGCAGGTCCGTTCAGTGGCCCCGCATGTGATATATACGTGCTGCATACTTAGTATTTATTTTGAACAGGTACAGACGGCCTAGGACAGGGTTGGCGAACCTTTATTAGAAAACGTGCCTTTCAATTATATATTTTTATAAATGTTAAAATGCCGTGCGACCAAAGAATCTTAAATTGGTGACTTAATAAAAACAATTCTACTTATTAACTCTTTATTTGCAACCTGAAATTCGTACAGCAATTATTTTATTTACAGATTTATGTTTTTTCGATATAAAAGTAGAAGTCGATGTCATGCTTGCTGTTTCAAATGCTATATAATATTGGCGTGCCCGAAATATTTTGTCGTGTGTCACCTCTGGCACGCGTGCCGTAGGTTCGCCATCCCTGGCCTAGGATATTGGGTTGTGTTCGCTAACGATTTTAATTACGTAGCCTCATTAATATTAAAAAATATCTGAATGTATAGATACAAGTATGTTTCATTGGACTGCAATCCCTACTGCATTATACAGTGGGGTATAGAGTTTTACGTAACTATTCGTAGGTACCAGAGTTCACTTGATTTACCAGTAAAGAACGTAAACTTTCACGCATTAATTACTATAAGTTAAGACGTCTACCTCGTCTATACCAATATTATAAAGAGGAAAGATTTTTTGTTTGTTTGTTTGTGTGTTTGTTTGTACCGAATAGGCTCCGAAACTTTAAAAATTCCGAAACTTTAAAAACCGACTTTAAAAATTCTTTCAACTATGGAAAGCTACATTATTCCCGAGTAACATAGGATGAAAATTATTTAAAAAAAAAATAGAGATCCTTGTGAAAATTGCAATAATGTAACCCAAAGTAGCAAAATTTTGCCTATAAAATTATTTGGTAGTGGCAAGGTTGGTGGGTATATGGGTGGATAGGTAGGTAGGATAGGTAGGTTGGGTAGATAGGTAGGTAGATAGCCAGATGACGGGAGCGAAGCCGCGGGGGTCAGCTAGTAGTATAAAAATTGGCACTTTACTGTAACATTAAAATTTAAAAAGCTCGTCACTACTCAGCAAAGTTCTTAGTCCTTTAACAATACAGGTCAACAAAATTTTGTAACAAGGTAGGTAGTTGCTTAGATACTAATTTTGAAATACGTATCTAGATACCCTTTTCACATATATTATATGTTTATTTATTATTTCGTCATATGTTTGTTTAGGTCTAGTTTTATATCGTTTTCACTGTGCCGTGTTAATTCAGGGTGTTTGGTAGTAATGAATGAGTCGTTTTAAGTTTACTGATTTCCTTAATTGACTCTTAAATAATGACGAAAACTGTTAAAATTATCCTGATAAGTTTTTTTTTTACATTTGTGGTTAATTTACTTTTTAAACTCAAAAAAGAAAATTTATACCATCAGTTTAAAAAACAATCAACTTTATTTTAGCACTCCTAACTCCTCTACTTTGACAACGCATACTTTGTAGTGATTGTATTTAAGATTTTTTGTTATTTTTATGGTATGCGTCGTGCCTGGCGCAAATAAACAATTTTTCTTTCTTTCTTTCTTTCTTTCTCTATCTCAAACTTCCACTTTAAACACATTTAAAAATGTGTGCGTATTTATAATTTATATAGTTCTAATTTTAATTCTATGATTCTCAACGGCTTCGTATCAAAATGCCCTATTCGCAAAACGACATATGAGCAGATCGTCCTATTCTTAAAAAGACCTTATAGCAAAAGGTCCTACAAACAAAAGAATGGGAACGGTACAATAATACCACACAAATGTGAGATTTTTAAAGAAGTTTATTTTTATGAAAGTCCTCGTTTCAATGGTCAACAGCTCGATTTTTAAAGACGCCAAAGGTTGGTTATGTATGGCTCAGAAAAAAATACTTGGAATGATTTTCTCAGCTGTGGCACATTATAGCCTAATATAAAAAAACCGGCCAAGTGCTTGTCTGACTTCGCACATATAGGGTTCCGTACCAAACCGCAAAATTAAGTTGATGGTAATAGGAAAAAAACTTTTTAACAAAAAATCAAACTGACTTCCAAAACAAAACACTACAAAGCGAAAAATGGTTACAACAGACTAGTTTGAATTTTTTGTTACTTTTTTTTTATTTTCCTCTTTTTAGTTTTGGTAGAGTACCTTCAATGAACATGAAAATCATTCATAGCCAAAGTACATCTCATGACGATTCCAATAAGCCCAAACACGACTGATACAGTGTGCTATTTCGGAGTTCCAGTTGCAATTGTGGTCTTCTTCATCCGTTCCGCATCACTAAATGATAATTTCTGAGTGCAAATGCTTGCATTATTGATAAAAATACCAAAATCGCCATATAATATTTGAGGAGTTCCCTCGATTTCTCTAGGATTTTTCCCATCATCAGATCCTAGTTTCTTTATCACTTTACCACCCTTAGAATATCTTCTTTCCAAAATAAAATATTCATACAATATACACCAAATTTCAAGTTCATAGGTCAATTGGAAGTTGAAAATTCTTCGGTACAAAAATTTGTAAAAAAAGCTGACTTTGGTGGCTTCTCATTTCTTTGTTTTCTTGTTATTCTTTAAAACAAAAAGTACAGTAATTATCTTCTCATCGAGCTCTAAACAACGATACCCCCACGATGGGGTAGGTCAAAAATTTGTTTGACAATTTGTATGGCTTTGAGTGTGAAAATTTGAAGACTGTAGCTCCAACCGTTTGCCAGTAAAACCCGTGTTACAGACAGACGGACACGAGATTGACAGTAATAGGGTTCTGTTTGGACCCTTCGGGTACGGAACCCTTAAAAGTGCCGTGCCTATTTTACATAGGTTTAGCTTCTCACCAATTAAAGTGTGTCTCCAAACATATTCCACATTATCAAAGCACACCACACAATTTATTTTGGTCGAAAATACACTTTTCATTTAAAATTATTTTTACTTGTTTTCTTTTTCTGCACTTGAAATTAAGTTTAACAATTTTGCCAGCGGCCATAGCTAACTATGCGCAATAGTCAACATTATTTGACCCGTAATTAGTACTTATCCGTAAGTTTTTCTGTGGATAACTAAACTCGAAAGATTGTAACAAAAGAAGAACTTTGGCACGTTTTGTACAGGAACAAAAAGCGAACACTAGGTGGCGCTACTGAGAATCTGGTTTAGTAGCGCCCCCTGTGGAACCAGACCGTATTTAAAACTTAAAATAAGGCTTGTATTTTCTGAGAGGTTTAGCAGAGATGCTTGAGTCGTGGCACCCACGCTATGTTTCGGCCGAAAGCCATATTATTTCAAATTTAAAGAATTAAGGTTGAAAAAAATCTGTGCACGGTTGGCGCAGTGGTTGAGCGATTGACTGCTACGCTGAGTGTCGCAGGTTCAATGCCTGCACGGAACAAATATTTGTATGACCGATAGTTGTTCACATACAGATAGTTGTTCCGGCTCTGGGTGTTGTGTATGTGAGATTTTATGTTTGTAAACGCACCCACGATTCAGGAAGAAATTCGTAATGAGAGGCAAAGATAAAAAAATATTACAATAATAAAACTTAATTAATAACATACAAAAGTATTAACTTTACAAATTTTATTTTTGAGAATTGCGAAATTTTCAAATCATAAATTGTATCTACCATACAAATTTTGGGCAACTGACAACTTTGTATGGAAAATCGAGTTGTTTCTTTGGGAACTGCCTTTCTTGGAAAAAGTTGTTCGTGTGTATGGGCAGAAGCAATTTTTAAAATATGATCCCACCTTTCCGTTGCACTCTGGGTAAAGAGAACATGTCTGTGGTAGCACCTTTTAGAAGCACGGACCATCAGATCAGAGGTTTTAACTCAACACAGGCATACATAAATGAATCCCAAGGATTCTCAACTCTCGCTATTCCGAAATTTGACAATCCAAAAATTGCGCTTTTTAAGGTATTCATTTACGTGTTGCACTGTTAAGTGTTGAAGAAAACGGCACCGTCTTCCACGCCCACCTTAGTATGACGGGTCAATCAATACCATCGTGATCCGTAGTAGAAAAGGGGCAGAGCTATGCGTCCTGTATTGCTGGATCACTCTCTCACTCTAGAACTGTTATGGCAATAACGCGTCATGGTAAGGCCGTGATAAGGCCCCTGCAGGCGCAGACATTTCTATGGAAAAAAACTTACCTGAACAGCAAGATGAATATTACAATATCTTCGATCAGGATTTAAGAACGGATAGAACGTCATAATTCCGCGTCGTCTGTCATCAATTAATTTCATATAATTTAAAAACAACAAAAATATAGCAAACACTGTTACTAGAATTGTCGCCAAATCGTTTTGTTCAACTGCGTATAATATTAGAAAGTCGCTGGCCATAACATTGGCAAAAGTATAAATTTTCGAAAAAATATGAACTTGTAGAATGGATGCTGCCGAAACTGGGTCGTCCAACTACGACGTAGATCTCTACAGTTCACATTTCGACAAATAGGGATGTAGGCGAACATTTCCAGTTGACTAGTTTTCGTCCTTATAGCTAAGAGTTTAAGAGCGAAAACCGATCACTTAGAAGTTTTGGGGCAGTAAATTTAAACTTGCATCGTGCAGCATGCACCGAACTATCGCTTTTCAACCTTACCCCTAAGGTCGAAAAATGGTTGACAGGGAACTTTTGCGCCAGTACAGAAACTTGCAATGTATAGCACACTGCGGATGTTAGTGGAAATTTCCGATCGTTCATGTTTCAATCTTATTACGCCCAAGTCATATGGTTGAATACTGTTTGATTTAGTTTCACGTTAGTACATCTAGATTTACTTAGTATACCTCACTGCGGAGTATCGAGCGGCGGCTGGCACCTGCGCTCTCACGAGCTGGTGGGCGTTGCACCCCTTCCGCCATGCAGCCGCGCCGCACTGCGCCTCCGACCGCTGCACTGAGCGCCACGGTTCGCCGCCAGTCCTCACCACCCAGGGCCACGAGCTGGTTCTATAAGGTAAGTGTTCCTCTCTAGACTAGCCTACTTATTTAGAGCTCAGAAACAATTTTATGATAAATTAATCAGTGGTTTTCCTAAACTTGACTTGCAATTATTAGGCTCCTATACCCTCTGAACTGTTCTGGTTCTTTGGTGCAAGTGTAAGCATTAGGTAATCCTTCCAAAATATCAGGAACAAAAAACATTTTGTTTAACTATCGATTGTTTTTCGCCATAATAAAATAAAATCCAAACTCCTCCTCCTCTTCCCTCCCCCTCCGCCTTCACCAGACGCCATGATGACCACTACCTCCCATTGTCAATATTGAAATTTTAGTATGCCAATATAGATATTAACAGCAAGACATGTCACGGTGTCTTCATATTAGCTGAAAGACATGGAGAAGATCTATTTTCAGCAGTGGATACACTTCTAAAGATGTCGTTTTCTATATTATCTCCATGATGTTAATTTTTTTTCTATCTTCTACAGATAGCAAAGATCCTCGCTTCGCCGCCGCAGCAGCGTCGTGCGGAGCGAGGGGAGCTGCTCCCTCAAGTCGCCGGAACTTCGGTACTTATGCATATTTTTTTATTTGGTCCTTTCAATTTCAGCAACACACTTTAAGAGATACGCAGAACGAGGGTAGGTACTTAGATGTAAGCCATTTTTTATTTCAAAGTCAGATCCGGGCAGCCAAGGGTGAAGAGGGGGTATGGTGTGTCGGGAGAGGGGAATGGAGGGGGGCCATACTACGTTGGAGGCATTACACATAGGTACTCGGCAATCTGAACGTGTAATCAGAAACTTTTTGACATCCAAAATCTGTTGTGCAGCTAAATCTAGAGCTATAATTATTTCACGACTAATTTTAAAACATTAAATAAAATCATATATCAACAAAAAATACTAAATTAAATCGAACACATGAAATTAAATAAATGTATTAACACATTAAATTAAATCTGGTTATTAATTAACATAAATTAATTAAAACATTCAATCGAACCAAATCATTTTAAACCAAATAAATAAATGCATTAAAATATTTAATAAATAAAAAATGATTAATCCGGCCCGTAAATTATTTTACAAATTAGTCAGTTAGTAGGTACATTGCTTATAATAAACTATGTTAGTAAGCGCCCATATCAATGCGCATCCATTTATTCTGGATTGAGCATTCCGCTCGAGACGCAAGTCATTACCGTGACGCAAGCAGCTGCAATTTGCAATGCAATTGCAGCTGCTTGCGTCACGCACGCGCTGCAACAAGGAGGCAACCCTCTTGCGTACAACTGCATGGTAGCCGTCCGTTCGCGCCTCCGCAAACATGGCGGACACACAATAACAGCGAGGCAGTCGCACAGCATTCTGAAGATATTGTTGTATTGGACGCGCAGAGCGTTAACAGTCCGACAAATAAATTAAAATAATTAAATACATAAACTTAATAATAGTGTAGCTATTATAATAAAGGGATCATAATTCTTATCGTCTTCACGTCTTCACAAAGTTACGACAACCTCTTCTTCATATCTTTTACAAAAAACGGCTTAATTTTTTTTTAATAAATTTAAAATATGTTTATAAAAAACCGGACGTTTAAGTTACGAAATCAATCCTTGTTTTATTTAATGGAACAAATAAAATAACTACTGTATATTTTAGGCATAGTATATGTTTATTATTATGGTGGAGGATGTAGCCGATATAGTCACCTTATATACAAGCGAAGGCGATTATTATTAGGTAAATAATCGACTTTATTAACTTCAAAAAAATAACAAATTTTGCCATCCAAACGAAGCATCCGGGCAAATTAGAAGGCCGGACAAAGTCCGGATAGTGCGCGAAATGTTCGGACGTGTACGGACATATCCGGATATATGGTAATCCTATTCGTAACTGACCACATTTACCTAAATTTTTTTGATGTTATGAAACACGGTTTAACTTATTGCATTTTTCTATTTCAGGTTCCGTGGTAATGCGGCTTCATTGCCGCCCAAGTTTTCACCACTACAGCTCATAGGCTAACCCAACAAGACGCAGTCACAATCAGCTTTCACAGATTATTTATTTTAAAAATTAAATAATCTGTGAAAGCTGATTAAATAGAAAGCGCTGGTGCAGACAAATATGTCACCTAACATCTTTCATGACAATCTCATTAAGTCGGGCTTGTTGGCTAAACGCAACTGCTCTTATGAGTAACTTTGTGATTTAGCCCCCGATTTAATGACTCAATTCAGACAATTCTGGGGTTTATTGCCTGTTAGCGTTTTTCCCCGGAATCATTTCTTGGGTAAAAACTCTTAACAGATGACTACCCCTCTTGGCCTAAGGAGTCGTTCTTGTAACGTTTTAAAAAGCAAATACCTGAAAGGGTTTGCTGTTCCACCTTTCTCCAAAAGCCCGCAGTCGTATGTTACGACAAGTCAGGGTAAAGACGACACTGATTGTAACAACTATCAGTGTAATCAATGCATTAATACTATGCAAAAAACATCAAACCTACCTCAATTTTTAACTTTTCAATATATTACGAGGTGCTCACACGGATATGAGACTATGACCGGCTATGACATGAACGTCTATGCAAATAGATAACTATCCCAGGCGCGGATCCAAGGGGAGGGGCTCTGAGTATCCCCTCCCTCCAAAACAAACAAATGCTTTATTTTGGAGTATCCGCAGCGACTTGAAACTTGGATGCGCGCCTAATCTATACATTCTTCCAAAATACCTTAAATTTAATACTTTATGTGGTTAATACATTATATGGTTATACGGTTAAAAGGTTACACGTGGTTATATAATTATTATAATAATTAGTATGTAGGTTACCTATCTCTGGTGTATTTTATGTCATTATCCAATAGGTTAAGTGAGACAAGCAATCCGCAGAAAAACTAAGTCATATCTTAAGATTTATAAATATTTGTAAATAGATTATTTTTTGTTTTATTTAAAACTACCCAAACTTCTAAACAAGGTGAGGTATCCTCGAGGACTTGGGATCAGAGGCTCTAGACAAAGTGAGATTCAGATACATTTGCCCGTTTGGAAAATTTTGAGTAGGAACGACCTACTATAAGCTTCATATTAGACAAAGCCGTTGTTATCTGCTGATAGCTCCTTGAAAGACATGATTTTTATCTGACAATTAGAAGACTATGACTCAGCCAAATCCTATTTCGTATTTACCCGACTGCTGAAGAAGGGTAATGTGTTTATCAGTCTATGTAAGTTTGTTCCTATGTGGGATTCTAGAGATCAAATGCGTGGGCTGATTTTGATGATTCTTACTTCAATTGATTCGTCTTAATCTTGCTAGTGTCACTAAAGACATGACAATAATCAAAGTTCACCACAGTGGCAACTAGACGCCATACGATCAGATTGAAAAAAAAAATAGCCAACTATGTCAAGTTGGGTATCATTGAATAGGTATTTATAAATCATTATTAGATCGTTTTCATCATTTTGCATTTTAAATAACAGTTTAGGATATATAACAATTCAAAACCTCGTGAAATGTCGTGGTGGCCCACTGGCTAAAATCTCACCGCCTCGTGCTTGAGGTTATAGGTTCAAATCCGGAAAAGTACCAATGTGACTTTTTCAAACTCATATTTACTTTCTAAGTGTATCTTGGAGAGCACAGGCAACGGTGAAGGAAAACATTGTGAGGAAACCTGGACTTATATAGTTAATGTTAGTCTGAAATAGCCAAGTCAGAGGCCTGTGGGGTTCCCAGAGGCAGCTTATACAACTCTGACACTAGGACGATCCACTGATCTTTAGGTGGCCACTTCAGCACACGAAAAAGTAAGAACGATTTAAATTTGGTTAACAGTCTCACCGCTCTATTTCCAAACCACTGTAACTTCTGAAAGCCATAATCATCAGTGGCGACCACCAGAAAAGCGCCGAGGCAATGAAGCTCGACGAAGTTCCGGAGAATGAATTTAACTGTCTTGGATCCCGCATCGAAATTAATCAGAAAAAAATAACGAAGGAGTAGGAAAAAATATCAAATTTCTACTGCCCTCCATATCAAGCAGGAGACAGAACAACAAGGCCAATAGGCACAACGAGTCGTTTACAACTAGGATAATCCATCCTCGCTAATTACCTCGTATCTTTCAAACAGCAAGGTTATTTTAATACCACATCTTGACCGCCCAAGTGTTCTTAAGTAAGTGACATAAAAACTAAACATGGCGAATATTGTGTCTGGTCGGCCTAAATCTTTTTTTCCAAACCAGTCGAGTGAGGTAACAAAATGAAGGGTTTAGAAGTAATAGGCATGTTTCCTGAGTTGAAAAAATATAATTCTATTTAGTCCATCAGTGAGATTATTAAATAATATTGGACACTTATCGTTTAATATTGATTGTAATTAGTTGAAGAATATCCGTGATACAATCACCCTACTTCCGTCCACAAAGTTCTCATACACGGTGCTGATGTATCAATCGCAATATACTCCCCAATGTTAAAGATTCCGAAACCAATTTTTTAAATTCCATTTTCTAAGTAAATAAAGCAAATGTTGTCGAGACCCATTCTAAGAAACAAAAACAAAAAAAAGTTACAAAAATCTGTCAATTTTTTTTATTTTTTGGTCGTCTTTGATGTTTTTCATTACATCTTGGTACTACTCGTAATAAAATATTAATTGTCAAATATTTGTTAGTTTATGTATGAACTTAAATATTATTTATCGCTCATTTAACTAATACCGCGTAATGCATTTTTCTGTTGCTAAATGCTTGAAATGTGTCTGGGCGAGGACTTTTATTCTTGATAACAATGAGGGAATGCTAACAAGCACAATATTTTGTGGCGATCCACCAAATTTACAAGTATATATTTTCTGTTACTTATGTAATTCGATTCATTTGCGAATTTTAATTCATCGGAATATCGAGGCTAAAGAGTACGTCGCTTCAGCTCCACTATTGTAAACGTCCATGAAATATTGCATTATATTTTCTATGGTTGCCTGATAATAAATAAGGAATTTCATAGGCGAGTTCATGTCAAATGTAAATTTTATGGATGGTCGGAATATTGTTCTGCTTTTTTACATAATATGACCACCTAAATTATCCGAGATGCTAAAATTTACAAGCTCGCTTCGCTCGCTACAGTTTGAAAGCCATCGCTAGGATTTACAGCTTTCATGAGCGCTTGTTTAGTCGCGGAAAAAGTTGCTAAATCAGTTGAACGCTCATCAGTGGGGTAGGCCACAAGACACGGAAGTTTGGCAGGAGAATTAGATTCAAGACTATTGGATTAGGTAAACGAAGTTTTAATTTGTCAGCATATGAAATATTATTGATATCAGACTTGGCACTATCGACACCGGTTTTATTTTATCTAATTCGCGTTCCGTATTGGCCAACTTAGTCTCGTTGGCGGATGATTTTATGGCTAGCAATAAGACAATAGCCGTTATGCGCTGAGTCATGTCCATAATAGCGGATTTATTTGCAATATTAATGCGGGACCCTTGGTCATTGACAAGGTCGTTAATTTTAGACAAATACGCAGACGCCTGAGAAACCAAATCACAATAGTCGTCATTGCTTACATTAGTGACATTTAATATCGGCGAAGACCTTATAATTGACTCTGATGTTTGCATTCGCTTTGATCTATCTTCGGGTGAAATGTATGAAGGAGACATTTCACTAAATAAACGCTTAGCATTAGCGGAGGTCGTAGGCGACCTTGGTTTATTTATTCGGCGGAGTGATATTTCTCCACCACGATCAGGTGGGTCATCGTTAGGTATTAGATAAGATAATTACTTCTGAAAATTAAACGAATAAGCGTATTAGAACGTGAAAAGTGAAAATAAACGGACGAAACAATTATTTCGATATACCCACACGTCAAGAAAAATAAATGTACCTACTCACCGATAGCTGACGAAATTAACTAATTACAAGTAAAAATACGGGCGCAAACACGTTTAAAAACTTACGATACCAGCACTTATCACAATAATACACAATTGACAGCAACTCACAAGCCGGAAATAAATTTCGGAGCACGTTAAAAAAAATTTAAATTAAAAAAAAAATATATACATATACTAGCTGACCCCCGGTGCTTCGCTCCCGTCAATTGGCTACTTACCTACCTACACTACCTACCCTACCCTACCTACCCTACCTACCCTACCCTACCCTACCTACCCTACCTACCCTACCCTACCCTACCTACCCTCCCTACCCTACCCTACCTACCCTACCCTACCCTACCCTACCTACCCTACCCTACCCTACCTACCCTACCCTACCTACCCTCCCTACCCTACCCTACCCTACCCTACCCTACCTACCCTACCCTACCCTACCCTACCCTACCTACCCTCCCTACCCTACCCTACCCTACCCTACCTACCCTACCCTTTTAAACTATCCTATCTCTCAAGTTGGATCGAACTGCACATGGTGTGCGAATTTTATTATAATCGGTTAAGTGGTTTAGGAGTCCATTGAGGACAAACATTGTGACACGAGATTTATATATATTAAGATATATTTTTTTTTTTTTTTTCGAAATAAATTTCCCTGTTTTTAATTGCAATTTTGCAATTTCAATTGCAATTAAAAACAGGGAGCGAACAGATCACCACTAACCAATACGAGTGCGCGGAGGGTAGTATCACTCGAATTATTGTATCGCGAGCTTTCTTTAGTTCTGAAGCACTGAGAGGCCCATATGTCCTTGCAGGTTATTCATGTACCTCTGCCACCAGGCCAAAAGACGTTGAAATTTTTAAAAGATGAAATTTTATTAAAGGTTCCTTCTAAGTTATTTTTAAACTATATATTTTGATCGTCACACGTAGTTAAAACGAACATATAACAACATTTGATCGGCCATTGTTGTTGGTTTACATAAAGCCATGTTGGACCGTGAACCCAATCCGTAGCATCTTTTACTCTTTAAGCGAGCTGGCATTGCTCCGCGCGAGCAAACATCGGCAGCGTTATTTTCGCTATTCACGTCAAACAAAAAATTTGGTGGCACTACGGAGATCACTTGACTAACACGCTTAGCCACAAACGTTTTTAATTTATAAGGTGGCGTTCGCAGCCATGCTAAAACGTTTTTTGAATCATCTACCGCACTAATATAAACCTTAAAATCGTTTAAGTTTTGTACGACAGAACAAACTACCTTTGATAATAGAACCGCAGCTTTGAGCTCAAGCCTAGGAATTGACAAAATTGGATTTAGAGGTGCGACCTTAGATTTACTCATTAGTAACCTAACTTTCACGTGACCATCCTTATCTTCACTACGTAAGTAGATACAAGCTGCATAGCCAGGTGATGACGCATCGCAGAATCCTATTAGCTGCACTTGTTTGAAGTGAGATATTAAAACATGACACTCAATTCGCAATTAACACAAAAATAAACTTATTCCACTGGTGGTCAGCTCAGTTGGCAACTGATCATCCCAGCAGATGCCGAGTTTCCAAAGATCTTGCATTATGCACTTTGGGACAAAAGTACATGGTGCGATAAAACCTACTGGGTCAAATATACTCGCGAGTAGTTTTAAAACAGAACGCTTAGTTTGTTTTGCGTCAGTTAAATTATAATTAAAAAAGAATGAGTCACACGAGGGTAATCATGTCAATCCCAAAACCTTGAGAGATGACGATAACGTATCGTCCTGAAAATTGATGATAGAAACTTGATCTGATTGCATTCTTGTTAGCAACTCAGGACAACTACTGGCCCACTTTCTTAAATCAAATCCACCACTCTTAAGTAAGGAAATTAAATCGTCTTGCAACGTGCAAGCTTCTGCCAGACCATAGGACATCGTAAACGTAGAAGCCTTTGATCAGTACGTAGGCCGCCTTGGATCTTGGTTTCGCAACAACATGCGGCATGCTTTGATCTGGCTCATCCGAGGCTCACTGGTGCAAAGTACGCACAGCAACAAAAGGTGCACTATGAAGACCGTAAGTATTTCGAATTAACTCATAAATACAAACCGGGTCCATAGGATTATCTCGCCAGAGTATATGCTAGTACGTCCTATCAGTAGGATCTATGATCACGCCTCGGTACATTTTTGACACGTTAGCAGTAAAACAAACATTGTAAAGTCTAAAATTTAATATTATGTTTAAAATATCTTGATGTCAAAAGTGTATCATTTAGCGAAATACCAGAGCTTGTTTTGGAGGATCCATCAAACACTAGGTACACGCAAGGGCGTCATAGTACTAGACGGACGCAACACACAATGGTGTAGGACAAAATAACCCGAAGGTTCAGTACCAGTGTATGGTACCATGTGTCCAAGTGACTCGTACTATTTCATAAGGTCTTAGTAATAAGGTACCGTTTTTACCTTTTGGGTACGGAACCCTAAAAATGTACGGCAAATTATGACCACTCTCGTGCCCCGCCCCAGCGAACCTATGATTACAGAGCGGACGAGGTTTGACGAACGAAATTCATTTTAGGGTCGATTACCAACCAAAATTACGCGGATGGGAAGTGAGGCGGGCGCGGGGCATTACTTTTTGGACACAGCGTGCGGCTTTCAATTTTGCAGTTGATCGTGAGTTGCAGTTTAAGGTGAACGTGCACCTATCCGCGCCGCAGGAGCCGCACGCGCCGCAGTTATCGAATTTTATAAATCTTTATATGAAATCGTATGCAGCCTCGCGCACCTATCCGCGCCGCACGACCCGCATTTCAGCAAAATGCTGTAGGTATACGGATTCCACCAGTGCGTGCGGATGACGTCATCAGATTTGGCGCGTTCGATGCTTGCGGCGAGTGCGATGCGGGCGGTGCGGAGACCATCATCCATATCCGTATAGAAAATATTTTTCAAAATGTACAGAAGTGGATAAAATGCGTTCGGCGCGGATAGCGCGGGGCCTTGAGAAAATGCGATGACTGCGGAGCGTGCGGCTCCTGCCGTGAGGATAGGTGCGCGTTTACCTTTAATTACTTCTATAAGTACTCTAATTTATATTGTTTTTTTTTTAATTCTTACTGAGTTGTGGAACAGTGTGTGTGAGATTTCGACACTAAAGAGAATTAAAACGTTTCTCTTAAAAACCACGTCCCCAGGACAGGTTAAATGCACTTTCTGTGCTCACTATTGAAAAAAAAAATTCAATCAATACCGGAATTTAGCAATAAGGTGATCGAAAATTCCGCTGCGGAAAAAAATCGGCATATCGATTTAATTTATAAAATACTAGCTGCCCCACGCGGCTTCGCTCCCGTCAACTGGCTACCTACCTACCCTTTTACCTACACTACATACATGATTGTTGCGTAACTTTAACCGCTCACGCAGCGCACGCAACGGAAGCTCTCAAAAAGAAATATTTTTTTCCGTTTTTGCAACATTTTTCATATATGCTCCGCTCCTATTGGTCGTAGCGTGATGTTGTCTAGCCTATAAACTTCCTATCCAACACAAAAAGAATTTTTCAATTCCAACTAGTAGTTCCTGAAATTAGCGCGTTCAAACAAACAAACAAACTCTTCAGGTTTATAATATTAGTATAGATACTAGCTGATCCGGCGAACTTCGTTCCGCCTAACAAATTTCTAAATAAAAGATTTTTTCTGAAATAAACGTAGCCTAAGTTACTCCTTATTACATCAGCTACCTGCCAATGAAAGTCCCGTCAAAATCGGTCCAGCCATTTCAGAGATTAGCCGGAACAAACAGACAGACAGACAGACAAAAATTGTAAAAAATGTTATTTTGGTGTATGTACCGTATATATATTCATATACATGTAGTAAAAAACGGTTATTTCAATATTACAAACAGACACTCCAATTTTATTTATATATGTATAGATTAATTAATACCTTAATGTTGTTATAATACAATTCGAATTCGAATACTTAGTGAGCTGGTAAAGTGCACCACAATTTCTATGATCCACCAGCAGCTACTGGTTGCGGATGGGCCTTAATTATGTTTGCCTATGTAAAACCATGTGTATAAAATAAAATTTAACGTTGATTTAACAATTGTATGCACTATGTAACCGGCAAACTCATGTGTTTGATTTAAGTTTATTTTCTAAGATGTTTTTTTTTTAATTCTGTAACTTCAGGAGGTGTTTGACTGGGGCCGATAGTCGGTTAAGACCGACTGTTCGGCTAAGACCGATTGTTCGGCTAAGGCTAAGGCCGTCCGCCCGAGACAGGGCTTCGAGGTGTGGCTGGCTGCCCTGCAACCCTTCCGAGCGACAGGCATTCCGTTTTAACTATTTGTTCTTCCACACTCAATTTAAAAATTATGAAATAAATATTCCATTTATAAATTTGACCCGCCAACTGCAACTAACAACCCTCTATAACCTTAACATATATTTTAATTGTGACGTGTTTCGGGGAGATTAGCAGAATAAACTCCATGTATATTGGGATCTTGCGCTGTATATTTCCCGAACCGATCCTACGTAACAGAACTCCCCAGACGAGGGTCCGGTGACGGACAGCCGCGGCGGGTTCGCGGTGAGTGCTAACGCGTGCCCGTGTTCCCACCATAAGCGGCACAGGAGGACATCGTGGAGTTTTAGTGGTTGGAGCCCCATATAACTGCACTATCTCCCCGTGGTAGTGCAGTATGCATGAGCATTTCTCCATATAAAAATAAAAGAGGCCCCTAGAACATCTCATTTAAGCCGAAATTAGTATTTTTGATCAAACAAATAAGAAAATAAAGGAAATAATCTATGGAAAGGGGATTACAAAAGAAAAACAGACGTATTATTATTATTTTAATCATCAAATGGCTGTGCTTAAGAGTTTTGACCAAAGTTAAATCATTAACATTTCTACACTTTTCCTATATATTTTTTGGAGAGTTTATTCATTTTTTAATTAATCCCGAGGCTTGAGCTGGCGTCCATCGGTTGTCGCAAGGCAAAGCAACCGATGGGTATAGCAGATGTTGGCGCTATATCTGCAGTAAAACGATGCCGGTCAACTACGCTTTTTGCGTTGGAATTAATTAAATTCTTTCCATATTTGCAGGAACACATAGTAACAATTACTTATGTATTTCTGCATTAGGGAGTTCGTAAGCCCAAATTCTTTAATGATCTAGTTCAGGCACGATCCATTGGAGGGAGAAGCCAGAAACTCCCCAAGTAAACAAAAGGAAGGGTTTTATTAATGAGCCCTCATTAGTAGAACCCCGATCCGTGCCTGGACTACATGTCGATGGTACAAGAACTATTGTTTAAAGGCAAATTGAATGTATTCGTCCCTCTTGGCTGTCATCAGGAGTTCATTGAAATCAAGGATTTAATCTGTACCGACCGGAACGCACGGGCCTCGAGGACGGAGGAGAAGAACCATCCATAGCTCGTCAAGGTTGTGTGGCATTGCGGCATGAGCCATCTAGGATTTCGACAGAATGGCCTGCTCCAGCGAGGGAGACAAAACGTTCACAGGGCTTTAAAAAATTCTTGTGCCTTCTGGCTTACGTTCCACTAATCACTTAGCATAGAGTCCATATTAAGTTATTTGTGAGACGTCTTTTTGTGTCCATGTTGGGTGGCCGTGTCGTCTGAGTGCGCTCGACGATGCTTCGAGCGAGGTGAGCTGGTCCGTCAGCCTCTCAGAGACGAGTGACTGACGCAGGTCGACATCCAAGCAATCTGTAACAAAGTAAAGGCAGATTGTAGGCACTATCCAAACTATGTGTAGATTAAAGAGGAACTGATCAGCTTAGAAATTTTAGTATCCATACTAAGATAAATGCGAAATTACACCTGCTGTTTCACGCCTAAACCGCTAAACAAATTTTTATGGATTTTGGTAGAGAGAAGCTAGAGCTTGGAGAACGACCTAGGATACTTTTCATTCCAGGAGTACCTACGTTCCCTTGGGAAATTTTCTGAATTTGCGCGGGTGAATCAGTTAACAGAAGGAAGTAAATAAATAAAAACTAAAATATTTTTTTTTCGGCCTAATTAGTCAATTAGTTGAGAGTTAGTTAGAAACAGCACGGGGTCCCAGCGCTAACAAAGAAAATTTGGTTCAAATAAATGTCACTAGATGCAAATTAACATATACATATAGGGTAGGTAGGGTAGGTAGGGTAGGTAGGGTAGGTAGGGTAGGTAGGGTAGGTAGGGTAGGTAGGGTAGGTAGGGTAGGTAGGGTAGGTAGGGTAGGTAGGGTAGGTAGGGTAGGTAGGGTAGGTAGGGTAGGTAGGGTAGGTAGGGTAGGTAGGGTAGGTAGGGTAGGTAGGGTAGGTAGGGTAGGTAGGGTAGGTAGGGTAGGTAGGGTAGGTAGGGTAGGTAGGGTAGGTAGGGTAGGTAGGGTAGGTAGGGTAGGTAGGGTAGGTAGGGTAGGTAGGGTAGGTAGGGTAGGTAGGGTAGGTAGGGTAGGTAGGGTAGGTAGGGTAGGTAGGGTAGGTAGGGTAGGTAGGGTAGGTAGGGTAGGTAGGGTAGGTAGGGTAGGTAGGGTAGGTAGGGTAGGTAGGGTAGGTAGGGTAGGTAGGGTAGGTAGGGTAGGTAGGGTAGGTAGGGTAGGTAGGGTAGGTAGGGTAGGTAGGGTAGGTAGGGTAGGTAGGGTAGGTAGGGTAGGTAGGGTAGGTAGGGTAGGTAGGGTAGGTAGGGTAGGTAGGGTAGATAGGGTAGGTAGGGTAGGTAGGGAAGGTAGGGTAGATAGGGTAGATAGGGTAGGCAGGGTAGGCAGGGTAGGTAGGGTAGGTAGGGTAGGTAGGGTAGGTAGGGTAGGTAGGGCAGGTAGGGCAGGTAGGGTAGGTTGGGTAGGTTGGGTAGGTAGGTAGGGTAGGTAGGTAATAATTGTTCAGAGTATTATATAATGTATTGTAAATTAATTGATGATATTTGTATGTAATAATAATGTAATGCGTAGTGCATACAGGGATAATCGTCGGTTGGTGTCACATTTCCTGATATGCCTAACGGAGCCTCTACGAGTTGGGTTGGCTCCTCGCACACCTTTCAAAAGACCAGGACCATAAGGTCCCGAAATAGGCAAAAAGAAAAAAGTGATAATAATATGTAATAGTAATATATATGCATAATAATGATAATCTGAACCCTAAACCTAACCTTAAACCTTGTAAACTATGCATTTTCTTGAAAATAAACATTTTGAATTTGACTTTGATAATCGCAATGTCTAATTGATGTGATTTTTCGATATCGCTTGTCAATACCCTACAATTTTGTCTTTTTGACGATCGCTATCGATGATAGAATTTCACTTGTCTAGGGCTTCTGTCAGTTTAGCAAAGAAATTGTCCGTTTATCCAAATCACAACTGTCATCTTCTGTCTATCTTATGAAATACGATGTATAATACGACAGAATTTTGTTGAGTGTCCAATCTGCAAAACGATTGAGATACTGCAGTACCCTGCTTCCCCATTCCTAGAACCCTAGAAAATAGGGAGGGCGGGTATACTGCAGTAAACTTCCTTCCTCTCCCCGCTACTACCACGGAGGGGCACGGGGGGATGCGCCAAAAAAGGAGGGGGGTATACTGCAATATCGTTCCCCTTGGGAGTGCGCTAGACGCGGGGGGATGCGCCTGGAAGGGAGGGGGTACACTGCAGTACCCTTCCTCTCACTCCCAGTAAATACCGCATGCAAACGGTGGGGGTATAGTGGAAGGCTTCACCCTCCCCGTAATTACCTCGAAGGACCAGCAAATATTCCTATCGCGGGCAAGAAAAAAGTTCAGAATTTCTTGATGTTACAGTATTAAAAATCAAACAATGAAGTTCGTCGGGCCGTTGCAGATTGCCACGAAAGGAGTGGGGAGGGAGGAATGCCGCAGTCCCCTGGCACCCTCTCCCATATATGATGCGAGTTACGTAAAACTGTAGGAATGGTCTGAAAGGGATGTGCCACGTATTTATTATTGGACCTTCCGAAAGACTTACGTTAGATTTAGACCGCGCCGCTGCATCGTCGCTTCTAGGGCTTGCGTCATCCTTAAAGGCTGCTGCTGGGCGGTACCGGTTGAGCTTCGAAGGATCTGAACAACAAGTCCAGCTCAACGTCAGACCAGGTGTCAGGGTCTGAAGATGATACCATCTGTGACCAAAGAAAAATTTGCATTAATATAACGCGAGGAGCTATATCGAGCAGCTAGGGGAATCACTCCCGGTGTTCTTGAAGCCTCGCCATCCCTATGGCGCATGATGTCATAATTATATAGATAATTATGTCACGAAGATAGAATGCATAGCCTTAATCTTCTGCCCAGATTTGAACTGCATCTTAGGAATTCGAATATGCAGTGACGAGTTAAAAATTATCAAAATCTAAAAAAGACTTGTTCTTTTCTCTCGACTCGTCTGTTCATTCAGCAGGATTGAGCCTATACTGAAGTGAAGACACGTTACATAATCTTAAAAGTAGATACTTAATACAAAATTAACACCATAAACAAACCGCCAAATATTGCACCGAAAAA
The DNA here is from genome assembly GCA_947562075.1 of Orthosia gracilis. NCBI lineage: Eukaryota > Metazoa > Arthropoda > Insecta > Lepidoptera > Noctuidae > Orthosia > Orthosia gracilis. The sequence goes on along the minus strand of OX387264.1, from coordinate 63,073,512 downwards.
TCTGCAGGAACAAACATAAATTGATGTACGAACATACCATAAGTCTCTCGCCCAGGTACAGGCCTCTTCTAGGTGCCAGCACTCATCTGTGGAGTGGAGTTCCAACACGTCTTGCTCGCTGCACGGCCGACGTCGCACTGACGGCTGCAGTGAGAGATGCGGCAAGGTCCCAGATGACCTAAATACAACGCGCAGGGCCCAAAGCCGGGGGAAGGGTTGGGGGTAACCCCATCCAACCCAAAAGCCGGTGGAGGGATGGGGGCTACCCCCACCCCACCACCGGCTTTGGGCCCTGCGCGTCCACCGTCCACCGCTCACTTTTCTTTTCTCAAAGCCTCACTACTCCTATGACGCATGATGACATACATACAAAGATAAAATGCAAATCATTAATCTTCTATCTAGCCTGGAACTGGCTCTTTGAAAGTCGTGAATGCAGAGACGAGTAAAATTCGTCAAAATCTAAAAAAAGTACTGATTTTGGTCCTTTTTCTCGACTCCGTTGAATCCACTTCAGCAGAATTAAGGGAGACACGGTGCTTTATCTTAAATTAGATACTTACTTAATTAAAGTTATAAATCTGGAAAATCACCGAATATTGCTCCAAAGCCTCCGCCAAACTAAAAAGGAACTGATTAACGCACATACCTTAAGTCTCTCGCCTAGGTGCAGGCCATCTGTGGACTGGAGTACCAACACGTCTCGCTCGCTGCACGGTCGACGTCGCACTGGCGCTGGCGGCTGCAGCGTGCGATTCGGCAGGAGGGGTGCTAGCTAGATGACCTAGATGAAACGGCGCAGGTCTTAAAACTCGGTCGATAGGCACTGCGGCAGTCGTGGGCGGTGAGATACTTAGGTCATACAAGGTGGAAATGCCAAATGTCGTAAGGGACATACAATGCACTTTTAGATTTTAACCGTATGCTTTAATACCGACAGTTGAAATTTTCCCCTTTGATATATCTAGGTTGGTAGTGCGTCATCTATATATATATACATTTTTATATATATAAAAGAAGAAACAGACTGACTGACTGATTGATCAATGCACAGCCAAAACCTCTAGGCTTAGAAGCTTGAAATTTGGCAGCAAAGTTCCTCAAGTGACATAAGTGAGCACTAAGAAAGGATTTTTGGAAATTTCTCCCGTGAGGGGTTAAAAAGGGGGTTGAAAGATTGTATGAAAAATTCCTTCCTTCCGCCGGCCAAAATTCTTGAAAGTTGGCACGAATAGTAATCTAAATAAATGATAAAGGTTGTAACTAACTATTCGTTTTTCGAAACTACCCCCAAAAGACGATATAAGGGGTGCTAAAGTATTTTTTAAAGAATATAGGCCAGTTTTCACTTTGTAGTGTTTTTATTTGGAAGCCGGTTGTATTTTTTGTAAAAAAGTTTTTGTTTTGGAAGTCGGTGTCAAAAAACGAAGAAACAAAAACAGGAACACCGACTTACGAAATTGAAAAAAAAAATCAGTTTGTAGTGCTTTTATTTGAAAGTCGGTTGTATTTTTTTGTACAAAAGTTTAATTTTTCACTTTTTAGTTTTACATAATGAGCAAATTCTTTAAGTAACGTAGGTACCCATAATGCACGAAGTTATGCCAGAATAAACTAAATTATTTAAGCGGTGTCCAATAAAGTATATAATAAATAAATAATAATAATAGCTACTTGTGTTAATATTACAGGTGCAAGAGGGAACATCAGCTTCAAGTGTCCTAAATGCCAACCTCCTCAACCGCACGAGGAGGTTGGCACCCTGCTAAAATCTAGAAATCGAATTCGAGATCAAAAATGTAAATAAAGAAATATCATTTTCCAATTGACATTTCAGGGGTAGTCACCATTTCCCTAGTAATTCAATTAAATTTAGTGTTTTTGAAGATCGCTAAAGCAGCGTGTCATAATTAAAAATTATGATCGCCTAAGGTCTTGATATTATAGATAAGGTAAGCGAAATGAAAATAAAAGATTTATATTGTTATGAACAAGTTGCTCATGTTTACTTGAAATTAGGATTTATATAATATTATGAATTATTCACATTCTGTTCATAATTGTCAGGACAAGGTTTGTGTTTAAGAAAATTCTAATTTTTTTCATTCATAAAAGGCGAATGCGAATGCGAAGCCGAGGCGTTTCGCTTGTTGAAAACACTAAATTAAGTCCAAATGCTTAAGTCCACTGTCTTATTAATTAATGAGAAAATGGTTAATGGTAAATGCCCGAATGCCTGTTGTAATAATCCAGAGACTATGTCTGGATTATTATATTACATTGAGGATGGCAGAGGAATGGTGTACAAAGAACCACCTATCTATCAACCAAAGCAAAGCAGTCATTATTCCTTTCACGAGGAAGAGACAACTAGGAAACCTAGGAGAGCCCTCCCTCAATGGAATAAAGCTGCCCTGGTCCACCGAAGTTAAATATCTTGGTGTAATGCTTGATAAAGAACTCAGGTGGAAAACTCATGTGGAAAATATTACGACAAAGGCCTTACGAGTGTTCGGCATGTGTCGTTCCACCTACGGTAAAACTTGGGGGCTAAAGCCCAAAGTGATACTGTGGCTGTACCGGACAATGATAATACCTATTATCACATACGGCAGCATAGTGTGGTGGTCAAGAACAAAGCTTGCCTCATGCAAAGTGCCACTCACCAGGTTACAAAGAACAGTGTGTCTCGGCATCACGGGTGCTTTCAGGACAACACCTACGGCAGCGATTGAGAGATACCTAAATATCCCTCCTCTGCATATGATGGTTGAATTCGAGGCGAGGAAGACATAACATCGTCTTGCTCTTGCTGGACTATGGGATGCCTCTAAGCCAAAGACTAACCATACAAATTTCGATGGAAATGAAGGCCTGGATCGGGTAACAAGCATAATATCCGATAAAATGCAACACACTGTGTTGGGGGGGGCTGTCTAATACCGGTCTACAACACTCAAAGAAATTTCTAGGCTCTACGTTCAAAGCCCGGAAATGCATTTGGAATATGAGCAGGGGGCAAATCCGCTACCTGCTTGGGGCCTTTACTGGGCACTTTGGAACCAACGACGTACTCATGAAGATGGGTCTGGCCGCGACAACCATGTGCTGGTTGTGTGGGGAACATACGGAACGCATGGAGCACCTTCTTTGCACATGCGATGCACTGGCTGGTAAGCGAATGAGTCTCCTAGTGGTTGGCTATCCAAAACTAGAAGACTATAGGCTCATATCTCCTACTCTCGTTGTAAAACTCATGAAAAGAGTTTTCATTGAGATTGGGGAGGAGTAAGTTATCTAGGGGACCACAACAGATCCCAATGGGTCGAAGTGTCTGAGTTATTTCTCGGCCCCTCCACAAGATAAGAATTAATGAGAAATTATAAGTCAAGTCACACATTTCTTTATTGGCCACATGATCAAACATCTCATTTTATAACTAAACAACGGGAAAATGAGATAGCCTCTAATAAACTAATTCGTCATTTTTACAACGCCAACTAAATATTCTATGAAAGCGTCACGTAAAGATCAACAATTATCTTAACTTGTCGTTCATATTTATACATTGCCACCTAATTTACTAACATCATAACTGAGCATGTAAAATAATACATCATATTCTTTTATCGTGAAAATAGAAACTGAAAGATTTGGCGCGAGTGCGCGAATCGACAGCGACCGGCCATTTGCACTAACCAGAGAGCGCCATTCGATTCATTTACCGACGACGGCGAGTTAGTCACGTTTATATTTTTATTGTCTTTCGTGCGTCCGTATTGCAATTGTTTCATCTGTAATTAAATTAAAGTTTTCGAAGAATTTTAAACTTTTTCCCAACAGTCGATTGGTCCATGAATCGTTGGTCAACATTATTTTAATCCATTAACATTTCATCCAAAGGACTCTTCACCCACGAACGTTTCGGCAACATAACTCTACGTCAATGAATGCTTAACCAACAGAATGTATTGACCAATTACTTTTCACCCAACGAACAATTGGCCAACAGACGCCGAGACAGTTGAAAGTGCAATCAATTAGTCCAACAACGAGCGAAGCGAGCTCGGGAGCTTAGGGACACGGATAGAGATGATGGGAGCTGAAATGAGCCAGCAAAGCGAGCGAACTCAGCTCCCGTCATATCCTTCATGTTAGACCCTGCTGACAGAAATAGGAGCCCCGCGTAACGTAGCGGGGCTCCGTCGACTTAATTGCTTTAAAACTACTAGATCCGGGAAGACTCCTTGATCTACACACAAATTAAAAATTAAAGCTAAGTACGGTGCTATAGTCTGAATAATAGAGGTACAAACTTTAATGGACATTCCCCATAGATCTTCGGTCAGTTTGATCTTGATTTGCTTAAAAGTTTTTATTACTGATATTGGGTTTATATGTGAAAAGTTAAATTCAGTCGGGCAGGCTGAAACGTTAGCATTTAATAAACCAGAAGCAAGCGAGGGCGAAGAATTTAAGATTTCAGTAGTTTTAATTGGGATACTGGTAAAGAAATTTACAAATTCTTGAGCAACTTTTTTGTTATTACTAACTAAAAATTCAGTTTTGATAAGTGCAAGCGCTACTGCCGTGCATGAAGTCCTGGGTTCGATTCCCGGTTCAGGCAAAGCCTTTTTGGATTTTCCATCTGGAATTTCTCAGTACTAGCCCTGAATATGGACTTGTGCCCGGCTGATGGCAATTGGGCTGGCATCCTAGTACATGAGATTTAAATTTCGCTGCCCAAATGAGGTACAGCAGCCAATTAGGCTGTGCATGCGATGTGATGGTATTGGTGTCGTGGTGTGTGGTGTGGTGGATGTGTGGTGTCGTGGTGTAGTGGTGTGTGGTTTGGTGTGGTGGTCGTGTGGTGTGTGGTGATGGGATGTTGTGGTGTGGTTTGGTGTGATGTGTGTGGTAGTCGTGTGGTGTGTTGGTGGTGTGGTGTGGTTGGGTGTGTAGTGATGTATCCGTCTATGTGATTGGTTGATTGATGGCGGGCAAATCCTTTGCCTTGCCGAATTCACTAACGCAATTAGGCAGTAGGTAGTTTTACTATCTCACGACGCGCGACGGCGGGTTGGTCTAAACAGTGTGAGTGATGCATATGCACATTGTTTTTGTGTGCGTAAGCTCGGGTGCGCTCAGTATGTTTATATAATTAAGTTTATTATTTTGAGTATTTTAGTACCTATAATTATATTGTATATGCATATTTAAATAATCCTGTTACTTTTAATTTTCAAAGTTGCACTTTTTTTTTAGGAAATCATGCAGTGCACCTCTGTGATTTTGTGTGCATGAAGTATTAAATAAATAAATTAATCGCCTGAGCCGACAAACACCAACCCGCCGTGGTGATATACAACAATTATTGTACTCCTCCATAACTACTCGTGTAATTGTACCCATAGATATAATAAACAAGGAGATATGCCCGGTAGACGAAAATATATCGGAAACCAGTGTCTCCAGTTTGCCCCTACCACACGGCAACTTCTACACATGCAGTTCAGTAAAGGCAATAGATACGCAGTCGCGCACACACCCGCATTTCTTAAATCAGAACGTACTACACAATAAATTATAAACCTTATCCCTTCAAGCACAGCGTATATATACCAATCACCGTACAAATTACGCACACAAAAATATCGGCGCTATCGTTGTGCCACATGAGTAAAGAAACGGAAAAGAGACAAAGCTACATACGAATGCGCTGTGATAGGTACATCACTACAAGTGCAACGCGTGTGTGTGCGTGTCCACTGGCCGCTTGTCACGTATGAGCCGAAACCGCTTCAAACTAGATCAGCTAGTGGTCAATCTCAGGGCGTGCAGGCGTGACGCGACGCTCGAATGTCGCGCGTATTTTGTTTTTGTTATCGAGTTTCTCACATAATACGTAGTAATATTTTTGTTTTAGTATTTAAAAAGTGTTGTAAATATGGTTTTACATTGTACTGTGTGCATGAATAATAATAGAAAGAGTAAAAATATTTCATATTTTAACTATCCCAAGGAGTCTACTAGGTAAGTTTGCACTTGAAACTTAATTTATATTTATAATTTTATAATTTATTTATTTATTTATGTACACTCAAAACACTTAAAAGAGAAAATACAATGAATGATAATATAATGTGTTATTTAGAATGAAAGGTATACAACTCCATAATCATAACTACTCAATACTCATTATTATATATTTTACGGAAAATTTTACCAGATATTTCGGTAAAATTGTGTAAGTAATTCTGAATAGATACCTACAATAACTTTTTTGGGAAATATATTGAATCGGAGCACAGGATTTCGCAAGTGGGAGAGGGGGGAGAGGGGGCTTCCCTCTGGTATCATTCCCAAAGCGAGGAGACGCTTTTTTGACTCACCTGAATTTTTCGTGTCAGGTCATTGTAATCTATCTTGGTTAATTTGGTTATGTTTGCGAAGTTTTGTCGCAATCTCTAACCTAACCTGGTGTTAATCTTTTATATCTATTGTAGGCAAAAAAAAACTAAGCGTTTCCTCGCTTCGAGAGTGGTACGAGAGAGTAGCCTTCCCCTCCCCCCTCCCCCACCCCACATTCCAGTCATGAAATCTTGCGCCCCGATTCAATAGCCAACCCACTTTTTCTATGAAAGAGAGGAATAAATGATTAAGATTTAATATACGTTCGTCAACATTATGTTTTATTAATATTTCAGACGACATGAGTGCCAAACCTACCAAAATAGATATAAATTTTGCTAGCTTTAGTAACCAACTTTTTTTGTCAAAAAGTTGGTTACGCATTTCTCTACTACGCTGTGAAATAATCAAAATAAGTAATAAACATTATTTCACATCGATCTTCCAACCGGGTTAAAACGGTTAACAATTTGAAAAATAAACAATAATAGCAATATATCATTCGATAATCGACATTGTTGTCGATAGCCTACGTTAGTGGATCTGCACAAGCACATCACTAACTCGTCGCAAGAAGCAGCGGCCGTACTACGCGATGCGTTCGCTTAATAAAGTATCGTTTTGTGATTTTTACATTGCTTGTCCAGTCACTTAGCGACAAACTTAGGTAGTGTTTAAGAAGCAATGTATTTAACGCAAAAATAGTACAGTCGTTTTGATATTTGAAAACAAAATAACATAGTAGAACCAAGAAATATTTTACGATATGTTGTTTTTCATGAATTTAAAGACAAATATAGAAAAATATTTGTACTAACATATGGTAAGTGATTCCATGATTTTTAAAGTTTTGGTTTAGGCTTCGGTTTTTACAAGAAACCACTGAACAACACGGCATTCTTTTAATTTTTCACGATCACGGTCGAAAGCGCACTAGTTCGCGGAGACGGCCATTTGTCTATGACATGCACTGTCAGACCACGTCGCGCGGACACCGACACGCCCCCTTGCCACTTCTCCTGTATTTTATATTTCTATGATTGTACCTCTGTCAAAGTAGGTACCAAGTGCGGTAAAAGTATCTCGCATTCTCGCACTTTTTTTTTAGTTTTGATAAATTGTTTAGCACCCTTAATACCCCTGTGACGAATCAGGTCAGTGGCCCCACCACCTACCACTTTTCGCCACAAACCGCGTCCGCCATCAGACGGTGGCGACCCCGTCCAGGCCGCGGAAGGTAGGGAGAGCAACGCACCGCAATACCAGCAATCCTCTCCCACCGCGGCCTCCAACCATCAGCCGCGATATCGTTTGCGACCAGGAACGCTCCATACCACATCGCGGCCCGCCTCAGTTGCGATGATGCCTCTGTTGCCAACCGGCACCGCAACCTACTTGTTGGCCGCTACGTTTCTCGGGGTCCCCTTCGCATCACCGTGGGTAGGTAGCGAAGCCACGGTTACTGAGCCCCCGCCTGACAGCGGTGGAATCCGCCGGAGGGCCGCATTCTCGCCCTAAGATCCCGGTCTAGTTACAGAAAACCTCTGCCCTTTTTTGCTAACATGGGGAAACCTTCAAATGGCGCCTGGACTTTTTGAAAAAGACCAAAGAGTGTGATTTTATCTCACTAAAACCACCCCGGTGATCACCAAAGGCATGTTGTGATCTCTCAAAGACCACCCCGGCAACCCTGCTGTATTACGCCTGTTAACTTGCCTGGGACTGAAAAAGCACCGCCCCAGATAGAAAACCTCTGCCTACCGCGCCTACTCCTTCAAGAAACGCAAGCGAGATTTTATGTAGATAAAACTAAGGAGCATAAATGCTACTATAATCAAATTCCGCCGGCCGACTCAGTAATTAATATTTATAGAGCAATGACATAATATTATCAATATGATAACGTTATTGCTCATTCATTGCCATTATCTTCTAAATTAAATTAGGTTACATTGTTTGTAAGTTGCTACCATGTCTATAGATACCTACATTATGTGCAATTTCTAGTTTCAGGAAAGACTGCAAGACAAAGTAAGTACTGAACCATTGAACATAAAATGGCGGTGCATTGCACAAATTATATTTCCTATTATATCAATTAAAATCAAAAATCCGTCTGCTTAAGATGCATAAAATGCTGTGCAGTCGGAGAATCAGGGGGTCAGTCAGTTCGCGAATATGTATCCACCGAATGCACAGCATGAATTTTTTTGTTAACTTTTTTATTTACAACTTATTAGTTATACCTCTCGATGGGTATGGAAGATAAAAAAATTGGGACCCGCACAATATGGCGCCCAAAATCCGCCAAGTTTAGTTTTTTTAACTTCACTTATGTAAATCCCCTTAGGCAGTCCAGACGATGTCTTTATTATTATAAATCCGTCTAGCAGTTTGAAAGATATGAGAAAAACATAAAGAATATTACATACAAATAAACATGCGCGCGAAACAAAGTAAATTTAAAAATCAAAAACCCAACTGCTTAAGAAGCGAACTAAAAAGAGGTAAACAAGTAGAAAATCATGCTATGCAGTCGGAGGATCAGGTGGTCAGCCAGCTCGCGAATATGTATCCTCCGACTGCACAGCATGGATTTTCTACTTGTTTACATCTGGTTTCGGGTTCGGGTCGGGTTTTTGAATTTTAGATTTACTTTTTTTATTTACAATTTTTTAATTATAATTTTTTTTCGAATATCTTTTAAACATAATTTAAACCCTTCATTTCGATACCCCCTCGATGGGTCTGGAAGAAAACAAAATTGAGACCTCCACAATATGGCGCCCAAAAGCCGCCCTTTTTTTTAACTTCGGTTAACTAAGCACACTTGGGTGGTGAAAACGTATCTAACGATGTCCTAATTATATAAATCCGTCTAGCTGTTTGCAAGATATTAGGTAATAAAGAATATTACATACAAGATACGCGCGAAAAACATAACCCTTTTCTTGCAGTCGGGTAAAAAATAACCCTTGCTTTGCAGTCGGGTAAATAACATAACATGTATTCTTCGAAGTCTTAGGCAGAGCCCGACAGACGTACAAATTGCGCCTACATTTTCTCACATATGCCTATAGATATTATTGGCTTAAAACCCCGACTTTAGAGATAGCTGCCAAAAAATCTCTACTGCAATCTTTTTACCTTAAAGACTGCCAGACAACATAGACACTCAACCATCATCAATATATTTACATAAGAAATCTGTAGAAAAGTCATTTAAATACATCGAAAATATTTCCAAAAAAATTGCCAGGGTGTTAAAGGAGAAACAACAGAAACCATTGCCAGCATTTGTGGATTATTTGTTATTGTTATTTGCATTATACGTGTTTATTTGTGCAAGCATCACGTATAATGTACGTAACCAATGTATATAACTATTATACATAAAAACCGTGCGTAACTTGAAGTATTTCTTAGTTTTTGTTTAATCGCAATCGATTCACTTTATCAAAAGTTAGATGAATTAAAGTGTTCAAGACAAGAAGTAAAATATCGCAACATACGCAATTCAGATACTCGGACTGTTGAACTCCATATCCGATGCCATTCGATAGATGGCGTTGTGCATTTCACGTCATTTTCTGAATGGCGTTGTTAAGATTTTCCGCGGAGGAATGACCATAGAAAAAAAATTGGTAGGTAGTTAGGGTCCCTAGAACCCACCCGCCGCGCCACCACGCGGACGCAGCGAACCGGGAACAACCCTCTACTCTATGTCAAATTGTCAAATCAACGATATACCTTTAAGGACTGTTTCAAGTGTGACTAGAATAAATATGTATAATAATTCCGGACCTAATGCAAGAGATTAAAAAAATACGTTTTACGAGATTTTAGGTATCTAATCATACTATTCATGTAAATAATGACGTTGACGTGCGCGCAATGTGGTTTATAATTTGAAACGACTTTTCAAAAAGGAAGAGGTTCTAAGTTCGACATTAGTTTTTTTTTTTGTTTTTGTTCACCGACATCTCCGTCAATTGTGGACCGATTTTGAAAATTCTTTTTTGTTTGATAGAGTATGTGCCAAATTGGTCTCATGTTAATTTGGTGAAGATCTGATGTAGAACTTCGGAGATATACAATAGAACTCTTCAATAAATGACGGCAAATCTCTCGGGATTGCTGCAATCACATGTCTGCTTATTGTTTATACCATTTTATAACATAACATCACGCCAGTACGCTCTAAAGGCGTACGCAGATGGGAACAGTTCACCTTGGTATAATCTTATTTCACCGGTTTTGTTCAAGTTTCATGATATTCGGGTAATTTATTATGGCATTATATGTTCCTTACTAAAAAACTTGCCAGTTAGGTACAACTAAAAAGTGAAAAAGAAAATTGTTTATAATGAATAAAATTGGTACCTACCAAAGACACCGAAAAAAGAAAGTAATTTTTTAATTTTTAGTGATTTTATTTGGGAGTCAGTAGTATTTTTTAGGTTTTCGTTTCGGTGTGGTATTCTCGAGTGCTACTAGATGGCGCGCATCAAATCTGTCCTTACTTTTTATGTATGAAGTCGATATTCTTCTCCCTAAAGTTAATAGTATTCCGTGCAGTGAACGCTCGATCTAAAAAAAAGGTAGGTAGAAATATTTATTTATTTAATACTTCATGCACACACAAGTACAGAGGCGGACTTAATGCCTTAGGCATTTTCTACCAGTCGACCTTTGGGTGATGGAGAGATAAACAGTGGTAGGTGCAATAATGAAAGTTATGTGGATTATTTAAATATACTTAAACATTAGTAGTAATAGATAAATAATTGAAAAACATTATCGCTGTTACGATAGTACTGCAAAACTTCTTACGGATATGCTAGCGAACTTTAACTAAAAAAATAAATAAATATAGGTAGGTCTAGGTAAGTAGGCAGTTAAGTAGGGTAGGATAGGCAGGTAACGGAAGCGAAGCCGCAGGCACAATTAGTTGAACATAAAAACGCGGTAAGTAGGTGGAAATGCTTGGCGGTGTATTGCATAAATTACTTAAAATAAAAAATCCGACTGCATAAGATGCTGTGCAGTCGGAGAATCAGGAGGTCAGCCAGCTTGTGAACATGTATCCTCCGACTGCACAGCATGATTTTCTACTTGTTTACATCTTTTTAGTTCGCTTCTTAAGCAGTCGGGTTTTTGATATTTTTCTTCAAGAACTGGGGTTAGTCCAATAGCCTTTTTTCAAATGTATGCTGCAATTCACTAATATTAAAAATGTGAACGTAGGTTACTCAATCATGCCTGAACGGCTGAACGGATTTCGATGAAATTTGGCACTGTTATAGATTATAGTCTGGAATAGACTTTTTGTCCTGGTAGTATTATGTTCCCGTGGGATAATTCCCGACATTCACGCATGCGAAGTCACTGGCAAAAGCTAGTTTTTTTCATAAATGTGTTATAAGGAAACACGACTGAATAAAATAAATAATCTTTTACAATCAATGTTTATTATTTACATCAGTACAATTTTTAACAACAAAAGATTATATTTCTTTATTTCTATACATTTTAATGATTTATTTTATGGGGCGACAATTAAATATTTTTGCATTAAATATATAAAAATATTTGCAAATGCATGTTTTTTTCTTATGTATTTAACGTTAAATATAAGAAGCGCTATATCAAGAGATATAGTCTAAAAGCATAATTATAAATTGAAAGTATACCTACCAAAGGTATGTATTCTTAAAAACAGATTCTCTCCTATCAGTCAACAAATGTCCACTTATATTTTAATGCAACAGGAACTTAAGTAAATAGAATTTGCGGGAATCCGCTGTATGCGAAACACACGGGACCAGTCAATGATGTGACAATTGGCGGAAGCCTATGTCCAGCAGTGGACGCCTTTCGGCTAATGATGATGACACAAGAAAAGCTAGATCTAACAACAAACATGTAAACACAATAATATCCTAAAAAAAAATCCTCATTTACATAGGCATCCAAACCTCGGTATCTGGGTGTCTGTTCCCTAAGCACGAAGTCTGTAATTTCGGCCTTCGTTACGGGCATTTCCTAATCCGTAGGTATCACATACGGACGCATGACTCATAAACTCATCATAAACTAATCTCATACTAATGAATGACAACACAATTTGACAGTTGTGGCATGGAAGAATGAGCTTACAATTTATCGGTTATTCCCGTTCGCCACCGCCAGTATTGCCCCCTCCGGTGGCGACTGGGAATTATTCTAAAAAAATATCCCAGTCGCCACCTCCGGGTGGCAAACGGGAATGTTGGTCAGTAAAAATCCCAGTGGCCACCCCTAATAATAGTTAAAATAAATGCTTTTAATTTTGTTAAAAATATTTTTTTATTAGGGCAGAGTAATACTTTATTTGTTTTGTATATTTTCTAATAATATTTTTTTTTCCTATAGAAATGATTGTTGACTTGTTGATGTGATTGTTTAGAATTTGTATAAAACTTGTTGATTTTGGAAATGAAAATGTAGATTTAAGAAGGCGGAGAATTGTTTTTTCAAGTATATTTTAAGAAATATTTTATATTCTATTGAAAGTACCTAATTATCTGTGATTTTGGATTTGTGTTTAAAATAGTTGATTTTGAAAATAAAAATAGTAAAAAATAATGTTTGTTTAATTTTCTACCAATTTATAAATATTGTAACTCTCTCGTTTGATTAACCCTACGTACTTCTATTTTTTAATCAGAAATTTAATAAAATTAACATTCTTTGTCATTCCAAAAAAAAAAATTAAGATAATAGGTAGCATACCTAGTTTTTATGTTAACTATATTTAGGGGTGGCCACTGGGATTTTTACTACCAACAATCCCGCTTGCCCCCGGAGGTGGCGACTGGGATATTTTTTTAGAATAATTCCCAGTCGCCACCGGAGGGGGCAATACTGGCGGTGGCGAACGGGAATAACCGCAATTTATCCCTGTATGGAGGCCGTTTTGCAATTTTCCTTCTTCTTATGGTATTTATTTCCGCCCAAAGATGCGTTAAAATTAGTGTTGAAATATGGAACTTTCGACGCTCATAACTTTGAAATATTTTTCCTTTTTTTCCATACAGGGCAGATAATGATGAGACAAATTGATATCATGGCATGTTTTTTTCTTAAACATTGTATACAAATATTAATAGATTTTTTAGCTCTTCCAAACTATACATGCACAATACAAACTCTATTATTTCTACTGAGATAATTATTATGTAGAAATCAAGGTCTCATTAATTCGTGTTCATGCATGCAATTATATTTATAGAAATAATTGCACAGTGTTTAAGTTAGCAGAAACATTATAGAGATGATTTTGACAGTTTTTTAGTGCATCTAAGATTCAAAATCTTACCTAAAATTTGAATATAACAATTCTATTTGATGACAGAAAAATGTAGAAAAATGGATCACTATTCCCACAAATCAGTTCCTGAACTGAGAATTTGAAGTTTCTTTATATAACTTGGCAAACATGACTTCAATGTTAAACTTGTCATAAGTATACTCCATTTAAAATAACATTAGAAATTTTACAACCCTTTTTTACATTCCATTCAACCAATTTTGAGTTCTACCATGTAAATATAAGGATAGCATAAAAAGCATAAACCTGTTACCAAATCTAACTGTTAAATACAGCTGCCATCTGTCATATCATGCAATGCAATAGAAGTCAAAATCGGTTGAATGGGCTGTAAAATAAGATTCTCAAATAGAGTATAGTTACCTATGACAAGTTTTAATGCTATTTTAAAGTAGAGCCTCGAAAGTTCTCAATTTTGAATACTTAATTCAGAAACAAGGCTTCCCTGCCTTATGGTAATCCCAACTAACATTATTCATTCTACTTATAAACACACCTATGTACATAACTAATTATATTAATTATTTACATAACATTTAGTTACAACATTACAGCATAATGCAAGCTATGAGAGAATATTTTCATTGTACACGTTTCTAAGCCACTACTAAGTTACTGAGCCATCAAAATTATTGTACTCATACTTTCTTTGGTTAAAACACTCAAACAATATCACATATTGTAGGAGTGCCGGCATCCTGTTATTTACGCTTACGGTTCTCATACTCAATAGCACGAGCTTCAGATGCAATCTGCCTCTCCCTAGTCAAGATCCCCTCTAACTGGTCTGTGAATGCATCAAAGGAAAACTTTGTTTCAAATCTCTTTAAGCCTGCTTCACCAAGTTTTTGACCTAACTCGGGATTTAGCACTAATTTACTCATAGCATTTGCAAAAGATTTGCTATTTGGCTCACATAAGAACCCCGTTACTTCGTTTACAATAGTTTCGGTTGGTCCTCCGCTATTAACAGCTATCACAGGTTTCTTGAAATACATGGCCTCTAGAGGCACTATGCCAAAATGCTCATTAGATGGAGTATACACCAAAGCCCTGCAGTTGTACAAAAGAGACACTTTCTCATCATCTTTAGGGGATTTCATAAATGTTACCTTATCTTCTATGTCCAACTCGGCCACTAAATCAGTCAGTTCAATATAGTGCTCCATATTTTCTAAGTTTATTGGATCAAACCCTCCAGCCATTATTAAATGGACCCTATTCCAGTCAGCCTCGTTCAATACATGTTTCAAATGCTCAAATGCTCTTAGTGCTAGTTGCAGGTTCTTTTTCCTTTCATATCTATTGATTGACAAGAATATAAACTTATCAGTTCCCACTGGAACAACCTCTTTTAAAGGTTTCGGTGTTGTTTCTCTGAAGAACTCTGTGTTTATAGATGGATAACAGATGTCAGGTGTATCTTTAATTCTCTGGAATGCATCTTGGTACACTCTTGCAGTATACTTACTATTGACTAGCACTTTATCTGCTTGTGCTGTTGTCAATTCCTCCAGCCAGTTCAATGGTGCTCTGTAAATCTTTTTCAAAATGCCTCCTTCAGAGGACAAAAGTTTATCAGGATGATGACAATAAAACACGACGCGGAAAGGTCCTCTGGCCATTTTCAAGAAAGGAATGCATAGAGAGATTAGATCACAGAATATGAGCGTGGGCTCTTCATCCGGAATCACGTACCATGCCATGTAAACAGCGGCGTAAACCATGCGGACGTAGGCACACGCGGCTTTGAACCTACCGAATATAGAACGCGGTATCCAGTCTCCTACGACAGATACAGGAAAAGTACCGTCTCTCGTCTCCGCGAAGCAGTGTGAGGGATCATGATGGTTCGTGTAAAACGCTACTTCGTGGCCTTTTTTCTTGAAAGCCAATGCAGCATCCAAGACAAGTCGCTCGGCGCCACCAATACCCAAATCCGGGTGGAGAAATATTATCTTGACCATTATTGCACCAGCTTTAATATTTTACCACGTTATCACAAATCATTGAACCGAGCAAAATTAGAAAATACAATTTGTAAATACAGCAAAATATTAATTTTTGAATGACACCTTGAAACTGATACTGGATGACAGAATGAATGACGTTTGCCAAAATAGAGTTGGACAGCAATCGACGATCGAATCGATAAAAATTTTCAACACAATTATAAATTAGAATAAACTTACAACAAAATTAATCCCAATATTTTTTACTAACAAATAAATAATGATAATCGTTAATTAACTTCATGTAATTGCATCTTCAAAAGGCGACCTGGACTTCTGAGGAATAGAACAGGGAGTGTGGGATATTTAGATACTTACCTCACTAAAAAAACTGAAAAAGCGACTACTGGCAGACAGGTATCACCCAATTCTAGACCCGTGAGACCCCTCAGAGGCCCATGCAGGGCATTCCTTGAGCGTGTGCTGTGCAGTATCCAGGTTCCTCAATGGTGGCAATTTGCCGTGGCCTCTCGCGGTCTCGTCCAGTCCTATTCAGATACTCACCGAAGCAATCGTATCCCGTCAGTACCTGAGCGAGCCTGAAGGAGATGACTGAGATCCTCTCTTTTCAGCCGGGCTTCCAAGTGCGGTAGGAGGGCTTTTGCGAAAATTGCAACTGCTGCAGCCGCTCGCGCCACCGGTCGAGCGGGTGTCGCAGTTCCTGCCGCCTCAGCCTTCAACAATGACTTCCGGCACACCAATACATTATTTTGGCGGATAACGCGAATCCAGGATGTCCAGCGATGGAAAGCGTGCCAAGGGTGTTGTCGCCTTAAAGAATACCGGTATCCACGTGCGATGCGTACAGCCATTTTCCTTTGAAGCCTATTAATTTTAGTAGTACAGCGTTGGACACCTGACAACGTGCTAGACCAAAAAGGAGGCCCATAAAGAACCATCGATCGCACGGCACTTGCTTAGTGGCGGTGAAGTTCTGCTAGAGGTCCCTCAAGGTTGGGCAGCATGCAAGGGGCGTACCTTTTTAAAGCAGACGCTCAAAATTCTATCTGAAACCCGACCTACCAGGTTCAGTACTAGGCCAAGTTACTTATTATATGACCCACCTGGACTTGCGCATTTCCAACTGTTACAGACCAGCTGGGTGGCTATCAGCTCCTCAGCAGTTAAGGAACCATAGTGCTTCCGTTTTGTGAAGAGCTGTCTCTAAGCCCAGCTCACAGATCAACACAATGACCCGCCAGGCATTATAAGCTTTACTTTTTACCACTAATCAATTATTAACTCTCACTAAGGGCCGAATTCACCAAAGAAACTAATCATGATTTGTTCAACTAGAAAGAAAGAAAGAAAAAGAAGAAAGAAAAAGTATTTAATTGTCACAAAACGACATACAATATAAATATATGCTTATGCTAAACCCTTAACAGTAGTATTAGTAGTACTTAAAGTAAGTTAGTAAAGATGAGAAATAAATAAAATAATACCATTTACTACCTACATTTAGAATAAAACAGTAAAGAAATAGGGTGAAAAAGATGCCAGGCAGATGCATGTCGTGATTGTGGCAAAAAGGCTTCCACTCAGCATAATGCTGTGCCGTGGGGGATCCACAGCACGGCGCTGATTTTCAGTGGTCGCCTAGGAAGTGACGTACGGAAACCAAATTTATTGTTTATGTAAAAATAGATACAAAGAACATAAAATAAATACAGTAAGATATAAATACAGTATGATAAAAAAAAAAAAAAAAACCACCCAAAATTATGGTGTGACCAAAACCAAAAGCGGGAGTATCTTAAATTCTTATCAAAAACATAAAACTAATACCCGCAAAAACAGGCACACTCCATGTTTTGTCTCGCTTCCACACCGCACTCGCTTGACTAACTAAACTCAGTTTATGCAAAAACAGCATTCTGATTGCTAGTTTCAGCAGTCTCAACCAATCAGAACAATGTATTTGTATAAACAGAGTTGCACGCATGTTGGATTAAGGGCCATTCTCTCTCTTACAAACAGGAAGCCCAACAGAAAGAATGATATAAGGCTGATTATGCTTATATAGGTCACTGCTGCAAGCAAGCTTGGTGATGTATTTTGCTTCATTTACATTAATACAAAATCAGATGTTTAGAAACACCAACAGCCCCTTCTTATATTTCAACAGAGAAAAAAACAAAGTTATTACCTTCAGCAAAATATATTTTAATGTTTCCTTCATTAACATGATATAAAAGTATAAAAGAAAAACAACGGAATAAAATGGAAACATACCAACCATCTGAATCAATAACAAACATACATTGCACTGTAAAGTAATATAAAGTAATATGCTGAAGGCTATTTTAGATAAATAAATTACAGTTCATCCTTCCTTTCAATCTTGACAAGATCAACATGGAATGTTAAAGTTGCAGACTTTGGAATCTTGGGTGGTGCACCGGCCTCACCATACGCCAAATGAGGTGGAATGACTAGTTTCCTTTGCTCTCCTTCACACATGCCTATCAAACCTTGGTCCCACCCCTTTATTACTTGCCCAGAGCCTAAAGTGAAGGTGAGAGGGTTTCCTCGTGGAATTGAGCTATCAAATTCAGTGCCGTCATCTAGGGTACCCTGAAAATTAGAGGAATGAATGTTAGTCCATGTTATTGTTGTTTTGTTTTGTTTATATATTGGTTGATTAACTCATTAAAATCATTCAGCCAGAAGCCTGCCATCCACCTTGGTATACTTTAATTTATGAATAGCTTCATAAAAATAAATTAACAACAGTAATTACCGTGTAATGCATGTGCAAAAGATCTCCTTTTTTGCTTTTCATTGGACATTCACTGGGCCTTTTCTTAACTCCAATTTGCATTTTTTTGGGAGCCGAATCGCCGGCGACTTGAGAAATTACACTCATAAAGATCAATACAAAGAGTGCAATTTTGCAGACTAATAATATTATTGCCGCCTTATTCATGTTTATTAGATAATCCCACGTCTAAAAACGGCAAAATTACTGATAAACACTTCCAATCCAAGTCCACCAACTCAGTCGCGTCAATAAATAATTAAAATGTCAAAGAAAGATCTACGTTTGTTAACCAAAGACTAGAATAAAGACTAGAATTATAGAATAGAGTCGATGGATGTGACGAAAGAATAGTGCTGTAAATTAATAATAACTTGTAAAAACATTCAAGCATAGACAATTAGTATTATTAGCAGTGAGATTATATACCATTATTAGAGTTCAGTACGAGCCAAAAGGTTTTTATTTTTTTATTGTGTTCATGACAGTGACACCTGTGACACTGACTGAGTCACTGACAGGTGACAGAACTTGGCTTTGGCTGACCTGCTGAAATATCAATAGATATAGATCAAATATAGATAGTAGAAGTGGAAATTAGATTCCTTGTTTTGGTTAGAGTAGGTAGAGGTGATTTAGAAGCATCTAAAACTGGAGCACTAAAATAAAAGTACGTCAATAGAACTCTCGCCATGGCGACTGAAAGCTATGGACTGCAGCAATACAATAAATTCCTTCTCAATAGAGTAACAGCATCTTCAGTTATAGTTGAGAGTATTGAGAATTGTTTACAAACTGAAGATAAAATTGCTAAACGTCATTTCCACAAGATCATGGTATGTTCTTACTATAGTAGCCGGTTTGATCAGTTCTTAGCTTTTTTGTTAATATTTAAAATATATAGCAGTCAAATATCCGTATTGTCTCGAAAACAAAGCCAGTTCAAAGTTATACTGAAGAAACTGCAACTTTGGATCAGATAACATACTTAATAGGAAACTATTTATTTAATCTAATTTAAAAAATAGTTAAAAAAAAAGCACTTTTAATAGAAAACCAAACTAAAAAGTAGAAAATAAATTTAAATTAAGAATAGTGTGATTAACAAAAAAAATATTGTAAAAAAGCGTGGGGTGCTTGTCGTCAATTGTTATAATATTTTATGGACAGATATTGGTAAAAGTAGAGTCATTTTGAAAATATCTTCAAAAGCACCCCACTCTTTTTTACAACATTTGTTTTTTGTGAATCACACTATTCTTAATTTAAATTTCTTAAAACTTATTTTCTACTTTTTAGTTTGGTTTTCTATTAAAGCATGTTTTTTTAAACTATTATTAATTTTTTACTTTTTAGTTCAATTGATTATCCTGAAGATCCTGGTAAGGGTAATGGGACAAACTATTAAAATTATAGCATTGTCATCGGTCCTTGATAAATATGCAGTTTCAAATTAATCCGATGTTTTGAAGGGGGTGAAAATCACCTTCAAAGATTTCATTACATAGATTCAAAGATACATACATACCAAGCTAATAAAAGTGTGTTAATAAGTCTCATCCTAAACTACCATGTTTTCAGATACACAGCTGGCAAGATACTTTGCATGAACTATTTGACAGTATATCTGAATACTTCGGCACTGTCTTAGTGCCAGTCAACTGTTCCACGCAGGGTGATTTAGCCACATTCTACACCTCCAATTTGTTATTAATATCGAAAATCATAAAATTTGACTTCATGTTTCCCTATAACAGAAACATGTTTAGTATAGACATTCTTTTTAATGACAAGACATCGTTAGATCTCTTTGGATCAATGACTACAGTTGATGATGTTGTCTCTGGTATAGTAAGCCGAAGGTTCAGTGAGAAATGTGAGCTAGATCTCTCTAACTTCTGTGATGATCCTGGTAAGTCATTTAGAAAAAAAATATAATGTAAAAAGTTTTCTTGTCACAAAATTAAATGATAAATACTATGTTATGCAGTTTAAACTAGATAAGATATGTGAGATAGTGGTCAAGCGCGAGCCAGATAATGAAAAAAAAAAACAAGTCTAGTTTCTAACTTTTTCAGAGACTGGTGCCTGTAATAGGTTTCTATAAGAAGGGATGTAGGTAAAGAAAGATTTTCTCTGGAACCACTGCAGAAGAATTCTTTCACCATTTCACAGATAATATGGTGCTAGCAAACAGATGCCTCATCCCATAGCATAGCAGTTTTTCGTCTGCTTAAACTGATAATTTTTCTAAGAAGAGAAATAGATGGTGTAAGCAGCGTCTTGCAAGTAAAAAGGTTTACTTGGTTCGTGAATACTAGGAAAATTTGTTTTATAATATTTTTTTGCATGTTTTTACAGTTACATTGTACCAAAAAGTGTTACAAAACAAATTAACAAAATCGCATGGTGCCTCAGGAATTTAAAACAGCACTCTCTATTGGAATCAATTTTAAATTAGCCATTCAAATAATCTTTGAAATGTGAATTAACAACCCAATATTACTTAATTTAGTGCTTAGGAGAGTTACTTAAACAAGAACATACATTATTTATGATTTTCTCTAGTAAATCTTAATATTTCACAAAACTCAATAACAAATCGAAGCTTATCATGCCATCTAGCGCAATTTAATTAAACCAAATTTTCTTTAGGGGGTTACTCAGGTTATATTTAGGATAGATAATTGTTAAACCCATGCAATGCTGGGGTGGGCTACTAACAATAAAATAACGAGACATGCTCATATATAAGTATTTGTGACAATTCTATTTGCTATCTATGAGATACATCTCTTTTTCAGAATTTACAGAAAAGAAAATATATTTTTACAAAATATCTCTCCTCGTTAATTTTAAAATACTGATGCTTAGAATGGGAAGAGATACAAAAATACTAAACTTAAGCAACAATAATTTAAGGTAAGAAAACAAAGTACTTTTCATAAAATTTCTATAAAAATGAAGTAATTTTAGAATTAACAGGACTAAAAGAAAACAGTTGATTAAATGCCTTTATCAATTTGTCATTATTATGTATGTTCCTGCATGCTCCAGTTTAGTAGTAGCCTATTTTCAATTTGTTTTTTTTCTTTTTCAGCCAAATACCTTTAGATGTATTGAACTTTTTTATCAAAGCAGATTTGACAGCTATGAACTTTAGCAACAACAATGTAAGTATTTGTCTCTTTGATTTCCATTCAATTACTGTTTTTTTTAATCGTTTAATATAATGTCTAGCTAGATCAATGTTAAAAAAAAAACAAAAGGGAATTAAAAACTGTGGTCATAATTTAACGAATTAAAACATCTCTCCCACCAAACTCAACACCAGTCTGGTCGGAGGATCCTCCTTTTCATTGCGGGACTTTCCACCCTGTTACGTATGCTTAATGCTGTGCCATAAGAATAATGAATTCTATAGCACTACGAGGCCTAGGGCGTCATAGCGATGCTTCGTCGGGAAAAGCGGCGTGCAAGAACCCGCTAAGCACGTGTCGCTATGCGCGCTGTTGTGAACCCTATTCTTATTTTTTTAACTAACTAGCTGCTCGCCCCGGCTTTGCACTGGTGGGTATACCTACTAATGAAGATATGAAACTTTTTTTCTTTCTTACAAACCTTGTCCTGACAATAACAAACACAACAAAAAACTCTACCCTACGCTACCTACCTACCCTACCTTACCTACCCTACCTACCTAACATACCTGCATAGCTTCCCTACCTACATACCTACCCTAACTACATACCAACTCTATCTGTCTATCAACTACATTTTTCCTTTTTTCTACTAAGAACCTTCTCCTAACAATAACAAGCACAACAAAAAAAGAATTAGCAAAATGCGTTAAGCCGTTCTCAAGTTATAGCGTGACCAGGAGAAATAGGGGTTCATTTTTATATAAATAGATAGATATATATTATAATAATATAATATACAGATTGCTTATTATAAGATACCTCAAGTTCTTGTAGTGAAATAACCTCTATACTCTTTTACAGATACCCTCGATTGCAGAATTATCTAGGGTCAGCAGCAAAATAGAGAAACTCTGGTTAGAAGGCAATCCGCTGTGTGAGGACTTAGACCCTATATCTTATGTTAAAAACTTAACTATGAAATTCCCGAGATTAACTGAATTGGTAAGTCTGATCATGGGACATTTGTACCGCCCTTACCCTCAGTTTCCCAGCTCATAATTATCGCAGAATTAATGTGACAAATTGTCAAGCACGCGTTATCTGCTGTGATTGGCTGTTGACAATTCATTCAAACTGACGGTTAGTGCGACGTTAAAGACTGCTGTTAATGTCAAATTGCTGCTATGAAAGTGTTGTTGTCTGTTCAATCAATGGTCATAAGTGCAGTAACAATAACCAAAAGCTCAAGTGCCAAAAATATTTGTAGAAGAAGTTTAGAGGACTCTATAGATTAAACTATTCGAGCTCGTGAACCGTTGATCTTCTACAAAGATATTTTTGGGCACTTTAGTTTTGGATGATTGTGTCTTTACTTTTGACCCTTGCACAGACAATGGTCAAAACTAGCTTGGCAAATTCGTACGTGACACTTCAATGGTCTGCACGGGTGGCAGGGGACTTTACTACCCAAAGACGTGACGTCGCGATGACGTGACGTCGCTCCGTCACGTGCACGTTTTACTACCCCTGCTGCTTTACGTCCCCCGCGCCCGCGGATCTGAGGAATGTAACGTACGAATTTGCCAAGTCCTGGTTCAGTGGTGTGGTATGATATGGTTTTTCTTGTTCAAGAAAGCATTAATAAAATTATACTAGGATTCCGTGTCGTATAGACTATGCTTCATAAAAGATAGCTTGATCTCTGCGACAGCTGTCACTATCAATACAGTAACAATAGCGCTTGACAGGCTAACAATAACGTATACGTCAATTTGACATATGTCGCAGAGATCAAGCTATATTTTATGAAGTATAATCTCCTTCGTCTTAAGTGTGGTTTACCCCAAACGGCGCGCGTCTGGTCACATCGGAGCACATTCTAAAATGTGACAAAGGAAATTTAAACTACTGTGAGGCAGTTAAATGTCATATTTGCATGGAACCCGACCGGCTACCGCGGCGTGCGTGCAAGGGCCTACTGTGACATGCCAATTCCATCATGAATTCGTTGTGAAAACGGATAGTGCTATTTGTCCTGTGCAGTGTCCGTCTCTCTCGCAATAATTGCTAATATTCTAGAAATATTGAAGATAATGTTTTTTACTATTCATAATTTTGTAGATAAAAAATCAAAGTACCGGCCAGTACCTATTACAAATAATTTTTTTTTGCTTTTTGTACTAAGAGATACAGTGATTTCAAATAGTGTTGCAATTATAGAATTTATCTATAACATCTGGTCCGTGTAAATCGTACTAGTATTACAAGTTAGTAGGAAGGTTTAAAATCGTAATTTATTATTTTTAGGACGGGGTACAGTTAAACCAACATGGCATAATATTCCCATTCTTCAGAAATTATCTGTGCAACCCAGATAGAAGGACTAAGATGGTCGTCGAAAAGTTTGTGACTTTGTACTTCTCGAACTATGACCAGCCTTCGAAAAGACGCAGGCTGAAGATTGAAAATCTCTACCATCAAAAAGCGATATTTACTTTATCTTCTGACTTCTCAGGTAAGTTTGTCAATGCTGCAAACAATACTGCGCAGCGCCGGCCCTGTGGTTTAGCGAATGGAGCGGTCGCTCTTGGCGCCAGATAACTGACTTCATGAAAGATAGCTTGATTTCTGCGACATATGTCAAACTGACGTATACGTTATTTTTACGTTATTGTTAGCCTGTTAAGCGCTATTGTTACTGTATTGATAGTGACAGCTGTCGCAGAGATCAAGCTATCTTTTATGAAGTCAGTTATCTGGCGCCAAGAGCGACCGCTCCATTCGCTAAACCACAGGGCCGGCGCTGCGCAGTATTGTTTGCAGCATTGACATCATTCATATTGATAGTGACAGCATTCACATTATAGTCCCCGGCATGCAAGTTAGTAAGGTTTTGGCGTAATGGGGATAAGTTCGCGCATATCGCGCAAACTGACCAACCACCACATAGAGTGAACGGAACGTGGACGCGACGCGATTGGTCAGTCGATCCTTGTGTCAACTGACCAACCAATCGCGCGCTGGGAACATTGGACGCGCCCGCTTCATTACCAAAGTGACAGAAAAAACAATTTTACGCTACTAACGACTCTTGCCAACTTACGTGCCGGGCATTATATAATGTAACATTAAAGTAGAATTTACGTGAAGTGAAACTGTAAAAGCGTCGACCGAAGGGCATTGAAAAACAATCTCGCTCTACCCTGATCAAGGGTTAGGGCCATATACTATACACTTCCGGTGTTGACACGGTTGGCGCAGTGGTTGTACGACCGACTGCTACGCTGCGTTTCGCGGGTTCGATTCCCGCACGGAACAAATCTTTGTATGGCTTACAGATAGTTGTTCCGGATCTGGGTGTTTGTGTATATGAGATGATTAAATGATTAAATATTTGTAAACGCACCCACTGGAGAAATTCCTAGAGTGACGCAATTTTTTTTTTTAAGAAAATATAAATGTTCGGATTTCCCAAAAAAATTAACGCGGTGATAGGTTTGTAACAACGAAGCCTAATATGTTTTTTTTTTTATTCCAGATACAGATACAACCGTTTCTCCCTACGCAATCCATACGCGCAATGTATTGAATCCATGTAAAAAAATGATCCATGTACCTTCATCCAAAACGTATTTTAATAAAAAAAGCATCGCTAACATTTTGTCAAATCTCCCTGAAACTGTGCACGACAGGAGTACATTTACTGTGGATGTCATATCACATGACGTAAGTAAGAATATAAAAGAGAAAGTATGTTTGTATGGTTCTTATAGACTCCGAAACGGCTGGACCGATTTCAAAAATTCATTCACCATTGGGAAGCTACACTGTCCCCGATGACATTTTCTATTTTTTATCCCTGTATTCCAACGGGAACTACGCGGGTGAAATCGCGAGGAGTCCGCTAGTTATTCATTTAATAAAAAAACTTTTTACAAAAAATACTACGGACTACCAAATAATTTTTGGAATTCGGTGTCTTTCGTAGGTAACAATTTATTGCGTTATGGACACCGACTTCCAAAAATAAAGTTTTTTTTTTTTGGAATTCGGTAGTATGTTTTTGTAAAAATGTTTTTTTTTTCTCTTTTTGGTTTCACCTACCTAATAGGCAAGTTGTTTAGTAAGGTACCTATAACGCCAGAATTGATAACCCGAATATATAAAACTTAAATATAACAATTGAAATGAGAGATCTGCGTACCCCTAAAGAGCCTACTGGCGTGATGTTATGTTAGAAAATGGTATAAAAAATAAACAGACATGCGATTGCAGCAATCCCGAGAGATTTGCCGTTATTTATTGAAGAGTCCTGTTGTATATGTTCGAATATCTTCAGCAAATTAAAATGGGACCAATTTCGGAACATATTCTTTCAACCAAAAAAAGAATTTTCAAAATCGGTCCACAATTGACTGAGATATCGGTGAACATACATAATGTCGAACATAGAACTTCCTCCTTTTTGGGAAGTCGGTTAAAAATGAACACTTCCATGGACTTAGTGCGAGTATTTACTCAAGCTCCACGTGTTAACGTAAACAAACGTTCGTTCGTATTTGTATTCAAACTGGATTAGCGCTGTCAAGTGACAGAAAGTGGAAACTACTTTTTAGGTTTTCGAAGTCAACAAGGAACCCTTATAGTTTCGCTATGTCCCTCTGTCCGTCCGCAGCTTAGCTCAGAGAGTCTTACTACTAGAAAGCTATAATTTGGCATGGATGTACATATTAATTATTCCGACAAAGTGGTAAAATAAAATGATTAATTTGTTTTTCTCTTTCCTCCTAGCCGTAAAGTGGGGATGGATTTTTTTTCTCGCCTGTCCCATGGTGTGGGGGTTTTTAACGGTTTCAGCGGCTCGCAACGTCTAAAAACGGGCCCATTTTTAGACGTTGCGAGCCGCTGAAACCGTTTAAAAACCCCCTTCTTAGTCCGCATTATTATGCAACCCTATAAATGTGCGTGGCCCGACACACACTTGGCCGGTTCTTTTGTATACAAATTTACATGACAACATTTACGTAAGCGCGAACGAGTCGGAATAAGGCCTCAGAGGACGCTAATATCGATGCAACCCTGGCTCTTGTACTACGAAACCCTGTTTCATATGAGCCAGAAAATAAGTAGTATGAATTGCTATGAAAAAGTAACTGATCAATCATAATTATATTTTTGCAAAAGTAAATTGCCTAGGTTGTTAATACAAAAATGGGCATGGCTGTTACACAATGATTAAGACCCTGGTCCTTCAAAGTAAAATGATGTATCTTAAAGAACAGTTGCTATTTTCAATGGATTGATACAATTTTTACAAGTATTTATAAATGAGCACTAATTCTGATGTTAACATATAATATATTGAAAGGGCGTAGGTTGTAGTAAATTACGAGAAGTTTTTATGTAAGTGTTTGTGTGGAATTTGTATCAAAGGTTTTATGGTACTTAAGAGAAACTTAATTATCATTAGAAATATGTAAAACTTGATATTGCAAAAAATCGAGAAAATCAAATTGAGAAAGTAAGTACTATCGGTATAAAATCCAAGACATAGTCTACCCGTGTGCCAAGAACCATTCAAGTATATTGAGCCATTGAAGCGTGATTGATTAACAAACATCCCAACATACCGACTTTCACATTTATAATATTGGTCGTGCCGTGCCTGATAGTGGCACGGCACGACCAATATTATAAAGACGGGTGGTTATAATATACATGTTACTGTAGCAAGGATAGCAAAAAGATTGAAATCTTTGACCTTCTGCTTACACCTTCGGAGATTAAAGGCGTTACCTACCTTTTTAATTTTAGATTTGGGTACTATAAAAAATGTTTAATTTCTTTTTCAGAAAATGACACTACATCTTATCATAGACGGACTATTCAAAGAAAAGTTCAGTGGGCTGTTGTTTCAATTCAGAAGAACATTTATACTTTCTATTCACACGGTACGCAATAACTCGGTGTATCAAATAACTAATGATATGCTTACCTTGACTTATGGTACCCAGGAACAAATGGAATACGGTTTTCAGGTAAATATTATGTATATGTAGATATGCGTTTTGGTTATTTTTGTGTTTCAGAAATAGCATGAACATCTAATCTCTAAATCTAATAGAAGAGCAGTGGTGGCCCAGTGGCAACGGCCGCGACTTACAAGATGTAGGTCGTGGCTTCGAACCCAGGCAGGCGCTTTACTTTGTGTAAATAATTTCACCATCACCACTCTTAAAACCGCTCACTCAATCTCTCAATCCACCCAAAGCTTGTGTATGTCTGTCAAATCCATCCAAAGTTTGTCTATGTGTATCAAATCCATCCAAAGCTTATCTATGTCTTTCAATCCATCCAAAGCTTGTCTGTGTCTTTCAAATTTGTCCAAAACTTGTCTGCGTCTGTCAAATTCGTCCAAAGCTTGTCTGTATCTGTCAAATTCGTCCAAAGTTGGTCTGTGTCTGCAAAATACACAGTCACCTACTGGGCTCAAATAGTTTAATATTTAGACAACCTATTTGGGTCTAGTAGGTTGCCAGGAGGAGTAGGAGTACCATCGAAACGAAAAGAAGAAGACAGCATACAGCTTGCTTAAGCTTGTATTTTTGTTTGTTCCAGAATCCTGTAAGAAACATGAACTCTCTATCGCTTATAAACCCTACTCCCGATGAAAGGGAGGCAATAATTAAAGCCTTTCAACATCTGACTCAGCTGAGGAAAACTGAAGTTGAATTGTAAGTACTGAAATGGTACCAAAATATTTAAGATTGAACTGCTTTGTATGTGACAGCCAGCTTATGACCGGAGACATAGCATCGTGCCCAGTTACTGAGCCTGGGAAAAGGCTAGGCGATGGTCCACTCTGAGTGCATATATCCATCACTGACCCTATTTCCTAGCTGTGGGAACTTTATTAGCTGATTAAACTGCTTCGAATGGGATTTTCCATAGTCAACACTATATACGCGCCGCACGACCCGCACGTGCGGCGTGGATAGGTGCGCGAGGCTGCATACGATTTCATATAAACATTTATGAAATGCGAGGCGCGTGCAGCTTTTGTGGTGCGTCTAGGTGCGCGTTCACCTTTACAGGATTGTAGGATACGGCAACGGAAAGTGTGCCGTATCCGTATCCACCAGTAACACAGGTTTTGCCAGATCCCGTAAAAATAAGATCCGGCAAATTTGACGCAGCGCCGTGTGAACGCGCTGTAAGAACTAACAGAACTATAAATCTATGCAAAATTCATATAATATGTATATTGGATAAATTATGTCAAAAATTGGCTGGAGCGGATGTTATATAAAATGCTACTGTTCACAGATTATCATTCATCTATTGATAAATATGTAAACAGGAACATTTTTATAAAATATTATTTCTAGATATCATTATTCTTTAGATCATAGCAGATGGCGATCTGTAGTTTCCGCCTAGCCTATAGACATAAATCTAACTAGACAACGCAAGCCCTCCATCTGTATGTAAACCAAGCGTGACACTTTTTCAAAAACAATTTAAAAACAAATTTACTTACCAATCAAAGAAAACATTTCCAATGCCTCAGCCAACTTTTTCTATACATTCTTTACAGCTCAATATGGCATAAAAAGGCATTTTTCTAGATTTCGGTGGATTTCCGGTGTTGGTAATGCTAAATGAAAAGCTCAGATTAAATAGCGACTCTAATTGCTCCGTAAAAACTATGAAAAATATAAGATGCGGGCAGCACACTATCAAGATCCAACAAAAACAAACCTCAACACCTTGCCTCCAGAATTTGCTTACGTCAAGCCAACAAATAAAACTACCAGTACTAACTCAAAACCATATTATAGCCGCTATAGGTATAAAAAACCGTAGTCGGTTTTTTATACTATATAAACGGTTATATATATAAACGGACGGACGGACTACTATAAAAAACTGTAAACATCCGGGGATAATTCTCACTCTGCTCAACCGGTCCCGTTAGTAGACAATAAAGGAACTGATACACTAATCAGAGGTCAACCTTATTGTCCTAGGTGTAGGTCAAACTCGCACTCACTACAACGGTGTACGGCAGACCGTGTCCTAATTTGTTTTAAATGCGGAGAAAAAGGGGTGAAGTACCCCGATTGCCATTTGTCATTATTATTTTCATTTTATTTTCAGACGGTTGAAGTATCATAGCTGGGACATCAGGGATGCAATAAAAAGCTTTGAGGCGGATGCAAGAGCCAAAAAAATGTCATCAGAGTTATTTATGGATTCTGACTTTTCTGACTCTTCGTCGATATTGGATGAAATAGAGTATTGAATAAATAATTATTTAAGATTTTCTATGTTGGTTTTATTTATTGAAACTATCAGGTGATGAAGACGTCAGAACTTCATGATCATCATCCACATCCTTGAGTCCCACTGTTGGGCATTGAAAAACATGAAAAACCTTAACACTTAATCAACATGATGTCTATTCATAAATCACCTCGCATCTTAAAGGATACCAATACAATCAGACGCGGTCCTAAGGAAGGGAGAATATTAGAGAACTAACATAATATTAATGACTACTAGTCAGTAGCGGCGCCAGCCTGGAGCAGTATGTCCGATAACAATTATAATAAGTTGCAAGTTGTTCAGAACAAGGCAATCAAAATTGCATACAACACTGTCTTTCGAACAAACTTAAAAAGGTTTCACGAGCAAATTCAATTTCCACTCATTAAAAACTTTATTTTTTTAAATCATCCCGTAAATTTTATTTACTTAAAAATCCCAAACATTTAAAAAACCCCTTAATATCATCAAGTTACTTAAGTAAAAGTAGATTAAATAATTTGTCATATTCGTTAACTTAAAATCGATATCGCTTACCACAACACTATTTAAATGGATAACGATATCTACCCACCACCGGATCGGCCGTGCTGTCCTCTCCGGCCGCAATAAGAATCACTTTTGGGTAAAACTACCCACAGTTTATACGATTATTATTTCTTTGTTCTATATTATTTTTGTTATGTTAAAATGTTATGTTAAACTGTTCCATACTGCACTACAAAAGGACTTTATGCCTTGGTAAAGTGCATTGCCTTTTGTTGGCAAACATTGGCGGTATGCATTATAGTCAATGCTAAGACTTGTGCTAGTGAAACAGTGCCGAGTTTTTGCAAACATATTGTATTTAATACGTTAAAAGTGAAAATTTATCTCAGTGTCATATCATCATATGTTTGTAAAGGTGAGTAAGCATAAAAACTGTATACCTACCTATATACCTATATAGCTGTAAATAATTAGAATTAGATCTTTTTGTTTAAATGTGTGAATTTTGTAAATAAAGACTTTTTAAAATCAATCAATCAATGACTACTAGTACTATATAAAACATATTTTTTGTCAGTCTCATAATGGAGCAGATACCCTCAAAACCAACCGAAATTTAAAAAAACAGATTTTAGGATACCCTCGTATAATTTATTACTCAGAATAATAAAGTACTATTTGACAGTTCATAAATACACCCTTATACATGACAAATCCTTCGTTACTTCAGTGAACTTGCCTCTTGCTTGATTTTCAACTTTGTTTTAGTTTGTAGTAGTTTCGCGCTTAAAATAAATTATTTTTCGGTGTTATTGAGCTGTGGAACTTGGATCTCCAGGTATGTAACCAAAAACAAAATTAGGTAAATACGTAGGTCTATTGTTCCCATCGCGGGTACAATCTGGATGAGGCTGGCACAGGAACGTGGGGGTTTGTACCAGAAAAGACAGGCCTATGATCAGCAGTGGGCGAATGCAGGTTGCGGATGATAATTTAGATTTATTATCAGTAAAATTATAGAAACAATAACTATGTATTTTTAGGTTTTAAGCAATAATATGGTATGGTTGTTAACTGAAAATAATCAACTGCATCCTTTTAAAGTTAATGTATAGGCACCTACCTTAAAACAATTTTTTTTTTTATTGGTTGGACACAAAATTTTGGATATAGCCTGATTTTGGCAATTTTTCATGACCAACATCGCCGCCATCATGTTCATTATGATCCACATAATGTCACGCCAGTTTTCGCGACTCCCTCTAGACCACATTTAGCTAAATAGGTCTAAAATCCCTTCTACACAGTCGGGACAACCACCCGACCAAGGTGCCCTTGGTTGGGACAACCATTTGGCGTGTTCGTTCTACACGGTCGCGTGAGATGATGGCGTCTCATAGCCATAGCTATGAGACGCCTTATATAGCTCTTCAATGTGCAAGTGAATATAAAGAAAATAAAATGGACTAAGACTCAAAGTCCTCTATTTTCCCTTGGTCGCAAGCGCATACCTTCCAACCAAGGATGTTGCAAAGTCAACTCAATTTGGTTAGCCAACCCGGGTACACCCATACACTGATATTTAAAAAAATCGGGTGACTATTTTGGTGAGCTTTTCAAGAGTAAGTGGAGCTTCTGTGCGTGCTGTTCTTGTTCTAGATACTTATTATAGAAAGTAATCGTATGCAGTGCTTAAGTCTTGTTTTGAAGGGAAGTGGAGCGTTACCAGTTTATTTTAATTCCACGACGCTTTTTTCTACAAAGTGTGTGGCGTCAGGTTCAGGATTTATTCTAGAAATCTTGAGTAATGTTTTTACTAAATTATAATAATTCGAATTAATTTAACTATCATTAATTAGGCGATTAGTACTATTGCGATTTGCACACTTTACTATTAATAAATCTAAAAGCCCTATGTCCAAAAAAACAATACTTTCTCTTACACATGACAGACTGTTACTGTCAATGTCAGTCAGTGTCATTAACTGTGGTCATTACTGTATTTTGTTGTAAAACATTCCCTAAATTGAAAAACTTTGAATAATTCTACAGCGCCTAGCCGTTATTATAAGAGGCATAAATATTTTTTCGTCATGTCTAATAATTCCATGGGCCAAGGCGCCAATATGCCCACTATAGGGTCGATAAATCAAGGCGCTATACAGTACGTAAACAATCCTATACAGAGTCCTCAATTGCAGTCGAGCTCACTCCAAGGCTCTCCATCGCAGCACAGTCCGATGGGTACCCAGGCCCAAGCGGGGACTAAGGTGAACCAGAGCGGTGCCGGCGATCAAACAACACAGGTATGAGAATACTATTAATACGTGCATGTTTTCTTTGTAACTGCCAACTCTAGGGCTTGTAATTGTACTCAATGTGTCAAAGGGTTATTACCCATATGCTCATCATGGCAACGCTTCGTTATCCCCTCAACTGTGATGAAACCCGAATTGTGTTTAACAATAGAAAATCAATTGTTTCCTAATTACCACAGTTTATACTACTTCTCGGTCAAAATAACTGTGCACCTCGCGTGTTTGTCCCATGCGCCAATAGCGAGTCGTTCGACGTCAGACGTGACAGCTCAACGTTATGTTGACTGAGCAGTAGTCTGATTAAAAAGGTATATAAGTTTAAGAAATGAACTTAACTAAGATAGCTTTAGATATTATAGTCATTCAAAAATCAATACTATTCATGTCATTTTCTTTTTTTGGTTGCAACATAATAGTTCCTACCTCAAATTTTCTTACTACATTTCCTTGAACGTAAACAGTCAAAAACTATTTCTTAGCATTTATGCCATATTGTATGTTTGTTAATTTCAAATTTTAACAATTTTGCTAACTTAACATTGTAAATATTTCAGCTGCTCAGCCGACCCCGTCTCCAAGAGTTGGTCCGTGAAGTTGACCCCACTGTGCAGCTAGACGAGGAGGTAAATGTATAAAAAACTGGCCAAATGCGTTTCGGACTTCGCACCTTTAGAGTTCCGTACCAAACTGCAAAATTAAGTTGGTTGTAATAGGAAAAATGAGAGACTTACAAAGTAAAGATCTAATTTTTCAAAATATTGGTATTTGTTAGTAAAATATACATAATAAAAATGAATAAAGTTTGTAGCTCAAAGGTAAAGTTATTTTTTTTTTAAGAATATTTTTTTTTAAATGCTGCCTTTAGTGGCTTCTTATTCCTTTTTTTCCAAATATTTTTTAAAACCAAGTAATACATTATGTATCTACTCAAGAAGCTCTAAACATTGATATGCCCTTTGCTGTATGGGAGCCGGAAAAAAAATTATTCATCTAAATTGGTTCATCCGTTTGGTTGTGAAAAGGTAACAAACAGTTTGGTTTTACCAATTTAGATGAAACTTTGTATGTTCTGAGACCATGAAGAGACCGGGCAGGACATAGGATAGTTTTTATTCCTTGTTTTTGTAATGAACCAATATTTCTCACACCTACAATGTTATTGTCCAATATTGCAGATTATTGTTTTACGAAGTACTAACGCTATGTAATCAAAATATATGAACTATGAATGAATAAGTGAATGTGTGTCTTGTCTGTGCAAAATAAACAGTGTGTCTTTCTTTAGGTTGAAGAGATTCTGCTTCAGCTGGCTGATGACTTCATAGACGCAGCTCTCGTAAATGCCTGTGCAATGGCTAAACACAGACATAATCCCAACGTGGAGCTGAGAGATGTACAGCTGCATTTAGGTGAGTGATCCCTTATTATTGTAAGTAATGTGGTTTTGGTTTTACCTTAAAAAAATATCTAAATTATGGTAAAATTAAAACCGTGCAGTGTATGTTTGCAATAAGTTTACTTTAGGACTAACCTACATCTTAAATAAGTTAGCCTAGTATAGTTTTCGCCAAACTTGGCCGTGCTGAAGTTGGCTTTCTGATGCGCAGGGCACGGATCGGTGCTCTTTTTATGAGATTTACTACTGCGCAGCCATTGTAGCCAACTTCAGGGCGGCCAAGAAGTTTGGCGAGAGCTGTAACTCTGCAGTCGGACAGGAAGCAGAACGCATCCATTGTGGCAAATGCCTTAAAACTGGTCAAGTGATTAACTCCTGTATGAATAGTAGTGGCTCCTCAATCAATCAATATGTCTAGATAGCCTTTTCCTAAATGGGTTGGGTTTAACCAGCAGATGATTCAGCTCAGTATTTTACATAGAATGACTGCCTATCAGGACTCTATATACCAGTTACTAAGAAAAAAATACCCAATGGTAAGGCTGGTATCTCAGGGTTCTTAGACAAGTGACATTCTCGCAACGAAATCTATGCGATAGCGATTGGCAAAATGACAAAAAAAAATATGGTATTGTCAAGTACTACTGAAATGTCAATCCCTTAAATTTTGGGCAATTCCACCATCTTTTTTCTAGAGCCTCTAGTCTCTCTCAATCGATCTCAATTTAAATTGTCTTAAGTAAAAAGTACAGATTCATTCACTTATTATTTTTTTATCTCCGCCAGCAAAAAAAAATTAGTCATTGGTACGACTACTTACACTTGAAAACTGAAAACATGATTTTTTGTGTATGGAGATATTTTGATAATTTTGGTCTCAAAAATGTATATGCGTGGTATAATTTTATCCGTTTGTCTTGTAAATCGGTCCACGCGTTTATATAGATAATAACTCATAACTGAGAATCATTATCAAACTTGGTATGAGTTTCATAAGAACCTACCTAAATAAATACGACTGAACATGGTTTTGACCAAAAGGTTTGTAACCGCGATACGTTTGTTTTATTCATGTTAGTTCGTATCGTTTTGAAATATTAGTAGAGAGGTGTTAACGACTTTTATTTTTCTGTTACCTGGCAGTGGACTTTTATTGGACTTTTTTTTTACCAACAAATATAATTATTAAATCGACTTGTATGAATTTTCCAGAGCGACAGTGGAACATGTGGATCCCAGGTTTCGGCAACGACGAGGTACGGCCGTACAAGCGCGCAGCCGTTACAGAAGCGCATAGACAACGCATGGCTCTCATCCGCAAGACTATCAAGAAGTACTGAAACCTGCCTTTGTGTCTGTGGTACTAGATTTATTGTTTAGGTTACTTTATCAGGATTAAGTTTTATTGCCGCGTGTCGCGAACCCGCACGGAAGAAAATATTTGTATGGCCCGCATATAGTTGTTCAGGATCTGACTGTTTGTTTATGTGACTTATATATGTCTGAAACGCAGGTTATCTGATAGTTATCGCTGTCAGCGATTGACTGTCTAAGATTGAAATTGAGTAAAGGAATTTAAATTTCACCTTGTGTTTTATTAAGCCTGACTTAGGACTTTAGGAGATCAGAATAAGTGATTGCCGAAACCTGATCTGGAGCCCTACTATGACATCTTACATGACAAACTTGATCCCTTAGGCATTTTCTTCCAGTCAACCAATGGTGGTGATGAAATAGTAGCTGCATATTAATCGGTTTAGTCGTCTAGTTTTGAAGATTCAACATAGTCTTGTAATGTCTTATTAAATGAAACCCCTTTCCTAAGCATAGGTTTTATCTTATTTAATTTGTTGTTGGCTTCCTTCCTAAAAATTTTGTAAAGAATAAACCATTATACATCACGAATTTTGTAGCTCTGAAAATATTAATTAATTATTATTATAGGATACTTTTTTCTCGGCGATACGCTTCATTAGGATAAGAACCGCCTTTCGGGCGGGCAAAACCGCAAGCTATAGCTAGTATTTATTAAAAACTATATTTTCCAGCAACACGCCGAATTTATATATTTATTTCTGGAACGTAAGCTTTATTTTAGCTCAGAATAACACAGGCTATAATTTATAAAGATATTGGGAGAAATAGGTACTAATACCACGCGGGCTAATAGGGGTTAAAGTATGAAATTGACGATTTATTGTAATAGGTACTTCGAATTGACGTAGAACCTTCATGGTTTGAGATTTTTTAATTAAACTTTTTCACATGGTACCTATGAAGTTCTTCTTTTAAAAAATGTCCAACATTCGATTAACGACTTTCAGTTGTTTTTTTATTGGATTATATCATTCGATTACAGACAAGAAAGATGGATAATTCAAAAATTCGAGTAATTTTTTAATACGATTTCCGACACGGATCTAACGCGGCAGAAACAGCTCGCAATATAAATGTTGCGTTTGGAGAGGGGACTGCTAATGAACGCACCGTGCGATTTTGGTTTCAATGCTTTTGTGATGGAAACTTTGATTATTGGAAGAACGAACCACGTGGAAGACCGCCCACACAGGTGAATAACAATGAATTGAAAGAGATGGTGGAAACCGATCCGAGCCAAACTACCCAGGAATAAGCAGCATGGTTTAACGTTACTTTACCAACAATATTGACTCATTTGCGTCAAATCAATAAAATAAAAAAATATGAAAAACGTGTGTCTCATGATTTGACTGATCTGCAGAAAGAAAAGCGTAACAATGAATTGAAAGAAATGGTGGAAGCCGATCCGAGCCAAAATACCCAGGAATTAGCGGCATGGTTTATCGTTACCTTACCAACAATATTGACTCATTTGCGTCAAATCAATAAAATAAATAAAAATATGAAAAATGGGTGCCTCATGATTTGACTGATCTGCAGAAAGAAACGCGTGTTGAAACTTATGTTGCCTTGTTGAATCGATACAGAAATGAAGGAATATTGTATCGAATTGTGATATGTGATGAAAAGTGGATTCTTTACGATAACCGTAAGCGTAAAATGCAATGGCTGACCCCAGGTCAAAGGCCGCAACAGTGACCTAAAGCAAAGCTTTCCAATAAAAAGCTAATGGTAACTGTTTGGTGGTCTCAGCATGGTGTTA
Source organism: Orthosia gracilis (assembly GCA_947562075.1). NCBI lineage: Eukaryota > Metazoa > Arthropoda > Insecta > Lepidoptera > Noctuidae > Orthosia > Orthosia gracilis. The sequence goes on along the minus strand of OX387264.1, from coordinate 63,036,140 downwards.
TTCACTATATCTTTCTACGATCTGGTCAAGTAATAACGGCAGATGTATACTGTGCCGAACTCCGAACAATGATAGCAAAACTAGCAGTGAAACAGCCCCGACTCATGAATCGATCTTCTCCATTATTGCTCCATGATAACACGAGAGCTCATACAGCACGAGAAACCGTTTTAACTCTACAGGAACTGCAATTAGAAACAATTCGTCACCCTCCGTATTCGCCAGACCTTGCTCCAACGGACTACAATTTTTTCGTGATTTGGACAATTTTCTACGTGATAAAAACTTTTCTTCTCAGGAGGCAATACAAAATGCTTTCAGACAGTTTGTCGAATCTAGATCACCAGAGTTCTATCGCAAAGGCATAAATGACCTTCCTATTAGATGGCAGCAATGTATAGATAATAATGGTAATTATTTTGATTTAATAAATAGGATAATTAAAAAAAAAAAGATCAATTTTTCAGTACAAATCGACAATTTCATACTTTAACTCCTATATAAATGTTAGGTTGGATGAATTGATGTTTAGTTGGTTTCTCAATCACACCAGAACGGCTGAACGGATCTGGACGCGATTTCCAAAAGAGATATTTTTAAATTTTAATCTGAAATAGCACATCATAGCCTTAGCCACATCATTGGCTAGATCCCCTTTAGTACCTCAACTACTTTACTTTCACAAGTTTCGGGAGGTTAAAAAATAATCGATTATATAAATTAAGGGTTTAAATCGATTTTCAGAAACAGCTCGTATCTATGGCAATGACGTCGCATTTTATTGTTTAAACTTGAAGATTAACCACAGAGTACATTTTATAATAGGGTAAGATTAACGAAAGATTTTTATTTTAGTTTAGTTTTTGAGACTATAGAGTAGTCGTTTAGTTTTTTTAATTCGTATTTTATTTTAAAACTAGTCAAATGTAAAATAGGACTGGACCTTTATGGCAATTCTTTTTTTTAATTTGATTTATATTTTAGTTTTGAGGCAATAATGTTGTCATTTTGTTGGGATGCTCATCATTTCATTTTTGTTATATAAATAAAACGTTTAATAGTACTAAAATTTGTATCAATAATGCTATTTGGTTTCCTAATTCCCTACCTTGAAATTTTAATGGAACATTGTCTTTGATTTTTAATTTTGAATTGGTTATTTTTTATTCATATAATTATATTTGATTTTTAATCTGATAAATTGTTAGGTAATATTAATCTCTTAGGTTTATTATCGGAATATGATAAGCATGTACTTTTAAAAAATACAAAAAATCGAGTCTTTCGCAAATAATCTTGTTTCAATTATCAGATAATGTTTTACAAAACGTTACAGGTGGTCCTTTTTTTTTTTGGTACCTGGCGTCTCACAGTTAGACCAAAGTGGTCTGCTTCTGCTTAACCGGACTTCCCTGTGGAGACTAATCTAGTTAGCCTCCAGCCAGGCTTCAAAGTTAACTAAACCTAAGCGACAACGCTGAGGGCTACTCCAGTTGGGGTCGAATCTCGGCTCAGGGCGTCGCTGGGGGGGACAACAACTAAGGCTGGATCTTAATAAGGGTGATTCTACCATCCGTTCGGAAAAGCCTACGTGGAGAAGAACGGACAAGAAACTCCAATTAATTATCTAACTAGAATTTTACTACTGCACAGCATTCGCGGGCTGGCTTGTATAACTTGACAGGGGCGTCGCGACGGGCCTCGACGGCGAAGCCGGAACGAATACGGTCGTTGTGTGTATGCTACATGTATCGAAAACGCGAATGTTCGTACTAGTTACGAACCCATTTACCGTCCTTGTAGACAAGTCTATCAAGTTCCCTAGTAATGCTTTTGTACCTTGAAAACAGGGCGCTGCATTGAACGGGGTCGAGAGTACAGTGCATTCCGGATTTCTGCATCCAGAGCACGGGCTTCAGGGGTCATCCAAATGGAGTACGCGCTGATTATATTTTCAGCTACGCACAGGTATGACTCTTGCCTTTTGGGGGCGACAGGGGGAGGGCACTTGGCGGCGACGGTGGTGGGAGCCACGTTACGGCTTTGTGCGGGCATGGGGGCAGCCGGGGTCGCTGGGACCGGGACTGGAATTGGCGCTGCGATGGGGTGGTCCTTCAGCGCTGGGATGGTTTGAGTCGGCTGAGGAGCCACGCTTTGGTGGTTCAGCTCCCATGGAGAGGTTCTCTGAGGGGCGAGTCTAGGAGGAAGCCCCTCCGAGGTGAGGTGGGAAGTCTCGAGGTGGTAGTGGGGGCTTCACGTTGTGAGCGTGCGTTGGCGCGCTTATTAGCTTTAGGAGCTAATTTGGGAGCTTTTGGGCAGCCTCGGTAGTTAGTCGGGTGCCCGACTTGGCCACAGAGCACGCAGCTGGGAGGCTCCGTGCATTCTGCGCGGTCTTTAGGACGGGGGCAGTCCTTAGTGCCATGCTCCCCCAGGCATTTGACGCACCTGGGAGTGGCGTAGCAATGGGCCTGAGAATGACCATATAGTTGGCAGCGATGACACTGACCAACGAGGTGGGGCCGGCAAGGCTTTTCAATGGATATGCCCGACAAGGAGCATACCGTTTTAACATTGAAAATAGAATTGTAACCTCCGGTTTTGCTACGTACGACAAGTACCATGTCGTACTATACGCCGCTTCTTGCTTTATGCAAGCGGAAGACGTCAGTGACGGGTACTTTTTGGGCGATCAGGTCTTTTTTTACTTCCTCCGTCGGGATTTCCTTCGGGATCCGTCTGATGACTACTCGGATGGGCTTCTCCTCAGGGAGAGAATAGGTGTGGATTGTGGAACAGGTGGTTTTTTTTTTTTTTTTTTTTTCTATGTGGCGTCTCACAGTTCGGTCAAAGTGACCGGATACTGCTTAACCGGACTACCCTGTGGAGACTAAGCTATATTATAGCCTCCAGCCAGGCTTGCAAAATTTCTAAAACTAAGCGACTGCGCTGAGGGCTTTCCCAGTTGGGGTCGGACCTCGGCTCAGGGCGTCGCTGGGGGGACAACAACTAGGGCTGGATCTTAATAAGGTGATTCTACCATCCGTTCGGAAAAAGCCTACGTGGAGAAGAACGGACAAGAAACTCCGATATTTACTAACGTTAATCTAACTACTATTGCACAGCACGCGGGCTGGCTTGTAGATCTTGACGGGGATTTCGCGACGGGCCTCGGCGGCGAGGACGGAACGAGTTCGGTCTGTGTCTTCGAATTGTGCTGGTCTCTTTGTTGCTCTCTTGGAGCAGGGTAGTGGCGTCATCGGGGATGGAGAGTACGAGCCTTGGACGGCGAATTTTGGAGATTTGAGATGGTTCGTAGCGGGAGGCCGCACGAATTAAGGGGTTGGGGTGATTGACAGCAGAGTCGAAAAAGCGCGTGGAATTGCGTTTCAAAAACTGCTGGATTGTGGGGATTTTTAGATCGACATGGAGGTCCTGAGTACGTACGTACCAGGGCGCTCCCGTGATCATACGGAGGAATCGGTTTTGAACAACCTGAAGCTTATGTATGTGATGGGGCTTTGCGTGTGCGAAGACGGCGCATGCATAGGTCATGATGGGACGGATGACCATGGTGAAGGTGCGCAGCTTGCACCTAAGTGACAGTTTGCTGCGTGCGTTCACCATCCCATGGAGTCTGCCTACAGCAAAAACGGCCCGCGAGCGCGCCGCTTTAATGTGCTTGGCGAAAGTGAGGTGATTATCTAGGGTGACACCTAGGTACTTGGCTTGCTCCTCCCAGGGGATCGGCTTGCCGTACATGGTGATGGGTTTTGGGGGGCGGGGGCTTTTATAACGGTTGTTATATTTTCGGTCAGGCCTTGAGAAGAGGACAGCCTGGCTTTTGTCGGGGTTGACTTCTATTCTCCAGAGGCGGAACCACTTGGCCAAGGAGTTGGCGGCTCTCTGGAGTTTTAGGGCTATGTTCATGGGGCTTCGGCCCGAGTAATAGAGGGCTGTGTCGTCGGCGAAGAGTGCCAACTGGCTCTCCTTACTCTTTGGAATATCGCTGGTGTACAGCGTGAAAGCTAGCGGGGATAATACGCAGCCTTGAGGGACTCCGGCTCGTATGGGATGAGGGGAGGAGAGTTCTCCCTCGACACGATAGCGGAAAGTTCGGTCCGACAACCAGTCTCGTAAGATGAGCACGAGACGATCTGGCACGCCAAGTTTGTATAGCTTATAAACTAAGCCATTGTGCCAGACTTTGTCGAACGCTTTCGCTATGTCGAAGAACAAAGCACCCGTCAAACTACCACGCTGGAACCCAGCACTGGTGTGTTCGACGATTCGGTGAACCTGTTGGACGCAGGAATGTTTGGCCCGAAAGCCGAATTGCTCGTCAGGGATTAGACTTTTCCGCTCGACAAAGTCCTTGAGCCGCTTATAAATAAGTCGCTCATAGACTTTTCCGAGCGAATTGACTAAACTGATGGGCCGATAACTGGTTGGCTCCGATTTGGGTTTACCCGGTTTAGGGATGCCTAACACAGTGGCTTGTTTCCAAGCTTGGGGGAAGATATTTTTGCTTAATGCAGCGTTGAAGATGGCCGTCATTAGCAACAATATGTGTTGAGGGAGGAGTTTTAACACCTTATTGGTGATCCCATCTAAGCCTGGGGCTTTTCTGGGGTGGAGCCTTTTGATGACCTCCTCTACTTCGTCTGGGGTGACGGGAGGTAGCGGGTCATCAGGGTCTTCGACGGGGGGGAGGGAGGTCCTGCGTGCGACTTCAGCGTCCACCATGTCTAGGTGAGCTTGGTCCACTGGTTGGGAGCTGGGTGTGCATTGACTTTCGAGGCTGTCAGCCAGACATTCGGCTTTTTCAGTGTTATCGAATGCAACACTCTTATCGGGGCGAATGAGCGGGGGTAAGGCTGACTCTTCAGTGGAGCGTAATTTCCTCTGAAGGTGCCAGAATGCGTGATGGGTGGGCTCAAGCTCGCTCAGCATCTTATTCCATGCCGCAGAACGATGCTCAGCAGTGCGCTCCTTTACAGCACGCTGCAAGTTGCGCATGTGAGCCTTGTTTGCGGCACAGGGAAAGTTGCTGTAGGCACGGATAGCTGCGTTCTTCTCGGTTATCAACTTCCGTACAGCGTCCGGGAGTTTCCCTTGCTGGACATCCAGCACTGAAACCTCCCTTGAACATTCGTTCAGGACGGTCTGTACGTGTGTTGTAAGCGAGTCGATCGCCGCTGTCGTGTCAGCGACCGTGTGAAAGTGCTCGGGGATCGGGGGTATCTCGGTGGATTTCAGTTTATCACTTACTTTCCTCCAGTCGGTGACCGATCTAGTGGGAAGAGGTTGTCCTGAATCTGGTTGGCCTGACCTGCTATCTAGGAGCATAACCACAGGGCGGTGGTCGGAGTCAAGTTCGTCTAGCGCTTCTATGGAGCGTAACCGAAGGTTAACGTTCTTAAGCAGCGCTACATCGAGAATGTCTGGGTTATGCGCAGTATTATTCGGGAAGTGAGTGAAGCTCATCGGGGCGAGTACGTCATAGTTGAGTACTGAGCCAAGGTTCAGCACCAACTTTCCCCTAGGGTTAGTAACGGTACTGTTCCAGGCTGGATGTTTTGCATTGAGATCACCTGCTAGGATAACAGAGTCACTCATGTTAAAGAGGGCGGTAAGATCTTTTTTAAGATCGTCTGGGTTCGTAACCGATGACGCCGAAGAGTGTGGAGGGCAATAGGCTGAGATGATGGTGATCGATTGATGACCAGTCATTCCTAGCCGACAGGCTGAATATTCCAGGTTCGAAAAGGGGTTGGGAGGGGTGATTTCGCTACAGTGAAACTCATTTTTGAAGTAAATGAGGGTGCCTCCACCGTGGGATCGAGTCCTATCGTTGCGAACTATCCTGTAGTTGGCAATTTTGGGGGAGCGATGGTATGGTTTTAATAGAGTATCCTGCACAAGGAAGATGTCCAGCTGGTGATCGCGAAGAAACGTTGCAATCTCACCACGCTGGGTATTAATGCTATTAGCATTGAAGAAACCTAACCTAAGGGATCTGGGTTTGAGGCAATTACTTCTCATTTGTGAACCCATTGTCCGCCTATGAAGATGTACTTATCGAGTACCTGGGTGATGGTGGGGTATTTGGTGAAAACTTGGAGGCTCGATAAGCCTCCAGGGGGATTAGCTGGGTCTGACAACTCAGCGCGAAGGGCATTGGCCTCTGGAGTCATCCAGATCGCGTATGCGTTGAAGATGACTTCAAAGTTACAGCGATAGGAGCTCTGGGCGGGTTGGGCTACAGGGGGCAGACGTGCACCGACAGCGGTGGTGGAAGCCACCTTGTTGGTTTGCGCTGGGGCCGATGTGGCCAAGATTTGGCTGGGCACTGGGATCCTAAGATCCATCAGCGCCGGAATGGGCTGGGACGACTGAGGTGCCACACTAGTGTGGTTCAGTTTACCCCAGGGAGAAGGTCTCTGAGGGGCTAGTCGAGTGGGGGCTTGTGTGGGAGGGGCGGTTTGCGAAGTGGGAGCTTCGCGAGTTTGGCGGTCGTCGTGATGCTTGGCCATTTTAGGCGCAAGTTTGGGCGCTTTCGGGCAACCCCGGTAGTTGACAGGGTGCCCTACTTGGCCGCAGAGTACGCAGCTGGGAGGCTCCGTACACTCTGAGCGGTCCTTTGGTCGGGGGCAGATTTTGGTGCCGTGATCCCCTAGGCACTTTACGCACCTGGGGGTGGCGAAGCAATTGGCCTGGGAGTGGCCGTAAAGTTGGCAGTTGTGACACTGACCAACGACGTGGGGGCGATAGGGCTTTTCAATCGATGTGCCCGACAGGGAGCATACCGTCTTGACGCCGAAGATGGGGTTCTGGGCTTCGGTACGGCTGCATACAACCAGTACCATATCATATTTTTGTCCTCCTCTCGCTTTATGTAAGCGGTGGACTTCGAGGACGGGGACGTTCTGTGAGAGGAGATCCTTTCGGATATCCTCCGTCGGGATCTCCTTGGGGATGCGGCGAATCACCACTCGGGTGGGCCGGTCCTCCGGGAGGGTATAAGTATGGAACGAAATGTTCCTAACTTAGGTGGAATTGGGGCGCCGGGGTTCTTATACTTCCCGCGGTAACACAACGATAGCGACTTCTTATTTTTCCTGTACTGCCATCTATCGAGCTATACGACAATTTCACGAATATTGAGCTCGATCAACGTTTGCTCATCATTTTCGTATTAAAAAAAAGTCGAAACAAAAGTAGATTCAGTATTTTGCATGGAGCGTCTGCTTGTCCACGGAGTCCCAGCGCTAAGAAAGAAAATGTAGTTCAAATAAATCTCACTTGATGGCGCGATATGCACCGATTTGTTATTGAATTGTGTGTAAAATATTTTTTTTCCGGAATTGAACATAAAAATTGTATGTTCTTGTTTAATCAACTCTGTTAAGCACAAAATTATGGAATATTGGGCTCTTAATTCACATTTCAAAGAATATTTGAACGGATCATTTAAAATTGATGCCAAAAGATGACGCGGTTATAAATTTCTAAGGCATTGCACTTGGTTGTTTAAATTTGTATTGTAACACATTTTGGTGAAATGATACTGTAAAAACGTGCAAAAAAATATTATAAAATAAAAAGTCGCTGTATTTAAAGAAACTGGCCAAGTGCGAGTCGGACTCGCGCACGAAGGGTTCCGTACCATTATCGCAAAAAACGGCAAAAAAATCAGGTTTGTTGTATTGCCACAATTAAATATTTATTTAAACCTGTTTTTAATATTTGTTGTTATAGTGGCAACAGAAATACATAATCTGAGAAAATTTCAACTGTTTAGCTATCACGGTTCATGAGTTACAGCCTGGCGACAGACAGACGGATTGTGGCATCTTAGTAATAGGGTCCCGTTTTTACCCTTTGTGTACGGCCCTATTAAAGTATCCACGTCAATCAATTCGTCTTAGCCTTGTCACTGGCTACATTAAAATTGAAAATTTAGAAAAAAAGGCGGCTTTTGTTTTATTCTTTCATACCCACCGTGTGGGGTAGACGCAAACAGGAAGAAAATCATGCTGTGCAGTCGGAGGATACATCTGGTTTTGGTCAGCCAGCTCGCGAATAGGTATGTATCCTCCGACTGCACAGCATGATTTTCTTCTTGTTTGCGTCTTTTTAGTTCGCTTCTTAAGCAGTCGGGTTTACAGATTTCTGATTTAAGGGCCTTCTACCGCTTTAGGGCCGTAAAACGGTTACGGCGAGGCTAAAAGGTTTAAAAAATATATATATTTATTTTTTATTCATGTACATTATTTTTGAAACAAGGTTTTTTCGTGTAACTAATAGTTTTGCTTTAAAAAAATAATTAACAACATTATATTTTTTTCGCAACTTTTGGATACTCCTTCAAAGTGACTTGGATGTTTAAAGATATTTTTACACAAAAAATTTTATGGCTGGAATTTCTTCTTAACTGAAACAACATAATATGTAAATCAAATAATATTATGTAAACAAAACTGTTCAAAAGGAGGTTCAATATTGATATTTTGGCTTCGAGCGGGCGCACGGCCAGTACTGCGTTAACATTGGGGCGTATATATCGCCTTAATATTGGGGCGTTTAAATCGTCTTAACTTTTTAAAAGACCCGCGCCGCTGAGTGTAGGTATCTACTGACCTTATCACAATGGAATCATTAAGTCCGCCACTATACCTGCGTTTGTGTGCATGAAATATTAAATAAAAAAACATGGTGGTATTGACACTTCGAAGTATGCGGCATCAGGGGCAAGTACGTGACGTGTCATGCCATTATGATTTCTTGTTAGGAACAGATAATGCCATTCGTCCTGTAAAGCCCAATATTTTTCTCACACTGGAACAATGATGACATTGGACACTTCATTCTTGACCCCTTTAATCTGACGTATCAAAAGTACCTATCATGAACAGTGCGGTCCCAAAGACCTCGCACACTACTTGAGTCGCAATCTCGCAAAACTGAAACTTCTACCATCAAGAATGTTTGGCTGCATCAAGCTGGTTGGAAATAATCAAGGAACATATTATATTATACACCAATGGGACAGAATGCTGTTTGGTTTACTTTCAATACTATATATGCTCCTGAGAGACTACTAATATTGTAAATGATTAATATCTATATCTTCATTATTAACATTATTTCTCACTCATATATCATTACTTACCTACTTAATTATTATTGTCGTTGATTGTGTTGTTCTTTGGAGTTTAGAGAAACAAAGTAGATTTTAATAAGTATTTCTTTTTTTTAGTTTCAATTTTGTTTTCATGTTAGCCTATATGTCTACTCTATGTAATCATCATCATCATATCAGCCGAAAGACGTCCACTGCTGGACATAGGCAATCTCGCAACCAGCGGATCCCCGCAACCTTCACCAGGTCATCGGTCCACCTGTTGGGAGGCTTTCCAACGCAACATCTTCCGGTTCGCAGTCGCCACTCCAGAACCTTTCTGCCCCATCGGCCATCCATTCTGCGAGCAAAGTGCCCTACCCACTGCCACTTAAGTTTGGAAATTCTTCGAGCTATATCGGTAACCCTGGTTCTCTTGCGAATCTCTACATTTCTGATTCGATCACACAAGGAAACGCTGAGCGTAGCCCTCTCCATTGCCCTTTGGGTGACTGTAAGCTTTTTGATGAGGCCCATTGTGAAAGTCATCACTAACAAAACACAAATTACTACTTAAGTTTGGCAATTCTTCGGACTATGTCGGTAACCCTGGTTCTCTTACGGATCTCTACAATATCTCTAAGTAATATAAAACTTGAAATATGTAAGTGCTATGCACTGTGTAAGTGACAAATTCACTCTAGATTTTAAGTTTAATTTGTTATAGTACCCCAAAGAATGTATTAGTTAATAAGTCGTGAAGTGCCATAATTAAATAGTGAAAAGGCCAACGACGATATAACCACAAAGGCCGAACGAATTTGGATGATATTGGGCACACGAGTAGATCGCAATTTTTCACATTCACGCGGGCGAAGCCACTTGCAAAAACTAACACTGCACTAGTGCTGCATTTTATAGGAATTCGAATAAAACAGAAGTTATTTTTTAAGACACGATTTATTTAATATTGATAATTAGACAATGAGAACGACAAAAAATGAAAATAAACATCACAATTAATTCAATCACATACTTAAAGTACAAAACTTAAAACGGTCATAAATAAGTAAAATTACTTAACACAATACTGGTTGAAACGAAAACAAAAGTCTTTGATTTGGTAATCAAAGACAAAAAATCACAGACGGTATACGGTGCAATGAGGGCCTACACAGGCGATAGACAATCCGCGCACCAAATTTTAAGGCAGCAACCTAAAAACAATGTAGACCTTACATAATTAAGCCGGCGCAAAATTGATCGCTCAAGTCCATCGTCTGCGTGGGCCTTATAAATAAGATACGTCACACAAAATTAAGTAAATAAAAGTACACAGAAACATTTTGGAATGCATTAATACTAATATCAATACTAGAAGACAACCATTTGGTTATGACCAATGACCCAAAGTTTTATAAGTAACCAATATTTCTCTCTAAACAGGCAAATAATTTGATTTACTACCACTAAGTTACGATTAAGTCATGGCTAGGCCACTATTTTACTCGATCTACTTAGAATAGAACGTCAGCTGTATTTTGATAAGCTCTAAACAGCTTTTTTTTTAACTACAAAGGCCCTTATAAGAAAACTGATGAACATTTTATCCATTTTTTGGGACTTAGTTCCTATAGATATGGGACCTGCCGAATAATTTATTCTAATACTTTTTCTCCTAATTTACACACAAAACTGGCGGTGAATTGCGTAAATCGGTGAAAAACAAAATAATCTTATAGATAATGTTAAACACTGAACTTAAATTAAACACACTTATCATTTATCGTCACATGCAATCCTAATCATTGTACAAACCAAAAATTAAGTACATAATTATACTCTTTAAAATTAATATAATAATTTTATGAAGTTACTTTTATAACCCGTCCCTAATATCAGTTCACATTGCCCTAAGAAAAATTGCTCTTTAATTAATACTCTAGATGTAACATTAAAGGTGTTTTCCCCGCATCAACCTGAAATAAGCCTTAGTACATAATTGTACCAAGCTGAGGCCAACCATAAATTTTGCTAGTCAGACCTCAGCTCATTTTTTTTGAGAAACTGCAGGTTGGTTTTAAGCTGGTGCCATACAATAGACATCTTAGTATCATGTATGGGTCCAAGCGTGCGCCATAGACAAAAGGACATGATCTAAACTTTGCATGCTGCGCCTTGCATGTCAGGGATGTAAAGTTCGTCAGACGGGCCGACTTGCTGCCAGTGAAGAGACTTGGACTTGATTGTCACGGGTTCCTGAAAAAAGGAAAAGTAAATGTTAGCTATGTTTTTATGATCAATTACTTGTCTGTGGAAGTGTTGAATTTCAAGAGTTTGGCAAATATTCAAATTCAGAATATTAGTTATCTATTGTGACGGAAACATGAGCTCGTTTTATTAAAATTAGATCTAGCTAGTCTTCAAAATGCCGCAACAGAAAAAGTGTTATTTATTGCATCGGTGTACAACTGTACAGTACAAACCAGTGGATGATCTCGTACTCTCGTACATACAATGCAAGTATGTAATGCTGGGGGAAACGTACGTAATGTGCCCGTGGGCAGCAGTAGAACTGCGGTTTTGTATGCTTGTCATAACGATTACACAGGTTGGGTACTTGGGTAGTTTTCGGACAAGGATCAGGAAAATGTTGAAGACTTAGGACTAATAAAACAATTTTTATTAAATAAGTAGGTATTCACCTATTCGTTTTGGTATTTATTATAGCTATACTTATTATATAAGAGAACAATATTCTTTACGGTTTCTTTTCATGAGTACTAAATGGTAAAAAAACGATATTATCTTTTATTTAAAACAAATAGGTATTACATTTCTCGCATTTCTGATTATGAAGCCCAGCTAGGTTCCTTCGTTCAGCACCTTAAACTCTGCATCATTAACGGCATTGAAAACCGTCTGTTTAACTTGTAACTGTAGTTTTTCTGGCAGTCTTTTCACACTGGCAGCCATTGCCAAAAAGAATGTGTCTATAGGATCCCTTTCTTTTTTTGACTTAGCCTCCATGTAGTTTTGTAGAATCTCCGCGAAGGTTGGTGTTACAGCTCTTGACAAAGGTGTCGACTGTGGAATTGAAGATTCTTGTGCTGTGTCTGCTGCAGTAAATTCATCAAATTCTATGTCTTCTAAATACCTTTCTTGCTTTAAACAACTTTCAGTTGTGCTCTCTACTGCCGGTGTATTTTCATTACTAACCATTATACTAGTGTTGTTCATATGATCGTAGTATTTTATATAAGGTTTGAGAAATTCAAATTCCCATTCGTACTTAATGAGGCGCCTGGTAGCACCAGAAGTCGGTTCACTTTTTTCCCGGGTTTTTAAAGCTTTCCTAAAGTTATCTCTGAGTCGCCGCCATTTTATTATGCACTCTTGAACTGTAAATATACAAATAGGCATTAGGTAAAAATTGGCGTAAATAACTTCAAATAGCAATTTAGCAAAGCAAAAACAGCAATTTAAAGCTTATAATATATGTGCTATTACTAACTACAAAACAAATTTAAAATAAATAAGTACATATTCTTACTTGGAATTCCCATTTCGTTACTAATTTCATCCCATGCGTTTTGTTTACTGATTCTGTCACTGTAGTTTCGTGAAGAAGCATTATAAAGACATTCATGTAGTTTTACTAACGAAATTAGTTTTTCATCTACGTCCATTTTCTTAACAATAAAATTAACTGTCTCGAGTGACTTGAGTCTAGTTCACTAATGACAATGTGTATTACCATCGACCATACAGCCCCATGGTCGATGTGTATTACAGAAAAGAAACTCAAAACAAAATGGCGGCCAGTTTGCAGTCTACGTTGCGCGGGAAGCGCCGCCGCGGCCGACGGCATCCGAGCGAATCCGAACGTATCCGAGCGTAAGCTTTGGCTGCCGTCCCCGCAGAATGTGCGATGCGCGCCGGTTCTTAATTACCCCATCATCTGCATAGCATTACCGGTTACCCAATTATGTTGCTTGGGGTCAGCTTCCAATCTTACCGAGCGCAGCTGAATACCAGTAGGTATTTCAAGTGCACTATTAAGTATGTCCTATTATGTCTCCACAGCCTTTACGAAGAATAATATGACACGAAGAATATTTAGAATTCAAGCAGGGAACTTATTTTTTGAGCAGATTATAGTTGGACGCAGTGGCGTCCAACTAACTAAGAATAACAGCACAGTTCTGTGATTTGAATGTAAATGAACAACTAGCTTTAGGCACTGGCTGCACACTTATTCTACTTTGTGATGTCTGTGTTGCAAAAAAATACTATACCACCTGAGGTTTCGATTTTTCCATTGGCCTAGCTAGAACCTGAAAAGCTGAAAGCTGAAAGCTGTCCAGTGAATCAGATAAATACCACTTGCACAACATTATTTACACAGGTGCCTTTATTAGTCCAAGAAAATGTGTCACGTACCTATGTTTCAACAATGAATAGCTGACTTTCTAAACGCGTATGAATAACACTTACTTAATGAGCAAATAAAATTGATTACGTCAATAACATAATGAACAACACTATTCCAAAGTTAAGGCCTTTCATTTCTCCGAAAGAGTCTCGAAAAATCGGTATCTCAATCGTCCGGTTCCATGGTGTAATGGTTAGCACTCTGGACTTTGAATCCAGCGATCCGAGTTCAAATCTCGGTGGAACCTATCTCTTTTTGTAGAATGTTTTCAATGTTTTTCGTGTAAGCGATAACGTAGAATTCAATGAATCGTTTGTAAACAATACTGGAATCGTTTAAACAAAATTGATATTGACAGTAAGAAGTGCGCAATTGATCTTATGTCAAAACATTCAACTTGTTTTGGTTTTAAACGTTTTTTAAATCATGCATGAATGCCACATTGACTTTTTACGAGTATTATTTTCTATGAAAAGAGGGCCTATTATGCCACTAGGCATGTGCGTAGGTACTATCAGATACTATGCAAAAAGTCAATCAAAGTATATTATTTGCGAACTTATATCTACCGCTTGGACCCTGTATAACTTATCTGAGAGTGGTAATGCGAGATAACATCTATTTGTCAGATAATCGCAACAGGTGCTATATAATAAAGTAGAAAATGAACAAAAGAAATTTACTAAATTATCGCACGGTCAGATTATCGCTTTCATTAAATAGGTCCCTGGACCTTCTAAGATGCAGATAAGCAGTATATAAAGAAACAATACCACGATGTGCATACAAGCGAGTCCATCGATAACGAAACATAATTACGTTCGCGTTTTTATTAATTATTTATGCTAACTACTCACAAATTTATCTTTATAGAATAAAACTCAAATAAATCACGGAATAAAAATCTATAACCGTGACTGTTCGATTAAAGATAAGTGTTAAATTTTACAAAATGCGTCGATATAAATAAAATTAGCAGTTCTCGTCCTGTTTTGGAACTCTGGGTTTTTCCAAAACACAATAATTTTAAATTGCATAAAAAAGCTGATGTTTTTCTTGTAATTTCGTAGACGATTTTCCTTTATTGTTGAAATTATGTTCTTTTATGGTATTGGTTTTATGATTAATGGAAGTAGCTACAAAAATAATGTGGTTGTTTATAAAATGTAAATGGTTAAAGAACTCAAACGCCTTAGTAAACTTTAAACATTTATTTTCCCTATAAACACATTTTTTGTTACCCACTATCCAGGGTCCGCGAGCATAGACCCTGGATCTTCTTCTAAATCAGAAATAATGGCTATGTAGAATGTAAACGTAACTTTTCGCTCATGTTTAAACACTCAACAAAACTTCTTTATTAGTCGATCGATACTCGTTAAAGACTTGTACTGCTAGTATTACCTCGCCATTAGCCGGTCGGTAGGTAACCAAGAAAATCGATATCGGACCAAACAATACAGCTAGTTCTCTACGCGAGGAGGTAATAAAAGCACAAATTGATACCTAATTGGTAGCGCAAGGTTGCAAACTGATTTCAATTCAATTCGTATCAGACTTCGTTGAAATGTTTTCGTATATTATGGAAATTATGTTTTGAATTGTGTTTATTTCAATCGAGATCTGTTTTGATAGGTAATTTAACTACGCTTTTATACAAGTAGGTTAAACACACAAATAAACAATTTTTAAACCAGTAGATGTTTAGGTATAAAAACAAATACGGAAAAAGATACTTTAATTGTTCAAATAACAGTGCGCATGATATCATAAATATATGATAAGTAAAACAAATGCGCAGTAGGTAACTTCGTAAATATCAATGATCAAACCACGTTTATCGTATTTATCATGAATTTTACATTTAAATCAAACAAGTCTGCCAAAATTATTAATTGATGTTGGTCATACAGGTTGACAGTTACATATAGCATGGCAATCAGCCAATCAATGTCTTTCTATCGAGACACACCTCTTTGTAAGTTAATACATAACTTGTTCTGGTGATAAAACTATCATGTCTATCAAGATAAATTATTCATCATATATCAGCCGAAAAACGTCCACGTTTAGAAATGAAGTTCTCTATAAATATGATCCTTACTCAAAAGTTGTCAAAGAATTTTCAGCTTTTAGTAATTTCATATTACCGTTTTCTGATGCGTCAGCTTAAGGAAAAAGTAGTTTTATAGTATAAAATAATGAACTTGTATATTTTATATATCTCTAATTCTCTATATTCAAGGTTATATATTATGAAACTTCCTACGTTCGCTTTTGGTAGAATTTTATCACCACATTCAGCGATATTGGAGGGTTTCGATCCATTAATTTGTATTTTAGCACGTGCGTCGCCTTTGGCGGGCTAACAACATTAAAGATTTAAATAGAACAACGGACTGCACTTCCGAGTGAACTACTTACGACAGTTCGTTCATATAACACTGGTGGTCTATTTGTACACTACTTGGTATTGGTTGATGCATTGTGTTTATAAAATTAACAAGGATAGCTATCCCTGTCTCCATGGGTGTTGTTCTAGTCAGCCATTTGTGATAGATAGACAGACAGTCCCCATCAGTCATTCTGAAAGCGTGGTGATGTAGATATGGAGTTTTAATTTTATTAGTCTTTTTCAATTTTATCACGCTTGTTTCCGCCTCCATGTTATTCTTTGACTCTATTTGGCACCGGCTCAATATCTTGTAATACTTAAAGATTTCCACATTATTACCTACCTCCTCTGAGTCAATGTCGCAATAATTTCACTGAATAGAAACACCGGTATTGATCGGTAGTCAGACAGTGAAAGCTTTCAACTGAAACAAAGCTAAACGAGTTTATCATAAACTGATAAGTCGATTCGAACAAGTGGAACCAGTCTGGGTTTTGATAGTGGAGAATTTTCTAGTACCTAGCTTTTGTTTTTATTACGGTTTCATGGAGCCGATTGATGGACTGAAAGACATTGAATTAAAAATATTCATGTCTGGTAGGTAGAATAAATTTTGAGTATGAATGTGGTTGCCTATGAGAGTACCGTAAGACCAAAGAAATATTGAATGGATTGTGTAAAGAAAGGCATGTGACTACTGAATGACGGCTTCCAAATAAGTATGGAAGGAGAATACTTGTAGTCTTTCTTTCTTTTTCGTGTGAGGGGTGACACCTGGTGTCAGTTACTTAAGCCCCACAGGCCTCTGACGTGGCTATATCATACTTACATTAACAATATAAGTCCCAGGTACCCTCACGATGCCTGAGATGTCCAAGATAAACTTAGAAAGTATAATATATGAATTTGAAAAAGTCACATTGGTATTTGCCCGGCTTTGAACACACGACCTCAAGCACTAGAGGCGAGCCACGACAAACAGCACTTAAGGACATGTAGTGGCGATCCCAAATAAATTGTTAAAGGGAAAGAGAATGATGAATTCTTGTCTGGTAGTAGCCATGGACAAAAGAAGGTATAGCACCTGCTTTATCACGTTTTTTGCCGTAACCGTCATACTCATAATAATAAAAGGGCGGACACTTGAGTCGCAGCTTGCAACCACAAATAAAACCTGTTACTAAAAGAAAAGAGTGCAAAGAACTCAGCGACAAAAAAACGGAACAGATGTAATACTCGGTACACGTCTCAAGGGCAAGAGCTTTTAAAATTATGAATAATAAGAGTAAGATATTACGAAACTACGGGCGATGAAAACTTTCAGTAAAGAAATTATGACAGAAAACTGAAATGTAACATGAAATTGAAAACTCTTGTCCATAATGACACAATGGTGTTGGATATTTATACCGAACACTACAAATTGGAGAGAGCTGACAAAAGATCATTAAAGACCATAAAGATAATGAGTTTTTAACAGTCATTCATGGCTTTGTGACCATAAATGCGCTTATTTTGAGTTTAATTTACGTAGATGAGTGGTGAGTTGATGAACAATACGCGAATGCAGTGGGATTAGTTATTTTGTTGATAATAGAACATTTCCAGTAGCCTCGGAGTATGTCTCGGATAACGTAATCCTACACCTAAGTGCTGTTTATTATTGCAATTAAGTCGTTTATCTTGTGGGGATTGACAATAGCTACCGGATTTTATTACAAGAGCTATAAAGTACCTGCTATAAATAATACAATACATAATTTTATCAAACCTTAAGACATTAAGATATTATCGCAATTTTTTGTGTAAATGCATATTGCTGAAAATATTTTGCCATATTGTAGGTATTCTCGCGAAACTTCTTGGCCGCTCAGAGGATGGCTACAATGTCTGCGCAGTAGTAAATCTAATACCAAAACAGCACCTTCTTTTTCTGGTAATTTACTGCTGTGAAGAAATAATACCTGTGAAGCTAACAGTTGTTACGGGTAGCCAAGCTGGGGGTTTCGTGTTATTTATATTATTGTACACCCAAGATAAAACAATACAGAAATTATAACAAACACACAGCAGGTGACATTTCCCGTTCCGCGATCTCTTCCAGACAAACTAGAATACAAAGAGATAGCATGGATACGATCTGTTAGTTCTGTTACCCAGTTTTCATGTTGTAGAGGTCACTTAGGTAGTCGCTCTATGTAAATTCTGGTATTCGGGTGATTTCGGTTAGACGGGAAACCATCCCCAATCCCACACATTTGGAGAAAAGCAAGTCAGATTGAAACTTTCTTTGTAAGATCTCACCTTTAGAGATAAGTTTCTCGTTCCGAATCAAGACAGTAAAAAAGATTTGAACAAGGTTTATCCAACAATATGATCGATTTCCTTATGTTGTAGCAGCCAAGAAATACGTAATAGCGCCAAAACCATTGGCAAAATACTAGCTCGGACGGACGTACGGACCATATCGAGAGAATCGTAAATTATATGCTTTGAAAAAGCTAAATCTTTATTGCCAACAAAAATATTACTTCTCATACTAATATAATTAATAATTTTGGCAATCTCTGAACGCCAAAAGTTAATTCGTCAACATGTGGGCGTTTTGCCAAAGATACTGAATCTGAGCATCAAAGTGAAGCACAAATTATGGTTAGACGATTTGCAGACACTCGTAAATAAGAATATCTTGGATCGGAAGAGAAACATCTTGGTATTGGCGTTTTGAATAAGATCAATGCAAGTTATAAGGATGATTCACACAAATTTACTAAAGGCATGGTTAAAACACTGAAGTAAAACGCACAACTAACATCTTCAATGAATTAATGACAAGTTTTTTATCGTGCGTTATCATCGTTTTCATTAAGAAAGACACTCAGTCTAATAAATCTATGGAGCATAAAAGACAGCTCGCTGAAACACGAATCGATCGCAGGTAGAACGCCTTCCTTCACCAGTACTATTACAGCTAAATCTAATCATTTAGTAAAATGAACGAGACTAACTAAATTATGATTTCGAGAACTGCTTATAAATGAACATTTTTATGAGGAGTTATGAAATCAAAACAATTCACAATCGAAGGTTAGTTCTGGTTAGTTCACATAAATAACATTTTCATTCTTATTTATGACTTTATGCTTCACACCACTTACGATTTACGTTTAGTCCAGGCCATAATGTATCGGTACAGACATCTGCAAGGAAACAGACGTGAATTGAAGAGGGAAGTATCTTTATTATAGCTTTCATAGAGATATTTAAATTTGAATTATCTCTGAAGTGCGTACAATTCATACAAAGATATTATTATCGATGTTTATTGACTTGAAGAGTATTTTAGTCTGAATAAGGTACCTACGTGAAACAATGCAGACTTCGAGAATATCGAAGTGGCTGCATTAAAAGAACCTACGTTATCTAGACAAATGGACCGATTGTTAGAAAACTAGTTGACTATACGGAAAACAACATAATAGTCAATAGGTTTTAAGGTCATCGAGTCAAGAGCGAGATTTGTTTATTTTTTGTTGCCACTTCAGAGTTGTTTTTCCTGGTGATGTTAAACAGAACCGAGTCTGAATGGCACGAACAATGTGTTACTAAAGAGTTCAACTTGATGCTTACGAATGATATTCGTTGTTGTAGTGTATGGGTAACATAGTAATTAATTAGGATTATGAATTTTATTTTTCGTAGACGTTCATACAAAGATATCGCGGCATGTAAATTGAGAAACATCATCCGAGTTCTTAGATTGTCACGATAATAGCATATAAACATAACGTGACTCAGACGGTACTCTACTTAAGGGGCTACAAGCGCTTTAGTGCCGTAAAACGGGAACTTTCTAAAGCATACTCCTTAGTAAAGGCTAGGTTAAAAGGTTTGAAAAAAATATATATTTATTATTGTTTCATGTACATTATTTTTAAACATGTTTTTTTCGTATAACAAATGGTTTTACTTTAAAAAAATAATTTGCGGCACGATATTTTTCGCAACTTTTTAATACTCCTCCAAAACGACTTGAAAGTTTAAAAATATTTTTGCTCAGAAAAATTGATGGCTGGAATTTCTGCAAAACTGAAATAGCATATTTAAACCAAAAAATATTTTGTAAACAAAACTGTTCAAAAGGAGGTTTAATATTGACATTTTGGCTCCGAGCGGGCGCACGGCCAGTACTGCGTTTACTTTGGGGCGTATATATCGCCTTAAAAGATGGCGTAAGTGAGATAGATGGTGCGGTAAATTCTGGTAGCTAGTATATCTACCAGACATTGCTTGCGTTAAGAGAGGCTCCAAACACGTCTTAATGCGATGCTAATTGTGACAATAAACCATTTTTATCCGACTTACCAAAAAGGAGGAGGTTCTACGTTCGACTTCTTGTAAGTTTTTTTTTTGTTTATGTTCACCGATATCTCCGTCAATTGTGGACCGATTTTGAAAATTATTTTTTTGTTGAAGGAGTATGTTTCGAAATTGGTCCCATTTTAATTTGGTGAAGATCTGTTGAAAAACTCCTAAGATAAACGACAGAACTCTTCAATAAATTACAGCAAATCTCTCGGGATTGCTGCAATCGCATGTCTGTTTATTGATGATACCATTTCATAACATAACATCACGCCAGTACGCTCTTAAGGGGTACGCAGATCTCTCATTTCACCGGTTATGTTCATGTTTCATGAAATTCGGGTAATCTATTCTGGCGTTAAGGTAACTTACTAAACAACTTGCCTATTAGGCAGGTACAACTAAAAAGTGTAAAATAAAAAAGATTTTTTAGTCGAAGTCGGGAGTCGAAGAAAGTTTTTTTGTATTTGTATCTACGACTCACACCATTACATATCAATGACAAGTAGTAAAGAAATAGCATCTCCGGAATAAAAAAGAATCATTTACAAATATTTCATATATATCACACAAAAATAACGTTAACTTTGACACGGGACTAACTGTGTCAGAGGCACAGACCGCATGTCGCTCGTGCCGTGACGTCACTTATCGTATTAGCTGTATCTGGGTCAGGTTTGACTCGTAACCAAATCATTATATCGGATAATGATATGTGAAAAGGTTTCTATCGTGGTATAAACTTATTATAGTACAATCGATTGCTATCGTCGACTAGGGCGATCGAAAGTATAGGGGATATATTGTATGCGAAAATCCCACTGGGCAAGACTTGAAAACTGAGAACCATAGAATAAATGTAGGACTTGTTACAATGGACCAACTGTTAGACCTTGAGGGACTCCAAAACGCCATCACGCAGAAACCATGTTAGTTAAAACTGAAATCACTGTTAATGAAACGGGTTTCGGCGCGTCTCAGTTTACACTAAACCTGGCAAAGTAGAAGAGTATTTGAAGATTAACAGTTCACATAGTAACTGTTAACAAGATTTTATTTGTCTGGCAAATCTTTATCGTCTTCTATCGATTGGTTTTCGATAGACTTTCTTATTAATGTATTCAGATGATGACTGCGACCGAAGTAGCGCTTGAAGCCTAGCCTAGGCTCAAATTTTCATTCTATGTATTGTATGTGTGAAATTTTTATACAACAAACTATTTTTGTACCGAGAGTTGGATGTTTTCCTCGAGGTCACGCGTGGTGTTAACGTAATGAGCTTATAAATCACTCACGTGGTGCATGATAGTCATACTAGTAGTAGCAGGTAACCCGCATAAAAACTGTACAAGCGATAACCAAGAGTTACTAACAGCACCATTATGCGACAAGATAGTTGGAGTTTCAGGATGCTCGAGTTAGTTACTTAGATTTTGACTAAGTAGATACTGAACAAATAACTCGAAAGAATGTAAATGTGAAACCGACAAGCCCGCCACACTATTTCCAACTTCTGGAAGCCAGGATCAACAGTGGCGACCAAAAGAAAAGCGAAGCAATGAAGCTCGTCATGTTCCGGGGAAACGACTTAACTGCCTTGAACAGCTCCGCAACGCTATTATCCCGACTACGAACTTATCTAAGCCTGACAAGGGTCGTAAACATGAACTGGATTTGGTTAGGGATTAATCCTATCAGAACCAAAAAAAACAGTTTTGATTAGGTCGGAAATAGCCATTTTTTATGAGTCTAAATATAGATCGACCCTTCGAACTTGATTAGGCCTTTGATAAGGTTTGATGAAAAGCCAATTGCATGTTCGGATATCGGATTTTGATTGGCTGGCAGCGGTGACGAGATTCGCAGTGATTCAAGAGCTTGCACTTTAACCAAATGGTGAATCAGACTACTGAAATCAACCATTCTCCATATCCCACTAGACCAAGTCTCCGGCGATAAGTCGACAGTGCGTAATGGCTCAAACGTTAACATCCAACGTATCATAATCCGGTGCAGACAATGGAAAATCAACATAATTATCACCTGAAGCATTCATGACAATGAGTTCACGTTACCCCATTACCGTATTATTGTTAACTGCTCGGGATAAGGCGAGAAAATCAAACAATGTGTCATTTTCAAGACGGTAACACTCATAATTCTAATAGATCGGTGATTCATACATGTTTTCCTCGGAACCTTATCTGTTTCGAGGGTATTCTCGGTATATTCCGATTCGCGAAACTACGAAAGGAAATTGACAATCATGTGATTGTTAACTTTATCAATTATCGGTTTTGATTTACTGATAGTCCTTAAATGCTGTTGCTACTAAACATCCATTTGATAAAATTCACAGTTTTATTAAACATGGAGTCATGGACTTAAAGAGATCAAAACTATACCCGTCTTTTAATTCTTGTAAACTAGAGCCTAGATCTCTAATCCCTTAAGCTAAAGAACACGTCATCAAAGACGACGAACACCTAAACGAGCTCTCGTAAAACTATACCAAAGACAAAACAATGCGCGCACTACTCATTATTCAAAGCGAGTCTAAAGAGTTTTACACAAGGAACTGGTTCCCATATGGTGCTCGGCATTTACGGCCTTGGAGTTGCTTGTTTACTTTACAAAACAAGCAACGGTTCTTGTTTTGATGATATTTTCAAGGGTTTTCACTCATAAGATGAAGGAGAAAACTATACATCAACATGTATGAAATTTGTAAAGATTTAGACGTTATCAAAGTCACCCTATGGGATTTTAGGATTAGCCAAAAGTAGTGACAGGCTGACAGGCTTATCTATCGTGAATGTTGTGAATATTTTAGTGTTTGTTACGATTAATTCAGTATATTTATGGTGGTTTAATACCTGTCTTATGTCGCTTTTTTATAATACCAAAATGTGGTTTCAATGACGAGGTGACCGCTGAACGTCTTTTAAATAAAATGTTGAAAAATTACGACACTTAAATATTCTTACCTTAGCAATAAGTTTTCCGTCATCTCCAATGAGGAACTCTTCTAATCCAAAGACAAGGGGTGAAGCATTTCCTAAGTGGAAAATCCTGGAGGACGTCCCTCTTGTTACTCTGAATTCGATAGTCTTCGCCATGAGTACATTCGTGATCATGTATACTGATTTCTTGCCTTGCAGATCTGGAACAATCAATGAGAAAGTTGATGAGTCTAATGTAACCAGCGACAATTATGGATATCAAATTTTCTTAAAATTAAAAACAAGTTAGTCGTGTTTGGGCTCAAAACAATTTGAAAGGCAGCGTTCTAATTCTGAATCTGATCATAATATTTAAACAAATTTAATTTATGATAAGCCAAACCGCGTCGGCAGAAAATCGAAACAAAAACGCCGATATACAAAGCAAATAAGATAATACAAGTACAACCGATAGGTTTTGTTTACGATAAATATTGATAGACACGCCCTCTACACTTCGATTGTTTTAGTAATCAACCTTCGAATTTTCGTCAGGTCACCTATGCGAGCTCTTCGGCTGACCTGACGATGATGGTGAAAATGTAATTTAAGACTATTAAGTTAATATACACGCATGTGACTAAAAGATATATGATTTTAAATATGGAGAGGGAGAGAAAGGTCCCAGATAAGATTTTTTTTGGGAATGGTATGAAAGAATGACTTCGTTTGCATTTGTATTATTGTGTTTGATTTCTTGCGGATTTTTATCTAACCAACGAATAAGCTTTCTTAATGGATTCCGACAACTTTGTTATTGTATGTTTGTATTACAGTAAAATGATTGTTAGAAAGCTGTATTTGAAAAAAAAAAAAATATTTTAGCAATCCGGACTTTTACTGAACCAATTCTTTTACCATTTCATTAATTAAATTGCATATTATCATTTCCATATGCTTTTATTTGTGTGCACCCCGGGCCAAAGTGTCTATGGTCAGTGGTAATTTCCCTTTCAGCTTAATCGGTTAGGGATAACATTAAAACTCAGTTGCAAGACTTGACCCACACATACTAACTAACAAAGCAAACTAAATAAACGCTTATAAAACATTTAAGTTGATGTTAGATATAACATAAAAGACAGTACGTCATATTTAAGTTACAAAGAAACCCGTCTAACATTTTATCGCATAAAAGTGTATGGGGTCACAGCGGTCAGAAAGAAAAACGCAGCTACGCTTCGCCACCCCGCTGGTCTGGCCAGCTGCCATTTTCAGCCCAACGCGCTTTTAATGCATCACAGAAGAAAGGGTATTAAACGTCAGAAGCTTTTACAAGAAAATCATTTCAAAATCAGTGATAGCGTGACTGTTGACAGGACGAAATGGAATAAAATGGCGGGTTGCACCGGCCCTAAACAACATGGTACAAATGCAGAAAGATGATGCAGTAAGTATTGCCCAATTCTAGTCTCTAGATCTCGCTTACCTTTGTTATTTTCAACGTCCAAATAAATATTGTTGACGAGTTCCTTGTCTTTGGGTACGGAGGTTCTAGAAAAGTTCACCATGATTACTCTAACTTTGTTCTTGATAGCTTCGTCTTGTAGTGTGATCTGTAAATAAAATTTATGGTTAAGCAAAGTTTATGGATAGTTAATATAGTCATAATAATCGTTAATATGAGCTATGAGAGAACAATGGACAAGGTCAATGCAGATATGGGCATACCGCATAACGATTGCGAGTATTGCGTCATTGCATGTCCCAGTAATTTTATCCCGTTTGTAGGTTTCTAGTTTAACGGCCTTTACGTTTAAATCCGACACTTTCTATACCCTCGTGTTTTGTTAAATGTTTATTTATCTGCCGGAATTCTTCAGAAATATGAGTACTGAATCACTGAGCTTGAGGGAATTTCTTGGGAGTATATATATTGTTGAATTTATTACTACAACATGTGGTGTTTGTCAAAACATTCCTCATAAGTGCTTCCAGTCAGGAGTACTGGATACATCTCTATGTGTATATTCTCGCTTCGGTTACTCAGGTATCAATTCTAGCTAGTCCAAGCATCATGTTGTAACAGGGCATTGACCCGTGCGATAGCATTATAACAGTTTTCATCTCTTGTAGGACGAACGAACGGTTTTATGTTTTTTATTTTATTTTAAATAGGTTCAGTATAATGTATTGCTGTTGTATCAATTCATAACTGCTCAGATCTAATTAGAACTTTAATAGCACCAACTTCTGGAAATTCATATAAAATGAGGACTTGCAAGAATTTAAAGAAACAGAGTATAAAAAGAATTCCCGAAACAGATAAATTAGGATACAGGATGAATAAAACGATTTTATGGACATTTGATTTGACATATTTTCCTCGTTAGAGGGAGTTTCTAGTCAAATATCCAGAGAGCTTGAAAATATAAATAGAAGGTACCTATGGATTGTTGTTAGAAAACGTAATACAATAGTATCGGAAGATATAAATCAGTAACGACACAGAATTTAATCCTTTATCGGTTGAAATTCAAACATAATGAAGATAAGATTAAAAGTTATGCTTGGCTTTAGATACTGCACTTAGACATTGTAAAAGTCAGTGGCAAGCGTTGATTTTTGTCACGCACGATACCAACTCTTTCTTTATCTAGATTAAAAGAAGCAGCAAGACTTGTTATTAGAAAAGGCGATAGAAATAACGCGAAGCCTTTATGATTTCTTTTCTGGAAGATTTGCCAGATAAGCTGTAGGCCAAAGTAGCACAGAGTTGATGGGCTACTACAGCCCACCGCCCACCCAGCAGTACCCATACCGTCACAACAATGAGTAGGAAGCGCGGGATCGCAAAAGATTTGCCCAGGATTGAGAAAAAACAGGCAAGCAAAAGAAAAATACGGTTTAATTATCAACCCACGCATACTGACGCTTAGCGGAATCAACCGACCAAAGTAGCACAGAGCTGGTGGGCTACAGTACTACGGTGGGAACCCGTCGCACCAATGAGCAGAAAAAGCGGGATCGCGAAAGATTTGCCCAGGAGTGAGAAAGAACAGGCAAGCAAAAAATATCACGGTTAAATTATAAACCCACGCATACTGAAGCTTAGCGGAATCAACCGACCAAAGTAGCACTGAGCTGGTGGGTTACAGTACTACGGTGGGTACCGTCGCACCAATGAGTAGGAACAGCGGGATCGCGAAAGATTTGCCCAGGAGTGAGAAAGAACAGGCAAGCAAAAAATATGACGGTTAAATTATAAACCCACGCATACTGAAGCTTAGCGGAATCAACCGACCAAAGTAGCACAGAGCTGGTGGGCTACAGTACTACGGTGGGTACCGTCGCACCAATGAGTAGGAACAGCGGGATCGCTAAAGATTTGCCCAAGAGTGAGAAAGAACAGGCAAGCAAAAAAGATGACGGTTAAATTATAAACCCATGCATACTGAAGCTTAGCGGAAGAACAGAGCTGGTGAACTACTACGGCGGGTACCGTCGCAACAATGAGTAGTAAGCGTGGGATCGCGAAAGATTTGCCCAGGAGCGAGAAAGAACAGGCAAACAAAAAAAAACGGTAAAATTATCAACCCACGCATGCCGACGCTGAGCGGAATCAACCGAGCTCAACTTACTAGCCGTCCAACTTATACAAAAACTGTAGTAAAAAAGTATTCGCCACTTTTTTATCATTGTTAGTGCTTCTAACGTAACTAACTGGTTATAAAACTGTTACACCAGTTTTTTTTTTTCTTTCTTATAAGCACGATGGGCTTTATAAAAATCTTTTATGCCGTAGCAAAATATTGGCGTTGGCAAGTCAGCAAGCTGATAGTTGGGATGACTGAACAGTCAACACAGGATGTTTGGGTGTCGTAACAAAATATTGGGATTGGCGAGCCAGTAAGGTGATAGTAGGGATGATTTTTCAGTCAACATGGTGGATTTTTGGGCAAATCTCGCCTCATGAATTGTGTCAAATAAATATTATTTTACCTGACTTTCTCACAAAACAACAAAATAATAAATAGTTTTGAAATGATTTTTTGAAACGATCGGTCTGAGATTTAAGATATTTGGGCCCATTAAAAACGCCTCGTGAATACATTTACGGGGAGCGATTTAAGGTCAGACCGCACTAGGCGTAACTACGTGTCAGCGTAGCGACGCGACGCGACACGACAAAATAAGCTAAACCGCACTGGCGCGACACTACGCAGCAAATTTTGCTCGTCAGTCGATCGGCAACTTCTGAGCCAGATGGAAGAACGCTATTTGTGATTACTTGTACCTATGTTATGAATAAGTTGAAAAAAAAATACTTGTACACAGAAAAATACGAAATTAGTTAAGTTAGTTAGTTATTATTCCCTGCCGGAGTCTGTGTTTCCCGATAGCTACAATCTAGGGGTCTTTAAGTCAAGAGTGAATAGGTTACTTCTAGGCAAGCGTGCTTCACCGTCGACCACATCGTCGCTTACCATCAGGTGAGATAGTGGTCAAGCGCGAGCCTATAGATATTAAAAAAAAAAGTGGTAGTTTAGTTTCGACGGGCTGTTGCCGCAACTAAAAAAATATATATACGAAATGAATTTACTCTTAACTGCCAATTGCTCGACAATTTCCTTTTCCTTTGGAGGTCATATATTTCTGGATATTGACTAACAAGAATAATTAATTGTTCCTCGTTTAATGTAATTCTCAAAAAAAAAAATAATGAACGAGTTCTCTATTATTTATTTTGCTATCAAAGTTACATTTGTGCCAAAATAGTAACTTGAAAGTGTAGCTTTCATTTGAAACCCATATTGTCATGAAAACGAAAAAAGAAATTGTATCATCTCCTTTTTTTTGTGGGGGATAAATTGAAAAATTATATAGCCTATGTCACTCCCAAACTGACATTGAGACGATTCCAATGACAACTCATATGTCATAAACAATCTAGTCATTTGGGTTTCAGATTATGCTATAGAAATGGATATACATATATATATACGCTCGAAAAACATTACCTTCCGGCAGTCGGGTAAAAACTTTTCACGCAAACACGTAAGATTTGCAGTAGCTTGCAGTGTCGCGCCGTCTGCTACACCGCACTAGCGGCAGCGGAACTACGCGACGCGACACGGCGCGTCAAACTTGGTAGGTTAGGTTGGTCTACTCGGTCGCGCAGTGTCGCGTCGCGTAGTTCCGCTGCCTTGTAGTGCGTTATATCTCATACAATTTCATACAAAGTATATTTGGTCGTGTCGCGTCGTGTCGCTCCGCTGACGCGTAGTTACGCCTAATGCGGTCTGACCTTAACTGGCCAATAATCAGGTTTGGAAGTAAGATTATATGGAAGCCTGGTTGTGTGCTCCGTGATGGAAGCGAAGAGTCTAGCCTCGCGTACGCACTTGCTAAATTGCGCAACCCGTCCGTTCCGCGCGGAATTAGGTCAGGACAAATGGATATGCAGATTGTTTTCTGGATTATGGTGTACGAATATATTGTGCGGAAGCTGGGTTTTAATGCTCTTAGTCTAAAATCGTTAACACGTAGTGTTCTGGTATAGGGAATCCGCTGATCAATGCTCCTATACTTCCTAGGAGCTGCATTGGAAGGTGGGACAGTGAAATATCTACCTAAATAAGGTACCATTCTTCATTCCTATCATTTCGAATATCCGATTGGAAGTCGGCAAGACAAGAGTACTTGAAGAGACGTTTATTATAGATTTATAGTCCAAATGCAGTAGCAGCACTAATTGAGTTTACATTTGGCACCGCTTAAAGTCACGTTTAGCAGAAGCTGATGAGGAAAAAGGTGTTTGTTTTGATTTGATTAGACTTATATATATTAACAGTACTTTTTTTAAAACAAGCATTTATGTATCAAGAAACATGCGGTCTACGCTTCAAAAAGACCGCAAGACTTGTAGACGCGTCGAATCAATATGTGCACGATCCTCAGCAGTGAGAGAACGACGATAAAAGAAGTGTTATTACGAGTAGCTCATAAAGTCGGAAACACACTTACGTGTCGTGGCGTGGCGTGGCGCGTTAATCACCAATCAAACGAATCCGTTCCAGCCTACGTCATAACGCTAACAACGAGTTTTGTAGCCAATCAAATGCGTCAGAAGGTGCCACGCCACGCCACGACACGTAAGTGTGTTTCCGTCTTAATTCATGACGAAGACCAGTTCTATGACGGTTACAATAAAGGTATTACTAAAAACCAATCTAATCTAATCTATCTATCTAATCTAATACTTTTAAACGAGCAATTCTTGTTTATATATATATAATCTGAATCTTGGAAACGGCTCCAACGATTTTCATGAAATTTAGTATGCAACGGGTTTCGGGGACGATAAATCGATCTAGCTAGGTTTCATTTTTAGAAAACGTCGTTTTCTCTATTTTCTGGTACTACAAACTAAAGCGAAAGTCACGTTTCGTTTGCTGATAAGACCGATGCGATGGGATGATGGTTAGAGCTTTGGAGTTGAGCTCTCGAATCAAACTCGAAAATAAAGATTTAAGAAGACTGTGATGGTAAGCTAAATGGACGGAACGCAAGTTGAAAGCGTTCAGAAATTGACGAAGATAAAAATTGCGTCGTACTTTTTATTTTACGTAGGTATAGTTCTCGCCAAACTTCTAGGCCGCCCTGAAGTTGGCTACAATGGCTGCGCAGTAGTAAATCCTTTGATTATATACTTGAGTAAATCTCAACAATAGCACCGTTTCGTGCCTTACGCATCGGAAAGCCAACTTCGGGGGGGCCCAGAAGTTTGGCGAGAACCCTATTGACGGAAAGATAATCAAAGTTCACGGGAGCGTTAAATCCAATACGCTGGCGCCGTATTACATTTTACGCTTCTGTTAAATAGGTATTTTCCTATAACATACATTAATTTAAAAAAAAAACCCTGTAACCTCTAAATAAATGCCAAGGGCGATTAACTTATGGGTATTTGAACAGTGTAGACATTTTTACAGGCTCAAGGTTGATGGAGATACCCTTATTTGTATTTCAAATAAGGATAATTATGTTTTTACCTATTGGGTAAAAACAGAATCGATAATTATTTCAATGAAGATTGGGCCTGCAGTCGTCTCAAAATTCTTTGAGTATAGCAAAATAACAATACTTTGGATCAGGGACCGAAACCGGTACGACCAATACCGGTATTTTTCGGTTAGTTACAGGTATTTTAAAAGGTTACCTTAATTTTTAAATATTGAATACAACCTTTATTATTACCGGTTACCGAAATAAAAATTATCTATATCTTATACGTGCCGTCCGTCGGTATTAGTCAAACTGTCAAAGGGCGCGCAAGGGCGCGCATCGCCTGTGTGTGTGTCAAACAGTCGAGACAACCCACGCGCGCCGGCGAACGCCGATTAAAACGTTAACTTAAATAAAGGTAACATGTTTCTTCTTGGGTTACCCAGATAGCGGTTACCTTAATCGTATAGGTAACCAAAATTCCTCGATACCTGTACCGTAATTTATAAAGGTTTTCGGTCCCTGCTTTGGATTACCTATCTTAAAATCAAAGTCTACAAGTGATAAGGAAGTTAAAATTTATTGATAACAGTAATTCCCCAAATTGTTTACAATATTATCATTATCTTCATATTCACCTAACGGGAAGTACCTAAGCAGCACATACTCAGACATGATAGTTCCAGTAATATTAACAATCGCTGCTACTTCAATAAAGATGTCTAAAGATAACATGTAGGTAGTTATAGCCAGATGGTTTAACTTATTTTATCCTTTTATATTATGTGAAGCTAAACTAACTGGAAGGTTGTTGAAAGGATATTTTCCTAAATTATGGACTAACCCTATCTTATTTATTACTCAAACTAGCTTCTGCCAGCGGCTTCGCCAGCGTGAATGTCGAAAATTATCCCGAGGGAACATATTCCTGGGTGTGTTGTTGTTGTTTGTTGATGTGTTGATGTGTTGTTGTGTTATGTTATGTTATGTTGTGTTATGTTGTGTTATGTTATGTGAAAAAGTAACAAACACACACACAAACTTTCGCCTTTTTAATATTAGTGTGAAGTGTGATTTTCAGTATGTAAGCCACCAAATTGTGAATAAAAAAATACAAAGTATTAGGTGCTCCTGATGAGCACACAGTACCTAATTATTTCATACTAGCAGACGCCTCGCGGTTTCAACCGCGTTGTTCCCGTTCCCGTGGGAATACAGGGATAAAAAGTAGCCTATGTCACCCGGGGATAGTGTAGCGTCCCAACGGTGAAAGAATTTTTGAAATCAGTTCAGTAGTTTCGGACCCTATTCAATGCAAACAAACAAACAATCAAATCTTTCCTCTTTATAATATTAGTATAGATGAACTTATATAGCACTTAATATGTTGGGGTTGTCATTGAAAGGATTTTTTCGGAAGCTGTGGACTATTCATACCTATATTAGTATATTCAAGTTATATGTTATGGTAGTCTAAATGTTAGCTACAAAATTAGGACTAAAAAACCGGCCAAGAGCGAGTTGGACTCGCGCACGAAGGGTTCTGTACCATTATCGCAAAAAACGGCAAAAAAATCACAGTTGTTGTATGGGAGCGAGAGAGTTATTTTATTCTGTTTTTAGTATTTGTTGGTATAGCGGCAACAGAAATACATCTGTGATATTTTCAACTGTCTAGCTTTCACAGTTCTGGTGACAGATGGCCCGACAGAGGGACCGCGGAGTCTTAGTAATATGGTCCCGTTTTTACCCTTTGTCTATGGAACCCTAAAATTACAAGAGCTATAATTGATCCTGATGAGCACACTGCTACTTACAACCTTGCTGAGCAATATTTAAGAGGAAAAGGAAACCACATCATTTATTGAATTATCAGTTATCCTTTTTTTATTAATAGACTCTTGAAGGGAAACCTCAGGGTCAGCCTTAAAAACTAAAGATTATGATTCCCAAGTTTCCCTATAAACAAATCAAATCATATTTAAGCATAACACTGAACCATAGCAACTAACAAGCAAGAGTTTTTCCTTTCAAAGATGCTAATAAGCCTCTAATTATATCTAAAACAATTTGAAACTATTACCACCAACAAGCTATACTTGTAAATGTTATTTTTAACTCAAAATTAGCACACTGGGTATAATTACTGCAGTGCATAATATAGCCCAGTACAATAAAAAGTACAGAATAAAGTGACCTTAGTAATTAAAATAATAGTTAAGGCATGACACTATGACAGCCAGGTGAATGAATGTTGCATAATTCAACACTGATAGTGTTGGTACTTCTCAATGGTTGCATGTCCTATTCTCCTAGGATTTTTTTTTCTATTGTAGTGGTAGACCATATTTTTTTTCTGATTTCAAAATAATGGCCAAGATATATTTTTTGTGGGTTGCAAATGAAGAAACCTGACTCATTTGTTGAGCAATGCATCCAGAAAATGTTAACTCAAAATTTTAATGCTGCATTAGAATTCAGCATTCATTATGAGCTTGGATGTTATTTTTATATAATCAGAGGAACATAATTTAATTAATAAACAACGTCACTACAAAATGCTATTATTTAAATGCGTGTTTTTTGCCATAATAACAGGACATGGACACATCAAGGTCAGATTTCGCAATCTTTGGGTGTGGAACACTGCGCTGAAATTTTGTAGGACAAAAGAAAGTTAACTTTTTACTCTACACTACTAACCTTTACGCTTTCATGCGGGAACTTGAAATCAGTCACTTGAAAGTCACCTTCCTCCAGCCATTGCACATATTCCGAGTTTGATTTCTCTTTATTTACATTCTTCACTAACTCGCCGAGTGGTGTAAACATTTTACCGTTTGTCTCCTTTTCGTTGGGTACAAACAGAGATGTTATTTTGTACAAATCCGCTTCGGTAATATGAGGAATACACACCAACTGATTGCTCCCGATTTCGATCTCAATTTCATCTCTGATAAACGGCCAAGCATCCTCTAACTTGAGTGACTTTAAGGTATCCAAGCTAACATCTTTACGGATCTCATGAGAATACAGCGATTTTACAAGTACTTTCAGTTTTTTCGGCATTGTAAAATATTTAATTAATACGTAATTTTCTTAGCAAAACACAAGTACTCGCGCAGCAACTGTCAAACAACGACTAACTTTTTTTCTTTTTCCCCACTGGATAGTGCTAGCAAGTTAGATAGAGATAGATAGCATAATCAATACGAACGAATTGAACAAGAGAGACAGAGAAGCAATACCGGTGATACCATACGCATGTTTAGTTTTACCCCATAAACTTAGTAATTTTTTTTTATAAAATATCTGAACCTTTTAAAAATTTGGAAAAGCCAAAAATGCTGTTTTATCTTGTGTTGTCCAGCAGCCAGCTGTTCAGTTTTTTTGTATTGAGATCTCGAAAAATTACATACAATGAGCATCGTTGTTTCGGTTTTATGCTGGGGTACAAAAAAACTTGAATTCGTTACTGTAGTTTCTTCCAGGAGATATAATTATGTGATGCAGGCAGTACACTCTCGCGTGAGAGCCCGCGAAGATGAAATACATTACTCTCAGTACTGAAATCAATAAATCAATCTGCCTAGCCTTTTCCCAACTACATTGGGGACTGCCTATCTGACCTCCGCAACCCAGACAACATGATATCCCTTGACAATACTGGGTGTCAGATCATAGTGTCAGATCTCAAGCGGTACCCGTAACGACTATTATATTCCATTTAACTTTAGACATTGGCAAAATAGTCGACATCGGCTTTGCTTTCCATATAAAATATAGAATAGAATAGAACGACTGTTATAGATCTAGCTGGGACCATAGATTTAGAATTTTTTTGCTACGCGCTGGGACCAACGACTTAACGTGCTTTCCGAAGCACGGGGGAAACTGTATGTTGAAATGGTCACCCATCCACGGACCGACCTCGTCAAGCGTTGCTTAACCTTGGTGATCGACCAGTGTGTTATTATTTAGCCACGAGCTCCTCCAACAGTAGCTGAGTTCAAGACAAGTATGAAGTATTTTTGTTTAAAAACTCAATGTACAGCTTTTCCTCGGGCTCTCGCGTGAGTGTTTACAGCATTGTATTGGTAAGAAGGATTGCGAAAAGTTTGGAGTAAGTACCTACCTATGTATGGGAAACAAACCCGTACTCCAATCAAAGGTACATAATATCGAAATAAAAGATAGGTGATGTGCAATAGGTCAGTGCTATACGTACATATAGCACAGACCTATTGATAGATACGTTTTCAATATCCATGAATCAGCCATCAGAATCATGTATCAGCCGGCAAGTCACCTCATTTGTTGTATCCAGGTACTTGTTTTATAAATTAATTAAACCCTTGTTCGAAAATCGGCTTTATTATGCATCGTAACTTTTCCTACTGACTAAACATTTCCAGTTATAATTAAATTACCAAGAAACTCGATTATGAGTAAAAAGCGGCATCACTTGATACGTCACGCTGTTGTCACGCGTTCCTCACGCAACCACAGCGTTGTTTCATGTCTTCTTGCATGCAGGATGCATGTATAGAAACGACGCTGACTCAGCCAAGTCATAGTTTTCGCACGGATGATCCGAGCCAATTTTTTGCATGGTCTGACGCAATTTCATATTTGGCTAGAGACACGACGAGTCTTCCCCGAGAGATTTTAGTGAGATGGCGTGGTTGTATGAGTTATACTATACATACATAGTGCAGGGTTTTATCCAACTAGCTAGTACTTCGAGACTAAAATATCGCTACCTAGCACTGCTCCTACTACTATCGCCCACTGTTGAGGATGTTGCCCTTGTTCATCATCATTTCAGCCAAAAGACGTCTACTGCTGAACATCGAGCACCATCTATTGCTCAAGTGATTTTGCCCTTGTTGATTATCTTATACTAAAAAAAGATTGAAAAAAGGTACTTTTATTAGGTACGGGTATACCTAATTATGTCTTATTGCCCTTGTTGATTATCTTAAACTAAAAAAAGATTGAAAAAACGTACTTTTATTAGGTACGGGTATACCTACCTGATTATCTCTTATACTCATAGATCTTGAAAAAGCCTTTGATCGTGTACCGAGAACAATATGGCAAGCACTTAGGGCATAGAATGTTCATCATCAGCCTATTAGTGTTCCCACTGCTGGGACACAGGCCTCGTCTCTGTGAGAGGGGATGGGCCGTAATCCACCACGCGGGCCCAGTGCGGGTTGGTAGAATGTTGCGGAGCTATATATAAATCTCTTAAAGGACATGAACCATAACGTGCAGACATGTAGGTATCAGAAGTGCAGCCGACACGTCAAAGATTTTCGACATCAAAGTTGGAATTCATCAGGGCAGCGCGTTAAGTCCACTGCTGTTCATCATCATCATGAACTACATCACAGCTCGAATCCAGAAACCTACACCATCTCATCACCATCGAATCTTCTATATGCAGACAATGTAGCCCTTATCTCAAACAGGAGCTATGGAGAAGGGGCTCTGGAACTTAACTGGCTGCGCATCAGTCGAACAAAGACTGAATGTATGGAGATTTAACACCGATACTAGCCTAACCGAAATAAAACTTGACGGCCGAGTCTTACCTAGAGCCTAGAGTAAATAAAATTAAATACTTTGGATCAGTGATCTCAGAAGATGGATCGATATCGAATAGATTAAATGACGTACACTAACGGGAGTTATGTGCGATCCAAAAATGCCAATTAGAACAGAAGGCAAGGTCTACAAAACAGCGGTAAGACCAGTTTTACTCTACGGTAGCGAAACCTGGGCTACGAAAAAGAATGTCAGCAGAAACCGCACATCTAGAAGATGCGCATTCTCCACTGGGCAGGCGGAGTCACTCTCAAGCATAACATTCAGTACGAGTATGCTAGCTGTGGTACGAGGTAGTTTTAAAGTTACGACCATCGCTAAAAACTAACCGAATCCAGACTTCGATGGTACGGTCACGTATTGCGGAGACCCGCAGCCGTAGTGCGTAACTGAGCACGGCAACGCAAAGAGTTTGACCGCTATCTAATCGACTAAATCGACCAATCACATGCGATATGAATGACGCGATGTGGATTTTCGTCTGTGTGATTTGTCGATTGGATAGCGGTCCAACTCTTTGCGTTGCCGTATTCACTAACGCAATACGGCTGCCGATCACCACTTCATGAAAAATGGCCTTTCTTTGACGACATAAAAGAGAGGGCGAGGTAGACCGCTTACATCTTGGATGACGACTGTCCAGAAGTACATGAAGAAACGCGATTTATCTGATGACTATGCTTCTCAGCGGAACAAGTGGTGTCTTATGACCAGGAAGGCCAACCCCGAGTAACAGGAAGTGACGAGGTGGAAGAAGAAGGGTGTACCTACCTAACTCGTTTACAAAATTAAATAGGCCAAAAACAAATGGTCAATATTCATTAATTTTTAACAATGTTTGCAACATCATAACTAATATTATAAATGCTAATGTGAAATGATTTAGATGAAACTTGGCTTGAAACTTACACAGGATACTTTTCATTACCCCTTGGTATAATAAAAGACTTTATACCCGGGCAAAATTGCCGCCTGCCACGGTTAGAAGCTAGTCTGATATAATTGCCACATTTAGCTACAGTTGATTCGTTCAGTAGGTCTATTTAGGTGAAAAATAAAACGAAGAAACTATTAATTACAATTATAATACTCATAAGCTTAAAATTAAAACAGTTCAATAATAATAAAAGAGACATTAAAAATCCCGATTAGAGAGCCTGTAGAAAGTTTATCTAAATCAATTCAAATAATTCAATTCATAACAAATTCAAGACTAAAATGGAATGTGTGTAGCTAGAGAATTCAAAAATTAATTACATTATATTAACTGCATTACATATTTTATAACTTTACATGTCCTTGTTTTTTTTTTTATTTAAAGGCAAGAGTGTATTAAATAGCATGTTTGAAAACCTTAAAGCTATTTTATAATAGGTACAGTCAATTGCACATCAATGGTAAAATTTTCAAATTGGTATCATCTTTACGTTGTAGCTATAAGGACAATTTTCAAAGTGCAAGTGTTACCACTATGTGCAGTTGATTGTACGTAATATTATGAAGTGCTTATTAAATTAAATAATAATGCGAGCATTGCTTTTCAAAAGCTAAGCCTCTTTATCATTGCTTTCAAATTGACAGCACACATTTAAAGGCAGTGCAGTTTTTGTAAATCAGCCCTTGGTTAATATTTTCGTTTTACATTAATAGGGATGTGGACTGGGTAGATAATGATAATTCTATTAAGTCCATCAGTGAAATTATCAAATAATATTAGACACGTATTTTATGCTTTACCAAATAAATAAAAATTGACAAAGATGGGGCTTGTGATATTACTATGTCAGTATAAAGTGTACTAAATGTGACGTCAAACGATATTGCAACGCATTATATCGTCGCCACTTTATGTTTAATTGTCAAAAGAAAAAATATGTGTCCAATATTTTTTATGTGTCCAATATTCTATCTGATGGACAAAAAACTAATTCTCGAATACCATCCCTATTATATATTAAGCCTAGTTTGCATTGGAAGAAGAGAACCATTTGGCGCACCAATCCAATTTTTATTTAACATCTTGAACTTGTTCCCTGGTATTGATTATTGCATCATTATTTGCTTTCTTCAGTCCTCACCTGTAGGAAAACTTACTTTACCAATGCAAACTAGACTTTACATTTAACATTTAGTTCAAGCTGAAAGTCAAAACAGACATTGAAAGAACATCAAATTATAAAAGTATCACTACTAGAATTTGTTGCACTTTTAACATCTGTGCAATTTTTTGAGATTCATTTTGATATTTTCCATACACTATTGTTCCCATTAAAAAATAAGTTAGTTTATGGTACCTTTCATCAATGCATATATATGTTTTAGGGTGCTATCACATTAGCATTTGCTTTAAGTAAGTGCTCTGTGACTTGTAAACAAATGCTAGTGTGTCCCTTATTTATGTGCTCATTCAGTAATTTTACTTCTTGACAATGTTTGGTGTTGTAGACTGGAAAACTGATGACGCTGACATTAAGTTTTCTATGTACTGCCCCAGGACTTGGTTTTCTGAGCGAAGTTTTAAGTTTTCTTCTTTGACTGAGTCTACTCGTTGTGACAAATCTGGAATGAATTGTGATTTGTTTCAATATTATTAGGGAGATAAAAAGGATTAGGTCCTTTGAGTTAGATTACTCCCTGGAAATAAATGAGATCAATCTTTTAGGAATTACTACTATGTTCTTTAGCAATAAAGTACAATTTGATAGTCTCTTGAAATCAGTTAAAAAGTATTGTAGTCTAATAATAAAGAATTCTTTGTAGTTAATTTAGCGGAAGTTCTTTAAAAGATAATAAAATTCTATTTACCATCTAAAGTGTTCTGCAATTCCAAAACCTGCGATATTAATCGAGCTTTCTCTTCCTGCTCATCAATACCGGAATCTGGCTCGAAACTTGGCGGCCCATTGAGGCCAGGGCTTGAGGAACCACCAGTGTATGAACTCGGCAATGAGTCCATTGAACGACCATGATCCAAATGATTGTTTTCTATTTCGTCATTAATTATCACCTGTGGGTCGTCGTCTGCTAAAGGAATATTGTCATCGTTACACTTCTGCATGGTTGATGATGATGACATTAATTAGTTATCCAGTCGTTTTAAAATGATTGTACTCGTAGAAATAAGAAAATAGGGCGACAAATCGATTTTTCGTTTTGTTTGACGTGACGTTTGTTTTGACATGCGAGCAGTGTGCGTTTAGACGGTGCGCAATGGCAAAAATTGATAAATACATGGAGGTAATTTTTTTCAAATACAGAATTCATTATCAATCAATAGGCCCAACTGATAACCGCCTTAACGGGTATTAACGACATTGCTTTTTAATCAATCAAACAGTTTTTTGTCTATATTAAAACCGCGTTAATATTTTCTTATATTTGTGATTGACTTGACAGACACAAATGATTCGCTTCGTTTTATTATTTCTTCGGCAAAAGGTTGTTTATATACATACAGACTCTGTGTTTAGTATTACATAAAACACCTTAGGAATTCCTTAATTCAATTTACGACAGAATAATATAAATTGTCAAACAGAAATGTTATTTTGTAAAAGAATGATTCTTGTTCCTGAAAATTTTAAGAAACGAAACGCGTAATGCGAATGGGAACTGTCACTGTCAAACTGCCTCGGGTTTTATTTTCTTTCAGGTGCGAAAGGAATGTTTTGTATCTAATTGAATAAAACTCCTTGATACAACAAAATTCCTGATAACAAGAGTCGCGGACACAATGGCTTTAGCTATTAGAAGATCGACGAGTGAAGTTTTTGGTGCAGCGAAATGGTTCATAAGAAGAGGTTAGAAAATACAAACCCTCCATACATTTTATGAGTCTTACGACAAAATGTCCTTATTCTGCAATTCCCTTACAGATTGTCGTGCCTTATCAACGTTGCCGGAACAGGCAGAAGTAGCTCCTGTCGATAAAAAGCGAGAAAGACCAGCGGTATCGAGAATTAGGGCGAATGCCCGAAACCCGAACTTGGCGTTAAGACATGTTTACCCTGAGTTTCTACCTGATCCCAACCCTAAATGGAGAAATAGTCTGCGTGAGAAGCTTGAGAGAGCTGATATGCTGAATAGGCGCAAGCAAATTGATATACCGGAATTTTATGTTGGTTAGTACCTGCCAATTTACTAAAATAAGTGGCTGTGTTAACTTAGATGTCTTGAAGACCCAGCACAGACAAAAGAAACCCCAATATCAATGATTTCGGCTTGGCAAAGAAAGCATATTTTACTGTTATTCTTATTCAGAATCATATTAAGTTCTAAAATGTGATGAACCAGCTTGCTTAGCTGGTGGGTTCTCAAAGACAAATCTGTTTAATCTTCTTGTTATTTTCCTAAGGTTCAATCCTAGCAGTGACAGTAGCAGACCCCCATGCACAGGGCAAGACTAACAGATTTGTTGGCATTTGCATTGAGCGCAAGGGAACCGGATTGAGGGCCGAGTTCACCTTGAGGAATGTTGTTGATCATCAGGGTGTTGAGGTTTGTGTTGCAAATCTATTATTACTTGATCAAAAAGATACAGAACAAAGAAAATCTGGACAAAAATAATTTAAAGGGATTTCCACGAGCATGACTGCAAACAAATATTTTCTTTCTTTTACAAGCTTTTATTTAACTTGCAATGTATGTAAGTGTATTCGGGTCAAATCTGACAACTGAATTTTAAAGCAGTTATATTCAATCGATTAAGTTGAAATTTTGCATACACATTTAGTTTGGATGACAATGCATGGTTAGCTCAGTGACGTCATTCTAAATGCATGCAATATGGTGGACGGCCTAAGATGGCTAACTAGTTATTTTTTGTTCATCGCCATGATATGGGTATTAAATGAAAGCGTTTGCTGAGTAAAATATGAAAAAAGCTTGTTTTAAAAAAAAACATTTTTTAATGAATAACATAATACCATAGAACCTATTACAACTATGTCTGGTAAATAGGTTGTTTAATGGTAATCTGCCACCACTGTTGTTTTTGTTATGAAACAACCTCCTCAATCATTTTTATCGTGATCACTGATTTTTCTTTCAATTCCTTGCCTCTATGTTTCTTGATAGTTTCAAACTGGGGGTCTTTAAGTCAAGAGTGAACAGGTTACTTCTAGGCAAGCCTGTTCCTTCATCAACCATATCATTGCTAACCATTGATAAGATGGTAATCTAAAATGTGGCTATCAATAATGAAAAATTTTGTACATCAATCTATTATCTATGACAGCTGACTTTCCATGAAACGGATTGATCTGAATGCACCTACTAAGCATGACTAAATTCTATTTTAACGCAACATTGTCAATAAATGTTCATACTGCACCAGAAATATAAAAATAAAATATTATTATTACATTAACCATACTAACTGTCATATACTTTTGTTTTCCAGGTACGCTATGACCTCTACGACCCAACGGTCCACAACATCCAGGTCCTACGTCTTGAGAAACGCCTTGATGATAAACTGTTTTACCTGAGGGATGCTCTGCCTGAGTACAGCACATTCGCTTTTGATATGGACCCTGAAATATTGCCTGAGGGCACACCGGTGCCTGTTAATCCTGTTCAGGTTTGTTGCCTTTCACTCTTTCTTCTTGAGGAGTGGTGAGTTTTTAAAAGCATGTCATATAAAGGAAAATAAATTACTATTACTAAGCTATAAAAGTTTGACAGATTACAGTGGCTTCAATATTCTACTATCTGTTTGGACAAGTCTGGATAGATCCTTTCAAGTTCATTTTTGATATTAGCATTTCTTTTTTGCTGTTTTTATGAACTTGAATACAAATAACAATTAATTAAATAGTTCAAGAAATAATTCAATGACCAATTCTCGTAGTTATGATCAAATTCGATTCGCAAATTTATCACGGCGACAGCAAAATTAGGCGTGTTTATGATAGATTGTAGCTGAGAGGCAAAAGTCCATTAAAAAAAATTGTTTAAAAAACCTAAAAGATACACTTTAATAGAAAACCAAACT
The DNA here is from genome assembly GCA_947562075.1 of Orthosia gracilis. Classification (NCBI taxonomy): domain Eukaryota; kingdom Metazoa; phylum Arthropoda; class Insecta; order Lepidoptera; family Noctuidae; genus Orthosia; species Orthosia gracilis. The sequence goes on along the minus strand of OX387264.1, from coordinate 62,994,266 downwards.
AAAAATAAGAAAATAATTTCCAATAAATTTAAATATAGAATATTGTGATTAACAAAAAAGAAATATTATGTTATAGTAAAAAACCGTGAGGTGCTAGATGTCAATAGTTATAACATTTTATTGGCATACTATAATACAGGCAGGCAGGTAAAATTAGTCATTCTGAAAATGTCTTAAAAAGCACCCCACGCTTTTTTAAAGCTTACCCCGAAAGGAAAAACGGAACGCTTTAGGATCACTTTGTTGTCCGTCCGTCCATCCATCTGTCTGTCTGTCAAGACTTTTTCTCAGAAACGAGTGGAGGTATCAAGCTGAAATTTATATCAAATACTCATGTCTACTGTCCCTTAAAGCTGAGAAAAAATCAAACTTCTAGGCCAACGCAATCAAAAGATGCAGCCGTTTATGCCGCAAATTTCCGCAAATTTTCGACACTCGCAAGGGAATCAAAACCTACAGGGTATTTCCTGGGAACTCAGAATCTTGAAATTTGGTACATCTTATAGCACAGATAAAGGAATAATTGCGAAAACCGTAAATTTTTAGTTACGTCATATAATAGAAATATTTTTAATAATTTTAAACTTACTACCCCTTTCCTCATGAACGCGTATTAAATTGAAATTGATATCAAATACTCAGGTCTATAATACCTTTAAGCTGAGGTTTGTACGGAACCCTCGGTGCGCGAGTCCGACTCGCACTTGGCCGTTTTTTTTTTACTTTTTGGTTCTGAAGATCCTGGTAAGGATAATGGGACAAACTATTTTAATTATTGCATTGTCATTGGTCCTTGATAAGTGTGCAAATTTTCAAACCAATCCAACATTTTGAAGGGGGTGAAAATCACGTTCAAAGATTCCGTTACATTGATACATACATACCAAGCTAATAAAAGCGTGTTGATAAGAGAATTGCTTCTCAGTTCATAACATCATACAATTATTTCTAGAAGGAGACTTGCTCACATTCATAACTAATAGGATTCAAAATGTTTTCCAGGTTAAACTGAAACCCAGACCCTGGTTGGAAAGATGGGAGAGACAAGAACTGCAGGGTGTTTCCAATATTGAGGAACACTTGAAAGAGAAGGACAGAGTCAGGAGAGAGCTCAGAAAAGAACCATGGGAGAAATATGACTTGATGAAGCAGTACAGGTAAATATTTGACTTTCTTTGTCTATGCATAGAAAAGTAAAGCAATACTTTACGTTCTCTACCTTTTTTGCCTTGCATGGCGATGTTTACGAAGGCAGATTTACCTTTACATGAATCATACTTGCTTGGAATAACAGTCTGTGTGCTTAGACACATTTGAAAATCCTGTCACAACATAATTGCTTGATTCAGTTATAGTGCGATTCAAACTTAATGGTGACTCGGCACGTGAGGCGAGTAGTTGTGTATCAATAGGTATTAGGAGTGGGGAGTGATGCAGCGAGCAGCGCAATTGAAACAAGCAGTTTGAACAAGAGTTTAAAAAAAAAATGCTGTCCTGTTAATTTTGAAGTAAATTTTTATTTAATTAATTTTCCCTTCATCATTTCTCAGGAAAACGATACCAATTGAAGACCAGAACGACATTTGGGCGGAAGTGAATCACCAGTTGAAACAGCTGCAACTCACGCGCAAGAAGATGTCGAGGAAACGCACGTTTGCCACTCCCAAGACGCAGCTCGGATAAAAACTTAGTTTTATACATCGTGTTACAAAGTAGTTTATTAAAGTATATGTTATTAATTACTGGTTTTATTTAATGTGAATAAGTGCCAATAATTTGCTTGTTCCTCAGAGCTTATGGTGGAAATTTAGAAAAATACCTGATCTTTACGTCTAAAAACCTATAACAATTTTCTGACGTATTATCTGATATCGCTTGCACCACAGACATAAATCTAACTAGATGACGCGATTATATATATGTCCTTCGCTTGCCAAAAAGCGGACTAAAGTTACGACAAATAATCGTAATCTGAGTTTTTCATTTAGCATTATCGGCACCGGATATCCACCGAAATCTAGAAAAAATGCTTTTTTATGCAATGTTGAGCTATAAAGAATGTGTAGAAAAAGTTGGCCAAAGTATTGGAAATGTTTTCTTTCATTGGTAAGCAAATTCGTTTTTCATACAGATGGAGGAACTTGCGTTATCTATTTAGATATATTTCTGTGGCTTGCACCATGTATACTATCTTTCGTTACCATATTCTCTTTTATACTTCATTCATGTTACTTTTTAGGCTCAATAGCTTTTTTACATTAATTTGGCAGAGAAACAAAATCACGTTGACTGTATTTTTAAACCCTTACATAGTATAAAACAAAGTCGCCTCCCGCTGTCTGTCTGTCCCTATGTATGCTTAGATCTTTAAAACTACGTAAAGGATTTTGATGCGGTTTTTTAATAGATAGAGTGGTAAGTTTATATGTATATGTATATACCCGCGGGCGAAGCCGCTGGCAGAAGCTAGTATTATTATAAAACTCATTTAAAAAAGCATTAAAAAGTAGAGGCCCACCGGTACCGGGAACGAGAGGATCCCTGACCCTTATTTCTTACAGGTCTAACTACAAAGCGTCGTTGACAACTCGGCAATAATAAATAAAAGGAAATTATTTGTCATAGGTTTTCTGCGCTGTGTAATAGATGGCGCTACCGGCATCAATTAGAATGAAAAAGCCGCTATAAACGACACGTAATAAAAATGTGAATTCTTATTATTAATTGTTATGTCGTATTTTTAATTCTAAAGTGTTCTGTTACTATTCTTCTTTATGTATAAAATAATACATTGCCAAACAAAAAGTAAAACAAAAACACAATCTGTCGTGGTGTGTGTTTCGTTCCCGAAGGTTGTATGCACGTAGATAGAACCTTCGCATAAACAAACCAAAATAGCTCTTATGTTCTGAGCGGAAACGGTGATATTGATGTTAAAACTGTGATTGGTTCGAGTTTGCTTGCGTGCGGCGCGGGCGGTCCGCGAAGCGAAGAAGTTCGCTTATTGTTCTTGAATGCACTTTTCTTGTAGTTATTCCAAGCAAATCGAATAGGAAATACAAGAGAATTGAATAAAACTCGTGTTGTTTGTGCTGAATCAGTGAAGTGTACAAAAGTTTTAGTGATTTTGTTGGTTATATAGTGTTGAAATCTGAAATTGCATGTTGCACTCAACTCAATACACCTGTCGCCCGGTAAGTAATATTGTTTATGTGCTTAATTTTGCGAAAATATGTTCAGAAGATAGTGCTAAAAACATCGTGGCACGTAATTAAATTGGAAATACCGTTATGAGCATGTGAGAAGATACGGTATTTCTGTTGTAAGTTACGAATTGTTGGTGTCATAAAATTGCAACTGCAGTCGGGCAACCAGTATTTTTATCGATTGTGACGCATTGTAAGTGGTCAGTAGCTGTTACGCCTCGATTTTACTGCAAATGTTATCTTAAAAGATTTACTTTGTTCTGTAATCTTAGTTTACTTTGAATTGTTTTGCTAAGTTGTAGATAAGTAAACAAAATTTGTTGTGTAATTTGTTAGCAAGTTAGTTGCAATTTAACCTTTGTTATATGTAGACATAAAACATTGCCAATACTTGAAACATTTAAACCTTAGTTCACTTAAATTTATTAGTTTCCTGTATTTAGAAGAACAGCAACTAAATTCAAGAAGTTTCTTTGAACATCATATCAATATTCACCTTCTGTATGAAAACAATGCATAACCTTGTATTCATAACTCAAGTTGATCGGCTTTCTGACTTATTTATTGAAAAAAACATCAGGAATCAATCAGGTCTTCATTGACTAGTCCGTCTAATCAGATTCTCATTATGAATATTTCCTTACCTATATATAAAGTTTATTTGTATCTGGAGATTTAGATAGTACATTTGAATTTAGAACTCAGATCAACTAGTGCAATAAAACATTAGGATTAGTACTACAAAATTCATTACTTACCTCATTATATTTCAGACAGAATAAAAATAGACTTGGAAAGTATTCCGTTACTCATACTCAAAGAAGAGCTGCAACCTTGTAAACCACTTTTTAAATAAATGTGACTTTAATCTTACTTCTGAACATCATTAATCAATTTAAACAGTCAAAAATTATTTGTATGCTCCTGGCATATAACTGCAAAAGTGAATATTTTGTTTTCTCTGCCCATTTGGTACCCAAAGATAATTACAATGTTACTAGTCATAGCAAACTTTCTTAAAAATTAATAATCTGTTGCATAATTATTTAATTAGTGAACGAATGAAGTAAAATTGCACAGCCTGAACTGCTCGGTTTAAGAAGTATGAAATTTGCTCGAGATTTCATTTATATAGTGAAGGAGCACTAAGGAAGTATTTGTGAAAATTAAATTACATATTTTAATATAACTAAATATGGAAGTTTGTCATTTTTGCAAAATGGAAATTCCGATCAGGCACACTGCTTGTTGCAGTCGCTAAATATGACTCAACTGGTCACATTATCATATTGTTAGCATATCCTTTCTAAGAATTCTTATAAGTATAACCTTAAGAATATTTTTTAGTTAGTTTTAGAAGAATTTTCAAACTCCCAGTGACTACCATAACCCAACACTTCAAGCACAGGCATCCAATTACCAACTAAGTAGTAAATTTAGAAACCTATTAATTTAGAGTATGGTGGATCATTGGACTGATTTATTATAATTATTTATTACTAGCTTTCTGTCCGCAGCTTTGCCTGCGTGGACTACACGATTTTGGCTGTTTCGTTTTTTTGCAGTTCTGGCGGGATATTGCAAATTAATATCCAAACATAGCTTTCCGCCCGCGTCATTGTTCGCGTAGACTACAAAATTTGCTCGACTTCATTATTTTATTGAATTACATAAATTACATGTAAATTAATATAAAAGCATAAAGTGAACTGCCGTCGTGTTCTAATAGCTAGAGCATTGGACTTTCATTCTGGAGGTCTTGTGAGATCGATTTCCACGGGAAGGTACAAATAGTGAAAGCAAAGTGTGCTTGCAATTTCTGGATCCTACTACCGACACGATAGAAAATTAAGACAGTTTGGCGCAAAAGTTATCACCCGATGTTCATTGGCTGTATTGTTTTTAATAAATGTAATACTTTGGTCCTGCTTTTGGATAATGTTTTTGTATACCACATTGGTGGTTTTTCTGTCTGGTGCTAAAATGGCCAGGGTGCTAGTACTGACTCTGTAACAGGCATCGTAGAATTGCCCGTGTGAGATTCAATCTTTCCTTAAATCTATGCCTGCCAACCATAATGACTGACCCTGAGATTTATTTATGATCATTGCAAAGCAGACATTAAGGGGGCATTGTAATCGTTGAAACTCAAAGATAAAGTCAGAGTGTACCAGTGGTATTCGAGGCATGAAAACTTGTTACCCCCGAGCACATATAGTAGGTAATCATTCATTTTAACTTTAGCACCCATTTTTACCCGTTTAAAGGATGAAATTTAAAAAAAGGCTTTGTACGTTTTTCTTTAATTGTATTGTAGTGCAGTAATAGTAAATTTTAGGTAATTATGATAATAAATAAATTATTTTCTTACAAACTTTAACACATTGTTAGGGGTTGAAATTCAAAAAACCTTTTACATGAGTTTCTATAATTATATTGAAATGCAGAAATAATAAGTTTCATGTAATTTTTATGACAAACATTTTTTTGTAAACTTTAACAGCCCTTTTTATACCTTTAAGGGATGAAATTCAAAAAATCCTTAAACACGTGTTTCTTTAACTTTATTGAAGAGCAGAAATACTAAATTTCAAATAATTTTGATAATAAACGATTTATTTTTCTTACAAACTTTCACATCCTTTTTTACCCCTTTAGGGGATGAAATTAAAAAAATCCTTAAACACGTGTTTCTTTAATTGTATTGAAGAGTAGAAACACTAAATTTCAAGTAATTTTGATAATAAACAATTTATTTTTCTTACAAACTTTAACACCCTTTTTTACCCCTTTAAGGGATGAAATTCAAAAAATCCTTGGAGACGTATTTTTTATTTTATATTTAGAAGCTAAATGCCATATTTCATTCATTTCAAATTAAAAATCACAGAGTTTCATACAAAGTTTCATCCCCTATCTATCCCTTAGGGGTTGAATTTCGTAAAATCCTTCCTTATTCCTTGTCTACATTATAAAGAGAACTTCTGTGCAAAATTTCAGCTTTCTAGGTCCAAGGGTTTGGGCTGGGCATTGATGAGTCATTCAGTCAGTCAGGACTTGTCTTTTTATTTATATAGATATACTTTATTGTACACCACATACACAACTACAACGACAATGCAACAACTACAACAACGACAACAACAACTTATGTAATCTACTTGCTATGTGCATTTATGGATAAGACAGGCATACCAGGATACAATTTTTGCTAACAGTTTCCGAAAATTATCCCAGAAGAATGTACTACTGGGTAAAGTATCGGACGAAGTCGGACTCGCGCACGAAGGGTTCTGTACCATTATCGCAAAAAAACGGCAAAAAAAATCACGGTTGTTGTATGGGAGCCCCATTTTAATATTTATTTTATTCTGTTTTTGGTATTCGTTGTTACAGCGGCAACAGAAATACATCATCTGTGAAAATTTCAACTAGCTATCACGTTTCATGAGATACAGGCTGGTAAATAAACAGACAGACGGACCGCGGAGTCCCGTTTATACCCTTTGGGTACGGAACCCTAAAAACCAGCTCACTTTCACCCAAATCTGATCAGCCTTTATAACTAAACATTCAAACATGCAGACTTAAATTTATAATAATAGGAAGTAGGATAGGGCTGAATAACCTCCTATGGGTAATGATAATAAAGTGATAAATTCGTACTAGCAGAGCAGTAAAACACACGTGTCTCGTTGACACATTTTACAACACCTTGGGCGATATTGTGCACGTGCCTAGGGGTCGTTGACCGATAATCCAATCACTAATGACAGCTTACGACTCTGTTACGACTTACAGGGAATGTTACACCATAGGATATATGGAATTCTTTTTTGTAATATTTCCAAGTCCTAGTTTCGTGTGTCTTTGTTATTTACGTCCTTCATGAATGCATCAAAGTTCGGCTCGTTGTTTCGTTGGAGTCGGTAATTTTGTCGTAAATTGAAGTGACAAAAAATGAAGATAGGACCTGGTAAAATTGATATGAATTATATGTTAAATTGATTTGACGACTCGGTTGCCGTAGTGGTTGAGCGATCGACTGCTGCGCTGCGTGTCGCAGATTTGATTCCCGCACGGAACAAATATTTGTATGGCCTACAGGTAGTTGTGCCGGATCTGGGTGTCTTGTGTATGTGAGTTTCAATGTTTGTAAACGCACCCACGATAGAGGAAGAAATTGCTGGAGGGGCGAAAAAAAAAAAAAATGTGTTATTAAAATCATAAATTCATAACACACAACAACTTAAAATATTTTCTAAGATCTTCAATTAACAAGCAGATAAACATAAACCTGAAATTATTAAAAAAATGCTTGCTCAATCATTGATGAGATGAGATTTGTGAATTCGATTTCAATTAGGTAGGTCAATCTAACTTCAATTGAATTCGCATCCCATTCGAACACTTTTCCTATGTAACTTGATGAGCTTGTACTGTCCCACTGCAGTGCTAAGACCTCACTTCTCTTTTGCCACTTTCCACCAGGTCATCTGCAAATCCTTCAAAAAGGATCGTCATAGCAATCTGTACCTGGGCCTATATTCCTAATTTATTTATTCTCAGTGCTCCACCCTTTCTGTACTTTTCGCATCTCCTTCACAAGCCACAAACCTTACTTAACACTTTATATTATCCTAATTAAGGTTTCCAGGAGGTGCTTTAAATCAAGAAGGCACTAAAACTCAGATTTTATGTAGCGCATGTTTGTCACTTAGTTTGATGTAATACACGAACACGTGTGTTACGAAAGCGGAAGGCGACAATAAAAACAATATGGCGTCGTTATGATGCGCCGGAGTACATCGTACACCTGATTGAAGTGTCACTAAACTTTACTAAACTTTCAGTGTATTTTTAGTTGCATAACGATGTTGTGCGCAGAGTTCGTTACCGCTCCAACCTCCTTACCACAGATGATAAAAACAACAGTTATTAATAAAAAATACTGTTGTTTTTATGATCTGTGCTCCTTACCTAGCTATTTTTTGATGCAGTTTGATAGATTCCGTATTGTTAATAATCATCATCACAACATAATTTCAAGATTCAACCGAAATATGTCTACTGATGAACAAAAGCCACCTCTGAGTGTTCTGGATTATTTTGGCTCAATTGAGAAAGAGCAAGCATTCTGCCCCGATCAGTACACTGCGAAAATTTCGGTGGCCTTTACGCAATGAAACGCACCTACCTTGATCATTACTTGAAACAATCCGGTATAGTTTTTGCCGCCTCCACAGGTATCTCTAGTAGGACGTGATTGTATTAATAAATCTCATTTGCGACGCGTTGGACCAGAAACTGACATAAAACAATTTTAGAACGCCTGATTGAATTTCGTGTACAGTAGACTAATATTGATGAAGTATAATCTAAGAAAACACGTTATCAGATAAAGACAAGATTTCATAGTAAAGTATTTAGGTCAGTTTAGTTCACAGATGCATTACTTACCTCTCGATATCAGGTCGGCGACCTTCCGTCTGCCGGTCAATTTAGAAACTAACCGATCCCGTGCTCTACCAGTTTCTGTACCACTTTCTAAGCTTAATTACTCGCCTTTTCCAGCTCTTGTTTGGTACTACACATTGTCAACGTTCTTCCGCGTCATTATCGCGATTCAAAAACTATTTAAACGTTGACCGTTTCTTGGGAATGAGAAATTGTTCCCGTTTTCGTGCTTTCTTGTTATGTCAATTTACGGATTAGTTTCTACAAAGAAAAATGCAAAAAGTACTGTTTCCGCCCGGGATCGAACCGGGGACCTTGTGCGTGTGAAGCACACGTGATAACCGCTACACTACGGAAACCACATCGTTATTGCGCGAAACTACCCACCAAATAATATGTAATACATACTTGGCAAGACTACAACTATGCAAGCATACAAAGCAAGTTCTCACTGGGAAAGTAACATCCAAATTTGCGGATCATCTTAATTCAAAGGGATTTCTTCGTACTCTCACTCGGTAATGAAAAACAAACCTGTAATTAGTCCCTACACACTGTTCAATTAAGCCGGACGTGTTGTAGACATAAAATGAAGAGCTAATTACCACAAAGGGCTCTAAACAAAAGGCTCATCTCGATTCAATACAATACAAAGTGTTGATTCATCGCGTGTTGGAAAAGGGCTACACGCGATGGTAATGGTAGTCGTAAGATGCTGTAAAGACAAAAACTTAATAAAAGACTTATTACTTACAAGATCTGTAATTTTATTACACTGATAAAATTCGGTTTACAATTTCAGCTAGGTATTTGATTAATGTTTGGTCTTAATCAGCTAAACTTTGATATAAATCAACTCTACAAAGGGCGTTTTGACGTAAGTACCCGCCACTCCTTTACACATATTTTATTATTTCCGCTGCTACACAACGGCTCCCTATGCTTCAAACAATGTGAATAAATGTAATGCTGAACTTACAAAATAACTTTGAATTAGTAATGTTTAAATTCGACAACAGCAATGACTTCCGACAAGTCAAAACATGATCAGAACTCCCACATTTGCCAGTGGCGAGTGCCACTTAGGGTCAACCAATCACATATTTTCGCTGCTTCGTTCTTCGGCTCTGTCTTTTTATGACCGAAAATGAGAGGTTGACTGAACCACCCAGCCTTAAAGTAAGATTGTTTACCAGTCTTGGTGCCTTGCTTAGTTCTCGAGAAGTAAGCAAGTCACCATTAGGTTTTGAAATACAACAAAGCAGAATCAAAGCATTTACAGCGCTGGATACCTAGTCTGGAATGTAGAAATGGACCAATAAATACCCACCAAGTCTGAAACTAAATAATTTATTACCAAAGAATGCTGACCACATTTTAAGGCCCCTGTCAAAGGCAGTGTAATTGAATTGTATAGGCAAAAGCCCGATAATGACGCTTGATCCGATAATACTTGCGCAACCATCGACAAGCGAGCCGTGCTGTAATTATGTGCACAATGCAGACACTGCACATAGCGACGTCAAGGCCAATGTTCTTTATATGAGTGATTTTATACCTTGTAACACTAATTGATTTTAATTTAAAGGAATGGAAGACTGGTTCTGCAGAAGAGGTGTATACGTGCGATTGGTAATGTTGACCCACTTAAATCCTGTAAACCACTGTTTAGGAAACTTAGAATAGTATTCACACTGACTAGTATGTATATTGAGGAAATATGTAAATTTACCAAATCCCTTAGATGTTTGAAAAACTGGGAGATAAATGTAAGTTCAGAACTGGATATCCTAATAAATCAATTATTCCTAAAATGAATCTATATAGGCGAAGTTGCTATCCTAGGTGTATTCAGATTTATAACAAGATTCCTAACCAAATTAAAGAACTTCCAATAATCCGCTTTAGAAGGGCTTTATGCAGGTGGTTATTTAAGGATTCCTTCTTGAACTAATTGTATACTTACTAAAAAATTGTATGTCATTATGCTATGATTAAATATGTTAAGCTACTATTATACTACCATTGTAAGAACTTTTATAACCTATATATAGGTATCTGGAAATAAACCTTTGGCTTTGACTTTGCACGACTGGATGGTTTACTTTACTTGTTTATATATTCGATTAATTTAGCAGAGTCAATGGAGTTAGCTATTAAGGAAAACTAATTTCAGCAGGAAAAGAAATGTGTATTATATTTTACATAGATATAAGAAGAGCAGTGACAGATATAACGTAAGAAGGAAAAAAAATTAAATAGCTGTCTAAACATTAATGGCCAGGGTGTACTTATTAGAATAAAAAAAGGTTTTAACAACTTTTGATTTTACTTCGCAGTAAAAAACTCAAACAAACAGTTTCATAAAATACGAAGTATGAATCTAGAAAAGCTAATTTCGTTGCTTCAGTTGCTTGCAGTAATGATAATCGTTTCGTTACGTAGGATGAAGCCATATTGACGTGAACATATGAACGCCATAGCCATATGAACACGACATGATAATAACACACGTCACTGCTCGGGTAATTTATTTAATAAGCCTTTTCCCAAGTTTGGGCATCCTTTCCTTCTACAGTCTAATCGCCATTAAATAATCAAACTATAACGCTCTTTGGACAGATGGATTAGAGCACGCAGTAAATATGCGCTATTAGAAGACAGGATATGTTGTCCTTAAAATAAACATATTAATATTCCGTCTTACAGAATTAGAAAACGTGAGACTAAACCTGGACTTATTGTTCTGATCTGTCTGTTTAATATTCTGCGTCCAAGTACGGAGATATCTCCTGTTATGAATACAATACTAGGAGTGGTTTACATTTGATATTCAAAATAAACAAGCCTGCTGTCCACACTTACACGGTGTTTGTTATACGCTGTAATAATGTTAAGTGGATTGTGTTTTATTAAACATTGTAATTTACTTTTATCATCAGATACTATGTTTTGAACATTTGTGAATGGAGATCTGAGTAAAATATAGTAAAAGGTATCTTCTGAAATGACAGCCTAGAAACCCATAATTTCCTTAATAATTAATAGCTTTGTTTTGATTTTGACTTCGATTTAAAAAAAAATATTTTATTATTGGTTATGTTTTTTATTAAATGTTTGCGTTTTAGTTTAATTTTAAATGAATAGCTTAAAATCAAATATTTTGTTCTTTAAGCGTTGAGCTTGGTTTTGATTTTACTTTAAGATTGCATTTTAATTTTTTATTCTATTTTAATTTTGATATAAATTGTAACTTTATTTTAATTTAATTTTTTAATTTTTATTGATTGATTTTTAATGTTAATTAATTTTTGTTGGTATTTATTTGCTTTCAAATAATGTTGGACTTGGATCGTGTCGTCTCCCTTCTGGAGGTTGGCGTTAATGGCTGCGACACAGTCTCACTAATGCAGCCATTTCCGTACACAATTAATGTAATTGTATACATGTTTTTGTTCCAAATAAATAAATAATATAATAATAAAAAAAATTATACGCTTCTAACCGCGTGTCAACGACATCGAACATCCACAAAGTACGAAAGACCATAGTGAAAAACCTGCCAGTCCTACGCACTTTACAAAAACAAAAGAACGTGCTTAAATGCACTCACCTTAATTAGGAAATGCTTAGAGACTTGTTATGATTTCAGTTTTGTTGTTATTGCGTGCACGTGTGAATTATCGCATGTTTAGGAGCCGTAAATATTTCGTGACGTGGGGGTTTATATCTTCGCGTGGGGCAATATTTTGTCAGGGGCTGTTTTGGGTATCATTGACCTTTTTAGAACCATTTGCTTCCTAGTTAAAGATCCATTAAGGTTTCTATTATTTTTGGAGGAATTTAAAGTGAACGCTTATGTTTCTTTGTAGTCGAGGTAAGTGGCTGACCGTTTTGGATTAATTTGGTTCCGACCAACCAAACCGACCTCGGTTCTACCAATGTTATCTTCATCTGAACTTTTAGATTTATTCCAAATCTGGGAGCCCATGCTTCAGAAAAAATTCAAAACTACGCAATTTTAGGTGAAAGTATGTCCGAATCCGAACTCCGAATCGTGTCTTGGCAATATGAATTTTGATAACGACCATTTCGGGCAGATCTGTTGTCAATGTATTCCCTTATTGGGCATTAACCATATCTGTTTATCTAACAGCTCATGTAATACTGGTTTCTTTTAAGTTATGCGAAACTTAATCGGATTATTTTGGGCCCAGTTGTTTCGCAAGAACAATTGTTGTTTAGTTCAAATCATGACTTTGATATTTTGCGTCTGTGTTCTATAAAGATGGGCGTTTGTTGCGAAATTAAGGTATTGTTGTAGAGAATCATGTAAAGTACTTAGTGAAGTCGTGCAATAACTACAGACAACGCACTTTGAATAATAAGGACCTTTCATGATATTTGTGGGACCATCAATATAAGATTTGAATGTGATTGCCGTGCCTACCTTATGAATATGATGTTTTGGAATACCTTGAGTACGGAAAGGCTGAATCTTTGGTTAGTTTTGTGTCCGTACTTTTTTGGTGTATAATATATTATACACCAAAAAAGTATATTCTATTCTTATTAGATACTCTAAAGAAGTAAAACTGCCAAATTGCTGCAGGGTAAGTGGATACGGAATAATACATTTCACACAGGCTTAGACGGACCTGATTATGCCTGGGAAACGTAAAGTAAAAGTGCTAGGCAGATAATTAATTAACTTGTCCTACAAGACTAGTTCCACATTCTAGAATTTAATTAACGAGAACTAGCCGTCTTTAGCTCGAAACTCCTCAACTAAATGCGATTTATAGTAAAGATGAGAGAATTTGTGCACATAAATCTTCAGCGATTTCCCACAACTTGTTCACAATGTTTGCATACGGTACGTTTTGATGTCGTATCCGACATCTCACGACTTTCCGCCTTTCTACGTACGAGTACGGTAAAGGGCCGCTCCGCTGTTTCTGCGGTATGCTTATCATGAGCTGATTGTTGTAGAGTTTTGTTTTGGGAATTTTGTATACTAACTATGTACCCAATGTAAAGTTAAGGTTACACTAGTCGATCATTCTTCCATACAAACGTAGTCTGGCGATTACTCCATTGTTTGAAGATGTACGTTCAAAATAAAAAATGATATCAATTAGTCTCATCATTATCTAGCCCTGTATGGAAACAAAAAAGAAAAAAAAATATTTGAAAGTTATGAGCGTCGAAAGTTCCATATTTCAACACTAATCTTAACGCATCTTTGGGCGGAAATAAATACCATAAGAAGAAGGAAAATTGCAAAACGGCCTCCATACAGGGATAGATTAGTAATTCAACAATGCAAATAATTTTAATTTAGTCGTTTTTTCACGATATCTAGACTCAAAGGTCTGTTTATAAAATTTCGCGCGCTCGTTTTCGTCCTAAATCATTATCTATTTCGAAACAAAATTGCAAAAGTGCTAATTCGTACGCGAACTAGCTTCTTACTGCTCATCACAGCATTTATCTCTTTCGCACGTGTTGTCGGATGAGATAGAATCCACTTTAACCTCGCGCACAAAATAGTTCGTGCCGTCGATTAGGGGTACTTTAATTCAAGCTAAGACATTCTTCAATACGTCCTTCGAAGATTGTTTTAGGCTTAGAACTGAATATTATAGTCTCACTTTAGTTTAATCTTGCTTGGAAGAAATAATCCTTGTAGAGTAAATACCTAACAATTTCGATTGCTACGAATGTTGGCAATAAATAAATTGGCATGGTTCACGTTCCAAATAAAAGGAACTAAGCAAAAACATGAAAAAAATATTGCGCTGTTGCGCCTGAATACAAAAATGCGATTACCCACCCCCATGTCTTGAATCTCGCGGTATTTCTATCCAGTGCTGCCTTCATGAATAAAGTATGGTATCCTTGAGTACCAAAGGTCGGGTTTACTGCAGTGTACTTCATATTTTATGCATGAGAGTGCTTCAGTCAAGGGCAAGAAAAATCAATATTAATTATAATTCTGGGAAGTAAAACACGTGTTTCAGTTGCTACTACGAAATGCTTACTATGTTTAGTTCAACGAAAAAGGAGGCCTATAAATTATTTAATCTAGTAGTGGTTAGATACAGGCTGTAAAAGTACCTAATGAAGTTTTTTTGTCGTTTCGTCAGTTCAGTTCTTCACAACTTTTAGGCTTCCGATTTTCAAAGAAACTTTAATGTTGTTCAATTAACCTCCGGTAATAATTACCAACTTATCGAGCTTGATGTTATATGCTGTGATTAGCTTAAGTGCTAATATTTTAAGATACAAGCTCCTAAAAGAACAAGCGAACAGACTTTTTTTTGAGATTACAAAAGAACATTTCCATGGGCACGGCGCGTAGCTACAAAGTGGAATTGAAAACCAAACATAACTAGTGTTGCATGTAAACTAAAACGTGTATCCAAGTCCACAAATTATAGACCCTGGCCTGCCGGCAACAATCAAAAACAATAAAAAAGAACAAACTTTGTAATCCAAGTGAAAGAACTTCAATTCTCACGATTAGGTTATTGGGCTATGAACCAGTTCACCATGACCTTTCAAATAGACTAGCTATTTGCTAGATAAAGATCTAGTGTAGTTTGTCATAGTAACTTGTATTTTCGTAAGTTTTTTTATTTACGCCTGATTGCATGACACTGCGGGAGTCGGCCCAGCTGGACTGTTGTTTACTGATCAAGATGCCCACGTTTAAAAATAATACTTGATGTAAATTTATGAACGAAGGAGCAAACTAGGGATCAAGTGTCTGTTGGGTAAGAAAAAGACAGTGGAATGGCGAAAGGGATGTATGAAATAAAAAGACGCGCTGCAAATAAATTGGGATAAATGCAGGAAGCATGACGTGAAAGAACAGAAGATTACGGTTTATGTAGTGAGATATATAAAAAACAGCTACCTACCTACCTAAATTCAAGGCAAATACTGGTTAAATAAACCATTTTGAATTTTTTACGTAACCACACAACACAAATGATAAATACACACTAATTTTTCACCATTATCTATGGTTGTGTAAACATCCAAGTTATTTGAACTACGGATTGTTTGTTCTACAAATAATACGGGTATCGCAACCAAAATAAATACCAACTTTACCATAGAGAACCTCGAGATAAAAATCAAGAGGTTCCAATTTCGAAATCGAATAAAGGCAGGCCCATACATCATAACAATGTTACCATGTGTTTCGATATTGTACCAATTAAGTGTGACCAAGGCGATTGACAGAAGAAAGCAACAGGGAGTAGGGAATGACGGCGAAAGTGGAATGTTCGGTCGTTCCGTTTATACAATATCGGAATAATGGTCATTGCTTACTATTTCCCCGCCCCAATGTCAAGTTGTGTGACTGTAAGTAGTCATTTGTTTCGAATATGTTAACATTATTGTGAATACGTTAGTTTCGATCAAATAGATGGCTATTATCAATATTTTAATGTGATTGGAACTCCATCCGTTTCAAAGTGGGTATTCGATCGTGTCGTGTGCCTACACTGCCTACTACAAGTCATCAACTTACAACCTATATAGGTATCCTTCATTTAGTCTTTGTTTGGACAATCTAATTAATTACCTTTTTTGTCATCGGGGGTACACGATTAAAAGGCACCTTAGGCGCTTTTGGGCCAAAGACTGACTAGATTGTGGAATTTTTACCTCACTAAAGCCACCCCAGTGATGACTTATCGTCAGCACAACACTGATTCAAGTGAAGTTTAGCCCAAAGGCTAGTTACAAACAGAACCTTGGATTTTATTTCGGCAAATTGTACCTGCACCAAACATAAAAAATTACAAGATTCCAGAAATATCTATACTTTGTTATATAAAACAGCATTTCTATTCAAGATTAATTTTACACTAACTTCTTACAACTTACAACACAATGGTGTCCGGCATAAATACAATGCATTATTTAGATTTCTTGTATCTATCCTTTTACGGGAAAACGCCGTGACTGTTAAAATTAATACAATTTCGTGCTTTCGAAAGAGGAAAGTCGAAGAAGGCGTAAGAACGTTACCTAATGACCAGTAATGGCTTAATTTTTAATCAAACCGTAGCCATAGTCCCCCATATGCTCACGACAACCTGCTATTAACTTGCTGTGCTAACGAGTATCGGATCGATGGTCTTAATAGACTTAATACGTTTACCGGTTCGCGCCTAGGAGTATTAGTATAATACACGCATGTTATTTTAACGGGGTATGTAGGTATGGTCGTTTTGGGTTGAAGGCTTTTGGTAAGGGGTGGCCTTTTCTTGTCTAACTTTTCGTCTCTCGTGATTCAAATTGCTGAAATATTAACCGTTTTATTAAAAAAATTGCGACTGGTAAATTGACTTTCGAAAGGTTTTTTTCGTGAAGCAAATTCTCGACCAAATTGCTGCAAATTGAAATTGGCTTGCATTTATAAAATTAAGGAAATTGCTTTCAATAACAACATTGTTAGTCAACTTAGATAAATATTGTTGTAGATTAAACTAAATCTAGACCACTAAAGACAACTTCTGAAATTGATAGATCGTCTGCGACACAGGTACCTAATTAAAATCGGTCAGGTGCGTGTTGAATTCGCACATTAATAATGCCGTAACAAACCGCAAAATCAAGTTGGTTGTAATAGAAAAAAATAGGGGAATTTAAAAAATAAAACTGATTTTTCAATATATTGGTATTTTTTGGTAAAATATATGTAATAATAAACATTATCACCAAATTTCAATAGAAAGTTAAAAAACTCACAAACAAAATTTTGTAAAAAAGCTAACTTTGGTGGCTTCTCATTCCTTTGTTTTCCAATATTTTTTAAAACAAAATATACGGTATTTTTCTACTCAATGAGCTCTAAAAACGATACCCCCCTCGATGGGGTACGTAATTTTATTTTTCGGGCTTTATCTGTATTTGAGACCCCAAGTTGCTTATACTGTGAATTTGAAGACTGTAGCTCCAACCTTTTGACTGTAGAACCTGTGTTACAGACGACGGAAAGACAAATGGACACGTGAGTGACAGCAATAGAGCTCAGTTTGGACCCTTCGGGTACGGAACCTTAAAAACGAAAAAGGTATCTGAAAGCTAGAAACAGATTGATGGGGTCTTCAACCAGGTACTCATACTGATGGGCCCATCTTCTTGCCCTCATCCTAATTTATTAGGGCTGATAGATGCACACATTACTCTTAAGATCAACTACTTAGATTAATGAGTAGCAACTAATGTCTTAAGGATTAAATAAAGTTGATTGCATCCAACATCAAAAGATAGTGCAGTAGGAATTCTAATAAAGGGACTGGTAATCATTATATGTCATTATGATGACATATAATGAAATGAAAAAACGAAGGGTTCCCACCGACGAATCGTGACTAGATAAAAAATAGTTGAAACATAATTAGGAATGTAATGCCCTTCGAAGAATTTTGTTATGTTCGTCATTTTTTAAAGTTCATAGAAATCAAGTTGAGATTAGATAAATTGAATTAATTATAAGGTTTAACTGAGTGTTGTGATTAGATTAGTGGGTTAGTAATTAACTTTAATTAATGAAGATGATTTATTTAATTAATTTGAAGACCGTACACACTAAAAGTAATAGGAAGAAATGACTCACAATGGCAGTGAAATTACCTTAAAAAGGCAGCTGGGAATGACTGGTGCTGAAGGAGGAAAACCAGGTCTTGTAGACTAATGTTTCTATGGGAAAGCCGAGCAATGCCAGTGCAGAAGAAACTAAGATAAGTCTGAGTTGATGAACATGTTGTCGTAGCAGTAAAACTTTAGAATGAAACAAGATGTTGACGATGTCAACGACAACCCAACACCAGCTTCAGCCTATAAAACAGTTCGCTTCTAGCAGCGTTTAATCGGTTCCTGGGTTACTCTTATCCGTCCTTTTACATAAGAAATAGGTTTTATATCAAAACAAACTCCCGATTTCTGAATTGATGACGAACTTGTCAAGTATACGTTAGCATGAGAACTTGTCAAACTTTAGCATTCAAATTCAAGTAGAGTTTGACAACTTAGTTTTAAATTCTCTGTTTACAAACCGGAGTAAGGGCACCGGGCGGCGCGTAAAACACGTCGTGTACACAGGGCCTAACTAAAGCATTAACTAATCAGTGACATGTTTTTCCACACGGTGTCAACGCCCGCATTGTTGAAGCAATGTTATTCAATAAGGCAATTCAACCTTCGCTAGATTATCGCCCACTGGATCTCGAGGGGTTGTTTTTTGCCCCGTTTTGTCCCCAAAGGGCGTAATTTGTGGCTGCAATAACAATTTTTGGAATTGAGACACGCGTGTGGCTTGGTATGTGTTTACCTACGCTAGATGATTACATTGTTTTGTTTTATTTATTTATATTTTTTGTTTTATCTGTAATGGAAAGATTTAAACGAAATTATATTCATAATTTCCTCAGCTGCCTGAATGTTATTTCAGAATAGTGGAAATACCTCAACCTTTTGTATGTAAATTTGAAAATCAGTACATTTGGACACATTCTTGCCGTTACTTTGAAGTAAACTTCGTGAAAATGTCTTAAGTAATTGTACCCGATTCATGTTTGTTCAGCTGTCAAGGTTTTCAATTTCAGAACTGAAACAATGTATTTTGTTTGATGTTGCTATCCTTTAGATCGTTAAGCTATTGCTGAAACGTTAGAAGAAAACAGGTGTTCAAATATAATTTCTTAAGAAAGAATGTTTCACAATTGAACTGAAAAAGGGATATTTTGTTTTTCGTTCCGCTTAAGGTGGATATTTTTCAGATGATTCATTCATTTAGACCTAATTTAAACGAACTTATTGGCAAATAAATAGTGCTATTCTGTGGAATCTAACAGTGAAAAAAAGGTTGAAATGAACTGTCAATCCTTAGAATCGGCTGCAATTGCGGTAAGGTGAGAGTTTTATAGAATAGACCGGCAGAAATAGCAATGGCGGAACATAAAACGATTGAGGAATTCATTTCAAAATTACTGTCAAGTATCAAATCTAAGCATTTCATCTCGTGCGTTACTTGCGTTTTAGATCTCTATATAAATCAGGTTACATCAAACAAAACGGTTCTGGTGTCTCAAGCAGACCACAAAAGGTCTTATAAAACGGTAGTTCTAATGTAAATGACGTTTCGCTTTATTGTTTTCGTCGTGGCAGCTGCGCTTTCCCGCCATGCTTCAACATTCGTGTTTCTGGGATAACGCTGGTTTTATAGGCGTCGTTTGTTCGTACCTGACTTGCTGAACGCGATCGACGTTCAATGTGGATATTTTGCCGTTTATGGTCTATGCCGTTGTTTACGACACAATTTCATTGAAGCACAATGGTATTGTAATATGAAGTGTTGGTTAAGGAGTTAGCTGATTTTGACATGATTTCCACTAACGTTTTTTACTTCTTTCGCCTTTACAAAATTACTATCATTGAAAAAAAAAACAAAACTGAATTTTAAGGCACACAATAAAGATAGATTCATATATATTTCGATTATTTTACATATTTTTTTATATTAAGTTAATGTTTTAGTGACAATTAGAATTTTATTTATTGAATGTAACAATTAATGTAATGTTTAAATGATAATTTTAACAATTTTGTAAAATGAAAATGTATGCATGCCGAATGGTGGAATATGGCAGAACTCTGATGTATACTATCTACTTATGTATTACCCATATTTGCAAATAAATGCTATTCTATTGTATTCTATTCTACTAGTGCCGAATAGTGCGGCGGCGGCCAGCATATCCCAAACGTCTCATAATATCTCACAACAGATCACAATAATATATTACTAGATCAATATTATGTATATGCAATTTTATTTATATTTTCGAATATATGAATTAAAATAAAAATAAAAACGTAGTTTCGGCCTCTCCCCATAACGACTAAGCTGACAAAGTTTGCCACTTGCAACAAAATGTACCTAAACTCCATTTGAAATAACATTAGACGTGTTTCCAAATCTTTTTACAGTCCGCTCAACCGATTTTGAGTTCTATCCCGTAAGTATAAGGATGACATAAAAAGCATAAACCTGTTACCAAACCCAATGTTTACTACAGCTACCATTTGTCGTATCACCAACGCAATAGAAGTCAAAATCGGTTGAACGGGCTGTAAAATTGGCTAATTTAAACGTCTAATGTTATCGCAAATGTAGTATAGGTACCTTCAATTTCGCGTTTTGGCAAGTTATTTAACACGTTGCTACCTTCTAAAACATGTGTTACATCAAATATTACCGTTTCTACAACACTTTAATGATTTGTTAAATCATTACTGCCAGCAAAACCGCCATGGAGTTATCATGATCAATTATTTATGACTATTTTACTACCCTACTAGCAGATAGAGGAAACATAAAATTTATTGTTGATCTTTCTGGGACAGCAGTAAACCTAAATTGAGAATATTGGATACCCAATTAGGCTAGAATAAGTAAGTCCACGTTCAAGTAAGTAGAAAAATAGGCCAATCTCTTGGCTCGCGGGTGTCGTAAAGTGCGAAGACAGAATTTTATTGCGTAGATGGGTGGTACTTATTGCATTGTTTATAGCATAACATCCCCTCTATCACCCCAGAATCGATCGTTAGGCTGGGATGCTTCGAAATGCGTTGAACATTACCATTTATTCGACTCGGAAGAGTTGAGATGAGATATGTTTTACAATGTCAGTTATCAACCCTTCGTTTTGTGGGTAGGGACACTCATTTCCATCCAAATAAGTAGTAGGTAGTCCAACTATGAGTAAGTAGCACGTGTTCACGATTGGACAATGTTCCTTCCAGGATTTTCTTTAATTTTCCTTATGATAGAACACATTTTGTGAAGACCACACATAAAACCAGGTTTCCAACTCACAACTTCACACTAAAGAAGCGGTTCTATAAACTTGTGACCACATATTACCATGAGCTATTAGACGTGTGAAAAATTATTAACTCAGACACGTCTTAAAACCACCATCGTTAACGGTATTCTTGTCTTCGTAAATAGAATTTGTCTATGCCCACGGTTTCATGCAATAACTTTAAAACTTCATAGTACTGAATTATGTATTTGGCCCAACAGTTATTTCTCGATTCTCATGTTAATTGTCGGTATTTACTTGCTTCCAATTTATGTTGGACTATGAAATCAATACCCATGTTAAAACATTTTATATATTATTGGAAAATTATGCGGGAAATGAATGAGAGATTAATGAATTCTATTTTCTTTTTACAGTTAAGTAGTTATGGTTTTATTGAGCCAGTGTGTGACACAGTGATCCGTTTCTTCGTTTATGTTCCAGCACTATTGACCTCAAACAAGTTGTCATTTATTTTATTAAAACGTGTCAGTAGTTGGTGTAAAAATCTACTGTAAGATCAATTGAATGCAGATAGATATTTGAATGATTTTCTTGTGGTTACTTCAGCATAATCATAAATTTCACGTTTCGATTTTCTTCTACATAAACTTTTAATTGTGAGGTTTATGAATTGCCGAAGCAACAGTTGTTTAGACAACTGAACAAACCACAAATATTATTTAAATTCATTGTCAAAAAATCTTGATCAGATCTGCTTTCATAATTTTAAACCGAAAATTATAACAATAATGACTTGGCATCTATTAAACTATCGTTAAACATAAACTCACCTATAGGAAGAATGTTACTGGCAATAAACCTTTTGTAGTGGTTATTTCTTAACTCGAATTAAGTGTGGAAACTACGCGGTTGGCGGGTATTGGGGGCTTATTAAAGGTTATGGTCAATATGCTGTACAGTTATCTGTTATGGACCGTTGTCGACGTAAAAGCCCTTTCGTACAGCCGCCATGTTGGAAAATTAAGCGCGGTTTTGTGATGATCCCCATTTTGCAATGATTGATGTTTTGTTTTAAATTTTACTGTATGATTTGAGGACGAGATGAAGGTTGAGTCATTGGAATGTTATTAATTGAATTAATCTCCAGATGCCAGATGAATTCTTTGATAAATGTCGTGTCGACTGAATAAGGTTATTGCTATTTTATACTTAGCCACAGCACAATTAATTTTTTCAACACTAGTTGTGCCGCGGGCTTCGCTCCCGTCAACTGCCTACTCCACCCTACCCTAATAACTTACCTACCAATATTTTTCTAGGGTCATTTTTTCGCGGAGAATCTTAACACCGCCACCTAGAAAATGACGTCATATACACAACGCCATCTATCGATTATGGAGTGGAACTGTATCTGAATTGCGTGTGTTGTGATATTTTACTTTTTGAACACTTTAAATTCATAATTTTATATCTTTTGATAGGATGAACCGATTGCGATGAAACAAAAACTAAGTAATACTTTAAGTTATGCACGTACATTTTACGTGATGCGTGCGCAACTAAGCAGATAAACAGACAAAAATTCGAAAAATAAATGGAAATGGGGGTTTGGTTATCCTTTTAACATCATGGCAATTTTTTTTTTGGTAATATTTTCGGTGTACAAAAAGTTCTTTCATTCATATTGAATAAATGATGATTATGGTGTTATAAAATTGTTTTATTTATTTTATTCCTACATTATTACTATAAAATACGCTTAGACTTATAGAAATAGGTTTGGCACAATTGGTCAATGGGGGTAATATAATGTTGCCTACTTTTATTAAATTATTCTCTCGTGAAAACTGTTTTCGATTTATAGCTGAAATAGTTGGTTTGATAGTATTGTAAAAGCTTTCAACAGTTTTATTTTATGCCTGTCATCGTTCCAGCCAGTGCTTGGTTCCAACAATTCCGATCGAATGTCTATTTTGTTTTCTAAAACGATTTCTATACAAGAAGTTGTTATATTACACTTCAGAATGTATCGTTCATTTCTGGTAGGTATGCGATGCATTATTTCGATTTCTATGTAAGTAAACGTGAGATTGCATCGTGACTGCTGCTCTGAGCGATTTGCGTGAGTTTTCACACTGACCGATAGCCAAGGGGAAGTAAATTCTATGTCAACTGTACCTGGCTATTGAAGAATTAGACCCTGGCAATGAAGGCTAAAAGATTGTGGGTATTAGCGCTAACACTCGCGGAAGTAGAGCGCCAATTGATATATTTCTGAATTAAGTATCATTGTAGCGTAATTTACTGTTATTGGAAAGGCTGGAGGGATGTAAGAATTCATTGATACTATTATGACGAAGAAATAGGTTCTTCACTTAAACTTGGTTCTGATATACGAAAAGTTGAATTAGTCTTTATTGCACAGAAAATGCAAAAAAACCGCGGAGGAAAGACCGAGGAAGATCTTGAAATTCCTGAATGTGAATTCATCAATTAATTACTGTCTCTACTACAGCTGTTTCTATGTACGATCTGTCTGTACTACTCTACGGCTGTTTCCAATTTCCGCTAAGTACATCTTTTAAATCCGTTTGTGTTGCCAACCATACTTTAATCATAATCCATCTTCCAGCATCTCTATCATAATATCGTGCTAAACCATCGACACTTAATTTATCCCGATCTGACCTCCTCTCTCAACGGGCCCTGATCAGCGATTTGTTACGCGTTTCCTCTTATAACCTCTAGTCTATGCTCAGTGGAACATTTCCTGTTACTGGGCTGTTACTGCAGCTTACCATAATATATCATCTGGTCGTGTGACCCCGATAGCTTGGGCCCCTTCTGTAGCGGTTTATGAATAATATGCCCGTTTGTGGGAAGCCCTTTACACATTCTTCATTTGATTCTAAGGGTCTTTGAGGCAGTGGGTTATCGGTGTGACTTTATTTGAATGCATTTGCATCTTTAGACTGTGTGAGAGGCAATTTGATGTATTGTGTTCCATTTGTTGTATCGTTTTATGTATTAATACTTGATTCCTAAATCTTTTACTATATTCTCTTTCAAAATACCCCCATACTTCTCGTACCGATTTACCTTTTAAGGGCTAGATATTGACAGGCCACGTTGACACTAATCACCAGTCGCATTATCTTGGATCTCGGCATGTTTTCCTGAACACATGGCTTCGGAGTCAAGAGGTGTGTTGATACCACTCGAGATAAAGTCTCCGGGAGTCTCACGATTGTCGATATCGAGATGTGTTTTACTATCTTTGCTGTGGTTGCGCTTTGATTTTTTGAAGTTTAAAGAAAGAGTTACGTTTTAGTTTCATCTCACAGGGTCGTCATGTTTTTCGTTGCTGTATATTATGAAATCTAGGTTATCGTTTTTCCAATACTCTCCTATGATTTTATCAACTATGTTAAGTATTTAACCTGCACCAATCAACATGCTAATAATAAACTGCAATTTTCCGAAACCAGTTCTAATCAGCACAGATAATGATAAAGCTCTGCGAGCTAAAACACCAATTACTTGCTAAATGAATTCTGTGCTGAGACCTGTACGAGATTGTGAAGTTTACGTTATTAAACATGGGGCACTTGACGGTCGGAGACAGGTGGACGATTAAATAGAAAGCGAACATTACATGTTTGGCCTAATACCGAGTACAGGATGCTTCGTGTACCGTCGATCAAATACTGTGATAAATAATTATAACTTCCTTGAAAAGGCACTACATCACATTTTTTGAAGATCGTTGCTTATAAGCGCTCGCTCTCTCGTGTCCAATCTATACAGCATCAGATGCAGAGTAGTAAAGCTAATAAGTTAATGGTCAGAGAAATAGCATTGCTATACAACGTGGCTGCCAGGCTTTTGGGCACAATACCTGCGGACAGCGAAGGAGTTAAACGACGCCATATTTTAGATTTGCAAATTTTTTGGCCATTTTTTTGATTTGTGTTACTGATTGCAAAATGAATTTCTTTGTATAAGTCATCAGGGAGAATAAGGACATGCATTTGTCGCAGGGATTCACGGAAGATGTTGAAATAACAAATATGTGGCGTTATTTTCCTAAACATAAGTGATGTACACATACCACTGTTGTGTCCTTTTTAACCCAAAGGTTGGCAGGTAGAGAATGCCTTGCTGCATTAATCCGCCTATGTATAACCATTGTAATACATAGGCTGTCAATACAGTCCATTTTCCGGATATCACCCTGTATTCAATAAATTATTCATTAGTAAAACTTTTTTTTAACGAGCTTTTTCGTATTCTTCTCAGCAAACCCTTTCATTTGATACCCATATCATGGCAGTGCACAAAAAAATAATTAGATAATCTTGGGCCGTCCGCCATATTGGATTTAGAATGACGACACTTAGCTAACAATGCATTTTCATCCAAACTAAACGTGTATGCAAAATTTCATCTTAATCGGTGGAGGATAACTGCTTTAAAATTCAGTTGCAAGATTTGACCCGAACACACTTACATACATACATAGCAAGTTAAATAAAATCTTTTAAAATGTGTGTCTATGATGTGTGTCTACAGTGTGCCCTACATAATAGTGTTGTAGAAACAGTTGTCCATCAAGGACGCTAGTTTTTGTGAACTACAAAGTAGACTAATATTTAGTCATTCATCTTCGCCGTTTGTTATGGAATTGTGTAATGTAAAATGTAACACTTTACAAAAAATTTGTTTCAAAGCTTTTACCAAAAGGTGCTTAATTTTAAGTAAATTGGCTGAGTATAATGAACTGTTGTTAATCATGTTGTGTCATTTAGGAAACAATAAAAAAAAATGTATTCCTCTAAATTTTTTTAGATCGATTGATTGTCGGATTTATGGGTCAATCTATAAAAGGTTATCTCACCTACAAACATTTTCGACTTCCATTCTAAAGTCTGATAGGAATCCATCTTGGCAAGGAATTTCGCGATAAGTAACGTTCGAACGATGGTTCACTTAGATACAATTGTTGTTTAACCTAAGATAATAACCTCTCAGTGACTCGTGAATAATGTTGTGGAGAGTTTAGCAAACATGTCTTTATAATTAGCAGAGTATCTTGTAAGCGAAATGGGGTTAATAGGCCTAACTAATTAGTTAAAAGGAAGTAAGGTATTACTGGCCAATTATCGTTTAATGGGGGACATTGGAAGCCCCTTCAAATTAGAAATCGTTATTTTTAGTACGCAGATCTGTGTTGTCAGCGCTGAATATTAAATCAAGGGCATTTATTTAGTTTCACCTTTATCGGTGTCTGTCTGAATCAAAGCTTGCAATTTAAAGACACACTCCCGGTGTTCGATTGAGCTGCAATGCACACGTTTTTTTGTCGAGACAATGCAATTTTTAATATCAAAGCTTGTACAATTGTTGTTGTTTATACTGTTGTTGCTTGTTGTTATATAATATCAGACTATAAGAAAGTCAAAAGGAATCCTTTCCCGTAAGGGATGAGGCCTTTGCAGTGGAACGTAGGTATGGGTTGTTCCACAATGTTTAGGGAACAGGTCTTTGCTCTGCAGTGGAACGTAGGTATGGGTTGTTCCACAATGTTCAGGGAACAGGTCTTTGCTCTGCAGTGGAACGTAGGTATGGGAAGTTCCACAATGTTCAGGGAACAGGTTTTTGCTCTGCAGTAGGACTTAATATATCTCCAACAATATGTATACAAACACTGTTTACCTTACCCTGAGCATTGATACCGATTACATAAAATCCAAATTCCACAATATTTCAAAGCATGATCGGATTAATTCGTAATTAACGCGTTAATCGCTTACCGTTTTAATTAGTGCAGCTGTGTCGTTTTACAAGCAACCAATTGGGGCTTGCTGCAACAATTATTTGCGATAAATTGACCAAGTTAGTTGAGTGCTGCATGCTTCTATAAAGTTGGGCGTAGGGGAATGTTGGTTTTGCTGGCACTCGTACAATTAGAGTGAGTTTGACTGGTTTAGGGTTTTTTTTTTTATTTTGGGCTGAGCGAGACACTTGTTAGAGATAGTATTCACCAATCATCTGCAGAAGTCATTGAGCTTTGCATGCATTCGTATTGTCAATCATCTCTACTATTAATAACAATTACACCTACTTAATTTTCTAATATGATCCTGTATTTGGTTGTTGTTGTTGTTTATCTTTGTGCTTAGTAACAAGGGGCAAAGACTGGCGTCAAGCTTCAATCCAATTCAGCTTTTTCGCCTATTGTAGGGTGAAATAAGTCAAAAGCGAGATTATCAAAAATTACTCAAAACTTAGTTGCAGAAAATTCACTCCGGTGTTCACAGAACCTAGAAATGATCCTTTTATTTTCGTTGCACAGAACATAACTTTTAAGCATAGCTGTTAAGCCTGTCCAGAAAAAACTTGTCCCTCATAATTCACGACAACTGCACTTCACTTCAAAGCTACTTTATTACTGCCAAGTTGGGCATCAAACAGGTATTCTCGAAGACGTTACATACCACTGACAATATTACGGTACATAACAACAACGTTCTTCTTCGTGTCAATGGTTCTCTGTTCTTAATTTAAATTTTCTTCGATGAATACTCAGACACGTCGACAGCCTTAGCGCTAGCCTTGCAAAGGTCTCGCATGGCACAGGTGTTATTGCATAAGGAGCAGGACATGAGATGGGGCATCGTTTGCGGAGTGGTCCCGCAGTAACATTGTGGCTCATCGGAGTGCCTCCATCTGACCAGACTATACAATATCGTTTTAACACAAATTTCAAATGGAAGAAGTTCTCCGAACTTGTATTGTTGTCGATAACTAACGGAAGTAAGTGAGATGTAACCGAGAATCGGTGTGTTGTACTTAATGTGGCGCCAAATGTCACATGTTGCGTAATCAAAACAACACGAGGCGTTGGGGCTCTGAGGTGAGCAACTAAAAGTTTAGAGAACTTTTAAAACTGTTAAGAAAAGCTTTTGAAGATCCTAGTGGCTTGATATATTGTAGTTGGCTTTGTTTTAAAAATATTTTAAACCTAAACGGCTGTTTCGAAATGTGACCGAATCTTCCTAATATTTATATTGACCGAACTACCTGAAAAGCATGCTCTTTTTTTAAGTTCCCCTGTTCCCTGCAAGATACCTACTTATAATTCTTCTTGTTTTCGAGTCTATAGAAAACTAATATATTTAACCCAGGTGGCTGCGTTACCTACTTGTACTCTTAGTGCCAATACAAGACTTGAAGGAAGGGCCGAATCTAGGGGGCGGACGAGCCGGGCAAATAGCCAGAGCGGCATAAATGAGGGGCGCGGGCGGCCAAATTGCACTAACAACCCTTTTCATTTCATCAGAAACCTTATTTAGTCGTGGTGTGGTGCTAAAATTTTCAAGCTCGCTTCGCTGTCGAATGTAATTGGTTCTTGTTGTAAACCCACCGTTAAATAACTTAACATTTCATAATGTTGCAAAGATTCCTAGGTGAAATTTTCGAGCTCACTTCGTTTTCACTTTGCTCGAAGTTGTCAAAAAAGCGGCTTTATCTGATCCGACAGTTAAATTTTTCAATAGATAATTTTCTGATAAATTTACCTCCTTATAAAGCGTCATTGTAAAGGGCGCCAAGTGCGGCAAATATTGTCTATGCCCAGAGTGACGAAATTGCTAGATCGGGCCCTGCTTGAACGAGCCTACGACAGAGCTATCCAGGTAGCCACATTTTCGTCGGACAGAATTTTAGTTAAATCAATACGCAAAGTGCCAAAATAATTGTCAACCTCATTTGTCCGAAAATTTTAATAAATTGGACTTGTTCGCATATTATCCAACCCTTTATCTGCGGAATATCTTCATGTTTATCTGAAATCTTCTCTCTATCTTACTTATTACTTATATTAAGTTATAATATAAAAAATGTGAAAGTTTAGATGGGTGTGTGGATGTAGGTATGTTTGTTACTCAATCACGCTAGATCGGCTGAACGGATCTGGATAAAATATGGTACAGACATAGATCTGGAATAGCACATAGGCTACTTTTCATCGCGGTATATTGTTCCTTTGGTATAAAAACACTTTTCACGCGGGCGAAGCCGCTGGCAGAAGCTAGTTAATCTATAAAGGATAGCGACATCGCTTGGTAATTCTGGTGCTTGGCTTGCCTTTTTTAAACTGTAACAAATATTTTCTTAATCTATAAGTCTTGTGACGCTACTTAGTCTTTGCCCCGCTGTTTTCGAAGCCCAATCCTAACCAACTATTCATTGAGCCGTAATTAGAGCAGTTCCCAGGGGTATCGGCAGACATATCACGATCTTAGCTGGTGTTAACTAGTAACAGTCGAGCTTGTAACAGACTTATTTCAACTTTTACTTTTAAATCTCTTTTACACCATAACTTTTGAACTTTGCGAATTTAAAAGTAACTTACAGACGTTTTTTTGAGCATTATGTTATTTCGATACCTCGTAAGGAGTAATCTCATCGCTAAGGGACTGGGAGACAGTAACTTCACTTTAGGCGTTGAGTTTAGATAGACAGTCGCTTCATGAAAAAATATATATTAAAAAGCCCGAATGCTTAAAAACTGAACTAAAAGACGTAAACAAGAAGACAATCATGCTGTGCTGTCGGAGGATATAATTATATTCGCGAGCTGGCTGACCAAAAGCAGATGTAACCTCCGACTGCACAGCATGATTTTTTTGTTTACGTCTTTTTAGTTCGCTTATTAAGCAGTCGGGTTTTTGACTTTTTTGATTAGCTTTTTTATTTATAATTTATTAGTTAACATTTCTTTTCGAATGCGGTACATTTAAACATGTAACTGTTATATGTTTTTGGAATTACATCTTAAAACCCTTTATTTTGATACCCCACAATAGGTACGAAGCAAAAATAAAATTGGGTCCCCAACAATAAGGTGCCTAAAAGTTTTCTTTTTTTCAATTTTAATGTGTCCCTCGTAAGGTTAAGACGAATCGATTGGCGTAAGAATAATCAAAATCGGCGAATGCGTTTGGTATCTAGAATGCCACATAGGAACAGACATACATACATAGACTGATAAACACATAACCCCTTTCGGTAGTCGGGTAAAAAGGTACTTCTGTTACAGCTGGGCCCAATATAGTAGGGAAAAGGGTTGGCGAATTATATTGGTGATTGTTATGAAATTATTTCCCTTAAGGTGAGTTTAGACAAGCATACATGAGCATTTACTTGTAACAGAACATCGAGCATTCGCTGTTTTTAAATTACCTCGACCACGCTTCAAACAAGATGCTCGATGTTTTGTTACAAGCTGATTTTAAAAACCAATGAGTGTTTTGGTGTATCATTTTATCGAGCAAAGAAACGAGCGCTTGTGCCGTGTAGTGAGGTCAAAATGAACGCAAGGTACAGTCGAACGCAGCGTCGAACATTCGCAAGGACGTTACATGGAAACGCTTTAGGAAACTAGCATCTGTCTGTATTGTATTATTCGTAAGAACGTTACGCTCACGAAAATGCTCTAGTGTATACTCACCTTAAGACAAATCGTTATGATGGTTTGGGCTACAAGAATACTCGTATCTAGATGATCACTATGTTATTTATTGACTGTTCATTAACAGACAATTGTTTCCACGCCTCACTTGTTTTTATTGTTATACCATCATAACTTATAGTGAAATTCCATTAAAAGTTTATTTACGACTCGCTATATTCGATGACTGACGACACGGCACTAACTACACGTCATCTAAACTAACTATAGAAAGTACTGTCTAGTTAACGATTTTAGACATTGTTTGAAATACATCGCTGCTTCTCAATTGATGACCAACGTCCGTAGTCATAATAGTTCAGCAGTGTAGATCAAACAAGTAGTTTGTTTTCATTACTGTCTCAGTCTTTAGTGCTGGCATTCTCGTAGTACGTCCCAGCTTAGAATAACCTTAAGGCAAATTAATAAAACACTTAAAAGGGATGTCTTGAAATACTCTAGTTTCTGGCAAGCCGCCAGGGCTTCGGTCATCTCTTATATTAGAGTGAAAACGACGGTAAATTTAACACCTTATGGTATGTTTTATGCAGTTTATATGCGGAAAATTATGTAAGATTTAAAAAAAAAGCAGAGTTTCTATGCTTTGATGTTGTGTGATACCATAATATTGCTCTATTTTTATTTCAGCAATTATAATAAAACAAAGGATGTCTGCGTCCGTAACGGCTTTTATTTCGGGAATTATTTGTGTTTCTTTAATACAGAAGAACCTTGCAGCAGTACCTTTGTGCTCTTTTATCTGTATTGCTTCTTTTCTCTGTGTACGATTACATCGTACATTTATTTAGCACGCTAGCATAAGAATTTTACTTAATGTAAATCGACATTCATACTAAAATTGTTGAGTTCACTTTCGACCGTTTTATTGTAAACACGTACAATCAATAAATATTTTATCAAGAAGTCAGCAAGAATAGTTTTCTTCCATCTCAACTTAGCACATGTATTAGCAACCAAGTGCTCGTACACTCTGTTAAGTGTGTACATAAATAAATAAATAATTGTTGTTGAATTAGATAATCTACCTATGTTTGCAATATTTGAAAGTATGTGAGAACCATGTTCCTAATTTTCAAGTGAAGGAATTTACCTGTTAGTGTTTGTAATACGTATATGTAGTATAGTAGTGCTAGGTGCATCGTCCTCACGTATATGAATTTATTAATGTATGTACTTTAATATTGTAAAAGCTTATTTTTTTTAAAAGAGTAAGTAAGAGTAAGAGTAAGTTTCTTGTGCATTCTTCTCCATAACAATCTACTTTGCCGAATGCACGGTAGAATCAAATTTTATTACTTGTTAATTTTAATTGTTAACGTTCTAAAGTGCCGCTTAATGGCATAGTCGAAATAAAAACATTTGACTTTGACTTTAAATAAATACAATGTCTTGTTTTATAATTAACAGTTTGTTTTGTTTTCAGGTACTGCAGCCAGTCCATCAAAATGTAAAACGGACTGCTATGCTTAGGTATGTGAGTATGAGTTTGGTAATCTTACAGAATTTTAAGAATAACATACTTAAAAAAGTTCCCATCAATAGATCCACTATCACATCATGGCATATCGTTTCAAAAACGGTAATATGCCAGACTTCCAGACTTTCTCCATCTTAAACACAAGCACAAGCCCATCTTTTCCCATGAAGTGTCAGCCCTGTAATGAAACAATGAAGTCATCTCGGGCCATAAGGCCATGGTTCACCGGGCTCTCGGTCGGGGTCCGATCAGGCCTCATTTTACGCTCGGCTCGGCCCGACTCGGCATTACCTCAGATACACTTTCGTATTATTATCGCGATTACGGTGTTAAATGACTGGCCAGTGGGAATTTATTTGAATAGTATGATTGTCTATTTAATCTGTAGGCTGGATTAAGCAATTGAGAGCGTTCTTTATTTGAAATAAAAGTTCCTAATTGCTATTTTAGGAACGCATCCACCTACGTATCAATTGTAATGGTTTCATTCACAAAAGCTGATAAAATTGATTTATTGTTTGTGAATGTTACTTTACTTTTGAACTAAACTGCAGTTCAAAGCTCCAGTTGAACCACTTTTTGATGGCTAACGACATAGAAAAGCTTTTAAAGTTCTTGTTTATGTGTGCTAAAACTGCCCGTTAACTGTAAGTACCTACTTAATGTGGACGGAAATAAGACGTTCCAAGAAAAACTTGGAAACGTTAAGATGCTTTTCAGATAAAACGCGTTGATTATCCAAATTCGTTAAGCCTTACAGCGTAGTATAATTGAAACGGATCTGTTAGCCGAAGAAAATTAAAAATACTGTGACATAATTATTTTCATTGTTTAATTTTATCATTTGCTACGTTTTTTGTTTAGAACGACTTTCAACAAAGCCGCTCCTTTGTTTCTAGTTAATTAGGTATGTTAATTGACAATTTGAAGCATAAGTAATTGTTTAAGACATTTTAATAACTACTAGAAAGCTCTAACTTAAGATATAACTTAATTTTCCTTCGTTCAAGAAGTTTTGGCTAGCCATTTTCCGAACCCCGCCAAAATTTTCAAAGTCAAACGTGCACAGATTATAAACATGGTGTGTCTATGGATTCAAGACTTTCTTGATAGAGACAGCCCATCGGTTGCTAGGAGGACAATACCGATGGCCTTGTAAGACTATTTGAGTCGGTTCACCGACCCGCGTTCCAAATAAAGATAAATTCCAACCGCTTCGCGTAAAGATGGATTAAGTGTGGAATAACTAGCGAGCTTACTCGTAGAGTTACTTTTTTAAATACATATTTGTGACTTAAATTAGAGTAGCGGTTAGTTTTTTTCGATAGAGTCGGTGTATATTTCCTAAATGCAACTTTTAAGTAGGCACTAGGTTTAATAACTTAACTATTTAATATTTTAACTTTAATTCTGTAATTATTTGTGGTTTGTTTAACGGTAACGGTAAGAACGGTTGTAAAAAGTGAAAATATAATTAATTCTTGAGATGCCTAGGTTGGCAATTTATTTGAGGACCTAATTATAGACCCTCACTATAGCCGTGGCTCTCTTGCACGAATGCAGATTAAGATCAATTAAACATGATTATGATGTCTTTTAAATACCTAATTACTTTTACTTTTAAGTAAGTATTAGTAGCTGGGCGACTGAGCTCTGCTTGGGTGAAATGAGAGAAAACGACGTTTTCTAAAAATGAAACCTAGCTAGATCGATTTATCGCCCCCGAAACCACCTGCCTACTAAATTTCATGAAAATCGTTGTAACCGTTTCCGAGATTCAGATTACATATACACAAGAATTGCTCGTTTAAAGGTATTAGAATAAATATGTCATATTTTGAATGACAAATGTTACCTAAAGAACCTAGCGCTCTACCTAGCTCCATAAACTTTTTACAATCTTTGTCCAAACCTAACCTTTACAAAAACCAGTAAGAACGGTCCACACCATTCTTTGTAACAAACCATTGACAACATTTCGACATCTAACAAGACTCATACAACCATACAACTTCATGCACGCCATGCAACATGCAACACATTCAACCATACAAAGGGCAATTACATTGCCTACCGGTTATCCAAACCGAGCAATGAATATGGATGGCCCGCTTCCGAGCCGTAGGTGTCCGATTATGATGTAACGTGGGCAATTTACCGTGGAGACTGCTATGATTATGAAGCAGATGTGCCAGATCTTTCGGAGATTCGGTGGCGTATGGTAAGGGGTTAGGTGCGTGTGTGAAATTGTTTGAGAAGCATGCATTGGTTGAATTTGCTCAGGCGCAGTGAGCTGTAGGTTAAGGCGAAGATACCCCTCAGTAGCTGATTTTAAAATGAGAATCACGTCTAACGGCTTTTCGTAATTTTTTGGAAAAATATATATACTCGTATTATATTAGACCATTTTCTTAATAATTGGGGATAGTTGGGTTAATTTGACCGAGTTAAATTTTGAGTTTTATTCGTTTAACATAGTTTCATATCAACTCGGGATGCATGAAATGGCGACAGGTCACTGGAACAACTTGCGACCCACGGATGCCCCTAAAGTTAAAGGGGAAAATCTACAAGTCCGTGATTAGACCTGTCGTACTGTATGGATCAGAATGTTGGGCTGTGAAAAAGATGGATGAAAAGAGATTGCATGTAGCAGAGATGAGAATGTTGAGATGGATGTGTGGAGTGACGGGAATGGATAAAGTGAGAAATGAGTATATTTGAGGAAGTTTGATAGTGGCGCCAGTGACAGAAAAGTTGAAAGGAAACCGTTTGTCCTGGTATGGTCATATGATGAGGAGGGATGAAACGCATGTTACTAAAGGAGTTATGAATATAAATGTGGATGGATGGAGAGGGAGGGGACGGCCAAAGAAAAGATGGATGGACTGTGTGAGGAGTGATATGAAAGAAAAGGGAGTCAGTGATAGCGTGACGGGGGACAGGACGGTATGGAAGAAGAAAACGTGTTGCGCCAACCCCAAGTAACATGGGACAAGGGCAGGAAGAAGAAGATTCGTTTAACATAGTGTAATTAATTTGTAAAGTTATGTCTAACACGGACAAAAAACGACAATCGCACCAAAACCGCCGGGCGTATTGTAATGAAATTGTCACCGAGATGATGACATTTAAATTATCTACATTTTGATCTGAGGCTATTAAGTTAATTTAAAAAAATCAAAAAACCCGACTGCTGTTTTTTGATTTTTTAAACTAACTTTTTAGTTATTTTTTTTTTGAATTAAGTACATTTAAACATATAAGTATTATACTTATATGTTTTTATACCCCACACAAAGGGTTTGGAAAAACAAAAAATTGGTCCCCCACAATATGGCGCCCAAAAGCCGCCATTTTTTATTTTCCAATTTTAATGTAGCCTCGGTCCTCGTATAAACTCGCAGGGTTAAGAGGAATCGATTGATGTAAGAATCATCAAAATCGGCTAACGCGTTTGGTCTCTAGAACGCCACATAGGAACAAACATACATACATACATAGACTGATAAACACATTACCCTCCTTCGGCAGTCGGGTAAAAACTACTGAATTTTGGGCCGCGCGGGTGTGAAACGAGTGCGCGTTTTTTTTCCCTCAAGGTCGTTCTCCTCAAGGTAGGTGACTATCGTCGTCTTAATCGCTATTTCTGGTAAATATCAAAATGGGCTTTCGTTCCGTAGTCAGAAGTGGGATGATGATAGTAATGTATTAAGCGTACGCTGAAAAGATCAGGAGTATTTTGTTGGTTTTCTTATATTATCCGTGGTTTGGAACAAAACTTGAACTAGAATTGAGGAAACAGTTATGTTTTACTGTCCATTATGAAACAATTTCTGTATCTCTTAGTAGATTATTGTGGTGTGTGTTTAAGTCTTATAATATTGAACAATGCTGTAAAACATCAGACCGGCCTGTTTATATGTTCATTACAGCAAATTATCGTTAATCTAAAATTATAGCTTCGCACCGGCTAAAGCCATGAGTATTTCTTCTCAACGTTCGTTTTCTTAAGAGATGAGATCTTTGACACCACTTAAAGCCAGGTGTAACGAGTGACAGATCGTTAGACTGTCACCTGTCACATTTAGCTTGCTTACACTAAAATAGCTGCAGTTGACATTTACAACTACAAGATGGCAAGCAGCTGATGAATTCTGGTTTTGTTTATTTAGAACTAGCTGTTCCCCGTGACTTATTCGGCGAAGCATTAGTACTTCGAATAGCCTATTTTTATATCGCGCAAAAATATTGTATGTTTTCCTTACAAACTTCCACACCCCCTTTCCACCTCTTCAAGGATGATTACAAACTCCTCCTATGTCCGTCCCACAAGGTCTCAAACTATCTCCATACGAAATTTCATCTAAATCGGTTCAGCGGTTTGAGCGTGAAACAGAGTTACATTCGGATTTATAATATTAAGTATGGATGCTGTTTAATTTTTGTAGGACTCATTACTAAAAAATTACGCCGAACGCCACTTTTTCTGGAATAGGTAATTTACAATTTCTTGCCTATCCAGTCTAACTGCACGCACGTCTTATGTCCTTTGGAACATATTTTTTAATACACAACCTCCTTGTTGCGTCTGACATAAGTCGTTCGAAATCCAAAAACTTAAAAATGTCGCATCTACATGCTCCACCCGACTTACACCTCTATGCTTCACCGTCTTGAACATAACACAATGTGTAGGTGAGCCTGCATTCGGCTGCAACTGGCAATGTAACTGTCATCTTCAGTAGGCGATGACTGTCACTATCGTCTCTTCCGTCACAAAAGTATGCTGTAGAAGGGCCTTTGGTGTGTAGTGAATTTATTGTTATTGTATCGACCTCACCATTATCAAGATTTGAAGAATATGTGGAATTTTAAATTTGAGAAAGTATAATAAATGGGTTATAGATGCTGATGTATTGGCTCATGTGTGTAAAGTTACACACATGAGCCAATACATCAGCATCTATAACCCATTCTGTTTATTGAATTAATGGTTTAACACATTTTTGGGCAATTTCCATAATTTATCTTTGCCTACAGCTAATATTTTTTAAATCTTAGATGACTGTCAATCGCAATGTACCATCATTAATCTATGCGCGATTTAATAAAACAGATTTAAAAATAAATAATGATGGTAAATATCATGTACTTAATAGTTAAGTATAATTTTCTCAAACATGCTTGGAAATTTGAGCATTATTTTGACAACCTTCTTCGAGATAAATCGAAATTGCAGTACTGGCCAAAAATCCACATCTATCGTGTTTAGCGGCCAAATAAATGATAATGCACATCTATCGTGTTTAGCGGCCAAATAAATGATATAGTAAACTCATATCTGTCGTGTAATTTAAAAATGGAACGATCTATTACTCCGAAACATGGCAACCAAGGAGGTACCTTATCATAGGTTTTATTTAAAATTCGAACTGGCTTGCAAATAGAAAGCTGATTAATGAAAAAAAATACAAATGAACACTTTAAGGCTTAAAACGCATTGTGATTTTTATTCGCGCGGATTTTTGTTGTATTATTCCCGCGTGATGTTTTTACCGCAATGCGTGCAGCTTCATACAACTCCATAGGCCCCAGAATAGGCGGAAAAATTCGCGCGAATAAAAATCGCTGTGCGTGCTAAGCCTATCGCGGGAAAAATTATTGTTATTCGTTGTTCGTCATTGATTTTGAAAAGTATTTTATTTTGATAAAATGAGTTCTAGGTACTACTTAGTTTTAATTTTCGCGCATTATTTGAGAAAAGAACTGTACAAGCCTTGGCCACAACTAGACATTGATGGACTTACGTATTCGTCCATCAATGCCTCTTTTGCTGGCCGCTGCAGTAATGTACTATATGTATTCTACACTTCCGAAATTAGTCTTTAAAAGTATTCAACACAATTTCTTAACTATTCAGTATAATTTTAGCATCTTACTCAGCTATAAAATCAACATCACTACGTACATATAAATATTTTGCTCATGCTACAAGCCAGATTATTATTTACGATCCACAACGTTATTAGTAAAGACGTAAACACCATAATATCCGCAAAACATTTATGTAATACGTAAAATAATCGCGGCTAATTTAAAACATGCATCACTTGTCTATGGTTCGAAGATTGACGTCAGTGTGTGAAGACTTCAGAACGGCGTTATGTAAACTTTCAGCTAGACGAGATCAAATACTGCCATGTTGATGCTAAGCGGACGCTTTTTACACCGGTGTACTTGTATTAAGATTTTACAGCTACACCTTTTTATTTAAGACAAAGTTATGTGTATTAGGTGCTTTTAGAGACCCTCGGTTGGTTCGTTGGTTCCCGCATTGTCGAGGATGGACGGCTCTCTTGTTGAAAATCGTTTCCGCTAATAGAAAGTCTCTTTGTCTAGACCTGGGGCTCAAAACAAGTGTCATTCGATGTCAGACATGGCGATGATCGAAACCCCGAAATTTAAGGGATAGACCATGTGATTTTTAGATAATCCTTGTCAATCCCATAAAAAATTACCATCGCTGTCGCCACGCTTTCGATGACAGAATGTCACTTGTCTAAGGACTCTGGCCTAAGGTGTAGAGAGCAAAAGTAGCATTTAAATCTCAAATAACCTTACAAGTCGGCAGTTAAATAGGTAACTTCATCGCAATTCCGTTGGTGTCCCAACCTGCATTTCGACGCACTAAAACCGTTCCATTTCCTTGAGAAACCCATACAAATTGAATCGCTCCGTCTAATAGCAAGTTATGTTATAATACGGCTCATTTGATGCTACCATTTGCTTTCTGGATCGTAACTAATGCGTATTTAATGCTCGTGTTTGGTCCGCATACCTCGCTTAGATTGCAGTGCGTAAGTGTCATGGATCCTTAGTTAGTTTTCCGTGTATCTCGGCGAAATTATTGGCTATTACAGCAAATCTGAAGGCCAAATCCTTAATAAAACGTTCATATCTAACCAAATTTCAGTTTCACGACTATTAATCTATACATATAAATAAAATTGGAGTGTCTGTTTTTAATATTGAAATAACAGTTTTTTACTACATGTATATGAATATACGGTACATCCACCAAAATAACATTTTTTTAAATGTTTGTCTGTCTGTCTGTTTGTTCCGGCTAATCTCTGAAATGACTGGACCGATTTTGACGGGACTTTTATTGGCAGGTAGCTGATGTAATAAGGAGTAACTTAGGCTACGTTTATTTTAGAAAAAATATTTTATTTTAGAAATTTGTTAGGCGGAACGAAGTTCGCCGGGTCAGCTAGTCTTAAAATAAAGCCGCGTAAAGCTTTTTGACGGATAGAGGCTGACGTAAGAATGCGAACGTTCTTAAAATTATGAAAATTACCTGTTTATTCCCGTGGATGGCAGAGGTGTTTTTAGGATAATGTAAAAAAAAAGTAGCGTTGTTTTACCACTACCAAAAAAATGCTGTGATGCCAAAATAATTCGGTTGCAAAGATTGGTGATTATGGCAAGCAGTTTCCTTGTATTTTTTTAAATTTAGTTTAGTTTAATTTTGACTTAGATGTTAATTTTGACTATAGTTTACTTTGAAGATTTTGATTTAATTTTGTTAGCTATTAAAATTTCAACTTAAGATGAAATAAATATTCCTTTAAATTTAAATTTGATTTGTAACACTATTATTTTATGGGGCATGCGGTGCTAACCTTTAAGAAATTGTAATACTAACCTTAGACATAAAAAACTTGAAATTCAAATGTAATATTATATACAAATACTACTATACTAATATAATATACAATATAGTATATTTAAATGAAATAGTGATTGGCCAGTAATAATAATAATTATTTATGCTACAAGTGCGGAAGGTAGGTAGGTGATTCCCGATGAGTGGCATTTTTAGTGAGTGAATAAATCTACACGAGTCGGGAATCATCTTACGTACGTGTAGCATACAACATTTTACTGTGCATGTTGCGAGGAAATAAAAAAATATATCTGAACCAAGCAAGAAATTAATAAAATAGCGGGCTTATTCAAGCACGCTCAGCATATCCACAGATTAACTAATAGTTCCTCGGGCATATCTACTGCGCATATGCAAATACCTGTCACGTCGTAACGCACGAGTAAAATATACGTTCTTCCAAACATATTAAATGAATATTTAAAATTAATTTATTGATCAAATCTAAATCTAGAGTAATTAAAATCGTCTTTAATGAAGTATTACTTATATTTTATCTTTTATAAGAATGATAATCTGTACTTAACTAATTTATAAAACTTTTCTCAAATAATAAAAACTCTATGCGTCTGGCTGACGACGCAGTTAAAAATTAAAAAATACAGAAAAGTCTAAAGCACTAGTGAAAAAAAGTGACACTGTCCGCACAGTTTGGCTGCTTGGAAATCGCTCTTTTCGAGGACATTCATTGTAAATAAATAAATGCCTTGCCACCGTCCTGCAGACTGACCCAATAAATACACCTTCGCATAAGATATTTTAAAGTTACAGAATAGTTTATATATGTTCAACTTCTCTCTAATATGTTCACCAATACACTGTCTCCTGATTTCCCTTACCTGATGCATGGTTACCGTTCCGTGATTAGCCATTGATCAACAATCCCTATAATAAACCAACTGCAGTTGTTATTCATGACCAGAACTTCGAGTTCCTCGTTCTGGTTCAGAATCAACAGTCGTGTTAACAATTAGAACTAACTACGCTTGGTGCAGTTAAATGGTCTCTTGGAACGACGGCGTCTGGTTTGTCGTTAGCCAGTTTGTATGGTGGTTCGTTAGTTCGTGTTATCTTGTCGAATAGCTAATAGCAGATTGAAACACCTTGGAAACCTGCACCTAACTTAATAGTAGCTTGGACACTTTTCGCATTTTCAGCGCGCTTTTTGAAGTTTATCGTTTTGCGACTGTTGGGAAAAGTTTTCTGCTCGTTGTTGGTTTCAAATGAGTCTTTTGTGTGTTGATTCTAGTTTGCATGGCAGTACAGCAAAACCTTTGGCTTTAATATTCTTGTGTAAAAAAACAACAGGATATATCCTTATACCACTCTGGGGTTGATGACCAGGTGTAAACACAACTACTTACAGACCTCAAAATCAATACTACTCAATAACATTCTCAATGTAATCCCTTCTTAATCTCAAAACAGAATCTATATTCCCTATCTATAACATGTCGACAAAAACCCATTACTATGTTAATGCATCCTTATTTTTATTTTCTCCTGTAAATAAGCTCGCCTCAATGAAACCACTTATTTCGCCGCGGTCCAATAAAAACCTTAGGATATCAACGCGTGTTGTCATTCAAGTTCTACCAGCTTTATATTCGTGATAAAAAGGGTAGACGGGAAATTATCTAGATATGATCGCAGGCGGTGTAAAGTCACATAAATCTTTAGTTTTTCTTGTAAGTATCTGATTGGAATTAAAAGTAAATTATCGTTTCACACTTGTGATACCACACTGGAATTATTTTTCTTTACGGGTATCCGTTTGAAAAAAAAACTTGATTGCAATCACAGCGCAGAAAATAGACACAGTATATCCCGTATCTAGCGTGAAACACCATGGAAATATAAAAAAAAAAGTGAAACCAATACAAGCGTTTCAAAATTAATATACAGCAAGCCTTGTCAAGATCAGAACGGCGTTAAAATAAATTCTACACCAGGCGATCTCTCCCCTAGAGAGTTTGAATAAACATTACTGATCAAATGTTAATCCCACAAATAAACGTCACTGCAGCAAATGAATACTTGAAAATTATCGGCCATTACCACAAATTCAGCGTAAAGTTGCGTTGAAACGGCTGCTGGAACCGGCGTAGCGTGATTAATGAATGGTACATTATGCTAATGCAGCCTAGTTGAGCTGCATTCCAGCCAGGACTGGATAAATACACCATCGCATTGCAGATGCCTGCTGACTTTGTGGAAACAAATTGTTGGGAGCAGAAAGACCACTTTGTCATCAATCACAAATCGAATATTCTCAATGAAACAAGACTGGATGTATTCCTAGAACTTAGCAGTAAAGACTAAAAGTAAGAGACAAGTTCGTACTTCTTTCTTAGTATTGCCTGTTATCGTCATACAGATGCTTGATGATCTGTACAATTCATCGGTGCAGATACTCGTTAAGGTATTTAAGGCTTCTTCTTCTTTTCGTGTGAGGTTGTGGCCTGCCCTGTGTCAGAGTTAATTAAGCCGCCTCTGGGAACCTCACAGGCCTCTAACTTGCTCTTACATTAACTATATAAGTCCAGGTTTCCTCACGATGTTTTCCTTCACCGTTGCCTGTCGATTTGCAAGATAATCTTAGAAAGTACATATGCATTTGAAAAAGTCACATTAGTACTTGGCCGGGTTTGAACCTCGTGGGTTCAAATCCTCAAGCACGAGACACGAGGTCTTAGCCACTGGGCTACCACGACACAATATTTAAGGCTGATGTTTTAAGAACCTTGATCTTCCAGAACATTTTTCTCTCTCACTTCTGGTCCATTCGATTCTTTGAAAATAATATAATCATGAAAAAGGGGACGCCGATTGGATCAAACATGTTAATTCCCCACAAACCGCAATGTTCGAGTTTTTGTGTCATGTATTTTGCCCATAATTCCATAAGTGAAGCATGCCTTCTGTACAGCCAATTTGCTATGCTCCTAAGTGCACCGATGCAGATAAAAATTAATATTGCTGATTTATTTATAGAACTCCCTGCAATGCTGGCTATGTCGATAGCTAATTTATTCTTTTTTTATGCGCATAGGCATGCAAGTTTCAATTCAACCTTTGCTTTGTAAAATTGTAATACGCACACAAACTGGTAAAGTCGTAAACGTTAATCGTATTTTGAGAACCTTGCCCTGATGAAGTTATTATGAAGAGGTCTAACCATCATAAAATAGACATAAACAACATTATTTA
The DNA here is from genome assembly GCA_947562075.1 of Orthosia gracilis. Lineage (NCBI taxonomy): Eukaryota > Metazoa > Arthropoda > Insecta > Lepidoptera > Noctuidae > Orthosia > Orthosia gracilis. The sequence goes on along the minus strand of OX387264.1, from coordinate 62,950,792 downwards.
CAAATCCCAAAACATTTATAATGATAGAAACATTTACTATTTTAATAGTGATTGTAATGTTTGTATAATATCGTATAATATCTGCCCGTATTGATTTGAATCAGACTAAATTTCGAAGAGAAAGCAGCATTGAATGGCTGTCGGAAATCGTTCACATGTACGACTAAAGGTTTAGCTCTACCGTGTCTGGATACGCTATAATTCGATCAGCCTTCGAAGGTTACACAAGCCACGATTTGCGGCTTTCGTTACAGTTTCGGTAGTTATTTTAAGGTGTGTGATTGTAAATGAGTCGATGATGCTGTCTCTTTTGGACGTACTGCTGAAGTGAGAGTATGAATGAAACATAAGATGTGCAAAAAGTGACTAGTAATCATTTGAGAAGATTTAATTTCCTGCAGAAATTTATCGACTGTGCCGCCAAACTTTTTGCGATATATCTCAGTATAGCTATACTTATAAGCTAACTATATAACGATGGAAACCTCATGGTTACTTCGTTCGCGAGCGAGCGATTAAAAAAAAAATGTGTTCATCGATTTGCGACAAGCACAATAATTATTCAGAAAAGAAAAGCTTAACAAAGTGATTTTTCAACATTATTCCTACATCGTGTTTACACCGTTTCTTATTCTTCTTAGACTTTCCAGTATCACCATTGATATTGGCTCTATTTATTCTGTGGCAGAATCTATTACAGGATTTGTTGGCTTGAATTGAATCGCAAATATTTTCTACCGCATGGGCAACTGGCAAACAAAATGGACAGGAAAATGCTAATAGGATTTGTGAGCATGGTCACATGAATAATGTTGTTTTGAGTGAGATTATTAATGAGGGATACTATCGAGAATTGAATAGATATTCTGGATGTAATTGATGGCCAGATGTTAAGTTATGGATGGTAGTTGAGGATGTTCACGAATAAGACTACTCCAGTTAGGTTGAAGCTGAATGTTTATGGAGAAGTATTAGCTTCTTTCTTTTATTCGAGTAGATAGAAAACACTTTAAATATTTTGGGACCAGTAGTCGCATAGTCAGTGGCGTTCATTAGGTCCTCTGAAGTACAGATGTATGGGAACTCCAGCATGTGTGTCATAATCTGCACAGGGGCACCGCACTCGCTTTGTGTATTAGACGGGTCTATAAAATCCTAGTATTAAGGAAAAATTATGCTAGACCGTAGCGGGCGCGAGCCGTTTCCGAACCCCGTACGTGCTACGTGTTTATACGACGAGTCGAGAAGGGCGTGCGTCGTCAGAGCACGTCCGAGCCTAGTCCGAGACGCGAACGCCGCACGTGGCATAGCATGGACCGATCAATGTTTGTGAAGTTTTGAATCCGTGCCTCGCACGGGGCTCGGCTCGCGCCCGCTACGGTCTAACATAATTCATCCTTTAGTTGTTGAAGCGGAACTTATAAAAGAGGGCTATAAATCTGCAGTGAACTACAAAATACGTTGATTGATTGACGTAGGGCCGGAAGAGCCCATAAATAACACCACTTCATACAGGTCCCCTAACTAGAATTCAATCGAAATAAGGAAGCCTAAACAAATATCGATCATGCAGATAAGGAAGCCGACCACTCATACAGGTACAGTAGTATAATCAAATATTCACTTTCGTTCACCCACGCATATTGTCTTTAGATACTTATTAACTATCGCCCTGATCATTTGTCTCGCAAACACTTTCACGTTTGTTGTGACTGGCAAATAACCAATTGATATTGAGAAAGCAGTCTTATTAGTGTCTGCTTTGTTAAATGTTTTGTCTTTGTGCATTGCAAATATAGGGCGGTACTTTTTTGACCTAGGATTTTGAGTTCGATGTTGTTTGCTGTTTCGCTAATCAAGACAGTTGGATGATAGATGAACTGCGTGAAAGATGGATTTGAGAGAAGTATGGAAGACGATGCATATTGCCCCCCCACCTAAATGAATTGGGTTAAGGACAGGAGATTTATGACTAAAGAAGATAAGTGTACTTACTGCAATCCGCCATCATTTCTGCAGTAACCATCTAACATATCATACTAGAAATTCTTTAGTCGATTTATTTAAGTATTTCTCTTTTGCCGTGTATAAATCTTAGGGCATATACACTACACATGAAACAGAGCATCGATCGAGCGTTAAGTTTATTGTGTTACTCGGGGTAGTAAAAGCTGCAGAAAGTGCGTTTTGAAGGCTAAAGCAATTACTCTAAAAGTGAATTATGAGCGTGTTTTATGACGGTAACTTGTTTATGCCTATGTTTTGAAGTACCAACACTAAAAGTGAGAGTTTATTTAGGTCTGATTTGTAATTTTGACTCACATTATGAGGGTACTTGCAAGGCATACGATGCCTGCGTTCCTGGATTTAGATTTAGGAAAAGCTTCGTTCACTACTGAGATTCTCGTCGTAGGTTTACATTCGGAAATCGCCTTACTTGTCAATGAATTTTGCTTATCTGATTACGCAATGACAATGCCAGTAGTTAAAGTTAGGTGAAGGTTTCTGTCGTCAACCCATCTACAATTTGCATCATAGGTCAGGGCAGTGTTAATCAACTTGTGTCTGTGTAACACAAACGGACAAATTTACAAACGGGCCAAGAGGGTTATCTGCAACGATGCACTGGTCGAATCAAAGCTTTTGAGATCTTTATATATATATCTCTTTCGATGCACTGATCGAGAGCCTTGAACATCGACGCCGAGTTGCCAGCCTGTCGGTTTTTCATCGGTTACCTTTCGGGGCGTGTGCGATGAAACTGCACCCTTTCCATCATTGCACTACAATACGTACGGCAATGCGCCATCGGTACATGGTAGAAATATGCACAAAGCGTCAAATACTTTCGTTGCGCTTACAGCTAAGGAGTGGAATTCGCTGCCGGCGTCTTTGCTTCCTAAAAGCTACAACCGAGTCTTTAAGTCAAGAGTGAATAGGCTACTTCTAGGCAAGCGTGCTTCATCGCTTACCATCAGGCGAGATAATCGTCAAACGCGAGTCTATTTCCAATAAAAAAAAACACAAGCAATGCAATATAATATTATAACAGCCTGTTACTACCATGCTGCAAAGCAAAGACCTCTTCTTATACTGAGAAGGCAAGCAATGCAATATTTTATGTTTTTAAAACTTTACTTCAATCGAAGACTCATATAGGGTTAGTTACAATTACAATTTTATTAAACCTAAGTGATTTTATGCGAGTAGATTCTATCTTTTACCAATCTGCCATCTGTTTGATCAGCCTCCACTGTTTCGCAACGGAGATTGATTGCAGTTCTTCAAATAACGAGTCAGTAGGAGTATGAATAGCGACACACCGTATCATCAATCGTTTAGCCTTCATTTTGGTGCTTTCTCAATGCTTCAATATTTTAGGTCAAGGAGAAATGACAATATGTACTGGAGAAGTGGAATGAATGGTTGATGTAGGGCTTTATGATTTGTAAGCTGTTTGACTGATGAGTGATGAGTTTTGATTCAAAACTTTGTGCCTTGATATTTTGTATTTGCCGTCTGAATTTAGACTACCTGTCAACGTTTGTTTCTATTGTTAGTATTTGTAAAATGGTTTCTTTTCGTATTGTTAGAAACTGTCTTAATATTTAGGTTAGATTAATAATTGTCACCCTGCCCTTGTCCCATTCTGTGGCGCAGCTTGTAGTCTTTCATATTACATTTTTATCATCTTCCTAGGTTAGATAAAAGATAGCCATTATTGGTAGATAACTATTACTGATTGACAATTGGCCTGCTGAAAGAGGAAAATATCAAATGCAAATGCCTCATTTTCTTCTTTTTACATTTTCCGGTCTTGTGAGATCAAGTCATCATCAGATTTTTTAAGAAGAAGACTTTAAGAAGAAGTCCATCTTATCCTGCCATCTTAGGTCACCACTACTTATTGCAATTTGTAGCGAACAAAGCCCTAGTATTTTAAGGTCATCTCAAGGTGTTACATCTCTATTTCTTACCCAAGCTACAAGGATCTTTAAATAGAGTATACTCAACAACAAAAACACTTTCGTAACACTTCTAATGACTCCGTCTGTAGGAGTTTACGAGCAGTCTTCGAAAGGTTGGTCTCATAAACATCGCTTTCGATTTCATATCGATCTAGAACTAACGCTGTCTCAGTCGCACTATTGTTTAGGTGACAGTTATTGGTAATAAACAATTTAATGATGGCGTGAATGAGGATTAAGAGCAGTTGCGTAAGCGATGCTATAAATTGTGTCAGATTATTGTTAAGAAACATTGTTTGAATTTTCCCTACTGTCTTAGGTTCGGCTTCCAGTCTAAACAGTAGCTGCTGAATACCAGTATCTACCATGAACAGTTTTCCTATCTGACTTCGCAAGATTTGTGTCATATTTTCGGCTTTAAACGACCCGTAAGAACTGTCAAAGTTCTACTAATGGCAGCCGGGAGCAACAACTTAACGTGCTTGCCGAACGTATCCATTGCCAGACAAAACACTGAAGAAATAAAGGACTTAGGATATTTAGACCATAGAGAAAGAAACATACCTTCAGATGTGATGCATCTGTTAATCATTGTCATCTCAGTAGTATTTTCTTTTTGCACAGAATCTCTGCACTAAAGACATGCTTTATTTGTCATCGTATCAGTAATGATTCTAAAACTAAAGTCACCCTACGCTGTTACTTTCTTTGCTTCAAATTTATGTATATGCAAATTGCCGTAAATTTCAACGTCTAAAACCGAAAGCATAGCGTCATGTCCCTTTCCATTTTCATCGCTGTCTGTGTCATCCAATCAGCGAATGATTAGCCTTCATAGCAGTTTAACAGATAATCGTGTTCCAAACATCACGCACTAGAACTCTCTCAAGCTGAACTCTTCTGCAAAATGGCAACACTGTCGTGGGAGTGATATGATAAAACTGTTTGTCTGTTAAAGACTGTATGTATTCGGTCGGAATGGTACGGATCGAATCGTATGAGCTTTTTGGGCGTTAGATTTTTTTTTAGGAAATGGTTTTTAGATCTTGTCACATGAAAAATATTGAAACATTCGTAATTATTAAAGCCATACTGTCATGTGAATGACATTCTGTCATTCATTAACCTGGCTTTTCCTGTTGAACAAAAATTTCCTCCACTTTTGGGGCTAAATATGTTTAGTACCTGCTTCATACTCCAATATGATCAAATTGCCCAATTCTGATGGGTTCCATTTGGCTTGAGAGAACAACATACTGGCAGTAGTTACTACTAGCGACAACATTTATTTATTTATTTCACAACAATAAGTAGATACAATACCTTAAACAGTATTTCAAGACGATGTTATACCACAGAATAAATAATGTTATACACACCTATTAAGCTATCTAACTTATAAAATATACTTAAACATAAAAATACAACAATAAAAATAAAACGAAAAAAGTAAAAACCAAAATACCTAGTTTCTAAATTTTTTAAGTTTTTATACTTCCTTCAATGAAATTTTGTGTTCCTGATACAAATTTCGGCAGGTTATCGAACACATTTTCCGTTCCGACGGCATATTATTTGTGGTTTATAAATGTCAACCATTACCCATTTATTGTTCCCATTGGCGATCTTCTCCGATCAAATTACTCGAGTCCTTTACTCCAATCTAGACATACGAGAAAGCGATTGTGTTAGGGCGTGTACACAAGTGTTGCTTAGCATTGTCATGCCATTTTGTCGCTGTCGACATATTGTCGCGGTTTCACTAAGATTTAGCATGTCAGACAGGTTTGTATTGTCTTGTAAGTCGTAGATAATACGATAATACCGACTTGTGAAATGTTACCACCGATAACACATCTAGTATTGTCGATTATATTGAAAAGGAAGTGTAAGGAGTTCCCATTACAATTTCTCTATCATATTGTCGCAATCTATGGTTTGCCCAAACCTAAAACATGTGTTAGATTTATTTTATTGATGTTTTGTTTATGATAAGCTTGAAGCGGATCGATCGATTTGATGACGTAGTCACTTACGTAATAAAACAGCTATGTTAGTTACCTTCCTATTACGTATTATAATCGATAACATAAAATATGTTGTCAAGCAATACTTATTCACTATATTTATTACTGTGCAACCATTGTTTAGCTACAGCAATTTATCCGCTTCGATTAATTTGTTTCCAGACAGGTTTATATTGCGTTCGACCGCGTCGCCTAATCGTCAAATGTGTTTGCCGCCTAAGGTGCATCACGACTTAGTGGATGTGTGCCTTTCTCGCTAAATTGCGATTTGTACAGAGATAATATCTGAACATCGTATTATGATATTTATCTAAACGTTTAAGGGATAAACGTTATCTGTTTAAAGTTATTTGGGCTTTCTTCTGCTCAATTTTCTAAGACATGACTCAATGGTAAGCTATTGTTTTGCGTGATGTGGTTACATGGGTTTAGAAAGGAGTTCGTGGATATTACTCTGTGTCTGCTTAATCTATACAGAATGTCTTATTTCTCATCATCATCGTCATCTTCCTTCCCTAATTCCATGTTATTTGGGGTCGGTGCAACAAGTTTTCATCGTCCATACCGTTCTGACCCCTATCACGCTGACTCCCTTTTCTTTCATATCACTCCTCACATTATCCATCCATCTTTACTTTGGCCTTCCTCTCCCTCTCCATCCATCCACATTTTATGAGATCTTTTAGTAACAAGCCTTTCATCCTTCCTCATCACACGACCATACCAGGACAAACGGTTTCCTTTCAACTTTTCTGTCACTGGCGCCACTTTCAAACTTCATCTAATATAATATACTCATTCAAATTGCATTCTAGATTAAAAAAATTACTGCTTTTCATTAAGTGTAATATATTGTATTTATAATGTGAAATTTTAACGATCCAATCAAATATGGTTAACGACGGACAGTAATTAGTCTCATATACACTGAGAAGTTTCCTCAAACAATGACAATGTAAGATGTCTTATTGAGAGAAGAACTTTCAAGCTATTAGAAGAACACATTAATGCGGAGAAAAGGCCATATTGTAATGAATAATTGGTGCTGCGTATAAATATTAATGGCATAGAATTGCGCCGGCGCAGGATCGTGACATTTCAACCCGCCGCCACCTGCGCTCAAATGTCAAACATGACAGATGTCGATGAAAGTTAGAATCGTCCAGACGTGGTTAATGAGCCAGCAATACAGGGTTAAAAATGTTATCATCAAGATTAATTACAGCTGTTGAATAATTGCATCCTGCTGCAGTGTTTATTTTCTTTTGCAATTATTTCTGCTGTCAATACTGGTTTTTATCGCGAACTTAACTTATTCGTATTCATTCATTTGCCTGGAACAGAATAATTACAAAATAACAAAGTCAGTTTCAATCGTAGGAAGCAAGATTAAAAAACAGTCATTGTGTCAATGAGCCGATGAGAACATAAAACGGAATATTTATGAAATTGTTTCATGCTCCACAATTATCGTTGTAGGCATGTGTTCTACGATAACGCCTTAGGGCCGTCATGAAATAAAAAAATATAACTTTCGCTAACATAGTTATTATCAAGATCATCTACTTTTATTGCTGAGTTATATAAGATAGAGAGGAGCTCGTGGCTAAGAAATAACTGCCGCACGGGTTGATCTTCAAGGTTAAGCAACCCTTGCTGAGGTCAGTCCGTGGAGGGAATTCCCCTTTTGGCATAAAATTTTAAGGCATAATATTGTTTGGCATACCGTTTTCGCATAACTTTTATAGCATAGTAATACTGTAGCATAATAATACTTATGCAAAGGTTAGTATAACTGTCATTTGATCTAATTTGTTTTGTTATAATTTGGAGTTGCATTTTTTAAGGCATAATAAATTTTGAATCTGAAATATAAAAAAGTAGGGTCCAGATGTACTTAAATTATCTATTATAATTTGGGAATTACTCTATCGGATTAGGTTAAGGGCCTGCCACTGCTTTGGTGCCATAAAACGGTTAATTTCTAAAGCATACTTCTTTGTAACGGCTAGGTTAAAAGGTTTGAAAAAAAAAAAAATATTATTGATTCGAATACATTATTTTTGAAACAAGTTTTTTTCGTGTAACTAATAGGTTTGCTTTAAAAATAATTAACAACACGATATTTTTTCGCAAATTTTGGATACTCCTCCAAAACGGCTTGGATGTTTAAAAATATTTCTACACAGAAAAATTGATGGCTGGAATTTCTTCATAACTGAAATAGTATATGTAAATCAAATAATATTTTGAAAACAAATCTGTTCAAAGGAGGTTCAATATTGATATTGAACCTCCCCGAGTATATATCGCCTTAAGGCGATATATACTCAGTTCCTGACTCCAACATAGTATGGAAACAGCTAGGCAGATTGATTGTTACATAAGATAGAACAATCAGATAGATTTATCATAACTATTGATAGATAATGTGCTTGCTGTACAATGAGTGGTTTCGACAAATTGATCGAGTCGGCAAATGTGTATATCATGCGTAATTGCTGTCCAAATTGCAACGGGCAGCGATGTTTTACTCTTCGTGCCTATTAAGGTGAAAGAAAATGCCAAAAAATAACTTGTTTTTCCGAAGTCGGTGTCTAAAACCGAAAATCAGTAGGTACCAAAGACACCGACAGCGGAAAAAAAGTTATTTTTCGCTTTGTAGTGTTTTGCTTTAGAATTCAGTTTTATTTGTTTGTAAAAAAAGTTTTTAATATTATCCAATCAAACTTTTACATATAAACCTACCTAACTAGGGATGTGATGTTAGTGATGTATGTTGAATTTGAATTTTTTTGCATATTAATCTAACTTGTGTAAGTAATTAATAATTTATTTACCAAAAAAGAAAGCTTAGCCAAGGTAACATCAGTGGTTATTGTTATTATTCTGTCCTTCAAACTGTTCCTAGTTTGAAGGACTTGGTTAATCTTGTATCTTTCAGGACAGTTTTCATTAGTGGGATTGAATCTTTTCAAATTAATAAAGTCAATTTAATTCCTAAGTTTAACCCAGCGTCTTTAAGTCTTTCATCATAACCTGTTCTACATAGTTTTTTACTGGCTCGCGCTTGACCACTATCTCACCTGTTGGTAAGCGATGATGTGGTCGACGGTGAAGCACACTTGCCTAGATAGAAATAACCTATTCACTCTTGACTTAAGACTAGCTGTCGGGAAACACAGATACCGGCAGGAAATTCCACTCCTTAGTTGTACGCATAATAAAAGTGTTTCCAAAACTTGGGTGCGTATGGGTGAGATGTCCAACATGTACCGATGCCGCATCGCCGTGCGTCTGGTAATCCGATGATGAAACGGGCTAGGTGGAATTTGATCGTGCAATTCCATCGTACACACCCCGAAATATATTCGATAAAAAACCGACAAGCTGGCAACTCGGTGACGGTGTTCAAGGAGCTTTGACTTGACCAGTGCCTCATCACCCATGAGTCTTTTGGCCCGCTTTTCGATCGACTCTAGTACGTCAAGCTGGTATTTGGCAGATCCGTCCCAGAGATGAGAACTTGAGTACTCCATGCATGATCGAACTTGCGCTTGATACAAATTGATTCATTCAAACATTCAATTACTGTTAAGTAAAAGCTTAACCACGAAACATTACACATGGACATTAATTTACTTTCATGAACTACCGTATCACATATCATCTCATCTCAATTCATCTTCGGTACAAAGTTATAATTGCGGCTGTCAAAAGAAAAATGTTCGCATAAAGCAAAGGCTATCTCAAAACGAGTTGGTAAAAAAAAGTTTGTCTATGTCCGACTGTCAAATTAGGCAGTTTGTATTGTCACTTTCGAACGTAACTGTCAAAAAAGAAAATGGCCGCTAAACATGATCATAGAAAGTAATTACTGTCACATGTTGTAATGTTTGATTGCATTCGTTTATGTAAATTGAGTGAGCAATGATGACCTGTGTGTAGTTTTAAGTGATGTCAACTACTTAGCTTATTGCGAGATCTTAGTGGTCTTATCCATCGCTTTCTTTTTTACTAAGAACAGGGAAGGTCAACTAATATTATACTTCCTTTGTAACTAGGATTTGCATCAAAATATAATATATGTTCCTCTTGAAGTACCATGTCGAACCATGGTCTATAAATAAAACGAAAAGTTTAGTATCACCCACGACTTGCAAAACATTTTCTCTCACGTAACTTTTGTCACAAGATGTGGCTTTGGTATTAATTTCAGTCATATTATTGTATAACGGTTCATTTCCTTCTAAGTAAACGATGAAAAGTAAACCATGATTATACTATACAGAGAGAAGGGAGCGAGCGTGCCATAATTTAATATCTTAATTCTTACTCTTCCTGATACTCTTAATATTGTTTCTTATTGAGGAAGTCTCGAGGAAGTCATTAGACCTCATTCTATTAGTAGTTTTCACTAGTTTACCAACGGATTGGTTAATCCGCGCTAGACGCATCCGCCATCTTCCTATTCCTATCACGAATATTATCGCAATGAAGAATTTATACCGCCAATTATACAAATGGAGGTCGTTGACGCCAAGGGAACATTAATGCAAAATTTATAAGTGTTCAGCTTAGACACGATTTTACTACAGACATTCTAACAAACGATTGATGTTTATACGGTTGTAAATTATATAGAGAAATTGTGCTAACGGATCCTATTTGGAGCAGTCAGAAATCAAATATAAGCTTGAAGCTGACAGATTTAATGTTTTTTGTCAACATTATGGTCATTTCAAAGCTTGAATCCTACCTAACATAAAAAAAAATACAAAAAAAATACTACCGACTTCCGAATAAAAAAATTACAAAGTGAAAAATAACTTTATTTTTGGAAGTCGGTGTTTTTCGTAGGTACCATTTTTTGCGTTATGGAGACCGACTTCCAATAAATAAAGTTATTTTTCACCTTGTAGTTTTCTTATTTGGAAGTCGGTAGTATTTTTTTTTGTAAAAACGTTTCTTATTGCCCACTTTTTAGTTGTACCTACCTAATAGGCAAGTTGTTTATTATGGAATAATCAATAAAGAGACATGCGATTGCAGCAATCCCGAGAGATTTGCCGTTATCTATTGAAGACTTCTGCCGTATATCTTCGAAGTTCTTCATCAGATCTTCACCAAATTAAAATGGAACCAATTTCGAAACATATTCTTTAAAAAAAAATCATAATCAGTCCACAATTGACGGAGATATCGGGAACATACAAAAAAAAAATTGAGTCGATCATAGAACCTTTTCCTTTTTGGTAAGTCGGTTAAAAATGGTAACTGTGCGACAAACAAATCATTCATTGCGCTACAACTTTTCTCGCGTGAACGATTCTTCCAAAATTCTTCACACTTGTAAAATTTAAATTCCCATAAATTCCTGCATAATGTCTGTTTCTTCAGCACATAAGTCAAAGCTCAAGCAGTAACTTAGCAGGTCATTACCGCTGTTCATTTGTAAGTGTGTCGTTATTTCGGGATCGGAATGTCAAAGTTAGCTGCTCTCTGCATTCTCGAGTATGTCAAGTATTTGTTGTGGCTTCGGTGTTAGTATGCATCTGGTGAACTGAAAATACTGTTGCAACTGCTTTTCGAAGTATAGGGTCATCTAAAGGTTCTTTATTTACTATTTCTAAATCTAAAGGTGTAAGAGATTAATGATCATTCTTCAAGTAATGTATGGGTTTTATGCTATTAAAAGCCTATCTCAGATCAGAGTTGAATGTAAGTTGCGTTTGATACAGGAAGTATGGCTCCTACGTAATTAGCTATTTGAATTCAACCGCGCTTTTTTGATGCGTCTTTAGTTCTGAAAATAAAATTTTTACATCTAGCATTCAGCTCGTTTAAAAAAAACTAGTGTCAAATGAATCATTTTGATCCATTAAAACGGCTAAAGAATTTAAATGAGTACGATGTTATCAAAGTAAATATTCAGTCTGTATTTGGCCACAAAAGAATAATGCCGTTTTTAACTTTGTTTTCTTTGTTAATATCAAGGAAACGGGATGTGTGCGTTCTTTTTTGGTTTCTTTCGTCTATAATTTGACAGGTTGAAATCTTTTTAGACGCGGAAGTTGCCACTAATTGGCGATGATAAATTCTGTGCGCGTTTCGTCACCAAAAAGTGTGCAGCCCATGATTAATTGCCTAGAGAGACTATTTTAGATGACATGGACAGTTACCATTCTTATGTCTCTCACCGGTCACTAGTAATTGATTTAACTGCAAGAATTTCTTAATGGTTAATTCTGACATCATTACATTGGAAGCCACGTTCATTTATTTGGTCTACATCTTTGGCAATTTTAAACAAACATTTGTCTTCAACGATATTATGTAAGTTAATGTTATTATGATTAATATATTCGACATGTCCAGTGCGATTGCCTTCGCAACATTAAATCACATTCAACCAATAACATTCATAAATTATCCGAACTAATAAAGGAATGTTTGTTTCATCATGAATAGGTTAATCGAATTTCATAGTTTGACCCCATCAGGAGATGGTACGCTATTTATTACAGAGAATGTTAACGTCAATCAATTCAGAAGGAAATTTGGATGGACGCATGAGATCGTATTTCATTAGGGAAACAGTTTATCGGATACATTTGTTACGACGAAGCAAAACGTTCCATGTTTATTTATTGACTAAACTAATATCTGTGGAAGCAGATTTATTTTAATGCTGTAGCTGGATTATGTAACACGATTTTGTATGTCTCCTGAATTAGATATTTGGTCGTATAGTCGCGGATGCAGGTTTCCTGTTTCGTCTTTTACGAATATGCACATTTTGGATGGATTTCTTCATAAAGCTCGAAAAGATTTATGTTAGAACGCGTGGAGAAGTGTTCAAGTTGGATTTATAGGCGCCATGGCTAGGCACATGGTCTGCGATGTGTTAACTCGTGTAACGGCAGGAGCATCTTCGGTAGTCTGTTTTATATCTTCCGCATTCTTTAATTGATTCTATTTCTGTATTACTTTCTTTTATGGTACCTTTTGATTAGATGTTTTAATAAACACTAGGTTTATTGCTTCCTGCAAGTATAACCATCATTTTAACACGTTAACCTCATTAAGTTTTAATAGAATTACGTGTTTTATGAGACTTTATGTCAAAGTATTTATGAAAAGAGTAAAAAGATTACAGTTAATGTCTGGCACTTGTAATTATTATTTTGAAGTTTAATTTCATGACTTTCGATCGTAAAGTTTATTGGATATTGTTCAGTAAGTGCATGTTTGTTAAGGTTATTAGTAATACATACCACTTTTAATAATACAGCTCATATCAGGCATTTGATGACAGCATTTCTAAATTCATAACGACCTATGAGTGACTGGTTTTACGACTTATGGTCTCATTCGCTTATAGTGTGACCTTAAGATAATAGATAGTCAAGTAAGGAGCTAAAATATACTGTGGCGACGAAAGAGATGGATTTACGACAAACAGAAGCGTATGCATACAAAACAGATTTTCTTTTATTGTTGTCATAAAAATTTGGATGTTGAGTGTTTGTGTTGACGCCTCAATGGCATTTGAATGTATCAACTTATGTTCTTTTAGTTCAAAAACAAATGATATATTGGCTTTGAGTCCTTTATAGTTTATGATCCAGAATAATTTTTTAATCGGGTTTCATCATCATAATGGTTGCGTACTGTATTTATGCTAATTTATTTAGGGTCGGGGCAGTATGTCCTATTCTTCCATATAATATGTCCATTGGTGTCTCCATGTAATCATCATGATCATCAGCCTTTTTTTAAATTTTCCCACTTCTGGGACACAGGCCTCGTCTTTGTGAGAGAGGGAATGGGCCTTAATCTACCACGCGGACCCAGTGCGGATTGGTGGATGTCACATGTCTTCGAATTGTTGGTTCTAAGACGTGCCGGTTTCCTCACGATGTTTTCCTTCACCGTTTTTAAAGCAGTGTTGATGAAATAATTTTTACAAAGGAAAGCGCCTGCCTGGGTTCGAACTCACGACCTACGAAACTTAAGTACCGTTACCACTGGGCCACCACTGCTCTAACCATATCATCTGTCATCAATTCATCGTATATTTGGTGTTTCTCTACCCCTAAACTTTCGCAATCATACTTGCAACAGGTATTTGAATTCCCCACATGATATTTATAATGTCTCCTAGTTTTTTGTTCCGTCTGTCGGTTAGGACTTGCAAAATTAGTATCGATTGCATCATGTTACCGATACATTTTATCGAACATGCCTTTCAAAACAATTTAGATTAGATAACCGACTTATTAATCGATAAAATCCATTTCAGAGGCTACAATTTACGTAATAGTTCCATAAATATTTTTTAGATCTCTTAATAACCCTTGATGACATCAATTACCCGCATAGACTATCTGTAGTCATTTAGATCCACCGTTTTAGTTTGATTGCTTTCTATAGAGAACCTGTTTATGTCAGAATGATGCCACGATGCCACGCTACCTTATTTGAAAATTTCTACAGATATCTTAAGCAGATAAAGATGGATAGTACAAAGCGGACATATCAACTGTTACAAATCTCTCTTCAACGTAAAGTGGTACGGTCATAATCGATATATTCAGACAGGCTCGAGACAAGATCTCGGTACAAGGCGTCCGCTGAACGCTCCACTGCGCATTGACCATTAATCTTCTTCGATTTTAGATAATTCTCAAGTTCTCGGGTAAGCTAGCTTAATGTTAGCCCGAGGTCATGAGACGATAGCTACTGATACGTGCTATTGTTCTGTATTCGGGTCTTTATCAAGTACTGTAGTGTTTTCCTTTGTCATATGGGTAATTGATGTTAGAAGGACCATTTGGTCCTTATCGAAACCTTTCTCCATAGGAATGTCTTATTGGTTTAACTTCACCGTTATTGCTGCGGTAAGTTTTACTGTCACAGCCTTTAGTAATGGTCTATTTACGAGTAATGTCTTACCTTTGCTACTCTATTTTTAATCTTTTGTTGTCAGTCGGAGTTCTTGAGCTTGGTTCTATCTAACTGAGAGGCTATGGCGCTCGTTTACATACAGTAGTGCAATAAATAAGCATTATGGACTGTGTGCAAATTCGTTTCTAGGGATATAGCTGCTGCAATTGTGTGGCTTCTAAAGTTGTATTGTCATTCCTTACTTCACCAGTAACAGGAAAGTTCAACCTGCTTTCAAGTATTGATTCAATCTCTCCATTCAACAAAAGACTAGATTGAGACAGATTTATGACTGACTATTAGGTGATAAAAGATTTCAGACTGATTGTTATGTAACTAACCACTATTTGCTATGTGTTATGTATGTGGGTTTAAAGATTTGAGGTAACAATTTGTCACTATCTATTTCGCTCTTTGTATCGTCTTCGCGACTTTCGTTTTGGCTATCTTGATTTATTAGAAGTTTGATTTGAGATGGATGTGCCGCGTCTCGTTATCCAATTTATTTTTAAAACTCAAATGGCGTTAGTTTAGCTAGTTATGCATTTTGAAAAATTAGTCGAGGAACTTTGAAAGTGGCGCCAGTTTCAGAAAAGTTGGAAGGGAATCGTTTGTCTCAGTATGGACATGAGGAGGAATGAAACGCATATGATCAAAAGATTTATGAATATAAATGTGAATGAATGGAGAGGAAGAGGAAGCCCAAAGGAAATAAGGATGGATTGTGTTAGGCATAATATGAACCAAAAGGGAGTTAGTGATAAGGTGACGGTTGATAGGACAGAATGGAAGAAGAAAACGAGTAGTGCCGACCCCAAGTTACATGCGACAACGGTAGGGTGTTGATTCAGAATTGTCGATGTTACGCTGGTTTTGTAACCGATTCCTATTGTCTTCTGAACTATATTGCTATATTTGAATATAATATCATCCAATGAATCATAGAGGCGTTTGCGTCTATCTATGCCATTATATGTCATCATGACAACTTGTCATTCCCATCAAAACGTTTCATAATAATGTCACCATCGTTTATCAATACCATACTTGTCACTTATGTCATGTAATGCAGACTCGGTTACCCTATCGACCATTCAAGTCATAGAGACATGTCCCCAATAGATTGTGTAGTACAAATTAACATAACTAGTTGTTTGATCATTGAAACACGGAGGTAATCATTTGGCTTCTTCTATAGCTTCATATTTTTTGCTTCGTAGGTGCAGACTTATTATTATTGTAGGGTTTGTTTGTTTGTAGTCATTGCTCTATGGTTACTTTTCATGTAGAAAAAGAGGCTTTTTTATTTTCACTCAGTTATCTGCGTTTTGCGTAGGATCGTAGCATTCAAAAAGTGTATGTTTAAGTATATGTATGCAAGTTTTCTGCGTTTTCTCTTCGCACTTTATTAAAAATTGCATTTGTTTTTACATAAATAAAACTCACACCAAAGCTCTACTACTAACAACTATTAAAAGAGATTTAGGGCTTTGGACCATATGAAAGTCATGCGATTTTCCACACATATTCAAATTAAGTCGTAGTACACCCATATTGGAAAGTGAATTTCCATTAAATTCAATAAAGGTTCACAGTATTGTGTTTAAACAACAACAATAAGTGAAATGCACAGAGTGACGTGTATTTGTGACATTTTCGCGGCAAAAATAGCTCTCTAGTGGCTGACAGGTGAATGTCTATGGGTACCATAAACAATGTGCAAGATTCGTTTCGGTTTGCGACACTTTACCATTGTGCAACTAATATGAGATAGAAATGTTAGCTTGCATGTGTTTGATCTGTAAAAATGGTGTCAGGAGATAATGTTACAACTGTACCTATTTCCTAATTCTTATATCTTTGTTTGGGCACTGTATTTGCTTTCGTATTGTTCTTTTTTAGAGTTGCATCATGGAGGTCTTATTGCAAATGGTTTCATATTTAAATTATTTGCGTAGATACTGAGAGAGTCAATTAAAAATGGTTACCGTTTAAATATAGTAGCATTCCAACTATAATTTACTTTATAACCGCTCAGTAATAGAACAGGACAGATGGCAATGCCAATAAAAAACCTAAGCCTGCGCGAGCGCTGAACAAGTGGATAACCTTGCCGTTCTGCGGTCTTGCCCACAAGTCGTTCTTACAATACATAGACATATTTTACGCAAAACATCCTTTTAATACTACGGAATTTAACTTTTTGTTTCTAACCGGTGGTCTCATAAATATGTAGCTCCGTAACAATAGAGTGAATTTTTGAATATTTAAAAATTCTAGTTACATTAATGTTATCCTTTTTACGGGGCAGTTAGTGATAATTAAGTTATCAACTGCAAAAAATAATTAACTCATTCATAAAGCTCATAAATTCAATGTTATTGCGGATGGCGCATATAATTTATAATGTTCATTTATGTATTTTTTTGTTTTCTTTAAGGCCAAAAATAGTCTATTAAACGCCAAACAACCCGACGTTTGTACATTGAATTCCAAATGCTACCTTTGCTAATTTCACCCGAAGCCCTCAAATCGATTTTGCAAAACTGGGACATAAAAACTCACACGCACCTTATGCCTGTTGTTATTAAGGACTAAGAATAGATGCAGCTGGAGCGTCATTATCCCCTTAGGTGGTAATAACACCTGCCGCAGAAGCTGTTTAATTTGCAGATGATACAACGACATCAAATGTCAGACATGTGTATGCTGAAGAATTTGATATTTTATGATTGTTCGTATGCTGTCTATAAAAAGAGAAACGTGTCCAAGTCATCCCATTTAGTAGCTAAGATTATGTGCACATTTATTTTTGTAAGACTCGTTAATGAAATCGAAAAGAATGTTTCTAGGGAAAATGTAAAAACGATTATAATCGACATAAAAGGCGATTTTAATGGCTGTCGCAGATGTCACAACAAAAACTCACAAAGAATAAAAGCTAAAAGTGTAGAACTGCAAAAGGTAACCACTGAAGCAGTAATGCAAACAATTTTAGTAAATCTGCTAGTTTATTGAATATTGCATCATAAGACCATTACTTGTAGAGAGTTGACGAGAAAGTCTAACAGAGGAAGATATTTCATTACGATAAAGATCATCGTAATTGACCCGTAACTGACGAATACGCAAAAAAATCGCGGCAAACTTTAAGTAATTGTTGGCAATTTGAATTGAATGAATATAAATAAATTCTTTTAAAACTAGTGAAACTTACCTTCAAATTGGGACGATCGTGCGAATGTCTGAACTCGAAATTTCAATCATTAGCAAAAACTATAAAAGAATAATTAATAACAAAGAAGTAATGATTGATAAGATAAGTAAAGATTGAAAGATCTACCAATGAAAGTTGATGAGACAATGAAAGGCCCAATTTGCGTATCCTAGTTCGAAAATTGACAATAAGTAGCGCTATATTGTTAAAAGTATAACATATTAAAGAAAGCTGTTTAATCTACTTTGTTATTAGTAAATAATAAATCAAGACCACCGTCACGGGTAATGGAACAAACAATAGAATATTAGAATCAATTCATAGTTCAGTTACTTTCAATGTAAGATGAAGACAATGACTTTAATCAAGGCCTTCAGATAATTCAATAACAATTTGCTCTCGAGTTTTTGAGATTGCATACTTTTTTGTTTTGCATTCAGCGGAGGACCAATCTTCAAAATGATATATATACAAAAAAACTATTAACTGCATTCCTTGGAACAGAAATACAGACAGACTAGACAGACATGTGATGAGTGATTTGGTGAAGTCGGTCTTTTTGAAGATATCAAAATAATTCATGCAAATGTAAGATGCCATAGTTAAGCAATTTAATCTATAGTTTTAAGTTATATAGTTCCTTGAATATGCCACAAGGAAAGATTTAGGTGAAGTGGGTGCGAATGTGATGAGATAATGCTATTATTTAGAGCCAGTCAATCCGATCAGCTGCCGGCGTGGTAATGATATGGTGAGGGCTTTCTCAGGGAAGGGCATTCGGTAAACGATGCCTAGAATGTGCAGTTGAGTGTGATGGTTAGTTTGATATGGATAGAGTTAGGTCCTTTAATGATGGTGCGACGAAATTTGATTTGCGACTTTAAAGAGCAAATCGGTCGAACTGAATCGCATTGTATCCATACAATTTAGCTTAGTAAAAATCGCTTATCGGTGTGTTATAAATCGAATCGCGTCGCGCCATCAGAGGGTCTACTCCGTATCTCCGTCAACGAAGATACGAGCTCCGTCCGAAAATATTCCGAAACTTCGAAATGAAAAAAAAAATACCGGCCAAGTGCGAGTCGGACTCGCGCACTAAGGGTTCCATACCATTATCACAAAACAAATCACGTTTGTTTAATGGGAGCCCCACTTAAATATTTATTTTATTGTATTTTTAATATTTGTTGTTATAGCGGCAACAGAAATACATCATCTGTGAAAATTTCAACTGTCTAGCTTACACGGTTCATGAGATACAGCCAGGTGACAGACGGACAGACAGACAGACGGATCGTGTAGTCTTTGTAATAGGGTCCCGTTTTACGCTTTGGGTACGGAACCCTAAAAACAAGTGTTAAGTTTAATTTTTCGGACCGTTAAAAACACATCGGGAGCAGGTACAACTGTCAAATTGTATTGTCATTCATTCTTAGTTCGGGTCCCGAATGAATCATCAGTCCGTAGATAATACGGAGTAAGAAACGCCCGTACGAAGGCCGAAACTACGGTCTTCGTGCTTAGGGTTTAGACCCCCAGGAACATATAATTTAGCTCTTAGTGTTAGGATTTGCTTGATTTAAATATATAAGCGGATTGTTAAAAATCCTTTTTTTAACAATCCCCCTAGTTAAATAACTAAAGCACCTCTATGTGAGTACTAGACATGGTTTTTGTCTTCCTTGTTGGCCCTGTTACCATCTATTAAGATTTTTGCAATGTAGTTATATTCTTAACAACGGAAACGGAGAAACACTTGGCTAAAATCTCTCGGAAAGTATGTTAAATTTTAATACCTCTAACGGTAACATTCAGGAAGCATATCTCATGTGAATTTAAAGGTGTTGTCGATCACGACTCCGTTCTTGCTGCATTGTTTGACGTAACGTCTTGTAATGCTGCATGCGATCCGTTTGAACTTGTATCAGTTATGTCGACGTTACCCACTTTTTTGTCGATTACGTTTTGTTATGTTATATTGTTTTCCGAGATTTGATTAATAAAGTTTTAACATCGTAAGGCTTACTGGCGCTGCGTCGTCATCATTATTTACTTACCTGTGAGCATTCTTCTACTAATGATGCATGCAGATAAAACCGAACTATTCCCGGTTCCTGAATTGAGAAGGGAGGTTCACAAACTAGTCAAACTCTATTTTTGCGTAAGAACATTAAGTTTTCCTTTTGTACCTATTTGTAATGTTTATTTTTTGTACAATAAAGAATATGAATTAAATTTGTTAAGATCTTCAAATTTTTCATACAAAGACCAGGACATAGAAAAGATGTCACTCTTCATAAGGTAAAACTTCTATGATTTCCATTTGTTGGCTAGTAAGATTAATGAAAATCAACTCTACTTCACAAATATAGAAAATAAAGACCCACGTTAAAAGTTCTGTAAAAGAAATTTGAAGATGCATGAGATTTATTCAGAGAATGAAACCGAACTAGTTTCTCAAATATTTGATATCTCAAATCAATATTTGAATAAATTCAGTCCAATTAACATGTTTCGTGCTCTTGAATCTGAATATTTATTATCACTCTTCGCACGTGAGTTTATGTTGTATGATTTAGAGTTTAGCAGCCTTCATAATTTGGGCATATTTCATCCTCCTGTCTTTGTCCAAATGTATTGGGGTCGGCGCAGCACGTCACCCACACATCAATATTCGATACGAAATACATAAAGATACTGCTACAAAAGCTAAAACTGATTTTATCTACACTCACAACGTAATGTTCCAAATATGAATTCAAAAAATCATGTATAAACACATACTTTACATACGTGGATAGGTAAAATTAAAAAAAAGTCAAAACAACATTTTCTTTCTATTTTCAAACAACTGCATCATAAAATAACTTTTTACTTTTTAATATACTGGCGCGTATGGGCTCATTGACTTAATGTAGAAAAGTAGTGTCATGTAGTAGTGTCTATGGATGCGCGCGCTGCGCTGTCATACCCAATGAGAATCTAAATTGCTCGCCATACCACATATTTTTCGATTTATTCTTTTGTTTTATTTCAACTGTATGAGTGAAGATTAAGTTCTATATGCAACGGCATATAATAATTAGGTATTGAAACACTCGCGTGATATCATTATCAGATTCGGCTTCGCCTCATGTGATCAACCCACGCTCGTGTTTTAATAACCCCTATTATATGACCATTGCATTTTACTACTATTAGAATTCGTAGCAGTATTTTTATTTTTCTCATCTGTATCCCAAATAACATTTTTCAATTCAAAATCAATGCTCAATATGATCTCCATGATTTCTTTGTCTAACTTGTAATATTACTTTGAAATAATAGCAGCCTGGCCACCTACCACATAACCTTGACCCCTAGGTGCGCGGGCGCAGCGCCGTGCTTTGAACAATGTTCACACAACTAGCGATGGAGTAAACTTGGTGTTAATTAACTGATTATTATCGCCCCCTGCTTACCAATTAGTCTTTGTTTTTGGAGAACCTTTGAAGTTCTATTGGTGAAGAAATATCAATAGGTGTGCGATTGGGTAACGATGTTCAAACATTTATGGAGAAATCATTTTGTATTTAGTGTACAAATAGCTTTAAATGTAATATTTTTACTAAGGGCTGATTTCTGGGTAAAGTATTTTGAGTTGGTCTCAAATTTCACAAAGTAGAGATGGGCAAACAATCAACTTCAAATTTTAAATTCAGTTATTTGAAATATGTAATAGTATCGTGCGGTTAGTAGTAGATACTCGTATGTCTTACCAAGAGATATTGTTTTACCCAGTAACTGAGTTGTGGATCTCAGATACTGGTAATCAGCTGTAACCAGTTAGACGAAAAGAAAAGGCTAGGCAGATGATGATGAAGAATAATGATCGTGCGGTTATTTTATAAACTTATATGTACCTAAAGATAAAATAAAATTTTGGAATGTCTTCAACTAAAGAACAAACTATTTAATTGCCGTACAAATAAGAAAGGGTCTAACAAACAGAGAGACAGCCATAGACCTTGATGTTAATCTGTGAAGATTGTACGATTAACTTGGTCCGCATTTGTAATTAGAGATATTCTAATGTCCGTCAGTGCATCCACTTGAACTAGAGGGCCTGATTACATAATAATAAAGTATTAATGACCTTCGTGTTGATAGAGAATATTGCTCTTAGTAACAGCCTTGACTTTATAAAATTCATCGTTGTTTATCTACAGTTTAATATTGTTATTGATTATTCCATTATTGTCATGATTAGTCATAATATGGTCATCAGGTTTAATATATTTTACTGCTAGGTAGAATACTTCTCCTGTGTTTGCATCATCGTGTTTAGCTCAATTATTATTAATCTGTCAAGCTCATCTGCTATCATTTACACGCCATATAAGGTTGTGTAAACCTTTTAAATTAACAAGTTAACTATCATCAGATATCTAGCAGTTTTTAGAAAATCAACAACATCGTTCAAACAACCAAATTCATTGGAATGGTATCTTTTTTCACTGAATCATCGTGTTATCTTTATGTTTTTTTATTATTTTATCGGTCATTCGTGTTTCGATTTTCGAGTCGAATTTTAGCTTGTTTAGGTTTATTATTAAAGAATTAATGAAGTCCTAATTACCAAAACTAGTTGCTTGTTCCAAAATGTAGATGGAGAAGAATATCCAAGAAACTCCATGGACACTCTTTCTTATAAATTCACACACGGTTAGAACTTTCTTTAAATATGCAATAGTTTGCTACATAGGACGGTACCAAATCTCTTATTATATAGCCTCTAAGCTAAATACTAGAATTAATTCCACCATGCAAACTGTAGAAGACACTGATTACAAGAGGCTATGTAACAAGTAGGGCATGCAATATCGCAAGGTTCTCAATTCCGGAACTGAGTTCGAGTACTGTAGATCTGATTCCGGAATTCCCGAACTGTTAACTTTTAAAATTTGTTTCGAATCAAACAAGATTTTTAGAAACAATTTAAACATATTTGGTCATCTTTCTCCCTTATTACTTTAATTAAACATTTTAAACCTTAAAATCACCAAGGCTTATCTTCTTGTCGCTGTCACGACACGACATGACGACAGTCTATCAAATTTGTTTAACTTAGCCACATCCACGACGTCATCTGTGGCAGCACATAGATCACCCTGGTTGCATGTTTTGGGGCACAGAGGACAGGACAGGAGGTGGAGCATGGTTTGCGACTCAGCACCACATGCACACCCTGCCGCTGATCCGTCGAGGTAACCCCATTTTGCGAGGTTGGAGTTACACCTTCCTACCTGCGTTCTGAGGCGGTTTAGGGACTTCCATGTAGACCACGGAATGTAAGATCCTGCTGGCAGATGCTCGCTTGTAGGTAGTTTCATCTGTTGGTGAGAGAAAAGTGCACACCCTGCCGCTGTTCCGTCGAGGTAACCCCATTTTGCGAGGTTGGAGTTACAACTGCCTATCTGGTTTCTGAGGTGGTTAAGGGACTTCCATGTAGACCACAGAATGTAAGATCCTGCTGGCAGATGCTCGCTTGTAGATAATTTCATCTGTTGGTGAGGGAAAAGTATTCTGCCACAGTCAGCAGTGGGCGTCGACCGGGTCTCCTGACAGGGGAAACACCGGTTTCAGGAAGCTGTGTCTGGTTTTCAGCCGTTGCGTCGGTAGTTGTGCACCGAAAAGTGGGTGTCTGGTGTCACGCTCCTGCTTTTGTTTCTCGACTGCACTCGCAACTTGCCTTCGGAAGTGTGGAGGTGCTATCTCGGCTGTGGGGTACGCTGACCGAGGTTGGTTTGAGGCAGCCGGTAATTGTACGACATGTGTCGTTAAGCGCAACATTAACTTCATCGGCGTGGGCGGAGCGGTGCCAAACTGGACACGCATATTCGCCCGCCGAGAATCAGAGTGCTAGGCCAGTAGTCCGGAGAACGTGAGGTGAGGCCCCACAGTTGGTTGATGTTAGGCTTCTGAGAAAATTTGTAGTTTTTCCTACTCCTCGGTTATATTCTTTTCCAGTTAATTTCGTTGCAGGGAGCCTGCAACGAAATTAAAAAACAGTTAAATTCATTCTCCGGGACTTCGTCGAGCTTCATAGCCTCGGCGCTTTTCTAGTTTTCGCCACTGTTGATTCTGGCTTTCAGGAGTTGCAGTGGTTTGGGAATAGTGCGGTGGGAGGCGTCTGAGTAAGTTGTTGCGGGACTCGATTTGTCACACAGTAGAATTAAACATTAATAATATGAATAAAAACAAACGATCTTTGAATCTTAGTATGTATCACGTGTCACTTCCAGTCTTAACATTTTCATAAATAATAATCAAAATTTATGAATATCGGAATTCCGGTATTACTCCTCTCAATTCCGGAATCTAAATACCAGTTTTTTTTTACGGAATTACGTAATGCATGCCCTAGTAACAAGTCATAATTTGCATTGACCGAAGAATAGACTAAAGAGAAATACGCACGGGTCGACGACACTGTGAGGCAACTCATTGAACGACACATTATCACCTCCTACTGAGCTGTTGTGTATTGTTTTTCATATTTTGACACATATTTATCACCTTGTTGGTGTTATGGCAGTGCTTTCCATGTTTGCTTAGCTTCGAACTTTAGGTTTTTTTTTTTTTTTTTTTTTTGTCGACGGGGAAAATCATCTTATGACAAATCCCGCTCTTGGGTGGAGCGGGAGATAGTGTCAGACTTGTACTGACTAAAAACCCCGCGCCGTTCCTTCTAGCCTTCGTTTCTAGCTTCCTTTCGGATAACCCCGAACCCCGGTAGGGATAACCCCGAACCCCGGTAGGTCGAACTTTAGGTAGAAAATTTTCTTCATCGTTTGTAGAAATGGATTCGACCAGGTAGTTATTGATCCTAAAAATGTTGATGTAACTTAGTACTCGTAGTGTGTATATATACAATCTTTATAATACCATAGATGCTTCGATACTGTTCAAGTTATATAAGCTCCTATTTACATCGCAAGCCTTTATCGTAACTTTACGACTAAGTGATTATAGGGTTTTAGCAAGTCCAGAAACAAGTCGCACCTATCTCAACCACGATTCCCATGGTTATGAGCCAAGAATCCAGTTGGAGCAGCCTCGAGCCTGATCTGCATACACTTTAATTGGAGTTGTTAGTTGTTACCATTGCGACATGCAAGTGTAGGATCTTGGTTCAAGGGAGAGACATTAGCGAAAAATTTAAATAGCGCATCATTATTTCAATTGAAGGCAATTTTGTTATGAAATTTCATGTTTTCAATGAATGCTTGCCTGAAGCTTTTTTCTACTTTGTAGGCTTTCTATATTTTTTTGTAATTTTTTTAACCATACTACTACTCTTTCGTTTTGCTGTTTTCTTTGAATTCATATATGCTTTAAGCAATTTTTGATTGCTGGTACTGTTCATCACAATTTTGATGTCAAAATTGAGCAATAGTATAATTGAGTAGTGAATCAATTATCTAGTGTTTATCCCAATCCAGGGTACTAACTCTAATTGAAAAACACCAAATCTAATCTCAAACCTCAAAAAATCCTGTGACCTCTTCTAAATTGATCCAAATTGTACCTCCTGATTGCCTCGTTCCAAATTCAACTTTTAGCATTTTAGGATCAAACGTTTCGACACTAATTATGAACCTGTTAGGATCACGATTATTTACACTCTAAACTCCGTTCATTAGACCACAGATGTTTTTGAGATCATTAAACAGTAGAACATGCAAATTTTACCGAAGAACTTGCAACGGATACACTTTACTGCTTTCGATTGCGATTACGGCAATTACTGGTTTATTTTTTAGTTTGCACAGTATTTTTTGTAAACCATATTAATACTTGGAGCGTTATTTTTTTCATTTAAATTTGTATTATGAATTTATGATACAATGTTGATTATCTGCATATATATTTATCTTCTTATATATCTTTATATTCATCTATCTTCATATTCATATTCATCTATATCTTATCTTTATATAAATCTTTTGCAGGTATTTGGCTTTGATTTTTCATGTAAAACATTTGCTAATTTAGAGTGCTGATTGATGTTCTATTTCTGTATTTTCTTTCATAAATTAGTTAGTTACTCATAAGTTTTGATAAATATAATCTTACCTTATCTTTTCTCTGTTTTATATACCAAATATTTCAAGCCAGTTCTCTACATTTTAACATAATTTGATCAATCATCCAATCTGTTAGTTCAAGTAGAAGTTTATTTCTGTATTTCCAGCTTTTTATGTAATTTTACATCTCGGCTGCATAATGTTTCGAATTAAATTCGTCTCTAAATAGATAAAGTTTCGCTCCGACTTCATCCACAAACTTCTGTTTGCCGTAATTTATATAAACATTGCCTTAAATCAAGATCTTAAGATCAAATTCCGTGCTCCTCTTTAGGAATGCAACGTTCTCTGTTATTTGAACAGTTACTGTATCCGCATTTGGTTCAAAAGAATTCAGGTTGATTTTCTTAATTTATGTTTCATACCGTTAAAAATACAATGCAGTCGCTTTTTTTCGTTTCCGTTCGATGTTATTATCATTTGAATCGAAACTATCATTATCGAACCCGAAATCGGTATCCATTAATTTGGTTATCTTTGGGTATCTACGTCAAGAGCTCACATTGACGGATCATATCAGCTCGATTAAATGTTTGCTGCGTAATCGTTGCGTGCGTTCACGAATGTCATATCTTGAGAGCCTTGTCCGGTTAACTTGTCCATGTATGTAACTTGCAAGTTTATTTGCAACTTAGCAAGCCTTCCGATTTTAAAACTGCTGAGGAGTTGAGGTTGTTGTATTGTGTGGCGTGCGGCTTCGATTCGGTCGGGTAAAAGTTTGAAGTCCATTCGGTTCGGTTAGATGCGTCGCGTGGTTGCGCACGACGGCACCTCAGTTTGCTCGCGCTGCCCGCGCAGCTCACTCGTGTGTTCAAATTCTCGCTGTTTTAAACGTAACCTGACTTTCCGATACGAATTTGGAACGTTTCCGACCGGTAAAGTCGGTTTAACTGTCGCTTTTAGGCGAACAATTTTGCGACCGCCTAAATTTCGCATTGCGATTGGCAGTGCGATTGCTTCACTCTGTTACGCTACCGTCTTAACAGATAACTGTGAAGAAACGTGTGCAAGCTCTGTGTGTTGCGAGTCGGCAGAAGTCGGCAGATTGTGCTTTATCAGTGCTGTGGAATGGATGTGTTTTGTGGAAAGTGCTAATTTTGTTTGGTTCGAGACTTACGATACGTTTCACTGAACGCGATACAAAAAGTGGTTTTGTTATCGAGTTCATGTGACTACCGGAGTATTGATACGCAGTGCCCCTGTCCAGAGCTTGATTTATGGTAAGTCATTCGGTTCACTTGTTTAAGTGTTAGGATTTATAGTTGACAGATATCATTCAGTTGTTACTTGAATGGCCTTATTTCCCCAAATTAGATTTGGTGGAGAAACGTAGAAGATTTATTCGTTTGACAACACGCCGGCTCAAGTGCGAAGGTTGTTACACGAGAGGATACAAAAATGTGATTAATTCAATGACATATCGTGCAGACTTCCGTAAAAGGCTAGGCAAGGTGGTGCGCGTTGATTGTTGAGTCGTACTCGACACAAACGACAACTTAACAATTTCGACTGTGACATTGAAGCCGTGAAGAAGAAAGCGACATTAATAAGTTTATTACCGAACTGGCACGCATATTCATCACGCCGAAACACTTACACCGACAAGCTTACCGAAGATTTGATATTAATTAATACGAGAATGATTGGACACTTTGAAACTTCGATAGTGGGTCATGCTGTTTATTAATTGCGAATGAGTGCGAACAAGTAGGAGTAGCATTGTGCGCGAAATAAACTGGAACTTGAGAAATCCGTTCACTTTTAATGTTGCTCTGATAATATATATTGTTCTCACAAAGAAATTACAGAGGCGATGTAGACGGTAGTTTGATCTCTTTCTAAGCTATAATAAAGTTTTCAAAGCCATTAATGTTTGACGTTTCAAAACCTAGATTAATCTCTAAACTAACTTAAGCTGTTTATTGATGATCCATCTCTTATAGTAAATCACGTTGTTGAAATTGCGAATCGTTCACAAAAACCACGAATTGATGATGTTATATATAAAACAAGAGTTGATGTTCAAATGGTCAGTTAAAAGTTGTGTAAGCTACTTAAAATTGCAGAAACGAAAAGTAACCAAAGCAATGAAATAAAGGTTGTTAAACTTGAATTAAACTATACGTTCAGAAGATGTAGATACTAAATCTACTGAACGTATAGTTACTATAGTGTTCAAAGAAACTGCACGTAGTGATGTAGTATAGCCACAAACCGTTAAATTCCTTGAAAGTTTAGATAACACTGTTCGTCTACAAAATACAACATTCGTAATGTTAACATTGAATCTAATAACAGTTGGTATAATAGTATACAGACAACATTGTTTGATAAACAAACATGATATAATTGCACATAGTCAAAATGTAGCGGATTAAGATCGACTCAAGTTGGATGTAAGGTTTATTTGTTTTAAATTTTTCTACTGCTTTGAAAACGAATGCATGGAAAGTAAATATAGTAGAATTACTAAACAATGTTTTTAATAGTAGCCATCGTAGAAACATTATTTGCGTCGACTTCATTTATAATTTTGAAACAA
Organism: Orthosia gracilis; assembly: GCA_947562075.1. NCBI lineage: Eukaryota > Metazoa > Arthropoda > Insecta > Lepidoptera > Noctuidae > Orthosia > Orthosia gracilis. Next base: position 62,921,960 of record OX387264.1, on the reverse strand, counting down.
ATGACATAGGTAAGTATTAGCAGTAGTAGCATTAATTTCTTACGAAACTAACACATAAAAAACCTCTTAATGGAAAATAGTTACTAGGTATATATAATAATATTACTTAAGATTTAATGAAATAAGTTTCAAGGACAAAGTTTTATTTAACGCATAAGATACAATATTGCTTCTACGTTATTATTTTCACAAATAAGATTTCCAACAAAGAATTCCAAGTTTTATACCTAGCCATTAAGATATTTCCGATTAGCAAAATTGCTAGGTATCCTATCCCACAATTTGCATTTAGCACTCCCAGCCAAGTGATCTAACAGTCTTTTGTCTGCGCTAATCAGACTGTGAACTTGGACAGCCATATTAAAAAAATATAGGCTTAAGATTAGTTTAATAATAGCAGATTCTAAATTCAAATTCTCAATATATGGTTAAAAATTGTTCATAAATTAGGTCCAGAACGAATAGTTAAATGCCCTAGAGTAGAGAGTTTGACCTAGGCACAGATAGAATGTAGAATCTTAGTCTATGGTCCCTCGTGACCTCTGTGTCACGATCACCACAAATATTGTTAGTCGTGATGTTGGCTTGTGTGTTTAATTAGAGATTTCGTTTTTGTGCTGTTCTTGTATTTCAATTTATGGGGACATTGATGTATCCTTTACAATTACTCGGTACTACGTTGTGTGCTCAAGAATTATATCGATGTTATGTTATTTAAATACATACTGATAAAAGGAATGGGTAAGATTAGATACTGCCGTGATGATGTCAGCAAATTCGGAATATACGGCTAGTCAAGTGAAACCTCGTATTTTAATTTGGTATTTTTTTTGTTTTTTCGAGAAATCATCATTTGCTTCATTCACCAAAATGTGCTCGGTATTACCGATCTAGTCCTCGGTATTACCTACAGCGAGATTAGCTACCATTATTACTATTGTTTCAATGAATTTTATTGTTTTCTTAAGGCCTACTTTCCGGTCACAACCTTCTTTAACTTAAAATAAAAGAAAATAAATATCTAATTCGTGTGAAATTACCAGTCGGTCATTTCGTAATTATGTTTAGAGCATCGATCTGCGGTCTTACCCCCCGTAGTTTGCAGCAACGGATGATCCCGGGTGGTAATGCTATAAACACCTTGAAGCAGACAGACAGACGGTTTTAATATTATATAATCCGACAAGTCAAGAGACTCAAAATTTTGATTTTATTCTTTACTCATTGTGGCTTAAAAAGGCTTGTATTTGACCATTATTATATCATTCTGATATGATGGTAAGCGATAATGCCATGGACTGTGTACGCTTGTCTAGCAGTGACATATTCACTCCAGACTTGAAGAGAATATAATTGCAGGTTATGTAGCCATTGGAAGAGGCTGCATAAGGAGTACGACTTCTTAGCGTTCTACACAAGGACGTGTTACTATTTCGATAAATTCAGTACTTGTTTGTTAGATTCAATCATATTAACGAAATACTTATTACAATAATAATATTGCTGGTATTATATGATGCTGTCCCATTACAGGGAAAAGGAAGAGTCCTATTCCTGTAATGGAAAAGCAAGGCTGGTAAGCTCATATGTATTACAATAAATTTATATTTCAGTTTGCCAGAAATAAAACAGCTATAGTGATTCTTTTTCTATGGGAACTTCAACACGAAAATAATTTTTTTTTTCATTCCCAATCAATCTTTTCTATTGGTCTTTATTACGTATCATTCCCTCTATAATTGCTTTAGTCACGATAGCCTTTTATTTCTATCGATAGATCGATGCAAATTGCTGTGTCCTTGATACTGCGCGGTCATCAATCCTTTTGTTGTTCCCCATTTCAAGTTACAATCGACTATCAACAGGCAAGCATGTTGTAATTGTAGTTTTGAAAGTGACAATGGCCGTTGTGTCTGCTACTCTAAGCTAGTTTTTAGACTATTTGAGTATTATATTTAAATTTTCTGGTAATTATCTGCTGCTGTCTATTAATTTAATATTAATTTCTAATTTTATTTACTATCTACTCTTTAAATATCACCGTAACAATGCAACATTGCTCGCTTGAATTTTGGATCTTTTTTTTAATAATACAATACATAAATTTTGATGACAGATGTCACAAATATGGATCTTCCATATTTGTGACATCTGTCATCAAAATGTTGCCAATATAATAAAATGTTGTACGGGTGTTTGTATATTCCATAAAACCTGTTCTATATATATTAATTGAAATAGAAGAGATTACCTAATAAAGGTTATACTCATAGGTACTATAATGGTCTGTTTGTGATTTGCTAGTTTCAGTCTTGTTTGTTATGGCCAATATCGTCAAATAAAGTGTATGTTCTTTGTTACGTTTAAGTGAAAGTATTGCCTCATACAAATGTCTTTACTGTAAATTATTTGTTATTGTCATAGGTGCAGTGCAAGTGAAAATGTAAGATTAATGCTGTTTTCACTTCAACAACTTTATTTATTTAACTTTGTGTTATACGTTTTAAGTAGTGTTTTATCATCTAAGCCTTGGATATTAAATCAAATAGTCTTGTTTTAATATATTAGCAGTTATTATTAATTACGACATGCTCTAGGCTATTTTTATCATAATTAAAATACAATCTTTGAGGCCAATTTTCAATCGTCAGAAAAATTTAAAAATCGCCCCTTAAGGTTACACTAGTCGATCATTCTTCCATACAAACGTAGTCTAAACGTAGATTACTCCATAGTTTGACGATGTACGTTCAAAATTATATCAATTTGTCTTATCATTATCTATGCCTTTATGGAAAAAGAGTAAAAAAATATATTTGAAAGTTATGAGCGTCGAAAGTTCCATATTTCAACACTAATTTTAACGCATCTTTGGGTGGAAATAAATACCATAAGAAGAAGGAAAATTGCAAAACGGCCTATTTTGAAAATTTACATTTAGTCGTCTTTTAATGATATCTAGACTCCCAAAGCCCTGTTTTTTAAATTTCGCGCGCTCGTTTTCGTCCTAAATCATCATCCATTTCGATACAAATTTTGCAAAAGTGCTTATTCGTACGCGAACTAGCTTTTGTTACTGCTCATCGCAGCATTTATTGTGGGATGAGATAGCATGCATTTTAACCTGGGAGGGGAACCTTAAACTCATATTATTGTAATCTTGAGCTAAACTTTGTTTTGCAATCTTAAAAATTATATTTACCTACTAAACCATCTCCATTCAACTCTTCAATCAATCTGACAAGTGACAACAGAAATCTCTAAACAAATTCAAACGCATTGTAAATTGGAAACAGTTCAGTAACTCTGTAGTCTATGACTATTGTTAGCGTAGGAGTAGCGCTACCGGCCTGTCACTGCTTTGGTAGGCATAAATGTAGTTCTCAAACCTATTTTGTGACAAGTAAGGGAGTGTTCACATTGGCGAGAACGCAAACTATTGATCCACGCGTGTGTTTGAACAACGCTCCGGGGGTGCATGCTAAACGCACGCGGAATAAAAATGCGTGTTTTTTTTGTCAAAGCGGGTGTGATTTTTGCATCGTAGGGGCTTTGGAATTCAATACAATACGCGTAATGTCATTTTGTCAACCTAAGCTTTTGTTTTACGACTCACTCAGCTTGACACAGTCCCGTGCGGTTGCGTATGCGCAACTATGTGTACAGTTCCTAACAGCATTAATAGAGCTTTGTGTTGTATGTCGCTTCAAGTTTTGCTTTGAATATTAAAAGGAAAGAAGCGTGGGTGATTTAATGCGTATTATTACGCGGATTTGCTTTAAAGGAGTAAATAAATAGCTAGTATTAAATTCCAAGCGGCGCTTGTACGAGGTGTTGGATGATAAAATTGACTAAATTGCTGATATTGTAAAATGGACCGTTGGTATTGGAAAAGCGGAAGACATAGAAGTGAATAAAGATGACGGAAAAATAGACAGCAGACCATAAAGAGTTTCCAAAGCAGATACTCCTGACGTAGAAGGAATTAAAGCGGATTTAGCCAATACATTTAAGGAGAGGTCTTTTAAAAAAGTGTCTTTCTGTCTCGTGAATTAATTTGCCCCATTTCTAAACGTCTCGCAGGTGCATAACCTGGTAATCAAACAAGCTGGTTAGAACACACTCTAGACCAGTTACAAATGTCCTAATTGATTTATAATCGCCAAATTAGCTATGATTACTCAATAATCTCTCAATCCAATTAATTATTTCTTAACTCTAGCACCTGTTATTTTCACCTCCGATTTTACCCCAGAAGTAGCAAATCTTGTATCCATTTTAAATCAATATCGCAACTTAATAGAAATAATTCAATAGGAGCCAATCATCTATCACCGAGGTGCGAGAGGAAACATGGTGCTGTGATCTTTGGAGGCTGTAAATCAAACTTATCTCCAGCACTAACTTGTTTATGGTTATTGTTCTTAAATAAATTTTAACCGCTTTCTGCACCTTCGTGACCTATTTGGAAATGTTCTTTGTTATTCAATGTGGAATGTTTTAGTTGAAGTTTATAGCTTGAAGTTAGTTTCGTTTAATTGGGTTTCAGTATAGTGTATTGTTTAGAGTCCTAACTTTATCTATTATAACAGCAAGTCTATCTAAATCTTCTTTGGAGAGTGGATTTTCTTTTTGAGCTTCAATATTAAGTTTTTTGTTTAGATTAGTTTCAGAATTTAAAACCGATTCATCTATAGACTTGAATTCCAATCTATCTTTAGTAAATCATATTCTAAATCAAGAGACTACTTCAATCTAAAGGATTACAGCAAAATCCCCGACTTGTGTTTAAATCTGCTTACGATACGATTCATAGATAATTTCTTATTCTTTATGATTTCACTTCATCACGATGGCCTACTAAACATCACTTCACACGAAAGATATTTCAAGAGCGAGCATTTACCTACTAATGATGCCCTAAAACCAAATACGATAGAACACTTTAATAAATGTTACGAAATACATTAATTAGATATTTTTTATGGCATTATTATGGGTAATTTAAATAGTATATTAACGTTTAATGTGAACTTATATTATTACCTACATATTCATTGACGTGCTACATAATGTGCTATGTCAATGGGAAGAAATGTCGCTTGTAAAAAGTATGAATGGATCATTAATGATATTAATGTTTTCGTAAGTACCACAGATATAAATCTAACTAGATAACGCAAGTCCTTCCATCTGTATGATAACCAAGCGTGCCACTTTTCACAAACAATTTAAAAACAAATTTACTTACCAATTAAAGAAAACATTTCCAATGCCTCCGCCAACTTTTTCTATACATTCTTTACAGCTCAATATGGCATTACCAGCCACCACCACCGCCCATTGTACACTGTTCTTTATAATGTTTTGCCCTGTAATTATTTAAGTGGTGCACAATAAAGTATACAATAAATAAATAATAAAAAGGATTTTTTCTAGATTTCGGTGGATTTCCGGTGCCGATAATGCTAATGAAAAGCTCAGATTACGATCATTGATCGTAACTTTACTCCGTTTTTTGGCACGCGAAGAACATGCAATCGCGTCATCTAGTTAGATTTATATCTTTGGTAAGTACACATTTTAAAATATGTTGTCTGTAAATAAAAATCTAGCAATTTTAGTACTTTCAATGATATACAACAATCTGTAAACAGTATTGTTTACAAATATTACGAAGACAAAAACAATGCAGACGTAGCCTTATGAATATGGCTGTACTCAATTCAAACTACACACTCAATTAAAGTTTTATAATATCCCTTCAAAGTGGAATACGGAAATCGTAAATGTCGTAAGAAGTACATTAACATTAGGCTAACAATGAGGAGATGAAAAACTTCATTGTTTTAAGTATTAAAAGGTCTTATATCTTTACACCTTGTATTAACTGTGTTGATTGCTGTGGATATAGTAGAATGCTTGTTACTAAAGTATGATTCTGTGTCAGCATTATTAACAATAGAAGTAGGTTTAGTATTATTGTTGAACTCGTACAAATATTGAATGGGCTGGAAAGCGATTGGAACACCAATATATTTCGAAATTTTACTAACTGTGGTAAGCAGTTTCAAATAAATATTTGATTTCAATGTGTTTTCGTAGATTGAAATTTCAGTTTGGTATTTCTACGTATTGTTCAGACAAACGTTAAACTTTCTACTGCATTTGCGAATTCGCTGGCTTAAGTAGCAATTAAATCATTAACAACTTGTTGTTTTGCTTTGTTATTTCTTTGTTTATTTATTTAATATTCATACACAGTAGTGTTACATAGTTGCTTTATCAGATAACAAAAGAGTTTCCATAGTTTCGCTTATCAAATATTCATCTCTGCAATTGTATGTTTTAGCGCATATTCCATCACTTAATTAAAGATCTCTTCCTTAATTACTTGAAGAGGGATAGATCAATTACCATCTTAGAAGTGAACACATAATTATACTCTTAGGTTTGTCATATTCATTGCTACTTGTCTTGTCATACACTTAGGTATTGTAACCTTTGCATACCAATTCGACATATTCAATCACAAAATTAAAGTCCTAACCTATAGATAAATGACCATCTTAGAACATTTAATACAGCAGTGCAATATATTCAAAGATGTGGCCGTGTATATTCCTGTCGAGACCTTTTATATTTTGATTGTCCCTTATTCTGTCATAAAGTCATCGCAACATTTGAACACTTTCTCTACATTTTCCATCAAAAAACCAAATCTTCACAAACTCATAGATCAATGACTATCGCAGAAAATATGTTAAAGCTATTCAAGGATGCGGCCATATATATTCCCATCGCAACTTTTTATATTTTAACTTGTCCCACACTCATCGTACTTCGCACAACTTCCCTCCTTTTTAAATAAATAACTTAAGCTATCTTCACAAACCTATAGATCAATGACCATCTTAGAACATATATTACAGCAATGCAATATATTCAAGAATGTGGCCATATATATTCCTGTCGCGGGGTCACGCCTGCGATGTATCCCGGTCCGCCCCTGCAAGCGCGTGAGTCGCGACATAATTACAGGATCCACTGTGAATCATGGCGTGTTCGGATTTAATAGTATTTTGGAATATTGTTTTAGCTGTTGCAATAATTTTATTAGAAAACCTGAATGTCTTTTCTTAATGGAATATCTTCTGATTCAGTTTGAGGTCTTGTATTAATTAATAAGACAAGTCTTAAAAGTCTCTTTGATCTTCAACAATTGTCATTATTTTTCGTGTCTATCACACCATATTGGTAATCAGGCTAAGTTTGATGGTTTTAAAGCAAGCAAATCTTGCTTTCAAAGTTGATCGCTTGAAGAGATTTTATGTATACTTCTCACCAAAATTCGGGGCCGCCCTGAAGTTGGCTTTCCGATGCGCAATGCACGGATCGATGCTGTTGTTGTATGAGATTTACTACTGCGCAGCCATTGCAGCCAACTTCAGGGCGGCCAAGAAGTTTGTCGAGAACTATACCTAGAACCAAAGATTCGAAGGCGTGTGACATTCACCAACTCGCAATGGGCCCGCGTGGTGGATTAAGTCGTATTACTTCTCTCACAGAGAAGATACCTGTGTCTCAGCAGTTGGAACTTTTAAGGCTGATGATGATACATAGGCAAATTTATATGTGATATTAATTGCAGTAGATCCTATTTCTATAGTCTTGAAAATAGAGTAGCCGACAACGAATACCATTCCTTAGCTCTACGCTTATGGCACTACGATGCAAGCTTGGATCAAATGACACTAAGTAGACACAAATAATAATAACATTGTCGAAGTTACAGAGAAAAAGAAATATGGATGCATATATTTGTTTATTTTGCATGTTTAAGCTGACAGACAGTCTACTTGGGACTTAAAATAAGCTGGTATGACTAAGCTGATGAATTATTGAGGAAGATTTATGTAAGCAAAGACTGGTTTAACTGTCGCTACCAATACCAATGTTTTCCTTTTACTACGAGGAAATAACAAATAATAATTATTGTGATTGCTGTTCAGACACGTTTGCACTAACGGCCATTTTCATGTCAATTACTATAATGCAACGACTGTTTAATTTTTGGATTTAGGTCGATTGGTTGATGACCAGATTGTATAGGTAATACATACATAAACTTACGCCTTTATCCAACAGAACACAATCTCTTACGATCCTTGTATACTATTTTCGTTTTCGTTCAACACACACACGCCGGTTGTGAGTATTTCGCTCCTGGCCTTTCTGAAGAACATCACCTAAGGCACCAAAGGTCAGTGTGTGTCCTTCTAGATTCTAGTGGGTCCCCTGCCCTCACCTCTGCCTAATAAAACCTTTCTAATATTGTATATAATATCAAGATTAAACCAGCTATTGGCCCAGCTCTAATAGGTTTCCTATTAAATAACCTCAATAATATTAAACCTTGGCGTAAGAGATTGAAAATTAATATCCGTCCGGCCTGGAGTGTTTAGCGATGCAAATAATAGTAATTTATATCATAAGTAATTGGCTATTACAGTAGACAGCTTTCTGCTACATTATTTATTTTATTATGCAGGGGATTAAGTAGATATCGTTTCGTAAAAGCTAATTCAGATCGATTGATGCTGAATCGAATAGATTCGATCGATTTCGCATTCGATAGAGCGGTTTGGATTCTTAAAAAATTACGAGTAAATTCTGTAATTACATATAATGTTAGCTAGTTAAGTATATAATCAGAGCGAATGTGGTGCTCCAACAGACATAAATCTAAATAGATAACGCAAGTCCCTCCATCTGTATGAAAACCAAGCGTGCCAGTTTTTCACACACAATCTAAAAACAAATTTGCTTACCAATGAAACAAAACAATTTCATTGACTCGCCCAACTTTTTTTATACATTCTTTAAAGCTCATTATGGCATGCAAAGGCATTATTCTAGATTTCGGTGGATTTCCGGTGCCGATAATGCTAAATGAAAAGCTCAGATTACGACCATTGATCATAACTTTACTCCGTTTTTTGGCACGCGAAGTACATACAATCGCGTCATCTAGTTCAATTTATGTCTGTCTGACTAAAGTTACATTTAGACAGGAACACCCTTCTGTCTAAATGTATCTTTAGTTGAAGTTTCCAAAGTATCCATACACCTGCACTACTGAGGATCTAAATTACCCCACTGATGCCATGATTAGCATGGCTTCCTACCGGGCCCAACTCGTCTTGATATTGTCACATACCTGTAGTACGGTACCCCCGATGCCACAAGAGTGTATTTCAGAGCAAGTTGCTAATGGCTACAAGGTTGTGACTATGCAAGTATTCTTCGTTAGCTAGCCGAGAACAACCAGAGATAATGTGGCGGCCGGTGACATGCCCGACAGATGTTAACCGTGCCATCCTTCACAATAAATCTCCGGTAGTTATTCATCATGATAACTTCGTCCATAATTGCACAGACAAAACCTTCGGTTTCCCCAAAGAGGTCACCGAAACGCAGCCAGGCTACGGACGCTGCTTTTTCTATATCGGACCCATTTTTGGGGTGGGTATGGGATCTACCTCCTAGTGGTCCATCCCGGGCAACGGCACCACAGGCTTGTCTGTGGTACGGCTGAATGATCCCACTTAAGCGGTGGTAGGCTCCGCAAGGGGCCGCCTGGCTCGCGACCACCATCCCACCGGAGTCCGGCGCCAAGCAGCTTGCTGTGTTCCGTCGGTGTGTGGGACTGCCAGCGCCTTTGGGGGAGAAGGAGGATGTCAGTTGCGCTGTTCAGAACCGGTCTTGGTCTCTGGGCAATACTTGCCGGGTAACTCATTTTGGAGGGTAGCGGGATCCGAAGCACGGTGCCAGCCGTTGGCCGACCGCAGTCAGTAGGGGGCCCAAGTAGCACGCCAGCCACGTGCCAAAGGCTGCCCCGCCAACTCGCGAAAAATCCCGGTATGCTCCACCGTGCCAGCTGGCGACTGGATGGGAGGACCCGGTGGCCATATTCGGGGGGGTTCGGGCGTCCCCGCAGTCTCCAAGTGAGTTCCCCATTGGTTGAGTTAGCTCCAGTGTTCCACTTAGGTTCTCTGAGCAGCGCCTCGACAGTTAAACTTCTCCCCCAGCAAACTCTAAAATAAAAAAAACATGACGAAAGCAAAGAAGAACATGGTGAAACAACGGCTGCACTTCCTCCCACTAAAAGTTCACCTCACTAATATCAGGGGGTTGCACTCTAATCTCGATCCGGTCCACCACCACCTTGAGACCGAGAAGCCGCACCTGTTTTTCCTAACGGAGACGAAGATAGCAACCCCGTCGGACGTGGCGTACCTCAACTACCCGGGTTACTCTCTGGAACACAAGTTCAAGAAGCAAGCTGGGGTCTGTGTGTACGTCCGCGATGACATTTGTTGTCGTCGTCTCCGTTGCTTTGAGAAATCGGGTTTTCCTGCCATATGGCTACTTATGGACACTGGCGTGGAGAAGTCTCTCTACGTCGGCGTCTACAGATCGCACGCCGGTGACCAGGAGACGACAGCGCTCTTTAATTGCCTCGTGGAGTCTGCTGACCTGGCCCAGCAACGGTATCCAACAGCAAAGCTTAATTTTCTGGGGGACTTTAACGCCCATCATAAGGAGTGGTTGTACCCGTACCGGAAAACTGACCATGCTGGGTCGGAGGCGCGCAAGTTTTCTCTATCGCTGGATCTAACCCAGCTGGTGAATGTGGCAACGCGTGTACCGGATGTTGACGGCCATACACCCAATTGCTTAGACCTTCTGCTGACAACTGATCCGGACAGTCATTCGGTAACGGTCTCAGCCCCGCTGGGAACCTCTGACCACTGTCTGGTGAAATCCGTGTCGACTTGCACTCCTCCAGATGACAGTCCTAGAGGCACGAGGCGAGTATGGCGATACGAGTCAGCAGACTGGGACGAGATGCGGCACTTTTTTGCGTCTTATCCTTGGCGGCATGTGTGCTTCTCCTCGGGTGACCCCTCGAGCTGTGCGGACGCGGTTGCGGATGTGATTCGGCAGGGAATGGAGTATTTCATCCCATTCTCCGGCATTCCCCTCGGTCACAAAGCCCGACCTTGGTATAATGCAGAATGCGCCCACGCTGAGTCCCGTAAAGAGTCTGCCTACCAAGCCTGGGTCAGAGCCCGCGACCGCAAAGTTAGAGCGCGTAGGGTTCGCGCGAGGAAAAGAGCCTTTAATTCTGCCGCCAAGTTCTGCAAGCGGATTTTGCGTCGGGCACGTTTTGACCATATTGGACGTATTGGGGCTAAGCTGGCATCGCACCCTCCGGGTAGTAAACAGTTTTGGTCCCTGTCTAAAGCGGTTGAATTGAATTTCTGTCGTCCGACTTTACCTCCAATGCTGAAACCTGATGGGTCGCTGGCTCACTCTGCGAGTGAGAAAGCAAATTTATTTGCATCTCTCTTTGCTAGCAATTCACGTCTGGACGCTGGCTCCAAGCAACCACCTACTGTACCTCATTGTGACTCTTCGATGCCGAAGATCGCTGTGCACACTAAAGAGGTCCGGAGAGTATTGTGCAGTCTAGACGTGAACAAGGCCAGCGGGCCTGACGGCATTCCAGCGAGAGTGCTGAGGCTGTGTGCGCCTGAACTGTCTCCTGTGTTGACACGCTTGTTCCGCCTCTCTCTTGTAAAAAGAACGGTGCCGAAGTCCTGGAGGCTTGCAAATGTGCAACCAGTGCCCAAAAAAGGCAACCGTGCAGACCATGCCAATTACCGACCGATCGCCATTACCTCCATTCTGTGCAAAGTTATGGAAAGGGTACTGAACAGTAAGCTGCTGACCTACCTTGAAGACAATAATCTCCTCAGTGACCGTCAATATGGCTTTCGCCGCGGACGGTCAACTGGCGATCTTCTTGTGTATGTCACGCACTGCTGGGGCGAGGCCATCGAGAGATACGGCGAAGCACTTGCTGTATCGCTTGATATCTCGAAGGCTTTTGACAGGGTCTGGCACGCAAGTCTACTCAGTAAGCTTCCTGCTTATGGCATCCCCGCTGGTTTTTGTAGCTGGATATCGGACTTCCTTAGCGAGCGGTCGATCCGAGTAGTCATTGATGGCTGCTCCTCTGACCTTATGGCTATTGATGCCGGAGTTCCTCAGGGGTCTGTTCTCTCTGCAACTCTTTTCCTGCTGCACATCAATGACCTACTTCAGCCCGGTATTGTTGGGTACGCAGATGACAGTACTGTGTCAGAGAGATACTTGACCAGCGCAAAAGTCAGCGTGGAAGAAGTTCGTTCCTTGAGAGAGGCTGTGGTGAAGAGGACAGATTTGACCTTAAGCCTTGTCTCCCAGTGGGGTGATGACAATCTGGTCTCCTTTAACGCCACCAAAACACAGGCGTGTCTTTTTACCGCTAAAAGGAGTATTTTCGAACAAACGCCTACTTTTCGGGGTGCGTCTGTTCCTGTGACTGATCGGCTCGAGCTCCTAGGCATGGAGTTGACATCCAGTCTCAACTTCGGCACCTCCATTGAGTACAAAGCCCAAATTGCGGCCAAAAAACTGGGCATCCTTAATAGAGTGAAGCGATACTTTACGCCTGGACAGCTTTTTACCCTATACAAAGCGCAAGTCCGATCCTGCATGGAGTATTGCAGCCACCTTTGGGATGGCTCAGCTAAGTATCAGCTTGCCGCGCTTGACTCGGTGGAACGCAGAGCCAAGAGGCTCATCGGCGACGTTAAACTGGTAAATGCCAAGCTTCACAGCTTGGCTCATCGCCGCAAGGTTGCCTGCTTGTCGGTGTGAGTGTGCTCAAGAACTCCACGATCTTATCCCACCAGCCCCCTTCTACCATTGGACATCTAGACGCACTGCAAGTTACCATCCTTACCTTATTGCCATTCCACCAATTCGCACCAAGCGCTTCCAAACATCCTTTATAATGCGCACAGCGAATGAATGGAACTCACTACCTGCGTCAGTGTTTCCGAACGCATTTAACCCGAATCTCTTCAAAGTTAGAGTGAACAGGCTTCTTCTGGGTAAGCTCACTCCATCGTCAACTCTGTCTCTGTCATTGACCTAGACTAGAGTCAAGAGCAAACCCATCAAAAGTAAAAAAAAAAAAAAAAATGTAGGGCCCGGAAAAAGCGTTCGTGAAGCTCCTTACTCTGTCTTAGTACACAATTAGCGAGTTACGAAACAAGAAGTATAGTTTCGTTAATTCTTCTTTTAAAAACATGCCTCATCTGTGGCCAGTTGCAGATTTGAATTTAGCCAAGAAAATTTAAATAAGCAGACATATTTCTAGTCAGCAAAAGTGTTTATCAGGTAAGTGAAGCGTATACATGCGTTACACTGTATGATTTTTCTGATATGGCAACTTTTTATGGCGAATTTTTTATACCCCAGAAAAAAAAAATAACCCGAGCAATTTCCACCTAATTAAACATCAAGTGCGTTACACAATGTTAATTTTCATATTAATTGTTTTATTATAAAACGTTACACTGGCTGGATGAGAGATCCACTTCCCTACTTTGTTTCATAGATTATGGTAATTATGTTAAATATTCGGTAACTGACATTGATTGTATGGCGTCACACTGGTTGGTATTCAAATTGTGCGTTTGGTTTATTAATTGACGTATTTTTGGGTCTGCTATAATATTATGTCATTGGTTAGTTATGCCCGGTGCAAACAATCTTGCCTTCAAGAGGTAGCGTGTTGGTAACTCGGTTGAGGTGGTCAGGGGTGACCATAAGCTCTTAGAGTAAGGTTATTTTGAGTTTGTGTAAGGGACAGATGTATACGTCTTGTATACTTTTTGTTCCTTACGCACACTCAAAATAACATTACTCTAAGAGCTTATAAGAGCACTAGGTAGACCGATGACCTGGTGAAGGTTGAGCTGGATGCGAGACGCACGGGACCGATCAATGTAGCGACGCTTGGGGGAGGCCTATGTCCAGTTCGGCTGATATGATGATGATGATGAAGAGCTCATGGTCACCCCCATGGTGGGCAGTCGCTCCATATAAAATACTGATATTCAGCTTCATCCGATTCGATTGGAGTCCGATCCATTTCCATATTTTTTTAAAGACGAGGTAAATTACAATGACCAGTTTTTGAATTCTGCTTTCCTCCGATAGTTGGGGAAAGTTAATTCTTAATCGACTTAAGAAATGCAATAAGTCAAGGTATCGAACCAATCATTACATTGAGGAACAAGGAAATTAAGATTTTTAATCATCTGAATGGTATTAAAGAGAGGAAATGCCACATTGTCCTTACTTAAACTTAAAACAGTGCTCAAATTAATTTGCCTCTCAGACCTCCAGTTAGGAACAAACATAATAAAAGGAAGCATGCTTTATCATTTGTATCTGGTTTGTAACACATAATCCGTGTGCAAAACGCGTTCAATCGCTAACATCGCAGGCGCCTGAGTCACGCACGTCCGCCCGCATTGGATGCAACGAGCAACGACGCGAATGCGAATGCTGTTGGCCGAAAGTTCAACTGTCGCGCCCTTTTCCGGTGCATATGCTCCGGCGCAGCCCTGCGTGCAATTTAAATTAGGTTTTACGTTGCTTGATTACTTCATAATATATATCAACAGGTACCTTTTGGGAGTAGTAAATTGTGCGTGCTTCTACTAGTTCTCATAAAAAAGAAAGGTGCTGTATTATAATGGCTTAAATATTATCTTCTATTGACCAACGATCTGATGACTCTTCAAGGTCATCATTCTCTAGTCCTTTTTTCCAAATTATTTGGAGCTAGCGTGTCATTTCTTCTTTCTCTAGCACTTCTCTTTTAATCTTCATCTCAGTAGTTATCCTCTTATTAAACATATCATCCCATCATGATGGTTGAGCTGAGTGGTGCCATCCTTCACATAATGCATCCATAGTTCCTAGGGTCTTTCAAGGTATGCCATTTAAATATTGTGTAGTGTATTTCTCATGATGCAAGTGCGTTTAAGTGTTCTTTTAATTGATACCTAGCTGTAGTTCCTTGTGCAGACTAATTAAATTAATTTCACCAACGTTTCTTTGTGTTATTACATCATGCAGATGAGAATCTTATGTTTCTGTGTAACTACATATTTCTTTCTTTGCAAAACTAGTAATTATTTCAACTGGCCAGTACTTTAACAAAAGGAAAGTAGTTTTTCATTATTTTTATTATCAACCTATATTTTCCATTCGCTTCACATTTTTTGCAAAGAAAACTCTGCAGTGTCAATATTAGAAAATATGCAAACCGCCATTTTGTATTTGCGTTGGGTTTCTTTATGGCGACGGATATCCGATAATTAGACGGATAGTAAGAGGTGAGTATGACTGTTGGCCGGTCGTTGTGCCTGACGCCATTTGCATTTTGTCAAGTATGAATCATGAATCAAGCTCGTGGCTAAGTAAATAACAAGCCGAACACGGGTCGATCTTCTAGGTAAACCAACGCTTGGTGAAATCGGTCCGTGGATTGGAGAACATTTTTATGACATATCCAGTCTTGCATTCCTCGGAAAGCACGTCAAGACGTTGGTCGCGACTGTCGTTTGAACTTCTTTAACAGTTGTTACGGGTAGTCAGAAGCCAAATCTGACAGCAGTCCTGTCAAGAGGTATCGTGTTGCCCAGTCACTGGGTTTTGGAGGTCAGATAGGCAGTCGCTCCATGTAAAGTACTGGTACTCAGCTAAATCCGGTTAGACTGGAATTTATCCCCAACATGATTGGGAATAGGCTAGGCAGATTGATTGAACCATGAGTCATTGGCAGGTCTTAGAAACCTTGTTAGGTATGTGGACTGTCTGATGTTGCACTAGTTTACGAGTTCTCTATCATTATCAATGGAGGTCTGTTTAGCAGACCTAATCACGGAAATTACTGTGCAATCAAAATAAGAATTAGGTATTGACCGAGCTTAGTTCTCTTGGATGAAAAAGCATGCTTCTGGTAGGTGTTACTTAACTCCAGGTAGTTAAAGCCCACTTGCACGAAAAACTTAATTCGGAATAGTTGCTAACACGAGTTTAAGCTGACAGTTTTTCGTACAAAATTTTCAATTTAATCTCGTGTTAGCAATCAACTCTCAAGTTAAGTTTTTCGTGCAACCTTTTCATTTCTATATTTTTTTCCACGTAAAAGCTTCGCATAATAATGATGTTCATAGTTTTCCGAAACATGTACATTTTCACTAAAAATTACCAGAATCACGAGGTTTACTAGTACGAATAAAACTAATATTCGTAATCAACTACTACTAATTTTATGTTAAATAACCTCCATAATAATATTTATAAGTTACACCTAAATTATTATAGGTAATACCGGTAACCTGATATTTAACGTTCACTTCATAGTTTTGAAGTGCTTCCAATTAATTATACAGGCAGTGTAATAAGTGTAATAACACAGTGGAACCTATGGGTTGGGCTGCTACAGTGACATTTTGGATTAACGACGTATGAATATAGCATTTTAGTCATTTAACTGTCCCAATAATTTGTGCCTTTCGTGTAAATGTGAAGTATGAATGAAATGTGTACGAACTATTGAAAGTATTCGTAATTTTGTACTACAGTGCAATAGAGCGTATAGTAACCAGTTATTTGGTTGAATTATTACTTGGGCAATGTTGTTTGGCAGAAGTGTTCGATTAATTAATTGGCCTTTCAGCAAGTTTTTGGGCTTTGACGAAGTATTTTGGATTTCTTAGTCTGGAATGCTTAGATAAGTAGTTCGAGCATTCTTAAGAGCTTCCATGAATGACGTACTTGGTTGGCTAATAACTTCAGCCCATTCGGCAAACCGTCACCAAAGAAGCTCTTCCATTCCAAAAAAAATATCTATAACACTATCACCCAGTTATTGATAGGCCGATCAAGTCTCTGAGTAGCTGAATCTATGTTTATCTTGGACATCACAGGCAACGGTGAAAAAACATCGTGACCAAACCTGGACTTACCTTTATAGTTAATGTAAGTCTGAAATAGCCAAGTCAGAGGCCTGTGGGGTTCCCATAGGCGGCTTAATTAACTCTGACACCAGAGATGCCCACATCCTCACAAGAAAACGAAGAAAGGAAGATTTCTTGTTAAATTGAATTAAAATTTGATCACAGTTTTGTCAATACCCGAAATTGGCGGGACGAGCTAAACAAGTTTACCAACCAATGGTTGAACAAGCCCTGGGCCGAAACATCTTGATGTCATGGAGGGAGGCTTTTGCCTATGTTTGCTTTCATACACTGGAAGTATTTGACCAGAAATATATCACCATCGTGAGACAGGCGCCATATTGTAAGCTAATTCAATAATAACGTCATCTTGTCTCCGCAATACTGTCGCACGGAGTTCATTATCTCTTAACTTGTATTGTTAAGTCTATCTCATAAATATTACACAGCATGACATACTGTTAGAGTTGTGTCAAAGTTACTGTTATAAGATGTAACAAGACAGGACAGTTATTCTAATAAGTACTTAGCTAATATCCAAATATTATCACGTAGGTTTGTAGGACTTAGATTGCAATGTCTGTGACCTACATGCAACTATTTGGTGCCAAACTGTTTTAGATTGATCTTTCATTTATCGATTAAAATTAATTTATTTCTTCATTTCCCTGCCCTAGTGCCATGTAACTTGCGGTCGGCGCAATGGTTTCTTCTTGCCTTCGGTTGCTTCTTGTCATGTCAATCATCACACTATCACTAACTCCCTTTTCTTTCATATCATGCTTCTCACAATCCTTAGGAACACTTCTCACTTGCCTAGGATTTGCCACCTATCCAAATCTTAACTTTTCATCAAGTAAGTTCCAAAAATCTTTACTTAGTATTTCTCAGCAATTTCTAAGCTAGAAATCGAATCTAAAAGCCCACGTACGACTCACCAATAGGTCAAAATCTTTGTTATAATCCACAAATCGACAAAACAGATTACGGACATAATTTCAATACTTAACACACTTTCTTAATAAAATTATATCGGTTTTACCTATGTGAGCGGTTAATCTCTTCGATTAAATCAATCTAAAATACCCTAGGGGTCAGTTCGGTCTCACTTTCTTCAATGAATAATGTGGTATAGTCCAGTGTGACGTTGTTCACTGCTGGGCAGTGCTGGGCAAGTAATTACCACGTCTTGTTTCCCAGCAATTAGTGGCCGGTAGGGTTGGTTAAGAGGTCTTTTTAGGACAATTACCGGTGATGTTTTACGTTTGTATTCGTTTTGTGCTTTTTTGGTAGTTGGATAATTGCCTGTTGCTTTTCTTGACTGTTGTATATTGTGTCTGGTCGACTTTTTGTGTCAATTTATGGAACAAGAGTGGGTCGATTGAGTGGATGTATTATTTAGAAATTCCAAATATTAAATTATAAAAAGACTTTCAGGCAAATTTGATTAACTAGTTCCTGGTTACCTTGTAACCGCCTAACATTCCTGAAAATGTTCAAATGACAATCCATGTACCAACTTGTTTCTACTTATCATTACACCCGAAAAATGTCCAATGTTTGGGCATTGGCCTTTCTCAAGTGTTGTCACATCGATTTCTGAATAGGTTTGTTTCCTGGGTAGAAAAATGATAATTCTATTTAGTCTTTCAGTGAGATTATCAAATAATATTGGACCCGTATTTTTTGCTTTATCAAATAAATCAAAATTGACAAAGATAAAGCACATCAAGTGGGGGCTTGTGACGTCACTTTGTCGGTATAAAGTGTAGCACACCGTAACGTCACACGATATTTCAACGCACTGTATCGTCGTATTTTTTTTGATTATGTGGCAAAAAAAAAACGTGCCCAATATTTTTAGGTTATCTAATTGACATAATAAATAGATTATTTTTGGCAACTACCCCAATAGAACATAGCTTACCAACGTATAATTTTCTTACTTCTGCATTTTACTCTTATTCTTCTTCCATTATCTTACACAACCCTATTCTCAGTCGTACGCGCATCTATTTACTCGCTCTAGGTTCAAATGACTTGTGTAATGTGTAGGTAATAAAGGTATAACTCGTGTGATACATCACAGGATATCGTTTCTAGTAGTAGTCATAACTTTATTATAAACTAGCTTTTGCCCGCGGCTTCGCCCGCGTATAAACCATCCCAAGGGAATATAAACTATCCTTTGTCCTTCCTAGCGTCTCAAACTATCTCCATGCCAAATTTCATCTAAGTAAATCGGTTCTGTAGATCCAGAGATAACCCCCTACAACTTTTTGTAATATTAGTATAGAAGTATAGATTAAAACTGCTATTTAATGACATAATCATAAAGGTACGAGTGATTTATTCTGAATGTAAACAGTATTGTGGGCAGCAGTCGGCTTGCTTTAATTGATAGATAGGTAATATCTGTGCCTACGGCGATGCTCGTAGAGTTTTTGTTTTTCCGGCACTTTAATAGGTATTTCATAACTAAATCACTAGCTTTATTGATTCCAGTTGCAGCATCAGGTAGGATGTTGCCAGTAAAAATAAGAATCTTCCGCCTCTGGAATTATAAAATTAAAATCAACGTCTTATTAAGGCTACGTAACGTTGTCTAAACAAAGGAAATTATTGTTTACTGCTCCAGGCAATTTGTGAAAATCTAGCTTTTAAGGCTCAAATGAAATGTTTTATTAGCTATTTTAATATTGTAGCATGTTTTGTGAACCTAATAAACATTTTATTTATTAAACGTCATCTAAAAGATACTAACAAGTATAAACAAGTTTAAGTGAGTCAATTAAAACACCGTAATAATATCAAAAACTAAATTGCCTCTTCACCAACCAATTTTTATTAAAATCTGCTCAATACATAAGCTGTGAAATCGGTACAAACAAACAGACTGAGTCACTTTCGCCATTATGTTAATAACTATGAATTCCATTTTAATAAACAAATACCTACAAACATTTTATTTTTATAAATCAACAGTAAGTAATAATAGGCAAATGTAAAATTTACTCTTTGCCTATATTTAGATATTTTTGACAGTTTAATTTCGAATATTGAGATTTTAACGGATGTGGACACTTAACAGACTCGGTCTTCAATATATTTAGCTTTGCCCAATTAAATGTGTTGAGATTTCCGACAGAGCGGGACAGTTACGAGTAGTACTGCAGCTAGAATATAAGTGTCTTGTTTATTAATAGGTGGTGTGTTTGTTTGCATAACCATACCTAACTCTGAGTATATCCGCTGGAATCTGATTCTCGAAGTCTCGAATCATACCAAGATCCCTTGGTCACACCAAGGGATCTAGATAAAGTTATATTATGTCAGCCAAAATGTTTGTTAAAGCCAAAATGTGAGGAGTTGGACACACGGTACGGACCAAGTGGGTCCGCTTAAACTCGACCCGAAGAATAATACCTGAATCTTTCTGTTTTGATAGGCGTTATAACGTCGATGTATAGTCAGATAGAAAAGTGACGATTTAACGCTTGCACCTCAGACAGTGTAAAATTAAAATAATGTTTGCATAAATATGACAATAATTAAACAAGTAAGTACTTACCCCTTTTTAATATAGTAGAAACTTTGTTCTTTGTAGTAAAATCACAGATTATTGTTAATTATCATTACAATCTTAAAGCTAGTGACTCAGTGGTATTTATTGAATCAGTCTTTATACGTGATTATAATTACTAGGTAAACTTATCAAAATATACCTAAAATACGTGATTGACTAAATTATATTTAAAAAATAAACATTAGGTATCTTAAAGAATACAGAACTAGATAGGAACAACACAATTAAAATATTAAAGATTTCAGCAATACAAAATCAACAATTAAAAAATAAGCAATTAGCTATAAATAATCAACATTCAAGTAAGAACAAAACCATTAAAAGATTTAAGTTCACAATAGAAAACATTAAATATTCTATGTGTAATAACTTAATAAGTTATTTAAAAGTAAAATATCACTTTGCCTGAATATTACAAATGACACTGAATTGGTAGTAAAACATTTTGTGTTATTCTTCGGGTCGAGTCTAAGCGGGTCAAGTGGGCGCGGACCCATGAGAGTCTTAGTGCGGAAAAAGGTGTCCCACTATCTAACTAACTAGTGTTTAGGACATCTGGGCGATGGTATAGGGTGTCTTATGATCTAGTTGTGTTCAGTTTGGCATCTTTGAGCGCTGAAAATACCACTCTACAATCATCAATCAATTTGCCATGCTTGAAGGTTGTTCAATGTTTTCCTCACTTTGTTACAATTTTCCGAAGAGGCCTAACTGGATATTTTGTAGGTTATCACGATTATCAAGGTAAAGGACAGCCTTATCTATCACCCTGTCAAGCGTGGTGATTAAGGTTTTATCACTAAAAATATTTATTGTGTCTTAGGTACCTAGACACTCTTTTTACAATGTCAAAAATATTATCTACCAACGTTTTAAAATTTTAATCAGGTAGATAAAGTTTGTTTTCCAGATAAGTTAGCACTGGCTGGCACGGTGACTTAATTTTTAATGTTTATTTCATTGACTAGGAATATCTGTTGTTTTATCTTTTATTGGTTTTGTCCGATTGTGGCAATATTCAGTTGAATTCACTTCAGTAAATAATCTTAGAATGATTTCATAGTTATCATTTATTGACAACTATTGACAACTAATGGAATTCTCATGACAGCACTTGCATTTTTTTTTACAAAGGACGGATTTAAAATAAAATAAAAAATATTACCATGAATCTCTGAAACCTATTATTGTAGATTTGTATTTGGCCAATTTCAAATATGTCCCAATTTGAGGAGGCAATATGATACAAACTATTGAAACAATTAAATTGACCGGGCATTCTGAATAACGCCCGCCACTTTTTGGGCCGGGTTATAAAAAGAGGTGCTTTTTTAATTATTTTATTGTTGACATTGGTTTTAATATAGAATAGGTAAGTACGATTACTATTTAAGCAACAAAGTTGACGGAGCCCCGCGCAGCGGCAACCTAACATGAAGGAGATGATGGGCGCTGAGTTCGCTCGCTTTGCTCGCTGAATTCAGCTCCCGTCATCTCCTTCGAACCTAACCTACCCGTGTCGGGGTAAGCTCTCGAGCTCGCTTTGCTCGCTCTTGGACTAACTTATTGACCATAATTATCGAATTGCCCAACCGATACGTAGCCATATTCATATTGACTAGACAAGGTGATGAATATAGAAGTTTAAAACAGTATACACTACATTGCCTAATTTGACATGAATAGATTCATAATGCCCGGGCATTATACATAGTGCCCTGTTTTATCACTTGGTATCTATATGTAATGAATAGGAAAAATAATTAAATGTATGGATGCTGAAATTTATCGATTGATGGTTACCTTGTAAAAAAACTTGCTTGCAATGTTCCATAAATATCTAAATCGGTTAATGTTTGTTACCCATTTAGATATTTACCTGTGTCGTTATTGCAATAAATTGTAACCTACTAATGTCATGATTATATTTGATTACAATAATACATGTTTATTTATAAAATTTGTATCTGGACGACTATTTTCCGTTCAACATTTATCCTGCAGAATGAATATTCTGTTCAATAAACAAAATAAATTAATATCTAAGTGCCTACGACTCTGCTATCACCAATCCGAATTTCCTTCATGATAAAGGCGGGAATTATCCTTTTCAATCTTAACAATGACGTGTGTCCTGCAGAGAGACTGCAAAATGCATTTGATGAAAGCTTAAATCCGATCTTATCGTATATTGTACAATCTCCGTATTTTCTGACACAGTTTCATATGATTTACAACCAAAACATCAAAATCGCCCTTGGCCTTGCTGTAATTAAAAAAAAAACATGTATTAAAACTATTGTGCAACACTTTAATAGTATTCTTAATAGTGGGCTCTCGTTAAGATTTATATTTCCGTTTTCTAATTAATTGCCCGTTAGAGTGTTATTAATTCCTAATTGATCTTGTTTTGTGTGGTAAAATTAGCTTGAGTATGTTCCTACTTGCTTTGAGATTGTAAGCTATTTATATTATTAAATAGTTGGTTATAAGAATTGGAAGAAGTGTATTAATAGTATAATATTTTAAGAAGAGTCTTCTGATCTATACTCCATTTGAAATAACATTAGAATTTTTTACAACCCCTTTTGACTGTCCGTTCAACCGATTTTGAGTTCTATCCCGTAAGTATAAGGATGGCATTAAAAGCATAAACCTGTTACCAAAACTAGCTGTTTAATACAGCTGCCATTTGTCATATCACCAACGCAATAGAAGTCAAAGTCGGTTGAACGGGCTGTAAAATGGTATTATTTAAATGACTAATGTTATCTCAAATGGAGTATACACTTTAATTGCATTTTTGAACATTGCAATACTTGCCAAAAGAAAATTTATTACGACTATAATAAGTGTGCAAGTTAAGGTGCTGATCGCAATTGAGGCGCCTCAAATACATTTCATTCACATAACACCGAATAGGTAACGGAATTATTCCGTGGATGACTAAATATTAATTCTTCATTTGTTACCTAGACAAACCGAGAAATACTTAACATGCTCAACCAGGATTCGAGGCCAACGATAGAGTTTTACAGTTTGCCAATACTGTGCCGACAAAATTTAATGTTTTATCAATCGACTCTTAACCAAGAAGAACTTAATACGAAAATTTGTTACCAGTCTACATGATAATCAAGGAAGTGTGCAATGAAGAGGAATCAGTGTATGACAGACAATATCCGCAGCTGAACATAATGAGTTCCATTATGCGATCGATGAGGAAGCCGGGCTTATGTCATCAACAGCTGGGCAAGAAGTCGTGTCAACGTCTTCTGTTAGTGTGGCTGATTGTGGTATGACAGCTTATTATTATGTTACTGATGAAGCGATGAGTTAAATGATCTTTGCAATGCTAAGTCTTAATGGATGTTGTAAAAATAATTGTGATAAAGCGACTTTTTTGAAACTGGTAAAGTCAGTCCAAACTCGAAAATATCGTCGCATATGAAACACAAATTGTAATGGTGGCAAAGAGTGAAGAAATGGCAAAATCGCTTGTGTTTTGAAGTTAGAAGAAACTGCTATTCTGTAAGTTTCCCTAATAATAATCGCTTAGATTAACATTATGACAAATTTAATCACATTCATTGTGTTGAGTTAGATACTTAGGTATCGCGACATTAATATTGCTGAACTAATTATCTATTGACATTAAGTGTTTCTAGACTGCCGCATAAATGGCAATGATTTTTTGATAGTTTCACAGTGGGTTATAATTCGCTCAGATGAATTAGTCCTCTAACAAAGACCAATCGTTGATGATGACCTAGTGACTGAATTTGCTTTGTATATGTAAAGGTATTTTATCTCATTTACTTAACTGTTATCTCTTTCACTATATTTATCTAGATTAATGTAGTAGTTATAATGGTAGCTACTTGTACCTAAACAGTTTGGAAACATTTTCAAAACAATGGCAAAATGTCTAACAAAAGAAAATGTTGAAATAAATCTCGGTTAACATTTCTCAAAAAATAATCCACACCTTATTTCCCGTTATGACTATTTGTGTTCAAAACCGCTATTTTACTGTGCTTTAACACCTTGATTCATTCTCACACTTAATTCTTAAGTGCATACCCATAACGTTATAATTAGTACGTTTCTCATGAAAAGGTTTCCTCAGAAAGATGTGGCGTGACAATGCGACAACGATGTGACAATGAGTTTTATAGATTTAATCTATCGGTAGCGAAATTAGAAAACATAAATTTCGCATGGCTTATAAAAGCTCACCTCAGACAGGTGCTATGTAACAATGCGACACCGCAATTTCATAGAAATTGTAACTAAAACGGTAGAGCAATTTCAGTATGTTCTTTTCCCGTTGTCGCGTCCCACCTATCTGCCGAAATCTTAAATTTTCCGTGCCAGGCCGTGTATCATCGATGTTCTGTCAAATGCGTTTAATTAACGATGGTTTACACTAAACGGTATCTAACTGGTCAGTTGCATCGGTAAATGTGTCAATAGTGATGTCACGATAACTTGTTCGGTACCCGTAACGTGGTATTTGTACCGGTTCATCGTAGGGTTGGGATTGATTGATTGTGTGTAGAACTGATTTGAAATTGATTTAGCTGGGAACGAAAAAAAGTGCAGCTGATAATGTTCTTAGTGTTGGAAAAGACTTAAGCAAGCAACTATTGTATCCTAGGCAAATGACTCTAAACTAGCTCAGAAGTGTGTTATGTGCTTTGATTAACGCAGTCCAAAAACTGTTAAAATATAGCGTTTAATAACTTACGAATTATTTGCATCTAATTGTGAAACAGTTCTTATTAAAACAAAGAAACACTTTAACGATCCTGATTCAACAAAACAGGAACAATCAACAATCCAGAAATCCGCACGTCGATTTCGCAACCGAGTCGAATCGAATCGCACCCCTATTCTGTATTGGATCGCGTGAAATCTCTAATTAAGTTCGATTGTGAGTGTGCTGACCATTTAAGGCTTGTAACAGATGCACCGGCGGCCCGTTAATACCGGCGTTTCTTTCATTAGAACCCGAGATAGCGGTTTCTTGTGATATAATTGGATACCGCGTTCCTTTCCTTAGACTGGCGGTGGCTAAATCACACTTATCTGGTAATGGTGTGCTGTTTGATGTAGTGTTAGGTGTGATTGCTGGGCATGTTGGTTTATTGCATTAAATAGTAGCACGGGGATTGATGTTGAACTAGAATATTTTAAACTGATTGCTATAATAAATTCTAACGAGATGAATGAGTAAAGGTTTACATAACGGCCAATGCACTTGCTAATGTAAATACGCACTCAATGCGCTGATGTTGTTAAGAATTTGTTCGTAATCTTTTTCTAAATCTAGGAAATACTGACAAGTGCAAACATTCTTCGAAATTCGAAAGTAAATGCGCAAGTGACTAAACAATTAACACACCGCCAGTGACTCATAGATTACTCAACTAAAAACACAAGCAATGATCGACATTTTCTCGTTAGAAAATCTCTATCAAATTACAGAATACTTAAATGGCGACTGCCCTACATTTACCATTCCGTAAATAGAGAGGTTGATATTTTTTCTCGATATCTGTATCGATTATAGAGACCGATACAATAAATCATTGAGAACCGGTCGGGAAAGCCTGGGAAATATCACGGGAAATTGGGGAAACTATCTCGTAATGATTTTGTCACGATTATGATTGACGATCGGTCGTTATGAAGTGAAAATATCATGGAGCATCATGTTGCGAATCTTGATTAGATTGCTTAATTACTTTTTGTTTGTATTGGTTGACGTTTTTAGAGCAGCCTGTTTGATTGACAACTTGGTGATGGATTGGGAACTAAAAGATTTGATTATATATCTGGTATTTTGATTCAAGACAGCTCATTATCTAATCAATAGAATTAGATTAAAGTCCAAAAAAATGATGGCGAAAATATATTTATTTTACAATAGAAAGCTAATTGATTAATGTTTAAATTTTTCAATGATCATATTGAGACTTTTTCTGAACAATCATAAAGGCGGATTGACATATTTCTTTTATATACAAAATCTGTCAAACCGATTAGTTTTTAAGATAAAAACATCTGATGATTGAAACAACAGTCCGAAATCTACTTTTCATCATTTATCAAGAGCAATGCTAAGTTTTGTGAATATATTAATCTTAATTTAATATGCGGGCAGTTGTTTATACAATCCGGAAGTGTACAAAAGAACAAGCGGTCGGTTTAATTTTTACATGGTCTGTTATCCACAGACCGCAAAGTTAAACACATTAAATATACACTTCCTTGTGGTTTATTTGATAAAAAGCTGTTTATAACGATAAATCGCTTTTAATGTTTCGTCTCGAACCGATATTATATAATTGGCCCTTTGGTCTACCTTGGTGGTCTAGTGATCCTGGGTTACATTCCATGGTCAGAAAAACTGTAACTGGTAATTTTTCAGTAGCTGTTCGGAGTCTCGATTTATTTATGAAAATAGATTCAATACAACATTTCAAAGTAATTTCTGCATATTATTCAAAGCTGTCTGAGCTACCCCTCGCAGTACCTACACCTCTGCCTAACTCTTCGGAGAATAAAGCGTTATCAGGTTCAGAATATCAAA
This sequence comes from Orthosia gracilis, assembly GCA_947562075.1. Lineage (NCBI taxonomy): Eukaryota > Metazoa > Arthropoda > Insecta > Lepidoptera > Noctuidae > Orthosia > Orthosia gracilis. The sequence goes on along the minus strand of OX387264.1, from coordinate 62,894,839 downwards.
TCCCCAAAATGTCAAACGGTTCCAAAATGTCCAATGCCCAAAATATACACGAAATGTCCAATTTCTAGGCGTGTTTTGGTTCTGTTCATGCATTTACGCTTGTTCTACAATTAGTTGAAGAAACGGATCGTCGAACGCAACCAGGAACGCAACAGTTTTTACCAATGTTGCATGATCAACGTTGATCAACTCTGTTGCAGCAACAGATTCAGTAGTTTCATATTACATACGTTCTACACTTATCTCATATCCACTTCTCTTTTTGATTATTCTTTGGTGTTCTCTTTTGAATGCTGTACAGATATTTTTGTTTTCTTCTTCACCGTCTCTGGATCTCACGACACAGGGAATCCTAGTGTGAGTTCCAGGAAGCAACGCATTCGAATGTAATTTCTTAAACAAAATAAAAATTCCTTGTGATTCTCGGGGTCTTGGACCTTTGAAAGGCGTACCAGGGGCCGAAACCAACTCGCAGAGGCCTTGTTTGATATGTAGGATGAAATGTGACACCAAATGGCGATTATCCCTATATGCACTAGTCACTACGCAAGAGAATCAAGGACAATCCCCGGCTGGTGCACGACTATTGTAGAATATGGAGACAAAACACATTGAGCTATGGGTGTGGGCCGTTTCGTGGATCGATTACATAAAACTATAGAAGCACATTGGCCCCTGCTTGACCACTGTTGATTTACACGACTATTAAAAAAAATCTTATTCTTCTATCGCTTTTGAAAACTCATACCGATTGGCTAGCTTTAAATATGCGTCTTTTTAATAGTAGTCATTTCTATAGTTTTTGTAGAAACAATATTGTTGAATGAACCCATCAGCAGTGGGTTCAAAAGCAATAAGTTTTAACAAGGCATATTTTGTAGAACGGTCGACGCTCTGTTGCAACACTCATTCAAAAATTGGTAACAGTGTTGCTGTCAACAGGTTGCTTTCCTCAAAATAGCTAGTTGTTGAACAGATGTAAATGCGAAGTGAAATGGTCCTCTTAAACAAAAAGTAACTTATGGTTTACAATAAAGTATATAATAAATAAAAGTATCATACCATCAAAGTCATCGCCAGTCGATCACCAAACAGAATTTCTTCACGCATCAATGGCTACCACTTTTTTATCTCTCCGAGGCCGTTGAAATCGTGGCTAGCTTGCTCTCCATTCAAAACTCGAACAGCTGTCGCCGCCATGTTTTGTCTCCGATGACACTCTGGAAGTGACCAATGAGGTTCTTTTGTTTTGTCGTTCTGTAATTAAACTTTGTCGGAAGCCGTTGCAAAATCTTTGAGAAAACAATTGCCTTTGTTTTTATTAATTCGATTGAGACCAAGAAGAGGTCACAATATTCTGTTTGTCTGTTACACTTTTATGAAGACAGTGTAGTGCAATGTTTTAAAAGGAGCATCGACTTGCCAGTTAAATCTTTTTCTTTGAACTGACATAAAAAAAAAACAATAACTGAAAGTCTACACTCTACATTTTATTGCAAGTTTTGTACCCTATCACTTGGTTTTAAGTCCAAGTTAAGGTTCCCACATATTAGCGCGATACGACAATGCGACAACCATATTTAAATATTTGTATCCAAGGATAAATAGTAATAATATCCTAGAATAACTTAGTATTAAAATGGTTGTCGCGGACAGACAATTTCTATGAAACCAAATATCCAAAGCCACTTCCAGCAGCTATTGTAACTTGTAAATACGAACAGGTGATTGACAAGTGCAGTGCGCAGACGCATCGATCCGACTCCCACATGTAAAGCCGTGATGTCATTGCGCCGAACGGGACCTAATGGTGGGAGATACTACCCGCATAAGTTTAGAGGTTCCGTTAAACTAAACACTACGATCGTAGTTACGTAAGCCTGAGTTACTGACCTACAAGTACTTTTGTGCTTGAATTAAATTTTTGATAGTATTTTGGTAGTAGTACATCATTTACGGTAGTTACTTACAAGTAAAACTTTGGTTTTTGACTTTAGACGTAGTTTTTGGGTGTTGTTAGTAGATAAGTTATGGTACTTAGAACTTCGGTCTTTAACATTAGGCGTATTGTGTTTTGAAATGAAAAATGTTGTAACTTTTTGTAAAATATTTTGGGCAATTTTCACGACAACCTTCCTGAAAATAAAGGGTTAAAGGAAACAGTTGATTTTCTATTGCATTAAGTCAATATCGTCTTAATGTTTGTTATTAAATAGGGCTCATTATAATTATTTTAATATAGATGAGGTATCAATGCTTAAGTAATGCTGCCATTAACCAAGTAACGTATACTTTTGTACTTAGATAACTAACTTAACTAGGAAGGCTTTATCCAGTGGGTCAGTTATCCACGTTATAAATTAAAGTTAATTACAAACTATCACATTAAAATAACTTGATTGATAACACTTTGTATTTTCCATTTCAGGTAAGCAACACCTGGATTAATTAATCAAACTCGATGTTGGCTCCATTTCATTATGTAAGTTCCTGCGACCCACTTCAACCCTAGTTTTAATATGTAAGTTATATTACTCGTTAATAACTTGGAAGGTTTTACCCATGTCTAAATCTGTCCTTTTCCCAACGATTTTGGGGTTGACTTTCAGACGCTTAGCACGTACGGTGTCCCGGAGTTAACTCGCCTAAACTTCGGGCGCTCACAATGCTAAATTCTGACATCAGCACCGGAGTGTGACCTGTTTGCTGGGAGATGGATAGATGTGTGTCCTGAATGTTTAAGGTTTTGTGAGAAGATGGATGAAAGATAGATTAGTACTTAAATAATTGTATATTCTTTGTAGAATTTTATTTCTGTAAGGTTTTTTTTTGTATTTTTCCTTCTATGTTATGTTATCTCGTGTGTTTTATTTTTAATTAATTTTACTTTATTGTGCCTTATTCTTATAAGTTTCGTTTTAGTTTTTTTTTTTATTCTTGTGTTATTTGCACTGTATAACCTCTTAGATGTGAGATGTAAAGTTATACATGTAGGTACACTTAAATAAATAAATAAGACGCGGCTGAATTCCACAACCCAGATACTGGGTAAGACTGGTTGACAGACTTTGGGCTTCTGACTACCCGTAACGACTGACAAAGGTCTTCAAATAAAAAATGCCTCATGTCTTATTTATAGAGACGTTAACTATTATGTGGATGTATAATATGCAAACGCGTGGCCTTTCACACTTTAGCACGCATATCAATTTATTTACCACTAGCTTCTGCCAGCGGCTTGGCCCGCGTTAAAAGTGTTTTAACATCACAAGGGAACATTATACCGGAATGAAAGTAGCCTATGTGCTATTCCAGACTATAATCTATCTCTCTGCCAAATTTCATCCAGATCCGTTCAGCCGTTCTTGCGTAATTGAGTAACACACAGACATCCACACACACATTTATCCAAACTATTACATTTATAATTTTAGTAAGATAAGTGACAAACTCAAACACATAAACGTATTTTTCACTAATCGGCTTAGGTCTATATTAACCGCCGATTATATAGATTCGAATGTTGTTTGCCTTCAAACCAAAATATCGCACGAAAACAAAAATATGCAGAAAAAGTTTATGCCGTAACACAAAGCCTGCAACAAAGTGCAAGTCATTTGTTATCGTATTATGTCATTACCTCACAGTTCTAATAAAAAAGAAAGATTTTCTAGGAAAGTTGAGCGCGATCCGCTGCCGGTGTGTATCGCGTGCATGCGCCTGCGCAGCGACGCGGGCGCCGCTCAAAACGTGTTCATTAGTGCACATTAATCATTCCTACTACCCGACTAGAATAACGTGATATTTACACTAACCCGCTCGCATGGAAAGATGATTTCCGACAGTTTATGTACACAACTATACAGAAAATAGTCCATCAACAAATAAAATAAAAGTTAGATTTATTTATTGGTGTTTATTTAAAAGGAAGTTCTCTGATTATGATTAATTGCATGCCGGAATAAAAAGAGATTTAATCAAAGTCTCATCATCGGTCAATTTCTCGGCTCGACAGTGTAATCTGCGGCGGCCATCTTCGCTCGACATTACGATAGCGAAAGTGAATCCGGCTTTGAATAATATTCGCGAGGATATTGTTCACAGCATGAGCTGGCCGCCATATTGGATTCTCTTTTGTACTACAAACGAAATAATTTACTCTTTGTAAAAAACTTACTCTCGATTCTCGACCTTAAACTTGGGTGTGTAAAGAATTTTTTTTCCGTTTATTGGTGGCACAGATTATATTGGGTGCCTATTATAAAACAAAATTATGCGCCGTGATCGTATCGGAAATATTCGAACTTTCGACTATTCCGAGTTGAAGGGGCGTCATTAATTTAATAAAGGGATTGATTTTGAGCAGTTTCATACTTTTCTTTTAATAACTTTACTGTCTACAACTCCTACAAGGAAAAAATTACAATAATATCTAAAATTATCGAGGAGACGTACTTTGTAACCAATTTATCATCAGTACCAAGGACAACTAAAATTATTTACGCATAAAGCACCGAGGTAATTAAAAATATTAAATCCGTTTATTTGGCAAGGTTACACCTACAAAAAACATTGCGTTAATTTAATTAAAATTAATATTTTTTTGTGTAAAACAGATTAATTTTTATGAGCACCATAATCCACGCCACTGAACGATCACACGTAACAATATTTAATTTTAATAGCTTATCATCAAATGGCACTTTAAAATAGAATATTTTGTTCGTATAAAGAATCCTGTAGAGGCGCGAAGCGATTTTTTTTTTTAAACTCTGCCCCACACTAGGAATTTCTTCCTGTATCGTGGGTGCGAATACAAACATATAAACTCACACACACAACACCCAGAGCCGGAAACACTATCTGTAGGTCATACAAATATTTGTTCCGTGCGGGAATTGAACCCGCGACACGCAGCGCAGCAGTCAACCACTGCGCAAACCGTGCGCCCAAACATCATAATGCGACAAAGACTATACAAAAAATGCTCTAATCGTAGTCGCATTGTTACCTCGCACTTGTCTATGGAAGTCTGTATGATCACTCAACCTGATTAAATTAATTAGTTATTTTGCACAGAAAACCACAAAGTAAAGAAACATGCGTTATAATAAACTAGCTTCTACCAGCGGCTTCGCCCGCGTGAGATGTATTTTCTTATCCAAAGGGAACATTATACCGGAATGAAATGTACTATTTCAGGCTATAATCTATCTCTGTGCTAAATTTGATCCAGATCCGTTCAGCCGTTCTAGCGTGATTGACTAACAAACATACATCCACACCCACATCCAGCAAAACTTTCACATTTATAATATTAGTAAGATGCATGGTTCCGTTCTGCACATTAAAATTGCAATATAACAGCAAAAACTTTAATTAGGGACACAGCGCATGCGGAAAAACGAGATAATATGCAATTTCACCGACAGTAGGTCAGATATGCGTAAGTGAGTAATTTAATAAGCACGAAAAACGATTTTAAATGAGTAAAATGGGCATTTCTTTCCTTTCCTGGCACAATAAACAGTTAAATGAGGTAGTTAATGTCAAAATAATAAATGATTACTTTTTCCATAAACAATTTGCGCTTCTTTGAAATTTTTATGCAAATTAGGGTCACAACAGGTCACAGCATCGTTACAGCGTTTCTTGAAATTACAACCACACCATTGTTTTGTCCAACCCATCGTAATTAAAGAGTAAAGTGTATCCTTCTAATATATTATATGGAAGGACCGACTAACAGCTACCAATTTCTTCTTCATAGAGATCTACGCCGTGAGAACTACCTTTAATCTTTCTGACTGACCGACTCTTTGCCTATTTAAAATTGTCCGTAAACGATTTAATTGCTGTAACCCTTTGTTTGAGTCAATAAACTTCATCAACATCACCATTTCAGCCAAAAGACGTCCATAGGCCTCTCCCAAGCGTCGCCACTCTGATCGGTCGTCTGAATCGTATCCACCGAACTCCCCCAGTCTTGACCAGGTCGTCCACCTAGTTGGAGGCCTTCCAATGCAACGTCTTCCATTTCGCGGTCGCCACTCCAGAAATGTTCGGCCTCAACGGCCATCCGTAAACTTACTCAGCAATAATAGTAAATCAAAATGGCCACTTACTATCACGTTGAAAACATTACCAGCACAAACATTGTCTACAAACAAACAATGAACACGATCCTGAATTAATTCTGTGATTATCATGAAGCCAAACACGGCTTGATTAGAACGATTGTTTACCAAGTTTTGGTGGTACGCCAACTAAGTCCACATAATCTGTACGAGGAATCTTGTAGCTGGATATTTATAGAACCTTACCTTTATTCGTTGGTAGGTTCCGGGAAATCAATTGCCTAATCTACATATTTTGCCTCAATTCCAGAGAAGTTTGGATTTTGTACTGTTTTCGGCGATAAGCTATGAGTGTGGCTCACCTACTTTTTATTTGGGGTGTGAAATCATCCAATGACTTCTCCTGCTCTGGGTGAAGCGGGAGGGCTTGTCAGACTTTTACTGAATAAAACCCACCCGTGTTCCTTCAGTTGCTTGTGCCAGGGCCGCGGTAATTCTCTTTAAATTTATCCGCGACCCTCACCTACCGATCTAGGAATCAAGTACGTTTTTGCTCTGATTACATTTTTCGATCATTTGAATAGCTGGTATGTCGGTAGGCCTTTCAGCAGTTTTAGCATGGCATGCCGAACCTTCTTCAGTCTCTTAAAGATAACTAGTAGATAAGATCGTCAAAATCTTTCTCCCCTTGTCCCATGTTCCTTTTTCCTAGTCAATTGTCACTTTATCATTCACTTTCTTGTCTCTAACATTATTATCGAAGTGTATCAATCTTTTCTTTGAACTCCCTTTTCCTTTCTATCCATCATCATCATCAGCCTTTTAAAAAGAATTGATTGAACTGGGGTTATTTATTGTTGATTGAATTGTCGCTACGTAACTTAGTAGAAGTTCTTTATTTACAAAATTTATAGCTTCGCGTGACGGGGACTTTATAGGCTGTTATAGCAAAAACAATTCCTAACGTAATAAGTAGTGAAGGATTCAGTAGCCTGCCAACTAATTCTGAATAATCTCTCTGCGAAATCAAGTATGACAGTGTTTCCGCGAAGATAATCCTGCTATATTCAGTTACTGACGTAAGATTTAGGAGTGTTTCTAGTAAATGGATAACAGCATCCAACTGTGTTCTAATAATATCTTAAGTTACCACTAATCTATGTCACGGAATTGTTTTTTATTGTAATAATAACACCCGGCTTCTGGAGAGAAATAACAGTGCATCACAAATTAAACGCAACTCGAGTCTTATAGAGTCAAGCGATTTGCTGTTGAGCACAGAGAATGGTTCTGCCCATTCTCTGGTAAGTCCCTTTGTCGCCTCTTACGATACCCACGGGAAGAAATGAGAAGGTGTTATTCTTTACGTTCGACACCATACAGTACTAATGTACACATCCGGAAGAGAACCAGGTTTATTGACAAAGCTCGAATAATTGCCAAACTTAAGTGGCAGTTGGTAGGACACGTTGTTAGCAGAACGGATCGTCGATTGGGCCGAAAAGTTCTAGAATGGCGACCGTGAACTTGAAGACGCTGCATTAGAAGCCTCCCACCGGGTGGACAGATGACCTGCCCGGCAAGCACGGCCTACTGTGACAGGCTTTAGTCATACATTTTTATCACAGTTTGGGACCAAAAACCGTGAAAAAATGCGTGGCTCAAGCCTATCACGGAGGCCGTGCTCGCCCGTCTGGTGAGGGTGGCGGGAATCCGCTGGATGCGAGACGCACTGTACCGGTCAATGTGGCGACGTTTGGGGGAGTTCTATGTCCAGCAGTGGACGTTTTCCGGCTGATGTGATGATGTTGATGGCGATATCTAAGAGGGAGGTGAAAAGTGGTGAAAATCTCATGCATGTGTTAAAAAGTGGTCCAAAGCTCAAACAAGTAATGTTAGCCAGAGCGGAAGAGGCTTATAAATATGAAGACAAACTGACCGATTAAGGAAAACTTTCGGCTAATCATAAACGTAATTAATTTACTATAATCGCTCATTTAAAACAAAATTACAACGCCAAAATCGAAAGTGTTTACCAAATTATCTAGTTAATGAGACCGGTTTATTGAATTGAATGAAACAATTTATCGTTCGGTCTATTTCGGTCGCGAATGAAAGTGAATTAGCAGTAGTATTTCGGTCAGCCACGCCTTTGCAAGTGAACTTGTTAATGAGTGGTTAAAAGCCTCTTAGTGTTAAAGTTACGAGTACATAGAACTTTGTTGTTTGGAACTTTAACTGGTTCATAGAATAAGCTTATAAGTCTGGCCAACTTTTAATAGCTTGAATTTTCAACAATGCTGAAACTGGCGACTTCTATTTACATCATGACACTTTCTGCTATTGTTATTTTTCTTTGGAATCACGTTTTAGTTTGTTTCCTATAATATTATCACAGTTTTCATGTTCTTATGTTAGATTTTAAACTCATGATACTTTTTGTATTTGTTATTTAATAAACTTTTAAGACGTTATCCTCTAGTAGTCTATTGTCTTTGTGATATGTATGTATGTATAAGTAGCTATAGATACTTAGCGCGCGCTGCGACGCGTGTCATCACTCAGTAATAAACCAGCTCTCAGCTAACAAGGTTGTTTCACTAGCTCCATACACTTCACTGGCGTACGAAGTAGGGATACCCACGCGCAAATAAAAATAAAAAAATGACCACATATTTAGGAACTATAACCGTGTTCGATCATAAAATAAGTGAGTGGTTAATTTACAAAGGCAAATTGACTCAGTTTTTAAAAATCAACAGTGTAGAAGAAGAAAAGAAAAGTGGAATTTTACTGACTCATCTCACGGAGGAGACCTACCGCCTAGTACTCAACCTAGCGTTTCCGAAGGAATTAGAAACGCTTACATACAGCGAGCTTGTGGAATTACTCGATGGCCATTTTAAGCCAAAGAAGTGCTCGTTTGCCGACAAAGCAAAATTCTTTGGTGCTACCAGGAAGTCAGACGAAACATTGGGGGAATGGGCGGCACGAATAAGAGGTTTAGCTGTTTACTGCGACTTCGGTTCTGCTTTAGAAACGAACCTTAGGGATCGTTTTGTCCTCGGTCTGAATGCCGGTCCCGAAAGGGACAAGTTGTTCGAACAGAGCCCTTCTGCGCTGACGTTAGCGCGGGCTATTGAAATGGCGGAGCAAGCGGCCTGCGCCAAGGAAGCTAAAGTCATGCTCAATTCCGGCGTCACCAGCGACGTTAGTTTGGTAAAGGAAGAGCCAATTTATCGCGCAGGATTCCCAGACAAGACCGGTCGGGGTCGTGGTGGCGGCAGCGGTAGCGGCAGCGGCAGCAGGAGCGGCAGCGGCAGCGGAAGCGTCGGCGCCAGCGCCAGCGGCAATGGCGCAGGCGCACGATGTGCGGTTTGTGGATTGAAAAACCATAACAGTGATAAGTGCCGTTATAAAGGTTACAAGTGTCTAAAGTGCGGTCATAAGGGGCATTTAAAAAAAGTGTGCGCTGCGAAAGATTCGTGCGTGTATCACGTCAAAACAGATCAGAAATGCAGTGATCAGGACGCGGGTTGTGAGGAATGCCAGAACTTTAATTTAAGGTATGACAAGCCAATACAAATAGATTTGATTTTAGGTAATTGTAGGATATTGATGGAACTCGACTCCGGTTCAGGTGGCAGTGTAATTTCAGATCGATTGTATCGGGATAAGTTTTCGCAGTATCCGTTAGAACAGTGCAATATTAAAATGTGTCTGTATGACGGACATAAAATATCTCCCTTGGGGGTTTTTGCTATAGAAGCGTTTTATAATAAAGTGAAGAAAATGATTAAAATTTTTGTTATTGAAAACGGGGGCCCTCCATTGCTAGGTAGAAATTTCATGTCCGCTTTTAATTTAGTTTTGACCTCTAGTTTGAACTCATTACAAAATAAGGTAGGGTTTGATACGGATTTGTTGCTAGGTAAATTCCCCAATCTATGGCGGGATGAACTAGGCTCGTTTAATAGGTTTAAAGTAAAGTTACAAGTTAAAGAACATTCCGTACCGAAGTATTTTAAACCACGAAGTGTACCCTTTGCGCTTAAAGATAAGGTCGAGAAAGAGTTGCAGCGTTTGGTTGATGCGGGTATTTTAATTTCTGTAGATCATTCAGAGTATGCGACACCAATAGTACCCGTTTTGAAAGAAAACGGAAGCGTCAGAATCGCAGGCGATTTTTCGGTCACACTGAACCGAGACCTAATAATAGAAAAATATCCCTTGCCTCGTATAGAGGAGGTATTTGCTAAAATCGGCGGTGGTGAAATGTACAGCAAAATAGATTTAAAAAATGCGTACAATCAATTTATTTTAGAGGACTCGTCACAGCCACTCACAACTATAAGTACTCATAAGGGCCTTTATATGTATACCAGGCTAGTATATGGTCTAGCTAATGCACCGGCGATTTTTCAAAAATCAATGGAGATCCTTCTCGCGGGAATAGACGGTGTTAGCGTATGGCTCGATGACATTTGCATCACAGGCCCGGATAGGAAGTCACACATTGGTAGGTTACATGAAGTTCTGCGTAGGTTAAATGATGCCGGGTTACGTTTACAGAAAGATAAATGTGCTTTCTTTAAAAATAGCGTTACGTATCTAGGGTACGTTATTAGCAAATCCGGTTTAATGACCAACCCGGACAAGGTCAAGGCCATAATGAGCGCGCCAGAGCCTACCAATGTGACTGAGGTAAAAAGGTTTGTAGGTATAGTTAACTATTATAGAAATTTTATACCTAATGCCTCGTCACTCCTTAGTCCTTTACACGAACTGTTATGTAAAGACGCGGTATGGGTGTGGACAGATAGACAGCGCAACGCCATGGCGGCCGTGCGCCGCGAGTTGGCCTCGGAACGCGTGTTGGCACATTTCGAGCCGCGCGCGCAGCTCGTACTCACAGTGGACGCGGGCCCCACCGGGCTCGGCGCTGTGCTAGCTCAGCAGGCTCCCGACGGCCAGGAGCGACCCCTAGCTTACGCGTCTCGTTCTTTAGCTTCTAATGAGCGAAATTACAGCCAAATCCAAAAGGAGGCGACTGCTATAATTTTTGGGGTGAAACGTTTTCATCAGTACCTCTATGGTCGCAGCGAGCCGTTTATACTAAGAACCGATCATAGACCCCTAGTATCGATATTTAATAACAAGACGGGTATACCGGTGACGACCGCGCTGCGACTGCAGAGATACGCCATTATTTTATCTGCTTATAATTATGTTGTACAATATGTGGCGGGCGACAAGAATTTAGTAGCGGATTATTTTTCTCGTGCACCGTTAGCTTGTAAAAACGAAGTGAACGAAAGCGATATAGATACCTATTATACGCTTAGGTTTTTAGATGAAGCTTCCCCCGCCATCACTACTCGTGACGTCACCCGGGCTACAGCGAGCGATAAGACTATTCAAACAGTTGTGAGGTACTTGAGAAGCGGCTGGCCTCGTAAAATAAATTGCACATCAGTACTGCCGTATTTTCAATGTAAGTCGGACCTGCAATTCGAAAACGGTTGTTTATTTAGAGGACATAGGATTGTGATTCCACAGTCGCTTAGACAGATAATGTTACGTGAACTGCACGACACCCATCTAGGTATTATTAAAACCAAGAGTAATGCCAGAGGGAGGATGTGGTGGCCAGGAATCGATAATGACATCGAGCGTTGGATCGGCGGGTGCGAGACGTGCGTCAGCGTGCGCGCCGCGCCCCCGCGCTCCCCTTCCGCTCCCTGGCCCTCTGCCGGCGCGCCCTGGCAGCGCCTCCACATAGATTATATGACTGTAGGCCAAAGGGTATATCTCGTTGTGGTAGATTCATTCAGCAAATGGTTGGAATGCTTGCACATGCATAACGGACTTTCTTCAAAAGCACTGATTTCGAAATTAAAGGCAATTTTTTCAACTTTTGGTATTCCAAATGTTATAATATCAGATAATGATGCTAAAATTAATTCTTTGGAGTTTAAAACTTTCTGTAGTAGTAATGGTATCAAATATATGACGACGCCTATTTATCACCCGCCAAGCAATGGTCAAGCTGAAAATTCAGTCCGAATATGTAAAAAGATGCTAAAGTGTGTAATTAGGGATAACCTTTCATTGTGTCAAATTAACGAATTGTTACTGGGCTACTTGTTTAATTATAGGAACACGGTGCATTGTACCACCGGGGAAACGCCCGCTAAGTTAATGTTTGGACGGACCTTACGATCTCGGTTAGATTTAATAATGCCCTCGGATGACTCAAATAAACTCGCGCCGAATTCAGACATTGGGAAACGACATTTTTCTATTAGTGATATTGTTTGGGTAAGATGGTACAATGCACGGAAGGAATCATGGCAATTGGGAACTGTAACGAAAAAAATAGGGAATCGAATGTACAAAATTAAAATCCACGATTTTCATAACGAATGTATACGACATGTAGATCAGATTTTTAAGTATAGAGGTAGCAATGATAGGTTATTATCAGATTGGGGGACTGGCGTATCTCATCATGCTCAACCGTCGGCGGAATCTACGAGTTCAGCAATAGATTCAGAACCAGTAATGGGAAACCCATACAGTCAAACCGCGGTAGATACACCGGCGGTTGAAAATGTTGAGTCGCGAGTTACTATTGAAGAAAAGGATGGTGATAATTGTTCGCATTATCAGGCCGAAGAGTGTGAGAGAGGGATAGATAAAGAGACATCCACCTGGGTCAGTCCGTCAGCAGCGCAGCCTGGTATGGCAGGGCCTGCGACTGCGAGCGAGCAGGCAAGCGATACCGCCGTCGCTGCCTTGAGCCCGGTCCACGAACGCCCGGTTCCGTCACCCACACTCACACGCCAAACGTCGAAGCGTGTTAGAAAAATAATAGACTATAAGAAATATTTTTAAGAGTTTCACATTTGTTAATTTAGCGAACCGATTGTAATTAATTTTATGTTTGATTTGTCTACAGGTTCAAAAAACTAATTGGGGAGGAATGATATGTATGTATGTATAAGTAGCTATAGATACTTAGCGCGCGCTGCGACGCGTGTCATCACTCAGTAATAAACCAGCTCTCAGCTAACAAGGTTGTTTCACTAGCTCCATACACTTCACTTTGACTTCATACTTCACCTTCATTTTGATAAAATGATTTCAATTTTGTTAGTACTATGTTTTCAAAAACGGTGAAGGAAAACATCGTGAGGAAACCGGCAAGTCCTAGTACCAAAATTCGAAGACATGTAACATCCACCAACTCGCATTGGACCCGCGTGGTGGATTACGGTCTATTCCCTCTCACAGAGAGGAGGCCTGTGTCCCAGCAGTGCGAACATTAATAGGCTGATGATGATGATATGTTCTCAATTACAAACAGCAATGACTACTTCGTCGTTCTAGTTAAACAAACCTCACCACACTCAATTAAAGTGTGCTGTTTTCTATACAGTATTACATTAAGATTTATTAACCACAGCAACAACTGTTAATGTAATGAGAAATTGTAGGGTTAACGTTAGCACTTAACCCGTATCGGCTGCTATCGATAACGTAATGTTCATTATACAGGCTGTTCTAAAAGGATTGGACTATACAGGCTGAGGTTAAAGATGTAGAAAGGCTTGAAGCCGATTTCTAGACGAGACTATAAAGTTTACGGGTCTGTTAGGGACGTGTTTGAGGTGTGTGGAAAGTATCTGGGGTGGGCTGGTTATAAAACACGAGCTCATTCCCGTGGTTTTACTCTCGCGGCGTATTCCACGGGAACTGTGCAATTTTTCGGGATCAAAAGAAGCCTCAACGTTATTGTAGCTTTCAATCTAATATTTAAACGGATCAGTCCTTCAAGAGATGATCTGCTACAAACAGAAAAATACAATCACACTAATATTATAAAGGCGAAAGTTTGCGAGTGTGTTTGTATGTTTGTTACTTCTTCACGCTCAAACGGCTGGACGAATGAACGATCTGAATGAAATTTGGCACAGAAATAGGTTATAGTCTGGAATAGCACATATGATACTTTTTATCCCGGGAATATGATTCCTTGGGATAATTTTCGACATTCACGCGGGCGAAGCCGCTGGCAGAAGTTAGTAATGTTATAAAGACGAAAGTTTGTGAGTGTTTGTGTGTTTGTATGTTGTTACTTCTTCACGCTCAAACGGCTGGACGGATCTGGATGAAATTTGGCACAGAGATAGATTATAGTCTGGAATAGCACATATGATACTTTTATCTCGGGAATATGTTCCCGTGGGATAATTTTCGACATTCACTCGTGCGAATCCGCTGGCTGAAGCTAGTATTTTCATATTTTTTATATTCATCCATAGTCCTTTTCTTACTTTGACAGGTATTCAGCTTCAATTTACGCCATTGGCTCACCCCTGAAATCCAGACCAAGTATTACAAGAGTTATAAAGCTGCAGAATATAATAATCTATTAGTAAAAGAAAAAAATTACAACATGTTTGCAATAAAAGAAAAGAGACAAAAAAAGATAGCTCCATTTTACTCTACCCATTCATCACAATTTAAACTAAGTACACAATATTTGAACAACGTTTTTTTGTCCGTATATTATACTGAATCATACTCTTTAATTTCAATACAAAACCGTTAGTAATTTACAGAAGAATCAACCAATAATGATTGTCTATTTTAATGATACTCTAATATGCCTAAACTTAAGATGGCGACCTAAATTCGACTTTCAAGTCATAAAGATAAGAATTAAGGCAATCTAAACAGAATGAGTAGTACAATCGAGAATTATGAAGATTGGCGTAAGTGGCACAGTAAAGTAAGCCATTGTTCGATGGTGTATACTTTGCTGATTCGAATTTCGAATGTTTTGAATCGAATCGGTGTTTGCTCGAAGTAGACGAAAGTTTTTTGGCGCGAGTTGATTCCAAATGTTGTCTCTCTCTATTTAAATACATAGCCTTATTCCATTGTTTTACAGTCGGCTTTAAATAATAAAAAATCTCTTGTTTAAAAATACTTTTCATAAAATATTTGTTTTTTTTTTTGTCTACATAATCCTCAGCCTTTTTAATGTTCTAACTGCAGGGACACAGGCCTCCTCTGTGTTAGACTGAATGGGCCGTAATCCACCACATGGGCCCAGTGCGGGTTGGTAGATTTCATATGTCTTCAAATGTTCGGTCTAGGACATGCCGGTTTCCTCACGATGTTTTCCTTCACCGTTTTTAGAGCATAATTACCAAAATTAACAATAAAAACTACACCATCACTAAACCTAAGGCAGTTCTATCACTGAAAATGGTCAGTTTTTGACGGAAAAGCCGCGGGAACATAGCTCAAAAAACTAGTTCAATATATTCAGTTGTTCAAATGCGTTTCTCATCGTAGTACGTTTATATTTCAACTTGTCATATAAAATGAGTTATTTAATTATGTATTCTAATTATAATCTTTATAAAAACATGGGAAACTAACTTAATGAGTTTTTTTATTCATTGCCAAGACATTGATATCAAGTTTTTTAATGTCCTCATTATTTATTAATCATTACGTTCATTACAATAGTATATTGACCTCAATTTTAAACTACGTCAAAGAGGCACTACAATATTTTTCGCTTGAATATTTTGTAAGTTCCCTTTGAGATAGAACTTGCAAGATGTCAGTACTCTAGGGGTCTTTGATCCTTCTTAAAATAATTTCTGTACGAAGATTTCCACTGCTGTTTGCTAGACATAGGCCTCCCCCAAACGGCTCCAAAACCTTTCGCCTTCATCGGCCATCCGTTCTGCGAGAAATGTGGCAGTGTGCAGAGCTACCCTCTGGCACTTAAGTTTGGCAATTCTTCGGTTAATGTTTGTTACTACTTAGATCCTTCTGTAGTAAGTCATCTGTTTTGCGAGAATTGTGCCATGTGACTTTGATCCTTCCACTTAAACGAAATAATAAATAACTCCTGTTCAAGCTTACGACTCCATAAAACCTTGACTACTACGCTACAAACTTAACTAGCATAGTGTTAACCTATATTTGTTATCGAATAACCGTGTCGCAATATATACAGTCGAACGTTCTCACGGCGAATGGAACCGATTCCGTTAATAGTTACAAGTTGAGCCTTCAGTTACGGACATAGTTTTTGATTGTGTATTCTAGTTTGGCAGTGGCTATTTACTTATTTTGGTGTCCACTTGAGTTGTGTAATGAATATTTGAGTGTTGGTTTGTTTGAGTAAGATAAATTATTAATTAAAAATATATTTTTTAAACAAGCTTTTTTGTATTCTTCTCAGCAAACCCTTTCATTTGATACATCCTGGCAGTGCACAGAAAATAACTAGTCCGCCATCTTGGGCCATCCGCCATATTGAATTTAGAATTACGTCACTTAGCTAATCATGCATTGTCATCCAAACTAAAGTTGTATGCAAACTTTCATCTTAATCGATGGAGCACAACTGGTTTAAAATTCAGTTGCAAAATTTGACCCGAACACACATAAATATCCAACATACATACATACATCGTAAGTTAAAAATAATAAAAAGCTAGTAAAATCGAATTCATTAGGTAGCGGTTATGAGACTACAACATAAAATGCTTGGCTCAAGCGAAAACATAGTGGTAGAGGGTGAGTATTAGGCGGACAGAGCGTTAAAAAGACATGAGTTTTTTGCTGATTTTACGGTATGAAAACCACGAGCTAAAAAGTAATTAATAACATTCCGTAATAGTAACGTAATCTAATTAATTGATTGCCAGAAATTATAGCTTAAGTGTAGAATCAATGCAATATAAGAAACAGCTACCATTTGAGAAATTTTCTTACAGAAATTTCTCATTAGTAACTAAATCTATACGTAATAAACCTCAATATACTTCATCGATCTTAAATTCAAATTCCTATTTTATTGACATGTTATATTGTAGTCGTAAAGTTATAAGTTGAGAACTAACTTTGACAGCGGAGTTGGGTAAACGATTTACAACGATGATACTCCATAATGATGCAACTTGCAACTCGGGACTTTTACAGACGCATTCACTGATTAATTTCTTCTTTTTATTAGTTTATGTCTAGACATTCTGTTGTAACATTTTAAAGACGTGTTAGCCGAAGCTTGTGGCTAAGTTATATCAGCCGCACTGGTCGATCTTCAAGGTAAAGTAATGATTGCCGTGAACTTTCTGTGGATGGGTGACAATTTATTTATTTATTTAAACTTCATGTACAATAGTGGTACATAGGCGGACTTAATGCCACAAGGCATTCTCTACCAGTCAACCATTGGGTTAAAAAGGACAACTTTGTGAAATGGGTACAAAAATATTAGTAATACACATATTGGTATATCATGATCAGTCTCAAAAATCATACTGAGATAGGAGTATTTTTGGTCTCCCACGGGGTTATTTATTTTTTATTATTGTTTGTGTTTTGCTTATCTCGTGTCTCCTGTGCGGGTAACAAATAAATATTTTTTCTTTCTTTTTTCTTGCAATCACCAATCATCGCGTGATCAAAAGTTTTATGTCATAAAAGTCGGAATAGTGGTGTCTCATCCCATACAAAGAAACCGTGTGGACGTACTGTACTGATTATACTGATTATTTTTTTTACATCGATCGCGTTCGGTTCCGTTCCACGGATATAGATGGTGATTTATCTATCACCGTGGAACGGAACCGAACGCGATCGATTTACAAAAAATAATCGGTTCTGGTTTTACCGATAAAAACGCTAGTTACGCCGGCACGGTTTCTTTGTATGGGATGAGGCATCTTTATGCTAGTATTATATTATCTGTGTATTATCTGTATCTCACGAGTAGTTTTAAATTTATGCCTTTATAATGAGTATTTTCATAGTAATATAAGTACTGAAAAAATAACAAAACTAAAAGGACAAAAAGATTTAAAAAAAATTAAACCGACTTCCAAAACAAAATACTACAAAGCGAAAAATAACTTTTTCGGAAGTCGGTGTCAAAAACGAAAAAAAGTACGTCAGAAGTCGTTTACTTGTCGGTTACAGAAAGTTACTTTTCGCTTTATAGTGTTTTGTTTTGGAAGTCGGTTTATTTTTTTTGTTAAAAAGTTTTTTCTAACTAGACAATAAGAGAGAAAAATAAATGTACGTTGCAGTTGATAATTTTTGAGAACGCAAAACAATTTTTCTTTGTCAAATTATGATTATGTGAATATAAAGAATTAATTCATAAGAATAATTTAAAATTGCATTTTAAATTATTCTAATGAACACTAAGACTAAAAATAAAGAACTTATCTAACTGCAAATAGTAGATACTAAACTCAGACTTATTACAGCACATTACGTGAGGCAGTGTTTAAATTTTAAGTGTCCAATCGTGTTTATGAGCGCGGTTTAATTTACGATACTTAAGTTTTATTGTTACTACATTTTAATTTTAATTTTAGATAGAGTACTTGGTGTTGAGATATGACGACTGAAAGTTTGTGATGATAGTCATGAAGGACTGATAGAAATAAATCTATACTAATATTATAAAGCTGAAGAGTTTGTTTGTTTGAACGCGCTAATCTCAGGAACTACTGGTTGGAATTGATAAATTCTTTTTGTGTTTGATAGTCCATTTATCGAGGAACATAACGAAAATAATTGGTACTACCAAAGACACCGACTTCGAAAAAGAAAGTTATTTTTCACTTAGTAGTGTTTTTAGTTGGAAGTCAGTAGAATTTTTTTGTAAAAAAGCTTTTTTATTCTATAAAAGATTGTGTATCAGTATAATTCTCTCTTAATTATTTATTGTACACCAAAACAATACATTCAAGAATATTCATGTACAGAGGCGAGCTTAACTCCAAATGGAGTTTTTTTCGAGCAAACCTTGGAGTAATAGAGATCATATAATAATAAAGGCAGTAATCCATTGTACACGTTAACAGTAAGATACTAATTACTAATGTTGTATGATGTACCTGTGTAAGGTAAAACAAAAGCAGAAGCCGGAAAGCCGAAGTCCAAACTAGTAAGCGTCTATCCGGTCGGTGACTGACTAAACAAGGCATAATGACTCCTGACAAAGACTCTTTGGTGCCATTCGGGATGAACGGACATCCTTCCAACTCCTGATTACTTCCTCCCATTTTCTTTTGAGGATAATTTGAACAAAGGACTGTCAACGAACACAAATTAGTTAAGAGTTTTTGAGTTAAGAAATAATACAACTAAAATAAAACCAGAGTTTCAACACCATAAGGTCTTATGCCGGTTTTAATGAAGATTTTAATGACGGATAACTAATTGACCCTTTAAGGTGACACTCGGTGATTAACACAAAATGATCTTTACTTAAACCAAGCTTAAGAAATGTAATATCGTTTGTCAATACATCCAATGATGATGATGATGATTTTTTCAAACATAATGGTGCTGTCGATTCTGATTGATAATTTGTTGCTAGTGCCATCTTCCGGATCCATCACGACACAAGGCCCCATATATAGTACCATATTGATACAATGTTTGCAACGTTACATAAGTACGCCAAGTTTCAGTTCAATCGGATGCCAGGCAGTGCATGAAAAATCTATAAAAATACCATACTCATCAAAAAACTATAAAAATTTAAGGCATCGTAGTGACTTAAAAAAAACAAAAGCTTGTTTACATAGAGGTAACGTAATATCATAATAATAATTGTTAAATTTTTACATCATCTCAGTGAAAGTAATTCAGATGTAAAAGTTTACGTAAGAGAACATTAAAATTGGTTTTATTACATTAAAGAGAACATTGAAATTGGTTTTATTTAAATTAACCGTACATTACCAGTAATGAACACGAATTTAAGTTGTTATGCTTAAGCATTTATTGATTTCTTTTATACAAATTATTTGCATTTATAGTATGAAAAAAAACAGTTTCTTTTATATTTTCCAGTATTTGAAACTTCATGGGACCTTATCTAGACTAGAAACGTCTCATCAACAACAGCCAAATACATAGAAAATTGGGAATGGCAGGTGCTATAATACTAATATTTTATAATATTCATCTATCATGGGGTACTGTGTTTAATTCATTATATATATTACATTATATATTTCATTCTATAACAAAATACCTTTAATATCTGTATTAAAACTAAAAAAAAACTTGTTTAAAAAACACTTTGTAAACAAGCATATTACAAATTAAATTATTACATTCAAGGTAAATACTTGGAAACATGTTGGTCCTGCTCCATGGGGCAATCTTTAGTGTATTCATAGTTATTGTATTTTTTTCTTTTTGTTTAAGAAATTGACTCACGAACTGTTCCGTTGTTGTTGAATTGGGTATTTTACCTATGTTTACAATATTAGTAAGTAAGTGAGAACCATGTTCCTATTCATCAAATGAATGAATTTACCTGTTAATGCTTTTAAATTTTATACCTACACGACGAGTATGTAGTGCTATTCTGGGTCTGGCATTGCATCGTCCTCACATATAATATGAATTTATTAATGTATGTACTTATGTAAATATTGTAAAACACTTATTTTTTTAAAGAATACGTAGGTATGGAGTTTCTTGTCCGTTCTTCTCCATAACAAGCTACTTTTCCGAATAGACTGTAGAATCAATTATTATTACTCTTAAATTTTAATTGTTGACGTTGAAAAGCTAGTTGAAATAAATGTTTTTGACTTTTGACTCGAAATGTCAGCCATCAAACAATCACCAATCCTGATTGAGATGTAATTTGTCTATAGCCTCTAGTCAATACTATCTTTAAGATCGTAGTTAAGGCGATATATACGCCCCAATGTAAACGCAGTACTGACCGTGCGCCCGCTCGGAGCCAAAATATCAATATTGAACCTCCTTTTGAACAGTTTTGTTTGCAAATTTTTTTTTGATTTTCATATGCTATTTCAGTTATTAAGAAATTCCAGCCATCAATTTTTCTGTGTAAAAATATTAATAAACATCCAAGTCGTTTTGGAGGAGTATCCAAAAGTTGCGAAAAATATCGTGTTGCTAATTATTTTTTTAAAGCAAAGCTATTTGTTATACGAAAATACCATGTTTAAAAAATAATGTTCTTGATACAATAATAAATATACATTTTTTTCAAACCTTTTAACCTAGCCGTTACTAAGGAATATGCTTTAGAAAGTTAGCGTTTTACGGCACTAAAGCGGATGTAGGCCCTTAACACCTTTTTTCTATTGTGTAAAACAAACCAGAGTCAAAGACCATCGTGTTAGACCTTTGGCTTGATCTATTTAATAAAGTATTTTCGAAACCCAGGTCAGAGCAACATTCGATTGCCCAAGTTTCATAACTCTAAGACCACGACTAACTGTTTCCTTATGACTTTTATATCACAAGCTTGTAACAAACTTGCTAACAGCCACGCCTTTTGAAATGGACCACGTTTATTAGCTTCAGCCAGCAGCTTTGCCTGCGTGATAGTTGGAAACTGTCTCAGGGGAACGTTATGCCGGGATAAAAAGTTTCATCATCATCATTTAGGCCGAAAGTCGTACACTGCTGAACACAGGCCGATACCAAGTGTCACCACTTAAGTCCTGCAGCCGTATTGCGTAAGTAAATACGGCAATGCAAAGGATTTGACCGCTACCAATCGAACAATCACACAGACGGAAATCCTAATCGCGTCATTCATCTCCCATGTGATTGGTCGATTTGATAGCTATCAAAACCTTGCGCGTTGCCGCATTCACTTGCGCAATTCGGCTGCTGTGCGTCGCGCATCCAGCGGTTCCAGCACAACCTTAACTAGATCATCGTTCCACCTAGTGGGAGACCTTCCATCCAACGCAGCGTATTCCGGTACGCGGTCACCACTTCACAACTTCATCCCCATCGACCATCCGTTCTGCGAGCATTGTGCCCTGTCCACTGCCACAATTATTCAGGATAACATATCCTATGTCCTTATCTAGGACGTGGTTTATCAGAATGCCAAGTTTCATCCAAATCCGTTCAGCCGTTAAGACTTAAAATGGTAACAAACAGACCGACAGATATTTAGAGTTACTTTCGCAATTATAATATTAGTATGGATTGGTACTTGATACATTTTCCTTCAAGGGAAATACTAGTCGAAAAAGTTGATAAGATAAGTCCTTAGCAGGTTTATCAGCGAAAGTGTTATTAATATTTATTTTTAGAGTGTTGCGAGTCGTGTTTGCTTTTAGTATTGATATTGATTGCTCAAGTAATGTAATTTTCTGGCGATTTCCACACAGAACTCTTATCTGTATCAGGGAATCATTCTTTCTACACGTCACGCTTCTTTCTTATATCTATGGTGACACGTATTTTTAACCTACTTAAAAAAAAGAGGGGGTTCTCAATTCGACTGTATTTTTTATGTGAGTTACCTCAGAACTTTTTACTAGGTAAACCGATTATGATGATTATTTTTAGGGTCCGTCTGTCTGTCTGTCTGTCCGTCTGTCACCAGGCTGTATCTCATGAAGCGTGATAGCTAGACAGTTGAAATTTTCACAGAATGATGTATTTCTGTTGCCGCTATAACAACAAATAAAAAAAGCATAAAATTAATATTTAAGTGGGGCTCCCATACAACAAAAGTGATTTTTTTGTCGTTTTTAGCGAAAATGGTACGGAACCCTTCGTGCGCGAGTCCGACTCGCACTTGGCCGGTTTTTTAATTTAAACGCTGCGCTGGTGCTTCTTATTTAACCAAAACTAAAAAGAGAGAAAAAAATAAAAAATTAAACCAACTTTCAAAACAAAACACTACAAAGCGAAATCTATGTTTTTCACCGACGACTGCCGAAAATAACGTTGTTTTTCGCTTTGTAGTGTTTGTTTGATATTTTATTTTAAAAGTTTTTTGATTAATATAGTAAATGATTAACCCGGGACTCCAGACAAAATGACATTCAGTAGGCAATGGCGACATTCGAAATGTCAAAATATAATTGATTGACCACGTGAAATAATAGCGCTTGACAATCGCAAACATTTTAGACAATTTTCCATTCGCTATCGTGACGATTTCTTTAATTGCATTAAATAGCATAATACTTGTCTTCAGCCTCAGTCCTTGAAATAAACTTTCTTCGAATTACAATGTAAAATTTCAAGTCACACACCTCAACTGATGAAAACTTGATTGACATGCAAGATACGAATGAAAAAAATGTAATCTTGAGTTCTTGTCCAAAAATGCCTCATAAGATTTGATCGATAAACTCGTCACCGACTCACTCATTGGACATTTGCCTTCCCATGTCCAATTAATATCGATTTCTCTGACAAAATTGTTTGTTTCGAATTTCGAATTGTTGATCGCTTTCTTTCCACATGCGTTCTTTATGGTCAATATTTTATTTTTAACTACATCGTGTAGGTTCTAACAGGGTCGGCGTCGGCGTGCGAGGGTTATGTAAATGATTGGAATAGAGTTGTATATTATAAAATCGTAAGTGTGTAAAACGTCACGTCAAACGTGACCGGTTTTATGACACCGATGACATGTTTGTCACGTAATGTTTTGGTAAAAGACTTTTGTTTAGATGAAGGCGATATAAATGTATACACCCCAATGTAAACGCAGTATTGACCGTGCGCCCGCTCGATGCCAAAATATCAATATTGAACCTCCTTTTGAACAATTTTGTTTGCAAAATATTATTTGATTTACATTTGCTATGTCAGTTATGAAGAAATTCTAGCCATTAATTTTTCTGTGTAAAAATATTTTTAACATCCAAGTCGTTTTGGAGGAGTATCCAAAAGTTGCGAAAAATATCTTGTTGCTAATTATTTTTTTAAAGCAAAACTATTTGTTATGTGAAAAAACCATGTTTAAAAAATAATGTACATGAAACAATAACATTTTTTTTTCAAACCTTTTAACCTAGCCGTTTCTAAGGAGTATGCTTTAGAAAGTTACCGTTTTACGGCACTAAAGCGGGTGTAGGCCCTTTACTTTTAATGCGTAAGGAGGGGTATGAATGTTGGCCTATTGTAATGTAGAAGATTAAGAGGAAATGCGGTCGCAGACATCCGACTGAATTTCATAAGTAAAAAGTTATAATTAGAGGTTTGACTCTCGCCTATTTCCTCCTCCAATATTGGGCCAATTTAAAAGATGCGACCGCATTTCTTCTTACCAATTATTGCATGTCGATTAAATTCCTGAAAACCAATTATCTTATTTAAAAAAAAAATTCAAATTCAAGACGCAATGATTGTCATCTCGGCGACAATCAATGTCAAAATCTTGATGCGGGAAAATGAGATTTTTGACCGAGAGTTTTCGAAACGAAAATGCGAAAGTTCTTTTAAGACACGGGAATTATCACGATCTTGATTATTATGATCATCACATCACATCATCAGCCTATTAATGTTCCCACTGCTGGGACACAGGCCTCCTCTCTGTGAGAGGGAATGGGCCATAATCCACCACGTGATTAAAATTATTATGATCATTTTTTTACAAATTCAGTTTTTAAACTACATTCTTCACAATCTATTAACTCACATATACACCACAATCAATGACAAGATACTTCGTAGGCGTATCAAGAGATCATCTGTCTGTACGACAGACCAATTTATTTTTTTCCTTTACCGGATGATAAAAAGTTATGACACAACTTTATTCACTGCCAGTTCTTATTTCTTACGCGTGTCTCGATATTTATTACAAAAAAGGTCGTATCTCAATTATACTTTAAACAATTGCCAATATTAACCATTGTTCCGTTTCGAAAAATCAAATCAGTTCGATTTTAAGGCAGAAAGAAGCTGTGGCTACATTAGACAGCGTTTAGCGATGCTGGTGCGAGTGCAAAATCTAAACAAAAAGCTGTGGCCAAGTTTATAGTTACGCGGAAATCCGATGATAACATATATTACGAAGCGGTAATTTCAACTTATATTGAAAATTTTCTAAAAAACAAATATAGCTGCCAATTTTTTTTTTTATTCTCTATCTTTACCACTGTCTCACCTGATGGTAAGCGATGATGTGGCCGACGGTGTAACACGCTTGCCTAGAAGTAATCTATTCACTCTTGACTTAAAGACCCCGAGATTGCAGCTATCTGGAAACAGACTCCGGCAGGGATATCCACTCCTTAGCTGTACGCATAATGAAAGTATTTCCAAAACGTTTAGTGCGTATGGGCGTATATTGAAGTCATGTTCGTCAATGTTATTTTTATTTGCATAAAAAGTATGCTTACACTTATTTGCAGCAGTATAATGTAGCCTCAGCCTAAAGGCGTGTCTTAGATATCAAGAAACATTTCGCAAGCGGTCGCCTGCGCCGGGAACCGAGTGAACTTTAGCTGGTAAAGTAATAAAGATCGCAGCGACAGGTGACGGGGTCAAACACTGGTGGGCACTCGAGATACGTCGCCTGATAGGTGATGCAAACTGTTTTAGAGATTTGTAAGTGAAAACCGATGGAGGATTTGTTATAGTATTGTTTACGAGAAAGTTATGAAGCTTGAAGGTTCTTGTTTATTTTGCTTGCTTTTGTGGCGTTAGCCAAGCAATAAACATATAAGTATCTCAAAGTGTTTTACACTTAAGAGTTACTGCTCGGTTTACCGAACCAAAGCTGGGGCTCAATGTGATATTCTATCACCGATAAAGGATTGACAACTTGACATTTGCGCATGCCAATCCGATACCTTTTTGGCAATCGGTATATCTGATCGAATGTAATTTTATCTAGGACCTCTGAACTATACAGCGTATTAATGATTGGTGATACTAAATATACAAATTACTGTGAAACTGTCCACCCCCACTTCTATCTGAAGCCTGAACCACCTAATAATCATTTTATAGAATACTTTATGATCATCTCGTAATTATATAGAAAACTCTTACGAATTTGATAATCAGTTTCAAGTAACACAACACAAGAACATATTATATTCCTTTGCAAATAATCTAAGATCGGAAATGAATTTTCATTTTATATCCTTACTTGTATCGATTCTAGTTATTCTTGTTTTGTAGGATGTATTTAGCCTATCAGGGGAGTTATAAAACATGTTGGGTCATCTCCGAGTCACATCGCCATTTGTAGCCGTGGCTCCGACGGGCTATACGCAGGTTAATAAAAATAACTTTTATCTCAGACGAGACTTGGCTAGTATTATTAACATCTGATCTTATCAACATGAAAATTAAATAATGGGATTCGGAGGAAGTGGTTTTTTAGAAGGGTCCTGGTAGGCCCTCTTGAACACTTTTTCTTGAATTTACGCCCGATATAAGACGATATTTGAAATTTATATTTTCTTAAATCGCGTGCATCTCAACGAGTTCAAATACAAGAAATACTCTTCTAAGAAATGGAATCTTCAACGATGCTTTTGGTGTGGAGACAAATCAAAATATGTAAGTAAAAACTGACGGAAATAACAAACTCACATTGCGACACAAAATAATTACAGAGAACAGAACATTAATTTGAATCTAACACCCAAGGCATATTCGTAAGTGATAGTGTCTGAGCATAAATTATATGCAACACTAGACCCATAGACCATACACTACTTGATAACAGGAAAAGGTGTCAAACTAAAATTAATTTGATTGCTTCAAGATTACCGAGCAATAAGGCCGGGGGACACGAGCGGCAATTCCTGCAAGTTCCACAACAGGTGATAATTGTGGGTAGTTGGACTTTCACCCGTGTGTACACCGTGTAGCCTGGGGCTTATTGCGATTGCCGTCCCCTTCAATTGAAATTGTTCTGCAGTTAGATTTAGTTTGTTTAACTAACTGATCGCGATAAACTGGGCTTTGTTAGGTTAAACCGTTGCTTGTGTTCTGTGATTTGTATTTGGATTAAGTGGTGTTGCAGAAATGTTTAATTTGATTTCTTGTTAAATAAAAAGTGATTGGCATACTAATGGCGTGTTGGTTTTAGATTGAATCTTTCGTTTCAAATCTGTAGAGCCGAAACGCTCCTTGATATAAGAAATAACCATACCAACTAACCTATAAATATATCGGATACCATCAGAGTTTCTGGTGGTAGCATGTTAGACTCCCATAACGGCCGTAACATTTCCAAAATACGATATCTAATGTTAACTTCAGAATATTAGAACAGGTACATTCAGGATTAAGACAGATAAATTAACGCACAGAAATAAACAAATAAACAACGCAAAAAGATTTAAAAAAAAAACGGTTCCACTTGAAAGAGGGGCGGACACAAATGTCGATAATGTTGATGAACATGAAGCTAACATTAAAGATAAAGATCAGAAGTCTGTCATTAACTAAGCACTATATCACAGCTTGTAAAAGGTTAGCTCCATATATCACAAAATCACTTATAAGTTAGCGTCTATTGTTCTTGTTTCATTATTGGAACAGTCGCGTAATGATACATTTGCATTTGTAGTACTTAAATGTCTCTTCGGTATGATTATTATTGACACTAGGAAATCAACTGGTTTGATTGATCTTGACCAAGCAGTGAGCTGAAGTGGCAAATCATAATTGTCTAGTTGAGCATGCAGAAATCCACTGCAGTAAGGTTGCTAAAATGGTCACGCTTCGACTTAGCAAAAAAAATAATTATGGACTTTTCTGGTTTTCAGTGCATAAGAATTTGCTGCTCATCATCGTTTTTTTACTTTTTAAAAAATCTCTACATGCTTTTAAGCCTGACCTGATAGATGTTTTACCTATAAGACTGGCTACTGCCTATGGATTCCGTATAACATTATCACCTTTCTCTGTTTTACTCTTTCGTTCCAGTTCTACTACTTCACATTTCTTGCAATTCATGATCAATAGCTCAATATCTATGCCAATAGAAGTTTCAATTATTCTCAAACCGTTACCGTTCATAGCCGTGACCTCCTGCATGTTTGAACTTTGCTATTCAGTTCGACATAAATTTACTTGCTTACGAATTACAAGATCGGCTGTCTAGATCTTCAAGATTATCTGTATTTATTTGCCTTTCATTTGTTTTCGCAATGTTACCAATGTTACATTCTTCCTTATTCATATTTATTCATTTTTCTTTTGTTTTAGCTTTCGACCGTATACTATTCATTCTTATTACTTTTGCTGTATTGTTACGCAATGCAAAAGGGTTGATTCTAAATATAGAAATAGGTGCGTGTACGATATTGTGATTTTCTACGGCTTCAGTACGGTTGAGTGGAAAATACTGAACATGCAAGTGGTATTGATATAAGAATTATTATATATGAGTCAATGGCACACAAGACATTATGACATTATTAGAAAAGAGATTGACAGCGATTGGACTTTATTGGTATTTCTTTTGTAGATTTATGTAGACTTTTCACAGGTGATAGGTGTGATCATTCGTTTAATATGTCTGTCTCTAGCTAGACCATCGTTGATGAAATCAAGCATTTTGATAATTATATGGTCATCACATCAATCATGTAATTTGTCTAAGTACTCTTCGACAGTGTTTATTCATTAGGTAGACGTTTGCGTCAATCGTATGATTTTGAGAGAGAGTAAAATAGTAAAAAAAAACGGCTAATGCATATCCTCCTCCATTTTTGAAGTCGGTTAATAAGTAATCAAAGATTTGTTGAGGATGCAAAAATAATAATAAACCAATTATAAAAATGTAAGAGGAAATTAAAAGTAGTTACTTTTAGAGTCGAAAACAGATCGTGTTATACTTTCGAAAAATTTAGCATTCGTTACACATTTTAGTGTTTGCTTCCGTTTCTCACTGAATATTTAAATGGTGTGAGAGTAACACACGGCTTTGAAATGAGAGCGACTTTAATAAATTAATTATAAAAATAATAAGGCGAATGAAAATTAGTATGACAGGTTTTGATGATGGCGGTTATCATTGGTTGTCGTACTTAAAACATCGGTTCTTATGTTCTTGAAAATGAGGAGCAAGTTCGCATGGAATTCGAGTGAATACTTAATGAACGACTTTGAGTGAATATTTATTGATGTTTGGTGACACAGCTGTCTTTGACTGTCATAATTAAAATTTGAAAATAATACGGTCAAATAATATATACTTATAGAAATATGGAAATCGCAAGGATAGAAATTTTATTGCAGAGTTTAGACTTAAACGTAAAATACGAATGAATTACATGCATTCATATTGAAATATGTTTTACTAATAGGTTTGGTTGGCATTTCTTTCGTTCTTTTAGTAACGTAGGATTGATGTCGGTACAGAAATATAAATCTGTATATGATTTATTTTTCTTTAAATCCCTTTTATCTACGAGGATGTTCAAATCACCTAGTAACAGTAACCTCTTGTAATACGGATAAGCATACTATTAATATTTTCCAATGAATTTTAATAAGTTCATCTAAGATCGATTGATCAAATAACTAAGGTTTTAATTAATCGTCAATCATTCATTTATATTTAAATGAGAAAGATGGCATACTTTTATTATGATGAAAAGGATGTGAAACCTTGAGAAGGGGAAGATGAATGATAGACAAGCAGAGACACGCAATCCTCAGCCTCACTAGAGTGTGACGATGACTGATAAAAAGATGCAGTCAAACTGCATTCAACGGGAAATGATATTGAGCACAAGATGAGGTTTGAACCATATCTTTCAGTAACCACAGCTGATTCTATCTGACTGGTGAGGGCCCCGCTAGGTCCAAGTAGCGAAGCTTAGATGCAGACTATGTCCAGCTGTGAACGTCTTTCGGCTGAATTGACAATAATATAGTAGCAAATATGTAAAGCAACAGAAAAGCTTGTAGATATTTTTTTATGAATGGAATGAAATTCTATCGGTGCAGTTTTTCTTCTCTTACCAGTAAAGTTCCAGTATATTGAGAATTATAGAATACTATTATTGGTGGATTTTACCTCGCCCTTCCATTCCTCGCTCAGCTCTCGTGTAAAGCTAGCCTATCCCAGTGAATACTCTCTTCACACCTAACCTAAATCTTGTTAAACTACTTCAAAACAGAAATCACGCTATATATAATTTCTCACGAAACGTTTACTTGTTACACTTGCTTACATTTCAATCATTGCGTGATGAGAAGTGATCTGAACGATTGATTGGTCGATAGCTTCATTAAGTTTTGCAATCGATTTATTTATAGAATCTAGAACAGTTTTGTTGTTTGATGGCTTCAGGAAATTATCTAGCTTATAACCTTATTTCTTTATAGTGCCATTCTACCTAGTCATGGGTCATCCGCTACTGCTTCTTTCCGAATATGTTGATGCAGATGCGGTTCTTGAGAAGGCTCTATGCTCTGCAGTGGAAGTCTTTCGGCTAAAATTATGGTTATGATGATTATCTCGACCATAAGTCGATCCACGTCGCACGTGTCACACCATTTGCACAATAGATATTCTGTTATTGTTCCGGATCAATCGAAGGATTCTACGGCATCTCCATGAACCTGTACAACTGTGCTATCAACTACAGTTTTATCTTCACTGTTTTTTTTGTGATAATCACTTATTTTATAGCTCCTGTTAACCGTTGTTTACCTCCATCTACAAAGCATCATTCATTTTTTTCATTTCTGCTTTTAAAACTAATACCTAAGTGTCTGTAACATAAAATTAAAAAGAATTTTATTAGGTTTTGACATTTTGTTTATAATTGATGGTTAATTATTTTGGTTTTATTTGTAATGTTGGGTTAAAATATCCTGAATATACGATTTTATTATTATTTACTATTAACTACTTTTGTAATTTCTTCACCACTCATAAATTCACAGTAAAATATACAGAACGTTGTAATGAAACTAATTAATACTCTTGCTAATTAGTAAGATTGCGGATGCATGACCTTGCCAAGAAATCAGGCTCTTGCAGACGGAAAGATACAATTTGATGTAGATGCAGTAGTAGCTGCCGGAACTGCTAATAGGTTATTAAAACCGGTAATAAATGAATTGCAGAAGATTATGAAAGGTAATTAGTTTAACTAGGTTATAAATAAAAATTGTACAAGATTTCAACAGGTACAGGCAATGTTTTAGGTCCTCTTGAGGGAATCTTCCTCGAACCAATCGAATCAATCGCCAAGACAACGGAAAAAAGTCGCAATCAACTTCAATAAAAAATAAGATGTAACTGTCAATTCCATTGATTCTAGTGGAAGAAATGACTTAGATTATATAGAGGTAATAGCAGTAGCAAATTCAGATCACCTTTCGAAAAATAACAATTTACTTTTTATTGTTACTTAATAATACGGTGTAGGTCATGTTTTTTCCGAATGCCGTCTGCATGTATGATACCGCGACCGGTCTCTCACTTGTTGAATTTCTGACGTCTCATAAGCCATGTATTGAGGAAAATACTCCCCAATGATTCAGAAAGGGGCTACAATATTCATTATAAAGGCCTATTGTGATGACAAATGTTTTCCCCCTATATTCCAAATTATGTCATCCAACTGGACTCCGCCTCCAATCATCAAAATGTCAGTTACAGGCTTATCCTAACCTTGTATACATAGTCGCACAATCGAGTGGCAATCCTTCAAAGAGACTTGGAATTTTGGGCGCACGGTTGGCGTAGTGGTTGAGCGATTGACTGCTGCGCTGCGTGTCGCGGGTTCGATTCCCGCACGGAACAAATATTTGTATGACCTACAGATAGTTGTTCCGGCTCTGGGTGTTGTGTCTGTGAGTTTATATATTTGTAAACGCCCCGAATACAGGAAGAAATTTCTAGTAAGGGGCAAAGTTTAAAAAAATAAATGGACTTCAGTTTACGTTTGATTATGTCCAGTTTTATGTTTACAATAGAACATCCTCGATATTAACTAAACATACTCAGACTGTTATGTAAGCAATTACTCTTACATTGCACAACATGCTACTAACTACTGCATTCCCATACACACGTGCCTTTTAACCGATGACTAACAATTTAAACATGTTCTTACATACAATATTAAACTTCACAGTAAACCGTTATTCAGAATAATCAGATATTCAAACAATAATGTGATTATTCGCAAAAGCTTTGACCCTGAAAAAGCACATGCTTGCATTGGACACAGTTTGCAAGAAAGTAACAGTATTATTGCAACATCTGTTCTCTGACGTCATTATGTAAGTGTATCAAGAAATGTAACTGCAGAAGTGACACTCAAATCAGGATTAAAGAGTATTTCTCTCAGATAAGGTCTTCGTTGGCATAGGAAAGATGGATAGATTGTGTGGGAAATGAAAATAAAAACTTTTTCACATTTTTTTTTTTAATTTTGTTTCACCATTACTAAAAATGAACAAGTTTTATAGTAAAGTAACTAAAGGACTGACAAAGTTCACATAATGACCCAATTTACACATTCGTGCTGTGTGTCGCTAAGGAGTTCGGTTGTATGCTACATATCTTGAAAAGTGCTGGACCGATTTTGATAAAACTAGCACTATTCCCTAAGTTGGGAGATACCTAATCCAATAAAAAAGAATGATCGCGGTCCGATATGTAGTTTCGGAGAATTGCGTGGACAAACATACATACGTACAAATATACACCTATGAAATTTGGCTCACTTGTTTAGAAGCCCACATAGAGTAACATATGTGAATATGGTGCAATTCCAAATACGTTTCGAATTGATTACCTCCGTTTTTTTGAAGTCGGTAATAATAAAGAAGGTATCATACACTCCTAACGTAATGGTTGACGAAGGAGAATGGAAGAAGACAACGTATTGGACTGATCCGAAATAACATGCAATATAGGTAGTTGATGATGATATTTTAGTAGGCCAGGGTTGGCCAAACAAAAGACTTCTCGAAGAACTCGTTGGCAGAACTGAAGATGATCAGAAAAAATCTCAACTATTCCATCCCAGTAAGGCTGCTCTTTCTCCATCACTGAAAAGGATCTATGGTGAATGGTGACACACGCACCATTTTGTTACTTTAAATGGATCTTTTGAAGAATCGAAAGTGTGTAAACTTCTTGCGTGGGCATTCTGTACCACTTTTATTTCGTGACACAACAGAGTGACAGACGAATCGCGCGGGCGCTGGTCGACCTTAGTAATGAGAATTGCAATTAAAAGATTATTAAGTTGTTACAAGTATGTAGCAACGGTTTTCAGACAGAAGATCCGATTTTTAGACAGAAGACTAATTTCATCATAACATGCAAACCTTGGCTCCTTTGTCAATAGCCAAATAAAAAAAAATGCAATGTGAAATTTATAAAATGAAAATAATTTTGTACCACCCATCTCCGTGTTAAAACAAAGACTTTTTAAAACCTTCAGCAACTATGCTAATTCCACGGAAATCAAATTTATTCTCGCGCACTTCTAGCCGCTCAGTGAACAAGAAAACCTTGCTTGTACATGTATCATGAACCTACATTCAGTAAGGTACAACAGTAATCGCTGTAATGCTGTTTAATATATTCGTTCCACGGAAGTGTGAGTCAGCAAGCCTTGTCGTTTCCACGTGGTCTTCAGAATCACTCGAAATATATTCGATAAAATACTTCTTTGAGGTCTGACTCAAACCAAAAATGGCGCGGAACTAATTAAAACCAGATAAAATGGTAAAATACGATCTTCTCAAAATAGTACTTATAATCGATAAAATACTCTTTTGATGTGGTAAGGCTACCGGCCAAAAATGGCGAGGTAATTCCAAAACAAAATTCAAAATAGAAAATACTAAAAATGATTTTTTTTTCGGTTGCCTTTAAGTGAGAAGTGTCGTCGATATGGTCAATCTCTATTGACATTTTCCTTTATGGGTACCAAGGAGTTAAGAACTGGTTGGGATTCATTTCAAGTGGCCAAACGTGTTTCGTGCGCAAACATTTTAGCGGAACGAAGACAAAGGAGAATTTTTGTTTGGGTTGGTCGCATCCGGAAACGACAGTTGTACGATTGATTGCCTGATTCAGTCAATAATACAGACAGTTGAAAACAGGAATGGTTGGTTTGGTTGGCCCACGTGAGTGAATCATTTCGGCTTTTAACTTGTAGAGAATGATTTGTGTTTATCTATATATTTAAACTAACCAAACATCGTAGCTGTATTTTTGTCACCACAAGTTTAGTTTAGGTTTAAAAGCAGTTTTCGATTTTCGAATAAGTTCAAAAAAAAATCTCAAAAAATCTAAAATTATTCCTTTACGAACTATGTCGCAATGAATAAGGATTTTCTCTAACCCACGGCAAATTAAAAAAAAAGAAAGCAATCACGTTCCAACGATAATGAAGAAAACGAGCACCATAAACTTGACTGACTAAGCTAACTTGTGGTCAAACCACGGTCAAACGGATGCCGATATTAAAACCCGAGAAAATCTAAACATAATTTATATCCAGTTATTTGTATCTGTAGGCAATCGCCCACACGGTCTTGTATTATCTTCAAATTTAGAGCAAACATTCGTTATTTAGACAAACAATTGTCAAACAGTTGGCCATAAATAGATAGCATCAGCGTCCAGGTACAATAATTACATATTATATTGTTGTAACTGATGATAAATGGTTGGTATTATGTATGTCCGTTTGGAAAGTACCGGAAGCTACGTATGGCCTGAAGGAAGACAGAGACAATCATCGTATTTTATTTATGTGCTAGTGTTGTCCATCATTTTTAATGTTATTGGTTATCAATGCGTTGTCTAGGCTTTGTTTAACGTCATTAAGCTTTGTCTTTAACATAGTAAGAGTATTTTTTTTTATTTTATTCGGTTTTATTTTATTGTTTATTAAGTCTAATTAACGTTATATTATCTTTTGTTTCAGGTAATTTGCTTTGCCGGCTTTCTATTCGACACTGTTACCAATGGTCGTTCTTGTAAGTTAATAACTATCTCGAACAAAACAGGATATGAAGACGATAAAATGGGATAAATTTCAAAATTTCTCTCCTATCTCGTACAGATGACAATAATTATTTTTAGTAGGCGTTAGGAAAGTAATTTTCATTAGTTTGTTGATATAAAATTATTTTCTCTATAAGTGAGTAATAATAACAAATCCATGACTTCAATAATACCTAAACAAAAAGAACGAAACAACACATATTCTCGCGACACACAAACGCGACCTTCGGAATCCAGCGCGGATGAGGTAACCGAGATGCAACCGACTTGTTAGGTAATCGATATAATCGAGAAATAGCGAGCTAGACTCATTCGAGTATCTAATCGAGTTCTATTAGCAACACGTTTCTTCATTTAAAAATCGAACGTGCTCTAAATATTGAGGCATTGATTGGATAAGATACGCTGTTACTGTTAGGCTAAATTGAGACGAAGCAATTATGAATTTCGAACTCTTGTTTTTTTTTCTGCTTTAACCAACTGTCATTTCGCAACACAAACGATTTGATTTCCTTACATTTTTTTTTGTTATGGGATGGGTATTCTCATAATTAAAAGGTCGTCGGTTCATGTCTGTTCACAATTACTCGGAACGACACCGAAAGATTATAAAGTATCGAATTTTGATCCGTGTTATTGTAGAAGAAAATTATTATGTTTACATTTCACAATTTATCGAAAGTTTATTTTATAAACTTACGTTGTTTGCAATAATACAGTGGAAGTTATTTTGTTGACTCCGAAATGATGATGACTAAATCAAGCTGCACGAATTACGATATAAAAAGACATTAGCTTCGTTAATAACGTGTTTAGTAACAAGATATAACTTTGTTCTGTCTAAAGACCTTGTGTGTCTCGTTCACAGGATACAAAAAACGCATTTGAGTCTATTATAATCATCTTCATAGTAATAATGTGTAGTTAGTGCTTTAGAGTCTAAATATTAGTGTATTTCCTTTCCATTTATACTTCCTAATTTAATATCTAACATCATAAACTACACTACTTTAATTTTTACTGGCTTGCCTTCGGCTTTTTTTGCTCGAAAATCGTAAACTATCCAAATGGACCACACTCCTGGGATAAAAAGTACCCTCCAAGGTCCACCTTCCTCCTTCTCCAAGTCCCAACCTACGGATGTCTTTAGTATACCAAAATTCATCTAAAATCGTTCAGTGGTTTAGGCATGAAACACTTTTTTTCATAATACTAAACTAAGTTGGCCATTTAACACCTTTGCGTGTTATCTTTGAAATAGTGTAGTGACTAGTGACTGTGACACATTGACGCTACACAGCCTGGTAACCCAATTTTCGTGATACAAACTTTTTGCACAGCTGGCAACACTACATCAAATTATTCTTTTATCCGGTTTCTTATAACGATATCAACGGATATAAAGCCATTATATTAGTGCATTGTGCTTGAAATGTGCATTACTTTCTCAGCATTCAAGCTATACCGTGACACATAGCAAATTTTTCGCACCACGGCGTTTCACGAAACCGTGTGAAAACTAACCTGCATTACAATGTGAAATTAGATCAAGAGCAATGTGGAGCGATACTTAATCACATCGTTGTCATTGGACACAATTGCTTCCTGTATTAACACGTTTATTTTATGGTTATTTTCTCTTGGGTGTGAATTAGCATGCTTTTGTTTGAAGGGAAAAAGCGAAGGTAAGTAGGGGAAATAATAAGCACCATTTATGATAACATTTAGTGCTGCATATTTTGCTATGGGTTGTAATATAAAAAAAAAACTAATTACAAAAAAATACTACCGACTTCGGTTTACCGACCGATTCGGGTAATCTATTCGTTAAAGGCACCTTACTAAACAACTTGCCTATTAGGCAGGTACAACTAAAAGTTCCGAATAAAAAAAACTACAAAGTGAAAATAACTTTATTTTTGGAAGTCGGTGTCTTTCATAGGTACCAATTTATTGCGTTATGGACACCGACTTCCAAAAATAAAGTTATTTTCACTTTGTAGTTTTATTTATTTCCGAATAAATAAAACTACGGTAGTATTTTTTTGTAAAAAGTTTTTTATTTTTCACTTTTTAGTTGTACCTGCCTACTAGGCAAGTTGTTTAGTAAGGTGCCTTTAACGAATAGATTACCCGAATATCATGAAACAAGAACATAACCGGTGAAATGAGAGATCAGCGTACCCTTTAAGACCGTACTGGCGTGATGTTATGTTTTGAAATGGTATAAACAATAAACAGACATGCGATTGCAGCAATCCCGAGAGATTTGCAGTTATTTAATGAAGAGTTCTGTTGTATCTTCGAAGTTCTTCATCAGATCTTCACTAAATTAAAATTGAACCAATTTCGGTACATACTCTTTCAAAAAAAATACGAATTTTCAAAATCGGTTCACAATTGACGGAAATATCGGTGAACATACATAAAAAAAAGAAAAAAAACATTCATAATGTCGAACATAGAACCTCCTCCTTTTTGGGCAGTTGGTTAAAAAGAGTTTAAGATAAAGACTGGTTGCATTTATGCAGTCACGCGAATGACACATCCCCCTCCCTAAATCAGAATTTGAAATTCGAACACGCATTGCAAAATTCGTGGGAAAACAAAAATGGCGGCTCGTTCGAATTGACAACATATAAAGTTACGTTATTTTGAGTACTCATTAACATTCTGCTTAGTTCGGTAACGGCACTGTTCAATAAGTAGGCAGAGAACGTATGTAGCATGTTATGGACATTGTTACGGTGGTTTCAAAACGGTCATCGATTGTACGATCGTAGACGTTATTTGAGAAAACGGTGCATCGTATTCACGGTCCGCTTCACTTACAATAACCATACGTTTTGTTGATGCTTGAACACAATGCTTTGTTTCGATATAAAACTGGATTTGTAGCAATAATTTCAATTCCAATTCGTAATACCCGACGCCAGTACTATGATCTTTTCTGGCCAGAGCCTGAGTTTGTTGTTTTTTTACCTCTTGAAAAGAAAATGAGTTTTGGATTTCTCAGTTTTCGGACTAAGCATTGCGATCTCTGAATTCAATATTTCTGTCTTCTTCACAACTTGACGCCATTAGATAAAAAACAAATGAGGGTGTTCTTCAAGAAGCACACCTCTGTACCAAAAAGCTTTACAATCACATGTTTGTTCGATATTGAACTTCGCATGTAGATGTTCATCGTATAACTAGGATAGGTGACGTCATTCCGGAAACCTAGATTCCTCGGCCAATTTATATAGTAGGAGCGCCCGTTACAATAGATTGAACTTAAAAGCGTTGTAAAACGATTTTTAGAACAATGACTAATACTAATACATATATGCTGAAATAACGTTAAGCTTATATTTGAACGGTCAAAGGATATAAATGTGGATGGATGGAGAGGAAAGAAAGGGGGAAGGAAGTTCAAAGAAAAGGTGCATGGGTTTTGTGAA
The DNA here is from genome assembly GCA_947562075.1 of Orthosia gracilis. Taxonomy (NCBI): domain Eukaryota; kingdom Metazoa; phylum Arthropoda; class Insecta; order Lepidoptera; family Noctuidae; genus Orthosia; species Orthosia gracilis. Next base: position 62,856,488 of record OX387264.1, on the reverse strand, counting down.
GAATGATAAGAAAGAAATGAGAGTCTGCGATACCGTGATAATTGACAGGTAGGAAAAACGTGTTTAGCCGACCCCAAATAACATGTGTCAAGGGCAGAAAGATGATGATGTTCAAAGGGCTAAAAGGGTTTCTATAGTTGCTAAAGTTCCAGAAGTTACGCCAGATTCAGATGGATATATTGGAGCCATTTTCATCTCTATAGTCGTGACAATCTAAGAAGTCGGATTTGAAAAGCAATACTACTACTTAATAATAAATAAACTAGATGCTTACGAATGATACTCGTTGTAATAGTGTATGGGTAGGGTAACATAGTAATTCTTAATTTCTTAGGTTCAAAGGTGTCGCGGCATGTAAAATGAGAAACCTCATCGGACTTCTTAGATTGTCACGATTTTAATCAAGCATGCTAGGACAATGCATTGTAGCTTTTCTTTCGCTCTTGTATCTATATTTTTAACCAGCTCAGCGTTCATCATAGACGTTGTACCCTGTCCCTTACTTTTTCGGGTTCGGCTTAAAACCAGTTCAGTTCAGTTCTTTCAGGCAAGACTAACTGCCAGTATTTTGCAAGGAGCGACTACATATCTATCCACAAGTTCCACAATCCAGTGACGTACCTGACTAATGATGCCCATTAATACCAGCATACTGTCAGTGTCCTGTTGAATCATAATTCTAATATGTACTTCTTTTTCTGTAACTTTTTTTTCATTACCGTCGGCTTGTACGAGTATCATTTCATAGATTCCCGTTTAATAAAAAAGTGTTATATTCTGAGCCCGTATCGCTATCCGCTCTAGAAATCATTTGACGGCTTCTCTATTTACCGAGTTTGTCAGTATCAGGTGTCTTTTGTTTCTCGCGTTTGTCATCACGCCTTGTTGCTGTTTGATGTCGGTCATCTTTTATGCCGTTTTTGTTTTGTTTAATTAGGAATAGAGGTGTAGAAGGAGTAGGCAGCAGAGGTTAGTTAGGTTTATTACTATGTAACTGTTTTGCTAGACATACCGCTTCTAAAGTCTCAAAACAATCAGTTTTTTTTGTATAATTAAAAGGATAGTTTAAATGGGAATAGTCGATGTTAATTGCATTATGGTGGTTACTTTAAGTACGTTTACGAAGCCAGCCAGGGCGATGTTGGTTTGTTAAATACGATTTCCTCAAAGAGGGTAGCAAATAGTCTCAACCCTTTTTGAGGCAATGTGTAGTGATAGGAAAAACGTATAATTTTCAAATTCGACCACTAAAATACTGTTATCCTGCCTGCGTTACCCAGCTTCATGATATTCTCTTAACAACGTTTCAATTCATTGCAACCTCTTCTGTTGTAATTTGCAGACTGTCAAGATCAAGACCTTGAGTTCTGAAACATTGTTGATGAAATATTTCGACATCGTGCTCAAATTCTTTATGGACTTGCCGGACTGTTATTTATTTATTAAGTTCTTGTTTGTTTTATGTTGTTGTTTCTTTGGAAATTATTATTTTATGGGATTTGGTACGATAAGCATACAATTCTTGATCGAGTTCTGGAATGAGAAACTAGTAAGTATCCCATCTACCATACTTTGCTTTCTTATCATCATGTTAGCTATTTTTCCAATTCGTTTGCCAAATTGACCAGCATTACGATAAGCGCAATCAGTCTATTGATATTTTTCCTATTTCTGGAATATAGGTCTTCTCTATTTGAGAGGGGCATCCTTACACTCTGTGACTAAAATAAAGAAAACTAAAATGTTAGATGTACAAGTACATTGCCTTTAACATTAAACTAAGGTGTGAAGCGTCAGTTTTGATATAAATACACAACTGCTCCACTTTCTACAAGAATAGATAAAATAGGAAGAGAAACAAAAGAAAATGAAGCTAAAACACCGCTCTTTACCGCAGTGTAAATCGCATAAAGCGCCAAACTAGGCAATACCCGTAATATCTTAGCCTCATAATGTTGTCATCAGCCGGCCGTTGCAAAACCGCGGTCAGTGGTGATTCATACAATTATGAATGGGAAGCCACAGTAAATCCACTTTTAACAAGGCTAGGTTAGTATCTACCATGTAATAGTAGTTACTATTAAGATCTTAATGGTTAATACTTCAACGCATTCTTTGAAGTTAAAAGCTACACCTGAATGCATTTGTAACTTCTAGTAATTTGCGAATGTTGAGCACCATATCGATGCTTGAAACGGTTTTTGATGCTTCTTTCTTGATCTCTAAAGAAATACGAACTTTAAACAGATCTTCAAAACATTTGAAATCTTGTACCTAATTTTTATTTTCTAAATGAATATTGGTTTTAAATACAGCCGTTTATTTCTTTCCGAAGTTTGGAACACTCCAAGTATCAATCCAATGCACGGTAGGAGAAAGATATTGTCGGAGAGACACTATAGCGTTTTTGCCTTTGAGTTTCATTGCACCTAGTGAATCTTCTGTTGCTATCGTTTTTGTGAGATCCAGTTCCAGTCTCGTACCTACTACCTACCACATCGCGTTTTCTCTGTTAGTCAAATGTTTGTTTTACTGACCGGGTGGGAATGTAAAATAAAGTGCACTATATGACATGTACTTGGACTGTTTGCTACGATTCTGTGTGTAATTGTAACAGTTCTTGTGATGTTTCTGTTAGTATGAGACTTGTTTCACATCTCTTTATTTTGAGTGAACTTTTACGTAGTTGTGTATGTTGGTTCTTTTACTTTTCTACGTATTTCGGAACTTGCTGTGATAAAGTTTCGACTTTTGAACATTTGAACCAAAAACTGGTTACATTACTTTGTACTTATGCGTCCGTAACGTTTTCCACAATTTTCACTTCGTCTTCGCTTACGTCTTTTTCCTAAGCGAATAATGTTTCGCCTTAGTTATTTAACTGACGCCTTGCAAACGTCTTATTTTGGTCGCCTGTTACTTTTCTTTTGTATTGGACTAAGTATTTCATTAATAAGATCTTAGATATCTCTATCTGTCTGGCATCCCTGAGATGAAGTTAAGCACTTCTAAGATTAGTGATTCTTTTTTGCTTTCAAAGATAATAATTGTTCCTACCAGTCATTCTTTGTAATGACGAATATTTTGCAACGCATCCGAGTGCAAAATTCATCGGTTATTATAACAAGACACTAACTGAATATAAATGTGAATGAATTTCATACGCATGACGAAGCCATTGTTACGTGTTAATATTTGGGTAATAAAATGCAAAAAAATTTGGTGGTACTGTGAACATTCTACTTTGGTAGACTAAGATACTTGGTAGGAGTTTACCTAACCTACCGTTTGGATGCGATAAATCTGAAACCGGTATATCAGTTAACATCTCTATCACTTCTCGTCGCTTACTGCCTCTGTTTTTTTCTGCTCTTACTTATATAATTGGTCCCACGCAAAAACGTTGGGGGAGGGGGGGGGGTAGATTATATATTTTAAAAGTAGCTAAACACCCTTAATGTGTGTGTGTGTGTTGAGTGTTCACAAAAGTTCTGCTTTCAATCACGTCAATGCTTTTGTTGGTATATTTGTTCTTTGATATATGTTGCTAACTATCAGATATAGCGTCTTACACCTTGGAAACAAGATGAAAAACATCAATACTAACTTCAATGTCCATTATGACTACTACCTTTACTTATACCGTATCGTGTGACTCGTGTGGAGTAGCTAAAGCCAAATTAACAAATAAAATCACGTCACAGCAATAAAGCAACACACTGTGAATAATCCGACCCATCGATTCTTATGGGAATTTCGATATACGAATTACACCTTCATGGTTAGTTTGATGACCATACAAACTTGCATACATGGCGTCCAATTTACCTTGATCTTTGATGGCGGCGCCACTTTCTTTAGAAACAAGCCATGATCTGTCAAAAGCAGTACTTCATTTTTTTATTCTTTTTTTCTCCATGGGTCATGAGTTCAAGATATTATACTGGTCACGGTGATCTTACGTAATGTATCGTTTTCAGTGTAATAACAGTATTGTTTGAATATGACACGAATTTTATGAAGTTACAAAGATGTTGTGTAATTCTTTTGAATTTATTCAAATGACTGTTTAATTACGATGAAGTCTTGTTCGAAGAAAGGAGTGAATGGTGCACCTTGGTGTTACCTTTTTCGTTGAACATCATTATCGGACATAAAATCTTTCAATGTTAATGGCGACTCCTTTGTACACAGATCTGTGTTGCATTATACTTGATGACTTAATCTTAATATTACTTGCTTGATCTTAAATTATAAATGAGGACATTGAGAACTTTATCATCATCATATCAGCCGAAAGACGACCACTGCTGGACATAGACCACCCCCAAGCGTCGCCACATTGACCGGTCCCGTGCGTCCCGCATCCAGCGGATCCCCGCAACTTTCACCAGGTCATCGGTCCACCTGGTGCGAGGCCTTCCAACGCAACGTCTTCCGATTCGTGGTCGCCACTCCAGAACTTTTCTGTCCCATTGGCCATCCCTTCTACGAGCAATGTGCCCTGCCCACGGCCAATCAAGTTTGGCAATTCTTCGGGCTATGTCGGTAACCCTGGTTCTCTTGCGGATCTCTATATTTTTGAGAACGTAGGCTCTATACAACTACAAAGTGACATTTTATCAGCGATGGTAAGACGATAAGGGCCGTATCCTGAGGGTGAAGTAGATTGTAATAAGGAGTCCATAATGTTTGGGATTGAACACGTGACGTTCAAGCAGCACATGTCAGTCGTGTGCGTTTTGAATATTGTGGTTCGTTATTGCAGATATAATATCATTTTGTCTGTGACTTTCCTGACTTGTTTCTGTTCAATATAATAGAGTTTTTGAATTTGGGATATTTTTGGCAAGCGCTAGTTCTAGTTCTAATCTCACAATTCATTATTAATATGCTCTATAAATACTACATCTTCTGAAATGACTGAATCAATAACAAACTAAATAAGGTCTAGATTTCGCTGCTTTTATTACGTTTTAGTGCTGTGTCTGTCAGTATTATCACCTTGTTCCGTGTATTTCATCAGATTACCATAAAAAAGCGATTGTAACGCCAACACCATAGCGACTTCATTGTCGATTCGACAGCTGTCGTGGCGTGTTTGGTGCTGTCACGCGAATCCTTGCCGAATTGTACGTGACTCTGAGGTTCTAGGAAACTTTTGGGATATGCTAATGAGGAATTCGTAGACGAAATTCTGTATAAGTTTTCGGAATAGCGAATTAACAACGGCAGTAAAATTTAAATGGGTTTTGATAAAAATAGATAGATTTTTTACATACTGCTTTAACTTCATAACTAATAGTATTAGCTTCTGCCAGCGGCTTCGCTCAAGAGAAATTACGAAATTATCCCACGGGCACGTATTACTGGGATAAAAAAATTGGCTTTGTGCTATTCCAGACTATAATTTATCTCAATGCCAAATTTCACGATCCGTTCAGTCATTTTAACGTGATTGAGTAACAAAGATACACACATCCATCCAAACTTTCGCATTTACAATATAAGTAAGATTTATCAATTAGCTACTTACCAACAGTATGTAAATAGTGTCTATGGCTGGCCCAAAATTGTACCTTATTTATAACCGCTTGTGTAACTTAATTTATCTCAATAGTGTCATAGTGCTGCACATTGTCTGTTACCTATAAAACTAGATCAAACAGTAAATAAAGAACAGCAAAACCCAATAACACAATCTTGTAAAGGGACCAAACCATAAATTTTAATACCAGCGGCCATGTATTTCACTCTTCATCTGATACTTACAACAAACTGTCGAAGTCTTACCTTAACGTGATTAAAACTTGCTTCTTAATTATAATTAATCTATTACACCACGCTGTCTCGTGGGAGGATGTTATCACAACATCCTCTAGAGATAAGCCTATGTTTGTTTTACTACGCATTCTTTGCTACATATCTATGTTATGGACTAAATGATTAATAAGGCATTATTCACAATGCCCAGACAATTTGAAAAATACTAACATTAACATTATAAGCGGGATATTTAACATGTTTACTTATAATGTTAATGTTAGTGACCATGACAGTTTAAAATTTGAAAACTGCCCAATATAAGTAGATAATATGCTAAAAACTATTGAAATAATTAAATTGACCGGGCTTTCTGTATAATGCTCTTGCATATTGCTCGCTCACTTCAGCTCCCGTCTCCCCTTCGAACCTAACGCTCTTGGACTAATTCATTGACCATAATTTTCGAATTACCCAACCATTACGTAGCATTATTCATAATGACCAAACAATGTGATAAATATAGAAGTGACCCGGTTTGGCTTGACTTGATTCATAGTGTGTGGGTATTATACACAGTGCATTGATTAATCACTTGGGCAATGACATCGATAAGCTAAGCACTGGATTATCTCAGGCGAATATTTGATTTCACATTTTTATAATTATATTCTTTTTATTTTATTCTCGTATCATAAATGTCATCATCGTCACCCAAGGCTCAACAACGCTTGTTCTACTGGGCATAGACCTCCCTTGTGCCGATCCCCATGGTCCTATATCCTTATCCAGGTTCTACCTGCGATGGCAACAACATCTTCTTCGTCTGCCCATCTCGCAGCCGGACTGGATAAACTCAAATGATCTTATACTGCAAATACGGACTTCGGTTGGCTAGTGATCCTATATGCAAACGCTGTTCCATGAACTAATTAAATTATTCTATTCAAATGATGCACATCACATACTATGTCAAATGCATATTTATTAAGCATTTTCTCAGCTCTCTTCACAACAAGATTAGAATGCATACCACGTTTTCACTCTAGAAATAAACCAAATCCCTTTATTGCACATAAAGTTATTTATTTGATTAATTCAGTCATAGTGTGCATGTACGCATGTATAATGACGGAAACACACTTAAGTACGTGGCGTGGCGCGGGATCCACCAATCAAAAGACTCCGTTCCAGCCTACGTCATAAGACAACGAGTTTTGTATCCAATCAACTGCGTGAAAAGGCGCCACGCCACACCACGACACGGAATTGTGCTTCCGTCTTTATTCTGTAATTTTCTTTTATATCCTATCCACGTTCTATTTAATTATTTCATCCAAGTAGCACACATCTTTGCCCATGTTTTTATTTCTTTTTGCCTTTTCTTTTGTATTCTTTCCACGTTTGCCTAGTAGAACTTGTTCAAATGCCTAAGTTTACTTTCTTAATTTATTCGTGATTATCTCATTAGTAATCAGGGTACTACTACTGATTAAATTTAAGCCGGGAAATCTGTGAACTTTCAACACCAAGCAGCCTTAGTTGACTGGTAGAGAATATCTCAGGCAGGAGTTGGCAAGTAATTCTAAGTGGGGTCCGTATACTGTTGAAAATTTTTATCGAGGCCCAGAAGAAAATGTCATAATACTTTCTAGTTAAAAATAATGCGAAACATTACACCTGCGGTCTTGAGACAGTTTTTTTAGTTCGGTTCATGCGTGGAACAGATAATGTGAAGAGTTTCTTTAAAGTTCTGTTAATCCTTTCGTGGTCCATCTACCCTACTTACCCTACATACATGATTTTTGCGTAACTTTAACCGCTTACGCAACGCACGCAACGGAAGCTCTTAAAAAGGAATATTTTTTCCCGTTTTTGCAACATTTTTCTTTTATGCGCCCGCTCCTATTGGTCGTAGCGTGATGTTATATAGCCCTTCCTCGATAAATGGACTATCCAACACAAAAGTAATTTTTCAATTCCAACCAGTAGTTCCTGAGATAAGCGCGTTCAAACAAACAAACAAACTCTTCAGCTTTATAATATTAGTATAGATATATTTTATCAATAAAATTGTCAGTCAAATTGTAATATAATATCAATTTATGGTTAAAAATGATGAATTTGGCAAAACTGTGAATGGCTAGTTTTTAATTTTATTTTTATCATACATAGGTAAATGATAAATGATTTATTTTCTGTAAGTAGGTTTGTACAAATACTTTTACATGTCGATCAATTTTTTTTAAACTAGATGAGGTCGGCGTTTCCTATCTGACTACTCTAAGAAAAAAGACCGAAACTAACTCAGAGGTTGGTCTTGATGGAGTCTTTGTTAGATCATGTAGACGATGTCTGAAATTGCAGTGCAGTCGGAGGATACTTCTGGTTTTGGCCAGCCAGCTAGCGCATAATGTATCCTCCGACTGCACAGCATGATTTTCATCTTCTTTTTAGTTCGCTTTTAAAGCAGTCGTGTTTTTTTTATTTTGAAATATTTTTTTTATTGGAAAAAAGTGCTTCCACATTCATTGAGTTCAAAAAAAATTGCTGCCAAACATTTGTAATTTGTTTTGTTGACTCCCCAATAAACCAAATAGATTTTTTTAAAGATCGCGTGTTTGTACGTTGTTGTAAAGCTAATCGTAGTAAAACTGTATCCATATTTCATAATTTCCTGGTAAGACAGAGGGTGGTTCCACCCTTCGTGTTTGGACAGGGTGTGTTTTGAAGGGCCTTCCATTTCTTTTGGGGAGGAATGAGAAATACTTTCGTTGTTAATAGATCTTTTATTACTTCTTTATTATTATGTCTAGTAAACAAGAAATTTATTTTCAGTTCGTTTTGATAGTGACGTTTTGAAGGGCCTGGCTGTGTGTTACAGGTCCTTGTGTGCAATAGGGATGTTTCTTGGATAAATTAAAATAATTTTATTTAGTCAGTCAGTGAGACTATTAAATAATATGGAACCCCTATTTTTTGCTTTATCAAATTAATAAAAATTGACACGGATAAAGCGCACCAAAGTTCAGGAGTGCTGTGACGTCACACGATATTTCAACGCACTGTATCGTCGCATTTTTTTGTTTATGTGGCAAAAGAATAAATGCCTCCCCAATATTTTTAGGTTATCTAACTGGCGGACTAAATAGATATTTTTGGTCAACTACCCTACTGGAAGTCCAAATTATATGTTTCCTTTTGTAAGCTTTGACAAATAATTCGTGTAAAAAAGCTCTTGGCATAACTCATTACGTAGGTACTTCACATACTTAATGACCTCTTCAAATAAAATAATTACAGCTTCTTCTCATTAAGTTTGTTTAAACACGAATAAATTGGTAGCGACTTTTGTAAAGCATCAAGATTTGAAGCCAAACTTATGCACACAAACCATGCGTCATTCTTATGTCATATGGTTAAGGTTTAAAATCGCGTGAAGAGTCTGTATCTAATAGTAAATGTAAGAATGTAAGTGTGTTTTTGTCTGTATGTATGCGTGACCCTTCAATTGAATGCTGATAGATAAATATTGTGCTTACACTTTCGCTCTCTATATTGACCTATGCCTACAGACGAAAAGAAAAGTGTCTGTTTTTCATGTGGTTTTGAGACAACACACAAAAATTTTGTGTGTTGTACTCGCGCTCGAAGGGTTCCGTACCATTATCGCAAAAACGGCAAATAAATCACGTTTGTTGTATGGGAGCGTCACTTAAATATTTATTTTATTTTGTTTTTAGTATTTGTTGTTAATAGTTAATAGTTTTTATAGCGGCAACAGAAATACATCATCTGTGAAAATTTCAACTGTCTAGCTATCACGTTTCATGAGATACAGCCCGGTGACAGACAGACAGACAGATGGACAGTGGAGAATTAGTAATAGGGTCCCGGTCACTTTGGTTACGGATCCCTAAAAATAAACCTGCATCTGAATAAGTTTTATTTAGTGATAGCTTTTGCCCGCGACTTTGTCTGCAGTGCATTAGGACTTCGAACATACGGGATAAAAACTATCCTATGTCCTTCCCAAGGTCTCAAACTATCTCCATACCAAATTTCATCTAAATTGATTCAGTGATTTAAGCGTGCCATATCATTTCAATCTCTATTACATCTAAATTGGTTCAGTGGTTTAATCCCGAAAAGGTAACAGGCACAGCCAGACACACAGGATTACTTTAGTATAGAAATATGGATTACACAGATTTTTTTTACCCGACTGCCGAAGGTTGAAAATGTGTTTATATGTCTATGTATGTTCCTATGTGGCGTTCTAGGGACCAAAAGCGTGTGTGATTTTGATGGTTCTTACGTCAATCGATTCGTCTTAACCCTGCGAGTGTCACAGGCTACATTAAAATTATAAAATAGGAAAATGGCGGATATTGGGTGCCATATTGTGGGGGCCCATTTTCTTCCAAACCTATCGTGTGGGGTATCAAAATAAAGGGTTTAAGAAGTGATTTCAAAAATATATAACACTCATATGTTTAAATGTACCTAATTCTAAAAAAAAATAACTCAAAGATTTAAATATTTTTTTTTTATAAAAATAAAAAATAACAATAACAAAAAACAATTAAAAATAGCAAATAACAAAAACACGCTTTTTAAGCGACTGCTTATTTGCTAAAGACGTAAACAATACATCCGGTTTTCGGATCAGCCAGCTCGCATATATGTATCCTCCGACTGCACAGCATGATTTTCATGTTGTCTACGTCTTTTTAGTTCGCTTTTTAAGCAGTCGGGTTTTTTGAAATTTTTGACTGTAAGGACTTGAGCAGTTATTTTACGTCAAAAGGCTTTAGAAAGTCTGATATTCTGCGCACTCCGTCATATTCGTAGATCAGCTCATCTCTTGGTTCATACCGACAGGTGGTTTTGACATGACCTGACCAACAAAAAAAACTGGACGGTAACTGCCCAAGAATTTTACGCTACTGTCGCTTCTAGTTTTCGATTCACTCAATCATAACGCCAGTAAAGCCCGTTTCACAAAAGAAAGTTCAAATGAAAACTAAATAATAATCAAAAGCAAATGTATTCTGACATAGGATGTACCGCCATACTTGGTAAAGATCTTTAGTGAATTTCTTTTCTGTATTAATCTTCATTACTTTAGAATAAATTGGACAGTGTTATGCAAGAATCGTTTAGATAAATTATCTACGATGATCTTTGCTATGTTTTGAATGGCTTGAATAAATGTTTACATAACATCTGATTCGTTTTGGTTACCTCTGACTGTGATGCTCCCGGTGTTTTGAGTGTAATTCAAATACCTTTCAATGTTACATTCTCTTGAATAATTTTATAATCGTAACCATTACTAACATACGATTTTACATTTGTGTGTCCGTTCAGTGGCCCTTCACATTAATGACTGTTAGGTGGCATTATTCCATTCTTGGGCAAAGGTTAGCTCCCCATGACTTTATTTTTTTCTGATCCAGGGCGCATTTATAGCGACCAATTCGTTTGTTTTGTCTGGTATCAATTGGATCCAGTTTATTGGAGGATATCAATAAACCAAATAGGCAGTATATTAGTCCTAGGTACATCTTTTATTGCAGATGTTCATAGACAGCTAAGAATCAACCATATCACCGCTTACCTTCAGGTGAGATAGTGGTTAAGCGCGAGCCAATCGAGAATTAAAAAAAAAAAACTAAAATCAGGTGGACGCTCTTCTTGTTTGCAGGTGCCCGCTCTATGGCATTTGTCAGAGCTTTAAAATTATTTAATTATCAAGAGTAAACTTAACCCCAACGCATAGTAAGTCGTTGATCTAGCGTAGCGTAAAACAAAAGCGAATTAAACCTTATTGTATTTAAACCCGAGAAATAACTGTTATTAGAATGTACTATGCAAATCTAGGTTAAAATCAGCAAGCAGTTAGCAATTAATCAAACACGGCACCCACTAACGGCTTCTTAATGTTGTGTCCTATTAAATTAGGGCCTCAAATCGCCTACGACACGCACTTTAGTAGGCTAAAATAATGTGTTAGCTGGATTTTGGGCCACTATAATGTTTGTAAATTAGTGCGAATTGCAGCAACTTCGGGGAATGGAAGGAAGCTGAAATAGTAGGTAGCTTTTGATGAAACACAAGATACATAAGGCCTAGAAAAATGCTAGATGAAGATGAAGCTACGGCCAAAGATTTAACAAAAGAGATAAAAATAGTTCATACTCAAATAAGAGTCTGTTTGTGTATGAAATAAGACTGAAGACTCTTGGGGCCTTTGCACAGAGGTGAAATGTTATGTTCTCTATATTTTGGATTAAGCATCATTTTCGGAAGGCACTAACATTGAAGAATGTTTTCCTTAAAAATTCTGGAAATATCCCTTACAAACTTAACCTTGATATGGGCACTTCCTTCTACAAAACGTCTATGGCAAGTGATAACTTTTGATGCAAATCTTTCCACAGTTTTTTTCACACTATATGATGAGAAAGCCTGGAAAATAATACTCACAGCGGATTTTTGTGTCTCTGAAGTTGGCTGTTAGACCCTGCGCAGTAGCTATTTTTGTGTCAATGTTGTAGGTTTAGATATAATTGTATAACTGCGTCTTTTACTCGCTTACGTTTATCGCATCGTCCTATCTTGCTTACTCTATGCAGTATACTCGATGAAAAACTGTTTCTTGCGCAATGGTTCGCAGTGCCAACATCAGAGACACAAAGATCCACTGTACACTATACCTGATTTAGGAAATCATTACACAAAGGAGGAAATAACTCAACTATGGCTGTGGGCTGCCAATGATGTTAAAGACAAAGACATTATTTAATTGGCAAAGCAATATAATTTAGTGCTCAAAATAAGGGCCAATAAAGATCTTTATTAGTAAACACACACGAAATGATGACCAAATTGTTCTCACCTATCCTATATTTAAACATGACAGTTACTTATTTAAATAAAAATGTTGGACACTTGATAAACATGTAAAAATTAGTGTTTGTTTAAGCACAGTAGTTTGTTTATTATTGTGACACTATAGCAATTGGAACTATTTATATTGCTGTGCCCCAGCATCATGCATGAAACTTTTATACTTGTAAAAACTTTGTAAACTACATGAATGCAATAAATGATTATGATTATGCTAAGGTCAAAGGAACACATAACATATTGTATATCGTAACCATTTTGTGTCATTTAATATGACAACGTGTGGGAGGTCTAGGGAAATCGGTGAAGAAAATCATGTAGAAAGCTTTTATGAATGGACGTTGTGAAATTTATAATTTAAGATGGTTGTCTATGTTTGTGGATTTATATAAATATGTTAGCTATTGCGGTGTGATGCAGTTTTATTAATTATGTACAATTTTTATTTATTTACTAACTATATTTTTTGGAGGAGCTCGTGGCTAAATAATAACAGCCGCACGGGTCAATCTTCAAGGTTAAGCAACGCTTGACGAGATCGGTCCGTGGATGGGTGACCTTTTCAACATACCGAGTTTCCTCCGTGCCTCGGAAAGCACGTTAAGCCGTTGGTCCCGGCTGTCATTTGAAGATCTTTGACAGTCGTTACGGGTAGCCAGAAGCCTGATATCTGACACCAGTCTTGCCAAGGGGTATCATGTTACCCAGTTACTGGGTTGTGGAGGTCAGATAGGCAGTCGCTCCATGTAAAAACTGGTACTCAGCTGAATCCGGTAAAGCTGGAAGCCGACCCCAACAATAATTGGGAAAAAGGCTAGGCAGATGATATTAAGTATATTTTTTAGCCTTTTCATATTTGGATTCCTAACAGTGGTTACTTGGGCCTTGAGGTGTGATTGCTTTAACAAATTCCTACGCTTGTGAAAATAACATGAGTACTTAAGGTGCTGCTTATGCCTTTCCTTGGGGTACTCATATCAATCTAACCCATTTTATGTGAAAATAATCTTTTGATTTAAGTTCATTAAGGGCCTTCCACCGCTTTGGTGCCGAAAATGGTTACTTTCTAAAGCATACTCCTTAGTAACCGCTATGCTAAAAGGTTTGCAAAAAAAATATAGGTATTTATTATTGATTCATGTATATTATTTGTGAAACATGTTTTTTTTCGTGTAACCGATAGTTTTACTGTAAAAAATGCACACGATATTTTTTCGCTATTTTTGGATAATCTCATCACTTCATCAGCCTTATAATTTTCCCACTACTGGGACACAGGCATATCTATAATCCACCACGCGGGCCCAGTACGGGTTGGTGAATGTCACATATCTTCGATTTTTTAGTTCTAGGAAATGCCGGTTTCCTCACGATGTTTTCCTTCACCGTTATAAGACACTACCGTACTTATGGATACTCCTCCAAAACGATTTGGATGTTTACAAATATTTTTACAAGGAAAAATTGATGGCTGGAATTGCCTCATAACTGAAATAGCATTAATAAATCAAAGAATATTTTGCAAACAAAACTGTCCAAAAAAACATTGGGGAATTTGTACGCCTTAAAAACTTGTTCGAAAACGATTTATGTTGGTACTGCAACAATTTGAATCTCCATACAAGGGTACAATTAAGTTTTGTAATCCAGTTTATTCATATCCGTGGCCTTCCCAATTAAATTGAATAATACTAAAAACTTTCTTGAACGGTTAATTGAGTAATATTACGTGCTTTATGTAACTCCCATCAATAACACAGGCACCGTATTAAAAGCTCTAACTAAATCTTTATATATTTACATATTATTCCGTACAAGTTTCCTATTTCTATTCAAGTCAATAAATCGAAAGTAAACCTTAGTAAATACTTATAATTCACACCTCTAATGATCTATTAACTACCTTCATTTAGTAAACCATTGAAATCATATTAACCATTAAATTGCTTCATTATGTCGTTAATTGATGTTTGTATGTAATTAAGCGTTTGTACTATGGTGCAATTAGTGGGTGAGTGGACTATGTTCGTATGTATGAAGACAAATGGGGGCTTTCTTTTACCAGTAAGCGTTGCCGCCCGGATACAGGGGCTTTGTTTTGTACACGTTGGTAGACAATCGGTTTGGTGGTTATTCTATTAAGAGTTAATAGCTTAATTAGACGTGACACGTCTCGTTGCGATGTGTTAGTCATCAACCTATGTTTACTGAGATAGAAATGGTTTTATGTTTATTTTTTTGGTATAAGTATTTTTTTTTGTCGTATGTGATGCAAGTAGGGGTAACTCCTTTACAGTTTCTCCGGGGATGTGCCTTAACAAGCGTTGCACAGAGATCGTTCCGGGTGGTCTTTTAAGAGGTGACGGGGCCCATTATATGTGCTAATGGTAATCACCGGGGTTGCTTTAGTCAGATATTAATCCAAACCAGGTATCTTTTAAAGGTTTTACCCCGATAGCAGAGAAAAAGATGTGTGTTGTTAGAAAGAATTAGCCAGTTTCAGCCTACGCGAAATTGTCAAAAACAATGTACGAATATATTACATATTTTACGGCCCAAGTAATTTCCATAACGTAGCATAACTTTTACGCTTACATAACATCCGTTGTTTTAACCCAGATTTTTAACAATAAAACGTAACCTATATTATGCAAATAAGTTGAAAACTTTAGTCTTCGATTGTACTTTAAATGGTCATAATAGGTAACTATGGCTTGTGAAAGTCACTTTGACTTAATGATTTTCGACTGATTGTTTTCGTAACTATTAACGAGATTGATTGGCAGTGTCTTATTAGGTTGTTTGTTGTTGTTTCAAACATTGTTACAGTTTTATTCTGAGCGTTCATATATTTGGTTAACCTTTTATCAAATCCTTGTAGTATTCTTTCCTTGCAAGATTATTATTAACTATGAACTCATCGTCCAATAAACGGGCATTAAAAGCCTGTTAAATAGTGACTGTTTAAAATATTGAACTTTCCTATAGTGCCTACTCCGAGTGACAAATCGTTTTCATGTCAAAAGGCGATATTTTAGGCTTCGCACTGTTTGTGCATTTAGCCAGTGTCACGTTTAGAAGTTCTGGTTCCTTTAGATTTTAGTCCAATGTTCTAGTTAGGCCCCAGTAAAATGGCGGTAAGTTTATTGGAAGCTTCTACGGAGTTTTGTCGACAACATGAACCTCATGTTCTACCGCTTTATTTTACTTGCCCAGACTCGTGCACATTTACTAATATTATTAGAATAAAAAAACACCATTTTTACACTATTAATATTGAATTTAACACAATTTTAAGAAAATAAAACAGAGAAGCAACATAGACGCCATCACGTTCCCGCCATCACGTTCCCGCCAACACTCTCGGCGAATTTCACCAACTCAACAGCGTGCTCCAGACCTGTCAGTGTCAATCAATATTCCACAGCAATGATGGCATTGACAGCTCTTTAGTTTAGAAATGTGTCACGTTCAGTTTTATCTGTGAAAAATGAACAGAAGTTGACATGTCAGTTGTTTTCGAACAAGCAGCGCCACCCCTGAGTGTTCACTATGGCGTACGTTCAAAAACAAGTTCCGGAACGACAAGTGCCAAAGTTTTTTGTTCTGATTTTAATTACGCAATGTTTTTTTTCGAGTGAATTTATTTTTACTGCTGTAAACTCCAGTATCAAATCGTAATGGCGTATTATTTGATATTTGCGTAATACCCGAACCTACCGGATTTAAATTGCGTAACTTGAGATTTTGGGAAATGGCTGCGATCAGGGGCTTTTTGGTTTAATTTTCAATAAAAAAATGTGGATATCTTAAATTAATTCTGCTACACATGTAATGTGTTTGTGATTTAGCAACTAGGAAGTCTAGGCTTATTTATGTGCTAATCGGATTACCGCAGCCAGATTAGTATGCGAGGACATGATTGGGATTCGATCTTAAGAGTTGTTAATTTGCATCAGTAAAACAGTAAAGATTAGATTAGGTAATGTTGAATTGAAAGTAGGTTAACATAATTAAACATCTCACATTAAAATTAAGTAAGGACTGTTTGATTGAGTTGCTCTCCCTAAAACTCCAAAGAGGTACTTACCCACTGACACAAGATAGGTATAGAATACGCCTACTGATATGTGACTAAAACTCACTACCATCAACCATCCTCTTCCGTAATCTGGAAAAAACTGTCCTAATTTCAATTTCGATGAGTTTGATCAACCATACTGATGTTTCTAAATGCCTAGTTGTCACTTTGCGTGACCCAAAGGCTGGCTTTAACTTGGTCAGAGGATAAGCATTGCCATACAACGTAGCAATGTAAGACAATACCAGTGGATAACATGGATGTGGTGGTGTTTTCGTCGCCATATTTAAGAATAATATATTTTTAGAATTAGTTAATTAGAAGTTTTTGCTTCAAGTCTATATGTTTATAGTTGTTAGTTAATTAAGTATTTTATACACTGTATATATTTTTATCTGTATAATTAAATAAATAGATGCATAACTCTTAGGTGAAAAAAAAAACCATACGAATACATTATGGCAACTAAATAATATCGTTTGCAGCACATCAATAACTTTCATTCAACTGTGATAACGAAGTTGTCAGCAAAGAAAAAGAGTTCCAAAACCATTATTCTTTTTTCAAAAATCCAACTTTAATAACGTGAAGCAAGTCCAATTTCAAAATTTTAGTCTCGGTGCGTTCAGATTAGAAGCAGAGCGAGTCATTGCATACCTTTCTATGAGGAATATTGTTTTTTTTATACTTTTTTGGGCCAACGTCGGCCAGGATTCGTCTTGGTGTACAAGTGTTTCTGAAGGTGCGTTGATTGCGTTATCGATACAGGATGTTCCTAGGCGGCCAGTATTAAATTTCTGTTGGCTTATGACCTTTTTGGACAGGAATTTATCGATTAAGATTGAAGGATAGGATAGCGTTGAATTTTTCATGTTGTTGTTGTTATAAAGCCTTGAAATTATGATTGGTGTAGTGATCGTTGGCAATGGTGCCATGGAAAATACCCAGGAAACTGTTATGGTGTTAAAGGGCCTTTTTTGCGCAAACTATACTTCATTACTGCACGCAAAAGTAAGCACGTTACGTTTATTAATAGAGTTGTGTGTAAAACAAAATGCTCGTCATTGCTACATCCGTTTTCAAAGTATATCACTTCTAATTCATATAAACCATAAAGCTAATTTTAACTGGTAGTTAGTAAATTGTTATAATAAAGATTCCCGTTAAGCTATAAATTATCAATTAGACATTCTGGCCGTAATGTTGGTCCTGCACTTATCTAGATGAGCATCTTAATCGATTGCCCGTATTCGTTGGTCTTGGTAAGTTGGTACACTTGGCTTCGAAGAAAGTTTTAGTTAGTTTTGTTCTGCACGAGAGGTTTCGTGTCTTAGGTACTTAGATTATTTTCTAATGTATTTGTTATGCTTTTGCTGTGTTTAGTAGATTTTGTTTGGAAAGAACGGTTCATATTTTCATGCGTTGTAAGATAATGTTGCAGGATACAGACAGCTACATTGATTTTTAAAGGTTTATTCGCCCTGGAAGTGACGAAGTTGAATTGCTGTCGTACCAGCAACACGAAGATGAAGAAGGTTCCTTAGAGTTAAAACTTTTTGTCAGGACAGTATTTGACCTTGGCTGCTATTAACTTATTGACTGCTGTAAGGGAACAGGCGTAAAGTTAAGCAAACGTGCCGATTGTTCAATATTTGTTAATAGGTTATGGAATAGCAACCTTTCTAAAATTACTCCCATTTGGAATAGACAAACTTATCTATAAAATATTTTCCGCATTCATTTTCCACAATCCAATCCTTAACGTTTGTCGCAAGCCCCTTTAGCTATTCACATTTTATCAAAATGCCCAAACTAGGACCTCCTGTATAAGGCCCTACATCCTGCAAGCGAGAGATCCTTTGATCTCTTAGATAATTACACCATTGTGATACGATCCGCTGCGCCGGAGTGCCCGGACTTTGGTCCGAGGAGTCCCTATTATCAGCGGGCAGAAACATTCCTGATTATATCTAGTGTTTTATGATGGTTCAACACGAAGGTGGGTAGTTGTCTCTTTTGTCTTGACGTTTTGTCTAGTTTGTTGAGGATCAATTGATATTTTTGTTTGATACTCAATTACCGTTACTAATGAGGTCTTAAGGCCCACTTGCACGAAAAACTTAACTCAGTTAGTTGCTAATACGGGATTAAATTGACAATATAATAATAACTATGACAAACTATCAATTTAACCTCGTGTTAGCAACTAACTCTGATTTAAGTTTTTCGTGCAGATACGCCTAAGTGTCTGTAAGTATTTATTGAAACAATGGTAGTTTTATACTATGAAGCGTTCAAAGAAAATACGGGGCTTCCTTTTATCCGTAAGATATGTAATTACACCATTGGCTTTGGTCCGAGTAGTCCCTATTATCGGCCAAGAGACTAGGGAATATTCTTGATTATATCTTGTGTCTTATGATGCTTCATAAGACACAAGATATAATCAAGAATGTTCAATCAATTAAAATTTCTAATCGGGCCTGGAGTGGACATTGTATTTCTTTAGAAATACAGGTAGTTTTAACGACGTTGTCAGAGTATTTTTCGAGAACACTGAAAAATAACTTTGTACCTAACTTTGACCTGAATGGTGAGGTCTCTTTAAATGAATGTTGAACCTACATCAGTTCTACCATACAAAGACGTATTTCCATGTTGTACATACTTCCTTAAAAAATTGGAGTAGTGCATGGTCTTCAAAAATTATGCAATGGGACACGACAGTATCCTTACCTAGCTATAAATTCTGCCTTTTTCGTAGCTAATATTAGACGGTCGATAATATTAACTATGAATCCTCTACGCATATTCCACAAAGCAAATAACGTATTATTCGTGCAGTAAAACAAATAACAGCTCCAGACATAACTCCACCGTGTGGTCGTCGTCCCAGAATTGCGCGCGCGCCTCTTTTTATTTGCTCTGTCCTTTTAGGGAGCCCATTCAACGAGAACTGGATTTAAGAATGAATTGCTTTTTGTTACGGTAACAGAATTTTTTTTGTTCAATTCTGTGGGATTTTTAGATTTCGACAAAAAAAGTGTGATTAGCTATTGGTGTGATTGTTTTACAAAATTATTTATTAACTAGATGTGCCCGCGGCTTCGGTCCTGTCAATTGCCTACCCTACCTAACCTACAATTTTTTTTAGGGTTCATTCTTTCGCAGAGAATCTTTACATGGCCATTTAGGAAATGACGTCAAATGCACACCGCCATCTATCATATATGGAGTTCAACTGTCCGAGTGTGATATTTTACTTCACTTTAAATTCTTTAACTTTTGATAGAGTGAACCGATTGCGATGAAACAAATACTAAGTAATAATTCAAGTTACGCTCATTTTTTATTTATAAAAGTTATCTACATTAGTTTCGTACATTTAACGTAATGAGTGGACAACTAAACAGACAAACAGGCAAAAATTTCAGAAATGATGGAAATGGGTTCGGTTGTTTTTTTTAACACACTGGATATTTTTTTTGGAAATATTTTCGATGAACAAAAACGTCTTCTCTACATATTTATTGTATGTTTTGATGATACTCGTAACTTAGATGTTTTTAATTTATGTTAGAATGTGTCGCACATAATCTCGTACAGTGCAAGGATCTTTTTTTTCCGCAGATCTTATGCTTACTGCCATTTTGTTTTTACCATACAATTTCCATAGACAATAACACAAATGTTTACCATCTGCGCCCCAATGTCATTCTAGCCAAAAAGATTCGTGGAAATATATCTCTCAAAGAATATAGTGTTCATATATTTCTTTTTGTCCAAAAAAAATACAGCTTCAGAGATCTCACCTGCCATATATCATTCATATTATTTTTTAACCATCACTTTCAACATCCTGATTTGCTGATGTTGACCGCTGACCCAAATTATGCAATATTTTTAGATCCATATCGTAGATTTCAGTTTCCTTTGAAGTTCATGAATGAAAAGGTGATGAAGAATAACAGTTGTTTTCTATCATCAAAGAGTTTGCTTCTACCACATTTTGTTAAAATAATATCAGAAAGCTAGTTTTTTTCAGCCTAAAACGAGAAAGAGAAAGAGGTCAACCTTCGAATCCGACTCGGCTGGGCACCGTTCGACAATTTGCGCGGAATCTTCCCGTCCAACTTATCACAGTGTCTCAAGACGAAAGTCTATGAACTGTTTATAGAACTGAATCATGGTCGCTCACAATGAGCCTCATCAGAAGGTTTAAAGGCCGTTGGAGCCGAAAAGTTCTGGAGTGGTGACCGTGAACTGGAGGACGTTGCGTTGGAAAATCGATCACTAGGTGGAGCGACTAGCTTTCCAAGGCTGCGGCAGTTCGATGGATGCGAGACACAGAAGACCAAACGGTGTGACGACGCTTGGGGGAGGCCTATGTCCAGCAGTGGATGTCTTTTGGCTGAAATGATGATGAAAACGATCATGACTTATGAAATAAATGTTTTGTTTAACTATTTCTATAAAAACTTTTACTATTATTTAAACACTTTTATTATAAAATAATAAATGATCGGAAAGCTTTTAATATAAATAATTAAGTGGTATTACAGTTTTCTTTCTGCAAATACAATTTGTTTCTACTTAGATATTAGAGGTACCTACCTACTGAAATTTCTACCATAATTCTAATCTATTGTCCCACTCACCGCTGCCTAAAATGATTGATATCTCACACTATTCAATTTACTTCAAAATAATTACCGTTAAAATTCTCTTGTTATAATTTAGTCGATTTTCACTTTTTTATCGATAAGCGTTATTATATCACATCCCTTTCTCCTGTCAGCACAACACTATTGTTGGTACGTTTTTGCCAAAACACTTTTATCGAATAACAAGTTCCTCATTAGCTTATCTGTGGCATTGGATGAAAGTAACACCGTAACAATATGGTGATCTGATAACATTTTAGCTAAACGGTCTCTAACTTATAAGCTGAAGCGTTAGCGATTTAATTTTATACCGATACTAAACTTTAAATAAAAATTAAAAGCAGTCTACAAACTCTAACTTTGTGCCAAGTACCTACCGTACAAAATATCACCCACAGCATCGATCGAGGTAAATAAAACATTTCCAATTAATTTAAAACAATTTAAAATGATGCTATCGTTAAAGTGTGATGAGCACTTTTGTGTCCCATTTTTTTTAGCACCTGTTCACTGTACCACTGTCTTTCCTGGAGTCACTTGGTGGGTGGATAGAGTCCCCAATCTGACCACCTGATACCCCGGTGTTCCGCCTAGTTTTGATGCAGGCGGGGGGCACTTTTTTGCCCTAGGGAAAAATCAAGTTTTTAATGTAAAAGATCGATAGGTACTAGAAAAGTGAATAAGATATATTAGAATTCCACCAAAAAATCTACCGTAAACCGATTTTAGTTTTAAAATCAATCGTTATTTGAAAAATAGTCATATTTAATAATATTATTTATTTAACAGAAATATATACTCCTCGCTTTCCACTATAACCCATAACTTAAACCACAAAGTAACACCAGAGGCCACACTTAACAAAACAGTCTTCACAAAATCACGTTCCATTGTCTGTTATGAGAACCCCTGATCATCATCACAACATGACGCATCAAAACTCTTTACACCGACACTTAACTTCTAAGTAAACATATTATAATTAAGAGTACCATGTACTTGATCGCTTACTTAGACAAGAAACAAAATTAAACAAAGCATTGTAACAATGATAGATGTGGTTCCGATGTTTATCTAATGATGATCATCCGTGTGAAGAAAGTAGCTGAATTGTGCGTTGGGATTTTTTTCTCAGGAGTCAATAGATGTTTTTCTGAGAATTACAAGGAGTCTTTCCCCAACTCCTTGGTTTTACTTATAATATTTTATCTACTTTTATCTCCAGTATCGTCATCAGTTTTCATTCACTTTTCCAAAATTTATTTGGCGTCTCTGCAGCGTCTTTTTCTTCCATATATCTTCACTAAGTCGTCACCTCAGGTTTAATTTGCTTCCTAGCCATATCATCGACCATTCTGCCGGTATCAACGTCTGAAATGGATGCTTTTGCGTCTATAATTTTTTGGTTAACTTAAGTTTTGAACAACAAAACGTAAATTTTATAAATGAGAATTTCATCTTTCCAAAAAAAGTTTGGTAAAGTCGAAACTTCTAACCTTTAACAGAGAGAATTCACCTGCCCAAGGCCTTCATTATATCAATAGAATTTATTTCAATCTCATTCACTGTGTTCCGTCAAGTACCTAACGGTGATTGATACATCTCTATAATTATGAACCACCTTAATTTCATTCCGAAGCACACTCGTTATGTAGTCTTCATCAATGAAAGAAAAAAAAGGGAGTGTAAGACTTTCATTGAGAAAATAATTTCCTATACAGTTATTAAAATTTATTCCCATTTCAATCTATGCTTTAATAACTTATTTAAGGGAAAGTGAAGCCTACAAGATATTGTTTTTTTCACATTGTTTATAGAATTAGAATATGTTTCGCACGAAACGATCGTGATAACAGTATTTACTTTCGTTTCGTTTAAATTAAATAACTCATTCATCTTTAATCTGTCAGAACCCATCTTTACTTTTACCCGCTTGTTAATCATATAACCATTAGAAATTTCGTGTAACGTTGATTGCTTGAAAGTGTGTGCAAAGTTTATATTCATGTGGTCCCAGACTGAGAATGGACCACCCACTGTGATACTACAATGGCGCTGCTGTGTCTACGGAAGTCATATTATTTGCGACAGAGGAACGCCCCTATGCTTCAGCAATTGCTACCATTGTGAAGTTGTTGTCGGCAAAGTTGAGAACCGCTATCTTCTGTTCAATGTCCACCGTATCAAATGCATCAGATAAAACTTTAGGGGATTATTTCACTTCTTTTGCTTTGGTTACGTGTGCAGTAGCATCTTATATCTTCGAAATATCATAAATATCAACATCTATTTCAAATTTCGATTAATTTTGATGCAGTTTATGATCTTCTATTTTGAAACTGTTGTATCAATTTGATCATCAAAAAACTGGTTTTAGTCTTTCAAATTTGTCTTAGGTCACAACAGGTCAAACGTCATTTATTAATTTTAATCCGTAGCTGGATACAGTTCATCTTCCTGATACAATCTTCCTTATATGTCAAAGTGCACCTAATTAGTTGACCTATCACGTGGTAAGATTATGTTAGCTTTAACCATTTCCTTTTCTGACCTTAGGGGGTAATGAGAAGAGTCTTTTCTTTAGATCTGACATCTGTGAAGGAAGAATGTTGAAACTTTGAAAGTATGAACAATGCTATCTGTAGATTGTCTAGACTCAGGTTGTAAGGGTCACGTTAGTTATTATATCTAATCGTTTCTTTGGCTAGATAACCTGCATCATTAGCGTTGTTGTTTTGTCTTTTAACTGTCTTCTCACATTTGGAAGTCCCATTTCTTTTATTGTTTTGCTGTCTTCAAGAAGGATTTTCATTTCTGGATTTCTCAGGAGTCTTGTAACAATTTTTGTGTAATATGAGTTTGAGTTCTCATGAAACCTTATGCATGACAGTTCCATGAATATTTAGAGTATGTGCTTCTTATTAAATTATAAATATATACTTCTAATAATTACCTACTGTTATCTTATTTGAGTTTCTCGTTGTTGGACATAATTGCTAGCTTCAAACCGTTTTACATCCTCCAATACCTTGTTTTAACAGATTTCTCTCCTACATCTAGGACGCAAAACAATATGGTGAAGTGGCTGTAAATTCAACAAAATTAATATTCGCTGTACATGGTATTATCAGTGTATTATCTTAGAGCCATAAATAAGCTATAATGCGTTTACCGTTAGAACAGTAGACGGATCAAATTGGTGTACATTGTGGAGGTCATTTTGACCCATAGCTCTCGGTTTATGGGTTACCAGTAGAAAGTAAACGCCATGTTTACTTACAGTATTGGAAAGAGTTTTCGACAAATATTTTTTTTCACCTGTAGTATGTTTTGGTGTGTTGAATAACTTGTCTATAAACATGTTAAGTGATTTTATATAAATAGTTGCTGTCTTGCTGCTATTTGTGGTGTTTTAGCGGACATCCGGTAATTAATTGGTATTCAAACATTTAATATAACCAAGGCTATTAGGTAAGGCGCGATTCCGAGGTTCAAGTTCATTGTCACCGTTTATAAGTTAGCTGTTGTGCAATAGCTTATTTGCATGTTAAAAGCTATGGTGATGATTGATGATGTATTGGGGTATTCAATTAATCAATCAACACAGTCTATCGCAGTCCACTGCTGGGCGTAGGCCTGTCTTAAGGGGATCGTCATGGAAATACGAATTATATCCGGATGCCTTTTGCAATCCAGTGATTCGTATCCTTCTTGGACTGAGTAAAAGTTAGTAAACATTTCTGGAATTCTTAGGACCTTTTAGGAATTTATTAGGTCTGAACCTTATCAGCTGTGTTCCAACGCTATCAGCTAAACACGGAACCGCGCAGTAAACCCAAAAAAAAACATTGATATCACCATATCGTACCAATTTAAAACAAACGCCTAAATAGCCATCGGCGGGCACGTGTCGCAGCGATTTGTCGTGTAAATCCGCAAATTGGTGTGAAACTGTCAAGGAAAATTGCAACTTTCCAATCGTGTTGCAGTCGGTCGCCCTTGGTGACGTACAGTGAAAACAATTGATCGTTTGGAGAAAGTATTTAGGCTACGTTATGTGATAAGGGCTCGGCTTAAGAGTAAGACATGGTCTTTTTCTTTCTTTATGTACTCAGTTGTTTATATTGAGCGCTACCGGTGTACAGTTTCGTGTTTTCACTTTCATTTTTGAGTTTGTTTAGTTAGATTGTTATGTTGGTTCTGAACGGGTTGCTTACTATTAAGGAGTGTGTTTTGAAAGTCTTGTGGACAAGTAAGCTTGAATGAAAAATGTTTTCTTGAAATATGAGAAAGTTATTGCTCCGGTGCGGAGGTGTTCCCCGAAAACTGAATTCTGCTTTGAGTATTCAAATATTGGGCATTCAAAATATACATATTGAGAATTCTTATTTTTTTGTTGCTATGGCAGTTTATGATAAGATGTATTAACGTAAATGAAGCAAGGATCGTACAGATATGCCACCTGATACCATCCTTACTTTTGTAGTTTTTCCTACCCCCATGGGCAAAAGACTCACGCCTTTTTGACACGAGTATACATATGTATGTAACGCAAGTGTATTCGTAACACTTAGGAATGCAGATAATTTGTAAGCCTTTCCCAGGACCTTTGATGATGAAGATGTTCAAATAGAAACACAAAAAAAAAATTATAAGTGAGCTAGTTAATCGATGTATTCACTTATTCAACAAACTAGCAAACATTCAGCAATAGAATCTACATTAATTGCGCCAATTTCACGCCAAAAGCCAAGAACGTAAACAACCATGGTAGCACCGATTGTCTGAAGTGCGTAAGTTAATTAAAATATTTCATAACACACGAGTCTTAAGTAAATTACCTTCCGTATTGCTTGTTATGTAATATGCTCATCGGAGATCGCAAATTGGATGCGTTCGCGTAACTTGACGGCCCTAGATGGTGTTGGGGATACTCTCTTGGTTTTTGCGTAAGATTAAATTGATTTGCTTTTGAAAAATATAGAGCAAAGAAAGATCCTTTTTAGCTCGTGATGCCAGAACAGGAACACTTAAAATTGTTAACAATACTTCAAGTCAAATGATAAAATTCTAGGCAAATTTGTAGATGTCCCTGTTTGGGCACGGCTGGCGTATAAAATGAAGTAGTTTTTGTGGCCAAATAGGTAAAAATTCGTGACAAAAGTTTGATTATAAATATGCTTATGAGAGTAAAAGTATTATGTGAAATATGATATATCTAGAAAGAAGGATTACTGAGAGGACTAGTAATAATGATGTATGGAAGAAGGCATATTGCGCGACCCCAAATAAATTGGGATAATAAGCGGAAGGACTAATGATGATGTGCTGTGCAAAAAGAGAATGCTGTTGAAGTTGCATAAAATTTTCAAAGATTTAGCGAGTAGAATTAAATACTTCGTCTTAACCCCTTGTATGGAACGCAGATTTACACGAGACACATTGACTTTTTCATTGTGTCTCGAATGCAAGGGGTTAAGCCAATCTGTGCTCTTCTTCTTCTTTTTAGAGTCTATGAGTAAAGAGTTTAGATAGTTGTTTTTGTTTTTTAGTTGTTGTGAGTTACTTACTTACGAGTGGGATCAAGGTTCAGGTTATTTAATGAGACGATTATAGCATTCGTAGGTAGTAGTGTAACTGCCTGTCGATATATCGCACCGCTAACACAAGACTGTATCAACTCAAAATGAAGCTTTTTTCAGAAATGATGGAAAACTGATTACTCGTTTCCTGTTAGCGATTGTAAAAAAGTGAACACTGTTTTAAAATTAGGGATAAAATTAAGGGGTTTCTATAATTAATACTAAATAATAATAATAAATAAAAAAATAAAATGTTAAGTAATTAATTAGTTTCTCGAATTTGTCTTTTTTGAGTTGATACAGTCTTGTGTTAGCAGTGCGATATACCAAGCAGCGAGGAAAGGCGAATTAACTGCAGCGGATGCATTAAGTCATCAGTAACGGGTTTCCTCAATTTGCTGGTGTAATCTTAATTTATTCTTAATCCTTAATTGCACTATCTTCAAGTTAAATAATGCTTATTGAAGCCGGTTATATTGGTGTTTATCTTTCGAGACCTGTTTTACGTGTCTCTAAGTTATTGTTAAAGGTGCACTTCAAAACATTATTGAGTCATTGGCTGAGTTTATTGGTTAATTTGGTCTTCTCGACTGTAGCTTTTGAATCGATTTTTCAATAATGAAGTTGGTATTTCACATAAGTGGGAACAGTTGTGGCCAAGTGTTAACTAACTCATGTATCGTTGTTCGAAACCATTTTTTTTTTATGTGGCATCCATCAGCCAGCACTAGATGGACCCACGTGTTGAAATAGGCCCCGTTCCTCCTCTAAGACAGAAGATATGGCAGAGACCCATAGTGGGAACTTTACAGGCTGCTTCATCAGCATCAGCCTTTTAATGTTCCCACTGCTGGGACACAGACCTCCTCTCTGTGAGAGAAAATGGGCCGTTATCCACCACGCGGGCCCAGTGCGGGTTGGTGGATGTCTCATGTCTTCGTTGATAAATGATAAATTGATAAATGATTTATTTCTGTAAGTAGGTTTGTACAAGCACTTTTACATGTCGATCATATTTTAAAACTAGATGAAGTCGGCGTTTCCTATCTGACTACTCTGAGAAGAAAGGCCGAAACAAACTCAGAGGTCACAGTCTCTTTTAAAGTCCAGTCAAAATCTTGGTTAGATCATGTGAAGACCATGTAGACTGAAGTCTGAAATGGTCTTTTGAGGAAAGAACCAGCCAGATTGAGTGGACCTGTCCAGTCAGTGCACGCATTTGTCAATAACCGTGCAACTCAACTCAGAAATTAAGGAGCTCAACGATTCGACGAACAATACCAAAGAAAGGACATTCGGGTAGGCCGCACAAACTACTCAAACTGCCAGACCATGATTAAAACTAACTTAGATAAATTAAAACTAAAAACAAACAAAAAGTATGATCCACATAGTCTTCACATTCACAACAATTAAAAAAAAAAAAGGACTTAAAATAAAATAATATAATACTTTAAAAAGTAAATATTCTTGTCAAAATGTGGTTGGTTCTAGGACATGCCGGTTTCCACACGATGTTTTCTTTCACCGTTTTTGAGAGCAGTGGTGATGAAATAATTTACTCATAGTAAAGCGCCTGCCTGGATTCGAAACCACGACCTACAACTTTTAAGTCGCGGCCGTTACCACTGGTCCACCACTTCTCTCAGGCGGATTATGCTAACATTATTGAAATACAGTCGTATACGATGTATTACGGCACTGTAATTCTTAATTGAAACGTAACGTAAACGTAGTGAATGGTACTTGTGCTGATCATATCTGCTTCCTTTGTAAAACTTATCAAATATTGACGTATCCGGTGAAAGCCTGAATGATTGATTGAACTGGAGTTATGCTCACGCATACTGCGCTACCACGGAGAGATAGCGCAGTTTTGTGGGACTCCAACCACTAAAACTCCACGGTGTCCTCCTGTGCCGCTTATGGCGGGAACACGGGCACGCGTTAGCACTCACCGCGAACCCGCAGCATATTATTGATTAGGTAATACCCAAATTCGGAATAGAGAATTTGAAGTTGAGAGCTCGGTAAACTCTACTTTAGGATGAGAACTTGTCCAACGAGCGTGAAAGTCGACTTTGCCGAATTTTACTTTTTCACTTAAATTCTCAATTCAGAAACTGGGTATTAGACTTTGAAACCTCTTCATCATTTCAGTCAAAAGTCGTCTACTGGCTGGACATAGGCCTCCCCCAAGCGTCGCCACATTGATCGGTCCCGTGCGTCTCGCATCCACCGGACTCCCGCAGCCTTGACCAGGTCGTCCCTCCACCTAGTGGGTCGCCTCCCAAAGCAACGTCTTCAGGTTCGCGGTCACCATTACAGAACTTTTCGTTCTGCGAGCAATGTTCCCCGTCCACTGCCACTTTAGTTTGGCAGTTCTTCGGGCTATGTCGGTAACACTGGTTCTCTTGAGGATGTCTTCATTTCTGATTCGATCACGCCTTTTCAATCTACTGCTATTGTTTGTTTTCTGAATATCTTTTCTAACAGTGTCTTTTTCTTTAATTCCAGGACCGACCGGCAAAGATCAACGCGGCAAAGGAAAACAGAACCGCCACCCAAAATGTGACCACCGAAAGAGTAACCAAAACTTCAAGCAACCTTCAAATTCATGAGTCCTTCAAGATTACATGATCCAACAATATTTATTGTACTTATTAACTTTAGAAAACGAATCTAGTCGCCATAGCACTATTTAAACGAAGCAATTTTAGACTTTATCACTTAGACAATACGGTTGAAGATCGTATTGAAGTACAAAGATTAAGGAATTGAGAGACAGTACAAACGACTCTAGGGGCGCTAATGTTGATTTATCAGTAAATTGATTTGATTAGAAGGTCCCTGAGATAAAACGAACAAGATGTCCACAAGTAAGTAGATTATATTCATATATTTTGACCGTAATACCGATATTTATGAGGCTTCGAATCGCTGTGTATGGCTTACGAGTACAATAATCTCATAGTAAATAATAAATATAATGAAATATAGCGCACATAATTTGAAGTAATCTGAATACCTTTTATGTAACTTCTTCGTAGACTGCATTTGTTATGATAATCATAAAACGATGTTACACCGGCAGCCGTATTGCGTTAGTGAACACGACAACGCAAAGAGTTTGACCACTATCCAATCGACCAATCACGGACAGACGGAAATCCACATCACGTCATTCATCTCGCATGTGATTGGTCGATTTGGTCGATTGGATAGCGGTCAAACTCTTTGCGTTGCCGTGTTCACTTACGCAATGTTGCTACGGGTTTATTTTGCTTGATCTGAATATTATACGAAAGGTTTACCCGATTTTGAGATATTTCTTAGTCAGTGAGATATATCAATCTTAGCCAAAGGCTCCCTAATTATCACATTATGATTAATAGGTACTCAAAGACCGCAATCAATTTGCACTTTGGCCCTCACAAACAATCTTTAGGTTCCATAATTATCATATCCCTTCTGGAGAAAAAAATACAAGATTTTAATGCAAGGCCATGTTTCAATTTCCAGGTTTCGAACACTCTTCCATGAAGAGTAGCTTCTCGTTGTCATCGTTGAGGAGCGCGCCCGCGCCGCCTGGTGGCCGCTGCGAGCAACTTGAGCGGCCATACCATAGTCTTACTAAAAAGAGGTACGGTATTGTTTTATACTAAAGTAGAGTTAAACTTGATGAAGAACAAATCAATCAACGCAGTCCACTGCATTGACAATACACCCAATCCTCTGCCTTCCGCATCTAGTCCCAGCCACCTTTTTAAGGTCGCCGGTCAATCTAGTTGTTGGGGATGGTCATTAACTATCTAAAGTTACTATGACACTTTTACCACAGTTCATTGATATATAGTATCTAAGGGTTAATAAACAGTTAAGTTTCGTGTGTAAAAGTCGCAAAACTTGCTACATCATTCAGACGGTGGCAAGTTCCCTTAAAACGAATGCCTCGCTGACTGGATGGAACTTGTATTGGAGGATTGTTAACAATTGTTTTGCAGTCCTTTTGATATAAGACCAATCTCGGCTTAAGAATTACAGGCTAATCTCACCTCCTAGCCAAGCAGTTTTCAGGACTCATCACGCATAAATTAGCTGGATTCCGAAAAAGCTTTCTTTGGCACCCTAGGCCGCATACATACGTTGCGGCAGTTTATACAGAAGACCGAAGAGTATTATCTGCCTCTCTGCTAAGCTTTTGGGATCTACAAGAAAGCCTTCGATTCGATCGAGACTTGGGCTGTACTGCAGTCTCTCGAACGGTGTCAGATTGACATCAGTACATCGAAGTGTTGAAGTGTTTGTACGAAAACGCCATCATGTCAGTCCGACTACAGGACCAGACCCCGGAACCTATCCTTCTGCAACGGGGGTTGCAGAAGGACAGTTCCGATGTCGTGAGGTTGTGAGCCAAGTAATCATTTCGCTGAAAATATTCACTGCTGCACTGGAGGATGTCTTCAATGTTCTGGAATGGAAAGGGCTAGTCATAAACTTCCATGGCGAGTAAATCACTCACCTTTGGTTTGCCGACGATGAAATATAGTAGTCATCGCTGATGAGACCATGGAGGACCTCAGTAGAGCTTCCGAAAGAGGGGGTCTTAAAATTAACATCGACATTACGAAGGTCATGTTTAGTGCCCATGTAACACCCACTCCTTACAAGATCGGAAATTCTACACTCGAAGTTGTGGACGATTATGTCTATCTAAAATATTTATAATTTGAAAAAGTCACATTGGTACTTGCCCAGATTTGAACCCAGGACCTCAAGCAAGAGAGGCGAGGTCTTAGCCACTGGGCTACCAGGACCTTTAAAATATCAAAAGAAAATATAGTAATGTTGGCCTGTGTTGGTTGGTAGTTACATGACGGTCACGTATGAATGATTTAATTGTAAGACCGGAACTCTCTTCACCAAGATATTTTAATGCACGAATGCCAATTAATGCAATTATCTGTACATACATGTCCGATACAAAATATAATATGTCCGAAGGGCTGGGATCGAATGGCTAACACAAAATAAAGCTATTTTATAGTCTGTTGCACCCGCGTTGCAATAAGCAGTGCTTGTAGCGCATGACCTAACAAGAATTAATTACTATAGCTAACTAACTACACTCGATTTATTTTCTTACTGCTGAGAACGTAAGCAAGCGGGGTTATTGTCATTGAACTTTAGTTCAAACAAGTTCACAGTTTTCATTAAATCCAGTTGCATACTTTCACTAAACAGCTGTTAGTATTGTCACGGGGTCCCAGCGCTAACAAAGACATTTTGATTCATATAAATGTCACTAGAAGGCGCGAAATGCATCGATTCGTTATTGAATTGTATATAAAATTTACATTTTCTAGAATTGATCATAAAAATTGTATGTTATTTTTTAATCAACTCTCCTAAGAACAAAATTATGGAATATTGGGCTCTTAATTCATATTTCAAAGATTATTTGAATGGGTCATATAAAATTGATTCTAATAGATGGCGCGTTTTTAAATTTCTGAGGCATGCCACTCGATTGTTTAAATTTGTATTATAACACATTTTGGTGCAATGAAACTGTAAAAACGTGCAAAAAAAATACTATAAAACAAATCGTCACTGTATTAAAAGGAAAAATATTCACGAACCGAGTAACCCCTTTTACTTGCAAGTTGCTGCTAACACCATATATCTATCGCCGTGGAACGGAAACGAACGCGATCTATGTACAAAAAATAATCAGACGAAAAACGCTAGTTATGTTGGCACGGTTTCTTTGTATGGGATGTGGCATCTGTATGTTAGTATTATATTATCTGTGGTATTGTGTAAGCAGTAGATCAAACATATATCTTGGGGGTGACCATAAGCTCTTAGAGTAAGGTTATTTTGAGATCGCGTATGTGACAGATGTATACAAGTCATATACATCTGTCACTTACACACACTCAAAATAACCTTACTTATGGTCACTTATGGTCACCCCACCCCCCTGTTGTTCAAAACTACGAGATAGACAACTAGCCCGAAAGCGCTACAATTTATCCGTGTAGTGTTTATGGTTACTACTTAATCGTTCCTTTTCCTTACCTATGGCACAAAGCCCAGATATCAAAACTGTGACTTTGCTTGCTATGACCAGTTCAGTAATGGCATGGCGCACCTTTTTAATTTTGGTCAAAGGGACAACCTTAAAAAGG
This sequence comes from Orthosia gracilis, assembly GCA_947562075.1. Classification (NCBI taxonomy): domain Eukaryota; kingdom Metazoa; phylum Arthropoda; class Insecta; order Lepidoptera; family Noctuidae; genus Orthosia; species Orthosia gracilis. The sequence continues at coordinate 62,823,289 of OX387264.1, read as the reverse complement.
CGGCTCACACTCGATGCGTGCAATTGGGTGTTTTCTAGTCCGTTGGCAGGGGTAAAGACCATTGTCATAAGTAAAGTTGACTAAAAAATAAACAACTATAAACGTCTGTTTTTTTTTTCAGGAAGGAGCCATGTCGCGAAGCTTGGCGTCGAAGCTGGGGCTCCGCCGCAAGTGGTGGCAGCGCCGGCGACGACCTCTGGCCGCTGCTGCAGCACCATTACGACTACATAATGGACAACCAGATCATCGACAGCTGCAAGGTGAAGATTTATTTAGCGGCATTAGCCCCTACATTATTTTGGATTTAGAATATAATTAGGCGAATTGTTGACTAGACATCGCTTCTAAACGAGATGCACTCAGAGGTCGCTTTGCCTCTGGGTGTTTTACGATGTCTTATTTCCAAAAAGGCTACTTTACTGAACCATCCTTAAAGCAAACATATAAAGCATTAAAAGCAAACATATAAAGCATTAGCTCACAGACCAAGTAGCAGCATCTGAAGATCTGGTTGACGGTAGCAGTGGTACATTGTCTCTCAAATTTACACTGGCTGTTGTATTTTTACTGAATAATTCTGATTCTTGCATTACAAGTTTTTATTAGATAGATTAATTTTTCGGTCTTCTGTCATGGCATTTATTTGCCGTAAGACGTCTGTCTTATTCCTGTTTGTATAAATAAGTTAAATAGACCTAGTTACACCTAATCGTTAAGTTTTATTGTAAGACTTGGATCCTCTATCATGTTTCAAAAGCTAATCATCTTCTGCTCATTCCAGGAAGCAAACGGCGAGCTCCTCCTCCACAGCTCTTCCCTCCAAGGCTGTCCCCGCCTGCTGAACCCGACCTCCGGCTTCAATCGCCAGTGGTCGCTGAGCCAGCTGGTGGCGGAATTCAACGAGCTGTGCCAGTGGCTCACCCACGTACAGGAGGAGATCTATTCTAGTCCCGAGAACTTGTCCAGCAGGAAACTAAGGACGGTGAGTGGTTATGTTATCTCAGTTGAAATAGTGGGCTTCAATTTAATATAATATAATAACTTTATTTACATAAGAAAATATACACATACATGGATTACCTGACTCCTGTTCTAGGTGATTGATCTGTGTTACAGGAGCCAGTGCCCTCTTTCAGGGAGGAATTACAATTTATTAACATGGGAAAATTAAAACATTCAAACTAATAATAAAATAAAATCAAAGTCAGGCGCGAGTGTGTTTGTGTGTTAGTGTGTGAGCGAGAGTATTTGTGTATGTGTGTGTGAGTGTGTGAGCGAGTGTATTTCTGATATGTGTGTATGAAATTCTTCGTTACGGGTAGTAAGAAGCCAGAAAAATCCGACGCCAGTCTTGCCAAGGAGTATCTTCTTACTTATTTTTCGTAGTATCGATGATGCCACAATTATTAAAGTTTTGACCAGAAATGCAGCCACGTCAACAGCGTTTTCATTTGCCTCATAAAGATCCTTCAGGGTGCAGGTGTTGTTGCACAGAGAGCACGATAAGAGTTGAGGCATTGCTTAGGACGTAGCTCCGCAATCGCACTGCGGGTCTTTGGAGAACCCTCATCTAAGTTTTGCCTGCAGCGACCCACTTGGCTTCGGAGTCGGTTTAAAGATTTCCAGGTGGGCCATGGCAGTTAGTAATTGGATTCTGGAGGTCCGACATGCAGTCGCTTCTTTAAGAACTGGTATTCAGTTGACTGTTATACTTGGAAGCCGTCTCCAACATATTTGCAAAAAGGCTTGGCAGGTTAAGCTTGATTTATGAGAGAAGGTCTACCAAAAATCCTTTTGTTTTGGATCCTAGTTATGGTCTTATTGGACCGAAAATACCTTTGTATGTTTCTGGAGGCGAGAACCGCATAAAACCGTTTTTCTCTAAGCTCAACCATACAATTTATTTTTTAACATTGCTCCACACCAGGAATTTCTTCCTTCGTCGTAGGTGCGTTTAAAATCTTTAAACACACATACACAAGACTCCCAGATCTGAAACAATTATCTCTAGGCCATACAAATATTTGTTCCGTGCGAGAATCGAATCGAAACTGCGAATTATATGTATGCCTTGGCTTGGCTGAGAAAAGGGTCTGGGGATGTCAGTAAAATCCTGCCCAATTGCTTGTCCAATATTAATATCGTTAATGCCAAATTCTGATTACATAAAACAAACATTTCGCTTTTTTGATGCTTTTTAGGGTTCCGTACCCAAAGGGTAAAAACGGGACCCTATTAATAGGGTTCCTATTACTAAGATTCCACTGTTCGTCTGTCTGTCTGTCTGCCACTAGGCTCTTGAACCGTGATAGTTAGACAGTTGAAATTTTCATAGAAGATGTATTTCTGTTGCCGCTATAACAACAAATACTAAAAACAGAATAACATAAATATTCAAATGGGGCTCCCATACAACAATCGTGATGTTTTTGCCGTTTTTTTGCGATGATGATACGGAACCCTTCGTGCACGAGTCCGACTCGCACTTGGACGGTTTTTTTCAGTAAAATTTGGACCACTAAAACACTTCGGAATTTACTCTATACGCTTGTTCATTTAAACCCTAAATGGCAATTATATCCTATCTGGTCGAGCAAAAAGAAGAAATCTAAAACCGTATGTGTTGTTCACAGAGTCGTATGTCGGAGTTGGTGTCAGTAGAACCGCGCCGCGCCAAGTTCATCGAGCAGGCCACCGCTATACTTGAACGTATACCTGAAGCCAGTGCTGAAGTAAGTAGTTTACAATTTACATAATACAGTTCAGTTATATTTGTTAGCGTGACAACACTCAACACTGGTGACATTCACTGTGGTCCACACAGCTCTTGAAGCTGCGTTAAATCTTAGCTTTGGAGTTTTAAGATTTATCTTGCATGCGATATCTCTAAATTCATCAAAAATTTAGGGGCATTTTTAAGCTGAAAATATTATGAATATGGCTGACGTTATAAAATCCGACGTTATTGACGTGAATTAAGAATATTTGCCTAATATCTTGCAGTTACTGAGCGTTGGTGTGATCTTGAACGTTATTATTAAACTTTTTTATTTTATTTCTCAGGTGACGTGGCGAATAGAACATTTGAATGTAAAGTGGGAAGGTCTCCGGCTGCTACTTAGTCCTGAGCAGCAGCATCGAGAGGGAGACAGTTCTGACACAGTTGGTTAGTATACTTTATGTATATGAACTACGAAATATATCTATTGGGTGTGGTGAAGATCCCCGGAATCACAAAGTCCCGTTTGTCGTAGGGCGAATAATTTTCAACTTGATCATAGCGCCATCTATGAACAAGTTATGGTAATTCAATCTTTATATATAGCTTTATAGTGCTATCGCTAGATGGCGCTGTTGCTATAATAGTTCATGGTGCCAGAAACAAAATAGAGATGGCGTTTTAATAGTTTCAATGTTTTTTAATTTGATTGTTGCAAACTATTGCTTTTCAACTTAAAATCATATTGACTTTTATTAGGGCGGTTACGCACTGCATCCAATCCGAATCCCAGAAATATCGGTCGAGGTAGCCGTAGTACTTATTGTAGCGGAGGTTATGCTGCACACTGTATTCGAACTCCGTCTGTCTGAAATCCTATACATTTCCAATTCGGATGGAACTCGGATTCGGATAAAGATCGGATGCAGTGCGTGGTTGTGCAGCCGCCCCGCCAATCAGTTAAATCATTCTAATTGTAATGTGGGCCCACATTGCAATTAGAATGATTTAACTGAATAAAATAAATTACCTTTTGTCTGTGTATTGTTGCCTTATCTTTAAGCTGCTTACTCAATTTACTTCGTAAGTGAAAGAACACAAACTAATTTTCATTGCCTTGTCCACCAGACACCGCTCACGAGTTACGCTGCCTCCGTCGCTGGCTGCACTGCATGGAGGGTCGCCTGCCGCCGCCGTCGTTAGCAGCCGCACGAGGAGCTCCCTATCACGAGCTGCTGAGGAAACTCAGTGAACACAAGGTAGGAATAGTTCATCTCTGAAGCATTTTGCCCTGTATCCAGTGATTAATGGGCAGCTTAGGAGTAGGTGTGCTGCTGTCTCACCCTACTCATGCACGCTCTGCAGAGAGTTGTAGGACAGTAAAAGTAAGATTTAGTTCTAAAGAACCTTAACGCGAACCTTGCTTCAACATAATGAAGTGCACTTGGTAAACGAAACGGCAACTGAATAATTGCATCAATGTGAACCAGATCGTAATCATTTATTGGTCGTCGTTTGTCGCGGAACGGTGAGATTATTTAGTTTTCAAGATATTCCTCTAGTTTTAATCGCTTCAGTTGTCGCCATTTTAGCGGTACGCAATCGATTTTGAGACCATATCAGGCAAACATGAGATTATTTTCCGAATAAGATGAATCAGAAGGAAGGTATACCATATAATCTTTATAATAGAACTAAGAATGGCGTGTTAATTCCCCTTACACTGCTATTTTTCTACCTGATGAAGTCCCTTAGACATATTATACCGGCACGTAAGTTGGCAAGAGTCGCATCCGGAAAGACAACTTTAGGGCGGCCCAGAAGCTTGGCGAGAACTATATCTAAGGAACGGCATTCGAAGTCTAATATTTATTTATGTCTTTAAATATATGGCGAAAATACGCCAACAAAACAGTTCAGATGAATAGTAAGATACAGCTTGATTCAAACTTAGTGATGGCTATGAAGTTCGCTATTCGCTGTGCACTACCCCACAATCCTGGTGTCACATCTCTACTGTGCGCACTTGCGCATTGACTCGCTAGTGTTCCGAGCCACTATTACGTTCGAAAATAACCTCACTCAGATATAAAATTTTCAAAATTCAGTCATAAAGTTAAATTAGCATTAACATAGTTATGTAACTTGTAATTCATAATTATACATAAACCGAACAGATATTTTATAATTATATCGTGATTTATATTTGTTGAATAAACAGGGTTTAATCAACTGCTTCGGTAAGCACATGTAACATGATTAAAACTCACGTAAAATAGCATTTATGATTGATTTGTGGAAACCACTACAAATTATAATTTTATCTTGGTTTTCTACACCTAACTACGGACACCCAACGCGAAGAAAGAAAATTTGGTTGAAATAAATTGCACTAGATGGCGTGATAAGCTTCGATTTGTTATTGAGTTTAGGAAATATTAAGATTTTCTAGAGACGATCATAAAATATTTATGTTCTCCTAAGCGCAAAATTAACAAATATTAGGCCCTTAATTCACATTTCAAAGATTATTTGAATGAATCATTTAAAATTGATTCCAATAGATGCCGCGTTTTTAAATTTCTGAGGCACCCACTCGATTTTTTTAAGTCGTTTTGTAACAAATATTTGGACAATGAAACCGTAAAAACGCGCAAAAAAATACTATATAGTAAATCGTCACTGTATTTAAAAATAAAAGTATTCACGAACCGAGTAAACCCTTTTACTTGCAAGTCGCTGCTAACACCATCTGTATCCGAGGAATGGAACCGAACGCGATCAATGTTCTTAGAACGCTCGCTACGTCGGCAGGGTGATACGACGGACTGATGAGTCATCTGTATGCTAGTATTATATTATCTGTGACCAAACTTACTAAATTTGTTTCAAAAAATATTGAGCGAAATATTTTCTTATTTTCACATTTCGTTCATAGTTCAGTGGAATGTCACATGTCTCATGTTCAGCAAAGTGGAATGTCTATTCAACTTACCTACTGCAAAAGGTGAAAAGTTGAAAAGGGCTCTGAAGAAATACACAAAATATTGGAGTTATTAATTTGAAAACGAAGGAAAAATTATTATTTCTATAACACCACGAGTAACTACTTAGAAACATTTTTGAAAAGTTACTTATCTGAAAGGAAATCAAATTAAAAAATAAATAAAAAGCGATCATCTGTCTGTATTCACGATTCATGTGAAATATTTTTACTGACCACGTTTTTATAATTAATACATTTTTAAAAACATCTTAATAAACCATCTTCGAACTCTACAACTTTTAGCCTCCAGCAAACCTTAAACAAGCCGCCATCTTTAACACACAATTGCATAATAAAACATCTGAATACCGATCCACGAGCGATTTATTCGCTTGCTTAGCCATCCATTGCTGTGTACCTTGGCGTCTTCGTGACAAACCGAACACGTTCTAATGACGATAATAAATCAGCCAGCGATGGAAAGATGCCCTTAATTAGGTTCGATGGATCGTGAGCGAGAGCTCTGGGGGTCTTTGTGCTCGTGTGATCGTGTGCCCTATGGATTTATAGTGGTGCAGGGTGATAGATAAGTCGTGTGTGTTTGTTTGTGTGATGTTCGGTTTCGAAATCTTTATGTATTCTGAATAAGAGGTTGAAGAGTAGATTTTGTCGCTTGGAAGAATATGTTATTGTCATCCTGGCATTGGTATGTTTGTCCTTTTGTTTGGGTTTGGGGCCGCAAGTCTTTCGTCTTGCTAACATCTTTATTAGCCGCCAACCTGTCATCGGTTCACTCCATTCCTAGCTTAGGATCGTTATGATATTCAGAAAATCATCGGCGTATGATTTACTACAACGTTTTTAATACAGGAGGTTTTATTGATACTGTCCCTGCACTTGAAATATCCTGTTCACCACCAAAGACTACTTAGTCTTATTTTCGGAGAATACAAGTGCTTTATTTTATGGTGCTATGCAAGTAGCGTAGGCAAAAATTTAGACAACTTTTACCACTACACTATTTTCTATTTTAACACGCTTTTATTAGCTTAGTATGTATGTATCTATGTAAAAGAATCTTTGAACGTGATATTTATCCCCCTCAAAACGTCGGATTAATTTGAAACTTTGCACACTTATCAAGGACCGATGACAATACAATAATTTGAATTGCTTGTCCCATTATCCTTACCAGGATCTTCAGGGTTGGCGATTGAACTAAAAACCAAAAAATACGCTTTAATAGGAAACCAAACTAAAAGTAGAAAATAATTTTCAATAAATTTATATTAAGGATATTGTGATTAACAAAAAAAAAATGTTTTTTATAAAATAGTAAGATAAATAAAACAGAAATGTATTATAAAAAAGACTTTACTTTTAACAATATCTGTGTAAAATATAATAACAACTAGCTGTGCCCGTAGCTTCGCTCTCGTCAACATCCTACCTACCCTACCTATCCTACCCTACCCTACCTACCCTACCTACCCTACCTACCCTACCTACCCTACCTACCCTACCTACCCTACCTACCCTACCTACCCTACCTACCCTACCTACCCTACCTACCCTACCTACCCTACCTACCCTACCTACCCTACCTACCCTACCTACCCTACCTACCCTACCTACCCTACCTACCCTACCTACCCTACCTACCCTACCTACCCTACTTACCCTACCTACCCTACCCTACCTTTACCCTACCTACCCTACCCTACCTACCCTACCCTACCTACCCTACCCTACCTACCCTACCCTACCTACCCTACCCTACCTACCCTACCCTACCTACCCTACCCTACCTACCCTACCCTACCTACCCTACCCTACCTACCCTACCCTACCTACCCTACCCTACCTACCCTACCCTACCTACCCTACCCTACACTACCTACCCTAATTAATAATGGTAAAAGTAATAAAGAAATCTGGCCGACCGAAATGACGAACATATGAAAAAATGTAAAAATAAAAAGAAAAAAAAGGGATAAAAAGTATCCTATGTCCGTCTCCTGGTACTAAGCTACCTCCCCACCAATTTTCAGCCAAATTGGTTCAGCCGTTCTTGAGTTATAAATAGTGTAACTAACACGACTTTCTTTTATATATATAGATAAACATCAAGCACCGCACGTTTCATATAATATTTTTTTTTGAGTCAAATTCAAAGTCAAATATATTTATTCAACTAGGCCAAAAAGCGGCACTTTTGAAAATCAAATAATTAAAATTTACAAGTAATAAAAATTGATTCTACCGTGCATTCGGAAAAGTAGCTTGTTATGGAGAAGAACGCACAAGAAACTCCACAAGTATATAATCAAAGCTCCATACTTACTCTTTTTTTTAAAAATATGTATATTAAAATATTTACATAAGTACATACATTAATAAATTCATATATGTGAGGACGATGCACCCAGATGTTAATCACACTATTCCTAATTTAAACTTATTGAAAATTATTTCTATTTTTTGATTGGTTACCTATTAAAGCGTGTTTTTTTTAATATTATTTATTTCTTGGGCTCTATAAACACTTGGTTACTCCACAAGAAAAACCAAATGCATAAGCAAATTGTGTCGTTAATGCATGAGTTTATGTAAAAGTCAGAACATAAATGCCAGGCCTAAGGTCACGATGGTGCATAAATGATGAACAGTTAACCTCTGCCCTTGAGCCACCTTGAGCGATTGCTGTTTGTGAAGATAATTAGGAGATAAACCCTTTGAATTTGCGTTGTTATCTTGATAGTATTATATGGCTATATGAGTTTTTAATGATAGGGATAGTCATATTAGCTTTGCAGATGTAAATAGCTATTGATTTATCTATACTTAATATTATAAAGCTGAAGAGTTTGTTTGTTTGAACGCGCTAATCTTAGGAACTACTGGTTGGAATTGAAAAATTATTTTTGTGTTGGATAGTCCATTTATCGAGGAAGGTTTTAGGCACTATAACATCACGCTACGACCAATAGGAGCGGAGCATAAATGAAAAAGGTTGCAAAAACGGGTAGATTTTGAGAGATTCCGTTGCGTGCGCTGCGTAAGCGGTTAAAGTTACGCAATATTCATGTATGTAAGGTAGGTAGGGTAAGGTAGGAAGCCAGTTGACGGGAGCGAAGCCGCGTGGGACAGGTTGTGATGTATAAAGATTATTTTATAAGACATGAATGTAAAAGTATTTTCCATTTCAGTGTAAAGTTTGAATAGTTCTGTATCTGTAATGAATTTAGTTACGCATATGACCTGGTGAGGACCAAGGGCATCCGCTGAAAGCAAGAAATACAGGCCAAGAAGAATTTTTTCGACATGGATGATGTCCAATATAATAGAAGGTACGCCTTATTTAATCAATTAGGCTACCATCCCGAATCTAGGCTTTCCAGATGGATTTTTCCTGATGGGCAAATTCAAATTTCACTTTTCCTGATCTGGGTGTCGTGTACAGGACTCCTTGATCAACAGTGGTGCTTGCTAATATAAGATCAGTGAGGCCGATAAAACAAATGAAGAGCAGATCAGGGTAGCTTTCTTCGGAATGTTTAGAATCAAGATAAGCCATCGATTTTCAATCAAAATGTCATCACAGACAGTTTACCACGACGTGCAGAACACGATTCCTTCACCCTTCGGAACTCGATAGTAATATGACAAATTGTAAGATTGCCATAAGACATGAGATAGTGAAGGAAACCGCAAGTAACGTTTAACTAAGCGACGCAGGCGCAGGTCATCAGATCATCGCAGATCATGTATCTATGGCTGTACAAATTACCCGTATCTGATTGGGAGAAAGATATGCTCACGACGTAGGGAGGGATAGACGTCGTGTCATAGATTTAAATTAAACTGGGACATTTTTTTTAACTTTTCTGGAAAGTTATAGATAGGTAGTTAAATCAAGGAAAAAATGCATCGAAACATCTCTTAAATGCCTCTTTTCAAAATATATTTGGTGGACGTCTTTCAGCTAAAATTATGATGATATCTTAAAATATACCAATGAAAACATCTGTAGTATGCGATAAATCTTACTAAAATTATGAATGTAAAAGTTTTGGTAGATGTATGTTTGTAACTCAATTACGCCAGAATAGCTGAACGGATCTGGATGAAATTTGGCACAGAGATAGATTGTAGTCTGGAATAGCACATAGGCTTTTTATCCCGGTATAATGTTGCCTTCGGATAATAAAACACTTTTTACGCAGGCGAAGCCGCTGGCAGAAGCTAGTTCTTATATAATACCTAGTTTCTGAATTCAAAAATCGATGGTCACCGATTCCTCCTTCGTTTCGGTTGAACTTACAACATTTATTGTTCGAGCTGTAGAATATGAAGCTGTACTTGATGAATCAATTAATTTGATTGAGAGATTGTGGTGCGAAAAGAAAAAAAAATCCAAACAAGCATCAGGAATACCCAATCCATCTTATCTATCCCGAAATTCATAGTCAAGTGGATAGAAAATTGATAAATCTCAGTAATGGTAGTAAAATCACGCATTACGCTAAACGAGACCGCGGTAAGTAGAGGTCATCGGATCATCAGCGATCATGGTATCTATGGCAGTACAAATTGCTCTTATCTGATTAAAATAAAGGTATGTCCATATTAGAGAAGCTTTAGCGGTGTTGCGAGTGCTTTAGTAATAATTTCCAAGAAAATGTTTGCTTGTTGTCCCCGAAATCCAAATAAGACTTGTTAGCATCTGAATATCATTTGGTACGTGCCTATGCTATTGTTTATAAGGTTTGATTAACCTGCATTGAAATCCTGGAATGCGAGGCCGTGGTACCTCAACGTGAAGAAATCCTTGGAACAGTGAGGTCGCTCCGTGAAGCCTGTGAAGCTCCCAGGATGCTTCTGTGCTTTTGGACGGAGCTAGGCTGGCTATGTTAGGGACCTAATGGGAGTATAAGTACTGGAGTCCCTACTACTACTACTAAGATTTGATTAACATTCAAGCTTATCGAGCCTATAATCTATACATCTATACATATAAATAAAATTGGAGTGTCTGTTTTTAATATTGAAATAACTGTTTTTTACTACATGTATATGAATATATATACGGTACATACACCAAAATAACATTTTTTACAATTTTTGTCTGTCTGTCTGTTAGTTCCGGCTAATCTCTGAAATGGCTGGACCGATTTTGACGGGACTTTTATTGGCAGGTAGCTGATGTAATAAGGAGTAACTTAAGCTATGTTTATTTTAGAAAAATAAAGGTAGGCGGAACGAAGTTCGCCGGGTCAGCTAGTAATAAATAAAAATAAAATAAAAAAAGCTTATTCGCGCTATCAAAAAAAATGTGTGTTTTTTATTATTGTCTTAGAATTCTTTCAACCCTTGTGACTTGACAGTTTTTTTACCATTTGAGGGACTTGTGCGGGCCCGGAAGACCTGGGGTAAGCGCAGGCCCCTCAAAACAGGACCCATCGATAAAGCGACGCTTGCGGGTGGCCTATGTCCAGCTTGGCAGACTTACGACTGAAATTACTTGATACTTGCCCTTATTTGTCTTGCGGTGATTTAACCATTGTTTTTAGGGTTCCGTAACTAAAAGGTAAAAAAGAGACCCTATTACTAAGACTCCACTGTCCGTCTGTCTATCTGTCTATCACCAGGCTGTATCCCAAAAACCGACACAGATAACTAACTATTATTTTAACTAGACAGTTGAAATTTTCACAGATGATGTATTTCTGATGCCGCTATTTCCACAAACACTAAAAAAAGAATAAAATGTAGATCTTAGTGGGGCTCCCATACAAAAAACGTGAAATTATTGCCGTTTTTGCGATAATGGTACGGAACCCTTCGTGCGCGAATCCGATTCGCACTTGGCCGGTTTTTTTATTCGTGTTGCTGCTAAAAAATATTCAACAAATTTTTCCTCGAGTACGAGTACCCATATTTTGAATCCTTCAACAATAACTTGCTGCAACGCTTCGTTATTGCTCTAGATTTTCTCTCTATATATAGAGGAGCTCGTGGCTAAATAATAACAGCCGCACGGGTCGATCTTCAAGGTTAAGCAACGCTTGACGAGGTCGGTCCGTGAATGGGTGACCATTTTTCGTAGCGAGTTTCTGCCGTGCCTCGGAAAGCACGTTAAGCCGTTGGTCCCGGTTGTCATTTGAAGATCTTTGACAGTCGTTGCGGGTAGTCAGATGCTTGAGATCTGACACCAGTCTTACCAAGGGGTACCTTGTTACCCAGTTACTGGGATATGAAGTTCAGATAGACAGTCGCTCCACGTAAAAAAACCTCAAAGTCGCTCAGCTGAATCCGGTAATGCTGGAAGCCGACCCCAATATAGTTGGGAAAAGGCTAGGCGGATTGATTTCTCTTCTCTATTTCTTCTTGCTATTTTACTAACTAAGATATAGGAACCGGACCTTACAATTACCTTACAGTATCTTAGTAATGGTCATTTAATACTAAACATTTATAGGGCTACAGAAACATTGTTTCCGTTTAATTAAAACGGCTGTTTACGATTATTACAAGTCTTACATCGTCAAACTATGTAACAGTGTAAGCTGTTAATATTTAGCTATTTGTTGCCTCATTTATAGTAGTTGTGAATAGCCGCGTAATTATAATAAAGCAACAAAGGTCTTAAACCAGTATGAGTAACAGTACTGTACTGTTAATTAAATGCACTTCATGTAGGCAAGTAAAGCCCGTTTACTGAATTTAGCATTTCAAGTTAAAACGTGTCTAAAGCTACTTTAATAACTTAGTTATCTTAGTTAGGCTAAAGTCCAATTTGAGAAATACTCAACTAGGTTTTCAGGCTAAAGTCAAGTTTGAGAAATACTCAACTTCAAGTACTTAATTCAGATATCGGGGAAAACCTGTCTCCGGCTAAATGGAAGAAGCGTATGTCGTCAAAGTCATATAAATGCCGTAATGTCGATAACTTTGAGATACTTATGTATTCTTACTACTACCTGTAATTTCTGCCAAAAACTCAGGACAAACATAAATTTTACACTGATTTTACCGACTTCAAAAAAAACGGAGGCAATCAATTCGATACGTATGTATGAATTATTTTGTAAACTGCACAATATTCCCGTAAGTTACTCTATGTGGGCTTCTAAACACGTGCGCCAAATTTCATTAGTGTATATTTGTTTGTATGTATGTATGTTTGTCCACGCATTACTCCGAGACTACTTATTGGATCGTGCTCATTATTTTTGTGTTTAGTTGACTATCTCTCAACTTAGAGAATACTGCAAGTCCGTCCAGCAGTTTTCAAGATATGGAACATACAACTGAAGTCCTAAGCGACAAACAGCACGAATGTTTAAATTGACCTATTATGGGTATTTTGTTAATATTTTTACCTTATTGTGATGGTGTACTAAAATTTAATAGTCGGTGTCGAAATATGATAAAAACAAGAGGTACCAAAGTCACCGACTTCCAAAACGAAAGTTATTTTGCACTTTTTAGTGTTTTGCTTTTAAAGTCGGTTTATTTTTTTGTGAAAAAGTTTTTACTTCTAATGTGTTCTCAAAGCTATTCTGAAACGTATTAAATTTCCAATTAGACAAATCCCGACAAAACAATAATATTTTCATGTCAAATATATAAATAACATACCTACACAATCATTTTACAAAACATTAAGTAGTATTCATATATATTCCCATAACAAAACGTAGTGTCGAACAAAACCGTTTGTCTTGATTGACTAATGCGCAGTCTCGCAACTTTCCACCAGAGGTCGCTGTCACAATTAATCTCTGCTAGTCAATTTGTGACATGACCATCTATTATTTGGAGCTATCGATCCAAGTTAATCGTTCGTTTGAGTCTGTGAGCTATCGGTTTTGTAAGGAAAGCAACTTAAATGTGGCTCGACAAACGGGTTCGAGCTTTTCCTGTTTGAAAATAATTTGCTTGTTTCGTAATTCGAAGAGAGTGCTTTGAAAATCGAAACTGATTTTCATTCCTAGCGAACTGCCCCGGTTTTAATTTGTATGAACAATATTATTTTATACAAAATACAAACCTTGTCATGAACGAACACAATGAGAAAGAATCTGCGATATTGCTCGAGCTGTTCTCGTGTGATGATCTTTCTAAATGCGGTGATTGATTTAGATTTTTTAAAAGCAAGTTTCTGAAATTCTCACCGTAATATCTACTTCTTTTGTTCATTTTCGTGCAATACGAGTCCTCTCATTGCGAAGTTACTTTAAAAGCTTCTTCACGTGTTACTTTAAAAACTTCTAAAATTTGTGTTACACTAAAAACACACAAAAATTTTCTAACATTATCTACATTTTTACGTCTTCACCTAATTTCATACGAATGAAACCTTCATCAAAGAAACAAAAATAAATCTGTGTACTGTTTAAGTTTGACGACTTCCTTATAAGACGTATATTTTGGATTTATTTAAAAGTTTACATAATTTTAACGGCCACCATATTTGGTTAGTGATGAGTCTGTAATACATGGGTTTATTATGCTCTGAATAAAGGCATTACTCCACTATCTGCTACGCGAGATATAGGAACTCAAAAGTTCGCGAAAGTTCGTGGCAATCCCGCGGGACTGCTACTCCACGTTGACCGCGGTCATAAAACGAGGTATGTTACCAGATACAGTATGATCTTTAAAGAATCTCACAGTATTCAGCGTGTTATTCGCACGTTTTGTCTATACGAAGTGTTTGCAAGACTATGATGATTCGCACGTTTTATGACCACGAGTCTTGTCGTTTAGAGAACCGATTAGGCATGAAATAAATGCGTTGTTCAGTAACGCGTGCAGTTTGTCCTTCTAGCCTATTTGCGACGGCAATCGAGTGACGCAATAACAGTCGATTCCAATATTATCTAAATTGGAAAGATTTTACTCGTCATTGTGCTACGGTCACTTGTTTTCTGCCTCCTTTTGTTGGGCTTCCGATACGATTTTGGTATCTTAGGCCCTAGACAAGCGATGTTCTATCATCGAAAGCGTGGCGATAGCGATTGTCAAAAACCGGTCAAGTGCGAGTCGGACTCGCGCACGAATAGTTCCGTACCATTATCGCAAAAAACGGCAACAAAACACGTTTGTTGTATGGGAGCCCCACTCAAATATTTATTTTATTATGTTTTTAGTATTTGTTGTTATAGCGGCAACAGAAATACATCATCTGTGTACAAATTTCAACTGTCTAGCTTTCACGGTTCATGAGATACAGCCTGGTGACAGACAGACGGAGCGGAGTCTTAGTAATAGGGTTTAGTTTTTACCCTTTGGGTACGGAACCCTAAAATGGAAAAATTGTATGGGATTGACAAGCGATATCTAAAGATCACGTGATCAATCTAGATTTTGACATTTACATTTTGGCATCGAATGCCACTTGTCTAGAGCCTCCGAAGCCCAAGGCAAATGACATTTTATCATAGAAAGTGTGGCTTAACCAATGCAACGTCAAAACTATTAAAATATCACGTGATCCATCCTTTACTTTTTGAAATTTCGATCATCGAATTACACTTATCTGGAGCGGGCGACCGAAATATCGCTCCTATTGCGATGGAGTGTTAGCCTATAAAACGGTATTTGTAAACATCCGTTTTTGGCTGTATGGATGCACCAATTAAAAATATTGAGTGAAAACGTTATTTATTAATCTTATTATACACAGAGTCTTGACAAGTTCATTGAAGATTATTGCAGCCTACGTTTAATCAATGGTTCCAACAGGAATTTTTAATTGCATTCATCCAAGATGGAGGATCTTGGATTCTTGGTGGTCTGAACTAAAAAATGAATGAGGGAGCGAATGAAGATTGAACTAGATGTAATGATTAAATTGGCTTATATTTTACGATGATGCTGAATTCCTTATCCGCTTGCAAATGTAGGCTAAGTCATAATTACAATGTTTACTGTTGGTAAATAAATAAAATGTGTAATCACGCAACTATTCTAAACTATTATCTAGTGGGTAGTTTAGTGGAAAACTTGAGTCAATTTATAGTGTGTATTAGGAACGAAGGTACACTAATAGACAAGTATGCGACGATTACAACAAATGACAAGTATCCAGATTGTCTGTTCTATACTTAACTAAGAACTAAAACCTCGCAGATTACACTGCAGTGCAGAGGAAATTACCAACGGTAAAATGCGTGAATTATTTCCTTTTGTTAACGAGCGTACACATAATGCCAAGTTAAGTGTACAGTGAATTGTTTTTAACACGAGAAAAGTGTGTTTGGCTTACACAAAAGAATAGAAATGCCTCTGAGACGTGCTTTGTGGGCAAACGATTAATCATTAAATGGCCTGGTTTAAACAAAGAGGTAAAGGGAGAAGGCGTTGCGTGCCCTCCTTAACTTGACGTTCTGAGGAAAGTTAACTACAATCTCAGCATTATCAGGAACAGACTGTTTATGTTCCCGTGTTCCGGTTAGTTAGTGAGTAATCTTTAATACTAGAAGGAGTTGTACAGGTAATCTATTATTTTGTTATGAGCCATTTAATGGTATGCAGATAAAAGCAAGTTCAAATAAATGGGTGCCATTTAAATGTTCTGACAAGAAACGGACGCCATTTGCAATATGGCTGCCGATACAGCAAAACTATTTTAGTTAACGAGCTGGTCGTAAAGTATCATATCCTTAACTACTATTCATATTATTGCGCATAAAATGAAGGAAAATGGCAATTTCCAGCGTCTTAGAAAGGAAAGCTAATATGCATTGTTAAGAGGATAATGGGAAAATAGATATGCGATTGTAGTCTGTGAGCTTAGGCGAGTTGGGTGGAGTCGATTGGACCTGAAGATCGCTGTGGTGAATTGGTATAGTATCACGTTACCTTTAAGTCGACAGTCGCCAACGACCTTGAGGGAACAAAACCGCACTAGTTTCACTTCCGCGCGACCCAAAATTCAGTAATTTTGTGTACTTTACTTATTATTCTACGACTAAAAAAAAGCCTTAGATCAAAATGCAGATGGTAAAATTGTCTTTAAGATGGTGACAATATCATTAAAATACGCCCGGCGATTTTGGTGCGATTGTCGTTTTTTGGTCAGTGTTAGACATAATTTAACAAATTATTTACACTTTGTTATACGAATAAAACTTAAAATTTTCTAAGGTCTAATTATTAAAAAAATTGAGACCATTTTAACATTTATTTGTAACATATATTTTTCCAAAAAAAATTGACTAGCCGTTTAGACGTGATTCTCATTTTAAAATAAGCTACTTAGGGGTATCTGCGTCTTAAAATGTGTTAGTGGCCAGTGCGTCTTTCTTTGCAGCTCAATAGTTTTCTGATCGTCTTTTGTTCTATCGCTGAAAATCTTTGTTGTATTCAATTGTTTTTCTGGTGTCAATAAGTATTCCATGTTTAAATTACGATTCGTATAAGATTACTCAACTTACGATTACGGCACAATATTAAGACAAGTAGTCTCATTAGGCAACCAAGACTTGGACTAATTCAGAATTATTAGCTCAATATAGGAAAGCAATAACATTTAATCTGGCAGGCGGTGTAAGTGTAGGAAAACGGTACCATTTTGTTTGGCCGACTGTGCAAGTGATTAATGAATTTATCGCGGCGCAAGATCGGCCGACTTCGGGCGGCTTCGGACAGCATCGGTAGCGACTTTCGCTCCCGCGGGCGAATCGCGCGGTTTGTTTTATACGATGTGCGTGCGCATAATATGATTAATGTGAGAGACTTTCAGATTAAATTGGTGTATTTTTTTCATTGATATTGTAATAATATAACATGTCCGTTGTAAAGATTAAAAGTGTACTCATTAATCATAGTAGTTACTGACATAACATGCGTGTTATAGATCACGCTACGTGACGTGAAAATTAAACATGTCGTTACTTACATAAGTAATGTGACGATGCTCGGGGAGTATGCTATATCCAGTAGTAGATATATGTTTCAGCTGCAATAAAAATGCAAAAACCAACAAAATTTCAGTAAATCTTCACCCAAATATTTACATATTCAAAGATCTAATTTGTGAATCCTCGCGCGATTTGATTCAACAATCATGTCGTATGTCAATTTACAAATGAGTACTAATTAGTCGGTCACGCATCGTTCCATCTATTTTGAGATCTGTCGGCGTGATCTTGTTTCATGTGACATCATGCGTTCGAGATCATCAGCTCTTTTAATCAGAGAAAGCTAGCCTTTTAAATTTAATGGAAACATCTGAAGTACAGATTTTGGTACGGAAATGATCGCAAAATTGATGTGACAAACTGTTATGTGATTGTTTGAAGCTTTCAGCAGTCAATCGTATCACTTGACTTGTGTTTAAGTTGTGTGGCGTCCATAACCTCTTTCTAGAAGCCGGGTGCTAATAATCAGAGAGAAAATTAACGATGAATATGCATTTAACATAACTAATCAATACACTAATTAATGTTAGCATTTTCATCTTAATTGCGTTAAAACGTTTCGTTACAGCTTACTAACAATAAATCTTATATCTGAAATAAAAGTAAAAATAGTTTTAAGTTTTAACGAATCAATGTCATGGGAAGCTAAAATATTGTTTCTGAGCCAATTTGTTATGTCTACACGTAACAAAGGAATAAATTCACAAATTGTGGTTTGCAATAAGGCACGTTCTTACAAGTCCGGGAGTCTACCAAAAACAATTACTTAACAAAACCCAAAAAGTTCCTTCACCATCCATTCCTTGCTTTTCAAATATCCCATTAAAGAACACTCCTACAAATAAAGCAATGGATTTCAAAGCATGGTTGTTTTCAAAGCTCAGTAGTGCTCATGGTACGTATACGTAGGCCCAGATGCGAGCTTGCGCGGGCGCAATATTTCTCCCGCGGCGTCAACGCGATAGTATCGCGGCATCGCGCCCCGTGGTGGCCGCAGATACCACGTGCAAAGTAGCGTTCAGTAATAGTGCCTGCGGATAAGATTTACTTGCTATACAGACTAAAGGACGAATTAAGTAGGACAGATCGTCGGCCTTTGATTTAAGGAGGATCACGAATTTGAACTGTTTGGCGAGAATATATTAAGTTTTATGGAGATTTATTGGCTGATCGTGGAGATGTTTTGAAATAATTGCTGGGGTTTAAACTTTCAACCATGTTCGCATGAAGAATTAGCTATGAATCAAACGCTTGATCTGCGAGAAGCAAGTTAACAAAAGGTAGTTAGGTTGCAAACAAATTATCTAATGTTGCACAAAGCCTCTTTGACCAAATCATCGATCATACGACGATCGACAGTATAGTTGTAACAACTCTGTACCACATAAGAAAATCAGAAAAGCATCCATTGTAGGAACGTCAACTTCATAACAAATGAAGAAAATATAGACAATAGACAATTTATGCTCTTATATACAACGAAGCCCACGACATATGAGCAATGAAAGTCAAACAAAATGAGTTTTTTCATTCTACCACTCATAGTAAAGGAAGTCCACATCCTAGATGACACAGCAAAACCATCATAGATAAAACCAACAGTATGTTACATATATCTCGCACGTTTTTATCGATACTATCACAACAACACAAGGGTAATAAAACTTCCGTGTCGGCACCGGTAGTATTTTACTTGCGTGCTAATCTTCTCGACGATTTAGAAAGCACTGCGAAAGTGGTTGTGGTACGCAGTGCTGATAACATATTGTGGCAAAAATCCCCCACAATAATCCGCTAACAGCCCCCGGCTGTAGCCTTAATATTGTGCAGAAATATGACGAAACATTAGCTCGTGTAATGAGGCCCAGTCGATCGGAACATGGAGTTTCAAACCATGATTATAGATTTAGGAGCATGATACGGACTTATGGTTTACAAATAGTATCGAACAAAACCTTGGCTTAAATTCTGTTAAAGAAAACGGTTTCATGAAAGACAATAATAATATAAAGCTTTAAAAATTGTGATTGCAATAATTGAAATAAAACTTTAATGAAAAATAAACATGACATGCATAACATACATTACAAAGTACATTATACACCAATAAAAATACCAGCAATAATATATTTATGAATGTATTATTGCTACCTCTATAATATTCTTAGATAGAAGCTGGGTGTGGTGCTTCTTCATCCATTGCTTGTAAGGTTGAAGGGTCAGACATTTCATATGAGCCGGCCACACGTTAAGACCACTACATTCTCTTCAAATACTAGAAAATTATCGCTTCTAATTTCTACTTTCACGGTAATTCAATGTTTTTGATGCATGAAGTCTGTCTTACGTTGCAATTACTCCTAAGATTTTAATATTTTCTAACCTAAACCAGAAAGTTAACCTGAACAAATACGGACAAATTGAAATCATGTATTTAATGGATTTTGCTTAAATATTTCTTCGTAAATATGTCTAGTATTCAGCTGGAGCTTAGCGGCGGGGTTCTCACAAAAAATTTTGATTCCTTGGAATATTTCTCCTTTCCTAACTTTATTACCTTGTTGTGTGACCAACCTTTAACCTTATACAACACATGGGTCATAGCCGCTGCTGGTTTCAGTTAGCTTTATTGGCTTACCGGAGAATGGTGAAAATGCTCATTACGCAAACAAACATCGTCGTTAATATATTCATACGTTGATTAACTCTTAATCCAGCGCTTTGCTTTGTTCATCCGCCGTGTTATTCAAACACAGCTGTTAACTGAGATGTCTGTGCTTGTCATTTTGACTTTAGCTACGTCTTATCTCTAATCTGTGAAAGTTCCTACTTCTTGCGCTACGTCGTATTTTCTCAACATTAAAATCTTAGGCGTTAGTTAATTTCTCACCTTCCATTACGACTTTGCTTTTCGAACATCGTTCGGCACTTGAAATTCAATCTTATTCCCTAATGGTGTATTGAGCTGCTTTGTTTTATTTACCTGCTTTACCAGCAAACGCAGTTTTGTAAATATACCGAGCAATTTCTATATTATGAACATGAACGTATTTTGTGTTATCTTTGTAAAGTGTCGGCAACTCGTTTTAAGGTTTAGTTTCATTAATTAATTAAACTTTCACGCCGTTTACGCCTTGCTCCATTACGTTTATAATAATTTATTGTGTTTGTTGTATTTGATTATGTTCGATCCCTTCTCTTAACGCACTTGATGATTTCATTGGCTCGAAAGTTAAATACTACTGTAGCTCCACTATCGATGATATTATCTTTATTTTCTACGTTTCACTTTGTTTGTATATCAGAATGGCATTTTCCACTGAATACAACTCGTATTTTACTGAAAGGGAAATCGATACACTTGGTATCGTATTGCATATCGATTATGCGTTCTTTGAATCATTCAGCAGACATGTACCAGTGCATAGAAGACAAGCAATTATTTTATTTGTCAAAACTTGTACATGACATATTTATCCTAGTGAGAAAGGTACATGTTGTAATAGAATAAATTACTTAGAGCTTTCCCTTATCTTTTACATCGCATATTAACAAGGTATTAGTGCACTTTGCGCTCCTAAATGGCTTTAAAGCATATGAACTAAGTTCTCTAATGAGCCTATAAATAAATTGTCTCGAGACGATGTCTCGATTAGATCTATCTGATTGCGTTCATTTAGCGTGAATGTTTGTTGATACTATCGAATGTCATATACAGACCTTATTAAATTATTAATAGTGTTAAACTTAGCAAGCAACATGGTGATATAGCGATCTTGATTTGGTTTATTTGCAATGATCTTACGATTATCCTGGAAATTAAAATGAAACTAACTAGAAGGCGTTTCAGTTAAATATTTAAATTGAATTTATGTTTGAGTAAACGATATTCAAGTTTTATATTTTAGTCTAATCAAATTGTCGGTGCGAATTGCCTGCCGGATAAATTATAACAAGTTTATTTCCTCTTGCATCACCGTGAGCTTTAATACTAATTTTCAATTGAATGAAACGACGGAACACTCAAATGAATTATCAGTTACCGTGTACTCTACATAGCCTTTCTTCGTAACATTGTTTTCAATACAGATTCCTCCTTTCCCCGCATAATTTATATCAGTTTCCATTAATGTTTGTTCTGCCATATTATCACTTGAGGCTATAAATTTTCCAGCACTATTCAGCACTCCATGGTTTGCTTTCGAGTTATCTTGATCAGTATTAGTGACTCCATAATTCAAAGCCGCGTTGCACAACACGGCACGTGGACTAGGAAAGTTCTTGTAATAACTGGCTGAAGTTTAATTGATATATAATTGTGTTGTACACAGTTCAGGAAATTGTATGGGTCTTATGTCCCTTATTACAGTAGTTACATGAAGTAGTAATGTGATTTACGCGTACACTTGCTGGTCTTAGATTACGCCTCTTTCGTGCTATTTCACTGACTTGAATAAATTTTAAATTGGTACTTGATCTTAGTGAAGGTACGTTAGATAACGTCAGGATTTCCGTAAGTTAGCGTTTAAGAGCCTACAAGTCATAAAATGTTTAATTCCAGTTTACGACAAAAATTCGTTCAGTGTCTACAAGAAGCGTATCGTTAACTGCAGTTTGCTAAATTATTATGTTAAACCAAGACTTGTTTTTATAGTGGATATTTCATAACTTGCACTCGCTGAAGATTCCTCCTTGGAAGCACATTATTCGCCACTTTATAATCCCGGAGCGAAAACCGGCAATTACCTGAGCTTACAATTATTCGCTTTAGTTCCTTCCCGGTGGAGCCTTAAGATCTCCGTTTATTTTCATTTTCATACAGAATTATGGCGGTTTGAAGATTGCTATAATTTTGCAAGCTTTGCTTTCCAGACACGCAACTTTATGTGCTTTGTTATTATTATCGACGTTGATTTGAGAATGGTTTTTTTTGTTGTAGAATAGTCTGAAACCTATTGGTTTTTGAATTTTCGAAAAGATTTTAACAATTAAGTGATTATTGAATTTCGTTAACAACAGTATATGGGTAATCAGTTATGGATATTTTTAATAAATCATACCCCTCTTGTTTAATTTGGGAGTTGGCTACGACTCTACGATTGATTTCAAGCGGTGGTTATGAATTCCACAACATTTGCAAAAGTCTACATGACTAGCTCTTTGTTTGGTACCGTTTAAATTTTACACAGTATAACCGAGAAACAATGCTAACATACAGTCTCTGCAATTATAAATATTGTCTTGTTCGGTATTTATTGTTTGTTTGTTTTCAGCAAAGCGTCATTTGCCGTCTCATATTGTGTGTTCAGTTATTGACATATTAATATCGTACGATAGATTGTAAATGTACTTCTACTCATCAGTTGTATCGTCAATCAAATCCTACCTATTGACCTTAGTTTTATTGATGTTGGGCAAGGTCGGGACCCTTTTTGAACAAATATCCGGTGCTACCAATTGTATGCGTTTCCTGTCGCGCCTGCATTTATTCTCCTTTACGACTTATCAGCTGTCGATGTTTGACAAGAGGTTCCGGTAAAATTTAATAAATTATTTTGCGTGTGGTGCTCTATTATTTTTATTAACTTTGTTAACAAATTATTGTAATTTGTAGTTTTGGTTTGATTGTTATTTTTATATTATACACATATTCTTTGTCATTGATTGTTATTAAAGTTACAGTATTTATTATGTTATAAGAATATCATGTCTTGATTCTGCATTATCACAGCCATCATTAATATTCAAAAACGTGGTGATTTATAACTACTTTCAAATTCAAGTTGTATCATTTGAATCTTATTCACATTAGGGATTTCCTACATTCTTGATTTATCCTTTACGTGCGCTCCATAGCCAATGAGGTCATTTCAAATTTCACTCACTAACATGAATAACCTCTCAACCATAGATTTAGTGGGATTTCACTATTCATAGGACAAATTGCCGTTATTTAAAATAGGATAGCAGTATGCGTTCATGCAGGCAGGCGTATGTCACATGTGTACGGTTCGGTGCCGACCAATCGTATACACCGTTATAATTGCATATACGGAGATGTGACACAAAATTACTATGATTACGGTAGATTGGGGAATAACTACTTTGTACTCATAAATGACGGCCTTTGTGAATAACTTTTTTGTTTCCAATAGATTTTAATTGCTGGATTTGAGCGCATTCTTGTAGTTTTAGAATTTTCTCGCTGTGCTTATTCTAAATTGGTATAAATAATAACGTCTATTATAAATTGTTCATCTTCCTACGCAGGTTGTGAAAGTATGAGGAAAATGGATTAATATCTATCATTGTCCCATTGCAATCTTGATACAATTCTGACGTAGGTGGATTTAAACTGTGGAAATCTGAAAGGTTCGTATACTAACAAACCTTGTCTATGTCATTAACAGCCCACGAATGACTTTAATTGATGGCAAAAACAATAACCGATATTTTGAAATATTTGTCGTTAAGAAACTAGTCGTTGGCAATTCCTGTATATTATCGATTGGTATTCAATTCAATAGATTAGTCGGCAGACTTCGCTGGATTCACTTTTACCGATAAACTTTAGATACACGATATATCGATACATGTATTATTTCAGCGCTTAAATGTCAACGGCGAGGAACAACAGTGTTTATATTTGCATGAAGTCTCGCAATCTGATTGCCGAGTGCGATTTGTAAAGCTGTCGTCAGGTTTGGATGTAATGGCCGTATCTATCAGCACATTATCCTCTGACCTAACAGAGCTTTCTCCCTTATCTTGTGATCTGTCTTCATGATTATGGATCTAGTCATCATCGTTATTAATAAGGTTGACAGGAACATAACATGTTTCAATAGTTTCTTAATGAAGCAAAGTCATTTTTCGATCTCTGATGAAATCAGGAGCTTATTCACTTTTATTCAATTAACATATCTTATATCTTCATTAAGTTCTTGTGAATTCCTTGCATTCATACTTACAGATTTACTTGTACAGGTTTTCATCTCATTATCTCCGTAGATGAATAAAATCGAATGTAATGCGCTATTAACTTTCGCTTGTGTAGTACATTATGGCTTGCCCGGAGCATAGTTGACAATCCTTGCGTTTACCCGGAATTTAGCAGTAGTATTTATGTAAATTTTACTGAGAAACCTCTAACCTGTCGTGACTTCAAGATCGTTATTTTTAATTTACAAGTTCTTGCGCTTTGCATTAGTCTTATCTTAATTGTACATGAAAGACTGTTTCATAAGTTGATAATAGAACCAGTCGTGGTGGTGTTTGAATTTAATCTTTTTTTGTGTCTACTTCTATTATGAAGCATGTTTTGAAACCTAGTAATAGAATTCATTGGTTCGATCTAGATATAATTGAATCTCATGATAGTGTAGATTGAATTAGGTATTCTGTAATTCGTTTAGTAATATTCTGTCTACCCACTGTTGGACTGTTTGATTCTACCTTCATGATTACCTTTTACTGGATTACGATGTAATATTTCTTGCTCTAAACATCATCGAAGTAATATTCTTGTCGGCATTCTCGTGATTAATATCAAGAAGTGGAACTGAAGGAAATAGTTCCGCTACTGCTTCGATTGACTTAACAATTTGTCAATTGAAAACATTTTGCCAGAGCAAACGAATTTAAAATCATTCCGTTATTTCAATTAACACTTTCAATTAGATTGTTATTTCAATAATCTCAAAATATCTATTGCAGACGGGTGATTGATATATGCCACTTTTTAGAGGGCGATATTCACATGCTCATATCTTTACTAGTATAATAAGATTTTGTATGTGGAATGTAGGTTCCATATTCAAATGCCACTCAAAGCTTGTTGAGGCATTGCTTTTGGAGCCATTTCAAAAATCCTTCCGCTACAGTTTTCCTCATGTCCAAAACTTCCTGGGATACCCCTGCTGTCCTTTTTAAGATAATAAGCTTAAAGCTGCACATGAGTGTAGTTTCAAGTATTCGTGTAGGTCGTGACGGCTTCCTTAGCGCAGGCTATCGGTGGCGCGATCGTCGCCGCCTAAACTGCGCTTGCGACACTTACCACGGATTCTAGATCACCCACACTATTGTCGAAACTGTCTAGTTTTGATATTGCAATGTGTGTGGTAAATTGTTTAGTTTTAGACAGTGCTCTATTTAGAATGTGTGGAGATAAGTTAGTTTGTGTTTTGCTAACAATTAAATACAAAACAATATCAAGCTTTGATTTGCTAATTTATATAAAGCTAGGAATTTTATATGGGTTGAAAATTAAGGGTAAGATTGACACGGAAACGGCTAACACAAAATTGCAATTAAACTAGGTCTAGCTGTTTGTATCAAGCAAACAAAGCATAGACACAATTTCTTTTCCTCATGCAAAATCTATAACCAAACAAATCAGTTTCGCAATCAACGCAATCTAATTGGCTTGAATATTCGAGAACATTTAGTTACACTAACAGTGGTTAGTGAAATGTTTTAATCCAAGCTTTCGTCGTCGATTTGTCCTAACGACTCGTTTATTCCAGCAATGTGTTGGATTTTCTCCTCAACTCTTAAAACACGATATGCAAATGAAGTTAAAGTATTCGATGTAACTGTGGCTTCCTTGTC
The DNA here is from genome assembly GCA_947562075.1 of Orthosia gracilis. Taxonomy (NCBI): domain Eukaryota; kingdom Metazoa; phylum Arthropoda; class Insecta; order Lepidoptera; family Noctuidae; genus Orthosia; species Orthosia gracilis. The sequence continues at coordinate 62,797,041 of OX387264.1, read as the reverse complement.
TTTGTTTACTTTATTTACAAGTACCGTGACATCTTTATAGTCAATGATTATCGTCCTAATGTGGATTTTGGTTCCGCTATCTTCTTTCACATGGGCTATTTGTAACTTCTCTACGTTTTGTAGTGTTTTGGTTTAAAGTTACTGTAGTATAGTAACATGCTCTTTACATTCTTGGTATGACTATTTATCGTCTATTGTGTTCAGTAGCCACATATTCCGCTTTTATAGGTTTAGAAAAGCAGTTTGCCTTGCTTTTAGTAATAAGGTTTTTGTTTAATTTTCTGCATATGTTTCTTTCTAAACTTGATTTGGAAAACATCGCCTTTCTATAGCCATTTATTATGTCGCCCTCGTAATATGCAACCATATGCAATGAAAAAATAAACAGATTTTTATCAGTTTTGAGATGATAACTTATCACAGTAAAAATAAAATGTGCCAAACCGTAATATTTCTTAATGCATCACCAGATAATCTTTTTGGGGCATATCAAAACTGTAATTTTACAAAACATGACATATTAGGACAACTTCATAATAATAATGTAATTCTTATTTATGCCACGATTCTGTAAAATATAAACGTCTTGATACCATCGCTCATATATTTCGGAGTTACTTACTTTCTCAAGATTAAGATACGATTACGTTATTATACGTGATATCTTTATTAACATCACATAATCCTGTTTCTTTTTTCATATTTCTGCAAGTACTGGTTGTCGCCTTTGGCGAAATTGTTCTGAGACAATGTAAAGGTCAGATAGTCCGGAATTATAAGGATGAACTTACGTAAGTGTTAATCAGAATTTGGCTTTCGAGCAAGATCTTATCATTCTTGAATATATAATTGTGAACGTTAATATGGCATATTAAGTTACTCCTTCGCTTTCTACTTATTGTTCTAGCTGTCAACTGCGAAAAAAATAAAGGTTACATCCAAACCTAGAATAATTATCGTGTATATGCGATCTTTAAAAATATTTCTAAACATCTTAGATTTCTGCAAATATATCTTGAGTGTCAATGCAGGCGATATCTTTTATGATAACTGTATCTTTCTTATGATTAGGCATAAGCCCATGTATGGGTGTGTATGCCTAGGTAGTGTTTATGTGTGTGTAACAATACATGTTGGCGCGAAAGTGGCTGCCCTCTACCCTATGATTTACCTTCCACCTCGAGGTGTCGCTGATGGCAACTTTATGGTGTTATGTGTAGGGCTGTCTAAAACTCTAAGAATAGGTTCAATAGCGATGACTTGTCCGGGAATTTGGGATCACAGACAGTAAAAAAACTAGGTAGGCTAGGCAATTTACTTGAACCAGTAACTAAGAAATCATATAATCGACTACTTATGATAAAGCATTCAACGAAATCGTAATTCCCACTATTAAGTTTTTTCTTTGCCCATGTATCTTCTAAATCTAAAGGTTACCTTAGTAAAGACTGTCTCCAAAAAAAAAAAAGATTTTATTTTAATAAACGTTCACTGTGTTGTAGAACCCTAGTTCCCTTCACCGTAGCAACCCTGTCTAGAATTTCACTCCTGCGCCACAACTATGTTTGCGTACGATTTGTAATGTTGCAATATCTGCTGTGAAATCAAAACAATGGTCGATTGTAATATTTCGATATGCAGGAACCTCTGCTATGACAAATGGTTTATATTTCTATGGAGAATAATGATGTCCTTTTGAAAGTACCGACGCATTTATTCATCTTTGTGAGCTTTCGAAATAGATAGGAATGGAGAGATGATGATGTCTTGCTTTGCGACATATTCATAGCAAGAGAAACAGTCAGTGCCGTATGTTTAGACAATAGACGACGAATTTTGTCGGTCTAAGTAATCTTCGGACATAATTCTTTAAAAACTACTCTAGTAGACATCACAGAAATTTACTGTCACACATCTTAATAAATCTTCTTTTGCTGAACAAAGACTCAAAACTGAAAGTTTCTTAAGCTTTTTTTTTTCATACAGCTTAACAGCACTCTCTTCGTGACGAATCGAGGATTCCAGCCCATATGCATTCGAAATATAAATCAGTTGCATGCATTTCTCAGCTTTATAACTGTCTTATTAGATTCTATCTTCAATACGGTGTATCTCATTGGCATTTCGAGTATCATTGCTTATGCATCCAGCTATATAACTGTAAACTCAACCACACCCTCAATCACGTATTGATAGATCATTCGAGTGTTAAATCATCTTACACAACACTTATCAACTCAGTACTTATGCGATATACAAGATAATATTATCCCGAGATAGCACGATCACGGACTGTGCCGAGAATTATAGTGTGACCTAAGACCTTCACGTGAGCTGCAAATTCTCGAGACATAGTATTGAGTTGCGTGACGATTGATGTAGTACTTGAAGATGTGTGCGTGGTTAGTTATTACGTGTGAACATAGTTTGGATACGTAAATTGTGGTGTTAATTTACTTGATGTTATAAATAGGTAACTGAGTAGCCCTATTGCTGTGAGATAAATAAAGTGGCTTCTCAGGGTTTGTCAAATTCGGAGTTGCTGATTTTGTAAATGATGTAGACTATTATTAGTACTATTAGTTGTACTCTGCAAGGCAGTAATATGCTGATTATAATATAGAGGCTCTAGGTGTTTCTAGAAACTTACCTATCACTAAACTGCTTAAAATGTACTACAAATACAAGCTTATGTAGCGATTGCATAATATAGACAAAATTGTCGAGACGTATCGTTAGTAACTATTTGACTATCAGAGTAAACAGTAGCCGACTAGCCGGTGGTCAGTTTGTTCACGTGAATCTGCTAAATGTGTCACTTCTGTCGAATTTGCAAATACCATACGTCTGCTGTCTGAAGATTTCCATGACGCCACAAAATTATCAGGTGATATTCTTAACTCTTTATTAGCTGTCAATATTTTGAAGAATATTCAGTTTTATTTAAAACTAGCTTACCCGATTAACTTTATACTGCATAAACATTTGTAAATTCGCTTTCATATATACCTTACCCTGACAATAACAAACACAGCAAAAAATTCTTGACCATTTTTTGCTGTTTGTTAATTATAATGAAAGGTGATAAATAAAGGTGTAATGCAGTTCGGCAGTGATGTGATACATTAAACTATTCATTTTTGTTTATTTATAGATTAAATAGAAATATGTCGCCATCGTCAATTTTTCTTTCGTTAACGCCTACACAACATTCAAAGCGCGTGCCGCAGTTCATAACGACAGATTTTCTTTTACGAAAGTTAATAAGAATATCATAAAACCATAAAATATAGCCATCAAAGGTGACAATGGTAACCTTATACAAATTAATACACATATTCATGGTGTTGGACAGCTGGTCGCACCCACGGGCGGGGCTATCCATCCATCGGACAATATGACAAGAGAAACTAACACGGAATCGAACGTGGAATTAAGTGCAGTATCATAATTCATATTGACCGTGAGTAGGGTTTTCATGTGTGGTCTTCTTGAATTATTGTATTTGATGAGGGAGAAAACTTAGGAAAATAAAAAATATATTTTTTGTCGTTATTTGTCAGAAATATATATTCAATAAGAATATTTTCAGTTTTTCTTTTTCGGTATTAACACTACCCAAGTCTCATTTAGTGACAGTGGTTGAAAATAGCTGGTTATACGAACAACTCTGGTTGTAGTTCTTTCTAATAGAACAAATCAATTTTATCTTCAGAGACGACTTTATCAAGCTGATCATTTACTTTTTGAGAGAGAATAAATATATTATTACCGAGTACCTCATCTTCTCTTGGAGTAAGATGATCCTTGGACGATTTCTCATTAAAATTCTACAGTGATGTCAGTCTCTCCAGAGTTCAATCTATGATTCAGTTGTTATATATCTGCAAACAATGCCAATTCCTGTATACTTTCAACTGCTCCTAATACGGCAACTATTGGTAACCCTATCAGGGTACCAGTGATGGATAGTGGTACACGCCTCGAGTTCGCGTTTGTTCTGCGTCGATTATATACCACTATCTTACTATCTTTTGTACTCGTAGGAATTACGTAACACTTGTTATGATTCTATTGAGACTGTAATCATTGGGAATGTTTTGGGCATTAATTATGATTTAAGGAGGGGCGCAAGCACTTTACATTGGCAATCTGTATAGCTGTATACCTTCGATATATATGTATGTGATATTTTGAAAGAAACGGATTAAAGCAATAACATTTTGATTTTTTTTAACTTTAAACTCTTTGAAATTTACTTTACTGCTATTCAGTCGATTCAGCAAACCATTTCTATTGTGATTTGTGTGCACCGTGCCTGTTTCATGTACTGTTACTGAAAACATTTTGCTCACTCTAAATAGCTGTATATCTACGATATGAGATGTCTTGGATGAAACAGAGTTGGTCGTACGTAACATCGAGTAAATTAAAAACAATGCAATGATTAATTTATCGCGATCATCCCAATTGTTTCATCATACACAATGTTATCATACAATCGGTATGACGTGATAGTACAAACTACAATTACATACGAATCATCTGTAACAATAATTGAAATCGTTTCCATGAGGACCTTATCGAGATTGATACAGATTTTCCAAGAATATTTGGAGTCGGCGGGGTTTTAGTTCGATGCTTTTTACTTTTAGATCGTGTTAATATAGATAATACAGTGAAACACAATGATTCCATACCATACGATTTGATATAAGCGAATGTTTTCGTTAACGTGATCGAGTAAGTACGAGTATAAAAACTCGCACTAGGCCCTCGGATCACGTTACTGCAGCATTTCTTCTTAGCAATAAGCTTTTAAAGTCACATTTCTATGTAAACGACCTATTTGGTACCGTTACTATTGCTCTGTTAATTTCTTCAAATTATCCTCTTATATGGCAAGAATTTCCTATCCATAGAAAATTTCAAGACCACTTAAATTGATTACACTTAAACTGTATTTTATCTAATTGTATATTCATTATCAATGTCCATTAGTTTGTTCCTTTGTACACCCACGTGCGTTTGCAAATGAGAGCCGTAGCTCGATGGTATCTCTACACCATACTAATAATTACTTTTATTGTTTCAGGTAAGTTGAGCAATTGATCCAATGGTTGAATTTTAAGGGCAAGTACATGATATTATTTTGTTGTAAAGGATTGTCTGCAATGAGGTGTAACATCGATAGATTCTTTTTTATGACTTTTTGTACTAAATATGAAATGTTTTATGAACCTGCTTGGTTTTCCTACAGATTTTTTTTTGTTATGCTTTCCATGCATTTGATATGTTATCTCTTCACCATAGTTGATTTAATGGTAAAGAATAGGTACCTATATCATAAAGACAACCTTTGTACCTATGTGCATTTTCTTGATTGCGGCTTCTGTTTTTTTTTCAATTGATTTTGATTGCGCTATAAAGTTTAATAGATGCATAATTATATTGGCCAATTACTTTCCACCGGACATATAGCTTGTTTAATAAACCTTTCTCTAAGTTACGTCTGTGTCCGCGTCGTCTGTGATCTTTCGTTAATCGACATCCTCTCAGGACATTTGTCTGGTCCTTAGTTCCGGAGTTTAGTTTTAAATGCTGCACTCTCATGGTCCTTATAAAACTAGGACTTATAGTGTCATTTTCACACGACCAGCGGCTCAGCTGCTATATATTTTATTTAACATTGGTAGACCATCTCACCTAATGGTAAGCGATGACGTTGTCGATGATGGAGCATACTATGCATTGATTTATTATGTATCAACGATATGAGATTAACGCGCGATTTTAAGTTATTTCGAGATTCTAGGATAATTAGATGTTATTCGACTTAATAATATGACTTCAAGTGAATACTGATGTTGTTATGGAAACTTCTAATCTTGATTTTTATCATGAAGGTAAGACGCTATTTTTAAAATACTGCTTCCTCAAATCACATTCGCAGCAGGAAGAGCTAAGCATGGTTTTGACTCATTTAATAAGTATCTCGTCCATGTTTAGCCAAGGAACTAAAACATAGCATGTCTTGAAAACCACCTGCAAGCTTTAAGTTACACTCCAATGCTACCAGACCTTAACACCAATTGACATAAAACTAAACCCGAACAAAGGTTGACTGTTACAATGACAGTAACGTTATTGTGTAGTCAATGTTTACCGATAGGAACCACAGATACACGATCGTAACACTAAGATAATACCCTCTCGTTTGTAGGGCATGTTTTATTAGCTCTGTTTGTTTTGTTTGATTACGATCTAATTATAATCGTGTTGTTAATTTGAGTTTGTAGACTTTAAATGAATTGAATATTTGAATGAAAGAATTTCATCATGTCATCATCATATCAGCCGAAAGACGTCCACTGCTGGACATAGGCCTCCCCCAAGCGTCACCACATTGACCGGTCCCGTGCGTCCCGTATCCAGCGGAGCTCCCCGCAAGCTTCATCAGGTCATCGGTCAACCTGGAGGCCTTTCAACGCAACGTCTTCCGGTTCCCGGTCGCCACTCCATAAATTTTCTGCCCCATCGGCCATCCGTTCTGCGAGCAATGTGCCCTGTCCACTGCCACTCAACTTTGGCAATTCTTCGGGCTATTTTGCTAACCCTGGTTCTCTTGCGGATCTTTACATTTCTGATTCGATCACGCAAGGATACTCCGAGCATATCCCTCTCCCAATTGCCCTTTGAGGTTTGGGTGACTTTAAGCTTTATGATGAGGCCCATTGTGAGAGACCACGTCTTTTAGATGAAATTCTTTGCTGGCAATAAAAACACAATTGTTTTTGATTATATGGAATGGTAGCAGAGTAGAAGATCTAATATCCAATCAAAGTCACGTTTTATAGGTATTAAATCAAGTCAACTCTTCCCCCATAGCTACCAAGTTTGTAAAGTAGGTAGGACATTATTTTCACGCATCTTGTTGTGGTTGCCAATTACTGTAATGATAAGTTTTTATTTTTTCAAAAGATCCTCTAAAAATCCTTTCATACTTAATTAAGTCTCGAATCAATACACAGGGTTTTAGTAAGCGGAAACTTAAAGTTACTAAAAACCAGACCAGGCTTACATGACCCAGGACCGAACTCGTGTTTATACGCAGTTTTATCGCCGGACGCGGCTCCCTTATATATGTGATTACGTGGTGTAAGTGATAAGAAAGTCGATAATACAATTTAAATTATTAGATGTTTGCATAATTTAGACTTCATCGAGTTATTAGTATCTTCAAGGTGTAAGTATTGCTTCTAACTCGTTTAATTTTAGGTTGCTTTGAAAGATTCTTATATGTGAGAGCCAGGTATACATTAGCGAAACGTAATTCTTCAATACATGCTATTTTGGTAATTTCTAACTCGATTAGACTAGCAGTCGACACCAACGCAGTTGCCAGAAGCAAGCCAGTTAGTGATTATCATCAAAGAAACCTAGAAAATATACTGTTGTCACTCATAATAAAATTAAGCCGCAAAGATTTTTCTATTTATTAAGAACAGATTGTGACCCTTTAACTGATTCATCTAAAAAACCCCATCTATCATCTTTATATCATCCCTATCTCTTCTGTGATTTCTAATACATGTTGGCTATTTAATAGAGATGTTTCCTGGGTAGAAAAATGATAATTCTATATAAACCGTCAGTGAGATTATCAAATATTATTGGACACGTATTGACAATGATAAAGTGCATCAAAGTTCTGGAGTGGGGGCTTGTGACGTCACTTGTCAGTATAAAGTGTACTAGCGGCGTGACGTCACACGACATTTCAACGCATTGTATCATCGTTACTTTATTTTTACGTGTCAAAAGAAAAAATACGTGTGCAATATTTTTTATTAATCTATCTGACGGACAAAATTACAACAGCTAAACAAAATTCAACCTGTGACAACGCGGCGGCAGCTGCATTGAAAACCAACTTTAAGTCTTAACAAGTCAATTGATTTAACAATCCACTTTCCAACATACCATTATCTACCCTTCCACCAAATCGCTATCACTTGCCAACAGTCACGAATGATCGACGGTCAACCGTCCGTAACACAACACACTACGACTCGTATCGATTCTATGTCCAACTATTACCGCCATCCTTGTTTCCCTAATTTTATTGAAACCCGTTAAATTGTCGGGTGCCCATACAAATCTGAATGTGGGAGTCGTAATTGTGGGGAATGGACCGTATGTTATTGTTACCGTGTGTGGCTGCGTTTGTATTAGGGATTTAACCTTAACCGTGGTGGCGGAAAACAAGGATGGAGTTGGAGAAAATGTTTGTGTTGCCGTAGGGTTATCGCCAACAAAATTGGCTTGCCTTCTTTTCTTTGGAAAACCACTTCGTATTGAGATCCTTAAAAACTGGCCGTTTTAAATTTTTAAGGCAGAAACTGTCTGTTCTGCGATATCCATTTGCTCTTTCCTTTGCATCTGATTATAAGGGTCACCGTAATATCAAAATTATCGTTCATAGATTTGTCTATAACAAAAATAAGCAATCAAAGAACAATTTGATCACCATGTTTGAACCCATTGTTGAGGTTGCAACAATGTTCCAAAAGTTACTTAACCATTATTGTTTATGAGTCCCTTGCCGACTTTCTAAGCAAACTTCCGTGGCACAATAAAAATAACAAAGCTGTCAGTTAAGCCCAATTACCGTATCCTAATCCGTAATCACTAATCAGGTGTTGACCGTAACGGAGTATTGGGTAACTAAGTACCTGCAGATATTATTAGCCAACCCACAGTACCAATAATAGAGAAACAGAAGACACATTTCAAACAGACTGCAAGATAAGTATGAAAAATATAAATACAATTTAACATAAATATGGTTGTTGCAAATTCTGACACTGAGGATACACTATTAAGAGATTACGATTTAAATAATAAATTAGAAAAAGCTATTGAATGTACCATAATCAAGGCTTGTGAAAATGGCTGAGATGGAAAACATCACCATCTCTTAAAAGGCACAATTCGCTACACCTTGAAACCAATAGGGCGGTACAAGTCGCTACTACCTTGAAACTGCTAAGACAAAACAATCTGTTCAAGGGTTGAGACATGTTGAGGGTCCATCAGTCTCTTCCCCGGGTACATACAACCAGGTATATACCAAAATTTTGTTAGTGGTACAAGATGTAGCGACTTGTGCCTCTAGTACAGTATTTATACTAATCTCGTAAACGGAATGCAAAATATTACAAATAAACTATTTCTCTTTGTAACTGCTTTGATTGTAGTTAATCAACCACTTATAATCCTACTTAAAATAACATCCTTAAAAGTTAACCTTCTTTTGTTTCTAACCTGTTCTTCGCTTACGGTAAGCCACGGGTCACTTCACACGAAGCGAGGAATTACGCGACATTGCCCGGGGCAGCAAGCCGATTGTGCTCCCACTCTAATGTGATGTGAAATGTCTGCGGGCACCTTATTGTTAGCCAGGTTATCTGCACAAATTGCCCACTAGAAATCTATTGGAAAATAGGAACCGCTCGCGGCTAAGATTTTCTCAGAATATTCGCGATTAGATGAGAAATCGTTTGATTTGATGATTGATATGTTTCCTGGTGTTGGGTAATTTACTGTAAGTATAGTAAATAATAACGATACGGATGATCAACTGTTTGTTGGACATTGATGTGAAAAATACCCAGCTAAAATTAGTGTACCAACATCGTTTGTCGAAACAGTAAGGAACCAACTGGGTCTATTCACACCAGCAAATAAGACAACATACTTGAAGTAGTCGAATCAGTCTTAGCATGTTATTTAGTGTTGTTAATTATTATCGATCTTGCCATCTTGTTTGCCAACCTTCCCAAACAACCCAAAACAAATTACGTACAATCTGACTATTAATGTGAGACCTTTAAAATCCGTACATCACCTTCGCGTGGGCATAATGTGGGCGGAGCTTGCAACAGTCTAGCAGATGTGCAGCGATCTCACGGAAACGATGCTCTCTGAATTATGGATAGCAGAACTTAGAATTTAGCTAGTATTGAGGAAAGGGTTAGGGCTTGCTAGAATATATTTGAATACTGAATCGATTGGTGAAGGGACTTGGGATTAGTGATAAAGATAATGTAGGACCTAGACAAAGTTTCATCCCACATGCGACGGCGATGGACGAAATGATAAATTGTAAGGGATTGAACGGTGATATTTCGATAGCGTTTGACAACCCCTTACATTTTTGTATTTTTTTCTAATCGCCCTCGCGACTATTCCGTTTACTTGTTTGGAGCCTCTGATCAGCGAAGAAAATATAATTAACACAGTCAAAAAAACTGAAGGTATTGTAGATGATTTTGCCGGGTAGCATTGTAAAGGTTTTAAGAATAAAAACCATGATTAACTTGAATGACCCGAACCAAAATTTGGTCACTGAAGTGGATTGGCAATGACTGTGTCCGAAGCACTGTGCGAGCGACTTTGTTCTATTTTAAGGTAAGCATAATTTATTTTAATGCTAATAATAAATTAAATGATTACTAAAACCAAGATAATTTCCAGTTTTAGCAAAAGTCGAAGTAGGTAGCATTAATTATAGGAATATAAAAACCAGCCAAAATAAAAATAGAAGAATTTGTCGGCTTTTTAACGATGACCAGTTTCCTTTGCGTAACATTTGTCACACTGTGAATATTGGCGTTTGCCCAAAGTCAATATGATTTAGAAAGGATTGAAAGAAACCGTCGAAATATGTTTCCACTTTTCTGTTATTTGTCAAAGGTTTTTAATCCATTGTTCTGATTGGAAGTAGCATTTGAACCAGAAGACTTCTATTTTCTTTATGTTGTACATTAGCTTCTCCAGCAGGTTTTTATTCCGAGGGAATATATTCCCGGGATAAAAAGTATTTTATGTGCTATTCCTAACTAAAATTTATCTCTGTGTGCCCAATTTCATCCACATCCTTTCAGCCGTTCTGGCGTGATTGAGTATCAATATAATATTAAGTAAGTAGTAAGGTGATCACACTAATCACACAAGATAACCTAAACAATTTATTGGATTTCAAACATAAATCAGTTTGCAATATTCCAGCTTCTGAAATCAAACATAACACTTATTGGATGCAACCCAATGCAACCACAATCTTTGTTTCATCGGCATCCATAACACTAACCGTGGACCGTAAATTTTCACTCAACAATCCACAATTTGCATGCATAAAATTGTTTAGAAAGTAACCATTTCCATACATCAGACGTACGTTCCTGTTGGCACATCCAATATTTATCTGGCAGAATACGGAAGCTCGCCACGCAACGTTCAAGACCGGGAAGCGAACACTAATAATTGTAACTCGATATAAATGAAGAGATAACGTCTATTACTACTGTTTAAGGAAGCGTAGTCAGTTTCCTTTGATATATTGCTTACAATAACACAGGTGTTTAATGTAAATGAGAAAGCTCTAACTTCCAATGGGCTTCAAGGAGTAAAAGGTGGTTAGACAAATGGTGCTTGTATTGATTCATTCAAAGATAATTTTAAACGAATAAAGCTTAATAAATATCACAAACTTTGAAGGCATATAATAGACCTAGATGAATTACAGTATATCTGTCTGCATATGCAACGCTGGCTAGATGTAGAAGACGGTTAAAATAACTCTTATATCTTCGTCAAGAAAGCTTTCTGAAGTTAAACGACATTAAATCTTGATTATACATGTTTTATGACTGCATGATTTCTTCACAGGCCTTTATAATTCGTGAAGCGTCTTACGCAAATATAAGGGCTGAATCATTCCCATTAAAAATCAATTACATCTCTCCTTAAGTCAGTGTCGCTTTTACCAAGACCACGCATTTCAAATCTTGTCCATTGTTGTATGTACTTCTTTTGTGAAGAAAAACGTGACTGCGTACTACGACAATGTTGTTGGTACCTCAGAACCTTCGATGAATGTGTGGAAGATCAAGTCACACGCGACAAAATTTACGCTTCCTTATTCAGAGATGCATCTTTTATGTTTTGATATTCGTGTTCTGTGTTTGTAAGTTCAGCGTTACTTTCGGCAATCTCTGCCTCTTAAGATTTTCAATCTTAGTAAGGAAGAATTATTAACTTCAAAACAAATTTTGTCAGTGTTGTTAGCAGTGATGTCTTTACTCGAAAACTTTTCTTCGTTACCATATTTCTTCAAGTGAATTACATCAATTATTTCGTCACTTTCAAAGTGATTTATGATGACATCACATTCCTTTTAGTTTATCGAACCGCACATCAGTGAATAATAGAATTGTCTTCTATTATATAACTGATAGATAGCGATGAGCCGTATTGAATTGATCTTGAATTATTGAGTTCCAAATTATATTCATTTTCTTCGTCAATCTTTCCAATCTAGGAATGATCGATTGGATTTAAAGTAGGATGTTATATTTTGAAATACATCAATTTGTTAGTACAAAAACTGATTTATCTTTCAAGTCCAGGCCACTTGAAAGGGCTTGGAGAAAGTTCGGCAGTTCTTTCGACAGTCGGCCCTCATTGTGTTTCGATCCCGATTTATGTTGAAGCATCAATCTTTTGCATTGAACAGTTTTGCTCTTATTGTTAGAAAGTACTATGCTAAATGTTTTTCTGCCAGGTTAAGATTTCTATTTCATTAACTTGACATCAATTTTAATCTTCCAAAGGCTTGTTGTGCTAAGGTGACTTTTCATTGGACTGATTCCGTTTTATTATATAGCTGCAGTTTCATTTACAAGCAATCTTTGAGTGTGTCCTTCCTGTATAATAATGTTTGTAATATTGTTTTTATTGTTCTTTTTATTTATTTATTGCTATTTCAATGCTTTGGCCTCAAAGTCTAGATACAAAGTATTCATTAAAAACTCATAAACTTTCTGTTTCGTATGTCAATAAGCATGAATGACTCGCATTCAGAGTAACATTTGGGCGCTGTTTATTATCCCTTCGTTACGAACATATCTCTTTAAGATTTCGTACCAGAAGACCCTTCACTTGTTTATCAACAGTCTTACGAAGAATATGGTTAGGCTAAGTACTTGATAAATATAATTTTCGGCCATTGAAGATTATATTTGATGAAAATAAGAGTAACGCGTATAATGCAACGGTATTAGGTAACTCACTATATTGTGATAGTACCATTATAGCTTCCGTCAAACAGACAAGGGATCCAAATTATGAATCGATAAAATGATTAAGATCTTCTCATGCATATTATTTCTCGAATTAGTTCGTATTCAAACGTTTATTGGCAACAATGACAATAAAATTGACAAAAGAGCTAATCAGATTTATTCAATTGAATAAGTCATTAAAAATTATATTGATGATTGTGATTTTTCGACGGTCATCGCTTGCCCCGAAGATGTTTCCGGCATCATACACAATATGTAACGTATTGTGAGAGAAAGCAGCCCATCTTATTGCCAATTACGCTTTTCTCTTTCACACAATTCCACGCGACATTCCCCAGTACTTTTTATAATGATTGTTTACGCGATTTTCTTTCCGAATATGTTGTCTAATGTCCATATTCGTCAGAAGAAGTTGTTCTGTAAAAAAGCAATTAGAAATTAAAAGTAAGCTTCTTCTTCTTAGCGTGTCGATGGCAAATATAAAAATACTAGAACCCTCGAAAATTCTCAACATTGAGCTGTCAACAGTGGGTAAACAAATATAAATGAAAAAATGAAAATATAGGGGAATAGTATATATCTTATTTTTTCCGTTTATGGGATATCTTTTAAATTGGTCCAATATTGGAGGAGGAAATAGACGAGAGCCAAACCTCGAATTGTTACTTTTTACTAAGGAAATTCAGTCGGCGCTCTCCGCCCATATTTCCTCTTAAGGTTTTCGCGTAAGCAGGTGCAGGCGCACTTAGAAATTGATCTATATCGATGACATAGTACGCTTATAAACTGTAGCAAAATCCTTCTTTAATTACGGTCTGAGTACGCAATAACCATAGTATCCATTTTAATCTTAATACTTCCAATATCCATTGCGATACTTAAAATTAAATTGAATGTATTTTTAACCGACTTCAGTTCATTACTTTTAAATTAGTGGTATTGCAAATATTCAAGTGTCTTGCAATTAATTTGGCAAATACATTATATCTGCTTTATCCGCTTCCTAGATGTCAGTTTTGTTTTCGTTTTGACACTAAATGAAATGCATTCTGCTGAAATAAGGTCAAAAATGTTCTTATATTTTCTAACGCTATGTAGGTGATGTTTGTCGTTTAACGCACCAACGAAACTAATGTTAGATAAATATTTATCGTTTCTGGTGTTGTGTAACTCAATTTAGAAGACAATAGTTCAGATATAACGTTTTTCTATGCCGCGATATATTGTGTTTGTATTGTTATTACCAATTTTTCATAACACTTCTTTCTGGTTCATTTCGATTTACATTTTCCTCAAAACCCATTTGTTACTTGTCTCTTCGTATTGTTATGTTACTGCTACTAAAAGCATTTATGTTGCGATGATCTAATTCTACCGGGTGCCTAATTTATGACGTGTTATTCGATCGATAACTATAGAAGATCTCTTTAGATAGCAGATGCGAATTGAGGTCAGCGCTACACCTAAAGCGTTCATGCGGCCACTTAAAGCAAAAATCGTGAGATGTTCGTTTCGAGATTTTGCCAATATTGAAACGTGTATCTGAATTTTATGATGTTATTTTGTATTGATGTAATGTGGATTCTCAATTTCCAAATACGGCCGCTCTATGGCCTTGAACTGGACTGAACTGTTGCTGCATCTATCAACGAGGATATGTTAATTGTAAGCAGACTTCCGAGAATCCTTGGCCACTCATTGGCGTGCTTCCGTTCGAACAAAGTCTGTCTCGTGCCTCTCGTTCCGCCTAAACGCGCTCCGATAACAAAAATAGAAGTTCAAACCGATTCAACATTGGACAAGAAAAAAGTCCTGCCAAATACACAAAAAAGTGATCGCCCCATTCCTCTCTGGCTAATGCTCGGAAACTATTCACGTCGCTGTAAAGTTTATCCTGCGATAAGACTCGAACGACGTTTGACTGGTGGCCGTCTCGTTCTCGCTTGACGGATTCTTCTATAGTGAGGGAGACAGAGAGGTAGGGCGCAGTCCGCGTGGCCGTTGATGTTTAGTTTGAAACGGATCGGAACAGTTTGCGAGTCGCCGGCTCTGCGCACGGCCGACTGACGCAGGCAGTTTGTTGCGCTCAACTCGAGAATTTATTTTAACACATTTTTTTAACTGTTTTATAATCGTTTAGACAAGTGCCTTATTGTTAATGGATGTGATAGTGAATGCATGACATGTAATAAATTCGAACAACTAAAAGCAAATGAAAAGTAATACCGTGTGGATTTTCTGAGACGTCTTGAGTTTTGTGTCCTTTTGGTATAAAAATTTTGCAGTAATTATGTTACGGATTTAAGTTTCATATTTCTTTGTTAACTGTATTGTGTTGGAGCACGTTTCTACCCGTATATTGGCACGAGCCTTTAATAATAATAGTGCACCGAAACCAGTTTGCGAGTGCGGTTCGGCTGTGGTTATCCTGACTTATATGCGGGCGTCTTTCTCGTGAACGAATTTCGACGCATCTGTATTCTTTTGAAGGCTGCGACTTCAGTTGATTTTCTTACATCATCATTATTTTTATATTTGTTTTTTGAGGTGTCAATAAATGGTGTTATCTGTAAAAAAATGTAATCAGTCGTGTTACTTTTATCATAATCTACTTTGATATAATTAGTGGCTTGCATCTTTGGCTAATCTGTCCAATCACTAGACTGATTCACCTTGACCGTTTAATACGATGGCGATGCATTCAGACTTTCTGTTTCGAGGTTACTGTAATCCTGAGCGCACCTTGTAAAGCTTAGCTCGTTGCAATAATTAACATATTTAGTCACTAACTGGCATTTGAGTGTAGACTGTTTGGTGACTGACCTGTACATGTTGTTATTAATACTTGATCAATAACACCCGTGTTGTAAACAGGTTGTCATTGTTTCTCATGACTGGAGTGTTCAACAGCGTCTGCATCTCGAACATTAACATGTAGCAATCCGTTACCTCACAAAGTAATTGTTTATCTTGCATAAACCGTCTCATCATGTCCAAAGTTAACAATAAATTAGAATGTCCATTTATAAACACCAGTTAATCGTAGTTAACTGCACATAACTAATGTAAACATATTGTCATGTGTGGGCAGTTCAACTGGCGCCGTTAATTTACTATGCAACTTACTAATTGCATCCATGCACCAACAATATCTATGTTTTGGCACCTTTGGCTACGATAACTTCGAGTTTGTCCACTTGCATTGTGTCCGTAGCGATTTCTTTGAATTCTGTTATTTTTCCAAGAGTCGCTCCACGCTTCGCTTCGCTTCTATACGTGACTTCATAGACTGCATTTTTTGCATCTTGTCAGCATGAATTCTCTTATCTAACAGAAACTTGCAATCTAGTTTCAAATTACCCAATTCACCTGTAGCAATTGAGTGATTTTGTCTATTTTCGATTATAATTCCACCGCTTCTAATCTGATACTTCCTGTGACTCATGGCGTATGTATCGAAGCTGCGAGTACCATCAGTTGCGTAACCTGAAGGTGGCAAGTCTCCAAGTTGTCACGCGAAAATGTATTACTTCCATGGAAGAAAGCGAAAATTGGAACCCAGTGAACTTCCTGCCTGATTGTCAACCACTCACTCATTTGTTATATTTTGTTTATGTCCGAAACTGAAAGGCTGTCTTAATTATACTTGTTTCTGAAACGCTTGATCGCTTGCTAACTATTAGTGAAATTAAATTATACGTCATTAAGCAGACAACTGGCGTTGATGACTCACCTCGAATTGAAAGCCACAGTTTAATGTGTTTCATTTTCAGCTTTGTTAACCGATCGTTGACTTTCGACTGTTATGACACTGGCCAATTAGTTCGCTTAGAAGAATTTTACCAGCATTGTGTATTTTCTTATTTTGCAAGCATTTCTAGATTTAATTGCCATCTTTATGACTTTAAGCTTTAAATTAAGTGGGTCGTCGAGTAGATGTCTACTTTTTATGAGCTGTTTGCGGTGTTTTTCGTCCGTGGTCTCGATTTCATTGCACTGCATTTCTCTTGTTTCTTTTTATTCTGACGCTGCTTCAGCTTATTAATATATTTTCTCTTTTGTACCTATTTGTGAATATTTTGATTTTGTAGTAGTTTTATCGCTATGCAGCAAGCTTATGTTCTATTGTTAGTAAATTAACTTTCAAAAACATTGCTCATAAAGTAACCGAGGTGACACCGCACTGGGCTTCTTGGGTTAATTCTTTTATGTTTTCTCATGCTTTATGACTGAAACAATAAGGTTCAATTCAAATCGTATTTCTA
Source organism: Orthosia gracilis (assembly GCA_947562075.1). Taxonomy (NCBI): domain Eukaryota; kingdom Metazoa; phylum Arthropoda; class Insecta; order Lepidoptera; family Noctuidae; genus Orthosia; species Orthosia gracilis. Next base: position 62,779,628 of record OX387264.1, on the reverse strand, counting down.
AAGGCGCCCGCATGTTTTCTTTTTCTCCTTTTTTGGACGGTTAAGGATGATGTCCGTTAATGTAGTTTCGATAAAAATATTTTACGGCATTGGAATGTTTCTTGTATCTATTGCATTTTATCCAAACTAACAATTTAATGGTTGCCCTGCATGTTAGAATCTAGTTTGTATAACATTTTTTTGTACCAAAAGAACACTCATAACGTTCCGTTTTTAGACGAACAATCGAAATAACAAAGTGACCTGTAACAAGTGCTCTTATAAACGAAGTACAAACATATTTTTGGTATTTTAAACAATTGAAAGCGATACGTATGATTTTACATTGGATCTTTATCTTCACGATTGGGACCACAACCACACTGGACCGAGCATTTCGCGTTTAGTGAGATGATACAAACTATTAGGTAAGTTTAATAAAATAAGGCATAAATTATATGTTCAGAATCTTATCATGTTAGCACCTGATTGAAATGATAGACATGATTTGATTCTTCAAAATCAGCAGCTACCCGTGACATTCTGGAGACAAGCCATCTAAACATAAACAAGATAATTATGATGACACTTACCGACCGGCATATTAACATCGATAAAAGCAACAGACTTCTCTAATCCAATAAAGAATATATAGCGTGCATATATCGATACCCAGTATCTCAGTACATATAAAATTAGCCAACACTCATCAAATGTAATTTATTCTTCGTCAGCATGTGTGGCTCTTTTATGGTACTTTCTTTGACACGCCTTGTAAAATGATTGCCCTAAAACGGAGTGCCCATCTGTTAGCGATAGCCGATGAGCTTTGATTGACAGCTGACGTTTATCTTCTTTATAACTTTTCAAAAAGATTTTACACAGCTGTTTAAATATTTGTGAATTTATTTACAATCGAATATGATGAAGAATTTCTTGAAGATATACTTACTGGTTCTGGAACTGGTTTAATAAAGTATGAGAAAGATAATGATTTGATTAGCTTAGGCCCAGTTTTTTGAACCGTGGTTAACTCAACCAGTACTTAAATATACTGACCAATGGTTTAAAATTTCGGTGAAACGCTTTTATTCATCAATCTTTAGCCGTTTTTAGACCATTTGTGGTCAAATAAGTTGGTTCTCGCCGAACTTCTTGCTCGCCCTCAAGTTGGCTTTCCAATGTGCAAGGCACGGATCGGTGATGTTATTGTATGAGATATACTACTGCGCAGCCATTGTAGCCAACTTCAGGGCGGCCAAGAACTTTGGTGAGAACTATAACTACGGATCTCAGAAAAACTGGGGCTCAGAAGCAATGAAATATACCAAGCTATAAATGAATTTATATTTAAAGATGGTGAAGAGCTCGTGGCTAAATAATAACAGCCGCACGGGTCGATCATCAAGGTTAAGCAACGCTGGACGAGGTCGGTCGGTGGATGGTTGACCATTTCAACATACCGAGTTTCCTCCGTGCCTCGGCAAGCACGTTAAAGCGTTGGTCCCGGCTGTCATTTGAAGATCTTTGACAGTCGTTACTGGTAGTCAGAAGCTTGAGATCTGACACCAGTCTTGCCAAGGGGTACCGTGTTACCCAGTTACTGGGTTGTGGAGGTCAGATAGGCAGTCGCTCCACGTTAAACACTAGTGCTCAGCTGAATCCGGTAAGACTGGAAGCCGACTCCAATATAGTTGGGAAAAGGCTAGGCAGATTGATTGGTTAGAAAATTGAGAATAGTAGGCACGCCTAATAATACAGTTTTCTCACTGTTTAGCATTCAAAACCAATAAACCGACAAATTTATAAAAGCAATACCTAGTTTAATTTGACGTTACTCAAAATTATTAGGGCTGTGTTACCATTAAGAAAGTTTTAAACGGAATTCCGATTAACGATTGCAATTAAATAATATTTTTTTACGATTATTTGTATCGCCCTTTTATACAACTATAAACATCGATGTAATTCTTGCTGGTCTGCTATTCGATTCGTATTCGATTTAGACAGTTGACTCACTGACCTATTAGCCTTCCTTATTCTGATTGCACATTATGTGCATTAATTGATTTAAACCATGCTAGTTGAGATATTGTTTGGAACACCTAAATCAAAATATAGCAGCTTGGATATGGAACTTAAAGAAACCATACAACAATCCGTTGGATATTGAGCATATATAAAGTTGAAGGCATGAGCCGTCTATGATCGCTTTATTTATTTTGAAATGTGCAAAGGAAAACTATATACCACAAGCGAATTAAGCCCCAATAAAGATTACCCATTGTTCGATAGCAGAATTTTACTCTGCTATTGAACAATCTTTTATGGAGATATCGCTATATTTAAAGCATCTTTTAATGGACCCAGTCTATACGATTTATATTAAATTCCTAGACTGTAATTTAAAAAATAATTGGGATACTTAATCTAGATTTTACCCATAAATGTCTCTTTTATATTAACTATCGGGCTTCTCAAACAAAAGCCGTAACTGATGATGTCATGTATCTTTAGTTATAGTACGAGTAAATGTATTTTTAAATACCCCTTATACACAATCCCAGACATTAAGATAATTTTATACTAAAGCCAGTGTTTTGTCGTAATTAACGTTCAGACAGACACATTCATTAATGCAAATAAGACTGAACTTGGCCACGTATCAAATCTCATTAATTTTATGCGGACACACTCGAACTTGGCCTTCTTTACCAGAAAGTATGTAGTTTATACACCAGTGTAGTTAGCTTGGTGGTGTTTGTTCGTTGACGACATCGACATATGTTCAACCATCTAGTTAATTAACCTTTATCACTTCGTTATTAACTACTAACTCTTTGTGTAATTTATTTCATTACAACTGCACTAAAAAGGGGAAGGAAAAATATCGTGAGGAAACCGGTATATCCTAGAACCAAAAATTCGAATACATGTGACATATGTCAATCCGAACTGGGCCCGCGTGGTGAATTAAAGCCCAGTCTCTCTATGAGAGGAGGCTTGAGTTCCAGCAGTGGGAACAATAAAAAGGCTGATGATGATGATTAACAACCAACAACAGCTGCTTTGCGTTTACAAACTGTTTGTACAGTAACACATTCTTTATTCGTTCCATGACTTGGTAAAACTGTTTCAATATGTATATTTGCATCAGTAACTTACTTAAATATAAAATGGTAGGCCCGCTTAATTTGTGTTTGACTACAATCCTTCATAACCATTTATCCATCGTTATTAAGACGTTCTGCTTCGACAACTCCACGGTCTGAGTCGACATTTACATCCTGAAGTTCGGTATGTGCTCTGTCGCCAATTAGTGTATTTTCCCACATATTATTACCAAGATATTGGTGAATATGTGCGTGCTTGGGTTCGGATCCGGCTGTTGTTGCAACGTTCTCTTCACGCCCCAATTCTCCACGAGTTTCGTTGCCATTTGTTTTGCTCTATTATAAACGCCATTTTGTTCCTTTTTTACTTTTAATTCACCTCTTGTTGGTTCAATTTGGGCTTTTAAGAGCTGATTGATAGGTTATGAATGTTATGGTTATTACTTTCAAATTAAATGCTTGAAACGAATGCGTGCGTTTGTGATATAACTGTTTTGGTAATATGTATGTGGGTCTTGCGATATATTCGTATCAGTGATTAAATTTGATGCATTGATTACAATGTTAACTGTTACAACACTGATTTGAGTGGCCTTATTTGAAAGTTGAATTTGGTGACCTAAAAATATCCTGTTTAGCGATAGGCTGATTATTTTAACAGTATGGCTTGTATTTCCTTAATTAATTACTGATTAGAAGAAGCTGACAGACAGCAATTGGCTGCTAAAGTTACAGACACAAACAACAATGTAAATGCAACAGCAAATGCAAAATGACGGAAATCTCAAAGTAGAGGCTTTTCTCAGCACTCAGCATCATTTCTGTTCACCGCACACAATTCGTGGAAGCGATTGAGTCACCCACACAGCGGTTACGATCTACCCGCGAACTAAAAAGCGTATAACAATGCGAGCCGAAAGCGGCATCACTCTAAATGTAATCTGAATGTACCGCTACGCTGTTGCAGTCAGTTGTTATCCAGACTAGGTCAGTTTTTGTCGAATGTGCCTCTGATGGCTTTCAGACCACTGATGGTCATACTTTTCGTCGATGTTGAACTTCATTTGCAGCCTATTTATGTTTTTTTTGGTATCGTAGGCTAAATTATGAGGTGTTTGCAACACGTGGGTTTCGCCATGAGCTGATCTATAGCTTAAATTTGCCTAAACTAGCCAGTCTTATTTCTTCATAGTGTATAGTAGTGTATAAATATCTATAGTATATAAAAATCCCGAGAAATATTGGAACACTGCTAATCTATTATACTTCCAAGTTATACACATTTGTTCAGCTAGATGAATGGATAATGTTTTTAGGAGTTCATGTTGAGAATATACTATTTAACTGTAGTACAAAGTAGACTGCAGCAATCCGCTACACTGTGAATTTCTTCAATGCACCGTGATGCATCTGCAGCACGCTTCATAGTTACAAAGTAAGCCAACGTTCTGACCCCAGTCTGTGCTGTAAACATTAACATTTTCTACATCATTTCAAATTCAGCTACTTAAAGATTTGTTTTTATTTCCTTTCTCTTACCAACAGAACATCACGCTTTTATATTTTACTTTTCAACACGTACTCCATTGCAACTTTGTTACAGAAAAAATATTGAGACTTGAGTTACGACGGAATGACATTTCAGGTTTTTCTTTTTGTAGTATGTAGAACACTGTCACTCAAGTCTTTAAATATAGCACAGTTTTCTTCTAATAGGTGCCCAAGGCTAAAACTAACCGTTTTCTTTTCACTAGAGCGAAGTGCGTAGTAAGAAAAATACTATATATACTACATACTTGAATAATTTATATTTCGCCTTGTTGATATCGCCGATCTGTTTCTTGCTACCATAGAATCTCACCTTGTTAACGACATTTCTTGTGTTTCCAGTCTTAGTATCCCTATTATTGTCAATTTCTCCCTGCCCTTTTGGCTTATCACGGTAGTATTGCACCTTGTTCACAATAAATGATTACCAGTTGAAGTCCCATGCATCATTGGCGCGGGTTCAAAGATTACAACAATATACTATGCCATGGCGATCGATATCTGCTAGCATTTTCGTTACCTATTTACCTCATTGGACTTAGCATAAGTATTGTTAGCTCATGTTTTAACTTAGACGTGAAGGGGTTTGATTTTCATATATCAACTTTATTGGTTTGCTTGGTAATGGGGTCATATGAAACTACGTTTTGTATATTATGGCTGTAGGTAAGAGAGTTTGATAATTTGGTATTGTTTACTAACATGTCGCTACCTTATTAATTATCTCTTAATCAGATAATAAAGTAAACCGACATTTGAATGTACTTGCTATATATGGTAAAGAAAGAATCATTCTCATTTTCTTTTTTTAGTAGCTTCTGCGACAATGCCGTAACTTTCCTTGATTTTAGTTCAACTAAAATCACTCGTACTAAAACCTGCACTTCTTTAAGAATCATATCAATATTTACTTCCACTGCCTACTGTACTACTATCCCACTTTCTTTGTTGACTCTGCCGATACAATTTTCACATGGCACCTTCAGTTTCGTCATGCAACGGTCAACTATTTTTCCCATATTTGTTTGATATGATAGTAATGAACAAACACAATGTTTTTTTAGCAGTAGACCCGGGTAAACCGTCCTTATCATATACAAACATTGGCGCTTCGGTCTAAATCTCAAGATAGACAAAACGGAATATATTTTTATGATTATGATATAAACATAGGTTGTTTCTAAGCTTTGAGTTGTTTGTAAAGTCAATGTGCTCTTGTTTATAAGTAAAGAGAACATGAATTATGGTTTTAGCCCATGTGAAACGTTTTAATTTTCGTCTATACTTCGATGTTTTACTTAGAATGTATATATATTGAGGGTGTTGCTTTCAGTATGTGTTGCCATACAAAAGTTTCTTTGTCTTGCAGTATCATCTACCGTTCCATAAACAATGGTAATTTTGATCTATACTTCGATGCTTCGTTTTTAGTGATAATATATTGATTTTATTGTTTTCAGTATGTGTTGCCATACAAAAGTTTATATCTCCTGCAGTAGCTACCTCTCCATTATTAATATCCAGGATGATCTCACGCATCCTATCCACTGCACTAATATTACGTGTCATCAACTATACCAGTATATTACCCTCCGTCTATTTCTCGCTGCTGGTGAATAACAACTGACTAACGTCTACGTGATTCAGAACAGAGATTTTCACAAATAACAGGGTTAAGTTCACACAGCCTTCTATTTTTACCTTGGATAGATTGCGTGACTTTAAAAGTCGGTTAACATTAATTAAGGCTGCTTGCAGTGCAGCGTTTACAATCGTAAAACCAACTGCAGGTAGATTAATGACTTTTAGTAAAAACTGGTGACTGGTTCAGAGTATGTTTAGCTGGAATTAAACTGAATTGAGGAAGTGGACCAGAATTTTGTCGAGTGTTTCAATATAGGTTGTCTAGATATAGAACTCTCACTAGGTTAGACTCACACGTTCGTGCGAATGAATAAGAATTCTAGTTAGTCTGAAATAAATGTTGACCCAATATCTTCAATACACATAGATTCGCAAGGATGATTTTATTGCCTGATAATGCTTCGTCATTACTATGGAAATATTCGTGCAAGTCACATGAATTTTCTATTACAAATGCTAAAGTACCCTCTACGGTAAAGTTTTAAAGTAAACATGCCTGTTTAATAAGTAAGCCTCACCGAAATCACGTATAATTCTCATTACCAATGATGCTTGGCGCACGTAAAGGGCTTTCTAGCCCTGCTAACATTTTATTATAGCTTGCCTTTGTTCCAAATGCTTCAAACTCTGTATTAATGTGTGGCAACAAGCGTAGGAGTGCATTGTTTTGGATTACAAAGCTATCATTTATGAAGCAACGTTTGCCTTTTCATTTGTGTTGGCCATCGCTCTTCGTGATGACCGATGATTTATTTTGAGATGATGAGCAGTTTCGATTCTATTAAGTTTATCTATATCTATATTTTTAAGTTTCAAGAATTAATCAACTTCACCCTGCTAGCTGTCTATAAACATTCATTTAAATATAGAACCAAAACGTTCAGGAATGTCAAATAAATTTCTTTGTTTTTAATTCTCCATATCATCAATTCCTCCAATCCTATCTTTTTCAATCGCTAATAAGATTAGACCATCATCGTCAATTACCATTCCAACCATTTATGTCTTTAAAAGTCGTGGACGTCCGCAGGGAGAATTTCGTCCGTCTATTTTGATCGCGATGGGTTTACATAAATCTATCTATCGACGTCGTAGCTAATAGTTTAGCAGCGACAACTTGATAGCTTCCTCTGCTATTAAACTGGCCTATCCATGCTTCCTGCTAGGACATACTACCATTTTGTTGAGGTTTTCCTGTAAAATGTGGATATGGTAATTAATTGGAATTAATTTCTTTACCTTCGATAACATCTTTTATGCCTGAGGACTGTCTGATTTACTTCTCGTTCCTCATAGTTTTCTTATCCTTGTGTTATCTTGCATAATCATTTACTAAATATAAAACTATCACTATTACCATAGTAAGCGGTCCGAACAAAATCTGCTCGTCTCCCTAGTATACAACCATTTGAATATGCAATCTCACTGGGTGGTCAATTATACTCGATTGTAAAATTTAATGCATTAAGTGATCTATTCAATCTGACATCCGGTGCACATTGCGGTCACAATACATTCACACACAATACAATATTTTATTACGAAACTTGACAAAAGTACCGACCAAGGTAATGGAAATCAAAGAACTGCGTACATTGATGCAATAGATGAAACACCCAACGGGAACTAAAACATAGTCTAGAATATATTTTACAGTCAAACCGAAGTTATCTTTGAACTATCAGGAGAAATTGCATGTTCTAGTGTCAGGGGAATAGGCGAGACGATTTGTCTCACGAAGGCATAGAGTGTGTCGAAACTCTGCCGATAAGGGCTACAAGCTACAATACACAAGGCTTTAATGTCCCTGTTAAATGAATTGAACAACACTCCCGTAAGGAAATAGTTGGCGGTAATACAAGCTGATTGTCGTAATGAAAGAGAAAATGAATCTTATGTTAAGAAGCAGTTTTCTCTTAGACAAGGTGCGTTAATGCTGTCATAATTGTCAATTAAAGTGAGTGCTGTTAAAACACGAAACATAAAAGTCAATATGCTAGGAGCTCAACAGATTTATGTGATTCTGATTATGTATGACTTGTCTTACTATATTATTAATAATTATTAATTTATGATACCATGTATTTGTAGCAACTATATTTTACATGCCTATTACCAGTACTCAGTCTAATGTCTAATCATCACTTTGAAATATTGCACACGATGTATCAGAAAATTAAATCAGTATTACTACCGGATTCCTGGAATCAAGTAAGAAAATACGTGTTACTGACCACAGAACATGTAAACGATGAAAATTGATAAGTGCAGCAAATGCGTAAGTAACTATCTATCCGACTGCTCATAAATCCACAACTAGTAATTTGTTCAGTTTCCAAGTGTTTTCACTGAAATCGCTAACAAAATAATGACTGTGCAAACGACTGCCCCTAACACTTTACCTAGCTCTCTCTAAGCCTGGATTTTATTAATTCTGGAGTTACGGTCCTCTCTGCGGCGACTTGAAATGATCTCAGTCGATGGAGATAAGCAGATTGCAGGGACTCTGACAGGGAATGATGAAGGACTTTCATTACTTTATGTAATTTGCTGAGAAGCTATTGGTTTAAGATAAACTGTAGGAAGTGACAGATGAGTGCGCAGCAATTTTCCGGAGACGCGCATTAAATGGTAAAACTAAGTTTTATCGTTGCTATCATATTCATTAACAACATAACTAAACCTGCGAAACGATTACTCATGAAACCGAAAGTTGATGTTTCAAAAGTCTTATTACCTGTCCATTGATGATCAAGCAATATGATTTCTTAGATTTATGGTCTTATATACCTAATACGGGTACCAGTGGGTAGTGCCAAGCCTCAAGACTTCAATATTTTGAAATTGCAGTGTAGGCTTATAACGTTCCCTATATTTCAATGCAATTATATCAATAAAGTTGCGCAAATGTATATTATTGAGTCATTGTAAACGTGCTATTGAAAAGGAAATGTCAGTATTTGATAACGTTTTGTTAATTGCCGATAATTTAGGTTAATGCTTTTAAAACAATACATGTGGGATTGATTACTACATCAATAAATGATGCCGTATCTGCCAGTGCTATTGATTATATTGAAAAAGATATTCATTGTGGTGCTTAATTTTGCATTGCAAAAACTGATAAGACCATTTGTGTACTTAAATATATACATCATCCTCGGATTTAATAGAACCTTCCTTTTTGTTGATTACATTGTTGAAAAATTATCTGACCTTTTTACTAAATTACTGAACAAGAAGCTCAAATGACTAGCTTTTTAACCCGCGATCAAATTACATAAAACAAGAGAAACACCCTCTTCCTCAACGGATATTGTTAATTTTAATTAATCTTTTGTCAGCTAATTCTCATGCACGTCACAAGATTTCTACATCAGTCTAATTAAAGTGTTATCGGATAACGTTTGAATGGGATGAAGTCTCATACATGGCCATTCAGGTTGTATGTAATACCTAATTAGAAGCTGGTTTCAATGGATCGTTATAATGGCCGTGTGGGATGTAGCTTTGTTTGATGTGCTTTGTGCAAATTTCAATGCACCTTGATTTAGGACCTCTCATTACAGTTTCTTGTAAAATGAAGATGTCCATTTTAAAGTTTCTCTTTTCTAATATGTCGATTTTAAAGTTATTGATCAATTTGTGGCAATAATTCGAGGATTAATTGGCTTCCGAATTCAGTAGTTGATCACTTTATAATTGAATGTTATGAATATTCAAATGTGAGAATCTCTCTTTATATATCAATATCTTCATCACTTAATTTTGTTCGAACTCGCGTTTCACACACCATCGTTTAAGTAATTTGGCCACATCTTCATTATTTTTAACATCATTTTTTCAATCATGTATTTCGTGAATGGCTATAATTCCTACCATTTTAGTATATATAGTACTATCAGTATTTTCCCAAGTCATTTTATATTTACTATCCTCAATGTTGGAAAACAAAAGTGTATCAGCAGGTTGACGTGCCATCGTCGGTGGGAAGTAGGCTATCTAATGATAGTGGTGCTATTCGCTAACAAGTCGGTTCTATTACACTTTGTAACTAATAATCTTTACCGCTATAAAAATGTGTTGATTATGTGTTCGGAGAATATTGATCTCGTTTTGATTTTCTTTGGCATCTGCCGCTCCGTTATCAATCCATATTGACCCATGTCAGTCGTATTTTTGCACTCATAATATGCAACTGGCAATGACTGAGATAGTTCAGTTAGTACTAGTGTCATATGCATATATAGGTTGAGGCTGCAATAGAATTGACAAAGCTTAATGTACGCTTCATCGTTGTCCCGTAAATACCATTCGATAAGTATTAAAAATAAAGTATAATGACAACTACATGAATATGTTTAAAAGCGGAGCATTTGAAAGCTTGAGGATACGACAACGAGACTGTCACTAAACTTATTAGCACTCATGGATATAAAAGTCAAACTTTCAGTCACATTTCCCGAAACCGTATGAACTTAGGCATTTAGACAACCTTCTTTTTTATGTGTTATAGGTTCGCGCTTGACGATTATGGATGATGTGGTCGACGACGGTGAGACACGCTTGCCTAGAAATAAACTATTCACTCTTGACTTAAAGACTCCTAAATTGTAGCTGTCGGGAAACAGACTCCGGCAGGGAATTCCACTCCTTAGCTGTACGCATAATAAAAGTGTTTCCAAAACGTTTTGTGCGTATGGGTGGAATATTCACCATGTACCGATGGCGCATCACCGTACGTCTGGTAGTCCGATGATGAAATTAGATGTGGAATTAGATCGTGCAATTCCAACGCACACTCCCCGTAACCGATAAAAAACTGACAAGGTGACAACTCGGCGACGGTGTTCAAAGCTCTGGAACCTTCATCTAACTTAGGTTCACGAATTTCACTTTCAAGGCGTAAGTTTCTCACATTTGTCTAGTAATCATGTGTACAAAGACGAACGGGCTAATTAATCGTTGGAGACGTTGGAAAGCGACTCCGTGTAACTTTCAAATGATGCCTTGCTGTGCATGCGATTAGATTTCCAATCGTACCGTTTGATGCCCTAACCTAGCCTTTAATGTGTGTATTTGTTATTTATTACTCATTTAGTAAACCATCTTGTTTATTGCAGATGGTATTTTAATTGTGGGAAGTTGTCTTCCGTTGTATTATATGTTGGAAGTTCATGGGTTACCGCTGCGATGGTTGTTCCTTCATTAGATCTTAGGGAGAAATCTTTCGCTTCAATAGTATTTTGTTTATTTAACTATTAATCATTGCCAAACATTCCATCTTTGTCTGCTCCTAGATTTTATGTTATATCAAGTTTTGCAACACCATCCCTTTTGTCTTTATCTTCTAAGTACATCCAATTCATTTAGTTTAGTTTGAATATCGAATTCTTCAAACTACAGAAAACCTATTAGAGTTATTTCAGGCCATTACTGATAAATATAGCATTTTCTTTTGATGTTTGTAAATGGCTTCGTATCCGGTTTGGAAGCAAAGCGAATCAGTTTAAACAAAATGTTGCTTTAAATAAATCCGGCGACAAATGGTCTATTGTTACGATGTCAACAAAAAGTGCAAGTTTTTATCGATACAAGCACAATGCAATATTAGATTGTGTATCTATTACAAGTTTTGAATTAGGTAATAAATGTTTTTTTCTTGTTCTATGTGATATTGTCTGTGTCTCATTAGGTTCTATTTAACTATTAAATGACATATATCTCAATATATTCTCTAAATTTATTCTGTAAATACTTACACATTTACATTTGACGATATCGATAACATTCATTGATAGTAGGATAAAGAGCTGCTTTTTTTAAAGTAATGCAAAAGGCCCTTATTGTCACTGAGGTGAGGTTACAATCATTCTATTAACAATGGCGTAATAGGTATTTGGAATATTAATATTACTTTGCTTTGCTTTGCCATCAAAATGTCATTTATATCATTAAAAATTAGATTATTTGGCGAGTGTTTTTTTTAAATTTTGAATTAATTGACAGGCATCCTATATTTATTTTGTAACCCAAATCGCGTTCGTGCAGTGTGAATGTCGCAACAGATATTTTACGTTGGGTTATTGACCTATTTGTCAACTATGGTCCAGCAGTCTTTGGGCTATGGTTGGAAGACATTCGCTATGCATCGCCGCGGACGAGACGTCAAGTGTCACTTTGTCAATTGGTTGGTACAAGTTACAAGAGAAAAGCGGGCACTTGCTAAATCAACTTTTAAAATAGTGCCAGAATCGGATGGGTGCGAGATGAACAGGACCGGTCAATGAGGCGCTTGGGGGACTTATGACTAGTAGTGGACGTCTTTCAGCTGGAATGATGATGATGAATGCCTGTACAAGAGCTTGAAAAAATAGAGCAAGCGAAGTTAAAAAAGCTAAGAAAATAGCATAATTATGTTCGTCTCTGTACATTTGTGGGCGCAAATTATGAAATAGTTAATTTCAGTAATATGGGGCAATAAATGATATCTCAAACCTCAAAATCCATTTCGGCATTCAAATACATATAGGATAATAACGATAATATATATTATAAATATAGATATATATTAAATTTTCCTATTATAGGATATTGATTGACGCAAATATGACGGTAACAGCTGGTATGTTACGTCACCGATTTCATACCTACCAACTTTGAAGGAATTAGTCAACATGGAAACCTAAACGAACTAAATTTAATACTTTCATACTAACCCAATGCCAATATTTTGCATCACTTACTGTTGAGGCTTGTCCAAATAATTCATAATTTATTTTCAGAAATTTTCCTAAAGATTTATATAACAATTTCTGTGAAAAACCGTTGTTGCTCCTGCCTTTAAAAGCCTTTACTAGAAGTATTTTCCCCACTTCAGTTTATCACTTAACTACAAAGTTACAAAAAGAACATTATTTAATTAGCCGTCAGTCAAAATGGTTCTTTTGTAATGCGACCTTAAAACGTTCAGTTGATTACTAGACTAAAGGTTACTGACTAATAATAGTTTTGTTAACTTTTGTTATTAAGATCTTTATTTGGAGGCGTGATGGTGGAAATTAATGTCAGTCTGAATTTACTGATTAATTCTCTCTGATGGTTTTAATGTGCTTGATAGGGGTAAACTTTGTTTGTTTACTAAACTATTCTGACGATGGGAGGAGAGTATTTGCTAAAATACCTCCTGAAACATAAAACAAGACAAAAAATCTCAAAATGGCTGAATAGCCGATGGCAGATATGAAACAAGTACAAAAAAAATTTCGTTTTGCTAACTAATTTTATTATTTGGTAACAAACCATGCGTCCCATGAGATTTCCTGACGGCAGAAATGACCAAACCATTTTTCATCACTACAATAACCTCTTTAGGGAACGATATTTCAATTTCCTTCCTTAGTGTTCACATTAGTGATTGCAGGCTTTTAATTTAACGCTTCTAGCCATCGGTTTAGGCACTTCTGCGTATCGTATAATAATAAATCATTAAACATGTGGCATTTATAAAATTTAAAAACCTGTATGTCCTTCAATGCGAAAGGGCCATTCGTTGATATCTTTATTCCTTTCTTAAATATTTCTTATTTTTGTTACAGGTAAGTTACACGAGAAGAGTCAATCAACATACCTATTTATTCATTTTCAAGTGAGTACTGGTTTGGATAATGTTCAGCAGTAAAAATTTGATATCTTTATGTTATTGGCTTTTGACTAGGCAATGATCTACATGCGCTTACATTGGAAGTAATTACAGTTTCCATTGCTACAATATCAAAACTTTTTATCATAAACAACGAATTTTACGGTCTATAAACTGTTTGGTATAGCATGCATGCCACGTTCACACATTAGGGCTAATCGGTAACTGACATCGCCACCGCCGCTCCCATTGTGTGGGGCAAGCATTATCGAAAAACGCAAAATTGTACATTTGTTACGCAGTTCAATTTGAGGCTAATTGACAGGTGTGAAGATTGATACAATGGCGTAATGATATAGCTATTGACTGGAACCAAAACATAATAAGGTAAAATACGGTTTTTTTGTCTAGATAATTCTATTTACCCTATATTTTTGATAGCACGAACGAGTAACGACCAATATTCTATTACGTCTTCTAATTGCTAACAATTTATTTGACTGTTCTAATTTCAAAAGCTAAGGGCGTCCAAAGAAATGTTCTACTAAATTACCAGTATTACTTTTTCCACTAAACCAATTGCCTGCTTGATCAGTTCTAGTAGGAGATATAGATCAGAGTTTTTAAGGCCCCTACCAAATGAAAAGCGTTTCTTTTTCTATTACATAAACGCTTTATAGCCCAACCTTGTAGGGAGCAGGAGTAAACACAAGATCCTGACATGTGCACTACTATCAATATTTGTAACAGTTATGTGTGTAATGTGTAACGTATACATGCTGATACCAAAGAGTAGAAAGATGCAGTAGGGCAATGTTTGCTTGACGATAAGCTCAGGAAAGTGCCTTCGCAGGTTTTTTTCTGTACGATAGAGGTCTTTTATAATATTCAGTTCAAAATCGGACGCATTGCGCACGCTGTGGCGAAAAAACAAACTGACAGTGCGCTCACAACACGTAATCTATGAGTTTGCTTTGTTAGCTGGTGTACTTTATTATTTTGATAGATTTAAAATTTGGTAAAGAGGTTAGATATTATAATAATACGCTTACATACTTTGTGACAATACACGGAAAATTTGTTCTCAAAGCTTTGGTACTTCTTTATTCTGCAGATTATAAAATTTTCCTGACAAAGTAAGTCTTCTCAAACTTCAATACTCTGTGTCACCCCGTCCCATCTCTCCCACGGGGGCGTGGGAACTCTGGATGCAAGAAACGAGATCTCTTGCTACGATTGTTTGTGTACGACGGTACGATATAACGCTCCGTCATGCGATTAAAAAGTCGCATCGGACACTTGACTTCCAATTGTTTTCAAACTCGTTCAAGGAATGTGTGAATGGGCTGATGAAAGTAGACATTCATAGATTATGGTTTCATTTCATCCATAAATATTGTATTTATGTTTGAGCCGACAAATGTATCGAATGATAAAGTTTATTAAAAGTTTGTTTGTATTTATATTTCAATTTTAGTTCTTAATCAGCAATACTATCAAACTTTAAGCTCTAGTTAGATGATAGAATTCTCACCTTAGCTCTCTTCGATAAGTTTTTTACGTTGTGAGTATCCCATATAACAATGTAATTATTTCCATCTCTCATGGAACATCTACCCTCAGGTTTTTATTTGTTACAACTTAATCTAACTTCAACACATAACAACAAAGTTACAACATCATTATCACATTACAACAACTTGTCTCAACACTCTTAACCAACAGAAATAAATCACCCGTGTCGCCAACATGTTTCTTTTCCAACATGTTAGTTACATTGTGGACATGTTCCACATTTAGTTGGTTAATGAGGACTTGAAGGAAGCGAGGGCGTGTCCGGAATTGAACACGTGTCTCTTCGCTTCCGTCCCTGTGTTTATAACTGAGATAGTTTGGGTTAAAGGACGGTGAAGTTTGTCTGTAGTTGTTTACTTTAAGTTGAAGAATCTTTGGAGAATGTCTTCAGGTTTTGTTCTGTAGGATAGAGTATTGAACACAAGCTTTTTCAAGCGGCTTCACGAGACGTAGTAGTTTTGCTTAAATAGTAATCGCACTTACCTATTCTATATTAAAATCAATGTCAACATTAAAATAATTAAAAAAAACCGGACCCGCGCACGAAGGGTTCCGTACCATTATCGCAAAGAACGGCAACAAAATCACGTTTATTGTATGGGACCCTCACTTAAATATTTATTTTATTCTGTTTTTAATCTTTGTTGTTAAAACTGCAACAGAAATACATCATCTGTGAATATTACAACTGTCTCGCTTCATCGTCACGGTTCATGAGATACACTCTGGTAATAGACAAACAGACAGACAGACGGACAGTGGAGTCTTAGTAATAGGTTCCCGTTTTTACCTTTTGGGTACGGAACCCTAAAAAACACATCTTTTTACTATCCGGCCCTATTTGTGATGGGCATTATTCAGAAAGCCCGGTCAATTCAATGATTTCAATAGTTTTTAGCATATTGCCTACTCATGTTGGGCATTTTGAAAATTTTCTGGGCATTATTAATAATGGCGTATTAATCACTTGAGTCCATATGTCCATAGACCATAACATAGTATATATTCAGGAGAGGTCCCTCAATTTCGTATAGTTACAGCACAGTAAGTTTCAAAGATCGAAGCAAAACAAGCTATCAGGGACAGCTTTCTAAGTCATCATTTAATTACCTATTATTATTAGTATTACGAACTTCCGTATGATTCCGTATGAGAACCAAAGAAAGCTACTCCTTCAATTAAACCATCAGTCAATCAATTTTTAATAACTATTGATTATTTATTAATATGGGTCCAAAATAATATAGTTTCTAACAAACATATGGTCTTTCTCCTAATTTAATATTAAATGCGGAAATGTCTAATGGCTGATTTCCTTTCTGTAAACGAATAAACACGTAATATCCCATTACTAATGATGTAATATAGACATGTGGCCCAGTTAGTGATAATGTTTATTTATAAGATGTTTTCTTGCACATTCCATATGAATATATATTATAATTTACTTCATTCAGTATTAAATCAGGTCACAATTGATAAAATATGTGTTTTTTTTTTATCGGTCAAAGGGTAAATGACCATGAACACTAAGCTAGCTAGACATAAAGACGCTGTTGTCAATTCTCTTGATGATATTAAAATAAAGAGTAGGTTAAAATCTGAGAACTCTGAATATAAGCCTTATAAAGACAGGTTTACTTTTAGTCATTTAGTTTGTGACTATACAGCTAAAACAACTGCAACGGATATAATTAAAGAGCGGCAAAAGACAACGGAAGGCGACAAGGCTGTACAAATTACAACAGCAAAGTTAACGACCATGCATAATTTTACACAAAAATACAACGACAAGAAAGGAAATACACAAATTCATATAAAGCCTTCGAAACACAGAAACTATAACCTGAAAAAGACAGTAATAATATAATGGTAGAAGCATTGTCATTTGAAAATACCAATAAACGATTTGTCATATACCCTGAGTAATAGCAGCAGTAAACTTTTATTGCTTCTGTATACATATATGGATATTTTATAAACACGTAGATCATAAATGTTTTAATGATGTTGTATTGCAGTCAAGTATAGAAAACATATGTAATGGAAGCAGATTTAAAGGTAACGTTAGAAAAAATGTGAATAAAGAAGTTACTTAAACTGTAGCTGACAATCTTCATAGGGTAGTAACTACTGTTGATAATGTTATTGATGATGATTTTCTCCATTTTCATAGAGAAATAGAAAAAAAAATTGTTGACAATAAAATGTTATCGTTTTTGTTCTAAAAAACTTCTTACCTGCCTGAGACTTTCTTCACAGAATTTATCAATCCATGGTTTTTTTTCTTTACGATGTTAAAGCCGATTAAAAAAATATATTGTTACCATCTAAAGTGAACCAGAAGCCTCAACTTTTTACAGCATTTGCAGAGAAAGCTGGTTTTTTGTTATGGAATATTGTCATAATCCACGAATGCATGTCAAGCGTTGATTCGCGTGAGCACGAGACATTTTCTGGCACAGAATTGTTTATATTTGACCTATTCTTCGATGCTTGTGGTAATCTCGGCTGCCGTGGAAAAGTAAATAAGAAATGAGGTATTCCGATGTTTGAAGATCGATGTTTGTTCAGAAAGATGTCTAACGAAGCTACTAATCGTATCCTATGTTTTTTTTGTGTGCCTAATAGTGAGAGAAAACTTTTTAAGAGAGAATATAAAAAAAAAAAGATTATCATACGTGAGTAATTTTTGTGATGAAAACCATCTTAGTAATGAAATATACCTTTTGACGAAGTCAAAGTTCCCATTTTGGATTCCAAACAGTTCACTATTATTATTGAATGTTTCCTACGTGAATACATCAACAACCCAATGCAGTATATTATTTTTCCTTATATCAGTTTCTAAATATAGTATTGCCCCTGCTTTGGCGATGGTGACTATTGTGACTGAACTACTGACAAAGGTCATGGATTTAACAATTTAAAGCCATAGATTGGTCACAGCACCATGGTAATCGAAGGTCACCATTCAATTTGTTGTGTGGTGTCGTTTTACGATACCATGAACGAATCGAACGATCTTGTTTAAAGTTATCGACGCTAATTTGAATACAAAATACGTGAGAATTGATTCCGTGGCTGTAGAAAGTAAATTGGATTTCGATAACTGTCATCGAAGGTGTGTAGACCCTCTAAGTCTACGTTTTATTATGAAAATTCCAAAATGTTGAATGTAATATTCGTAAATCTGAATTACGATTTTTTTGAGGACACAAAAGCTATTGAACCTCCCTGACCTAAAATTGCATGCAATATAAAAATAAAACTTTATCGCGATCATTTGCTTCCATTTCTATAAACATCACAAATATTAGAACTGCAGTAGTAAAATCATTATGGAGTAACAATCAAGCTTTCTTTATGCACAAGAATTGCCTTTAAAATTTTCCGCCATTGCATTCAACCGACCTCAATAACCACATCGCTATTGGCTATAAATTCCATTTTCAAAAACCGCGATTTACAGTCAGCCATTTTGAAGTGCGCGGTCATCGACCTCTGTTAATCATGATCGCGGGAGACGAATAGTAAGATTTATGAAGCGATTTCAATTCTTCGGCCTTGCGGTGTACTGTGGCCATATTACTGGCGAGTGGCGACAAATTACTATGATCTCACATGGAGGGACCCTATTTATGTGGGTTCAGTGATAAACGTCCTTATTATTGGTTGTGTAAGGACGGCAATTGCGTTTGGTTGTTTCATTGGTGTTAACATCGTGTAAATATTTCTTGAGTTGCCGTTGCAACATTTCTGCAGGAGTCTTATTTTGTTGTTATTTAAGCAGATATTATGAGAACCACTTTGTACTTTGGTACTGGTAATTCTGTGAATCTCGTTTGTCGGAGATAGATTCAAAGTTCAGTCCACTTACCAAAGTCTAAAATGAAATTTCAGGGCAATTTGTACCTGCCTATCTTATCACTCAAATTAAATTAGCGACATTTGATATACAATGCAGATAACACTGTTGTAAAGGTGCGGCCACACAGTTGGTTTTTACATGACTGGAACTTTTATAACTGTGAATTCGAGGCGCGGTGCATGTGCACTTGAACTAATGAAGTGCAAGTTCGCATGTAATGGTCAATTAACAGTATCTAAAAGTAGCCATAATGTGTAGCATAAGTAGATATTTTTTCATTCATTTCGCAGTACAATTTGATTTACCGGACAAACTAGGAATAACATTCTTATCATTACCGGCAATCTTAAGAATTTGTCAATAACTGTTCACAATTACCTATTCATTTTAATAATTGGATCGTAAAAATGGCTATTTATTGTGAATCACAATTTTTATGCGACCATTCCAGTTACGCCCATAAATTCCCCTACAACAAGGAAAAGGTACTGTAAATGAAAACCCAGTAACCATTTCTGCAAATATAATTCATGACTACGCTTTGAAGTTAATCTGAACTAGAGTTCTAGACCATTGCCTGTGGCGGCGGCTCTGATAATATAAGAGCCATTGATTCGGTTTTGTGTCAATCGAACAGTATTAATGTCCCGGCAACCTGAGTAATGGCGACGACTATAGTGTTACGAGCTCCTGATTGTCTTGTTGCTTTGTTGAAGTAAGTTACGGTATTTTACTTTTAAACAATAAACTTGTAGGATAATGTTTTGATTGTAAACATTCTTAAAGTGCCTTCTCTGTAGCGAAACTGTACTGAAACGCCTCAGTCAGAAAAGACGCCTGAGTCGTTTTGGTTCAGATTCTTTACCGAACGCATAAATATACAACACACCTGTACAAATTCGACACAGAAACGAAAACGCACCGACCAGCACCCGGATTGCGAAAGTGAATTCGGCAAGGCAAATGGTTTGACCGTCAAATCTTTTGCCTTGTCGAATTCACTTGCGCAATTAGGTTGGTGAGGAAGAATTCTAATACTCATGGGAAATGGGTATTAGGCTTCTTCCTCAAAGAGGAAAGAGGTTCTGTTCTGTTTATGACACTTAATTCTATCAATGGAGCTTTAAGCTTGCCATAAGTTACGAACTCGACGAACTCAATGCAACCATTGATACTGGATCGACGTAAACATAGCAACCTACAGAAAGTACAAGCCACAACGGGCCAAAGGTAAAGGTACTCCTCCACGTTTCATTCACCTCGGCAATAAAACTCGCGAAGTATTTACGAGTTACGACGGTAATGTCAGAAAATAGGTCATAATTAGAGGTTCCATTAGTCAACTGAGTTCATTGACTGCTGTGCCCTGTCCCACATAAGGGCCACCCCCTAAACCAAGGCGCGATAATTGTTCTTTTAAATTGCTTTTGTATTTATTTTTATCGAAGAAAGAGGGAGCGAAACTGCTTTGGTTTTGTTTGTTCTCGACACCCCTGTAAATAATTATTTGTTCATTCGTCTTTTAGTTGACAGTAGTCAGTAGAATGGAAATCGGATAAATTAGATCAAATAAATTGATAAAACGATAAGACATGGTAATTACTAATTAGTATGATGTCCTGTTCATTCTTGAAAGAAACATTACTCTTGCTTGATATGTGCATGCGTTTAATTGCGTAAAGTAATTTTAACGCAAATTAAAGTGTGAAGTTGTTCTAAAACAAAACTTGCAATTTGCATTTGAAAGTCTCAACAACGCGATATTTGTGTACATTTTTGTCAAAATTTAATCTCATGAATATCTTTCACTGCTTGCCTCCTACTTAGCATAAGGTGTGAATAAGTTGTGCGGGCGGATGCTTTTAGTATTCATAATGTCGCCATGTTGCACGTGTAAAAAAAACACACACCAAGGTGACAAAAGGCTCGTTTCCTGAGGAGATTTTACGCAAAAAAGACACTTGTGTGTTCGCTCGCAGGTTCCCGTGGGACTATAATGAACCACGCTATGACTTATTAAGCGTTGGGCTAAAACAAATGAACAAAGAGATTTATTGTTTAAAATTAAATGTCAAAACACAGGTCTTAAAAATTTTATGACAATAACTGCTCTTTTAATTCAATCCTCAAGATAAAGGCGTGGATACTCGTAAAACTGCATTATACACTCGCTTTAACTCCATCGATTCGCCAGCATAGAAGGCGGCATCGGCAGGGACACACCTTAAAGCTACATGAAAACTACATCTCATTGGTTGGCTTCAATGGAACTACGGTGTCCAATCAAGACAAACAAATCTTGCGTTTCAAAAAATGTCATAGGACTTAGGGGGAGGGTTTTGCTCCAATTGTCGGTATAACAGTGGTTTTAAAAAAATTTACTGACTACTATGTTATTTTGACGTGATATTAATATGTCTGATAACGCTTGATCGCGATAATACGCGACATAAATTAATGGAGTTGATATTTGGAACACAAAAGTGTGTCTTTTCTGACGAATATCAATGACTTGACATATTCGCGTATCGATGTTTGATGACCTTTTCATGCATGTGTTTCACACTTAGGACAGCATAATACATTTGTAATTTCTACTTTCCTACAAGTCTTTTCGAGTACCTTGTTCCCTTAGCAACAAGTATACAATATTCATCACAGAACTATTGCTGCCACGCGGGCGCGGTCCCCTTGCCCTGATAGTCACGCGACCCCGCGTTACAGGTAGTTATGGCACAAGCCATGAACTAAGCGGATCATAATAATGTAGGGATATTTCTCCAGATATTCTCCAGATACTTTGTAATATATTCTTGTAAGAAAGAAAAAATGTTTATTTGCGCCAGGCACGACGGAAAGAACAAAAAAAATTATATGCAATAATTTCAAAGTATGCGTCACAATCACGCAAAACGGTAATCGCTCAGCATAATGTGTGCACTCGTGTGCGAGACAGAGCCACAGCGCTGGTTTTCAGCGTTAGCCGGTGTCGACTGGGTGACTCCGAACCAATGAAACCTTAGTGGCAAGTGACGGAGAGAACAGTGTTATTTATGAATAAAAAATATATAAATGGTTAAACATAAATAGGTAAATGAGTAAATTCTTGGTTATAACCTTATGTATGAACCACTGTTACAAACTGAAGTCTTAAAGAAATTAAAAATGCCTGTTTGCTTCGCTTGTTATGTTAGGAAAACCTTTAGAAACATAAACTCATACTATAACAGCATGCCTGTTTTACCTTAAGCCAAAAAGTTTTTATTCTTAGAAAAAACTAAAAAAAAAATCCCATCTTTCGCCTCATTTTGAATTTATTACTGGCAACAAAAATATGGCCGCATCTTTTATTGATTTAAAAAAGGAACAACACATTGGGGCATTAACCTGCTTGATTTGTGACCTCATTATATTTGATATATTATTTTCATTGGTGCACGCAACACCCATCACACCACGTAAAACGTGTTTTGTGATATGAATTGTCATAATCAATTAGATAAAGTATTATATCAATTGCTGTAAGATAACTGAATGTTATTTTGACGTAACGCAAATCAGGAAATTGTTTTTGGTCTCTAAATTCCACTGCAGTATTATGTGGAGCCCTTAGCGTTCTTATTATTTTTTAAGTTAATAAAGTATTCTTATCCTTAACACAAATTAATTTATTATAGATAGCCAATCTATTGTATAAAGAAGAAAATCAAAACTCTTCCTTTTGGCTTAGCCCGTTGTCTGGAAAAAAAAAATGTTTTTATATTTCGACACTTGTACCAAAAACGTAAGTCTACTACTTCGTCAAAATTAACAAGGCGAGTATCAAAAAGCGTAATGTATGATATTATCTGTTCACAAATTAGCCCATCGTACAACGGAACTACACTATGAACACGATAATGCACTAACGTTCTTTTTAACCGATTTCAAAAAGGAGGAGGTTATCAATTCGATTGTATTTTTTTATGTGTGTTCCCTCAGAACTTTTTACTAGGTGAACCGATTTTGATGATTCTGTTTTTTTGTTTGTAACCTGTTGCTTGTCTTGTGGTCCCATTCATTTCAATTTCACCAAAATCTGATGAAGAACTTCGGCGATATACAACAGAACTTTTCAAGAAATGATGAAAATTCACTCGGGATAGCAGCAATCACATGTTTTCACCAACATTTTTTACACCATTTGATAACAAAATATCACACTGGTACGCTCTAAAGGAGTACGCATGTATACAGTTCACCCTGGTATACTCTCTTTCCACCGGTTATGTTCAAGTTTAATGATATTGGGTTAATCTATTCTGGCATCACTTTGGGCATTGGTTCGGTGTTTCTGTTTTCCGTTTCTTCGTTTTTTGACACAGACTGCCGAAATTGAAGTGATTTTTCACTTTGTAGTGTTTTTATTTGGAAGTCGGTTGTCCTATTTAAAAAATCTATTTTTATAACATAAAAACTTAAGTAAGTACAGTATTTTTCTTCTATGCATTTTTCAATGGCTTCTAAAGACCTTATGCGTAACACCTTAGAAAAACATAAGCCAATCATTTAAAAAAAAATCACCGAATGCCCAGTTTTTTGACCCGTAGTTAACTTAACCAATAGTTTAATTATATACGGTTTAAGAAATTTATTTCGCTCAAAAAGAATACAATTATTCACTCCTATGAGGAAAAAAAATACATTATAATTAAGATAAGCGACGGTTTCGCTTGTTAATAAACGAAATTAAATTATAAGAACGGTAAAAACTTACAATTTATACAATAATCAGGTGGTGCTTTAATAGCCTTTTAAAAGTTGGAAGTGATTTCGATTCTTTGATATCTTTAGGTATAGAGTTATAGAGATCAGCTCCTTCATATACGACAGTCCTTTAACCGTATTTTGTCCTCGGTGCTCTTAAAATTATGTGGTTAGCCTGCCTCGTCATACGCTTATGAATTCGCATTCTTTTTGTAAATGTTATTTGAGTATGTATATCTCTATTCATTATCTTATATACAAGTATGCAGGTGTTATATTTATAAATTTGATCAATATTCATTACTGTTTTTTCTTTTTAAACCTTTTATATGCTAACCAATGGTCTCAAATTTCGGTAAAACACTGTTATTCATCGATTGTGAGTCTAATAAATGGTTAATAATTAACTCTCCAACGTATTTGACTATTTTTGGTGCTTACAATTAATGAAAAAAAAAACCTAAATTTGAAACCATTGATTATTTAGGATAAAAAACTGGGTCCTATTGAAGTCGGTTAAAAAACTCATGATCAATAATAACGCCAAAAAGTTTCCGCAGAGGACGCGAATTAATCGCGTTTTAATCCGATTATCGTGCATTTTTCTTCTTTCATAAACACGTCCTGCGCTTTTACTTTGCATTTTCCCTGCATAAATTGTACAGACTGAGTTAATACGTGTAGCAAAAAAGGTGCAATACCAAGCATCACTACAAAGGTTACTTCAACACTTAAGTTTTTGCTCTGCAAACCTTATTAGCCAAGCGCCTCTTGTAATGACTAACTAACAGCAATAATAACTGGTTCAAGTAATTAGTGCTAAGCACGAACATCTAAGCGCTTAATTACTTAACTAATGGCGGTTTTCACTAGCGCTAAGTAACATCTAAATGAATTCATACGAAAGTATATCTGTCTGTCTCTTACGTTTTCATGTCTAAACGGCTGAACGGATTTTGATGAAACATAGCACACGGATAATCTATGACCTGGGCTAGGATATAAAGGGTTTTTCAATAAAGGCGGGTAGATGTTGAAATGAAATAAAACAAGATGTGTGTGATGTATTAACAAAATTCTTTTTTTATTTGAAGGCCCAGTTGTGCAATTAAGTGTGGAATATGACAATGTCCTCCTCGGCTATTTACAGTGGTACGGATCCGAGTGGTCCAATTTTTAATGACTGCATAGATCCGGCTGAATTTGAGCGATGGCCTGTGTGTTCACTTTAGGGATCGATCGATTCTGGTTTGTTTGCATATAACTGCGACTTCAAGAAACCCCACAGTAAAAAGTCTAGCGGGGTCAAATCGCATGACCTTGGTCCCTCAATTCGCTCATGCAGAAGTTTTGTCATTTGAATGTGCTGTTCAATCGTGTAAATTGCCATGGTGATTTGGCATAAGTAAATTAATAATAAAGAAAAGATTTGATAGATGTTACCAAAAGAAAATGGCCGCCACAGGCTGCCAAAATCTACCTCCGCCAATTGAAAAACCGCGCGGGCGACGAAAAGCGGGCAGAAGCTAGTGTCTATAAAAACGCGCTTTTGTGTTTTCTACGCTTGGCCAACTTTGCAACGCTTGCAATATTTAAGCATTAACTTAGGTGTCACCTACTGGTAGTGGCACCGGGAATTAGACCATTCAGCCTGTAAATCAACTCGCGTGTTTTACCACGATAAATATAGAGAAAGTTTATTAAAAAAAAGAAACAAGAGGTCATTAGCCCTGACCTTTTTAACCTTGTAACTTAAACTGTACCAAGAAACTACTGTCGTTGAACCAGTTAATGATTTAATCGCCCCGGGCGAGTAGTTCCTAACCCTAGCTTGTAATTACTAAGGGGCAAGTTATACGTTAGGCGTCTAACTTGTCTATGATTTTGGAAGCATGGCTTTTTGCCGTGCGGTTGGCAGTATACACCTTAAATGACTGAAATGTAATATTGATTTTAATAAGTTAGTAAATTAATGTTGTCGTCAGCATCTTAAATGAAGTTTATGATTGTAAATAAGCTACAGTCAATAAAATTCATAGCTGCAATTTTTGCATTTTAGTGACAACTAATAAAATATTCTATATCTGTAGGCCACTTTTAGAGTATTGGACCATTCACTCTTTACGATCATTCCTTCCACTTTATTACAAAAACTTATGAAATTAATGCCCACTTCTGACGGCTGTCCATGTTTCCCCCTTTTGTATTGAATACAAACGGCCGCGGCGCCTGCGCAGCATGCTTCTTACACATGCACTATTTATCATAACGTTGGCCTTTTGCGAACCAATTCGTCATCGAAACCCTATATTACGTAACCCTTATATCTATCTTCATAAGAATTAGTTCCGAGTGTATTTTGTCCGTCGAAATGAATTAAAACTCTCCATAAATCTAAATTAGTGGCTGTTCCAAGCAATTAGAAAGCTCTCGGGTTTCTTTGTTTTAATAGATACGTACTCAGGTGACCGTTTGTCATTTCTGAGATCATTATCTTTGACAAATTCATTTGGCTTCGTTTGTTAGGCTAGGATTTGACCTAGATTTGCTTTGCTTACTTGAGATGTGTCTACAGAGTATATTTTATTAAATTGTTTTATTTAATTTGGCAAGATGCTGACTCTAACAGGATTTCTTAAATTCAATTATATGTATAAACTATGACATTACCTTAATCCATCAAAATCAATTTGGCTTCAAGGGAAGCTGTCCTCTTTGACTGGTACCTAAATGTGATTAAACACAATGAATTGGTGTGTATCAGAATGGCGGGTGTAATTTCCAGATTTGCCTAAATTTATTACAGTTATTTGGTACCTTCTGTGTACCTTTACGTACCTCTCTTGAAAATCTGTGTACCTACACCCGTATGATGATATTTTAAAAATTAGGTACACCCGCCATCCTGATGTCAGAACCGCGGGTGTACTGCTAACCAATATATGTAGCCAAGCGTACTGTTTATGTAAATTTGGTACCTCTTGTGTACCTGCAGATAAAAGTATTAAATAAACGAAATACTGCAAGGTTGCTGCAAAAATAAAAAAAATGTTTTCTTTCTTCGACGTATCTTTTAAAATAACAATCTACGTATTGATAACTTATCTTAAATATTAAAAAAAACTATATGTATACATAATTACAAAAACAACATATTGCCCATTTTAGAATTGTGAAGGATTTATAGAATTACGATGTTTGTCTATCAGTGTTTCCAGAATCAAAATGAAACAAGAGAAAGTTTTAAAGGATATATTAATTAATTTTCACGATAACGAAATAAGTAAGGATTAATATATGAATAACGCACTGATTCCATGTGCATTTAACTCGGCCTTATAATTTGTTACAAAACTATAATCAATGTAATAAAAATTACTATTGTTAGTTAGTATTATAAAATACAAAGTAACGTCGTGTAATAAAAAAATATTTTTTTATTTTTCGCAGAAAACTTATTATATACAGTATTTCGTTTATTTAATACTTTTATCTGCAGGTACACAAGAGGTACCAAATTTACATAAACAGTACGCTTGGCTACATATATTGGTTAGCAGTACACCCGCGGTTCTGACATCAGGATGGCGGGTGTACCTAAATTTTAAAATATCATCATACGGGTGTAGGTACACAGATTTTCAAGAGAGGTACGTAAAGGTACACAGAAGGTACCAAATAACTGTAATAAATTTAGGCAAATCTGGAAATTACACCCGCCATTCTGATACACACATGAATTGTCATATCACAGGCTTTGCAGACGTTTCTATTGATGATCACAAATCGTTATCAGTATCACACTTCTTCAAGATTTGTCTATGAATGTTTACGTCAAAACTGATACTTGATAATCTTCTTCGTCGTATTGATGATTCCTCAATTATATACGTTTTGACTAGAATTCAGCCACGGCAATAGCATTTTCATTTGCCTCACAAAGGTTCCTCAGGGTGCAGGTGCTTTTGCACAGAGAGCACGATAGGAGGTGAGGCTTTGTTTGGGATGTAGCTCCGCAATCGCACTGCGGCTCATTGGAATACCCCCATCTAAGCTGTGCCTGCAGCGACTCACTTGGCTTCGAAGTCGGCTTAAAGATTTTCAGGTGGGCCATGGAAGTTGGTGGCCTGCAGGGAGCTTTTCTGCATGCTCAACATAGTCAGTCGGAGGGGGATGTTTGAGAGCCACAGTCTCTTCTTTGCCTCACTAGACCTGTTGTCGTTAATTGGTTTGGTTAACCTCGGAAAGCTTTTCCGGCTCTTTAATCTGTCCCTTGGCTTGTTGTTGTTTTTGAATTTGAATTTGTCCAAATTGTATAAAGAGTGTCGTCTGTCTCCTGCTTGTGTTTTTCGGAAGAACAGGCAACTTCTCTTCGGACCTCCGGAGGGGCTATTCCTACAAGCGGGTATAGTGCTGCGAGTGATGTTGGTTTTGGCAGCCAATACAAATACGCTATCTATAGGCACAGAAACAAAATATCGGCCCACGTGAGTGCACGGTCGTAGGCGCTAGCAACATAAATAGAAATTGTTGATAACAATACCACGATAAAACCTCAAGCATTCGATAAAATGTCGAGATTACAAAAATTGTGCGTCGGAGCATTTCTTTGTGTAAAGAAAATAAATGACGCTGTCAGAAAAGAATTTATAAGTGAAATATTGAAAGAAAGTATGGTTGAAATCTTAATTAGAGTGTAAGAATATGTAATTCATGTAATAGATGTAAATATAAAAGCAATGTGGTGAAACTTCAATACAAATGTACTTATAATACTTATATAGGTTGAATCAACTTGATATATTTTTAATATTCCTACTAGAATTATTAAAGCTCCAATTTTTTCATGAATAATGAGACTATTTGGCCAGATATGGCAAATAATAAATACTGCCGGTGATAAA
This sequence comes from Orthosia gracilis, assembly GCA_947562075.1. NCBI lineage: Eukaryota > Metazoa > Arthropoda > Insecta > Lepidoptera > Noctuidae > Orthosia > Orthosia gracilis. The sequence goes on along the minus strand of OX387264.1, from coordinate 62,750,606 downwards.
AACAAGAGAAACAGCGTTTTTCTGCTGTATATACAGCTTAAAGCAGCACCAAATTGATATTAACTGATTCATACAACCCTTTTAACTCATTCACTCGACAAGCCTTTCCAACTAAACGGGCAAAGATCTCCTGAGCTTACATTATACTCTCAAAATACCACACCAGCACAGTAGTTCTCCGAAAGGAAACTGTCCTTCCATTAGTGTTTCCTTTTGGGAATAGTCAACACACATCACTCAAATTTCATTATGCGGAAATATAAATTTAGCCCACTCTAATGTGACGAAGAAACGTAGCTATTTGAAGTGGTTTTTATATTGATTATGAAGGAAAACCGGCTTTATTGCCTAAGAGATAATGAGGTGGGTGAGTGATTTGATGAAATGCTATCAATTCTAGGAGCTTAAACGTCTATTCCAGATGTATTCTCTCTTCTGAAAGATGTGAATCTCCGAAGCACAAATTGGTCTTGAGATATAAGAGACAAACTATTAAATCTGATAACAAAATCAAATTCTAAAGTTCCATAACTTCATATAGAACTACAAAATGAAACTCATATCGAAACATAAAACGTAGAAGAATGTTCTCAAGTTAAGGAGGTTATCGCACTTTTGTACTACAGCTGAATTGCCCCACATGTACCGCATACACTTCACGTATTCAGTACAATGTGCACCATATTGCGTGCATGTGTTATTGTTAACGGACTTAAAGCTATCACAAACATTACAGAAGTATCACACAAACTCAAAGAATAACGACTATTTGAAATTAATCTGAGAAATAACCACCGCACTTTGATTTTGCAAAGTCCAAGAATGTCTTTGATCTCCACACAAACTAAATTACCTATCATCCTAATAACTAGATTAGTAGTAAGATTCACATTACTTAAGACACACATCTCTCAGGAATATATTGTTATGATACGAGTATATATTGTTCATGCCCTATATCTAAAATTATTTCAGACGAGTTGCAAGAATTGAACTTTGGATGCCAACGCCTTCGAAGAAACTAAATCAATCCATATACCACATGATATCTAGGTACTTCGATTCTCATGTAGATCACACTAATTCTGTAGTGCTGTTCGTTTCTGTATTACTGCCCTACACCTGTCTTTTATAGCTAGTGCAGTAGCAGTAACTCTTAATTGTACACGTTAATAATAACCTGACCCGCTTCCCGTTGCTGCGATGCTGCGCTCTGCAATGTCTATTTTAAGTATTTGTTACTCATTGTTTAGCATTTGCAGTTCGATCTCTGCTGCATTGTGCTTGGATTCTGGTTTAATACCACCTACCTTAATTTTAACTGGGCTTAAAATAACCGATATATTTTTTTTTATATTTCATGGTTTTTTTTATGAAAAATCCTATTTGAAATTAAGTGGGTTTTAGTGTAAAAGTACTCGATTTAAAGGTTTCCGGACCAAGATTAACATGTTATTTCAATGCTCAGAAATCACAAGATTATGCAGATGTTGAAATAACCTGCTGCTGTATGGTATATTTTTTATGATATTTCCCACAATTGTTTTAAACTTGTTTATTCATAAACTCATGAGTGTAGAGGAAAATGTATTACTAGTCAAGTAACTTATTTATTCTCTGTTACATTTCTGTTAGTATGTAATGTAATCCTTAATCCAAAGCTCGTCAAGTAACGAGATATTTTGCATTATGCAAAATATCTTGATATCATAGCAACATTTCCGTATGGGAAGCGTTTCGCGTTGCTAAGAACATTGTAGGCTACTTCATACAAAGTTTTAACATCATTATTCGCTTCAAGGAGTACTTCTCACTAATATGTAATACCCTACTTCGCAGTCTTGACGATTTTATACCGTTTGTACCGCAATTACTACATTTACTATCTACCAATAATTGCTGTTGTATTTGGAAATTTCTTAAAATCGATGCGTCAATTAAAGATCGGTCACGAGTCCTTTTCGTCATTATTGGTACAGATACTTTGGTTTCAAGTTTGTGAAATCAATAAGATATAACATTTATTGGAATTTTCACAATCTATTGATGATTTGCCGTCTGCAAAGTTATATCCGATGATTACGTGACTATACTCAGGTGATACTTCGGTTGCGAAGTGATGACGCTATAGCGAATCTAAACATTGTAATGTTCCTCGTATTTGTATTTGCTCTTTGTTAGTTTTTTGCACTGAGTTTTTTACTTCATGTTCTTTGGTCAAGTCAAAGTTTGGCTGTTTGGATTTTTATATTCCGAAGGTGATGAAATATGAATATTTCTTATTTACATTGATTTTGTGTTTAACTAGTTGATGAATGTCACGAGTTTCTAGCAAAATGAGTTTTATTTTGTTTTCTTCTTCATTGGCTATATTTTACGATAAGATATTCTAGAGCTCTGGTTCTTTCTATAAAAATTAATTACGTTGTCAATCTTACTGCCATTTAATGAATATCAAACGCAGGTGCTTCATTATGTGCAAAACCAGTATGCTCTATAAATTTTAAAGGTCAATCCAATAAATCTCACTCCTTATTACAGTATTTATTATTTTCTGAAGTTTTCGGGTCAATGAATTGCTTTTGAAGCCCCGATTCGTTTGTTATAATAACAACCAATTTTTATAGGAACAATTTCCTGCTATAAATTCACTCAGATCCGCCAGTTGTGTCTAATGGTGAGATACTGCCTTAAGGCAAAATAAATTCTAGTCTGCAAATTAATTCTAGCTTAGACATTAGGAGGTTAATTACCACGTCACATTTTAAAAGTGATTTAAAGTTTACTTCAATTTGGCTTGCGGCTTCACTGGCAGGCATCGGATTTAGAAATTATATAAAAGAAAATCCGTAATGCTGAAGCCTTTCAAATACGTAAAAGTCCGTAGTCATAACTGAAGGTTATTTTTTTTTTAATTAACACTACCCTTTTCATATAAGCTATCAAAGCAATTATTGAATTCGGAATTCCCTTGCATTTTATAATAACATGTACAACTTGGTTTTTACTCTACCGACCCTATTTTATTAAAACGTTTTTTTTTTCAATATTGGTTGGATACTGATAATTTCTGCTATAACCTTTGCAGAGGGTTCATAATCAGCTTCATCGTTATCACCTTTATCTCCCGTGTTATCAGTATGATAGCAACACGTAAACACAATCGACCTGCTTTCTGCATAATTTCACCTAAAATAACGTTGGTATTATTTATTATGGCTACTTTCGATTTGAATCGTTCGCTTGCCCGTTTTATTGGTGCATAATATTTTATTTACATGTTAATAGCCAGTCACTTTATGGTCCAAATGCGACAGCTGAATAAACATGGTAATCATTTGGTAAATGTTATATGGGCTTAGAAATTATTTGGAAATAATATCATTAATTTATAGAAAGGCTATAAAATTCTACAAAGGAAAAACCTTTTAGATTCAGAGCAATATAAGGCCTAGCAATGGCTTAATAAGTTTAACTAAATAGAGAATTATAAATTGTTCTTAAAAGACAGATTAATTCTGTTGAAACTGCAAATAAGTAAATCAAAGAATGATATAAAACAGGCTGCAACATTTTTTTTATCTGCAGGCAGATTTAGGCTGCCTGTAGATAAAAAAATGTTGCAGACAAAATGCTAATAGACAAAACAACAAAAAAATCATGAACACCAAACCCATTTACCGTTCCTCATTTAAAATTGAATTCGTTGCCAGTATCGAGCAATCTTGATGAGGTGGCAACACTAAACCGTGGGAGGGCACACATCTGGCACAGTTTACTATTATTACTCTATGGTCGCACTAAGGACGTAACGGCACAATTGGAGCTAAGAACTGAATCTATTTATTATTGTCCTAGAGAAGAGCAAAATCATTTGCGTTTATGGTTTTAACAGTTCTGTAGAAGGAGATCTTGCACATTGAGGGTTAATGCACGTTTTCTACCTATAGAAAATGCTATTATTTCTAGCCAATGTTACCGTTAGCTTAGCTATTAGTTAAGATTTAACTGTTGAGCTTAGCTTGAACATTATATATTTTGCCTTTCCTAAAGCTTAAGGTGGCGTCAATGAACAATGAAAAGCGATATTGCTTCATTAAACAAGCTTAGCTTATGGCACAAAGATAGTGGTCATGCGAGATAGTGGTCAGGAAAGACAAAGGTCAAACGCGAGCCTATTTTTTCATGGTTTTATTTTACCACTTTGTCGGCGTGATTAATATGTACATCCAAGCCAAATTATAGCGTTCTAGTACTAAGAGTCTCTAAGCTAAGCTGCGGTCGGACGGACCGATATGACGAAACTATAAGGGTTCCTTTTTGACTACGGAACCCTAAAAAACTTTGCTGATCATGTTTTCCTTGAAACAGAAGTACACAGCATCTTTGTAATGTTTTTGTTTAGTCTTGAAATCATAATGATGACTTAACATTATTGCGAAACTTTGTTTCAATTATATCATTCTCAAGGGCACTATACCGTATGAGATAAACTGCTTGACTGTGTAGTCTACAGCCATATTAAATTACATTGCTTTATGAGATTCGCTTTTGCTAACTTCATCATCATTAAAGCCGAAAGACGTCCACTGGGGAAATTTGTCTCCAAATCGTTGCTTACTTGTTACCTGTTGAATGGCCTCTTATTGTTATTATGCCATTGTATATTATTTTAGTTTTATAATTTTTTGCAGTTTCATTGCAATTCTTTTGAAATATACTTATGTATCTCTTTCTTTTATTACAGGTAAGAATTCATCTGCTTCTCCCATTCTGACGAGAACTGGTTCATTGGGTGCATTTTGTTATACAAGGTTGGTTTCTAAACAAATAATTTGTTGCCTAACACAGAAACAGAATGAAAAATGACTTAAATCATCGAATTAGTCTCAATTTCTTCTAAAAATTATTTCTCACCGGAGACAGATTGATAAGATATTTTCACCGTCTGACTCCATCTTTCTAAAATGCACTTTATGTTAATGTTTTTTTGATCTACTTTCGATCGGATCTAGTTCTGAGATACTAACCAGAGGCGAGCTATTTATCCTAGTGTCTCGTGTCCAATTACAATAATAATGAATCGTTCGCTGACTGGTAGTCACCGGCGGTGTTGAAACGGAGGCGTGTGTCACACCGAAGTGTAATTTAATTTGTAAGATGAGTGTGTGACACGATTGTTGTGTGTGTCGGCGAATTTTTGTTTTGATTATGTTTGTTATTAAGAAATCTCTGGTTTAGTATTTCTTGTAGAATATGTTACCAATGACTATCACAACACTGCAAATATTTCATTGCCAACAAGTTTGATTAGGATTGGAATAAGTATTTTATTAATCTCTACAAAACATAACACAGAACATTTGTAAAATTCTTGTAGTAGGGTAAAATTACCAGTTATTAGCACTTTAAGCAAGTGCCTCCCTAGCTTCGTAATCAAATGCACAGACAATCATACTGAAATGCGTTTGCATAGAAAAATATAATGGCATCGAAAGAAATATTCTAATATTTATTGTAAGAGTTGTTTCATCCAATGAAATAGTAATTAAACATACATTTTCACTGAATTATAAAAGCTATCTAAAGTCCTATTACTGGCTTAGAAATTCTCAAAATTGGCACGTGATCGTCCAATTATTGACACGCAGATTAGGAAACACCTTTGGATTGTTTTGGTTGCTTCAATTAAAGAATTACACCATCGGCAGCAAATGTGAATATCACTATTAGTGAGGTTTTTGCTGCAGCATGGTCTACTGCTATTTTATGTTTTGACTTTTTTTCTATTTGACTTTGTGGCTTCATCGCACCAGCAGCACCTTCACCTGGTTTCAGCAGTAACTTAAATAAATTTATTGGCACCTAAAAACCTATTATGGACACCAATGCCGGTAATAGGTATTTATAGTATTGCAACTGGCAAATCCAAATTTTAGCACTGTGCCAATATTTGGAAATAATTATAGATTTCAATATAATAATTATAGTATCAATAGGCTTGCGTTTATTTATTTATTTGTGTCGTTTTATTTCTGATCGGGAATTGAATATTTACTTGAAACCTTAACCAATAAACCTTAAAGTTGCTTGTTAAAAAATATTGTGAAATCCCTATTATTAGCACCAGTGCCAATCAAAGGCTTTCTCATAAATCCCAGTTCCATATGTTGGCACCTTAATTAGATAAAACTGTAATAAAAATATTGCAACAAAAATCATTAAATTTTCCTCTTATATATGTATAGAGCGTAAAAAATAACTTCAAGTCGTTTGGTTACCAAAATTACCGCAACATAATCAATATTTACCAAGACATATTTATCTTATAAAAAAAAAAACAGATAACTCAAGAAAATTAGGAGCACAAAATGTGAACTAGTAATAGCAAGCCTCCATACTGTGTTCTGGTGTAGCTTATAATAGATAGAGAAATATCTACTATTTTTATTTATTACAGAGGCAACATAGCGTAATCTATAGATTTCTTATTTTTGCCTATAAACTCAGAAGTGAGTGGAGGGGTGCTAGCGATAGGGTGGGTGGTTTACCGTATATCAAGTTGTTACTTTCAACATGTTTTGGTCTCCATAAATCAGTAACATGCACAAACGTGTGATCAAAAACATTAATCGATTTGAAACTAGCCTAACAAAACATTACACCAATACACCACAACCATTTCTCACCCAGACACTAGATCTTATCGCTAATCGTTTGAATTAAATCTAATCTATTCCTCCTCAGTCAATTAAGTTGTAGTAAATAAATCTAAGCGGGGGCGTTACTGTTCGGTGTGACACCCACTCGAGACATAAATCGTCTTCTCTAAAACCAGCCAACAGGAATGTTTTATTCCTAGGCTTATCGAGATCTGCCTTGAGCGATGTTACCCTGGTACTTATCATTCACAATTAGTTTGTCTGTATGTGTTTTACTGTTAGATGAAATTGCTTGAAAGGATGCGGATGACAATTTTAATTGGTTTTGACAATTTAATTAATAAATAAAAATATTTTTACTAAGACAGCTGTTGTAATAGTGGACAGGAATGTTTTATTCCTAGGCTTATCGAGATCTGCCTTGAGCGATGATATCCTGGTACTTAGAATTATCATTTACAATAAGTTAGTTTGTATGTGTTACTGTTAGATGAAGTTGCTTGAACGGTTATGATGACTATTTTAATTGGGTATGAAAATTTTATGATGAAGAGTTTTAACTTGGAAAGTTGTAATAATCGACAGGAATGTTTTGTTCTTAGGCTTATCGAGGTCTGCCTTGAGCGATGTTACCCTGGTGGGAATTATCATTCACAATTAGTTTATCTGTATGTGTTACTGTTAAATGAATTTGCTTGAATTTATTTGGGTGACGTTTTTAATTGAGTAGGACAATTCATAGATGATACATATATGAAATATCTTATAACTGCTCAGTTAGTTTTATGTATTAGTTTTGCTAATTAACCTGAGGCGCTAGACAAATAATATTCAGATCAACAAAACCGTCGTCATAGCTATTAAGGAAATAAAATTATTCATGAACGAACTTTTTAAAACAAGCGTTTTTCGTTTTCTTCTCAGCAAACCCTTTGATTTGATACCCATATCATGGCAATGCACAAAAGAGAACTAGATCGCCATCTTGGGCCGTCCGCCATATTGGATTTAGAATGACGTCACTTAGCTAACCATGCATTGTCATCCAAACTAAACGTATATGCAAAATTGCATCTTGATCGGTAGAGGATAACTGCTTTAAAATTCTGTTGCTAGATTTGACCCGAACACATTTACATACATACATGCTACTGCAACTTAAATAAAATCTTGTTAAAAGTTAAAAATGTATGGGATTGTCACTATCGAAGAATCATGATTTGATCATTCCTTTAGGTTTTGGCATTTCGACCATCACCATCACTGGTAGACACTTTGTCTAAAGCGTTTGGTCGTAGTAATAGGAAAGTAGCTGTAGTAGATGACTATTTGCAGAAATAAAGCTGATCAACCCAAAGTAATTAACGCGATTTCTAGGGCATCCAATGAAAGCCTGAAACGCTTGATGGATTGATCGTTATTTTATTTGATTTAATGGTCTGGTGAAATCTAAATATTTAATTTAATAGGTCTGTAAAAAGCGAAATTATGATCAAGAATTTGAAACATGAGACATCAACTCAATTGATCACTCAATTTAATATAATCGTAGCAGGTAATTCCATCAACGTTACTTTATTAATCAACCTTTGATTTATTTACTAGAAAATATTTCTTCAACCAATCCCTCATAGTAAAAGTCATCGCTTCTAATTCTGTTTGTCGTATCGTAATTAACATACATTGCTCTTATTCAAACGATTTACGATTATGTTATTAAAGTAATTGCAGTAATTGAAAAATATCAGAGTGAAAGTACCGCTGATTGTAAAGGTGATTTGTGACAAGCTGTTAGACCGGTCTAAAGTAATCACGAATTTGTTTAGGGCATCATTTTAAACGGTCGTGTTATGGGATATATTAAAGTATTATGATGTGAGACTAGCATGCGTGATACATTTCTGACAAGACATGCGATAGAGTATTTTAAATTGTAGCAATACATCAAATAGAAACGAAATAAATTACATGTTTGTACATCATGGTACTCTCTATCTATCCAATTTATCAGATTTGGGAACTACAAATTTATCATCAACTACCTCTCATCACAGTGCATTGGCTGACGAATCAGGCGTGCTTTGCTGCGTGTTGCGACAATTTTTGACTTTATCACTTAATTATTTAATCCCTAATTCTGATTCCCACACCCGACCAGTAAGATTGCTAGACAATTCAACTTTATCTAGAATGATATAAAACCATCAGACATTTTGCAATGAGAATTGACAGTTGCTTCCCGCGATCTAACTCACGACAGATTAAGAGCTACATGATATGCCATAATTAAATCATAATCAGCAACAATATTAATTATAAAATAATGAAGCCTTAAGTAGTTCAGTTCTATTATTCATTGTATTATGAATTGTAAAAGTAATATTACTCTCAAGCCTATAATTCTGTCGACGAATGGGACCGGAAGAAATCGCCTTATCTTTAGGGTCATCTAACACTTCACTAGGTTACGCGAACATACACCCATTGTCTTTTAAGATGCTTTTATTGATCAAGATTGTGTGAAGACAAATGTTGAAGTGGTTTTAAGGTATCCGTCATGCCAGCTTTAGCCACTGGGTATGGCAAAGGAGAAATTTCAGATGTTATCGAAGGCCAGCCATTGCTACGTTATATACTTGGGCACTGTTTTTAAAGGACCACTTATTCTTCCATTTATTCACAAACTAGTCAATTTAAGTTAAGATGATGACGATGTTTAGAGATCTAGTACCCACTTAATAGCAGCGTCTTAAAACAACACTGAGATCACCAACTTTTTCGTCAAGTCCAGTGATGCTGGCATTATTGCTTCACAATCCATCTTCATAGTTGTCTAAACACTTACAAGGCTTCTTTCCAGCAATGAACTATTGTGTAGCATTAACGATATTAATGACGTCATCTACTCTAGCTACTCTAAGACTGTCTTTTTAGATATCAATGTTGAAATCGATATCCTTAGATAATAGCTCTGCGTTATCATTTTCTATTAGAATGCAGATGTTAATCGCTCTGATTGACTTCTCAATTGCAATCAGTGCGTAATCGGAGCATGTTACGATTGTTGCAAATATCATGGATATATGCAACCATTTCTTTGAATCAAGCTTTCGATTTTTACAAATGTGCAACGTGGGAAATTTTTACTTAAGTCGTCATTTTTGAAGAATTTGATGATGATTGTGAAATTCTGGAGTATATTTAATTGTAATTTTGAAGGATTTCATTTTTATCACAAAAATGCTTACTGAATGACTGTCTACTTTATTTACATTTCACAATTTACCTCATGGGATCACAATTGTTGATTCGTCATCTATACAATGCCGAACATTTAAGTGTATGTGCGGTGTGACTTATTACCTAGATGTCTCCTTAATCACTGATCGAACCATCGGGGTTTCTGTACACCTCGTAAATCTTCATCCTCACCAATATCTTCAACAACCATTGCGAAAACCTTCTTGTCAGTTTGCCATACACAATACATTGTAAATCATACAGAATTCTTACAACTATCATTTTGTCGGTTTCACAGTCTTTGTTGTGTGATCGTCAATCGCTTACAAAATTAGTAGTACTTGATCCACTTTAGGGCTTTGCCTACACAATAGCTGTCTGTCTAAGACGTGTTGCTCTTACGCGTGGTCCGTTGTCTTGTTGATGGCGAGAAGCGATGGGATTATAGGTATTAGTCGTAAATTTATGAGTCTTTCGTCATCTTTCAAAATTTTCTTGACGTTGGAATTTATATTACGTGGTTACTTCTCTATTGTGAGTGCCTATTGCAAATTACAAACTCAAGAACTTAAGAAGGTTAGAATCTACTTTATCGGTTTATTGTCCTTTTTGCTTGGCTTAGTCTATGATATTTTAGTTTTCCTCCATCGTATTGCCACTATGAGCGCGGCTATAAACTGTCTAGTTTTATTATAAATGAAGCGAATCGCCAGACCTCTCTGATGAACAAATTGTTATTGTTTTCTGAGTTTTTGTAGGCATTGGTTTGCATAGTTAACCTTAAAACAATGCTGTAGAAGTACATGAAGTACATATTTATGAATTCTGAATGATCGTGGTCATTTTCACGACCAAGACCAATATTTAAGCCAGTATAACATTACATAAGGATTGTAGGTTAAGATATTTTTAATTTTTTTCTTTATTTATTTACTGTTACTAAACCCACATTTCGCCGGTTACGCTTAAGACCGTTTGTCCCTTCTCAATCGTTGTCTTGATTCAGAAATCAAACGTTTAAGTCGCCACCAATAGAACATAGTCCCAACGAGTGGGTTGCAACAGTGATGAATAGCGTTATCCACCTCTATCAATCTCTTTGAGGCATTGATTGAGGCGCGGCGCCTGCGCTGGTGGGAACTCTTCTGATTGGAGTGATTAATTGTGGACCAGTACTGTTACCACGTAAGCCAGGTGGTCGATACGTGGGTGGGAAGATTCGGGGTTTCTTAATCGATCGTTTTATTATTTTTGATTTAGAGGCGTTGGGGAAAGTGGTTCAAAGGCTTCTGTTGTGATCTAATTTGAAGATTGAATGGATACGAAGACTCTAAGTCACGTCCATTTAAAATGTTCCGTCGATTAGTGCAGTTACAGTCTTTAGTGCATAGTTAAATTCATCTATTCACTCTACATGGCCATGCATTCCAACATCTGCATATCCATACGCACTTAATGCAGTTATTTCTTCTTTCATGAGGCCGCATAATTCTGCTAGCCACAACACACGATCAACCGCCTTCTCACCGCAACTATCATTATCAAAAAGCCATTTTCAATCAATATCAAAGCTGATAACAAGCTATCCGATCATTACTTTCTCAATAGCTTCCTGAATAGAATATTAATATTTTAATAGCTAATAATTATGGTATATCTTAGTTTCCCTCGTTAACTGGTAACAAGCTCACACTATTACTGCTTCCAGTTTCCTTTGGCTAAGATAGAGCCAATCATTGTTTGATAGGCAATTGGGCGTAAATCGAATTTAGTGGCCGTTTTAATTATTAGAAATTGTAAACTGTCGAGTGTCTTAGATTGAGTTTCCAGGGTTTAGCTATAGTAAAATTGTTTATGTGAAACACAGTAGTAACGACATGAATTGTTCTTTATTGATTAACTGTTAATCGTCTTGGTTGTTTCTAATTAACGTGATTATTAAGATTTGAGAAGTAAGGAGATTATTTTTTATTATTATTGGCTCAACCTTCCATGGGACCGAAACTAATCTGGCGAAATAGGGATATAAAGGTATATAGCTACCTAAACCTTCGGGAAATACAGGCGTAATTTCATGTTATTCTTATTGAACTAGGATTTCTTTGTCAAGTCAAAAAGGTTTTTGTAATTTTTAAGACAGTTTAAATCCCGGATTAGAGATTTAAAATATCTAGGTCTCAAAATTTAACGATCAAAGTTACTTAACAAGAAAGTTTAACTACTTTAGAGACCGTTAAGTTTTAACTACTGGCACAAAGATCACCACACAAGAAAGGAACTGACAACTGACGTGATCTTAGATTTCTTTTTCGTCATTTTTAGCACACAAGGAAGTCAAGGCAAGATTATATTATGTCTTATCGTTCGTAGTATTAGAGAGACAATAATATTAGTTGTCAATCATTTTAACTGATGGACTTTCGACTATCCCATTATAGATCGAGTCATAGCTCTTGCTAATACGGATATTATATCTACCATTAATTTATTATATTGCATAAACCACAACTTCCTTAATGTTGGTAGAAAGCAATTAACGATCTTACCCTAGGGCTATTGTAATAACTCTAATACATCATATATTATGGAGTATTTTCCATCTGCTAGAATGTATCACGTTAAGTTTTCAGATTGCTTTCCTTCTAAATTTCCACAAGTTGCTCATGTTGCTAAACATTCATCCTTTATTTAATCCTTTACAGACTTCATTTCATCAGCATCGATTTTTTATTTAGTAGTTCAGTAGTCATGATCGTAATCAACATTCTGCTTCTTCTTGCGCATGACCAAACCTCTATAAATAATATTTTTATTGAAGTTTTAAGCTTTGGGTGGTCTAATACATATATTTTTAATCATCAATGTTTGTATAATATGACTAATTTGGCTCTCACACGTTCAGTTAGACGACCTACATTGCAACTTTTGAACATCTGTTTTTAGTATCATTATTGAAAACTTGTATAACGTTTATTATGCTTTATATATTATGCTTGATCTAATTGATTTTGTTTATTATAGCATGTTCGGTTTACTGTTAATTTATACCGATTACTTTAAGTTTGCTTGCCAATGGGTGGTGTTCGATTACTTTATTATAACGCTGATTGGAATATGTTAGCCTGGGGTGTATTTCTTGGACTAGATAGCTCCAATTAGAATGACAATTTCTAAGTGCTGTTTTCATCACAAATTCTAAGTACATACATCATAGAAGGCAGCATTGAATCAAAACTCTAATTCAGAATTCAACAAAACCGTTGTCCGTAGATTCTTTCTTAATCTATTTAACATATATACGATACGAAAACAAGCATACCATGGCGCCAGACCTAAATACATGAATCATAGATTAAATAGGTCAATGCTAAATAATTAATAGAAACAACACGACGATGAACAAACATTCAGAACGGGCGCTGAAAAATTTCATCAACGTATTTCTTAACCGAACAAAATCTCACCTTTCAGTGTTGAAATGTAAGGTATTGTAAGACGCAAAGACGTAATGGAAAAACCATTACTTCCCGAAAGACATAAACATTTGACTGAACCTTTACTTAAAGCATTATATCTTACAAAATCCACGAACAATATGATTATATGACATAATAAATAAATCAATCATGGATTGCAAAAGGCCAACTATCCTTTTCAGACAATCGGCAATTTTCTATGAGCGAACATTCTATAAATTAAAGCTGCGCGTGAGTCGACTATTCGTAAGGGGCCCAAGGTCGCTGGAAATGTTCCAGATTCTTTTTTTATTTTTTGTGATGATGTTGGTGCTGTGGTTGAAGGGCTTATATTATGATCGCTCTTGGCTGGCTTATAAAGTGGATTGGACTACATTCGTTTAATGTAGTTAGTTTAGTAATTTTATCGAGTATTTGTGATGGGTTAGGTACATTCATGACCGATTTCTTTTTTGAACGGACTTGCGTCTTTAACATTCCCATCTTTATTTGTTATTTCATGGATGCGATTATCGGGATCTACAAAATTCTAATAAATGACTTCATTAGTGATTCTAAATGTTGAAAATGATTTTGTTTTCATATTTAAGCAACTCCTTTCTATTTTAATCTCAACTGACACAAGATACCTACCAATTCTCACCATTGCCCAACACTGCCTGAAGACCTATTGTACCGATTTACTCTGTAAAACATCCTTTAGTCCGTCAGTTGGAAAGCACCTACCGAGTATTTCCGCCAGTGCGTAGGTGAAAGTACCGACAAATTGCCCCCGGTGCATTACCAAGAGGTGCGTACGATGTTATTCGAATTTGATAGCCCTATTAAGCGCGAGATTTTGGTACTAATGCTTTAGAAGGCAGTTTAGGAGTTTCTTCCGTGATTGTTGCGAATTTCGCGATATAACTTCCGTGGTGTTTCGAAATTAGAATTGTGATATTCTGTTTTGTAGAGACTGTGAAAAGTGACTGGATGATATAAAATTTCCCACAACAACTGAAGAAATAGCAAATGAAGAGACACTTAACTACTTAAATAATTAGCATTTTATATAGGACTAGCTTGTCCCCGCGGGTTCATTCCCGTGGCCCACCCCAAAGGATCCGCTTCCGGGTTAAAAAAATTGCCTATGTCACTCCGGAATAATATAGCTTCCAAATGTGAAGGAATTTTTTAAACCAGTTAAGTAGTTTTTAAGTTTATCCATTACAAACAAACAAAGCTTTCGTATTTCTCATATTATTGTAGACTAAAATTGTTACACTGACACGTGCTCGAATGCACAAATGAGAATATTGAATTAAGTATAACATATTGTAGGAATAAACCTTAACTTAAACGTAAAAAATCATAAGTCACACAATAAGACAGCAAATGAAGTCAAAGCCAAATCTATATTGGCACAGCTAACAGCTATGGTGCAAAGCATTTAACCAATTTTAATATGCCACCTAACCCTTTCGCAAATAATAATTTCTCCACAATGACATGAGTTGACCCTAGTTTTCGGTAACAGTGTTTAGAGATGATTGATGAGCATGCAATAATGTTATCTAACTTATGCAATGACAGTTCGACATATACACGACATGACGAGGGAAGTTCCGATGTGATCGATCACAGTGGGAAAGCAATGTATGATGTAAAAATGGGAAACCTTGCGCATGAATAATTTTAGATAGTGTTGTATCTTATCCATGTACTCGTAATACCAGCTGTAGAATGGATTAAGATAGGTAATCATGTTCAGCAGTCTGATTCTCTACAAAATCATGTGTAATACTAAATTAAAAGAAATCACTTTTCGAACCGTTTTGTCACGCTATCTGTATATGCAAATATCTTAAACATCACTCAGATCTGTTATATCAGCCATCAGATTAGCAAATATTCTTACACAACCCATTGACCCATGAACTTCAAAGGTCAATCTATCATTAGAATCAATTTTATACAATTTGTTCTATACATTTCTCGTTTCAATTCTAACAGACGTATTAAAATATCGTAATACCTTCTCATTAACGTCGAAAAGTGAGGGTTCTGTCGTTTCTGACATCATATTAATCTCCGTTTGAACGATCGTTCACTTTCTCTGCAAATTCACTCAGTACACCACTATTTGTTAAAACACGTCATTGATTGATTGCTAATCTCAGATTGATTATCTCGTGTCACTGTTTAAAATAAATCTTCTACTTTTCTCTCATATCAGTCTTGTTCATTTCGTTTTCAATTAATTTCTCGTCGAAAACGATCTATTCATTTCGGAATTAGTGAAAAGACGTTTGATCGCTACTGGGTCTTCTATTGTTAATCAGGATTCTGTAGTTGACATAACGACGGTCCCTACGTACATAAGGACATGTCAAAAATGTTTTTTTTTTTTACTGCACAATTGGCTTTAGATTTTCCTTAGGCACAGTCCTGTATTTTTTTTTTTTTATATTGTGTATTTAACGTCATTTACAAATCGTATATGAGAACAAGTATTACATTTACAACGAATAAGTGTCGTAGATGCGGATATCGATACTTATCGTTTTGTACGGTGTTTTAAAATGCGCGCCACTCGGTGCGAACGCGGTCTTGTCTGACCTAACGTCATTCACGGCTTGAGTTCCCCGATGTCGTGTCAATGCTTGTTTGCGTGGTGAAATATTAATGTTTTGATACAGTTTAGATTAAGTGGTGTATTGTTTAGTTATATTGTATTTAAATTCTATTTTATAAACTGTTTTCATCTTTCCTGCGTATAAAAGGGTATCATAGACATGTCTGACATGCTTTTATTTTAATGTCAGCGTAGAAACAGTCATCTATCAGTTTTTCTAAGAAAATATAAAAAAAGAAAATATGTATAAATACCATTATGAAGTTTCTAAAGCTAGTAAAACATTACAGAAAAAAAACAAATTATAATTGTACATATAATTATTTCTAGAGCGGTTTGAACATAAATAACGCTCTCCTGTAAACCTCGGTTTTCGACATGTCTTTATATACGTAGGGACCGTCGATAAGGATTAATGATTTCTGTAAATTAATTAAATGATTAATCGAAAGTGCCTTAGCTCAACCACTAACTTCAGATTTCTCCAAAACATCAGAAGTCAATCAAAATGTACCCGAATTCATTATTTTTAATTATATTGCTATTAAAACTACGCTCCGATAATATCGTACTTTTTCTAGACATCATTAGCAATATGTAACTTTTATAACTTTCCATGATTCTCCGCCATGTTTTTATAAAACATGTGCTCTCACTGTAGAGCAAAAACACATGTTATCTTGTTTATTAACTTTCTTCTGCTTTGTTCGTAACCAGTAATTGTATCTCTTGTGTAAAGGCAGAAACAATAAATTCTTCATCTTCTTTGACTGTTTTAGAATTTTCTTTAGTATCATTATCATCAGTCTTTTAATGTTGCCACTGCTGGGACACAGGCTTCTCTCTGAGAGGGAATGGGCCGTAATCCACTACGTGGGCCCAGTGCGGTTTGGTAGATGTCACTTGTCTTCGAATTTTTGATTATAGGACATTTTTTGCCGATTTCCTCACGATGTTTTCCTTCACCGTTTTGGGAGCAGTGGTGATGAAATAATATACCCAAAGTAAAGCGCCTGCTTGGGTTCAAAGTCAAATGTATTTATTTCGATTAGGCCATGAAGCGGCACTTTCGAAAGTTAACAATTGAATTAAAAAGTAATAAAAACTGATTCTACCATGCATTCGGAAAAGTAGCTGGTTATGGAGAAGTACGCACAAGAAACTCCATATTTACTCTTTTAACAAAAATAAGCTTTTTACAAAATTAAAGTACATACATTAACAAATTCATATAAGTAAGAACGATGCATCTAGCACTACTATACTACATATAAGTATTACAAGCACTAACAAGTAAATTCCTTCACTTGAAAAATAGGAACATTGTTCTTACATACTTACAAATATTTCAAACATAGGTAAATTATCTAATTCAACAACAACGAAACAGTGAGCGAGTCATATTTTATTAAAACAAAAAGAGTTCGAAACCACGACCTACGACACGTAAGTCGCGGCTGTTGCCACCACTGCTCTTTTTCAATAATTATTATATTTTCATTAGGCATATTGTATTTCGCTTGCACTCGTATCATTTCAGAGAAAACATTGGTAAACAATGTTTACCAATGTTTTCTCTTTAAATATCTGGGCGACCGAACTCTGCTCAGGTGAAAATTGAGAAAATGACGTTTCTTAAATTAAACCTATACACATATAAAGAATTGCTCGTTTAAAGGTGTTAAATATTCGTCTCTATTATAGAACTTGCATAATTTATGTATTTGCTTTCCTTCTTCTAAAGATCGCCTTTTCTGCGTCTTCTATTGTAAGGACACCTGCATGCTCTTTCTTTAGTGATTTACGAATTTTGTGTCTGTTTTCATTTGTTGTTGAGCCACTTAAGATAACTTCGTGTTACTTCTCCGGCCTCTCATTAGTGTTTTATCCATGTCCATAAAATGTGAAGATTTCAAACGAAATTAGTATTAATAAATCTCTCCAGCCTACTTACTGATTAATAGGTCGTTTTCCAAGGTTTCCTTTGTAAATCTAACCAACCAGGGCACTTATGTTTTATGTTCGTGTAATGGTCGATCTCGATAGTGATATTTAAAAATGATATGTCTGTACATAAGATGTAAGTGACTTTTGGCTAATTATTGCAATACAGATGTGCGCTAACTAAACTGACTTGACAGTTATTAAAACTAAAAACTGTAATTTCCTTGCTATGAAGTTCTGCCTTCAGAAGTTGAAAATTAACATGCTGGTCAAGATTCTAAGAAGTCATTGGCGATATCCAATATGTCCATACTACTTAATACATGCTGAAGTTGTAAGCTCAACTCCATACAAAGATACAGTTTAGCCTCATACTGCCATTTAATGAGTTACATAATTATTAAAAAAATACAATTTTTGTCTTACGTAATATCCCATATCCTTTTAATTGTATCCTTATTGGCAATAAAGTAATGAAATTTCAAGAATCATTGCATTTCTTTTAAGTATCGATTTGTTATCGAAAGCTACAACTTGGTGTGTGGTCATATTAGTAATAAAACTTCGATTACAGGTTATTAATTTATCCACCGTCTCAATTATTACATCGTTTATAATGTAAACATGGGTAATTACTATTATATCTCCACAGGATTCTTTATTTGTAGATTTTATTGACTGGGTTGAAAACATTTAAATTAATTATTGCATAAATTATATAATCACTGCTACAGGCGATCAAATAATTCGATATAATCATCGCTTTCCTTTTACGGACGAAAATGTAACGCGATAATTAGTGAACATTATACTGTCATGATACTTTAATAAGAAAAAAAATATAATAATGATTGACGGCTACAATGATTAACAAGATTTGAGGTCGAAAACCAACCTACCTCTGGCTACCAAACAAAATGTATCCATTTGTAGAAAAAAAAAGAAAAACTGCTCGTTATATAAAATCAAGGCCATTTTTTGAGAGCGCCTACCGGACAAAGAGATCTCTTGAATGCGCAAGCGCGCATTGTAATCAAACCTAGTTCAGCATGGAGGTTTTTTATATACAGATTTTATGCATACAATGTGTCCGGACTTAGAGTAATAAAACTTTAAGGCCGTAAAATACACTTAATTTTAGAATTAATATTTGTTTCGGGATATTTACCATGTATATTTAGGTTTTGGTTGAGCGTTCGATATTTCGGCACCGTTACAAGCGAGAACTGAAACCCCGAAACAAATATTAATTCTAGTGATTGTGACCATGTCAGCCTAAACACTTAGTTTTATCGATCAAAACACCCCACATATGGAGTTTAATCCCCACACAAAAATTATAAAGCAAAAATGTGCATGGGATCTTTTGGGCAATAATAAAATTAAAAACTAGTTGGCTTAGAGCTGTAATTCTTTTGCCAATGTGTAGACCAACTCAAAGACTATTCACAAAAAAATGTGTCAATGTCTAAAAATATTGCAGAATTATAGGAAATGCAATAAAAGCTTGTGAAATTACGTTAAAATTTCCTCTATGGCTCAAACAAAAATTTCTTATCTTTTGAGTGTTTGCTGAATTTTCTTTTAGATTATCAATGATATGGCCGTAAAATAAAATTAAATGTATACCTCTGCGGTTCCTACCAACCTAGGTCAGGTTCAAAGTTATGGTTGTTAGACTATGTGGATATCGTAATAAGTATGTCAGGTACTAAAATTGCTCTATCTTTGAGGTGTATTGATTGACCCTTTATGTGGGATGTTTAAGTCGACAAAATTAAGTGTATTTTACGGCCTTGAATTATTTTTTACTACAAGTCCGGACACATTGTATAGATCTGAAGATAAGAATACTTACGGATGTTTAATATCGCTTTACTTGTAGTTTGCATGAGTCACAACATCACAATTAAGTTTTTTCTGGAAGAAAAAAATTAAAAGAAGTACCTACCTATTGCTTTTTGCATGTTCTTCGTGACTATCAAAGCAAAGGGCCCAAATCTAGAGTTACGAGTAGAGCCTTATTGTTATCGATCAAACTATTTACCGAAATGGTTTTGTAGCGAAATCAGAAAACGTCGAGTTTGTTCTTGTTTGATATTTAATAGAGCCTGTCCGTGCTTTAAGGTCAGCTTCAGAAAATTACAACTATATTGTTACCTGTACAGACTAATCGATTTCAAAAATTGCATTCTAAAAATAAATTTTATGAAGATTCTAGAACAACCTTGACTGATTTCAAAGCAATAAACCTACTAATTTGTGAAATTGTGTAAACTAATAGAAATATGTAAGTAAAGAAAAGGAGATGACCAAATCCATTGTTATATAAGTCATAATAAACATAAAACCTTCACCATAATGAAGTACACCCACAAATCAAACTTTCTAACAAAAATATAATATTTCATAACGTAAACAAAAGATTAGAAAGTGACAAACTATATGGCAGATAAAACTTTAAATCTTCAGAACAATAAGATAATCAAGATGCATTTCGCTACTTTCTCAGAACAAAATTGTCACCAACCTTGATTTAATGCCCGAGCTCAAGATCTTTCACACGGACGATTTGAAGCGCAGTGATTATTTAGAAATCCATATTCAAGTACAAGAAAAATTGAAATTAAAACAATTAGAAAATATGAAACGGTGATATATACGAGTTTGAATTCAATAGGTCAAATATGAACTTTTGCAAATTAAAATGATTCCAGTAAATCGTGTCTTATAACATAAATTGCAATGATATTTATTGAATTTGTTTTAACCTCACTTCGTCTTGCTTTTATTTCGTTTTTGTTTTCGTTTATTATTACGTTGACATCTTCACCGTTAATATTATTATTGCTTGAATGGAACGATCTTTTATGAATCGATTTAATACCGACACCTTTCAACTCCCACGCCATCATTGCTTGCAGTCATAAATATGACTTTTATATGAGAGCATTAACGTCAATGAGATGTGTAAATCATATTTGCATAAGTTTTATGAACTCAATATTGTGAAATGTTGTGCGGTTGTGAATTTTGTATGAGGTGAAAACGTCAAATTTTTCGCCTTGTCTTTTTGGATATTTTTTCTCGTGTTGCAGCAATTTGTCTAAAAATAGAATTTGCCTCATCTTTTGTATCATTAGTTTTTATTTTCTACTGCTTATGTTTAGCTAACCTTAATTATTTCTTTACTTACGGCTTCAGATGTCTGTAAATCTTAAACTAGAACCCCATGAACCAATACTAAATGCATACTTACCTTATAAATCCTTCGGCGTATTTAACACTGGTTTGTTTACAAATACGTCTGTTTGTAAGTGTTACTATCGTGTATGTATTCGCACTTCTGACGTCATCACCTAGTGCTGTAATTGCAATTAGCTTTATTATTCGTTCATTATCGAGATTTATTATTTCCGATACTTTAAATTGATGATAATTATGCTGCGTTTACTGACACCTTATTGAACTTCGGAAGCGGATTCGCGCTACTTATTGTACAAGGGGTGCGTTTTTTAAGCGAAATCTTTTTAAAATCTTAGTACAAAAGTAACATCTGTCGATTGACCGCTTTTTTTCTTTCTTCCCGACTCAGGCGCAAGGTGTTATGGCACCTGCGCAAGCGGATGCACTGGTCCTGTTACAAGCTCCTTGCTACCTCAGTAAACAACTCTGTAGCTATGAAAATAAGATACATTATCATCTGAAATTCAATCATTGCGTTATAATCAGTAGAATTCGCTCTGCAGTTCCATCTGTAAGAGCATCTTAATCTTTATAAACATTTTGCTAAATTTATTCATTCCATTCGAGTACTGAGGTATGATTAATGACTTAATCGTGACTTTTAGATGCAGATACAGGTTGTGTTGAATTTCAAATGATGTCCAGTGCAGTGACCAGTATGGGCCTTCAATTAAAGTGTACATCAGTCGTGACTGATTGTCATGTTCGAATGGATTGCCTTTACTATGTAGTATCCCCGTGATCCTATGCTTCTTAGACTACACAAAAGCCTTTGACCGCGTGCAATGGGACAAACTGTGGAATGTACTACTCGAAGTGGAAGTTCCTGAACACCTCGTTGCTTTGATTCAGAGTCTATATATTGGGAACCATTATTTCATCAGGATATGAACTGAATGTTCCAAACTTGTGACAGGGTTGCATTTAGAGCCCCGCTTTTTTAACATATATAGAGAATACATCATTCGCAAGACCAACGAAAATTTGAAGAAGGGTTTTCCTGTAGATGGAAAGAGATTGTCGAATCGCCGATATGCCGACGACACCGTTCTTCTGGCAACATCGATGGAGGATATCAGTGAGTTGTTCCAAAGAATAGTGTCGGAAAGTGGCAACATCGGTCTCGCAGTGGACAGAGCAAAAAACAAAGTAATGATATTGGATCGAGCCGGAAAGCTTGCAAATGTCACCTGCAACATACCTGGCATTAATATCGTCGACCGCTACATATACCTGAGTTCTTAAATCTGAAATGACGGCAGATGTGTCCCAGAGATATTCCCTATCTTTCTATGTGGAGTGGAAACGTGAACAATCCTGGCCCCAAAGGCAAAGGATTGATGCATTCGAGATGTGGTGCTGGAGACGAATGCTAAAAGTACCCTGGACTGCGAAACGCACCAATGCATCGATCCAGACCCAGCACCGAGTAAAAACTTGCTTGTCCACCATTTCATATTTCGGCCACAGAATGCGAATTTGGAAAGACTGATTTGTAGTTGGGAATACCGAAGGCAAAAGATCGCGCGGTCGTTCACCAACAAGTTGGTCCGATCAAGTGAAAGACTCGTCGTTTTCCAATTTCTACACGGTCGTAAGGGTCGCGCTGGACTGAAACCAGTGGAGGCAGATCATCCGCTCCTAATGTAAGCCTGATGCTGACTACGATCCTCAGACATGTGAGACCTACCAAGAGAGAGAGACTAAGTAGTAAAGTTTAACCAGAATAAGATAATGGTTGTAAAATTACACTGATCCATTGACATAGAAACACTGTTGTTTTCACAATAATCGTCAAATGTAATGTTGCAAATCGAAATGTTATCTATTGGTTAGGTAACTGTTTTATTGCATTCTCTCTATTTTTTTATTAACATTCCATTAGTAAATACTATTTTATAGAGCCATCAATAGAACAAAAAATTTGAATTTTCGAAAATTGATGACGCCTTGTTTGTTCCTTTTTGGTGATAGTCACTTGTTTACAATCTACAAATGAAAATTCAAATAAAGCAAAACACAACAGAAATAAACAAAACACTCTCGAAGCAACACATTCGATTGTTTCACTAGACACAATCAATCCACATCATGCACAAGCACCATTTGATCAGTCACAGTTGCACAATGCGAGTCAATTTGTTCACAAATTATATGTTCCACACATGAAATTGCTATACTTAGCATAATGTACTTAGTGGGTACCGCTTCGGGCGGAGTGAGGCTAATTTGAGTAGAAAGTGAACGATTTGGAGAGAGTAATTATCGATAAACAGACGTGTCATGGTGGGTTATATTAGCTTGAGCTAATTGAGCAGCATGTGTTGTAAAAGAGAAGCAAGCAAAACATACTTGAAGTGCATTTACAGTGCAAGCATTGTATAAATGCAATGCTTCCTACTGAATCACATCAAAAGCATATGCATAGAAATCATGAAGAAGCTTTTATAATATCAAGATAAACATGATGATCAAGTAAGACCTAAAACCATTATAAACTGCAAATTCTTAAATATCAGGGCGTCATGCAACGTTACAACTAAAACCTAGACATAGAGACGATACGATCTTATTACCCTTTTCTACTTTAACAGCACTTTCTTTAAACTTCAAAAGGGTAATCTTAATGAAGAACTGACAAGAGCATTCACCCTCGTAACTAATAACTTATAACATCCTATTTAGCAATTATCAAACTGCTGCCAAGCGTGGCAATATCCTCTATGTTAGAATTTTTATTCAAGAGTTAGAAGGGCCATATTCAACCAGACTTTCACGTTAATATGGCGAACATATCCGATATTAAGTCAAATTGAATATTAATATTGTTGACTGGCCAAGTTCGGAACTAATTTCACATAAGTTTCTAAAGCTTAAAGAGTGGGCAGGCGTAACTTTTTCTTGATTTATTATGCAGTTTCAAATGTGTGTGTATGGGTACTACGATATGGGACACGTAGCAAAATTATAAAAAAAACAGCCAGTAAGGTAAGGTAAGCTTACCGAGGTTGGCCCGTAGATGAGTGACCGTCAATTACATACCGAGATCACTCGGTGTCTTGGATAGTACTTTGGGTAGTTGTTTCCATTTGTTATTTATAGATTTAAAGACTCGTTACTGGTAGTAAGAAGTCAAAAAGTCTGACTGAAAGTCTTACGAAGTGGGATCGTTGCACTGGGTTGTGGAGTGCGGATAGGCAGTCAGGGTTGTGGAGTGCGGATAGGCAGTCAGGGTTGTGGGGGGATAGGTTGTCGTTCATGCTTTATAAACTACATAGGTAATATATAATATACCAAGTAGTAGACATGCTTCAATCGAAAATTTATCGTAACACGTAATTATGACACGATATCTTACGAAAAACCCAGATGCAAAGAGTAAAATGCGGAGAAGTTTTGAACGGCTGAACCGATTTATTCAAACATAGCTAAGAATACTCTCGACAAAGTCACCTTTCAAACAAAAGAAACTAAATCTCGATCAGTTCATCCGTTTGGGAGCTATGATGCCATAGACAGACGCACAGATACACAGCAACACACGTCAAACTTATAACATACCACTTTTTCCGTCGGGGGTTAAAAATACTGGTAGTAGTCAGCTGCATCTGGCTAGACGAGAACCCAACCCCCAACATAGTTGGGACAAGGCTAGGCAGATGATGATATCGGTAGTACGGTTATTTTTTAGCAATAGTTGTGACTCCTTTGTTCGATACAATACATCACCGCTGAAGGCTAGTCTGAACACTGCGCGTGCACTTACAAAAAATAAGGTCGTTTTTGTTTCGCTCCGCGCTTCCTAATGCCCCAAAATGAATCGATTTGATTCGTTCTTTACTGACATTTATTGAAAAAATTCCTAAAGGCCTTCATCTGAATTAGATTTTTATGCAAATTGATTGCACTATTCCCTGAAATTGTCAGTCATACAAAAAGAGCTTTTCATGTTTTTACAAACTTCGCTATAGACTTCTTTTTTGTCACTGATCCTTCTCTGGTAACATCCAAATAGCAGCCCAGCACAATTGCTTTATGTAAGGAGAGGATCACAGTTTCGTTGCACCACCAACAGTGTAGACTCTAAAGTGGCACTTATATTCTTCACAATTCGCAATATCCCATCTCTAAAAATAACCAAATCTATTAGCAACCAAGTAGCCGTGTCTTCGGTGTGAAACTGACAAGTCTTTGCTCTTAACGCTTCGCTGATCATCGGAAGCGATCGTAACTAGACCCGGCGTGCCACAGTAAGTAAAGTGTGAAACGAACTTCCACTGGTCTGTTTGACCACTCATTTGTCTAAAGTAATTAGTTTTGTGAAGGTGTTTAATTGATAGTGGTAGACTCTTGGGCAATTCAAGTTTTATTGTGACTGCGAAATTTATTTTGGTTATGGTTAGTTGGCTAAGATGTATTTCATCATCGTCATCCACAGTTCGACTTCGGCTACTGCTGGCCTTAGGCCTCCTTTTTTGTCTTTTGTTTTTTATTGTGCCCTTACTCAAGTTCCAGTGCCATCCTCATCAAGGTTCTGCCCGCGATGGCAACAATATTGCCTACCTATCTCGTCGCCGAAAGAACAATACTTTTTCTTCCAGTATTTGTCGTCCAAAATTTTGATTAGCCGTTTTCATTATACTAGTATCTATATGATACGTCTAACAAACGCATATAGGTATTCTTATGGTAGATTAAGTTTCACATTTTCACTAATGATTTCTTACTAGTTTTGTTTAGTGTTCCAAATCACTGTAAGTCTTCAACAACGTCTTATTACAAGCTTTTATTTAACTTGCAATGTATGTAGTTATGTAAGTGTGTTCGGGTCAAATCTTGCAACTGATTTTTAAAGCAGTTATCCTCCACCGATTAAGATGAAATTTTGCATACACGTTTAGTTTGGATGACAATGCATGGTTAGCTAAGTAACGTCATTCTAAATCCAATATGGCGGACGGATCAAGTTGGCAGACTAGTTATTTTTTGTGCACTGTTATTATATGGGTAATCAGGTTTGTTGTATGGGAGCCCCCTTAAATAATTTTTAGTGTTTGTTGTTATAGCGGCACAAGAAATACATTATCTGTGAAAATTTCAACGGTCTAGCTATCAAGGTTCATGAGATAAAGCCTGGTGACAGACAGGCAGACACAGACGGACCGTGGAGTCTTAATAATAGGGTCCCTTTGGGTACGGAACCCCTAAAAAGCTTGTTTTAAAAAAAGATTTTTTAATGAATATTTTTGTTCGTCTTATCTTTCACACATATCTAATTTCCACACTTTTTCGTAGAAAAGCATCAACACGGACTGGACAATTAACTTTACAATCATATATTACGTAAGGCTTTTCATCGGCAGCTCTATTCGGCAATTTGTCGTTACCTTTTATGTGTTACACAATATATAATTTGCGGCGATCGTACGATACTTATGACGCCCGCCTGTCTAATTGTAAAAATAGAAATGAAACTCTTTCAATGCTATGTTTGGTTCCGTATAGGTTCTGGTTTTGTACCGAGTTAGTATCTCATACTTCATAAAAAAATATTAGTATTACGGCTTTTTTGTCGCAATAGTTTTGTATGATTTGAAGATAAAAGTGGAAATGAAAGAACACTCTTTTCCATAAGTGGCACAGAAAAGGTTAACCAAAAAGTTCAACAAACTGCAAATGGTGTGATTTCGAATATTGAGGCAAAAGCTTTTGACATATA
This sequence comes from Orthosia gracilis, assembly GCA_947562075.1. Taxonomy (NCBI): domain Eukaryota; kingdom Metazoa; phylum Arthropoda; class Insecta; order Lepidoptera; family Noctuidae; genus Orthosia; species Orthosia gracilis. Next base: position 62,723,705 of record OX387264.1, on the reverse strand, counting down.
GGAGAAACTACTGATCGATTTTTAATAGCAGTCGTGTTTAAAAAGAAAAATCCGTACATTACCTTTTCGACCAAATCCATCTTATTGAAGAACAACCAATATTTTTCAAGGAAATTAAAATGTTTCGCACTAAAATCTTAATTCATTTACACTTTTACTAAACAAATTCTAGTGCATAAACGATAAAATTGATAATAAATGTCGATTCTCGATACCTGCCCAATCGATTGGAAATGCGTTTGCGGAGAAAGTTCTCGAATACTTGGAGAAGGTATTGCCTTTAAAATGCGAACTGTATGTGTTGCCAGATTTTATAAAGAATTCTGTGGATGCACGGTGTGAGTCATTGTTAATGTTTTATAGGAATTCAATTAAAATAGTAATTGGTGATTCCGCGATGTTAAATTCGTGCAGCGTTTTTTGATGCTTTGCGAACATATTTTCTTTTCCTGCCATGCATGTATCTAATCTTATACCTTTAAACGAGCAATTCTTGTATATATATATAATCTGAATCGGAAACGGCTCCAACGATTTTCATGAAATATTGTATGCAGGGGGTTTCGGGGGCGATAAATCGATCTAGCCAGGTTTTATTTTTAGAAAACGTCGTTTTCTAGTACCAGAGCTCGGTCGCCCAGGTACTGTGTATTGATGAGTAAACACAAACTATAAACACCAATTTTTATTACGTTATTACCATAATCATAGGAAGTAACTGGCAACATTATTATTAAAAAAAACTTGACTCGACTAAATTCCATAACTGTAAATACTCGAGCTAAAAACCGTGTAACGAGTCCTAATTCCTTAACGAGTAAATATCGATATTCTCGATAATCGAGAAAGTTTGCATACAGTTCGAACGGGTTTCTTTATTGCAAAAAATTAACATGTTTTTGTTCGCAAGAAACTTAATATCGACTACCGAAGTTTAAGTTTACTTGCTCTGGGCATGTAACAAAATATGACACGATTTTTCAAGCATTATTCATCTAGGTACTGTGAGAATACGTTCGTTTTTTGCGAAACCTTGGAGTTTCTTTACCAGCTTTTGTTTTTTTTTATATTTGCTTTATTGACTATGAGTCTGTGACTTTTTATACACATATCGATGCTTGCGCACGATTATTCAAATTCAGCTTAGAAACCCTCACATGTTTTATTAAAGATACTGAAAGAATTTAAAACTTAAGTGTACAAAACAATCCACTTTAAAGTTGTGAACATAAACACCGACTCACAGCTTAAAAACCATAATAAAAACTTCGCTGTTCCACTGTAGTGGCCCAAACGCGGTGACGTAATCGATTTATCGTGTCCACTTAATTTTTTTTCTCTTGCAACACTGGCCAAGGCCACGTCAATGACCGCAAGTGTTGCCACCCAAAAAAACAGACCATTTTATAAATATATAACAATATATTTATCTGACAAAGCACAGGTGTGCTGTTTTTTATCCTACGTATAGAATGTTCTATTTATGTCAGTAATCAATCTCCGAATCACAAATAGATTATTCCTTTTGAAATTATTGTCGTAATTAACTTTTGACCATTTGAGTTGGTAGGACCTTGACGAATGATACATATGTATATCATTACGAAGGCTATAGGTTCATGGCTGTACCTACTTCAATGGATTTGCTCTATGTGTAAAAAATCCATAACTAACGAGAATATAATTCTATTAATGCCTTCTTATTCTGCGTATTTCTTACGTTAGATTAAGCAAATAGCTAACTGAACTTTTCAACCTTGAATGCTTTCTTTTTTTTTTCTATTCACTTATGTACTAACATAGTTCCCATCGCTGAACATCTGGTGATTTAACCTCATCACATTATAAATAATATTGAACTCAACCGTTTTTGCAACGATATGCTTATCATAATTTTTAATAACACGATCCATATCTCTTGCAATATCAATTAATAAAAGTAGATCTAGATCAAAGACTTTTTTGACGACTGTGTTGCCAATTGTAATATTTTTTGCTTGGTTACTTAGAACAATGATGAATACAAGCAATCTGTAACCAGTTTCAAACTATTCGCAAGTTTAACAACGACACCATGATTAAATGGTTTTTATAGCACTTTAGTTCTACACTGAACTACTATTGGCAGTTTATCTTTATTGGATATAGTACCTTCTGTGGTAGTATATAAAGTATATTTTTCGTTGGATTTAGGCGTGCATTTTAAAATTAAATAAAATACTGAATCCGGATTCCTTCATGCAAACTGGTGTACAGTTATTGTAATCTTCAAATCTTCATCGAAAACATTGTTTTTATTTGAACTGTGACCTATCTTATTGAGCTTATAGCCGTTATTAATAGATAGTATGTTTCTTACTTTTGTGTATATTTGTTATTTTGAGTTAAGTCAACAATACTTATTATATATATTTATTTGTTTCAGGTAAATCATCAACTATTTGAAATGCTACCACAAATTTACATAAGGTAAAATATTTGACAAAAGAATGTTAGACTAGGTTTGTTTCATATAATTATATCTTCAAAAGTGTATTTCCAGAATGAACTTCAGTCTAATTTCTACACCGATTTCCATTTCCACCTTTGAAACACAGTCCAGAATAAATCAATACCACTCTTATTAAAACAATCCTTATCGAACGTAGATGAGCTAGTTGCTCATTTATATGCACATGTTCTCGATATAAATTATAATCCGTAACACCATAGATCAACGACCCCATATTTGGCGAAGTTATATTTATAACTGTTACTATAACATTTGATATTACTATCGCAGTTATAGTAATTGCTAAACATATTGAAAAGTATCGATGTATGGGTTGCGAATCATTAATTGTAACATCATTGTATGAGGCAGGATGGCAATGATTAATCACTTTACAGATCCCCCTGTATTTAAAAATATTGATCGCAAAAGCTTTACAAATTGTAGTGTTGTGACTGGTAGTTTCTTTGATAGAATTTGTTTTTGGTATAAAAAAGAAGGAGTAATGATTAATCATCCTAAATGTCATTGATTTGATTTAATTTAAGTGCAAGATTGCATTTATCATGTTACGTAAATGAAGAAGTTGTAATTATGACAGATCTCAGAAACTGAACACTAGGAGAATCATGACGGTAAAAATGAGTTCCTTAAATATGAAGAAAGTGTTACATCTATCTAACACGTCTAGTAGACTACAACTAATTATTACGAAACTAGAACACAAAGGGATAACGCTTACGTTGACTACATAATGTAGGATTACCCTTATTCCCCGCCCGCCTCCTCGTCAATAACGGATTACCCTATATTACAATGAGGATGATAGAGTAATTTACTGTAATCCTTACTAACAAAAGATAATGTTACCACTTAAGTGGTGATGTCTTCATCTAGTTGATACAAGCTGATGTACAGGCTTTTAATCAACTCTTAAAGAGTTGATTAAAAGCCATCATCATTAGTACATCAGCTTATTTGAAAACGTCAACATTTTTGTGTTTATTGAAATAGAGGGGCGACTGCTCGATTAGGACGATAACAAACTGTCGTTTTGTGGTTATGACAAAAAATATATCTTCAAAATTTTCACAATAGCATTTTACTTAATATTGCACTAAGCACCTTGAAATTTTCTTGCCGAATATTTACGACAGTCTCGATAATCGGTTGTCGAAACAAAGTTAGCAGGCTGAATTTATAACCGTTTGATGTCTATAAATTGCGCTTGCGCCTAAAGGACAACATAAATAAAACGATTTTAGAAACTGATACCGAATGAATTGTTTACTCGTTCAGTCTCGTTCACAGTGGCTCTGTCACGAACTGTCCAGCCTTGGCGCGCATTTGTTCAGCTGCGAGGCAGCAACTAATGCACAACTCGACACTAAACGAATTGTTTAGCATACCAACGTTAGTTGAAATTAATACTTTGAAAGTTTCAACAGATAAAATGGATTTCGTTCCAAATGCACAATTAGAATTTGGTTCAGATCACGCTCTTACGGTTTAGTTAATTAACGCAACGGAAGCAAAATAATTGCGGATAAAACAAAAAGATTAGTTTAGATGGAAATACAAAAAGTGATTAATCATCATTAGTAGGGAGATAAACAACAGTGCATATAATAAATATTATTTTTAAAGCAGAAAGAGAGAGCCACTAATGCAGTCGCCAAAACAAAACATTAACTTGTGAAAAAATATAAGACTGTTGGAAATGGCATCGGACGATTATTCCGTCCAATGCCATTTCCAACAGAAATGAGATCTTTGTATCTCAGAATTCACGGTATAACTTTATTACAACCGTATCTTATATTTCAATTGTGTGCCTAGGTCGCACAGATGCTCTAAATTTCCCAAGTACGTTCGAGGTCATACCACGCTCCGATTGCTCGACCTAAGTCTTGGCCTAGTATCAGATTATTCCTTTGTCGATTAACTTTTACTACTAATTGTGAATCGATTTCCAGTTCCGCTTTCGCTATCGCCTCATTGTTGTTTAAGGAATTGCGGGTCGCTTGATTTGCTGCTTTAACCTTAATATTATTGTAAGGTGATTTCCCTCTTATTTCTTTTTCTATATTATTTGCTTCAAATTCATTCATATCTGCTTGATCTGCGTCGTCCTTATTAAAGTTAATTGTACGTTCTGTCGTCCCTCATCGTCAACTTCAGACTAAAGTTTAGAAATAAAGTATAAGAATTGATTCTCACTTTAGTCACGTCCCCTCATTGTTTCTTTACCCAAAAACAAACACAAGGTTCCTAGAATTCGTATGGTTTGGTTCATTGACTGTGGAGCAAAGACAAAGTTGTGTATTATTTTTGGAACTTTGTATGGAATATATGTATATCCTTCATGAAAGAGGACTCATTTGGTTTACTATCACTTATGCCTTCATTTATATTTTACCATTTATAAAACCTAAAACCGTTAACTAACAACACCAATCAATAATACCCATTCATTATTATAATTTCGAATTTTAAAGTGCTTCCGTTCGTATTATGACGGGTCATTCTGTTCTCCCTCATCGGCTTCGATATTGTTCGTGCATCTGTCCCCTGCCTTATCGACGTCATTTGACAGATGTCCGTTCAATACCAATTGTAGTTTAATATGTAATTCAACCTTTAAATTGAAGGTTTTGTTTTGTTGTTGATACTTCTGAAAGTTTGATATTGATAATTTTGTCTTTTGCTAACTTTGACTTTGTGTCCTAGATATTTTAGTACTTAACATTGTCATTAATTCTTGAGCTTCGTTTAATTTTCATATCTGTCCATTGATCTACGTAAACCTTAACCAATTTCCATTAACCTGCCATTTTTTGTCCCTTTTGTCAGATTATTTAAACCTTCAGTTTCAAACGTTGCTTTTGTAAAGTTTAATCCTCCGCCGCGTATGTCACTGAATATTCTTCTATTGACTAAAACCGCATCCGGTGGAGTTTCTACGAGTACTTTGACGAGACATGTTACTGTTCATCGATCATTTTGTGATACGTTATCTTATCTCAGATGTGTTCCAGTTTTGTCGGAATTATAATAATCTGGATTTTTTTATTTGTGATGTGACATCGTCTGATACTCTCTGGTATATTTAAAATTGTCACAATCTAAGAAGTCCATTGACGTTTCTCATTTTACATGCCGCGATAACTTTCTTCGTAAGAAATTGAAAAATCAAATTCTTAATCCTAATGAATTACTATGTTACCCATACACTATAACAACGAGAAATGAGAATCATTCGCCTGTCAAAGCAGGCGTTTTATTTTTTGGCAACTTTAGTGAATTTTACAGATTGATATAATTGAACTAGCCTATGTCCCAGGTTAGTAATTTCCTTTATTAGTCTGTTGAGAAATATGAACAGTTTCTCTTACAATCTTTTAATTTAAAAGTAACATAAAAAATCTCGTTTATTTAAAAAAATGTCTTGTGCAATATTTATGTTTTTTTTTAATTACCCAATCTCAACTTGCTGATTTCTTAAACACGTTATGTCATTCAAATCGTCAGCATCCGGTAATGTTATATTATTTATATTATCGCCTATTAGGTAATAATGATCCTTTTAAGATACAACGTCACTTTTACTGATTTACAATGAGATTGCAGAAAATAATTATGTGCCTTATTCTTTTATATTGTTGATATTGATCTTCGGATTAAGTAGTTGGTCTATAGTAAAGTTAATGCGTGTTATATAAGTTTTAGTCAATATTGTTCTGTTGATTTCAGACTCAGAATTCGTAGTTTTGTCAGGTTGCCAAGTTCTCGCGTCTCTTACAGATTCATTCATGGTATCGTCATGTTTATTCATAAATCTGAAGTAATAATATTTTCTGGCTACACTTTCAACGATGACAATTTGTATTTCGGCTCAATGACCTGGCATGACAATCTCTCCAAATATATCTCTTTCTCTACACTTACTTGTATTTCCACTTATTACTTGTGTTAGATAAATAAATGATTCTATTCCATCTACTTTAATGTAATATGCGTTACTTTTTTCTAATGAATAAAAACCGTGATGCAGTGATGTGGGTAAGGGAACATAAGGCCTTGCACTCATCGCTCGGATGTTGATTAGACATGGGGTCGGGCAGATGAGTCTACGCCTTATTATCTGATGGTGATTGAATTTAGATAGAGTAGTTATAAGTTTAGAGGCTGAATGTAATTAAAAAGTGAAAACTGTTTAGTACAATATTTGACTGATGACTGTTTTTATTAGTTCCTCATTAAAATAAAATATTAAACATAATTACATACTATAATATGTAATATTCGGCTTGTCATAAAATTAATACCTACATAAATCTGATTACAAATAGTGAAATCTATAATCACTTATCGTTGATAAACAAATCAAAATAGTTGATATTTTTTTTACCTTGGTGATGTATTGATTTTAAATAAATAAGTTATCAATCAGCTTTGGAATCCTTATTATTAAATTAATATCAAATGTCTATGCTATCCTTTATAAGATGATGGCTTTGATGACAGAATTTTATAGTGAAGTCTATGACACTATTTCGAAAGCATAACTCTCTGATTCTGTATGCTACTCTATGCAACGTATCATAAATATCGTGTTTCCGTCGCATCCCATGCGGGGTGGTACGAGTATGTTGTGTAAACAATTATTTCGGGAGGGTGGCTGTTACCGCCACCCGCCGCTGAGAGCAGGCTTAGTTTCATAATTATAGTTTTTGTGTATTTTTATTTTATATCCCCATATTTTTTATTGATGGGTCATGGTTTGTATTAAGGATTAATGTTTATGACTGTTTGAGTTCATGTAGCTTTAAATTTTTGTTTTTCAAAACATCCTGCTCTTTTATAAGTGAAACAAGGCTATTGACACTTACTAAAACTTGAATGATCATCATCTTACTGCCCTTATTCCATTTTATTTTGGAATCAGTGCAGAATTTTGCTATCATCTCATCAATTGTCTCCTCTCTATCCATTTCATCATTCACGCATTCCATCCATCGTTTTTTTGACACCTTCAGTGATACCTTCAGTGATATTTGTCTATCTCCATTATCTTGATTGCCAGAAACTATTGGTCGAATAGGACTCGTTCAAATCAGTTTAAGACAAGTCCCACAAAACCTTCAAGATGTCCAATCCAAACTGCCATGAAAGGACAAACAAGTCTGTTCATAGTGTTACTAGGATCAAAATAGACAACAATGCCTTGTTAGTGATTTGCAAATCTTCAACTTACGGTACATAGGAACTTCTCTTATAGTTGTAAAGATATCCTTACGGCAAAGTCGTAACTACCTCTTACACTCTCTCTTTAGAACTAGGTCGGTTAAGAATCAGTAGAATTAGTTACGCCTATGAAGTTATTAAGTTATGATGTCCTGTAATTATGAAGTGGTATACAGTAAAGTATATAGGTAATAAATAAATAAATAAATGCTAAACTGCACTATTACGTTTAATAGTTAATAAGAACTGGGAAAAGTTTCGTTGGCTTTAATCTTTTAGTTTAGTTACGGTTATTTTCCTTATTGCTTTTGCCATAAGTGTAGTCTTCCCGCTCTGCAATGCTAAATGGACTTTTAAAATAAGTAGAAACAACATGGTGTATTCAACAGCTGAACTTTCGAAATTATGTTTTTTCTTACACCTTTTATTTTCTGTTTAATTACACTGCCGGTTCCAAGATAGTTGAATAGTTTCTCTAGAATCCGTCGAGCATCATTACTTTGATACTTTTCTGGAGACCGCCACTGCTGATTGTGGCTTTCAGGAGTTGCAGTGGTTGAAGTAAATTCGCTAGCTAGCCCCAAATAACAAAGCTGTGATTTGGCATTCGTGATATTACTCATAGGTCATTTTCCACTTGGCTAACTCTTTAATAAGGAAGAACTTTGAATCACAGACAAAGCTAAAAAAACAGCCGTGACTAACAAACGAAGCCTATTCCCAAGAAAGGCAGTTTAGGTTAAAATAAACATGAGCATAAACATGATTGTGACATCATAGGCTTTACGGCAACTAAATGTCCCAAAGCCAATCATATTCGCTTCAGCAATAGGCTTTCAAGGATTAGATACACATTCCGAGACCAATTCAAACTACGGAATTGCTATGAGGCCAAAAAAGGCAACTCGATACAATTGGGTCCGCAATTCAGCATTGCTAATAGAATTTACATACCAGTAGACAGAATTGGATTAAAGGAGTATGGATACTTTCCATTTGGATACTAAATATTTTATTGAGATATTAGTAAACGTCATTGGGAGCTATAAGTAACTTCTTTTGCTTGTTTGAATATGGTGTCCTAATTTTATAAGGACCAATGGGTCGATCGACGCTCGATGACATTTCTCGAGGTCTAGCGATATCAGTCATTGGTGTAGTGGGTGTGATTGGTCGACGTCCACTGATCCAATTTACCATCGAATGATGGCATTGATCGACAATCAACCGATTTATAAATCAACTGGTTTTTCCGGATCATACAAAAGTGAAAGACATTCAAATTGATCACAGAATGCTCAGAAAAGCGGTAATCGATTTTGCTTTTTTATGCAAATACCCAATCGACATTAATATTTATTTGTTTTCTTCTAACAAGCTTTAACACGACTATTGGCCTAATGAAACCATTGATAAAAAACTATGTTAATCATTCGCATTTACATACGGACGATGTCAAGCATATCTCTAGGCTTGTTAGTTACTTAATCAACATCTTAAAAGACAGTCCAAGGTTCTATTTAAGCAGTCAGTGCAATAATCATGTGTACTCGAATAAAATTATTGAAGAACTTATTAGGATATATTTGTGTTTAAAATTGGGTATGTTCATTGAGCTTTGGCTTATGTGGAATTTGTTTTTAGCCTTAGGTAAACAGGTAACTAAGGCTACAAAATTTGAAAATTACATCATTATTTATAATTAAATAATATTAGTTACTCGTATAGGTAAGATGGGATCGAACTTGGTAAATAAAAGCATTTCCGCAAGAAAAGGAATTAATTCCTGTGAAATAATTTGGTACTTTTACATCACCAAAATCGCACTTTTATATCTTAAACATCGACTGTTTAAGTCGATACGTTCTATACCTATTTGAAATTGATTCTAAATTTGAATGAGTCTTCAAAGCCAGCCAGAGCTATTTTCTAGATAGTCATACTGTTATTCTGGTTCTCTCTTCAGCAAGCAACCTTCACAGTACCTACATACTAAAACTGACCTAAATAATATAGCTTTAATAAATTGTTAATAAAACTGCTGAACTCAATTAAATTAATTTACTATTTTCGCATAATTAACATCTAATTTGTGACAGTTACATAAAACTCAACACGATCGATTAGATAAATCATTTGAAACACGTTTATTATTCGATGACACTAATCCTTTAATCAAAAAGATATACAAATTATTCAAATCATGATTCGATTAGGTATATCATCAAAATTGTTCCAGTAATTTGAGAGTTATTCAAAAAAGTCACAAAGTCAGAAATTGACGTAGTCTTGCAAAAAATGTTCTCCATGTTCAATCGTATTAAATAAAAATATTTTTATACATTGTATCATTCTAATTGTGAAACAAAGCTAGTTTTTGTGAACCCTAGGTTATGTTCCCACGCTTATACCAGTGTGTGTGTAATTTAATATGAAACCTTGTAAGCATAATCAATGTTAAAAAGATCATTTGTCTAGCGCATACGCATTTCATATGCCAACAAATTAGCATGTCGCAGTAAAAATATTTGATTTGCATTATTTATTTATGGATTTGCTTATTCTGTTGTTTTAACTGTAGCTACTGCTTCTTTATCTGTAGTTTCGAGTCGAGGACTTTCAGACGTTTGCGTGCAAGTTCGTGCGTTCCTTTGAGTGCATTGGAAATCTTGGTATCTAGATGTTGCTTCTCTTACTCAGACACTCCCCTGGCTCTGTATAGGGCAGAGGGCTACATCCCCTGGCTTGTCGTTTTCTTGTATTAGTAAAGTAAAAATGGTAACTTAGACACATCAACATATCAATTAGAACGTGTGAATGTAAGTACACTTTGCTTACATAAGTCCCATGTATGTATCACCAACAGAGTAAAACAAATCCATACCAAACATTACCTCAAGGTTTCGCCAGTTTCCGCTTCTTTCTGCTTCCTTCACACAATAGCCTAACGAACTTCGTGACCGTCGAGACAGCCCGACGCCCGCCGATGATTGCCGAGTGAGGCTGCGCACGCGCTCAACGCGTTCACTTCACTGTAAATCATTGCAACGAGGACTTGCGCACGATGCACTCGTTTATTTTGAAGGATTTGTATTGAGTTCGAGTTCGTGGATTTAGTATAATGATGAAGCTTATAATAGCTTGAAGTTATTGGATTTGTTAGCTGAGTTTTATGAGGTTTTGTGTCGTTACGATAGTTTTATGACGATTTGCATTTGGCATTTAGAGTTATCAGCAATTCACACTTACCCCCGTTGCAAGACCAAGTGCTAATTTGATTCAGCTTAATTCACATATAGATAACATTACCGTGACATAGCTGAGATGTTTTTTCATACTTTTTTGCATAGTTTGCGGTCTGCACACAAGTATGGCAATATATCTCAGCTATGCGAGTTGAACGTAGGCAACAAAGAAAAATCTCACACATGACATTCTTTGACGAAAGATATATTTGTCACATGTCTGACTCAGCTAATTACCGTGAGAATTATAAAGATAAGTCCAGAAGAAAATTCTAACGAAACCATTAAAGTCATATCTGGGTAAGTGGCGGTCAACACAGACAAAATTCGCACATTACCGTGTATCAAGCGATAGTATCACAAATCGTAAATCTATTCTTCCACACTTTTATCTAAATGAGTTAGACAGTCGTATTTATGTGAATGTCGACTCGATGTCACAGAATCCCGTCAAACCGGCCGCGAACGAAGTTAATCTCAATTTAGAAACTTTATCAGATGTATTTCAGAGTAACGTACTAGTTGAATAACGGTTTAATTAGAAGCTGGAAGAAAGTGTTGCGTAAGTTTCAGATAGCATTAAATCTTCAAAAGAAATCTGCGGTTTTCATCAATTTGAGGTCGAGAAAGGTTAATTGTAACGGTCAGTAGCTGGTGGAATTATTGCTTGTAAGTTACATCCCAAGATTCGTAACAGTTCATAGACATTTACTAAACATGAACCTCGTACAAGCTGTTAAAAGGAATAGAAGAGGATACTAACATTATTTCTAAGCTTGGTAGGATGAGGTTGATCGCTCTTCTTAACAAGATTCTATTAATAAGATCTGTTTGATCAACACCCAGTAGAAAACTGAGCTTTCGTCTGAGAAAACACTACGGTATCCTACAGTTACAGCGAAAGTCTGCACAGTATTTCACTTGTATAATGAGAATAATTTCAGTTACGAAAGAATTATTTTTCTTTGTTTTACCAGGCAACATATCTTCAAAGCATACCATAACTCCAAGTGATGTAAGGTTGCAAGCATCAGCACCGTTACGAGGATTACAGCAGTTCTTACGAACCTCTTTAATAATGTTTATTGTAGCCACAATGGCGATATGGCCACATTGGCCGCAGCGGAGGATAACGGAACGCAAATGGAAGTAATGGTATCATTGTAAACTCTTGCAAAGCTGCGTTTTTGTCGCCTTGGACATTACATTTTGTTACTGTTATATTAATCTAAAAACACAGGTGGCATAAATTCATTATGGTCTATTCCCTGCCCAATAGCCTTGCCTTCTTTTTTCAAGCAAAACTGAGGTCTGCTATCAATTTTACTAACGTACTCAGAAGCAATTTGATATCTACCATCAATCAAATTAGTAACAACAACCATAAAACCGGTACTCACAACAGTTCTAAGAACTGTCCGTACCCACCAATTTATATAATTTATATCTAGACAAATACTAATTATGCAAAGTTACCTCCAGCCAAGAAAACCAGTGATTATCCGCTCATAAAACTGTATGTATATAAAGCTTCTATTGTGGAGCTACAAAGTTAACGATGTCTTCTCATGCTGTAGTGTCGTAAATAACGTTCCGGTCACGGTGTTTACCGGGAAGGGTATCGTAAATCAAGCTTGTCATTTGTCGACTGGATTTCGACTGCTGTTTGTCTTTCTGTAGATAAGACGGGACTCTTTTTTAGAAGCTTCCTCTGTTTGAGTTAGTTAGGTGGAGTGTTGACAAATGTGATTAATAATGTTCGTTGAAGGAGAGCTGTGAGATTCATTGGCATCTGTTGCCAAATGTAAAATTCTTTGAATTTAAAGTGTCAACTTATGCCATAACCCTTAAAATCGAATTGTTTATAAAGTCTTACCTACATGTTTCCATCGAAACTATCCCATTTCCCTAACGACTAAAAATTACCCATTTCCTAAGCCATGTATCAGTAATTACTTTCAAAATTATCCATTGCCCTGATAGACAAGCCTGCATAATTAAGCTCACCCTATGTTTAACATTTTGACCTCGTCAATGATGCAGTTAGCATAATTACAACAAAATCAATTTCCGTCAAATGTCTTCCTAGATTGACGGAAGGAAAATAAATGATTGTGGCATTAGACTGACAAACGTACTCTTTGCGCATGAGCATGACGGTTTCGCCGACGATGTCGCAGCGAAGATCTCAGGTCCTGCAATAATTGTTTCCGTACAACGTGATGCATAAATCGATTCTCGCGATTCGACTCTTAATTCTAATAACTCGAATGGATTTATCGATGCGGTAACAATAAAATCGATTGTACATTGTCCTTTCGAACGATAAATCATGCAACAATGTTGCTTTGAATAATGTGCGGGCTCTAGTGTTATATCTGTCGGCTTTTGTTTGTTGTCGAGCAAGTGTTACAAATGAAGGTTTGGTTGGTGTGTTTTGTAGCTATTGTCTTATTTTAATACTTTGTCAGGATGTAGTGTTAAGCGTCATAAAACTCTTATCAGGCTGATGACAAGTACTTCTTTCTTAGGCAGTTTCTCAGGTTCTTTACATATAACTCCGGCTTTACTTGTTTTAACCTTCACTCTCATATGTTATATTTTATCAGCTTAGAGTTGCCACTTATTTAAATTATCCATTTCCATCGTCCAGATGGGCAATATTTTTCAATTACCGAGAGACATTTCAGTAAAATTTTGCACTTCTCTCGTAAATCCGAACTTTCTCTTTTGTGGACTCGTACATGGCCAGGCCGTTAATGTAATTGATACTCGGAGGTGTACTGTCAATCAAGTAAATGTTTAGCATTACCTAGAATTTGTCTGTACTTTATACAAATCCGATACGAACTGTTACGCGAGTTCATTGAATTAGAAAATAAGGCGTTTACGAAGACTTGGAAAGGTAAAGCAGGTCTTTGAATGCAAATACAAAATTTATGTGCGACGCATGAAATGGCACTTGACTTTAATTCAGTTATTACGAAGACATGTACAAATGAAGAAATTGAAATGAATGATACAGCTTTTGCAAATATTAACGCAATTAATAATTTTATTGTTTTCGAAATATTCAGAGACATCATTGGTCATGTACAAATCAATTCCTACACAATTTGGAAATTAGCGATAAAGTCTTATTATTTTGCCATACTCATACAAGTTAATTTTCTAGTGCGCAATAAAAGTGCTACTGCAATATTTATCAACTCACTATATCCTTACGAGGAAAAACGAGAAAATGTAGAAAACAGAGAAGTTCTAAAGATGCAACAGCTTTTCTTAAGTGTTTTCGTTTCTAAGAACCAGCTCAAGCTTGTATCTTACCATAGACTGTTAAATCGTTACCAAACCATTCCGAATCTTCAAGTGTTCACTTTCTTATGTACACTCCTCAATTATTTTCCATTATTAAAACATTGCATAACTATTAACAAATCAAAGTCTTACATAGCTTTAGGATGACACTTTCACCTTCCATTTAAACCGCTTTATTACTTATTGACATGTAATTATATTTTAAAATATACGCGGCCCTCCTATAAATTTCTTTGACCCTGTCACCTTGCTTTTCCTCCTCAATTACTGCATCTTGTTTATTTGGTCGTTGACTCTTTCTAATAGCGTGTTCTATTTTGTATCTTTATTGGGCTCGTATTTCTTTTGTTGTATTAAATCTTGATAAATAGTTCATTGTCTTAAAGCACTATCATATTCCTTTTCCTTCATTCAACAACAGGTGTTTCGTTTTCAGTTTCTCTTTCATTCCCCTTAGGAAATATATCTCCATCATGTCCAACATCAGCACATTTCAATCGCTAAACTATGTATTAGAAGCTCTAGAATTAACTTTACCTGCTAAGATTTATCACAAATCGAATATGCTAATATTCTGATGCTTAATCAATAGTTCTATGCTAAGATCGAACAGTGACAAATGGTTTCAGTGTTTGGTAGTAAGGTTGACAATCACGCAAACTAATAAATTTTCCGTGGAAAGCAGACTTGCTAACTTTTCTTCAATATTATCTGGTTTTTTTTCAATACAGTGTCAAGCTGTCATAGAGTTTTTGACAAATACAGGAATCACGTCTGTGCCTACATAACAATGTAGCGAGGGCACATGAGGTTTTGTTATAGGAATATCACTATCTGCTTAATTTTATACTGTTCAATTGTCATTTAAAAAACCAATATATCTTGATGACATAATTATTTCTGATGTAGCAACCTTGCAAAAAGTAATAGAGGTGTTGCAAGTTCTTGATGTGGTATAGGAACTGAACAATGATAGACAACGTGAAAGTGTTGAAGCTAATGCAGCTAGGGCCGTAATGCAGTCGGAATGACGTATGCCATTAACGGATTTACAACGTAAGTAGAAGCTTTTGTAAGAGGAATCGATTTAGATTTAATCGATTCAGATATCGATGATGGTGCAATCGATGGAATCGATTCTG
Source organism: Orthosia gracilis (assembly GCA_947562075.1). Lineage (NCBI taxonomy): Eukaryota > Metazoa > Arthropoda > Insecta > Lepidoptera > Noctuidae > Orthosia > Orthosia gracilis. Next base: position 62,708,262 of record OX387264.1, on the reverse strand, counting down.
AAGAAGCCTGTGTCATGGTGTCGGCAACCTCTTGATTCTGGTTATGAGAGAGAAACTTGATGATGGAGTTGATAGATGAGTGGTGAAATGGAAGGTTAAAGAAAATTCCAATCATTTTTTTCCATATACATTAACCCAACAATATAAATACTCAAACATAGCACGGTTTTTACCATCCCGGGGTAACGATTATTTAGAGTAGCCATACTAAGAACATAAAAGTCGTAAGCTACCCATAAATAGTAAACCAATGTCCATCACCCTTCATCGATAGATAAATATCGATTATCGCGCCCACTTACTACAATAGAATTATAGATTAAAATATTGTAAATTAGAATAAGAGTCATGATTTCCAACAAGCAACAATGATTCAAATGAAAAACATGCAACGTGAGCCGATATGATATCTAGCAACAGTGCATTCTCCGATTAACGTAACATTCTGCATGCCAATGTCATACGATATCTTTTTAAAGGATTTGTTTTATCAGATTGTCCATATGCTAAAAACAATGTTACATAAAGATCTTGGTACAAAACTAAAGATATTCATAATATTATTTCATTAAATAAAAATGGTAGACGAAAGAGAATAATTTTCTTGATGAAGTACTTACTCTGAAATATAGAAATCACTTGATACAGTTGGCACTAGACATTAACATTGATTAGATTTATGCATAAGAACAACAAGATTCATGTTTACTTACAACTGCTACACGTTTAACCTTCCAATTAACCTTTACAACTCGTCAGAGCACGATTTAAAGCAGTAAAACAATCAATACTAACGAAGGGAAAACACAAGCCCGAAAACCTCCCAAGAAAACAAGCTCTTAAAAAAAGAAACAAAAGCATATATATAGCACAAACAAATATACAAAATCGCTCTCCTAAACTGGTTTTATTCCATTGCACTTCGCAATTCTTGGCCTTAATACTCCACGTTCCAGATATATCGGACGCCACGGTAGGTCTCACTTCATAACGAAGCTTTATTGACTCGCCGATCAATATTTTATCTCTGAGTAACAGCTTACCATTATCAAACCTTATCGTCGGCTTTCAGAAAAGATAATCAAGTACACTATTGAATCCTTTGCTGTGTGCAGGCTTTGTATCAACTGTGTTAGTGGTATCCGCTTTCACTTGCTTCTTTGTTGTTTCATTGATTAATGGGTTTTGATTTAATTTATGCCCTTTTTAGTTACTGGACCTTCATATCTATTTTTTCAATCAATAACAAAGTTAATATGAAAGAACCGCTGTCTGTTTGAAGCAACAAGTGGTTTTGCAATGCGAAAATCATAAACTGTGCTTACCAGTTTGTGAAGGTTAATCTTCAAAACCTCAAAACTAGAATTTGATAGAGCAGTTTGAAGATAACATGCGAAAAGGCTGGCTTTTCAGAATAGGGAATACAGTCGTAACTTCTAACTACCATGCAGATTACTAAGGTGTTCATATTTATAATAACATTAATTAAAGATGGAAGATGAACGGAATTATCGAAGTAAATTGACCTACTGAGGGTGGCGGGAGCCCGCTGGATCCGAGACGCACCGGCAGCCAACGTCCAAAGTGTAGCAGTCAACGTCTTTCGGATGATATTATGATGATGATGGATATAAATTAATTTCAAAGTGATCTCACGTGAAATCATATACAGTTTCAAACAATTGTTTTTGATTAGTAAAACAATGTGGCCTACAATTTCATCTGTGCTAAGATTAGTCACAGTTTCATTGTATGAGGCGTCACAAATTGGAAGTTATCAACACACTAGAAAATGACAACTTGAATTAGCTCATAATGCTGTTGAAATATATTCTCATAAATTTTTAGCCGTTACATCACCTTCATTATCATCTAATGCGTTCTTGTTTAAGTCTACAGCATATCTGCAATCAGTATTTGATCATTAATCAATATGATTAGCTTCTGAATTAAGTGGCTTAGTAGGAATGCTAATTAAACTTGGCAGAACTGGTTTGCAAACAATAATGTTTGCGGATGCAATGTTCGAAGTATCGGGAGCACGTGTTCATCCCGTTATGTCGTGCGTCGACCCGTCGTTTGTCGGTCCGTCCACTACTGCCATCATCACAAGCGTGAACCTAAACCTCGAGATGTGGGTTAATTTGTCTGCACGTACTGTGATTTGCTCCCAATTACCACATCGCTGTAATGCTTTTGAAATTATTCGTGTTAGATTGAGTTATGTTTATTGATAAAACTCAGCACGATTTGCAAAACTTCCGCGGTTGGATAATCTATTTTCTGGATCTAAAGTTTTCCTTTCTCCGAGTGGATAACTTTAACTGGCCATTTTAATTATGTCTTAGGATAGCTTCTTCTTACAATTTTACTTATATCTTGCAGTGGGTTTCTCAAGACAGGTACGAGAATAGATGGAACTTCATGAACAAATTGACTCTTAGTTTTATGGTTATTCTGCTTCATCAATCAAAACTTTTTACTTAAAGTCTTTTCTCTTCAGACACTACAAAATAGGCGATAACGCGTAAAGTCTTCACCACACAATAATTAATTTTTTTTTACGTGTCGTTTGACCTATTCGAATGTAATGCATGTTAACTATCGTATGTGCATGCAATGCACAAAAATATGTTCATACGCTTCATACGCTAGACATGCACAATTAAAACATATTGCAGTAACAATATCTAACAAATTAATTTATAGACAAAGGGTAAGCAAATGGACCTCTAAATAGGTCAATGCCTCAGCCACCAGAAAGAAGTTATGTACGTAGTAAATTAATAGATTAAATGACTCATACATACCGGTGATCTCATTCTTAGTACTTTGTTGTTAACTGGCAATAAAAACACTTCCTTATAATACTATCTAGTACAAGAATATCATGTTGTTAACACCATTTGTTTGGGATCATTATTGCAGGGATCTTCATCAATGTCGCAATGCGTATCTTTTATCTTCTTCTATACATATAAAATCTTTTGTCCTGAATGACTGACTGACGGATCAACGCACAGCCTAAACCGCAGATCGTAGAGAACAGAAATTTAGAGGGTGTGTTCTTTCTATGACGTAGGCATTCGATAAGAAAGGATTTTTGGGAATTCCCTAAAGGGGTAAAAGGGGTTGGCAGTTTGTATGAAAAATCTAATTCTTTCCACCAAAATTTTTGATACTTGGTACAAATAGTAATCAAAGTTAATGTTAATAAAGGTTGTCATGATTAGATTTTCGAAACTACCCCCAAATGATGATTTAGGGGGTGTTGCAAGTTTGTATGAAAGAATCTGATTTATTGGGTCAATAATCTTGACATAAATACCAACCTAAATAAACAATAAAAACCTTTATTGTTACCATTATTAGTTTTTCAAAACTACCCCTAACATATTATTTAGGGGTTGTTATTTTTTTTTTTTAAATTCTTATTTCTTGGGTTAATAAACATGAAACTTGACATAAATACCAACTTCAATAAACAATGAAGGTTATCATTATTAGTCTTTGTAAACAGCCCCCAAAAGACGATTTAGGGGTATAAAAGTATTTTTGAAGAATCTTATTTCTTGGGTTAATAAATTTGAAAGTTGACATAAATAACAACCTAAGCAACAATAAAGGTTGTCATTATTAGTTTTTCGAAAAGCTTGGGGTTAAGCTAAGAATTTTACTGGACAGGCTTTCGTTCTTGACGTAAGGTTTTAGGGGAGCACTAAGCAGGAATTTTCGGAAATTCAACCGGAAAGACTTCGAAAGAGGGTGAAAAGGGGCAGAATTTGTTTGTATGAAATATTAAATTCCTTGGGGATAAAGTAAATAATTGAAATTTAAATAAAACGTTTCTAAAACTACCCCCCAGATAGGGTTAAGGAGTGTTAAAGTTTTTTGAGGAATCTTACTGCGGAATCTTGCTAAGAACGAACTACGAAAACTAGAAAGAGAAGAAAAAAAGAGTGAATAACATATTTGGGTTGTTCAAAACTCTAGCTTCAACGGGGCAAAATGGGGTTATAAAGTTTTTAGGGGAGGATTTTACTTTGTGGCGGTAAACTAAAATTTATTCTTATTTAAATCAAATAATGAATCGTCCCAAACCAATAAACTCTGTATATCTACGCTAACCCATTTTTTATTGATTTAGTAATAGTTTATTTTTAGTCGCCTTCACTAACTGCACATAAGAGTTATTTATAGGCTAACGAAATCACGCGAACGAAGTCGCGGGCGAAGTGCTAGTACGTTCATAAATTGCTTCCGATAAATAACATTTCTCCCAACACTGTAATTACTTAATTCGCACTCTCTTTGTATTATCAAATCCTATTTTGAGTTCCATATTCTGTCGTTTTTTTTATGAATCCACGGTAGCATTTCTTCGTTACATTATGTGTGATGGTCAACGTTTTGTTTATAACCGTGCAATATATGAACGTTTGCAAACCTCTTAATTTATTTTGCTAATTTATTGATGATCTCACGAGAGCTGAACAAATCTTGAAGCGCATTTAGCTCTCGGCACAACAAGGTCGATGTTTTTTTTACCTTCCTGTATGATTCAAATTACCTTTTAACACGCTAATACTTTATGCTCTTCCGAATCTGACATCATGTTATGTATTTTTTACTTCACTCAAATGTTCTTCAACTGCAGTTTCATCGAAAACATTTTATATTATCTTTAGCGACACAATCGACATGTTTGATCACATCAATGACTGCTCTCGAGCAATTGAGTAGAAATCACAAGTTCAAGAGCCTATTGAGTTGTTCAGACTTCCGTAACTCAACACCCGTTCATAAGTATCTCTTTTACATTCTAACTCGAGTCGTTGAACAAACATCTTGCGGCTCTAGCGGTAATAGATAATGCTATCATAACTTTTTGCCGTTTTCCTTGCACCATCTTCGTAAATCGACAATGCCCTTTGAGTGCTTGCATAACCAATTCAACTTTACCTGTATCTTCTTAGAAGTCGATCGTTATTGAAGCAAATTTTGCAGTATCGTGTTCGGTTAAGGTTCAGGATAATTTGGTCGCTGATATAGATGTTGAAACAGACAAAATGACTCAATTTGTCTTCCTCCTTGTAAGTGGCTTCATGATTTAGATTCTGGGCTCCGCCTACTCGCGTTACGTTAGGGAACTTGTAAATCTCTGGAATTGCTACAGGAGATCATGAGAATGAACGTCTGTGACTAACCTAATAACTGAGTTGTATATTTCCGCACGAACTGTTACTACTAAGAAGATTATGTTCCCACTTAGAGGATTATGATATGCCTACATTAGTCTGTACGTGCAAATAGGTATATGTGTATTTCTTTCGTTTATCTTGCTGACTGTCTAGCCGTATCAGATGCTGTGGAAAATCTTATTTTCATCAATCGCTTATCGTCTTGTGTTGTCACGCTCAATTGATACTAAATTCCAACACACTGCTTGTTGCTACTTGACATTGTTATAACACAAAAAACTCTCAACATATCTCTCGAGCAGAGGTTGTTTGGTTAACGAGATATTACGGGTAAAATATGTCAATAAGAGCATACCTTTGGCTATCATATTTTTCAAAGGCATGAATCGTACTTATAAACTAAGCTGCAGTAGATTTTGCTTCATAAACACGTCTAATAGATTATCTCAGTCGTTAGATTGTTAGCTACGGTTGGCTGCACAACCTAACTGCTAAGTGCATTGTTTGCCTAAAACGCAACAATGTTACCTTAGCAAACTTTGTCTAAATTTAGATATTTCTAGTACATTATTGCTTTGCAATTAGCATTTGAATAAACCCGATTTCGATTGCGAAATTCTTAAGCAATAAATCGACCGTTTGTCTAAGTATTGGATTAATAAACATCTTTATTACGTCAGTGAATCAAATATAGATTTTAAAAACGAAAGTCATTTCATATTGTCCATTTAGTTAGATAAATAAATTTAAAACTTTAGACAAACTGGCAATATCATCCGGTCACTGCATTTTGTTTAATAATCAAATCAATCATTCTGCGATATTTCAATCGGTCTGATGGCTATTGATGTCAAGTAGTTAGCCGTTACTTAACTATTTCTCCATGACAAACTTAATTAAAAGCACCTAATGCAACATTTATTATATTTTTATTTTAAACCTTTACAATCGATCTTTTATCTTAATCTTCCTACATTGTTGTCTGCTTCATCTATGCTAGAGCAACATGTTCCTATATTTGACTAGCATTGTTATCTGCTTCATCTATTATAGCACATGCTTTTTTAATCCAGATCTCACCCACAGCTCTAACCGTGTTAACTTCCCACTTATCTCTAACGACTAACTAGTAAAGATTATTCTCCCGATTTTCTCAGAACTTTTCACTCATTTCCTGCTCATCGTTCGTTTTAGTTGATATCTCTTTGCAATCTAGCATGCTAATACCAGGAACTAGTAAACAATAGGTAACTAAGGCCTGACCTCATCAGGTATCGCCCGAAGCCAAATATTCAAGCCAAGTAGCTCTAGCGGCCACTGACTACGTTTTACTGTTAATAACGGATCTTAATTTGCGAAACTGTCTACAGCGTTTGCTGCTAAATTGTGTGTGAAGTCATTAGAACTTAATTAAGAAAGCTTCTAGTCTTGTGTGGATAAATAGTTTACTGTGTCCGTTCCACCTAATTATATCTACTTTTTAGACCATCATTCATCTCTTTCTCTATTGCAAACCGACTAATTGACATTTCATATGTTTTTTTTTTTAACTTATTTATGTTCTTCTTATACCATAGTAAGAAGCCAATATTTTAGCTAAATAACAAAGATACACTTTCCATAATTTTTGCAATAATGGCATATGTAACTATTTAAACAAGTCTTGCACCATTAAGACAAGGTAGAAGAAACTAGATTGCCATGAATTTATTCGAATGACTTCCTTTACAAATGTTATACATATTTTAATCTCAGACAAAAAATGTTATGTTTAAAATGAGCAGAACAAGTTTCCACGCTAGTTTAAGAGTTTAATGTGACGTGACATGTTCTCACTTTCGTTAAGTTTATTTTTGTCACACGAACCTCAAATACGTAATATCCTTTTTGCATATTAATTACTGTATCAATTTAGTTAATTAACACTGGTCAATAAGGAAGTAAGCTGATGCACTTATGTGTCAGCTTGAGATAATCGTTGAATCTAAAATCATCATAATTTCAGTTTTGATATTCCTTTCAAATATCCATTAACTAAAACTGCCCATAAATTATTACCCGACTACGGTGATGCAATAGGGAGGGTTATGTTTTTAACCGGTATGTGTGTATGTATGTTCATCTGTTACCTCATAACTTCTAAACTACATATCATAATTAGAAAAATGAGGTGTCGTTGGATTTTTTTTCGCCCACCCCATTATGTGTAGTATGGTTGAACAAGGATTTTTAATTGAAGGAGGAAGAGTTTGGTACATAGTATTTTTGTCACGCGTACCGTTTGCGTATATATCCCGTCAAAGTCATGAAAACTATTTTTTTACCCGACTACGGCGTCGCAGTGTTTGTTGATCGGTATGTACGTATGTAAGTGTGTATGTATTTATGTTTATTTGTTCCCTTATTACTGAGTCTCTCATATTTCGAATCATAAAGCTATACGTATGTTTCGTTAGCTAACATAACTAAACACACATAGCACACACTTATACCTGTCCTTTAGTGAATAGTAAATTTCCTAAATCAACTATGTTATCGTTAAACCTTATCAACCCACTCTTGTAACTTATGCATTATATAAACAACAAACCCTAAACAGAAAAAAAATGTGATGTGGCTGTGCAAAAACCCCAAAATGCATTAAATAAAAAAAAGTATAAAACTAAAACCCGACTAAATAATTTATTGTATTTCATACATATTCATAGTGGTGTTCAGAGTATAATCGTGTCCGTATGCTACTTTGCAATAGGTTATATATTACATGTTAGTTGTTTATTTAATAACCGATACATATCGAATAGTTTGTACATAACAATTTCAGATGGGAATATTTTCATGTTTCCAATTTTTTAGACCGTTATTTTTCAGTAGTCGGGTTTTAGTTTTTGAACTTATTTTTTTATCAATTTTCTTCATTAAGAAACCAACATCGATAATCGTGAATCACTTATTCCAAGATGCAAATGCATTTCAAAGGAGTCAGCTACCGATGACCTACATCAAAAATAATGAATGCCATATCCATATCGAATAATCCTTGTAGATTACCATAAAGAGTGAATACTCGAGATGGCACGTGGGACGCACTACGCTTGCATCGTAAACGAATTAGTAATATGATGTGGGAGGATGATGATAGATCGTAACTTTATTTTCATACGGGTTGAACAACCTGTGGCTCCTGTCTAGTTATGCGTCTCGTCATTTTTGGCTCCAATTGGTGCCATATTTATACGTGTCGTTACTATGCTCCGTTTTTGGCACCACTACGGAATGTTTGTGGGCGATATTATACTGCTGTAGTAGAATTGATTATGTCATTACTTTTGTTAAGTATCTTCATTCCTTTGAGGTCTTAGTCCTTAGTCTTTTTTTTTATTAATTAAACCCACTTGAATTTAAGCAATCGCCAGCGATTTGTCTTATAGCTCTACTGTTGTCTTAATTATCCAGTTTATCAATATTAGATTTTGTTAATGGTGTTTAATTCTTAGTATCGTTTTATCTACCCACGTCCGCAGCTGCAATATCTTATAGTACTCCAATGCATAATATTTCGATATCTGTAATTACATTTTCTGTTGTGCAACTGCACGGCATTATCAAAAAATTTACAATGTAAAGCATAACTCCTTTGTTCTTGGGCAACCTTCAAGGTCCAAGCTTCAAATGTTCAATTACATTATAACTATCTGGTTCATACTGGTGTTACGTACAAGCAATTACAAGTGCTTTGTCTGTCTGTCAATCATACACGCAAATAAGTGTTTCCTCTCTTTTATGAATGTCTGAAGGTTCTTCGTTATTTATGTAATGCATCTTTAAGTTATAAACTGTAGCTTCCTGAACCTTGTATGATGAAATAATTAGGAGTTTCTAATTAGTTTATATTAGAAACTCCAAACGACTTGTTATTTTATCTGTACCGATGTTACATCTTTATCTAGAGTTTTTAGGCTTAAATAGTATTTTGCTATTGTTATTTTAGTTGCATCATCTGCCTAGTCTTTTCCCATCTAAGTTGGAGTCAGCTTCAGGTCTATGAGATGTTTGCCAACTCTTTTTGACCGTTTATGACTGTATATGGTGTATTATCTAACTAATATTAAAAATGCAAAAATTTGGATGGATGGATGGATGCATGATTGTTACTCAATCACGCCATAAAACAGAACTGGATTAAATTTAGCACAGAGATAGATTATCCGGAATAGCACATAGGCTACTTTTCATCGCAGTATAATGTTCCCTTGGGATAAAAACACTTTCACGCATGCGAAGCCGGTGGCAGAAGCTAGAGCTAGAAGATACTTATAAATTAAGATCATTTTTTTCGTAATCACGCAAGTTAACACGACCTTACTGAGTAGGAGTACTATAACCAACCAAGATTTTTTTTTCTCCCGTCAATCTCGCAATTTACCGATGTTGCCAACCGCAACGCATAATTGCCAGTTGTGTAATATAGCTGTTAGATCACTATGCTTTACATTTCAGCACTTACACTTGATGATCACTGGCAATTGCGGTGTGATGACAGACTTTCATTTAATTCATCAAGTGAATTATAAACGTGATACATTTATTTGACAGGTGATCGATTGTACCGCGTTACGTGGCGATATCATGAGTGTAAATACCAATTTTATTTATGCGGAAAAGAATAGGCTAGTATGTAATTTATAGTAATTTGGAGCTACTGACTTCGATCCACTTTAGTAATTTGTTGAAAGCAAGGACGCTGTAATGATTTTACTTATTTGCCTTGAAATGTATTAAGTGAAGCGAAAAGACTAACTATGATTTAATTTATGACCAGATCAATATCTTACTCAATGTAAACAACACGACTTTTTTACCATTTTTCGTATTATATTAAAAACAATAGCAAACAAAATTCTCAACATCGTCAACAATTTTTTTATTGATTGTTTGAAAAATATTCGAACAAAGAAAAATCTCACAAGTCTTGATAAAAGTTTACTTATAAACCGAACAACAGTAACAACACAAATCAACACAACAGTGCTATTGAGACTGTTGTTGTCGAGCCATACCTTATTGTTTAAACGAAAAATTCCATTCCAACTGACGGTATTATGCAACATTTCACCGTACCTAACACAGACTTCCTATACATTGCTGTTTTATTTCGAAAAGGAGTTGTTAATGTCAGAGTCAAACAGTACAGCCTCGGCTTTGGTTGTAATTCAATTACAAACGTACTTGAACCGTATTGAAGTGTCCGCGGGTTCTTGAACTCGGCTTGAGGGGTCAAAATGTACTTCAGATTTGTATTGAAATTCTAATGTTTCCTGGTCTTTTGTTACAGGTAAATATTGGGAGCTGCCGTTATGTAAGGAGCGAGATTTGACAACGGTTTGTTGATTTTCGATAGATGATGGTTTGCAAATATTAAAGGTTATTACGTAAGTTGAATCCACAAAGAAGATTGAACAGGCTTATTGATTTTTGAATCAGTAGGAGTATGTTACTTGAGACCAAAACAGGTTTCATCAGCTTTGTTATCTACTTTGTTTTTGATCTTTCGTTTTTTATCACATCTTAGATTCCCGAGCACCTTAGGCAGGTGCTTCTGTAAAATACACACACATAAAGTAAGATTAGTAAGACACAAGTAGGACGCCTACTTTGCAAAGATAGTGTAGTACGATAAACTGAGCACAAAGACGGTGGCTTATAAAAGTGTCCATGGGCAATTTATGATGTCTGAAGCCAGTAAAGTTATAAAGTATGAACTTTATCAGATTAGCTCCGTCCGTTACACCTGGTGCGTAATTCATGTCTGCTGCAGTTACGGTATTGTCCCGTTTCGTATAATTTCTTAATTAGCTTTGTATGTTATCTTTCTGCGAATATTGACGAGTAGATGATGTAATGTTGAATCTGAAATTTCTAGGGCAATGTATACTTCGTTATATTGGTAATCAATAAAATCTTGAGGCAGAACTGAATTAATTTGAGTAATAAGAAACTTTGTAATGCCATGCAGGTGTGAAATAATTGTTATCACCGATTTCACTTTTACATCACCAAATTTCGTATGAGTCAGTAACGAAAAAGAACATTTAAAAAGTAGGTTTATTTGCATTGCCTTATCAAAACAACCAAATTTTCCCAACTGTCGTACAGACAAGAAAACCAACAGCAATAGTTTACACAACGGTCTTTGAAATCAAGAAAATTCATCAAGAAAGTGATATCATAATGACAGTAGAATAAGACAATCGTAATGTTACCAATGACAAAATTCCCCAGGCTTTCTCTGCAGACTAAAAAGTATTAGAGAGTGTAGAATATAAAGGAATGTGCAATGAAACTGTAAGTTTGTAAAGTCAGCAATCAGACCACAATGACCACGGCGGCGCAATGCCGCAAATCATAGTAATGATCGGGCACTCGCATATGCGCGATGCAATTCTGTAATGGACCATATCGTGGTGCTATGCACAGCACTGGTTTCGAATTGTTTTATAGCGACCATTATATTTCTCAATTGTCGTTGTGTATGTAGTTTAATCTGTGTTGGTGAAATATTCAGTAGACGTAACTTTTTTGAGTTATAATGTCAGATTTTTTACTTTTTCTATTACACCAGTTGTCTTTATTGACTCTAAATTATTGTCTTCTTCACTCTCATTTTCCTTGTCTTTAGTTGGTTTCAATGGGAAGTCTTTATATTCCTGCATGGGTATATATCCCTCTTACGCTATGCATTTATACCAAGTGTAAGAGACTTGAATAGCGTTAGCAATTTTTACCATCATAAACATCCACCCAAACAACCGGCTTCTTTTATAAATAAATACTCCATTATTTACATGAATCGAACACATTACGTTTTATCCGTTAACGAATTTGTTTATATCCACAATATGTACAAGTACCAAATTAAACAAATTGGTATTGGGCTTGTTCCAATACTTCACAATGGCTTATTGTGAAATTTGCGTAAGATGTATCGGGTGGTAGCGACTCGTGCGCAGCTGTGCAGAGGTCTTGGGCAATGAAAGGCGGCAGATAAAGTCATGTTAAATACAGCTGGAGATTTATCGTAATTAGTGTATTGACACGTATCAATAAGGCTTTATATGGTAAAGATAACAAAATTACACAAAGAAGCTACTTGAAAAGGTACTTTTAGGAAATTTTGGGCATATTTTTTAGATAGTTTTCTTAGTCTAAAAACAAATCTACTCTGTTTGGCAAAAAAGCTTTCTAACAAAAAAAAATACTGACGAAATAACAAACAAAAAGAAAAAATAACTAGTCTAGCATTTTGAGGCGGCGCCAAACAAACAATCAACGAAGATCAACCAAGCTACATTAGTTTACATGTTTGATTGTTTGACGCCGAAACGAAAAGGATTTTTTTTCGTTTTTCAGTTTACTAATTTCAACAGAATCGGTTCACAATAGGCAATTCAATGAGAAATATCAATAAATCCTTTTTTCTACCTTTTGGGGGTGGATTTTATTTTTCTATTTTAAGGTATACTCAATCAAATAAAAGTTTTTTTTTTTCGAAATCGGGCCACTCTATAAAAAGTTTTGCGTGGTTATTGATACATATAAATATATATGCACGTCAAATTGAGAACATCCTCATTTTTTTTCGTCGATTAAAAACCAATTTTAACTGAAGACTGGTTATTCAAATCTAACCAAATAATATTCTAAACTTGTTAAGCCATTGCTTCATCGTATTAAACTTCCACCTCAAAATCAACTTCCATAACAGCTCAGATTTCATGATTGCCAGCACTGACACCGGATGGGCACCATAAACAAAGCCAAAATGAGATGCATGCATAATCAAAGGAACCCACAATTTGTACCAAATCAACACGATCCTCAAAAGGATTCGCAAAATGTCTTCATTCATCCGAGAATGACTCACATCTAATTTGAATATGTAAATTGTCATATTAGCAGTCTCGTAAGCCAATGTTGTGTAATATGGTAATCATTGTCTATAATGAATAGAGATTAACAAGTTTACACTCCATGGAGGTGTGGAGCGGGTCAACGATTTGTTGTGTAAGGAAAATGGTTTGTTTACATATGGTAATGAAAGAAAATTTTGACACATCAGCTGATTTGTGAATGAAATACGTTCTATATATATTTTTTACTATTACGTCTGTAATACTATCTTCTTCTCCATTTTATAGGGTTTAGCGCATTAGAATACTACGACAAACTGAACTAGACTAAACTGGTCGGGACTGGCTTTTAGGAAATGTAGAACCATCTAACGAAATTCTAACAACTTTTGAGATGAAGCAACAGTAGCCAGACTAGCGCATTCCTTGAATAAATCGAAAGGATTGTAACTTTAAGCTACTGCTATTATTTGATTTTTTTTAAATTAAAGTATGTTCTTCATGAGAACTTCGTCGTCTGCTTAGGAATCAACAAGATGAGCAAATTTTCTTCTTGTTTAATGTATTCGGTTTCCTGTCTAGTTCAGTTAAATATACGCCTTTTATTTATATCTTACTTCAAAATCTTACTTTTATATTTCTTCATCCATCTTCTTGATATTTTCTCGAGGGCATCACAGTTTCGCAACTCCATTATTTTGATGAGTCATTAAATTTCGTAAGCTACCATCAAGCTGCGGTTTGTTCGTAATTTGGACAACCTATGTATCTGACTTCGCAGATCGTACAGCAATATTTCTCATAATAGAAATATGTATTTGTAATTATCTTGTTAAATGTTCTTGTTATGTGAGCAATATTGTGTATTGTGGCCATATTATATAATTTTAAATTTATGCCGGGTATAATAATTTATATCTATGCCACACAAATAGTGTTTTAATATCTACTGTTTTGTAACGTATATTACTCTTGCTCACTTTATATGCAGCAGTGCAAACATTGTTTGAATCACAGGACTAAATGCTACGCGCCGTAATTCTTCTCGGAAATAAGATAAGGCTCATAATGTACACCTTTTACAGTTGATTGTCTTTATAATATGTTCAATACGTACGTTCAGTTTAATCAACTACTGTCATATCCGCAACTACGCCGTTAGCTGCAAGAAATTGCAACACATTTCTGACATAAAGCAACAAAATCGATATGAATAGTTCATCGGCACATATAGATAGTTATTTCTGCCTATCACACCGTCCCCATTACATCAATCTGAGATAGCTAATTTCACGGCGTCATTCGTTCACGGCTCATTTGATTTACCTAATGCAGCACTTGTTATCGATACTCGATAGCATTCCTCTATTACGTCAGACTGACCTCTTAATGCTGGTTCCATTTTAATTCGTTCTGCTGCTCCCTCGAAACGACTGTTTTGCAGTTCGCAACGGCTGTCTATCTCACTGTGCGTATGATTTTAACTTTCTTTCTCACTTTTTACGTAAGAAGTACGATGGTGTTTCATAATATTGTTGTTTCTATTATTTCTATCACTTGTAACGAATTTGATTGTGATTGGGATGCGATAGTGTTTGTATTGTTAATCGTATTTAGGTACGTCATTGTTTTTATCGTGATCTGATGTAACGTGGTGTAAACCTGCTCAAAACCTTGCTTGAAATATAAATCTTCAACAGGATTATTTAAAATCTTTTATTAATTCTTCTTTTAATATGCACCTAGAACATCTTCTCATCCAATAAAATGAAGAAAATATATGCAAATGAGATACCTAATTTCACATTCCTCACAACAAAAAATATAATTAAAATCATAGGTTAGTTTCAATTTACATTTTTATTTGTAGTTTCTTTTAATTTAGTCGATTGTTTCATCTTACATCACAATTTTTATAAGCACTTAACTTTTAATTTCTATTTCCATTGTAAAAACTTTCCCATCGTTATAGTTTTGTTTTTCTCTCTGTTTCTACGACATCACTCTTGCATGAAATTGTCCCCATTTGTTTGAGACTTGTTAGCTAACCTGTTCTTTCATGTAATTAAAAATAATAACTGCTTCATTAACTGCAAATCTGCTTTATTTTTTATTTAATTACGAAATCGTCAGCTTACTTTTTTATGTTTTCTTACATCTCTTATGGAAGCAAAATCTTACCAAGTTACGGAAGATATTGCACGAAACATTTGCATATTTTATTTCAATATTTAAGTTCCGGCTTCATCCGGCCCTTTGCCAACGCTCTTACAATTCTCTTAGTACAATACAAGCAGCTGCGAAAAAACTTACCCTTCGCTCGATAGATGGCGTTGGGATCGAGTTAGATCGCGCTATCGTTTTGTTACCGCGGTTTGGTTGGGGTCGTGTCGAGAATTTTGTAGAACAACTTTGCGCAGAGGCAATATCGTAACCAATGAGGTTAATCCGAGGTGCGATTATTGCTAGTTGAAAACTTTACCAATACCCCGCCGTGTGGACGTGAAATACCGTCCGCGATGGCAATTTTTGAATGGCCGTAATTGGCCTGAGAAAACCTTATCTTATTTATGGATTTCGCTAATACAGCAACAACGCCAGAGTGTCTGACTGACTGACGATTGTTAACAGTGTGAACTTATGTAATGTTTGAAATAGTTTATATATCGCTTCATCTGTCATAATTAGTATAAAACAATAGGTACAGGTAGACAGACGCCTTAACATGCAATCGCTTTCAGAAGACAACAGAGGATAGGGTATTATGTTTGGTTTTATTTTTCAAAGTAGATGTTTTACCTTTTGATTCTAACTAGTGCAATTCCTAGTCGTTTCAGTTGTAATGATTCTTGTTATTGGTCCAATCAGTCTCATCTAATTACTTCCTCGGAGCCAGTCTGTCATTGCTTTATAAACGTAGTTCAATCTTCCCATTCTGTGGAGCAGACAACTAATGTTTTATGTACACCTTTGCGAAGAACATTTATTTAATTACACTGGCAGCATACTGCCAGTAATGGCGGCATTATGTGAATCTGAGCTAATTCGCGCCAATTACACAGGCTGTGGGAAGATGGCGGGCGGCTATTTGACAATCTCTGTTCGCGGGTTTACTCAAATGTTAGATGGTTACTGTTAACTCTGTACAATAAGTAACGGATCTTCTGTATGTAGCTTCATCAATGTGTTTCATTTGTTACGACCTTAAATGCGGCTTTGTTCGTATATCTAGCAATTAAAGTCTAGTTTTTTGTTGTTGTGGCAATTAAGAACGATTCAGGATTTTTATTTATCTTATATTTTTGTAAATCAGACATTTTTGTGTTCCTTTTGCACTGTCTCAAAGTGCTAATAATTTGTTGTTTGCTCTTTACAAATCATTTTGAAATTATAAATTGCCAGTCTTTTCTTCACAGAATACTGTGAAAGTGACAGGTCTTATTTCACTCAGGAGTTTTTTTGCGAATAAAAGTTATATGAAACTCTAAGAAAAAGTATCATCGTGAGCATAATAAAGTACAGTAGGTGCAAAAAGATTCGTATTGTGTAATCTTTTATATCGTATTGTTCTTGTGGTTACACCAACTTAATGACTTTGTCCTCAAAATAGACAAAGTGTTGACTGGCTTCCATTTGATGCCATCTTCATTTCTTGTTACTTAATTCACAATATATATTACAGTTATGTGAAGGGAATTGAGATAGGAAACGAAGAGGAGAATGGATCTTCAAGGCAATATAAAAGAATAAATACATAATTTACTTATATTTGGCTTCTATCACATTAGAGTAATAATATATCTCCAAAATAAACTAACGAAAATATCGTGCTAAGGATAGGATTCAACGCAAAATACAGACTTGGAATCGATCTTCAATGTATTCAAAGTGTTTAATTTTTGTTGACCAGAATGGGCAAAACTATAGAATTAATTACAAATATGACATCGATACATTCATATGCAGCTGCTTTTGTATACAACCGTCTAAATAATAAATCACTTACCGTTCATATACTTCTAGAATCTGAGAAAATCCGTGTTCCATCCGGGATACATAATCTATTACAAGTAAAAACTCCTTACACTTGGTCGTCTGTCTTCATTGCTTGTCAGAATATAATTTGCTGCTTACCAATGACTGGCTACTGCTTATTCCACAAAGGATTAGTGTAACATATCTGTCTGGGCGATCTAATACGTCCATGTCTTCTGCGGATTAAAATCAAGGATGGTAGGACTGATTTTCAACCCTCTCTGTCTGTTATTCCAACCATGTCGTGGTAACCATGGAAGAGAGAAGCATACACTGTTTTTAACAAAAAAAATAAACCGACTTCCGAAGCAAAACATGAGTTCCTGCTTCCTAAAATACACCAATCATAGGTCAAACGAATTTTAGATACATAGACCGCCCATTCTTGACGGCTAGCCAAAAGTATCGTTCCATTTTTCAAAGGCCTCTTTCATATAGTATTCCCATGCCGAAAGGACTATACTTTTGATAAACAGGCCAGGCCTCTTACAAACTAAGCCAATAACAGAAATTTTATGGTTGCAACATTAAATCCCGAGTTTTTATCAAAATAAATTATAGCACTGAGCAATTGCCCTTATTACCTTCCAACCAGCCCTGATTAACAGTAAATTGAGAATATCCTAGGCGTATGTAGTGGGAAAATTGCGTACCTCAATCCGGTCTAACGTCCGTCGTCCCTTTTGCGTTGACATAACCCATATTATAACGGCACCTTCTTGGATTGATTTCTCTACCAATGATTTACGCTGCGGCACCTCAAAGTGGCCACTTCTTGGGTACTTGGATAAATAGCGACAACATAATTGCGTCTGATTGGTCTCGGATATCGCACGAGCTGACTCAAGGTTTTCGTGCTAGGGTTAAAAACGGATGGAGGCTTAGATTGGGGCTAAGACTAGACTGTAACACCTCAATATGGCTTTTAATTTTGCCTGTGTCCACACCGACAACGGTATCAGCAACTTGATACTAATAGCTAGAATTTACTATCATATCCGGATTGCCAATGAATGAACTCCTTATAATTACATTTGCATAAAAGCTACCGCTCTTAACCAAGTTAATACGTCCGTTTCAGTTTTCAAAACCTTTCACTTCGTTATTAGCTCAATATAATTAACAAAGCCTTATAATCATGTCCTTATGACAAAAAACACTAAATCTAATACACAATAGAAACTCAAGGCTTATGAAAGCAATAACGAAAACAGCACTGACTAAGTCGTGAACAGAGATATAGCTGAAACACAATTAGCCAGGTATGCAAAAGGCCTTGGTGCTAAAACCGCCATGACAATCCGTTGTCTTATCACTGACTTGTAAAGGGCACGTGCTAGAAACAGAATCGAACAATGGCGAGTTTGTCGATATTAGTAAATAAGTCAAGGTTGTATCGATAGTCAAGAAAGTCCACGGCCACATTAGGAAAGAGACTTTTTAAAAGGATGTTACTAAAAACATTTTCACTGAAGTATGATGCCTAAATAAAGACGTAAGTGGTTTGGGGAATCCACCTGGTATCTGAATAATATAATCTTGTTAAAGGACTTGGTTAAGTTAACTATTATATAGACCGTAGAAAGAGATATCGAACTTGCGAACCTGGAAGGAAAATAATGGAACTCACTACATGCGTCTGTTTCCTAATTCATTCAACCCGAATCTGTTCAAAGTTAGAGTGAACAGGCTTCTACTAGGTAAGCTTAGTCCATCGTCAACTTTGTCTCAGTCACCTCTGACCTAGACTAGAGTCAAGAGCAAACTCATATCAAATAAAATAAAATAATATCCACTTTCAATTGAGTTCGATGACACAAAATGATTTCTAGCGTGCTTCATCAACTGTTTTACAGCCATATAATATCTTGATACCTTTTATTGATATGCTCATATTTGTATGCTACAAAGTGGGACTTACAACTTTTATAGCATCATCGTCTTTATGGTCAAACGTGATAGGTCACAAGGTCTCAAGTATTGTTTCGGCGCTTGAAAATGTCACATGTGATATTTCAACGGCTTATTCGTACTTAAATAATAATATAAGAATAAAGTGTACGTGCATGTCCCGTGTATTCTTAGAAAACTGTTGACTTTGAAATGAATTGCAACAGAAATGTGATAACTTGTATGCCATACAGATTCTAGTTTTATGTCTTTTAGTTTTCGTTTTCTTGTGTACAGGTTGTTAAAGCGTCAAAACATCCTGAGTTAAATGCAATGTAAAGTCGATAAAATCGCAAACTATTACGTCAGTTCTAGTTACCGTAAAACCAGTTTTAAAAGGCTATGATCAAGATATACACAGGTATAGTCCGCCATTGACCGCGCGTGCGCACCCCTTCTCACCTTAAACATTTGCAGAAACGCGGACAAGCGCATATTTCTTCACATTCGGCTATTTCCGTCTACCGTTCGGCTAAATCCGTCGGCAGCGGACGATGACTCCACCGGCATGCGCTGTTTAGACCTTGACGTAAACTTGACGTGCAGTTAGAACAATCAATTTGCGATTTTATTACTTTGACATAAAGAATGGTGGAATTGCAGATTAAGTTTGTATCATTTCCGCATGGGATGTTGGGATCGGAAATGTTTTATACCTGTAATAAAATGATCTGATGTCATGGAAGAAATCTTTTAGATTTTTAATGGCAGCGCTTTTTATTTTCTGGGATAAGACTAAAGCGGTACATTCTATTATTAATCTGTGTACAATAGCTTCAAGCCATCGCAAATCGTAATGTTTCTGAGAAAACATTAGAAATCCATTAAATATTTGTATGGCAATATTTTGCACTTTTGTATATTACAAATGGTTTCAATATGAAATGCTTAGTTATTTCAAGTTATAACTTAGGTACGGTAAAATTACATTCCTTTATAGCTAAGCCGCGAACATTAATAATTGAGATTTTAATAAGCAAGAGTTTTCAATTGTAGAAAAGAGACATACCTCCTATGTCTCTTTTCTACAATTGAAAAAGAAAAAATACACAGCTTTACAGACAACAAAACGATATAAAAAAAGTCAAAATCTTGATAGTCACTTTTATACACATGAAAAGCCATCTAATTTTGAAAAACATCCTAATTCCAAATCAATCTAATGGATGCCGCGTAACTACCCATTCAAAGAAAGACAACTTTCTTCACAGCTTCACAAACAAGCTTGTACATTGATGATATGTTAGTACCACAATTACTCATTGCAATTTTTTCAAAGAAGATGAGATCACATTCCTATAACGAATAGGCTCAACATAGCCCCAAGATATTTTTACATCCGTCTTACTCTAACTTCTACATTCGGCCTTGTTAATACTTTAATGTAATTACTACTATTATACTTTGACGAAAGCCTACAATTATCTTGTCCTATAAAATTATCTTTAACACGTGTTCCTCTGTAACCAATAATTACTAATTATAATTTGTGTTAAAAAAAAACTTGTGCAGAATGTATTAGGCCTTTGTATCGCGTACGATCTCTTTAGAGAAATAAATTAAACAGTACAGAGAGTACAGTATATATTCTTGAGATATAGTGGAACTATGTACTTAAAGCATTTTAAATTCAAATTCTATCATGTTTATTGGTCTAGACTCGTAACTGTAATGAGATGTTAATTATAATGGTCAAATCAGCATTACATAAGCTCATTGGTAAGTTTGACTAGCAGATCGTAAAGATCTAAGACAACAGATCTTAAAGATCTATGACAAGATACAGATTGCATTTTCGAAGTAAGCTGAAACTCTGAACCTGATTTTACCCACAGAGAAACTGAATAATTACATGATGAAGACATCCAACAGCCAAGATTCAGGGATCTTTGGTCACTCCAAGCCGAAACAAATCGGTAAATCCTTGAACGATCCATTTAAAAATAAATGCTAAGCCATTCAGGCCTATAACAATGATCTTCAAAAATAAATTGTAATGAAAAACACTGCAATCATGTACAACTGTCATAAGTTCAAAACTATTCAAAAAACAAAACAAAAAGCATTCTCTTGCATCTGTCAATTACGATGATAAAACACGTCTGATTTTGGGTCAAACATCTGAATAGTTATTGCAACATGATAGTCAGACCATTGTACATGACGTTTGTGCCACAACCGGTAATAATGACATAGAAGACAATTATTTTTGTCAGCACAATGCATAGGAAACGGATTTAGCTATTGTTGTGATATCGAAAGTAAATACGAAGAGATGTCATAATTATGAGGTAATGGGGGACCGACTTTAGAAATACATATAGCTGAATATGATTTTAGGATCCACTGGTTTGGTATGTTATGCATCTAATGCTTTATTAGCATTAATAACAGTGCAAGCTATATTTATATATGTGGTTTGTTCTAAGTTACAGAAATATCCAATTCTCATGCTTAGTCTGTATGTTATATTCATTAACTATCTTTTCATCATCGTCTACAACATCGTCATCTCATAGTTTCTGGTTTGTCGTTTTAAGATCTTGACTCTTCATACCCTCGTTACATACTAAAATAAGAATTCAAATACACGTTTTAACCATTCATAATATTTTTACTATTACTGCTAATAAAAGTGACTTGCTACCGAGATATAACTTGATAGGTAGGTTTTCTGCTGAAACTTTTGGGTATGCAGACGAAAGCACTGTTGCTGTGACATACTTGTCCAACGCACTGGCTACCTGGCCACAGATCCGGTCTTTCCATGAGGCCGTGGTGGAGCTTTTGAACCTGTTCTTGCGGGCGGTCTCTGAATGGAGCAATGCCAATCTCGTCAGGTATAATGCTGCTAAAAAACAGGCGTGTCTTTTTTCGTTAAAAAGAGCCAATTTCACCCGGTTCCAACTTTTCGAGATGTGACCGTGTAAATAACGGACCATCTTAAGCTTTTTGGCGTGACTCTGTATTTTGGCCCATAAATTGAGGCAAAGGCTCAGCCAAATAGTTGGGGATCCTTGCGAAGATGAGAAGGTACTTCACGCCAGAACAGCTGCTCAATTTGTATCAACCGCAAGTACTGTTTTCATCTCTGGGTCGGATCTGCCAAATACCAGTCGATCGAAAAGCGGGCCAAGAGGCTCATCGCCAATGACCAGTGCGGTCAAATCAAAGCTCCAGAGCCTTGAACATAGTCGCCGAGTTGCCAGCTTGTCGGTTTTTATCGGTTACATTTCGGAGAGTGTGCCATGGAATTGCATGATCTAATTCCGCCGAGCCCATTTCATCATCGGACTACCAGATGTGGGACGATGTGCCATCGGTTCATTGTGGACATCCCACCCATACGCACTAAACGATTTGGGAGTACTATTATTATGCGTACAGCTACGGAGTGGAATTCCCTGCCGGAGTCTGTATTTCCCGATAGCTATAATCTAGGGGTCTTTAAGTCAAGAGTGAATATGTTTCTTCTAGGCAAGCGTGATTCACCGTCGACCACATCATAGCTTACCATCAGTTAAGATAGTGGTCAAGCGCAAGCCAATAGGAGAAAAAAGGCTGTTGCAATTTCAAAATCCAATAAAAACTAAAATCGTGGTTTGGCTAAGCACAACGGTAAGCTTGGGCTCCCAACTTGCGTAATCCTATTGAACAATTTTATCGGCATGGTGAACTGATTTACCATGGCTTCATAAAGCCAATGGTCCCTTAACGTCAATTGATATTGGAAACCATTTGTTTAAAGAAAATTTTGTGTAATAAACTTTAATGTTTTGATGGAGTTTGAAGTTAAAATTATGTTTGGTCGAAATTCTGTTTCGAATCAATGGTAACTTTAGATGGTATAAAAGAAGAGACTATCAGAGGTTGGTGGGCCAATGCTTGAAATGATGAAGCTCTCTGTATTATTGACGTTTATAGGCAACAATGAATTGTATAGACTCGTTTTCATTTGGTGTTTTAATATCCTTTCTTCCATTTAATGCTTCGCTTTTACTACTTACATCACTCAAAACAAAACACATTCTTGGGTACCCAAAACCGTTATCATACGTAAATGTTAGGTCATTTAACTTTTCATGCAACGCTTAAAAGTTTCACCATATCTTTATAGCCAGAGAGATATGAGACTGCTTCTGTGATGCCTTGATCAGTGCAAAATTTATATTCTAGAATTTGTTGACCATACCTAAAATTGTCCAATTTTGTTTTATTCCCTCGTTTATTTTATTCGCGCAACGTGCTTTAGAGGGGTTTAAATATGTTAATAGTTGTACTAAAACTTTATTACTAAACTGATGAACAATACGCTTTTACCGTCGTTTTAATCGTCATTTGAGATTTGCATAATTGCATTGCCTTTAAAACTAACTTCACTGATGGCAATACTGCTAAACTATAATGGAATAGCCCAAATTTTATTAACTAACTAGCTTCTGCCAGCGGTTTCGCCCGCTTGAATGTTGAAAATTATTCTATGTGCTAATCCAGACTATAATATATCTCTGTGCCAAATTTCATCCAGATCCGTCCAGCCATTTGAGGATGAAGAAGTAACAAACATACAAAAGCCTTTATAATATTATTGTGATATAAAGTTGAAGAATAGATCCTTCTTCTGAACTAAAACCTGATGCTTTATACTAGCGTAGGGATTGCGATTGATAAAATGTCAAAAATTTATGGAATTACTAAGTGCTATCGAAATGACGTGATCATCATCATCATCATCATCATATCCGCCAAAAGACGTCCACTGCTGGACATAAGCCAGGAGTCGCCACATTGACCGATCCCGTGCGCCTCGCATTCAGCGCTTGCCCGCAACCTTAACCAGGTCATCGGTCCACCTAGTGGGAGCCTTCCAACGCTTTGTCTTCCGGTTCGCGGTTGCCATTCCAGAACTTTTCGGCCCCATCGGCCATCCTATCCGCGAGCAATGTTCCCTGCCCACTGCCATTTAAGTTTCGCAATTCTTCGGGCTATGTTGGTAACTTTGGTTCTCCTGCTGATATCCTCATTTCTGACGTGATCACGCAAGGAAACTCCAAGCATAGCCCTCTCCATTGCCCTTTAGGTGACTTTAAGCTTTCTGATCGCTCACAATGAGCCTTCCATTGTGAGCGACAAAATCTCAGTCCCATAGGTGATCACTGGAAAACACACACTGGTCATAGACTTTTGTCTTGAGACACTGCGGCAAATTGGACGTGAAGATACCGCGCAACATGCCGAACGCCGTCCTCCGAACTTCCCGATTGCCAAGCGCTGTCGAAAGACGTGATCAATTCCTTAAATTTTGACATTTCGACAATCACCGATAGAATGACAATATGTCTAGAGGTTATGTTTCCTATCATAGCAATTACACAAAATGGTAGTATAATAAATCATAGAACAGCTAGGCCCTAAGTCATTTAGGCCCACTTGAACGAAAAACTTGACTTGATTTTCTGTTCTCGTACAAACAGGCCTTAGAGTGGGGTGTAGCTCAAACAATTTGTAAAAACATTAATAACATCATCACTATGTATTCAACACAACTCCTTTCAATCATTATGACGTTTCAATAGAACTAAGTGCCTAACTCGGCATATCACGAATGGAATCGTGAAGAAAATGCCAAATGACATCGTTCGCCTTGGCACTTACGACCTCATGGTATTAAACTTCGTCTTAGGTGATAATTATAAGGAATTTATACTCATTTGTAATTTTCGAACTAATGTGAAGATGGTAATTAGGATTTGTAATTGCAAAATCAGCTGAAGGTTTAGCGTTTGTCCTTTTAGAATAGACTTGCTTGTGCAATTCTATTATGGGTATAAGCACAGAATAAATAATAGTACGTATACTTATACGTACTATTATTTATTCTTTGCTACGGTTCTTATTTCTCAGCATTTCATAGAATTAATTCTAAAAATGCAGACAAACAACAAATTACCTGTTTGTTTTGTAGGAACTTAATTATTAATTATGACGAAAACTTATTTTAATATAAAACCTGAATTTATCTTTTTAATATCAAAACAAGCAATCTTCATATTTACACATCCCACTCAAAATGCAATTAAAATAAACATCGAAGTTTTCGTTGCATCAATGAAATTAATTTACAAAACTTGTTATTTTGTAATAACTTAGACAAATCTCACCTCCCTCTGTGTAACAACATATTAGATTAAAATAACGTGTGAAAATAAATATAATATTATCATCAATAGGAAATGAACTACAATAAAATATCTCTCTCCATGTGGGCGACGAATTGATATTATATTCGTATCAATACGTAAGCAATAAAAAAACATAATAAAAGTTTTATAAAGATATTAAGTTTCATATATAAAGTTACGATATATCGTCATAAAATTTTCTCACACTTGTATTTACTAAGTTTTATCTTCATACAACAAAGTATCAAGGTGACTGGGACTATATTCAAGATTATGTAACTGGTGAACTGTTTATTGATGCATTCATAATTTACGAAAAAGGTAAACTATTTTAGGAATACGAAAATATGTACAGCATTCCTCTCCGTTGATTTAATATTATTTTGTATCATCCTATTACTAAGTGAAGGCATCCCCCTATTCCAGGCCATTTTGGTCCAAAGCTGATTTGAATCATTTATTATGAACACTCATCATAGACCATTTTTATCTTGACGCTTGAAAGTTACTCTAAAAAGTATCTAGTCTTAGTAAACCCAGTTTACTCGACCTATTAGGGAAGCAGCATCTTCAACAAATTAGGTATGTCTGATTTGAATTAAGCAACTGTCCGTTCTAATAATTTACTTTCTCGTTGCTATTCCGTATCGTTTTCCCATGCAATCGGAATCGAAACGACGTCCAAGACTCTTAAACCAACGATCTCGATAAACTTGTAATTTGGTATGTAATCGCTCCATCTATCTGGTTGTAATTTATGTGGATGCAACGCTACAGCAGCCACAGTGCTCTGGTAAGCCTGGACTGGTGTTATTAGCATTTAAAGTTATAATTATTTATTATTACAACATATTTAATTTGAGGAAGGCAGTCAGCTTGACGTATTGTCTAGTAGCATGTTTAGGTAAAATATTCGGTTTCGATAAATGAAACACAACTACGGGCTTTACTCTGACATATTAAAACTATCATGATAGTTTTGACACGTCATAGCAAGGCCAATGTATCATCGTCTCTTTTGAAAAAGAGACGGGGCTATGCAGGATGAATAGCACTATCCCTTTTTTACAGCGGAAGCATACTGGTGTTGACACAGAAACAGTACGGCCCCAGGAGAACACCATTATTTGATTCTAGATAGATCACCAGTAGCAGTAGTGATTGGTCATTGAATCAATCCTAAAAATAATTTTGTAAGATCCTAACCAATAATTCAAAACCATCAAGCCTCATAACAAGCCTGAAACAGACTTCCTTGACTCAAATCTCTAAGTACATCAGACACTAAATATTTCTTACACCTCTTAAACTCTCCTTGTCTCAAGATCAAGCCAAACATGGTATCCCTTCGCGAGTTTGTTACTGAACTGATCCGATCTATGCTCGTTCATCTCACTAAGAAACTGTTACCAGCCGTCGAACTGTCTTCGGATGTCATTTTTACCTCTAGATAGGCCAATGTAGTGCTTTGACGTTATCTGGGATGACAGAATACGTCTTTAGATAAGATCATTACATGGATAGTCGGAATATTTCGTTTTAATATGGCGTAAATGATGAACTTGAGTTTTAGATTCGTTTGTCGATTTTTTATAGTTCTTTATTATTGCTGAATAATGCTGACACTAGATTACCTTTTATTAGACACTGAATACAAAACTAAAATGCGTACAGGACATGACAGGCATACTATTTGATTTCATGCTTTTTAAGAACACGAGCTAATAACAAGTTTTACATAGAATAAAATTACTCTTTTGACTGGAATTTTTAGAACACTGATTTTTTTCAAA
Organism: Orthosia gracilis; assembly: GCA_947562075.1. NCBI lineage: Eukaryota > Metazoa > Arthropoda > Insecta > Lepidoptera > Noctuidae > Orthosia > Orthosia gracilis. Next base: position 62,681,191 of record OX387264.1, on the reverse strand, counting down.
CTTCGAACAGGAAAATTTTTGAATTTGAAATTAGAATTCCATCTTTCTCAAATACGTTGTCATTGTTGTATAAACACCGTAATATCGGCTGTCATACTCAGAAGCGCGTGCGCTACTACCAGAGCACGTTCTGCCCTTTGTTCGATTTTCAAATTTATTTTTTTCCGACTAAATGGATCTGACTTATTGTGTCAACGCCTATTGTTAATTTTGATTGGTCGGTCTTCGGTGGTACCGCCATCTTTTATTGTGTAAACTTTGAGTTTTTTTTCTTTTTTCGTGATAAAGGCTAGGGCCGGCTTCTTTAAAGTATCGGTTCTGTGTTACGCAACGTATTTTCGTATCAGAAACTATGATCTTGTTTATTGTCAGATCCGCATTCTTGTTTTGATGAGTATTGATATTGCATTGTGTTTGTTAAAAGGTTTTTATGTTTTGTCAATTTGTTCACCTAACCATGCTTTGTATCGAAACTAGTGATCTCTATCAAATTAGAGACAATGAATTAGTAGTAACAAATAATGATAATGTAACAAATTGACCAATATCGTGTGTAACAAAGTGCCTCGTGGTAAACTATACATTGTAAACCTTGGAAGTATTTTTGACCCTCACCTCTTTAGTTTATAGATTCAGTCTGTTTCTTTCTGTATACCCTTATCACTTTTCTTTTGGATTTGGCTCTTCACTCTTCGTAAGACGTTTTCGTTCTGTGTTTCATCACGTCTTTTACTTGCGTCAGATTGATATCTTGTGTTCAGTACGTCTGGGCGTACTGAAATTGAGTTTGATCAATAACACCTGTAATTCTTTCTTCCCCAGGTATTGCAACGCGACGTGGAATGCCACGGTCGGATCGTGAGCTCGGTGGTGCGACTTTGCGGCGGCGGTGACGCGGCGCGTGCTCTTGAACGACGCTGGCATCTGCTGTACCTGCGGGCCATCGAGTGGCAGTGCCATCTGGAGGCGTGTCTCGCTAGGATTGATAATCAGGTAAGCATGCAAAGCTATGATCTTTTTTTCTTGCTAGCCTGTTTCACTCCTGGGCAATGACCTTCCTTCATTGCTTCAATCGTTTATAGAACAGATCATTTAGATATTATTATAGTCTACCGCACTTCTCTTCCTCATCATCATCTGCCTACCTGCCTTTTCTCAATTATTGATCAGCTTCCAGTCTAACCGATAACCTGTATGATACATCGAGCGACTGCCTTCCCCTGACATGTATAAAAATGTTTTTAAAATAAAACGATGGACCAATTCGTTCATCTTACATTTTTCTTCGTGGCATGGAATCCTGGGTTTCTGTCCTCATATCCACACACTTGAATATAATATCTTGTCTCCAGTTAAGTCCCTTTCATAAACTACCATCACGAATAGTCATGCATGGTCATAGACAAACAAACGACGCATTTCGTTTCCCCCTTTCTCCAAAAAGCGCATGCAACTCCATACTGGTTTGCACAATTTCTCACCACACAATAGCCTAATCAACCACCCGGTGTTGTTTGCAAACACGACTAGACCCCAAGCGGCGCGGCGTAGAGAATTAAATCATCCCTTTCTATTGGAGGTAATTGAGTGAAATAGTGACGATGAAGGGGGACGAATTTTTCGACTTTCATTTGTCTATAGTTACTTCGATTTTCAAAAAATGATTTTATTTCGTAGAGGATTCATTTCTTTTTTATATTTTAATGGCAATTCGATATCCAAAAATCAAAAATAAAATCATAGGATTAATAACTGTTCAGTCAGATCAGTGTGGGGAGGCTTGGAGGAGTCCTATGTCTTTCAGCTGAAATGACTATGATGTTGCATACCCAGTTCAGAGTTTTGTTGTTTTATTAATATAAGTTGAGTTTTAGAGCTATTTTTGATGCGATAATCCGGTAGACTTACCTTAATAGCCTCTGATAAATCACTGGCTTAAAAGTCTTATTTATGAATGCTGATAATCTTAATTTTAGTAAGCTTTCACTAGTGTCAAATAATGGTGGCCATCGATCCTTTTATCGTGTTAAGACTAAACGTTAAAGCGAAGATAGTTATTTTGAAACACTAGATATATGATTAGTATTATAGGCGTAACTGAAAAGCAACGACTGTATAAAAATTAATGACCGAGGAAATTATACGACATCAAAATCAATAACCATTCTTACTGACCAAGGACAAAAATGCCATTAGAGTCACAAAAACATACTTTTGTTTTCGAAACAATGACATTTAAGATCACACGAGCATTAAAGGGTTGGTCACGTGACCTATCTCACATATAAATAATTTAATTCTGACGCCATGTTATGATTCCTCGTCGCTAGGATACCGTTGACCCATTTAATAGCATTCTAGTTCGCATAGGGATAGTCGAGACCATTACGACTCATTTGAGGGTTAAATAAACCGTTCTGTGGTTCCCTATAAATATTTGCGGGATCTTAAAATGACTTTTATTGGTCGTAAATTATATTTTTAAATGCATTTGGTTGAATATCGTATGAATGAGTGTAGTAAATATCGGAGGATTTTACGACTTTTCAACTATGTTTGAATATTAGCGTGTGATCGGAATATGCTTGAGTACTAGTGCCACTTGGGAATAAGTAGTTGGACTATAAAACTAAGTGTGTCGTAATTCTAAATTGGATGACCTAATTGAATGGAGGCATACTTTGTATTTTACGCAATTACCTAATGTAACGAATTTACCATCTTGTTGTCGAAAGCATAAACTTAGCAAGCAAATAGTTTATAGTCATAAGAAATTTTCATTCAAATGCAGCTTATTTTACCTATACGAATAGACCCCTTCTAGGCATGTTCCATTTTTTTAATTTTCTGCTATATCCGTACTTAATATTATAAATGGGAAAGTAACTCTGTGCGTCTGTAACCTTTTTGCACGTTTTAACGGCTGAATAGTTCGGATGAAATTTGGCACACGAGTAGACCATGTCCTTTATCCCGAGAGTACGTCTCCTTGTGATAATTTCTAACTTTTACGCGGGTGAAACCGCTGGCAGAACTATTTTAACTTCGACTAATTCCTCAATCTCCCTTATTCCAGGGTTGTCTCTCGGCCGAGGCTGCAAGCGACAGCGACGACGAACCAGCTCTGAAACAGCCACGACTCAGCAGACGAGGGTCGCCGCGCAGACAACGGACCCCGGTCAATGCGAGGCGTAGAGACAGCTCGCTTGACAGCAGGCAATCTGCTTCTGAGGTACGATTACTTCTTCTACCTTATGAAGTTTTAAAGCAAGTACAAACTTTCGGCCCCAGAATCGCACGGCGGAAAATAAGTCAATTCAAAAATCTAAAAACCCGACTGCTTAAAAAGTTAACTAAAAGACGTAAACAACAAGAATAGCATGCTGTGCAGTCGGAGCATACATCTGGTTTTGGTCAGCCAGATCGCGAATTTTTTATTTACAACTTTTTAGTTATTTTTTTTAGAATTAGGTAATTTTTTACATATGACTGTGATATATTTTTAAAATCACGTCTTAAAACCCTTTATTTTGATAACCCACACGATAGGTTTGGAAGAAAAAAAAATTGGTCCCCCACAATATGGCGCCCAAAATCCGCCATTTTTCTATTATCCGATTTTAATGCAGCCAGTGACACTCGCAGGGTTAAGACGAATCGATTGACGTGAGAATCATCAAAATCGGCCAACGCGTTCGGTCTTTAGAACCATACAAACAGGAACAAACATACATACATAGACATTACCCTCCTTCGGCAGTCGGGTAAAAAGAGGAATGTCTCATAAATAAGCAATGACCTTACTACTTAACTGCCACCTCTATTAACAGAAAGAAATTAAAATAATGCTACCTTTTGGTTTTAAAGACACCTCCTTTAGTCTTATCTCAGCTTTGGTGGATGCAGATGCATAGACTCTCTTAGAGGATGAGTTTCTAATCTTTCCTTGAAGCTCCTTTTTTAAAAGCTAACCAAACTATATGTCAGAGTTCATCAAGAACTCAAAGATCGTTGCAGTTCTCCAAAATTACTTCCCCTTAATTTGAAGAGACTAACCAACTACAATTGTTACAGGAGGAACAAGAATATGTGCTAACGTACACGTGGCGCGGCTTCGGGTCAGACTGTGAGTCAGAACTGGAGCGAGCGCGTTATATCAATATGGCGGACGAAAGGCGAGTCCCGGGGGCCTGTGACGTCACTGCCAGGGCCACGGACCAGACCGTGCCCGCGACTGATCATGTGGATGGTAAGATAGCATTATTTATGAAGAGAAACCTCCTATAAGGCATCATCGGTCAAGTTTCTATGGCCACAGTCGAACTTAGCGCGGATCGGCAGCAGAGCAGAGCAAATTTACAAGTGGTTGACAAAAAAAATGGAATTTTCAGTGACATAAAATTCATAATTGTAAAAATCTCAAATAGAGATCTCCTAAATCTTCACCTAAAGCAGAGCTCTCGTTCGACTGTAAGTTATCCTGTGGTCTTATGTCGCGAGCCACGCATGAAACGCATGTCATGGTACGCAATTGCAGCAATAAAGACGCCACTCCCATAAGAAAAGTTATATCCCCTTCTTCATCCTTATGTGCTCAGAACACGCTATGGTATTGGAAAACGCTTCGCCTGTACACGGAACGGCACCGTCTAAAATTGAACAAGCATTGCTATTTCCTTCATTTTAAATAGGTCAAACATCCCTTCTTACAATATAAACAAAGACGTGGAGAATCTCACATGAATCCGCATAAACTATCAATACCTCTTTCCATTTTCACATGAACAGTCAACTCTCCACTGATTTGAATTTAAAAACAATAGCATTGTGTTTATTGTCTTTAAATCAACTGTTTTACAAACAAATAAAAACTGCATATTTGCATTCGATTGTATAACTTTAGTTTCTTTTGCAGGCTTAGAAGTACACAACGTCGGCATAGAAGAAAAACTAAAAACTCCTCCAACAGTAATCAAAAGGAAAAAACCAGTAGACACATCAAAATTCAATCAAACAGATCGAAAATCTAAACATCTAGCAACATTCTACTTCAGACACCACGACACAGATTCAGACAGACAAATGATCGAAACAGAGAAGTCACAAGAAGAATCTTCAGAGGAAGAATGGACATACGTTGGTGGTGCTAAAATTGGGAATGAAGATTCCACAGATATAATGACGTCATCTGTTGAGATCCAGTGTGAATTGCCCGTAGATGAAAAGAAAGAAAAGCCTCCGTCCCCGAAACCGAAGCTAGAGTCATCGACCCCTGATTTGCTTAGAGTAGAAAGATGTAAGGATATAGAGAGACTAGTGAATCAAGCTGAAGAGTTAGTACAGAAGCAGGCGTTGTCGAAGAAGAAGGGATCAAGGAGTTTTAAGCCATTATCGTTTGAAGAAGAAGGAAAGAATGCAAGTAGAAACAAAATGTCGAGGATCAAGGAATGGCTGAATCAGAGCTCGGAAGGAAAGAGAGAGGATAATAATCAGGTTAGTTTTTTTGATGATTTTAAAACTATAAAGAGAAATAAAATTGATGATCAAATTCATAAACGAGACCTCATTTGGTTATGAGTGTCAATTGAATCCAATTTGCAAATTCGACCGTTACTTTATAAACAGATTTATTACTCGTTCCAAATAGTTTTATGATAGATTCTTATTGGAATATTTCTCACATATGTATTTGTTGAACTAAATTCTTTAATGTCTTACAATTTGCTGATACAACCGAACAATCTCCAACTATAGTAAAGTTAGCTAGTTCTCCAATTTTAAATTACTTGGGATAAGTCCCAACTTGGTACTCAAACATAACCAGCGAAAGTTCAACAACAACTTCTCTCTGTCTAATTCTTTGGGGAATAGGTACAGGCGCAAATTCGTGTTATGTTCTCCAAATTTCTTTTGTGTATATTAAATCATTATACTTCTTCTTTCAGGATAGAGAAAGCTATGACGCATCTGGTGAATACACAACCGAAAGTGAAGTTGACACATCCCTGACTTCCGAAGAAAGAAACATACATTCATCCATGGATATGAGCACTTCCACTTGCACTGTAACTCCCACGCACCACGCCAAGGTAAAACAGGCTTTATTAACATGTGATAAAGACTAATCTTGTGTGCGCTTTGTGTTTACTTGTTACTAATTGATTTAACTTTATGTTACATCAGTTCTAATAATATTCTCAGTATTAGTTACTTCAGATCTCATAAAGACTTACTTTAAACAATTTCAATGTAACACCAACAAGATTTTACGAATTTAGATTTCAATGATTACCTTCAAATCACATTGCCACCCTAATTTTGACTAAAGTCAACGCACATTGTACATAACAAACGGTTGAGGAAAACTCTCGCTTTAGGTGACACTGCGCAAGAAGCGAGCTGGCAACAGCGCCCGCCCCTGGTCTGTGTCCTGCCTGTCGCAGCTGAGCGGCGCGGGCGCATCCCTCGTAGCCACGCCCACTGCAGGCGACGTTGCCGCTATGTCGCACAACATGTCCATCTCCGAATCTGCTTTGAACACCCTCGCGTCTCCTCAAAGAGTGACTCCTTCAAATTCGAACTCGAAACTTCGGGGAAGTTCTACTACTGTACAGGTAATGTTGCTTGTTGATGTTAACACTTCACTTGGCAAGTTTATAAGTGGCAAAGAATGCCACCGTACTTTTAGTGCTAAAAATATGAGTGCTTAACTTGCAAAGTAAAGGTTTATTAAAAGGCAACTATGCCAGAATTATGGCTTCTAAGGGAATACATTTTTAACCCCCTACGGAAAAAAACGGTTTTATAAGTTTGACGTTTGTACCTGTGTGTTTGACGCGTATATCTGTCTGTGGCATAATAGCTCCTAAATGGATGAACCGATTTTGATTTTGTATTTTTTTTTGTTTTTAATGTGGCTTTATCGAGAGGGTTCATTCGTTCAAAAGTTACGGGCGTTTTATTGTTTGAATCGGGGTATATTCGCAAGATATCATGCCGTAATTGCATGTTACTACTAGATATATTATGTAGTTTAAAAAGTATGAAATAAAAACTAGCTGTCAGGGGTATTGGAAATTTTAATACTTATAGCTTGAGCTATCAAATCTCATTTGTGATTAATTAAATGTGCTTTTAATATTTTAGTAAGCAAACATTCATTTTTCTACTGGATTCGTTGTCTTAAATGTTATTCATCTAAACACCGAAAGCAACCATGACTGCTGGCCCTGGGTTCGATTCCTTAGAGGCGTTATAGGGTGTTTCTCTGCAAATGCTTTCAATCTGGGTTTCTATCTGATTCGCACAAGGGCACAATCTCTTTGTGAATAGTGGCATGATTTAATCTCATTACTTCTAAAGACCAATCTTGAACTCCACCTTATACCTCCACCGTTTCCCCACCAGGGCCACGTCTCAAGCACCAACACAATGACAGAAGCCTGCACGTCTTGCGTGGAAGCCGGCGACAAACACGGCTGGCTTCGGCGCAAGAGACTCAAGCTGCGGCGCAACAACACGGCCGTGAGACGAGGAGAGAGACTGGTGAAATCTCTTTCTTTCTGCGGGAGACTGAGCCCTGAGATCGAGGATAAGCATGAGAGGAGCGCGGCTAGTGATCCCGCTACTAGTAGGAAGAGCAGGTTTGTGAACGAATTTAACAATGATTTAAAAGAGATGTCATTAAGTTTCTTGCACGTTGTTCTCCATGGAGACCTACCTACGCTTTGGAATGTTCTACTTGCTTCATCTTTTGGATTGGCCGGCTCCTGAACCGTTCAAAAGTGCCATTATTGGTTTAATTGAAATATATTGAGTTTGGAATAGCACTATATATCCTTTATTAGCTCTACAGAAAAAAATGCACTTTCTGACATTTACGAGACAAAAACGCGAATATATACATACACATAAAGTTAAATACAAGAATAAAATCTTTAAAGCAATATATTTTAATCGCCTAAGATTAAGCTTACTTTCCCTAACAAAATGGCCTTGACCTACTTTTTTTGTCCTTCACTTCACATAAAAAAATACAGTCTTTTGTTTTTTACAGTACCTAAAGTTTTAGAAATCGTTCGTTTTTACTTAAGAAGAAAATATTTCTCAGAGAGTCAGTTTTCCAATGCCAACGACACAACACCTAGTTTGCTAAACTAATACTTGTCCAATATGAACCCAGAAAAGTTTGTACTTGGCCATATAGGCACCTGAAAGACGAAATCAACAAAGGTAAACTGACCATATCCTTCTCCAACAGGTTCGACACCACATCAACATCCGGCAACGATAGTGACGAAGAACTAATTAAACAACAGCTAGCGACGATCGCGCACTTGCGCAAGAGCATCGAGAAGACCCACATATCGACCAGGGAACCCGACAGTGCCATTCCAGAACAAAACGAGGCCGAACCCGTGGCCCCAAGCTTTAAACTAGGCCCAGCTGGAGGCCCCGTAAGGCCAAGATTAGCAAGAAGCCTAGAGAGGGAGAGAAACTTTATAGCCCTAAGTTTAGGAGACCCTAGTCGGTTGTGGGACTTATCTATAGACAAGGATTCGGATGTTGATAAGAGTGTCACTGCTGGGACTGAAGAGCATAGCTCGTTTTCGGAGCAGGCGTGGGATTTCTACCAGGTTAGTTGATTTTTTTGTATTTTTTTGACTAAAACTTACGCATCATTACCTCGATGGAACGATGGCGTATCATTAATATTTTTCGTAATTTTAAAAACTAAAATGCGTCCAAAAATGAGCCACTATGGTAGGAAGACATGTTGTAATGCGTTAATAAATGACTTCTTCTTTCAACAGGAAAAATACAACTCGGAACCTTATTCGGAAGCTCCCGATTCAGACGCCGCGCGCCGTCTCCTGGAGTTCGGCGACGACTATCGAGCCTTCCTGGACTCTCAGTCAGACTGCTGCTCCAGCCTCTCCGCCCAGCCTGAGCACGACATCAGCCCCAGCGGCACCCGGCGCCGTCGCCCTCCCTCCGACGCATCCCGCGAGCGAAGCCTCCCAAGATACAAGCGACCCACCAGAAACTCACCCATAGAAACACCCTCCAGAAAACCTAAAAAGTCCATGTCCAGCGCTGAACGCAAAAAGACACTCCTCGACAGTCTAGAACGATCTAGAAACAACACTAGCATCGAAAGCAACGAGGGCGTGCGTCGCCGCAAACCCTCGGAGAGCGAACGCAAAAACAGCAAGCGATCGCCCGAGTTCGACCTGCTCAACGTGCAGGCTCTGAGCCGTAGGCGACACAGCTCGAACCTAACCAGCGACGAGATCAACAGCTCGCTGGAGTACACTGAGGTTAACAACCGCCCTGATATACTGGACTCGCTGAACAGACGGAGGAGGACGGATAAGGATGGTGAATCAGAGTTGCAAAAGATTGTGCTGTCCGAACTACGACGAAGGTCGACGGAGAGTGCCGATTCTGAGGGCGAGTCTTCAAGCCCGAAGAAGCACAGCCGCCGCAACTGGGACGGCGACTCAGATTCGGAGTGCGAGGAGGTCCGCGCGCTGGTGCGGCGCTCGAGCAGCGCACTGGACACCGCGGAGGCGGTGCTGGCGCGCCACGACGCCGAGCCCGACCTGCTGCGCGCGTTCGACTACGTAAGGACACAATTCGATAACGATTTCAGTAGTAGCTACTCTGACAGCGACGACGCCATGTCGTGCGTGACGCGCCGCCCCGCATGCTTGCGCGCGCGGCTCTGCCTGGCCGTCGCCGCCTTCTCCGTCCTAGTTATAGTTTACATACATCTCCAATGACATTTGGCTTGGGCTTGTGTGATATTTATCCTTATTTATGTAAGTATTCGCATTAGGTTCGCTGCGATCGTCAGACGCGTTAAGAACGTAAACGTGCCTATATATACGCGTTGACAACGAACTCATTTTTATAGTTATTATAGGAAATGTTACGTTTGTTCTGATAGTCAATTGTCAGCTTGTTTTAGCTGCATTTTACAAATGCATGTAAAAAATGTAAGCAGATATATAGATATATAGCTAGGAGTAACTACGATCTCTAATAGACATTCCAATATATGACATGAGTACTTATAGTGTGAATAGTTGTAATTAAAAGTAAATACTTATTTATGTACAAACTGCAAGCATTTATAGTTTATAATCTATAAATGCTAGTGAATACGTAAGTCTGACTATCGCAGTATACATCTGGATATACTAACTTATTAATTTATTTCATCAAAATTGTGATAGTTTCACATAAATTAAATTATTTTGTTGGTTTTTGCTCACTTGATTATTATTATACTAGATAACAATCAGTATTTTTGGCTTAAGTACACGAGTGAAACTATCATGGTTGGATCACAACTAAATTAATACATTTTCTATTTCGTTTGAGTGTTTGATTTTTTTTCTATCTACTAACATTGATCGTTTGTTGTGTGATTGTGATTTGTGTAGTTTTTTTTTTTACTAACTGCCTGATTTTTTCTTTTTTAATCATCCTCATCTTTTGGTGGTGATAACATGGTGCTAGGTCAACTCAAAATTTTAGGAAAAGCGTTACATTTTTAATAATCATTTAGTGTTAAGTTAGGTGCTGAGGTACTGAACGCTTCATTGGGGTTTACAACATTCATTAATTATTTAACGACTGAAAAACTTGAAATGTCAAATTGACAGCTGTCAGCTGTCACATTTGACGTTTTCGAGTCAGTTCGGAAACGGGGTATAATCATTTCCAATCGCTCAAAATATTTATTTCTATTTATTTACAAGACTTGGTACATCGTTATTGAATAACGTAATTTCTTGTCAATGAGTGATATAATTTAACGTACTTAATTTTAGAATTACTTTGTCTATAGTCTACTTAATCTTTGGTTGTATTTTTGTATCATTATTAGCTACGTTATTAATTTCGCATAATATTAAATACTTTTTCTTGTAATATGTGATTTGACTGAACTCCTACATCTCACAGAATAGTTGTACATGTATTAATATTATGTTGAATAGGGATAGGTTGTTAATTGATCTTATTTTTTTTTACAATGTTAAAGAACCAAGTGATCTTTGTATAAATGGTTGAAAAATAAATGCAAAATTTAAAAATTAAATATGGAGTTTCAGTCAATTAACACCCTACTCTAAATACTACACAAAAAAACAGTACATTTAAAATAAGAACACAGATTTCGTATATCGAAAGTTCTCTTTCCCTACCGTGCAGTGGGCCTATTTTCTGCTTCTCTAATATATGTTTGGCGTTTAGTTCTTGATAGCTTGGGCATTTTGTTCGCATACACATTTAAATCTAAACCTCTGAATAAAACAGACGATTGCTGCATGTTTGTTCTTATACACACATTGTAAAATATACTTATTGAATGGTGTTGTCAAAGACGAAGATATGATGGATTATAAAGTGAGTTAGCCGTAATTATTATTAAGTTAATGTAAAATATGTTAACAGCAAAATATATTACTTAAATGTTTTATTTCGGGTTATTTTTCTTTTTTTGCAAACGTTTATTTTTCGTTGCACAGACGGAGATCGTCACTCGATGCCGGGAAAATATCAACCTATTAGATGCGGCCTTGGCAGGCGGCTCGCTTTCTACCACTTTGCAGCGAGACGTTAGAGGTTAGTACACTTCATAAATAACTGGACATAAAGTTGCTAAATGTAACGGAAATACTTTATTACCGACCAGGGAAAACCTGCTAATATCCACAGAAACCTTGAAAAGTACTGTACTGGTTGAGCTTCAATTCACATACGAACAAATATCATCAAACGTTGATTGACCGCAAAAGCTACTCACGTCAACCTCAGCTTGACAGTTCAACCACAAAAAAAAATGTTTAAAAAAAGAACATGACAAGACAATGCAATTGCATTATAAACAGAACAGTAAGCATGAATATCTTGTTTCATGCAAAACTTGTGACGGTTGGTGGTCGTGAACCGGGGTTACTCATGTTGCGACCGGTTTCCGAACGAAACTCGCGATTATTGTCCAATCTCGGTCGCGATCAAGGATGACGGCCTTATTTGGACTTTCAGACGACGCCTTTGCTCTTTTTGATTTATTTTTTTATTCGTATGTAAGTGGAGGGACGTTAAATTATATCAGAAGCTGGTTTTCTTGTTCGCGAATTGCATGTCGTACAGAAGACTGTAAGGTAACTGATGTTATGTAAAAGTAATCAAGTTTGGATTTAATATACTTTCACATTATGTCATGTGTTTTATATCATCGTTATGTCGATGAAGCCGGAAACTAATCTATCTGTGATGTCCTAAATGTCATATATCATTGCAGTAACTACATACATAGTGGGGTAGGCAGCATCATAAAGTTTTGAATATCCGCCATGTTTTATTTCGTCCATTGATAATGTTTTTAAAATTATCAATGGACGAACGACGGCTATAATTGGTGTTGACTATTATATTCTGGATACGAAAAGAAGTGCTATTCTGGAGCAGAATTTCTTCTCAGTAAAACAAATTGGCCTGGCCATAATACCGTTCGTTGATTCGGGCCATGTCACTATCTTCAACGTCAATTAATTTAAGTCCAAAAAATACTTGTACCTTGTTATCGCACGTGTAAATCGGGACTGCGGTGTAAGAGCTTATCTTTTGATGTCATTTTATTTCGGTAGTTCAGGGCCTTACGAGTTGCGAACCGTTAACATTCTCGTACTGTCAATTTAGGGATGTGACTAATATAAAAAGGGAGTCAGTGATAGCGTGACGGGGGACAGGACGGTATGGAAGAAGAAAACGTGTTGCGCCGACCCCAAGTATCATGGGACAAGGGCAGGAAGATGATGACTATTTTTTTTAAAGTTTTCTTTCCCACTGGCCACTGGCGAATGCAAATGATGGGAGAACCTACGAAGAGGTGGGCCTGAATAAGCTGCAACTAAACGATACAGTTTAGAACTAATAAAAGTTCTGGGGTACATTAGTCGTGGCAGACTGCTTAAATATTCATACGTTATCGATTACTCCCCCATAATTAATTACAGCCTACTATCAGTCTAAACGGAACACCCACTTGGCAGGTCTGTGGGTGCTTACCATAAGTTAACAAACCTCCATAATCCACAGTCAACTTTCACACTTTACTTAAATAACCACGATTTACTTAACCCTTTAACTGCATACTCCTTTGAAGTGGAAGATGTTACGAAAATAGTTACAAATGTGAATGTGTTATGTGCTGCAAAATTGTATGTGTGACATTCAGTCATAACTAGCTTAGAGACCGTCTATGCTTATACTAACCTTTAGATGTTGGGCTAAAAATATTACATGATTTTTTTGTATTGTCGGTAACTAGGATCGACTGAAAAGAAAGAGAAAACTAGATACAAGGTTCTCTTTCTTACTCTAAGACTGAAAAAGGAAAATAGGTGACGAATACACGTAGACTTTGAGTTCATTGAAAGTCATTCAGGAGATGACAGAACACAAGAAAAAGAACACATTCTGCCATTGGAACCTTGATCACTTTCTTTTCCTGAATGATTCCCAGTGAATTCAAAGTATATCTGTAAGTATATTACACACATACTATAGCTATCAGAAAAGTATCCCAAATTCATCAGCATATGATTTGCAGTGATTATCTCTCTATGACTGAAGGAGTGTGTCAGTTAGTTGTCTATGGTGGTAATGTGGCAACCCTGGACCCCGGAAGCGGCGACACGCCGGGCGATCACACGCCCATTCGTTCGTCTCCATCTATTTCTGCCCACGAAAGCGGAACCGTCTCGCTAACTTCGAAACTGTGGACACTGTCGCGTTTTTTTTTTTGCGATACCCGTATGTTAACTTAGTGTTGGGACAATGTATCGTGGGTTAGGTAGTAAATAAAGATGATTCACATTGGGCATATTATTGGCATATATAGCAACTTTTTCACTGATTTGGTATTCGCTTAATTTGACGTCTTTCTGGAATTGATCAGGTGAACATTTTCTACCTGATGGACAATAAACAATTTTTCAGAACAAAGGGTTAATTTTTACTTACAAAAAAATAGCATGCCATGCCGCGTGATAAGTTCATAATTAAAGGCTCAGTAGCAGCTCAATGCTTGTTTGTGCCGAGTTGATGGCAATTAGAGCATGGGAATTAAACATAATTGGCGAACTATGGGTATATTATAGCCACACGGCCACACCTCTGCCTTTCGAAGCAAACAGGCTTTATATTAACGGCTCCATAGAGTCAGATACTATATCTTGGCAAATTCGTACGCGACACTCCCATGGTCAGCGCGGGTGGCGGAGGACGTTACTACTCAATGACGTGACGGCGCGAAGACGCGACGACGCCCCGTCAGGTGACACCCGTCCCGCGCGCTCGTTTTACCACCCCCGCTGCCTTACGTTCCCCGTGCCCGCGGACAATGGGAGTGTCACGTACTAATTTGCCAAGCTATAGTCAGATTACGTTATGAACATTATTAATAGGCTAAATAACAGATAATGCGTCGATAGTTTATAAAACAATGCTGGCTCAAATTGCCTATATAAACAAAACATTCCTTAAGATCATCCTTGTGATCAGATATCCTAAGTGCCATGCACTTCTAACAAAGAGCCATTGGAAGAGGGTATTTCTCATTCAACTTGAACAACAAAGACTGTTCAAGTACCCTCACATACCTAATTAATTATCTTCAAAGGAATGCATTATTAATAACTCAAACAATAGTTAATTGTATCACTGTCTTATACATTAATTGTGTCAGTCATACATATAATTTATTTATGAAAACTTAATGTTTCCTATTTAGTAGGTATAAAACAAAGCCTGTCCCTATTATTCGGTATCTTTAGTTTTCTGTGTTTCTAAGACTTTGAACTCAACCCTAGTTTCAGACCACAAAATACAGCACACACACACGTTACAGTATTCAGACTTAAAAAATTGAAGTTAACAAACTACTTCAACATGAAATCCTATTAAATTTTGGAATCAAATTAGGGTTGGTCATGTCATTAACTTCAAAATATCAAGTCGTCCTAATTCGACTTAGAGCGATATTCGTTAAATCATATTATGCACAATTATACATGTTGTACCGAAGGGTGTCTTAAAATAAACCTCCATAAAAAGAAAAAAAACTCAGTGAGCACTTAGTTTAAATTAAACCCCCCATTTAAAAAGCTATATAGATAAAATCTTAAGTAAACACTTGATAAATGCGTAACTACAATATTATCTAAAAATATAACAAGAACGAGTTACCCCTGCATTCACTTTAACAAAATGTATGTCTCAAAATAAATATTATTTTAGTCCACTACATAGAACTGCCAAAGGAATTTAGAGCTTAAATCTTCAACTTTATGATTAAAAGTACGGTTTATATCATGTGTAACCCCAAAATCTACATTGCGACACATGTATGCAAACTTTGTAGTCTGCAGACTATAATGTATGTATACTAGATAATGCAGGCACATATTAGCATTAATGCTGTTAACGTAAGGTAGCAAACAAAGAAATACATAGCAACTATTAGTAAAATTTTCATTTAAAAACTTAACCAGAGGTGAAAATAATAATTGCATCATTTTCCATCATGGCGTCACTCTTTATAAATAAACCATAGACAATCAATAGAAAAAAAGTTTAGTTTCAAAAATAGAACAATGACGATCGTTAACCTTGTTCTCAGTTCAAATTAAAAATTGATTTATTGCCTTCATTTGCAAACCAGTATGATATCAAATTACCAAATACATTACAAAGTAGGTGTGAAACACAGAATTTAATACATACTATCAACATAGATTTTTTCCTGGCTAAGTAAACATAACATCACGATTGATGACATCATAACATGTCATAAGAAGGATAAATAACCATTCTGAAATTGAACCTAGATTGTTAAGCTTGCCAGTATCATTTTGTTTTTGAAAGGATTAACTTGTGAAAATTTAAAATGGTTGTTTCTACCAAAGTATTGGTTATCGTTCAGGAGTTAAGGAAAAATACAGCGCATCGGAAAAGTGAGTTTAGTTCTTTAGTTTTTTACAGGTTGTAATAAAAGTATTTGCAAAAGTTATACAGAGTGTATTTTATATGATTTAAAATTGATCCCATTTATTTTAATATTTCTTATAATTATGTAGCATAATGTCTAAATCTGTCTACAACAATATATCTATATGATTCGGATCAATGGTTCATTAAATCGTCGGAAACGACTTATGTCCCAGTATCTCAGATCTTCGAACTAGCAGAGCATGACGGAAACATTTAACACTTTGATGTTATGAAAACTTCACGCACGTGGAAATATATAACGACATTATTACCTAATAGGAAAAGGGACCAAAATATGTTTTAAAATAAGACCAATCCTACTTAATATTATAAATATGAAAGTTTGGATGGATGAATGGATGATGATGAATAGTTTATTACTCAATCACGCCAAAACTTGAAAAAAAATTTGGCACGAAGAGATAGACTGTAGTTTGGAATAGCACGTATAGGCTACTTTTCATCCTGATATAATATTCTATTGGGATAATTAAACACTATGCAAACGGGCGAAGCCGCTGGCAAATGTAAGTATATTATATGACTTACAAATAATGGGACTTCCACGGATATATTTATATAGGTAAAGATCAAAGATCTTTGTATGAATATTCATGGAGAATGATGTCATCCACTTGTACAATAATCTGTTAAAAGGCGAGATATGTATCTATTTGTTAAACAAAGCAATAAATGTAATCGTTTGTCCCAGTGTTGTACGGATAATCAACCTCCAGAAGGCCACCATCTACCACGAGGGTCCAGTGCTGGTAGCCCACAGACATACATCTAACTAGATAACGCAAGTCCCTCCATCTGTATGAAAACCAAGCGTGCCACTTTTTCACAAACAATTTAAAAACAAATTTACTTACCAATGAAAGAAAACATTTCCAATGTGGCATTGCCCAACTTTTTCTATACATTCTTTACAGCTCAATATGGCATAAAAAGGCATTTTTTCTAGATTTCGGTGGATTTCCAGTGCCGATAATGCTAAATGAAAAGCTCAGATGACGAACATTTGTCGTAACTTTACTCAGTTTTTGGCACGCGAAGTACATACAGTCGCGTCATCTAGTTAGATGTATGTCTATGGGGTAGCCCAATATAATACCAACACAAAATATATAAGTACTCGTATTCCTTCAGAATTATCCGACAGTTTGGACCCCAACGCAAAGTCAGTGTTAACTGCAACATAATTACACCGACGTCACAAGGTTACCTCGTCAAACATGTACGTGACGTCACACAAGATGGCGGTAATGCATTCTTTGGCAATGGAGCCAACAATTGTCAGCCTAGTTAATAGATACCTAACTATGATATTTGCACTGGTAATGTCAATCTCTCCAAGGCCGGAGAAACGTGGGTGGAGGCTACGTGCTATCTAAATCAATATAGATAACAGGTAGTTAATTTGTTTTGTCTTTTGTTATCGTTGAGAAATGTTTACTTAAAGAATTAGAAGTATTCTCCGGAGACTGATATGTTTTTCTATATGGACTGGCAAAGGATGTTTGCATGTTTCCTACTACTTGCTAAAATGCCTATGAATAAAGAATTTGGATAACTATCGGTGGCCTCATTAGAGATCTCATTAGTGATCTATTCACCAATTCTTTGAATAGTAAAACAAATATACAATATATTTCCCATTTCCAGAAGGCTTGGCCAGCTATAATCAGCTCGCAAAACTATAATGATACAATCCTTAGATGATTTTTGGTCTACCTACATAAATAACTTTTTCCTGTATCCTTAACAGCCCAGGAAAGTAGCATGAAAAAAGAGGAACCTATTATCAGTGAGTAATTTAGTCTGTAGATAAACATGATGCTGACACTAAAGCAGGAATACTTGATTTTAAATGCCAAGTAACTGAACAAAATGACAGCCTTCCACACGCAAAACATGTCACATCCTTGGACACACATTAATCCGTTCACCATGTTCGGTTTCACACTCTACAATTCAATCCTTTCAGAGAAGATCTCGAACACGGATATTCTCCAAACAGGCAAAAAGAGTGACAATCTAATTACTAATTGCCCGGAGACAGCCGTAATGCCATACTAAACCAGGGATAATCATTAGGAATGCAGTTACGATAGCCATACGAACAGAAAAGGCAATCCCATTGCTATGATGGACACATAATGCTCCACCGATGGGCAGTAAGGCGATTCATACAAATTGATCGATTAGGACTTCGTAGGGCACATTTCTTTTCCTTTTATTTTCGTTGTGTAGGTATAAGGTAGCGTGCTTTCTTGTAGTTAATATAAACGCAGGCCCGCTACTTGTTGGAAATTTTATTACATTGCTTTTGGACACGACAAATTCGTTACATGCATATGAAACAGTAGGTAGCACTATCAAATTTGTGATGGCTATGCAAACAAATGTGGTTTCTGCTACTGAACTCTGAAGTGAGCAAATGTTTCTGTTTTGTCTCTCGACTGTGGAGATCATTTACTTTCTATTGTTTAATTCTAACCCGACTTGTGTGCACATATATTATGTACACATAAGATTCTATTTCGCAAAACTGTGGGACAAATTGCTGGCATTGTCTTCATTTCGTTCCCAAGTTATGTTCGTCGTTTTATAATTTTCTCTTTGTTACACTTATAAATCTGCGCCTGCTTCTGCAATTTAATTAAAGCGGTTTAATAACACATCTGCGCGAAACTTTTCATTACTAAATGTAGGTTGATCATGTCTTTCTCAAATACCGGATCTGAAAATGACCTCATCTTTCGTTTTGTCACAAAACAATGGCTTAACTGATCTTTTATAACTCCATCAAATTCGTATCCGATACTTTTATGTGTAGTGTAGAACCAAGGTGATATCACTCGATAAATAGAGCTTGATAAAACAGCGCTGCAGCGGCTTATGATTAATGTTGTATTAATAGACGGAGTTGGTAATCGGTCGCTTGAAGCGGTTGGAAGGTATTTTCGTGTTCAAAGGTACAGAGCAGTGTATCAGCTGGCCGTGGAAGCGACGCACGTCGTTCGTCGCTTAGCCCGCGAGTTGCCGTGTTTACATTTCCGATTCGCGGCCGTACACCAAGTTTCAAAACAGTGCCAATTTCCTCGTAAACATGAAATTTGATTGGATTTTTACATAACCGTTTACATCGTAATTAGTTTGTCATTTTTATTGCGTTTTCATTTTGTCTCGTTTGGTGAAACTAGATGCGCATGAGTGGTTATTTGATTTCGCTTCTGGCAGTGTGTTATTATGGTTGCAACGGTGTCCCAATTTAGTTTAAATTGCATTTGCGTTTGTAATGAAAAACAAAGTCTTAATAGAAACGTTGCATATGTTTTCTGCGTTCTTAAATCGACCTTGGCGAGTACCGTCTCAAGTGTTTATAAATTGCCAGCTGAGAATACAATTCAGAAATTGTTTCCTTGTGATTTTAATTCTTAGTTATTGGTTCGTTCGTAGAACATTCGTACATCATGGTGTGGGCGAACTGTTTGATTATGCATTCGATGTTCAATATTGGTGCAATGCAATAAATCCGTTACGTAATCGTATTCAAGATTTTTTTTTAACTGTTTGACTAATCCTTTTAAGCGCCTTTATTGTTATATCATGTTTAAGATATCCATTCACCTCTTCCACTTTAAATATTACATCAATTCCTTATTTGCCTTTAATGTCTTCACCTTTAACGTCATTTAGGGTCAGAGGTTCAAGAATACTTTTTATAATGATTCTTCGCAAGACGCCATTGTATCTCTATTATATTCAAAGTAAGATTATCAACAGATTACTTTTTCTGCTAATTCATCCTGGTTTTACAGACGTCTTCATCGTTTAAGTACAATATAACTCTGTTTTGTTGTTTAGTCTAGTTTTTATAAGCCCATGAAAAGTTAAAGAATCAATTTTCTACTAAAATGTGGCATATTTACTTATTGGCGCTACCTTTATACCTTTAGAATTAGATAATCACTTTCACTGTTTTTTACTTAATGTTGACACAAAACTTGTTTTTCAAACACATTACGAATGCCATGGAATTGAGGACAAAGTTTTCATTTATTGTACACTCCTCTGATATCGGATCGAACTACTATTACGTGTTTATCACCATTTTATAGATGGAAACAATTTGTAAAGATGGTTTTGTTGTACTTGATGAAAAGGGAAAACTTATAACGACCATAGAAAGTTTTATTGATGGAATTCTTGCAGTTTATTTAATGGGAATACTACATCGAGATGAAAGGTTATGTTTTTAAGGGTATAACCAATTATATGGTTGATTTAGTAACGCGGTATTTGAATGTAAATAATTCCTTGAGAACTTAACAACTTTGCCCACGCAAGGATCATTTCTATAAAAGATGTAGAAAAGATAAAACTCAAAATCCATAACAATTGGGTATACATGAATACAGACACAAACATAGACTCTTGCCTTTTCCTATGGGGGGTAGACAAACAGGTGCTATCCATTTGGCTTATCCACGTGAAATCCAAAAAAAAAACTAAATTCTCCGTTGTTCAACTAACAATACTTGAACAGCAAGCAAGGGACAATTCGATTTGCTGTTGTTTCTTCTTTTCTTTATTCTGTCGCGTGTCAACGCAGACACATCATAATTCAATATAAAGTGCCTCAATTACATTAAACACATCATTGGACGAAATTACATCAATAACAGCTCCATCAGCCTGACCCGTAATTGTGTCTAATTTGTCTAAAACCATTGTGTAATGTCCAAAGATTGTGCAACCAGTTTCTCTTTGTAAAACAACCTTATATCTATGCCAATGTAAAGTGCTTTTTGTAGACAAGATATTGTCTTATGTCTCGATTTTGTTTAGCAGTATTGCAAGCTCAGATTGTCCGTAATGGCCCAGAATTGATAACATTGTTTTTGGACTTACCGTATATAAGCTCCAAACTATCCACAGAAAATGTTCTACCATTAAATTACTTCTAAGATAGATTCTGTCGGTCAAGACTTTATCCTCTATCTATTCCCGAAGTAAGAATAAATGTACAGATAATTTGAAATATAACCTCTGCAAAACACATTGCACTTGCGCATACAATTTGATCTTTAAAACATTTGCTCTTGCCGGCCCGTGGAGGCGTTATTCAAACATAATTCATTGTAAACCTCTTCGTATTGACTGCGTCTGCGTCTCGATTTGGTACCTGACATTTGCATAAGCAAGCAAAAAATACTGGCATGCAATTATTTTTCACATGCAAACATTTTGA
Source organism: Orthosia gracilis (assembly GCA_947562075.1). Taxonomy (NCBI): domain Eukaryota; kingdom Metazoa; phylum Arthropoda; class Insecta; order Lepidoptera; family Noctuidae; genus Orthosia; species Orthosia gracilis. Next base: position 62,659,860 of record OX387264.1, on the reverse strand, counting down.
TCAAAGAGTTATGTTCAGGAAGGCCATGTGCCGCAAATATATTTTCGCAAACGTTTTGCATAATTTATATTTATTATTATCACAAATGACAGAGATTTCTCTGTACTTGCATCGTGAAAGTTATTTTTTTGTACTTTGTGTTCTTGTGGTCAGATATTTTTTTTGTGTAATTTATGCAGCGACGCAGTTTGAGTAAATTATATACCAGAAAACCAGTAAATGCGTAAAAAATATCAAGGAAAAGGTTGCAAAGCAGTTAATTGTGGTTTTATGATCAGGTTTTATGTCTTATGAGAACTTTATTTATTTGCCAGTAGAAACTACAAAAAACGTTCTTGTTACATTTTTTTTTCTCCAGGAACAGTTGTTATGAGCATAAAATCAACTCACAAGCTTTTTAAATACTTAATCATGAAGGTACACATACTTAATATTCTGACCACGATATCCTTGAACGGACTGGCTTTTCAAAAGAATTGAAGGTCAATACTCCTGCGTTAGACATCAGTCATCTTATGAGATCAGAGCCACTCCTTACATGTTGAGCTACCTTTTATGGCGACTCTACTAAGTATACATTTACAATCGACATTGATCTGATTCCTTTAGGTCAGTATTGATCACCTTGTGACAATTGACTGCAATTATATTCTAATCGATACTCATTTGAGATGATTAATCGATACTTTTTGTTGTCTATAATTTTATTCCAAAGATCGTTTCTGTTGTAACTGGCCACTTAAAAACAGGATCGAATAACATCTAATTCAAATCGTGAACATTTAAATTATAGACCCAACGCCTATAAGTCATGTTTTCCGTGGTTATTACTAGCCGTAAATTTTATTTTTAAGCTGAAATTTGCATTTACAAAGTTCAATGTCTCACTTAACAGTCGAGTTTTATATCAACAAATAATAATTTTATGATGACTGTCGTTTTGTGCACTTATTTCTAACACGCATCGCTAATTCCCAAATAATATTTCGCGTTCGAAAAAAGAATCCGTTGTTTTTATAGCTCCTCATTTATTTATGGTCGGATCCTACTTTTTTCTATGTCATCCAATTTAGTCTATGGTTTTATTATTTTTATCTGCGCATCTAATGTTATTTATTGAGTTTAATTTAATTAAAAGCTTGTACAGTTAGTTTCGAAATTAATTTCTATATTTGTAGTTGAGAATTGATCACAGGAATCTGTGAGTCGTGTTAAGGAAAGTGGCTTCGAGACTCGTTCTATCATACATGTCAGAGTAACTAACGTACGACAGTTTCACTTCCACACACTGCTAGACAGCAAATCACCGTGACAAACCTCATGTACAGGTTTTATATAAGTTCCTTCCATATTTTTATATTTTGGCACAAGAAATTCTTCCAAAAAGTTCGTCAAGTTTTAGGATTGCCTTTTAGATCTGCCTTATTTTTCTTTGCTGAGATACTAAGACTTACATAATGAGCCAAATATTTAATTTCGATAAATAATTCATATTTGTTTCCATTACCATCTATTTCATAGTAGAGCACCTAAAGAGAGTCGTTACCTAATTTCCTTTTCGAATAACACGCTAATTTGAAAACGTAAACAAACAATTATTGACAAACCAATAACATGCCTGGTCTTAATTACAACAGAACATTAACCGACATTCTATTGTTGCTAAAGATTATCCGTTAATTACTTTTGTCAGGCTAACGGTACGGATGGACATTCTAGTTCGTCTCGACTTCGAGTACCGCTAGCATTGAATTCTCTGATGTATTACCAGCCTGCTACAATTGTTCGAAGTGATTGATTCGCTTGTAGCTTGACGTTTGAACATGTTCTATTTTTAATTTATATTTTGTCGTTCTATTTTTGATGTAAACAAGAACAAAATAACACCAGTTTGAACGACATCTTTGACAGCTGTTCATAGATTTGAATTTCGAATAACAATATTTTTTAATTTTAAGAAATTACATTCAAATGCAAATGCTGAGTAGTTTTATATTTTCCATTTAGTTACAAGAAATAAACAGCTGAAAGTGGGTTATTACCAAGTTTAAGTCGTAATATTGAGTGAAACGTATTTCAGCGTTCCTAACTTATAATTGTTCTCATTTGCAGTTTGAATAAAGTCCTCGTTTTTATTGCAACACCAGAAACAAAGAAACCGCACAATATTGTTAAAGAAGCGAAAGTTTTGTTTTTTTTATGATGTAACTGAATTACTGTTACTCAAAACTGAAACTCATGCGCATTCACTAAATCAGATTCAGCTGTTAAATAACTATCATTATTTCAATTAAGGCGTCCTCGAATTGATAATCATCAAAATAATTCGTGACATTGCATTATTGTTTTAAAACTATATCTGATTAAGCTCTATGCTTTTTGTATTGGGGTGAGAGAACTAGTTGTTGGCACTGGTTTATATTCTGGTTCAGCTCTGTTCAATAGTTTGCGATGCCAAATTCTAGCGTCTGATTTAGCTCACTTGCTTGATTTAGTCAAATCTACGGGTTGATTCTAAAATCAAACACCAAAGGATCTATCTGTGCGTATGCCGTTAATAACCTTATAGAGATCAGGTGAATAGTATCAAGTAGATCACCTCTTAATTGATTCTCTAAATTTCTCCTAATTCGCTACGGGTAGCAGTTAGGATATCTAAAAGGAGCCGTAATAAAATAGACTTCAGAAAAATTACCAGTGCCGACGATCAGTTCTTCAACCCTAGCACAGTATTGCCAGTGTTCAAATCAGTGACTTAACATTTTTATCTAACAGCTCCTCATTACGTACGGTGTGAAAGTGATGTATTGACGGAACAGTGCTTATTATATCACAGTGATACTCTTGCCAAAATGAACTTATCTGCGACATCTACAGCTACCGCTAACAATGAGGAAGTCGGTGAGTTATTGCCAAATCATAGACAATATATTTGTATTTTAGTAGCGTAGTGTATGGTTAGCTTTATTTTTATTGACATTTGTGAATGACTTCCCTTACGGTTTTTATGGAATGGGCATCGATTAGATTTTATCGTAATTGCGGGTAAGGGTTTTTATTGGGGTTGCATGGGCTGTTTTGATTTACTTTAAGAGAAAATCCTCCGAAGTTAAACCTAATCATTTTAGAAAGTTTTTGAACATCAAATACTCAATAATATTATAACCTATGTGTTTTCTTCAATATCTCGCGTGTCACCGAAATATTAACAAGCAAAATTCAACTGATGCACCTGTGCATGTCTGATAGTATACCGTACACTTCAATTTGGCAATCACAAAACTACTATAAACTGCACTGCACACGATAAGTCAAAATACTCAAAAATATATTAAAAACAATTCATACTTGATCATCATTTAATTTACCTACCTATACTACAGGACTAGTTTGCCTGTTGACTTTACAACGCAAAACATAACGTAGGTACCTACCTCAGACCTTTATATAAATAATGAACATTAAAATTCTTCTTGTACTTACTTAGTAGAGTGGCTTTAAGGTTGCCCTAGTCGACGGCACGAATTATTTTGTGGCCGGGGTTAAAATGCATGCTATCTCATCCGACAACACGTACGAAAGGTATAGACGTTGTGATGAGCAGTAAGAAGCTCATGCGCGTACTAATACACACTCATGGTATGAAAATAATAAATGGATGATGATTTAGAACGAAAAGAGCCACACGAAATTTTAAAAACAGACCTTTGGGAGTATGAGTGTCATAAAAAAACTACTGAATCTATTTGTTTAAAATAAAATTATTTGAATTTTTTACTTTTTTCATCCCTGTATGACGACAATTTTGCAAGTTTCCTTCTTTTATGGTATTTATTTCCTCCCAAAGATGCGTTGAAATTAGTGTTGAAATATGGAAGTTTCGGCGCTCATTGCTTTCAAATTAACGTTTTTTTTTTACTTTTTTGTTTCCATATAGGGCTAGACAAATTGATATTATTTTTTATTTTGAGCGTACACCGTCAAACATTGGATTTATCGCCATACTATTTTTGTATGGAAGAATGACTGACTAGGGCAACCTTAAGTAGGTGCGACGAGTGGTATGGCTATGGTATGGTGTACTTGACCCGATAGGACTTGATCGCCTACACCCTACCTACGCTTGTCAACAGCTCCACACCAGATCTTTGCGGTTGACCATTTTCCCTCCAGAGTAAAAATATAATACAGAGACTAAACCTCATTCGAGCACACAGTTAACTTTTGGGAAGTTTGACAGGTGTCAAAAGGTTTCAAGACAAGATAGAAAACCAAAACAAAGAATAGTCATTGAAAATAGCTTTAGTAGTCATAGAAGAAATTGAAATGGTTTAAAAATGAAATAAATAATATTGGACGAATTTTAAATAAAGATGCAGAAGAGACCAACCAAATTTCGACAACTTTTTTTGATTACTTGAAATTCTCTAAATGGTTACAGATAGCGTTAGCGATATTGTTCTGTGGTTGCTATCTAATCTTGTCCTAATACTTCGCATCTTCCGTAATATAACCTTTGTGGTCTTACGCCCACTCAAGAGGATAATTTGCCGCAACGTGGTTTGCTATAGGAATATGAAAGTTGGCTAAATTATGAATCAGGAGCGTAGGTGGTGCCTAACAAAGGTTTTGTTAGCAGATGTTTAGGAAAACCTCTTCAAATTCTACGTAATTACTTCAGTAGATGATAAGTCATCTAGTCAAAATGTCTTACTTAATTATGAAAGTTATTTGTTTTCTAATGTAACAATGTCAGCCATTACGCAACGTCTCGCTGAACCAGACAAATTACTTCATATGAGACGCTATCTAGACTAACCAGACGGTAAACTAAAATCAGAAGCACCAAAATAGAGTTTCAGATTAGTGCATAAAACAGGTAGCAAGACTAAAGACTGCATCATCTTTCAAACTTTTTTCCAGTAACCATAAACAAAAGAGGATTATGTCTAAAATTAGCAGTGCAGTCAAATTCGTGAGTAGGTCAGCCAACGCTGAACATTTTTAAACGTTCGTTTTCTCCACAACTCATTCCCATGTTGCAACTGCATTAATTGCGCAACTCCTGGCAAAAACTGGCACTTGTTATGCCAATATAACTGGCAAGGACATCGTATATTGGCAGCGCGAGCACAGTATAATTGTCGTTAAAATTTAATGTAAGCATAATGCATTCGACATTGGCAAAATATGATTGAGGAAATCAGTAATTGAAATTTTATAGCAGTAATATATACTTATCAATTTCACTTCTTTGTTGCCCCACTCTGAGGCCATCAAACAATACACTGGCAATAATTAATTATTATATAACTTTAGAACAGCACAGTGCACTACCAATAGCATTTTCCATTAATTCATTCTTATAACGTGACTCAGTATTATTATACAATTATTAATGATTTGATTCACGCAGTAAGTTCCGGCTTCATTATTTTAGGTTACGATGGTTTAATATGCTGCCAACGTCCACAAATTGGTATGTAAAAGCGTTGCGTGATTGAATGATGCCAAACATATGGAGTGAGATGGTTTAATTAGCTATTTTTTACTTTAGGAAGTGTAATGCGTAAATCATGAGAGATTTTACCGAGTGCTTCTTTAAGAAGAGCGGCTTTGTAATTTACTTTCTTTAGAGTGCATAAGCTATTATTAGATTATCATAATATTGGCTTAATATCTTCAGATTAGATGCTTCCATTTTGTTTTCGGCTTTCAGATCTCGATTAAAAATAGAGCTCTCTCTATTCCCATCGTCAAGCAACTTATCTGTTTAAGATATATCTTGTGATTTGTCGGCATTTTCTGCGTATACACTTGAATTCTGATAACGTCTACATCCTCTATCCACTTATCAAACATAGTGATTAAAGCATCCATGATCCTCCAAGATCACTCAATCTCCGGTAAGTTTTAACTCCATGTCAGATAGCCTGCTTTGGTCATAAATCTTTTTCCATTTAGACACCGGCAGTTTTTAATTAACTTAACTGTCCCGCAACGAACAAGGAAATTAATCTGTGGTGCTTGATTCTAGATTTTTAGCATCAGCTTTATGTTTTGTAATTCATTTTGGCTGCCATGTCTCATAAAGAACATCATTGGAAGCTAAACTAAAATTCGAGGCCACAGTTTTATTTATTTATATTAATATAAAGTTCCGTTATTCCATTATCTTGTCTTGTTTTCTTGTTTATTTTCTTATCGTATCTATACAAGGCCGTATCGTTTTAGCTTCAGAGTTTCTAATATGACTTCATTTGTTTCATTGCGGTCAAGACCTCGGCTTCTCGGCTTGATAACCTATGATATCAAATTCTGCACGCTTGTTAATCCAGCTAGTGGTTGCTTGGTTATATAAGGCAGTTTCGTGAGTGATGCCTTCTTGTGCAGTGTCTGGTGCTAAATCATTGTCTAATTTTCTATAAAGTGTTAATTCAGTTTGATTCTAAGCAAAAACAGTTTTGTATAAGTGTCCTCCATTGTTTGCAACTTCTCAATTATTATCTTCGATATGACTTTCTTGTATTACCTACTTTCCTGCAATTAGAAATTTAATGAAACTCCTATAAATTTAATCTGTTAAACGCTGCGGATGAGTATCATAAAGTTTTCTCAGGAGCTCACCTTGCAACAAGTTTGCCTTTAGATACATAATTTCTGTTCATATTGAATGCTGTATCTCTAAGATCTGTGAAGAAACTCAATATCTCCGCCGGGGTCACCTTGCATTCGTTACGCTGTACTTATATTGTGCAACGTTGTTACTGCAGTTGTACAAATATGAATATCTTAGTCTCAAGGCACTTTTTCCTGTGACCCATATACAATTGTAACTTTGGTTTTGTCTACCGTTAGTTTTCCGTCAATCACACCTTATTTGCAAGTGTGTAGCGTTTGGATATTGTAACAGACACCTTATTGTGTTCCTCAAAAGGTGCATTTTGGATTAGTATTCATATGGTTATTTCAAAAAAACATAGTTGGATTTGCATTTGGTGAAATAGTTCATTGTTAGTGTTTGCAAGTTAGTCATCGTTAGTGCCTTGCAATAGAGACGTGGCTTGGTTTTTGCTTGGCTGTTTATTACCGGCTCAATGTTTGCCTGAGCGTCGCAGTGCACAGTCGTGCAACTTCGACCTTGCCGTCGAATCCTGCGCATGATCGAGTTGACCGCTTCTTTATGGATTGCTACGTACAGTACCCAGGTATTGTGTGATGTATCTTAAAAACTATCATCATTTTGTGTGTTTTCGTCATGATTATTGCAAGTGAGTTTTAAGTGCCCATTTGAGTTTATGACGCAAAAGTATACTGGTTTAGATTTGTGATGATTTCCCAGAATGGTATCAATATCAGTATTCGATAATTATGATAACAATAATCCGTAATGATTGATGTCTGATATAATTCATGTTGATTTCCTGAAATAATTCTTACCTTGATTGTATAATTTTTCACGTCCGAGTGTTAATGGTATCTTTAGCACATATTGATGACCGATTACGAATTCCGTTCGTAGCAGGTTTATGAGATGCGCAGGCGCATGGTAATCGCTTACTTTACAATTTGTTTGCTTTCACCGAGGATGTGAGATTGTCATGTTGCAACCAGTAATACCACATACGGCTTTAAGTATTCTCTTTTTATGGAATGCTGAGAATTTATTGTATTCCGGATTTTTATGTGCAGTATGGAGAACTGTTGTAAAAAACATGACGATCTGTACATTCTCGTATGTGTACGTGTGTTTGTATATTTATTTAATCGTTTAGCGTGAAATACACAATAATATTGTCAAACTATATATTTTGCTCAAAAATTTATGCATTCCGTTCAACGAAAAGGTGTTAAATGATTAAAAAAGTATTATATTTTACGAAAACACTGAACAGAAAGGTACTTGCACCGTAGCAACACGATTTAGCCTTGATTTTATAACGGGTGACTGCGAAAACAGTTTTGCCAATTTCGACTGCGCGCACGCATCATATTTTAGTTTGTTGAGACAAAAGTCACAGTTTTGCAGTTCATCCATACTATACTAATATTATAAATGCGAAGGTAACTCTTTCTGTCTGCTACCTTTTCACACCTATACCACTGAACCGATTTAGATGAAATTTGGTATGGAGATAGATTGAGACCCTGAAAAGGACATACGATTTTATCCCGGCAATCATCCATAAGAAAGTTGAAAGGTGGATGGAAATTTGTATGGTGAACTAATAATTTCTCAAGTAAGGCGGCCTACTCACCTACGATATTATGGCGCGATATAAAATAGGCTATTCGAAGTACTAATGCTGCGCAGACGAAGTCGCGAGCAACAGCTAGTAATAAAAAAAAACGAATGCCAATGTGTAACATCACACAATGTATTCCCGAAAGGATTGTGTAAAGGTGCACCCATTGTACACCCACATTTCACCCGAAATGTTTAAGTCCCATATAATAAAATAAATAAGGGACGAGCCTAATGAGCTCAACCAAGCACAAGTCCAGTCCAGACTGAGAGTTACGTATTCAATATTCCATAGACAAAACGACAGTCAAACAAAAATAGAATAGCAACCATAACTATTAACTGCCAGTAACTTTACGGCAACAGATTTGCCGCCATGTTGGATCGGAATGCAAAAATAACGACCAAAATATGAAAATAGAATGCAAATATTGCTGGAGTAACGTTCTGCCGGTTCTCAAGCGGCCCGCAGACCATAGGAAGCAGTAATAGCTAGTTGAATTTGACTGACGACCGACTCACTTCCATGTAGGGAACCGAAAATGTATCGATATTATTCTATTTTGCACTAAATCGTTGACAAGGAAGAATCCAGAAGTGTCGATTCTTTTTACAAAACTCGACATTAAGATCGTTCCGTCTGCTTTCTTTAATTTGCGATTCAACAAAATGTTATTACATAATTATATTAAAACACGATTGATATGCAGGTTTGTTAGAAAATGTTCACACGTTCCTCAAGGCGCTTATCACACTTTATATTGAATCGGTAAGATCCTTTATAAAATAGATCTCCCGGGCTTCTTTCATACTTCTCTGTTAGTTATCTTAGTTCTCAGTAGTTACTCCCATTCTAGTCATAATTACATTTCTCTCATTACATCGAGTATTTTGTGAAAGAAGATATACCTACCTAGCTAGGAAGAGTTTGAGCACCTACTGGATTAACGGCTGAAGTATAGGTACTTACATACATATACAGTCACCATTTTCTATGAGTATTTTGTTTCGTTGCTTGTACCCACACATATCGATACTTTTGTACCCACTCTCTATTAACAAATTGCCTTCCGTTCTTCGCGGGACGCAAAATTGTTTGCTCCATATTCGAATTGAATCGGTCAAGTTTCGTCACATCCCTTCTATACGGCTGTACCACTCTGCGTTGATTGCGTTGCAACTAACCAACAATAATCGAATGTTCGAATTGATTAATCGGTTACAAATCTGCTCCTATTGTATGAAAATTCACAATGTTCTTGCAAATGCGGTATTGTAGTGATTTTCAATGCGATTGCAACATTATTAAATAATGTAGGTATTTAGAAATGTGTATTTATGTCTGCTTAAGCCTATTTATGTTAGGCAATAAATCAGATTTTGTATATTCAGGGTTTGTTACACTGTCATCCATGATTTATATTATAAGTCATTTTCCATGTAATAAATAATAATGTTATTGGTTCAGAATACAGGTAAATAACCTTTCACATATGAATACAAAATATAGTAATCCCAAATTTTCACATCCTCTAGCTAATTATGAGCACACTATGTATTTTTTTTCACATATAAGTCGAAGTCATGTGTCACCAAAATTACAAAACATCTAACTCTATCAACCGATTTGTCACAGACATCGACATTTTTTCCTCCTTCCCTAGCCCGATACAGATTTATTTAGACTCAAACGACGCAAAAACCGATGTCAGTCTAGACATCTGCGAAATGTCCCAAGTACGTTGACATCAAATTAGCCAGATTATCTGCAAGACGCAAGTTCAGGGACCCAGTGACATTTAGGGCGCTATTTTGGCTGCGCATGCGCTCCCGGCTGGTCTTTGTCGCATCTATCCTAATTTATGGTTGGTTTACGACGAATTCAGTGATAAAACCATGCCCTTTGCGTTTTACTCCTTCCTTGACAGGAGTGCGACATTTATATGATTGCGGACTGTATGAAAGACAAATGATAGTCTACCATTAATATCTTCTGGTATTCTGTGGTTTAAAAGGCAACCGTTTCAGAAATCTTGGATATCCTTTGATGTCATTAACGTCCATAGTGTTTTTTGTCGTACTGCGTTCTCTTCCCTTTTACATCAGTCTTCTCTGTTCGTGCTAATCTCATCCAGCCCTGACCACTCAAGTTGATCCCACTCTTATTCTTTATTTCTTTGAGATATCGAGGTAACAAATTGCTGTCAACATCAATAATATTTCTCATACTTGAAAATTGAAAGTATTTCTATTAGACACCAATCCATCTTGTTACTGCTCATTATTTTATTGCAAATTACGGATTAAATTGCAACTGTGATTAGATACGTAGGGTAATTTAACTGGTAAATTACCTATTTATGTCTAGGCATTATTTTAATCTTTCTAATTCATAATTCGCCCACATTAAATCCTCAATTATCTTCAACTAGTCCTGTTTCAAGTATGGCCGATTGACCGGTTTTGCAGTTATATCTTTAAATAGGTCTTAGGCATCGCCAATTTCCGTTGCAAGATAGCTATCAGCTCTTATGAATGTGTTTCCCTTCCTCTAAAACTGGACTTCTTTGATGGTAGTTATGTAATATTGTAATTTATAGTTCCTTGAGTATATATAAAGTCATATTTCTGGTTTTGTGTTGTGCAATAATCATTATTTATGCATACTTTTATTTCTGTTAAGTGGATTATTCAATTTAGATTCTATCTTTGTTAATGTGTCGGTAATTTTTTCATAGTTTTATTTTTCATATTAATGTCACTATCGACGCTGGCGATATTAAACGAGTATTTTTCATTGAAGCCATCAATACAATAATCTTCTGTCTCTATACCATCAACAATACTGTTAGCATCTATAATGATTGCTAAATTCCTCCACATTGGTTATGCAATTTCGTAATAATACCGATTAAAGTTTTGCCTTTACCGAGATAAATACAGCCGGTCTCATACGTGCATAATTCACTATAATTATGTAGAATTACTTCGCCATTTTGTACACGCGTTCCTGTAGAGAAAGGATTTGTTTTATTGGTTCTCTCGTAACTATTAGTTTTTGTTTTATTATTATATTGTACACTATACTGTGCAATACTTTAGTGGTTTCACTATTTTTTGTTTCAGTTTTATTGGCCTTTAATTATTTATTACCTGACTGACCTTCACTTTTGCTTTATGCATTTCCATATATTTAACGCTCTGTTAAGTTTAGCTTCTGTATCAATTATTCCTTTTTCTTCGTTTATAACTTTAGGTATATCGCTATTTTAAAACAATTAACCTCTTGTAGTACTTATTACATTTAGATTTCAAAATATATAGCTCTACCTCCCGATGTCACATTTCCATTTTCATCGACCCTTCTAAGGATATTTTTAACCGTTTCAATATTTTCGTTCGCCCCAAATAGATTCTAATCTCGTTTCGTTATGTCCAAGTTTCTCAATACTACTAACTTATAAACGTGTTTACCTAATGCTTTTAGTGTTTCCTTTTGGTTACAGATAGTAAGTGTTTCTGTTACTTTCTTTTTAGGTTAAGTTCTAACGTAAATAAGCAACGGTAACGGAAGGACGTCCATCAAGTTTTATTGATGTTTTTATCATCTGTAGTGACAGCATTCGAATTTCAAACAGCTGGCAATATTAATGATTGTCTTTTAAGTTTGTCTTTTTAAGCTTGTTCGCTTGTGTTATCCATCAAACAACACATTATTCAAACACATCTCAATTGAATCTGGACATCGGTAAAATATAGTTAGGGCCTGTTTCACCACCTATGAATAATTTTATACAAATTCTGTTTCATTTTTTATAGTCAGTAAGGTTTTCGGATACCGTGAAATAGGCCCTTAATCTGATGCAGATTCAACATAAGAATAGAACACAATGCAGCTAGTGAACGCAAGATTTAGCCCTGATGACGAAGTAGTTCCAAAGAACGCTGCAAATTCTTTCTCTGCTCCAAAAGTCTTCAACCAAAAGCAACAGCGAACAGGCGCCGTACCGTCTAGCTAGCCACTCCAAAATTCCAACAACCACTACAAAACGTAATAAAAGCTATAAAGCTCACTAAAGCACGTCACCTGGCATTCAACGAGTACTATTGCGGTGCGCATTAACCCACTAACTGATATAACGACGCGGACGCTCAGCCGACCCACTTGCGCCCGCGCATCCTATGGCCTATGCACGTAAACAACGTGTATTTTTAACGGTATTGCCAGCTGAGATGGTTATTATTGTTTAGAAAATTATAGTAAAATACAGTGTTACTTTAACTCGACATGTAAGAATTTCTCGGCAGTAATTACGTCAAAAGCTTTGATAAAGTATTAGCCAGCATTTCAAAGAGCAATGATGTCCATTATATTAGCAGTTTTAAAGAAAAAATCACCACACAACCTAACACCTTAATACCTAGAATTTTTCGAAACCCATTGAGTTACGCCTAGCCTTTCTCGGGTCCAAATGGTTGGGGTAAGCAATAACCCTTTACATTTGAGTATCTACATATTTTACATGGGGAGAATCTCTCTTCCCACTTTTTTGTATACGTGAGTTTCGTTTGATCCTTTGATCTTACAATTTTATAGTCTAATACAAGTGTCTTTAGGTACTCGTAATCCAGGCTTGTATGTTGATTGACCGATTGGCCCAGATTTGCTTCTTCACTTTAAATGGACCGTTCTCTGTGTTAAATCTTTTGAAGAAGTCTTTATTTATCATTTACTTTAAGATTATTTACAACCTCTCTGTTAGCGGGTTCTTTGTTCAACAAAACTGGCAAATAAAGCAACGAAATATAAAATAAACGTTAAACAGTTATAGTCTTCAAAAGCTGAGATATCTGTATCTAGCACCAAAACAATTCCAAACTCTTCACAAATTTGTCTTATCATCTCAAGCTCAACTAACTACTTTGAAGCCCACATACAAATAATCAACCTAAAATATAACGTTCTCACTGCTGATACTGGAACACAGGCCCGGTCTCAGTGTGAAGCAGTGGCCTGACCTCACGCGGACCTAATACGGGTTCTAAGACAAGCCCGATTTCCACCATATCTTTATCATCTATGATATACATTCTTATACAAACAAAGAAATTATTATGTTAATTTTTAAGCCCACTCAGCCTTTATCATCCAAACCTAAACATCCTTTTCTTCCTCAGCGGTATCAGCAAGATGGTCAGCTCTTCGCGCTGCGGCGACAAGACGCGGCGGGGCGAGGCGTCTACGCAGGGAGATGGCGGCGCTCCGGGAAACTCTCGACGATATCTGCGAGCCTGGGGACTGCGCTCCCCAGCCGCATACCAGGGCTCAGCTACACAGGAGGATTGAGGAGTTGAAGGTTTGATATTGGGCATTAACTTTACTTTGGAAAGATGTTTTTAATAGCTGATAATAGACATCTCCCCAAGTTGCACCATAATACTTTATTTTTCGCGGTTTACTGTGACCTACCTGATCGAGGCTACTCCCGCTGCTAGACAGTTTACGGTTTTAAAACCTCATTGGGCAATAGAATGGTACTTTTAAGTTGCAGTTTAGGATCTAATAGAAGGCCGAAGAGGATAATTTTCCACCAACTGATTATTTGAAATAACCATGCACCTTTTATTAAACTGACTACCTAATTCTTATTGGATTACGACGTACTACGTCCAACTAAGCTCGGCGATTATGGTTTTACGTCGAACTATTGTAGTGGAAACGTTAATCCTACACCTACTATCTACAAGTAACTGTTTCTTGTAACTACCTAATTGCTTAGTCATGAGGCGAACACATTAGTGTAATCTATACCGGTTAGTTTAACAGCTTAAGTGTGTTTTTTGGGGACTAACGATAATTTTCTGCAAATACGAGTAGCATCTCCTTAAATTGAATTACTCGTGCCATAGTTTTCTTACCTACTCGATAGCATATTCACTAAAAAGAAAAGAAGGAAAGAAAAGACTACACAAAAACACAAAACAACATGAAACTAATCACCTCTTTATGGTCCTTATTTTGAAAAGTCAACTCCAAAAAGGGGTAACCATTTACAGTCTAGCTTTTACTCTGTCAAAAATGACAATCAAAGACTAGTGACTCGCAAACATGCTAGAAGATGGCCGCTTGACCATTGATAGGATGGCAAGCTAAAGATTTTTTCATCATTTTACAGTTTTTTGTTCGTATATTCGCACGTGTTATTGGCAAAATTGTGGTGTCCCTTCCACAAATGCCATTTAATAAGAGTTGAAGTTGAACATGCTAGAATACTTGGTCCGTGTATCAAGACGTGTCCAGCGAGTGCCCGAAACTGAATCCTTTAAAACAAGTTTCTGGGATACTCGGATAGGTACATAAGGTGGGAACCGGGGTTTTGTTTCGCAACTTATAGAGTTCCATCATTAAACGCACGAAGAGACATCACCATCACCGCCATTCAGCCGAAAGTTGTCCACTGCTGGACATAGGCCTCCCCCAAGCGTCGCCACACTGATCGGTCCTGTGCGTTTCGCATCCACCGGACTCCTGCAGTCTTGACCAGGTTGTCGCTCCACTTAGAGGCAGGCCTTCCAACGCTGCTTCTGCCGGTACGCGGTCGCCACTCCAGTACTTTTCGGTCTCATCCGTTCTGCGTGCAATGTGCCCTGCTTACTGCCACTTAAGTTTGGCAATACTTCGGGCTATAACGGTAACCTTGGTTCTCTTGCGAATGTCTTCATATCTGATTCGATCTCAAAAGGAAACTCCGAGCATAGCTCTCTGGGTGACTACTGATGAGGCCCATTGTGAGCGACATACACTGATCGTTGATTTTAATCTTCAGACACTGTGGTAAGTTGGGCGAGAAGATACAGCACAACTTCCCTATCGCTGCAGCTGCCCAGACGAGTCGGATTCGACAGTTGACCTCTTTCTCGAAGAGCATGTTCAAAATTAAATATCTTCATCATTCAAATACAAATCCTTCTTTCCAGGAGCGTCTATCCCGCCTGCTAGAATGCAAGGTTTCGATGCTAAAACTGACAGTGTCAGTGCGTCGTGCACTTGGTGACATGGAAAACGATGACGGAGGCTTGGCTGCTGATCTGGCAACACTGCTGTCTGCTTGGGATGATGCTCATCAACGGTAAGTAGCTATTGATTCAATCAATCAATTTGCCTTGCTTCTTGCCAACTATGTTGGGTTCGGCACCCAGTCTAGCCGTTTCCTATTACGTGAAGCGACTGCCTATCTGTCCTCCACTACACAGTAACTGAGTAACACGATATCCCTTAGATTATAGCAAGTTTAAAAATTAACAATGCTCGGTCGTGAGAATTCTCTCAGGGCAAGTTCATTTTGGACCAAGAAGAAGATATTTTTTTTTGGCCGTAATCCACCACGCGGGCCCAGTGCGGATTCGTGGATATCACATGTCTTCGAATTTTTGGCTCTAAGACATGCCTGTTCCCTCACGATGTTTTCCTTCACCGATTTGAGAGCAGTACTGATGAAATAATTTACACAAAGTAAAGCCCCTGCCTGGGTTCTAACCCACGACTTGTAAGTCGCGGCCGTAACCACTAGGCCACCACTGCTCCTCCTGCTCCAAAATAGGATAGTTAAACCTAAGCACGGTATCATCGAATTAGGAAAGCTAGTAAATGTTTTAATCTTCCTAAGATAGACAGCAGCACATTAGTGATTCATTTCAATCCAAATCAAAAGACAAAAGTAGACAAGTCGTGAGATGAAGATAAACAAAATCTAGCGATCAGTAAAGCGTTAAACCGAAACCTAAGTATCGAATGAATCACAGTTCGTCGTATTGTTAGTCACTTAGGCCAATGACATTATTGGTTAGTGGTAGCCATGTTTCGTTTTTGTTGGCCTGAAAGCTGATTACACAAGGCTAGGTACTGAAAATATTTAAACATGACCTGAAAAGGATACTTAGCTGCTGGTTAAATATTTATCTTTTGTCTGTCTCATTGAATAGTCTTGAAATACTTATGTTTTTAGGCTAAGGTAAAACTCGTAACTAAATGCTACTTAAATAAGTTTTAAGGCTAATGCGTTTGGGCCGAAACAGTACACACGGCAAAATCTATACTAATATTATAAAGCTGAAGAGTTTGTTTGTTTGTTTGAACGCGCTAATCTCAGAAACTACTGGTTGGAATTGAAAAAATATTTTTGTGTTGGATAGCCCATTTATCGAGGAAGGTTATAGGCTATATAACATCACGCTACGACCAATAGGAGCGGAGCATAAATGAAAAATGTAGCAAAACGGGAAAAAAATCCTTTTCAAGAGTTTCCGTTGCGTGCGCTGCGTAAATGGTTTAGATGGGTAGGTAGGTAGCCAGTTGACGGGAGCGTAGCCGCGTGGGACAGCTAGTAAATTAATATGCAAGCGAGATATTAACTATGCAATTTATGTTTTCTATCTAAAACTATATCTGGACTACACTACATTACACGGAATGGTAAAATTATTCGAACAACATTTCTATAGCATTATTGTAAAACTACAAAATGAATTTTTTTTTCAGTACTTCAAACGAGCTCTTATCTTTGGAAAAAGCGGTCTGCGCTTGGGCAGAATGGGAAAGTGCTCTTCGGGAGCTCCAGGGCGCTTTGAGAGGCGACCTGCTGACTTTAGAAGCTCTAAGGGACCGCGGAACCGTGACTGGAGACCAGACCGAAGTTGCCAATCAGATAAGACAGCTGGCCGCGTCACTTGTGGATAAAAAGAAGGTAAGGAACTGTCTTACTTAATGGGAGGAGGTGGTTGTCAACCGTATTTTTTTTGCCCAAATAAAGCCTAGGTATTTATTTAGCTATAGTTTAATCTTTTTCAATGACAATTGATTAGGTAATATTATTGCTAACTGATAAAAATAATTTGCATAAAAAAACGTCCTTGGGTATCTTGAAGATTATTAAATTTTTTTGTCATGTGTCATTCTCATTTATCAAAGTATCTTTTGCCAGCGAATTCGCCCGCGTGATAAAAGTTTTATCATCGCAAGGGCACATTATACCGGGTAAAGATCTATCTCCATGCCAAATTTCATCCAGATCCGTTCAGCCGTTCTGGCGTGATTGAGTAACAAACATACATCTATCCAAACTTTCGCATTTATAATATTAGTAAGATTCTCCACAGTTGAATTTATCACGGCACGTTCGACTCATAAGTTTTAATCCCCTTTGAGCTCCTGTAATATTTTATTTTTTTAGAATATTTGTTATCAATGAGAAAATTTACAGTACACGAGCGTAAATATGAAACATTGAGTTTCACAAAACGGGACACTGTCTATGTAGACCATAGGTTCCTCAAATTAAAATGTATGTCTTTTTCAGGGTGGTTCAACATGCGACTCGCTTTCCGACTCCGGTATATCGGATGGAGACAGCGAAGGCGCTGGACGCCGTGCAAAACGGCTGAGCGCTTTGCGGGAGCTAGCTAGACGGCTGCAAGCTGCCTTGGCGCCTAACTCCCCTGCGCAGAGGGCTATTGCTAAGGTAAGCATGCTAAATAAACATTACAATGTTTAATCTTCTTATTGTTCAATAAAGTTATCTTCAGATGTATTTCTTAAATATTTTAACATTCAAATTATTTTGTTACAGCGTATGGAACAAACAGAGAACGAAGTGCGCACATTACAAGAATCGTGTCGCGCTTTAGTAGAGCTGAGCATTCCGGATCTGAAGATTGAGGAAGAAATGTAAGTTCAATCATCAAATATTCATAAGTATTGCGGCATTGTCTAAAACGAAGTACAACACAAACAAAGAAAAGTTTCTTGCCCCGGAGGAGACTGTCAAGACAGTGATAGCATAGTTTAACTGTTATAACTACTGCTCAAGCCAGTTCTGTTAAAATATAAAATAAGGCAATGGAACTAGTTGCTTGCTAGGTCTAAACTTTCTTTTTAGTCATCATCTTAACACCTAAAAAACTATTTTAATGAAAATCATAAATTGAATTTCATATTTATTGTTTTTTCAGCAGGGACAAGAGCATTGCCGCCGTAGCTGGTAGCAAGACGGGTGCAGGAGACCCTGACTATAGTCCCCGCGGGGGCTGGGTGTGGCGCGTGTTGCGCTCCTCATTGCCCATTCAACTGTGCCTCGTTGCATTGCTCCTAGCTGCCTGGCTGGTCGAGCGCCCCAGGTGCTGCGACGCCCTCAACTCACTCGCCCAGACTCTCACTCCTCAACTACGCTACGTACGGGGACCACCCCCAGTCTGAACACTCCACAAAACGTGTTCACATATACACGAGATGATTACTAGCTAGTATCAGCTAAAACCTACGGGTTTCAGTATTCAGCACTCTATTGTGCTACCTTTTGCCAATTGAAGTATTCAAACGGCCCGGAACTACAGCGTCTATTGACGGTAGAAAATTACGTATTATCGGACGGTAGAGCAAGGATTGCGTGAAGCAATAATTTTTATTATTTTACTAACATTTTGATGACTAGACAAGATGGAGGATAGGATGGAGTAGAGGAGGTTTTGATTGACGTTGTTACTAACATAGAAACGTACGTACCAATGGAGAAAAATCCAAAAAAAAACACGTACCGATGTAGGAGTAACCAATTTATCATTATACGTTAATAACAAGAAGATTTTATAGGTAAACTACTTAGATGTGACCAAGTTATTGGAATGACTAACCTTTATAAGGCAGGATGAAGTTAATTATAGATCCATTTGCATTATTAGACATCTTTAATTGCTCACAGCAAAAAAAAAGTTCAAATAGATAAAAAAAGTGTTCCAAAAAAATAATAATCATCTGTATCAGATGAAGTTCAAAATAGTTATTCTTTATTTTAGTATTAATGTACTAACATTGACAAACGTTTCTTAAGTTTGTCCGTAGAGTAGAAGCATGCCTATTTTAGTACAATTATTTGATAGGTTACTTAAAATAGGTGAGAATGCGCTGTGTGACAGATATTCTACAGTATATCTTATGTTTAAGAAAAAAAACTACATTTTCAGTGCCATTTTCATGACTGTTCACGAAACAGTGAGTTTTCGTGCGTTATTCTGGTTTATATCTGAATGATATTATGATATACTTTGTGTATATTAATATAATATCTTATAATCAATGCGTACTATGCCAAATAGTATCGCTACAGAGCAACTGCACTAAAGCTTTCAATGGCTAATGCAACAAAAAATTAACGTCAGTACATGACGTCATAAAAAGACACTGAAAATGTAGTTAGACAACGATTTATTTCTTCTTCCTTGGAATAGAACTATCAATTCTCATTTTATGAGTTACAGTTGTGGCCTTACCTGAAGAAAATATTCTAAAGACTGATAAACTAGTGCTTCAATTTAATAAACATTTGATTCAATACATATCCATAATTCTATGTACCTACCTTTTTGTGTCATTTATGAAAATAATCAATTAGGTAAGCTAAAAATATTGTGTTTACCCGTATGGTGTACCATGATAAAAGTATAAAGTTAGTTGTCATTGTCGCTAACCAACATATATTTGCACTGCGTAACCAAACTATCATTGTGACTAAAATGCTAATAAGCAGATGTCGCTAGTTGTACCTGCATGCTTATTTTCTTTGCCGTTTGTACCATACGACTGTTAAATGTTACAACAGGTAAAAAACATCTTAAACTTGCAGTGGCGTGATATGGTAAATATGTTTAAAGCTTTTCCGCAAACCATGCTTACAAATTTAATGATTATTATAAAATTAAAATCAATACAATCATCGCTTAATTTCCATTATCAAAATATATTTTTCATTGATATCCTTTTATTACCTATCCAAATATGATAATTAAATACCATTGAATAAAATATTATGTGCCTGATTAAATAAAAATAATATATAAATTATTCATTGTTATTGATTTTCTGTTTATTAATATTTAGTTTTAAATATGTGTAACTATTTATTGTATTGTCAATTATTTGTTGAATTATTTTTAAATAAATAATATGTAACGTCAATTACGTAATACGTTTTGCCTTTTAGCCATGAATTTTCTATGACATTTTAAATTTTTAATATTAGAATTAAATATTTAAATGTACTTTTATATTTATTTGTGTAACTATACATACTTCTTTATATTGTGCAACAAATGTAACATTTCTTTCATAATCTAGAAAAATCAGCCATCAAAATAGATACGTTCTTTTTATAATTTCTTTACAAACTAGAAAGCGAAAAACGACAAACTAGATGTGAGCCATTATCTTTCTTTTTGAAGATGGCAACACTGGCAATTTTGACGTCGTAATCGTCGTGCAGTATATTTCCCGTGTGATTGAGCACATTATTATATTTCCTCCAATAAAATTATGAACAGTTGAAAATAAGTTTGTAGTAGCATGTTATTGCAACTGTCTCTCTAATAGATAGACTATATGAATTACTTTGCTCAAAATGTACCTTCTGAAAGAATTCTAAAAACTTTAAATAGTTGATCTGAGAACTAAATACTATTTCAAAAAAACGGAAACTGAATTGTGAGAAGTTATTTCTTTAGTAGGATTAAATTCCCACATATGTATGGTGTGGCTTATTAGTAATTGAATATAAATATTTGCTTTCAACGTGTGAGCCTGGTCCGCATAGGACGAAATGTAAATGCCTTTGTATGACTGTCTTGTGTGGCGCATTCTTAAAACGAATGTATAATTAGTATGTAATTAAGTACACTCTCCCTGTGGTTTGCTTTTAGTAGTTTTTTTTATTCTACCAAAGTAGTAGGATTTCAAAATTTTATTGTGTTGTAAAAAAACCACAGCGAAAGTACTTCAAACATTCTATTATTTTCCTAATAAGGCAGTCAATGCCCCTAGTAGTGTGTCATATTTCTTTTAATTCTTATATTTTAGTGTTAACTAGATAATTGGAAGAAAATAGACATGCTATAGAAATGCATTTAATTTTTTCTTTCTTCGAAAGGACACGAGAGCGTATAATTAATCGGTTGCATTAAGGTATGTTGGCTTTTGGAATGGAAATAAAAATTTGAATTTTTATAATAGTTTTTTTTCTTCCTTATCTTGTAAAAATCCCTCCTCCTACCATAACCGCTGATATTATAATTCTAATAATTATTTATTTATTTATGTACACACAAAACACTTAAAAGAGAAAATACATAAAAAGATAGAAGAGCACAAAGGTGCTGCTTAAGAATTAAGTAAGAATCAATTAGACACCAATTAGTAATATGTTGCAAAAAGAGGTGATTCAATAAAATCATCATTAGTAACTACACATTGGGTTGCCAGTTGCATCCAGATAAAGCCAGACATAGTCAGGCTTTTTGGTTGCGTGTACGACCGAATTAGACGGTATCCGGCATGTCCGGCTATTGCTTGGCTTCTCTTTAATAATCTGTTGTATTTTAAGGGAAAATAAGCTTTTAAAGTAGGAGCAATTTAAAGTTCACTGATTTAGTTCATTAGTGTTTTGATTAATATTGTTTTCCATTGCAAATCTTGATAGTAGTAAGTAAGTAATAAATGATAATTCAAAAGAAAGACTGATAATGATCATTAGATTTGTTATTTCATTAAATTTAAGACTAGGTAAAGATTTCCATTGCAAATTGCAGTAGTAGTTACTGTTAACTACTATTGCAATTATTTAAAATAATATTGTAATGAATATTGAATGTTTTTTTTTATTCATTCAAAGCCTAATACACAATGAGAGATTTGACAAGAAGAAATACAATGATTAGGCTACATTAGTACATGCAAAAAGCTAGAACTTTATGACACCAAAACTACGACATGTCCTATATCTCAGGTGTCAGGGTTCCTTCCTGGCTGGTCACAATATGTATATGAATGATTTATTCGTAATTTAATTTAACAGAATATTAGTTAGGTAATTAATAAAATTTAATTTAATATTTATACATTTTTAACTTAACTGTGTTAATATTCTAATAACAAATTATATTATATTGCCGCTAACAGTAAAGTTTAATAAATAAAATTAATTAATAATAGAAAAGACTGATTCATTTTATTGTTGTTTCATTAGAATTTAAGAAGATTTTATGGTAAATGATACAAAAGCATTAACTAACTTTAAAAAAAAATTCGTATTTGAATATTGGCGGTCTCCCGACGCGGGTACGAGGTTTTTACCGGTCCACCATCGATAATTTTTATCAGGTTTGTAATTGTTTCTGGAAGCTTAAAGAATTGAAATACGAACTAAAAAAACGAGAAGTAAGGATTATTGGTAGGAAATCAGATGTTATTGAAAGGTCGACTTGTACAATTATCATAAAATATTTTTCATCAGTGCTCTAGATTTGTTTTGATTTTTTTAGTTGTAACGTTTAATTCTTATTTGACTCAAGGTAGTAAAATTTACGAAAAATGAGAGAATATTACTATAATGAATAATGATTAATGGTATTCTAGGTGAGAAGCTTATGACCGAAATTTTAATTTCGGGCATCAAAGCCCTCAAGCTTCTGAAAGCAAAACAATTGACGTTCCTGCTGTAGAACTTTACCCAGATGGTAATTGCTCCACCACATTGCTGAAAATTAACAAATAACATATTCAAATTTCAAAGTCTTTGACAGGTACCAGCATTGCCAATCAGTGGGGAATTCAATTAGTGGGTAACTGTGGGTAGAGCGATTAAGTGAGGAAAACGCAGGAAATTTAGACATTTACACTAGAACTGAAGTTAGAAGTAACAATAGTAGTACTACAAGTACATTTATGTTTATTTGATTCAAGCTTAACTTATGCGGCAGGAAGGTTTTAGTTTTAGTTTATGGCAAAATTCATGGCATCAAAAGCTAAAAATAAGCCTATTGCTCGATCTACCTTTCTCAAACGCATCTGTCGAAAGAAAATTTAGCGTTCTAAAGAATTTGAAAACAGAGCATCGTAATCGCCTACACACTGACACTGTGGTAGCGCTTATGGCCACTAGAGAAGGTATTAAGAAGAAAGAAGGGAACTTAAAATTTGGTTCTTCAAATGATCTAAGTTAACCAAAAAAATTTGAATAATGATAGTACTAAAAAGTAGATCTTAATTAACATTTTTTGAGTATTTATAAATACCTATAACAAAAAAAAATATATACGTTTGATATATGAACATTATGTGTGTGGAGAACATTGATTTTATTTGCCCCAAAATTGGGGATTTTCAGTCAGGTTTTTGGGTTTTTCAGTCACGACCATGGACATCGGCAACACTGCAGGTACATAACATAAACTATAGTTATGTAACATTTCCCACTGATTTTTAAGCGTTTAATCTTTGGTTAATAGATTAAAGCGCTTATTACACTACACGGTATTCAGGGCCCTAAACCCTAATTTGGGGTGGTGTAATAACTATTAGGAAGTTATGCTCCTCAAAATATCGATCTTAGCGACCCTGAATGGAGAAGTAATACACGGTATTCAGGGCCCTGAATACCTTGTAGTGTAATAAGCGCACCGGGGTTGGCAGCACACAGAAAGCAAAACAGGTATTTCGAGAATATTTAAATTAACTGAATGATAGGCAAAGACCTTATACGTATTAAGAAGTATAAGGTCTTTGATGATAGGTTACAAAATGTATGGAATTGACAGCTGTCATTGGCCATGCCGATGATGCGCCACCTATCGTGTTAAAATGGCAGTAAAGATCCTCATTGACAGTCATTGATAACCTCCAATTTTTTTTCGTCGGTTAAAAAATGGATCGTATTACCCGTTAGGTACTTTAGAGACGCAAAAAAATTAACGGTTAAAAATTAAAATTATTTTCAAAATAAAACGTCGTATGATATCGATTTTAGCAAAAACAAACGCAATTATCAATCATTTCTTTATCTGGCAACACTGCCATATCCGACTAGTGATGAACAAAGTAATGCGCTTGATGGAATATAATCGAATAGTATTATCCATAAAATTGTCCTTCTGTTTCTGCCATATTGTTTCGTTATAGCTGTCCAACCTAGTGGTTTATATGGCTCTGTTTTAAAAATGTGTATGCTAATTTTATATGGCGGAATGTGTCCTGCCTCAGACTAATAAGACATATTAGTCCGAGTGTCCTGCACCAAAAATGGAAGGTATAGAGTCTGGCAAACGAAAGCGTGACCTGAGAAAACGCGGCAAATGCAAAATATCTTTGTTTTTTATTACTAGCTATACCTCTAATTAAATGTTTTGATACGTTTGAGTATTTTTGTATTTATTATCATTTATTTTTTGTTTTTAATGGTTCCATTTGGTTTGGCGGACCTTGAAGGTTAATTTATTAGTGTGTACAAAATATTTACCTGCTTAACATTTAGCCTATTAGCCTATGTGCTATTCCAGACTATAATCTATCCCTGTGCTAAATTTCATCTAGATCAGTCGAGCCGTTTGAGTGTCAAGAAGTAACAAACATCACAAAAGTATCGATAAAACTCGGACATAAATCGATTCACAAGTCATGAATCACGACCAAATCGCAACCGATCCCAACCCTGTCAATTTCACTTCCGACTTCAACAGAATTGGAGCACGTGTCTGGAGCGAAGCTGAATTTAAATCTTAGATAAATAAAACTTCGATAGACATAAAATATTGTTTAAGTAAAATAAGAAAGTGAATTCTAAAAGTTGATGTGTTGTGTGTACCAGTAAATCAGGTAAATATTCCATTCCAGTCGAAATAAATTTGCCCGGGTCAAGCCGCCATATTGTTTCGTTTCAAGACGCGGGCAAAGCTGCGACTCGTGGTAGTGGTTATTTTATATAAGTGTGAATTTTCGTGTGTAATTTAGCAAACATCTGCTAAATTCGTTGTAATTACAGTTTGTGTGCACATTCATCATATTATTTCTGTGGTTTATTTCACAGACGATCGATGTTAAGCAAATGCGTCGATTGTGCAAACTAATAACGTAAAGTCCACGTAATATCGATAAAATTAGTACTAAGTTACCAACTGGTTTAAATGCAACATGAAGCGCTAGTATAAGCGCAAATGTTTGATTTTGCGTTTTGAATTCATCAATCCACTTGACAATCCCAATTGGTAAACACCACGCGGGGGCGATGAAATTTGCCGCCACGCATCGACGCATTTGCCAAATTTTCGCGTTCTAGATTCAATTTTAGCATCTTAGTAGCTCGCAAATTCTCGCGTAATTCTGCATCGTACTGCTTGAAATTTTGTAGTGAAGTGTTTTATTTGCTTCATTATCAGAGAACATGGTGGGTTCACGTGTCTACGTTGGCGGGTTGCCTTTCGGCGTCAGGGATAGGGACCTGGAGAAGTTCTTCAAAGGCTTCGGCAGAATCAGGGATATCCTCATCAAGAATGGCTATGGATTTGTGGTAAGTTCCAGCTCAAATTCGTGTATCTATATTGTTAAAGAAAAAGCAGTTCCTTGCAAAACATAACCCCAAAGTTTAATTTCTAGAATAATCTGTTTCGAAGCGACACAATTTTTATGCATGTTAAATTAATTACGTAATCAACTAATGTTATTTAATGTACTTTAGCAGTACAACATTCAGTTGATTACGCATATGAAATATGCAAATAATGTGGTTTGTGAATGTTTGTAAACATTAGTTAATAGTTTCCATAACGTTGAAATAATGCCAACACTTATCATCATAATGAAACAATTATTAAATTCTTAACAATTCTTATCTTTTCCAAACAGGAATTTGAAGATTATCGAGATGCAGATGATGCAGTATATGAGTTAAATGGAAAAGAGTTACTCGGGGAGAGGTAAGATCTTTCACAGAGCCTTTACTAGTGTTGTGCTATTCAAATTGTATCTTTTATTATTTGAATAATATTGTTCATAAGTATGTATATTTTCTTCAAATTGATCAAAATGCCATTGCCTCTATGAATAATCTAGTAACATGTTTTGAAAGTAAAGCACTCTTGTGTAGAACATTATTATAAAGATAGTTTCTTTTTTTGTTTTCAATTTAATACTTAATTTTGTTAATCAGCCGGCTCCACATATCACTGAGAATGTATGGAGAACTGATATTTTTGAACTTGAATGAAAGTAAGAGATTTGTATGAAACACATGAAATGGAATGCATTCATATCTTTATACTTTTTCTTTTTAATCCATGTTGTAATGCCATAATAAAGTAATTAAAATTGTTAATGAGTTGAATAATGAATGTGATGTACTAAGTGGCCTGCATTATTACTCCATTATAACGCCTGCTTACTAATTGGTATGTTAGGCATTCAAATTGAGCCAGAATTATTTCTTACTCTAAATTACAAGTGCATATTTTATTAAGTGAGACTGGGAATGTTGCCAAACAAAATTCAGATGTGAAAATTGGTTCATTTATAATATGTTTTCAGGTCAATCTGTTACTGATTTAATCTAAATTTAACTCCAAATTGTATTTTTTAACAATGTGTTTTTTCAATGTTGCAACACCTTGAAATTGATATGTCTATCAACTCGGGTTCGAGTCCCAATGAGTTATTTGTGTGCATTGGTTACCAGTTGGTAAGCTGTAAAGAGGAAGTGGGAGTGCGTGGATGGGTGGACAGTGCTAACAGTAGACTGTGGGTGTGCCGCAGGGTGGTGGTGGAGCCGGCCAGGGGCATCGACCGCAGCGCCGACCGTTACCGCCGCGACCGCTACTCCGAGCGCGACCGGGGCCGGTCGCGATACGAGTGAGTGTCGCTATGTTGTAGGGTGTCGGTGGAGAGGGCTCGCGGCATGCCGCGCGGCTCGGACCGCTGGCGCTGCCGAGACCTGCCGCCACCGCCGCCGCGACGCCCGCCGCCGAGACGTGAACCGTCTGTATTGCGAACACGGGCATGATATGCAACAACCAACAACATGGGCGTAGCCAGGCTTGTCTTCACCAAAACACACCTCCGCACAACTTATCGCTCCATTATTGGATATAGGACCGAAAGAGGTAAAGCCCGTTATCGACGCGACGGAAAAGCGGGTTGGCGGCTGGAAAATTTGAACCTGAAATTTAATCCTAGCTGCGCCCATGAAACTGTCCTCCTTGCATACTTCTGTCCCCTTGTGGACTCCCCTCGAACATACCAAGGGATTGTTTTTTGCTTGCGCAGATATTGAACCTAATAATCCCAACTTAGCTCTTATTCCAGCCAATAATGAAACTAGTTTCTGGAGATACCAATTTCTGATAATTCCTCTTTCTTTGCTAACACATTTCTTCATGCTTTTTAGGCTTTTCATGTAGTTGGCTCCAATTTTCCTCTTTTTGCTTGATAGCCCATTCCCATTTAACATATTATTAGAGGTTCTGATAGTTTTTCAAACAATCATATTATTATTTTATGATTTTTCTTGATTTTACAGACTTCATGTTTTTGCATAACTGCCCAGTGTTATTTAATTTGTACATTATTTTTGTTGTGTATGTTTTTTTGTAAGCTTATTGTTCCAGCCTTCATTAAACTAGGCACATTACACTTATCAGTTCAAACAAAACAGTAGCTCTGCCCGCTGAACATTCGTAGTAGAATTGATCCTGTAGAAATGACCCTAGAAGTAGATGAGGAGAAAACAAATTTACAACCCTCAATCTGTATCTATAATTGACATCACTAGGCAGTCTAAATACTTGATATACTGATCTGCCTTTCCCTCCAAAAATTGGTTTGAAAGTTCTTAAATTGCCATTTAACTTTGTTCAAAGAGAAAATAGTGACGGTAAGTATATACAGCTGGACAAAAAGCCCTTTTAGACTTTCACACCTTATTCATAATTTTCACTGCTTATATTTCTGTTTTTTTATCATTACAGCCTTAAGTAAGTACATAGATATAGGCACTTATCAATCGCTTGCTGGACAAAAAGCCCTTTTAGACTTTCACACCTTATTCATAATTTTCACTGCTTATATTTCTGTTTTTTTATCATTACAGCCTTAAGTAAGTACATAGATATAGGCACTTATCAATCGCTTTTTTTACGAGTCATTTATTATTGGTAGGTAGTTAGTAGATAAGAAATATCTTTCTTTACCCAAGGTTCTGATAAATTACTGTATTTTTGTAGAAACTACTTATCATTACAATCTTAATTTTGCAAGTATTTACAAATCCACAGTATTAATAATTAAAAGCCTCAATTACAAGTGACTTTCAAAGTCAGAAAATTACATACATTCCCTTTCATGCTAAACCATTGAAGGATCCTTTATTTATTGAGATTTCCCATGTCTTCAAAGGCTTTGCCCTACAATAATGGTAATTAATTATCAATTATAGTCCCATCAGTTTAATTTCTTAACACTTGCGACAAGCATAAAAATAATGGTTTTTATTTTCTTTGCAGTAGTGACTACAGTTACAGATACGGACCGCCGACGCGCACCGAGTATCGACTAGTCGTCGAAAATCTGTCTAGCCGCATTAGCTGGCAGGTAAGAAATCGAGCCGGGACACCATTGGGCCCATCATCATTCCATCACCTATCATCCAGGGTCCTGGACATCTTCACACTTACTTGAGGGCTGGGCGGCCTTGTCACCTGGACGGTACCTATAGTCGTGAGCGTGAGGATGACGGAGCAACAGACACCAATGCAGGACAAAATGGACATGCGGACAATTTGGGCGCTTATTGAAGACTCAGAAGCATGATGCAAACTGAAAATAGAAGCTTTGAGATGACACTTTAACAAAGTAAATTAACACACAGAGAAAACTGCCTGGATTGATGTCGCGAAGAATGAAACCCAAACAGCAGACATGGATATGGACAAGTGCAGATCTATCGTCGGACCACCATCACTGCCTCGAGAGCTCCACACCACCCTATTTGCTTTACTAATAAAAACATGAACAATACAAAATGATTTGTCGAATAGTAACCATCATAACTTTAACTTAGCTTAACAATACATACTTAAACTGTCAAACTTAGCTGTGCATAACATTCATTATCCTGAAAACAGTATTTTTTTTTATACAAGTGTTGTACCAAACTTACGAGCTTTATAGATAATTTTTAAAAACAACAGAAGGTGGCGTATCGTGGCCAGAGTCCTCGATGTAGCGCTGTGTGCGATGTGGTCTGAGGCGATGTTAGGATCGGTCGGCGCGCTGGAGATGCATGACGCGCTGGACAAGCGATGACCCCCCCGCCCGCCCTTCCAGCCGACCCCGGTGGCCCCCGACAAGGTAAAGTCGATAGGGGGGCACAGACAACAGGAGCCGTTTCTCGTTATGTGCAATCTCCCATTTTAAAATTCATTATTTCATTGTTAACTTTAAGTTTTATCATCCTCCGTTCCCAATGGTGAAGCAGACGCTCTTGCAGAGTCGCCTCACTATTGTGAACTTTCATTCAAATCATTTCGTTCGACGTCAATTTTATTTTCTATTATGGCTTGATCAGCTTTTCGTATGCGCCAATTCGCACGGTATCGTTGTTTACGTTTGAGATTCAACTGGTGGCGGGCATTCAAGACACAGATGGAACGAAGGAGTAGCTGCCTGAAAGTTGTATGATCCGATGTGGTTTCCTTAGGCGACATGGCAGCCGTTGGAAGACAAGATTACAAGTCCTGATGACTAGTGGTAGAAGGACGTAGATGAATCACTTGGCTGCGTCAAAAGGATATTCACAATGCCGGGCGCTGATAGCGGGAGTCAATGCACCTCAAAGATGGCTGAAATCCACTATTTGAAAGGGGCTGCACCAGGTCGAGACGCACAATTTGGAGGATGGGCGATTGGACAAGTAATAAACAAAGTGTCAAAGAGAGAGAGCAATGTATAAGCAGTGCATGTGCTAACAAAGAAACGAGTTGTCACTGAGACCAAAGTTTCGGGCTAAGAAATCAAAGAGACGACAAACAACTGACAGAGTCAATGGAGGTCGCAGCTTTGGCAAAATGCCGGACGTAACCAAGGCAAACTACAACATAACGTAAACAATGGTAACTGGTGAGAAACGTATACGAAAATGTTGTGAAAAGCATACTTATCGTTTCATCTTTTTTATTTCGTTAGGATACTTCAGATATTCGTATGAAATATGTACTCCCAATATCGCATTCAATAAGATTAGGTACCAATCATAAGCTTTTGCAATAGTCATGATGAGATCGTATTTTAACCATCTTTCGGGGCTGAAAATCTTGATGCCAATATTTATTCTGATGATGACTTTTGTAAGAGTTTTTCAAAGGGGAATTTAGATGTTTTACTAATAGGAATTATTGGTTTACAGGACTTGAAGGATTACATGCGTCAAGCTGGTGAAGTCACCTACGCTGACGCTCATAAGCAGCATAGGAATGAAGGGTAAGTTAAGAAAAATAAAATTTTTGTGGTTGCTTCTTGAATATTAATTTGCAATACTTATGCAATTATTCGACTAGGTGCTTAAATATTTGCAAAATATGGACGTACAAAAGTAGAACAATTGTGTTAATTTTTGCTTGACATTGACGATGTGACCCACATTGATAGCAAAACCAAGTCAAGTCTGACTTACCACTTTCGTACTACATACATATCGCTACTTCGGGGAAGAAAGGGCGTAAAAGCCAAAATAGCAACTTTACAGGGGAGCGAAAAAACGTTTTTTTTTTTAAATTTTGGAAAATAACTTTTTTTGCAATAGAGTTAAATTCGAATGAATTGGTGATATTTACTTGCATTTAAGTGCTCTTTAATATCAAGAAGCTTAATTTTAAGTAGACCTTATGGTTTAGAAGATAGGATGGATTTACGACCCAAAATTTTAATAAAAATGGCTTTTACACCGTCTATAAATACGTACTATAGGACGTAAATCCACAAATATCTATAATGCTAACATACATCGTGTCGTATAAACCATCTTTAGACAGTGAAAAGGTCGTAATGACTGCACCACTTATAACAATTATCGTGAGTAAACCTACAATTATTATAATTTTGTAAGATTTAATGTGGTGAATATTGAAATTAAGGTGCATAGAAGCTCAAAATAATAGCATAATAATTATTATTATCTGATTTATCATAGTTCTATATTACAAAATTTATTATAACGAATTAGGTTACCTACCTGTTAAGTTAAATGCACACGATTCATGAATAGTGAAACAAAAGAAAAGATTTAATTGAATTGAACTTTGATTATTTTCATTAATTTAAATTTTAAGTTAACTGTGATAAATAATTACTATCATCTAATATTAATTAATTAAGAAATAAATTAACTAAAATTGATAAAATAGTATAAAATAATGGTATGTTTGTAATTTATTCTACTAGGTAGGTATTGGTGTATTAAATAAATAAATTTAGTTAAGATGCAAATCAGTTTTATTCATTCATAAATCAAATCAAATTGACAATAATTAGTAATCTTCTCTTTTTTCTAATTCCTTTTCTGTTTTTTGTTTCGTTTTCTTACTTTTTTAATTTTATTGCTTGTAATCGTATTCTTCTTTATTTTTTTTATCTTTTACTTTCTTTTTATTCATCTTCTTTCTCTTCTTATATATTTTTTTCTTTTTCTTATTTGTTTAACCTTTTTTTTTAATTATAATTTGTAAAATAAATCTTTCTTCTACTTATTAATCATTCATGCATTATTCTAATGAAATTAAAATGTAGATAAGTACCCATTCATTCTAATTCCTCTACTACAACATCGTCTTCTTCGTCGGTATCTAGTAATTGGTCTACTACTGTTTTAAAATGAGGCAGCGACAAAAAATCTTGTTGGAACGGTCTGGGTATTGTGTGATTGTCACAAAGAAGTTTTAAATCGTTATATTTTGCAGTCGAAATTGGTAATCTGGCGTCATATAACTTACGCAACACAAATTCGTTTGATTTTTCAGCTTGGCAGTGATTATTAGTTGTATCTAAACAAATATTTTTTTTAGGTCTTCCTCTCGCTTTAGATTTCCCTTTTGTATTTGGCCTTTTTTCAGGTACTTCAAATAGAATGACTTTTTGTACTGATGTGTCTTCATGCATGGAGTACTTAATTTCAACTTGATCAACATTCTTCTTCTTAAATGTAGCAATCCGAATATTTTTAAATTGCATGTTTTTTAGCGTTTCCTTAGTGAAAGTCTTTGTAGCTAGTTCGTCCCAACTAATAAAATCACTATGCTCCATGACAATAACACGATAAGGTCGTGGCCGTTTTCGGGCAGAAGCAATGTAAGGCATCCACTGGGAAGGACTCCAGACGGTGAGTTTTTTTATTTCTCGTTCTATTGTTGCATGCACTGAATCAACAGGCATGTATGTATGTCCAGGCAACAAAAAGTTAAGCTGTATTGTTTCTAAATTTACGGACTTTTTGAGGTAATAGTTTATGGCAGATAGAACTACTTTATTTTTATTTTGACCTGTACAGGAATCGCAGTATAAAATCAAATTTTTTATTTTTCTTTCGTCAACTTCTTGTAAATACTTAAAGAGACAAGTTGCTATTTCTTGGCTACCTCGTTTTCCGTCACACTCTCCCCAAATGTAGCAATTCACATTTTGAGTTCCACTTTCATAAATGGTGAAATTAAAAACTGCATACTTTCTTGAGTACCCTAACAACATGCTATCTCCGTGGGGTGTTGTCAATACCTTTTGTAAATCAAAGCTAGCTGTCAAAGTACCATTAATATTATAATGATTACTTAAATTTTGATGTGCTAGAAACCTTTTATAAGTAGATTTTTTTTCTTTAATGTGATTTTCTAAAATGGTTTTATCTTCTTCGCTGCTTATTTCTTTTCGGTCGGCTCTTGTACACAGAAGACATTTGTCTTTTTTTGGACAATGAAAGCTGATATTATATTCATTATTAAATATATTTCTAAATATAGTATCTCCAACTGCATCTTGATTTTTATCTTCACATTCTTTCACATAAAGTCTATACAAATTGGATACATTTTTTAATTCTTGGGGAAGATACACCCTGCTGGTTCGTTTCCGGTTATAGTGTGAAGGGACTGCTGGCAATTTTTCAATAAAAGACTTTGCATGTGCTTTTGCTTCTGGAGAATACTTATCCGGAAATGTACGTGTCCTCCGATCATCCTGAGACATATTATATTCTTTAGAATGAGACAGATTGTATAATAAATATTTCTGGGTCACATTCAATGTCTCAAGCAAGAACTTTTGACAAACTTTTTGACGATCTTCACCATTATTGATAAAGTACTCGTATGTTAAATTTCTCCTACTATTTGGAGAGTCCGTTCTTTTCCTGGAAATTGATACCTGGCGAGTACAATTAATAAGCCAATCTTTCCTCCGTTGTGAACTTATGCTCCAAAAGAAGTCAAACAGAGACTTTCGCCTTTCTTCCGTTATATTAAAACAACCTCTTTTACATTTATCCTGCTTACATGGGTTTTCTCCCATAGATTTTTCTTTAACTATGTCCCCTTTCTTGGTTTGGTAGGATTTTCCGTCATCTTTTAATTGTTTTCGTTCTTTCCGTTTATTTATTAGTTTCTGTTTCTTCCTTGTTATATTTTTACTTGTATCATCCTTTTGGGCTTTCTTCTTTTTTTCTTTTTTCTTCTTTTTCTTTTCAGGTGAACCACTAGATTCAGATTCATTGCAAGTCCAACCATCAGAACTACCACCAGAAAAGTCTAAAGCTTCCTCGTCAGATAAGAAGTCTATATAATACATCTTGTATCTTGAAGTTGAAGTTTTGCGTGTTCTTTTAGTCCGATCTTTTTCAACTGTGTGTGTAATATTTAAATTGGCCAGTGCTGTACTTGTAGATGGATTAGGAGGTCCAAGCTGAGTTTCATCGTGAGATGCAGCCAGTAAAGGACTCAGTTCTAAAAATGGCGTCTTGGA
Organism: Orthosia gracilis; assembly: GCA_947562075.1. Lineage (NCBI taxonomy): Eukaryota > Metazoa > Arthropoda > Insecta > Lepidoptera > Noctuidae > Orthosia > Orthosia gracilis. Next base: position 62,625,751 of record OX387264.1, on the reverse strand, counting down.
GGTGGTAGGTATACAACTATCAGATTGAGGTATATATTTATCCAACGGCAGAAGGTTGGTCTTCAAGTCAGATGATTCAGGGATCGGTACAGAAGGAACTTCGGGTTCATCAGCGGCATAGTCATCTTGTGGCACGAGATTAACATATAAAGTAGGTAATTCAGCAGTCAATACGGAAGAAGATTCAAGCTGCGTGCTATTGTCGTAGGTAGACAATGTATTAACAATTAGAGACGAATTAGCGATCGGAACTGATGTAACTTTGGTTTCTGGAGCATAGTCAGCTGGCAAAAGGTTTGAAGAAAACGACTCAACGGTCGGCACAGCACATGAGATTTCATTTTCAGCAATTACTGGATCTGCAGGGAGGGCAGTAATATTTGGATGTGGTAATACAACAGTCGACGAACTATCAGCCTGTTTTAAGACTTCCATAGAAATAATATTTATTTTGTTACTATTGTTTTTAAACGGGCTTTTTGGTGGTATAAGGCTACCAACGTTGTCTCCAAAGAATGAAGCATGTGCTCGGGGTAAAGAAATCATAGAGGTATTGATATCGCCATCACTGCTTGAATTAATTATGATTTTTTTGTGTGTTGCTTTTGATATTTTTATTGGTTGCATTTCTGTGTCGCTGTTTTCGATTATATCATTGCTTTGATCCGAACTACTATTTTGATCAAAACTCCTAGTCGACTGACTCGGCTCGTAGTCAGATCTGGAAATAAGATGATAATAGAATTACTTATACAAAAATTATACAAAAAAGTCGTCTTTATTTTTAATGCTAGTAAGAGTTAGGGCGTAAAAGCCATTGTAGTTTTAGTTCCCTGTAATATTGGGGCCGTAAAAGTCACGCACGGCATCGAAAAATCAGAAGACATTAGTCATTAGGGCGTAAAAGCCAGTCTAACAAATCAGTTTCATGGAGTTTATAACGGAATAAATAGAAATGCATGTAATTTGAATAAAGAAAATGATTAAACAAAATAACTGAATAAAAATATTGTGAATAATTAGATAGGTACCTACGTAACATGACCTTTGTGGTAAAGTTAGTTAGCACTTAGGTACGTAAGCACCCATCTATACAACTATACATACAACCATAATAAACCCGACCGTTTTTACACCGTGAGTACCTAATATTTTAAGTAGTAAAAAAATAGGTAAGTACCTATCTTCCTAGAAATTACTACGACGAATGCACTCTTAATATTTATTATAAAATAAATACGAATATCTCTAACTAAAGAAACATCACATTAGGTAAGCACGTCTAAACAGTTTGAGCCAAGAATAATAGATAGGTACTGTACTATTACTTAAAACTTACCTTTGTGATGAACGACGACGGCTTTGTAATAATGCATTAACGATATTCCTTCTTTTTAGCAAGGAATCCAAGGCTTTCGGCTTCGTATTATCCATTTTTTTAATTAAACAAGTAACTTATTCGCACTGTATTAATATTCAAACGGAACGTAAACAATAACAATCCGGTAAAGAAACTGCGATTGACAGACTGACAAGATTGGACACGTGGACTTCACTTGTGGTAAGTCGTGTACATGCAGGTTGCGATTGTGTTTGTGCGTGTGTCGTCGGCAGCGCGCGCGCTTTATTGGCTAAATAAATTATGTTTCTATCTCACTCCATTGTAAGACTGTTTAACGTACGCATAAGAGACAACGATAAATGACATGATTATCTCTCCGATTTTTAGACTAAAGAAATTGTTATTGTTACGATTTGAATGCTGTAACTCCAAGTTTTTATTTTTGTGCAAGGGCGTAAAAGCCAAATCATATTTAAATTGCCAAGTAAAAATGTCGTAAAAGTCATTACGTAATAAATATTGTATTTACGACCAAATATTCTTTCATACTATGGTGATACGCCCTTATTAATTTGAAATAATTAAATAATGTCATATACGTCAATTTTTTTTAATAAAAATGGTTTTGGTGAGAAAAAAATCATGGGGGTAAAAGCCATTTTTTTGGGCATATTGAAATTTTAAATATACAGATCGATAGAGCGTCGAAAACTAAACAAAGTTGCATTATTAACTCATTTTGGCCAAAAGTGGCTTTTACGCCCTTTCTTCCCCGAAGTAGCGATATTTGGAAAACTGCGACTGTTTGTATATCTATACTTTATACTAATATTGTAAACAGGAAAGATTTGTCATTTTATATTTATGTATATCACAAATAAACTTTAAAACTACTGGAACAATTTCAAAAATTCTTTCACCGAAGCTACACTATCTCCGGATAACATAGGCTACTTTTTATCCCTATATTCCCACGGGAACGGGAACTACGCGGGTGAAACCGCGAGACGTCTGCTAGTAAAATATATTTTCATGATGATACTATACTATTTACCATCTTTCGGGGCTGATAGCTCTTGATGATAGAAATCTAACTGAGGCATCCTCCACTACTCTCACTAAGCATCTGTCCATAACACTGTTAAAACATTAATTCCTGTTTAGTGTGGTGGAATTCGCTACCCACTCGGACATGCGCGCTGCCATCGAGAAGCTGGACGGCACAGAGCTGAACGGGCGGCGCATTCGCCTGGTGGAGGCGCGGCGCGGCTCGCGGCGCCGCACGCGCTCGTCGTCGAGCCGCAGCCGATCTCGCTCCAAGGACCGCAGGCGCAGCCGCTCCAGGTATGCACAACATCATTTTGTCCTTACAACATCAATTCTAATCTGTAATAAGACCACCAGAATGTTAAAAATGGCACTGAATCAATAAACTTGGGAGTAAATCAGTACACCATGATAATCATGGTGTAAAAAGCAGAAATCAGGCTTTATGAAAAGAATCTGGTTGTCTTTCAAGAAAATGCAACTTCTATACTCGATGTAAAGAGTGTTGCAGCGCTCTTTACACATTATTAAGATGTAGCTGAAATTAATTAAAGGATTGTGTCGGTTTTAATGATGATACTATATCATTTACCATCTTTCGGGGCTGAAAGCTCTTGCTGATAAAATTCTATCTGAGGAACCATCAAACACAAGACCCCTTCATTTCCCCCAATGAACATCACTTAAATCAAGACCAAAATAATCTTCAGATCTCGTTCCCGTCGTTCTTCTCGCAGCCGTTCCAAGTCCCGCTCAAAGTCCCGGCCGAAAAGCAAGAGCCCGGTGGGCAAGTCTCACTCAAGATCGCGATCCAAGTGAGTATCTAACCTAGTCCTATACTTGTGACCCTGCTATGTAAATAATTTGGATGTTCATGCTCACTTTAGCTTAGATAGAATAGCTGATCATTTTTGTAAATACTCATTTTGCTATTTAGATGTAGCTGTACATTTTAGCGTTTTCATTTAGAAGCATCATCATCAATACTGAAACAGTTTCTTGAAATTTCTAATAATCTATCAGTAAATATTTACTGTTTTTCGAATATTTTACATAGCAGGATCCCCAAACAATGTAACATAGTATACAGCCATTTTTACGGTCTTAAGCCTTTCTAGATCAATAGACCCAATTGAAATCATTATTGATAGAATCATCCCTATAGTTCTGACATATTCTCAAGTTTTGAGCAGACTATTTAGCTGCGACCTTGCTCTGCTCTTTGGAAAACTATAATGCACTGAGAGTTGTCTCTAATATGGAATAAAAACGTGCACTAAAATCTAATTTTCTAAGTAGTATCCATAACTGACCGCATTCCTCCTTAAATTTTCAAAAAATAAGCTTGCATGCATACCTATTTTTTTTAAATAAAAGCGCCCGCAAAAAATACAAACAACTTCATACGCATGAATATGTATAGTACCCGACCGGGAATATGGCACATCGTGTTTTAGAAGAAAAGTAGGCTTTGTAGAGCATCATCCAAGTCTTGCGTGAGTCTCCTTCTAAAGCTCGATACACCATATTAACGCCCGGGTACAGAAAATAAATTAACCTAGTTATTCATTTGGCTAGGTGCGTAATTACTTGCGCTGAGCAAAATTTACAACTGTAAGTACTTAGCCGATAGTACTCTTCTTACTGTAGTAGTACGACTATCAGAGTTGTACTATTTTACCTTAAACGTGACGCAATATACTAGTCAATAATTGCATCACGTTCAAGTGTGTATTCTATTCTCAGTCTGTTTCAAAACAATTGCTGTGTGCCAAAACTTTACCACAGAGAGAAGTTGATCTGTTGCTCCGTGAAAGAAAGATCAAACCAACTAATATTTTCTCAATCATAATAGCAGGCAATTCGCTTGTGAGTAGCGTTTTGGTAGACACAACATTCTAAAACAAACAATTAAGTAGTGGACGTAACTAAATTCGCTATCTACCATTTTTGGCGTTCGAAATCGGCGTCGATTAGGGATCGCAGTCGCTCGAAGTCGCGGTCTCGCTCGGCGTCCCGTAGATCTGACCGTCGCTCGGCCCGGCGCTCGGTCTCGCCGCGCAAGTCTGCAGACAGGAACGGAGACAAGTCAGTCTCCCGCTCTAAGTCCCGATCGCCGAAAGCTCAATCCAAGTAAGTCACACTGTGTGCTCTCAATCGTGAAGTCTGACGGTTGTGCAAATACTGTGAGGTTATTTTTCAATTTTTACATTGAAGGTTTATTGTTACGCCGTATTAATACGGCAGTCGTGATTCGCATGGGACACGTTGATATGCTGCGCTGGTTATTTTTATAGGTTTACCTTTCATAATGTTTAATAACTGATATTTTTCGAAATATAATCTCACACACAACAAGAAGCATTATTGTCAGATTCAGTCCACAAACTAAATCCCATTGGCATCACATATTAACAAAATTCATCCAATGTTATTAATATTGATTGCACATTACAAATACATTATTAACTCGATCCATGTTTTCCCGCATCACGAAGAGAAGCCGTTCCAAGGTGAGCTTTTGATGTTAACTAACACTTTATTTGTCTATTTGCTATTCATAATCATTTTATCTTTATTTTTTTCCGATCGCCACAGGTTTGGGTACCATTCATTGTTATTTATTATTTAAATATTCATGCTGTAACTCAGAAGCTATCCACAAATACATCATCTTGCAATTTTTACATATTTTTTAAATCTCATTTATGTTATTCACTATAAATAATATTACTCACAGCTATATACTATGTCACGAATAAAAAAAAATGAGTCATTTACAGATACCGGCACGGTTCTTGAGCGCTCGGCGGAAGAGTGGGGATCGCTTTGCGCATCGTACACTTATGACAAATAAAACGCACACCCGTTTATTATTTATTTTTCTAAGTTACGGTCTACGTAATTTCTTACTTATAAGATTAAATAATGATTTATTAAATTGAGAAATGGAAATTGAGATAAAAAAAAGGTAACTAACAAAAGTATTTCTAATTTAAAATTATAACTTAGTTCTTATAGTTTGTCAAAAATTACTAAAAAATCTACAACATACCTACATACTTTTTTTTGTTAACATTTTTGACCTCTAATTTCATTTGTTCATTAATGAAATGAAAAACAATATAGTTTGTAAGTATAGTAGTATAGTTAGTAATGAAAAATAATAGTTTTGCTATAATTACAAACTGAAATTAATTTTTTTCCTGCTATATTTTCGATAAATATCACCTTTTATTATTATAACAAAGGTCTAATTAATAAAAAACTCACATAACATATTTGAGTTCTAACTTACCAGATAATTTAAAATGATGCAGTTTAAAAATTTGTAGCAATTAAATTGGCCGGAATTGTACTCGTCGTCGTGAGGTACGTGCAACAAGAGTAAAGAACGAATCACGACTGACGGCTATGACGCGATACGCTACGGGCCAATCACTGCACTTTCCCCGCCCCCGCGCCTCACTTCATACCACCAGAGGGACCCAATAATTCACTTTTGCGCACGTGAAGCTCAGCGCTCAAGAACCGTGCCGATGATTGTAATGCACTATAACAACAAAAACTCTTAACTTTAAAAACATACCAGTTCTTGCAAATGAATAACAATAAAATACATCAAACCGTTATTTACCGTAGGGATGTTACGGAGGTTCGATTCCGATTCCGAAAAGTCAGAACTACCGATTGTTTTTAAACTTTCGATTTCGGTTCCGAAACTTTTAAACCGGAGGCCGATGCGAGCCGCAGTCAACGCTTACGAACTTATAATACTGATTACGATTTTAGCAAGCTCGTTTTTTCAGTCTCTAATAAGAGCTGAAACTATGTAACTCATGACGCGTGATTTGCTCACCGTGTGTGCATAAGCTATTGTTTTTCTGTTGTCTCTGTAATTATACGCGCAATGGGAAAGGCTGATTAACAATGTATGGATTATTTTTATTAAACCTGCTTTCTCTTAAAACATCTTTCTTCAACCGCCGCCTCCGATTCCGATAAACCAAATTTAAAACCGCCGATTCAGTTCCGATATCAAACCTTCCATCCGTAACATCCCTAATTGACATCCATTTTGTAACGAAAATGTTAATAAATGTTTATCCAACAGGGAAAGGTCTCGCTCTCGCAGCAAGGAAGCGTCACCGAAGCGTGAAGAAGAGCGTCGCCCGAGCAAGTCTCGTTCCCGCTCCCGCTCGCGCTCCCGTTCCGGCTCGCGCGACCGCTCCGGCTCGCGTCATCGCTCCGGCTCGCGCCACCGCTCTGCTTCACGCGACCGCTCCGCCTCGCGCGACCGCTCGCACTCGCGCTCCCGCTCCGCGTCCCCGCGACAGAACGGCGATGCGCAACACCGCGCCAGCACAGACCGGGACCGTTCGCCGCGCAGTGGCGACTAGGGCAACTAGTTTACTACTGAACTACATAGGATTACTTGTCTATAGTTTATACGAGTTCGTGACCTCAATAATTGTGACTGTTTCTTTCTATCTTTTGACCATAAGGATCAAAACTCAATGCGAGCTAGATTTCATTCCCTTGAGCTTTCTATCTAGAATCATTTTCAAGTGTAAATCCGATGTGCATGGTTTAATGTCCATAACTAGAGAATTCATGTATACGACTTTAATTGACATTTAAAACTAGAAATATTCAATAAAGTACAATTTCTCTTGTTTAAGCTCGTAGCTTGTAGCTCACGCTTTGTTGAAGTCACGATGGTGTAATATAAGATTTTTATTGCGCACCGTGTTGATATGTTTTGATCTCACACGTGTGTTAGATAGTTGTCCTTGTCTATAGGGTTAATAGGGATCGCTATATGGGCTAGTGGGCAAATTGATACTTATTTATTTTTGTAAGTAGAAATTTCTACCTAAAATGTGACTGCAATTTGAATTTAATTTAGTATGATTGTGTTTTAAAACGATGTATAATTTTTATTTATATAAGACATAATTCAGTCACTCAATGCATTTTTTATTGAAAAGTTCGAGTGTTCTAAGTATTTGCCCATACTTTAAGTAAAAGTAACAACATTGACGAAATTGCTAATTACTACCTATATTTAGGTAAAAGATGTAACAACATAAGAATTAATTTATACATCTTTAAGACAATTCTACTTGGTAGGCTAATTACATGTTTTGTAAATAGTATATTTGTTACTAATAACCAAATAATAAATAAGGCTGTACGTATGTTCTTGTTTTACTTGTGTTGAAGACATACTACCATCTCAGAAAACATATCACCAACAAAGAATTATAAACAAAATAGTAGGCCACAAAGATACTACACTATTATAACACAGTTTATTAGTTGATAATATACGACGGATCTATGGGCCAAAGCAAAAGATTTTACGACTGACGCGTCGGTTAGACTGTCTGAGTCTAACCGACGCGTCAGTCGTAAAATCTACATAGTGCATTGACCCTTATCCGCCACGTTTCGCGCATTTGGTCAAATGTACGTATGTATGATATGTATTTATGTTATAAATATATATACTAGCTTCTGCCAGCGGCTTCGCCCGCGTGCATTATACATTAAACGTTACTCTTGAATCACTAACTATTAGGTCATTACATATGAAATTGGCATTTTGTAAGGGAGGAACATAAACTCGTTTTTTTTTAAATGTAATATATTTATTTAATCAAAGTATGTACCATTGCTATTTATGCACTTCCATCTCATAGGTAGTTCATTGATCCCTTTACTAAAAAATCCATTCGGACGGGAATCAATAAAATCTTTGAAGACGCTTTGGACTGCCCCATCGGAGTTGAATTTTTCCCTTGCAAGAAGTTATCCAAATTTCGAATAGACATCCGCCGTAATCGTCTGGCCAGATTTAAGAAAGCTGTAGTGAACGACACCGGCACTAGTCCACCAAACGCTCACAAGTAATTTTTGTTGGGTCAATTTTCGCTTGGGGCAGGATTTGGCTGGTTCGCCAGGGTTCAGCCATTGCGATGAGCGTTTCCAATTCGAAATTTCCAGAACGAAAACGTTGGAACCAAAAACGCACAGTGTTTTTGAAGCCATTAAATATATATATTTTTTTAATAAAAAGTATCCTAAGTTACTTCTAATACCTCCAAGAATATATGGTACAAAGTTTCGTTTCGTTCAGTACCTAGTTTTTGCGTGAAAGCGTAACAAACAAACTTACATTCACATTTATAATATTAGTATAGATATTAGATAGTATTACTTAAACTATACTCATTTTAGAATTGGGGGCTTATGGGGGCCGAGTCACCCTCGTCCGTAGGAGTATACCCATTTTTTGATTCCCTACACGTGGTGACATTAACTGGTGGTAGGCTTCGGCCGAAGGCTTGCGACCACCCACCAGGCAAAGACGTACCGCCAAGCGGCCTAGCCGTGTTCCGGTACGATGCTCGGTGTAGCCAACTAGAGGAGTTGGGTCGAGATAGCTGTTCCACTGCAGGCTGACCAGCCTGACGCGCGCTGTTGGGGATGTATCGGGAGACTAGTCGCGGAGGGTAGCGGGATCCGAGGCACGGTGCACCGCTGGCCGACCGCAGGTAGTTGGGGGCCCAAGTAGTATGCCAGCCACACACGAAAGGCTGCCCCGCCAACTGTCGAAAAATCCCGGAATGCACCATCGTGCTGGTTGGCGACCAGACGGGAGGGCCCGATGGACATTCCGGGGGGGCTCGGGCGTCCCCGCAGTCTCCAGACTAGTGCCTCAATGATGGTGTTCTTTCAGTGCGTGTCTGTAGGTTAGCAACGTGGAACCTCGTCTCACTTCTTACTCCTCTTATCTATTCACTCTATTTTAAAACTATGCAAGGAAAAAAGAATACTGGAGTTAAACAGCGGCAGCACCCCCTCCCCCACAAAGTGCACCTCACCAATATTAGAGGTCTGCACTCAAATAATACTGCAGTCCACTATCATCTGGAGGCTGAGAAACCAGCGCTCTTTTTCCTTACGGAGACGCAGATAGCGAATCCGTCAGACGTGTCGTACTTGTCTTACCCAGGGTTCACCCTGGAGCACAATTTAAGACCACGGGCGGGCGTATGTATGTACGCCCGTGACGACATTTGCTATCGGCGTCTCCGTAACCTTGAGAACTCCAGATTCACAACCCTCTGGGCTCTGGTGGACACAGGTCTGGATAAAATTATCTATGCCTGTGTCTACCGTTCGCACAGCGGCGATCAGGAGACAACCAGGCTCACTGAGTACCTCAGTGAGGCGGCTGATGCGGCACAGCAGCGGTACCCTTCAGCCCAATTGGTGTTACTGGGGGACTTTAATGCCCACCACCAGGAGTGGCTCTTCCCATACCAGTGCACCGATCATGCTGGACGGGAGATGCGTAAGCTTTCGCTAGCGCTAAACCTCACCCAGCTGGTCCAGGGGGCAACAAGGGTACCGGATGTTGATTCGCACACTGCGAATTGCTTGGACCTTCTGCTGACAACAGATCCAGACAGATACTCCGTGTCGATAGCTTCACCTTTGGGTAGTTCCGACCACTGTCTGGTGAAGTCTGTATCCGTCTATTCCCCGCCCGATCCCAGCCCAAGAGGCACCCGGCGGGTTTGGCGGTACAAGTCAGCAGATTGGGATGGTATGCGATCTTTCTTCGCATGCTATCCTTGGCAGCCTACTTGCTTTTCTTCGACTGATCCATCGTCGTGCGCGGATGCCGTGACGGATGTGTTGCGTCGGGGAATGGAGTATTACATTCCGTTCTCTGACGTATCAATGTCTAGCGAAGACCGGCCATGGTTTGGCGCCGAATGTAAGCGCGCCGACGCTATTAAACATGGGGCGTACCTGGCTTGGGTCGACGCTCGATCGCGCAAGGCAAGTGGCGTGGGTCAGAAGAAGAAGGCCTTCAACAGGGCTGCCAAGTCCTGAAAGATGGTGTTGCGAAGAGCTCGGTTCGACCATATCAGCCGAATAGGGACCAAACTTGCCTCTTACCCAGCAGGTAGTAAAGCGTTTTGGTCCCTGGCTAAGTCGGTCGAGTCGAACTTCTGCCGCCCCTCACTACCACCACTGCTGAAACCCGACGGGTCGCTGGCTCACTCCGTTGAGGAGAAGGCAAATTTATTTGCCTCTCTTTTTGCGGAATCTTCACGTCTGAATCCTGGTGACGCGCGGCCCCTTCCTTCTCCTGATGGATGCGAGACGAGTATGTCGGACATTCGCATCCATCAAAAGGACGTCCGTAGGGTGCTGCGCAACCTCGACGTGAACAAGGCTAGCGGCCCTGACGGAATACCAGCTATAGTTCTTAGAACCTGTGCGCCTGAACTGTCTCCGATCTTGACACGCCTATTCCGCCTTTCGTATGAGGCTGGAAAAGTGCCGAATGCTTGGAAGCAAGCTAATGTACAGCCCGTGCCCACGAAGGGCAGTCGAGCTGACCCGGCCAACTACAGACCCATATCTGTAACCTCCATACTCTGTAAGAGTATGGAACGTGTACTCAATATTAAGCTCCTGGCATACCTAGAAGCAAACGATATCCTTAGTGACCGCCAGTATGGCTTCCGCCGAAATCGGTCTACTGGGGATCTTCTAGCGTATGCCATTCACATCTGGAGTGAGGCCATCGAGAGGCACGGGGAGGCGCTTGCCGTCTCCCTCGACATCTCGAAGGCTTTTGATAGGGTCTGGCATGAAAGCCTTATTGGTAAGCTTCCTTCATTCGGTTTGCCCGGTGGTCTGTGTGATTGGATTGCAGACTTCCTGAGAGATCGGTCCATTCGAGTGGTTATCGATGCCTGCTCGTCGGACCAATTGGATATCAATGCCGGGGTCCCTCACGGGTCGGTTCTCTCAGCAACTTTATTCTTGCTGCACATTAACGATCTGCTAAAACCCGGTACCTTTGGGTATGACCATCTTGAGCTTCTTGGCGTTACGTTGACATCGACTCTCAATTTTGGCCCATACATTGAGGCAAAGGCTCAGCTGGCTGCCAAAAAGCTGGGAATCCTTGCAAAGGTGAGAAGGTACTTCACGCCAGAACAGCTGCTCAGCTTGTATCAAGCGCAAGTTCGATCATGCATGGAGTACTGTTCTCATCTCTGGGACGGATCTGCCAAATACCAGCTTGATGCACTAGAGTCGATCGAAAAGCGGGCCAAGAGGCTCATCGCCGATGAGGCACTGGTTAAGTCAAAGCTCCAGAGCCTTGAACACCGTCGCCTAGTTGCCAGCTTGTCGGTTTTTTATCGGTTACATTTTGGGGAGTGTGCGATGGAATTGCATGATCTAATTCCGCCCAGCCCGTTTCATCATCGAACTACCAGACGTACGGCGATGCGCCATCGATACATGGTGGACATCCCACCCATACGCACTAAACGTTTTGAGAATACTTTTATTATACGTACAGCTAAGGAGTGGAATTCCCTGCCAGCATCTGTTTCCCGATAGCTACAATCTAGGGGTCTTTAAGTCAAGAGTGAATAGGTTACTTCTAGGCAAGCGTGCTCCACCGTCGACCACATCATCGCTTACCATCAGGTGAGATAGTGGTCAAGCGCGAGCCTATAACAAATAAATAAAAAAAATAGATTATAACCGATTTACACTCAGTATTATTTATATTTCTTTTTCCTCGGCACCTGGTTATTTTCTCCTCGTCTCAGCTTGACTCTTTCGACAAAGGCCTCCTCCAAGGCTCTCCACTTGACTCTATCCTTTGCTACCCGTATCCATTCTGGATCTGCTACTTTCTTGAGATCGTATATGAGGGAAGTAGTACGCCTTACCTTTGGTGATCGATGCAAGCTCACGAGTGGCGGCGAGCTGGTGTTCTTCAACTCCAAAATGGCGACGACGACTTTCTGATCATTCAGGATCCACCATAGAAATATAAAATACAGGAGAAGTGGCAAGGGGGCGTGTCGGCGTCCGCGCGACGTGGACTGACTGAGCATGTCACAGGCAAATGGCCGGTCTCCGCTAAACAGTGTGCTTTCGACCGTCATCGTGAAAAAATACAAGAATGCCGTGTTGTTCAGTGGTTTCTTGTAAAAAGCGAAGCCTAAACCAAAACTTTGTAAATCATAGAATCACTTACAATAAGTGAGTACAAGTATTTCACTATATTTGTCTTTAAAATCATGAAAAACAACAAATCGTAAAATATTTCTTGCTTCTACTATGTTATTTTTGTATTGAAATATCACAGCGACTGTACTATTTTTGCATTAAATACATTGCTTCCTAACAATTACCTAAGTTTGTCGCTAAGTGACTGGACAAGCAATGTAAAAATCACAAAACGATACATCATTGAGCGGATGCATCGCGTAGTACGGCCGCTGCTCCTTGCGACGAGTTAGTGATGTGCTTGTGCAGATCCACTAACGTAGGCTATCGATAACAATGTCGATGACGAATGAAATATTGTTATTATATTTTATTTTCAATTTGTCAACCGTTTTCAACCGGTTGGAAAATCGATGCGAAATAATGTGTATTACTTATTTTGATTATTTTACAGTGTAGTAGAGAAATGCGTAACCAACTTTTTGACAAAAAATGCAACCCCAATAATATCAAAGTGTCAAGTGCTGCACAAATACCTCCACTTTACAGGTCAGTGATTAAACACCATAGCACTAGCAGGGTTCAACAATATCTCCTGTTTCAATTCAATTCAATTTATTTATTTCAAGTAAAACAGACTCATAACATAATAACAATAATAGCAGCACAAAACAATTAAAATTTGCTACATTAAAAATAAATTAAACATTACGTTATGAAAGCCTAAACCAAAGTAACCGGCTTTTTGATTGTTTGAATTTTTTGATTTACTTAATAATTTATATTTTTAGCTGCATATTTGTTTTAACTATAAAATTTTCTGGACAAACCGTTTTTTTATTTATTTTCAAGTAAACAAAA